>JAVHKZ010000018.1:37500000-40000000 GCA_035079395.1 Aspidiotus destructor | reverse complement strand
CTATATTTCAGAGATTTAGTAAATCTATAAAGGAACTTTATAGTCTATGAAACATTTCAGCTTCATCAGCATCAACAAATTTCTTCCTGATGAAGTATGAATGTAGGTATATCAACTCATATTACGGTAGGAACTTACATTTCATCCTCTACATTGATCATGTCTCTGTAACTTTTCAGTTCGGCTATCGTCCCTATTTTCGTTAATTCTAGAATATTTTCAAGGAAGGTACATTTATTGACGTCAATCTGTAAAACACGTATAAAAAGACTTTCAGCGCGATGTTTTAATTATAAACTATGCGAAAAAATTTTTGGTAGAACAAATACGATATTTAGAGGTTGTTTTAAGAATTATGATGGAATCTCTCCAGTACCCGGTAAATAATTTGTGCCATTCTTAAGCCCTGAGAAAAACTACCCTCATTTTTCCCATGTGGAGCTCAATTTGATTCCCTTGATTCCCAACTGAATACCTCCTGAAGGCTCCTGTCAGAGAGGGAATCGACAGGGCTTCATCCGGAGCCTTGTTGATTTTCTAGGACTGAAGAGTGAAGCCCTAGATGAAGCTCTGTTGATTCCAACTTTTTATAAGAGCTTCAGAGTGAGACCCCGGATGAAGCTCTGTTGATTTCCTCTCCTCATGGTAAGCTTCAAATCGGGCTTCAAATTGGAAAAAGATGGGTAGTTTTTCCCAGGGCTTCAACTGGGAACAATGTTCACCGGGTAAGAAAACCCAATGAACACTTTAGTTCCGGACAATCTACCATTTTGGTAGGTAAATTATAGCCGCCTTAAATTAGACAATTTTCGAAGAATGTAGGTATACCTACCTCAGCGTACTCTGTATAGTACTCTTCTAATCCATTCTCTTCTTTCAACCAAGGTGGAAAACCCACGCAAGTTTTCATGTTGTTCAATTTTTCAGTGGTCAGTTCTTTAGTTTTTTGATCCATCCAGGGTATACTTTTTATACTTTCTTGAAATGTTGATAGAATATTCTCCACCATAGCTTCTACCTGAAAAAAAAAATTATCAATTTTTTCACAAAATTTTCAAAATTTAAATAGGCCTATTACGTTTTATTCGTACCTTCTTTATTTCATTTGCTTTATCCGTATCGAACGCTAATGGATAAGCTGTCGCCATTCCAAAAATTGAGTTGACTACATCAGCGCAAAGTAAGTGTCTAGAAACATGATATTAAAACCTATAAATTGAGGATATAATGTTTCTAGACGGCCTAATGGATTAAAGAACCGAGCTCCGTGTTTCGTTTCAATTACGGCGAAGAAATATAATGGAAAAATAGAGAAATGATCTATAAAATTATATAAGTCTCGTATCAACAGCGAATATATAGCGAAGCAATATTTTCTTCAGAGTTTTCACAAACACTGGAAGGAATACGAGAGTAAATTCGTTTTTTCTTTTCCTTTGAACAATTTGCTGAGATTAATAGGTCGTATTTTTCAGCCGATAATTTCGTCATGGGACATGATGACTAATTATGATGAATATTTATTATCAGGATTTTGATTCCTTGTTTTCAGGACAACGAATACCTTTCTCCGAAGTGACGTCCAAAATTGGGTCGAAACGTCGGAAAATTATAATTGTATAAATTTTCAAGGTGTGTCAATAAAAATTTTTAGTTACAAAATTTTAAATATTCATAGTCTTTCCAAAAATATCAGTGTGGCAAAAGCGGGTATTCCCCGTTCTAGACGGGAGATAAGAAGTTTTTTGCGCACAGCAGTAAAGTAAGCTTTAAATTCCTACTTCATAACTCTTTGTACAGCAAAGGCGTGGATTTGAAAAAGAAAGCTACATGTCTGATTTTGTTGACGACCGCTCCTGACGCGGGAGATGTAAGTTTAAATCCCATGAAAAGAGCAGTCATTTCCAAGTTCTCTCATCATACCACAATACCACCCCCCTTCCCCCCCCCCTCGGGCATTATTATTATTATCGTTATTATTAATGATAACTGAATATAATTTACAGGAATCGTCTATAAGCGATCTAATCAATTGTAGTACGGTAGTATGAACCTCTTTTAAAATAAATGAAATGAAAACATGAAATAATTTTTTCCTTACAACTTGGTTGATCCTAAAGATTTGGTGTGCTAGAACCCCCTTAGGCATCGAAGAATCAATCGACGCAGGCGCGCACCAAAGAAGGGATTTAGGGAGGCTGAAGCCTCCCCGCTTGAGCCCAAACAATGAATCTATTTTCATGATTATTACTGAATAGTAATGCATTTTCAGCGAGGAACCCGCTATCCATTTTGTTAGGGGGAATACATCCTCAGAAAACGCCCGCGTCCGCCGTCCGAGAGTTTCTGTGAACTGCGTGACGTGACGTGTGACGTTTTATGACGTCACCAATGACCTTGACCTACTTTAGGGACTTTGAACAATTTAAACTTCCAGCCGTGACGCTTTATGATGTCATCAATGACCTTGACCTACTTTAAAGGCTTGGAACAATTTCATCTTCCAGCCGTGACGCTTTATGACGCCATCAATGACCTTGACCTACCTTCATTATACCAGGCCTAGTATACAGTATACTGAGAAGAGCCCAGTCGACTCATTTTCTAAGGGGGCAGTTTCGCGCCAACGTGATCGCGAGCGCGGGAGGTTGCAGGTTCGTCGTTACCATTATTTGTAAACTTCCAATGGCCTCTAAATTTTTTGCAGCGCGTTTTATTTCATTTTTTTCTAGGGAAAGAATAGCTCTACCAAATCGACGGAATGGACCTACCTCGCACTTTTGCGAGTACGCCCATTCCACTGATTGGTTCTCACGCTGCCAAGGGTTTTCCCAGTTTGTAAAGTTTGTCAAATTTATCGAAGTAACAAATATGAAAGTAGGTAGGTATTAAAAATTTATTTACCTCGGTTTCGGATCAATTTCTTTTAAAGTATAAAGAAAATCGTCAGCATATCCCCGAATTTTAGTTGAAGTGTACGGAGCTATCGTAGTTACCGTCATCCACCACATGTACATTTCTTCAAAACGCCAAAAGAAACAGCTTGAGTTCATTTTATTAGTACAGAGCTTCCATTACCATATAAATAAGTATCATCAATTGTACTGTAGGCTAAAATAATGCTCCTATGGTAGGTACTCACCTAAATGTTGCGGAGTGGCTAGAGACAGCCAACTCAACATCATCGAAATGTAAAATAAATCTTTAACGACAATTTCGGCGTCTAAATTTTCATCGTCAAAATTCAAACTTATTTCTGGAGTATCTTTGAATACTTCTTGAAAATATTCTTTCCAATCAATCTGAAAAATTGTGAGACGATTAAAATCATTCGTGTACGTAATCATATTCGGAGTTCTATCTACAGATCTAGAGCGAGAGATGATAATTGTAGATAAACAGGGCGTCCGTCTATAGCGTCTGCTCCATAATCAATTTATTTCTTGTGGGACGTTGAGTGGACGTCCTAGACAGACGCCTTTTCTACAGATATGTCTCCCCACCCGTACCAAGAAATTCAATTTTGAATTAAAGATTGATGCTCTATTACAAGTTTCTCTCCTCATAAAAAAAAGAATAAATCACAATAAATACCAACTATAGGGATACTAGAATTTTTCGCCCATAAGTCATTCGTCATTTTTTGTAAATCTTTCACGTTCATGCGTATGGGAATTGGAGTCATTGAATCATTCGGAAAATGCGTGATTACGAGCTGCAATTGTGAAATATCATTTAAACATTTTGTAGATTATCGATTTGCTTACGATAGTTCCCAATTGTGAACATCTTACGCATACCTTGTCCACGAGTATATCGGTGTTCATCAAATTCAATATATTTTCCTGCAGGGTGGCATTAGAAACTTCTGACCATGATTTCTCCGAGGATTTATACGCAAATTCAAAAATACTGGATGCGTACTCGTAGAAAGTGGCAGTGTACTCATCCATTTCGTCAGTGGAATTCGACTTTTTTTGAGTTTCTTCGCTTGACGCACTTTCGTACTGACTTTGGTCAGAATCCGTCGATTGGCTCTCATGAACATCGACGTCGTCATTTTCTTGCAGTTGCTCAATTAGCCGTTTCTTCAAATCGTGTAACAAAATATGATTCTTATGCCTATAAAACATGAATACCAAGGAAGAAAAAATTGAGTTTTCTTTCTGAGAGTGCTTGAGGAAGAAACAGTGAAAATGTTTTAAATAAGTTAGTGACCAGGATTATTGAATTAATAATTGTAAATAAGTACGGATGAACTGAACATGCGTATTAAACCACAATCGATCATCAACATTCGTTTGATTGATAATGATGTCATAATTCAAGAGGATAGAAAGAGATCAATAATGAAATTCAATTCTGTACGTCACCTATCCACAAAAAATTAAGTTGAGAAGACTTTCCGAGAAGAAGGGTAGAATTTTGTTAAAGGATGGGACGAAAAAGAAGGAAGAAAGAATTACGATAGAAGGACTTCTTAGAAAACATTCGTGTCCTACTTTGATGACGTCATTAACCTGTGTTAGGTAAGCTTACGTTCCATAGATAGGGGGCAACCTCAGAAAACGTCTGCGTTCGACGTGGATAGCGTCATCAGTTTGTGACGTCATTAACCTACGTTAGGTCAGGTTATGTTGGGTGGCATCCTCTGAAAACGTCCGCGTTTGACTTGAATGACGTCATCAGCCGTTGATTAGAAGAATTTCTCTAGGCTAGATTATATCCGGGGTTTTGAATAGATTACATTTGTGTATTGAAAAACTGTAAGTCGTTCACCTATCTTGCCAAGGTTTCATCCCTGCTTTTCAGCAAGCTTGTTGCACCTTCTCGCTATACCCTCCAACTATTATCATCTTACGTAATGGGCCGCGACAAAACGTGCCAATTGCAAAGACGAGCGAGTTAGCTACAAGAGGCAAAAAACGTTGAATTATCGGAACGAGACATATTTTTAAAGTGGCTTCTTCTTGTTCTCATTAGTATTAAATTACAAAGAATTTTGACTCGTCGACGAGTGTTTATCAATGATGTGACAATAACCTAAAGAACTAATAGGTAGGTAAACAATAATAATTTCTTCGAGTCATACTCACACAGGTAGAGGCGGAGCATCCGAAGGTTTTGACAGAAATAATCTGTAACGCGTACGGTTTTTTGGGTCCATGGTAAGTGAGAATGATATAAAGAAATCTTTATCGTAAATTAGTTTACTTTGTACTAAAGAATTGATTAATGAGAAATTGGACGACACATCTCGTAGTGGTGGTAGACTAGACAGCCCGACTCGGCTTAGCACTCGAGATATCGGATCGAAGTTTTCGTCTTGACGATCTGAAAGTCGATCGAATAAATGTTATTGTGTTGAAAATCATACATTCGAGTAAACAAAACTATGCGGTTTCTGCCGCTAAAAATTTTTGCCTGTTGGAATAAGCATATGAGACGGTGACCAGTATGAGTCTCGCATGTAATATCGAATTCTGATTTGTTTTTCAAGTTCATGTGGGTGGACATGTATACCGGTACTGAGTAATTATACGTACGTAGCGTCGCATGAATTGTCGATGAGTGAAAATTATTCGCGGTTATTGCCAACAGTCGAGGACAGACGAGTCGCAATCCATGGCGTTGAGCAATGCCAGTCATTTAGGAAGAGAATTAAAAATTCTACTCGACGCATTGCCTTCTTCCAAATTGTTTCAAGTATAATTCAATCTCTCCCTCTTTCTTTCCTTTACAGCCTCTATTTTCAGGGTTCAAAAACGAAAACAAAAAATCTGCTATCCGTACGTCGACCTTTTGGCAAAATTCTTCCTTTAATGTCTTCAGTGCCTAATATAAAAAGCGGGCGGGTAAATTTATAGTCAATGGGCAGAACAGAAAATTTGGCGCAGAGCGTTCAAGAATTTATCCATAGACGCTCAGAATAATACGTTTATTCCCTCTCATTTGATTAATGCAGCATGCACGAATCTTGTAAACAATAGAACATTTTATGCTCTAAATGCGTATTTATTCCTTCTTCAGCCTGAAGCATAAAGAAGTGTGTTTTAGCCCTCGAAAAGCCTACAGGGAGGAATTCCGTACCTAACAAACAATTAATTTTACAAAAAATTCCTTCGCAATAAGAAATTTATTCCCTTGAAATCATCGCAAAGTTCCAAATACTTAAGCTAAAGCCTTTATTCGGTCGCAGATGCAGACTGAAATTAGAACGAATTTTGTTCTAGCTTGAGTTTTTTACAATGTTTCGTGAGAGCTCTTCGACTGGAAGGTCTTATTCCATGTATTTATTTGTTCAAAATATCTACGCTATTGGCAATTTATTCAATTATTTCTTCTTGAAATTTTGACTAAATTTCTAACCGTGCCCAGACGAGTAAAAATGAGACGAATTTCTATTTAATAAAAATTTCTACTGAACTAACTTTCTCCCGATCTTTGAATTTCACCCTAAATGCGGAAAAAATTTTCTATGTAACGCATTATTTTTCACAAATATTATTAGGTATGATAAATAAACCCATTCAATTTCCATCTTGATAGAAACTTGCTCTATCATTGTATACTTACTGATAATGACCTACGGATGGAGAAGCTACAAAAGCTACGAAGCAACAAATATTGTTTTAATGGTGTGGCCTAAATTAATGAGTAATCAGGTGCCTTGTTTCAAGTAATATAGGCCTAGGTGTATATTGTGCGAAGTTATGGCTATAAACTTTTAAAGAGGAGAATTAAATAGCACCTCTTTCCATTTTTTTTCTCTCATCCCTGGCGCTTTGTTTCATGGAAATTCAATCATAAAGGATTGAGATACAATAAGCCCATGAGATATTCGCATAAATTTTACAGTCTTGAATAATCTTAAATCTAAGATTTCGATATTTTTATTTTTTAGATCGGAAGTATGGTACGTAATTTTATTTTTCTTCAACAGATTAACAGCCAGACGTAAAGAGTTATACAATTGCCGGAGAATTTTCGGCTGTTCATCGCACTAGCCAAGTAAACTGCTTCAATGTAATTCCTCGAAAACAAGGTCATCGCGTAAATTAAAAAAACAATTCAAGAAGTACATAATTTTATGTATGTTACCGGTGTATTAATGTTGAGTGTCAGGTAACTTTCGGGCTAATTGCAGTATTATGGTCGACTGTTATAGCTACTGTGATACGTGATTTCTCAAATTCTCTTAATCTATTTGAAAACTATTTAAATTTTTAATTGATTCTTTGATGTATATCTTTTTACCCTATTTAGTGTCTTAGTCTTATAGTATAATCATTCAAGGTCGATGAGATAATGAACAGAGGTCACGCACCTGCGATGTCTTTACATTGTCTGTAAAGAAATCTGGCCTGTTGAACAGGATATGGATCACTCGAGCAATTTTGTTCTAAATAATCTGAAAAATAAAGAAAATATTATCAATTCATTAGACTCGTAACTTTGCATCCCAAAATGGCAGTATTTTTGGACTACGAGAACTTACTTGAAATATTTTTGAGCAAAAGATCTGATCCGATATCGAACCAGTCGGAACGTAAATTATATTTAGGAGTAGGTTTGTACTCGGGAAACCTGCCGCAAGCGAACTGATAAAAATTCTCGCAGGGGTCTACAGAAGTATTCATGGCAGCTATTAAATTTTGAGCTGACCGCTGGCACGACGGCGAAAAACAGTAATGTTTGCTCAATAGGCGAGAAAAATCTAAACAAAGAATCCACCGACGAAGAGAGATTATTTTAATAGATGAAACCCAAAAGTACGCGGACGTGCATTTTGTTGCGTTCGCACGACGGAATATTTAGATGCAGTATACTTACAAGCGTAACTTAAAAATGCTACTGCACACGATATTCCTAAGGTAAATATAAGTATGGCGAAAATACCGGTTTTTGAATGCATCCTTGACGTAATGAATTTTTCTCTGAAAGCAAAGATTATTTACGAAGATGTTTAGTCGAAAAGGTATAAAATGAGAAGAAGCTCTAAGCATTGACGATATGTAATTGGTTGCGGACTCATCAACTTCCCTTGACTCTCGCAAACAAGAACAATAAAAAGTAGCGCGAGTAGTATATTTTCATAATTCAGTGTTTTCAAATCATCTTCGGTCTCCTGGTGAACTAAGGATTGGGATGAATGGTTTAATTTTCATATGATATACCTTTGAAACTATTGCAAATGAAGCTGAGCCGGTGTTCCCCGGGGAGGTAAAGCGTAATTTTAGGAGAAAAAATTACCCTATTGATTTTGAATCACGATTATTGAACCTCTCGGTACTTTCCCTTCTAAGAGGACCACGGAAGGTAGGAGACTGTAAGAATATTATTATGTTACTAGGGATAAAAACCTTTAAAAATGTTGCAAGTCCCTTTCCTATCATGAGAGGAGTCGAAGCCTACTTCAAGTCAGTAGAATGTATGTTAGGCATTGGCTTATTATAATACTGTAGTTTTTGGTTATGTCCCCCTCCTATTATACATTTTATAAAAATTTTCTGGCACAGCCAAATTGATAAAGATCATGTTTCATGTCTTTCTCAGTAGCTAAAGGCTTTTGGGGGGCTCACTTGCGGATCTAATATAGGTTCAGATGAGAATATTTCAAGATTATAGCTTTTGGATAGCTGACTTCTTAATCTAGTATGAGTCTACTTTAGAAAATTTTAGGCTAATAGCTTTCGGGGTTCGCTAGTGGCTTATGGGAAGTTCACCCCTTTTCTTGATCTAGTATAGGTCTAGTTTAGAATACTTCAAGACTAATCTTAGCATAAAGCTAGCATAAAATTAGTATCCACGAACGACCCGACAGACAGACGCACACAAGTTTGGAAATCAGGATAGGGATCAGAATTTCGAAATTTTTCCAGTCCCAAGGTCATTTACACGAACGGACGCACGCAAATTTCAAAATCAGGCTAGAAGTCAGAGCAAAGACATGAAACATGTCAAAAATAGTACCTCCATCTTCAATATTTTTTGCTTCCTTCCTAACCCCACAGAAAAAGACGAGAGGTGAAAATTTTAAACAAGTTTGTTGCAGAATTAACAACTATTTACGCGTGTCTGGTCTACATCTCACAACTACCCATTACTCTTGACTGAAAATTTGCCTCATTCTTGCAGACCTTTCATCTTTGCACTATATCTCTAATCCCTACGCTGCCAACCCAATAACCCAACGTATTCTCATCACGGCTTCATTTGATTAATTCAAATAACCTTACTGTTAAGCTTGTGTGGATCCTGGGACATATAGGATTCTTGGACCATGATTTCATCGATGACGTCGCGAAACTTGCTGCTTCGTTTCCTCACTCTACTGATAGAAAGTCTTCCATCTCATCAGACCTCGGAACTTCCTATCTTTTCTGGGTTTCACCACATTTGCCTCGCACCCGTAAGGGCTCGCCTACAGAGCAGGCGATGAAGCGACACTGCAACAACCCCGCAACAGCGCGACATTTCCGAACCAGTTTGATTTTGTTGCGTTTTTACACTACCACCTCTGATGAACATCCTATAAACTTGCCGCACAGAAAACTGAACGTGAGTACGCGAGCACGTTTAAATTTGTCCCGTCGTTGCGTTGGCTCGTGCATTGTAGGTGAGCCCTAATGCAACCATAAAACCTTATCTCCTTTTCTCCTGTCCTCATTCCCAAGACCTGTGCGACCTCCATAAAAGTCTTTTTGACCCAGTCCACCGCCCCATCAAATAACACTGCCACAGTCTCACAATTTTTCCCATTTCTCCAATCAACAACGAGTATGCATCACCAGTCCAGTATCTAGGGCCGTGCCTACAATATGACGACATGAGCAAGTTGCCGGGGCGCCAGAAACGTATCGAAAAGTGGGAATTTGATTTATATTTATAACTTTATTGATGGTTTACAGCCGGGGCGCCAGAAACGTATCGAAAAAAAGGGAATTTGATTTATATTTATAACTTTATTGATGGTTTACAGCA
Organism: Aspidiotus destructor; assembly: GCA_035079395.1. Lineage (NCBI taxonomy): Eukaryota > Metazoa > Arthropoda > Insecta > Hemiptera > Diaspididae > Aspidiotus > Aspidiotus destructor. The sequence goes on along the minus strand of JAVHKZ010000018.1, from coordinate 39,990,016 downwards.
CCTAAGTTTAATATGATATGCATAAATTAAGTTTCAGTGGGTCTTTTTGAAGGTTTCTGTCTTTAGGGGTGCTAATCTTGATTTTTGCACAGGGTGCCACAATAGATTGGCACGGCCCTGCCAGTATCTCTTACCTCGTCACCCTTCCGTCATACTGTTATTTTGCTGAGACACCTGGATGAAAGAGCATCAAATATATTTCCTCTCATCTGTAAGATTTTATCCCCCGCGATGAAAATGTAGATGATATTAAAGAGGTAAAATTCACGAGATCACTAAAAAGAACTCGTAATAAACGACGTCAGGTTGTTTACGACAAATTGTTTGTGAGCACTCGGATTGTACTCCCAACTAATGAAAAATAATTTGATCTGATTTTTCTCGATTTTTTACAACGCTCATCTTCTTAGATCTCATTGAGTCAGCATATTTCGTAGACTTTCCTGGAGATGAACCGAGAGAGTTTGCACTAATTTGTAACAGTGTAGAAGAAGACGAGTCAAGTGAAATTCTGCTCTCAACACTCGACCAAACTTCTAACATTCGTTTCAAGTGCTCGTACTGAGAAAAACTACAAACTGGAGAGGTGCATGACGTCGTCAGAAGTTATAGCAAGTATAAAAATACTTCTAGATAGGCACGCCACTTATATGCTCCTGAGCCTCATCTGATTACAGAACAAAAAAATTTAGTAAAAAGAAAAATTTTATTCCACCCGCGTCTGATTCAAACCGTACCTTCAGGTTTTAAGAGAAGACCCTTCCCGTTATCCATGTACTCGTCTCTAGTGCCTGTTGCAAGCCAGTGCGCCGCCCCAGGCACAATTAAATTAGCATAGTGTTATTCGAGGTGACCGTAACTATACAATTTATTATACGTTTTCATACTGACGATATAGATGCATTAAACCAGTTTCATACCATATCTTGGATAAAAAAAACTATTCGTTGTCCGCGCAAGATGTTTTTATTATTTGACTCCCAATGATATGAAGGCTTAAGAGGTATCCGCGAGTCAATGTAAACAAGGAAGGAGAGAACGAGGAAGAAAGATACAAAGTTGAACGTTAAGATTGTTACGGCTTGGTGATCGCGGTAGTTAGTTGGAGGGTAATTATCAAATTTTAAATTCCCTATTGACAGGAACTCATTTTAAAAGGGCTTACTTCGCGAAGAAAGCCTGATGTCGACCGTCCGACAACCTAACCTGACATGAGATTAGAGGGATTTTTAAAAATATTGAAAAGAATTTCGATAATCAAGAATTGGAATTTTTGTAATTATTCCTTTTTGCATCATTCTACCTAACTAGGAGAACTTTTCGAGCTGTACACTCGTACGTATATGACAGGATATAAACTTGGAAAAAATTCCAACTTCCGAGCTATGTATGTATGATGGAAGGGGGACTTGCATAAATTCGATAGTCGAAATTTACCCAAATCTCCCTAATGAAGTTGAATGAGGAAATCAAGGAACCTGCTTTATTCAACGAATTTGGTTTTGATACTGACTAATGAATTTGAAATTGGAGTCTCGAGTGCCACATTTTTTTAGTTGATCCTTAAGAAAAAAAAACAATAAACAAACAAACAAGCAGAAAAAAAGAACTAAAATTCAAGTAATCGAGTTGAAAGTTTTGAGTCTACTGCCTACCACCTTGACCTCGATTCCATACCCGAAACACAAACGCACTTTATTTACAATCGACAATTTTTTTTATGCAAACATAACAAAATCAAAATGTAATGAAGAAAACGAAAGTGTCAAGCACCGGAGAGTAGACGAGAGAGGAGGAAAGAGAGATATAAAAAACTACTCATTCTACAATTTTATCGAGACTTCCGTCACCTTACTGCCAGACAGCGTTCTATTTTCGGTCATTTACCTTTTTTATTTTTACCGTCTCGAGCATATCTTTAATTTCTTCCAACTAAAATCCGGGTTTTGGAGTCCGAAAGATTTTTTTTCTCTGGTGTATGGTAGTTCCTAATTTATACTCAAAGTTTTTGTTTTAGGATGAGGGTCAGGGCTACAAGAAAATTAGATCAAATGATAGATTCTTATTTTAGCTGCAGCGCTGCTATAGGAAATCGAAAATTTTGAGATGGAAAATTGCTTGCATAGTTCATTAACACGCCTCTCATTAATAATTTTCAATATCATCTTCCTCAATATTTCAATTTTTTCTATCTAGAATACCTTTTTGTTTTTCTGATTTATTAAATTTTTTTTCAGTTTTATCGAATGCCAATGTGTACCGGTCAAGAGCCTCACTTCATCGTGAACAGAAGAAAATCTGAGTTCTTGATCGAAATTATAACTATCATTTCCCGCACATAAACTTGAATTTCTAAAAATATATTGACATTTCTTAGTAAATCAATTCTACGTAAATTTTTCATGACACAGCCATTCACACGATTTATTTTTAGAAAGATGAGTGCTTTACCTCACATTATTAGGACGAGCCACATCCCAGTTATACAATTTGAAGAACGAGTTTTCATACTGTCCTTATGTCAAAACTTTTCCATTCGTATTTGTAGACTTTCGGTCGAAAAAGCTTTTATGGGTGAAATTAAGCGCTGCCACAAAATATAGGTCCACGAAAATGTGAGTCGGTGGTCTAATTGTCGCGTAAATATCTTATTTGAAATATTATCAGGTACAGTCAGTCTAAATTCGAAGCACTACCGGACGCGCACACTATTTAAGAATAAAGCAACACACGGAATGAATATATAAACTTACCGGTACTTTATTTTTCCATCATTATACAAATCTTTAATGCCGGTTTGCGAGCTGAAGATGTTTTCATCGGAACAGTCGAGGACAAAACATTCTGCGAAACAGAAACAAATCAATGAACGACGACACGGTAGGTATTAAACTCTCTTGCTTTGAAAATTGTCAAGGTATATCATGAACAGCCGACTAAATCAATTATTTACTAGTTTCAACTACTTATTCAGTAAGAAAATGCGAAAATTTAAACGTAAAGAGCACACCAAAAATCTTTTTGAAACTTTTTATTTTCGTTTGAATTAACGGCAGGTAAGTACAGATCGGTTAAAGTGGATTTTCATGATGAGGGTCTCACAATGAGTAACTATGAAATATCGGTCATTTCGGTTTTACGTTGTATGAATCGCGTGACTCTATAAATATACCGAGAATTATCTAGAGATATTCTGAAGAATTTTAGAGGTTTATGCTCGATAAAATCTAACGCTAAAATAGTGGTAGCTATACAAAAAATTTGTCATTTCGCGTAAGTCAAACTCAGCAATCAAACGTTGTAGCTTCCTAATACTAAGATTTTCTCATGAAGATAGCAGAAATAGATGATTTTTTTTTGCTGTATTTAAGAGATGTTGGCATTTTGATTGGAAAAATAAAAGAGAGCTTATAACGGGAAATTTGATCACGCCGAGAATCATAGGAAGGTGGGTACATAAAATAAGTTACTTCAGAATATTTTTGAAAAAAGGAAAGGGAAAGAACTCATAAAAAATGCCACCACCAACCTTATCCACACTTGATTTACTTTTTGAGATCTTTGCTAAATATGACTTACCGACTATTCAAACAGGCAGTATATAAGCCTACGATTTCTCATCTATATTGAGCAGGAGAACATCTTGCCTATCTCGTCTGATCACTTGACCTACTCAGATCACCGTTTAGAAGATATTACGTCTTTACGTTTACAAAAAAACAATCATGTCGCTCCACCGAGGATATCCGAGTAAATATGTACTCATGCAGTCGACTTCAATCAAAAAATGGAAAATTCCTCTCTTTATCGCATTCAGTTAATTTATAGTCAGAGTGATCTGGAACTCCAAATATGCCCGTTCTTTTTTATGGAGAGATCGTGGTATACAGACAGCCTGATCACATATTTTTTGCTTTACCTCTTAGGGTCTATCCTCTCGTCGTAGTAATCCACCATCTTCCACAACAATCCATCATTAAATTTAGTTACTTTATGATTCACCTAGCTGTCTCTCTAAAACTTGACAGAAAATCCTTCCATCTCTTACCGTTGCCAAATTTCCTATCCCCAGCCGATCTATTTAAAAGGGTCCAGGACTCTTCTCGCACTTCAAAATTGTCTAAATTAGCAAATTTTACTGTGACTTGTTATGTACAAAAACTGGAGAAATTTGAAAAAATTTCGAGCTCCGCACCCCTTCAGAGGAAAGACATAAACCAAGTTCCTTGAGAGGTTGAAAATGATGTAAGAAAACGGGAACCTTGAAAGTGTTGAGTAAAGAATCTTTATGGAAAAGGGACCGTAAAAAATTTCAGCCTCTGAGCTCCCATAGAATAGAAACCACGAAAATTTTCACCGATTCAGAACATTGATTTTCTCGAGTATTATGCTATTATTTGGCAAATAAATTGCCGTGAAATCAAATGATCACCCCTTGAGACTGAGAAAATGATCATTTCAGAGTTGATTTGATTTACCTTTCTTCATCATAATTCATCATTACTACGTACCTAAGAAAGCTTCCTTAGAACGATTTCTGTGCAAGTTTGTTAAGTCTATTTCAAACTAAATGAAAGTTGTAGCCCTTTCCGGACAGACGACGCACGTACGTCTTTCACAAACTGACCTATCATGAGAGAGTCAAAAGAATTAGTCCATTATTTTTTATTTGATCATTTCTGGATTTTTATCCACCTATCTACGGATTACAGAGAAGGAAATCGATGACACAGGTTCATATCTAAGACATGTAATGAGAACAGTAGTGTGTGTAGGATTATACTTGAGTTAATCGTGGAGAGGGTAAGTGAAAAGACTGGCAGTTGATCTGGCTTGGCTGGATTTGGAATGGGCGAGATAGGCAGAGATGCCTACTGTGGCGAAATCAGTCGACTTTCCTTTCCCTTGAAAAGTAACAGCACTCTCTCAAGAGACTTGGTAAACATGCAGATTTTTTCTACTTATAACTAGAGCCCGGATTCGCTGGCATTTGTCACTTTTTTCCCTTAATGGGCGGGAACGTTTTAATCAAAGATTAACGCGATTCATAGCAAGGGGGACCAGGGAAAAAATTTTTATTTTGCCGAAAATTGCCGGAATGAGAATAAATGCCGAAATTGACGAAAATGCCGGAATTGTGCCGAAATTGTCGTTTTTGAGTAAAAGGGCTCCTGAGGCACTGTTTTAGGAACAAAATTTGAATATATCTTCAATATGCAACGCGGTTTTCTACAATTACAAGAACTTGCCCTCTCCTTTGATGACAGTAATTCTTTCGTGTCTAGTATTTTTACTAAGCCAGCAGTCGTGCTCAGTTCACTTACGTATGCTCCTCTCACAACTATCGATTTGGAACACACTTTTTCTGAATTAAAAAATATATTGAGCAACGAAAAATTTTTTTTAAATTAAAAGTTGAGCAATTTTTCACTTATTTTTTTTAAATGCCGAATATTGCCGAATTCTTCAATTTTGATGCCGAGAACAATCTTTTTTAGTGCCAGAAATCCGGGCTCTACTTATAACCAATGTTCGAGAATTTTAAAAGAGAGTCGATTCGATGTTTTTCCGTAGTATTTCGAGAAGTCGAAACCTCCTTTCCATAAATACCCATCACCCATGGAGGCCTCAAGAATTTCTTCAAGTCTGGAAATTAGGTCAGAGACCCCGACCCCGTTCTCCTTGGAGCCACAGTTTGCCTTTCATAATTATACAGTTCGAAGGGCTACATTGTTCTTAAGTCCCTAATTTAGTTCAGACCCCCCTAGATCCATCCAAAACCACTATTGCGTCTTTCTCTACAAAACAGGTACCCCATCAAAAATTTGTGAGGTGACCGCTCGTGAAACGAGAGCATTGTTTCTATTCAGAAAAATTACTCAAGTAATGTAATTCTTTCGTTCACGAGATAATTTCCGTTTTTTTCATGACGAATACTTCTTTTTTCTTAAGCAACGTGTTTTTTACCTCAAAAAAAATTTTCCACGTTGCGAATCAATCCCTGGTCCGCTCATTATGAAAGTACGCTTGAGCTCATCAATCATTCTTACTTCTAACACATTAATGAATAATTTGATCTAAATTTTAATGGGAGCGTAATTTTTTTGCGGTGTAGGCGATTGAAAATTTGAATCGTAATCATTGCCAACTAACGAAATTCGATTACCCAGGTAGTTCGTTTCAATGTACTCACAAATAACGTCATCATATTTTTGCAACATTTACGAAGGTCGTGAAGTTAACGTCCACGTAAATTTAATTTTTTCCTCTCTGTCGTACTCGAAAAATAAAGCATTTTTTGTTTCACTTGTAGAAAAGCTTATTTGCATGATAATTAAAATATTAAATCCATTATAAATATAATCGTGTTGACTAGTTAATACAAAATTAATTAATCTAACACTTCCATCTGTTTCGTTAGGTACCGTCTCAGGATATAATGATGACTCGGCTATAGGAGGTTTGTAGTAAGCGAACGAAGATAATAGCTTTGAATTATTTTGCAGTGCCTCTCTATGTTGATGTTTATGAATGCACTGACCGTGAAAAATCCGAGTCGAACAATAAAATAAACTGACATTCGAAAATTTGTGTTCGCGTTCAAACCATGTAGGTACTTATGAGAAAGAAAATTTGTCAATGCAGGAAAATGTTCAATCTTATATTTTTTCAAACATCAGATGCGATTGTATGTATGTATACGCATAATATGATACTCGAGCCAGACTAAACCGGTTCTGGCAATGAGCGCGCATTTCTTTGTGAATGAGAAAATTTTCATTTTTAACTTGAATCCCAATTTTTTAGATGAAACAACAAATAAAATTATATAGGTATTATATCATCTTCCGAGAAAATTTTTATTCATTCCACGTGAACTATAGCAGATATTTCACCGAGTCATATTAATGTCGTGCCGGTATAGGTATTTGGAATATTATCAATGGATTTTCCATAGCTGTGTGTACGATTATTACCATGTGTACATTATCAACTACCTCCGTGAAATGAACTTGGCACTTGATGAAAAAGGAAGGACATTAACTTGTTTCATTTCGTTTCCTGTCTCTGTGTTGTATAAGTTACATGAACTCTAGAACTGAGGAACTCAATCTGGCTTATTACCTTGATTTTTGTTGTACGAAATGCCGGTAACAGACATTTTCCTTCTTTCTTAAAACGGGTAGGCAGTCTTTCAGAAGCACCATCCAGTAAGAACAAATTTTTACAATTAACTGTCACTTCACGACAACGAACTAAACCATGAATCGATGCGAAGACACGCACGCGCTATGACGTAAAATTTTTATAAAATACCGCATATTAATATGGAGCATTAGAACGTCATCTATTTGTTCGACAATGGAATTTGAAAAAAAACTAGGAAATGTGAAAAACTGAATCTTAACCAATGACGAACTAACTTGGTACCGTGTGAGAGAAGAAAATCACGCGAGACCACGAATTTATACCCGTACATCATTGACGCACGTGTATACAATGAGACAAATGGGCAAATACCGGCTGAATCACGAGTGTTACAGGATGCCTACGTCGATAACAAACGGCTGACTGAGAAGTAATTTCTGAATTTAACTTATCACCGCCGACAAACTGAATGTTCGGTATCGTGGGGAGACGACAAAATTGCGTTTATCGTTTATGTAAAGAGAAAATGAACACTGATAAGCACGAACGAGAATGTGCTCCCAGAGCAAAAAATTTTCTGCAGGAGACGGTGTGTGTCCGAGAACGATTTTAAAAATTCCGCAAACCAATTACGTGATTTTATAATATTTGCTTGAGAGCAGGAAAAGCTATAAACATATTAAATGATTATGAATAAAATGAATAATTTATTTTCTACATTAATACCCGATGATGATCGGTAAGTACAAACTGGACGAAAGATAATGGGTACCTACATGTATTTACACGCTTCCTAGTATCGACCAAACAGAGGAAATCCGTCGAATACAATGAATCAGTGTTTTCGTTTGAGGAATTCTGATTTTCTTGTCATGAGGAAGGAGAGAGTTCAGTTTTTTTGGTAAACCTCCACCCACTTTCTTTGACTCCAACAAACAAGAAAAAAGAAGTTGATTTTTTAAAAATAATTGGTTTCGGGAATGAGGACTACCAAATGACCGTCTGTAACATAGTTTAATACTTTAATCCAACTGGCAACGTTCTATCCAATGAGAAAAACAATAGAAATCAAATGATTAATTTTTTTCTGCAAAATTAACGCCTCCTGGTAGAAAATGAACAAAAGACCAATCAATTTCTTTTTTACAAATCATTAATTTGAAAGAAATTGTTCAAAGTTAAACATAATATATTGCAATTTACTAAAAATCAGAAGTCAGTTACTGGTAAGGGATGAAGTGAGATGTTGTAACATTTTAACTTCGAAGTAATTATAGTTTGTTTTATAACCACAGTACCTATATGATAGAGGTATGGACATGGGCATAACTTTGCTGTACAAACTGTTTTCCCAAGGTTGCCCCTCAATATGTTGTTATTTCTTAAGAAATTCTCAGATTGCGCTGTATGCTCTGTCTTGAATATTTTTATGGCAAATTGGCAACTTTTAAAAAATTATAGAAAAAAAAAAAAAAAATGAATCATTTTAGAAAGTGCTCAAATAGACAATTTATTACGAGCTAGACATTGTTTCAGAAAGAACCATTCTTCTAAAAGAATTTTTCAATATTTTAGTTTTCAAAAAATTGCTTGTACTTGGGTACCTACTGGTTAGATGTTAACAAAGTCCTGGCTGGGCGGGGGTATTTGGAAATTTTCTGGAGCACGAGCTCTCACCTACTTTAGGGACTTGAAGGAAAATCCGCTGTCTAAACAAAATCTAAAGTATAATATTATAAACATTCCAGGCCTGTAGCTGGCGCCAGGGCAGCCAAGGCTTTGCCCTGGCTAGCAAAAATGGGACACCATGGCATTGCGAGTGAAACGAGCAAAAAAATGTTTGAGGTGCCCTGATTTGAATATCAAATGCCCTGGTACACACACACAGTTAGCTACAGGCCTGAAACATTCATTCCACATATAAAACAATTTGTTTGCAGCTCTGTTCCAAATAGATTAAAGACCGTTTTTACCAAAAGGTCACGTGAAAAGTTTAAACCCTGGTTAACAAATTAACTGTTGGTTTAGCACTAGACTTGCACTGGTAAAACCAGCCTCAACCCAATTTTTTTCTGGATTAAAGATCAAAATTGAAACGCTTTCCAATCAGGGGGTTGTTATTTTGCCATAAGTTACCACATAGAGTAACATACAGTCAAAGTTCCAGAGTTACAATAGGTTATTGTATTGATGCACACATTTACTGCTCAGGTCGTCAAAGGCCAATATCCAGTACTCCGGCATTGCATGTTCATTGTGGTTACCAAATATTGTAGTTTGGCTCAGGTCTTGCGGTGCGGATTGCAAAATTTTATCCAAGAACACAAATGTAGGTAGCACTAGAGTCGTGCCTGAAGAGGAGATGCGGCAAAAATACGAGAGATAGATAGCCTATGAGACTAGAATGGGCTGTTCTTTGTCAACATTGAAAAATAAAGATAGTGGTAAGAGCACTTCTTCATTATTTTCATATAACCTAAAAGAGGAAAAAATTGAGATTTCAACAATTTCCTGAAATATCCCCTTTTTGGTCAGCTTCCAAGAAAAAAATGGCCACCACAGTTTCCATAAAGGGCGCCTACTTTATGCAAATTGCGGATCTCAAATTGAGTCACAGCTGATTGGATTGCGGATCAAGAATTGTGCACTGGAAGTGATCCAAATAACGGATTGTGGATAAGTAAGTGAAAACAACATTAATTATTATTTTTAAAATTTTTTGCAATTTAACAGATCAATCACCTGCTAGAGCTTTTGGCCAAAATAATTTTGAACGGGCAGCGGGCATTTTGGGCAACGTACAGTGCAATACTCAAATACAGGCATAACTGGCTGCCCATTCTGATGCCAGTTATTTTCAAATAAATAGCTGGCATAATGGGCCACAAGCCTGTAACAACGCGTTATGCAGAAAAACTATCAGTTTTCACTTTCTCTTTTTCCCTTATGACATATAGCTACATTTTTATTTTTCATATTTCTTCTTTTCTTTCTCTGCTTGTCCTCTTTTCTTTACTGAACACCCTACTGCAATTTTAAGTAACTTGGTGAAAACTGAAACCTAAAAAAGTTCATCTTTATCTCATGAACTACTAGCTCTTTCTGTTGTGTTTTTGCCCACATTACCCATTTTGATGAACGGGTGGGCTACCAGTTATGCCAGTCTGCCCAAAATTTATAACGGGCATAACAGGCAGCAAGCAGGAGCTGTGACAGAAACAAAACAGGCACAGGCACTGCCCAAATAAGCTGCATGTTATTTTGAAAGCTCTATCACCTGCGGATCAGAAGAACATTAGATCGCACAGTAATGCAAATGTTGTTCCATTTTAGGCAGCGCTAGTGTACAAGTGCTGTCCATCACCCTTCCCTTATCATTCACCAATTATAAGAGCGCATTGATAACCTTTTCCTCATCAATCACCAATTTAATATTTAATATTATTATGAATTAATTATTATGAATTAATTTTTTGCACATTCCTAATATTAGAGCTTTTATACAGCAGGATAAGCAATTATTAAACTTGGAGTTCCAAATGTTGGTAGCACTGCCAAATTTAGAGGTGATCAATGATCATGAACAATTTTATCATTAACATACGGCAAATTATAAATGCGTTTTAATCAATCAGAATTTAGTGGTGAAAGAAATTTTGCCCTTTAATTGCAGAATCACCAAACAATTCTTCTGATCTATTCTGACCAGATAAACCATTACAATCATGTTCTTTTTTCCCATGCTAAAGACACCGGTATTTATTTCCGTTCAAAAGTATCTATGATCACCTCTACATCAGCTCTACATTTTCACGGTTTTCACCAGCGCAGGTAATTTTGCGACGCCCTCTAGCAAAGGTTTAATCGCTTATTGCCATATTAAAGGCGCTATATAGAGGTATTTTTGCTCAATGAGAACAAACATGGCGCGGGATACCTATAAATACTGACAAAACTCCCCTCCATTTTTTAGATGGCTATATCCCGCACCATGATTGTTCACACCCACACCTAGCACCTTATGATAATCATCATTATTCGATAATCTGTTTTTATCAGAATTCCCTTTAAACGTTTAAACTCTTTAAGCGCCTTATTCCTCCCATTAATGAATGACAGTAACTTGAATTGATTGAATTTCTCTCTATCATTCTCAACTCTTCAAGATTGTGGTGGTTCAGTAACTCTTCAAGATTGTGGTGGTTCTGTGGATGGAACAATTAAGTTCTATCGAAAAATTTGCTAAAAGTGTAGCCTATACCGATCATTTTGGTGAAATATTTATGTTGGAGTTTGAATCAAGTTGTAGAACGTGTATCAGGCCTATACAGCTGTACTGTACCGTATAGGTACCAAGTTTATCTACTTCAGTCATCACTACTTCAGTACTTCTGATGCTCGTCAGATGAGAGGTAAACTTTTCCCACGGTGATAAACAACTGAATAATTTATTCGCCAGCTCATTCTTTTGTACTTATCTTTTCAATTGTTTCATTATAGGTAGGTACCGGTATTTGGAATTTCAGAATGCTTCTTTGTCAAGACATATGTTTCTCAAGCAGAAATATTTGAAATAGGATAATTAAGAGCTGTCATTCAGGATTCGTTTCAAAGGTAAACATTCAACGTTGTAGGAAAGAGACAATGGAGACGTAACAATACAATGAAATTGACGAAAATTCAATTCTCAATATAGCCTACCGGTATTTTGTTCGCATTACCTCGATGACTAGTGTTTTCCGATCGAAAGAGGAAAAGTGCAGGTACAGCTAGCTCTATGTTTAAGTACGACGATGTCCAACAGTTTGGATATCTAGTGGGCTTTTGTAAAGATTATACCAGGTATATTAACCTCCGATCAATTACGTATCATATTGATTGATCGTTAGGAAGATTCAAACAGTTGGATAAATTCCAGTAATGAAGACCTTAGAATGGGAAGTAAGTTGAGTTGTATTTTCATGTCACGTCGAAGAACAAGTCATAGTCAGCACTAGCCGTGCAATTTTTTAGTGTACGTATGCCTGCGTGCGAGTTTTTTAATATCCTACGGTAAAGTGGGTATATTTACTTATATAGTCGATCCGAGTAGGCCTAGAGCATTAACTCATCACAACACACAGTCGTGTTATGATATGACTATTAGATATCCATAGCGAGGATATTGGAAATGTCATCTTTATACGCGTACTTTCTAATTCATGGCAGCCACTGTTTCTTTTAATACCAGTAGTATCGTATGAACCCCATTGTAAAAAATACCTGAAAATTTTTTAATACGAAGCTTTGATGTGGTCGAATCCGAAGAGATTGATTAAATTCTCCAAATAGAATTAGGTATAGGTATGTACTTATTCTAGAAAAGATTGATATCCATGTAAGGAGAATAATATGAATAACTTTAGTCAGAACTGAACAAGAGAGTATTTTAAAATTAAAGCAAGAAAAAGAAATCAATTCCTCATCATTTCTTATATTCGTAAAATCATGCACTAAATATTTGAATTAGAGGTATTATTATAAAATCAGCAGATCTAGAGTATGTACTCCATATTATTTCTAAGGACGATTGAGGAAAAAAAGAAGTCGCTTATAGGTACGTATATATTGTAAGAGACTATAGTTATTTGTACGAAATATTTAAAAATTGTAAACGATTCAAACGTGATGGAAAAACTCTTTTCATAGGTAGTTATTTTAGTTGATGTTTAACGCGAAACACATACTTTGAATCGAGTTTAATATATTTGCGGTCTTCAATTCAAAGCAAAAAATTCAACTTCGTATGTTGCGAGAATTTCGGTTGAAAAATGTAAGAATTTGTTCAACCTGTGACGTGAAATGGAAAATACACTGACAAATCACATTCAATTTCGTGTGAATATTGTAAAATCTGTTGGATTTAGACAAGATTCAGAATTTTTCAACCGTCAAGTTGTTGCGAGGGTTGAAGTAAAGAGAACAATGATGTTCGGAATTTAGAAAATTTTCTATTAGGAGATTTAATGAAAACAACAAACGGCTCGAGTAGAAAGTGATAGCTTCATCGAGTATCGCTTTCCAGAGAGGGAGGAAGTTGAAAACTCGAGAATGTCAAAATCCGAAATTTGAAATTGAAAATGCTCATTTTTCTCAACTGTCTCCTTTACAGTCACACATTTAAGGCTCATAGGTTGAAAATTTTTTTCAAGTTTACTTTCCCTCATAATTGTGTACCTACTGTATAAAAATCGAAATTTTTCAAAAGTGTTCTTATATGTAGTGAAATATTTATCAGTTTTTAGAACATTATCTTCGCTCGAGGGGAATCCTTGGTACAGTACAGATTGAAGAATTATCCCTTCCTCTACCGCTGCAACTATACGACGAGTGTTCTGCTAATACCTAATTTTTTCCAGTTATAGGTGATGAATAAATATAAGATCGCGCCAAAGTATAGCCTATACGTACAATGAAAAATTTTTGTATGAGCATCACAATGTAAGATTTCTCCTCAAATTTTTTGTTTTTTTGTTACGAATTACTGTAAAAATTCTACAAATAATCAACACTTTGAGGAAAAGAACACGAAGAATACAACTTTGAATCAGACGTCAAAGATGAATGTATGAATACGCGTACAACCAAAAAATTACCTTAAAGCTGAAAATAAAATACGGATAGACGTACGTACCTAGATACACATGCACTATAAAAATTTATCTTCAAATTCAGAAGTACAATTATTGAGCGAGAAGGCAGTTGAGTTGGAAGATGCGATATTCGTCTACAGAAATATATGAGTGACGAAAAACTGCAAACATAAACCGAGGTTCAAAAAAGTCTCAAAACCGTAAAATTGATTAATTGAACGATCGTAAGGTGGAGCATATCTCATAGTTTTTGCTTTGTTGATTCTTCGCGAGTGTGAGATGAACTTGAATTAATGAATCGTCGCTACAATAAATTTAGGTAATAAGTAATTAGATTTTTCTGTGAAAAAAATTAAGTGCTCTTTGTCGTTGATTCACCTCCAGAAAGGAATAGAGATTTTTTCAATGAAACCTATTTATCGTCAATTGTGGCATTGTTTTTTTTGTTTCGATTGATTTTGTAACAATGTAGTGGTAAAAAATTGAGCCACGAATACAAATAATATTATTCAGCATCTATTGTTCCAATTGGCTAACGTGACTTTTCTATACTTATTATTGCCAACTTCGCGTGTCGTGTTCGATTATCGAGTGTGGAGGAAATTTATTTGCTCGTGCAATCCTGTCTTTAGAGGTCAGAGTTTGATCATTTGTGACCTTTCTAATAAAGATTCTTTGTATTCGATAAATACGTTAATGTATCGGTCTATGCAATATCATACTCGGATGGACAATGTATGCGTATTTGCATTTCGCTGGAGAAATTAATTGGGCTATGAACAAAAAATTGAGATCTTGACACTGATCATTCGATTTGGTACGGGTTTCTGTATGCTTTCTGCACGTAAAATTAATTTACAAAGGAAAGATCACAAGATGCAGTATTGTATATGACATGTGTATGTATGTACACCAACACTTTACATTACTATTCTTCAGGAGTTGATTCGGGCACGACCCCTGTTCATGATTGAGACCTCGAGACAAACAGTGTGCGTAAATTAATGATTATATATCTGGTAATATTCTATTGCAAGTGTTTTATACTACGTGCGTATAAAGGAGCTGATAATATATATCGTTGAAATTGGGATAGCCTAAGAAAAATCGAAGGCATTGTAAAATTGTGGGCCAAATATTGATAGCCTATAGGTTTATGCAGAATAATAATGCTCATGGTTGCTGATGGTTCCTCGTGATTTCTCGTGAAAATTTTGCGCTGTACTTATAGCATCGATGGTAAATGTTGGAAAAGTTCTAACTGGAACAGTATGACGTGATATTAAACAAACAAGCGCGTGGCTTCATTGTAATATGGTTACAAAAAGAGACTAACTTGTTGTTAGATTTCTTGAAGACGAGTTTCGAAAAGTTGGTCCTTGATGAAATGAGGTTTCAAAGTTTGCCAAGAATTAGATGAGATGCATCATTTTTATTTAGTTCAAAAACTCCACGTTTCTCATTTCTTGTTTGTTTTTCATAAACAAGTTCGACGCCCTTGGAGGTTCTCGAACTCTCTATGAGGGTAAGTAATGAAAACAGTTTGAAACTTTTCCAAAAATTGTTTCTATTTTTCTCTTGACTTCACAATTTCTGGCTGCATTTGAAACGGGTTGAAGAAATAGGGCGATGGACATTAGTGATCGATTGAGATTTACGGAGAGCGAAAGAAGAAATAGTTTTGTTCAGCATAATACCTAATATTTCATTCAATTTTCGTTTATTCAAACTTTTAATATGGTCTCTTCGCGGAGAAGTTGCAAAAGAGGACTTTTTGGTACCATGTTTTTTTCTTTTTTTTTTTTTTTTATCGAAGACTAGGTTTTTGTTCAATTTCCCTTGAGTCCAGGGAGGAGAGCATCTCCGTCAGGTTGTGTAGATTCTTTTCTTAATAAATTTAAGATTACTTTTTTGTTTGATTTGATGATGGACTATTCATTCAAAAACGTACCTACGTGTTTGAATAAGTGCATGCACATATATTTATTTCCTATCAAGTACCCACATGATGGCGGGCGGTCACAGCGAAAAGAGTTGAGACATTAGATATAGGAAGTAGTGGAGTGATTCATCGTGAATCTTGTGGAGAAGTGGTTTCAGACTGGTAAAACTAGACGGAAAAGAAGTTTCCGATGTTGAATTATGACCAGGAACACACTTGTGCATTCCTCAACTGAAGGAATTCAAAAAACTCAGAACTTCTAGGACTACTTATCCTGTATATTTTCATGTCGGCGAAATTGAAATGAGGGCATTTGTTTGCGTTGAAGGCTTGGCATTTTGACGAGAATAAAATGTTATCAATTTTTACGCACTGGTATTGTTCGTGTGTCGTGGACTCGGATTCTTCGGCAAATTCTTATCCGGAAAACAAAATGAAATTGAAAAGAAGCTAAGAAACCTATTAGCTTACCTACACGTTCTCTCTTTTGCAGTGGACATGGAGAAATGATAAGTTGCGAAGTGTCGATAAAATTCAATTTCTTAATATGTTTTCTAATGACTTTTTGTCTCTTCGTAAAACTGACGAAAATATGTGATCATTCTGTGATTATATTAGGTTAAGGTAATTACTTTTTAATATTGTAAAGGAATCTCGATATACCTATACGAGGGAAAAATACTACCCTAATTTTTTCTGAGTTAGGTACTTATCTCGTGTTTTATTTATGATCTGGGTGATTAGTAGATACCTAGAATAAAAAAGAAATTCGGTTCATCTTCTTTCATTCTTCAACTCATGTATGAATATTGTTTCTTGGACCAAATTTTCTACTCACGAAGACGTTATCAATCATTGGCAATTTAATTTATGCTCTCGACTTTTTTACTTGCTCGGCAAATACTCGTATAACTTAACGTGCCAGTCTGTGGAAAGAGTGGTGTGTTTCAGAAAAAGATTTTAGCTTATATTCAAGAAAATACTATTCGCTGAGGATGAGCGATATTTCTATTTGTTCCATCGAAATAGTCGGAAGATGCATAAAATAACTCTTAGACGATGTTGGCAAAGCGTCGTAAGAACTTTGCTGGGTTTCCAAGAATTCGAATTGCGCTTTTATTCCCCGTCGGAGTGTGTCTTACCTTAGAGATACAATTTTTCGACCGAGAACTTGCCAACAGATGGTTGGTGTGTTTACGTATACCAGAAAATTATTAAAATCATAAAAGTTGTTATTCATCTGGATTTCGATGAGGAAAGGTTATACAATATTTTTCTGGGAAACGTAACCGAGACGTGTCAAAACAAGCTTAATGAGCACTGTTTTTATGGGGATTCAACTGTAGTGCTATGAATTGGGAGGGGGGGGGGGGGAGGAATATTGACCGAAAAAAATTTCCGAAAGAATGTTTTTCCTATCAAATAATGTTTTGTTAAAAACAATTGTCTGGTTGGATCGTCTGATGTAACCTTCCAATGGAAGAGGGTCCTCGGGATGAAAAATATTTTCTCTTATTAGAGAGCGATATTCCGAAAAATTTTCTTAATAAGAGCATAACGAAGTCGACTTTCATATGAAAATAATTAAGAATTGGGTCGTATCTCTTTGCTTCGCTATTAAAAAACATTATCAAATTACATTACCTTTTGAATGTTATAAATTTTTCACCGGAAGAACTCTATCTAGGTGGTTTGTTACATTCTATGAACAGGGGTGTGGTTTAAAGCAGACTTGACCACCCTGTAAGCCGCGAAGCCCTCATGTGCGACCCGCGAAAATACAGTATTTCAAAAAACCCGAAAATTTGCAAAAAATTTTGATTTTATGTCTTTTGTATATGATGCGAGTGCACAATGTACGGAAAATTTACGAGATGCGGTCCGCGGAAGTTCTAGACAGGATGAATGCGGCCTCCGAGTCACAAGGTCGGGCAAGCCTAATCTAGAGTTTTTGCCTTGCATGTACAATTTTTACGGTAATCGGATGCTGAGAAATATCGAATACACAAATATATTTCATAAGCAAAAATAACTTTTTTATCATATTTCGTACAGTCAATGTCTACTTGTGTTCGAGAGTTCTGACTTCAAAAGAATGCTAATGAAAGAGAAGGGAGGTTTGTGAAACAAAATGGCTGCACAGCGCAGTTTTTATACTTTATAGCTCTATATTTTGTTGGGCTGTTCTAATATGCTTCCCAATGGGAAACAAAATCTCGATAATTTGACTGTTTTAAGTTTTAGGAACCATGGGTAAATCAGGTGCGCAGACAAGCATTTGCCGTACTGATTATGACAGTAGTCAAGGGCGGTTTGACCCTAAGAAGGGCGCCGTGTGGTGCCTTACGTGAAGAAAAGTTCACTATTGAACGTGTGTAAATGTGAAAAAAAAGAATGAATAATATTGGTCCGCAATACTTTTTTCTCCCCTCTCCATGATGATGATTCAGTTTGGTAATATTGTCCAATTTTAACAAAGACTTTTCACCCGGTGAGGAAGTTCGTCCTGCTAAGTGTAGCTACGAGGGGGTTTCTTAGTGACTTAGTTTAAGGACTAGGAGAAATTTTTGTTGTTAATTTTCGACCGAAAAATTGAGTACATTGTATAGTGAGAACAGAGACTTGAAAAAATGCTGTCAAAAGGTCTAATGACTTTGGCTTTTACAGAATTTTTTGTGATGGTCCCAACGAGTATAATGATGAGAAAGACTTGGAAAAATGTTGACTTGCAAGTTATTAACCCATTCACGGCGGCGGTATTTAATCACTAGAGTGCTGTAGTGGCGGATCAGCTGTTGCGCGCGCATTGAAACGCGTTGTCCAGCGGCCGTGTATATATACGTGCGCGGATTAAATGGCAGCGCTACAGTCGACGTATACTGTATATATGGTTGCCGCCGTGAATGGGTTTGAAGGAATTTGAGAAAATTTCGTTGATGAGATAAAGTATTTATAATGAGAAGGAATTCATGAAGAGAGAGGGGATACTGCAAAGAGCAACCTTGAGTTGCAAATATTGCAGAAACAAAATGCAAACACTTTTGTATCAACAACCATCATCTAGCAAGACATGAAAGCAACTAACGACTAAAAACCAGAACATCCAGATGAAAATCAGGATTGAACTAAGGAGTTGTGACAATGTGAATCATGTAACCCCACATCAGGAATGTATTTGTCTAGCACAATGATATCTCCACTATTTGAATGGCAAATAATTTTGATGTATACTGGAGCGCGATGCGTGTGATGGATTTTCCCTGTAAAGGAGGACTTCTGGCCCACCCCGGAAGCTGTGACCACCGATAATTACCTGGCCCAAAAAAAACGATTCTCCTACATTTTCTTTTTCCTGAGCCTTCTTATGCTTGATTACTCTTATCTTCAGTTGACGAGTGATTTCCTTCACATAGACGTGTTGCCGCAGGGCCTACCTTCTACCCTATCCACACAGCGGAATAGGGATCTCCGACTCGAAAAACAATACCTTTACAGTGATGAACAGAAGCGAAAGTTACGACTTAGCTGCGTAGAGAAAACTTCTCCACAAACGGCAGCTTGATCTAGCAGCGCTTCCTATTCTCACGGTTCAATTTGCGAGCGTAGAAGGTGGTGGAATTGGGACTGCGAACCATAAGATCAGTGTCCAAATCTTGAACTAGTTAGCGGGGAACCCGCTATCCATTTTGTTAGGGGGATTACATCTTCAGAAAACGTCCACGTCCGCGTGTTTCTGTGAACTGCGTGACGTGACGTGTGGCGCTTTATGGCGTCATCAATGACCTTGACCTACTTTAGGGACTTGGAAAACTTTCAACTTCCAGCCTTCATTATATCAGGCCCAGTATACTGGCATTTTCGCGCCAGCGTGATCGCGAGCGCGGGAGGTTGCGGGTTCCCCGCTGCCATTGCAATTTTTATAATAGACAAAGAAGACCTCCCTCCCTAGGATTTCATTAGTCTTGAACTAAGCTCATAAGAGGGTGTCCGGGCGTAGTGCCCAGTTTATATACTAGGTTTACGCTAGCTTTTTGATAGCTTTATACTGGGATTTTAGCAGCATTGAACTAGAATTATAATAGACGGAGAACCTCTCCCCTATATTAGGATTTTACTAGTCTTAAACTAGGTTTATAATAGAGTGTCCGGGCATAGGCTAATCATCAACTAGCGCAAGAGCAAGGAGTGAGCTACCCGAAAGCTATTAGCTTGAAACACCCAAAAGCTACTACCTTGAAATTTGGTTCCGCCAGAGCATTTTATGGTACGTATTACAGGCGATAAAGACACAAAAAATGGGTTTGTCAACATTTTGGGGTACACAAGCGGAAATTGTTGGAAAATGTTTTGTCCTGAATAACACCTCAAAGTTCCCGCCCCCCAAACCGTGTGCTAAATTTTTTACGCCACATTTTAGCCCCCCAAAATTGACTTTTTACAAATATGTCCAAATATCTAAAAAAAAATTGATCCTAGAAAAAAATGTTTGAAACAAAAGTTGTTCCTCGTGAAATTTACCATGAAATGAAGTTATTGATCTTGATTGTAGGCCCAACCGTTCCCCTGTAACATTCGTTGAAAATTGTACCTTCCAAAACAAAACTTACAGGCTCTTGCTTACGGAGCAAGAGTTGCGGGAGATCCCGCGACTCATGGTTCAGGGTTGAAGATTGTAAGAGTAAATTTGGAAACATGTGAAAGGGATATTTATTCAATTTGAAATAAATAGAGATGCAATGGAGGAACAAAAAATTTTTCCAAATCCTATAAAAAAGCTCAAAACTATTTTAAGTCACTATACTAGCCAATAGAGGAATATAGAAAAGCCCGGAATCCTCTATAAGTCCCTCTATACTAGCCAATAAAGGGGTATAGAAGAGCTCTATACTGATGTATGAAAGAACTCGATATTTTTCCAAGTCCCTGTACTAGCTAATAGAGAATATAGAAGACCTTAAAATTTCTCCAAGTCTCTATACTAGTCCATAGTAGGTCACGAATTTTTTTCCAAGTCCAGGGTTACGCCTAAGAGCGTTACGCTTTCCGACGTTTTGCCCCAAAAGCGTTAGGCCCTCAGCGTTACGCGTAGGCGGACCAAATTTCTCTGATGACCCCCAGTAACTAAACGGATGGCGGGTCTCCCGCCAAAATTTGAGAAATCATCTATTAATTGACTTTTTGACCGTTTTAATGAAGTTTAAGATGAAAAATGTTTATACAATAGTAAAACTGATTGTCATACTTCATACGTAAGATCAAATAATATCATAGGGAACGGACATTGAACACAATATTCGGGCAGTATAAGAGCAATACAGTTTACTTATGAAGTATGACAATCAGTTTTACTATTATATAAACATTTTTCTTCTTAAACTTCATTAAAACGGTCAAAAAATCAATTAATAGACGATTTCTCCAATTTTTTTTTGGAAGGTACAATTTTCAACGATTGTTACGGGGGAACGGTTGGGCCTACAATCAAGATCAATAACTTCATTTTATGGTAAATTTCACGAGGAACAACTTTTGTTTCAAACATTTTTTTCTAGAATCAATTTTTTTTTTGGATATTTGGACATATTTGTAAAAAAGTCAATTTTGGGGGGCTAAAATGTGGCGTAAAAAATTTAGCACACGGTTTGGGGGGCGGGAACTTTAAGGTGTTATTCAGAACACCGAACTTAACATTTTCCAACAATTTCCGCTTGTTTACCCCAAAATGTTTACGGCAAAGTTTTATCGCCTGTACTAACGCTGAGAAAAACTTTGGTGGTACTTTAAACTAAAAAATATAGTAAAGCCGGTCCAGTCGAAGATTATATATAGTCATAACTACTGAAAATATCGTTACACTTCCGAGAAATAGTAGTGTATAAAACTAGATTGCTCACTTGTTTTGACTATAATAGTAATCGCGACTAGGCCAGATTTACTATGTTCTTTGTTAAAATAACTATAGTTTTTTCTCCGTGTATAACTACGCCACTTTCCTGACCACGCGTTAAGTTTTGAGCTAAAATTTATTATTCTGTAGTTTTTAGGTCTCGAACGGTCAAGAAAAATTAAACGTTTACCGCTCATTCCAGCTATAACCTTCTTTTGTTTGAAACATTGCTTTCTATGAGTAACAATCACGTTGACAAACGCTTATTAAATTGAATTTCTAACAGCTCTCAGTTTATCGGAGACCTTATTTTTATTGCTTGAATATCGTACTTTGCACAACCCTTTGAGTATAAGTGAGGTGGGTTTACGATTACGTATCATCGTTCTTTTCGATCTCGTCACGAAGTGAATTAAAATTTCCGAAAATTTCTGCGATCTCCACGTTGTACCGTATCGTAATTAACAGTTTTCTATTCTGCTATTTAGCATCCCGTGCTGAAAGCTTTGGGAACGCCCAAGGTGGAGTTCCCATCCCAGATAGCCCGAAATTTTTGCGATCAACCAAATCGAATATTTTAATTTAGTTATACGTTGATATCGAATTATTTTTTTTAGTTTAACGTAAGGTCGCGTATTAGGCCTAGCTGAATTTAATTTTCCCAAATAGTCAATGATCGTTCTGTAAAACGAGGAACGACAAAGCGAAGAGGAATTCAACCTTGAGAATGACGATGTCATTCGATTTTCGCTAATTGGTTTTCGGACGTTACTTGCAAATTTCTTTGTACAGAAACGGTGCCTATTTACGCACCTACATATTACTAACTGCTATTTATTATGCACGAGTGTTTTGTTTGAAATATTCAGCGTCGTTGTTCCGAACGTCCTCTCTCGAAAAATCATTAATAATTTTCGAAAACTTTCGAGACATCGTTTAATGAAAAATGAAAACTACGAGTTTGTATCGACGTTTATGGAAAAAATTCGTCATCTCGCAGATGCGTGCAAAGTGCAGGGGAAAAAAGTGTGCTAAGTGTAAATTATCTACGATCACGCGTTTTAATAAAAATGTAACGTAAGTAACGTACCTATTTAACGAATGGTAAAAAAACGTTTTTGTGGCCGGAAGTTGACTTTTATTTTTATTTTTAGTTCTTTAGTCCAATTTTGAATCGATGGCTCACTTAACCATCGCCCATCAGAAGCTATGTGAAACCGGATACAAAATTGAGTTTGAAAAAAAAAAAAATTATCAATTCGTAAGGCACCAACGTTCGCGCAGAGGCTAAAATTCGTAATTACGCGCGCAAAAAAACACCATCGAATTATCGCAGGTTCTTTGCGGAAAAACTAAAAATTAACTCGAGCTACTCGTGGCGCTCGAGCTACGAGTGTAGTAATGATTTAGTTTACTTAATTTTTTATTCCTCAATTTCGTTCGTTGGAGACCGGTTAATTCATGACTCGCGACCTTGAAAAAACCGTGTCTTCCAAGACAATGAATTGTTCACGCGTTTAGGTCATTGTGCTGGTTGCCGTTGCATCGTCCGATCTCCGGCACTAAAGATTATCGCCCTTTTAGCACGCGACAAAAATTTTTCTTGGGAAATGAGAAAGAAAGAGTACAAAAATTTCATTTACTCTTAGTCTTTTCATTTTTTTTTATTAAATTTCTGTAATTAGCTCAACGTCGACTACCGTTAGCTCGGTTAACGAGAAAATGTAATCGAGCGGAACGATGAGTTCTTTTTAGAAAATAATTAATACTAAACATAAGCATAATGTGGTCGCACGGGTATATTGTTAAAGGCGTAGATCTAAGAGCGCGTGTGGATGCTGACAATACGTAATTTGACAACGAGAGGCTGGAATGTAAAAACGGCGCGGCGTATTCATCAATATTTTTAGTGACGCAATTGTATTTATAATTCAGACATTTACGCGAATTTCGTGATTGAGTGAGACGTCAAATTCTGCGATCATGACAGAGAAAAGAGAAAAAGGATGTAGTATCAAATCTATACGTAGCAAAAACAAATTTTTTGTATGTTAAGAACTTGGAAGTTCTTATCCGATCTAAAATAACAGCGAAAGTTCTGAGACTTTCTTGTATGATTAATACTTTTCGTTCGTCCTCTAGACAGCTTTCATAACGTCTTCCTGTGAAGCTCGAACTTCAAAATTGTCCGTTTGAACTTGAAATTTATTTCGAGCGAAGTTCTTTTTCGTTTGCTAGAACTTTGACCAGAGAAAAGTTTCAACCATGAAAGGAAATGGCTTTTGACAGATAGCTGTATAAGATAGGAGGGGAATTTGAAGACATCATTGAATATCGAGTTATCCATGTATGATGAGAAGACAAATGGGGGAAATTTCAACGATCAAAGAAGTTGGAAAAATTTTGAATATCGAGCTACGTATGACAGTAGGAGGATTCGGAAAATTTTTGACTTTTGTGCTAGACCTATCTGATGAAAGGTAGTAAAATTGTAGGAATTTAGACCATCAAAGGTGTTGGCCTTGAAAAAATCTGTATATGACAGGAGAGGAACTTCGGAAAATTTCAACCATTTGTGGGAGGGGGGGGGGTCGCTCGTGAAAATACGCACTATGGTATTGAGAAAAGTTTTTCACTACTATAATAATTTTAGATGACTTCTGATTGTTTGAAATGTTCTTCAGAAAGGTTCAATTACAGGTGCTAAATAAGCAGGATTATGAAAGTTTTTCCAGGTCCCCCTCTTGTCACCTACAGCTCGAAGCTGAAAATTTTCCATCCGGCTGAGGTCGAAAATTTTTTCCAAGTCCCTCTCCTATCATTTATATTAATATGAAGCTAGGATAATGCAAGAGGGGCTCTACCCTAATAAATTCAAGTCCAGTATACTGTACTTCAACTCCGCTCATATGTATAGCTTGGAAGTCGGTGAGTATAGCCCAACCAAAACAGCTCCTCCAAGTAACTAGATATGCAATGCTTCATACACCAATTCTCCTAGCCCCTTCAATGAGTCAGATATGCCATGCTTCAAACACCAGCTTGCTAATTAGACGTTCAAATAGCCAAAAATTTGTCCAATTTCTAACGAAGTGAGTTTTGTTTTGGAGGCAAAATTCAAATTTGGCATTTAGTCCCTGCCTGCCGACGAACTTTTCTGTACAATAAAAAGATATGCCATGCTTCAAACACCACCCCTTTAATAAATTCTCAGTCCTCTTCGCACTATCTTGCAGCACTGATAGCGTGGTTAAAATAGCTCCTTTGAGTAACTAGATATGCAATACTCCACACACCAATTGGCCTAGCCCCTTCAATGAGCCAGGTATGTAACGTTTCAAACACTTTGAGACTCATAAAACAAGTTCCTGCCTCCCCTCATTTGACTCCATTCAAGAGCCCGTGAGTTTTTCAAAATGAATCCCCATAGAACAGGTTCCCTGTGGAAAATTCTGCCAGGGGTGTATAGTATAACGTCATCAGTGACCATGAATTAGTTCAGAGACACAAGCGGGAGAGGATGACGTCATCAGGAAATGATTTCTGATTTAAATCCTCGTAGAAAAAACGCTGACTTAAGAGTGTACTTTCCTCGTTGGTCGCTCCTTAAATGGTGACGCCTAGGAATCAGGTTTACTCTTTGAATACCCTGCAAGGTTTGGTATACTAGAGGTCACTACGCGGCGCTTGTAGGACATTAGTGGGTAGTCCTTGAGAGGAATGACTTCGCAAATAGGTTTTTCAGAGCTCTATTTTCCGACGAATTTTTTATTGTACAGAAAAGTTCGTCGGCAGGCAGGGACTAAATGCCGAATTTGAATTTTGCATCCAAAAAAAAACTCTTTTCGTTAGAAATTGGACAAATTTTTGGCTATTTGAACGTCTAATTAGCAAGCTGGTGTTTGAAGCATGGCATATCTGACTCATTGAAGGGGCTAGGAGAATTGGTGTATGAAGCATTGTATATCTAGTTACTTGGAGGAGCTGTTTTGGTTGGGCTATACTCACCGACTTCCAAGCTATACATATGAGCGGAGTTGAAGTACAGTATACTGGACTTGAATTTATTAGGGTAAAACCCCTCTTGCATTATCCTAGCTTCATATTAATATAAATGATAGGAGAGGGACTTGGAAAAAATTTTCGACCTCAGCCGGATGGAAAATTTTCAGCCTCGAGCTGTAGGTGACAAGAGGGGGACCTGGAAAAATTTCGACCTCTGTCGGATATATATGATAGGAGGAGGCTTGGAATATTCTTCAAGTCCCAAGGTCATGTTGCCTCCCGGACAGCGGATATTTTTCCGGGAGACCCCCCGATAAAACAGGCTCCTGTTAAAAATATGCCGTGCGTCGGGTGATATCCGGCGAAATCTACTCTAATAATTACTATTTATTATGAAAATTGAGTCATTAAGTACCCGCGACAAATATAACAAAAGCAGATCTTGGCTAATGACTTTAGGGGTATTGGCTTTCTTGGCGCAGCCAAAAAGATTGAGATCACGTTTCATGTCTTTTCAAAATTTTGCGCAATCAGATATGTTGTGGATAATGCGAGACAAAAATATTTGAGACTTCCTGTTTGAGAGATCACTAAAGTGTCTTTTATGACATAAGTCTACTTTAGAATATTCTTGGCTAGGGCTTTAGAGCGTCACACTCTCTTGGTCTAGTGTAAGTCTACTTAGCGTCACACTCTCTTGGTCTAGTGTAAGTCTACTTTAGTATATTTCAGATGTTGTAAGCGGACCAGGATTGACGACTTAAGACGTCACCAACCTATGACGTCATCGACTTATGACGTCACCGAACTTATGACGTCTGAAGCTAATAGCTTCATGATGGCTCTCGGAGTTTTCTTAGCCTAGTATGAATCTAGCCTACGCCTTCGCATTATATTAGGATAAGCTAGAAACTACAGAGGGGGGTCTTGGACTCGGACTCGCAGATTTCAGAATCACTCCTAAGAAAATTTTCTCGATACTTTTCTTAGTCCCTTTCGGGGGAGGGGGGGGGGCCGCTTGGAATCTCAGATTTGAGAATCACTGCCACAATGAAAAATTCCCATAAGGATGAGCCCAGAGCAAAGACATGATACATGTCAAAAGAGTTGGGCTTGAAAAAAGTGTCGACTTTCAAGCCATAATATATGATAGGAAGGGGACTTGAAAAAATTTCAACTTTCATGCCGAAGTCGTTATTTTTTTGACGCTCGATGGCGTCATTAGTGACCTTGACCTATTTTAGGGTCTTGAAAAGGTTTTGACCTTCAGTACTTTCAGTATACGGGACTTGACTAGGCCTGCTTGATTTCATAGCCAGTTCTATACTACGCTTATACTAAGCCCGTTCTAACTGTATACCAAATATGTGTGCACTAGAAATATAATACCGAAAACTGTTGTAGCGGCGTGGAATGGAACCAACGCCGCTACAAGAGTTGTGACTTTGAGTTTACGTGTTGTAGTGAGGTTCATTGTTATCGGCGCAGGTCAACCCGAAATACGCGTGAATCAATTTGTCAAAACAAAGAATTTTTGAAAGGTCAAATTGCCAAATCTTGGAAAAAAATTTTCAAATCTTTGAATTGCTCAATCCCCAAACTTTCGATTCATCAAACTGTTGTATTGTCAAATCATTCAATTGGCAAATCTTTAAAAAAAAATCGTTGAAAAAATTCTCCTATCTCTTTATTCCCAAATTGTCAAATCATTGAATTGTTGGATCGCCAAATCTACCAAATTGCCACATTGTTGAATTTTCAAATCGCCAATCCTACAAATCTCCAAATCTCAACATCAACATTTCTGATTGTATCCAAATCTCTACGGCACCTTTTGAGATGGGCTGATTTCCTGTGACGTGATCATTTCCATCTGTATCTATATCAGATGTGTGTCTGCGGATACTGTTTATAGCCCCGCCAAAGAAGACCCCGATATTGGCCGCGGAGACAACTCGCCGCGTTTACAATTAGCCGGAATGTGGATCAGCGCGAGTAAAAAATTCTAATGGCAGAATTATTGAAGACGTAATGTTTACAAATTTTGATTTGTACCACGTAGGGTCGTAGGCACGGTATAATTATGCGTTACTGGGAAATCATTGTGGTCTCTATACCCTCCCCATTGTAAGATGGAATTCATCTGTTTGCTAGTTTCTGTTGACTCTTTCGTTGTTGGCAAGAAGCCACCATGTATGTTTGATAGTACTTTCTTGAATATCTTGCCCTCTTCTCTCTTCATCCAACGACTTTTGGTTCCATTCAAAGTGTATAGGTCTCCTCTTTATTTTTCCTACCCATAGATCATAGTTTAGATTCGATATTATTTGTGACTGAACTTTTCAGTAAAAATTTGATCATATTTCTTTGGCGCATGAAGGAGGTAGTTAGTGCTGAATGTGATACCTAATTCTAAGTAATAGAAAAACGTCCAATACTCTGGTTTATATTTTTCTTGGGTGAATAAAATACTCTATTACCGTAATAAAGTATGTGTAATATTTTGAGTTCGCAATATATAAAGAATATTCTTCAAAACGATGAATAACGCAAAATGAATTCTTGTTGTATTTTTTGCGGAGTTAGAAGGCACTATAGGTCACCTCTTTTGAGAATCCATACTTGAGAACGTAATAATAGCATTAGCTTCGATTAAATAAATCGAAGATATCTTCTGCATGTGAATCGTCAATCTTATTCTTGAATCAATTTTCTCCGTTTCAAGATAAGAAGGGTGCGAAAGATTGAAAATTATTCTAAACAAAGTTGATATAGCACGCAAACTTAATTTATTTGCTTTTTATAACATCCACACGCGTCAAGCTAATTTTCAAAAAAAGTACGAGCTAATTTACTCATGGGTCATTTGCACGCTAAAATTATACCTCTACAGATAACACACGTTTCCCCAGACGACGCATTCTTGATAAAGTATACGTAAATGTAATTGATTAAGTGATGAAAAATTCATGCCAAAATGTTGCCTAAAAATACTACTGTACTACTGAACTAACGCGAAATTTTCAGTAGACAACATACAAACTAAATTTTTTAGTATACAATCCCATTTTTATATACTGTACCAGGTACCCTGGGGTCAAAAACTGCCCTGTGATTGATCACACTCATGATGTTATGCTGAAGAGAAATTTGCATATTGACGTATATCAGTTGTTCATCCATGAAAAGTAAATACATATTAAATTGTAGCCAGAAGACGATAGAAGGATAGCCCCTTTCAAATTCAAATATACTACTTATGTGACCTATTCAGTACGCAATACAGCGACACGATACAGATTGTATGAGATTTATTTATTGATGAGTGGGTATAGAGCTCGTGTTCCGGTTTCCGCGTGTCATATTCATATCTAAATATTTTTATTTCTGAGAAAATAATTCAAGTATAACCCACAAATTGGCACAAATAAAATTATTATAGAGACCAGCTCATCTAATTGACTTTTTTTTTTTTTTATCAAGTCTTGTAAACGACTTTCTTGCTGAGAAAAATGACAAAATAGTTCATGGCACTTCTTGAATATGGACTTGTCTTTAGACCAGACTTATGTTCGACTCAACTCATTTATGATTAGCCCAAGCACCTGCTTTTTTTCCTTTTTTTTTTCACTGTTTTCTCTGCAGTATTCATTGCGGGAACTCCGAGTTGAGTCCCAATGAAATCCGCGTACCTGAACATTAATGTCTGAGTTGAGTCCCGGAGTTTACGGCCCTAACTAGAAGCGTAGCCGAGTTGAGTTCCGAACATTGAACGTTTTCGCTCTCATGTCCCTTCTCACTTTCACAGACTTACGACTGTCGATATAAATACGAATCGGCGTGATTAAAAATGAGAGTGAGTGCGACGTAAGTACTCATGAGGTACAGAATTGCGTTTAAAACGAAGTCACCTTTCTTTTTGGAACAGGAAGGAATTTGAATGAAACTCGTGAAACAAACTCTAAACGGTAAAGTTCGCAAAGATCGAGTCAAGTCATAAGAGTGGCGATTGCCGTCTAATTTTGCTGGGTTTGTCACTTAAGCACTCAACTGCTTTCTGTTTCAAGGCGTTACTCACTTTCTGACGAACTAGGGACGCTGGTGTGTCACTATTGTGGTTATGTCCCTGCGTATTGTGTATTATCGAGTACAGCACTTATCAGGAGAAGAATATAACCTTACTGTACGGACGAGTTTGCATCATACTGGCCGCAACTTGCGGGACTCAACTCGGATACTCGTATCATAAACCTCCGCAAAATGCTCGCGGGCCCTCTCTTTTCAATACCTGCTGTTCCGCTCGCATTGGGACTTGACTCGGTTATGGATAATTGATTACTTTCCCTCCCGGGACTCAACTCGGATGTCGCCATTCACTGATACCAGCCCAGTAGTGAACTAGGCTAACTTATTGGCCCTCCGAAGAAAAGCGAAGAAGAGCCCGCCCCATGACGTCATCAGATAGCATCAATCCCTAGCTCAGCTGACCTTAATGCTGAGCTAACTCCTGATAACTAGCAGTTGAAATTTCCTATCATAACTATACAGTACTGAAAAAGAAAGCATAGGGACCTATTTTTTTGCGACAGGAAGAATAGCCTCCAATTGTCTCATAGTTATGGATCCATCTTCGGTATAGTAGAATTGATATTGACTTCTGTATACTGGCAAAAGAAGAAAAGGGTAATTTGATCAGGGAGAATGGCGGAGTTGGGCCCCCATCTCGTCGAAGTTGACCTTCAGTCCATGCGAAAATATGGTAATGAGAACTGATATTATTCCTCTGTACATGAAGTGGGATCAGAAAATCAGCCCATGAAGCTACGTCGCTTTACAAATCAAAAATGATCAATCCTGATTTTCAATACTCCTCTTCTTGAGAGGTCGCGAGCTCGTCAAAAGTAGTCGATAAAACGCCTTTTTCTTGTTTTCACCCTATAGATTTCCTCGACTTGTTTTGTAGCATTTTGAATTTGCTTCTCGAAATTTTAAACTCACTTTGCAACATTCGCGAGTAAAAGTTCTTCCTTTGTAAAATTTGTTAAGTCATCTACGAGATTTATGTTAGGAATTAGTTAACGATATCTTTCGATTTTATCGTTTGCTTCTCAATCGGTTGAATAAAAAGAATAAAAAACAAGTGCTTGTGATTGGTCAGTTTACTTCTCAAGTGTACGTGCCGTTTTTTGTCGTTATTTTTTATCAATCAAGGAACTTTGTTTTCTGGAAATCTCTGGTTTTTTCAAGTGTAGCATCTAGTGTAACGAGGTAAATAATTGTACCAATGAATATCCAGTGTATTTCTGTGCCTCTCAGTTTGGCGCGAGACTGAACTTGGCACTGCATTCATTTCGACGTGGAAGAAATTTTTTATTAGTCTACTCCTCAACTTCAATGTGCTGTAATTCTTATGACGTTTGAAGGAACAAGAAAGTTTTCCGAGGGCAACTTACATATATTAACTTACCCGTTCCTATCAATTCTTTGCTGATATAAATACATAAAGCGGTATTAATTATTCTGTGGGGATTTATGAATATTCTGAAATGAAGGAAGATCAAATCCGAGTTGCTGTTACAGGCGCCGAACCAAAGACGTCCGACTTGTTGTGATCCTTGTTTGAGGATATAAGGGTTCATTAAAAGATCGACCTTTTCTGTATGAAAATGATGAGCCAGTGCGTGAGAAAAGATGAGCATCAAAAGTTTTATCAGTTCCGTCTGATAAAGTCCGACAGTTTAGTCCTAACTTATTGTGGATCAAATTTTTGCATACATTATGAAAAATCATCCGACCAAAACAGCAATGAGCGATTCAAGTGAGAAAGTGGAAATCTGTCTCGTATCATTGACCATTCAAACAGCGACTACTGGAGGTACCTATAAAATTTTCATTTTTGGCGCCAAATTGAGCCGCGCCGAATTGTCCGCGCCAAGGTTATCTATACACCAAATCATCCGCCCCAAATCGACAAGGATCCGGGTTCGCTGGTATGACGTGTGGGAAAGAACATATGAGGTGTAGAACAGGTTGCATATGTACATTTCATAAGGAGCGAGACAAATTGTCGAAGATTTTGTTCCAAACTTGAAATTCTAGCTTTGAAATTGAATTATTGTAGGCTTCTATGCGTATGTCCTACCCAAAAAGCCACATTTTGGATGATTTGATGAAAGAAGAGATTTTATCTCTAATTTTGACCTTCCTGATAAAGCGGTTATGGATGGATTTCTGTTTGACGCAGTCATATCTGTCCTATTTTTCCTCATATCATTGACACTGGTCATATCACATTCAGAGAAGTCAACAGCTGTTTCACCCGAACAGGATGGGACTATGAGAAAAATCAGTTCGCTGGCTGGTTCAAACTTTTCAAATTCGTACCATTCAAAAATTTTTTAACAAAAAATTAAAATTAACTATTCCAACTATTACACATGTATAAACTAAGGACAATGTACAAATTATTTAATGATAGTTAGGACGCGAGATCTCAGTCAATTTTGTTTTGCTGTGCTGCTCTCAGTCGATCGACCCGATGAAATTGATGCGGACACGTCTTTTTTCTGGTATCCCGAAGATTGATACTGAAACGGACTACCGTGTTCGTAGTTGTAAAATTGTGGTACCTCGGGTGCGACTAAAGACGATTTGTAGGTGTACTTCGCTCCGCTATTGTTTGGAATCGAATATAGCGAGGCAGCCGAGTGCGTGTACTCTTGTTCAGGATAAGTTTTTACATCCTCGACTGGCGAGGGTTTGAAATTATCCTGAGCCGTGTATTTGTCGACCGGCAAAGGTACCGGAGCTAATTTGGTCGTGTACAAAGGATCGTGCTCAGGACTGTCGTGTCTTATTGTAGCGGCGTAATGCGTTGGTGCTGCTTTACCAATGCTGGCCAGAACGTATGATACGGGAGTGTACTTTTTCGTATGAGCGTTTTTATCATAGAATTTATAATTAGGTTGAATGTTGTACGTTTTAATTAGCGGGTATTGGGTTTGCTCTTCAGTAGCTATTGGTGTGTAGGTTTCTGCATATTTGGCATAATCCACATAATTTTCCGTACTTGAACTATACTGTGCTGGATTGATGGGCTGCGCGTGGTGAGCAGCGCTAATAGATGGTTTTCTAGCAACATCTTTGTAGAGGTAGGCTGGTTTTTGCGTAACATATGTCTGTTCAGGAGCTGCATTCTGATACTGATCATTTGAGGAAGCAACAGTATATGGTACTGGCACATACTTGATAACATATTGTATTTGTACATTGTTTTCAGCATCGTAAGTTGTGAACTTCTTTGGGGCTGGGACATTGACGGGATGTTGACCGTTAGCAGTGCTTGGATAAGAATATACTGGTGCTAAAGAAGCGTAAGCGTTATTATTGGATAGACTTTGCTGCTTCGGTAAGAGTGCTTTAGGTTGTTCGTATTTGATGTAAGCACTATTGGACGCTGGCGTCTTGTAAGCGGAATGTTGGGTTTCGTATTCTTGTGTCCTCTGATACAAATCTTGAGGTGTATAAGCCAAAGGCGCTTCGGAGGGTTGCAACGGTACAAAGCCTTCGTTTTGCGGTTCGTGAATTGGAGTCACTTTTGGCGTCTGAAATATTACAATAAAATTTAGCGACGATGTTTCCCGGAAGTCATTACCATAATCGATCTAAAATATTGGTACCTTGTATGGAGCGTAAAATCCATATTTGAGAGGTTTGTCCTTTACGACATTGCTATTCAAGTAAGCACTCGGTATCACGGCTATTGGTATTTTACCATCCGCAGCTGGTGGAGTATTTGGAATCACGTAAACGGGTATCTTGGCTAATGAGTAATCGGCATTAACCTCAGCATCATTGACGTCTCGCTGGCTATTCTTTTTTTGGTCACTTTCTCCGCGAACTGCGACATAACAAATGGCCATGAATATGTAAATCTGAAACAACAAAATGAGATAATGGAATAGTTTTATTATTTTAATCATGAATTTGTTTCAATGAGGAATCGTAATGGGTCAAATACATCGCGGACAAATCGACATTTCAAGAGAATATGGGAAATATATTCTTTCAATATTGAAAAACGAGTTACACTTGTACAACACGCATACATTATCATCGGTTGTGCACCCACTTTGTGAATGTCATCAATTTTGTTTGAATACGGTAGATACGGTAAAATTAATTTTGGATTTCTTGATTGTTGGAGAAAATAGAAGTAAAATTGTAATACTTGAAAAGTTCAGTTGAGTGTTTTAGCAACTTACGTAGCAGACAGTGATCGACAATGAAAGGGACCAGAGAAGACGTTTTTGTGTATACTTCTGTTCTTTCACTTTCGTCATTATCTAGTCACGATTTGCCGGTATGTTGACACGAATAAACACTTTGTATGAAATACAAGAAAGATGGAGTTTGACATTTCATTACCTGGTTTTCTAGAACTTTTTGAGATATCTTCATTTATTCATTGTATCTTTCTCATCAATCGGTATGATGGTCCGGGACAATTGTCTTTATACAAGGGTGAAACTATAATCACGAAAACTCAACTGCTTGAAGAAAGGACCACGCGATGATGTATAGACTTCGTGTTGTTTTCGTTTTGTCTTCTGACCGGAGTTTTCAACGGCGTATAGTTCGCCAACAAAATCAGGAAATATATCATTTCTTTTTACATTGTCGTCCACGAAAAACTATTTGTGACCCGACTTCTCGAAACGTACAATGTTTCATTGTCAAGGGAAAAAATTACAGCCATTTGTCTGAGTTGAGTTTTCATTTTACTGACAGTAGTTTCCTTGACATTTTTCATAAAAAAAAAAAAAAAAATTCACGAGAGTAAGCGTTTTCTGAGTAATTTTCTCTGGAGTACCTTTACAGAGAATTAATTTTCGAGAGGTCGACATCATTTTAATGGAAATGTGATGTGTCAATTGTATTGTGTACCTATCACTTAGTAATCATGATGTGTTTGAATGCTTGATAACTTGGTGTTAATCTCCATCGGTCAGCGCTACAGTCGCACTTCCAAAGGAACAAACTGCATGTATCGATACTCTGATATTTACATCACACACATTAAATTTCCCTGGTTTCCAGGTGTACAAAGTGAAATACATGGAAAACGCTGTTTTAAAAAAAAAGAAAAAAAAAGTCACCATTAGGAAAGGTCTTTTCTTTCCCCCAGTGCTGTCAGAGCTACAAATTTTTGGTCCTCGAAAAAGATACGGGTTTTTCCACGGTTTTCTTGCGCTCGAGGGAAAAGTATCTTGGACACCAATATAAGAGATACTTTCCTCCTGATCGTTATAGACTGATACTGCTACCAAAGTCTCTTGTAAGATCGAGTCGATCAAGGGAAAAGTACCTCAGTTACTCTTATGAGAGATATCTTTCTCCTGATCGGTATCGATAGATCGGTTGAAGTCCATCGAAATCTGTTTTCAGGCCTTAAAAAATGACTCTGGCAGCACTGCTCTCCCTCCTCCTGCTCAATAGAAGGAAAAGCTGTCACGACCTGAGCAGAGATCTAGAGCTTTCTTCCAAATTAGGTCCTGGAATTGGCAGATTTTGGGAAAATAACAATGACTTTAGGGGGTATTGGATTTCTTGGCGCAGCCAAAAAGATGAAGATCATGTTTCATGTCTTTTTAAAATTTTGTACAATCAGATATGTTGTGGATAATGCGAGACAGAAATATTTGAGAGTTCTAGGCTAAGGCTTTAGAGTGGCACACTCGCTTGATCTAGTATAAGTCTACCTTGTAATATTTTAGGCTAATGAGCC
The DNA here is from genome assembly GCA_035079395.1 of Aspidiotus destructor. NCBI lineage: Eukaryota > Metazoa > Arthropoda > Insecta > Hemiptera > Diaspididae > Aspidiotus > Aspidiotus destructor. The sequence continues at coordinate 39,954,614 of JAVHKZ010000018.1, read as the reverse complement.
TTCTTGATCTAGTGTAAGTCTACTTTATTATATTTCAGGCTGATGAGATTACTGGGCCTCACTCGCTCCGCTCGTTCGTCCCGCTTCAGTATGTTTCAGATGTTGTAAGCGGACCAGAATTCACGACTTATGACGTCACCGACCTATCAAGTCATCGACCTATGACGTCACCGAACCTATGATGTTACAAGCTGATAGCTTCATAATGGCTCTCAGCGTCTTCTTAGCCTAGTATAAATCTATTCATTATATCAGGATAAACTACTGCTTCGGATTCGCGAACTCGGACTCGCAGATTTCAGAATCACTCCCCTGAGAAAACCTTGAAATTTTTCGAAGTGCCTTTCATGGGGGGGGGGAGGCCCCCTCGGACTCGCAGATTTGAGAATCACTGCCACAATGAAAATTTCCATAAGGATAAAACCAGAGCAAAGACATGAACATGTCAAAAAAAATAGAATAAAATAAAAACTAAATAAAATGAAATTAAAAATAAAATGAAAAAATAAAATAAAATAAACAAAATAAAAGAAATAAAATTTAAATAAATAAAATAAAATGGAATAAAAAATATGAAATTAAAAATCAAATCAAATCAAATCAAATTAATTTAAAAATAAAAATAAATGTCTGGGAGGTCATTGAGAAATTTGCGAATACCATCCTCTCTCATAAAAAAATAAAATAATGAAATAAAATATAAATAAAATCAAAAATAATTCTGAAAAAACTCATCAGCTTGAAATATACTAAAGTAGACTTGTACTGGACCAAGAAGCGAGGCGAACGAGCGGGGCGAGTGAGGCTTAGTGATCTCATCAGCCTGAAATATACTGAAGTAGACTTACACTAGACAAAGAAGGTTCATAAGCCTGAAATATTCCAAAGTAGACTTATACTACATCAAGCGAGTGCCGCGAGTGAGTCCCAGAAAGCAGTCAGCCTAAAATACTCTAAAGTAGACTTATACTAGAACAAGAAGCTGGAAATTTCGGAAATATTTGAACTATGAAGAGCTTAAGACGACTGGCGAAAAGACATGAAACATGATCTTTATATTCTTGGCAACGCTAAGAAATCCTTCCTTGCTTTCATTATTTTGCCTCAATCGGTAGCTGGATCGAGCAACTATAAACAGACTTTAGACATGATCTTTATTTATTTGGCTCCGATGTGATATTTTTTTTTAATGATTTTACGAATCATTGGACCTCGAAAACCCCTTGACCCGGGGATAAGATTTTCCTTTGCCCCGCCTTTCTTTTCAGCCCTGAAAATTAGTAGACCTTAGTTTTTCTATCCGGAAGAATTTCCAATCTATAAACACAATGTATAGAAGTACTCCACTCATATTATGAAGTAAAAGGTGTGGTAGACCGTTCATTTCATCAGAAATTAATGCAGTGTTGCCGTATGGATAATATGATCAATACTTAGATCACTGGACGGAGTATGAAATACGAAGTTTCATAATGTTAGAATACCGATATATTTCATGAGACAGAACTTCCTCTATGCGAGTGTTTTCTTTCCTACGCTCTGACATAGACGGTTCAAGTTTATGATTACAATAAAAGGAACTCCCATCACAATTAAATTAGAACTCGTTCACAGCATCACATAAGTTCGTACAAGCCGAAGATTGAGCCAACGCATAAAAGGATCCCACTTATATACCGCGGCATAAAATAATTACTCAGAGTTTAACAATAACGAACGTGCGACCAGAAATCATGCATACAAAAAAAATCACCGCTGAGAAAGTTGATTCTATATATAAAAATTCTAAACTAGAAACCTATGCGTTCAGGTTTGGGCTACGTTCAAGCTTTTTTTCTTTCCTCTTAAACGTAAAGATCTACGCAGATGTAGAACATGTACTCGTATAGTGAGAAAGGAGCCTATGGTATAATCACCACTTTGAAAGTTCCTCAATCGATTGTCGGAAAATAGGTACTGTTGACTAATTCTCGTATCAGGTACCCTAACAATGAGAGAGCCGATAACGTTTGAATGTGATCAACGATCCCACGATTTCCGAAGAGTGCAGACTCGCCTCCTCTACGAATTACATAATTTTTATTGCGAATGATACGACAAACGTAATTATGCTGCACATTAGAGCAACCGTCTACAAACGCGAAGAACTAACTTATACGGTACACCATGCGGTATCGTACACTTTATTCTAGCATATTCCTGCGCGTATACCGCTACAATATTCACAATAGATCGCCGTGAGTTTTTTTCCTACATAGTGGAAAAAGTTTTTCGGACAAACCATTGTGAAGATGTTGAAAAATGAGACCGATACACCGTCATGTGTACGCCCGTAGCGAGATTCGGACGCTGCGGTTAAAGCACTATTTCATTTACATAACGTTTGAGTTCAAACTCTATCGTGACGGTGATTGTGTCAGTCATGATTTTTAAAATCTCGGTCAAAAAGCATAGGTTGGGTGGCGAAGTATAAACTGGATGCAATCAAATTCGATTTCTTTTATGACGATACAATTAGGAATAAAAAGTGCATCACGTATTTTTTGACGACGCATCACAGTCGTCGCTGGGATCGAGTACCAACAAAATCAACAGGAGTATTTTATACGTACGAAAGTGCAAGTTCATCATCCCACCACGTCGATATGTAACGCGACGCAAGGTTAGACGGACGCGTACTCGAGTGCGAGCAAACGAATGCGACGACGAATATTAATTTTATCGAGTAATACCGTTTACGCACACTTCAACAGAATGAACTTGCACTTTCTCTCAGACATTTCGCGATTCATTCAGTTATCCCACTATATTACTCTTTCCATATCTTGTCGTATACTCTTTGTTTTTGAAATTTTATTTCCGTTTATTTATTTATTATTTCTTTCATTTCACTTCCTCGAGTATAAGTACACGGTCGAGTTCCATTGTGATGTCGTTTCCTTACGCACACTTCATATCTTTAATCGTACGACGTCTCCGTTAATTTAATTGCGACTATAAAGCTCGAATTTTTCCATCATTAATTCGCACTTCACCAATAACTAAGAAATTCGTTCTCATTTAATTTCATGAAGGACAGGGTGGGAGAAGTGGGGAGAAGGGTAGGAAACTCAGGTCGAGGCTACAGTTGGTTCATTTTGACGTCTCTAAATTTTCGGTGTTAGTGCATTATATTAGTGTTCATAGGGCACTAACGCTGAATTTTTTTTGGACGTCAAATTCGCGATCTTAAAATGAACCGACTAGGCTATAACCCTGCATTCTTTCGTATGAAAGTATGAAACGTATAGGCAAGCTCAATAATTGGACTCTTTGTCATAGAATTTGATTCTGAAAAAATATTGTTGCAATGTAGATGCCTCTTAGGAAAAATTATATCGTATCAGACTCACGAGTTAAGTAGCGTTCCAACTAATTATATTTCCGTAACGATCGTTTCAGGAAACCATCGCAACTCGTGTATAAACGCCATCACCCGCTTGTTTATTGATAATGTGCTTTTATGATCGAGTGAAGTTATCATGAGAATCATGTTTGAGCTACGTTTCTCCTCTTTCATACGTTCGAGATAGAATCATAGCAACTAAGAGAAAAAAAACTCTACGTTCGTTGCTGGTGGGGTTTTTTTCGTAAAGTACATTAATTAAGGCGAGAGAGAAACTTGTCTCACGGAAGAATTTTTCAATTTCAAATTTGATAGTCGGTAAGGATCGATCATAAGGTCAAAATTTTTCACGATCTTCTTCGACGGCTAGGAACGCAGGAAACCTGTTCTATGGGTTGAATCGTTTTGGTATTAAGAATTTTAATTGAAATCTTAAGGTATCTCAAATTTTCTTGAGTCCCTTTTTCCATGGTGTATTGTCCTAAGTCCCTTTTCCAATCATATGTCTCGAAAGTTGAAATTTTTTTGAGTCCAATTCGAACTGTACATGATAGGAAGCGGATTTGTACAATTTTTTGCCAGTGATGTTGTACTTGGACCATTTTTGTTTTGGTCGTACGTTACTCGGCATACGGCAAATTTTTTGAAAAACCTCTCATTCTGGCGGCAAATAAATGAAGATAGAATTTCATGTGATATTTTCATATGCCCTTGGTACTTAAAATGACTTGAATTTTGTCCTTAGATTAGGTTAGGACCGCGCCTATTTTATGGCGTCACCAGCGGATTGGAATCCTGGACTAGCAGAGGAAGTTCCACCTATCAGAAGTACTCATACACTAGGTTACATTTTAGATCCGAACCCAAAATTTTTCTTATTACTTACAGTAAGTTGGAACTATATTATGTTGGACTGATTAGCTCACAAGCTCACTTGCTCCATTTGTTCCATACACAGTATACTACAGGCTCATAGCTTGATGGTCAAAATTGGCTACCCTCCCTTTGTAGCATTATGTGAGCCACATGGGTTATCAAGCTGACAGAGTCACTTCTTAAGGGGTATTATAAGCTTACTAGCCCACTTACCATTTTGAAAAAGAAAAAAATGTCCAAAGCTTTTATTGCTGGAAAGTGTTGGCCTTGGTGTCCTTCTTATGTGGTTGAAACCCATCCGCCCCACCCTTTGCGGAACTTCTTGAAAAGGGGGCTCATTTGACACATTTTTTGGTTTTTCCAATTTTTCTCAAAAAGTATGAGATTTAGAACAGAAATACCTCAGTACAAAAGGATTCCCCATAAAATTTACCATCGAATGAAGTTATTACTTTCTCGGTTACAATAATTTGACGCTGTATAACAATATCTGCAAATTTACTGCTTTCACAAATTTTTGACTTTTTGAGTCTTTTCCTAACGTTTCTCTGATTTTTTTTGAAAAGTTTGAGATTTAGAGGAAAAATATCTCAGTACAAAAAGATTCTCTATAAAACTTACCATTGAATAGAGTCGTTTTTTACTTGGTTACAATAATTTGAAGTCATATGTTTTTGGAAATTGTCGGATTTTCAAGTTTTAACAGGGAACCTGTTTTATCAGGGGGTCTTTCAAGAAAAAGTGTCTGGCGTCTGGTGTCCGGGAGGCTTTTCCTTACCTAACTATGACCTTGAGAATGACCTTGGGACTTGGAAAATTTTTGACCTCCCTCTCTTTTCTATTCCCCCTACCTCCCCCAAGTCCCCTCCTATTTAATTATATACTAGTAAAAAGCTACTGTACTACAAGGAGGGGTCCTAGCTTATACTAGAGATAATACAAATCACTAGGCATATCAATATTTTCCAGTTATACAGCCATAATCACCTATGACCTTGGGACTTGGAAAATTTTAAGCTCCCCTCCTATCATCTATAGCTCAAAGATTCCAGTTATACTAGTATGAAGCCAGTATAATAAAGGAGGACTTCTAACTTATATTAAAGATAATAGATACAAATTGCTAGGCATATACTAGTATAAAGCTACTATACTACAAGGAGGGGTCCCAGCTATACTGAAAATAATAGAAATTGCTAGGCATATTAATTTTCCAGTCATACAGTTATAATGACATTACACCATATTATGAACTCTGTTCCACACCACCAAGAAGGTCGATTAAAATATTACAGATTGCTAAGCAATATTAGTATAAAGCTAGTATATGTACATACTTCAAAACTGAAAAATACACATTATTTTTCTAGCGCATTTTTTCATTGAACAGACAAAGGATTTTCCAACCGCAAAACTCATAAAACAGGTTCCCTGCATCCCCTCATTTAACTCCGTTAAAGAAACCGTGAATTTCTATCTCCAATTCTCTCCTTCCTTTTTTTCTTTGTTTTTCTGATATTCCTGAAAAAGTTTGAGATTTAGAGGAAAAATACTTCACTGCAAAAATGTTCTCAGTATAATTCTGTACTGACTGACCTCATCATTTACTCAGTTACAATAGTTTGAAGCTATACAACCATTTCTTGAAGTTTGAAAGATTTGAAAACTTGAACACGCACAGTATACCTACTACTCACGTGAATAAGAAGGTATACTTTTAAATTTGCAGATATTGTTATACAGCGTCATATTATTGTAACCAAAGAAGTAATGACTCTACTCGATGGCAAATTTTCTGGGGAATCTTTGTGTACAGAGGTATTTCTGCTCTAAGTCTCATACTTTTCGAGAAAAATTAGAAAAACCAAAAAATGTGCCAAATGAGCCCCCTTTTCAAGGGGGTTCCGCAAAGGGTGGGGATAATGAGTATTAACCACATAACAAGGACACCAAGGCCAACACTTTTCAGTCATAAAAGCTTTGATGGACATTCTTTTTTTTTTTCAAAGCACTTATTTACTGTAATTCTACTGGGCTAAACGCACAAAAGTTGTAGCTAAATCATGTTCACAATAAACTTCCTACGACTCTTCTGGACCAAGCTACAGACCAACATGTGCCAAAAAATGATCAATTTGCCAAGGTTTTTGACGCAAAAGTTTCAGAATTCTTTTGTTTTGAAACAAGCCCATTTGAGTATTTCTTCAGACTCAAAGTTGAATTTCATCAGTGAATCGAGGAAAATTTCAAAGTTCTTCATTTTTTTTTTGGCTCAGAAAAGTCGTTAAAGTTTGGTCTTGATACAAATTGTATAGGTACAATTAAGATGAAATTTTCGTGCATTTCAGGTTTACATATTTGCGTTTTCGCGCTAGGATAGAAGTCGAAAATTCCCTTACAACTGCGTTGACATCATTTTGGCGCACCCGGTACACTAGGCTACAGAATACACGTTTATTAGGCTAATGAAGAAGAAAGTGGGGTGTCATACTTATATTGCATACGAGGCTGTAAATCGTTATATCCACATGAATTTCAATAGTATATCAATATTCATTATATGGACATAAAAGTCGATGTATCGATATGTCGATGTCGAGTCTGTGCCTCCTCAATCCTATACCTTGCTATGTAATATTAAGAAGTTCTGAATTGTTTGAAGAAATCAACCATCCATCCGCGGAGAGAAAAATCCTGAATCTTCTTTTTTTCTGGATCACGTGTGCGAGAGAAATAAGTTCTATTCTGACCAATCTTTCTGCATCAATTGAAATGTTGTGGGTCTTTACAATATGGATAAGGGTATTTATTCACTTCAGTATGGAAGAGTAGAGAAGGTCGGATATGTTGACATTAATCGATGAATTATTATGAAAAACTGCGTCCCGGACAGAGGATTGTGACCGAAAACTGGTCCAAGGAAAATTCGTCTTTTTATGGGCTTTCAGTCAAGGTTAAGAGGAATGCTTGTACCGTGATTTGAGATGCTTTAATGACTGGTGATGCGGCGGATTGATGATCAAAAATTCAAAACTGATTCTCGTTTCTGTAAACACCTGAATTCGATGAATTAGAATTGGATATCGAGTCTTATGTTTGTTGTACGACTTTTATCAAAATGATGCAACAGAAAGCCAATACCATTTTCAAACTTGTAGAGAGTTGTTGGAAAAGTCTGTTATTGACTTTGACAATGAGTCAAAACGCTCTGTTTTCTGTGACTGGTCTATACCTGCACAATTATTTTCTATCCTTCCATTGTTTACCGCATCAGACTTACTCGACATGATGAGTCAAAAAGGCCACCAGTATTACTCCGGTCATTTACGTTTTAAAATTTGGTTCGATTGCTTCGTTTGAACGTTATGCTGAAAGATTATACTCAACAGTATTTATCGCTGTCTTGTTATTTTACAGTTTATTTTATTGATCGTTAATCATGCATTCGAATTATTGTTTGATCTGGCTACTCAAGAAGTTGATAATCAGGTCAGTCGTTATTACGCGTATACATTTATTTCTGCAGTGCATCGTCCTATTCATAATTCATGTGGAAAATTATTTTTCGACGTTTTTCTGCTTTCGACAAATTTGTTCGTGAATTCTGTGCAGGTCGAAGCAAACATTTGAGGGATCTCTAAACTATGTTGTTTCTCTTCCATGTTGTGGGTTGTCCAAAATACTGTATGGGCTTTGTACAAATATCAACAATATGAATCATTTGTTTCACTTGAATTGTCGTAGTGCTGTGCTTATTCGAACATTACTTGATAATATTTTGTAATAGGTACAGTATCCGATTGATACATTGTAGGCCCTTCCTACAGGATGTAGGCTATCTACTGAAACATGCATATTTTATAGCTGAACAGTCAAAATTTTCAAGAAGATCCTTTCACAGAACAGCGTTCCTTGTTAAGTAGTTTTATGCTAAAAATAGGCTCGCTGCCTAAATGTTGAATCATTTTTATTCTAAATGTTGAACTACTTACAATTGGGCAGATAGCTGTGTGGCCGTGGCCCCAGGTCTCTAACAAATGGAACTTCGCCACGCCATCACATCTATTCTTTTTTTTGATCATCATTTGAACATGGTGATGTACTAAAGAGGAAGGGTTGGTTCTGAAATTTGCGTCATGAAATCATGTCACGAGCTGATGACGTCACAAGGACTCCCGAAAATTTCAACCTTCGCTACTTCGGGACCTGTGTCCTTAGCCTTCACTATACTAAGTCGAACCTACAGTATATTACGCTTACGATGGCTCAGAATAGCGGAACTGCAATTTTTTTGAAATGGAAGTATTGGTATCTTTGGAAATAGGATTAGCCGTTCTGAGTTATCAGAGTAGACTAGTCCTAACGATAGCCTCCATTGAACTAGGCTTGACATAGACCCAACGCACAGTATACAGATATGCTGTATAGGATAGCCTCCATTATGAAATCTCTTCTCACAACTATAAAGACATATTCATGATTTCATGTTTTAACAGGGAACCAGTGGCGTATCCAGGGTTTCAACAAGGGGGGGGGGGGTATAAGCAGAAATGTTGATGGTGAGTAGAAAAAATTTCAATCTCGTCTCACCTCTCTCCTAAACCCTACAAAAAAAACGCTGGAGCTTGAGGGGGAATCCATCTCCTCAATCCACCCCTTGGATACGAAAATGTTTTATCGAAAATGTTTTATCGGGGGTCGTCCGCTGTCAAAAATTTTCCAAGTCTCCTCCTATCTAGAAGTTTCCCTCCTACCATATGCTCGAGGGGACAATACTATTCATATATATATAGCTTGGTAGTCGGTGTATATAGCCTGATCAAAATAACTCCTTCAAGTAACTAGGTATGCAATGGCTCAGACACGGCCCCTTCAATGAGCCGGAAATCCAACGCTTCAAACACCAGAAGACTCAAAAGGCCCTTCTAAAATACTCTGTAAAACTTGTTTCCTTGCCTCTCTTCATTGAACTCTGTTAAAGGACTCGTGAATATTTGTATTGAGAGGGAGAATCATCAATATTTTTCGTTTTTTTCTAAGGAGTTACGGCCCCGCAATAAATTTATCCCTGCAAACGCGGTCATGATCGAGTCTCGTCTTCAGCTGAATACGTTTTGACATGCCTCATGTCTTTGCTCTGACCTTACCCTCATTTCAAAATTTGCGTGCGTGCAGATGACCGTGGCACTTGGGATTTTTTTCTCTGAGCCCAACCTTAATTTTGAAAATATGCATGCGTGCTAGGTCTCTCTATGAACTATGCAGTGAACTACTGGTATACTAAGCTTATACTAGCTTTACACGAGATCTAGAAATCCTGTATACTGTGTCACTAGTCCTATAGCTTAGCTAACTGTAAGCTTTATATTGGATACTCTAGGTCCATGCCTCCTTTATACTAGCTTTATATTAAATACTCCCACCTCAACGACAGGCTTATTATAGCTTCCTCTATAATGTAGGCTTATTTTATTATTATTGTTGTAGCGTAGACTTATACTAGACCTAGGAGCTCCAGTAGAAAGCTTTTAGCTTGAAATATTCTAAGCTGGGCCTTATTAGACCGAGAAGGGGGCGAACGAGCGGAGCAAGTGAGTCCTCTAAAAGCCACTGGCTCTTTGTCGTATATTTTATTCTCAAATATGATATGCAAGACAAATATTTTGGAGATTATGTTATGAATGATTCGGTGAATAGGAACTGCAAGTCTTTAATGTAACTCATTATGCGCATACGTAATGCAATTGGTCAAAAAGCGGAAAAACGGGCTATTAGTGAACACTTTTTTCTTATAGAGAGCGCAGTAATAAGGAGGTATTATCTTACCAAAAACTTATACTGCACTACCATAAAGGAATTAAACGTCGCAGCAAAAATATCATTCATTCACACAATTTCGTTATTCACCGGTACACGACTTAATTAATATTTCGAGTGGACGTTCTGTAATGAGGCATTATTTTTATAATACTTACAATTGCATGGAAACTGGATTATCGTTCACTTACGATTGATAACTGTATGACGACATGTATCAATATTGTTGAAAAAATTCGCTAATTAATCAGTTATTACCGAGTGTTTCTTGAAAATGTGTTTCTTAAAAGTTCGCTCGTGGTACAGTTTTATAACAGACGAACTCGTGCGAATGAATGGATTATACCTCGAACAATAAAAAAAAAAGTCTCATTACAGGCCTCGTAATCACCACCCATAGATACATAACACCTCTTCTTTTAGACATTCCTTCTAGAATAACTTCCAGGCGTAACGATTACACTTCAAATGTGTCACAATAAAACTTTTATTGAAGCCTAGCATGTCTAAAAGTCAAAGGTTTTGAACGCTTGTATAATAATGCGTACTATAATACGACAGTCCTCTATGTTTTAGATTCCTTCTTTATTAGCGTTCCATTTAAAAAGTAAAAGAAAGAAGAAAATAAATGGCACAAATATTAACCTGATGAAACTGATTTAAAATGTCTGAGCGCAACCTAAACCATATTAACACTAGCGTAGAAATGCTTCTCAATCCCTCCACCCTACCACTAAAAGTAATTAATCTCGTTCATTCCATACTGAAACTAATTCTGATGACAACATTGAGATTATGAATAATTTGAGATATTCAGATCAGCCGGTACCCCATGCGCCGCAGTGCAGTGTCCGGGCCTCCTTTCCCCGACTGTCTCAATCAGCTTTCTATTTTTTTTAATAACCAAAACTTTGAAGATTTTGAGCTTTTCTTTCTTGACTAGATTTTTTTCTATGTCAAGATCAGGAAACTAGAAGATCTACATCTGCTTGTTCCCCTCAAATCTGGAACGTAGGAGGTATGATCCCAAATGCAGCAGTATCCCCACAAATAATCATGAAAAGGTTTTTCAGTCCTTCACTCAATTAATGAGCCATAACGAGAATAATACCATAATAACAAGAAATAATGATAGACAACTGAAGAAACTGAGAAAATTCATGATCGAAAAGTACGGTCGAAGAATAGATGCAGTAGGTTTTTTACCATTATTGAGATATTAAGCGGAATAGGCGCGCAGAGTAGTGCACTACTTAAACCGCCTGATGAAAAACCTGAGAGCGCCGAGGGAAGGATAATTATGAGCACCGCATCGTCGATTCTCCTGCATGGTTCTCCAGTATGGGCCGACTCAATGAAGACAGAGAGAGACAGAAAAGATTCAACAAAGAGTTGCGCTGATGAGGTTTACCGTAGTGTCCGAATGGACGCCCTTTGCGTATTTGTACGTTCACCTCAAATTGAGCTCTTTGCTGAGGAGGAAGCCATGGCGATGGTGTTCAGAGCAAATAAGAAGATAAAGACTGACCAAGAGGTTTCACGAATCAAGCAGGAGGCCAGACGCTCCTCGCCCCAGTAATGGAAAACAAGAATTTCTCCGAGTGAGCTCGGCAAGTGGACAACTCGTGTGTTGATACGCGACCTTGTTGAGTGGGTGAACCGAGACGATGGCCAGCTAAGGTGCGACCATGGCTGCTTCAACGAGTGTCTCCATGAGAAGTTGAGGAAAGTTGGAAGTTTCGCTCTGCAATCAAGGGCGAGATGATTTACCACAATCTACCTTATTTGAGTGTAAAGCGTGAGCGGGGTAAGCCTAATCCGCCTCTCCAAGAGACTGGGGTCGATAAAGCGCTTGCCCTTAGTAGCTGGTACCCACCATGCTAGGTTCCAAAGAAACATGGAATCAGGTGTCTGCATTCGCAGCCACATTCACGAAGAAGAAGATGAATATGGAATTAGATGGGCAAATACAGAACCATGCTATGGCCTACTCAATACGTGTGTGTCACCCACATCAGACGACTATGCGCAGGAAGAAGAGGAATCATTAGGACTTGAAGAAAGAGGAAGAAGAGAGACTCTCACAGTTGTGTTTAGTGTGTATGTGCTATAATTCACATGCCTGGGGGAATTGCAGCTTGGCGGTTGCCAAGGAAATTCTTCCAACACTGAAGTTGTACCCGAAAGAGTCGATGATCGGAGGAAATAAAATTATTGCGTGTCGCAACCCGCTTCCACCCCACTATGGAGGACGGTCGACTGCAAATGCAGCAGAAGCGAGTATTGTTGAGATATCGAGAAAATTTAGGACTGCGTAGAAATTGGAAAAAAGCTGCGCAAAAATAAGATAATTAAGTAACAAGAGAATGAAAATCTTCAGAGTGATAACTCAAAGAACCTTTCGGCGGGAAACTTTTTATTTATTCCTTCTTTCGAGGATGAATATCGCTCGGGGCTTGTCGAGGCAAGAGCCCCAAGAAGCGCGGATGAATATTCAGTTTGATGAAATATGACTGAATAGGAAGCCAATGGCATATGAAGCTGTATCAATGTTGTAGTGACTATTTTGTGTTGTGTGATTCCTGTATCCCAAAGAAATGCACGTTATGCGTTTGAGCCGTCACCTATCTATTTTTTCCGAAACCGATTGGACTCCACACGACAGCCACGTAATAAGCTACTATCTAAATAATTACAAAACATTCACTCATATACAGTAGAAAACACAGAATTTGGAGATAGAACACGTGTGAAGAAGCAATTATATGGTAACTGCTAGTTAATGAAATTGAGTAACTTTCTGAACATACGATTTACGTACGTGTTGATAGATTTCAAATGTTTTCCATCAAACTTAATTTTTCGAAAACCAGTTTTATGTTCTTTTTTTTTGCGTACAGGTGAATCGATATTTTCGTTTTCTTCGGACAAGAAAAAACTTTTTTATCATGAACCTTCAAATTAAATCTTTATTGAGACACTCGTATCACGTCCTATATCTCGGATCAGAAGTGTAATTTAAATAAGTGTTTAACTAATCGACAGACTAGATTATAAATTGTGTGATACAGTTAATTTCTAGCTATATTGGACACTTTTAACCATAAGCGAACTCAATAAAATAGAAGCATTTTATTGGATGTGTTACGGTAGTCAATCAAAATTCGTGCAAAAGTTATGCTCAAGCGCAATTTCTACTCATTTCATTCTTTTTTATGAAACTAGAACTCATGCATCAACATCCATCACCTAGCAAGAATAGGCCACTATAGAAGTTGAAATGCTCGTAAAAGAAAGCTTCCAAAAAGTTAAGATTATTAAATAGTTAAAAAAAAAAGGTTTACAAGTTGATACTACACACAAGTACAAAATTGTTTGCTTTTCATTTTCGATGTGTATAAGATTTTTTATCGTTTTAAAGGCTGCAGTGATTTTCATGGGAGAAAAGATTAATACTTTTTTTGCGCAGAAATTTTTTTTCTGATGTGATTCTGAATTTCCGTGTACCAAGGGGCTTTCATTCCTGCAACTTTTCAATTTCCACACTTTTTCCCGGATAATCTTGGCTGTTAGAAGACTTTTGTGGTTGCTTTCTGCTTGAAATTATCGAAAGGGAAAACCATTGTCTACCTCTACCAGATACAGAAAGAGTGTTAGGTCGAGAATTTCTCCATCAAGTATGCGAATATAAAATAGCTTCAAAGGACTTTTTTCTGTACTCTTTGTGTTGGCTAGCCTTTACTATAAGTTTTGGTAATCTATCTTTAATTGAAACAGTACTTGTACCCTCACTCCACTTTAGAATGATGATGTAACAAAAGAAGGGACAATTTTGAGTTTTATCTTCCTTTTTGGGGCTCTTGCCTATGCAACCGCGAAAAAAAAAGTTCTCATCGAAAAAATGTGTTGTGACGTCATTCAAGTTGAACATTCATTTTCTCATATTATTTTTGCATAGCAATTGCAGATTTCGAAAGTTTTTTATTTTAGTAAGGTGAGTACATTATCATTGTTAGCGATTATTTATAGAAATGAAAAAATCCAATCCTCCAACGTCGATTAGTAAAGTGTTTTTAATTTCATCATTTCCTCCCCCAGGTTACAAAACTTCATAACTTTTATAGATTTGGTGCCGAGGGAATTATTTTCTACTATGAGTATGGTTCATATTTCTGCAGTCGATCAATAGTTCCAGACCTCAAGCTCGACCCGCTCATGACGATCAGCGTATAATTTGAATGGCTTTCAGTCTTTATTCAAAGACTAACATAGGTTTCCCTCTTCGCGGCAATTTCCGAATCTGTTGGGCTATGAGATTAAGAACTGAATATATAGATCATCATCGAGTCCAACCGGTTGATTTATAAGGAAAATCAAACTCGAAGCCCCTCAACTACGCGTATTCACGTGTCTAATAGAGTTGGGAGGTTTGATATTTCGTTCAATTTTGAAGTAGATAATCGTCTTATTTTCTTTACAGTATGTACATGATAGCGTTGGATGAGTTTATCATATTTCAAAGAAGTACACGAGGTTAGCCACGATTATTACTCACCTCCATGAGTATATAGTTTAACGGAGTCGGTATTAATTAATGAATTATAAAATATATAACTGCGCATACTAACCATTTTTGCCATTTTTCTCGCGATGAAGGGTCACTCAACGATGCAATATAGAAATAACAATTACACAGAAACGTTCGCGAAAATAAAATCATTTATTTCAATCGGGCTCGCGAGCTTAAAAACTCTTCGTTAGTGCGTGCTCGCCGAGAAAGTAAATCTCTTAACAAAATAAAATGTACCTTTAATTCTCTCGTTGGTGAATATGACATAATGGATGTAGTGGAGGTAGAATATCCACAATCGAGTGTATACATCAGTATTTATACAGTCGTGCCCTTTCACCAAGACTGTACAGTCTTAAGTGGATATAATGCGTATAGCCATACAAAGTATAAAAAAATAAATATGACCCGACTTCTCGCTTTTTTTCCATGATGGTTCACTCGGATATAGGTATTGTAACTTAATTTAAATATTGTTTGTAAAATGACTTGCATAATTGAAAAAATAATGTAAAGTTTTCTCGAACGGATTCGCAAACTTTTTATTAATGTTACGAGTAAATGAGAGGGTGCTTTGAGTCGTACCTACGTTATGTTTAGAGACCGGATTTTTAGCCGGGAAAACGTGTGATATTCGGCACTGCAATTCGAAAATTCAACAACATTCGGCATTTTAAGAAAATATGGGAAAAATATACGTTTTTCAGTACATTTACTGATTCTCGATAAAAATAATTGAATTTCCAATCAAAATTATCAAATTTTTTACCAAAACTAATCAATAATTTCAAAAGTCAAAATTTATATATTTTCAATCAAAACTGCGTCTCATCTGAGGGCATACTTCATTGATTTCTTCCAATCAAAACTACTTCGCTTTAGACCCATTATGAATTCTTTAATTAGAATCAGTCCAAAATTTAGTATTGTTCAAAAATTATTGACTCAATTTCAGACAAAATTTAGTTATTTATGAAAAAATCTTCATGATTTGACATGAAATTTCTCCGTTCTATTGGCTAATCAAAATTTTCGAAGGTTTCGGCGATTTTCGGCATTTTTCAGCAGAATAGAATTTTTTTCCTGCGTCCCATTTATCATGACTCGAACTTTATTTTGATTCTCATTGATTTCGCCTTTCAGAAAAAAAAAAAAGGACAAATGCCGAAGAATCCGGTCTCTAGTTATGTTTATCATCTGATTCTGCGACCCCTTTCTACCGACTTTTTAAACAAAAAATCAGATATTGCTTCCGACGGTGAAGACCGGGAAGAATTTTTCCGACATTTTAGAGGTCCGTAGATCACTCTTGAGACCTTTCCTTACGTTAAGCTCTTTTTGTCAGTCAGCTCAACTCCTCCAAAACTATACCGAGTGGAAATTTTTTCAAACTTAGTCAAATTACAGTGATATTATATCTACCCAATGTGAATCTGATTTTGACGTGGAGCACGTCTTTACTTTCGAGATTTGAGTCGCGCTCAGCAAAACCATGTACTAAGTCGGAAAACAAAATTTTGAGATACAGCCAGAAAACGAAAAGAAGGTTTGTAGTATTCCTCGTAATTTGAACCTTTAAAAATTTCTACAGCGGTCAATTTTGATGTTAGCGAACCTCATTTGTTTTTATTCGAAAGCAGAAGACCTCCTCTGAAAATTTCGCCAAAAATCAGAAATTTTTTTTCCGACTCAGCACATGGTTTCGCTGAGCGCAACTCATTTTATTAATTTTTATTCAATAATTTTATTAATTATTATTTTTTGAACATAAATTTAAAAAAATATGTGATGCGTAAAATTTAATTATGATTAAATCCAATCTAATTTACATCGATCTAAACTCAAATCATGTAATAAAATTTTAATCGAACAGATTAATTTTATAAAAATTCTTTTAATATAATTTTTATTAATTCAACATCGAGGTAATAAACAAAAAATAAATATTTATCTGCGAAACCATAGGATAAGTCGCAATTTTTTTTATCGTACCTCCTTATTCTAGAGACTCTCACGAACATTTTGGTCCAAATTTGGAGTCAATCGGCCCAAAATTTGCTGCGGGTTAGCGTTTTGAAGTTAGCAAAGACGATAAGTGCTAATTCATATTTAAATTAATTTTCAAAATTTTGAATATTAAAATTATCAACTTGACTCAATAATTCTTTTTAATAAATTATTATAATTATATAATTGAATATTATTATAAATTATAAATAATTATTTTGAAAATAATTAAAATTTAAATAATTTTTATTATTTGAAAATGATTTTTATATTAAATTTTAAATTTAAATATTAAATAATCATATTTGATCCTTTTGTACAATAATATAAAAATTTAACTAAGATTGAATCCAATCTGATTTTATTTGAATCATTATTTTTTTTATAATTTAATAAATTGAAATAAAATAATTATAAATTGTAAATTTATAATAAAAATTTTTTTCAATATAAAAGTTTAAATTTTAAAATATTAATTTTGGAGATAAACATAATTTTTATTAAAAAGGTTTATTCAAAAATAATAAAAAAATTTATTTTAATAATAATCTTATTATTAATTCTTATATTTATTTTAAATATAAATTTTAATCCAAGAATTAAATTTAAAAAAATTTAATTTGAATTAAAATTTTGAAAATTGATTTGAATGAAATAATTTTAAAAATATTTAAAATTTTTTATCTAAAATATTGATTAATTTAAATATTAGATTCAATTTAATGGAAATTTTAAAAAAAAATTTTTAATTAATTTAAAAATTAATACTTATATATATAAAATTTAATTTAATGAGAAGAAAAAAGGAAAGCAATAGGTTGCCGCGAAATGTTTTTCTGCAAAATGATTTCTCAGAGAAATATTTATTACTATCATCCAATTCTTCCACTATTCCCTTCAGAATCAATTATCAACGAATTACTTTTTCTTTTTTTGGCATATTCACAAAAAATACTGGCACAAAATTCTCTCACAATCTCAGCTTGGGGCATTCCGTTTTAAATATTAAGTGTTAGAGCTACTTTCCATCATATCTCTTTTTTTGTTATAGAGAAGATACAGTTGTTAGTTGAATCAACCAAAGTTTATTGGAGGGCAACGATGGCGAAAAAATATTATATGTATGGAAGAAAATTTTCAATTATTAATAATATTTCCTTCCTATAATATTATACATCCTGTACTAAAAAAAACTAAAAAAACACTTTCAGAAGAAGGAAGTGTTCCACGGTTTATCCTATTCAGTTTTACTGAAAGTGAGATAATTGGGGGAGGTCTTGGCGAGGCGCGAAGTGCCGAGTTTTTCTCTTACAGATGGATTGGTTATTCGAGTAATCTTCAATTTTCTCTCGTATTTATGTTTGTAAATTCTTGGAAACCTTCCAGCCAATCATCTTCATATGATAGAAATTTTGGAAGATGCACGGTTTTCAAGTGACCCTCAAGATGAATGGATCGAATCAATTTATTAGAGACCTCTCAATCCTCTTGTATAAATCACGAAGATGATTATGCATACATAGCATTTACAAGTTGGAAGAGTTCCTCAGGAACAATCGTGTCTAAAATTTTATATTTCAAAAGACATGTTCAAAGTGATTGCCGAATTCAAAACAAGGTCGTGTATGTGTTATTATTGCCATGTAGTTGCCTTCAACTGTAATGGTAACTTAGTACAATTTATATGTCTCCGTACATAACTTTGGAAATGGAGATGAGGGAGGAAGGCGAAATTTAAGAACGAATGAGTTGTGAGGAAAAACTCGGGAACATTTTCCGGGTACATTTCCCGAAATATGTAAATCTCAATGAAAGTCCTTTCACCTAAAGCTTGCATTAGAAAAAGAGGTTTATGTTTTCAATCCTTCGCTTTGAAAATTGATTGCCAGACACCTATGAGAAAACTTGCCTAACGAAATTTTGTCTGAATTGAAAAATTCTTGAGAAATGTGAACAAGAGAAACGCATGTGGTTTCACGGACTTACATCCGGCTGTTTGAAACGGTGAAGTCCTTAGATGAACGTCTAGCTCCCGAGATCATTTTGACGGACTTCGAGAGAGCGGTAATAAAAGCCCTGCATACTGTTTTTCCTGACGCGCAACTCCAAGGATGCTTCTTCCATTTCACCCAGGCTATAATGCGTCATGTGGCCGCAAGTGGTCTTAAGCAGCGGTATGAGACGGATACAGATTTTGCGCTACGTTCTCGGTACCTCGCGGCGTTAGCATTTTTACCTGTGAATCAGGTTATCCAGGCGTTTGAAACGATTACTGAAGAAGAGGACGTCATTCTTCCACCTGAACCCGTCCTGGACTACTTCGAGGACACGTGGATTGGACGATGCCAACGAAGGCGACGACGTCATCGGGATCCTCTATTTCCGCTTAAACTGCAGACACAGGTCGATCTGTACGACGAGGGGACAGATGTTGTCGAGTACCTACGAGATGTGGCTCACTACATAGCCTATTGATATTCGTGACACCAGCTCAACGCTGACACTCATTTTGGACTGCCCTTTCTTCAGGACATTCACCCATGACGACGCCTCTGTACTGGGCCACGCTTACAGGATCACACTTCTTAAGAATTTTCGCACAGGCAAACTTTCCTCAGGCAAATTTTCTCATAGGTATCTGGCAAATTTTCGTACGGCGAATTTTCGGAGGCAAATTTTCAGGTAACCCAAAAAATATCTTACAATGACGAAAATTAAATGAAGAAGAAAGAGAAATGCTGCTGGTAATAAAGTTTTTTTTCTGATTGAAATTCACGGTCGTCTGATCCGTCGTCTGGTCGGCTCTTTGCACGCTTTTGCCGATTTTCTTTTTTTCTACCAGGACAAACGTATCTCGACCACAACAAACTACCTTTACAACGTGAACATGAGCCATTTCACCAAAGTATAGAAAGCACGTATACATTGTCAAACATTTCTTTACATTTTTTATGTCCTTTGGGTTCATCGACATCCTTTGCGCAGTAGACAAGCCGGTTCAATAAAATGAGAGAACATTTGGGGGTGAATGAAAATATCATTGTTTGATATCTTCTTAAGACTTTTTAAAATTCTTTGTGCTCAGCGCCGACTTTACAGATTCACTCAGGACCGAGATTCATCTTATTCTTTTCCCGGAGATTCTTTTGGATGATTTTATTTGAGGACATTCAGAGTCACATTCAGTTTTCATATCTTTCGAAACATCATTCGTCCATCTACGCTGTTTGTTTTTCGCTGCTCCAAAACGAATACTACACCTTAGGAAAGTGAAATTCTCTTTACTTTAAAAGATTTGAGTGGATCGCGCCTCGAGTGGCATTATAATGTATAAAAGACTATCTAAAGCTAGCAATTTATTCGTGTATACTCAAGCAATGGCCGGTAATAAATGTGATCATTATATGTGCGAAAAAAGTAAACGCGATGTGCCGAAAGTGCAAATGCATCGTTTTCCACGAGCAACGGAATTAGAACGACTAAATCAATGGGTCATCAACTCAGATATACAAATCTATGCGTATTTTATTGCGGCTTTGTAATCTTGTGATGTATCGGTACTCGTAAAGTCATTATAAAGCGTACGAAATTTCAATTTTCTTTCTGTTGGCGGTAGAAAATGTGAAAGAATAAAATGACTATTTTCGTTACGTGGGAGTACCGCAGGTGAGGGCTGCAAAATATGAGGGAAAATCGATTTGTTTATTATAAAGTGACGAACACAGCTTTCTAGGATACATTACTGTAAAAGCTTGTTTAAAATCGAAGAAATTTCATTTTCAAGTTCATAACAAAGTTATCTGACGGCCATATTTGAAAACATAAACAGGGAGTTCTTCGTTTCTTTACTCCCGAGGGGGTGAAAAATCGGAAATAATTTTTCTCCCAACAGTGCGTATATAAGCAAAGACGAAAAAAGGCTCTTTGATAAAAGAGTAAAGGTCGCTTTTACGGCCATGTACCCAGGAAAGGACGCAAGCGAGTTTAGTCCCAACCCTGAAAAATGAGGGGGAACCGGTGACCGAGTTTAGTCCGGCCTGGTGCCGAGTTTAGTCCGCTGCGAGGGGACCAGCGGCTCCGAGTTTAGTCCGGATCAATGTCCGAGTTTAGTCCCTAATATTGTAAGCCTGTTAGCATTATCCAGAAGACACCGCGTGGAGGTCAGCTTACGAGGTCTTCCATCCACACAGCTAACTGTCACATCATGTGAATAGACCATATCTCCCTTCAGGAGCTCGCGATGAATTACCTAATTGCTGCGTCGTTCACAGACATCTACGGTGGCTTTCCGCTTAACGGCGTTATTGAGACGTTGCCGCGCAATATCGTCCTCGGGTTGGACCGGATGATTATGGTCAACGCGCGATTCTGACACCTCACCGTTCACATTTAACTTAAAAAACGCGGTACAAGAACTTTTATGCGAACACACCCAGCGCTGAACTCCATTTGATAAACGTTTGTGGAAACTTGAAACCGTTTACAAGTTTCAGCTTCTCCTTTCTCACTGTGTAAAGTTCCTTCAATAACACCCGACATATTCTTCACCTCCACGTGTTGATATTTCCTCTTTCAACAAAAGACTTGTACAGATTCATCATCACCCGATTACCTTTATCTTACTTTCCAGTTCATTCTTGCGTACACGTCATAAGCTTCACGAATTACTCACTTACAATCTTCATCATATGCTGTACTGGTAGCCTACATGTGCTTTGCAGGCGTACAACGTCGGGACTAAACTCGGCTATCGACGCAGACTAAATTCGGCTGCATGTGCGCGGAACACCACTCCTTCGGGTGGACTAAACTCGGTAGAAAAAAGGCCGCTGGGACCAAACTCGTCACCTCCGCCAGGAAAAGCTGTTACGTACACGTAGCGGTTCAGTGAAATCCGTCTCCGACGCTTCGGGAAATGCAATTTCCTACGTAAGACGCTGAAAAACGTTATTTCCTTCACTTTCGCGCAATAGGAATGTCTAAGAAACCCCTGAAATTGAGCTTTAATCCTATTTCGGAATATTTGTTCATATTATTGCATGATAATCGTTCTCTCAACAAGAATCAGAACGAAGAATTCCGCTTAATTTGTTTTCACTTTGACTCATTACTTCATTTCTAAAACTGGCACCCACAAATTTAATTTTATTTAGAAATTTATCAAATTTAAGTTAAGCTTTTCAAGTCTGCTGGTTTTCTTTTATATATATTATAGGAGAAGACTTGATAAAACTCCCTAGTTCTTTGACGGAGTTGAATGAGGGCAGTCCGGGAACCTGTTTTATGAATATTATGGTATTTGAAACTTTGTATATGTGGCTCATTGGAGGGCTAGGCCAATGGGTGTATGAAGTATCACATACCTAGATACTTAAAGAAGCTATTTTAATCAGGTAATCGGTGCTGGCAAGATGATACTAAGGGAACTTTGAATTTTTTAAATGGGTGGTGTTCGAACCATTGCATATTATCTAGTTACGAAGAGGCTATACTCACCGACTTCCAAGCTATCAGTGGCGTTATGAGCCACCGGCACACCGAGGCAGTTCACGGGGCCCTGGCATTTCGGGGGCCCCAAGCAAGTGGATAAAGAAAAGAATTCAAAAGATTAAAAAGATTAAAGTTATAAAATTACAATAAATTCAGTACTCTGATTTTCCAGAATGAAAAAACTACGCGACGTGTGTGTGTGATTTCTTCGTTCTAATCCTGCAGTGCAGTTCCATTCATTGAAATTGAATACCTAGACAAAAAGCATTCGCATTGCTGAACGCACGCGTAACCTAAAATCTGTCTGTCATAGTTTTGTTTTCCTGTTTGTGTAAATACAAAAAAACGCTCTTGATCAATCTCGTGTTCTTTTTTTTTGCTGAGATTTGAGTTTTACCGACTTTTCGCAGAAAAGCGAGTATTAAACCCGTCAAAATTGTGGCAGAAGGAGGGGGAAATGGTGTTTGAAGCATTGCATATCTGGCTCATTGAAGGGGCTAAGCAAAGTGGGGTATGAGGCATTGTGTATCCAGTTACTTGGATAAGCTGTTTTGATTAGGCTATACTCATCGACTTCCGAGCAATACATATGGTGGGAAGGGGACTTAAAATACAGAATACTGGAAGTGCCAAGGTCATGTTGCCTTCCGGACGGCGGACACTTTTCCGGGGAACACCCCTGATAAAACTGGTTCCCTGTTATAAATTTCTGATTCTAGACCCCAACAGTCACCAGCTTCTGAGAAAGAAGCCACTAGCGTCTTGCAAAAACTATTAACTTGAAATTTTTTATACTAGCTTCATACTATAAGATTATACTAGTCTTGAAATATACTGGTGAAGGTCCGCGAGTGAGCCCCCAAAAGCCACCAGTGGCTCCCAAGAGCTATTAGCTTAAAATGTTGACATTTTTCATGTCTTTGCTGTCACCTCTACCCTGATTTTAAAATTTGCGTGCGTTCATGCGTCCGTACGTCTGTGCAAATGACCTTCGGACTGGGAAAAATTTCGAAATCCTGATCCCTACCCAGCGCTGCCAGATCTACGGATAGGATACGTGATGAGAGGGGTGAGTGTGAATCTAGAATGACTGATTCTGATTATTTCTCCTCTGCGAGTGAGTTGATTCAAGGAGTCTCAAGGGATTGGAATGTTGTTAATTGTGAATAACTAGTTTGTAGGTGATTCGAGATAGACCAATGATTGAACCAGGTATTGATGATGTATTTGTGAATGTGGTTTGGAGAGCTGGCTGACGAGTGGTTGGTTGCCTGTTTGGCAGCTTTTCCAATCTTTTTGTTCTTTGGGATGCTCGTGTGGCCAGGTATGCACCTGAGAAATATTAAAATGGAGTTGAAATAAAAGAAAGCAATTAGAGCGTGCGAATTCAACATATTATGCGTGGGTGAAGAGAAGGGTGGCTGATGATAACATCAAATGATGCTAGAGAATCGATGATGATCAATAATGAATTAGAGGGCGAAGGGTTGGTAAGAATATATGAGTCTCATAAAGGGAATGATTTGTAGAATAAGTTGGAGTTCTGAAGTTAGGATTTAAGCACAATGCTTAGTTCCAGGCGGGGGTGAAAAGTCGTGTGTTGCATTTTACCGACTTTTCAGAGGTATTGCAATCTTGCGCACGGTGGAATTTTTGGTGGGGGGGGGGGGGATGTTTTATCGGCGTTCCAGAGGGTCTAGATCACGATTCTAACATTCGTTCAAATTCATATGTGAGCAATATCGACTTTTTCTTTACTACTTTCTCAAATCGCTCGCTAACAACTCCAAATGACTTCGTTCTCCGATGCAATTTCATTTTTGCAGCTTGCCTAGCAATTTATATTCATATAATCGACGATAAAATAAATTGCTCGTTAACGATGCCGAATGACTTTGTTCTCCGATACAATTTCTTTTTCGTAGCTTGCCTAGCATTTTATATTTCATTCATTCATTCGCCCCCACCCCCATCTAAGAAAAAGAAATACCTTGTGACAAACTGTGAAGATTCCACAACAAGCCTTGAGCGCTAGTTCCCCAACACGAAAACTATTAATCCGATTTAAAAAAAAATAGCCTATGAACAAATTCACGTTCACTACTCTATCAACCCTCATTTTCATAGAAATCGACCCAATTGATACAGAGAACATTCAGGTACAAAAAAAAAGTACATACATACATACATATGAATTTGTGATCTAGACCCTCTGAAACGCCGAGAAAACATCCCCCCCACCAAAAATTCCACCGCGCGCAAGATTACAATACCTCTTAAAGTTGGTAAAAGTCGGTAAAAGCAAAGACTTTGCGTATTCGTCTGTTGAAGAACTAGGAATAATAAAATTGAAATATTTCAAGATTCATCAAAATATCCTCTCTGCTTGAAAAATGTTCGGCCGTGATAATTACAGCACAGCCCAGAGCAACTGACAGAATATTCTTTGCTTTTTGGAGTCAAGATTCTGGCGTAGAAGTCTCACGCGTGCTTGAAAGTATAGTATGACATTCTCGAAAACTCGACGTTATTTTAAAACGCTTTAATTTCAAAAATTAAAATTAAATTTATAAATGTATAAATTAAGTAGAAAATGTACAAAAGAAAAAAAAAAAGGTAACTGTTTTATTCTCTGTCCGATGTATTTTATTCTTTCCTTCATTTTCTTATTACAAATAACTTAGAACACATGGCACCTGGCACGATAAACGTCAAATGGCACTTGAGCATCGATGCAGTAAATACTTACTTACATACCGCAAGTTGAGTCCAGACAAAAACACAATTGTTGATTGTCATAGATTTTGCTGAAAAACTCCCCTGAATATCCTGCACCTGCAATTTTATTCACACAAGAGAAAAGTATTAATTGTAGCATTTGATTTGGGAAAGGGAAAGAGGTTTTTACTCCTTGATTGAGAGAGCGTTGAATAAGAAATGAGTCAGGAGGGGAACATTTTACTTTTTCAATATTGCTCTCATAATACAGTACTTAATCAAAGGCTGTTAACATCATTTTAATGATTGAAAATTCACTGATCCTTAAATTTGGAAGCCAAGGAAAGAAGCGAAGCGTTTAAAAAACATATTTTATGCATTGTCATGGTCATAAACAATCTAGACCACGAGGCAATCTAAGGTCAAGAGCAAGAGAATTTGAAATCGCCCTCATGAATTATTTTGATGAGGCTCAATGCGGCTTATTTTACCTTCCAATATTCGGCCATCTAGATGGAATATGTTGTTCATTGAGCCACAGTGTGTGAGCAATTACTGGATTCTATGTAAAATACATCTTTTCTTCATTGCCATCATTGTGAATGAAAATCAATGAGGAAATAGACCAAAAAAAGCACTTGACTAAGGATCAAGAGATTGCTTACGTACGGCATGTATATCAGGAAAAGGAATAAATTTCTATCGTCGAGCTAAACTAAATTCATCGGGAAGCGGACTCATAGGAATTTATATGATTCAAAACCCCATGAAGATCCGACGTCTTGATGATGCGTCTCGCCTCTCCTTAGGCCAGTCAACTTTTTCAAAGATAAATCCCTTAAAAGAGGTGTCCTCTCCTCAATCAACTCCATCAATAGACCTTATTTTTTTTTGAAATTCCCGATCGAAACTTCTTAATAACCTGTAGATACCCTATGGTCACCTCGGAAAATTCTTCGAAACCCTAAACTTTAGGTCAGTAACTTATCCCTTATCAAAACCACAGTTTACCGATTCCTCCCGTATGGAACAGATTCCCTGGAGAAATTTCTACTTGGATCATCTCTCATTGATTCAACTCACCTATTCATGAACAGCTCTTCACCAAGTGTGTGCATGGTGAGCGTAAATCTCTTTACTGAGGTACGGCAAAACATAAGGTTTTGCTGCTACGGGTACTGGTACTGGATGCGGTATGGGTACTCCAACATGTTTGTATACAGGTACAGGAACAGGTTGTGGAACTGCGACAGGGTATGGCCTGTCTACGGGAACTGCATACGGTCTTTCGACTGCTACCGGTACTGGTTTTAGTACTTCTACCGCATATGGTCGGGGTACTTCGACTGGGTAAGGAGCAGCAACGGGTACAGGAATGTGCTTCTCTACAGGAACAGGCACCGGGTGTGGCACAGCTACTGGTATATGCTTCGTGATGGTTGTGTGTATGGAGGCTGGTAGATGGGGCAACGGAGCTTCGTAACTGATTGCTGGATAGTGAGGATATGATGAAGCAATCGTACTTCCTAAACCATAACCGCCGAGTGTACCGTAATTTGAAGCTCCGTAGGCGTAACCCAGTCCGAGAAGACCACGTTTGTCTTTCTTTTCTATTTTGCCTTCGATAACATTCGATGATTCGTCTAATTTCTCCGAGAGAACGCTGACCATCAAGGTACTCGCCAAGAATATCTGAAACAACACACGCAGACCGGCGTTTAATGACAGCAAGAAAGCTTAAACAACAGTTTCTCTGTTTGATGAGAGAACATTACTTATTCGTTCATCGTTCAAAATCGGAATGAATTAGAATCATTGAACGCATATTAAATTGGTTGTCCACTGCTTACCGTTCCTTTTTTTTTTTTTAATTTTTACATGCATAACAAATAACATTTAAAGGTATGTGCGCTTCAATCAAAATAAGATTGAGACAATGAAAACGGTACCAAATATTACAAGATCGAAGAAATGATTTTGGAATATTAAAAACTCTTCCTAATGCTTTCTAACGTGAAGAGAAGTCGCGAATAGTTATGCTTCAATTCCGTAAAGAATTCATCACCTGAATCTACCGTAGGTACCGGGGAACTCCACGAAATTGTCGCGGAGTCCTCCAGGAGTTTTTCGTTCAACTGTTGACATCTTTCTGGCGCACCCTGTATAGGTAGTAAGAAGTTCGTGATGAACTAATTATATAATTATTAGCGGGGGGAAATCCGGCTGATAGGTTTACCGTTCGGGTCAAAACACTGTTGTCTGAAATCTGCGAGAAACGCATTCCCTTTTCGCGTCTGAATCGTACATTCTTGGCATCGTAGATCAACTTGTCATATAACAATTTGGGTATGAATGTAATTTTTTTGAGTTCTTCCCCCTCACTATTGTTGATGGTTAACTTTGATACTGAGAAAACTGAAATAAAAGTGTACTCAAGATTGGTAAAGAGTTTTTAAAGGTGAATATTGAGGAGAATTTTTTCTCCTATGTACATTGTAACTAATTATAGCTTGTAGCCTCCAGCAAACGAGATACAGGTATAATTTGCGGTATGATTTTGCACGATGAAGTTCTTCTACCTACTCGGATTAGTTTTTTATTGCTGGACTACTGGAATATTTGTTGTTGTAATCTTGCTGGTCCTACGTATGTACATTTTCTTCCCTACAATTATATACTACACAATGTTGATCTCACTGTTCTAGTAATAGTTGGGAGTGAATTTTATGCAATCACCAACGTAATTATTTTTTACATCTTATCAATTACAAAACATTTATAAAGTAGCCTAGAAACGCATTTCAGGCAAGCATGGTGACGACGAAAAACTTTTTTTTTCGAAAGCACGCGATTGTTGTAATTATGAATTGCAATAGCCTATGAAAAGCTCATTCAATTCTAAGTTTGAGACGTATTTCATCATGTTTTAAAATTATATGTAATATATTAGATCAAACGATTCATCCAATCCTTCAAATTATCGGTCAAGGCTGTTGTGATTTTCTCTCTTCTCGTATTTGCAGCCCAAATCGTGTGGATATTCGGGGGAATCTTGGAAATGGGTGAATTTTCGTCTTCCTCTGGTAGTATATCGGCCGGTCTGGGTATGTCGTCGTTGTCTTGCGCGATTGCTGATGTACGGAACGCCCGCTTCACTTTTTCTGACGGTACTTTCTTTCAAAGAGCCCTGTAATTTTTGTCGGTAAGGTCGTGCTGATGTTCGTCTCTCATTTTCTAATAATACCAAAGTTGTATTATGTCAATTGCTGACGTTGGCGTCGCAAATCGTCAGCTGCCCAAGTTGACCATCTTAAGATCGCATAGTCTGCTTTTCGAGTCGTACTGGAGAAGTATGTGTGTAGTATTTGTGTAAACACGAAACGTGAGTAGGCTTGTTTTGACGTAGCATTATACTGAACCTATTTTTCCTTCGCCCTTTTCTTCAAGGGATACAAAAAAAAAAGATGTTGTTGCGCGGGACATTGATGGCTGTACTACATTTTCGACTCAGAATCCCAAATCTCGATAAGTCATGTCGATTTTCGAGTGACTCAAATCAGTAAAATGGAGTCGATATTTGCCGACTTCATATCAACCTGATATATACTAACGTCGGGTCGTCGTGAGATCAATTCAAATATACACAGGGTCCGGCAAAATGATGTGAACAGTCAACCGGGGATCTCCACGAAATTGTTGCGGAGTCCTCCCGGAGTTTTTCGTTCAACTGTTGACATCATTTTGCCGGACCCTGTATATCAGTGCAGTTTTGATGAAGACTTTAAAAGAAGTAAATTTATATACTGGAATTTATTTTCCACTGCCTTTCACAACAATAAAAAAGATTGAAAATAAATTAAAGAATAAAATATTGATTAACGCGTTTGGAATTTATTTATTCTTCTATTTTTTGGTTGTTGTTCAAGGCAGTGCCAAATAAATTCTAGTATAATATTAGTTCACTTTCACGGATAAAATTCTTTCATTATAAATTTCTAGTCGACGTCAATGGACGTATGACTCTTATTAGTCCTGTCCCCCAGCCTTGAAAAGATCATCTTCTCTCTTAGCCACACCCGACTCATCCATGCTCACCTTTTTGTGAATTTTCATACTTTCTCGTCATGTTGTAAGTGCTATACAGGTAATTTGGAGATCTACCATAGTTTTTCATGTGTCTTGCTTACCTAAGACAACATACGTGTACCTCCCAAGATGTATTCTCACTCATATCCTCCGTCTAGCGTCTTATGTGATCGACGGATCAGTCGAACCTTTAACTATTTGCGTTCCTTCCACTTGATTCCGCGAGCTGATGACCCTTGCAAGCTGTCTCGCGTAGATCGTTAATGACGAAATGAAAAAAGCAGTCGTCATCAGAAGGAGTATTCGAAAATGTTGTTTTGAGCCTAAATTAAAATCTTCTTCAATTCCTTCTCTTGTACCTACACTACTGTTCAAAATTTGATAAAAGTTTTCCGCTTCTTCCCCGAATTTCTTTCAAATCTTACCCCTGAAAAGTTGGATAGTTGAAATCTTCTTCGAAAATACCCTTTGTTTTTTACTCAAAATAATTGAATGTTGTCAACAACAGAATATGTACGCCACTCCAGAGAATCAAAATTTTTGTTGATTTTTTTTTTTTCAAAACAAGTTTAACGAAGGTCATGTTGGAAAATTTGCATCAAATGCCAACAGATCTGAATTTTCTTGATGAAACAATCAAAACTTTAAGCATAAACGTAACTAAACAAGATTTGAAAGAAAAATGTACGAAGAAAACCCCCAAAAGTTTGACCATCCAGGGCACAGTCTTATGTAAGTACAATCTACTAACAAAATTGAGTTAGGTCAATTACTATGATTTTATACGAGTAATATAGGTACCGAATATACCGAAGACCAGTGAGTTTTGTTGTTTTGAAGAAAATTCTTCGACAAATCACTCATTTTGATCCAATAGTCAAGATTTGACTTTTTTTTTTTTTTTTTAATCACGCTTGAAAAAAATGAGGATGTTTCTGGCTCTATTTTATATAAAGTTGTAATACACTTTTCAAAAATTTCCCACTCGCTCTCTTCCACAAAACTTTCAAAATCAGACCCAAAAATTCGAATCTTAATGTGAGTTAGCTTTTGAATGTTGTACAAAAAATCTTGACCCTAAACTTGCCTAAAATGTACATTCCTTCAATTTTTCGAGCATTTTTTTACTTTATTTTCAGTGCTAATACATCCATACAGAAATCGTGCAGTTGTAGCTCAAGTGACCCTATGAATTCTCTTTTCGTAAACCTATCTGACTCATGTGACAATTTTTTGTTACGTGTACATATTTTGAAAATTTGAGTCATCCTCTCATTAACAATTTCAACTGCCGGCCGACTTGAAAAATACGCCAAATTTTCGATTTATCTCTGAATTTTAATCGAAGAAGTTTAAAGTGAAATTCGAGTTTCTGTACCTCTGCGATTCGACTTTTGAACTATAAAAAAATTGGGTTCCAAGTTTGAACATAATTTATGTTTAAAGTTTTGTCTTCTATTTGAATCACGTTTGTCGAACTTTTTTTGGCATCCCTGGTGAGAATTTTGATCCGAATGAGAGTCACGAACAATAGTACGAAATTACATACGAAGCGCGAAAAATAACAATAAAGAAAAATTTCGATTCGTGGTATTCGGAAGAGATTTCGCAATCCTGTGATCGTACATTCGAGAAGAAGAGAGCGAAAAATGAAATTGTGTAAAACGCAACGAAAAATTATAAATTCGTCCCACACGGGACTATTTAATAAAATACTCACCGATAGCTTCATTTTAAAAGTTTAACAAGATCACTTGCACAAAATACCGGCGTTTAGTTTTCGATAAGGTACGCACTGGTTAATCACTCATAAATATCAGCCGGAGCTTCGTCAACTGTGAGCCGTTTGAAGACTGAGACGAGACCAACTGTCTGCTATGGCACTCACAAGTGATATAAGCGTTGTTTAACTTTCTTTGCTACAAGTCAATGTTGTTTATTTATTTTGCAGGTCTCCTACCATCTTATATTGAAACTCGCTGATCCAAATAATTCATCCCATAAATGTCCAATTCATATTGTTCTTTTTTTTTCCAGTTTGCAATGTCCCTACTTTTCTAACGTACAAATAGGTATCTCGAGTTGCATCGTTCCGATCAATGAGCGCGCAGATTACGAAAAATTTCGTATGAATCAATTGAGGACGCAATGAAGTTGACTACGTGAAAAAATGCCGATGATGAAGATCATCTTTGAGCCACTGAGCATTGTCGGTACTGTAGGATTGTTTTAGAAAAATATAGGTACGAAGAAAAAATGGTACAAAAGATCATGAAGAAGTTATGACTCTCGCGAATTCGAAACAGTTTGCGCGCTGTTCAATCCAAAACGAACGTATTTTTGAGTCTTTTTTTTTTTTCAAAATTTCTTATTCTCGACATTCTTTTCTGTGTGCGCTTTTCCTTCTTGACACTTATTTATGATGTTATATTATTTGTTCCCCCTCTAGAAATCCTAGATGCCTTTTCTAAATTCAATAATACGATTGATACAGAGAAAATGATTTAAAAAAGAGTTTCAGATTTCAAAAATGACTCGAGTCCTTTCCTATCATGTATGACTCAAATCATAAGATTATGGATAAGTCTCGCTTCCATCATTCTGTCTTATTTGCTCCTTATCATCATTTCACTATCCTTCCATTTCATTGATAATTATCATCACATTTCTTTCAACTTCTATAATACAATCAGAATAATGTTTTATTGAGTACGTGTTATATTCATTCTGAAATTTTACTCACTTAAGCCGTGTACATCATACATTTTTGTGACATCCTCAACCCTAAGCTTGATGACGTCATCAACCTGTAAAATCATCATCCCCAACTTTATTGACGTCATCACCTCTAACACTGCGAATTATCTACTTTTCTCACGTCATCAACCCGTGACGTTCTTATCCTCAAAATGCCAGGTTGACTTTAGTCTAGGAAGGCCTACTTCTGCCTTCTCAATCGGAGGCTTACAGTGTACTGAACTCATGGTTCACCAACGGGCTCTTAGCCTAGTCTAGCTTAGTACAGCTGTGGATTCGTTCATGTAACTTGGGTCTACTTTATCCCGGTATCCCGAAGGCGTAAAGTGTATCTTTATTTTCCCTTTGTTTGCCTCCCTCTTTCTAGCCTAGTATATGGCTCGACCAACCTTTTTCACATGACGAACTAAATTGAAACTTGACCGAAGTTGCGCGGACCGGACCCTTGATCCGAAAACGGAAGTATGTATTTCTATTCCCTTGTCAATCTTCACTATTTCTCCTTATTTTATGTTCAAAAATGTTGTCGCAGGCCGTTGGTTGCTGAGGCCTGGTTTATTATAGTTCCAAATCTTAAGAACCTAGATTTATACGCCTAGATAAGCTACTTAACCTGATCAAGCCTAGTATAAGCATTCTAGTACACCTAATACAGGCCTAGTATATTCCTAATTGAAGCCTATAGTTTAAAAAAACACAAGTTCTTTAAAGGAGTTAAATGTGCGGAAGCAAGGAACCTATTTTAAATCTTATGGTGTTTGAAACGTTGTATATCTGGCTAATTGAAGGGGCTAGGTCAATTTGTGATTTTCTCCGGGTCATAACAGTCTGCTACTGCTCTTCTGTAACATTGAGTCGTTCAAGGGAAAAGTACCTTAGTTAAAAGTATGAGAGATACCATTCTTATGATCGTTATTGAAAAACCATTCACCAACATACAGTATACTGGACTTGAAGTAGGCTTGGACTCCTCTTTGTATTATACTAGCTTTATACTAGTATGTATGATAGGAGGCCGAGCAATATTTAGAAAAAGGAGGGGAAGTCGAAAATAATTTTGACCTTTGATTGGGTAATAGGTGGGTGACTTAGAAGAACTTTTACCTTCAAACTATACGTGATAGTCCGAGCTATAGGTTATAAGAGGGGGACTTGGAAAAATTTCATTCTCCAAGCCACAAGCGATAGGACGAAAACAAAAAATTTTTCCAAGTCCCATGGTCATAGTTAAGTTAGGTTAATATGCCACCCGGACGGCGGACGTTTTTCCCGAAAAGACCCCCCCCCCCCCTTCCGCTATAAAACAGGTTTCCTGTTCATAGGAAAAAACTGGATGTTAGGGAAAAGTCAGGGGTTTTTTTGGTCTTGGAAAAGTCATAGGAAAGCCAGAAGATTCTGAGGAATTTCTCAAAAGTTAGGGAAATCCTTACGTTCAAATCAATTTCCGCGCGGTTTGCGGTAAAGAAAAAGAAGAAAAGTTCATTCACAAAGAATGAGCAAATGAAGTTGCAAAAAAAAGTCCAAAAAATCATTGAAAAATATTAAAAATACCTGGAAAAGTCAGGGAATTTTATAATTGGAAGAAAATGGCAACCATGAAGCTAGCATAAAAGTAGTGGGTGCCCAAAAGGAGCAGCAAGAGAATATCTTACTGAAGTTACCAACGCCTTATGGGATAAGAAAATTGCTTGCCGTAAGATGAATGCCGGCCCAGCAGAGGCATAACCTGTTATGGAGCATAGCGGACAAGCCATGAAAGCAGTAATTAGTTACCATCGAGCCATCCATAGCCTTCAGCATAAGAGTTCCCACTAGCCCTAAGCATAAGATACCATAGACTCACTTACCATACAATAGTTCATATACTAGATTGCCATGGACTAGCTGTTAGCCTAGTGTATCTAAGTACACTGAATGTCAAGTTTGGTGTAGAGAAAGAAGGTAACGCCATCCTGAACAGGGAAGATACACGGGGGGGGGGGTCGCAGAATTCCAATTTCTTCCTGGGATTTTGAATTAGGTTGGAGGCAGAGAAGACACATGAAACATGTCGAAATTCTTACCATATGGATTGAAAGATCTGTAAAAATTTGGCCTGAAGCTGTTTACAAATACCTGATAAAAATCGGACAAGAACAAAGCTTGACGTTCAAGCTACATGATAAGAAGACTTGAAAAATTCCAACCATCACAATGTGTAGGCCTGAAAAGGAATGAGGACTGTACTTTTAAATTCAATTCTCGATATCGAAACCAAATTCGTCTCGTGGAACAGATTCTTTATAGTCTTCGTTTAATTTCTTTCAGGAAGAAGTCGTTTTCTTTTGGCGGGAGACCCGCCATTCCTTTTAGTTACTGGGGGGCCTCAGAAGAATTCTGTCGCGTACGCGAGCGCGAACACCCAACGCTGGGACTTGGAAAAACTCCTGGCTCCTCAGTAGCCGTCTATGGGACTTGGAGAAATTCGTGACCCCCTCGACTCTTAACGCTGGGATTTGAAGAAAAGGAAAAGGGAAGCGAAACATATAGAAAACAATTACGATATGATTTTTTCGTGCAGAGAAAAAGTTTACAGTTTGGTTGATAGAGGCTCTGCTCGCACATAAAATATAGAACTTTTTTTAAAATTTTTATTGTCGTTTCGACGTTTCTGACGCGTCTTCTTCAGAAAACAGTATATTTTTCTGTATTTACAACCGAGAAGGGATGAACTGTAGCCTGCCTTAAAAATAAATTATACGCTTACATTCTTTACAAACTAAAAATCCTGAACACTCCGCCATAAGTTGCGGGCCTCCCGCAACTCTTGCTCCCTGAGCAAGAGCCTATACATTTTGTCACCCTATTTTTGATCACCCAATTGGGTTAGGACAAATCAGTTTCCGCCGCACAAAGAAAAGTAAATGAAAATAATACAAGGTCTCTGTGAGAAATTGAGTTGAACATTTTGGCAATGGAAAGGGACGTTTTCTTGCCTAGATGAAAGAGAAGTTCAAACTAGAGGAGGAGGATTTGAGAAGGGGCGAGAAATTTTTCTGAAATGTTGACCATAAGTTTTGAAAGGAGAAGAAAGAAAAGCTGCGGGAAAGGACTCTAAAAATTTATTGATGAAGAGATATCTTGCAAAAAATTCGACTGAATTTCGAGCTTTAGACAGGAGAAGACAAAGAAGGAGAGGTAAATGACATTTTTTAAGATGATGTAGAGGTAACTCTAGATGCCCCTTTAAAACAGGCTTCCTGCTCGTTTCAATCAATGAAGTTAATGAAAGTAAAGCTTAAGTCGTGATCCCAGAAGAAAACAGAAGTCTTTCAGGGGCTTCCCACAACTTAGAACCTCGCCACTATAGAAACCATGAATTCAGTTTCAACGTTCATTCTCTTATTCTGCCCATTTCAACGTCAAAAATATGCGGGTCACTTCGTTTAAACCCGACTATAAATTTTCCTGAAAAATTCATGTTTCAAAAATTTTTAGCGCTCGGTGAATAAGTCCAGAAAAAGTTGCAATAGAGCAAATTACGTAATTATTTGCGATATTTTACTCAAAATTTGTGAGAGACTGAACTAACTATGTCAAAACAAAATTTCCCTGCAAAATTTAAACAGGATTCCGTTTCTTCAAGCTAAGATAAAATGATTTCCATTTTGAAAAAACCACATATTATTGTTTTTATTATCAACGGGAACAGGAAGATTAAGAAGCGTGCTACAAATTTAGAAGTTGACTAATTCACGTCATTCTGTAATGATGATACTACTCCTTGATCGATTTACAATGTTGATGCAATGTATCATCTTACAAATATGTCACGTACTTTTTCATCGAGTTATTTCTTCATAACACTTGTAATTTTACGAGCAAGTATTTTCTATGCCTACAAGATGTTATCCAGCTCTTGGTACAATTGTAGCCATACCTCTAAATGCGTGCCTATGGCCTCAAACTTTTCAACGGACGCTTCAAACCTCCTCCGTAAATGGAAACCTCTTGAAATATAAATAAAAAACGAATGATAGCTAAATTTTAGTTTCAACAGGTGAAAAAATCGAGTGTAATATTTGGTGTGTATAGAGATTGATCTAAGTGTCAAATTCAAACGATTTTAATAGGAAGCATTTTTACGAGTATATTATAAACTACTCCGGTGTTGATATTCTTTGATTGTTATTGCTAGTTGTGTATGTTAAGGTCGTAGAGAAGAAAAGACTACACAAATATCGTAGGGCTACGCTCGAGTGGAGAGGTATGAAATTGAAGTAAGAGAGTAAGATAGTACGGTAATTGCACTCACATACAACGTATAATGAGAGGTTTGCATTAAATCATTGGTCTAAAATTATGCTTCTACTGGAGCGCCTGCATGTCAGAACTATAGGCTTTGAGAATAATAACTGGGTCACGATTTTTAAAATTTCTTTATCAATACGCAAAATCCTAATCACCGGTTATTGGTTGTTGACCTCCGAAAACTTCGAGTCGTTTAGTTTGAATTTATATGGTCATCATTTGTAATATGAGAAGTTTGGCTGTAGGGCAGTGCCGCGAACGTTCTCTCCAGAGGGAGAGGGAGAAAATTATTAACCTAGGAGGAACTTGAAAATGTTCTCAAATTAAACAGAATTTTGACTTCTATCACTCTCATCCTTATGATTCTTCATTTTGTGTGAGTGTGATGTAGCGTGAATACATCCTGACATTACCAGATTGCGGAAGATATTGGTACGCAGAATTTTTTTTGTTTCGATATCCTCTACGAACTTGCGTTTCGAATATTCATACCCTTTCATAGAGTTTGTAAAAGATGGACCTTATCTGTCAATTTCATCATGCAGCTTTTTGTACGGACTCTTTTTGATGAAACTTATTGGAAAAGTAGGACAAAGGGTGCAACGAACGTGTTTTATGGGAAACAGGGAGACTTGAAAAATTTTAGAGTTTCGAGCTGTAGGTCTACATGGACTTGAAAAAATTCCGACTTCCGATTTATTTATGATACGAGGGAGACTTGAGAAAATTTTTTGTCCTGATGTCCTCTAAAAACGAGATGAATAGATCTGGATCGTCCTTTTGCCATATTTTCCTGTAGAAATGGTCCAAGTGGCCCTGCAGCAGTGGAATGGGTCCTCCTCTTTTACGGATCTACGTAGTTTTGTTTCGTGGTCGAATCCTTACCTTCTAAACAGTAGATCACATAGTGTGCAAGTATACACCCTCATAACAGTAGACCACAAAATACTGTAGATCGCATATGCATGTAGCACCTTGGGATCTTGTGATGGAAGACAGTCTCCTGGCTCATCCGGAGCTTATTTTGCGCTCCACTTTAGAGAAAATCTTCAATTCATATAATTTTCGAAATTTACGATCTCAAGAAAACTGTCAGTTGCCCGTGTCAAATTTTCCGCCTGTCTGGCGTTCTAGGCAGTCACCTGGTTTATCTCAAGACTTGTAGGCTATAATGATCAGAGCTAATGACGCCACCATCCTACTCCCAGTGAGTCAAAGGAACAGAAATAGTCGAAGAGGATGTATTAGCTTGATTTTGGGGTATCTTAAGTCGCTAGTAGCATAAAACCGGGAAAAGGCAGGAAAAGTTTTCTAGAATAACAAAAGTGGTATACATTTGTACGTATTATTTGAAAAATTCCCGAGATCTCTCTCCTTTCCTCAGAATATTGTAAAAAAAGTCAGGGAAAATGTGGAAAGTAGCAACACTGCGGGAACGATTGATTATCATTTTATGACTATTTTGAGGTCGAAAATGCTGGTTTTCTGCGAGTGGTAGAAATGTTTACAATCTTTTTTCCAGGAATGGTATAGGTTCGTTATTTTCAAGACAAAAATTCACTTTCTGTACAATTAATCAGAAAGAAATTTTACGAGTTCATTAATTTTACATCAATGTAAAATTCAACTAGGTGACTAGATCCAGAAGAAAAACGGAAGGAAAAACGAATACAAAGAACGAGGATGCTACCCATGTAGGCATGCTGACTATTTAGGCTAAAGTGTACGTCACCTACTCGTAATTATGTGATATCTTCCATTTAGAGTTTGCTCGGATTATCAAGTCCAGTCATCTTGTTCCAGCCATTAGATCTTCCTGTAATTTACACCATTTTTGATAACTCAGTCACTTCAATCAAGAATTTCACGCAACGATTGTAAAGGAGTTACGTCATCGCGAATAAGTAGTACCTATCTGCACTGTCCAGGCGTGGTGATAATTCATAAAGTGTAACCTCCGTCTTCTGTACTCGTCATTACGCCATGACACGTGTATCTTACAGTAGGTATGAGAAATTCGCGCATTCCGCGGGTTAATTGATCCGGATAACTGCGAACGTGATGAGGAGAATCTTAATGTTTGTATTATGAATATGGGGAAGAAAAGTTTCATCATTCGCTCTACAGATCTCCAGCTTTATTCTCTGTACTAGGTGATCGATACCTGATGCTAAAACCAGTTTCTTGTAATTAAGTATTACAGCAGACGATACATCTCACGTATTGTAGTCTTGTATAAAAAGTACATATATTTTATTGCTAGCAGACTTGCGATGCAGGCTGGTAGACCGCGTTATTATTTAATTCTTCATTTACAAAAATTGTATTAAAGTTGAGCTTGTTTGTCTAAGATAACTATCGCCAGCAAACTACTGCATGTAATCACCTGCAGACTATAAACAGGACAATTTTTTCATTCACAAGAATCATCATCGTCAGCTACCGGGAAAATTTAAATTACTTAAAATAAAACGCTTGACTGGTGATGCGATCAGACTTGTGAACACGCGTAAATGATTCGATGATCATTATGTAGCAATTACGAATTACGAGTATTTTATTTAAATCTTTTCGTTGTCTTCAGGCATTTCAAGTATCATGATACACTTTTCTATGAAATATTATGTCGTCAATCGAGTTTTATTAAGCATAGAATTAGGTACAGCAGACTTTTTCATGTTGACATATCCTGGCAAATGGTGTTATAATATTCTCCTCGAGCCAACAATAAAATAAAATTATAAGCACAGGTGTCTGTTGCCTAAATTGAGAATTCAAGTTATCCAATATGCGGATGAGGATTAAGGCTGACCATAACCTTTGAGGTATGTCTCGAAAAAAATTAGGGTTCATCGAGATAATTATGATGTAGGCAAGTAAAAATGTTGTAGCCTTTTGAATAAAGAGTATGCTGAGTTGATATTTAATGAGAACAATAAGAGCCTCCCAACTAGGCTGCAACACGCAACTTGCAACACCCAACGAGCGGCCAAAGCGGCTCGAAAAAAATCAGCAACCCGCAATCAAATCGTTTTGCTTTGGCGTTGCAAGTTGCGTGCTTGTTGCGTGTTGCAGCCTATGTAGGGAGGCTCTAATAAGGATCCGAACTGAGAAAGTTTAGGTTCAAAATCATTAAAAATTATATCCCCGCCGCGTAGTAGGCATCACTTGGCTCAAAGGAAAATCTTGGGCGTAGAACAAACATTTGCAATGCCATTTGTATCATTCTACGTACGCAGTATACTTGTAATAACGGTAACAATCAGGGCTGAGAACCGGAACCGTGAAGAACCGCATCTTGAGATCTGGATCAAGAACCGGAACCGCGAAGAACCGGATCCTGAAAGGTAGACCAAGAACCAGAACCGAGAAGTACCGGATCCTGAAATCTGAGCCAAGAACCGGAGCTGGAGATCTGGATCAAGAACCGGAACCGCAAAGAACCGGATCCTGAATGAGCCAAGAACTGGAATCGAGAAGAACCGTTCAATTTATTCGTTGAATGCATTGGT
Source organism: Aspidiotus destructor (assembly GCA_035079395.1). Taxonomy (NCBI): domain Eukaryota; kingdom Metazoa; phylum Arthropoda; class Insecta; order Hemiptera; family Diaspididae; genus Aspidiotus; species Aspidiotus destructor. The sequence goes on along the minus strand of JAVHKZ010000018.1, from coordinate 39,915,106 downwards.
GGGTATTTGGACCGGGCAGCGCTAGCGTCGCGCAAAAATTTTCGAATTTTTAAAATCTCTCAAAAATATTTCCATCTGAAAGAAAATTTTCCGCTCTTCAATTTCGCTCCTTACGAGTATACGCTTAAATTCATTATGGAGAAATTGAAGGAAAACTAAGAAATCATCTTAAATTTTAAGTCGCAATCACCATTTGTAATTGAACGCTCGTAAATCATTATTCAATCAAAAGCGCTCACGCAAAATGAATCTTCATCCAGATTACATGCTTACACGTCATAATGTTTCACAAAGTAGGGACACGTACAAGTTGACTTCTAAATAACCCACGCGCCAAAATGTGTACCTAGAAAATCACCGAAATTTTTTCACTATCCCTTCTTTGTCTCGTACCCATTCATGGTTGCAGTTGTAATGCGTAGTTTACCTTGAGCAGCGGCTAAGTAGGTGGTCTGGCCCCGTACTTTCTCCTTAATTACCTTGCGGTTTTCGAGTACCCAATGGTACGCGTTGGTCCACAATTTCAGCGTGATTGTTGGAGAATGGCAGAATGTAACACAGTTAGTGCAGGACGGGTCTCGATCTTCCGACCACTTTTTAGCGGGAACCCCGCTATCTATTTTGTTAGGGGGATTACATCCACAGAAAACGTCCGCGTAGGTGTCCGCGTCCGGGAGTTTCGGTGGGTTACGGTCATATAGGCGCGGACGATTAGGCGCAACAGTCATTCAGACGCCGCATTCATTTGGACGCCGTAACGTATTTTTTGTATCTTGGTTCGCCCAAATTTTAAAGTCATTTAAATGAATAATATTAATTTAATAAGGAAAATTTATTTATTTGATTATTTATAAATAATTATTTTTAAATTGAATTAATTGAAATTAATTTGATAAATTTTTAATTGAATTATAACTATAATAATTCCTAAAAAAAAATTTAAAAAAAAAACATTATTAAGATTTTCAGAACTATATTTAAACAAAATATAAAAATAAATAATTCCAGAAAATATAAATACTTATTAATATTAAATTTTTATTAATTGAAAAAAATATCAAAAATAAAATAATTGAGTTAATTTTTTATTATTATTAAACTTGATTAATTAAATTGATTAGTTAATTTTATTATTAATAAAAATATTAATAATCTATCAATCGATTAAAATTATATATTTTTTTTCGAGTAACTAGAATTTAAAACATTAATTTTTTAAATTAATTATGAATTAATTTCCTTCAAAATTTTATCAATAAATAATATTATTTTAATTACTTAAATCATTGTTAATAATTTATTCAACCTGTATTAAAATCAGAATAAATGTTGGAATATAATAGGGTTTCCATTGCCTCAAGGTTTGAAAAATATTGTTTCAAAATTAATATCAGTTAGAGTTATTGTGATTCCCCTTGCTAATACTGGTAATGATAAAATAGCTCAATTAATTTTTGAAAATTGTTTCATTTTAATAAAAAAAAATTGATTCGCGCCTGAGCACCCAATTGTTCTTGCGTCTACTTGAATGGGCGCCTACTTGATTTTTCAGTTCTTCGCGCCTAATCGTCCGCGCCTAAATGATACCAACCCGTTTCTGTGGTGGCGCCTTATGACGTCATCAATGACCTTGACCTACTTTCGTTACTTGAAAAAATTTCAACTTCCAGCCGGGATGCTTTATGACGTCATGAATAACCTTAACCTACTTTAGGGACTTGGAAAAAAATGTCAACTTCCAGCCTTCATTATATCAGGCCTAGTTTACTGAGAAGAGCCCAGCCTACTCATTGTCACAGAAGCTATTTTCGCGCCAACGTGATCGCGAGCGCGTGAGGTTGCGGGGTTCTCCGCTGCCATTGCAAACCTGCAATGGCCTCTAAATTTTTCACTACATCGCAAGCTTTGCGCAGGAACGGGCCAACAGGCATAGCATTTTATTTGAAAGTATAAATGCTTCCTTTTGAGTACCCCGTTTGTGCTCTCCAGACTAATATTAGTGGCAGGAAAGCCGGGTGCATTGTTGAGTACTTGGTAAAATTATTGCTCAAATGGGCTAAATTATTGTTAATGAGTTATTGTTGATTTTGTATTTATTTATGACTCGAGCCTATCTTCTTTAGTGTGCAGAATAATTCTCTCCGTAAAAAAGCAGTACAGAAACTTTCAGCGGACATCATTTTCTAAAAGAATAGCTTTCGTAACATTCGATCAAACACCAATATTCCGAAATGAAGAGTAAAATAAAGAATAAGCTATGCGTTATAAATTGATTAAGATGTGTACTTTTTGTTCGCAGATGGTTCCAATGTTATCGATTTAGAATACAACAATTCTGGAGATGATCGAATGGGTCGAGTTTTCTCATTCACTACGAAGGCATGGAAGACTGGAGGTAAGCCCATGGTTAACGTGTAATTTATTCATAAGATTTGTCAAACCCCTCCTTCAATTTTTCGGTCAATTATTTTGTTATTATGGGATCCGTGGCACACACTTTTTATGGAAATCAATTATAGTGTCAGTTTTTCCTCCGGTGTATTCATGCATTTTTAGAAAATGAACGCACCAAATGGGAGGAGGTGCTAGAGAGGCTGCAGCCTTCCGACGCTCAAATAGTCAATACCAATGTTAATTGGAAATACTTTTACGTAAACCAAACCAAACGGAACAAAACAAATCTTTTTCCCTTTGGATCGAGGAAGGAAAATATACAAAGGCACATGACAAGGTTTCCATCACGGATCAGAGTTTAATGACTGAAAATCACAGTATAATAATGATACCGAGCGAACTACAGGTCGAAAATGGATTTGGAAAGAAATGAACGGTCGAAAATTTAAATTGGGGAAAGAAGTATTGAGTAAAAATTGAGAACAATTTGAAAACAATTACCTAGAGAATTTGAATGAATTAAGCCCGTAAACTTTGAGCCGCGGAGTGTAGTAGAGCGACTGGTCTCGAACGTACTTGGATGTGTATTGTCGATGTAGGCCTATAATAATGACCAAGAAACGAGAGAAATGAGACTGAGTATACCTCAAAAAAACTTCTGTTGGCCCTCTCAATTAGAGTCACAGATTCTAGCGAAGGCAAGACTTGCTACTAAAAGAAGCTCACACCTGACACTAATGCATGACTCCTTTTTCTGATCTCTGGGAAGCGCGAAGATCGAATTCTTACTTTATCTCGCGCGTGCATGCTGTTTGGTTCAGAGCTTAACGTTTCCTGAGGTTCCTGTGCTTCTCTATGGTCCTGACCTTGGACATTTCCTCGAACATGTATACCAACACCCAACGATTTCCGTTATTCCTGATGTATAATTATTTCGGTCAAAATACCGATGGTTCAATACTCGAAACAGGTGTTAGTGTAATTGTGAATATTAAGCACCAAGTTGGGATTCTGTATGAACTCTTCTGAGTGTACGTAACCATATCGGTTTTTCGATCATCCATCTTGCGCGTCAATTATAACTCTAATCTGGTATTTACATAATGGATGAAGTACCTGTACAGACTTTCCATGTATTATAATAGAATATCTTCGCGACACTACCTGTTATAAAGTACCTACACCGAATTAAAGTTACGAGAGCACGTAAACGAGAGTAGGTACCAAAATAAGGCTCACATTTGTAGGTTTGCAATGAGAACGTATTATTATGTCTCGTCGAAATTACTGACACATCGTTATTTGCACTGGTGAAGTATATGCGCTTGTATTGGGGCGAAATTGACCTTGGAAACAAGATGCAGGGTTGCACGCGAAGTCGATCAACCGAGTAGCAAATACGCTCATAAACGCGGTGATTAGCGCTATTGCAACAAGTATAAATTGTTTCACTCGCTTCATCGCAACCGGCCTATTATGCAAATTACTCGAGAGACTTATGATATCGATGATACTGCAATTAATTTCGAGCTGTAATGGATTAGAGTGCATCGAAGAATGCTTCTCTTATCTTAGATTTTTGTCATTTTTTTTCACTCATTATGGAGAACACACCGTTAATCTGTACAAGATATCAATTATTATTGATCTCTATAGAATGTAGTTACTTGTTTGGATTATGAAATTGTACGTTACCTACATTTCTAGTTTAAAAGAAGAACAGTATGTGAGCCTACGTCACAAAAGAACTATGTAAAAGAATTCAACGAACGAGTTTTCTCACTGGGTGAATGCTTATCCCTACCCATCGCTCAAGTAAACGTGTAGGTCACACCTGAACAAAAGTTTTACCGTGTTTTCTCTTGACCAAGGGCTACATCAACTGCCTTACCTAGTCCAATGTATGGATTAAAGTATGAAGAGCAGTGTCTCTAAAGGTTGTGTTCTCGCAGTACTTTAAACGAAGGCTGGTTTTCCATTATGGAAAAATTATGTTCCATCCAAACTCGTGTCTTCCTGCATAAATTCTTCTAAAACTCATTCCTCTTACCGGAAGAGAATAATATATAACACATACACTATAGTTAATTTATCGATCAAGAGATAAGGAAGACAAAAGAACAAGAGCGCTTGTCGCCCCCTGACTAATTTGATCAATTTTGAACAGGAAACCTTTTTTATGGGGTTAGTGCAGGGTGCCGGGAGCCATCCGGCAGACTTGGGACTCACGAGACTTGGAAAAATTTCGATCTCTGAGCTATAGGTGTTGGAGAGGGGACTTGGAAAAATTTCGAAGGGTGGTGCGGAACAAAATTCAAGCTTTATCAATTAAAATTAACAAGGTTAACCCTGCACGCTCATGACTCCCATAAAACAGGTGCCCTGTTTGCCTCAGATCTAACAATGTTCATAAAGGCAACTCTGAGTAGCTCAGTTGGTATGGGTATGTCTTCACAATTTGAAATCGTTTATAACGATGAAATTGAACCTCTAGTTCCTTATTTACATACGCCTTAAGTCTGGAAGATTGAACTACTTGTGAAACACTATCATTTCATAATATGAAAAATTCCATGTGAAACAAATGTAAACAAAGCAAGCCTGGAGAGCCGGAGCTAGGAGCTGGAGCCATAATTTGATCTTGAAAAGAGCCAAAAACTCCGCTCTTTTGGTCAGCTCCTCAGCTCTTTCCTTTTGAAGGAGCTCAGGAGCTGCCCTTCAGTCAAAATGCCAAAAAAAAAAAGAGGAAAAATTCGACAAATTTCAAAATCCAAAGCCTAAAGGCTTGAAGTAAAGACAACCCGACTAGAGACTCTAAATTAATAATATTAGCTCTGCTTGTTTTTTTTTCTTCTTGAGGCTCCGCTCAGAAGATCAAGAGCTTCAGCTAGCTCCGGCTCCGCTGCAGAAATCCAGCTCTTTGGCTCCGCTCCGCTCTTTGAGAAACTGGAGCCAGGAGCTGGAGCTGGAGCTGGCTCGGAGCCACCTCTTTTTTTCTTCTGGCTCCACCCTCAAGATCAAGAGCTCCAACTCCGGCTCCGCTCCGCTCTTCGATTTTCGAGGAGCTAGGAGCTGGAGCCGGAGCCAGAAATTACTGGCTTCCTAGACTTGAAACAAAGAATCAAGAGAATTCAGCTAGCAGATTGCATACTCTTTACTGCATTTTTCAACGGATTTGACGCTGTTGACATCAAGGTAAATGCTCCCAAAGCCTTGAACTACTTTATAGGCCGTGAAAATCCAGACATAGGAGAAGAATTGAGCGGACCCGTGGTAGTTTCATCAATTGTTTTTCTTCTCTTCTTGTCCTTCCTCTTCTACCTCAATGATATGTGTACGTCTACGTTAAGGGTGTACTTTGCTTGTGCAATTGTGCATTAAAAATGCACCGCAAAGAGTTTCTCAATGCTCGGAAGCAGAATTTCAAAATTTTCTTCCATACGCTTTTTATTTCACTTCAAAATCATCAAAAATTTGTCCATTTTTTGACGTTGTAAAGTTTTTTTGAAGCAAAAATTCGGATTTCTGCTTCTGTACCGCCCCAAGTCGAACCTTTTTCACAACTTTTCTGAGGAACGAGGAAGCTTGCGAAAAATGGAGCTTTGAGAAATTTTCTGCGAAGTCTTGTGAAATTATTCCTCAAAAGGACTACCCACGCACGCCCGACAAGCGTGCCGTAGTGACCGCTGGTATACCGAACCTTGCAGGGTATTTGGGGATGTATATGCAACTTATTGTACACCGTTTTAGAGGTCGCCAACGGGCGAAGCGCACCCCTAAGGAGAGTTTTTTCGGATCAACCTCAAACTACATGGTGTTGAATGTATGCAATTCAGCAAAAATACTGCGTGATGGAATTGTTATTAAAACCAGTGATTAGATACTTCCATTTAAGTGGGAAGAAAAAATCAGTGTTGCTATTTCAAACACAAAAATTGATTTTTTGATCATGATCTAGCAGATTGAGTTGAGTATTGGACGTCATACGCGTACTTCGGAATGATAGTATGTGCTCTCGTCGGAATTTTTTCCACAAAATTCATAATAAGTATTCATGGAAAATCATTTAAAAAAGTGCTATTTCCGAAAAGTTGTGGAATATCTTGAAGGCTCTCTTCAGATATACAGTATAGTCGAAGTTTTTCTATACCCCTCTCCATATTGTGCACAAGCTCAAAAGACACAATTTTTTTCAAGTTCGACTTCTTAATATATACTTATAACACAACTCAATAGTTGGAATTTTTCCTCCCTTCCCCACCTTTCATACATCTAGCTCGATGGTTGGAAAATTTACAAGTTCCTCCCGTGGTATAGGTATAGCGTGATATTTTGAATTTTTTTCGAGACCCTAAGGTAGATCAGAGCTCGCTCTCTCTTGAAACCACATTTGTCTGGAGGGACGATAGAAGACGGATATTGCTCTTAATCAACCTTTTATGGAATACGTTTGCTGTTGGAAAATCTTCTCCACAATAAGTTTAGCCTTTATGATCAAATATTAAGAAATTATCGGTTGTTTTGTGGAACGTCGATTAATAACTGCGATATAAAATCAGATACTTATAATAAAATATATCAATATTATAGAAAGGTTTTATATCGATTCATAAATACACTACATAAGTGCTTGCAAATTATTATATGATCGGTGACGATCGTTTGGTAGACTATAGAGCCAAATATTTAGACCGAAATTTCATTAGCATTGAGGACGAGTAAACGAATTCAAAATTATGTTGATTGAACGTAATAATAATAATATCGGTGAAAGCGGGAGTAATGATAATGTTAATATTATTCTGCAACAAATCAATACTAATCGATAGAAGAGTCGAATAGCCGAACGAGCGTTATGACGTGTTATGATTTCATCCTATGTAAAAGGAAGTTGACGTGACATCATGAACCGGAAAGATAGGCCACATTTAAATCAAAATTCGTGAAGCAGACTGCTTACATAGATGGGACAAGTATGTGCAAGAATTTATCGAAATCTTCATAGTCGAGTGAAATTATTTTATTCCGAATTACATACAAAGACCAATTATTATGACCCTAGTCTTTGATAAGGAAAATCTAATACTTTTGATGAAAGGAACTGAGGAACAAAGTTTTGGAACGATCCGTTTTGAGATATCTTTACCGCCTTTACCAATTAGTGTCCATCAAAAATGAACAGTATAGAAGAATAAAAGCATTATGGTTTCTAAATTTAATATATAGGTACCTAACGCAACAGCATTGCTGGGCAAACACCAAAATCTTGATTATGGTAGGCTTTTAAGGATGATGTCTGGATGGAATAACTTTGTTGGGTATTAATAAATTAGAGATTAAAGAATAAGGCTAGAGGACGAAAAAAAAAATTATGAGAAATATGTAATAATAAAATTATTGTAGTAAGATGTGTTCAAACGGGTTTTTGATTTCTGTCATTATTTGAGTAGAAAAAAAAAATTGTTACTTCTGCAACAAGGGAGAAAAATGGGAGATTTCCTAATGGTCGTGAAAATAGCGACCAGAGGCAGATTGTGAACAATGTATGGGTAATACAATTTGGTTTGGTCTTATATCATTAAAAAAAATTATCAAAATAAATCTAAATAATAATTGTTTAGAACTGAAACAAAAACAGTAAGAAAAGATCGGTTTTTCCGCACAATTAAAAAATAAAACGTATATTTTCAATAAACGTAGGTAGCTATGCGACGTTTTGAACTGATTCACGATCATTCTCATGATTAGGAAACGGATTTTTAGCACAGAAAAATTATGAAATTTAGCTTCGAAAACACAAAATTTGGCATTATTCGGCATTCAAAAAATAAAGTGCAATATGGAAATAAAAAATGTTTCTATCTTTGATGAACAATGATGAATAATAAAATAAAATGAGAGTTATTACTTGAGATGGCAGAGGATTACTCGAAAATGAAACGTTATGTAAAAAAAAATTACTTTTTTTTTTCTTTTATATTTGGCATATTTTCGGCATTCATCCCTTTTCGGTATTACTCGGCAAAATAAAATTTCAAACCGAGGCCCTCCACCCCTAAATTGTGCTTATACCTTATCTACACTTGAATATCAATTGAGGCAATAGTTCGACAAAAGCCGAGAAATCCGTTCTCTACTTATGAGAAGAAAGTACGATAGTCAAAATGAAAAAAATTACTCAATTTTGTACATTTATAGTCATTGAAGCTTCTTCTTTTTTTTTTTTTCGATCGTAGAAGGTTTATTCTGTTTCAGGGAATAATCCAAAATAATTTTTTTTTTTTTAAATTATCGAATCAAAAAGAAAAGAATTTTAGTACATATTTCAGTCTTATGTACGCGTGTATTATTGAGAATTAGGTATTGTGATCGTGAAATACTGTACAATTCATTTTCTTGTATTTTTATGATCGTAGACTAAGTTTTTAATAGGCAAGTATTCGGTTTTCGTAACTTCATAATTTTAAATGCTGTAGGCTTGAAAAAGACAATCAGGCCTGGATATGAATTTCCGGTTTTACTTTCAAATTTTTCACTACTTATTCTATCAGATCTCCATTCGTTAGCAGAAGTACTCCAACAAATAGAGATGTTTTCATAAGAAAAAAAAATCGAATTATCAAAAGAAAAAATAAATAAATACTTAAACAACTTTTGTATCTTATGTGAAATAAGGATTAAGACAAAATCCAGTACGTATACTTGAATTATTGGTTTAAAGTACTGATAAAACCAGAAGTTACTTATCATTATTTCAAGTTAATTTCGAACAAAAAAATCTCAAAGATTTCACTTTTCTCCTACATGTTTGTTCCACAATCATTGTATAAACTTTTTAATTTTCAGTAGAGCTGAGAAGGAAAATAATGAGTGTATTATATTATTTTGTTACATCGAAGTTGAGATTTTTTGCTTGGAAGAGCATCGTTTTAGAGCATTTTTCCTTATTGACTTTTCGAGATTCTGTCATAATGAAACAATATCTAGTCGAAAGAATTAGGTACATACCTTGTATTGGAAAGATTCGGAACAGTTAAAATATGTAGGAAAAACCGGAAGCAATAAATTATAGAAACCTATTATGAGAAGGAGAATAAAAGGTTCTCAACCATTATCATATCAGTATCTAACAAAAATTATTTTTATGAGCCCTATTTATGAGCTAAATAGTGCATGAATCAATTTGCGGAGTAAGAGTGAATTCAAGTTAAACTTTGACGGTTGAAAAGTTCACTCTTATGATTTGTGTTCTTTCGTTAGCGATTATTTGTTGAGCCTCCATCGCGACTGCGTGCTGATTACAAATTTTATTTTATTTTTTATCTCGTGGTGAACAGATCGAATGATACTCTGCGTTATTTCGATCAAAAAATGATACGTAAAATTTCTATATTTTTAATCTAATCTTCCTCAATTCGTTTTTGAATTTTAAAAACAAAATAATAAGAATAAACAAATACTTACTACAGGATAAAGCGTTTTGCTAAACAGCAAAAGCAAAACATTGTTGTTGCTCTTATTTCTCATAATATGATGGCGGGTATCAATAAATTTCATATTCTTGCTCACAAAATACTCGTATAACTTTCCGAAAATCAGAGAGAATTTTATTCCAATTACCAATTTCTGCGGTTCTTGTAAATTGCCCTCCAGATTATACTCATTGAGTATTGTGGAGTATTTTCTTAATATGCGGTACATCTTATATACCTACACGCACCTAGATATTGCCTTTTGGATTACTTTCTTAACATTTTCTTGTTACAGTATAATTTAACTACTCGTATTTGAATATCAATAAGATTGTAACGCCGAGCAAATAACCCTCGCGCAGTTTGTAATGCTCGTAAAATAAATAAATAAAAAAAAAAAAAGTATTATATTTAGGTAGGTAACATAAAAAGAGTATAAATCAAGCATGAGAATTGATTGACTTTCTCATTTCTAGTATCTTTCACCTTTTTTTGTCGCTAGAACCTATGATAAACTATGAATGGCTAAATCAGAAAAGAAGAATGTTGTTATAAATTCTGTTTTTCGTCCTATAAAATACAACTGCACGTTTTTCATCTTTCCTTTTTGATACGTGTTGAGTGAAATTGATTAATTTATTCCGAAAATGATGAAAAAAAATTACTTCATGGTAGGTAGTAATACTATTACTAAAAAATTAGTTTTTTTCACATAATTGGTTGGAAAAAATTCGAAGTTTTCTTACAATAAACAAATAGGTTCTTACGCTAGTATCCCTCATCTTTATACCTACCTGCACAGAAAGCAGAGAAATTATTAATATCTAATCATTTTTATTATTTAGTCTCAATAGTTGAATTCTCAAACGCACCCATCGATCTGTGAATATTTGAGAATCTGAAGATAGGTTTCTCTGTGCGTCCCACCATGAGATATTTCGAGGGTATTTTTGACCCTGGTTGAATCTTTCAAGTTTCTCAAGTCATATGGCCTAGAAAGGAGACTACGGTATTTTTTCCCCAATCACGAATTCGTCTTTGGGGCTGGAGCTGTCGAAACTCGGTAGCCTGAATATAAATCGGTTCTTTTGAATCTTATCCTCAAGAACTCAAGGGCATTCAGTGCCTGCTTTCCAAATTGTGAATTTTCCCCAGCAATTTAGACTGAAAAGCGAATTATAGTCTCTTAGATATGCTGGAAAATGTCTGAATACTTCCCTAAGGGTTGTGGATTCTGTGGTTTAAATGCCACTAGGCCTCTAGTATGACACATAGATCAGAATTTGAAAGTTGTCACTGGGTCAAAAGTTACCTAGGTTATAGCCGTAGAAATTTTTCCTCAGAAAAAACGCTTCATTTTTTGTTTAGTCTCAATAGTTGGATTTTTTGAGAATCTGAAAAAAGGTTTCTCTTTGCGTTTCACAATCGATATTTCGAGGGTATTTTTTGCCCTCGGTTGAATCTTTCAAGTTGCTTAAGTCATATGACCTACAAAGGAGACCATGGTATTTTTTTGCCCCAATCACGAATTCGTCTTTGGGGCTCGAGCATCCAAATCTTGGGAACCTGAGAATAGATTTGTTTCTCGGTCTCAAGTTTGAGAACTCAATGTTATTTCATGGCTGTGTCTAAATTGTAGGATTTCCCTCAGCAATTGAGTCTGGCAAAGAAATTCTAGCTTCTCAACTATCCAGGAAAAGGATTGTATACCTAAATTCTTCTTTAGGTCTAGGTATTCTTGTACCCAAAGGCCATTAGGATTGGTATAGCCTGAGATGCTCTGTAGATTACAATTCTTAATTCCTTAATAGGTCTCAAGCTTCAGATGTTCATAAAAATTGTCTCGCAGGAAAAGTACATCCCTTGCTTAGTCTCAATGTGAGAATTTTCATGAACCTATTGAGTTGAAAAGTTCTTAAAACCTCAAACTAGACTCGTTTCTGAGTCTCAATTTCAATCGTCTGGTGTAAAGCGTGTCTGCTTCTCTGAAAAAATTCTTGAGTGTAAGTACAATCCTACTTTATTATATAGCTTTCAAGAGTGTATCAGACGCGTCGCCCACTAATAAAGTAGAATTGTACCCCTGAACATTTTGTCAATATTCAACGCCTTACTTACACTTCACCGCACTCAATATGAATTTCAATGAGGCTTATGAAAATGAATCGACAAAAATTATGTAGAGGCCGACTGATCCTGCGGAAGACGTAATAGACTGTAAACTCGGAAGAAATTCGGAAAGTTTGTATCGTAGGAAATATTTTATCTCATTTGTTCTTCGTGAGGAAGGAAAATGTAATTCATTGATGTTTCAAATGCCTATGCCGTGACTTTGCATTGCCACTCTTTGGGCATTTTATAGCGTTTTGTTATACAGAAAGATTTTCTCTTTCTTTCGTTTGAATGTGAAAATGACGTTTTCCATTCACAGCGATAGCAGGAATCGATTCCCCGTTGATTTTCCTATTCGGTAACCATTCTAACTCAATTTTGTTGGACCTTATTGCGGTTTTAATCTAGCTCTGGAAATTTTTTGAGTATAGATATATCACGCGACAGTCAATCAACATGTCCGATGTCAATAAATTTCCAAGTTTAAAGTTTCTCAATCCCGCCCCTTTCAATCGTCACGCTTCCCTTCTCTACCCTCTTTGCCTATCTAATTTGATACCTCGGAGGATGTCGTAAATCTTCGGAAGCTCCATATTTTTAAATAAATACGCGTGTAATGGAGTTTCACCATTTCAGCAAACCGTGGATTGAAACGCCCTCCGACTACTGGGACATTATTTGACGACAGTGATTCCTCAAAGAGAAGTACATTTTGTATGGTGACCCACTTGATTTCTCTCATCCTTTTGCTTGCAATTACTTTAGTAGTGCATTTGATTATTTCTGATGTGATCGATCGTTGCGACACAAAGAAACTTGCCTTGAATACGTATTAGCTTTTCTCATACATGTCTCTTTTCCAGGAGACTTCCTCTTGGGTCAGTCACCCGTGACGAGGCCATCGCAGCTGACGCCCAAGGCCAAGAAGCTGTACCACTTGGTCCTGACAAAGGAACAGGCGAATATCCAGGATCGTAAAAAAGTAGTCAGCTTAAAGGAGAAATTGAATTCGACAAATTACCTCAACATCAGATGGCACATGAGTAAGGGAGTGAACAGGATTACGGCGGAGTTCATCAAACTCCAATTGACTCGGCAGGTGCGCAGGGATCGAGGGAGTAGGTTTAACCACTCTATAAAGATTCTGGGAGTAGTGTTATCCTAGCGATCGCCTACACAATAAAAAGTGCTCACAAAAATTTTCCCAAACAAGGTAAATATCTTTCCGTTGTACATTCGCACAGGGAACGTAGGTACGTACACGTGACTTATCTTCTCGCATTTTTTGTGTCGGTATCAACGATAGCACTTTTCTACACCTCAAAAAATGTGTTGAGAAGATGAAATCTCACGAGCGCCTATGCCATTTAACTTTTGACGACGTGAATATCGAGCCAGCTCTATCGTGGCAGCATCGTAGTGATGAAATTCTCGGATTTCATTACACCACGGGCCAACCGAAAGGGACGTTTGCATCCAAAGCCACAGTTTTCATGGTCCGTGGTGTTACCAAAAAATTGGAACAGGCCCTTGCGTTCTATTTCAATGATGGGTCAAGGTCCGGCGTCGACATCGCGGTGGCGATTAAAAACATTTACCGAAAATTGAAAGGAGCCAGACTGCAAAATAATGTTGGCTACTGTCAGCGACCAGTTTTCCACAAATAGTGCCGTGGTAGCTCATGGAGGAGACAAAGGCCGATTGTCTCCGGCGTGGCGTGGTCTTCGCAGTATACCGAAACGAAAGTTTTGCTATTGATGGCTGGGAGATAATCGGCCTGTACGATGTGCCAGAAACAACCTTTTGGAAAAGGATGCGATGTTTACGCGTAAAGGCGTTCAGTACCGTGCATCATGGAACGACGTCATAGCCGTCTACGAGGACGACCAAACGGACACGAATTTCCGCGTCCTACCCAAGGTACGTACGACTATCTAGTTCTCAAGTCAAGAATAAAGAAAGTAAAAGTGTCGGTGGCCGCTCGGGTATTCTTCCAAGAATACTCCGCCACAATGAAGCTGCTGATCAGACATAGGAGTAAGTTGAAACCATTTGTTTACTCGCCACGTTTTCGAGTCATAGCGATAGCAGGAATTGATTCCCTGTTGATTTTCGTATCCAATAACCATTCTAACTCAATTTTGTGAGGCCTTATTGCGGTTTTTAATCTAGCTCTGGAATTTTCATGAGCATAAATATATCACACGACAGTCGATAAATATGTCCGATGTCAATAAATTTCCAAGTTTAAAGTTTTTCAATCCCGTGAGACTATTGATAAACATTCTACGAGTATGCGGTAGTACTTTTACAGAAACCTTGAAAATTTTTGGAATACTTTCCCGATTTCTCCGGAATAAAAGTCTTAGGAGAGAACTTACAAAAACCTCAAAGTTGATCCATTTCTATGTTGGTAATTTTAAGGACACCATCAGACTATTTAAGAGTGCGTAAAGTCCTCACAAAAGCTATGGTTTTTTTTTTTTAGCTTTTTTTGAATTCTAGGGCAGATTTTATTTCTGCACTGTTGGAATTCTTCATCTTCCGTGTTCCATGTAACATCATGAAGGAGACTTGAGATTAAGAAAAAATTACCCGTTGATCCGCGTTTCGTTTTGATTTGGTCTTACTATGAAACCACAATTCTGCTTTATTGTTTAAATAATTTCAGAAACAACATGATTTCCTGCAATCGTAGGTGTGGATTCTGTATTTGAAATTTATTGTACTAATATTTAAATCTTCGTCAGTTTCCCCAATTCATCACGAGAACGTACCTTGTTCACTTTCATTCGAAAGAAAAAAATATATATATTACAATACTTCTTATCGGTAGATGATCCGGCAATAACAGTCTGTACGTGTAATCCGAGTACAAAGGTGTTTCGAAATTTCGAGAGAAGCGGCTCAATTCACACCAATTAGTCCCTTTTTTCATCAAAAGTCAATATTCTATCGTGCCCTTCAAATTTGAAATTATTCAATACTCCCTATGAAACCTTCTCTAAAATTTGAATTACATCTATCTCTTTGTCGAATACATTTTTTTAATCTTTTTTTAACGTATCCCTATTGACTTCTACCATTATTATGATATCAAGTAAGTTTCATCGAATTTTACGTAGAATGTTTCAATAGCTTTTGTGCTTTGAAAATATGGACAGAAGAAATGAGTAAAAATTTCTTTAAATTTAAGTCCAGAAATAACCCGCATCATTGGGAACCCCACTTCTTGACCTGTTCTTCCTGCCTTCCTCTGACCTCCCGCCTCATTCCGACGATACGAATACGTTCGCTTTTCATTACAGTGGGTCTAGATGCTGTAGCTCAGAGATTTTCTATATTACGATAAAAAAAACTTTGCAAATTCAACTGCATGCATCCAATATATTTCACGTACAAAAATCAACATTAGTCTTTTATAAAATTTTTCATTTTTTATTTGACTTGATGACGAAGCAAATGACAGATGAAAAACATAAATAGGTACAATACCTTACAACATTATTGAGAACAAATCGGAACGCATAAAATAATAAGCGGCATATAAAAAACGCAACGATGGACTTGAATGAGAGTCTCACAAACGCAAAAGAACTTTTCTAACTCGACAGCTGGGCCCAATTACATATTTTTGCTACAACATGAAGAAAATAACAATGTCGTAAACATAAAAATTTGAAGTTGATGAAGAGAATTTTCTTTTATCTATGTAATTCTACTTACTATAGACTAGTATAATTAATGGGTGCATGGAGCCGAATGATGGGCTACACCGGCTGATGAGAATGCTGGAGCATAAGAATGAGCTACATGATGAGCGGCACCGAGTTCAGCACCACTAGCGAAGGAACTGTAAGCTGGCAGACCAGGACCAGCTTCAAGAGCTGGCGCGGCGAAAGTTGGACCAGACGCGATGATCGGAGCTGGTGCGGCAGCGATCAGTGGGGCTGGAGCGGCAGCAACTGGTGCAGCTTCAACAATGGCTGGTCCTTGGGTATGGTATGGAGTAGCATCTACAGGAACTGGGTGTGGCACTGGGTAAGGTACTCTTTCAATGACTTTGTATGGTTGTGGTACTGGGACTGGGTGAGGAACTGGACGTTCTCGCACAACTGGGTAAGGTTTGTCGACTGGGACTGGAACTGGGTGTGGTACGGGAACAGGAACTGCTCGGGGTACGGCGACTGGGTAAGGTTGCGGCACTGCGTATGGGACTGCTCGTGGGACGGAAACGGGAACTGGGTAGGGTTTCACGATGCCAATTTTTTCATTGATGGTGTTCACACGAACAGCGGTTGGCACATATCCGTGAGATGCGTAGGCAGCTGGAGCCGGTATTCCATAACCAGAAGCGTAGCCACCTCCGAAACCACCGTAAGGAGCTGCTCCTAGACCGCCTAATGCGTGATGGGCTCCAAGACCTTCGTATGCACCATATGCAGCAGCGTGGCCAATTGCGTGATGACCTCCAAAACCTTCGTATCCGCCGAAGGCAGCAGAGTGGCCTAAGCCTTCAGAATGGATAAGACTACGTTTTAATTTAGGGTCATCCTTCTTGCTTTCTGGTTTGTCTTCTGCTCTTACGAGAACTACCAAGCTTAAGATGAGGGCATAAACCTGCACATAAGATAGTAAAGTTTGTATACTGTTTTTGTTGTATTAAGCTACGAATAACACTGAATTTGAAATTTGGAAAGTTCTTATCCCGACCCTCGATTTCTATTTTTAAGTCTTCTAAAGAACGTCGAAGGAACCGACAAAAGTTGATTCTAAGCATTGAAAGACCAAAGAAAAACTTTTGAATACGTTCCATCTTTTTGGCGTACGAATTTAGATAATAACTCAATGCTAAAAATCAATTCTAGTGAAATTATGTTTCAAAGGTTTAAGTATGGTTGAACTTGTTGAAAGAGATTCACCATTTGTCTGCACGTGTATAGCATAATTTTTGCCGATACTTATTCAATTTTTGTGAACTAAAGCATTTTACCGTTCTATATTGCATACTCCTTTGCCTGATTTGTATCAATACGTTGGGCTTCCTAACATTGATCTTATGGCAGATTATCTCCGCAATGAAAATGAGTATGCAATCCAGCAATACTCATAAGATCAATGTTAGGAGGCCCACAGTAAGGCGCTAGAGGTATTCGTAAAGTTCACTTCATTTTTCGGATGGCTATATCCCGCGATGTTTGTTTACATCTACAAAAACGAACTTCCAAAAAAAAAAATAATAATAATTGTCGTAGAGGATGGAGTCAAAATCTTACTTGACAATTTTTTGATCTTCTTTTTGAAACAGAATAGTAGGGAATCAATGCGTGTTCATGTTAGTAATATTTTAATCTTGTAACTTTTTTCTTATCTTTTTTTGTTTGGGGGGGGGGGGGAGTTCTTGACTGCGAGAGCTGGAGAGAATTGCCCCTTTAATCTTTTATACCGAATTTCAACACTTCGCATCTTGTATCTTTTTGAAGCCCAAAATTTCCCAAAGTTGAGCGGAAAATTCTGTTGAAACTTTATATTTACTTTTTTTTTTTTTTTTCTGGGCAAAATGATCTGGAATATCAAACAAACCATGAAGTTCAGAAATGATATCACTCAATTTTAAAATTCTTCTATTTGTTTTTTTCTTTTAAATTAATGAGATTACGCTGCGAAATATTCTTCCAAAAATCAAACTATAATTAAATGAAGATCTTTATTTTAAATTGGTTCATTGATGAATTAATATTGATGCCTAATTTTCTATCTCAGAAAGAATGGTATTCAAAACTTAGGTATCCATTGTAATAAATGGACAACCTGAATAATTTTTTTTTGGTCCATCACGAAGTATCTGTTTCTCCCTTAAGAGAGCAGGAATAATTTGACATCCGAAAATCACGTACAGTTTTGAAAACCTTATTGATAGTGACACCTTGACTTTTCTATGCCCATCTTTCAGATAAATTACACCATTGTAATTTCAGCTAAAACAAAAATCTATCGTTTTACGAGTGGGGATAAAGACCACCTAGGTTTCTCTCCTAATGTTTGGATAAATATTTTTTCGTTGAAATATTGGAAGATATTTGCCCTTATTTTTGTAGCAATTAATGGATAAATAAAATTAGTATTCAAACACAAACCCGTGATAGCTAGGTACCTATTGTAAAATTATTTCAAAATTATCATCAGGAAAATCTACGTATGGAGTATTCAAGAAAGCATACCTTAATTATTTTTCAAAATTTACCTACGAAAATTGATGGTGTAGATGCATCCTCTCATTTGATGTCTCAAGCACAGGGTTGCAACCCTCAGATTCATTTCCACTTCCAATAAATTTTTTGAAAAATAACTCTTAATTATCAGCGCCAAAATCGAGGTTATTAGAAAACGTTGCGATAATTCTTTTTTTTCTTCTTAACCAAATATCTATCTAGATAAAAAATTCCCTCCACAAATTCTAACTGAAAAACATTCTCGAACGATGTAATTAAAATAATTAAAAAGCTTACCTGGAATTTTTTCATTGTTGTATAATTTGGACTAGATTCTTAATCTTATTATTATTTTTTTTTTGTTCTTTTCTTCCGCACAGAAACCAACTTTTTTCGTTATTTACAAAAATGAACTGTAAACAATGTGGTTCAGTTTGGCCGACTGTTTCTTCTACTCGGCTATGGATTCGTTAAATACTTTCTCTATCCAATATATGCCAAATGATACGGAGCTTGTGTGAATATTTAGTTTGAAGAAGAGTGCACCTAATTATTACGTCATCATCGATTATACCAGCATAAATTTTGTCAACTTCTTGTTCCCGGACCGGTTCGGGGTATTTTTTTTCCCTAATTTCGTCGGTACTCATTTCAATACGTAGTCGGGATGAGGCGTATACAAAATTATTAATCGTATTCCGGTTGGTTCGCGAAAACTAGTCGAGAAGCGGTGGAAGAACGACGTCTGCCGGGTATCTCGAGTTCTTCTTTTTTTTTCTGATTCGAGAAAATGACGCTAAAAGGGTGAAGAACAGTCTTCGTACTTTTCTCAGCTTGATCAGACGGAATTTTAAGAATATTTCGGTCCGTTACTGAGAAAAAAAGGCAAAAAAACATATACTTCGCCGAAGTCGTCGAGAAATCGTTCAAGGTTGACCTTATTCCGAAGATGGATTATTTTCCAGTACACTCGAGATGATAGATTATAATTTTTTATTCATTAGATCAATTACCAGTTGGAATTATTTAGCGGAAGATCTAATATTTGTAGTATGGCTTCAATGACTTATATCGACAATCGTCTTCCTTACTCTATTCAAAGCGACGATGGTTCGTTAGGAGAAAAAAGAACGAAAATTGACGCTCAGCTTTTAACAATCAATTATTATTATAGATTTTCGGGCTACATAATTCGAAATTTACCATCACATTGACATTGAAAAACGAATTTATAGACCTTTAAAAAAATCTCACGCTCTTTCCTTCCGACTTCCGTGACGTAATCGACAGTATCTCAGAATGAATCGGCTTCTCCCTAATTCAAAATGAACAATTTTCAATTCTTTGAAAGCAACACCAATTTCCTTGTAAGCCAACAAAACAAATTTTGGGTCATTTTTATATCTACATGCAACTAAATTGTGGAAAATTTGAAAATTAATAACAGATCAAAATCTACTTGCGGAGAGCCTCGTGACCCAGAAAGTCACGAAAGGGAAAAAATTAAATGGAAGAAAAAAGGAAATAAGATGCGGCAGCGGGGAACCCGCCCTTCACTTGCTTCATCTAGTCTAGACAAATTTTTCTATGCAAGGCAACATAACAATCAAGGTCGAACGCAGATCAAGAAAATTCTAGGCCCTTGACTATCCGCCGAAACTGATGACGTCACAAATGACCGCCCAATAAATAGAATAGTGGGTTCTCCGCTAAAAATGTACAGTAGGTGATTGTGCTAGCATAAAACATGTGTAGTACTTGAAAACTTCCTATACGCTGACTGAAGTATCGCCAGCATTGATTTAATCACTCATCGACAATTCCATCATGCCTCTCATGATTGAGGTCGAGAATCTTCGCTCGGTTTATAGGTGAAGTTCAAACTCCGAAAAGTCGTTAAATTCTTTTGTGAATTTTTGCTAATTTGAACATTTCTTTAATCGAATGCATTCACGCGTGTACGAGAGATCAATAGAGTTGCCTATTCCAACACCACAAAGGAAAAGAAAAAAAACTTGCCCTTGTCAAATCCAAAAAATGCTATTTGTTTTCACTCTCATTTTTGGAAGAAAAGGTCTAATTATGCGCCTCTTTTGGTTATGTTGTACAGAATTATTCTTCGTTAGAAAAGTGAAATTAATATAGTTTGGAGATTCTTATCGCTTGTATTCCCTTTTGATGGGTGGGAATATTCAAGATCAATTTAGATAAGAGAAAAAGATTTGAATCACGTACTCAAGATCTACCGCCGACTAGACATGTCTCTAACACCAGTTGAGATTTTAGAGTATGGAACGGCCTGAAGAATTTTCTGACCATTTTTCAGGAAATAAATAAGGAATCACACGTATACGTACACTTATTATGTAATCCTGATGATAAAATTTTGAGAAACTGTTGTTTCTGACTGGCTACAGTCCTGAAATATGGTTCATGTAAGCTAGTAGTACTAGCGCCGTGTGCTTGAAAGCAGACTGCAGCCTACAAAAAAACGCTATAAAATGATAACCTGACGGGAGTATCATTAAATTACATCTGTAGAAGTATTGAAACCTTGTAATAGTAACGCGATGTCACATATTGGTAATTTACTCCTCTAAGTGTAACTTCATAAACATTAAATAATAAATTTCTCGATACTTTTTAAATTAGATTTTTGATTGAAAAAAAAAAAAAAGATAAGTAGATCTATCCCATATTAGTGAAGTAAATTCCGAAATTATCCCCTTCGCGGATTTGACTTACGGTACTGTAGTATGTACTTCGATTTCTCATTAAGGTGGCTCGTAACGTTAAGGATTTGTCTACCTCTCTTCTTTTAGTCAGGCTCTAGTTACCGGAATACTCGTACCATTATTTTCTTCTCTTTCTCATGAGCTTATGATTTTTCTTATGGAAAAATAATTTATCAACAGGAAACTTGTTTAATAGGCGGTATTTTTGGAAATTCTGGAGTCTCGCCGTTCAGTAAAAAACTGACCTATCTTAATAGGGAGTTGTACTTGAAGAAATTTCGACTTCCGAGTTTCTTATGACAAGGCGGGAGGGAGGGGGGGGGGGCTTGGAAAAATGACGGTTTCCTTTATGACAATGGGTCAAATTGGTTTTTGTATTGAGATTTCAAAATTTCTCTGATGCCATATGCTACGGCTCGAGAGTCGAAAATCTTTCGAGTCCTCCTGTGATGGCTCAAAAGTCGAAAGTTCTCTCGAGTCCCCTTCCTATCTTATAATTATTATAGTAGCGGACTTGGAAAAATTTCGAATTTCGATTCTGTGACGTTAGTGATGTCACAATCTGATGATACCATGGGTCAGTTTCCGCCGGTGGACACAACGGGTATGGCGTTCGGCGAATTTTTCAAGAAAACTCTTATAAAATAGAGTCCTTGTTAAATTTCAACTTCAGACTTCAAAACTATTTATATGATAGGAGTTGGACTTGATTCTTACTTTTTTCCCAGCCCACCTATCATATAGACTCACATACCTTGAAACTACCTAATAAAGGAGTTGCTAAGTCTCCCTCCTCTGATATAAATTCTTGAACCCATTTGTTCCATAGAACAGGCTTTCCACGCCCCTCGTTCAACTTTGTCAGGTCAGCCGTCATTTTCTTTTTGTTTTAACACACTTTTTCCTATTATTATTTATTTTTATTGAAATTTTTTGAATAAATTCAAAAATTGTAATTAAATAAAAGAATAAAAATAATAATTTTTAATTTTATGCCGTGATTCCATGAGCCCCAGGGGATTAGAAGGTTTTTATTTGAACGAGCCTCTTAGAGTCACATCTGAGAAATGAGGAAGCTTTGGATGACGTGTTCGCTGGTGAACCTGCAGGGGTCTGAGGGATTGACCGATGGGCGTAGAGTCGATTTGCAGAAGTGAATATAGAGATGGCGTCGAGTGAAGCGAGAAAATCAGATATGGTCGGGAAGAAGTTTCCGGGTGAGGAAAACGTGTGGCAGAGGAAGGGTGAAGATGTGAAGATGGCATAAAGTTCGGTGGTGTGGACTGACGCAATATTGCGGTCGCAGTCAGAGACTGAAGTAACATTTTCTATTGAGTATGCGCAAATCCGGTTTTGTTGTGGTATTTTGAACCGTCGGTTATACTAAGGGTAGGATTGTGAAACGAATCAATAATTCCATCGAAGCTGCGCGTGAGAGTTATAAGGTGTGGTCGAAGACCTTCAGGGAGACGAGTGAGATCGTGAATTATCTTTGGGGAGAAAGAGAGCCAAGAAGGTGTTGAGAGTGAGACTGGATTCAGATAGTAGAATTAGAAGGGAATGGATAAATCGAGTTCAAGATTAGATCGAAGATTACGTATGGGGTCTAAGGATTGTCAATTCAATAGAATCGGACTAAAGAGAAATAAATTTTCTCCCGTTCACTGTCCTCCCTTTTGTCGACATTCACTGATGAAAATGTCGAGTATTCATCCGAAGAAATTGTTTTCTCTCACATATGTTTCATGGCTTCCAACCTAATCCCGAAATTTGCGTCCGCACAAATATCCATCTGTACGACCCTGATCTTGGAACTTGGAAAAAAATCTACATTCAAGGTACACCAAACATACGAAATTTGTATCTCAATTTCATCTGTAATCGGCTAATTTGGAGCAGGATTTGGTTAGGGGAAATTGACGACTTATTTGATGTATGTTTTTTTTTTTTCGTCTGGATATCTCTGAGTCTTCTCCCCTATCAATCCGTTCCTAATTTTAGCCGAATACAAAATTTATATGTCGTTTTTAAGCCGAGTAATGGACCAAAATGTGCAAAAAATTGACTAAACTTGTCCAAGGTTTGCAGATCAGAGTTCTGAAATTCCTCCATTTTGGATCTAAGGAGTTATTCAGGTTTCTTTTTCGTCGTTGATGTTGATTTTCACTAGTAAATCGAGTGATATCTGGGATTTTTAAAAGATTTTCCATCTATATTATTATTTTTGGCTCTCCTTTCGTTATCGGTCCTACTGTTTACAAATTTTAAATTTTTAGCTTTCGATGTCTGCGTTCGTTCGCGTTGTAGGTTTTTGAGTTATCAGTTCAAAGCGTTTGGGCCGGCCATCCGCAAGGATCGCTATGTATAATGTGCGCGGGGCAGAGATGTGCGAAAATATAAATAATAAAATAGAAATACCTATTTTTGTTTTCTATTTAAATTTAAATAGATTTTTTGAAATCTATTTTCCATTTACTATTTAAATAGGTTTTTTCTTCATAAAAGTATTTAAATGCTCTAACTTGAAATATGAATAGATTTGTAGAATTTTACATGTTCAAATTCAATAAATTTTCATGGATATCAACATTTATCAATTTAACATGACTGGATTCTGAACTGCAAAAAAATATCTACTCAACCTGGAAGAGAAACCCTCTTTTCCAGACTCTACACTTCCACTCACACATACACACAGACCTTATATGTTCAAACCAAAAACTAGAATACTCAAGTTTCTTGGTGGAAAAAAAAATGATGTAAATAGATGACGCATGTCACAAAAATTTTAGAATTTTAGATCACAATAAAGGTGTTATAATTATCTTTTTTTGTTTAAAATAGATCGTATTTTGCAGGAATGCAGGATTAGGATTCATGGATGAATTTCAGGAACTATTTTTGATGAAGAATTTGATTTTCAAGTCAGTTTAAAGATATACAATATTATTTGTTCTCTCAAAATTGCAACAAGGTTGTGTAAGAAGTTAATTGGTATAATTAATTGTTATTATAGGCAAGCGTGTTTCCAGCTAGACATGCGCTCAAACGTTTTGTAAAATAATTAGTTGACCATAGAGAACCTTCTATATAGTCAAAGCATGAAGTATGAAATCACAGTGTATAATTCAATTTTTTTTAAATAGGCTATTAAATATCAATTTAATGTACAAACCTTAGCTGAAGAATATTGTATTTTTCATTTGTTTCTTTCTGCTGGGAAAAGAGTCTAAAATGTTTTGGAAAGAGGAAAGAGTTGAGAATGAGATTAGGTCATATGAAATTTAAATTTAAACAAACCTGAAAATATTGGTAGTCTTTTAAAAGCCCGTGGAGCATTAGACAAATTCATAATTTATATATTAAAATTGTACAATGATCTCTCCTCTTTTTGTTATTCTTAATTTCTTATATGCATTAAAGTTCCATTTGTAAGCCCTGTAATGTATTGGGTAATGTTTATATACAAGGCATTGCTGGGAACTTTGACCATTGGAATTACAATGAAAAAAACATAAGTTTTCTTCATAAAATGAATATACTTTTGTTAAAAACATATTCATTCAAACATTTTTTATAACATAAAGTAGAAGTTTGTTGATTAGGTTTATCTGCCTATGATCACTTCCATTAGTACAATATTATAGTTCCAATCCCTATTTCAAACTTATTACCTGCAAGACACAATGGAGGCGCGCCGTAGGCGCGCCGTCTACTCTAGTATTTGAGAATTTTGGCAAATCGGTCGATTTTTGGCAGATTTTGGTTCATCTTTCGGCTCAGGAAAGATCGCCTCATGTTGAAGATGAAATTGGGGTACACATTTTGTAGATCCGAAGTACACATATTGCATTCTAGACTAAAGAAAAAACCTTCATTAACGTTGTTAATTGAGGCAAACAGGGAACCTTTCATTTAATAAAGCTTGAACTCTATTCCTCACCACCCTTCGAAATTTTTCCAAGTCCCCCTCCTTTCACCTATACCTCGAAGGTCGAAATTTTTCGAAGTCACACGTCCTACTAGACAGTGCCTTTTTTTGAGTCCCAAGTCTGCTGGGCGGCGCCTGTAATTTTTTTCGATTTCCTCCGTCCTTCCCTCCCATAAAACAAGTTCTCTGTTAAAGAAAACAGGGCTTTGAGCCTGTCAGTTAGTTATCCTAACATACGATGTACTAGGGCTTGACTAACCTTCAGGATTCGGAAAAATGTAGAGTTGTGAGCCAAGGTAGCAGAACTTGGTATAGGTACCTCTCTAATATAATGAGTACAAACCAAGCTAAAAAGCCTCTATATTAGGGCATGGGCAACCCGTGGAAGCTTTTCCCACGGCTTGCGATGCGAATACCGAAGTACGAAAAAAAAGAAGAAATTTTTGTACACTCGGTCCTAACGATTGTCGATACCCCCAACGCTCGGTTTCCAAATGATGAAAACTGACAGTCAACATCCCAACCCTCGGTCCAAATGATGAAACCCGACTGTCGATATCCCAATACACTCGGTCCTAATGATGGGAACCGATCCAACACTTGTTTTCTTTCTTTGTCACGAGTTTTCAGTTTTTCCCTCCTTTTTCTCGGCGCCTATATTTTTGCCGGGAGGATGGCTCGAGCCACAATGCCACGCCCTCCCGCCGTCACTATTTTCAAACGCAGTCACTTCATTCACAAGTTGAAGAATAAGTTGACTTTGAGTTTGTAGCCTCAAATTTAGCTCATTCAGTTGGAAAAACAAAATCCCACATCCACGTTTCGTCGTTCAGTGATTACCTTTCTCGGTCATAAGCGCCTGGATCTCCTCTTTCAAATTGTAAAATCTTTCCAACACTTTGCCCCAACTCAACCATCGAACTTGACTGTAATAAATTAAATCGACTTGTCCGCTTTCAATTTCTGACAAGTGGGAATGTGAACGAATGAGGTTAATCACATTATTGACCATTTTCATCATAATGCTCCATATCCATGAACTTCCAGGTGTGTGAAGCAGTGAAATATCGCAGGGGGTTCTAAATGTTTGAGTTCTTAATGTGATCCACTAGTCCTGTTTTTGTACCAGTCATATTGAGGGCACCATGAGATGTGAGCCCGCAAAAAGCTTCCTACTTCAAATCACGTTTTGCAATGCAAGACTCCATTTTTTAAATATCTGCTCCCCCGTCGTTCTTTCTCTCGTGCAAACTTTCTAAGGAAGCCATTTCTTCAGTAACATTAAAATCATCGTCAATTCCACGGACAAAGATAAGGAGTTGCGCAATGTCAATAACATCTGAGCTCTCAACCATAGCTAAACTAAAGTACGAGAAGTATTGTGCCCGCTTCTTGATTTGGTTGAGCCACGATCGCTCAATGGTTTGGGTGTGAGCACTGAAGTCCGGGTTGATGAAATTCTCCTGGTGATTCACTGTATGATGCTGGAGACCCCGAGCATTGAGACAACTGTAAGCAGCCCATTCATCTGAGTGAATCACAGACCCCGGTGCGCATTCGCGTTCGATTATGGGCAGAAGGGTGGTTCGGTCACGACGTTCAACCCAGATGTATCTCCAGTCCTTTCCTTGCCGAAGTCCAAAGACCCAGGGTCCGCCAATGCGCCGACCGTGGTTCCTTTGATTGGAGACCTCTGCGGCAGTGTCAAGATAATCTGTTCATTTTATTTTCCTTCCTTTTATGTGCAGTGATATGTTTTATGCGGTAGACCGCGTATTCGGTATACCGGTAGATAACATAGTTTTCATACATCGGGTGGACCGCATACTGCAGTAGCACCGGAGGCTTACCCCTAATGTGCTCAATACGTCGTGTAACTGTGCCTGTGCGTCTCGACAGGCTGCTTTCTCCAAACTCTGAAGCTGTTTCGGGCAAGATCTCCTCATCTGCGGTCATGACACATTTTTTGACGAAGTCGCCGTCAGCAAAATTCTTATTTGCAGGATATTCTCAAACGTTCCGTTACCTAGATGTACCATTTTCATCTTTTCACTACAGAGTCACTCAACTACTGTGCTAAAAATACTGATAATCAGACTTTTTTCTGTACCCTGCTTCCTGAACAAAGTTCCAACATTTTTGTTCTCAAATTTTTTCTGAAGAGACGACAGAAGAGCATTCCTTGCACCTTCATCATCTGTACCTCCGACACCATATTTCTGTTGATACTTCGTTTCATGATGCCGCTTCACATCTGCTCCTCTATCGGCGTTTATGATTGACTCATGTCAAAGTCTGCATCTCATAGACAATAGTTTTTTTATTTCACTACAACTGACATGATAATGATCATGAAAAGTTACGAATTTTTTGAATGCGGCCCGCGGTGTGAAAAAGGTTGCCCACGCCTGTACTATAAGCTCACAAATTAGGCTAAGATAGCGCCTTGAGGTAAACGTGATTGAGACTACATGTTAATAACGTCATCTAGTATGAGACACATAATCTTTAAAAAATTGTTCCTTAAGTATTATGTAGGTAAAGAGGGTTCAGCTTATGCCCTTTCTCTCTTTATTGGATTACTTTTGTTCAGAGTAAATTCCCCAAGATAACCAAGACCTAGCTTAAAAAAATGGAAAAATTTTTCGACTTGGGAAAGAAGGCGGATTGCATGCCGGATTGGAGAAATTCGGAAAAATGTCTCATTATGAACTGCACAAAGGAAGTGATGAATAAGAGCGAACACATACACTAGCACGTAATAAATGAAGGAATGGGTGAGCGGATTGGTTCTCTAGTTTGGAGTTATGTAGACGAAGGAGTTGCGGAATGAACCTAGACTCAAGAGCTATTATACTTACATTTGCGGGCCGGTGAAGTAAAAAGCTTCAAGTAAGAGCAAATATTGCTACTTCCTAAATTACCTGCTCCGGGAAAAATTCTTACATGAAGGACGAAACATACTGTAAAACTAAAGAAAACTAAAGGTAAAAAATTGTTTGTTACGTAGCTAGTCTGTGATATAATAAAATGCCGTGACTATAATTCATTATTTGTTTTTATCCTGTCGTAAAATGTTGATGAAACGTAACGAAGAGTAAAAAACCAAATTTGACAATTTTTTCAGATGATGTAAGTTTTTGAAAACCAAAAATTCTTATTCATCGAATTCAGCTCGAATTTTCTGTTTTCGTACTTGCTCGCCAAAAGAAGGCTACTCAATTCACTCAAAAAATGTCAAACCTTGAAGAAGAAGAGGAAAAAACAACAGTGTATAAGACCTGTTTCCTCGAAGGTTTCGAGTGTATCAACGACTATACAACAATTTGAGAAAATGTCCATAAAAAAATATTGCATATTAAGAAATGATCTCTTTAATTAATTACGAATATTGGAAGCAGGTCAACTGTCCCGAATTTACATCTAATCAAAATATGTTTACAGTTGCTCAAGACAGAGGTGTTTTCTAATACATTATAATGTAAGTTTGAATCTCATGAGACGGAAATATTATTACGTGAATCTGGTTTCATTCGCATAATATAATCATCGTATTTTTCACGATTTGTCGATTAAAACGATATATTGTGTCCACTCTCTTCTCTCTGATACCTGAAGCTTGTGGTGACGTAAGAGGGAGAGGTCGAGGGTTGAAATCTTCGAGAACTAATTCGGGACGCTGAAGATTTTATTAGAAAAAGACTTGTCCAGATTATTGGTACAAGAAAATGAAAATATCAGAGCAAGAAGAAAAAGAAAGTGGAGCGTAGGTGGCCGAGTGAATTTGAAACTGTTAACCGAATCATGAGCAAAAGTCACGAAATGGAGAAGAAGTACCCTGCTGATGATTGCATATCGGGCAGTGAAGACTAGAAGCCAAGTAGAGAAAACAAGAGTAAGTGAGACGAGTGTGGTCGATTTCGACATGGAAAAAATATGATTTTCCCACGACGAGAATGTCCAATTGAGGAAATCTTGAGGGCTGATTTTTCTTCGATTGTTTAAGGCTCATCGAAGGTCCGCCTAGAATTAGGAACAATAACGGATGCTAGTTTAAATGTTTGATCGGCAATTTCAAAAAGGAGGGTAGAATTTCGATCGTACGATCAACTGCATTGTTTTTCTGCGGTCTTCTTGAAGCTTGAATTGAAAAAAGGCGACTCTTCTGATCAGATAAAGTGTGAAAAATGACGAGGATACTTGAACATTAATCGAGTGAATTAAGGGAGGCGTTGTCTCAATTTCTATGAGGTTTGAAACTGGGACTACTTGCGTTCAAGGAGGTAGTCGGAAGTTTGCCGCGCCTGAATTGTGCCTCATTGCAGAGAAAATGAATTAGTAAAATTGCTCAAATGGTAGCTGGATTCAATTCTAGTAGAGAATGCGTGGAAAAATATTATGAAAGTTTATTTTGAGCAAAACTTAAAGCTCGTATTGGTATCGATATCTCGTCAAAGGAGAGTTTTGTTGATTATATTTTTGCTATCGAAAAACATCTACATTGTAAGATGAAAATACATCACCATTCAGGTGAATGGTAAAATCCGTGGGGCTTAAAATTGCTATTTTTCCGAGTCCAATGCCTTCCCATAAACTTCGTGTCGACCTTCTGGCTCAAATTTTTTCAAATTCGCCAAAAATGTTTCTGATACTGAATTATTACGGATACATGAGCTGAAAGAGAATATTTACTTTTTTATTGTCACCGCAAATGTAATGTCAAGACATTAAAAAGGGAAATTACGACAAAATTTTTATACGCTCTCATTATGCAGTCGTTTGCATTCTTACTTTTGTTACAGTGCATAATACACAACGCAACGCAACACCTGCAATGGATGTGACAAATGACCTGACGCGCACGCCAATAATGCTTGTAGTCGAGATAACTAGAATTGATTCAGTACTTTGCATTCAACCTTTCGAGGTTCGATTTATTTCGATTGATTTAAATTATTGTTTTTCGATCGACTAGACTTTGCAGGAGGATTTATGAGGTCATCCTGGTAAATGAATATTTTCAAATCATACTGAAAATTTTGATTTTGCTGTACCTATAAAAATAAATCAGTTTTCAAAAAACAAATAAGGAGATCTTCGAAGCGATTTTCAGAATTCGAGAAAAGAGGTATTGCCACACTATGCGCACCAAATGCATCCTCATGTTTACGAGATTGAGTGCTCGTTGGAGATGACTAGTACACATGTATACCTGTAAAAGATGTATGAACGTGTGTGTATTTCTATTCTAGCCAATAAAGACGAACAGAAGATGCGTTTATGACGTACACATACTTCTCTAATAAACTGTGAACGAAAGAAATGAGACTGGATACGTTCAAGGCGGTGCAGTATGGAAAGGAGGGAAGGATTATTAGTCAAAGAAAAACGTGCAAACCTCTGCTCCTCTCTAGGCCCAGCTCCTTCATCTGCTTTCGAACGAAAAGTTTAAAATAACAATTCCTCATTGTTCGAACTGTAAGGAAACTCTGTTTAACGGAGTTGAATGGGGCTCTGCAGGGAACTGTTTTATATGGTACCTTCAAGCTATACACGGTAGAAGGGCGTTCTGAGTCTTATGGTGTTTAAAGCGTTGCATATCTGGTTCATTGAAGGGGCTAAACCAGTTGATGTATGAAGCATTGCACATCTAGTCACTTGAAGAGGCTATTTCAACTTCAGGGGCTATACACCGGCCTCCGAGCTTTACACGATAAAAGAGGCACTTGAATAACATGAGGCTAAGAAAGGCGGCCAACTGTACTGAGCTAAGAATGGGAAGCGAGTGAGCCCCGAAAGCTAGTTTGCGAATTACTGAGCCTAACATGCAGTATACTAGACTTATTCTGGACTGTAGAATTGGGCCAAGTCCTCTCCTTAATTTCTGAACCCTAGTATACAGTCAGTATAGAAGTGGCGAGAAAGAGTTATACTAGCGATAGTAGCCGAGCTTGAATGAGGTTCTGCTCACTTTGAACTGGGCTCCTTGTAAGTCTATATTAGCTTGAGATAGTCAGTCCAACATGAAGTGTACTAGACTTATACTAGGCCACCGTAGGTAAACTAGTGCAAGTGTACTCTCCTGTCCGTACGGCTCTGATCTCTCCTTGTAGGCCAGCCTTATATTAGGCTTCTATTAGACTTGAAGTAGCCCGAAGCGAACGAGCGGAGCGATTAGGTCCCGAGAGCCCCGCAGTCTAAGTAGACTAGACTCATATTACGTTCCTCTATCAATAATAACCGTTACTGGCCATAAATCAAAAGTAGAAATGGATAGTAATGAACTCCGTGTCTCCGCTTTCTATTCCCCTCTACCATTATTTCCGTACTCTTCATGTTCATCCCTATGAGGCTGGGGAGGTGAGACATACATAAAACATGATCTTCATTTTTTGCGCTGTAATAAATTATATTATTTGATGAATGTTCTTAGCGGAAACTCAGGGGGGGGGTCAGAAAACGTCCGCGTCCGAACTTTGGTATGTCATCCCACTGAGAAAAAGAAATAGTCAAAATCAACCAGTTCTCTTTTTTTTGGTCGGTTTGATTCGCTTCTTCAGTTAGTTTGACTGTAAAATCTAGTCGAGTTGTCCAAGAAGTCAGTTGAAACTGACACAAAATGGGGGTCAAAAGGACCATAAAAAGTCAACTTGGTAGTTTCGGCTATTTCTCTAGTCAATGCTACCATTGTTTTTTCTTTCCGTGCAGTGACCTTGACCTACTTCAGGGCCTTGGGGAAGACGACGGCTTCCTTATTAATGAAGTTAAACAAGGAACGCAGGGAACCTGTTCTATGAGGCGAATTGGTTTCGATATTCAGAATTGATTTCTAGGTTGCAGTCTCGAAAAGTTCAATCGTCAAAGTAGTTGAAAGCGATTGCACTTCAGAATATCGAGGAACGTATGATGAAAGGAGACTCAAAAAAACTTGGAATGTATCGAATGACAAAACGGGAACTTGGAATTTACGAGATCCAGTCCTAATAATGTATACAGCTCAATAGTCGAAATATTTTGATGTCCTCATCCGAACATAAAAAGCTGAAAAGTTCCCCTCGTGTCATAAATTGGATTTTTTTTAGCGGGGAACCCGCTATCCCTTTTGTTGGGGGTACTCCCCAGAATTTTTTTGCAAGCGCGAGCGCGTCCGCGAAAGTTGATGACGTCACAGAGAAGTTGATGACGTCACGGAAAAATTTCGACGTCACGGAGAGGTAGATGATGTCACGGATAGATTGATGACGTCACGGAGAGGGACTTGGAAAAATTTCGACGTCACGGAGAAGTTGATGATGTCACGGAGAAGTTGATGATGTCACGGAGAGGTTGATGACGTCACGGAGAGGGACTTAGAAAAATTTCGACACTCTAGCCATATATGATATGGAGTGGACTTAGAAAAATTCCTACCTCCGAGCTATATAATGATAGAAGGGGGACTTAGAAGAATTTCAAATCTCGAGTTCTCCCTCCCGATCTCGCGCTCGCGCAAATGGGCTCGGGGCAGCGGGTTCCCCGCTGCAATGACATCTAATTTTTTCAAGTTCAAGTTCTTCGATAGTTAGAACTTCTTCGAATATTCTTAGTATCATATTATATACTCGTAGATCGATATTTGAAATTTTGCAAGTCTACCCCTTTATTAGAGTAGGTCAATTTTAGCTAAACGGCGAACGGTGGACGACAAGGCCTCAAAAGACCCCTCTCATAGAACAGAATATCGCTTAAAATTCCAACCGTCGCTACTTAGGCACACGTAGAATGTTGTATGTAGGTTTTATTGACTGCGAGAAAGCCTTTGACAAAGCGCAGTATGCAAAACTCATCCAAGTTCTGCAAAAGTACAAAATTGACAGAGATGACATCAGATTACTGCAAACGTTGTACTGGAAAGAGGTAGTCAACATTAGAGTGTCGGCGGAAGAACGTCAAAGAGTCAGTGTGGGGTCGCAAAAAGAATGAGGCAAGGGTGCTCAATACTCAATAGCTATTCAACTCGTATGTTGAAGAAATATCAAGGTATCCAAAACTTACTGAAAAGGGAGTCAAAATACCCGGTGGAAGAATCAATAGAGTTGTGCTAGCTGACACCACAACGACTCCAAAAAATGATGACAACGCTGAATAAAGAAGAGAAAAAAGTGAGGATGATAGGTGCGGTGCGGATCCAGACGATGACTGCGGGAAACACAAGCCAATCATGGAATATGTAATTGGAATATAAGCAACCTCTAATTGTAGGGAGAAGTCCATAATACATGCAAACATACATCTTCAGGTTTTATGGTACGAAGCCTAACATACAGTTTACTAGGTGTACTGAGCCTCACATACAGTATACCATTATTCTGAAAAAAAAATGCCTGGGGCGTAGCATGACGTCATTAGTGATCTGACTTAATGCGGGGATATGTATATGGTAAACGTAGGCTATCATACGCATGAGTGCAAGCGGGCGAGTGTGACGTCATCACTGGTGATTATTGGTTTACATCCGCGTAAAAGACGAACTCGCATACATCAAAGCATAATGTCAAGAGGGACACTCAAGATTTCCAACAATTTTGATCGAGAACTGCGAGGATTTGCTAGTTTTTTTGATCCTCTTTCATCAGAAACTTTGTTCAAAGAATTCATGTTCTCCCCGCACACTCCCTCCTATTCTCTCCAAAGCCTTCGTTCTCCTTTCTTCCATATCATTTCTGGGATACGATTGAAAGTCTTAAACACGTGTTTCCCCCTGAATCATCTTCCTTTACATTTCGCGAATCCACTTCCGCAGCCTTCATCCAGTACAATAATTTCGTAGCACACTCGATCAGCGGTCATCTATTTTACTTTTTCTTCTCACTTCTCCGATTCTCTTACTGCTTTCGGTTACTTTCTTGTAATAATCGTGAACTTGACGTTATTTAAATTATGGTAGGCCTACGTCTATTATAAATGTGCAGTTACGGAGTCCGAAAAAAGTCTCTTACGTGGAGCGATATACGAAAAAAATTAAGTCATTATAATTTCCAACCTAGTTTCAATCTGAGTTTCTATCCTTTCTAGGTCACTTGTGGCTTTGACTATTATACTACATTTGGCAGGTGCATTATTATAATATAAGAAGGATGACAGTTCTATGTAATAGGTACATGATGCAAGTGGAAATTTAACCTATTGAATAAGCATAATAAAGCTGAGACTCCCAGAACTTCCTGAATTTCAATTTCAACTCCGTCGTTGTGTATAGCTATAGTCGACGCGACGTGTTGGCTGGTGCATTATTTTGAACTTTTTAAAAAGAAACCGATCAAATAAATTTAAAAATATATGCCTCGAACAAGACATTCGTTATGAATGAGCGGTAACGTGACCTATAAAATCTACGCTGGAACGATTTATTCATAAACAGTTTACGTTTTACGCAATGGTCACTACACGAGGTGTGGTGTGCGCTCGTATATTTTCTGTTATAAAGATGTGCTTGGTTTAATCTTCTTTTAAACCGTGATTCCTGCCGGCTGATTGTAGAGGTCGAACCTATATTTAAGTTTGTTTTTCTCTCTCTCTCTCTCTCTTCTCCAATTATTTACCGAGATTAACGTTTTGATAAAAGGGCTTTATTGTTTTACCATTATAATAATTGATTGTAAATACGTCACGATGAATATTGATGCTGAAGAATTGGGTTTTTTATGAGGTGATATTTAAAGAAAGCAGGTACCCCACGATTTTTATGACATAAACTGGAGAAAAAAAGACTGAAATTATATCCCATAAATTTTATGACGTAGCTCACCAAAGTCAGTCACTTGCCGAATTCTGAAGATATGGAGAGATGTACAAAGAATGATAAACAAAGGTTTTTCTATGAGACCAACATCATCACGTAGGTACTTACAATATCATCATGAATTACTTAGGTTCTTGTTTCATTTTTGGTGAACAAAATAAAAGAAATATTTCAAATTATACTCTTCGACATAAGTCAACTGCAGTCTAGCAAATCTGTCGGTACCTCTCAGAGGTTGCAATCTGCAGACCTTTCCGATAGCTTGCCGCTTTTCCCACTGCTAAACAAGGATCCCCTTCGTAATTATTATTTTCTATTCAATCGGATGACTTTTTTCTCACACCCTTTGTAGCCCCACTATCTAAAACCTCCAACATTCCCTACAAGCATTGAAAAATGTTGACTCACGTTGCAGATAAATGGGTGATCAAAGTCCCGTAGAAATGTGTACTTCTGGTCGCAAAAAAATGCACGTCCTTCGCTTTAATAATTAATAGTTTACTCAGAAATCATACAAAATTAGAAATACCTATAAAAGTACGTACAAAAAGACATTAAAACATAATTATTTCGATCGTACAACAAAACATGAAAGATCTTGTACAATACAATAATTTGTACAGAACATCAAAGTTATAAAGAAAAAAAGATCGAATCCCGTTGTTACGCGGGAAACAGTATACTTGAGCCCGATCGGTCTCGATCAGTGATGGTATGCGTAACTGCTCGCGAAACCGTGGAAACCGTGGTCAAAGTCATGGAAATCATGATGATGGTCCTTGACAAAGAGAGGTATGTGTTTCTCAACGTAAACTGGTTGCGGGTATGGGACGGGTACGGGCTTAGCCACTGGGTATGGTTTTGGCACCGGAACTGGAACAGGATGGGCAACTGGAACTTTGACGGGGTATGGCACCGGTCGGTCAACTGGGACCGGCACGTGTTTCTCGACTGGGACTGGGTATGGTTTAGGTATATGTACCGGGTACGGTCTATCAACTGGAACTGCAATTGGCACTTTCACAGGCACTGGTATGTGTTTCTCGACTGGAACGGCGACTGGATGCGGCACTGGGACAGGAATTTCCTTGGTAACAGTTACGTGTTTTACGTGATGATGATCGTGATCGTCTAGGTAACCATAGCCTCCCAGACTGTAACTGTCGTAACCGTAACCGCCGTAGAGACCATCGTGATCACCGAATCCGTAGCCTAAACCGAAGAGACCACGTTTGCCTTGTTTCTTATTACTTTCCTCTTTTACAGCACTTTTTGTGTTATCGACTTTTTCCTCGGCTAAAGCGACCGCGGCTATGGCCAACAATAAAAACTGAGATTTCTAAAATCAAAAAAGAACAGAAAGAAAATTCGTACGTATTATTCAACATGGTACAAGAAAACTTGGAAGTTGTTCATTTATGAGAGGTGATGTTATGGGAAAGGGCGTAATTACACAATTTTTTAGAGAGGGGAGGAGTATTTTTTCTTTCTAAATTAAGTGATAAGGAATAATCATTTTCGACCTTGGTTTTGGGAGGGTTTTATACCCAACCTCTCTTTGTGACTGGAGATGAGTCGTATTCGAGAATGTTTCTTCGTGCGAAAAATGAAAGAGAGAAATTCCTGAAGGATGTCTATATCCAAAGCAAAAAAAATGAAAATTATACGTGATATTAACTCAATGAATAAAAGGAAACAAATTCCTGATGATGTTGCGTGAGCAACGAAACGTCGGTTCCTCGTTCGTAAAAATATATAGTGATATTTAGAGCCAAAAATTTGTTTCCTTTTATTTATATCCAAAGCTGTATCATGTTCAATTTGTCTGCTTAGAAGAAAATTGAGATTATCTTATTCCTCAATTTGCAGGGTAGCCACTTTCTGGAAAACCGGGAAAAGTCAGGGAATTTTGTGGGTCTGGAAAAGTCAGGGAATTTTGTGAGTCTGGAAAAGTCAGGGAAAATGGCATAATTTCATTCAAAGTCAGGAAATTTTCTCAGAATGAGACAAAAAAAAAAATTTCAAAGAGGTTTTTTTTTTAGAAATAAAAGGCTGCAGGCTACAAACAATACTGTATTGGCAGAAAAAAGTCGGGGAAAATTCAGAAAATTTTGTCTGGATAACCGGGAAAAGTCAGGGAGAATCATTCTTGGAAAAAAGTGGCTACCCTGAATTTGAATGGTTCTTCTTCGCCAGATTACTGTCTTGAAGTAAATACCATTCTTTATTTCGAGATACAAAAGCCAACTTGGTGAAAATAATCACCACATTAGAACTGAATGTATTACCCCCGATAAACTACATTGACAAAATATTTCAATCGATTTTGCGTGGATATTGGCAAAAATAGACCGGGGTTCGTGATCACTATTAGACCAAATGTTGCGGTCAATTTACTTACGGCCATATGTAGCATATTTTTACCCCATTTGGACCACCTTTAACGAAATTTTTACTGATGCAACTGGTCAATTCCCACGTGATGTGAACGTCATAAAATGGTCCACTATCTCTACCATATTTTGACCACATGTAGACCACCTTTGACGAAATTTTGACTGGAAAAATTAGTTCATTTGTAGGTAACTTAGGCACCTTAAAATGGTGTATCCTCAGTCATAGGTCGTGTATCCTCAGTAATTGACTCATTTTTCCTTCAAGAAACAGTCGATTTCTGAGAAATCTCGATGACATAAACTGGTCTTTCACAGTCAATATTCAATCAGTGTCAACAGATCACCATAATTAGTCCACGGTTCACAAAGAAGATTGGTCAATTTCTGGTAAAAGTAGACGATATAAAACAGTCTCTTCTAGTCGATATTTAAGCAACATTAACAGATCACTTCAAACGGAACACTTTTGGAAAACAAGATCGGTCAATTTCTGGGCAATAGGGACGCCATAAAACGGTCTCTAGTTGGGTAGTATCCACAGACCATTATATTTAGACCACTTTTGACGGGAAAAACCTGTCTATGTCCACTATATTTAGACCACCTTTGACGGTAAAAACCCGTCTATGGCTGAGCCTTCTTTAAGTGAGAGAACATAGGAATGAACATAGTAGTTTTATTAACGGGGTTATATTGAGGCAGGTGCAACTTTCGTCTGCGAGCCTGTAAGCAACATGACAGTTGATTCATTTTGATATCTGCCTAGAAATCTACCGGAAATTATGGTCGAAATTGGGTGAATGTGCGGTTTGCACAAAAATAGACCAGAAAGAGAGTAAAAAATATTGGTAGACGAAGAAATATCGACCGAAAATGGACCACACAGAGACGGTCGATTTGGTTTATTGGGTCACATAGAGTACTGTAATCGATATTCAGAAATAATTGACTGAAAATATATCAATATATTTACCTAAAAAAGTACTTAATCTGGGAAGTGACCAGTAATGAGTGAAAGTTTCTGTCAAAATTGAGTCGTCACAAGATTCATGAAGAAACATTATGACTAAAAATAGACATAACTTGGTGATCAACGTTGAGGAATAATTGAATAAAAATATACCAATAATTATGATTCGAAAAAAAAATCAGCCCAAAAACTGATCAAAATTTCCAGTCAACATTGAGTCACCATGTACCTTATTCATTTGTTATAGATTCTAAATTGATGATATGTATAGACTCTGGTCAATGTTGATGAAAATTGACCGCAAACAAAGTCATACATATTTTTTAAAAAAATCAGTTCAAAAATTGACTGAAACTTTCAGTCAAAATAAGGTCACCATGAAATATACTGTGGAACACTATAATTCTAAATCCAAGACTAATAGAATATATTTTATAAATAATTGACTGAAAATAGACCAATAAAAAAGCTTGAAAATTGACCACGAGTTCCAGTCGAAATCGGGTAACCATTGAACTGACCAGGGAACACCCAGTTTAGACTAAGAACAGGTCGGAAAATTCGGTCAATATGTGAAAAT
This sequence comes from Aspidiotus destructor, assembly GCA_035079395.1. NCBI lineage: Eukaryota > Metazoa > Arthropoda > Insecta > Hemiptera > Diaspididae > Aspidiotus > Aspidiotus destructor. Next base: position 39,876,523 of record JAVHKZ010000018.1, on the reverse strand, counting down.
AATTGACTTAAAATAGAACAACCAACTAATGAAGAAAAACAGCCGGAAAGTTAACCAGAAGTTGTAATCAAAGTACGATCATGATGTAGTCAAAGAAGGGTAACTAATGTTGACTCAGAAATGATCAGAAATTTTGGTAAATTTATGGTAGGAATCAACCAAAAATGAATTGAAATATTCCCCAGGAAGGTGAGTTTCAAAATGGATCAGAAATTTCAGTCGTAATGCAGTAATAGTGGAACTCACTATAATACGCTCATTTTCTACCGAATAATGATTATAAATTCTGGTCAATAATTTTATTACAGAAAACATCAAAAATGGACCGAGTTGTTGCCTTCTAATTCAAAACAAACTACAAATGACAGTCAATAAGTGGTAGAAAAATTATTGAACTCATAAAAGACTAGTGCGAAGGGTCAAAGTCTGGTCAATTTTTCCTAAATATTGGCTTTATGATGATACCGTAGAATATGGAGTACATTTCGTCGCATGACCAAAAATTGACTACCGTTGACCGCAAGGACTGCTTTTGAAGCCCAGCAGAAGCCTCGTCACCATTCCGTCAAAACCAGGTCAAAACTGCTTGATTCTGATTGGTTGAATTTTTGGTCACAATCGCGAAAAAGTGCGTCAAAAGTGCGATGTTTTTGAACTGCGTCTCAAAATTGCAGATTGGGATATCAACAGTCAACCTGGTTTATCGGGATCATAATGTCGTGAGCATTCTTCAACTTTTCTACAATATATGTCTTCTACTTCAGACTGTTATACGTGGTGTACATTAAATCGATTTTGTCGAATTTGAGTGAAATTGTCGCGAGCTACAAAAAGCTGCATGTCATTGAAACTAGGACGATAAAGATACCCATAAGGTTATTAACCTCAAGTGGAAGAACTTGAAAGAAAATAAAAAGCTAGTAAACGCTTCCTGTACTAAACGAGTGTTCTTTAGGGAATTCAATATTATAGTGACCTAAGAAACCATAAAATTTACTTTACGTGTCATTTTATATCGACAATTTTATTTCAAATAATTTTAAATTTCTTAAAAATTTGCTTCTTGTAATGATATAAGATTTTATCATAATAAGAAATCTGTGTAGTAATTTTAAGTGTGCATGATAGCTGCTCGATGCTGGTTCAGGTGGTCTATAATGTAGCATTAGATGACGGCAGGTGCGACCGGCGATTCGTTTATGCTACTTGAATAACAGCACGCGCATGTGTTTCTCAGGCATGAAGAAAAGCCGCATGTTCCTTTCTCATTCTCCTTCAGGATTCCACTTGTTCGAGTTTGTTTTTTAAAGAACTGAGACTGAAGTTGCAGAGAAGAAGAGAGAGAGCGGATGAGTTAGAGAAATCTGGATAAAATCCAAATATGTATGCGTGTACAAATTTGATAATGGTACTGACCCACTTAAGGCTAAAATGTCGAGAGAGAAAAAAATTCTCAAATTTAGATAATTCTGTGTATTCCAAAAGTCAGGTCGATATGCAGTTGGACTGTGCAAAGGAAATCAATGCCTAGACTATGTGGAACGCTCCATTTCACCCATGATAGTCAGCAACTGAGTACCTACACAAATAGAATTAGAGGAAGTTGAAAGCAAAAGATAAATTTAAAATTATTCGTACTGAATACAAGGAGTACGTAGCTCGCAAAAAGACTGGAACCCATTCCCTCGAAGATTCGCGATTGATAAGCTCCAGAAGACTCGGAAATTTTTCTTCGAATCCTATAGGCCAGGAAATTTCCCACGAATGATTCTTGAGAATAATTTTATACGTTGGAGATTTACGAGATAGAAAATGTAAAATGAGAGAGTACGAGAGAATAAGTACCAAATCAAAACATTTCATGAAAAGATCTTCGGATTATAAATGGGAAGTTCCACCTACAGCTCGGTTCATATACCCCTCGTAAAGGACGCGGATCTTCTGACTAAGCTTAATTACGCGGCACATTTTACGAGTGATACGATCGGCATTCTATGACATTCTTTTAGACATTAAAAAACACGTCATATTGATGTTTATAATCGCGAGAATAAAATATTCTTCCCCCATTAATCGTCAAATTCTTTTGTCTCTTACCAATGTCATAATGACAAACATCATATTAATTCTAGTTCTAGGAGTCCGAGAACTATTTACGTAATTTTTCTGCACGAGAGTTTCTGGAACTTGTTTTCTCACGATAATTCATTTCGCATTTCTTCCTACTGTAGTTGATGAAAAATTAATTCAAAATTACTATACATATTCGAAGAGAAAACTTTATTCCTAGAATAATCGAATGTTACAATGTTATGTACCATACTGTGGCAGGGAGACCTAAATTCAAGCCGCGGGAGATTTGGCGAAAGACTCACGCTATTGTACCCGTAAGATACTCTTATCCAGAGTGATTTGGTTTAGATCTTACGATTAAAGTTATAGCGTTTCAATAGGTATACTGAATTCCGAACGGAATACTTTGGCTCAAGAAATCGTTTCATATCAAAGCTAATTTATGAATTTACCCAAAAAAATATTTATCAGACGCAGAAATTGAAAGATTTAAAGTTTACAGAGGCATTCAATTGACGAGTAGTGTAGTCCGGATGTCTTACCATGTTCAGTATCCTTCTCCTGCCTACAATAAATTATGTGACTTACTCCAAAATAGCTTCAATTTTATTCAAATACTGTAGCGTGTATTGATTACATCGCTTGTCAATGTATTTCTCAAGAAAAAAAAAAAAGGTTTGAAACTCATCTTTGCCTGATTTGTATAAACGAGATCGAGTGTGAAAAAATCATTAATGATAACATCTAGATTTGTTATAATCTAGATTTCGGTTAACTAGTTGACATATGAAATATTATCGAATTTTCAATTCCAATATCCTATTCCTATACGTCAAAATGTCAAGGAGGTTCGATACCGCGTAATATTGGTACAGTTTTAATTCAGCCCGTGTAACGCACAGGCTTATTTCTGATAAATATCACACCTTAAGAAAAAATATTTTTGTACCTATCTGTTTTGTTATGCAAAAAAAAAAATCAATGTGAACAAAAAATTGATATTTTTTTCTCTCTCGTAAGTAATTAATTGAAATTTATACAGATCATTGTACAACAATTTAGGCACACTTGTCCGAAACGAGACTATATTCTTCTAGATATATTCTAGATCAGTTCCCTAAATCTACACGTTTATCGTTTCATCAAATTTATTTGGTGGTTTAATTTTCAAGATGGAGATATGACGATTTACCATCAAGTTCCGCATTTCAGACCTTCTTGTGAATTTGCGATAGTAGCACTGTCGAACCCTCCACGTTCGTGCTCCGTTACAGCGCCCGGGAGAAAACTGCACTTAGAATCCTCATTCTAAAAAAATCCCAAAAATCGAAAATTCGACGTTGCAAAAAAAAGGCACCTTCGAGGGCTTATTGACCATTCTTATCCTCTGCATCCTTTCAAGTTCTTCATTGACAGTTTCGACCCTAATCATCGGGTCAACACTAAACTGTGAACTGCAACGCAGTCCGATGTCGTGACGTAAGAATTCGAAAAGCTACCTATAATTAATAATAAAATACCGTGAATGACTAAACTGCATTTTTTTTTGTGATGGAGATATCGGTATCACTGGAAAGACGATTAAATTCTCTTTACACTGATACTAGCCCCACAGACTTCTCCAGGAAATACTAAACTTGATTATTGAATGGACATCAAATGACCTTTCTAGTTATTTCCTTCCAACCTCCTTTCCTACAAAATTTTGAAATTCTGCCAAACTTCTCGGTCTCCATTTTGATCAAAAAGTCACTTGGACCGCCCATATTTAATCTCTGAAAGCAACATGCACTTGTGCCTACCAGTATACAATTTAGCTAGCAAATCTGTTCTTTCATTACTCAATACTATTCAAACTTCCTCTCTGCCAATGGCCATAGGAGCATATTGCCCAAGCCCTAAACTCAGTTTATGCGCAGAAGCTGCTGAACCTCCACTCTCCTTCCGAAGACTCATTCTAACTTCCAATTTCTTATCTTCTGTTTTTCAATTCCCTAATCTCCCTATATACGACACAATCTTTCTTGAAAAGAATGAACCTGTTTCAACTTACAATAAACATAATTATCTTTCTTCAATTTGACCACTCCCTTGATAAGCCTTTCAAATCAAATCCTTTGCGACCAATCTTTATTACCGCCCCTTCTTGGACGCCCCCTAAACCAAACATGCGCCTCGATCTCACGAAATGCTTCAAATCAAACTATCACCCAAAATATCCAAAACTTGATGCGAGAATATCTTGGTTATACAGAATTGCTTTTCAGACGGATCCAAAAAATCGAATGGAACTGCCTACACATATCCCATAAATGGATGCCTAACTTCCCACCGTATACGCGAAATTGCACCCATGGCGGAATCCTTCTTCTTACTGACTCACTTTCTTCACTTCACTCTAACCCTGGTCCACCTCTCTTAGAAGTACTAGACGGGAAGAGGTTGTTCTGACCAGTCCAAGAATCAGTCATACTCGAATCACTCACTCATACCTCATCTACCCTGATCTTCTAGCTCCCACATCCTGTCCTTACTGCGACAAAGAAACTCTAAAACGGTCGAACATTTTGTCTCTTGTCCTTTACTCGCTCTCCTCCACTCCTTCCTCAATGTCCCTTCCCACGCTCTCAAGTATTGATAAATAATTGGAATACGATGACCTCCTTTCTCCAATACATACGCCTCCCGAAATTTATTCTTTCATCTAAAAAAAAAATGTATATCAAAATAATTCGCACACTAGCACTATCGATGTCACAATATTCTCATTTCCAAATTCTTTACTCGTTAACTCACACTTTCTTCAATTCCATTTATAAATCTATTCACTTCAAGATGTACTTATAACTTAATTTTGTCCAAATCATTTTTTTTTCTACCATAATTATATTATGGAATTCCGTCGAGCAAATAGCTCTTAGATTTGCTACACTGCTTGATAAAATAGATAAAAAGAAAACTGATATCAATTTCTGTAATTCGAAAAAAAGTTGGAGTTGATCCGGCAGTAAAAATCGACATTGATTTTCCCTTCAGCCATGGCTTCTATAAATTTGGCTTCCCGGAGCACCCACGCGTAAGATTCATGTTTCCTTATTATTCACTCAAGTTCAATACGTTTTCCACGACTCGTAAATTTATCCGCTAATTTTCATACAATTGACATGGAAAATGAAAATGACAACAGTTGATTACCTGTCAGACTCATGCTCTGTATCATATTGCATACTCGCTTGCCTAATTCTTCTCGCTTTACAAAGGTTATGTGCGGAGTATGAAATTAGACAGAGGAAGAGTCCTCTAGCTTAAGGGTGTGCTTCGCCCGTTGACGAACTCTGAAACGGTGTACGATAAGTTGCATATGCATCCCCAAATACCCTACAAGGTTCGGCATACTAGCGGTCACTACGCGACGCTAGTCGGGCGTGCGTGGGTAGTCCTTTTGAAGAATGATTTTACAAGACTTTGAAAAACTATTCTCAAAACTCTATTTTCCTACCAATTCTTTCGATCTTCTCAAATGTTGTAAAGGAAGGTTCAACTCGAGGCGGTATGGAAACAGAAATTCGAATTTTTTCTCCAAAAAAATTTTACAACGTTTAAAAATAGTCGAATTTTTGATGATTTCGAAGTGAAATAAAAAAACGTATGGAATAAAATTTTAAAATTCTGCTTCTATAGCGCCTCTGGTTGAACCTTTTTGAAGAACATACCAAAAAATTAGGAAGATCCATTGGAAATATTTTCCGGTACCATGTTTTCAATGCTCGATTTCACAAGTAAAGCACATCCTTAAGATGCAGTAAAAATTGAAAACTCGTCACAATTTTTCCCAACATCAGTTACAGCTTTTGACCATTTCATTCATCAACCCTCATTTCCTATCATGCAGCGTGACGTTCTTGTCTTTTTTCGCCTCAATTTTCCAACCCAGGATCAGAAGAAGTTTGTCAAATAAAGAAAGAAAACGGAATTCAATTAATGGTAATTAGTATTTGCTATTGTTGGGTAATTTTATCATTATCAATTGTATTCAGTTTTCTGGGGCATTTATAAATTATCAACGCGCGTGCGGAATCCATCGAGCTAATGAGGGTCTTGAAAGAATGTTGTCCTCTGAGCTGTATATGTTACATGAGATTTGATAAGAAATGTTTATGCAGTCATAATCCCTAGTAATTGAGTATATTCGGTATGCCCTTAAGTTTTGGTAAAAATTATAATGTTTGACACTAAGTTGCCGCTACTTCATGGCAGTACGTACAATGTTCCTGACAAAAACTGAAGACAGACCAAAAGTTTTTCTTGAATACTGGCACGTGAATGAAAAAAAAAAGAAATCACGTGCCTGTTTCTGTTCTGGTTTGTACTACTGTCGGCTTTGCATGTTTCCGGTCTTCACAAAGGAGAATATCTGGGGATGAGACTTGAAAATTTTTAAAAACTTCCTCTCCCTCAAGACAAAAAATTACATTAATTTTATTGCAATCTGTAACCCATTTCATAAGTTTGAAAGCATTTACGATCTTTGACTTGACCATTATTCTCAATATGAAGACGATTCTACCAAGTGGACTTTTTCTTCAAGCCAATCAAATAACAGTACAATTGTACTGCGTATACATTTCTGGGACAAATGTCGAATTTTTTGCTTTCATGACGAATTGCATGATAAAAATAAGGTTCGTGTTATTTGAGGTGTTTTGAGATTGAAGGGATATCTTATAACCTCTTCCATTCAGCTCGCCGTACCCCTTGTGACAGTAATATGTCCACGAATAATCAGAGAACGGGAAATATTTTGAGGGTGCGGCTCCCAACTACAACGCCAATATTCCTTCAAGAATGACGAAGTGTAGAGGGATATATCCTGTGATGGTAATGCCTCACCTGCAATACTTACAATTATTTATTAATTTGATAGATAAAGAAGAACTTTTATCGTTTTTACCAAACATGGAAACCGGGCATAATATCCAAGAATTATGTAGAATTCCCAATTTTATTGAGTGTAGCAGGATGAAAATGGTCAATGACCTCCGAAAACTTTTTTTTTTTTTTCATCAATGGGGCATGCATGTGTTAGAAAAAGACTAGGGAAAAGTTTGACTTTCGAGCTGTTTATATCAAGAGGAGGACTAGAAGAAGTTTCGATCATCGAGATAAGGGACTCGGAACAAATTTTGAGCTTCGATCTGTTCATAAATATTCCAGGAGGCAGAGAAGAGTATTCAAAATAATCTAGCCTTCGAAACATGCGTATATATTCATCAACTAAGGGACGTGGAAGAATTTTGACTCGTGAGTTGTGTATGGGAAGGAGGACTTGGGAAGACGTTCACTTTTCGAGGGTATCCCTTCAAAAATTGAATTTGTACAACTTGCTACTTTCGAGAATACACCTGAAGGAGGACTTGAAAACATTTTAATTCTCGAGCTAGTATTGTACCTACCGTTGTAATTCTCGACCAAACTTCTCAAATCCCTCGATCTGTGTATGTTTACACCAGAGTGTGTATGTTTACACCAGAGGACATAAGGGATTAAAATTTTTATAGATAGGCTACAGGAGAGTCTAATGTCGCAGAAGACGTTTGCAAAAGTTTTGAGGATTATGTGGATTTTGAAGAAGTTGTTACTTCAAACTTTAAATAGACAGGTTAATTTGGTATTTTTGTCCCTGGGTTTTAAGGAGGCTTGTATTCTCTGTTCGCTTTTTTTAAAAAAGAAAAAGGGATGGGTAATTGCGAGCGAAACATGCGAAAAGTTTTGGAGGACCCGCAGTACCATTTCTCCCGGGGCTCTGTACATAGGTATCAAGAGCAGAATATACGAGCCTTTAGCACAGACAGAAAAAATCACGAATACCATGAAAGTTCTCGTCTTCCCAAAAAAAAAAAAAGAAAAATTTCTATCAGAATTCCATTTCCTGAACATAACATTGAATCGTTTTTATTACTTTTTTTTTCAATTCGTATAACATATCAGTGACGAACGAATTATTAATCGCTCCTCGTAAGTTGTTTCAATAAACGAGGAAAATATTCGGACGAAAATACTGCCCTATCCGAGACTCTAAGCTCGTCCCACTAATATACCTATCCTCGAAACGACAAATACCCAGGTGATAATATTCTAGTTGACTTTCACTTTTAATCTTATTTCTCGGGCGCGCAATCTTACTCAATGAAGAAGAAGAAGAAAACGAAATCAAAATAGACCAACCTTGAACTACCGCCAAATTCCTTTCAACCGCTTTTCAAATGCCATTCTACCATTGTATGACAAGCCCTACATTTCATTTATGTATTACCCCAACTGTGAACGTAATAAAAAAAAAATTCCATCCACGATGCAGTGGAAGTGCAAACTACTTTTGTTTGGTTAATTATACAATCCCTAATATAGCGACCACATTATTGATGCAATTTTTTTGTACCACAAAATAATACAAAAAGAAACAAGAACGACGAAGAAGAGGAATCTAGAGAAAGAAAGAAGAAGCAAACACGTTTTTGTATAAACAAGTGAAATAACATAATACTCCCTGATGAGAAGAAGAACATCGGTCCTCTTTGAACTATATTATCAAGAAACCAGTTTTCGCACGAATCAACATTTCAAAGATTTGAATACGAAATTATTTTAGGGGAAAAAAATCGACGCACGATCGAAAAGTTAATCGCGCGTTTGATCGAGTTCAAATTTACTCCATCCAGAAGACGGAATCTCACATATCACAAAAATCGATGAAAAAATGATTAATGAAACAAAAATTATTGTGCATATACCTTCAAACTCATTTTCTTATGATCGCATACGAAGTGTTAATGGTAATAATAATATTAAAAAAAAAAACAAGTAGAAATATACTTAGTACTCAACGTGCACGCACACATGGACTAGATTAAATCGCATTTGAACTTATTTGTATATATATCGACCCCGGCAAAGGGTAAAGGCAGTGCGTACTTGGGCTGAAGGTAGGGAGACAAATTCGCTAGGTGTAATTAACGCCACTCCGTAACGTCGTTACGCTATTTCCTAATGAAAGACATCGTTTACTATAGAAGTTTTTCTCGCACCGAAGGAATAGAGAGTATGAGTATGAACAAAGAGGACGGACAACAATACCTCGACAATGCACGCAATTCGCTTGATTCTCGTCCTACACTCTGGAGTACACAGTTACGTAATGGGCAACGATTTACTCTTGCTTCAATTGCGCTATCCTCTCTGATTATGGTAAGACACGAGTTTTAATATTTAATTAGCAGATACGGGAATGACCCGAAGTCGTTTTCCAGACACTAGAACTACGAACTTTTCGTGCATGGCCGCTGCCACCAATCGTTACTCTATTCCATCAGGTCTGTGCACGGTATCTTTTTGGTCGACAGTTGTGTAGGTCACAGGCTGCAAAAACATTGTTCCAAGTGTGCTTTGCATAGTCTGCGACAGACTGATCCTCTGGTACGAGACTCGTTCGATATGCGTCCATACGCGAGTCATACTTCATCGTTATCGTCTAAGGCGACTTGTTTTCTTCGCGTGTTACCAACATCGTGATACAACATTTACATTACTCGATTCTGAAGAAAATTATGCCCCCATCGTGATTCTACAAAGCCGTGATGACCAAAATTAGGATGCGAGAGCATTGATCTGGGTTCTGCACAGGCTTTGGAAGTTATCGATGATGGTCTTTCCATGAAGTCACACTAAGTTCTATCATGACGCACGAAGAGAGGATCGAGCAGAAAGACCATTCTAAAGTACCGATTACAATTTCAATGACTCGTAGACAATTGAATCTCCGATAAAAGGAGTGAAAGAACCAAAATATGTTTATGAAGTCATCGACCTCGGTTAATTTAGCTTGAAAACTCGTCAAGAAGTTCTCTAGAACTGTAATAATCAATTAACCAGCTCGTGCGATGTTCAATAATCCTGCTTCTTCAATCTCGTGATCGTGAGCATACGAAAAGAAAGAGAATTCATAAATGACCTTTCGAAATTTGTGCGAAATAAAAAAGGTCGTCTTATCAGTAATTTGAAAGTAAACGCGAATTCGCGAGCAGTAAGAAAAAATTGCAATAAAATACGTGTGAGCAGTAAAATACGTTTTGGTATCAAGTTTTCTACTAGCGGGAGGAGCAGTGTGGAGAAGAACATTATTCAATTCCTTGATGACGTCATAGGTTAAGCGTGGTCTTGCCTTACTGACCTCTGCTATTTTGTAACTTCCATCCTTAGATTTCATTTTGCCTGTCAGCTAGACAATAATACTGGTCGAGGGGGAAGGGGTAGACGAACGAGCTTGGAGCGAATCAACTCGTCAACTAGTTAGCCCAAGGCCTAGATCTATTAAAGGGCTCTTAGCCAATAATATTACCTAGTACACTTCTGCCGTAAAAAGTTGTATTGGCGTATATGATATGCAAAATCACAATTAGGAGAATGAAGCTCTATTTGATATTGTCTATACTGAAATGAGCTCCTTGCTGAGGAGAGAGCGGCGGTGTTGAGAGCAAAGAAGACAACAATGACCAACCAAGAGACTTTACGGGTTAAGCAGGAATCCAGACGCTCTTTGCTTGAGAAATGGAAAGTGAGAATTGCCCAGAGTGAGCTGGGCAAGTGGACAACCCGTGTATTGATAAGCGACCTTGATGAGTGGATGAACCGACACCATGGTCAGCTAAACTTTCACCTCACGCAGGTGCTTAGCGGCCAAGGCTGCTTCAACAAGTACATTTGGAAGAAGCTAAGGAAGGTTGAGCAGGCAACTTGTTTGCATTGTGACCAAGGGCGGGATGATGGACCAGACCTTGTGGAGGTGTGAGCGGGACTAGCGCTTGTTCCAAGTAGCCTGGTATCCACCATGCTAGGTTCCAAAGAAGCATGGAACCAGATGTCTGCATTTGCAGCCACCGTCATGAAGAAGAAGATGGACCGAGAATGGAATAGGCAAATGCAGGACTACGCTTTGGCCTACTCGACACTTGTGAACCATCAACATCCAGAGGAAGAAGATCATCCCTGAAGAAGTCGAAGAGAAGCCAACAGCAATCTAGTACATCTAAGATAGTGGTGGTATTGTTGTTGTGTGTTCTAGTGTTTCAGCGTGCCTGGGAAGCCCTACAACTTGGCGGTTGCCGAGTAGAAGAGGGGGCTCGCCGAGGAGATCCTTCCAACAATGAAGTTACACCCGAAAGGGTCGATCCCGGTGTTGCAGGAAACGGACTCAAATGCTTACGCAACCCGCAACCACTCCACCATGGCGGAAGGCGGCGTTGCACAAGCGACATAAGCGAATTGTCTACTGAAAGCTAGAGTAAGTCGTTTCAACACTCTGATCGTGGTTTTTCAGGTATGTCAATTCGAGTTGGTTCGGCAAAAGAGACCGTTAAAAAGTACTCTCGACAATCTCACTAGTACGTATAATTTCGAGCGCGGTTTTTTCAAAGAAGACTAAAAAATCTGTAATAGACTTTAAATATCCCTCATTTTGGTTCTTTATGGTGATCTCATCTGCCGAACGAATTTGAATTGACGACTACCAGTGTAATGATACTCTTTAGCCTTTAATAAGTAATATTAAAAGCTTAGTCATCGGCCTTGACAAAGTCTTGAAGCTTTTCAGAACCGAGAAGCTTGGAAAATTAATTAGTCAACTCTTTTTATACAATTTTCCTACTTTTACCGTAAACTTTACCGTCAATCTTGAATCTCATAATCGTAAGCGTACGAAAAGAAAGGGAACTAAAGAATGGTCCAGTAAAAAAGAAATCTCTGCTGTAATTCTGTCTTGGGTATGGAAGGTTGCACTATCAGTAATTCGAAAGCGAACGCGCAGTTGCATACGAGCAGTAAGAAATGGAATTTGATGAGTATATAAAAGACAATGGAATAATAAAGAACGTTATGATACGAAACTTTTCTTCAGCAGGAGGGAGAGAAGGAGAAATGAAGTAAGGATGGGCGTGGCCAACATTTTCAACCCTCTGATGACGTCATAGGTCAAGTGTGGTTCAGACCTATTTGAAAGACTTGGAAATATTTCGACTTTTTCTAAGTTACTAGTCTGTTACTTCTATCCTTGGAATTTATTGTCTGTCAGCTAATTAGCCTGGCATACTATTAAGTATACTCTAGGCCAGAAAATACTAATGGAAGAGGGAGGAGCGGGGAAGCTCAAAGCGAGAAAATACGAAATCAATTTGCGACGGATTGGGTCTCTGCCATAAAATACGTTAATTAAAGCAAGAAGCGAGGGGTATTTTATTTGGTTAACGTTTTTCCAGGTTCTTCCTCTGAGCTTTATATGTACATAGCTCAGTGATTGAAATTTTTTCAAGTTTTTCCTTTCCTATGTAGCTCGAAAGTTGAAGTATTTTTAGGTCCCGAGATTGCCGAATGTTCGAAAGAATTTGAAGTCTTTTTCTCAACAAAATTTTCTGAAGCCCTTTCCTCCTTTTTATGTATAACTCAATGGTCCAAGTTTTTCCAAGTTGTTACAACTCTTCTCAAGCCTTCCCCTTCAACGAGTATTGCTCGATGGCTGAAAGTCTTTTCCTGATTTACATAGGTCGCTTGATGAGTACTCTTCTCGATGAACATAGCTTGAAGATCAAAATTTTTCCAAGTCACGCCTCTTCTCTCCGATTAAGGAGGTCACCGGTCAAAATTCTTCCAAGTTCCTCTCTTGATTATTTCCAACGTCAAGAATCGATAGTAATTTCCGGCAAATTTACCTAGTCCTTGAATTAGGTCGAGGTCCCCTCTTCCACGGACCGAAATTCTTCAAATCTTTAAATCAGTTCAGCCAGCTCAAAGTCTTACCCTCGCCCCTTTGCGTCTACGTCCCTCCTGACAGACAATCTATATTTTATACCGAACAGCCCTCGGGGACGCATTCTGAACCCTTCTCCCAACGTTATCGGACGACGTCTGGTGATGAATATCTTCCGATGCGTTCCAAAACTCTGATGTGCACGTTTGGGTGACCACACAAAACAACACCAGGCGGCGGAAATGTTCCCGTCGAGTGACGATCGGATGACGGGAACCTCTCCCCGCAGATTTTCATCCTCGGCTAACGGTTGATAGTTTCAGAACACACCCCTGTGAGAAGTAAGGAAGAGCCAAAGCAAGTATGCCCAACCTACAGCCCGCAAAGACCTCGATCAGAAAATAGTGATCATTGAGGATCACATGACCCGCGAGCTGCAAAAGGTTGGCTTTGTCTGAGCTAAAATGTCCTTGTTGCAGTGGAAGGCGGTACATATTTACAAAAATTATTTGTTGTAGAGCTAAAATACGCATTTTTTATCTTTATCTTGCTGCGGCTGCAGTTTTATTTTGAACTTGCGTACAAAGATTAAAATAATCATCCCTCAGTCTTGTAAATGAAAGTTAGTCAATTTCACGTGAATGAAGATGAAATTGAGAAAGTGGACGATTATAGAAAATTTCATCAACGGTGGATAGGTTTTAGCAACCGCATTGCACTGAAGAGGCCTTTCCGTTCAAACCCTATTGAAAAAGAACAGACACTTCACAACCCTTCTCTCACTTAATTGGGAGCACTTTGATCATATCCGCTCCTACGGTTGAAATAAAAAGTTGGAATTCATCGAAATTTGGTGGTTCAAGTCTAGACTAAAGGATGAATAACCTGTGTACATTAATTATGTTTTTGCTTTCCGACGCCGTGTAGTTTCTTATTTCTAATCAATTTTTAATAGACTTGAATCACTTTAGTCGTCAATCACCTGTTGATTGTCTACGTTACGAACGACATCTTCCGCGTTATTTTTCACGGAAAGTGGGAAGTTTCCAATCTTATTATTATACTGTACTACATCTGCGCTCTTTCCTTCCGATTTAGTAATTTTAACATCGGTAACGCTCGCATGCCCTGACCGCTGCAACATAAACTGTGTCTTCGTCCAGTTATAAAATTACATCACAACCTATTATGCGTGCACCTACATCCAAAAGTTGAATCAAGTTTAAACGTCTTTTCTTGAGCAGAGTTCGCTAACCCGCATGAACGATATAAAGTTTTTAAATCAGATGCAAGAAATTTACAATGTATCTGCAATTTGCCGAACGTAATAGGCCACCTGTGTTAATTCTAAGAAAAATTTTCATTTTTACTAAGGTGATAAAAGAAAAGAAAAGAGTAGAATAAATTTGACAAATGAGAGAACATTCTTACATCTTTTATGACGTGTTACGAATTGTTCATTCGACTATTTACTGCTCTATCGCTGGGCTGCAGCGAGCGGGAATAAGTTTCATGGTGGAGTACCTATCGTCAATATTCAGAATTTGACCGCAAATCATGGATACAGAAAAATATTGCATTTTCGTGCGAAATTTGAGGAAAAATCAAAAACTACCTATCCCATTCATCATTTCATTATGATTGTTCCTGTAACTGTCATTCTTTGCGTTCATCGCCCTTGGAAGGTGCCCATTTGAAATTTTTGAGAAAAATCTTTCCTCATACCCGGGAGGTGATTCGAAAAACTACTTTTCTTATTTCCTAGAAATTATTGGACAAACCTCCTGGAATTTACTGGACAATATATCCCGTAGGTGATTAAGAAATCTGCGAGTACACTTTAAAGGCCGCAAGTGAGCCCCCCAAAAGCTATCAGCTTGAAATATTCTAAATTGGATTTATACTAGACCAAGAAAAAAAGCAAGTCGAGCGAGTCAGCCAATCAAAAGGCACTAGCTTCAAATATTGTTAACTAGACTCCCCAAAAACTATGAGTCTAAAATATTGTAAATTAAAGTTAAACTAGCCCAAATGAGAAATGCAATCACCCTGGTATGTTCTGAGGTAACGTACAGATGATACAGATTGCCAAGCGTATCAGTTTTTCAATATTAGAACGAATTTTCCCCATAAAACAGGTTCCCTGCGTTTCTTGTTGAACTTCGTCGATGAAACCGTCCTTTTCAATTTTTTTCCTTTCGTTGAAAATTTTTTCCCTTCAAATCACCGCCTCTCTCAGTCCATATTTTGATTCAAAAAGTAGCGAGATCATTTGGTCTGTGATCATTCAATAGTTGCGTCACTTTGCTATTTGGTTTCCCTTTATTTCTTCCAGAATTTTAGATTGGTTAGATACGACCATCTTTAATCTGTCCGGGGATCAGGATGAAACATTCAGGCAAAAATATTTTCTAAACTGATAGTGCCGCCGTTTTGTACTTTTCTCCTTCTTTTGACAGAAATATACTATCGAACTATTCAATAGTTTGAATTATAAATATCAATATTTCCTTTCTCTTGGATACACCATTAGCCACGTCATACCATATATTACTTCTACATCGAAAGATCCTGGTAAGTGAAATTATATCATCTGCCTCATCAGACCTTGTTTTACTTCGATATCAAGTCGAGTGATGTAATGATATTAAGTGAGGAAATAAGTTACTGACCTACCTGTTTGCGGTTTTATTCAAAATCTATCGTTACTTATAATGAATCTAAAATCCCATAAACGAGGCTCGCCGAATGAATTTTTTTTAAAAGGTGTCTTCTTGCGGTGTAAGTACTTGATGTGTCTACTGTGCGGAGACAAATGAGTACATTTTACGGTAAACAAAAGAACGTGCATCATCTTCGTCAGTACTTACTCTTAATCTTGCCACTATCCTAAAACCAGTACATCGTGCATAATTTCATTACGAATAAATTAGATCTGCTAACCACGCACGTATGAAAATATTACGAAGACGTAATAACATGTAACTCGCCTGATTAAAATCCACTTAAATGAGTTCAATTTCTGTTGCTGATAATTGATCCCGACAAGTAGAAGTCCTTTTTTTTTTTTTACTTTCGTTTTTTTTTCTGTAGTTTTGACGTAGCAATCTGTACTACCTACTCCAAAGTAATCTAGCATCTTATTAATATTATATTGTATCTTCCTATAATCAGTAGGGTTGGTCGGTGTCGCCATAATGTACTAGTATGAAAGACGATTGAAGATTATTATAGCCTATACCGGTACTAAGTTACTCGTCCGCGTAAAACCTGAATAAATTTTAAGTCACCAACTTAATCTGACCCAGTTGTTGCGGCAAATAAATAATAATATGTAAACCTAGGTTTGTTTTATACAGGTCTCGCTGTCTTCCTTAATTTTAATTTTTAATAAACCCGGTATAATAATGTCTCAGATCTTGGTATACCTACTATGCTGAATTTGATGGCAAGATTTATATTTTTCAAAATGGTTGGCGACTAAAATCACTTGCTCGAAACTTGCTGAAATCAATCAAAATGATAAGCTTATTAATACGAAAACGCATGTACTATTGTGACCAAATATTTTTCAAGCTATTTGTCACCAATCATTTGAATATAATCTCGCCTTAGTAAGTAAAAAATTATCGACGCGTCGTGAAAAAGTCTAAATACGTATTATTAAAAGGTCGAAACTACATAATACGAATTTATGCTGAATACGTCTTAGGTAATCGCCGAATAGGCCTAGTTTTGGTAAATCGCGCGCGTGGTATTTGGTATCCAGTATACCAGTATGCTATCAATTAGAAAAAAGTTAACGTATAGGCCTGGTGCTAGAAATATCGAATTCAATGGTTGAAGTGATTATTAGCTCAAATTAAATACTTGGCTAACAATTATCGATCCCAATATAAACAAAATACGTGTTGATGCGTATCGTGTCGAAAAATGTGTACGAATTTCGTCGACCTACTATCGATAAGTATCTCAAGGTGGGATAGAACTTGTGATCATCATCAACGTATACATTGGCCAAATACGTACAACGTTTACAAAACGTTCAGTCAATCTTAAAAGGACCCAAAATGTAAACAACGATTCGAATAAATTTTATTAAATGTCATCTTCTGTCATGATGGAAAAGTTTTTGAACAGTAATGTAAATTTAATTAGGCATTCGTACTTATTCATTTCTGAGTTACTCAATATCGCCAGGGTGTAGCGATGTGGATTTGAAGAGGACGGACACCTTCACTCCGTGAGTCAGTATCGATAATTCTGTGTATACGATTTTACTGTAGCACTGGAAGTTCAAATAAATCCAATCTGAACCGCTAGTGATAGACGAAGACGACGAATAGATCGAATAATTGAGTATAATTTCTGATACCCAACACCATTTATGGACTGTTTAATGAAATAGAAATAAAAATAAGAAGAGAGGAGTGTCGATCTCATGTTTTGCCGCCGTATCAACCGAGGTTACTCGAAGAGTATTAAAAAAATTTTTCACGACCGTAAGATAAATTTCAATTTTGCTTTCTTCGTAGGGTTCAAGCCTTGAAATAATTTGACACTCCACCCCTCCCTGGATAGATTGCTGAGCGATTATGCCTCATCAGGGAACGAAAGTTGTGCCTACTTTGGAGACCTGGAAGAACTTGAGGTTTGTCATCTGAATATGACGCCCTCCCTCCCGATGCAACTGAACTCTTCGAAAGAGAGATTTTTGCTCAGAAGTACTTGCGTTGATCGTTAATTTTTTCGATCTCGGCACCTAAGAGGCTTTTATTGAAAGTATCGATGTACGCTTCGATTATGACGTCATCGAGGGCAGAACTTTTGAGGCATTGACCTTTTTTCGAAGACTTGAAAATTTTCGGCCTATGAGCTTCGAAGATGAAGAGGCGAATGGAAATTTTCGGAAGCATTTCGACTTTCGAGTTATTTATCTAAGGAGCAGCGCCTGATGGAAAAATTTCTCCAATAGGGCGGTAATCGACCGTCGAAATTGCCATTCGCCTCCTAGTTGAGAAATAATGGAAGCGTCACTCATTCCTTCCCTCCCGTTTCTCCAAAAAGTGAAGGAAAATTGATTCCAGGTAAAATTTTTGAAGAAAACTGGAGAAAACTTAGGACCAGATCCACCGTCGATTTGACGTGAATTTTCGGTCGACACTGGGTGTCGAGTCTATCGACCGGAAATTTACGTCAATTTGACCGAGAATTTAATTCTTTCAAAATCTTGGTCGAAATTGCGTCGATATATTGTTGAAATCGACCTCGCGTCGACTTCGATATCAGGTCGACAAATTTTAACTCTATTTCAACTCCTATGTGCCGCACGCGTCGATTTAAGGTCAGTTTTTGGGTGACTCTTCGAATTTTTTATCGACCTGAAATCTATCGCTCTGTTAGGTCAATTTGTAGTTATTTTCTGGTGCTGTACACTGATCGAGTTTGACCTTTTTCAAATTTTTTCATTGCTCTAATTTCGCCTGCTCTGTTGCGTCGATTGATGTTCGATGTTCAGTTTTCTAAGAAAGTATGTCGATCGCGACATTAAGTTGATTTCAAATCGACGTCGATTGAAATCGATGCCTAGTCACCCCTTGAATTAAGTGTTTTATGTGTTCGGTGACTTCGGCCATAACTTTGGTGGCGTATTTACGGGGGGGGTGTCAGGTCCGGACCCCATGACCTCCTGCAATACATTTTTTGAACCGCTTTGAGCCCTAAAATATTTTGAGAAGTCCCCTTGAGAAAAACTTCCATATTATAATATCTCTTCCAATTGTCGTATTTTTTTTTAGAGTTTATTATGGACTAAAATTTGGCGAACAGGGGGCATAAAAAGTACCACAATATTGATTTCCCTCCAAAAAAAAGTTGTTTTTTCAATTAATTTTGAACATCAAATCCTTTTAAACCTTCTTGTTGAATCGCTGTATCGTAAAATTGAATTCACGCTCCGACTACGGATCAGTCAACGTAAGACCTAAAAACAGATTTCAACGGACTTCGAACAATTTATTTATACCCATCAGGAGAAAGCTATCTCTCATATGAGCAATTGAGGTACTTTTTCCTTGATCCACTCGACATCACGGGAGACTGCAGTATCAGCTTACGACGACTAGGAGAAAAGTATCTCTCATATAAGTGTCTAAGGTACTTTTCCCTTGAGCGCAAGAAATCCGTATTTCACGTAAAATCCGTAGAAAAACCTGTATTTTTTTCGAGAATCAAAAATCCGTAAATCTGGCAGCACTGCCATAACCACAGTTTTCCCCCATCGATAACGCTGCATGCCGTATACGGCCTCTCCTAACAATCACTACCGTTTTTTCCTCCGACACCGGAATCGACCCGTGCAGGTATAATTTCAGTGTTGGAAGAATCTTCTCGGCGAACTCCCTTTTATTATTCTTGGCAACCACCAAGCTACAGTGCCCCAGGCACGCAAAACTCTAGAACACACAAGACCACCACCTTAGATAATAATGTAGTAGATCGCTGTTGAAGTCTCTTCCTCTTCTTTCTGTACATCTGTATGTGGATGGTAGACAGGCGTCGAGTGGGCCATAGTGTGGTTCTGCATTTGCTTGTTCCATTCTAGGTACATTTGTTTCTTCATGACTATGGCTGCAAATACTGGAAACCTGGTTTCATGCTTCTTTTGATCCTCGCATGGTACCTACGAGGTTACCCGACGCATGCGTTTCATCTACCCCAATAACATGAAGAGGCCGATTAGGCTTGCCCCGCTCGCGCATCCACGCCTCACATTCAAATAAGTTGTTCTGTGGTTCATCATCCCGCCCTTGATTGTGGTGTAGATACGCTGGCTGCTCATTTTTCCTTTACTTTTCGCGAAGGTACTTGTTGAAGCAATCATGACCGCTCAACACAGGTGAATGTTCAGCTGACCATGGTCTCGGTGAATCCACTCATCTAGGTCACGTATCGACGAAAAGGTCGTGCATTCACCCAGCTCTTGCTTCCTATTTCTCAAGGAAGGAGCGTCTGGTCTTCTGCTTGACCCGTAAAGCCTCTTGATCGGTCGTTGTCTTTTTCTTTGCTTTGAACGCCATCGCTCTCTTCTCAGCAAAAAGTTCGAGTGGTCGTGAACGTGCAAATACGCAAAGAGTCTCAATCAAAACAGTTTTGTTGACACCCACACACGTCAGCGCAGTTCTTTATTGGATCTTTACCTTCTCTTTCCTTCTGTAAGGTATCTTCATTGAGTCGGCCCATACCGAGGCACCATATAGGAGGTTCGAAAAGGCGGTGCTCATTGGCGCCAGTGTTAACAAACGATTTGCACGATTATTGACCACATTTGAAAAAATCGCATCAGTGCAGCAACCTCGACGTCGATTTTCAGTCAAAATTATAAAATCTACGAGTAATACCAAGTTTCAACGGATTTTAGACCTCGATTCTGGAATCTTATCGAATTGCGCGCTAAGATCTACAAAATCTCGACGTCGATTGCAAGTCTTTCGCCACTATGTGTGACGTATAATCAACCTAAAATCGACTCTATAATACCGGGAGTCTATCCTATGAGTCGATGGGTAAAAAGAAGCGATAAATTTTGAGTCGACTTCCAGTCATCATGGGTTGATTTTCGGCGGACGCTGGGCGGAATCAGATCGATTTTCACTCGACTTTCGGTCGAAACATATTATAGATTTGATTTGTCGTCAAATCAATGTCAATTCGAAGTCAACGTGATTTATTGTGCAGTTACGAAGTTTTCGTTAAGTATCATGCTGCAAAATCGATCTCAAAATTTGATATCTCACTGGATCATATCAAGAAAAAGATCAATTGTTATAGGTAGACTCAGCCCAAGACCATACAGTCAGTACTGCTTACGCTACTGCATGAGCTCAGGCTCGGATCCAGGTCAATATTTTGGAGGGGACGGACGTATGGCTTGACCTTTCTCTAAGTGCACTTCTCCTTTATTTTCTCTATTTTTCCTGATTTTGTAGAGTGTGAACACTCCCCGATCTCTTTCCTTCCCATCACTTCCTTCGCTGCATCCACATCTACTGTTTGTTTTTCCACTCGAGAGATAGAATACGAAGTAAAAGTCTATGATGCGACTTTTGAAGATACTTTTTCTCATTATGCTTGGGTCTTGCCTTATGTTCCACTCATTCATCTCGAGTAGCAATTCTGAATTAGGAAATGTTTTATTCGAGTACAAATAAATCCTTGTTTCAAGTTGAAAGCTCCTGGAACTGAAAGCTGTTAAATACGTAAATTTGATGGTCATTTTTAGCGGATTATGTTCCGGGCTGATGGGTCTGACGGATGAATTGCTTTTATTACATGAAGCATCTTCAGAAAATCTTGTTACGAGAAATCAACTCATCTTTCTATTTGTTCTGTGACCACTCAATGAAAGTGTAAACAATGTCCTTAGCGTATAATTTTTTCAAAAAGATTCCTTTCTGGGACGGAATCTCTTTAAAGATTGTGATAGATGTTACACGTAAATGTGGGGCATGACTTATGCAATCTATCGTCATCGTGTACTTTGGTATTATTTACTTCGTGATTCGAACTTAAGCACTACCCACGAGTACGAGTTCAACCTACAATACTATATTTTATTCTAATCACCCGGTCTAGCCGATATCCACAGATTATGTTTGAGAAAAAATATTTGTAAACCCATAGACACATCACGTATTTTTTTGGTCGACGGTAGTCGATTTTCGACCATTCTAAGTATGGAAAAATTATTCGTTACGTGATTACGCCGATTCGGCGCGATGAATGCGACAAATTTCACGAGTTGAAGAAGCGATTATTTATCTATTAATGTCGTTTATGGTCTTATTGAATCGAAGTGTAGACACGTTCTTCTATATATTTTTTTTTCTATTATTTTTCTCCTTAACCTAGCGTTGAACATGACATTTAAACTTCACTTGCTACAGATCTTACGTAAAAGTGTCTTTTATATGCCCACTAGTCATTAAATTGGTACGAACTTCTACGTCATATTGATTTAAGTTCTTACAGAAGAAGCTCGTAAAGCCACGCTCGGCAAATGTAATGGGCTCGCAAACGATGCAGATTAGTCTGGAGAGTATGGATCATGCTTTTTTCAAGAATGTGTGTTTTATCGCATCTGCGTGGACAACTCGAAATGCGAACAACTTAAGCACGTTCATTCATGTAGACGGTAGACTAAGTATGTGCACATATGCAATTATTCGCTAAGCTGCGAATACTGTGTATACGTAGTGGCAAAGTAACGAACTTGGTTCGCTTATTACCATATACCCAGTATTAAGAAATCTGCCCGCCACCTTGTACTATAAAAAAACGTTCTCCAGCAACGCGCTGAGATATTTTATGATTAATGCGAAAGAAATAAAATTACGCTTGTGTGAAATAAGCGAATACACGGTTTTATAGAAGTTTCAGGAGCGCAGACAGACACATCACGCGCACTCTTATAGATGCTATTTTTATAGGAGCGATTACATTGATTCATAAATTAGTGAGGTATCAAAGAGGAAACTTGGCGTGAAGAAAAACATTAATGGTACCTATTAAAAAGACAATAAATTTCTTCATTCTCATAACACGAGTATTTGAACATAGGTTTTGTCCAAAACGATGTTAAATAGTCATTCGGAATTTTTACGAGATAGAGGCGGCCACTACTTCCAGATGAAATTACGACCACATTTTTGAATGAAAACAATCGTCGGCGATTTTCTTTTCGATAGCGGAGTACAATAATCCTGATTCTTCTTTAATTTTTTACTTTCATCGATTTTCTCGGAATTCCTTGGTTCGTCTATAATTTACAGTTTTTCCAGAAGAATGATCATCATATCCTCAACCGGTTTTCAAACTGGACGCTGTACATCAGGTGCTGGAGTCAGGCCGAAGTGCATCGCTGAGTCAGCAATTTTTAGGCGTCAGTTGTGCGCAGACAGTTGTCAGCTTCGGGCCAAGAGACACATTTAATTCAATACCTTGGGAGAGGATATTGTAAGCACCTATGGACCCAGAAGTGCCTGCATGTCTGCTCAGGATGATC
The DNA here is from genome assembly GCA_035079395.1 of Aspidiotus destructor. NCBI lineage: Eukaryota > Metazoa > Arthropoda > Insecta > Hemiptera > Diaspididae > Aspidiotus > Aspidiotus destructor. The sequence goes on along the minus strand of JAVHKZ010000018.1, from coordinate 39,853,592 downwards.
AGCAGCTGTACCAGCTGTCGGGTAATCTAAGCAAAGACGAGCGCCCTTATGGTGTGCCGCTAGGTCGATCCCCTAAGACTACCCTTGTGGTGCGTCGCATTCAACGGGATCTTCAAAGTGAAGCCGCCACCAGGTGTTAAATCATCTACATTAATAGTATGCCCTGCCAAAACACCTGTAGGTGTGGAGAGGAGAATAAACCCAGCCCTAGAAACAGTGACGCGTTGAATCAAGTCGATCAGATTCGTCGCAGTACCTTTCGCCCTCAAATCACAATCAAGAAGGTGATGAAGTTTGTGGGCATTTGGCTTGACTGAAAGCTAAGCTTCAAGCACTATTCTCGGGTGGCAGCAAAAAAGGTGGGCAGGAAAGAAATCCACGTGAGCCGTTTGATGACATACCTATACTAGGACTATGGGAAATGAGAAGGATAATGATGAGCATCGCATTTTCGATCCTCCTATATGGTACCCCAATACATGTCCGTTCCATAAAGATAACGTGCAGAAGGAAAGAGATGTAAAAGATCCAACAAAGTGTCGCGCTAAGGTGTGTCTCTTGACAGAGGCTCTGTGCGTATCAGCACTCTCTGCCGTGCAAAAAAATATTGACGAACGTGCACAATAACGATTTGGAGAAATAGGCACTTATCTCCCGGAAAAGGGATATCTTTCTGCAAATCGCTATTCTGCACGTTCGTCATTCTTTTTTTTTTTGTACGGCAGCTCTCGCAACTAATTTAACTCATGGCTGAGGAGAGAGCGGTAGTGTTTAAAGCAAAAGCGAGAACAATGACTTGACAAGAGACTTTAGTCGAGCTGGAAGCCAAAATAGAAAGCGAGAATTGCTCAGAGTGAGCCAAGAAAACGGAATATCCGTGTGTTAAGACGCGACCTCGATGAGTTGATGAACTGAGACCATCGTCAGCGAATCTTCCGCTTGACGCAAGTGTGAAGCTTCTAAGACTGCTTAAATATTGGAGCTATACGCAATGCAGGAATCAAAAGTAGTTTAGGAAAAGCTCCACACTACTCAGTGAGTAAACTATGGGGCATTTTACGTGAACCACAGAAAAAACACTAATAGCCGCGAGCGCGCTTTCGGTTAAACAACCATTATCAAGCGAAAAGCGACTCAACGAGGTGGAAAAGAAGTACAGTCACAACGACATCAAAGAAGAAATCATGATTGAACTAGCGAAGTATGAGATTGTGATTCATACTCATAAACTAGTTCAACCAACCCTTCATCTGGGATGTACCTGTTGAGTAATGTTATATTGTCGCTAATGAGGTGGCGAATAATTTCAATATTTTCTAAAGCACGGCGTTTGAAGTAAGTCTTCTCTCCGTGGAGGAGGGTTTTGGATCCACAAGTCACCGTTTTACAGTCGTAGGATTGTAAAAGACCGACCGGAAGCCGAAGGGGTGAAGGGTACGAATTAATTTTAAGGAAAATTCTCCTAAGAAGGGGAGTCTTATAAATCGAGTTCTACTGTCTCCGCAAGAATCGCGGGGGAGGGAGGTAATCAAGACAACTCCACGTGATCTTCCCAAGGACCATAAGGTCGATGTCCACATTGAACTCATTCACTCTGACCAAATATTTTATAATTAGAAGTTCTTTTTGGAAAGCTGCCTGCTTCAGCGGGATGCGGGTTAGCCGATGAATAAAACTATTGAACGCCGCGAACTTGTGGGCAACAGGCCGTGGACGACAATATCGGTCGAAGTATCTTTTCTATATACATAATTGAAAACTCATGGACTCCATCTCTAATTGAGATAGTGAGATCCAACAAGTTAATTTTGGAGCCTCCAATTTCTAAAGTGAATTTGATGGAGGGATATTGAGCATTGAGATACTTAAGAAAATCACTAAGGAGATCTTGGGAACCGGCGCGGTCCACGCGCATGAGACGTCATCTACATATATGTGCCAATAGTGAACGTAATCCAGGAATACTTGGCTACAGGTCAGCCTCAAATTTGGACATGAAGATCTCCGACAAAAGGGAACCTAATGGAGACCTAATGGGGATGCCAACCTCCTCTGGGATAACTTGACAAATTTTCCATGAAACTTACAAAAGTTAGGGGACCAGCATACATTGAGTAAATTGAAAAATTCCTGCGACTCTTCGTGAGGAGTATAGGAAAGGACAAGAAGGTCCCCCATAAGCTGCATAGCAACGGCTCTCGGTGTGGTAGGAAACAGGCCGACCACGTCGAAGGAGCACAGAGTGGTGCCCGGAGGAAGCAAAAGGTCCTTAAGTTTATCAGCTAAGGAAACAGAATTTTTGATCGAGTAAGTCGACTCATACTCATGGCGAGATTTAAACCAGGAGGAAGGGAGGCACAGGATTCGATTCGAGCAGGCATTTTTTGGTCGTAGGCTTGCTTATTAAAACAGTACTTTCATTAATAACCTTCCTAACCTCTTTGACGTACATAGGGAAATTGAAGTCAGCATTTTCAATGGCCTCACACTGGTGAAGCACTTCTTCAACCTTAGTGACTTAGATGGACTTCTCCATGACGACTATGGAATTACCTCTATCAGCTTTCGTGAGATATGATCCATCCTTCCTGAGCTTCCCTCTCAGACTTTTAATCACCCCTCTCGCAGAGCTACTCGTGCACGTAAGCGGAGTATTACGGACCAAATCAGCACACGCTTTTTGAGTATTAACGCCAGGATCGATCTTCACAGTCAAATCGACTACGACGTTCGCGAGGGCTTCAGCATTATTAGGAGGAGGAGGAGGGGGGGGGAGAGCTAAACTTCAAACCTTTCTTCAACAAGGTAGTCTTGTCGCGAGTGAATTCTAGTCGACTGCAATTTATGATGCGAGACTGATTTTTGAACAGTAACAGCTTCTATAACATCACCTTTGAAAGATTTTGGCATTCGAGTCTAAAAGGGGGGAATTTTTTTTGTTTTTGGCGGGAGACCCGCTATTCGTTTAGTTACTGAGGACGCTCAGAGGAATTCCTAAGGCCGGGGGGCATAACGCTGGGACTTGCAAAAATTCCGGACTTTTTTATACTCCTCTATTAGCTACTATAGGGACTTGGAAAAATTTGCTAGTATAGGAACTTGAACAATTTTGAGCTCTTCTATGGTTGGGCTAGTATAGGGACTGGGAAAAATTCGTGTCTTTGATTCTTAATGCTGGGACTTCCGAGCTCTTCTATACACTCAGCTTTCTATCATCAGCCGCGGGTCTTCCGCAACTCTTGATCCCTGAACAAGAGCCTATAAGTTTTTTTTTCTCTACCAATTGGAAGTAGCTATAAGATCTTCTTCTTACAGTATAGTAGTGCCTGGTATAGACATGGTATTATACTACAGGACATGTACGGACACAAATTTCGAGATTAAGGGTAGGGTTCAGGTTTACCAAGGTCAAAATTTCCCTACATCCGATGGTCATGGAAGTACGTTTGCAACTTTCGGAATTAGGGGAGAGATAAATATGCGCTTTTTTCTGGGGTATCTCCCTCTGTTAGTTGCGTTCACAACATCAGCTGGAAGGAGTCGTTCATAAATATTTTTAAAACTTGAAATTGATAATTTCTCGAATTAATGCAATGTTCTGAATTACGGTTACTTATGATTCTCATTAGAAGGGGAGATACTCTTGCGAGAAATTACTTTCTAAAATCACAGAAAAAATTTAAAAACTGGAACGCTTTCGACTGAGTAGCCATCTTCAGCGAATACACGAACACCATTTTCTTGTACGGTATTCGCTGAAGATGGATATTTATTCGAAAACGCTCCGGTTTTTACTCTTTTTTTTTTTGCGGTTTTCTGCAAGTAGTTATTCGCTATAGAGTATCACCCCTTCGTTTTATCTAATTTTTGTTGAGAAATAAGCTGAAGAAAATGAAAACTAATCTTACATTTAGGTCCATCTTCAATCAGATAAAATAGAAACCTATTTACAGTGATAGAATCGCAGGCTCATTTCTATCAATTTTCTCGATGAAATACTGCCGAATATTTCCATCTAGACCTGAGTCATAGAGTTAGAGACCAGTTACTGAATTACCTAAGATTGACCACTGTATCGACTTTCATTATTGGTGTCATTATAAGTAAATAGCAAACAATTTTCTGGCTACGTAATGATAATACAATGCGCGTATTCATGATTGCGTCCGTTTTTGATACTTTTTTCAGCTGTAGTGAGCTTTCATCATCTGAACAGTAGCCCATCGAGTCATCGCCAAGTAGCCTAGATGACAATGTGTCGAAAAAATCGAGCTTGGCGGCTGCAATCGATTAAACCGCGCTGGAAACATCCTTACCAACGCCAACTTCATTATCAACGTCTTACGTCTTTATCGCCGACGATCAGTATAATGAATAAAGATTTCTACCAGGATGATGATCTCTGAGACGGTGCTGGACTTCAATCTCCTACCAGAGCCAGAACAATCCCTTAAGAATTCTTCGCGACGATTCTGGAGTTTTCGTTGGATAGGGAAACAATTTTCTATTTAGTAACACGCCTCATTCAATTCGGCAAGTGTGCCGTCCGTTCTCTTCTTTTTTTATTGGAAAAATTTTCATTAGATATAATTGCATATTACAGTATTTTGATGATAAGGCTTTAGTGCAATTGTTATACCCATCGAAAACCCAAGATTTAACGTATCTTCTCTGCTCACGAGATGACCTGATCAGATTTTTCATCTTGGCGTCGAGTGTTTTCTCCTATTCCTACTAATTGTGTGTTGATTCTAAGAAACAAATACTGTAACTATTTTATGTGCTCATATCACCTTTATAGCACCCAACCTGAATACATAAACCTTACGATTCGACCAAATGATAGATTGTATGACGTATTAGGACTTCCGCCACCTCATAATTTCTTTATCGTTATGTTGTGAATAGCTGTGAAGTAGTTTAAAATACGAGTATATGAAATAGCATTTCTTTTTAGCTGAACTAAAAATTTAAGACGCTTTAGAGAAGATGAAGCTAGAGAGAGAGAGAGAGAGAAAAAAGAAAGTGAAGAATGGTTCTTTTCCACTTGATGCCGCTTAGAAATTCATTACTCATATAATTTTTTGGGTGTTACTGTGCTACTTTTTTAGATGGGTTTTAAAAATATTTCATCTCACCCGAATTTTTTAATAATATTGTTTGATTGTCATATGAACGAACTAATTTGCTCTTAGCTGTTTTTTTGAAGATCGAGATCTAATCTTTGAAAAATATGATAAAGTCCTCTTGGAGATTTTGCCCGGATGAAATTTTAGAAGGGATAAAATTTTATATTTTCTATTCAAGGATTTTTCATGGTTCTAAAGCTGAGTGCTGGCAGACTGTGACTGAAATTTGAATAGGTCTTCGTACATTAATCCAAAGATTTAACCGAAATGCAATTTAAAACGAGAAAACTTTTATTGATGAACGGATCAAAATTATACAGTCATTGTTTCCAATAAACGCTTATCTTATATCACAGTTATTTCTTTTTGAAGTCTCCGTACATGAATGGGGTTGAGAATCCACTCGAGTAGAAGGGTCCAGACGCCAAGCTTTTACCGAAGCTGTGTCCTAGACCATATCCAAAACCGCTGTTCGCGAGATGATACTGTTTCAGAGACAACGGGGTACCGCTCAATGAAGCTAATTTTCCATCAAGAAGAGAGGATCCGTGCGCTAGACTTTTACCGAGACCGTATCCCAAACCAAGATCAATTCCATTGTAAGCCAGAGATGAACCAGCCAAATTCGTTCCTAATTTTCCTTCAAATCCCAAAGGGAGAGCGTCGCCGAGGTGGTATCCAGTACCATATTCGAGACCGCTGTTCGCTAGAGAGAATTGTTTCTGGAATAATGGTGTGCTTTCCAAATAAGTAGATTTTCCAAGTTCATCAGCAGCAGCTGCCGCGGCACACGGGTCAATTTTTTCCATGAAAATTGGCTGAGGTACTCCGACAGGTACTGGTCTATCAACTGCAACTGGATGTGGCACTGGGACAGGTATATTTTTCTCGACTGGAATAGGTCTATCAACTGGTACGGGCATGACTGTTTCATAAGGAATCGGCACTGGTCTATCTACGAGATGTTGAACTGGGTAAGGTCTGTCAACTGGCACGAGTCTTTCGACGGGGAAAGGTCTGTCAATGTGAACTGGTCTATCAATTGGTATTGGTCTGTCGACTGGCACGGGCACAGCGTGAGGTACTGGAATGTTCACTGGGTATGGCACTGGTTTGTCTACTGGCACTGGAATTGCTTTTTCAACAGGGTACGGATATGGTTTTGGAACTTCAACTGGAATTGGATGAGGTACAAGAGTTTTTACTGGATAAGGAATTGGTCGGTCAACGGGAACGGGAATACGTTTTTCGACTGGGTATGGTTGCGGCATTGGAACTGCGACCGGGATATGTTTCTCAACTGGAATGTGTACAGGCACTGGAATATGTTTTTCAACAGGGTATGGATGAGGAACTGGGACTGGAATTGGTCTGTCAATATGTACTGGCACAGCTTTTTCAACTGGGTACGGCTGAGGTACGGCTATATGAACTGGAACTGGATGTGGCACTTTAACTTCAACTGGATATGGTTTTTCGACGGGGACAGCGATTCTATTTTCTATGTAGACCGGAACTTTCTTTTCCAAAGTTATCGTTTTTGTTCTTTCGACTGGAACTTCAATTGGTTGTGGTACGAGGATAGCTTTTTCGTGATGATACGTGATCTGTTTAACTTTTTCTCCACAGGGATGTCCAAGTTCCGCGCGACTCAGTTTCATTAAGGGAGCTGACGGTAAAAGCATGGATGACGCTGGCGTGAAGAAAGGATTCGCTAGACGGAATGCCGATGACATACCCGAAAGAGGAGCGGTAAAGGCTGGTGTTAAGGAGGCAGTTCCGATAGATGATGGAGTTAAAGTTGTGAGTGAACCAAGTGGAGCTGATCCGGTAGTGATGGGAGCTATTGGGAGAGATGACGCTCCTAATGGACCAGTCCAGGTAGTTCCTGCAGTCGTGAGAGGCGCACCGATCGAATCTGAGTACAGCGTGTCAAATGGACCAGCGAAGCCGGCGCCCCAAGAAGCCGACGTTATTGGATACTCGAAACCTTTTCCAGTAGAAAGAAATGGATGGTAGTAGAAATCTTTTCCGTAAAGGTACGAATTCAATGGATAGTCGAAACTTCTTCCGTAGAGGCCTCCTCCTAACGTATTGAAATTGTAAAGGCCTCCCAAAGTGTTGTATCCGTAAGATCCCCAAGGCAACGATCGTTTGGAGGCTGTCTTGGTTGGTTTTCCAGTATTCTTCACGTTTTCAGCTAGAGCCGCTGAGAAGCAGAGGAGTAACAACAACTGCGAAAAAAAGAAAGAAAATATGTTATTATTACGATGGTAAAATTGATGCAGTTTGTTGGATTTTATGGTGGCCTCTCATCTTATGCCTCACTTTGATGAAACAGGCGGTTGCGGTATATCAGAATATTGTTGAAAGGTAAATTCAATTGCCCGAAAAAGAAGAAAAAGATTGTTCAAAGGAAAATTAGAACAAAATCTTGAAGGCTTACTTAATAAGAAGAAGGAAAAAGAAAAAACCCGTGACGGAAAGAGAAGTAGACTTATATAACTTGAAGCGAAAAAATACGCTGATGGAAAAAAAGGAATCTAGAGACTCATGGCTGTATCGTTTTTCATCAGAACTGTCTAGAAGAGAAATATTTCTTATACTCAGTCCTTTATCTATTTCTCGTCATCACGTATCTCATGCCTATATTCTAGAAAGGAGATGGAAGTGAAAATGTTTTCATTTCCAAGTAGAGTATGGTCGGCGAGATTCTCTTGAAAAAAGCGATGTGAAGGAAAGACCCGCAACTAGTGCAAAATCAACAATTGATTTGTTTTTTCTTTTCTTGAAAAGAGCTGGAGAGAGAGGAGAAAAAGATTCATAATTCACTTATTGAATATTTTTTCCCTTCTTATTTGATTGATAGCTAATTTTTTCTCGGTGGATTAATTAGAAAATCGACTCAAATATTGGAAATTACGCACTGATGAGACAAAATCAAAAAATCTTAATGTACGCCCACCTGTTAACGGAAATATTCTAAGATTGAAATTTGTTTTTTAGCTATCCCGAGACTCTCAGTCTTCTATAAAGAACGATGACTTATTATCCTGGGTTTTTCATTTTTTTAATCTTCAAAGACATTAATATTTTCAATATTCGATCTTAGAGAATGACAAAAAATTTACACAAACTATTTGCTACATACTTGGTATAAAAATGTTTTGATGTGTCTTGCCTCTCTCCTTATCATTTCTCTTTTTCTGACGGGATTTGGAGTTTTACTCAAGTTTTAGAATTATACGATAAATTAATTCTCGGAGAATGCGAGGCATGCAACGTTAGAAATTCAAAAAAGCTGAAATATCGAATCTATAAGTTCCTACTAGAAAATATTGTATCTATACAAAACGGGCATTGCCAGGCTGTGGGTATTTTATTTCGAGCGAATCAATCATTCAATTTTAAGCAGTTGATTAATAAAAAAAAAAAAAAAGCTTTCAAATTGAGAACAGTCCTGTAGAAGTTTTTGATTTACATTCCTGAGTACCTACTAAACATTGTGATTTTTAAAATCTAGTGACTCAAATTTGAGTGGTCAGATGTAGAGAGAGCAGAACGAAAGATTAACACTGATGTATGTGAACAAAGAAAGAAAGGAAAATGAAAGACCTGAATTACTCTCTAAGACGATATTTGATAGATTTTATTCCTTTTGAAAAATCCGAGTCTATTTCGTCCCAGACCCAATTTAGCGGCTTAATTTGAAACTACTCGAACTTTTGCACCTGGATGCAACTATACTGCATGAAACTCGTGCAAAACAGTAAGAAATGGCTCTTGGTGCTATGCCTCTTGTATCAAACTTAGCATCTTACGAGCCATTTTTTCCTTTTTTGCACTTGTTCCAAAAACACTGGATTAAAGAGCGAGACTTCAAAAAAAATTTACGATTTTTGATCGAAAATAGAGGTCAGAGGATGATGAAGAGAAAACTGACTCAAATTAATTTCTTTTCTTTAAACGCGGAAACGAAACTATTGTTTTTTCGAAAATGATTATTGGAATAATGCCAAGAAGAGCATACGAACTCTTGATAAAATCACTTACCGTCAACTTCATGATGGACGCGTCTGGTCCACAACAATACGACCACTTGACTTCCGAAAAACTTAACTTCCGAAAAATTTAAATTCAACTAGGAAAGTCTAGCACACATTGACCACAAGCTGTCAACAGCCACTGACTGAACTGATATCGGTTGGTCAGGATTCTCTTATATTTATACGATTTCCACGAGCCATTTGTTTACACCCTTTGCTGTCGTCAGTCTAAATGGCTACCCTAGAGACAAACAAGCTTAATTGTTTTCTTGGGTAATTAGCTTTGTTGTAACCTGGTCACATTGAATCGGATCATTATATAATTTCGTTTTGGATATCTATAATGGCCCATCTTATGTTGCCGCAAATTGGAATTCATAACTAATTACATGTTTTCTAACTTCTTTTATTTTTGTATTCTTGGAATATAACCTTCGGGATTTTCGAAGCTCCGTCGATCGACTGCACCCGTATGGTGTGTGGACAAATCTCGTGAATCTGCGTAAATCTCATAATCAGAAATTTCATTCAAGATTAACGCCAGCACGATGAATGCCTTTATATGAGAGAGGAGCTATAGATAGAAATAAGTGCGAATAAAGCATGGAAAGAGTTGGTGTAAGGCAGCGCAAATACTTATGAGGAAGAAGCTTCATTATATTACTGAAATCGCTCAATGAGCGAAAAAATTTACTACAACGCGATGTAGGATCTCAAGAACGACCATAACGCGAAATGTGTGTTCTTAGTACTTTTGAAAACCCACATACCGCCCCGTCGTGGAACTTTTCCTATCGAATTGTCCTGCTCTAACCTTATGAAAGTATCTATAATCTATAATACAATATAAATGAAAAGACTGGATTGAAGAACATTCGATCACCACGATACTGATTGAAATTGTTTGGCACAGTCTTGGTTGAAGGAAAACGTGGGGCTCTCAAGAAGCAAGTATGTTCTTCGAAAAAGTAAGTTGCTGTAAGGAAGGCTTTTGCCGCGCAAGAGTGAATATTGATAGCTGTAGCCTATTGTATACCTCAGTCGTGTCTCAGTACATAGGATGGAATATTCATCATGTTGTACAATACAAAACGCAGTAAATATCTTTTACAGTCTCTCTGAACCTGATCTCGCGTAGAAAAATTCATGGACTCTAACCTTAATTTCTACATCCCTTAATCGAATTCAACTCGAGTTGACGACCTCATCAAATTATGACGCGAACGTGATGGTTAAAAGGATTCGAAGTCCTCTTATCGATGTAGTTGAAAAATTGAATAATATTTTCAAGCTCCCTTCTTCGTATACGTATTATAAAGCTCGACGATCAAAAAAACTCGCGAGTTTTCCAACATAGTTGAAGAAATAGAGGGACTTGCCGCTGAACCATGTCAACCGTCGGTCGACCAAGAATCGACCGAGAATTTATTTCTTCCAAAGTCTTGGGTCGGTTGAAATTGACCTCACGTCGACGTCGACATCGATATCCGGTCGATTTCGAGTCGACAAAATATGTCGACTCCTTTGCCACGTTGATTTCAAGTCTATATCGAGTCGACTCCCCAAATTTTTGTCGACCTAAAATCGACTGCTCTGTTGGGTCGACGTGCGGTCGATTTTGGATCGAAACGGGCGAAACTAAATCGACGTCGATTTGGTCGACATAAGGGGTCGATTTCGAGTCTATTTGAAGTCGAAATGGTTTAACGGGCTTATTGTTGGACTTGGGCCATTTTTGTTTCGTTAATTGGACATTACATGACGCGGGTCAATTTTTTTGAAATAACCCCCTTTAGAACATGTCTTTTGTAAAAGTTCAACAAAGAACGCAGTGAGCCTGTTCTGTGGGTCGAATTGGTTTTGATTGAGATTTCAAATTGAAATCTTGAAAGAGTTTCCAACTTTTTCTGAGTTCCTTGTATCATGGGTGTATAATCGTATCCTGAGAGTTGAAATTATTCCAAGTCTCTTTCCTATACTTTTATACTGATCGAAAATCAAAATTTTTCCGAGTCCAAGGGGACTTGTGAGACTTTTGACAGTATGATAGGAAGGGGATTGAACCATTTTTCCAATGCTGGACTTGAACCGTTTTTGGTTGGGCATCATACTGCGCACGGAAAATTTTTCCCATAGAGCAGGTTCCCTGTTGAAATTTCGACTCTTGAGCTATACTTGGACTTGGTAAATTTTGTCTCTCCAGCTATATAATATGATAAGAATTTGGGAAAATCCGACTTTCTTGCAGTGTATGATGAAAAGGAGAATTCGGAAAAATTTCGTCTTCCAAGGTGTATGTATATTATAGTAGAGCATTTGGAAACAATTTCGATAGGCCAAAGTTGCAATTTTTTACACGTCTCCTCGTTTGACATTATATTCTTCGAAGTCGAAATTTCCTCAAGTCTCTCCAATCTCAAGTTGCCGGTCGGCGGAAACCTGAAATTTTGAACATTTTTCGCGAAAGGAAGAAACTCCCCCCTCTCCTTCTCGAGTAGCTCAATGGTCGAAAATATTCTAAGTCTCTGGATATCACCCGTAGATAATGACATCAAAACCCCGCTAACAGACGTTTTCTGAGGTTCTCTTAACTCAATAAAACGAAAAGTCCCCGTTAACAGGACATGATGCAAAGGAAAGTTTTGAGCCGGGAGATAACTCGAAGGAAGCACCTAAACAGAAGAAGTGACTGATAACGAATGAAATGGGAAGACGAAGAAGAAGAGACAGAGAACTTTCCGCGTGATGTGTCCAGAAACGAATGTCTCTTATTTCTGTTCCTGATTTCGTCTATTCGAGCACCTGAACTGTGGATAACAGAGTGACGACTGCGCTGAGGACATCATGTATCATATCTTTCTCTTTCTCAGTATACAAGTATTTTGCTGTTGAGTGTCAGTGTGGCCGTAGCCAGGAATTTTCTCCAAGTCCCAGGGTTAAGAGTCAGGAAGGTCACGAATTTTTCCAAGTCCCATCGAGAACTATAGAAGAGCCAGGAATTTCTCCAAGTCCCTATAATAGCAAATAGAGACTAGCTAATAGAGACAGTGGCGTAGTTATGGTGGGAGGGTTAACCCCCCCCCCTCCGAAATTTCCTTCGACATCAAGAAAAATGAAAAACGTGTAATATATAAAATTATCAACCTTAAAACTCACGAAATTTTGGTGTAACTACGCCACTGAATAGAGAGGTATAAGAGAGCTCGAAATTTTTTCAAGTCCCTGTACTAACGAGCCCATAGAAAAGCTCGAAATTTTTCAAGTCCCTTTACTAGCCCATAGAAGAGCTCGAAATTTTTCTAAGCTCCTATACTAGCTAATAGAGGGGTATAGAAGAGCCCGGAATTTTTTCAAGTCCCGCAGCATTAGAGTCAAGAAGGTCGCGAATTTCTCCAAGTCCCTATACTAGCCTATAGAAGAGCTTGAAGTTTTTCCACGTCCCAGCCTTAGGCGTACGCGGACAGAATTCCTCTGCGGGTCCTCAGTAACTAAATGGATGGCGGGTCCCCCGCCAAAACGGTTCACGGGGGAACCTACAAGACTACATTGCTGGATAAAATCGAACAAAAGTTCAATATACTTTGACGAAGGTTTGCAAATTTCTTCCAAGTTTCACACCTATCATATAGAATAGCTCAAAAGTCGAAATTTTTCCAATACCAATTTCTTCATCAATGGAAGCAACGAAAGGCGCGGCGGACGGCGGATGCCGAAATTTTCAAGTGATCTAAAGTTTTATTTTTTCAAGGACTGAACCGACAACAGACGCTCCCAAAGAAAAGGTTCCCAGCTCATTCTATTCAGTAACTTTTGTGGAAAATTTGGTAAAATCCGCGCTCATTCGAGAAAATCCCAACGGAAAGTCGGTTCTGATTATGCTGCAGCTGCGTGAGTTTTCTTTTTTCCTTCTCGTTTCTTTGCGGAATTCGTTACCAGCGTGTGAGCTGAAAGCTCACTAATTTCTCTGATAGAGCAACCTAAGTCTCAGTAATGTTTATTCATTTTGTTTTCATTTCTTTTCAAGGTAAAAACGTCATTCGGAACACGAGTAATGTACAGAGTCGTTGTACTTCTCGCACGCATTCCACGTACGGTTTTTTTCTTCTCCTATTTCAAAAATAAACGACTATAATATTGTGAAGTACAGACGATCGAATTCGTGCGGTTCGAAACACTCAACTCGTCCCCCATCATTAGTAAAAAATTAAGAATAGTAACATTGAAAATGCTGAGAAAAAACGAATTTTTATATGCGTATGCGAAACGCACACGAATTAGAGACGAATCGTATAATAAGTCAAGATTTTGAAATTTCAAGGTCGTGTCAAAGAGCAACCGATTCGCGGGAAAATTCGATAATGCTGTAAAGGAAAGGACTACACGCGTGAAAGAAAGAAAGCTAGAGAGAGAAAAGACGAGAATAAAATTAAATCACAGAGTGCCTACGAAAGAAAGAAAAAATAATCACGTGACATTGAGTAGTGCTTTTGCAACATTTCGTTGTGTTCGTATGTTATGTAGGTTAACGACACACCAAACGATTAAAACCTAACGGATAATAGACTCGGTAGGATTGTACGTAACGTTAGAGTAACGATTTACAATAATGGCTTTTGAAGTGTTGATAAGACTGATCAGGGTCAACAGATAATGGACACCTAGAGAGGAAAAGAAAGAAATTTGACTACTTTGAAAACCAAGGAGCGTAAATTTTTCAACATTGGCATTCTATCTGACGTTCAGCCTTCTTCAGTCGTTGTAGGGGCAGGATCATGTACATCGAAGCAATTAAAGAGACGGATAGAAAAAAAAAAAAAACACATCTTAACCATACGACGTTCTATGCACGCTTATTTCACCATCGGTCATCTTTTGATACGAGAAGGGAAAAGGACATGCACACTTGGATCGCAGTGCAACACATAAGCACAATAATCAAATTCTGCAATTGTGACAAAAGTTCTTGAACGAATTCGTATTCTACTTATGAGACATTTGGAAAGATAATTTTTCATTTTCGTAATTTTAACCGATACGAGTGAAAGTTAGAATTTCCGACTTCATTCGACCTGAACTGGTTCTGTGGACTATGTCAGTATGTATATTATACGAATGTAATATACGCATAGAATATCCGCTGATGATGTAGACCTAATATTGTTGATGGTACTGAAATCGTACGATTATACTGCTAATTCGGTTACATCACACAGCCACAGAACGGCGATTTTATAAGAATAAAGGTCATTTGGTTGTTGAGTCGCATATCAAATACATCGTGCAAACGACAACGAAAAAATATTTCAATTATTTAATTACATCTTATTATTAGACTCGTAAGTTGCATTCTCGAATTAGGTAATTGTGTTATATGGACACGAAGAAAACAAAAACAAAAAAAAGAACGTACCTAAATCGATGTCTACCACAGTGAGACGTTTTAGGTTTTATACACTAAAATGGGAATTTTTATATGCGAAGATCGACATAAAGATCACTTTGTAAAGAAGAAGGAATGGATGTCTTTTGAAGTTGAATTTACACTCGTATGACAAATTAAATCTACAAAATTTGCTTGAAATGGGGGAGGGGGAAGGGAGGGAGGAAAGCTTGATTCGCCTCCTGAATGAGCGCCTGATTATTTTGTGTAAAAATCCGAAAACTCGGAAAAAGTAAATTTCAAGGCCAAATTAAAAATTTTCAGGGTGATTTGTTTGACCAACCTCGGATCTCGTCTACTCTTCTATGGTTTACCTAACGCAGGGACCGAGAGGTATTCACATTGATGTAAATACAAAAATGAAACCATCACAGACCCTAAAGAAATATCCTCGGCTTTTGCGACTCATTTCTCTTCTGTTTTTAGTGCTAGTGGTCCTCTGGTGGATATAGAGGATATTGAGGGAATGGGTGGCTGCACTTCGCTTAATGTTGATCTCGGGGGGCTCATGGAGGTGGACGTACGTATGGCATTGAAAAAATTGAAACCAAAACGGGGCTTAGGTCCGGATGGGGTTCCGGCCTATATTTATAAGGCATGCAAGGATCTCCTATCGGAGCCACTAACGCATATTTTTAATGTGATTATTAAAACTTCCGTCATACCTCGCCCTTGGGTTGTGTCGAAGGTGACCCCAGTCCCAAAAGAAATCGAAACTCACGACATAGACAAACACAGACCTGTGGCTGGTATTCCTACCCCCATGAAAGTATTTGAATCGGCCTTATTCAATAAATTGTATGAGCAAACGCAGACAATAATCCCAAACTCACAACATGGTTTCACACGGAAAAAATCTGTTTGCACAAATCTTCTCGAGTTCACTCATCATGTAGCCGCAGTCTTGGATCAGCGAGTCACGGCTCAGGTAGATATTGTCTATACGGATTTTACAAAGGCTTTCGATAAAGTGGATCATAACCTGCTATTAAGAAAATTAAAGGGAATAGGCTTCTCTCAAAGAACCCTACGACTTTTTAAGTCATACTTGGAGGGAAGGAAGCAATATGTACTTTTTAGGGGTTGTGAATCGTGTTTGTTCGAGTGTCCTTCGGGTGTACCTCAGGGTTCCAACTTGGGTCCGTATTTGTTTTTACTGTACATATTAGATATTGGAAAAAGCTTGAAGGGTGCTCGATACCTTTTGTATGCGGACGATCTCAAATTATTTAGGGAGATAAGACATGAGGAGGACACCAGCCTGCTACAGAGAGATTTGGATGCCCTAGTAAAGTGGAGTGCAGAAAACAGATTGCCCCTGAATGTCGGGAAATGCAATGTGATTACAATAAGTCGACGTAGACATCCAATTCACGCAAACTACAATATCGATAATGAAGTATTAAAACGAGTAGACGACCTGAGAGACCTGGGTGTTCGGATTCAAGCTGACTTCCATTACAATAAACATCTACAGAAAATTATATCAACAGCGAATCGCAATATGGGAGTCATAATGAGGCACTCAAAGTTTTTTGCTTATACCTCCACTTTGAAAATCTTGTACTTCGCTCTGGTCAGATCTCATCTAGACTTTGCTGATGTAATCTGGCATTCAATGACCGGTCAGCAGATTGAGATGTTGGAGCGAGTGCAAAAACGGTTCCTAAAATTCTTGTATTACAAGGATTTTAGTTACTACAACTCGACCATAACATATGGTGAGTTGGTTCTGGGGTACGAAACAACTACTCTAAGAGTTCGACGGGACTTGGCTCTGGTAATGATGCTCCGAAATTTGCTCTGCGCGCGACTGGATTCGCCTTCTCTTCTGGAGGGAATCAACTTGTACGCCCCCGTGAGAAGATATCGTACGCAAACCCTCTTTCAGACTTCTCGGTGCCGGACACTATGTTATGAATCCCCCCTAAATCGAGCTATGACCCTTTGTAACGAAATAATAAATATAAACTTCGATATAGACGTATTTTTTGGGAGCAAAAAAGAATTTAAGGAAAAAACAATACAAGCACTGCTACAATTGCATAACGGGGGTGGTTAGGCAATGCCGGGGAGGACCACACGTACACAATTCTAAGAAGAGAGATGGGGGAGTGACTGGTGGCGGGACGTAGGGCAGGATTATAGGTTCTAAATTATGATTATTAATAATTTTTATTGTAATTAAGAATATTATTATTATTATATTTATATATATTTGCTCAATTTTATCATTATTATGTTTTTGTTCCGTTTGTATTTCTTTATTTATTCATTTATTCATTTATTCATTTTTTTCTTTTTTTTTCTCTTTTTTTTTATTTATTTATTTTTTTTTCCGTTAGTATTTAGTTTGAGTGGTGTCACCTGTAATTGGTTTTCTAAACTGTTGGTGGCACCACTATAAAATAAATTACTTTAAAATAAATAAATAAATAAAATAAAATAAATAGAGCCACTTTATGGTGAACCATTGTTTACACATCATCACATACCTGATCAACGTGATCAGAGTATTTTAATATCTGATGGACTTTTTTTGATATGATGCTTCTCAACACTTGACAAATTTGAACGTGCAAAAAATCGTACAGATGAATGAATCATAGAATGTTATGCGGAAGTCTCAGATGATTCTTTGATCATAAAATATTCTGAGATATTTTGAAAAATAAGCTCGAAAAAAACCTCACGGAAATACGCATCTCTTGAATTGAAAAGATTGAGTACCCAGTGAGTGATGCAAACCCCGACCCTTCTTATTTCATGGAAATTGCTAGACAAACTTCTTGGCATCTGGGCAAAATTTCCTGGAAATCACTGAAGAATCATCCTAGAATTTGCTGGACAAACTTCCCTGGAATTCACTGGATACAATAATCCGTAGATGATTCAAAAATCAGCGAGTACACCTCGCATGAGCCCAATCCCATGAAGGCTAATATACTGCATAATAAAGGAATGACCAAAAATGCCCAAATTAACGGACTTGAAATTTTTTTATGCGCGTGCATGTGCAAACGTAAACCCCGTGGTTGATTCAGAAATCTGCGAGTACACCTCTATCATTCTTCTTCCCTCACATTAAGAGACCGTGGGTGATCTAGGAATATGTACCGTTCTTATTTCCTGGTAATTACCGCACAAGCCCTGCGAGTACACTTTGCATGGATTTGGGTTTTTGTTACACTAGATCATGTCCCCCAACAGCTATAAGCTTGAAATATTCTGAAGTAGACTTATTTTAGACCAACGAGGGAGGCAAACGTGCGAGTTAACGTCACGTGACGGAATAAACTCTCGGGTTAAACATTAATCCCTCGAGATTCGAGGGAATAACCCGGGGTTATAGAATAACTCGGTATCATATAAGTAGCCCAAAGTGTGTCAGTAACGACCCTAACTTTCGTTATGGATTATAATAATTCAGGCATCGTTTTTCCTTCCGCGGGTCATATTGCAAAGTTGGTAGGAAGGCGTGGGCCAGATACGAAAAATGTTCCAGTAAAAGTTCGTTTTCTATCCATGTTATCCGGCCCGCGAGCCTTAGGTTGCCCATGCCTGCACTATATCGAAATGCCTTCTAAATATGGACAACTTTAATCTCCTCAGTGAACTTGATGATTTTGACCTGGAGGTCCTGATGTCACACGTCTTTGATGACCTACGCTGAGGATTTAGAAAAAAAATTTCAGCCCCTATACATTTTGTGAACGAAGATTGAATTCCTTAAACTTGGCTTGAAAAAGTTTTACCTGGAGGTTCGAGTGATTTGAAACATATTATGTACCTTCAATGAGGGTCCCTCTCTGTAGGAAGTTGAAAGCTTGTCAGAGAATAAGAAATTCCATTGAATCTATTACTTTTATTGTTTGTATTTCAAAGACAGAATTCCGTTTAACTGGACACTAATTAACGCAGTGTGGAGGCCTAGGCAAAGTAGGAATATGCTTAGAAGCGCAAAATTTTGAAGAAAAATCAGGAAAATTGAAATAGGCAAAAAAAAGTATGGACCGATGTTGAAATACTGACTAGAATTTGATCGGCGGAAGAGAAAAGGGAGCGCTAAATTTTGCTTTGCCCACGTGCACGAGAAGGCAGAACCCGTCCCTGACACCAATATACGAACTGTGTTCTCCTGCATTCAAAAACAGGAAAGAGGACTTGGATGTGAAGAAGCATAACTAAGAAACTGTTTTGGGGAATCGCTGGGTGCCGTCCAGCAGACTTGGGGATCAGAAAACAAACCCTGTCTGGCAGAAAGTGGGACTTGAAGGAAAATTCGACTTCTGAGCTATAGGCGATAGGAGCGAGACTTTCGACTTTTGAACTATAGGTGATAGGATGGAGACTTGGAAAAATTTTTAAGGGTTGTGAAGAACGAATTTCAAGCTTTATTAAATAAAATTAAAATTGACGAAGTTAACCCTGCACGCTCATGATCTCCGCCTCAATTAATACCGTTAATAAAGGCAACCTCCGTGCAGCTTCGAGTTTTTCTTTGAAAAGATTTAACGTTTTGAAAAACGACATGCTCCAGCCAATCAGTCAGTTAGTGAAACTCGGGTCTCCTTGTAATAATTTCTTGATCGTGTGAGTGCGTCTAGTAGATGTATTATTAATTTAATTCAAAAAGTGTAAATTTTGAATTCCCTAAGGGCGTAGCAGGATGAGAATGGTCAAAGTGCCACCGAAAGGTGCGTCTGCCAACATTTTGAGCTATGCGTTATAGGAAGAATGAATGATTTACGTCCAGTTTTCTCCTGGGTTCTGTAGCGGAACAATGCGAACGTGAAAGAATTCGACTGCACAATGTTCGCGTTGTTCCGTTACA
Source organism: Aspidiotus destructor (assembly GCA_035079395.1). Lineage (NCBI taxonomy): Eukaryota > Metazoa > Arthropoda > Insecta > Hemiptera > Diaspididae > Aspidiotus > Aspidiotus destructor. The sequence goes on along the minus strand of JAVHKZ010000018.1, from coordinate 39,834,143 downwards.
GTGCCGGGAGAAAACTAGACGTCAAACCCCCATTCCGACCATGGCACACCACTCAGGCGATTCTGAAAAAATACGTATTTATACGATATTTGCAGCAACTCTCGGGCCATAATATTGGCTATGCTTATTCTACTGTATCCTCTGATGGCTTATGAATGTAGGAAACGCTCAAATTCAAAATTCTTCTTCACGGTGGGAAAATATTACAAATATTATTTATCGCATCTTCTACAGATTTTTCAACACTTCAAGAAACTAACGCTACAACTTATTTTATCCAAGTTCCTTGCACCTTCATAGAAGGTCAACGTTTTCCGAACCTATCATAGGTAATTATTTTTTAAATAGAAATTTTAATTTTATGGCGACCTCGCGAATTGAAAATCTGATATATTGCAATGGTGGTATAAAACGTTCGACTACGTTCAACAAACCAATGAGAAATTTACTTTTCATGTATCGTAAATCGCGTGATCCAGAAATTTATATGAGTGAAAGGAAAGAGATGGGGAAAAAATTGATAGAAAAATTATTAAGTAGACAAGATAGAAGTTTCTGAGAATTTTCAATTAGCCAGTTGTAGACATAAATAATTATTAGGTCTTTTTCGTATGTAATCAAACCGACAAAATTGCCAAAAATTTGTGTACTGAAAATTTGTGTGAAATAAGATAACGAAGCACAGTGAGAGGGGAAAATTATATAAATTTAGATTATCTGCTTATAATCAAAGAGATACTCCCACAAATACTCTCTTAACTTTCGTACCTTTCTCCGTCGTATTTCGTTCGCGGCTATTGTAAACAACCTCATGACTTTGGTTTATTCTTGCTGTGCGGCAATAGGGGCTGCGATATCAAAACACTAAATTTTGGAATTCATGTAAATGAATGTGTCCCGTGTTATAGTCTGCTGAAAAGAGGAGATACCGGTTCTATTAGTCCAGAATCATAATTTATTACCGACCAAAAGAAGAAAATTGCACAAAACATAATACCGGTAACTGCGTAAGCATTTAAGTAGAATGATATCTTCACAGTTTGAAAGAAGTTATCAACGGTCTCGTAGAAGTCTAACGTATAGTAAATCTTGAAATTTTTAGTACGTGATATCCGGTTTTATGACTGAAAATTTCTGCCCCGTAACGAAGAGCGGAGCAGATATTGGACACGCTTTTGAAATCATTTCAATACATAACGGTGGTAAGGTAGTCGAAGTGACTAAAATTTCAATGCTTGAGAATCACGACTTCAAAAACTTTTCTACTTTGGTTGCAATAAGAAATATTCATATTTGTTGAAAAATTACAGGAGTACTTTTTCCTTTTAAATTGAATGAAACATTATCAGCTTTTTCTAAGCCTCGTATAAGATGGGACTACTCTTTGAAAACCCGACTTGAAGATCTGTCACAGAAAACGACCGCGGTTTTCTGATTAAGATCACTCCCTGGAAAATCGTCTCGAAAAAGTGACACGGTTACTTGTCACGCTCGAAGACATCATCAGTGACCTTGACCGTCAGAAACAGAGGGTAATGGTCACGTCACCATTTCTGACCGTAAGGTCACAATGAACAGCTCTTTTCTTGTTGAGCAGTAATGCGCGCGGGCAAAGGGGAATCATTTGCTACGAAAGTAGAAACACTACGTTTTTCTGGAGGAGACATTTTTGCTCCTCTATCATCTTTTATTTTTTTCTCCTCCCGAACTTTTTTTCTGCCTAAATATTTCCGTCGCAGATTGCGGAGTTTGCGAGAAAAATCAATAATTTTCGTCAGATAAAAGAAGCTCCTAAAGAGGTTTGCTCCAGGTTTATTTCTTTGCTAGTCTAGTTTGACTAGAAACGCATTAAAATTACCCAAATGTGGCGGCATGAACTCACTTTTAGACAGTACTTTTATCGATAAATTACGTTTGGGATCTTATTCAGAATTCTTCACGTGTAGATTACTCTTTTTCAGACTAACTATGCCGACGTCTGGATTCGTCGCGTCGCAAGACATCATCGAGATCTTATCCACCACTTTTTGGAAAATGTTTTTCTACGAATTAAAGCCTCCTCCGTAATCTTTTCTCATTTTTTTTTCATAAGTAATTAAATGATGTATCTATTAATTTGCTTCTTTATCAACGGTCATGATATTTTTCTCTTTTCTTAAAAATCACTGAACCTGCATTACCCTTGAAAATTATTTTTTCATTGAATCGTATGTTCTTCTCCTCCGAATAAACCTAGTCTTGTTTTGGTAATTTTCATATTTCAATTTATTCTTCCTGTCGTGTAAGCTTCTCTTTCTCCAAACTTCATGACGCATTGAATGCCCTTTTCAGTATTCTTGAGTCACGATGGTAACATTTTTATCATGAATTGCAATACGTAGGAAAAATTTTGAATTCATTCATTTTATCGAATAATTTTGACGAAAAAAAAAAGTTTCAATGGTCAACATCTCCGGCGATGTTTATTCTCGAGATCTGTATAAAAAAATTTCCAGAAAATATTGAGCTAAACAGCCGTGAAAGACGATTGATAGAAAAATTTTAGTCCCCGAGTTCCGCCAAAAATTTTCACAAATTCGGATCTCTTGAACCAGAGAGGTCAGAGGAGATACCTGCGTTTGAGTACCGAAAAATGATGAGATTCCCTGTGGAGTCTCTAAGGAGGACGTGGAGAAATTGATAACCTCAATCACATGGACGAGTATGAGGCATATCACAAACCTTCACCGTGGTCTTTCTTTTCTTCTTCTTTAGCTTAAATCTCGCTCTCAAAAATTTTCACACTTTAGTTTTAAACCCAAAACGATACGATGCGAGCCCAGGATAGGTCGCAAAAAACGGGAAATGTGAGCTCTAGGCTTTGCAAATTTGTCAAAATAAGGGAATGACTCTCGCTTCTTCTATACTTGTTCATTTTTAGATTTATACATTATTTACATATACTGTATAAATCCATAGTAAAGAGTAAGTATTGAATTTGGATATGTAGAAACAGGAATTTAAATCGTCAGAACTTTCCGGAACAAAAACTACATTCAAAACTATAAGAATTTCCATTACCTGAAAATCTAGTTAATCACAATGACTCATATGGACCTGTTACGAATTTATTAAAAGAACGACAAAAAAAAAATCGACAAAAAAACGGATTTATTTTCCGAGAATATTGCACTGTAAACCGATGAGAAAATTGGCAGTTGTATGCAAGCCAGACGGATGTAATATTCCAGGTATGTACTTTAAATCACTTACATAATAAATTTAAAGAATCTCAATCGTTGCATAATATTTAACCACCTCTGATTCAAGAGTATCATAATCCTTTGAATTGATGGCCTGCGCATATACGATAACAAAAACAAATGGCGATTTCAACGTGATTTCTTCTGTCAAAATCTGAAAAACGTTCACATCGAATTATTCTCTCTTTATCGTGATGTATCAGCACCAGGATTAAGAAATGTATTTCAATCATGTAAGATCATCTTAAATTAAACTCTAAAATACGTATCTGCGTCTATCTGAAGGAAAGTGATATAATCTCTAATAGCCAGTACGGTTTTCAAACTGGACGCTGCACATCAGATGCTGGGATCCGGCTGAAGAGGATAGCCACTTTTGCGCAGCGGTCAGCCTCGACAGAAGAAATGCGTTCAACTCGATCCCATGGAAGAGGATACTGAAAGCCCTCATGGACCCAGAAGTGCCCGCATACCTGCTCAGGATGATCAGCAGCTGTCTTAGCTGCCGAGAAATCCAAGCGGAGACGTCTGCTGGTACAATGAAGCGTCCAGTTACTTGTGGGGTGCCGCAGGGGTCAGTCCTTGGGCCGCTGTTGTGGTGCGTCGCATTTAAAGGGATATTCAAAGTGAAGCTGCCGCCGGGTGTGTTACTTATCTGCTATGTGGATGACACACTGGTGGTATGCACTGCCGAGAGAATTGTAGCGGTGGAGAGCAGGGTAAACCGGACCCTAGACGAAGTGACGCGTTGGATCGAGTCGGCTGGACTCGAACTTGCCGCTAGTAAGACGGAGGCCATTTTATTCACGACTCGTCGGAAGTTCAATCCACCCACCTTTCGCCTGCAAGGTGTGGAAATTGAGACCAAGAAGAAGATGAAGTACCTGGGCATCTGGTTCGACTCGACGCTGAGCTTCAGGCACAATTTCCTGATGGCAGCGGAAAAGGTGGGCAGGGTAGTGGGATACCTAAGCCACCTGATGAGGAACCTAGGAGGACCGAGAGAAGCAAGAAGACATGATGAGCACCGCCTCGTCAATCCTCCTGTATGGTGCCCCAGTATGGGCCGACTCCATGAAGATACCATACAGAAGACAAGAGATGGTAAAGATCCAACGAAGTGCTGCGCTGAGGTGTCTTAGTGCCTACCGTACTGTCCCGACGAAGGCTCTTCGCGTATTACACCACCACCTATCAAGCTCCTTGCTGATGAGAGGGCGGTGGTGTTCAAATCAAAAAAGACAACAACGACGAACCGAGAGACTCTACGGGTCAAGCAGGAGGCCACGGGCTCCTCGCTTGAGAAATGGAAAGTGAGAATTGCCTAGAGTGAGCTGGGCAAGTGGACAACCCGTGTCTCAATACGCGACCTTGATGAGTGGATGAACCGACACCATGGCCAACTAAACTTTCACCTGACGCACGTGCTAAGTGGCCATGGCTGCTTCAACAAGTACCTTTACGAGAAGTTGAGAAAAGTTGAGCAGGCAACGTGTTCGCACTGCGACCAAGAGCGGGATGATGGACCAGAGCACACCTTATTTGAGTGCGAGGCGTGGAGGTGTGAGCGGGACAAGCTTAGTCGGTCTCTTCAAGAGATCGGGGTAGATGAAGCGCTTGATCCAAGTAGCCTGGTATCCACCATGCTGGGTTCCGAAGAAGCATGGAACCAGATGTCTGCATTTGCAGCCACCGTGATGAAGAAAAAGATGGACCGGTAATGGAATAGGCAAATGCAGAACTACGCCATGGCCTACTCGACATCTGTGGGTGCCATCAACATCCAGATTTGCAGGAAGAAGAGGACAACGATCATCCCTGAAGGTAGAGGAAGACAAAGCAACAGCAATGTACTATATCTTTGGGGATGTTGTTAATGTGTGTTCTTGTGTTTTCTTCGTGCCAGGGGGCCACTGCAGCTTGGCGGTTGCCAAGCAGAAGAGGTGATTCGCCGAGGAGATTCTTCCAACACTGAAGTTATACCCGAAAGGGTCGATTCCGATACTGGAAGAAACAAAATGAAATGCATAAGTAACCGGTACCCACTCCACCATGGAGGACGGGGCGGCGCTGCACATGCGACAGAAGTGAACGTATCTGCGTCGGATGTGCCACTGTCACAGCTCAAACTTTGCTCGTCAAATACCAATGCTCAATTAGGAAGTTATCAATTTTTCTTTTGTTTCTTATTTCGGATATTTCTTTGTAGAAAAAGTTCCCTCCTGCGCTACAAATCATTACCAACGTGTAGAATCTTACACAAATTTCAATATTTTAAGGTAGGCGTTATTTGTAGGTACGGTACCTACGAATAAAACGTTATTTGTGGCTGTACGGTACCTACAAATAAAACGTTATATGTAGGTACGGTATGTTCTTGTCTTAAATATCTACCTCAGCCGTCTCCAAAGTCATCACAGCGAGGGCAGCCGTCTCCTTGCAGGCTTGCAGAGTAAACTTTCATAGAACAGCACTCGGTAAAAGTAAAGGTCGAGCCATTCCTTCCTGCAATCCTCGCGTAACAGACAAGGCAAGTGGCCTTTCCATCACTAGCATCATCATCGTCCTTACTGTCATCTGCAGGTACAGATTTCCTCCTTCTGGTTCTGTTAAATGACCACTGCTTTGATGAAAGTTTTGAGCGACCTCTGGCCTTCACTCTCTTTTCGGAAACCAACTGGCGTGGTTCCTCAGTTGCACCCTCGCTGTGATTTCAGGGAAAAAATAATGTTCCATCGGTGGTGTCTCTGCTTTGTGAGGTAGCCTGTGCACTTGGCAGGCCTTCATTGGGCGGTACACATGAACTAGCTCTTGCATTCAAAAAAGTACCATCATATACACTAGTTTCAACATTATTAGACGTGAAACATTCAACCCTGCACCATTTGTATCTTCCTATATGAAAGAACGTCACTTTGTTCATGAATCATCTGACTTCTGTCTTGTCAGAGTACTCTCGTCGATCACCAAATACTTTTGAAACATACCGTACCTACAAATAACGTTTTATCCGTAGGTACCGTACCTACAAATAACCACTTCGATATTTTAAAATCTGCGACAATAGTGTTGGAAAGACTGTCTCTTTTCTGAAGAGAGACGAGAAACGATGTTGTCAAGAACGAGATTGTGAAGGGGTTACTTGGCTGCTAGGCAAGGTTCTTCTGAAGCAAAAGGCGTTCTAATTTATCAGCACACCAACGACGTCACTGCACTTTGTGAAAGAGGAAACCTTTCTTTGAGAAAATCTTGGTTGCTACGTAACTGATCCGTGTCAAGCCATTAGTAGACACACATGGATTTGTTTTAAAGCTGAGAAAAGAGGACATTCTTAAATTTGCGTGGTAAAATTGTGAGACGAAAATGACGTCATAGTGACCTTGACCTACTTTAAGGACTTGGTAAAAATTTTAAGCTCCTTTCTCTAGAACATAGGCTATGATATTACACTGTATCACACTGATAAACGTGTTTGTTTGGCTGAGAAGGGGGGAAGGAGAGCGTCAGACCAGAGTTCTTGCACAATTTAGAAAGGAAAAGATGATCCATAAAAATAGGTTTGTGCCGATTATTGAAAACAGATTGCTCTCTTTGAAAATAGGCGAGTGCGCGTTCAAAACATTTGCTGAGAAGTGAGTCTGATAACGAGAGAAAAATTAGTTAGGAGCTCAGTTCTAGAAAAAAGCTCAGAAGAATCCAAAATAAAGACCGGTCTCTATACGTGGCGTGTACAGTGTAGCTCGATTTATCTCCACATTTTTATTTATTTATTTATTTTTTGAGCTATTCGCCTACTCTCTGGGTCATCAGCTTGCGAAGAAGTATTATGGGTTGTTAAAGGAGTGGGAAGTAGAGGGTAGAGCGTGAGTATTGAAAAGAGTTAGTAAATGTTTCTGAGTCGTTGTATAAGGCGGAGGATGAGGAGAAAGAGACATTGAAAGTTAGTCGTTAACTTTGTAGGGCTGGACATGAGAGTAGGTGTTGTACTGTTAGGTTATCTGTTTGATAGTACATAGTTGCTAGATGGAGGAAAGAGATTAAGTAGGAAGTGAGAGTGAGGCCAATTCTGAGACGGGAGAGAGTGATTTCTTCATGACAGGAATTGCTGTTTGAGGGATTCCAAGAGGTAGGTGAAGCTTTTATAGATCGGAGCTTGTAGAGCGGTAAAAAAGTCCAAGGATGATGCCAGGTATTCAAAATTAGGGAACGGTAATAGTTTTTCAGATCATATAGTGGGGAAGAAGATGGATCATGTAATCTTTGGTTGACGGGTGGCTTCCTTAGCTGCACGGTCAACCTCGTCATGTCCGGGGAGACCAATGTGGCCGAGGATCCAGATGAAAGTTATTGTTGTTTTGATGGAAGCAAGAGTTTAAAGAATAAAGTGGATGCGTTAAAGTTGGCGTGGCGTTAGTTGCGAAAGGCTACGGAGTCGTTCAGCGGTAATAGAGCCGTGGATAGAGATTTCCATATTTGAATTGCATGTTTAACATTTTTTCGTTTCGGTGATGATGTGCTCTCACTACGTACAAACTTGTACTGTAGTTGCAGAAGCCTATCGTCATCCTAGTCTAGACTCATGAATTTCGAAATTTTTTGCGCTTTCCTCGTAATTAGCCATAATTCAATAAGTGAATAAAATATTTTTTTATTTTTAGACACATTTAACCTTCAATTAAATTCCGGTATTAATTTTATGCAAATTTCTTTAAGTAGGCATTGGAAAAAAAAAAAAAAAAGCCAAATAAAAATCGTCTCACAAGTATACCAAGTTGTATGCGACGTAAACGTATTAAACACTAAAAATCGACAAAAAATGATGAAAAATGATGACAATCATCTGTTGGCGGGCGATGCATAAGAAGTGGGTTACAGCACACATATCTAAGGATATTGAATTACGTAAAAAATCGGATGCCTAGTCGCGCTGGTTTAAATACCATCAGAATCCGCATCGTCTGTGTGGAAGTTCATTTGAATAACTAAAATCTTTTATAGTTTCCTAGACCGAATGAATAGTATATAATCCGGACATTGTTTATTAGTTCCAACAGACTAAGACGGTAGCATTATCGTAATTATTACTTCAGACTTTTGGAAGATAATTTTGTATCGATTGCACATTATAAGCATTTCATTTTTGTATAATTTTACGTGAATAAATTTCTCGTATTTTTTTCTGTAACACGTGGGTAAGATAATGCAAGTCATTTATAATATGGTCGACCGGTTTCAAATTCCTCTCGCTCTCATTTTCCCTCTTTGGGCTCGAGTTCATTTTGTATAATTTTTAGAATGATGGGCCTAACTAGTTTTACGAGTAGTCTGTTTCTACGAATGTTAATGAAAGATTCACCTAAATTTCAGAAATTTAAAAACAAAGTTTAAAGTAGAAGATACCGAGAATTTCGCAGTAATTTTTAATGAAAATGGAGAAGATTCTTAGGCAAGATCCAATTATAGGTGGAGAAGAAATTACGACGGCAAAAATTAATTATAAGACGTTGAACATTCGATTAAAGATGAGTCCCACCGGATTAAATGGTATTTGTCAAATGATCTTTCTTGGAGGCAGGTGGCTGAAAATCAATCGAGAGTACGTTTATCAGGGTACAAGAGGCCTGGGAAATAATTTTTATTCTGCTGAACAATATCAAATATGGGATAACTGCCAAGAAGTCCTAAATTTATCGAGAAGTACGATGATATATCAATGACGTACTGAAAACTCAGAAAAAACTTCATTTTTTGTTTTCGGTTCTTGACAGGTTTCTACTTGAAAAAAAGGTAGGTCGCCTAAATTTTACAGAAATAGCACGTATGTACATTATACCCGCAAAAATCTCCTTCTTGTTTTGGTCGACGTGAAGAGGTCTATGGATTTCAACAGAAAGAGAGACCCAATTTCGAGCAAGAAAATTTGAAGAAATACTTGACTGTGATGCATAATACGTGAGCCACCTATTGTAAAATTTGAAATAACCTTCATTTTTGTATGTAATATTTTTTCTGTCTTTTTTTTTTTGTCAAATGACTAGTGCCGAATTTAAAATTTTCGATGCCAAATTACATTGTTTAAAATGCCAAAATATTCGGTCTATAATGATGAGTCTTGATTGGTAAGATAAACGCAACCGATCAGCGTGAAAATCGATATGATAATTTAAATTGCATCTTTTCTTTACTAAACTTCTGCGGTAGGGTAAATTTTCGGAAGAGCGTAACCAGAAAATTTATGGAGATATCTCAGTGAAAATGTTATACGTCATGTATACCCAGGCCTGTAGTATGATGGGTACTGCAACTTTATTTCATTTTGGAGATTTGAACTTTTGACACCTCACTACTTTGGCCATCCGCCTCTCGACTCATGATCTCCGCGTGGTAAGTGTTTTCATAATCGGAATCTGAAAACAGTTCAAGTGCAGTGTACTGTCTCTTTGTTTACACTTCGAAGTTGTCAAAATTTTGAGATGATGACTCACAGGGCAGTCTTTACCTAATTTGCCAGGCGAACGATTTTATGTTAGGTTAGGTTAAAAAGTTGGGACATGAACATGTCAACTAGTCGGCACAGAGCACATATGTGTGTGATCATTCTCACTTCTTGCGCAAATCGTTGTTTCGTTATACTGATTTTCTTCTTGTCTTTTACATTTTTCTTTTCGGAATCTCAGGCCGCCTAGTCCGCCTATTGGTAAAGTCTGGCCTGATGACTCATAATGAAGAGGCTACAGAAATTCCGGTTGCTAATTTTGTATTCTTTTGAATCGCTACATTTTCTACCTGTTCTTGTCGAAAATATACCCGTATGTGGGTCTTACCCAAGAGGTACATCCATCAAACTTGGTGCATCGTCTTCGCGACTTCATAAAGCAACGTACACGTTTTTTGAGAATTTTCTGTTCTAGAGATGATATCGACCAAAAATTTATTAATTTGAAGGATTCATCAATGTTGCGAGCTAGCGTTTCCTCAGATGAAGATCGAGATAAGTTTTCTTAAAATTAGAAATTTGCTCTTCTGAAAGCCCAAACAATCTATTTTCTCCTTACGTCTCTGCACACCTACATCTAAATTCTAAAATTTACAATGCTGAACCGGAGACTCAGCTTACTTCCTCTCTCGCTCTCGATCGAAAGTTTGTTCTCCAAATCTTTCAAACTTTAATTTCGAGAGAAAGTATCGACGGCGGTTTCAATGAATCCTCATTCCTTAAATTCTTCCTCATCCTCCACCTCTTTTCTATGGATGTCAAAACACATCAATCTTGAGGAATATGACGTCCTCTTCTCCTCGCATGATTTCTGATCTTCTTTATCCTGCCAACAATTGTTGAACTCGATTAAAAGCTACAATTCCTTGGTCTGTTTTAAAACGCCCTTCATTCTAACCCGTCTTACGCATTCTTTTTACGTTTCTCACCCCCTTCAAGAACTGCAATGCTAATGATTTATCCGTTCAACTCTTTTCCTCGTACCAAGCTCTCCAAAATATCTGGCTTTATTATTCTGTCTTTTTCCTTGTATCACAAACTTCTCCTCGAACAATCATAAGAAAATTATTAGCACGTTGAACTACTCGTCCCTACAACACCATTTAAACCATGCCTTCTTTGAAACTATAACCTTAAATGTCGTCGCGAGGCTCGAAAAACAAAATTTCAACGTACTTACCGCATTATGGCTGTAGGAGGGGGCTGGAATTCAATTTTTTTTTCTTTTTTTTTTTTTTTGTTTGTACGTATCACTTGCAAATCCTGATTAATTCTTCTTTGCATTGTTACCTACCCAAAAGATGAATGGTCATGCGAGGACGTTCATCGACTATCAATATTCAAAATTAGGAACTTCTTGTTGGAAAATATACGGAAACCGTCATAAATCCAATGAAAGCTTTTCTTATCTTTGTCTTTCCCTATTCTTTCTATGTCTCTCTTTTTCTATCTATCTATTTTCTCATTATTTAACCACATTTTATGAGCGAAGAAATTTGTTATTATATGTAAATAAGTGATCTCAAAATGTTCATCCTGGATCATATTAATACCGCACAATTTTCATACAGAATCCATACTCGACTTTTTTTTTTTTTATAAATTTTTTACTTCTTATACTTTTGAAGAGTGAAAGCAATAGAGTACTCTGCATTATAAAATGAGATCTAGACCCAAATTATTAATTAATTATTTTTATTTCAATAAAAATTGACATCTTTTTTCGTGTTGCTGTTGTTTTACCTTACAAACTAGATCATAAACTTCAACGTAATTATATCGACGCTCTCTTTGAACCTTGAGATATTCCAAATGCATGAAAATAGTATTGAGTATCGGATCAGGCATTTTGAACGGAAACGGTGGCAACTGCGATAAAGGGACTAGAAATGCCTCATACACTGCAATTCCAACTCACGAATCTTTCTGAAACAATACACAATTACATAAATATCATATTTTCCAATAAGACTTGATCGTAATGAAACAGTAAAGGCTCCAAGACTGCGAGGCTTGTTAAAAAACAATCGCGTACATTTTTTTACTTCTCTCTTAGAAAATAATATGACTTGAAATCTCTCCCAATGTTTTTTGCTTAGTTCAAAATGAAAACTTCCTCTTCAGCTCTATTCTAAATTTCTTTTGACATGCATACAATGTACAACTCATTCAGACCGAGTACGCACATCTGCTTTTTCATTCGAGTTTATATTTTCGAAAATTCCAGCTTTTCCCGCGAGTATAGGGTATGATATCAAAGTAGAATACTTACTTTATTTCCATGATTCGGCAGCGTGAATTGGTGCGCCGTGGATTGGAGCAGCGTGAATTGGAGCAGCATGTAAAGGAGCAGCGTGTAGTGGAGCAGCATGCACTTCCGCTGCGGGGCCGGCAATAGCAGCACCGTGGAAAGCAGCAGGAGAAGCGTAGGCCGCGCTACTGTAAGCAGCTCCACCGAGAGCAGCTCCTCCTAGGGGAGCTCCGCTCAAAGCAGCTCCGCTCAAAGCAGCTCCACTCAGACCAGGTCCACTCAGACCAGGTCCACCTAGAGCGGCACCACCAGCATAGGCTGCACCTGGAGCAGGAACCCATCTCGTGGTGGTTCCTAGACATTCGGTTTTCCTGATGTAAGGAACTGGGTACGGCGCTGGTACTGGGTATCCTACTTTTTCAACGACTGGTACTGGAACGCTGTATGGTTGTGGTACTGGAACTGGTTTGTCAACTGGAACTGGTACTGGACGTTCTACTGGAACAGCGTATGGCTTTGGCACTGAAACTGGGTATGGTTTGTCAACATGAACGGCTACTGGATGAGGTACTGGAACTGGAACTTGTTTCTCAACTGGAACTGCGTACGGTTGAGGAATAGGAACGGCAAATCGGTTTTTCACAACGACGTCTTTGTGTACGCTGACGACTTGAGCGTGGCTCGAGACTGGGATGGCGTGTTCGTGGTGGGCAACGTGGGCGATGCCACCGCCGTAGTACGGAGCTGGGATAGCAGCTCTGTGACCAAGGAAAGCTCCGGAGCCATAACCTCCAGCATATCCGGCTCCGTAGCCGACTGGACCGGCAGAGTGGAACTCAGGACCGTGAGCGAGACCAGCACCACCTAGGCCATAACCATGGGAAAGACCGGCACCGCTGTAACCGTAGCCTCCGCCAAGACCACCGTAAGATAGTTCTTCACCCAAACTGCGTTTATCACTTTTCTTTTCCTCGGCTTGGGCCACAGCCAACAAAGCGAGAACGACGCACTGTAAACAAATTACGAACAAAAATTGATATTAGGAAAAAATTATGAAAATAAGGAAAGAACGCTAAATCTGTGCGCGCCTATGAGCATCTCGAGAAGAAGAATTAATTGGGGACGTGGTATTTAGGATCTGAGCGAATTACTAAACAACCAATATCGACAACATTACTTGTGGACAATTTCATCAGGAAAAATTACTAGAATTTCTAGAAAACTTTTATTTCTTCAGAAACGAGCACTCTCGTAAGTCGAAAATTTTCACGCAAAAATTGGGTTAATCACTTAATTGGATGAAAAAATCTCTATGATATTATGAACACCGGTAACATATTCACAATAGAAGTCACAGCTCGAACGAAAGAATTACAAAAAACTCTAATAGTATATCACCAGAATTATAGCAAAGTCGAAGACCGAACGCGCAGATTATGTAAGTATAACATTTTTTCCTTTCCTTCTTTTTAACAAGCTTGTACTTACCGAAGCGAATTTCATTCTGTTGTTTCGTCTGTATGTGATGTGCCGAAAACTGTAACGATCAAACTGTTTGCCTCAGCTGATTTGCTCCATCTTTATATAGTAACTGATAAGAAGAATTTGACGAAAAAAAAAAAAAAAAAGTAAAATAAGATGAGTAAAAAAATAAAATAAAAAAAAAGGAGGTAGACGCATCAGGCGTTGCTTTCAATATTTGCATATTCACCAAATAACACTAGATCTTGCTCCGACTTTAAAACTGGTTTCAAAATATAGGAAACCGAATAAATGTATTATGTTTCCTTATCTAGTTGAAGAAGAGAAGCTCTTTAGAATCCACAACCTATGCTAACCAATTTAGCTGCCCTCAATCAAAGACGAGCATATGTGACGTCATATTACATAATTGTCCGGTACACTTTTTTTTTTTTTTGACAAAAACCTTACCAACATTCGTAGCGAACCGTCGATTACCTGTATTCTTCCCAGCATCTTCCGCTGTATCTACGAATCTAATGGGGGTGCAGGGAGAGTATCCGTTATGTAAATTATTATCGCTGATCTCGTAAGAAAAATAATCTAAATTTTCAGCGTTGAATGTACGTACATTTTTTCGATTCGCCGATTCACAAAGAAGGAAAAAGGAGTATACATAGTTGATCTCATATCCAATTTGGAATCCAAGGACCCGGCCCGGATACAGCGCGTTGATGAGATTGATTGCGGGTGCTCATAAATTATAGAAAAACTATTTCCAAATTTATTCGACGCTACGAAAGATAGGAAATTATTTGAATTATATGCCTTGTTTTTACGCGATATATTCTGCCTCCATTCGAACTGATTTTTTTGTTTCATTATTCGATAGGAGTGCATAATTGAATTTGATCAATATTGTCCATGTTTGTTTACTATTTTTTGGACGTTTGTATGAAGGCTGAGGAAACGTGCGTCAATTTTCTGAGCAAGCAAATTGGATGGAGTTCCCCACTTCAAAAAGTTTCCCTAATGCCCAAAAAATAAAGCGCGCAGCGTTTACTTTACCTGCTGAGGTTGGTGACTCGACTATGTAACAGAACAGCATATTCCAGTGACTGTGCAATCACTGAACAACTTCCATGGGTTCTAGAGATAATGGCCCAGGCTATATCGAAAGCTGACAAGAATGGCAGCACGTTGTCATCACCCGAGTATCTTGATTCTGAGATGTTATGGCAGCATAGTGTGGCAGCATACTGTGGTGGAGCAAATACGGTTACCTGATAGTGAACACTCTAAAGGTGAGCTTCTAAACTTGGTAGATAGACTTTTTCTCAGCCTAGACACTAAACAGAGATAGCTGTTTCCGAATGTTGACGCACTGGGATGTATCCGTAAGGCATGTTTTCAAAGGGTGGCTAGACGATCGAAGACATTTGACTGGCGAGAAGAAAATTATGTATTTGAAATACTTGAGGGATGCCATCATGAGTCTGTGAGCTACGGAACGACAAGATGTAGAAGAAGGGAGAATTGACGAAGTCATATCACCCAAGGAAGAAAATTAATGTCTACTTCTAACGGAAAATTTGACGCGGATGAGAAAGATCGAACGGCACTTCAACTTCCCACCGGTAACGCCGGCTAAAAAATCGATAAGACGCACGCGGCACCTGTCGGATATGGAGATAAGAGCTTCGGCAGGCATGTATGTCTATTTGCTGTGATTGATTCAATCTTAGAAATTTATTCTTACACTACTATGAAATGCCCAAATGACTCCTACCACCACCCGGGGCACAAGTTAGTGACTCTTCAGAACTATTACTATCGAGCTATTTTTGTTCTCAAGAACAATGAAGAGAAGAGGAAAGAAATCGAGATAGGAAAGCAGATCGCAGAAACCAGTGGCTACCTTAGAGGTGTGGTGGAGGGAGTCTCTAGGAAGATGGGAACTAAAAAGGGTACCCATGATAGGACGGTGAGAAGGTACTCCGGATCGATACCATACATAGGAAAGTACACAAACAAAGTAATAAAGACGTTCCATGGCTATGATGTAAATGTGGGTGTACAGAATAACCCACCTATGGTGAAGAGATTCAGCAATGACCAGACGGAAACAAAGGACAAGGGAGCTTGACCAGAGGGTAGAAGTTCAGTTGTGAGCATTGCGGAGGCATGAAAATTTGAGATCAGGAAGATGGATCACGAAAAGTCAAGTGAGAAAGAAGATGGCAAGTCACTGGTTAGAGATCATTAAGTGTCTTTTACGACATAAGCCTGCTTTGGAATATTTTATGCGAGGGCTTCAGAGCGGCACACTCGCTTGGTTTAGTATAACTCTACTTTGAAATATTTCAGGGTAATGAGCCTTGTTGGTATAGTATAAGTCTACTTTAGTATATTTCAGATGTTGTAAGCGAACCAGGATTGACGATCTATGACGTCACCGACTCAGGACGTCACAAGCTAATAGCTTCATAATGGCTCTCGGAGTTTTCTCAGCCTAGTATAAATCCAGCCCACGCCTTTTCATTATATTAGGATGAGCTAGAACCTACAGGGGGGGGGCGGCTCGGACTCGCAAATTTCAGAATCACTGCCACAGTAAAAATTCCCATAAGGATGAGCCCAGAGCAAAGACATGAAACATGTCAAAAAGCTGTGCCCTTGAACAATCTAATCACATTTGACAGCAAAAAATTATTCATTCTGGTGATTGGATGAGAGAAAAAGAACAGAACCGACCAATAAGATGGCAGGAAACCCAGGCAACGAATAGTAACGCAGTATCCGACTAAGCTTGTTTCGCTCACGCCTTTGCGCCTCACACTCAGATAAGGTGTGCTGTTGTCTATCATAATGGTCGCAGTGCGAACACGTTGCCTGCTCAACTTTCCCTAACTTCTTGTATAGGTGCTTATTGAAGCAGTCATGGCCGCTTAACACCTGCGTCAGATGAAAGTCCAGCTGACTATGGTGTCGGTTCATGTCCATTTCCCCAGCTCACTCTGGGCAATGCCTGCTTTCCATTTCTCAAGCAAGGAGCTCTCTTGACCCGTAAAACCTCTTGATTGGTTGTTGTCTTCTGCTTTGCTTCGAGCACTACCATTCTCTCTTCAGCAAGAAGCTCGATTGGTTGTGAATGTGCTAACACGCTAAGAGCCTCCGTCGAGACAGTGCGGTAGGCACTAATACACCTCATCTTTACCTTTACCATCTCTTCTTCAGTAAGGTATTTCCATTGACTCGGCCTATACAATAGGGCACAATTTTAGGAGGGGGATCGACAAGGCGGTTCTCATCATGATCCTTTTTCTGGCTTCTGTCGGACTTTCTAGAATCCATGGGTGGCGGAATTGGGACTCTAGACAAAAAGTAGGAAAGGTGACGCTCCCCTCACAAACGACTGAAAAAAATAGAAAGGTACATGATTTAGCATTACTATTGCCAAAAATTCTTCTGAATTTGTTTTGAAAAATTTTTACCCCCCCCCCTGAGAAAAATTTACTCCGCCACCCATACTAGGATCCACATCACGAGGCTTACTTATGCAACTACTCAGCCTGCCTTTTCTGCTGCCATCAGGAAATTATGTCTGATGCTCACCGTTGAGTCAACCCCGATCCCCAGGTTCCTCATCACCTTCTTGGTTTCTATTTCCACACCCTGTGTTTTTTTGGAGGTTTGGATCCTCCATCTTCCCGTAAAGCCGCGCTTGCGTACGAGGAATAGAAGAAAAATGTATACCCTAAGTATATTATATGGAGATGCAGTATGATCATACGCAAGCATCTGCCAGCTCTTGACGATAATATTAACATTTCTTTCAGCAATTACAACACCAGCAGAGAAAATTTCTTCGTTCGTAATAAAGAAAAATTCCCTATGGACCAGAAGTTTGGTGTGGTCTACTCCGTTCCCTGTTTTGGTTGCTCCGGTTCTTACGTAGGAAAAACACATCAGGCTTCAAAGTCGAGACTCTCCCAACATGAAAACGCCAAGAACCAAAATGATCATACTGCTTCGTTCTCTCACGTCCTCAAAACTAGAGACACGTTTAATTTTGAGAAAACTGTAATCGTAGTCAGAGCTGATAATAATAAGGAAAAGAAGATTTTAAAAGAAGTGAATATTATCAAGAATCAAAATAGCATGAACTTCAAAACTGACACGTGCGGTTTATCAAAAATCTACTCCGCGACGATACCTAATTCATTACCGTCAACCTAATTTGGTCCGCACCGGTCGTTTCTTTTACACTTGTTTAGCTCGTAATCTGTCTCATTAATTGTTTGACCCTGAGGACGAATGCAATGCATTCGAAACGTTGGTCAAGTCTAAGTGTATTTCATTATTGTGAAAGGCAATGCTAAATAAGTTCCAATATTGTATTACATTCTTCACTTTCCGGTGTAAAAATTCTTTTATTCTACACAAGAAGCTCTTACAAAATAGGGTTTTTGTTTGCTTCGATTAACGTGGAGGAAGGCAACGGGCAACTAAAAAAGTGGGCAGCGAGTTTCTTAATCCCCTTTTTTACTAATTTACTCCGTTTTCAAGCACCACCTTTTTCAAGGCCATGTCACCGGATCCCTTTCCTTATACGGAAGTCCGTAATTGTAATAGGAGCTTCTCAATTCTTTTGTTCATACCTCGGCGCAGAAAACGCGCAGAATTTTTAAAATAACGTCGATCCCGAATTAGAAGTGTGTCCTTTTACGACACCTTTTAAATTCAAGCACTACACAAAACCCAACAAGCTCACGTTTTGTACCAAGATAAACGTGAATTAGGTCATCATAAATTTTTAGCATCGTATTTTTCCAAAAATTTTGAAAGAGTGTAGCCGGATGAGAATGGTCGATGTACACGAGAGGTGCTCATTCTTCGCAAAGTAAAAAATGATACATAATTTTTTTCTGAAATTTTCTAGCGGTGGGTCATGGTTGGAATGAGAGCTTTGCGCCCCGTTTTTTCTAACCGGACAATGCATTCGCGTTGTTCCGTTGCAGTATGCGGGAGAAAACTGAACGTAAAATCCTCATTCTACCCAATAAGGCACACCACTCAAAGAATTCTGGAAAAATTCGTAGGTCATTTTTTGATTTCGCAAAGAAGATGTAGAAAGTTTGGTGGAAGCACCTCTCGGGGATACATTGACTATACTTATCCTGCAACACCCATTGTACCTTAGAATGTTTTTTCTTTATGGCACATTCTTATGTATTTTGCGGCACACTGTTTGCACTACGCTGGTACAGTGAGTTGTATTGACCTTGAATCGTTTACGTATTTGTAGCCTCTTCTTCGAGTTCGACTGGGAAGCTGGGAGCTAGCATCTTTCTTCTCCTCGTTTCGTTTTTAAGGAAGGGACTGGACAAGTGGATCTCACAAATGGGCACAGCACAAACCATCGCTTTAAGAAAAATTTGAGTTATGGGGTAGGGAGCTCGTAGAGCAATAGCTACTATATTACCTTATAAGAATTTTTTTTTCCCAACAAAACTTTCTTGCTTCCAATAGTTTGATTTTTGGTGGGACATTCGATGATAATTATCAAGAACCGAAAAAAAAAAAGTTTTTACGACGTTTCTAAATCAAGTATAAGGCACGATCGTCTTGGAATTTCGTCGTCATATCAGGGACAGATTGATTTCGGAATCCGACTCGAAAGTCGCTCTAATATTTTTCGCATAATTTAATTATTTATAATTGTTACATTGTAACATACCAACGAAAATGCGTGAAGTCTTTGTACCCGCCAAGGTCCAACCGTTGCAAAATTTACTGGACCAGTTTTTTTGTCTACACTTTTACACTAAGAGCAGCATTATTTGTAGCCTAGGCTAAAAAGTAATTATTACTTACATATTGGAGATCTTCTAAACGGAAAATGATGAGTATTGTATATCGAAATACTGTTTAATATTCTAATTATTATTTTTTATTATACGGCCATAAAATCTTGAGCTTCTTTTTTTCATCGCTTTCATTGAAAACGTATAAATTTTTAATTCAATCTCCGATAATTTTTATCAAGTACATTTGCCTTCAATTATCCGCCAATTCGAACTTCAAAAAAAAATTCTCTCTACTATTCAAACAAGCGATAAAATTCGCGCAAGTTATTCCTATCAAGAAATCTGTATTTACAATCGAACATTTTTCCATGTAAACATGCAAAAATTTCCAGAGTCTAAAACGTTTGATATTAGGGATAATGGATAAAGCTTCAATACCGCGTCTCTTTTTGTAGAAGGTGGGAAAATGGAAATTTATGATTAAATTCCCTTGCTGAAAATTTTTAGATAAATTCTGTAAAGAAGGAAAAAAAATGTAATTCAGAACGGATAAGAATCGTCAGAACGTGCGATTTTATTTCAGTCTCTAAGAACCTTTTAGAAAGCGCGGCTACTCGGAATCTCGGACCAATAACCTTGACTTCGTGATTATTATAACATAATACGTTTATAATCGTATTAATGATTCCGGTAAACTTGTTCCAGTTTCTCGAACTTATATAAATTTGCAACAATGCAAAAGTGCTGTAATGAAATGACAGACCAAAAATATTTAAGGGTGCTATAAATTAAAGCTAATAGGTACTTCGTCTTACGTAATCTGCGTCTGGAAATTATACTCTTATGGTTTAAGTACCATCCTCGACGAATACACCAAATTACAGCAGGTTGGGGTTCATAATGTGTGTCAACAATACCGACAAGAAGGTATACTGTATTATACCCTCGGTACTTACAAGTGTCACTTGATCTAGTTTCTCTAATGCTTCAGAAGTATAAGTGAATATTTACCAGTTTATACTTGTATCGATTGGTACGAGGTTGCATTACCAACGTCTGGTATGTAAGCTTGATATAATGAAAAACTGAAACGAATAATTTAACATTACGTAATACACATCAAATATTTGTTCGATATATTCTTTTGGCTTTCAATTAGATAACTTCGGATTAAAAAGGAAGACATCGAGTCAATTGGCGCACGAAAATAAGAGCGATCGATGATAATTTTTCTCTTTCAAGTTGACTGAAGAAAAAGTTGAGTCTGTTTCTTGGCGCAATTAAAATGTCATCATTATACTTTTCATTTCATCGTGATGAGAGATTTATTTTGATTCGGTGTTTCGGAATTTATCGGATAGATGTTCACGTTATTGACATCCAAATATTTGCTTTCGGAAAATGAAGACACAAAACAGAAGACGACGATTACAAACAGTTGAGATGTTTCGATAAAAAAGATGGGGAACAATGAGGAGCATGTGGGCCTATGAATAGTGTGGGATAGAAATAACCGAGAGGTTTATTACGGGTAATCTAAACCTATGCACCATAGTTTGAGAATCCCAAGATCAACGGAGGGAGAGAAGGAAAGACCCTAGAGAGTAGAGAAATGAAGCTCCTCATCGCTTCGAGATTAAGTCAAGATCGAAAAACGACGGACTGCGGACAAATTTCAAGAAAGAAAAAAATAATGGCTTACTGAGAGTTGAACTACAAATATAAATCTTTTCTATCATGAAAAGTCGTCTTTGATGGTCAAAAATCCTCTCATTCAGCCTCGTCTTCCATTGCTCGGTACTTAGTCAAAATTCTTTTATATATGACTTGATGGTCGAATATACATATTTCGAATCTCCCTCCCTTATAACATCCGACGGTCGGGTCTTTTCCGAGTGCCACTTCCTAAACTGGAGATTGCCATAATTTCGATAGTTCGTTGATTCTTTGGCAAGCCCAAAATGTCAGCGTCGCAAGCTCTTATGAAAATTTGGTACAGACTCGCATTTATTTTGAAAAATGAGCGAAAATATTAAGGGAATCATTCAAGATGAGATTTCCTTTTCAATGAAAGTGCGTCGGAGAGAATGTTTTCAAATTTGTTTTTCCTACAAGCTAATTGGAGACTAAGGAGTATAGTCTGAAATCTGCTAGTATGACGTCATCAGCCGTGTCACAGAGGTTTAGTATAAAAGAGACTCAAGCAGTGCTATTTTTAAGATTTGTTGGGAGGCTTACGAGCGGAGTGAGTGATCCCGTGAAAAGAAAAGAGTAAACAAGAAAGAAAGCTCAAGTTGTGCTGATAACATGAGTCATTATGACGTCACTAGTTGATGATTTCTCTAATGTTGCTTTACATTCGTGAGATGGATGGTTTTAAGTTACAGCTCTTCGCGTCTTTATTAATCCAAGAATGTGGGCATGTACTGCGTAGACTAACTAGGCCAAGATTCTATCACAAAGTAGGAGGGGCCTTGAAATGTAAATGAGGTCTTTTATCAGTAGATATGAAACATGATCTTTATTTATTTGGCTCTATCTTGATTTTTTCAAGTTCGACACACAGCTGGATCAACTCTCGAGTTATTTTCAAGTACTCAACCGTAGTTAGGTTAGCTTAGCTTCTGTCTTCCTACGCAGGACGCTATCAGGAGCCCTTCCAGCCGAGGACGAGGTTGAAGCGACTCTCGAGACAGAGAACATATTCTGTTCAACTACCCTAGAAATAGCTGATGCCCTCAAGAAGAGCAAAAGTTGCTCTTCACCAGGTCCTGACAAAATAAATGACAAAATCCTTAAAATCCTTTATAAATTGCATCCCAAACTCCTAGAAGTGGTCTTTGAGGAATACCTCAACTTTGGGATATTCCCAAAGCATACCTATGGAAAACTGATGAAGTGGTCCGGATCCTGAAAGTTGACAAAGATGCCAAAATATGCGGAGCATATCACCCAATCACCCTGCTTAGTACCATAAGAAAAACGTTTGCAAAATCATTGCTCCCCACATCCGTGGGGTTATTACTTTATCAGAACAATAATATGGCTTCCCCGCAGGACGCGGTACCAAGGATTGCCTCCACAGTGCCCTGAGTGAGGTCGCTTAAAGCCGGAAGAGAATCAACTCACTGCAATGATCTCCCTGAACATTGCTGGTATCTTTTGGTCGGTAACTCTGGAGAAGCTGCGCAGGAATGGTGCAGTAATGTCCGGGATTACTTTAGAGACAGATTCGTTTGGTGCAGGAGCGAAAATGAGAAGAGGAGCGTAGTTTGCGGATACCCGTGAGGCTCAGTGTTGGGACCTCTTCTCTGGAACATCTCTTATTTGCGTCTAGACCGCAGAGGAGTTGCCCTCTATCTTTACCGTGGTGGCCCTTTATGGAACTGACAAAAGATGATGATTTGTAAAAGTCCGATTTTATGTGGTTCTGGTCATCCCATCTTATAGAACTGGTCAACAATATTTGAAAAAGCTATTACAACCAATACTCTTAATTCAATATTAACAAAGATACAGCTTAATGAAATAACATTAGGCCTTATGGGAATACAACCCACATCATCCTACCGGGAACAACATTTGCGCCAACACAGGCCGGTCCAAGCGTGAATGATCAACTCCTAGAGAAGATGGCTGAAGCAGGAATTAAATCCCACGCGTACACAGACGACACACTGATTACCATTAGTGCCAACACTAAAGAATCACTCGCCAATAAAATATTGAAGTCCATCATCTCAATAGGAGACAACATTATCTCTTTGTTGGATGTTTTGAAGTATCTGGGAGTAATAATAGGCTGGTGGCTCCACTGGGAAGCTCACCTAGCATATTTAGCCCAGAAAGCCAAAACGATAACACCAAAAATTGTGAGCATGTGTCTACATCTGCCCGGAAAGTGATGCTGCACGGCACAGTTGGCGCATATTGACATATTTGATGTCTTTGCTCTGGTCTCATCCTCATGGGAATTTTCGCTGTGGCAGTGATTCTCAAATCTGCGAGTCCGAGCCCCCCCCCCCTCCTTCCTCGAAAGGGACTTGGAAAACTTCCGAGAAAATTTTATCAAGAGTAATTCTGAAATCTGCGAGTCCGAGTCCGAGGCTCGGTAGTTTATAGCTTAACCTAATATAATAATAAAATAATATACAAGGCGTTTCTAGACTTATACTAAGTAGAGTATGGGAATTCCGGGCTCTTCTATACCCCTCTATTAGCTAGTATAGGGACAGAAAATTTCGAGCTCTGTAGTTTCTAGCTTATCCCAATATAATGAAGAGGCGTAGGCTAAATTAATACTAGGCTAAGAAAACTCCGAGAGCCATAAGGAAGCTACTAGCTTGTGACGTCAAAAGTCGGTGACATCAAAAGTCGGTGACATCAAAAGTCGGTGACGTCATAAGTCGGTGACGTCATAAATTGTCAATCCTGGTCCGCTTACAACATGAAACATACTAGAGTGGACTTACTACACCAAGAAGCGGGACGAACGAGCGGAGCGAGTGAGGCCTCCTAATCTCATCAGCCTGAAATATACTAAAGTAGACTTATACTAGACCAAGCGAGTGTGCCGCTCTAACGTGCAAAAGGAAAAACTCAACAAAATCCATCGTCAAATGCTTTTATGTATTGGCCGACTGTATCACTCTGGATCATAGTATGGTGTCTGCGCTATAACAGGCCAGCCACCTATGATGCTGGTGATCATGGCAAGAGCTATTCCAACTGCCGCAAAGAAAGGCTGGCCAATAGCCTGGGAATACTTTAAGAAGCCACATGAGGGTCCCTCTTCCTTGGCTGGATATCTTGACGCAGAGATGCTGAAAATCTGGCAAAGGTGAAGGGACAATGCTCCAGTGGGGAAGCTAACTGGCAGTTGGAGCAGGTGCTGCATCCCAAAGGTCAAGTACAAAACTCCTGATGTGGGCTTTTACATGGCCCAAGCCCTTTCTGACCACGGACTTTTCCGGCAGTACCTGAACAAAAGGATGAAGATATTGAGTAGCCAGTGTTCAGCCTGCCCCTCAGAAGAACCAGGTTCAGCAGTGGCCGCCCTGATGTGCTAGACTGGGAACAACAAGAAGTTTACAAATATCTTCGAGGTACAGTTTTGGCTCTCTGGGCAATTGAGCGGAAAGCAATGAGAGAAGGAAGAAGAGGAGTGCTTCACTCTCACTATCTCTCACCTAGGAGACTTTAGTAAGTCGGCGGGCTAACCGTTAAGACAACCGCTCCAGGTGCACTTCGGGAGCACCAGGCAGGGCTTTTCCTATTTAAGAATTAAGACTACATGAGATACTAATACATCAGATTTTCCATCTGATTTTGGCTTGAAATATTAATTTGTTCGGTTGATTTTCAATCCTATTCGTGGTTGCTAGTCTCTCTATAGTTTTCACATAATCAATGAAGATCAATCGTTGGTAAATTAGTTGAAATGCGTTTCTCGAAAAGTATCGTGTTTTATGTAATGAACACAAATAGATCTTTTCGAATTCAGGAACAAGTGACAACACTCGATTAATGTGGCCAGTCTTGTTATGAGTATGCGTGTATCACGAACATCTGGTTTGGGGTGCATACGTGTATATAATATGTGTAATATTAACGTATAGTTACCGGTATATGCAAGTACTCTTGTATAAATTGATAGCAAGTTCTTTCGTAATCTGGTGCATGATTGCAATAACGAGGAACGAATTCCGGAATCGGTATATGATGGGAAAACTCGTTATTAAAAGGGTGGGTGGTTTTAATTCTCCCGAAGATCGAAGATTTTGAGTCTTAGAAGAGTTGCTGCACTAGATGTAACAGGCGGTCTAAATATAAGTTCATGCTCTTTACGTAGTAATGAAGCGATTACCTGCGTCAATCAAGTGTCGACTTATATTTGCCTTCAAAATGTACGTGTAAAGAACACCACAGGGTACGAAATTGGCAATACGTAATTCAAGATCGAAACTAAAATATTTACGTTCATGTTTTTTTTAAATGTACAAAAATTCTTTTCTTCTTTTAGTATTCTGAACCTGGGCTAGGATGGAAATATTATGGAAATTTCATCAAAAACTACAGTACAACAGGTTACTAAAGGTAGAAATGGCGTTGAAAACGCGTACCTTCTTCCATTTTTTTGCTAATTCATGCTAGCAGCTTGTAAATTGAAATAAGAAAAGAAACTTTCCCCAAACTTTTGTCTTAGTGGAGAAAAAAGCGAAAATTCGTACATTTCCTGCTGTTTCATAATTCTTTCCTCCTTTCATTTTGTTAAACTGTATACCATCACTCAAGTGGATGATTGCCTTGCTAAAAGTCTTTCATTCAATTTTGACTTTCTACAGATGTGTCAAATGAATTCCAGCACTTATGAACAAACAATGGTACAGGTAGTAGTTTAGAGGATGAGCCGCCGAATCGGAGCAATTATAACCCCCTATCGGAACGGTATTTTCGAGCTCTGTGATTTTGTCCTTCAGTTTTCGACTGCGTTTGATTGGTTATCTTGAACTTACAATGTCGAAACCTCCTTTTCCAGAAAGGGGGTGAGACTACAAAACCGTTGGTAGAAAGAAGCTTTTCTTCATCTCACAGTCAAGGAGGAGAAAAAACAAAAGACCCGGATACTGAGGCGCATGATGACTCGGTCTTGTTATTCTCTTCTTTCTCTTCTTGAAGCAACACATTCTTCGCCTTAGTTCCAAATTTTTACCACTTTTTATTGAAAATGGAAGTTTCGTTCTCTTCGGCACTATGTATTATTTCATTTTTTCTGTTGTTTTTATTTTTATCCTATTTTGAGAAAAAAAATCAACTAACGGTCTACAGCGGACAGATACTAAAACTAGGTACGTAATAAAAGATCTTAACTCTGTTCTGAATGTTATTCACAATCGTTGAAACTTTTTTAAATCAGATCAATTTTCCACCCTGTCGAATGATTTTTCTATCGTCTCGTAAATTCACATACCTCTCTTGTTGACCTACCGGAGTAAGGCAACACCTTTCTCTATTATTTTCAATTTTTAATTTTGAGGGTTATTAACCCCTCCCCCTCACTTATTCAACAACCTCCTACTCCTGACGTCGAGCTAAAATAACCATGAGAGCGCCTGCAGGCTCGGAGAAGGAGAAAAAAACGTACTTTAGGCGGACAAAGACGAGAAAAAGAACAGATTTGATTGTTTTACGGGCACGCAATTTCCATTTTTCACGACTCAGAAATAGTTTATTTTCAGTAGCATTTTATTTTCGCATAAGCGATATGACAGGTAACTTGAACAGCATTGATTTGATCGAAGAGGTTGCACATTCAATCTATATATGTGCACGTGATGATAGGTACGGGGTCTATTGACAAAATGAAAAGTGCTCGAAAAAAGCTGCAGAATAATGATTACCTGACCATAATAATTATGTGACGGCGGGCCTGCACGTGAATATAATTAAAGAAGAATGAAAATTACGTAAATTTTCTTCTGTGTATCAACAGATATGTAATTAACATTAGGTACATCATCTAATTAGACGACATTCTTTGATAAGTGCGCCAGATATAGCTTGAGAAACCATTCTTTGAATATCGAGCACAATGTATCAAACAAAACCGTATAATTTTACGCCTGTATGCGCTACAGATAAGAGCTTGCGATGTTTTCAGAATTTTGATTTAATATAATGTAAATCACCAATGATAGACTCATCATTTTCTCATGATTGTATGAATCTGATGATAGAGCAATATTATCTGATGGATTTCTGTAAATTACTTTGGTTGTCTCTTAATGGCGCATCGTACGTAAACCTTACTACTCGTATAGGCTATAAAGTAAAGCGCACAAGATGTTCATTTTACAATCGAATAGCCTACCTATTTATTTCGTGAACTACTAGTAGCTTTAGTAACGATGGGCGCGTTCACCTTGATCATACGACAATTTAGTGAAAACTATATAGCCTGATACGCGTGTAGGTAAAGACCAGTGATGGAACCTTCGTTGTAATTGGATATAAATTATTTTCTCCTGTTCAAGTCTGCTACTTGAGTACATGAAAAAATTTTTTCATTCCTCCGTCAAGAGGTTGAGTTTTGGCGTAATGACAGAAAATGAAAAGCGGAAATTCTCTGTAAAAAATTAAATAACTCTAATCCATAGGTACTTCGTTCGAAGAAAAAACCCTTATCAACTTTATTGATCTTGCATCCCGTTGAAGTTAAGACAGAGCTCGTTCAACTTGATCTCTCTATTTCTTTGTCAGTACAATAAATAAGAATTTAGACTCACTCTGATCGTTTATGAGTTGGTGTCCAAGTGGTTCGCAAGGTTCGCAGTGAAGTAGCTCTGTTTATGAACGTATTCAGAGCCACTTCAATGTAAGTTTGGACCACATACTATGAGAATAATTTTAGGTTTTTACAATAGAATGAAAACAAAAAAAATTCACAGGCTTTTGCTCAGGGAGCAAGGGTTGCGGGAGACCCGCGACTCATGACAGAGAGCTCAAGATTTTCAGCTTACCTAGAATGTAGGCGTATTATTTATTTATGAAGTAGATTACAATTTATCTTTTCTCTCTTGTAAATACGGAAGAATATACTGTTTCCTTTGCGTTTAGCTTCCTTTTTTCATTCTTTTATATGGAATAGTTCTTACTTTTCCAAGTCCCATGACTTTGAAAAAAATATAATGTAAGTTACATGAAGGAAATATGTATGAAGAAATATGAAAGAAATAAGAATCACAAATTTTTTCAAGTCCCATAGAGAGCTATCGGAGAGCCAAGAATATTTCTATGCCCCTATGTAGGGGTATCGGAGGACTCGAAATTTTTACAATTCCCTGTGAAAAAATATTAAGAAAATGAGGTCACGAATTTTTTCAATTGCTATAAAGGGCTATAGAAGAGCCAGAAATTTTTCAAAGTCCCTGTACAGGAATATAGAGGAGCTTGAATTTTTTTTCAGTCACTATACAGGGTATTGAAGAGCTTAAAAGTTATCTAAATCTCATAAAGGGCTGTAGAAGAGTCATAAATTGTTTAAAGTCTAAGAAGGGAAATATGAAGAAATATGAAAGGAATATGTAGGAAATAGAGGTCACAAATTTTTCCAAGTCCCAGCACTAAGATTCCTGAGAGGGCCCTTAGTAACTAAAGAGATGGCAGGTCTTCCCCCAATAAGGGTCACGAATTTTGATAGGGAACCTGTTTTATCGGGGCTCCCGGAAAAAATGTCCGCCGTCTGACTTGACCATGACCATGAGACTTGGAAAAAATTTTGTTTTTGTCCTATCGCTCTTAGCTTGGAGGATGAAATTTGTCTAAGGAGCTCGGAGGTTGAAATTTTTCCAAGTCCCTCACCTATCACAAATAGCTTGGACTATCACGTATAGTTCGAGGGTTAAAATTCTTCTTAGTCACCCACCTTTTACTCAAGTTCAAAGGTCAACATTTTTTTCGACTTCTCCTTCATTTTTCTAAATTCCCTCTCCAATAGCTCGGCCTCCTTTCATATATACTAGTATTAAGCTAGTATATAATACAAGGAGGTGTTTAAGCCTTGTTCAAGTCCAGTATACATGTTGGTATTGTTGATGAATGATTTCTCAATAACGATCGTAAGAATGGTATCTCTCATACTTTTAACTGAGGTACTTTTCCCTTGAACGACTCAATGTTACAGAAGAGCCGTATTAGCCTGTAATGACCCCGAGAAAAGTATTTCTCGTACAAGTGACTGCGATACTTTTCCCTGGAGCCAAAGAAATCCGCATTTTACGCAAAATCCGTAGAACATTGAAAATCCGTAGATCTGGCAGCACTGATAGCCCGAGTGAAATAGTTCCTTCAAGTAAGTAGCTATGCAATATTCCATTCACCAATTGGCCTGGCCCCTTCAATGAGCCAGATATACAACGTTTCAAACACCATACGACTCGTAAAACAGGTTCCCTGCCTCCCCTCATTGAACTCCGTTAAAGAACCCGTAAATTTTTCCAAATCCCATAGAGGGCTATGAAAAAGTCAGGTATTTTTCCAAGTCCCAGCGTTACGCGTACGCGGACAAATTTCCTGAAAGGGTCCCCAGTAACTAAAGGGATGGTGGGTCTTCCGCCTAGAAAAAACTCAAATTAATACCATTACTTTCATAATCTGAGACAAACTGAAGTTTTTTTCTGAAGATAAGGCGAAAACTAACTCACAAAAATGAAAAATCAGCCTGAACTCAGGTGTAAGGGATTCCAAAGCGTGCTTCATAGATAAAGTCCTCAAGATTCAAACAATGTTCGCAAAATTTCATAAATTTCCTCGACATAAGCGTTGCTTCGCTCATCCGTCTCTCCTCTCCTTAGCCCAGTGATACAATGTTTCAGTATAGATTTCCGGGCTCGGAAGTACCGTGCAATAATTACAGCCAATCAACTCCAGAGCTATCCGAAGTAAAGAGAAGTAATCTCAAGTAGTCAGTACGGTTTTCAAACTGGACGCTGTGCTTCCGATGCTGGAATCTGGTTCAAGAGGATAGCCGAGTTAAAAAAATCTAAGCGTCATTTTGCGCAGCCTGGCTAACTCGATTCCATAAGAGAGGACGCTTCTTGGTCCAGTACAAGTCTACATATTTCAAGCTGATGAGTTTTTTTAGAATTATTTTTTATTTTATTTTTTATTATTTTTTTTTGAGGATGGTACTCGCAAATTTCTCAATGACCTCCCAGACATTTTTTTTCATTTTCAATTTTATTTTATTTTATTTTTATTTTATTTTATTTTAATTTTAATTTTACTTCATTTTTTTCATTTCATTTATTTATTTATTCTATTTTATTTTATTTTATTTTATTTATTATTTCTTTTTTTGACCAAAATTCTTCCAAGTCCCAAGGTCACGACAGGCGGCCCGGACAATTTTCAAGAATTAGGGGGTAGAGAAAAGACATGAAACATGTCAATTCTAGGCCCTCGACAACTTGCTAAAGATGATGACGCGGAAATTTTCTGAAAATGATCGCCCAAGAAAAGGAATAACGGTCTTTCCGCTAAAAAGAGGACAACGACTGCGACTGATCAAGATACTTTACGAGACAAGTAAGAAGCCAGGTGCTCATTGCTTGAGAAATAAAACGCGAGAATTGCTCGGAGTAAGCTAGGGTGTGCTATACGCAACTTTGATGAGTGGATGACTTAAGGACCATAGTCAGCTGAATTCACATTTGACGAGGGTGGCTGCTGCAACAATTACCTTCATGAGAAGTTGAGGGAAGTTGTGCGGGCTGTACGTATTCGTATCGCGATCAAGGGCGTGATGATGGACTACAGCATACCTTATTTGAAAATGAGGCGTGAAGGCGTGTTTTGTCAATCTTTCAAAGAGATTAGGGTCGATGAAGCACTTGCGCCGAGAGCCTTGTGGCCACCATCCCATAAATGCCGAAGAAGAATAGAATCGCAGGTATTTGCATTTGCCGCCATAGTCATGAAGAAGAAGATGGACACGATGATCTTTTTAACAGGTTAGCTGTAAATTATTCACAAACAGACGACGAGAACATGAAGACTGAATAGTCCGGGAATTATAAGATTTTGAAAACCGAAAAATTGCTATTAAAGATTTTATTGCTGGAAATCTTTGATTAGGTTCCCCTCATACTCAGGAACCCTTCCCCCCCCTTCTCAAACCTCATTTTTTATGGGAGAGGCAGTGGTAGACATGTGGCTGCACATGCGAGCCATGCGATACTACGCACCCAATTAATTTTGGATCGAAATTTTGTCAAGTCCCTAGGTCAAGTGTGCGCACGCTGGCAGGCCTAGAGAAAGACATGAAACAAGTAAAAACAAGACTGAGTCGCTTAGCGCCTCAGTATCCGAGTCTCTTGTTTTTTTGTTTTTTTTTCACTCTATTCCCTGACTGTAAGTTACTCTTCTTTCTCTAAAATTATTATTGGGACATAGAAAATTGTGACTCAAAAGTTCTGGAGTTTCTTTTGTACTAATGAGATAAGGAGTTTGAGAGATCCAGAAATCCTGAGACCCAAAGACATTTGTAACTTCTTGTCCTACTCAGACCTGAAAACCGAGAGAGACTGGTCAAAAAATATACGCAGTATTTTAAGATTGTTGAGGTACCAAGAAAAATAACCTTCGTATTACACTTTTGCCAAAGACTGTACCGAAATAAAAATGCTATGCAAAAATAAAACTTGTAGAGACTGCACAGATTGACGTAGGTCTACAATAATGAAAAACTTCCGAAATTTGTAAATTGCTAGGTATGCAAAAGTAAAATAAGAAAATGTCTCGTATAACTTGAGTGACGTCACAACACATTTTTTCGAGTGAGAATCTTTCTTTTTTTTCGCGGTTGCATAATATGGGCTCTTGCCTTGCTGAAGGTGGCAAGAGCCCCAAAAAAGTGAAGTCTTTATTTTCTCCTTTTCAAGCCGCTAATTCGAACAAATTCGACTCATAGTCAACTTTGAAATTACTTGGAAGATTCTATGTCAGAAGTACGAAAGTCCATCATAAGTATTTATTTCCGTCGAACTTTATGACTCTACCTATTGGTAGAATTTTCGTGCTTACCAAGTTCGTTGTCTAGAAAATATACGAATCTCACGACCTGATGCCGCGCATGCTTATCGGATTTAAATGAAAATGAAAATTTTGAGGTACCTGGCTAAGAGCACGTAAAAGTACAAATATTCCGCTCTTTAATGGAGTTCAAACTCGCAACTGTTAAAAGCAGGTGCGACAGCTGCTGATGAGATTTGAGGACAATATTTTTAAATAGGTATGTTTACAAGTATTTTCACACTAATTACCTGTGCGCCTTTTCATTTCAAACAAATAATATGAAGTAACGCGCGACCATCGGAAAACTGTTTTTGGTCATGATGATCCAATTAAAAGATCTGTTATATAATCGGATTTAAGTAGTATAGGTACATACGATTTGACGCGATTCGCCTGCATCATTGATATTGTAAAAGATACGCGGAAATGATATAAAATTCTTAAATTCGTCCTACTGTGAAACGGGAGGACTTTAAAATAGTGTTGTGGGTTTGACGTTTACGCCCTAATCGACAAATTACGATTGAAAAAAGTTTAAAAATTAACGTTACTGTCTTGTAAGTTTTACGCATGATTTGCATATTAGCCCACTACAGGGTAAACCAGGGTGATTCGGAGCGTATATTTAATGCATTCTATGCCATTAAAAAATGAGAACAGGATATTACAATTACGCGTTATAGTGGAGGGATTATTTGATTTTAATGTTTTCATGTGCGGCAAAAACATAGTTTTATGACGTGAGATTTTATAAATTCCGTGAACTATTAGTTTTTGAACGAGAAGTTTCGAACCAATTTCCTTTCTATTTTTTTTTTCCCCAAAATTCTTCAACATTCAAGTGAAGGTCGTTTATTTGTCGTTTTGTCAGTGTTTCATAATAAGAAGTACTACAGGGCGTTAATATGAGTTATTTTTTGAACAATACGCAGAAAATTTACGAATTCTATTTCCATTCAAATAGCAATCAAAAAAGAAAACTGAAATTTTTCCAAAAGGTGTCTTAGGTTGATGATAAAGCAGTCCGTTATAGTCACTGATATGCGTCGGTTGTGAATCTACGAAATTAACCAAAAATTACTTCGAGAGCATTTACAACTTTTATGTTTTCACTTTCGTCGAGTGGTCAGTTAAAATTTCTATCTCAACTTCCGTAGGTATTTTAATAACGCCCAACCTTGTGAGATTTAGCTCATATATAGTTGAATTGGTATGAAAGAAATGTCTAACAGATTCCAATACAATAATAACGGGTGTATGCACTTTTTTTTGTCCCTCTTTGTATCGCTACATTAGTCTAGTGATAATCGAAGAGCGCATCAAATAATTACAAAATAATTCATGATTATAAAATTACGAATTGACGAATTCAAAGTTCTATCAACGTAAATTCACTCGTATTAATGCGACGAAAATTGAAACTCTTTGACCTGATTCACATGTTGTAAGAATCCCGAGCGAATCATAAGTTTGGAATATGCAGTCATTATAGGTTAAGATTGAAAATATGAAGGTTACTGATGACATAATTCATCAGAATGTCTTTTGTCAAAATAAATCAATCTTTAGCACTTTTAGTCGTTCCAATTCAAAAACAGATGTCAACTAATGATGAAAAAAAAAAAAAAACGTAATGAGGCCTGATTGTATGGGCTACGCTACACGTATACCAGTATTCAGTTTCATAGATCGTCCTTGGGATGAATGCAACACAAAAAAAAATCGGTTGACCGAAAACGTACAAATATGAAAGTTAATCATTTATTCAAATTCGCCGTGAAATTATATAAATATTAATATAACTATCGTACCTAATATAATAGAGTTGAAAGTAGACTCGATTTGAACCCATAAAAATACACTAAAATAGTTCTTCTGATTTTTGACGGTTTCTTAAAAAACAGCGTACTAGTATTACTACTTTATGGTGTCCAAGATTTTTTTGCCACCTGTTGGAAAATTATGCCATTAACACATTTTTAGGAAAACAGATATAGATGCCGAGGTGCGTGCCGATATGTGTACTAGTATGGCATCTCGGGCTTAGGAAGAGGGGGAGAGGGTAGGATGCTAACTACAGATTTTTAATACATTGGATTGAGGAGAATATATTTATTTCAGACTGGGACAATAGAATTCTGCTTGTCCATTTCATTACTTATAAATTGAACGACAAAGTACGTTGTAGTTCCTACTGACTAGGATTTGATGAAAGAGAGGTGATAAATTAGGAGCAGCTTTTACAATTGCCGTACACTCTATACAATTTTTGCGCGAGCGCTTTCGGTTTAAGAACCAAGGACGGGCGAGAACAAAAATACTGCTGAAGTGAAGAACGAAACATAGAATAAACCACAATACAAATAATACGTCAATCACCCAAGTCTGAACTTGCAATTTTTCGTAGACAGTATCAGCGAGGTGTGATGAGGGAAGTATCTCGTTTACCAAAGGGGAGAAATTACGAACCGCTTTTATTATTTCTACTGTCTCCTGTGCAACGCGTTTATTTTTAGAGATTTCCTCGTGCAAGAGACGGACATTTATTTCAGGCCTTAAAAACGAATGTCTGAACGCCAGAAGACGGGCAGCAAAATTCGGTACGTTGGGTTGTCTCGTTATTTGAACATTCTCATGCTCCTTGAGTCTAGTTCTTAGGGTCCGGTCTGTGTGTTCTATGTAGGTGAAGGGACAGTCATTGCACTGGAGTCTGTAAACTTCACTCTTACGGGGTCTTCGGTACGGCAGAAGTTCCTCTTGGTGGTGTTCAAGTTATAGAAGGCTGACTTCAGATTTAGAGGTTTGAGTAAACGAGATACAGGGACGAGAGCTTGCCGAGGAAAGGGAGGCGGATCCATTTTTCTTTCTTACGACTCGTCTCTCAAGGTGGTAGCATCGAGAGCTCTAGATATAAGTTTCTTGGGAATTATTTTATCGATATCCAATTTTCTGCGCTATGAACTTAATAAAGTCTACTTCTTCCTTAAATGCTTCAGGCGTGAGGTAGGTAGACGCTGACCGATGGATCATAGTAAGAAAAGCTACATGCTTGTGGGAAAAGGAACTGTAAGAGTACCAGACTAGGTAGGCTTCCTGAAGATTTCGAATGTATGTTTTCTTTCATTGAAAGCGATGGAGAGGTCGAGAAAATTGATAGATTTACCGCCGACCTCGAGCGTGAATTTTATAGAGAAACATAGAAAGTTGATCATTTGAAGAAATTCATTTATTTGTGCGTTGGAGCCTGTTCATAGGCACAGTGCGTCATCTACCTACCTATGCCAGTATCTAAGGCACTGCAAAAGCATGCTCTGAGGAGTGAACACTTCTCTTTTAAAGAGGTTCATGAAATTTTCTAAAATTAGAGGTGATAAAGGTGAGCCCGTCGAGAGACCATTTTGATGGCAGATATTGAGGAAGAGACCCACGTTTCGAGGAGCGAAACAAATTTCTCGGCAGCAGGGGTCGAAATCGATGTCTCTTTCAGTATTTCATCAATACGTCGGAGACTTGGAGTAGGAGGAGCATTGGTAAACAAACTGGCGCCATCGAACGAACAGATTATGGAGTCAAGAGGGAATGGGTGGTCAGAAATTTTCTCATTCAATTCAGCAGAGTTTTTTCACAGCGTAGTAAGTTCAATTATTTCGCCAGTTTGTCCGTGTAGGAAGAAATGAAAGAGACAATAAATCCAATCGGAACTCTTTTTTTATGAGTTTTTGGTAATCCATAAAGTTTGGGAGGAATGGCATTCATTTCCTTCAGTGCTTTTTTACAGTGGGAGGGGATAATGAACTCACCCTCACTAATACTTTTACGAACATTTGCGTTGAATTTTGAGAAATTTTAAAGTCATCAACAATGTTGGTATTATTCACTGTCTAGAATTCGAATGGCTCTATTGGCGTACACTTGATTACTTCACTGACCTCTGCAATGGACTCAATTTTTACATTCATGGATAAATCTGCGACAAGGTGAGTGATAGTAGCAGCTTCTTGATTGCGAGGGGGGAAGGTAAATTTGAGCCTTTTCTCCGAGAATCCCTTTTCTGCTGGTTGGACCATGTTAATCAAACGCGGAGGGAATAGATCATTCTTGGAAACAGGCTTTTCGCTTCTTTTGTCGAAATTTCTCGCCCATCAATGGTTCTTAAACCGAAAGCGCTCGCGTAAAAATTGTATGAAATATATGGCAATTGTAAAAGCTACTCTTAATTTATTAAAATTTGTCGTAAAACTAAAAACCGTATCGCTGATATATGAGTAGAGAGGGGAATTGAACATTGTTCTTATCCCAGTAAGAAGTAGAGCTCATGACTCTCGAAAGGAATCTCCCCCGCTGACAGCACTACTACAGTATTAATTTCCATGATTGACCTACCTCAAAGTTGATCTTC
The DNA here is from genome assembly GCA_035079395.1 of Aspidiotus destructor. Lineage (NCBI taxonomy): Eukaryota > Metazoa > Arthropoda > Insecta > Hemiptera > Diaspididae > Aspidiotus > Aspidiotus destructor. The sequence goes on along the minus strand of JAVHKZ010000018.1, from coordinate 39,797,911 downwards.
TTCCGACAGAGTGCCATAGTGGAGGCGATAAGCGTCAAAAATGAGCCAACCTGCACTTTTTGATGAACTCATGAAATTTTGTATACTTTGTTATCTTATCATCAATAATCCAATTCGGTCGGGAGACAAGCTTGTAAACCCTCAAAACACTCCTGGAGGCAATTTTCTTTTAAAAAAATCAATTTTTTCAAAATATTGGACGAAACAACGCAAATAGGATAAAAATACCATAGCTTAAAAGTTTTCAACGCGAAATTTCCCATGAAATGGAATAACATCATTTTGATGTTGACAAATAAAAAGCTGACAGAGAGGGATTTTCAAATTCGATCTCTCTTCCTCTCCCGCTAAATTTTGTACTCCGCTTATTACGCGTTGACGCTCAGTTTTCGACACATCTACGGTAGCCTATCTTCTTCTTACTCGTAATATTATCAAATTCGATCGGAAACACGTTGCGGACCCCCAAAACCTCCTCAGTAAGGCAATTGCTCTCAAAAATTTCATTTTTTCAAAATATTGGAAGACTGCACAGATACAGTAAAATGACATGGGTTCAAAATTATCCTACGAGAAATTTCCCATGAGATAGATCAACAAGTTTTAGCGCATGACTTTGTTAGATCTTCTCTTCTTTCTGTACGCTTCATGGAGCCGGTCCACGCTGGGGCACCGTGTAGGAAGATTGATAATACGGGGCTCACCCCGATCCTTCTTCTTGCTTCCCTGGGCCCTCCTAGGTTTGACATTAGGTGGCGTAGGTACGTCACTATCATTTTCCCCTTTTCCACTGCTATCAGGAAATAATACCCGAAGCTCATCTTTCATTCGATTTAGATGCCCTCATACTTCATCACCATCTTGATCGTGATTTCCACACCTTACAGGCAGTGGACTGAACCCGTGACTGAACTCCCGATAGGTTGTAAATAATATGGCCTCCGTTTTCCCTACTGCGAGTTCTGTTCTGGCCGACTCGATACAACACGGTTCCATTTCAGTGCATACCACCATAGTGTAGCAGAGGTATACAAGAGCAAGAAGAAATAATGGATGCCTGGCTTACCTTTCTGTGAGTCGTGTGGATATGAAAAATTTACTGAAAATCTTTAAGAATTGCATAAGATTTTATATTCTTTCATACTTAGTTGAAAATTTCGTAATTTCACGTATTCAAATTCATTTTGTAGTACCTTATGTTAAAATTGCCCTGACATATTTAGTATGAATTGCTAATTTGGTTACCGAGAATTTATCTGAGTTCCTACAGACTCTAGTACCGGTATCCGCTTTGATAAGTATAGAAGAATAACTCAATTTACATGAATTTACGTCGCCCACGTAGGTTTCTTATGGTTATTACAAAATTGTGTATCCTATATACCTACGAACTTGCTCGTAGCATTTTCGTAATAATGCTTATATGAATAGAAATAAACACTAAACCTATTGCCTATTGGTCATTACATTTTCTATTAGGTGACCCAGACTAACTCAGTTCGAATCATACATTGGACTTTCGTAAAATATTTGAAATTCTTCCCTACCTTTCTTTAATCTGACGAAAACAGGAACTACTACTGAGGAAAGGAAACGAACGCGTGTAAAACAAAAATTTAGGATTTGATTAAATAATATCGAGTAGAATGAACGAACTTTAGCTTTGCAAGCAGTATAACATTTCAACCATCATCCGGCGAAATCATGTCTTTAGAGAACCGAATAGTATAATTGAAAAGTTTTTCTTAGTCTTATTTAAGTGATCACCCACGACAGCTCCATTGAAGCAGAATTTTTGAAATCAGATTGGTATACAATGGTTGTAATTTGTATTCAAGTAGGTAAGTATTAATAATTTTTAGCCTCAAAAGAAAGCGGATTGAAATTTATTCAACTGAAAACTCAATTCAATTCAAAAAAATAAAAAGCTTAATCCTTTATTCCCACATCGATTACTGAAATTTTCAACAATAGAAAAGTATAGGATATCTTTATTAATTTTCAATTTTATAATTTCTACCTCAAAATAGAATCTTCTTATGATTTCTGTACAGCGAACGAATGATGCAAATATAACCATAAAAGCAACCCAATAATATTTTCAGAATCAATATAAATGTTTTATCAAAAGAGCTCTGCAATGAACAACTACGAACAAATTAAAGTTTGTAGGAGAGATTACTTATTTCTGTAGAAAATTATTTTCTGAAGCGAAAGTTTAGAATGGAGGTACTGGTACCTAGAAATCTAGTATACTTTATTGTGAATAAATGCAAAAATTTAAATTGTGAAATTAATGAAACCATCAAGTCGAGGTATCATTGATAATACAAAAACATTCTTAAAATGAGCTAATGATACTTTCGCTAGATTTTTGTTCTCTCACGGAAAATGGATTTTTTTCTTTGAAATTAAATTGTTCAGGACAATACTTTCAACTCAAAATAATATTGTTTATTCAGAAAAAAAAAAAAAAAAAAACATCGTAGGTACGGTAGCTTCAGAGAATTCTCAACTAAAAGTAATCAAGCAATATTGTTAGTATTTCAAGTACCTAAGTGAAGCAGAAATCAAAGAATCTATAGAAATAGTACCTATTTGTTTCTGTTGTAAAAATACCTACCTACTCTGCAATATTTTACTCGTACATTACCATCTTTGACAAAAATGTGCATTTATGCCTAATAAAATGGTGAGTGAACTACCCTTCGGTAAACTGAGAATAAAATAACGAAAAACAAAAAAAACTATGTATTATTAAATATAACAATATTACAGAAGTATACAATGATAGGACAAAGACAATTTTAAATAAAACTTCATCATAAAAAATAATTTAAAAAAGTAAATAAAGATATTGGGAAGACCTTATAGGCTACAAAAATACAAGATCATGGATGAAAGTTATGTTTGTAATTAATCAAAAAATACATCATATAAGAATAATGAAAGTTTAAGTCACATTGGCACAGAATTTAGGCCTCATTAGTCAATTCGTTATCGATGGCCTTTTCAGTTGTGCTGCTGTTTACAGAACTGACGGTACTATGATTCGATGTGGTGTGGCTAGAGTGAGCAGCGGGTCCGTGCATCATAGGAGGCGGCATCAGGCCCATTATTTCAATCTAAAATTGAAAGTTCTTTACCATGTAACGAGAAAAAATTCGATAGATAACTTTTTCAGATTCTTATTTTGTCGAATTGTTAGAACCTTCATTACGAAGTTTCTCATACGATTTACGATGATAATTAAGATTCTTCAAAATGACGAGAAGAGAAGTATAGTCGAACGAGGTAAAATTAATCAAAGAGGCAAAGATACTTTAGTCAACTAATTGATCTAAATACTTATGAGGTTCCTTCGGGTTTTAATTGAAGCTTTTTTTTTTTTTTTTTTTTTTTTTCAGACTGAAATTAGTTTGAAAAGTAGAAAGATTTCGAGACTACTTTTAGTGAAAATTCAACATCTATTGGAAAGGAATTAATGAAAAAAAAAAAAAAACTGCGAGTATCCATCAGGAAAGACAATGAAGATTCAAAATACCTGAATGTAAGTTAGAATGAAGTTCCAAGTAGTTTTGATAATTATCTACTGAAAATTTGTTGTTAGGTAATTTTCTTTTCAATTACTTGGTTTGTCTCAAGTTTTGATATACCGGGGCTTTCAGACTTTTGACACGCTAGGTAGGTATTCGAAAGATCAGTGATCACATTATGGAACTAAAGACGCAATTAATTCTTGATTATATTTCATTTATATTTTTGCTTGTTTTCTTCTGTTAGTAAAAAAAAATTGAATATTACATACTCACTCATCAACACCTACGAGCTGTAATTCGTAAGTTTTATTTAATATGTGACCGAAAAATTACCTAAAATTGAAGTTTTTATTGGGCATAATAATTGAGAAAATTTGTTATTCAATTATAATTCAGTTTAGGAAGAAGAGATGAAAAAAAGAAAGACAGAGTTGGTTCAAGCCTAATTTATTATTTCCAACTTTCAATATCTCTTTTTTTTTTTTCCCCCTCATAATGTTTTATTCTTAATCCTGCATCGAGTTACTAAATAACTTCAATAATTTTCAGGTGTTTTACATTTCATCATTTCGATCTCAAAATTATTATTATATTTTATTTTTATCGACACCTCTCAATCATTGATTTGGATATAAGATAAAATGAGTGTATCAAAAGCTGAGCAAAAATGCTTCCCTGTTTATATTTTTGCAGTATCGTATCAACTTTAATTTTTGTTTTTACGTGTAAAATTTCTAATAGTTTTTTGTAGTTTACAGTCCTGTGGGTATGGATTAATCTGACCGTTTTAAAAGCATAAAAGAATCGAGGAAACGTACTTACTTTCTTTCGGTCAGTTTCACAGTTTCTCCCCACAAATCCGTCCACGCATAAGCATCGGTAATTTCCATCTTCTTCTGTTAGGTTCACACACGTGGCGCCATTTTGACAAATATCTTTGTTATTTTGACAGTAAGTCAATTCTGAATCGGAAAAAAATGGCATATAGTTTATTCGAAACCAACAATATAGATAGAAGCTAGGAAATTTATTTTTGAACGTTTTAACCTTGATCGCATAATATTCCTCCCCATCCAGGTTTACAGTTACATTCCCATGGTCGTGTGCAGTTGCCGTGAACACATCCAGGATATGGATAACACGTTTCGCAGTTCTTGCCCCACCATCCCACTTTACATCTGAAGAAAAAAAAATCCGTACTTGTAGGATAAATTTCATTTTTGAAACTTGAAAAAAAAAGTTGAGTTAATTTTGACTTACCTGCACTCTCCCGGTTTCCTGCAGTATCCCTTATCCTTATGACAGCCTTCAGCGCACACAGCTGTAAATTTCAAAATTGTCACAAATTATCGAGGACAAGAAACACTTCAAGAATGATGGATGCTTCGTATTTGAGGGGAAAATCAAATTTTAATACTAATTAAAAACAAAAGCGGAACTGAAATTCTTCGGTAAGACCGACCATTCCTCCAATAGAAAATGCAAAGACGATACGAATATGTAAGAAAGTTTCATGGAAGTGCAGATGTTTGATTCGGTACATGATTTAGAGAAAAAAAAAAGTTGCCTATAATGTACCTATACCTACTTTTTTTTGAAATTTCGACCTAACTGACGAATAGAAAATCGAGGTAGCTATTAGAAGAAAAAAAAGAAAAACAAATTACTGACGACTTCATCGCAGCTTCATCATGTGAAAAGGAAAATTTTGAAGGGGAAGGGAAATAAATTCTAGAAAATATCTGTATGGAACTTTACTGAGTGACATTTTTTTTATCAATTATTCCATTTTCAGTTCCCCGTGGACCTCTCTATTTCGTCAGGAACTGTATAGCCATTACAAATTACAGTTTGGGTAGAAGACGATAAATTTTACTCTTTTCCCTCGAGCGCCCTTCGTGTTTTCACCTCATTTGTTGATTATCCTATCACTTTTGATGTTCACAGAAATGAAAATAGTTATAGTACCATTTCCAATACTTGGCAACTTGTGAGGGCGGATGTCAACAAAAATAATCGAAAAATTTACTTCTCATTGACACGCAATTCGCATAGGTAACCGGCTAAAATGAGGCCTACCCTCGATACAGAACATCTGAAAAACTATCCGTTGGTTTTTGAGTGTAAGTTTAACTCACGAGATTGACAAAGTATTCCGGTCCATCCTTTATCACATTTGCATTCCAACGGTTGGGTACACGTTCCATGTTTACATCCTGGAAGTACTTGACATTCCTTGCACGTTTCTCCGGACCATCCAAGACGACAACTTTTTATGAAAATAAAATTTCATTCTATTATAAAGTTTATTGACAAAACAATTCAAGGATAGTGTAAATTGGCTCAGAAGAGTTAGATATTGAAGAGAAAGGAGTCGAGAAAAAGAGGAGAATGAATCTTTTATCAAATAGATGCATAGACATTGACAGGCTTGATGGAATTGAATACCTATTGGATTAAAAGGTTTAGTTATTATTGATTTCATTGATTACATATAATTATGAACAGGTCGTGAAGAGCCACCGGCCCAGTTTCTCTTGAATTTCCGAATTTTTTTATTGATTTCTACCAGGCCGCCGAGTTCCCCATACTCCCAAATCATGTAGCGAATTCTCAAGATTGTGTTTATATTAAAACTGTATCGTGTCAAAACTACTATGGTTCGTACCTATGATGAGGATAAAATTGAAAGTTTAGATGTCGCTTTCTCAATTTAAAAATTTTACAGGTATGTTCTCAATCGCAATATAAGATTTTATTTGCCTAGGTACATCTGATCTACGATAGCTTTTATTTGGAAATCTTGTAAGACTGTAGATAATAAGTAACCTAAGGTACGGTAACTCATAAACGTCAAATTAAAAGGATTTTACCACGTACCGACAATCTCCTGGCCAGTCGCAATATCCTCGAGTTGAATGGCAATCTGATCTACAAATTGCTGTTGGATTTTTCGTCTTGTTAGTTATTTTCTTTCTTAGAAATTAATTTGAAGATGTAACAACAAAAAATACATAAAGACTCACGCTCCGAGCAGAAAAGTCCATCCCAGCCTTCTTCACAAAGGCATTCGAAACTGTTGTTACAATAACCATGTTGACAACCGGGTAACGTTATACACCTGTTGCATAATTCTCCATAGTATCCTGTAGAAGGAATAAAATATTGAGAATGGTTTTGACAATATTGATTTTTTAGCCGTTTGAAAAGAGCAACAAGAACGTCATTTTACAAGCTGAATTCGAAGAAATTGTACAAAGAGCGCGGAAAAAGAAGAATATTCAGGAAAATTTTACTTCATCTACACAATTTATATTACTAAAGGATGTTCTGTTAACATGAACGAGTTTCGAGCACGAATTATAGAAATTTTTACTCGCGGTACCTGTGAGTATTTTTAGAGCTGGAATATTTCTCACCTAGATTGTACGCGTAGCACCATAACCTGAGAGAAAGGCGCGGTATGGTAATTTCAAGTCCCTCAACACTCAACGAGAGCAAGGAAAACCGGGGGCCCTAGAGGTAGTGACGCGTTGGATCGAGTCGGCTGGACTTGAACTTGCAGCTAGTAAGACGGAGGATTCACGACCCGTCGGAAATTCAGCCCACCCACCTTTCGCCTGCAAGGTGTAGAAATTGAGACCAAGAAGAAAATGAAGTACCTGGGCATCTGGTTTGACTCAACGCTGAGCTTCAGGCACCACTTCCTGATGATAGCGGAAAAGGTGGGCAAGGTAATTGTATACCTTGGCCGCCTGATGGGGAACCCAGAAGGACCGAGAGAAGTAAGAAGAAAGATCATGATCAGCACCGCCTTGTCGATCCTTCTATATAGTGCACCACTATGGGTCGACTCCATGGAGACACCATACAGATCCAACGAAGAGCTGCGCTGAAAAGTGTTAGTGCAAACCGCACTGTCTCGACGGAGGCTCTTTGTGTATTAGCTCGTTCACCACCAATTGAGCTTCTTGCTGAGGAGAGAGCGGTGGTGTTCAGAGCAAAAAATACAACGACGACCAACCGTGAGACTCTACGGGTTAAGCAGGAGGCCAGGCGCTCCATGCTTGAGAAATGGAAAGTAAGAATTGCACAGAATGAGCTAGGCAAAAGGACAAAACCCGTATGTTAATACGCGACCTTGATGAGTGGATGAACCGACACCATGGCCAACTAAACTTTCACCTGACGCAGGTGTTGCTTCAACAAGTACCTTTACAAGAAGTTGAGAAAAGTTGAGCTGGCAACGTGTTCGCACTGCGACCAAGGGCGGGATGATGGACCAGAGCACACCTTTTTTGAGCGCGAGGCGTGGAGGCGTTGGCGGGACAAGCATAGTCGGTCTCTTCAAGAGATTGGGGTAAATGAAGCGCTTGTTCCGAGTAGCCTGGTACCGACCATGCTAGGTTCCGAAGAAGCACGAAGCCAGATGTCTGCATTTGCAGCCACCGTTATGCAGAAGAAAATGGGCCGAGAATGGAATAGACAAATGCAGAACCACGCTACGGCCTACCTGGACACCTGTGCACCATCAACATCCAGATTTGCAGAGGAAGAGGAAGATTACCCCTGAAGAAGGAAGAAGATGAAGAGAAGCCAACAGTAATCCAGTTTATTATCTAAGATAGTGGTGGTGTCGTTGTAGATTGTTCTAGTGTTTTCTGCGTGCCAGGGGGCACTACAGCTTGGTGGTTGCCAAAGTAGCTCGGTAGTTGCTGAGTAGAAGAGGAGGTTCGCCGAGGAGATTCTTCCAACACTGAAGGTATACCCGAAAAGGTCGATTCCGGTACTGGAAGAAACAAAATCAAATGTATAAGCAACCCGCACCCACTCCACCATGGAGAACGGAGCGGCGTTGCACATGCATTCATCATGAACTTAGATGTACCAGGATCTCTTGATGAAATGATGCGATTTACAAGTCATGGAGAAATCAAAATTACACCTGATCATCGAAGATCAGTAAAACGAATGAATTTATGGCTCTTTAATTACGATCCAAATTTAAGTACAATATGAAAGGAGAAATCCTCAGCTTAAAGGACTGACATAAAAAGTTATAATTATGTTCAGTTCACCAAATTCCTATTGCATATATGAACGCATGAAAAACAGTCAAATCGAGTAGTGCAACGAACAATCACCGTACGAGGGAAAGAGCCACACAGTTTACAAAATGGACTTCGGGAGGCTTACCCAATTTTTTGAATGTAGCCGATTATAACATAACAATAAACAAGGAACTTTAAAATAGGGACTATATATCCTAAAAGTCCTCATTATAATTCCCTTGAATAATAAACCACCTGAATTATACCGGTAGTGAAATATTTCTCAAGGTTTTAGTTCTTATCTAGATGCGTGTTTTATTTTTTCGAGTTTTACATAAACTCTGGGAACTTTCTAACCACTATAATTATTCTGATCTCAAGACAGAGAGAATGAATTGAGTGCAAAATTCTTACTAGCCTACATCGATGACCTTACAAAATCTCACTTGTGATAGGTACTAGGCTACCTACGCTGGACTACGTGACTAAAATAATTACAGATCAACAGGTCTTGAGTATTGGTTTTCTTCGTAAGGGAAACATAATTTTTTTGAAAAACTACTGGTCAAGTATTCTGAACTAGGTACACTCGTGGGAAATGAAAAAATGGGGCTTCGACTCCTGTTTTTGTGAGATAGCCTAGTTGTAGCTATTTTTTATTCTATTGTTTGAGTCCGAAATTATATCTACACTCTAAAAAAAATTTAAAAACCATCTCTAAACTCGATTTCTCTGATTCATTTGAATATTCTCTCCGTCATCCATAACAATAGGATGACGAGTATGAAAGTGTCGCATAGTCGATGGTAGAATAACCGCGTGTATCAGTGACGTGATAGGTAATTTCATACTTTCGCTTACCTAATTTACATCGGCATTCGCCAGGCCGTTTACAGTATCCTTGCTGTGGATCGCATCCTTTTCGACAAATGGGTACATCGCATAGATCTCCAGTCCATCCGGGTAGACATTTTATATCCCCGTTGTCGTCGCATACGTAATGACTATTCTCATTTTGACTGGCCGGTGCCTCGCAGGCCTTATTCGTTCGCGAACAGAGATTTCGATGTTTAGCTTTTTACATTAAAAAATTTCAAAAGACTAGGATCTTTGACGTACCTGTTTCTTCCATTTTGGAACGTACTTTGTACCACCGAACGAGTACGGAATACAAACAGTGATGAAAACCAACACAAAAACTCTCCACCGCAATGGTATGCGGAAAAACATTTTTCGAGTAAACTCTCTTCACATTCGAAAATTTGCGCGAGAAGAAAAAAAAAACGGTCCAAGAGGATGATTATGCGGCAAAATAAAACGTCGATGTATCGCGGCGACGGTTCCTATACGTTTTTCTCCTTCTACTTCCTGTACCCGTTGCACGTCAGTGTCTTAGCTCTTAGGTGCATCTCTTCTCTATTTACACACCTCCGGAAGAAAAGATTGTAAAAGTCATTATCCAGTCTGGTCTTGACCTTACGACCTAAATATGGAACGCTGATCTACTGATGTTCAACAGTATTGGTATACGAATGTGTATGCACGCGTTTACACATACACACAAGCGGTGCTCTTATGTTTTCTCGCTCTTTAATGTCGTTAATTCCCGGTATTCAACACGAGACTACCTGGCGTACTTTTCCGCGTTACAATTTTTCATGTCGTACTCATTGTCTGGAATCTGGAGGAATACGACGGATTTAAGTCTTATAGGTAATTATGCGCCTCGCGTATTATAATCAATGTATTTGCTTTACTCTAATTAATTCAACGGTAGATCTGCCAAACAGGTTTTTCGGAAATGGTTTTCGCCACAAAACACTGCATAGCGGATACGCGAGAACTATTGGGAACTTGTGTTATTGTACTGTTGTCAACCGGTTTATTAATTATGTATTTTAACCAATTGGATTGGATTAGAACGAAATTTTTTAGAATAAGTTGGAATTTATACAAAATTTCTTACAGGTCGATTGAGATTAACATTGTAGTTTTGTATTTTTATGACTCTTATGGCCCTCTGCTTATTGTTTCCTCAAGGAGGTGACGTTAAACCCGAGAGAATCAGAACATATGGTAAGCATGTGGAGAACCCCCTGCAACGGAAACTTTTGGGTCAAGTACAAAAGCCCATACAATGGCTGGGTGTACTTTTCAAAGTAATTAAATTTTGTACTCCGGCTCCAGCGATCTATTGCCCGATTTTTCCACGATTCACGCATCGCTGTTGAATTGACAGTGGTGAACAAATCAACTCTCTTGATCTGTCCATAATTAGAAAAACTCAACTACTTCGCTACACTTGGCTCACATACAGATACAAACTTATCCATGGAAAATTAATAATTTTCCAAACTTGAATGCCAACACTGCTCTTGATGGGGAAAACTTGACTGGAATAGAGGGACAGGAGGGGTAACTCTACTTCCTGAAGAAAAGAAAACGCGAGGTTGAAATAACAAATTGCAGATAAGAAACCGATCGTCAATTTTTTTTTCAATGATCTTTGCCTCGATATAATTTTTTCCCATCACCCATGGCGACTTGAGAACAAAGAAAGAAAATAGTTGAGCGGCCGTTGAACTTGATAAAGTCAGTTTGTCATTTCGTTTCAAAATTACGATAACTTATTTATTATTATTTATTACACAGATGTATGAAGAAATGGATAAGAAATAAAATAAGTCGCAAGACCTTTTTTTAGTGGTTTTGTGTCTTTGAAAATTTTTAGACCCCCCCTCCCCCCCCCCCCGAGAAATTTTCTAAATACGCTACTGTTCTTATTCTTCCAAATCACATTATAGAAAAAGGAAGCGGGTAGAAAGCTATCTTCGGAAATGTTTCCAAGTTCATAAACTAGATCAAAAATCTCTCCTCCTTCAATACCTCAGGCCACCTTCAAAATTGTTCGAAGTTCCTTCACCCACCCTCTTGTTTGAACAGTGGACCCCACGCAGGAGATACTCAAATCTCATGGCTGATGGAGATGCACGAGTACAGAAGGACAGCCTGTGAGTCAGCGTCTTTCTGAGGTCACAGCCGCAATTTATTGAACGGACAGAGAACAGCGAACCTTTCTCATAACATAAGCTCCCTCATAATTGAGGTCTAATGACATAGACGTAGTATAACTAATCAGTTTATTTGGTAATCGATTCCTGTGTAATAAGCTACAATCAAAAGGTACCTCTTCAATTCAGACGTCAGAAGAATGGAGAAACTAAGGAGGATTATTTAGATATAATGGCGGTGGCATGATAAGAGCGTTCCGATAATACTGAAAATGTAAATATCGATAAGAATGATTACAAAATATTATGATTTTGAAGATGCACAAGAAAAAGAACTCCTCGACTCTTTGGTGACGGTTCATGGAAAAAATACCTAAATTTGATTTTATGTAACTTCATGGTTTTGTATTCAGTTGAAAAAATTCTTCTGATGGACTTGTGTATAATTCACGAGGTGTATCATTATATTCGAAGAAATGGTTGCCTCGCAGTTCAGGATTTCTCTGGTTCGTCAACCGCAAGTTCAAATCGTCATCGTTCTCACAAAATGAGCTGTGCGAGGAAATTGTGATGATTGAACAAGAGAGTAACAAAGAGTAACAATGCTAGTTATAGTTTCCTTGTGCATAATTTTTTTTTTTTTTAGATATTTAATATTGTCTCTGGATGTAAAAATGAGTACCTATAAAGTTTGATTATATCTATGAGTATTCATCGTTTCTCTATTTTTGTCTTGAACCTGACGACGTTCAGTATCTGATTGAGATTCAATTCTAGAATAAAGTACGGTACTTCCACATTCATGAATATTTTAACCTCAAAGTAGAGTGAAAACCAAGTTTTTTTGCTAGTAACTATCTAATTTTAATTACGTATATTTTCCAATCCAAGGGTAATTGTGATCAATTCAGTTCTTAACTTTGATTAGGTATTCAAATATTACTTTTTTTACTTTCCCCTTTCCCAGGAGTATATTTTTCTGTTTTTGTGTTCGATTATTGACCAATTAATATTTATTGTAAACTCTTTCATATTATCGCAGACTTGTTAAAGCAATCAATGCATTAAATGATAGGTTTACTCCTGCAATGTTTTTCAATCTTTTTGAGTTTGCGGCACATGTCGAATTTCAAAAATTTTTCACGGCGCCTCCAATTCGAAATATTTGAGTGAAGTTTGCGAAATTCGAGAAAAAAGTTTACAGAATATTACAAATTATTAATTGAAAGATTTGGGCCTGGGATTTTATGCATGTAATTCTATGAGTGAATTATTCATAATGAACACTCACCAGAAAAATTTTGCTTTTATTTTTTTCCGGCACACCGGTTGAAAAATACAGTATGGATTCAAGCTTTCTCTTTCTTCTACACTCAAGTTATATTAAGTTTTTGAACGTAATATTATTCTCATGCTAAAGTATTAGGGATTGAGAAGTATTTGAATATTTTCAAGATTGGTTACCGGATATATAAATCAAACTGACAATTATAGATTTTTGACTACTTTTGGAGTCCTATAACAACATTTCTCGGCTTGTACAAGGTTGGAATACTTCGAATGAATATTTTTCAGCTCCTAGCACATGATTTTTACATCTACGTCTGTATCTGTGATACATTTAATATTCCATAGACGATAATCTTCGTATTCATTTATACTTCAAATTATTATTGAAGTATTTTATTCTAGAGTATTCTCCATGTTATCTTGGATAAATTCATAAGTTACTAATATTGGCTCTGACAATATAGTCTCAACTACTAGTCTCGTCCTCATTTCAATTCCTAATGAATTCCACAATAAATTCTCAAACAAAATCCTAAATTTACTTTTAGTGGAATAAAAATAGTATCATAATATTATTCTAGGTTAATTTCATTCTCCAACGTGCATATTATCGATTATATCACAATTCTTTTTATTGCACGTACAATACCTACCTGGACTATCTTGATAAAAGTTGTAAATACATTTCCTGTAATTCAGTAAGTAATCACATCAAAATGATATCCCGCTGAACATTCGACTCCTCGAGATATCCTCAGCATCGGAGACTTATTTAGCAAGAATTTGAGGACATAATTTATTTATTTATTTAAGGGTTGATTTGAAGTGTCGTCTAACAGCTCCAATACGGCCAATTACGGGACGATACTACCAGTATCAATAATATATAATGATAGCAAAAAAAAAAAAAAAAAATTGAATAAAATGAAATAATAATATGTATACTCATAATAAACATGGGTAGTGATAATATTTTTAAAAACGGGGGAAAAAACAATGAATGAAATAAGAGTGAAAGGGACGATAAATGGCAAAAACCGTCTATCCTCTCCATCTATAATTAAAGCGCCATTTCCATTATTACTATTTTTCTGCTTCTGTAATTCAGTTCTTATAACTCCGCTTCGAGACTGAACAGGATTCAAGTTTTTAAGAATAAACTCATAATTTTTCCTTTTCTTCGAAATGAATTTAATTTTCTTATTTTCAAATTAGGACTTCGATGTCAGGTATTCAGAGATTTCATACTTAGGTACCATATTTTACTCTAGATTTAGAGATTTACGTTAATTCAATAGTGTACGTAATGTAAATTCAAACATTCTACCTTTATATTAATTCAATTAATAGTTTCTTTTCCCAAGTTATTTATTGCCAATCACCATCGTATTTTATGGAAAAAGTTTGCTAAAATTCTACAAAATTCTACCTACGCCGACGAACGAAGACAAACAAACGCGAACGAGTTTTTTCGCGAACGAGGCGCAATGATCCGAGATCCGATCCGTGGCCGTGTCCGGCCCTGCATGCGAACGTGCTGTACTGCCGTCATGAAGTCATGGCGTCTCACAATGTAAAATAAGCTCTGACAACATCGTAAACGTTGTCGTTAGTGTCTGTGTGTTGGTGAATTTTATTTCCATCTTTTTCGTGAGTGAGTAATGGTGAGTTCATTCGTAATGTCCTGTACGCGTGAAATAACCTATAGAAAATGATTATTCTCCTAGTTTGTGTTGGATGAAGGATCTCTGGGATTTGTAATCGGACGGAGTTCGTGATGATTACTGTGAGCCTTAATATTCTTTACTCTTTAAATAAAACGTTTATAAAAGTTTAATCTGTTGGAAAAATATTTTGTTTTCACTTTTCAGCTCTTGCTGTAACATTTGGTAAAGTAAAGTTCGTGCCTACGGGTGCTCGTATGTTGTGATTACCAATTTTCGTGTTCCCTTCCCAGCGCAAGTGATTTGTAAACCAAATACTTTTATCAAAAATGAGCATTTCTTCAATTTTTATTTTATGATAGTTGGTTTTAAAAGTGTTGAGTGTTGCCCGAGAAATTCCGGCGAAAGAACGAGCAGCGATTTAACCGACCGGTAAATATAATATTTCAGTTTTGTTGAATGTATTTGTAGTCTCGACATCTCGATAGGACGAAATCTGTTTTATCGATTTCCTCCTTCGGCGGTGTTATGGCTCAGTGAATGTTCTCTAAATATCGACTTATTCCCTCGTGTGTTGATTAATTTTCAAAGAAAATTGAAAAATAGGTCATTTTAACAACTCTTGGGTGTGGTCTAATCGAACAACTATTGTATGACCGAGTAGACTTGAAGTAATTTTATGTGTCAACCTTCACCGTTATGGACTTAGGTCGTCGCTAATTTTACGACTCCTAGCAAAATGCAACAAAGCTATTTTCTAATTCTAAGAATCGGGTGTAGAGTTTCTTCGTCCTGAGATGGTGGGCAATTTCCGTACAATTCATTCATTTCTGTTCGATATATGCCGGTGTTTCGTGACCTTTGCGAGCTCCAGATCTCGTAGCATGGGTATTTCAAGTGTCTGAATTGTATTATCTTGAAATATGCCGAGACTCATTATGTTGCATGCAATTGAAGGTAGTAGTTGGATTGTTGATTTGAAAATATCTCGTTACGATATTGTTCTTTTTCCGTGTTTATGAACTGGAGAATTCTTGATGAAGGATGGAGCGTTGTTTTCTGCCTGATTAGAACGACACTAGCTTCGATACAACGGTATTCCGGAAGTTCAGATGTATTTGTTTTTACATTTTCTGATGTCTTATCAGGTTTCACTAGTTATCTATGGTATTTGTTTCAAGGCTATTTGTTGAATGAAATTTGTATTCGCGATTTGTGAGTAAAAATGTCTTCTATCCTTTACCAATGTCTTCAAGCCGTCGAGTCACTGACTTATTTTAAAATTATTACGGTGTACGTTCAATCGTTTTAATGCACAGATCATCATTTCCGGTGTTTCTTTGGCACGGTTCGATAGTCAGGTTGCCACTGAGTTTGTTTGTGTTCATGTCATCCATTTATTCGATGAGAAAATAGCTCTTCAAATTGATTGAATTTATACCGTCCTGGAATAGATTGAAAAAACGATGGATAGCGTTTGAAAATTGCCGTGTACGGATTGTTACGAAAGTCCTCTAAAGTCATAAACTAACGACGTTCTTGAATCTTGACCGTTGACGCGAGTCAAGCGGTAATGTGTTGATCTTGCGAAACTAATGCAGGCATTCGAAACTTGAAGCACTCGATTAATACGTGTGTATTTAACGAGTTGAGTACCTTGAGTACCGATTTTGGTACCCATTTGAGTAGTCATCATTCATATCTGCTGAAATATCGATTAACGTGATGGTCTCGGCTCCATCTAATCATTGTCTTATCGATGTTGACCTCATTGGATGAATTTTGCTGAACTGGTGAACGTAAATCCGATCCGATATTTTTATTTAGTTATTTTTGTTTACGTTTTTGTTGAATTTGCTGGAAAATTCTCCGAATTCCCTTCCGTCCTCGAGGCTGCTGTTCTGTGAAAACCTCCATTATCATTATACTTTTTCTCTTCTTATCGTGTAGTCGACTGGAATCTCGGTGTCATTTACTGAACGTTGCGCTGTTATTGTAATAACTTGACAAAAGAGTTGCGTTCTAACATTTCCGCATTATGAGTGACCTAATCTACCATCGTGTGAAGAAAACAATTCTTTTCAGTGAGCCATGTTCATGCATAAAGTCAAATGTAAAGAAAACGCTTACGTAAATTCAAAGTTCGATTCTTAGAGCAAGTCTTGAAGACCGAGTGAAAGTTCTCAGAGGAAATATCGCTTGAAAACTTTCGACTTCAAGTTGAGACTGAAGAATATTCTAAGATTGTTTGCCGAACTTTACCATTTGTTGATTTTAGCTGAAAAAATGAGTGGATGTTTCCACTACTCTGATAAACGTACGCAAATTGGTGTGTTCGTCGAAGAAGACTTGAAAGATGGCCCATTTGACAGAGAGAAACTTTCCCTCTCAAAGTCGCTTAAAGAACATCCTCAAAGTGGGACAATTATTCCCTACGGAAACTTATGAAATTTAGCGATGATCGGATAGTTTGTGTTCAAATGGGATCTTGTGATTGATTATTATTGTAAGTGGACTCACTACTTCAAATAAGAGCTTTATCTACTCTTTCTCTACTTAGGCATTGTCGATTCTGCAGTTGTGTAAAGGGGGGGGGGGGTGTAATTGAAATCTTGATACGATAATTCATTGAAATCCTCATGAGATGATTCAAGTGTCATTTCAATATTAGTATTTCAAATCATACTCCGCCTTCGAGCCCAAGCTAAAAGAGCTATTCTCAAACTCCTCCCAACATCATTCTTGAAGCCGATGGCACTTCAGCTCTCGCTCCTTCAGTTTTCAATACCACTTTCAATACCACTCAACCGGCCAGCTAGTGTGAAACCGCCGTAAGAAAATAATTGTTAAATGCGTGAGGCGACAATTCACTATTTAGAGAAAAAGCCTATTCGAATCGGGCAGATGCCCGTGGTTCGATGAACAGTTCTGGTGCTTTTGCCGATTTTGAAAGAGGTATTTGAACTATAGCGGTACATGGGGAAAAATCGAAAATATGGAATAACTTTTGAATGAAGTGGTGTTGAAGCTCTTCTCATCCTATCTAGTTTGTAGAATGCTAGATTTGAACTATTCAAGTGATATCTGAATTTTAAGAAAACCAAAAGCTAGCGTGAAAGACCGAAAATCAAAGCTCAAATTTAAGTCTGCATTTAAGAATTTCTTGATGTGTTTCATTTTTTCTCATGTCTCTGTTTGATTGATGAGAATATAAACCGTGATATGTAAGGACCACAACTCTAGAACCATTTGGAGACTCTCAGTGCCTATCGATTCGAAAAGTTGTTCAGATCCCTTATCTTACTTCCAAGTGGAGACCGTCTTTCGTCTCATTATCTTGGTTTTGTATAAAATGATGTCCAGATAACTATAGGCTGTTGTAGCTCGTCCATGAAAAGTTTCTATATTAGTTTTGATTCTCTCAAGTAATTGCAGAAGACGTTTCTCTATTTTCTTCTGCATGCGCTGGAATTCGAGTCAATGAGGTTTCAACTTCGAAGCTAATGTGGCAGAATTGATCAGCTGGCTTTTAGCTTTCTTAGAGTTGAAGAAAAACAGCATTCGAATAGAGCTGCTGCCTCTATTGGCTCCAGCTTCAACCCTGACTGTTGCTGATTTGGATGAGTCGGCTCGTAGCTTTCTTAAAATTGAGAAAATAATGCCTCTGACTTGACCTGCTGCCATTATTGGCTTCCGCTTTAACCCTGGTTGTAGCTGACTTGAATCAGTCGTTGGGAATGTGAACCCAACTAGTGTAGGCAAATTAGACAAATAAAGTGACAAAAAAAACATTGCGAGTTAACATGCGGGAGTTTGATGGAAAATGTTGTATTAGGCCCCAGTGTGAAGCCCTAAAAAATCCCACCGCCCAAATGGGGCGGAAAATTTTTTGTGCACGTTCAAGCCCCCAAATTTCACTTTTTTGCTCATAACTTGAAAAATTGAAGCTTTAGAGAAAAAAGTTTCGAACAAAAAAGATTCCCCTTGATATCTCCTACAAAATACATGTATCATTTATTAACCTTAGTTCAACCGTTAGCCAAAAAATGCCGTTTGAAGTTGGACAACTTTGAAAAATTTTAGAAAATCAAGATATTTTGGGCAAATACTGCAGAATGGGCGAGTGGTAGAGGAAATTGTTTGAAACAAAAAAGATTCCCCGTAAAATTTACTACAAAATTCATATCTCAAACCCTAGCCTAGGTCTAACCGTTAGCCTAAAACTGTCCTCCGAATTGGGACAACTGTGAAAAATTCGAAAAAATCGAGAAATTCTGGGCAAATATCTCGGAAATGGCGAGTGGTGGAGAAAAAAGTTTGAAACAAAAAAGATTCCTCGTAAAATTTACTACAAAATGCATGCATCAAACATTAACCGAGGTCTAACCGTTAGCCTACTCTGTTGATGGACAACTTTGAAAAATTCCAGAAAATCAAGAAATCAAATTCGCGCCCTCAATAGTACAGCAGACCGGTTTTTACAGTCATAGGTGAAATAGGAAGCCGTGTCTGTTGTGTGTCAAGAGTCCTAATGAAGAAGAACTTTGAGAGAAAATAATAGTCAAATTATGCTAGACCGTCTTGTCTACATGCTGCCCACCTCCTAGTAGTGTATCAATCCCCCAATAGGATACCCCTTATGAGATATACCCTGCATCATTGTCCATGTACAGCTGAAAAGATGCGGCATCTTTGATGGGCAAAAGAGCCTTTTCATTGTGTGCAGTAAAGACATACGCGGTATCCGTAATGGATGGACATATAGTATGATCAATTATTACTGTATGAGGTAGGAAGTAATTCGGTAGATGCTATTCAGTCAAGGTGAAGCTGAATATGCGGAAAGGCAATGATTGTTACTCCTATGCCCCAGCTGACCATGGTGTGCTGGAATGCTTAATGACAAATCCTACATTCACCTGAATATCCTGTACCACTGAACTGAAGAACAGAAACCAGAGAGCAGCAGCACGTGATAGACCAACTAGCTGTAAACCCAATTAGGTCTAGGACTCGAGTCCAAAAATAGGTATGTCTCAATTCTTGTCACAAAGTAGGCAAGATAAGTCGGGAAAACCGACCTAAAATACCCTCATCCCTCGACTCATCTATAGGACCCCCCCCCCCCTAATAGGAACATGCCTGTCCTAATTGATAACTCATTCCAAAGAAGTATTCCCCTCCCTGTACAAGCCTGTGTTCTCAAGTACAATGAGTCATAAAAGGACTCTTAGTCCTTAAGTACTCATGGTGGGAAGGAACAAGACAGGATGACGACAGAACCCTCCCAATGTTGGTCGAAGTTGTACTTAAACATCATTCTCCCAATAGCCGATGTATGATGCTGCAGAAGTTGGTGACCAGACTCAGTACATGAAGTTGGAAAGCAGTGGCATTAATGTTGCAGTATCAAACACCATCATACCCAGATTTGGAAATGCGATTTGAACGTCAGCATGTCTATAATCTATAATCACCCGTCTTGATACTGTGCACTAATGTCTGATATGTGTAGAGCTGCAATGGGAGTCCCAGAATCATTAAGTTGTGCTGGTAAAACATTGTCAGTTGCTACATAAGGAGGACAGTGATGCATAGTTTGAAGACAATGACAGCAGGACTGACATGGACATCCCGACACCAGTAAACCTGTGCATGAAACTGTAATTGACGATGGAAGGTAGAGTACTCCACTTTCAATGTACTGATGGATTGTATAGGCAATGCTGAAAACCAATACACCTCTGAACAGCTTGCCAAAGGCACCACTGCCAGAAGTCGATGTCAACTTTGAACCCTCGAGGAGCAAATGCAATTGCTGAACAAACCTGAGGTTGAAAAGAGGGCCACGACACTAGGCTAACCTTAGGGATCTCTGCATTAAAATCAAATTTTGGTGTACGGAGTATTTCACAATTACGCTTTCGCAAATTTCTATGAGCAAATGGTTAGAGACCTAGGCTAATGTTTGATGCATGCATTTTGTAGTAAATTTTACGAGGAATCTTTTTTGTTTCAAACTTTTTTCTCCACCACTCGCCTTTTCCGAGATATTCGCCCAGAATTTCTCGATTTTTTCGAATTTTTCAAAGTTGTCCGAATTCGGAGGACAGTTTTAGGCTAACGGTTAGACCTAGGCTAAGGTTTGAGATATGAATTTTGTAGTAAATTTTACGGGGAATCTTTTTTGTTTCAAACAATGTCCTCTACTACTCGCCATTTCCGCAGTATTTGCCCAAAATATCTTAATTTTCTAAAATTTTTCAAAGTTGTCCAACTTCAAACGGCATTTTTAGGCCAACGGTTGAACTAAGGTTAATAAATGATATATGTATTTTGTAGGAAATATCAAGGGGAATCTTTTTTGTTCGAAACTTTTTTCTCTAAAGCTTCAATTTTTCAAGTTATGAGCAAAAAAGTGAAATTTGGGGGCTTGAACGTGCACAAAAAATTTTCAAGCTCGGCATCGATGTGTGAAAATCATCTTTAATATTTGTGAATTTTTAGCTGTTCTTCGGAGTAATTCAATAACTAGACTGCGATGTTTCATTGTAAATGGAGTTATGTTTACGTTGTCTAAAACAAAAATTTCTAATTTATTGCAAACCGGTGTTTTTTCCTACAATACTACGTGACGTACACTGACCGCTGAAATTTTATTTCGTTTGGATGATTGAGAATTGAGATATCGTACCGCGGAAGCGAGCGAACCAACCTGTGCGCTGCAAGGCCAAAATCGTACGCCGGTTCGCTCGTTTACGATTCACCGTTGTCAGTTAACAAACCTCAAATTTTCCTCTGTACACTTGCTATTATTTTTTCTGGTAACTAAAAGTACCAATTGCACCGTATGGTGTCTTTGCGTTGTTTCGTTGCGGAGTTGCCGGTGTTCATCTGGAGTTAACCTTGACCTTTCGAGCTCTATTGTGAAGCTCGTCAGTCACTGGCGTGCGAATGAACGCTGCTGGTAACTCGAGTTGCCTTTCATCTTTCCATCTCCGATATTATGGTGAACCCATACGTACGCTAACCTACTTTTATCGATTTCCGAAAAATAATGCGTGATCTTCTGATCATTCTAATTTTCATGTAAATGCTTCCTCGTTTTAAATTCGCCGACTTGGGATACCGATTTTGAATACTTCGGCGTGGATCTTTAATAAATTCGTATTATTGAGGTGTACATTTTCGAAAATAACAGCGCGAGGAAATTCGAGGAAATTGATGATCGAGAAGAAAAAGAGAACTGTGCACGAGGATGAAGGTGTTGAAAATTGTGTAAAAAGGGTAAATTTTTTTCATGAGTTCGAATCGAGAGTGTAGTTTCGAAATATTGCATTTTTTTGTCTTTGTTCTGAGTTCTTGAGACGCGTTGATGAGCATGAGAAGCCTAATTTTACGGTCAGGATTTTTAGCTTGATTACGTTTATGCGATGATTCCAAACTATGTAGAAATAAGAATATGTAAAGCCATCAATAATCTTGAACTTTCTATCTGGAGGAGAGCTTGACATCAGGAAGTGACGTCATCAGAGGATGATTTTCGGCTTGAATTTCTGTAGAAATGACGTTCAAAAAATAGAAAGGAAAAGGTAATTCGAGAACAGTTAGGAGCAATCATGAAAATTCATGCGATAGCAGCAAGAGATCGTGAATCAGATATTTATTCCTCCAACTTTTTGAGCAACAAATCATTTTTCCTGATGTGTTTTTTTCTGTATTTTCGAATGAACATTTTTATAGCCACGCAAAAAATTTCTATTTCAACCTTGTGTCTCTTCATTTTTTTTTTGAAATTTTACCACAAATTGGAGTCGTTATAACCATACCCAAATTTAGAAGCCTAGTCAAGGATTATTTTTTTATTCCGCACGCTACTCTGTCAAGAATTGAAGGCGTGTCAAATATATGATTCATAACGCTATGGACGAAGGAAGTTTGTAGCAAAACCGGTACCGTGAATTGCGTTGGTTTTGAAGTCGACGAAATTATGGGTTATACATACAAAACACCAGGTCGGTACTCGCAAGCCACTGTAATACTTCAAGTACGTTTAACTCGATATTTTTCATCATTTTTTCTCGAATATTACGCAATTCTTTTCAGGTTGAAAGTGATACCTCTGAATTCTCGATCTCTATTGAAAATGGAGGAGTATCCCCGAAACTGTTCGTACTAAGTATCAGAGCGTTCTATGCTATTCGTCTAATATGAACTTTCTTTATTATTATGACCAATATAATTTTTCAAGGAATTAAATCGTGAATTATTGAAAACAAAAGTTGATTATTGGACGTGGATTTTCGACTTCGTTGTCATTCATCAGCTCGATTCAAAATAGCCTCTTCCAGTTTCTCCATCGATAGCTTAATTCATAGCATTAGACTCTTCGTCGGCTGCTTGGCTGGCATCATCCTCATCTGAGTTTTTCATCTATGGCTTGACTAGTTTTAGCCGCTTCTGGCTTCATCGACTGTCGATCTCCGAACAGGACTTCTCGATCCTGTAACTAAAAATGTTTATCGTCAATATTTACACGACTTCTGATTGGTCCAAAGGACAGAAAATTACACTCAATCTATCCAACTGATACTGTCTTCTGATTGGTTCAGAAAATGAGAATCCTATCTTCATGAGTAACAGTTTTTGAGTTTTTTGGTAAGAGAAGATTTTTTGATCGTAATATTATGAATTACCGATTGTGACGAATTTGGTTCTTTCTCAGAAATATTCACCCTTTTTAATGTTTTAACTAGAAAACCAGGGCTGCTCCGCAGCAATAATAAAATGTGAGCTGTGTTTGATCATATTAGAGGATATTGGGTTTTGTTATTCACAAAGACTAATATTCAAGTATAGGATTAGTTATTTTTAGTGAAATTTATGAGAAATAATCAAAAACCTTACCTAACCTAACCAAACCTGTCTGGCCTTGGTACTAATTGATGGTTTATGATCGTTTGATAAAGTTGCAACATATTTTTTAAAGGGGGTAAGGTTCCCAACCCACGACGACTTTTCGCATTGAGCTACATTGAAAACATTTCATAATTTTTTAAAATATGGATAGCGATAGGCCTATTATTCTAACATGCTGTTCTCTGTTCATACTTAGATTTATATGTTTGTTTGTGATTGGTTGAAAGGGCAAGAACCAATAGGAATGCAGGGAGTGATGATTGTAATGAAAACTGAAGTTGGATGTCCGCGCCTAGCTCCGCTGTATTGCACCCAATTCAAAAGTGTAATCGCTCAATTGAAAGGTCCTGATCCACTGAGTGTTCTTAGACCAAAACCAATTCTTTAACTCAATTAGAACCCGACTCATGAGGAAAAGAATGTATGAAGACGCTTACTAAAAGACACTTAAAACAGCAACTGAAGTTGAATGTCCGCGCCTAGCTTCGTTTTAGTGCATCCAATTTCAAATTGTAATAGCTCAATTGAAAGGTCTTGATCCACTGAGTGTTCTTAAACTACAACCAATTCCCTAATTCAATTAGAACTGGACTTATGAGGAAAAGAGTGTATGCAGACACTTACAAAAGACACGCAAAACAGCATTTTTGAATATGACTTGAAAAATACAAAAAATTGATGAAATTGAATGTTCCTTGCGTCATCTCCTTTCATTTAGAAAAAAAAAGAAGCAAATCGGTTGAATAGAACGCCCAAACGAACTCGGAAAAGATTTTACAATTTTTTTTTAATATATAGATAAGAAATTCGTGTAGAGTATTTATATTCAACATCTTTCTGTGAGCGTGATGAGGAATTTATGCCAATTTTTTATATGAATGATGTGCTTTTAACGTATCGAAGCGTTTTGAGCATAAAAAGTTCAAGTATTTCGAGTGAGATTAAGAAAAATCGTTCAAACCTAAGGAAAGCATTAGATTTGGATACCATTTTCGCGGGAGTAGGCACTGAGATAATGTTGTCACGGTCTTTTAACCTGTTCGCTCCTAAGTACGTATCTCAAGGTTGAGAATAAGATTTAGCACTTTCTTTACATCTTTGTCGCAATAATAAAAATTTCATTAGGTGAACTTTTTATTATTGTTTTTGGGTAATACTTGTCTCTTTGCGCTTTAGTTTAGTTTGGAAAATTCGAATCGAGAATTTTATCTTTTTTTCCCGAATGAAACCGTGCAATGTAAGGTTCAATAATTGATCATAGGTCCAGAAACACAATGTCATTTCTGAATACTTAATTTCTTTCACTTCTGTCCTCAGGAATGAAGAGCTCTTTGAACTAATAATTGTGAGACGTTTTGAAAAAGACATACCGGCTTGAATCATGTTGATCGTCACTTTGATTGGAAACGTGGTTCATCGGTCAACTATTAGATCGAAAAATGATTAATCATGAAATGATGTAGCATATTTTCTTAGTTATGCAAATTTGATAATAATTTTCGTATCATCAAAATTTCCTGACAATGGAGTACGGAGAAGTCGTTCGAAATCATCTGTTGTTAACGTGCATCATCAAGTTATTTTATGCGAACACTAGTTCGTAACTTTGTTTTGGAGTCTTTTGATCGTGTGATTCGTAAGACCTCGTTACATCAGATAAACTCCAATAATTGTCTAGCATTATACTTTCTTAAATATTCATCCCTTCTGCGTCTCGTATCTCTTCTATACGTTTCTGTTAACTTTTTCAAACTTGAACATGTTTTGATTTTCTTCCGATGTCGAATTTGTCGTAAATTTTCCGCATATTCTTATGACCGATAATTTATCTATTAAAATTGAATCACGATTTATCGGAAGAAGGCGTTCAACGGCTGGGCATCGGGAGTGATCAACTTTGTTCATTCACTTGATTCTTGTTAGGCTCTTCTAGGTTCATCATCAATAACTCGACTGGTGTTAGCCGTTCTTGGCTTGTTCATCACTCATCAGTAACTGGAAAAGTATTCCTCTTCTCAATTCTTCACCTATTGCCCTATATCTATGCTGAATAACCACTGATCACAAACGTTCATGTTCCACGAGGCTTCTGATTGGTCTACGAAAGAGGAAATCTTTTTTCCATTGGTTCAAATAAGATTTTGTAATTCTGTAATACAGTAGTTTAATATTTTTACTCCCACCCATAAAAATCTCCGAAATGCTTCTCCAGGACCTGACAAAATTCCTACTCACGCCAGTATGCTAACGCCCTATCATACTTACTTTCTTTGTTCAACTCGATCCTCCTTCAAGGCATGTATCCAGAATCATGGAAACTTGCTATCGTTCTTCCCATTCTGGAACCTTCAAAAGACCCCTTGCTTCCTGAATCCTACCGACTCATAGCACTCACTCGTGTTTTGGGAAAACTATTCCAGAAAATCCTAAACAAGAGACTTACATGGTTTCTTGACTCTAATAATGTACTCACTCCCTGCCAATATGGCTTTAGGTAACGCCGAAATATCTTACAAGCTATATCTGACTTCCAGCAACAAATCAATGACGCAGAACTCACCAAATCTCTCTACACTTGTGTACATTTCCCAAAAACTGCACCAAATAAGCCTCAGGGGAAACTTCCCAAAATTGCTTCAAAGCTTCCTCTCCCACAGAATTATTACCATCCGGATAGAAGACCAGCTCTCTGTTTACCAAACCATCCAGAATGGCGTTCCTCAGTTTGTAGCGTCCGCCTCTTCCTAATAGCAATATTTGATATCAGTCAATATGTTTTTTTTCCACTCACCCTGCACCTCTTTGCGTATGACTACAGCATCTCCTTCCTATCTTCAAACCCATACAGAGCAGTGCGCCTCCTCCAAAAAAACGCTTGATAATATCGGTTTCTGAACTTCTGACCGTAGATTTCGTTTCTCTTCAGATAAAACAGGTCTTGTCATCTATCGAAAACACCGACGCCCTAAAACCCCATCTCATCTGCTCATTCTTCAAGGCTTCACAATCAACATTTTCTCCTCTTATAAATTCCTGGGTTTAATCTTTGATCAAAAACTCTCCTGTATGCCTCACATAAAGTCACTCGAAGCTAAATACATAAACGCTATCAATATCATCGAGTATCTCACCCACACCCGGACAGGGTGTTATCGCAAACTCCTGCTCCAACTATACAAAAGTCTCCTCGATTACGGAGCTACAATCTACAGCCAGTGCAGTAAGTCCAAGGTCGAACTCTTCGATACTATTCAAGCATCCAACCTAGGCATGGTTCTCGGAGCTTTTCAAACTTCCTCCCATTTGAGCCTTTGTGCAGAAGCAGCAGAACCACCACTACATTTCCGCACTCTCATACTGACTGCGAACTTCCTTCGTCTTCTCGAATTCCTGACCTTCCAATCTATCCTAGTAACTTCCCCCTTTCCTCTTTAAAATCCGATCTTGAATACCTCCCTAAACTATCAAACCATCGACGCCTCGGTGGCTATTATCCCCCCCCCCCCATCTAATAGACTCGACCTCGCAAATACTCCGAAATTGGACAATTATTTCCATCGAGGACTAATCTCAGAAATTATCGCCGGATACCCAAATCATGAAAGGCTCTAAATCTCAATCTAAAACAGCTTATGCATTCTCTATTCACGGCACAATTATCGCTAAACGACTCTGTAACTCAGCTTCAGTATTTACTGCTAGCTGAACTTGATGCTATCCACTCCTACCTTTCGCAACTGACGCAACGATCCCCAAAACACAATTACTTCTTCTCTTTTAGCAATACAAGACATCCATTCAACAAACCCTTCAACTCAATGCGTCCACATTATTCTTGAAACTCTTACTTCCATCAAAACAACACTGGCCATAACGAAGTTGACCGTACAGCCGAGGAAGCCACCCACCTACCAATGATTACAAATCCATCTTCTTCCCCACCAGGCGATCTACAAAACGATTACCGTGTCATAATTTTGAATGCCTGACATCATCTTTGGACTCTCCTACCGCACAACAAGCCATGATCTATAAAAACCTCACCTACCTCTTGGTCTTCCTCAAACAGAAATTCCTGTCATGAAGAAATCGTTCTCTCCTGTCTCAAAATTGGCCGTACCCTCTCCTCGTACTAGATATCTTCCCTCCATCTTGCAACTACTGTCAAACAGATAACCTTACAGTACAACACCTTTTCTCATGTCCAGTCTTACAGAACCAACGACTAACTTTCAACATCTCTTCCTCCTTATCCTCCGCTTTAGTTTAATCGGTAATCCCTTTTATTTCATAGTTAACTTCATTCTTCGCAGCTGCACAAGTCATTGCTCTAGTTGTCAGTCCATTCACAAGCAATTCCACTAGGATGTATCCCCATAATTATAATAGACTGCAACTGTGCATAACAGGAGATCCACTCTTTCCATTCACTTCAAAGTGAATTCACTACTCTGTGATATTGTTATATTACTGCTGATATTAACCAATAGCGAACATGTAAAATGGGTGAAGAATTATTGTTTGTAACAGAATGGTCTTATGATTTTTTCAAAGTGAATCGTTCATAAACTATGGAGCAAAAATCAAAAAATAGGTCTATTGATGAGAAAATTTTGATATTGATGTGAAAGATACGAGTACATAATATGTTGATCAAAAATTACGAAATAGCCATCCAAAGTCGATTTTATTACATAACTCGGGAAGGGTTCATATCTTGTGGGTTTCAATGAATTCGGTGAAGTATTTTCAGAAAGTGTCACGTATTTTCAAATTGTTGCACCAAAGATGGAGGTTACTCCGTTTTTGAACTATTTTTGCCTTTCACGCTGAGTAAATATTGTTTAGTTGAGTTCATGCCCTTTCTTTTTATCTTAGATGGAATGGCGACAAGGAAAAACACCGAAATGAGATTATTTTGTACGAATGTCTATTGATTTCGGGAAATGCGTGTTTTTCAGTGGTTACTTGACGACCGGAGTCCGTCTACCCATACTTAGAGTTGAAGTTAGGTACTTCGCATTATTATTCTTTCCATTTCTGACTTCTTTTCGGATATTTTTCTTTTTCCGAAAACTGGCTTGATAAAAAAGGAAAAAAAGAAAGCAAAAATGAAAGGTGTCATCGATGTTGTGAAAGTCTTTATTCTTCGAGTGTTTTGATCTTCATTTTTAAACGCCGAGAGGACATTAAAGCCAAAGTAGAAACCTTTGAAATCCTGTAAAATTGCCCGGTCTCATCATCGTCTCTATGTTCTTCCGAACCTCGGTTATATTGATCCAGCTATTCTCCTAGTTGATAGGCTCACTCGAAATACTATCTCCGGAAGCGAAAGACTTCTGTCT
Source organism: Aspidiotus destructor (assembly GCA_035079395.1). NCBI lineage: Eukaryota > Metazoa > Arthropoda > Insecta > Hemiptera > Diaspididae > Aspidiotus > Aspidiotus destructor. The sequence goes on along the minus strand of JAVHKZ010000018.1, from coordinate 39,769,092 downwards.
AATCTGAACTTTGATTGCCGGAAGTGTGTGTAGAATTTGAGGAGAATTCAGAAACTATTCATCGATCGCGTCAAAATAAACATAGTTTTGCGGATACGCAGAAGAGAACCGAGTGAAGATTTACGAGAAAACTGTAGCAAAATATTTACGATTTCATTTACTCGTAAGTAATGCAATCGGGTTGAAGATAGGTTACTAGATTTCCAAACGATTGCTCGCTGTACATACGAGTATTTCGAAATTTTTTCTTCCTTCGTAGAAACCGCGCATTATCAAATGTGTCGTCAGACCTATCAGTAAAATAGGAATTTTAGCGCATATACTGTGTACTTGTTCGATAATTTTATTACTTTGTGTGTGTGTATTCGCTGTACTAAAAACGAGGGCTTGACAGCGCCTTTTCAAAGAGAACTTCACTGGTGTTACAGTTGAATTACTTCCCCGTAACGACAGATAGGGACTCGATGGCTGCATAAAGTGTTCGCAGGTTTGTTGAATGCAGAAGTAGGTGTTGAATAATTTTCATACATGTGGCTTACTTTCATGCGTCACATAATTATCGCCGGTGTACATTTTACGTTAACCATTTCGGATCGACTTGTTGTAAAGTCTCACGCACCTATACATATCCACGGACGCTGAAGTGAGTAGTGGCAAATGATGAAAATATTTACGAAGTATCGATGAATTCTTGAAATTAGAATGACATCCAGTCTGAGTACATCGGGCAAATATTAACAAATTTTTCTGCACACATATTATATAGAGTTCTTTGCACGTTTCACAATTACGAATTCTTGTAATAATCATGCTGACGTTGATTTCATTATACTAAACGACAGTAATTCTTGAAAGGTGATTTCGGGAGTATTTTACTCTCGGAAAACTGGGAATGATTTGGATGCTTCGTGCGTGGTTCACTTCCTAATTAATTTGATGTAGAAGAGAAACAGAAAGACCAATTAGCAAGCAAGGATATTCAAACTTCTCCTCCAGGGACATATTCTTCGAGAAACAATATAATGAAATATTGAAAAGAAAAAAATATTGAATTTGAAAATCGTTTGTAGAATATATGTAAATTAATTTCCAATTGAATGGTCGGGTAGAAGAAGAGCCCTTACTCGATTTAAGGCCCATTGTCCATTATTGGTAATTTGAGCTCGGTACTTTTTCCTCTTCACTTGGTGAAAATTTTAAATCATTCTGATGTCTATAGAGTGCAGAAAATTGCATTGAATTTTAGTGCCTACCATGATTGAAGGCTCAGTAGGTAGTTGTAAAAATATGAGATCAAGTTCTTAGAACTTGGTCGCTAACAGAGTGAAAGAAATTGGTTTTTTGAAGTTGACATGAGGTTAATATCATTTTGTCAAGTTGGATGAAATTGCGTATGTCCATCTTGTACTCGAAAATACCTATCATTACTGCAGCTAAATCCTCGCAAGTAACGGGTTTTGTATTCAAATTCATATATTCATTATTTCAATCCTGTTAAGATCCAAAACAATCGTTTGAACACATGAAAAGTCGATAATTGCTAAAATACAGACTATGACGCACTCTAGCGGTGGTTGAGAAACTTTCTAGCCGTCTACTCTTTAGTAATTCTGCAGATCGGACATCCTTCTACAATCTTAACAAATTTCATGACATTGGAGTCTTTCTTTATGGCAATTCTGTGAGACTGAATTTTCGAATGCGTTTTTCTCAAAAACCACTTGTTGTGTTAGAGCTCTTTTGCTGAGGACCTTCTACATTAAAAATCTACAGCTTCAATCACTAACTAATTTCTATTTTTCAATTCATAACAAGTGATCTTAGCTCCTTGCGTTTTTCTTATACGGGAATCAAGAGTACGTTTGGCCCAATCGACAGGGCGTCTGCTAACGTAACTTGCTGATTAACGTCACAGGGTAAAGGTCTATTCAGTGAGACTCAATTTTCTGAATGTCTATTTTAAAATTAACAATTTCTCCATTTTATAACTACCTATGATTGTAATTTTTTGGTAGGATTATGAGAATTCTCACAAATACTTCTGCCGAACCATGATTAGTGAAGAAAAAGAATGAGGATCCTCGATGCTTGCCTGTGTAAATGAATATTAACGGTATTATTTAAACGCGAATGTTACCTTCGACCATATTATCATGTGAACATACTATACTCAGAAGAATGTGAAGCCAAACAAATCAATTTTGAGGAGTGACGAACTGCGCCTTTTTCTAGCAAAACATAGGTGAAATAAGCTGGCTGACATGTTTCGTGTCTTTGCTCTGACCCCACCCTGATTTCGAGATTTGCGTGCGTGCGTGTGTGCGTCCATCCGTGCGGTCAAATAACCTCATATACTAGACCTATACTAGGCTAAAGCCTTCATTATATAGGCCTAATATACACATACCAGACTTATACTAGACGGGGAGGGCTGGCTGGGCTTATACTAATGAAGCTCAGTTTCCTAACATACGGTATACTCTATACCAGGCTAAACCTCTATCATACTAGGCCTGAGACTAGGAAGGGCCTCCGCTCGTCCCTCCAACAGCTACTAGCGGCTCCCAAAAGCTAAAAGCTTGAAATTTTCTATACTAGCTTCATGCTAGGATCATACTAGTCTTGACTTATTCTAAACTGGACCTATACTAGATCACAAAAAAGGGCGAACGAGCGAAGCGGGCCGCCCTCCCACCCTCCGCACCTAAAAAAACACTAGTGAACCTCGAGAGCTATTAGCCTAAAATATTCATACTAGATCGAGGAGGAAGCGAATGAGCGGAGCGAAAGGTCTTTCCAAATCTATCATCTTAAAATATTTTAAACTAGACCCTATACTAGATCTGTGAGTGAGCTCCCAAAAAGACACTAGCGTAGCGGGGAACCCGTTAACTATTTTGTTAGGGGGATTACATCCTCAGAAAACGTCCGCCGCGTCCGGGAGTTTCCGTGAACTGCGTGACGTGACGTGTGGCGCTTTATAACGTCATCAATGACCTCTTGACCTACTTTGGGGACTTGAAAAATTTCAACTTCTAGATAGGATCAATGACCTTGACCTTGACCTACTTTAGGGACTTGGAAAAATATTAGTTTCCAGCCTTCATTATATCAGGCCTAGCATGCAGTATACTAAGAAGAGCCCAGCCAACTCATTTTGTGAGGATCGCGAGCGTGGGAGGTTGTGGGTTCCGCGCTGCAATTTTAAACCTGCAATGGCCTCTATTTTTTTTTTTTTTTCTGTTTTCTGTTCATGTACAACATGGTCGAAGAATGTTGCTAAAATATCGTTTTGGAGCAGATATGCCCAAGAATAATTATATTATTGTCTCTGCACTCTTCATTTGACTAATATCTCGGATTCGTTTTTCCAGTTATGTATTTATGAATATTTGTGTCGCATAAAAAATTCTGAATGAAACATGCAAAAAAATTCGTCATCGTTTCGTGTCATAGGAAAACCGCGTCGTTGCGTGCGTCTTGTAGGAGCTTCTTAAATTTGCATATTGACCTAAGTTGCTAGAGAAACCGAAGAATTTTCAGGCGAATACGGAACATTAATTTATAGTACGATTGTTAAATTGGGTATCGACATGATGGTTGAGGTCACGTCAAATGCATAAACTAGAACGAAAAATAATTTGGAGTTTCTGGTGGAACGCGTCGATGCGAAATACTGTATCGCGAGTATGTTTGCAAACGTTAAATTTTCAGAGATGAAATTGATGCTAGAAATGGAAAATCTTCAAAATCTGTGACAATGTTGTGACTCGAGTATGCTATCTATGATCCTACCAAATCCCTGATGATGAAACTGAGCACCCATCATCTGAGCTTGGCATTCTCAATTAAATTTACAACAGCAACAAGAATGTAGTTTTGATCACTTACGATTTTTCAAGTCCTCAATTTGAAGTATTACGAGTCGTCAGGTAGAAGACTTTGAACTGAGGTATTCTACGAAGCAGAGGATAGACGGTGACGAGAAAATGCTCTCAATGATTCTGTTGTTTTATATAACCAAGTAAAATGAAGAGCGAATAGATTTATAATATAATTAAGGAATGAAACTCATTTCATGAGTTATCTATGAACGTGCGCAATATTTGCTAATATTCCGGCATTACCACGTTTTTTGATACAGAAGATGTTGTATCAGCGCACAAAATGGCGAAGTACACACGTCCACGATTGAGCGTTCAACATGAAAGTTAACGAGCCCCGTTTCTCTGTTTCATCTTGTACTCTTTAACCAGGATCATGAATCATTTCGAGATAAGTTCTTGATAAACTATGCCAATACCAGGTCGACGTTTATCGAACATTAAACTGACTCGAAATCCAGATGAGAAGTAAACTCAAAATCGATCTGAGTTTTTGGTTTCGACTGCGAATCGTTCGTTAATTTTGTCGGCAAGTTGAATGATCAACGATATGCAGCGTCATTACACAGATTAGTTTTGAAAAATATTATTGGTTAGGGATGTGAAGAAGCTCTCAATTGCATTATTGGTTCATAAAATTATTTTGAAGCTTTTCTGTTTCCGATGAGCGCTGCATTTTTCCATGAAGCTGATGCTTCATTCATGGTGGTTTTCCTAATGAGAAAAGTGATAAGGGAGCAAGGTGCTACTTATGAAGATCGAAGTCATAGGTAATTACGGTCAGAAATGCACAATTGTTTTTGATAGTCATGACAATCCTTCCAGTGGTATGAAATATACAGAATAAGAACGGCGCAATGAGTTGTGCCTGGAAGGTGTATTACCATCATCACTGTCAAACAGAATGACTTTATGACCCGCAATGAAAACAGAATTCGTCTCAAAAAATGGTAGAATCTGAAGATAATACAGACTCATTCATATGTATGGGTATATCATTGTAATATATATTGCTCTCACAAGAAAAGAACTTGTTGCAAGGTAAGATACAAATTTGCTGTGCATTTCTGGCTGGTTTGTCATCTTGTGGCAATATTTCAGTCCTGAAGTCTTTCGATGAAATTGAGCCAGCAGATATATTTTCTATTCAAGAAATTCAAGAGAATATACCTTTAGTAAAGGACAATATCCCTTTTGCATGTGCAGTAAGTGGCTGCGATACTACTTCTGCAATTTATCGCAAAGGAAGATAATTTGTTTCAGTTTAATAATTCTGCCTCAAGCCCAAAATCTGTAGATTCAACTAGAAACAGAACTTGAACAGAGTTGTCACAATATTTTATCACGCAGACAGCGATCATGAAGAGCGCCTAGAACGATAGTTTGTACCTCGCCTCTTTGCCTCCCACTGCTCGTTAGCACGTATATCAAACCTCCCAGCAAGTGCAGAAATGGAGAGGAAATTCCATGCCTGCAATATTAAAGGATGGTGAGAATTACCATCTCAAGCTCTTGAAAAACTGCTGAGACTCATCTCATGTGGTTGTTTGAAAGGACGCTTGTCTGCATACAGTTGAATGGCAGGAAAGCTGATGAGCACTAAATTATCAGAATCGAGTTGTGCTTCTGCAAAAGAGTGACCCAAGCTGATGAGCACTGCCTCTGCAAAAGAGTGAACATAAGGAAGAATTTCAGGAAAAAACTCACTTTTGCTTCGTCAAGCTCAGCTTTAATTTTTTCACCGAATTCTTTCTTTCAATTTGAATTCTTTTTGGGGGCACCTTCTGTGGGTCCACTCCTACTATGGGAGTTGAAATTATTTCACACCGTGGTACATTGTACTAGAGACCAAGTTTAAAATTTGTCTAATGTTTGCAAAATTCTGTTTGTATCTCCTGAGAATTTAGGCCAGTTTCAAGGACGATTGTGGGCGCACTATGTGGTCTATGCCTAACTTGAAGTGCGTCATTTGAAAGAAAATTTTGCGAGACATATCTTTCGCTTGAAACATTTTCTCCTAGGACTCCAACTTTTCGGGATATTCTCTAAAGATCAATTTTTTTGGGGATGTGCTAGAACGTGTCTCATAAAGATTAGTCCAGCTTTTTGAGGGCATGACTTTTATATGTTGCGCGAACTCATGATGATCTGCTTTCAGCCTTTATTCACTTATTTTGTGCATTTATGACGATTCCCCATCATCCAGAAAACAGGTTAGATACTGGGTGATCTTGAGGGGCATTTGCCAGTGCCAGGACCGATCATCACTAGTGTTCTTGCAAGAAGGTTGTCACGCAAGAACAGGCCTACCAGCGTCCTGTGATGAGTTGGACTGCTCCACCCTTAATCCCACGCTTAGCCAGAGAGCAGGGCACCAACTATTTCATAAACTTTTAGAAGCATAATTCACACAATAGTTTGCTACGGAAAAATGATGTAATAAATTATGATATGAAGAGCGGAAACCACGTGACTGAAATAATCAAATGGAGCGATTCGACAAAATTACCCTTGCACGTATTCTGTTCTGAGGTTCATGAATTTTTCATAGCTGTTCCTTATTTCATAATACCATTCAACGTCTATGTAAAAGTTCCATATTTCCAGCATAAGAATGGCGTTAACGCCAAAAATTGGTACACAGATAATATGAGAAGTAGCCAACATTTCTTTGAATTAAAAATAGTTCTATTAAAAATTATTATCTTTAAAATATTGTAGACAAAAATGTCGTGATCGAATGTTTCTCCGTTAGTAGAATTTATGTTTAAAGTTTCTCGAGCTCATTCGGAGTACTCGTACTAAAAAAGATCGTAACTTTTGACCAGGCGTTGGGTGGAGTGTAGTTGACCTTTGACCGATAAAAGTTTATTTTAGGTGTACCGCCACTATACGAATAGAGCTCACGAAGACAAAATTTTGACACTCCACGGACGATGTAGTGAAAAATTGATTTTCTAAGTATTGCGCCCACTTTCTTGTGTAATTTGTTCCGAGTGTAGTTCCAATTATGTATATTTTTTAGTCTAGTACTCGTATTTGTTGTGAACGTTGTCCGAAGAAGGTGAAACCGGGATGCGTTCTATATGTTGATTCATAGAATTGTGCTCGTCGTATTCCTCAATTCTGAGAAAAAAAAAAAAAAAAAAACAGGGAAGTGTACAGCATAAAACCTCACGTGTTTCGTGAATTGTCAATATTTTTTTATTATTTTTACCCGATGCTCAAATTTGTCCACGATCACTGGGAGCATGGCTTTGATATGCCTCATTCTACAACATTTATCATTATCGATTGCGATAAATTTGTAAGCCTGTTCTTAAAGGAGAAGAATATTTTCCTCATTACAGCCTGAAGCATCATCAATAATAGATTGCCTGTACGCATCACGTCTCCTTTTTTTTTCTCTCACATCATTCTCTCAGTATATTTTTAGGTATGACATAATGTTAGTAGCGTATTCACATTTTTAGAATGTAGTGATTACCAAAATGGTAGAGCGCGTCGTCTATTTCTTCGTTGGAATGTGTGACAATGATTTCATGGTTATTGCACATTTTAGTGGAATTGTATTCAAGGCGTATATTCTTATTGTTTGTACGATTGCACTAAGTTGTAAAATGACGTTAATAAAAAAAAAAAGACGACAAAAAAGCTTGCGCAAGTCTCGCGCGCCTAATTTACGTGCATAGAAAATTTTTAAAAACTCGAAATGTCTCGTGCGATAGTATTTTTCGATAAACATGAAGAATTTTGAAATTGCGAGGAGAGGAGCGAGCAGAATGAAAAAAAACATACTACTTTTTCGTTTGTCATATGTATGTCTGTACTTGTACCTGTACAGCAAACATGTGCACTGGTAATCGAAGTTTGTTTTGAAAAATTTTATCGTCAACGTTGTAATAATTAAATCGGTACACATTTTTCAGCACGTTTATTATTTGGCCGACCAGTATAATTCTGTCTTTGAAATCGAACCATATGACACGGTAATTTCGTGGTTGTCGCTCAAAATTTTTAGAAAATAGAACGAGGTCTTACGTGGCGGTTTAGACCGAAACGTTTGCAAAAATTTGCGGAAATATAGTACTCGGTTATGTACTGGTTTTGACCCTTTTGTTTGCATTTTGTCGTTTCGATGTAATATCGAGACAGGTAGCTCGTTCGATAAATTGGTTTTCAGGTTTTTGAAATTTGTCAATATTTAACAGTTTTTCGTTGATTAGTTCCTTTTTTGGAGTAGATTTTGCGGCTAGATGGAGATTAAAGTGAAAATATAGCACTCTCCTATACAACTCGCCTCTGTGCTTACGATATTCAAGTCTGTATGAATTGGTTCGCTGATCAACAAATTATTGTGATAGCTATTCATCAATGATTGAATTGTAGCCATCTGGCAATCGACAACCGAATTGCGAAGCATAAATTTAATTTATTCTATGCATCAATATTTTTCACATTCATCTCACGACGTTTGCTGTCATAACGAATCCCTTCAAAGGTCCTTCCCAAAGAAATGACCGCACCGGTATCCGCTAGGATGGCTAACAACACGCGTGGTTCGTACAACAGTAGTAGCACTTTTGCCGAATCAGCGGTATAGGGGAGAAAAACGGAAAGTTTGGCAGAACTCTCGAGTGAAGCGGAGTAGAAGGTTTTGTCGTCCCATCTAATTTGGAGATTGTGTGTTTGCGGGATGTCAGGAAACCAAATCTACTTCATTCAAAGGTTACTTCAATGCATGGTTCAAAGCTATCTCTTTCAATCTTCCCCGCTTACTAAGAGAGTGACACGACGCGCTCGAATGGAGAGGTGGGTTCAAATTTCCTTTCACTTCACTGCTTCAAATTATTGAAATCCGTCAGAAAACCAAAAGCCAGCAAAGAAGAAAATTCAGAGCTAGAATTCTTGGTTGCAACTTTGGATATGTTGATGGGTTTCAATGGCAACCTGAGTATGCAAGTAGCTTTGACATGGCTTGACAGAATATATTCTGCTCGATGTTGAAGCAAATAACTAGAAAAAAAAAATCTTCTGGCGGAGCCAAATAAAAAAAGATCATGTTTCATGTCTTCTATAAGGTAGCATGCTCCGATCGTTTGCCCCCATCTTGGTCTAGTACAAGTCTACCTAAGTATATTCCAGGCTGATGAGATTAGGGGGCCTCACTCACTCCGCTCGTTCGTCCCACTTCTTGATCTAGTATAAGTCTACTTCAGTATTTCAAGCTGATGAGATTAGGGGGCAGGGCCGTACCTACCATATGGCGACATGAGCAAGTTGCCGGGGCGCCAGAAACGTACCAAAAAATAGGAATTTTTATTTAAAAAATTATATAGAATTGTGAAAAGTTTATGAGAAGATTTTATTTATTTATTTAACAAACCATAGTTTTTGAGAGCTTGGAGGAGGGGAGAAGGGAAATTTAATGAAGAGCGGAGGTTTAGGAGTGTAGGACATGAGAAGAAGAGATCAACGTTCAAGTCGAGTTCGTGACAGTGGGGGCAGGATGCGGGGTGTTTGGGAGTTTTAGTCAATGATGTGTGAGAGTGTGATTTGAGTATGGCCTATTCTCAATCTAGAAATAACGGTGTCTTCACGCTTAGAATTTCTGAAGGACGCTGATCGCAGAGTGGAAGTTTTTTTAATTCGGAGAGGATGAGTGAGTAGTAATGGTTTTTATAGTCTGTGACAGGAAGGGGAGTGTGATCAGTGATAGTATCAAAGGTGGTGGCGATTTTAGCTGCCTGGTCTACCAAGTCACGCTCAAGGAGGCCAATATGGTCAAGTATCCATATGCACATGACGTTGGTGTTAATTGAGATTAGAGTCTGCAGCGTGAGAAGGATTCTTTGTGTGAGAGGCTTTGTAGTGTAAGGGTCAGTGGGAGAGTGAAGTGGAGAAAGTGAATTTGTGAGGAGGAGAAATTTGCCACAAGGAGGGAGTTCAGAATGGTGGGAAAGACAGACGAATACTGCCATCAATTCGGCAGTAAATATGGAGGCTGTGTTACAGATGTGATGAGAGACAGTGGTTCCGAGAATGGAATTGGCGTAAGCCGTTTTGATTTCAGTTTTTAAGCCTTCAGTGAGACAGAGAGTGTGATCTGGATATTCTTGAATCAAGTTTCTTACGTGCGTGGTAAAGATACTGTTAGAATTGGGGATTTTTATGAGATTTAAACGGATGGTAGGCTGGGTGAGTGTTCAAGGTTGAGATGACATGTAAATAAGTAGAGTAGAGGTGCGTCCCTTCCTGGAGCTGTATTGGAAAGGAGAGAGAGAGAGACAGTTGTTTGATTTCAAGAAAAAGATGAGTCTTTTATTTAGAACTTTTTGAAATAGTTTACTAAGTACACTGAATAGGACGATTTTGTTTTTAGGGGCGCTCATCTTGAATTTTGCACAGGGCACCAAAATAGCTTGGCACGGCCCTGTTAAGGGGTCTCAATCGCTCCGCTCGTTCGTCCCGATTCTTGGTCTAGTATAAGTTTACTTCAGTATTTCAAGCTGATGAGATTAGAGGGCCTCACTCGCTCCGCTTCTTGGTCTAGTATGAGTCTACTTTAGTATTTCAATAAAGGGTATTCCTTTTTCCTTCTAATTCAGGCTCAGTATAATGAAAGTTTCCGACGCACGGATGTACGCAAGCAAATTTCAAATTCAGGGTAGGAATCTGGCTTGATCTAGTATAAATCTAGTTTACATTTGAAGCTAAAATATGTATATTAGGCCTTTATAATGTAGGCTATTCCTACTACAGCATACTGATTCAGGCTTAGTATAATGAAAGCTTCAGAAACCCAAGGTCATTTGCATACGGCGAGGTGGTACAAACTTCCCCTTTGTTTGAACCTATGGTATAGAGGAGCTTAGTTTGGAATGAGTCTGTGTTATTCCTAGTATAAAGCTAGTTTAAATTAGCATGTAAACTAGGCAAGGCGAACTATGAAGCTTCTCTAGGAGTCAGAAGACTTAAAGCCTCCATAAAGTGTATATTAGGTCTAGTATAATGAGGGTTTGGCTAAAAGTCAAACGACTTGAGAAATCGTAGTATAAAGCTAGTATTATGCCACCATAAAGCTCGTATAATGCTCGAATATAAACTAAGCAAGGTGAACTCGCGGGGTGAACTCGCGTTAAAAAACTCGCAAACTTTCGAATCACCCACGGGTAATGAGGAGGGTGGGGGGGGGGAACTCGCATTAAAAAAACTCGCAAAATTTCAATAGTGGTCAGGGGGATCAGGTCAGCGTAAAGACATGAAACATGTCAAAAGACGCTTGGTTTGATCTTGCTCAAAGGAGTCCAATTGACAAATCGATGAAAAAAGTCGATTTATCGGTATTTATATCTATTCAATACATCAATCTAATCGATACTGAAACCTTTTCGGTCCCTACTCTATCGTAACCTTGCCTATAACAAGGAGTTCTGAATTATTTGAAAAATAGACAGTTTAATGTTTTTTCCGAAATGAGAAATCCTCCGTAATTTTTCTCATCATTTTTTCCCGCAGCCATTTTTTATTTCTGGAAGTCGCAGTTCTGTTTATGTTAGAATTGTCTAGATTTTAGTATTAATTTTGTCAGGTGGGTAGCGTTTGCTTGTTACCGCGTATATAACGTACATCAGAAGAAGCAAAAAAAGTTCATAAGTAGCCGTTGTATGTATTCGTAAAGTTGCCTCTTCCGCCCTATCTGTTCATCTATCTTCCAGTACTCGTATAATTCGTTTTATTCATCGGTTCCAGTACGTGATCTTTTTTTTTGATTATATAAGAAGGCTAAGGAGTTCTCAGTGAACTGACTTCTCCAGCAATTTATTCCCGTCATTAAGCTTTTTGGTAATGAGAAAAAAGACCGATTTTTGATGACGATTTTCGATAGATATGATGAACGAATGTTGCCTTTCCCTTCACAAATGACATGATGCATGGTTGAGGAGGTCTGGTGAATGGAATCGGTTGTACAGAAGTACGATATCATCGTAGTAAAATCGGACTCGTTTCCCGTTAATAATGCACATCCTGTCATGACCTGGGGAGTAGTGGTCGGTCAAAAACACGTACGTGGTTTCCTCCGTATACAGTATGTTCTTCTCATTGATATTGCTCGTTATAAACGCTTCTGGTATGAAATGCGAGAGATAGAAGCGCATTCGTTTTATTATTCTGGCGGATTTTTCTGTCGGTGCCGGCGTTCTCTGCGGAATACCGTTTCATCGTTGTTCGATTGCACCCAACTAACTGTGTTCGAAGTTGGGACGGGAAATTAAAATTCACGTGTAGTATTCCGGTCGTAATAGCCGAGTTCTGTCTCATCTGTCAATTATTTACAGCTCCTTGGCAAACGTTCATGCGAGCCGATTAAACAATTTGAATGTATGTTCAGTATAGAGGCATAGGCTTTCAGATCGCCCAAAGTGCAACCATATTTTAGTGAAGATTCCTCAAAGATATGAATCTTTTGGGTGAAAAAATTTCTTTTTCACTTTCGTGTTCTACATCCGAAGGAAAAAAAAATGGATGAAAGAACCAGCTGTTCAAAGGTGTCGCTTCATTTGAAACAATCGTGAAATTTCAATTTTGAAGTACCGAAGTAAATTTCTTTTCCGCTAGGTAGTCAAATGACCTTGGGATCTTCATTCTGAGCTATTGACGGAATCGTATTGTAAATAATTTTACGCTTTGAAAATCGTTACATTCTTGACGCGTTCGTCTGGGAATTTGAGTGTTGAGTTATTGTCGAATCCTTTTATTTACGTGTAATAGTCACTTTGATCCGCGAATGTCAAAATTGAGATCGCATAACAATAGGAAATTTCTTTGCTTTACTAATATTCGTTGCACTTGCATCTTATTTGTTACAGAATTAACGACGTGAAAATAAAACGATCATGACGACCGATATTTCGATCGTTCGGTGGGATCCGGCCCTGCCCACCGAACTTATTGAGGACTACGAATACGATGGAGGAAACTCGTCCTCTAGACTTTTTGAACGATCGAGAATCAAAGCGTTAGCAGGTAAGTTCGATTGATCTTACAGTGACTATTAATTTTAAGAGATGCGCGCGAAGTTACCACTCTTTCTCTGAGCCGCAGTTGATGACTCTCGTGTTAACGATGATGTGCACATCCAGTCTAATTCAAGCTAATTGAGTCAATCGTTTATCATGCAGACGTCGCTAACGTTGGTCATCAATTATAATTATCCCCAAAAGACCTTGTACAATATCAATGGCTCAATTGCAAGAACGCTGAGTACAGAATACTAATTTTTGAATGAAGATGGTGATGATGGCATGTACGAGTTTAGCATGTGACGTTAGTTTGTCGGGACGGCGGGTAGGCGAAAGAGGATTTTTGTCGATTTAGTGTAGTTCTAGCATTATTTGATGTAATTCTTTCGTTTGACACCTCCATTCGTCGTCTGTGCACTTAATTTCGTACGTCTGGATGAATTTATGAGTGTTTCGTTCGCTCTTCAGATTCAAAATAATGGATTATGTACAATAGCGAGTAACATGTATTGATTAACTTGGTGCAGACGGTATTATTGTTGCGATGAGAAAAGGATCTGAATGATTGCGGTTTGGGCTACTAAACGTGTAAGAATTGGTATAATAAATAATATTTGCGACTAGAATTCTTGTATGACTGGAAACATAGTTGTAAGAATGTAAGTTTTGATTATACAAGTGTTGAGAATTTTTTGACTGGTATTTTGAATTCGATCGACTTCATTTTAGGTGTTTTCTTGAAGTTAGCTGACTGAAATGCAGGCATAGGGCTTGTTTGGTGGATCATTTGAAGATCGTAAATTTAGTGGAACGCTCAAATTCTCTTTCGAAGTTTTGAACTTCAGCACTTGGAATTTCTTTCGTACGAGGCGCTTGCAGGTCGCAAAACCATTCTACTTCGTCCTCACAATGAATAGAAGCTACAAACATTCGCGCTCGAAAATAGTTTGCCGTCCATTTTGTTCGCTGCTTGCTGGGGCTCTAGTTTTGTTTGGAGTTGGTCAAGAAATTTATTTTATGGGGGATTTTTTGATTTCAATCATTGATTTCGATACGGTTCAAATTCTTTCAAGTCTCACCTCTAGTTCCATCGTTGGTATCTCTCTGAATCCCCTGTATCTAGATGTTCTAGATTTGTTAAAGTCTCCCTTCTCGTTTATGCGTAGGGCATGGGTTGGAATTTTTTCAGGTCTCTTTTATCTGGTATAATATATTGCTGAAGTCATCCCTGTCTCCTTGTATCATATACATCGCTCGATGATTAAAATTTTTGGGTATTCCCTGCTCTTTTCCCATATTGTACTTCCAAGCTCGAAGTTCTTTCAAATCCTTTTTCTCTTTTCTATTGAAAGGCAAAATTTGAACTTATTTTATTATTTGTTTCTCCTTTAAATGTCGCGCGTCTAATGGATTTGTCTTCAATTGGTGATACGCCTTCCTGCAAGACCTATTTTGCCAGAAAAATCTCGCGAAATGCATGCCGTCGTCAATAGATTTGGAGAATTGAAGAAATGTTAACCCGCGATGCTTTGGGACCTTTATAGTCAATTCAATTCTACAGTAATATTGAGTTTTTTACCAGTGTAGCCTTCATTGAAGATCCTAGGACCTTATGTACTCTTGGAGTATCCCTTCCTTAGTATGTTTGACTGTAACCTAGAAAATCATATCAAATCCAAGGTTTAGTATTCTAGGCCTAACATACGGTATATTGGGTTGGAACTTTCAGCGCTACTACCGTAAATGCTACCACAAATTACGTTACCCGGAAAATTAGACACCACAAGGAGGACTACTTGAAAGTTGTTCATCTTCTCAGAAAAGATATCGTTTGTATACGCCAGCCACTCACTGGAATGATTGAAGAGACCCTTTTTGCAATCCACAAAATAACGGCAACGTCACATAATCGATAGATCGCAAAATATTGCAAAATGCTGCTTGCTGGAGTTTCTTCAGTCTTTGTTTACTTTTCTTTTCAATGTAATTTCCCATGAGTAAAAGCAACGTTCTAAAAACTCATAAATCTTTTGAAAACGGAACATAAATAAGGAATGGGAGTATTTCTTTCATAACCTAGGAGCTTTATACTTCTGAAAAATTGACCTCTCCTATCTTATTGACGTTCTGTTTTTGAAATATTTATCTGTTTTTATAACGTTAATTTTGCTTATAGGAAATTACATTGAAAAGTAAATTAAACAAAGACTGAAGGAACTCCAGCAAGCAGCTTTTTGCAATATTTTGCAATTTATTGATACTGTGACGTAACAGGAAATCAGTCCATTCCTCTTATTGCAGATGATGTTAGTGTTGTAATCTTCAGTGATGGGTTGCTTGATTTGTAGGACACTGTTTGCACTTATGTTAGGATATTGACATTGATATGTCTTTGGGTTGAGGTCAGTCAAAAATTTGTTGCATGATGTCAATGGTGATACTATACATATTATTGGTTCATTAATACAATTGGTTTATGTTTACAGGGTGGGACAGAAAGATGTCGCCAATTAAATGGGAGTTCGCGCTAAATCTGTTGTAGGGCAAAAACGCAAAATGTTTCTTAATTTCCTCTCCAATTCAAGCCATATCTGAAGTTTCTGCAACTTCTTTGAGCTAAGTTATGGACCAAAATGTGCCAAAAATTGACTAATTTGTAAAGATTTTCAAAATAAAACATTGAAAAATCCTCCACTCTCAAGCTTCACCATTATTTGTTCTTCTCGGAATCACCGTCAGATTTCACTTCAAAATCAGATTAAATATGGAAGTTGGAACATTCTTTGATTATTGAGAATTTTGGCAAATTGATGAATCTTTGGCACGTTTTGGTCCATAACTCGGCTCAGGGAAGTTGGAAAAAGCTGGGAAGGGGCGCAAGTTGTAGATAAAAATGAGATACAAAATTTGTACATTTGAACTAAAGGTCTAGCGTTTTGCGTTTTTGCGCTACCACAGATTTAGAGCAAACTTTCATTTAACTGGTCTCATCTTTCTGCCTCACCATGTACAAGGGCCATACTAGACTAAAAAATACCAGTTGTTGGGAGCTCGGCAGTCAAAGGTACTTCTAGTGTGCAGTTATTAAACTGAAAACTGGATGCGATGGCGTCATGGAGTGGGCTTTTTCTGAGGCAAAGCGCAGACAGGCCTGACTTCCTCCATTTTTTGTAAATGCGCGAAGCTGTCCAATATTTTTCCTTAGAAAGGGCAATTTTTTTCTCCTTTTGTTATCTGAAGTGAGACTAATTGGAGAAATTCAGCCTGTGCTGTACATAGGAAATATTTTCGATTATACAGTTGGGGTTAGATTAGAAGGTAAGTGGCTAATTCTCGATTTTGGACATATAATTATAACAAGAAAAAACTCCACAATTCAATTCAAATCCAAATTTGTTCCATAGAGTAGATTCCCTGCATTCCTTGATCAATTCTGTTAGGAGAGCTGTCGTTTCCCTAAGACTTAGTTCTCTCTTCCTAGCTGGATAGTCGAGAAATCCCCCCCCCCGGTACAGCTTGGAGGTCGAAATTTTCCGAAGTCCCGAATGTAGATCAGTGCTTTTGTTCCCTCTGGAATTAAAATTTGCGGCGAGGACAAGGAAAATTGAGAAAATGATTCTAACATGAGAAAGAGTTTGTGAAAAAAAATTTACGGGTTCTTTAACAGAGTTGAAAGAAGGGAGGCAGGGAACCTGTTCTACCACTGGCGTAGATATAATTCTCTCATGGGGGGAATTTTTTCCATAGGGGGATATTGCCTAAAATTTTTCTGTATTTACCCAAAGATTAGACAAAATCACTGCATTGAACGAAGGCCGTGATTGAACGGGAAAAGACGCTAGAAAAATGCGATGGGGGATGTATACCCCTAATCCCCCTTATTTACGCCAATGTTTCATTGTGTTTTTTGGAAGGGCCTTTTATTGAGTCCTATTTCATTCGAAGCATTGCATAACTGGCTAATTAAAGGGGCTAAGCCAATTTGTGTACAAAGTATTGCATATCTAGTTTCTGGAAAAAACTATTTTAATCAGGCTATAGATACCAACCTCCAAGCTGATAGGAGGGGAACTAAAAAAGTGTAATACTATCAAAAATTAGAGTATTGTACTTGAACTGATCTATAGGACCCCTTTCCATAGCTTCTAGCACAGGTACTTGTTGAAATAGCCGTGGCCGCTTATCACAGTCTGCGTCAGGTAGAAGTTTAGCTGACCATGGTGTCGATTCATCCACTCATCAAGGTCGCATATTAACGGAACCTTACTTGCCCAGCTCACTCTTGGCAATTCTTACTTTCCATTTATCAAGCGAGAAGCGCCTGGCCTCCTGTTTAACCTGTGGAGTCTCTTGGTTGGTCGTCGTTGCTCTCTCTTCAGCATGGAGCCCGATTAGTAGTGAACGTGCTAGTACACGAAGAGCCTCCTTCGAGACAGTGCGGTAGGCATTAACACACCGCAGCGCAGCTCTTCGCTGGATCTTTACCATCTCCCTTTTTCGGTAAGGTATTTTCTTTGAGTCGGCCCATACTGGGGCACCATATAGGAGGATCGATATAGCAGTGCTCATCATGATTCTTCTTCTGACTTCTCTCGGTCCTCCTAGGTTCCTCATCAGGCGGCTAAGGTGTGCAACTATCGTGCCCAGTGCCCGCCTTCTCCGCTACCATCTACCATTCGAATACGAAAATTAGTAATGACTTATTTTGAAGCTATTTACCCCCCCCCCCCCATCCCTCGATGACTGTGAAAAAATTTAGCTATGAATTTTCTTCCCCCTGCAAAATTGTAAGTCAGTTACTTCTAATTGCTTTTCAAATATTAAAATTCGTATAATTTCTCTCAAAGGATCGAGAGACGTAAAATATTGTGAGTGTTCATCTCCACAGAATTCAGAACGGGAAAATTTCGTAAAAATTATTAGTTGATGGAATTTGAAATAATTTTGAAACTCGAACTGTATGAAGAAGAATAGCCTTCGGAACATCACTTGGAGTGTAGAATGTTCAACGCAATGAACTTTTGAAATTTTCCAGCGCTCATTAAATGAAAAATCGTGGGTGTTTTGAATTTGAAAAATCATCAGAAATATAAAGATGGAACACGAACGACAATACTGATGTCCGGATATGCTATATAAGTGTACATCATTCAAATAGCCATCCTTTTCTTTCATTTTTTTTTTTTTTTTTCATTGAATTGACGTCATTTTCCTTCAATAAAAGTGAAAGACCAGATGCCGGTAATGTTAAGTCAGACTAGTCACGACCACTGCACGCTGGCGCGACTTCGTGTGGCGTTGCACTTGAGAGGGCACGGTATGTAATCGAAGTGCGTGAAAACCTTTCTTCGCCCCCTTGTATATTTCCTTTTTTCTTCATAACCGTTGGTAGACGGTACTTACGGTATGGTTTGTTATGAAACCGTATGTAAAGTAAACCGTAGGAGTTGGTGTTGAACTTACTTTCATTAAAATTGTAGAAGTTAGTTGTAAACGCTAAATTGAAGAGAGTACTCGTCGAATATGAAAAGACCTCGTGAATTATGTCGGTGGTTGTCATGGTCATTGTGCACGGCCGCATGAAAAATTCTGCTCGTAATTTTGGTAGTTTTTGTTGCCGTAATAATCTCATTTCACATCTTTAAGGTTATTAATTTTTAGTATTTTGTTTCGATCCTCGCATTTTTTTTATTACCCGGCTTGTTTATATTGTTACGCAGTCCCGATGGGAAAAAAAAAGAAAATCTCGCAAAATTGAATTCTTGAATTCTCGAAGATAGATCGAAAGTTGAAAAGAAATATCGTTTTTACCGGAAAACTGGGACAGAAATACGATCGAAGATTCTCTTCGAAACTTTGCATTGCATTTACGTGTAGAAGTTAGGAAATGGTAATTCTCAGTTTCCATCGTGAATTCGCAGTTTGTTAGTATCGCTTAATCGACTGAAAATCTACGGTCTCGTTGAGAGCTCTATCAAAATTGAAAATTACGGTGAAAATATGTACCGTTTCAAGATTTCACTGTATCAACCATTTCTCGATACACGGTTTCTTGTGTTTTGGAAAAGTGTTGATATTCTCATTGATACGTGGCCAACGCGTAAAAGAATACCGAAATGATTTTTGTCTAAGCTTGGATGCTAAATTTAGTAGCGTAACGTTGAAGTTTTTTTTTTTTTAATTTGAAAGTCACGTTGTTCTTATAATGAAGCGAAGAGTTGACTTTTCCGGTTTATTTATCATTCAGGTCAGTATGAAAATGACGAAGAAAAGGTTTTATGACGAAAAGAAGAATAGAACTATCTATAATCATCGAGATATTAGAAATTTTATGTACAGATATTGGAATACATCGTGGGAAAAACGTTACGCTCGATGAGTCACTTGTTTTTTTTTTCTTACTACACGAGATATGTCGACTAGAAGGCAAGTCCTTCCCGGGAAAAACATTAAGGTTTTGTTTACTGCTTGATGGAAGTTGGGATCGATGCTAACCCAAACGATCCTCCAATTTTATCGATCTTACTCTGAAAAAAAGTTTCATAATCATTACCGGATTCTGGGTACAAGACGATGATTAGCTAATGATTTCCTAATTAAATTTTGTTACCTATTCACGAACACTAGTGTATGTCCTTGTTCCCAGAGTTTGGTAAGAAAATTACCGAACATCGTTTTCTTAATATATCGGCCTTTTCAGATTATGTCTGTAGCATTTCTATCAACTTTCGATATATTTATCGCTATCAATCATGAACAACTTGAAAAAGAGTGCCTCCTTCTCCTTATCTTAGCCGTAGCTAGTGTGGCCTATGTATGGTTTGGTCCTTATCCTTCATGTAGATAAATCGATGGTAGAAAATATCCCAAGCCTTACTTATCTAAACTTGTCTTCGATTTTTGTCTTCTTCCGATGTTGAGTATCATCACTGCATCTTACGCGAGCTCTCGAATTATACTAGTTCGTAGAATTTTGTTTTTAAAATGACATTTCAGCCGTCTCGGAACGAATATTCGAATCAATACAGCGTCCAAAATTCAACATTATCTGCAGGTCGTGCGCTTATATTTATAGAAAAAAAAAAAACTTAAGATTTGTTGTGCTGACGATATTTTAATCTTGAATCTTGCATTTGGGTGGAGTCGTTCTAGAATTCACGTATTTTTCTAATTATTCATTTCTTCTTTGTATCCGTATTCTCATCTTATGTTGTTGTGTCTTTATTCCAGACGAGCGAGAAAACGTACAGAAAAAAACTTTCCAAAAATGGGTCAATTCTCATCTGGTGCGTGTCAATCACCGAATCGGCGATTTATACGTCGATTTACGCGATGGCAAAATGTTAATAAAGCTACTAGAAGTACTTTCCGGGGAACGATTGGTGAGTTAATTAACGTAAATATTTTCCGAGTTTGTATCATACAGGAAGGAAAAGGAAGTAGAAGAACGGAAATTCAATTCCGTGGAGAAAAAAGTCGTGTTGTAATTCTCTTAGCTTAATTAATTGTCGGAGTCTGCAGTTATAGGAAGGAGAAAATGTTGGTATACGGAAAGTTGTAGGACGGAAATATGGTTGGGTTTTCTTCGCCTAGATGAATTTGTCCCTTTTGCGACCATTATTTTTTCTTCGTAGTTTTAACGTATCGCGTAGGCGTTATCGAATTCAGTTTGTACAGGATCAAAGAATTTTTTACTCCCACTCCCGTAGATCACAAAATTTTGAAAGAAATTGGAATATTATTTGTTGCTAGCAATTTAGGTACCTAGTCGGAAAATTTCAAAAGAAAAATGAAATCACGAGCGTCATATTTGTGTAGACAGACTCCTTGATGACGTCACAGTTGTAGATCAGTGTTGTCTACCTTTTGACTTCCATAAAAAAAAACAATACATGAAGCACAACGACCCAAAGGGTGCTGCAGCTGACTGTTGTGGATTGGTTAATGTGTATTCTCAGAAAATGGTTTCGCCTGATGACCCAGTCTTAGTTTGTCGAAATTTTGACCTATAAGAAAGTATATTACGTGAATTTTTCCTCAAAACATATGTACTATGGTGTTCACGTCAGTATGTCATCTTTTTAGCTGGAACAAAAATTTTTCAATGTTTTTGGCAGTTACTCATGATATTTGTATGTTCGCATCGTCCTAGGCGAAAACAACGAACCCATTTCCGATTGCCAGGGGCATTCCGAAAAGAGGAGTGAGGAAACGGTCTGACCCCCAAACGTTCTCAGTCATTAAGTATACAAAGAAAGATTCGGCAGATTTGACTGGCATTACCGCTCCGGAATTTTCAGTAAATTTCTAACTTCCCGTGTAAGAAATCCCTGGAGCGCTCCCTTTTATGTGGAAAATAACTTTGAATCAATGAAGAGAGCAACACTGTATTGACCCGGTTAAATGACGTTACATTGATGTAGTAAACCTTACTACTCGTACATCAAGGTAGTTAATATTACTACATCGGTGCAGTGTAGTAGACATTATTACGCCGAAGACTGTAGACAATTCGAACCGATCATCCTCGAGGAGCGCCGACTGTCAAATCGGTCTAGCGCTCAAGTCCGTTCCCCGAGGCTTTTCTAAAAGTCACGACCGTATGAATGAGAGTGGGGACTGGTGGAGTGCTGACAGTTCCTCCGCATACACCCGTAACCTTCGTCAACGCGTAAAAAACGTGATACCAGAGTATTGCAGCCAGCCGAAAGCCAAAAGCTGAATTCAGTCGAATTTTTACTGATAAGAGCAGAGCTGAAAGCCAGCTTTATTGAAACCTTCCTAAGCCGAAAGCCAAACGAAGCCAACTTTTTTCAGCTTTTTTTGGCTTTTCCAATTTTTTGCAAAATACAAAACAACACAACATAACAGGCTTGGCACCATACAGAATTAAATTATTTAAATTACATCAACTGTAATTCTCTTCTTTACATGTAAAGAATGGATGTATGTAGATGTGGAAAATCCTCAAAATTCAACACCGGTGTAAAATAGTAAACAGCAAACACACAACTCCAAAAAAATGGAATAAAAATAACTAGCAGAGAGAGAAAGAATAATCACCGAAAATATGAACACAAGCTGGAGAATAGGTATCTTTCACAAGTGCAGCAAAGCCCTGATTCTCCTGATTGTTTCCTCTGTACACCAAATCCTGCAGGACAATGATCATTCAAAAATCAGCTGAATTCAGCCAGAAGCCAGATCAATTTTTTGTAAAGCCAAAAGCCATATTGTTCAAGGTTGTAAGTTTAAGCCAAAAGCCAAAGCTGAAATTTTTGGTTGCAATACTCTGCGTGATGCAATTTTGGCAAACTTCTGTGAAATTGGGATCGGGCAAATTGTAGTGTCGCTAGCATCGTTGAGCATTGTTTGATAAGGAAAACAGGAAATTCTGGAATGAATGTATTCTACATAGAATTAATGTGTTAGTGAGTAGAACTAGTTCCTACAAACGTGCGATTCTAGCGCTACCCGGTCCAAATAGACTTCAATTTTGTATTGAGAATGTGAGCATTATGTGATGATAACATGACTTTTTTGACTCTCAAAACCAGGGCTGCTTAGCCGATTGCAATGGCTAAAAGCTAAGCTAAGAGCTGAATTTTTTTTCTGATCAGCTGAAGCTAAAGCTAATGGCTAAAGTGCTCCAATTAGCTAGCTAAAAGCTTAGCTAATTTTAAGCAAAATTGATAAACTAACGGCTAAAAACTGAAGCTAATAGCTAAATTTTGTGGTGGGGGTTTAACCGAAGGAAAAATTAGGAGAGAGGGGAGGGAATTGAGGGGAAAGTCAGGAGAGGGTATAGGAAAAAAAATAGCCGTTAGCTTATTTGATTCCAATGACTAACGGCTAAGCTAATAGCTAATGGCTAACTAATTTTCAGTAAAAATTGCCCAGCTAACGACTAATGGCTTCGGCTTAACTGAGCAGCCCTGCTCAAAACCAGGATTGAATCTAGAGCGGCGGTATTCAATAATTTTTGATACTTTTTCAAATAAGCTTAAGAACCAAACGCGATTAAACACAAAAATGGAGAGAATAAAATGTGTTGAACGGAATTTCAGCATTCAGGTCAGGGTGGCTATACTTAATGGAAAACCAAAAATGTAAATTTTGAGGAAAGTCAACAAATTTCCTCGATGAAACAAAATTTATATTCTAAGTAAAGAAGATATTTATTTTTTTACTATTTATTCTACAAAATACAAGTATGAAGAGATCTATTGAAAAATTGTCAGAAAAACCTTGAAAAATCAAGGAATTTTATTACTTCTTGGTCTCCTTGTCAGTAATCCATTGACAGATCAAATGTTTGACAAAAGCAACAGAGGAAAGCAAAAAGTTCAAACAGTGACGATCCTAGCGCTGACCGGAACCCATATTGATATTGATTCAATCCGGACAGCGCTAGTATTGCTATTGACCATACCCGTACAAATACTCACATTGTTAGAAAAGTTGTCACTTCACTGGATACTGACACCAGAGTGTGCTGCTTCTTAACGAGCAAAGTGAAAGCATTGACTATACATACTTTGAAGTATGTGTAGTCAATGGTGAAAGCGACAAAACATCTTTCCCTCTCTTTTACACCAACGTAGTGATGGGCGGTTATAGGTTATTTCAATATACCGGTTAAATGGTTTATTGAAGATCATCATAACCGGTTAATTGGTTAAAACCGCTCAAGTAAACCAGTTGATCGGTTAACCGGCGGTCATTTGGATTGCTTTTAGTTCTCAAAAAAATTCCGCTAGGAGCGCTAAGGTCTTCCATGTTTTTTGCCCTCAAAATTGCAAAAATTGGAAAAAAAAAGGAAAGGAGAGGTTTCTTAGCCTCCGAGGTGCCGTGTTAATGATTAAGAAATACCTCAATGGAGATTTTGGCAATTAATTGGTTATTGCGCTCTATTAACCATTTTTTTGTTCATTACTAATAAACCGGTTTTTTGGTTCAATTTCACCAGAATAAAACCAATTAATCAGTTTTATAACCAATAACCACCTATCACTACACCAACGTCTTAACACGCAGCACACTCTGGTGTCAGTATCCAGTGAAGTGACAGCGTTTTTAACAGAGCGAGTATCTGTCTGGTAGGTGTATAGTCATTGGTATTGCTCACTAAAAAGTCAACTTCTGCAGTGCAGGTTGTGCAGGTGACGGATGGAAGGTCTCCTTCAATCTATTGTGTACCGTGCCTTGAGTCAACCTGATTAAATTTTTGTGGTAGCAGATGATCTGTGAAAAATTTGACGCTCGCGCTCTAGAAATTTCACTGTTTACATCGCTCTGTTCTAAGGTTAGGAGACGTCCCTAAATTACGTCAGTTGATTTGTGCAATTTTTCGACTTCCATATTCTTGGTCAGGTGTTGTGAGATTTGTCTTGAGCTCCTTTCCCTCTACTACTTCAAGCAAGATTTTTCAAAATGTTCATTTTGTAATGAATATATTAATCTTCCCTTGATTGCGTAACATGTATTACAAAAATAACTATGTTTCAACTCAAATTCAAGCAAATTTGCAATATTTTAGGCTATATGCTTGTTGCAAAAAAAAAAAAAAAAAAAGAAGCATTGGAGGCAAAACCTCCCGCACTTGCGATCACGTTGGCGCGAAAATACCCCCTCACAAAACGAGTCTCTTCTCAGTATATTGCATGCTAGGCCTGATATAATAAAGGCTGGAGATTGAAATTTTTCCAAGTCCTTAAAGTAGGTCAAGGTCAAGGTCATTGATGATGTCATAAAGCATCCCGGCTGGAAGTTGAAATTTTTCCGAGTCCTTAAAGTAGGTCAAGGTCATTGATGACGTCATAAAGCGCCACACGTCACGTCACGTCACGCAGTTCACAGAAACTCGCGGATGCGGACGTTTTCTGAGGATGTAATCCCTCCAACAATATGGATAGCGGGTTCCCCGCTAAAAAAACCTGATAGTGATATTTCCTGAGATTTACCTACAAGAGGTTTAGTGTGGTTATGCTAGACTTCCTACCTTCCTTAAATGCCTCACGTAGTTTATAGACGCCCCTTATCTGTAGATTATGCAATGAGCATTCTAATGAATGAATTGTCCTGACCCTGTTTTCCATATTGATGCTCCAGAGTACCTCAAAAAGACCGTTGTGTGGGTGAGGTTGTCAGTCTTCTAAGCATCCTTCCTCCACCCAATATCGAGAGGGCTTAGACATGGCCGTCTTTAGTTTCAGGCCGGAATATTAAAGCTGGCAACGTCGCGGTGACGAAAAATACGGGGCCGAGTTTTATACACGCTCTTATGCAAAATTTTCAAAAAACACGTTAATCGTTGATTTGCGAATAGTATTCGATTCCAAAGGGAAAAAGTTGATACATACATCGAAAGAGTAAACGATTCTCGATTTTTTGAGCCGCGTTTCGTTAAGATTGATCAACTACGAAGCGAGTTATTCGCGTTTTAAGAAAAAAAGTCAGACAGAGGGCGAAGTGCAGTACATGTACCGCGGTTCTTCAAATCATATTCTCTTCATTTTTTTCGAAAACTTCACCGTATTTGTGTCAAAGAGTGTTTTTCAATGTTCTCCCATAAGAGACTGTACAAATGTCAGCCCCGTGCAATGTTGTCGAATTTCGAATATTCCGGCCTGAAACTAGAGACGGCCATGGCTTAGACCGCCTTTGCCGTCTGCAAATTCTATCCGCGCGTATGTACCCAGTGTCTCATACCCCATATTTCATGATTCACAGTCCTAATTTAGTTCAAAATACACAATTATTACCTCTAGTAAGAAATAAGGGGAGAGGGAAGGTAGGGAAGAAGAATCGATCTGGCCCGGCAATCGCCAGTATGAACATAGGTTTCTGTGACGTCACACACGATTCGAGAGCCACACTTTCGGTTAATAGCTTTCATGCGATCAAGAAAACAAGATGAAAAGAACAGCACTTCTTGAAGGATATTTTCCAAGCTTATAAGTATTCCCAGATAAACTAGACGATCAATACCGGAAATTTTACTCAGTCACCAATATTATTTGAATCAAATGATAGCGCCGGGCGGTGGTAAGGATTAGGTAGTACTGATTTTAACATTGTGTAAATGGGAAACGCCGACTGGCAACAACGGTCAATGCGCTGCAGGTGGCGATTTACAGAAACTGGACCAGAAGGTGACTCTCATAAAATCAGCTCTAACTTGTTCAGTATGAATTTCTATCAAAAAGCGCAGAGAACAAAAATCATGGCTGTCAAAATCTTCATTCCCAATAACTTCATTTGGGATTTTTTGCAGAAGTTTCTTTATCACCATCACCCTCTCGTCTCAATTCACCAATCAAAGAGACCGCCGTCAGAAGGCGCATCATTCGATGTATTTCGCGAATTTTTCATTCAGTTTACGGTATTGGTCATCTAGTGTATTTTGTTTTCTTGGATTGTCTAGTGCATAGAAAATTCGACCCTCCAAAAATTTCGTTCTCTTAACTTCTCCGTCAAATGCTATAGGCCTATATCGAGATTAAGTGTAGGGTAAATTGTCCTGATTCCGTTTTAAATCTTGTGAATTGGAGCGATCCTAGCGTCTGTCCGGTTCAAATTTCCGTACCTAAGGTAGAAATTAATATCAACCATTCCGACAATATTTTCATTTATTCTAGTAAGATTTGATTTCTTGTGAAAAGAACATCTCAATATGCGATGAATTTAGTACAAAGTTCGCGAATATTTTATCGTTTTTGTTTTTAACGTGGAATGTTTTGATTTCAGCCTCGCCCTACAAAAGGCAAGATGAGAATCCATTGTTTGGAAAACGTCGACAAAGCATTGCAGTTTCTCAAAGACCAGCGAGTTCACTTGGAAAACATGGGCTCTCATGACATCGTCGATGGAAATCCAAGATTATCGCTGGGTTTAATTTGGACAATTATTTTAAGATTCCAGGTGAGTTTAATTCCAGCCTGTTGAGATGCAGGTAAAGTTACTCGTTTATTCGAATCTGCCGATGAATCGCAGTTCATTGGAGGATGAAGGATATCATGCCAGGAAAAGAGGTTGAGCGAGAGAAGTTGGGGTCATACGAGGGCGAGTGATCAATTATGGAAGATGAACGCAGTAACTGCTTCGCGGCAAGGTCCTTTGTGTCGTGTGTAGAAAATAGAGGATGAACTGAACGAATATTATAAGAATTCCTTGAGAAATGGTCAGCGTTAGCAGCGGATGGTAGCTTTTCTTAAATACACTCTAGAAATTTTGGTACTTCGTCCTCTTGTGATGTGTTTGGTGTTCTGTCTACTGAGTTATTGATTTGCTCAGCCTCCACAGGACTGTGGCAATGATAACAAAAAGAAACAAATATTAAATGAACAACCTCTTGCAAATCTGTTTCATATTTACTCCGGACGAGAGGTCCTTATTACAAAGTGAAAGTTGCACATGTCTTCGTCCCTCAAATATCTCAGTTTCTGTCTAAGCTTGCAAGATATCTACGTAAATCTTACCATGTGAGCCATAGGTCAATGAGGGGGTAAAATTTGAACAATTTGAATAGTCTTTCACAAGAAAGAGAGAATTCAGTATTTTCCATTCATCTTAGTGACTTGATCAAGGGACAAGATTGACCGGCATTTTGTTTTGAATGTTCTATTTTATGTAAGTATGTATTATTTGACACTATTTAATCGATCTAACAATTTTTACTCATGTGTAGATTCAAGACATTACGATTCAAGAAGAACCCGACAGTAAAGAGACCAAATCAGCCAAAGACGCTTTACTTTTGTGGTGCCAGATGAAGACAGCGGGTTACCATAATGTAAATGTGAGAAATTTTACGACATCGTGGCGCGATGGTTTAGCATTCAATGCCCTTATTCACAAGCACAGGCCGGACCTGATAAATTTAGAAAAATTATCCAAAGCTACTCCCACCTACAACTTGAACAATGCGTTTAATGTTGCCGAAGAAAAACTAGGCCTCACTAAATTGCTCGACGCCGAAGGTACGGTTTTAAATTGATAATATCGTATAGTTGTATAGGCTAAACTGTTATAACGATGATGATACTCTATAAATTGCATTCCGTTCTAGATGTTTGTGTCGAACAACCCGATGAAAAATCGATAATTACTTATGTCGTCACGTACTACCACTATTTCAGTAAAATGAAACAGGAAACGGTACAGGGTAAACGAATCGGTAAAGTTGTCGGCATCGCGATGGACAACGACCGTATGATTCAGGAATACGAAAAATTGACCAGTAATCTATTAGAGTGGATTGAGCAAACGATAACGAATTTAGGAGATCGTCGATTTGCTAACTCGTTGAACGGCGTTCAACAACAGCTGTCGCAATTCAGTAATTACCGAACAGTTGAAAAACCGCCCAAGTACGTAACGATTTGTTGAGAGAGTAAACAATTGTTTATCTGCGGGGTGATTCAGGGCTTTCGATACATGGTGATTTAGAATTTTAACGAACTCTATATGGAGCAAATCTAAGGAGGGCTCGTCAGCCTTGGTGACGAGTAAATTTTTTGCTACGAGGCAATTTTTCCTGCCTCATCACCGGAAAATGTATATTAGGCTCCAATATCAGTTTCCCTTGAACCTAAAATTCGGAATCTCGTTCACGAGGTGGCCTATTTCATTATTTTAGAATTTCTTACCTTCGTCTAATTTGAAAACGAGCTAATGACATTCAAGGAATTAGTATCTAAAGCGATGTTGGTTTTTAGTGGGAATTGTCGAGAAGTTATTGAAATGAGACTGCATGAATTTTCTTCGGCCTCTAACTGATTAGTCTGTGTGCTTTGTTGCAGATTCATTGAAAAGGGTAATCTCGAGGTATTACTATTTACCCTGCAGTCGAAAATGCGAGCGAATAATCGTAAGCCCTATACCCCGAGAGAGGGAAAAATGATTTCCGACATAAATAAAGCGTGGGAGAGGCTTGAAAAGGCCGAGCACGAGAGAGAGCTAGCCCTGCGAGAAGAATTGATTCGTCAAGAGAAACTCGAACAGTTGGCTACTCGATTCAATCGTAAGGCTAGTATGCGGGAGACCTGGCTTAGTGAAAACCAAAGATTAGTTTCTCAGGTAAAGCGAATAGAAGAGTGTAATTATCATTCAAACTTGCCGAATTTATTTCGTTCTCTAATCTAATCCGTACGAACAGGACAATTTCGGCTTCGATCTCACGGCTATGGAAGCTGCAGCCAAAAAACACGAAGCCATCGAAACCGATATTTTTGCCTATGAAGAACGCGTGCAAAATGTCGTCATCGTTTGTAACGAACTGGAGACGGAAAATTATCACGATATTGACAGAATTAATGCCAGGTATGAATTTTTAAAAATCGTAGATATTTCTGCTATTTAGTCGGGTGAAGGATCCGAACAGACTTCTCTGTTTTTTGAGGTTGTTGTTGCAGCCGTCTCTTCCTGTAGTGATCAACTCGATGTTTGATCCAGAAATTCATAATCTCGAGTCTCCCGTCTTTGGCTAAAGTCATCGGTTTCGATATTCTGGTCTTAGTACAGGAAAATTAGATGGAAAATGCGGATGGAAAACAGAAAAATTCCTACCCTCGATGGTGCGGTATGATTCCCACTTCACGTGGGAAAACCAATCGCTCCCATCCCTCGTGCTTCTTGAGATATGAGGGTTGAAAGGCCCTTATGGAGTTTTTTTTTTTTTCAGTTTTTTCAATTTCATTCAAAACTATCAACTTTTTCGAAATAATTCAGAGAAAACAAAATGTTTGGCATCAAATTTACCTCAAAAAGTGTCTCTTGTTCATAAGAGCTAAGACGAACAGGGACGTTGTAATGAAGCGATAAATCCTAACAATATTTCTTAGCATGCATTACGAGTCTCTCAGCTTTCCAATATGGAAAAAAGAAGATGATGCCGCTCAACAAGGACAACGGACTCGAGAGAATGTAGTTGGAAGAGCTGGAATAAGATTGGATGAAGATTTACAGGCAAGGATTAAAAGTCCAGAGGCACTGATGGATCTATTCTTAGCAGAGCAAAGAGCTGCGCTCATACCAGTGCCAGTACCAGTGTATCAGACAATGAAGAGTAGCTGACGTCCTCGCAATGTCGTCTGGGTAACGCTAAAAAGCTTGGAACAAACTAAGGACGCAATTCCGATTTGAATTATTATTGCCTGTTTTCACCGAGGCGCAATTCCAAGATTACCTCTTCACTACCCCCGCAATCTCGGGACTCAATTCCCTAAGAAATGGCGATCTGGGATGCAACTCCCGGCTGTCCGTACCAGTGCATCAGACAATGAAGAGTACGATCCAAACCAGTAAAAATGGACAACAAAACAATGGATTCATACTTGGAACAGTTTCGCGAGATGTTCAAATGGACAGAAACTATTACTGTACTATCCACCATATGCAGGCACGTCTCCAAGGTACTGGACGTGAGTGATATGACAACCTTATCAACTACCAATACTCATGGGAAGAAAGGAAGGAATGGTGACTCATCACCTTTCCAGAACCTAGAAATCACACAGTTGACGTGGATCGTATGAAGATACGGGTTAAACAACAGGGAGAAAGTTATGAGAAGTATTACTTTGCCAAGATGGCTTTATTGCGGCCTTGCCAATTGACTCCTTGGCAACAGGTGGATCATGGCATCACTGATAAGATTGTCAAAGTGGTAGAGCTGGTTGTTAAGAGATTGCGTAGGTGCTCCTTTGACTATATATTATGTGGACTGCGCTAAGCATTAGAAAATACGGTTCAATACCTACGGCGAGGGGAGTGGTGTGACTGTGTTACGCTTTACGGCGTACGTATATGAGGAGCGACCGGCACAGACCACGATTGCGGTGAGGAGGAAAGGTGCGACGTGTGTATTTTAAATGGTCGTGGTCTTTGCCGTTTGGCTTATCAGTTCTGTGGACGCTCTTTTTGGTTGTTTTACAGACGTTAGCGCAGTCTACATAATATATAGTCAAAGAGGTGCTCTACCAACACCGTTCTCCTAAGAAGAAAAGTTATATCTAATACAAAATTGGGCATTTGGCTCAGTAATGTGACCAGAAATCTGAAACTCTATTGATAAGACCAATTTTATGACTCCGGAAGGATAATATGAGTGGCTTTGCTGACTATTTGGTTTGTCCAATAGAGGAGCAGTATTTCAACAAGTAATCAATACTATTTCAGCACCATTAACAAGAATGGGAATTGTGGCTTACTTGGACGATAACATGATCCCATCGAACGGCTGTCAGAAAAATTTGGGAAAGTTAAGAAAAATATTCAAGGCCTTGAAAAAAGTTGGTCTCGCAGTACGCTTAGATAAGTGTCGGTTCTTGCATGATCAAGTCCTGTATTTGGGACATGAAATTTAAAACGGTCAAATACGGCGTGGTATAGGAAAGATCAAGGCGATAGAATCTTTTCCTTGTCCTGAGAACGCCAAAAAAGTTGAACAATTTATAGGCTTAGCCAGTTATTTCCGTGAGTTCATCCGAAGATTCAAGTATACTGGCCGCTGTCCTCACCAATTTAACTAAAACGGAAATTCAGGATGACGACGGATCAACTCTATCAAGAAAATTCTGTTCAACTGGCAACAAACTCACCAAACAGCTTTTGAGACTTTGAAGCCTCATGTCTTGGGAAGCAACTCTGATGAGGTAAAAAGGGTTTTTCCTCTTGACAAGGAGACTATGAGATCATGCTAAGCAAAAGTTGGACCAGAGGTTAACGATGGACTTCTTCTTCATTTTTTCTAGTGTTCATATTGCATTCCAGGGGGAAGGGGGATTGGGAGGATTTAATGCATTTTGTTAGGAGGGTTACATCCTCAGAAAACATCCGCGTCCGGGAGTTTTTGTGAATTACATGACGTGACGTGACGTGTGACGCTTTATGACGTCATCAATGACCTTGACCTACTTTAGGGAATTGAAAAAATTTCAACTTCCAGCCTTCACCCAGACCTAGTATACAGCATACTGAGAAGAGCCCAGTTAACTCATTTGCTGAGAGGGCATTTTCGCGTCAACGTGATTGCGAGCGCTGGAGGTTGCGGATTCCCCGCTGCCATTGCAAACCTGCAATGGCCTCTAATGTTTTTTGGCAGGGTTGTAGGAAAGAGGTGAGACAAGATTGAATTTTTTTCCAACTTACAAGCAACATTCCTGCTCATATCCCTACCCTTGTCAAAATCCTGGATACGCCTCTGCATGCTAAGAAATATTGTACTAGAGTCTCTGTTCATCTTAACGCTTATGAAGAAGAGACACTTTTTGTTGTAAATTTGATGTCAAACATTTTGTTTTCCATAAATTATCTCGAAAAAGTTGATAGTTTTTGAATTAAATGGAAAAAGCTGAAAAAAAAAAAAAAAAAACCTTTGTAATGACCTTTCAACCCTCTTACTCAAGAATCACAAGGGGAGGGGTGATGGGGTTTTCTGGTCATGAGGAAATCATACCGAAGTCCATGGATGAGCTGCTAAAAGTCGAGGGTAGGAATTTTTCTGTACTATCTGTATGTCCAGGAGTTTTTTTTTTTTTCTTATGAAAGTGGAATGAATCGTGGTGCGATTGTATTGAGGATAGTAAAAGAACTCATAAAAATGGCTTGAAGATCAAAAGCTGATTTCCTTACAAAATAGTTCAATGACCGACGGGTTTCATGAAGTGAAGTTAGGTTATCACGGTTTTGCGACTTGCGATGACTACAAGAATTAATGGCTGTTCAACAACTACCTTAAATTTTGAAGTTTTGTTTCGATCTATCGATAAGAATACTTGTGTCGTATTTGTTTATTTATTTGTTTGGCAAGATCTCTAGTTTTTTTAATAAATTATTCCTCCTGTAAAAATTTCTCGATGTTACTTCTCAAAATGTTTGCTTGTGTGTTTGTATCACTGAGGAGTATAACGAATTTCATACGTTTTCTTTAATTTCGAAATAGAAAAGACAACGTACTTCGATTATGGAACTACCTGCTCGAGCTCCTGCGAGCTAGACGTATGCGCTTGGAATTGAGCCTACAACTTCAACAGAATTTCCAGGAAATGCTTTATATATTGGACTCAATGGACGAACTGAAGATGCGTTTGCAATCCGAGGATTTCGGTAAATATTATACGTTTTATTCGAGGTAAGGGTTTGAGTGAACGTGTTGATGTACTATTTTTGTTTCCTTCAGGCAAACATTTAATGGGAGTAGAAGATCTGCTGCAGAAGCACAGTTTGGTGGAAGCGGATATAAATGTTTTAGGAGAACGGGTAAAAGGTGTGGTTCAGCAATCACAGCGATTCTTGGACCAAGAAGCCACAGAAGGGTATCGCCCATGTGATCCAGCTATGATTATCGAGCGAGTGCAACAATTGGAGGTGATGATTCCGATGACGTCGATCTTCTTCTCATGAATACTCTCATGTTTAGGACGATGCTGACGTTGATAACTTTTTTCAGGATGCCTACTCAGAGTTGGTGAAATTAGCCGTCGATCGTCGATGCCGGCTCGAAGAAAGCCGTAAATTGTGGCAGTTCTATTGGGATATGGCGGACGAAGAAAACTGGATTAAGGAGAAAGAACAGATCGTATCGGCCGGAGATATCGGTCATGACCTGACTACAATAAACCTACTTTTGTCTAAACATAAGGTACGGAAGTCGAATTTCACT
This sequence comes from Aspidiotus destructor, assembly GCA_035079395.1. Taxonomy (NCBI): domain Eukaryota; kingdom Metazoa; phylum Arthropoda; class Insecta; order Hemiptera; family Diaspididae; genus Aspidiotus; species Aspidiotus destructor. The sequence goes on along the minus strand of JAVHKZ010000018.1, from coordinate 39,735,520 downwards.
TGAATCCTGCGTCAAGATAGTACCTATGTTTTAATGTGATTATTTTTCAGGCGTTGGAGAATGAAATTCAAAGTCACGAACCTCAGCTTTTGAGTGTTACCGCTGTCGGCGAAGAGCTCGTTAGACAAGGTCACTTCGGAGCTAAAAGTATTCAAGATCGTTTGGATAGCACCTTGGGGATGTGGCAACATTTACTTGACCTTACTGCGTACCGTCGTAAGCGGCTAGAAGAAGCTGTCGATTTCCACCAGGTATAGTAATATCAGGATGCCAATTAAGTATCGTTTCCTTCAAAAAACTGGGGATGAAAGTTTAAGTTTACGATTCTTTCTTCTCTGATGGCCGTGTTATTGTCTTTGGAGAAGAATAAACGGTTTCAAATCGTTTGTTCAGATCGAGCGTACCTCTTGGCAATCTTTTATCTGGTCTTCGACTGAACCAAAGTTTGAGTTCACGGTTTTTCTTGCTGAGAGCCGTGATATTATCTTTGGGAAAGTGATTTTTTTCGACAGTTTCGATTTCAAATCGTTTGTTTGAAGTCATTTTCGTCGAGAAAAACAAGCGTTACTTTTAAGCCAACGATCGTGATTACTGTAATTTCAAGATTAGAGTTCACTATAGTTACTATCAATGGCTATTGTGGTAGTTATCTTGGAAAATTAAATGTTTTACGATCCTAAATGACGTAACCTATGTATCATGTTTATGTCGTGCGGATTTTGGAGAACGATATGTGTAAAATGATTTGGTAATGATTCTGCTGGCTGTGAAGAACTTCGACCACGTACATGCGTACCTTTGTAAAGAGTGTGGGTATCTTCCATGTTTCTTTGTGAAGAGTGTGTGTGTGAAATTTGATGTGCGCATGCGTTCTATGGTACATTTTGGAAACAAGTTACAGACTGCAATGTTTTGAGACAGATTCTTATCAGTACAGCATGTCCATGTAATGTATATGTTTTAAAGGTGAAGAAAGCTCTTATTTCAGTTTGGTTTTTATTGTTCTGCAGTTCTTATGAAACCTTTAGAGGAATAACCGTACCTCTTGGCAATCTTTTATCTAGTCTTTGACTCAACCAAAGTTTGAGTTCACGGTTTTTCTTTGTGAGAGCCGTGATATTATCTTTGGAAAAGTGATTTTTCTGACAGTTTGAATTTCAAATCGTTTCTTTGAAGTCATTTATGTCGAGAAAAACAAGCGTTACTTTTGAGCCAACGATCCTGATTACTATAATTCCAAGATTAGAGTTCACTATAGTTACTATCAATGGCTATTGTGGTAGTTATCTTGGGAAATTAAATGTTTTACAATTCTAAATGACGTAACCTATGTATCATGTTTATGTCGTGCGGGTTTTGGAGAACGATATGTGTAAAATGATTTGGTAATGATTCTGCTGGCTGTGAAGAACTTCGACCATGTACATTGCATGGACATGCTTTAGTCAGGACGTAACTTGTTCCCAAAGCGTACCTTTGTGAAGAGTGTGGGTATCTTCCATGTTTTTTTGTGAAGAGTGTGTGTGTGAAATTGGATGTGCGCATGCGTTCTATGGTACATTTTGGAAACAAGTTACGGACTGCAATGTTTTGAGACAGATTCTTATCAGTACAGCATGTCCATGTAATGTATATGTTTCGAAGGTGAAGAAAGCTCTTATTTCAGTTTGGTTTTTATCGTTCTGCAGTTCTTATGAAACCTTTAAAAGAACAAGCGTACCTCTTAGCAATCTTTTATCTGATCTTTGACTCAACCAAAGTTTGAGTTCACGGTTTTTCTTCGTAAGAGCCGTGATATTATCTTTGGGAAAGAAATTTTTCTCGACTGTTGAGATTTCATATAAATTGTTTGATTTCATTTTTGTTGAGAAAAACATGCGTTACTTTTTCTTACAAATGATCGTGATTACTATTATTCCAAGATTAGAGTTCACTATAGTTACTATCAATGGCTATTGTGGTAGTTATCTTGGAAAATTGAATGTTTCCCTTTTCCAACTGACGCAACCTGTATATCATGTTTGTGTCGTCCGGGTTTTGGAAAACGACAAATATAAAATGATGGGATAGTTATTCTATTGGCTTGGATGAAAGTTCTTCTTTCAGTTTGGTTTCTATCGCTCTGCAGTTCTTTTCAAATCGTTTGGAGGAAGAAGCATTTTCATTTAATTGTTTGCAGAAACAAGCATACCGCTTGGCCATTTTTTATCTAGTCTTCGACTCAACCAAAGTTTGAGTTCACGGTTATTCCTCCTGAGAGTCGTGATATTATCTTTGGGAAACAGATTGTTTCTCGACAATTTCGATTTCAAATCGTTTGTTCGAACTCATTTTTGTCGAGGAAAACATAAGATGTTACTTTTTTTACAAACCATCGTGATTACTATTATTCCAAGATTAGAGTTCACTATAGTTACTATCAATGGCTATCGTGGTAGTTATCTTGGAAAATTGAATGTTTCCCTTTTCCAAATGACGCAACCTGTATATCATGTTTGTGTCGTCCAGGTTTTGGAAAACGACAAACGTAAAATGATTAGATAGTTATTTTATTGGCTTGGAAGAAAACTCTTATTTGATTTCTATCTTCCTGCAGTTCTTCGCCGATGCCGACGACGTCGATTTATGGATGTTGGACACATTGAGATTGGTATCATCTGAAGATGTTGGACGCGACGAGGCTAATGTACAATCATTGCTGAAGAAGCACAAAGAAGTGACCGATGAGCTGAAGAATTACGCTCAAGTAATTGAAGCACTACACCAGCAGGCAGCGCAGTTAGGTGAGCAAGATCCTGACGCGCCCGAAGTTAAGGAACGATTGGCGTCTATCGACCATCGTTACAAAGAGCTCATCGAATTGGGCAAACTTCGTCAACAACGGTTGCTCGATGCCTTATCATTGTACAAATTATTCAGCGAAGCTGATGGCGTTGAGCAATGGATCAACGAAAAAGTGAGTTCAATTTTATCAAAATGAAAATTTTTACTCATTCAGAATGGTTCCGATAAAAAAAAGTATTCCTTTCCTCAGGATCGAATGCTGCAAACGATGGTTCCTGTCAAGGATATCGAAGACGTCGAAATTATGAAGCACAGATACGACGGTTTCGACAAGGAGATGAATGCTAATGCTTCGCGCGTTGCCGTTGTCAATCAATTGGCTAGACAGTTATTACACGTTGAGCATCCTAACTCGGATGAAATCGTCGCTCGTCAAAATAAAGTGCGTATTTTCTTTCTTTTTCGTGTTTATGAAAGTTCAATCAAAACTAGAGAAATGCTCTAATTCGAGGGAGGTCCTCGAAGTTATTGATAACGAAGTTTTAATCGTAAACAATTTTGTAAATTTCAGTTGAATCACGAATGGGCAGAGTTACGTGAGAAAGCCGAAGGCAAAAGAGAAGAGCTTAATTCATCGCATGGCGTACAAACCTACCACATTGAATGTCGTGAAACGATATCCTGGATCGAAGACAAAAAACGAATTCTTCAATCTACAGATACTCTTGAAATGGACCTTACTGGCATTATGACCTTACAAGTTAGTATCCCATATTTGTTGAAATTAGGCGCGATAAGAACAATTAATTTAATTTTCGAATTTATTCTGCAAATGTAGCGACGTTTATCGAGTATGGAACGCGACCTCGCTGCTATTCAAGCGAAATTGGATTCACTACAAGCTGAGGCTGATTCCATCGCTAAAGAGCATCCCGAGGAAGCTGAATTGATAAAAGAACGACGCGAACAGATTCAAGTCATTTGGGAAGAATTGACCCAAATGGTAAACTCTCGATACTTTCATTGTTCGCCTTGTTCTTTAGTGTGGTATTTAAAAAAATCCGATTGTAATTATTTCAGTTGAAAGATCGTGACGCCAAATTGGAGGAGAAAGGTGACTTGCACAGATTTTTGCGTGATCTTGATCACTTCCAAGCTTGGCTTACAAAAACGCAGAAAGATGTCGCCTCCGAAGATATACCGTCGTCGTTGGCTGACGCTGAGAAACTCCTTAATCAGCATCAAACCATTCGCGAGGAAATCGATAATTATACTGACGATTATGTTAAAATGATGGAGTACGGAGACAAAGTTACCGCGGTGAGATGTCAGCTGGTGTTTGTTGTTCACAAGAGTGGAGAACGCAATTTCATTACCTTGAATGCATTTTCAGGAACCTGGTACTCAAGACGATCCTCAGTACATGTTCTTACGTGAACGACTAAAGGCTCTGCGGGACGGTTGGCAAGAACTTCACCAAATGTGGGAGAACAGACAAGAGCTGTTGTCGCAATCGTTGAATTTGCAGATGTTCAACCGCGACGCTCGTCAAGCTGAAGTGTTGCTTTCGCAGCAAGAACATGTGCTATCGAAGGATGAGACTCCTGTAAGTAGAATCACTCTTGTAAGAAGCATTTTTAATTTCAATAAATTATGTCTGTATTATGTCTTTGGACTGAAGATCAATCTGAAATTTGCGAGCTGTATGATGTCATCAATTACTTTGATCTAAATTAAGAAAAATTTTATTCGAGGCTTACTCAATCCATTTGACGTTACAAGTGACCTTGAGGCTGACTTAGGTTAAAAAGGTAGCTAACATACAAAACAGGAGTTAGCCTACAATATACTAGGCTGAAAGCGCCGTGGACGAACGAACGGAAGTGAAAGAGTTCGGCATCGGCAGTCAGTTATTCTAACATGCTCCTGCTTTGCTTATATCAGGTATGGGCAACGAAAGGCCCGCAGCGACATCACAAACATTACAAGAAAATTATGAAAAAGGAAGTTTTACTGAAGCATTTTTCTTAGCCGGCAACTTTGCAATGTGGCCTGCGGAAGGAAAAAGGTTGCCCATGCCTGCTGTAGATATACTGAAAATAGATTAAGGGATGTTGTCTCTATGGAGACACAAAGCGAGCATTGATTAGAACCCGGCCCCGCATCTTCAGAGACGCCCAAAGATCTATATACATACTACGAATCAAAAAAATTACATCTTTATTTTTGTACGGTTTTTAGACAAACTTGGAACAAGCTGAGAATCTCATTAAACGTCACGAAGCTCTGTTGACAACTATGGAAGCGAACGATGACAAAATTAATAATGTTGTGCAGTTTGCTAACCGATTATGCGAAGAAGGCCATTTCGAAGGTATCTTAATATTTTTGATTACATTTTTCTCGTGAAAAAGTCCACGTTCGTATTTCATTGTATTCTTCTATTTTATAGCCGAGAAAGTGAAGAAGAAAGCTGATAGCATCAACGACCGACGAAATATTAACAGAGATCGTGCTTTGGAGTTGATGGACAAACTCAAGGAGCAGCTCCAATTGCATCAATTCTTACAAGTACGCTATCGTCATCAGTATCTTATGATCATTGTGATTTTGTTTTCTAAGACGCGTGTCTTGTTCCGTACTCTAGGATTGTGAAGAATTGGAAGAGTGGATACTGGAAAAGAAATTCACTGCACAAGATGAGACCTACCGTAGTGCCAAAACTATCCACAGCAAGTGGACTCGCCACCAAGCTTTCGAGGCAGAAATAGCTTCCAATAAAGATCGGTTGGTCAGAATTCAACAGGTGAGGTTACGCTAATAATCTTCTCAGAATATTGATTCCAGTAACTCTCGAGTTTAAATTTTTTAAATTTTTCGTGAAGGCCGGTGAAGAACTCAAGAAGGAAAAACCCGAAATGGCTGAAATCATCCAGCCGAAAATTGATGGCTTGGTACAGCACTTCGTCGATTTGGAGCAAACTACGAAAGAGAAAGGAGAACGTTTGTTCGATGCCAACCGTGAAGTACTGGTTCACCAGACCTGCGATGATATCGAATCGTGGATGAACGACCTCGAGAGTCAAATCGAATCAGCGGACACTGGCGCTGATCTCGCTTCTGTTAATATTCTCATGCAAAAGCAACAGGTATAAATCTCGTTCTGGATTTGTATTTCTTCCCTTACGTGGCAATTGATTGATCATTTTTTATTACGTTCGTAGATGATCGAGACTCAGATGGCTATTAAGGCAAAACAAGTAGATGAACTGAACACGCAAGCTTCTTTCCTGGAGAAAACTGTTCCTGATAAAATTGACGAAATCAAGGCGAAAAAAGTGAAAGTTGAAGAACGTTTCGAACAGTTGAAGGCTCCCTTAGTGGAGCGGCAGCAACAATTGGCCAAGAAAAAAGAAGCTTTGCAGGTAAAGAGTCGCATTTTATTAGGCAAATGTATAATGAGCAACAATTTTGACTGTGTTTGAAATTCCCTCAGTTCCGTCGTGATGTCGATGATGAAAAATTATGGATCGCCGAGAAAATGCCTCTTGCGTTGAACACCGAGTACGGCAATTCTCTATTCAATGTGCATATGCTGAAGAAAAAGAATCAGGTAAAAACGGATAACTTTGTTGCATCGAAAATTGAACCGAATATCGAAGTAATCAACTTGGTTTATTTTAGTCTTTGGCTAATGAGATCGACAATCATGAACCAAGAATTCACACAGTGTGCAATAATGGTCAGAAATTGATAGACGAAGGCCATGAAGATTCAGAGCTTTTCACCGACCTGATTCACGATCTGAAACAGAGATGGCAAGAATTGAAGGAGAAAGTCAATTACCGCTACAAAATGTTGTTGCAATCCGAAAATGCGAAACAAGTAAGAGGTTATAGACAATACCCAGGCGTAATAAAATGTTGAATGCTAAATACTCTGTCTTGCAGTATCTGTTTGATGCTGGTGAAGCGGAATCGTGGATGGGCGAGCAAGAGTTGTATCTCATGATCGAAGATCGCGGTAAAGATGAGATATCTTGCCAGAACTTGATGAAGAAACACGAAACTATGGAACAGGCTGTTGAAGACTACGCGAATACTATTCGTCAATTGGGAGAAACTGCTCGTCAATTGACTAGCGAAATGCATCCTGAAAGGTGAGGAATTTCTAGCTGTGATTAGTTATAGAATTGTGGAAAATGTACTATGGTTTAAATTTTTAGTGATGTGGTTGCGGTTAAGCAATCGCAAGTTGATAAGTTATACGCTGGTCTCAAAGACCTAGCGCGCGAAAGACGCGCCAAATTGGATGAAGCTCTACAGTTGTTCGCTTTACATCGTGAAATCGCCGATCTTGAACAATGGATCACCGAGAAAGAGGTCGTCGCTTCATCGCAAGACCTTGGACAAGATTACGATCACGTTACTGTAAGTACTCGAAGTCGTCTGCCTAATCTTACCTTTTCTATTTCATTACGTGAATCGTTTGTTCTCTAGTTATTGTGGGAGCGGTTCAAGCAGTTCGCGCGCGATACCGAAGCTATCGGTACTGAACGCGTCCGTAGCGTCAATGCTATGGCAGATCAGTTAATCGGAACTGGTCACAATGACTCAGCTGTAATAGCCGAGCAGAAAGACGGCTTGAATGAATCTTGGCAGGATTTGTTGGAGTTGATCGATACGAGAACGCAAATGTTGGCCGCGTCTCGTGAACTGCATAAATATTTCCACGATTGTAAGGACGTGTTGGCGCGTATTCTCGAGAAGAAAAATTCCATGTCCGATGAATTGGGTCGCGATGCCGGATCAGTGCACACGCTGTTGCGAAAACATCAGAACTTCATTCAGGATCTGGTAACGTTACAGTCGCAAGTGCAACAAGTAAAGGACGAGTCTGCCAAACTGCAAGAGTCGTACGCTGGTGACAAAGCCAAAGAAATCACAAATCGTGAGGAAGAAGTAGTGAACGCGTGGGAAGGATTACAGAAGACGTGTGATGACCGTAAAATGAAATTGAATGATACGGGCGATCTGTTTAAATTCTTCAATCTAGTTCGAATGTTAATGTTGTGGATGGATGATGTTATCCGACAAATGAATACTTCGGAGAAACCTAGGTATTTGTTATTACATCAAATTTGATCTTGCTATGTGATCTTTTTATATTCGATTGATCATTTCTACAGAGACGTAAGTGGCGTGGAATTATTGATGAATAATCATCAAAGCTTGAAGGCGGAAATCGATACGCGCGAAGATAACTTTACCGCCTGTATTTCTCTAGGGAAAGAACTACTTACGCGCAATCATTACGCATCAAATGAAGTGAGTTTAATTGAAAAATAGCGTATTGAAAAATATTTTTGTTTGTTTTCACATTGCATTTTCTTTTAAATAGATAAAAGAGAAATTACTACTGCTAAATAACCAAAGAAATTCATTGTTAAGTCGATGGGAAGAACGATGGGAGAATCTGCAATTAAGTAGGTCATTTTTTATGAAACGAAGTGGTACGTGAAAATGTGTTGATGGCTGACCAGTGCAATTCATTTTTTGTGTTTAGTTCTCGAAGTGTATCAGTTCGCTCGTGATGCTGCTGTTGCTGAGGCTTGGCTTATGGCACAAGAGCCGTATCTCATGAGTACCGAGTTCGGGGTGAGTCTGACATCGGATTGTAGGTTAGATCGTGAGTGCTTTTTAATTAGTAATTTACATTTGTTTTATAGCACACTATCGATGAAGTTGAAAATCTGATAAAGAAACACGAAGCATTTGAAAAATCTGCTAGCGCTCAAGAAGAACGTTTTTGCGCCCTCGAAAGACATACGACGGTGAGTTTTAAAATTTCATAGTTGGTGCGTTGATGGGAAGGACACTGATATTCCTACCCCCTCCCCCATACTATGAAGTAGCTGGTACCCCAAACATTCATCTTCGTCTCTATTCCGTGGACAGTTTCACGTAGCTTCCATCCCTAGAATTTTTCTTGAACAGAGAACCTATCCTGCCGGGGAGAGGTCTTTCGAAAATTTTGATTTAGTCGTCATTCATTGTTACTGTACCGTAATGAAGGAGTTGGACTCGACGACATTTCGACGTTTGAACAACAGCGTCCTGCTCGATCTTCAGCATGCGAACTCGTAGCGCTAAATCTATTTTATTATCTTTTGCAGTTCGAATTGCAAGAATTCAAACGGCGTAAAGAAGAAGAAGAGCTTGAAAGACTCAGACAAGAAGAACTGGCTAAGCAGTCTACGTTACCTTTGTCAGATTCTAAGGATAGGTGAGAATACAGCTATCAAGGAGATCATTTTCGTTAATTGATTCAAAAAGTTATGAAATTAATTCTTGATTTTGTATTTTCAGAGTGGACGGAGACGGATCCGGCGAAGCTCGAACGAATGGAGAGCACGAAACGAAAGGTGAGTGTTCGTTGGATTCGTTGCATGATGACGATTTCCATTTACTTGTACTAACCCTTCGTCAATTGATTTTCTAATCCCGAGTAAATTATTCGACCAGAGATGTGTTCCTATTCCGTTCTTCTTATTAGCCGATGTAATTATTGTAAATATTTCATCAAGGGGGAGGGAGGTATTTAAAGCTACGAAAATTTGTAGCTGAAATAGTTATCAAAATTTCACTTGTGATTATTTTGAAAGAAAGCACTATCACGTAAATTGATTCAAAAGTTTCCGAGTGCACGCCCTCCCTATATATACAAGTACTACTTAATTGTTTTTCAATTAGATTCTTTTTTTTTTGAATACACCTTAAATTTTTGCTCCCGATCGTCAACTTTTTTGTTTTGTTATCTGTCTTATCATGCTTTACCACGTGAAGCCTCTCAACGTAAACCCCCTACAGAGCTTGCGCTCACCTCGTCTATAACCGTACAACGTAAGTGATCCTATTTGGATGTTTGTTACGTTTTCCATCGCATCTTTGATCTACTATCATCCTGATCTTTGCTTTTTTATGTATTATCATTAAGCCTTCTTCATTATTCTTTCCTCATTTTGTGTGTGCGTGTGTAACATTTATCCTTATGCATGACTTCTATCGGCCAAATCGAACCAAGGTAGATAAACCTTGATTTCCACTCTTGTATGGTAGGTGCGGTAAGTCTGTGCTTGCGATATTGTATCACTGTGAAACTTCGCTTATCTTGCTCTGTTTGGAGAACTAATAATTTTCTTGAGCATGTAACGTTATACCTTTATTTCATTAGTTTATTTGTCTGTATTTTTTTTTTCTTTTTCATTTATTCATGTTTTCCATTATGCACGTTCATTATGCTTCATTAAATCTAGCGCATGTTGCTATCGAACCTCCTTTGAAATCACAAAATGCTGCTGTAAAAGCGAACACCAAAAGTACAACGTTGCCTCAACGTGTGAAACCCAAAGTTGTTGTGGCTGCTAGTAACACAATCGCTCCAAGTAAGGAAAATTGGTACTTATTCTCTGTTACGGTATCAGTGAACTAGAATTGTTGGAAGAACTATCGGAAGAGTTTTCTTGATGACGAATATATAGGATTGTGAAACGAGGGGGCGAGAGGTCGAAGATGGTTGAAAGTTTTGCTATCGATTCTAGTACATCACTGTGCTTGCAGAGAATTACAGTTCTTTCATCATTGTGTGATAACTGAAACTAGTTATATCCCTGTTAGTGAGCGAATGATGCATTTTCTTTTTCTTTTCTTCGTCCATTGTGACCACTGTATTCATGCTACAATACGCTTGCTCCTGACTAATATTCCTCTCGGTGTTTCGTTCGCTCGAACGGGATGCTCGTCGTTCTGCTATATTTGCAATTCTGCAGCGCTTTCCTATTTCGTCGATTCGAACAAGTTGATTATTATTTTTGTAGTGCGTGAAGCGATGATCGCTATGCCATCCTGGTTTAGGGAACAACTCTTGTACAATGGTGTAAGTTTCAAGAATGAAGGCTTGTGTTTTTTATTTTTCTGGTACCTCGTGTGGTGATTGTTTTTTCCGAGCATGTGTATGATCGGGTGTAAGGGATGAATCTTATGTAGTGACATCTGATGATTATTCTTATCAATCGACGGAAGAATGATTACCTCTTATCTCAAGGGAGATTGTACTTCTTTCCTCTTCATAAACTATCAGAACTCACGAAACTGCGTTCTGGTGAAGCGGGTGAAGGAAGGAAAACCTACTTCGTGGTGATGGCCATTTGAACCATATTACATGCGAGTGATTGATAAAAGGAATTATTGAAGATTGTTACGTGGGTGTGGTATTCGCGAGATTTCGACTACGTCTCCAAAAAATATTAATTTCGTAAATCCTCGCAAAAATAAACTCATCGACCCTCTCTTGAGGTTGATTTTATTGTTTACGATAAGAAGGAATGATATTTTTCTTGATGTATGAGTGAAATTTTTCCTACTAGAAGCTTGAAATTCTGTAATGCTTTATCTTTTTTTCAATGTAACGTTATATGCTGAGCATTTATGTATTGTTGCAATGTAGCACCGCACGTCACGCCCGTAATCTATTCTAAGGATCGAAAAAAAGACAGATCTCGCTCGAGATCGCCGTTCCGAAGTTTCCGCTGGAAAAAATCCACACCTAAGAGTCCGCTAGCGCAAATGGCTTCCGCTAGCGATGATGAAGGAAACTTTAGTCGAGCTGCCGCAGGTCAGTTTGTCATCTAAGTAGAGGTTTATAGTAATTATAAGATGACGTAGTATAATTTCATTAAATCGAGTATTACGGAGTTACTTCTGGTCAAGAGAAGGTGTAAAGAAAAGTGCGGGTCCCAAATTGGTATGAGTAGGTATTTTATTTTGCTTGATGTATTCCCAGTAGTTATTGATGCGTTGTGTTGACGTCGTTATCGTATTTTGTAGAAGTTGAAGTATTCGTTCGCATGTGTAAATGCATGTCAAAGTAATTGACGATAATTAACGCTATTATAAACATCGTGACTTATATAATTTCATCTCGAAATAACTCTCATCGCTATCTCATCATTAATCCAATATTAATTGTAGCTTTTCTAATAAGAACAGGAATATTATTTATGTTAGGGGTAAAGTGTATCGGTGTAATTAATATCCTCGACAACGATTAATTTGTGTATTTGTTATGTAGGTCCAGCTTCTCCAGGACCTTTGTTACCATTGGAAGCGACCGTCATGCGAAAGCATGAATGGAAATCGACCACTGAGAAAGCTTCTAGCCGGTAATTTTGTTTCTTTATTGAAAGATCGTCTGTTTTTCTTCTGGGTACGACACGATGTGTAATTCCAGGGGAAACTGACTCATGAGTTTGGGACACCTAGATAGTCCAGGAAAATTGAATTTTACTCTGGACATAGATCAAATCATAGATCTTTTTTCTGGAATATCTCTGAAATAGTTCCCCAATAAACATACTGAAAGTTGTGAAAGTCCACAGGGATTCCGGTGGAGCTTTGTTCCCCATATTCAGTTTTTTTCAAAAATCTCGTACAAAACAACGTTAAAGAGGAAAATGTTTGAAACAAAAGTTGTTTCTTATTAAATTCCACATGAAAAAAGTCTTCTGTAAAATTTTTGTGGAGTTGAAAATAACGCCGCTAGCGCGCTGACGTTCGCAAATTTTGTGCATATTCACGTTGCGCAGTGAACTAACGTGCAAACATTGCGACTTAACTCATTATTCTTCTAACAATTTTTAATGCAATATCAAATGAAAGTGTAAAAATAAAATAATAACATAGTATCAAGTATTATACAAAATTAACTCTATAAAATCAGTTTAAAACACGCTATGTCGTAGGCGACATAGTAGCAGGGTCGGCTTGAATCTATTCTGCCTAGATATATTCTATGTTCTATGTATTCACTTTCCGTCGAATATGAGAAAGCTCAGTACCGACTTTGAGTTTCCATCAGAATACCTACTCAACAATCATTCATTGATTATGCTTTACCGCTTCAATACTCTAATAATTTAATTCATTATAGCTCCCACCAGCAATCGCATGTGCCCTAATTGATCAAGAATTCCTCTTATCACTTCTGTTCTTAAGACGCTGGAGGTATTCTCACTCGATGTAAAGAAACATTGCGGGATGTTCCCATCCCAGAAAATGAAAAATGAAGTGGTATCTACGTACGTGTAAATTCCACTTCATTTTTCTGAGAACATCCCTCCCGCGATGTTTGTTTACGCTGAGCGAGAATACCTCTAGCGCCTTATTGTTCTATTTGATAAAAACAAACACTCAACAATTTATAATTTCGTTGATTTGGAATAACTGTTGTTAGCAAAGACACAATACCGTTCCCTCGACGCTAATATTACTCCCTTCCAACATCTACTTCAACATTTTCATCAAAGGAACGAGCCGTAAGTTCATCACCTGTGACGTTGCAATGCGATGTTTGAAAACGATATCACACAAATTATGGAGTTATCTGTCAAAAGGGCGTCCTTTGGTCAAAACTTTGATTGAAAAAATCGTTTTGAAGTTTCAATGTGAAATAACTTTTGATAGAGTGATTTATTGTAAAAAAGTTATTCTTTGAAATTTGTTCAGGTTTTCTCTGTGAATATAACGCTCAATTATCTTCTTTGTTAAATGAGTAATATTTACTTAAAAAGGTTAGAAAGTAGAGTACCTCAGACGCCCTTTTAATCGAAATGAGGAAATTTAGAAATTTTTGGTTCAGGTGGCCATCTTGTTTTTGTTATCAGTCTTCGAACGCTTTACGCTCTTTGAAGTTCGAACAGCTCTTTCATTATTGTCTAGTTTACTTCTTTTTGAGAATATTTTTAAAAAATACTTATAATCCTGGGCGATGCGATTTGGCTAACAAGTTCGCGGTCTCTGTGCGTACTTCATCGAAATTCTGATTTATGACCCGTAAAGTTTACCTAAAATTTTTGTATTTTAGCAGATATAGGGGTTCAAATATGATGTTTTGAAGTTTGAATATAATAGTTTGAATCATAAGGAATTCAAAAATTACAAATTTCCAAAAAAGGGCGTCCACCCAACAGACGCATTTTTGACAGATAACTCCTCAATTTCTTCCAGCGAATAATCGAAAAATAAGGAATGAAAAGTTGATTCTCAAGTACTGGGTAGCTTCTGGATTACAAGTATAAACTTTTTATTGCTTATTTATTCTTCATTTTGGAATACATACTGATGTATGATGATCAAATGTTACTAATGCTATTCTTATGGGAATCAATGTCTGCTGAAAGCTGCTGTACTGCATTTTTACTCTTGTTATCAGTTGATATGACGTCAGGGTGATGAACTTTATGATTCACTTATTTAGTTTTATACTGTTCTAAACAAGCACTCTCAGCATTGGTCTTTCTCGTCATGAGATGAGGATACAATGTGAAATTTGGTGACAAATTGTTGAACATTTTTAATCGTCTTTCAGTTTAATATGACGTGTTCTATCATCAAAGAAGGAAGAAAATAGGAGCATTACAAACTCAGATTATAGAAACTAGAATGACAATACAAACTGCGATAATACGCTAGTACAATCACTGTAGCTCAATACCGATATCTTTATATCACAATACTCAACAATTATTCATTTATTCAGCTATACTACTTCAATGCTCTACTTTCATTCACATTGTTTGGACCGATTTCAAAAATCCTTCATTGATGAAAAATGAATTTACAATTTGTACATTCAATCGGATTTCAACAACGACATAAACTCAAATAATACAGAACAGAACTTTGGAAGGAATAAAATGATTTCCTTCCAATATTCACCTGTGTTATCATACAAAAATAATCACATGCTATCTATCTAGGTACTTATACAATCATCAAAAGTTAACTCTAGTTTGTCAACTACAATCTCATTTGGCTAATGGTACTCAACCGATTGATCGCTGAAGCATTTTCAATCAAAAGACAACTTTCTTGAGATGAATCAAAACAATACTACCAGAATTGCGAATTGCAAAGCCAGGGTAACACTTTTGCAATCCATGTTCAATTTCAAAATCATCATTCATTTCACATTCCGTCGAATAGAAGAACTGTGAACTCAGATTATAGAAACTAGAATGACAACACAAACTGCGATAATACGCTAATATAATCATTGTAGCTCAATACCGATATCTTTGTATCACGATACCTACTCAACAATCATTCATTTATTTAGCTATACTACTTCAATACTCTACTTTCATTCACATTGTTTGGACCGATTTCAGAAATCCTTCATTGATAAAAAATGAATTGACAATTTGAACATTCAATCGGATTTCAACAACGACATAAACTCAAATAATACAGAACAGAACTTTGGAAGGAATAAAATGATTTCCTCACAACATTCACCTGTATTATCTTACAGAAATAATCACATGCTATCTATCTAGGTACTCATACAATCATGATCATCAGAAGTTAACTCTTGTTTGTCAACTAGAATCTCATTTGGCTAATGGCACTCAACCGATTGATCGCTGAAGCATTTTCAATTGAAAGACAACTTTCTTGAGATAAATCAAAACAATACTACTAGAATCGCGGATTACAAAGCCGGGGTAACACAATTGCAATCCATGTTCAATTTCGCAATCATCATTTATTTCACATTCCGTCAAATAGAAGAACTGTGAACTCTGATTATAGAAATTAAGATGAAAACATGAACTGAGCTATACACTAGTTATAATCATTGTAGCTCGATACCGTTTATATCATGTTTAGATCACGGTATACTCATCAATCGTTTATTTATTCTCGTATACCGCTTCAATACCCTACTTTCATTCAAATTGATCGGACCAATTTCAAGAATTCACCTCTTATCACTTTTCTTCTATTCTTTGATAAAGCGCGCCACTTGGGTACCAAAACTTTATGAGGAGTTATTCATGCATTATATTATTTTGGTATATGGCGTGAACATGCATAAAATGTGCGAACTTTGGCGCGCGCTGGCGGCGTTATTTCCAACTCAACAAAAATTTTACAAGAGACTTTTTTTATGTAAAATTGAATGAGAAACAACTTTTGTTTCAAACATTTTCCCCTTTAACGTTATTTTGTACGAGATTTTTGCAAAAAACTGAATTTTGGGGTCTTTGAAGCTCGGGGACAAAGCTCTAACGGAATCGCCATGGACTTCAAGTATGTTAATCCATTTCAGAGATATTCCAGGGGGAAAATGTATGATGAGATTCATGTCCAAAATCCATCAATCTTTTATCTTATTTTCGATCAAAAACAATAACGTATAATCTATTTTTGGGTAAATCGTTCGTCAAATGATTTTAAGGTTTGGTATCTTTACCTCATCTGCATTAATTTGTTTAATAATATTATTTCGAAAAAATTGAAATTTTTGAAGAAAATTGCCCCTGAGGTGACTCCAAGGGTCGGTAGACGTGTCCCATGATCGAGTCTGATCACTGACCTCGTGAGATGAAGCCGAATATCATGCTTCAGTCGAAAAGTGTAGGGTTTGCCCTAATTTTGACGTTTATCACCTTTACCGTAAGTTCTTGGTCATGGATAGGAAACCATTAGAAAGCAATGGTCTCTACGATAACATCGTGTCATTCCTACCAATTTTCCAGGAGCAAGAATGAATTCTGTGTGACTTGAACTCTAACGGATTAATCGCTTTGATATTTTTGAAATTTTTTCACCGGCAGTAAATATAATCCTTACGTTCAATTTTGTAGGTCGTGGGAGAAGATGTACATCAAGTTGAATGGTTCGACCATTTGTTGTTTCAAAGATCAGAAAACAGCAAAAAATCATCCAGATTCGTTTTATAAGGGTGAGCAACCTATCGAGCTGCGAGGAGGATCGGTTGAGAAGGCTTCGGATTATACGAAAAAGACCAACGTTTTCCGAGTAAAGTGAGTATTTGTTGCGCCGGATGATTCGTAGCAAGATGTACGATGAAAGAACGAGTGATAACAATTATCTGAAATATCATTTCGTGCGCAGAACCCAAGGCGGTGCTGAGTATTTGTTCCAGCCAAAGGAAGATGACCAACCCGATATTCAGCAATGGATCGTATCAATCGGAACGATTATCGAAGAGGGCGCCGTAGCAGGTCCCTCTAAGTCACAAACACTTCCTGCTGCGCCTACCGATCGGAAAGATGAACCAAAAAGACGTAGCTTTTTCACACTGAAAAAGAGGTACAGTAACGAAGTTGCGCAATCAGCAAGTTAGAAAATGTCTCATTCCAGGATTGTTCTAATCTGTTTTCTTTCGTCTTTTGTTTCAGTTAAATTCGCGCAAACTAGTTCGCTTATCTGAAGCGCCTTCTTATTTTTACTATTATTATTTAATAAAATTATCTCCGTCTGGTATAAGTTGATAATGTTTTTTCTTTTTTACGTCACAAAAGGAAAACGAATTCGCAACAATATGGAATAATTAAATTGAAAGCATTTTATAATCGTGTTCTTCGTATTTTTAAGACTAAGAAATCTGTGGGATGACGGGGTGGGCCACCGAGGGCGAAATATTTATTCCTATTTTTATTTTACGATTTTAATATTTCACTGACACGCCCGCTGTGTTTCTATTGGTTTTTTTTTTTTTTTTTTTCGTTAGTTCATTGTCACTTTCTATTTTCGTGCAGCTAAATTTAATTAAGAAATATTGGGAAAATGATATTGATTTTATTCGAATCGAAAAGAATGTTATTGAATTGTTCTGGATATTATATTCAAGGTCCTATGAAGACAGGACGTCCGTTGTTGATCGTAAAGAAGAAATTTGACAGTTCTATCGTATATTTATTCGTCTTCTTTTGCAAAACTTCCTGTACCGAACTTGATTGTTATTGTGAGTTTTTATTCCAGATGATTAAATTTTTACCTTTCTGATATCGAGTTTTTGATGACTGAGAACGATGTCATCTTTGGTCCTAGTAATTTTTATTCTTCTCTTTTTTTTTATTTGTAATTAATTATTGTGTATGATATTTACTAAAGCGTCGTTTCCCAACTATTATGTTATTTTCCCCTCTTTTTTCCTATATTTTTTTAATCGTCACATTTGTATCATCACGGATGGTGGATTAAACAGTACGTATAGTATTATAGATTTATCATCATCCCCGCTATTTATTGTTTGTTCTTCCTCTTTTCTTTTTAAGTTTATATACTGCTTTACAAATTTACGTATCTTGTTTCCTGCAGCATTTACGACTATTTATTGCAACTTGTAATTTGCTTTAAATATATAAAAGTTAGCCAATTGTTCGTAAGATTATTTGGAAAAGAACTCTCGCCTTCATATGTTTATCTAGGTACCCTGGTAATCAGGGGCGGATCCAGACCGTCTTTTTAGGGGGGGAAATTTTTTCTCCAAGGTTCTTTTATAGTCGCGCTATAAGTTTTTTATCTCTTCCTGTACAAATGTGTATATGTTTCAAATTTTTTTCCTGATTTTTAGGAGGGGAAATTTCCCCTATTTCCCTCCCGTGGATTCGCCCCTGGGTAATACTCCAAGGTATGATTTTTCGTAAGATGCACATAATTCTGCGTAATTCTCTTTCTTACTATTTGAGTATCACTCTTGATTATTCGCTGCTGGTCACAGAAGCAGAAATAGAAAAAGAGTGAATTATTAAAGAAGTGCGATTCATTTATTGGAATGAAACCTCAGCCTACTCCACCGAATTCCGTAATTATAAGAAATTCTTCACCAAACTCAAGGATTTAGTCTTTGTGTAAGATTGCACCAAAATTGTCTACAAGATTTTGTGAAGCTGTCTATTAGCAAAACGAGGCAAATTTTTTGAGACAGATTGAAGAGGCGTAGAAGAGATTTCTCCCAAAAAAAGAAGAACAGCTGTTACCATGCCATCGAAAATATCATCCTTTCAATTCAATGACCATTCTTGTCTTCGAGGATCACCGACGGATATGGTTGATCAGAGTAGCCATCGAAATCAAGACTCGATCTCCAACCATAAGACAGATACTTTCGAAATTAGTAATTTTTTCTCATGTTTTTTACGGCTTCAAATCTTGATTAATCTCGTTCATTTTTGTTTGGTTGTTCTAGACCTATTTGCTCTAACTTTGGTTCACATCTCGTACTCCTCATGAATGCTATGAGTGCTAGAGAAACTGTGTTTCTCAAAACGTAGGCATTATTTTGTGTACCAGTGTTATTTTGTTCTATGATTTTGTGACGACAGTGCCAATAATATTTACTTTCTCGTTTTATTGAATTTATCAAGACTCAAGACAAACCTTTGAATTGAAACCCCAAAGATTTAATTGAGTAGGTACCTATGTGTACAAACTACAAATGGCACGTCTGTGAAGAAAAACTCATCGCAGAAAAATCCGAAGTTTCAGCTGAAAATACATATCATTGCGACAATGAGTTTAATGAAAAAGATCATAAGAGTGTCGTGAAAATTGAAGAGAGGCTATTCTTCTTTTATTAAGATGCAGCAATCACATTTTGAATAATATATTCAGTAATTAGTGACAACAAAATGGAGATCCTTTATAAATGGGACAGTGGACGCCTTTTCTGCTGATACAGAAGGTGATAAAAATGATCGGAATCGAAGAAGGAAAATCGATAAATCGATTATTAATGAAATTAATCAACGTTGAGATCGAATCGATTATCAATAAATCAGTAAACGATTTCTCGATCGTTGATTAATATTTCGGGAGGAAAGAGGAATCGGTTATCACTTATCATTCATGGGGATAAAGTGAAAAAACTTGTACGATCATAAAAAATGAACAAAAAGATCAAAAATTCAAAATCAAGAAATCAATTTTCTCGAGACCGATTTAATCGATAAAATGGAAAATCGATTTGGATCGGTATTAATTTTGTGTTAGTGTGGTTGTGTGGGCACTTTCGACAATCGGCGTTGGATATCCATGCCCGTCGGCATTCGGCATCTTACGTTCGGCATTTGCTGACAGCGGCTGTAGCAAGTACGAATGACAAACCAGTGACAAACTGTTGAATTGTGTAGCCTGACTCGTGTGTCCTTCTCCATCATTTGTTCTAATTGATGTATGGTTTCAAGAGCAGTGGACTTAATTATTCATTCCCGGTGATTCCTCGATGTCCTGCCTTGAAGACGCAGGTACGAAGCTAATACTATTGCATCATGGTCCTCGAGGAAATGATTCTCACTGCAAGTGAGCTGAGATATGTGATGGATGACATGTGAGTACATAGGACGAATACTGACGACCGGTTGTTTAAATATCAGGACTAACGAGTAATTTGTATTCTAGTAAGGATGATTTTTCTCCAAATTTCGTCGAGAATAGCGTACCTGTTCAACAGTTGTTGAGTGATACAACTGATAACAATGGAGGCTCGAATTCAAGTCAATTGTCGGACCTGAGTGGCGAATCGAAGCCTCCGAAACGTAAAAAAATGGTTAGTCGGCGAATTTCTGTTACTGAAAAGAGCGAGCGAGCTAATTTTTTCCGTCGATTATACTATCATCGATCTATTTTCCGTAGAAACGTTCCAGCAATTCGGCTGAAACAGCGGGTCCAACATCGTCCATGCCGGTTGATGCTCTACCTTGTTTAGAAGCGTATCCAGGACCGTTCAACTTTCAATTGCAATTACCAGCTGATAGCACTTCGCATCGATGGACAGTAAGTAAAGCAGGATATCTTCATCGAAATACTTATTAATATCTATGAAAGTATGATCATTCTCCTGAGTATGTTAGAAAGAATTCCTACATCCTTCACATATCTTGTGTACCATAAATGAAATGACATACTTACTCCTAATCATTTTTGTTTTGCAGTATTCGAAAGTATTGAAAAAGGTTTTCATTGATATCGACAAAGTTCTGGCATTGCAATTCAAATGGAACTTTAACGAAGTGAAAAACGATGCGGAAATGTTTGTTAGAGCCATGCCTGTGTATACGAGTGATGATTCATTGAATATTCCGGTTACCCGTTGTCCTATTCATTTTTTGCGTGATAATCCACTCAATATTGGTAATTTAAGATTCAGTCATCAATTCAACTGCAGAAATTCAGTCGATTGACTGCTAATATGGAATTATTTGTAGGGTTTGATCTCGTCGAACACGTAATGCGATGCGAGCACTCTAGCACCACTTACGATAAAGATCCATTGAGTCAGCGTTTTAGTTGTCGTACCCCTCTCAGCAGACCACAGCCCGGTTCCGATACCACGACATTGACTTATAAATTCGTTTGCAAAACGTCGTGTCTTGGTGGAATGAATCGTAAACCCATATCCGTCATATTTACTTTGGAAGACGTACGGTAAGAGTTGATTCTTCGTACATTTTGATGGACAACATCCTATCTCGTAATTCCTGATTAGAGTGACTTTAAAGTATAAGTTCTGTGGTCGTTTTCACTTTGATATTTTTGCCTCTTACGACTGAAAATTATTTGTGTATCTGGGGGCATATTTTTTACAACTTGAATATTGAGAATCATTGAAGCGAGGGATCGGCTTAGCTTGGCCCATTTCATGTATTGTTGAACTTATGGTTTTTTCAATATTGTGTAGTGGCGTTGAGTACGGACGTCAAAAATTGGCTGTGAAGATTTGTAGCTGTCCAAAACGAGATAAATTGAAAGAAGAGAAGAATGAAATTGACAAAAACGAATCTACTCCTCGCGCCTCAACTTCAAATGAAACTGGACCGAGTGTAGTCTGTGCCGTAAATAATGGTCCTGGAGGTTCCGCCGATTCAAATGAGCACCTGCGCGACATAAAAGTAAGTTGAATATTCTTAGTTGGAATTCAATATCGGTTTCACTGTTAATTATTGTGTTCGCTGGGGAATTCTAACAATGCTATGGGATCACAATAATGTTGTCTAATACGGGATTTTATGTTCAGAATTGAACCGATGGCTGAATCTTTGCATGTGTTCCTCCGTCATCGGTTCAATAAAAGTAGATGTCATAACCTTTCGAAATGATATTGGTTGTCAACTATTTTGATTCATTCGTGGGATTTTGTATCGTTATTGTGTGAGATAGCTGTGTAAGCTTTTGTGTGATTTTGCACACATGAAGAAGATCGTGATGTAGAATACTTGTACCTCGAATCCAAATTGAGCCAGTTTCCTAGTATGTAAAAACCAATTTTAAAAATTCGTATGACGTTTCCACATTTCTATAATTTCTCTACTTACGCGGGCGTAAATTTTTCAAATTATTCTTGATAGATATCGGTATTTCTTTCGTTTGCGTTTATCCGCTTCCTGTAAGTGTTTGATTTTTTTTTCATTCATTTACGACACCATTTTCAAACGCGTTTAAAAACTACTGTTGTGACTTGAATCGTTTGGGAATTTGATTGATAGGTATTCTGTTAACCTCCTTAATGTTCTAGCAGGGTTATCTTTAAATAAAATTAGAAAAAAGACGTTGAAAGAAATTAATATTCTGTCCTAATACGTCGAGATTCAATTTTTGTTCTCAACAAAATATCCGATTGATCTCTTCATGCTTTACATTCTTACCTGGTGGTCTAAAAGACTGCTACGGTACGCTTAGCTCATCACATAGGTTTTCAAATCGTTACAAATAATTTTATCGTAATTTTACGCTTAATTTTCCTTCTCGGCGTTCTGTTCTCTTGAAATAATTTGTTCTCTAAAAGGTGGTATAATTACTATTTGTTGCTAATAATTTTGTAGCACGTCATCAAAGATAATGACAGATCTATGCTCAATGAGACCTGTTCGTCAGACAGAGGCCGCAAATCTCGCTGCTCGTGCGAACTGCCCAATGGAGGTGATACTATAGTTCAAGCCATACATTCTTTGGACGAGAAAATGAACCGAATGTTAAATGAGATGTATCGTAAGAACGAACTAGAAAATAGTTCTTCTCAGTTCTTAAAGGTATACCTTGAAAAAAATATGACTGGATTGTCTCTCGAAGAGTTAATTGAGCTTCGAGAGATGATACAAAGAGCAATTTTCCTCAGAACGACTTCGCAACAGCTCCAAATGTAAGAGAATTTGTTGTTGGTTTTTACTATGTGTGCTATCGAATGGTGCTGGCAAATATCGTGGGTGTTTTCGTAATCGTTTAAGGGTTTTCATGTTACTCATCATATTTGTTGTGATTAATGGGAATCTTACCTTTTATATGTTGTGTGTTCAACTCGAGCTTTTCTTGTGAATCTGATATCCTAGAATTATTGTATGAATGTGTTATTTTTATATTTTGTTTTCGTTTTATTATCATTACCTATTTCATAGTATTATTATTATTATTGTTATTTGACATACTGTTGTTAAGATCGTTACGTTTTCCTTTCCCTGAATTTTCTCAATTTTAATTTTACTAAGTAGAAAAGAGAGATGAATTTTTGAAGTCGTTGAACCATTCTGATATCAATAGTGATAATGCACATACTCGTGGAGGAAAACTCTTGATATTTTGGATGCTGTTCCTCTTTCAAAAAGTACTCAAAGTTTTCAAATTGTTTTTCATAATTAAATTGATTTGGAAAAAAAAGAAAAACTACACCATCGTTGATATTCATCCTAATTTTGTTGCATTAATTTAGGTTTTTCTTCAGTATTATTGTACACGTATACCTGACTTTCAGATTGAAGGTTTACATCCTTATGTTTTTCGCGCCCTTGCCATAAATCTTTACGATGCATTCCTGGGTAAAACGATCAGATGTAATTTGTCAGACACGGACGATATTGTGTGCCAACTACAAACCCAGATAGATGACTATGATAGACGTTTTAAGTAAAGTCTTAGAAACGAACAGAATCATATTCTACAATTTTATGGAAGATATTTTTTTCGTTCAAATTATCTGCAACGAAGTTTTTCGTCCGAATTCGACCCTTCTCAATTGTCAGTTAGTTATATATATTTTTTCTCTTGTTCCGAACATATTTCGTTTCTACAGTATTTTAGTTTTATAGAATTTGTTTTGTTTCGTTTTTTCCTTCCAATGTTCTGTATGTCTTTCGTGGAAGTGCCTTTTTGTATTTTATAAAAAGTTAATTTTTTCAGTATCGGATTTCACTGAAGCAAGTCGAAATCCTAGTATTATGTTTTTTGTTACATTTTGTATTTTTATAATTCCTCTACTAATGTAAGACGTCTTGAACAATCTGTTGCATTTAATTCATGGAGTAAATGTAAACAAATCATTTTTACAAATCAAGGCTGTACGTTCATTATGTTCAATTCATAAAAAAAAAAAACTTTTTCATTTGAGTACGTTGATTGATTTGTGGATCATGTGTTCTTATTGGAACGGGTATGACACGTGTAATGGACAACATCATATTTATATCGAAACCCGAGAATCACGTGCGTTTCGGTGATTTTCCTTTCATCATACATTTATATCCTCTGAAAATGAGTGATAATATTTATGAATGACGTGGTCGCCATCTGATATAACGCTACGTTATAAGATCGTAAAATTTACATAAATTTAAATTTTAGTCGTATCTCAACAGCTTCGCTTGATGAAGATGTGGAAGTAGTAAGTCAATTTCTTTCCTCCGTTCCGGTGTTCTGTATCGACAGTAATTATCATGATTCGTGTTGAGTTTATAAGCTAGAAAAAAATATGAGAGGAAAAAAAAATTCTTATAATTGCTGATCGGTCGTCTTCATTTATGATATCAAGTTTATACTGTCAGTAATTACCGACAACACATTGAATGGCATATTCCAGTTTGAAGGTTTACTACCTGTAGATGTACAGAGATACGTGAACACGTGTTCCGCATAATCGTGGAGACGATTTTTTTGTACATTCGTTTGTCACCAATGGAGCTGAGGGACACCGTGAAACTTCGTTGTCGCGATAAGTTTACTGGCTTTAGAGCAGAGCTCGTTGCAGTCAGCTATTCTGAAGGAGTCATCGAAATGAACTTCGAAAAGCATTTTTTTGTTTGTTGTAATTTTGTTTTCCGTAATACTCCTTGAACGAGAATTTTACAACAATTACGAATGATGAAAGCGAATTTGGACCGCTAATCGTATTGAATTTTTATAGCATGTGCTAACATATTGCTATACCTCTAAATCCAATCATTCTGTTTTCCTAGATAGATGAATTCGTCGCTTGTTTTTGCTTTAGAGTTTTTGGACTCTCTATAAAACAGTTTTTGATAAAGAAATGAAGATAGCGTTGAGTGAGGTTTATTAAATTTTGAACCTAAGGAACTTCAGCTGGAACATGAAAGCTGAAAGACATTCAATAAGAACTAGACCTACTTCAGAAATAAGGTAGTAAGCGTCAAAATATTGAGTCTGCTAGGCCAATCATTCATATTTTAAATTGAATGTCAGCTGCTCTCACAGGCGATGTTGATGAAAAATGTCAAAGTGCAGGTGTTTGAAGCATTGCGCATCTGGCTCATTGAAGGGGCTTTGCCAATTGAAGTATGAAGCATTGCATATGTAGTTACTTGAAAGAGCTGTTTAAATCAGGATGTACGGTATACACCGACCTTCAAGCTGTACATATAATAATAGAAGGGGGACTTGAAAAACTCACGAGTTCTTTAACGGAGTAGAGTGAGAGGAGGCTGGGAACCTGTTTCATGGAACCTATGGTGTTTGAAACATTGTATATCTGGCTCATTGAAGGGGCTAGGCCAATTGGTGTATGAAGTATTGCATATCTAGTTACTTGAAGGAGCTATTCTAATCAGGCCTTCAGGGCTTCCAGATCTACGGATTTTCAGTATCCAAAAAAATATTATTGGACTTTACCTATAGGCTAGGACTCCCCTTGTGGTATACTCGCTTTATACTAATATAAATGTATTAGGATTTTGACTGAGCTATAAATGATAGATGGGCGACCTAAAAGAACTATAGGTGATCGTCCAAGCTATAGGTGATAGGAGAGGGACTTGGAAAAATTTCAATCTCCAAGCTATAAGCGATAGGATAAAAACAAAAATTTTTCTAAGTCCCATGGTCATGTTTAAGTTAGGTTAGGTTAGGTTGAGTCCCGGACGGCGGACGTTTTTTCCGGACCTCCCCCCTCCCCTCCCGATAAAATAGGTTTTCTGTTGAAACGTCAAAAAAACGGACTCTGGAGCCCGCATCTCCGCCCAAAGCCGCTCCACCTTGGCGGAGCTAGCAGCTCTGATCTTTCGGCGTCTTCAGCCACTGCCCCTGGAGCTGAAAATAGCCGGCTTCCCACCTTTATAGTTTCAGTTTTCAGTGGCATCTAAAATTTTTGAAAAGTTCGTACCGGTATGTGTATATTTCATTCTGATGGTAGTGCCGTAAAAAAAATTTTCAACTACCTACCTATTAAAATTTTTGGTTCTATGTTTTGCCAAGGATTTTCAAACGATCAGTTTTTTGAAAAAAGTTTCGAATTTTGATTTTAAAACTAGGTATAACAGAAAAAGAAAAATGTTGGTTTCAGGAGAAAATGTTTTTCTCTGTTGTTTTTTTTAAAAAAAGTGAAAAAACAAGCTTTTATTGTTTTTAGCTGTTTCTTATTTCAGTTTTTCCAGGGCTTGGAACAGTTATTATTTTTTTTAGCGCTTCCGGTTCCGGAAGCCAAAGCTGGGACCCGGTTCTTTTCGGTTCCGGTTCCAGAAGGCAAAGCCAGGATCCGGTTCCTTTTGGTTCCGGTTCCACAAGCCAAATTTGGGATCTGGTTCCTTTCAGTTCCGGTTCTAGAAGTCAAATCCAGGATCCGGTTCCTTTTGGTTTTGGTTCCAGTTCCAGGACCCAAATCTGGGATCTGGTTCCTTTCAGTTCTGGTTCCAGAACCTAAATCCAAGATTCAATTCCTTTCAGTTCCGGTTCCCAAACCTGAATCCAAGATCTGGTTCCTTTCGGTTCCAATTCCAGAACCTGAATCCAGGATCCGGTTCCTTTTGGTTTTGGTTCCGGTTCCAGAACCTGAATCCGGAATCCGGTTTCTTTTGGTTTCGGTTCTGGTTCCAGGACCCAAATCTGGGATCTGGTTCTTTTCAGTTCCGGTTCCAGATGCCTGGAAGTGCGGGAGGTGAACCGCTTCCTGTAGCAGTGGGCTCTGGTTCTCAGCCATTCATTTTACCCATGGTTGGCAATCTTTACCATCATTTTTTGAAAAAATATCTTCCTAATACAAGTAATTAATAGGTATGAGAATTTTGCTACTTGTACGTTCACTCACTTTTTCTTTGACTCACTTTGTAAAATTTTGCACTTGTTCAACAAATTCTCACTTTAATTCCCTTGTATAGAAATATACTATTTCTTGCACAAAAGCGCCAAGTTTTACACTACCTACTTTCTTGCACTATTTAGTTAGTTCTAGCACCCACATCCGAGATCCGGTTCCTTTCATTTCCGGTTCTGGTTCTAAAAGCCGCAAATCCGTAATTCGGTTTCTTTCGGTTCCGGTTCCGGTAGCCAAAGCTGGGATCCGGTTCTTTTTGGTTCCCGTTCCAGAAGGTGAAGCCAGAATCCAGTTCCTTTCGATTCTCGTTCTAGAAGCCGAATCCGGGATCCGGTTCCTTTCGGTTCCAGTTCCAGAAGGCAAAGCCTGGATCCGGTTCCTTTTGGTTCCAGTTCCAGAACCTGAATCCGAGATCCGGTTCCTTTTGGTTCCGGTCCCAGAACCTGAATCCAAGATCCGGTTTCTTTTTGTTCTGGTTCTAGAAGCTCAATCCGGGATCCGGTTCCTTTTGTTTCCGGTTCCAGTTCCAGGACCTGAATCCAAGATCCGGTTCCTTTTGGTTCCGGTTCTGGAAGCCAAAGCTGGGATCCGGTTCTTTTTGGTTTTAGTTCCAGAAGGTAAAGCCAGGGACCAGGATCCGGTTTCTTTCGTTTCTGGAAGCCAAATCCGGGATCCGGTTCCTTTTGGTTCCGGTTCTAGAGGCCAAATCCGGGATTTGGTTCCTTTTGGTTCCGGTTCCAGAACCTGAATCCAAGATCCGGTGCCTTTTGGTTCGGTCCCAGAAGCCAAAGCTGGGATCCAGGTCTTTTTGCTTTCAGTTCCAGAAGGCAAAGCCAGGCGATCCGGTTCCTTTCTGTTCCGGTTCTAGAAGCCAAATCCGGGATCCGGTTCCTTTTGGTTCCGGTTCCAGAACCTGAATCCAAGATCCGGTTCCTTTTGGTTCCGGTTCCAGAGGCTTACGGAAATACGGGAGGAGAACCGCTCCCTGTAGCGGTATTCGGTTCCGGTTCTCAGCCCTAGTTTTTCATAAAAGTGAGTGATAGGAGAATGTCCTCTTTTAAATGTCTTATTTTAAAGGGAAGAGTAATTTTTTCCAGAAACAAGATGAATTTTTTTCAAAGATAAAACAAGCTGAAGTTTTTTACTGTTGTTTGATGATATGAAACACCGAAACCCCTTAATATTTTAAAGTTCTTTGTTTTTTCGGATTTTGTGTTTTAGTTTTATATAAAACAATTCTTTCGAGGGTTCCTTGTTATTTTCATTTGTCGGTATTAGTTTCAATTCCAATTCCTAAGCTGGCCACCGACCAGAATACAAAATACTGTATTCGTGTTAGTTGTTCAGAGCGAGTACAACCAATACAGATTCGGCAAAAGTTAGCATAGAATCTGGGATCTGAGCGTCACTTTCAAGAACTAGAAACCATAGGGGGAACTAAACAACTCTCAAAACAGCCAAAAGCCGTTCTTTGGGACCGGAGCTTGATTTCAGAGCTAGCTTTAGAGATAGAACACTATTCTAGTTCTCATCTAAGGAAAATTGGAAAATTGGGGCGAGCCGACTCTTCACCTGCATCAGTAAGTAGGTATTCTTTATTGCAAGTAATTTTTTAGATTGAAAAACATTGAATCTTTCCAAACTTTTAAAATGATTGCGATGAAAAATTTTCAAGTGCACAATTCTAATTTATTTGTTACTTCTACAAGAGTACTTTTGGGTGTTATCTCATCGGCAGTTGTGTTGCAACAACCAACCAGTGAACAAGGCTTTAAACATGAGTGTTTATAGCACAATATAACCCTGTGGTCTTTTTGCCTATAACAATGCTGTGCTGTGATTGGTTCACTCTTAGAAACGTATTCTTACGTTACTATTATATTGTGTTCTTATTGGCTATACATGCTGCTTGGTGATTGGTTCATTCTTATGACTAAATACTGCGTTACTACTGGCTACCTGGTTTTGTACCATCATATTGGTCAGTTCTGTTCTTCTTTTCTTGTCTAGTCACCAGGGCCGAATAATTTTTTGCTGTCAAATGTGATTACGTTGGTCAAGAGGATAGGTAGCTTTCTTCCTGTTTGCTTTTGCAATCTCCATTTGTTCCCAGAGTTTTCTTCTTTTCATGCAATACTCTACTTGTATGACTTCAAATATTCCATCTCCATCATGGTGTTCTTTGTTTCAGCGTTTGCCAAACAGTGACTTGCCATCTTCTTTCTTCCTTAACTTTTTGTGCTCCTTCTTCCTGATCTCGAATTTTCTTCCAGTCCCACCAATTATGTAGATACCCTCGCACTGCTCACAACTGAGCTTGTTCACTCCGCTCAAGCTTTCCTTGTTCTTTGCTTCGTCTGGTCATTACTGATTCTCTTCACCATGGGTGGGTTATTGTGGATACCCACATTACATCATAGCCATTGAACGCCTTCATCACTATGTTTATGTGTGGCATCAATTTGGAGTAACTAGAAATTTTTCGAATTTCACGTGATTACTCAAAAAAATATGGTTCAAAATTTGAGCCATTTTTCTTCAGAGATGAAAGGGGTTCACTCGTAAAATTTTGTAATTCTATTCTATTGATACATGGCTTTAACTTGGAAATAACCTTCCAAATTGAATTCTGGAATAAATTATTTGGGACACTGATTATTTCCTTTACCATACTGATTTAAAATTTAATGTTAGTCGTTGCGTCGATACTGTAGGTGACATATCTACTGGCTGACAGCAAAAATGAGTATTAAACGTATGACATACCGTCAATTGCATCATCTCCAATATATTCTTTCAACAACAAAAAAATTTAAACGTATTATTCTTCGAACTATTCCGCTCAATAAAAACCAGGTCTTTTACCCGTGAACCATTGACTCACATACTAGTACCTCATGCACTAGGTATAGTCAATAATCAATGGTTTTCCCGCAACCGCTGTAAAATAATTTTAATAGCATTTATTACACGACGAGTAGAGTACTCGTATGTATACTTTCGGTTCCATGCACTTGAATATAGACTGCGATTGTCTTGAATAAAAAACGAGTTTCTCACATATTTCACCGGATTACGAGCTATTCCTAAAATTAAGGATCCACAAGTTACACCAAAGGTAAACCGGGCAAAAAAATATTGTTAAAAACTATTTATTCATTTTTTCAAGAATAAAAAAGAAAACCTTGATAAAGAAAATAATCGACACCACTTAAGTATTTAAAATGATGAGTAATGGCTATATCATTTCATAAATGAGTTACTGAGCACCCAATCGAGGTAGGTAGTTGAAGTAGAACATGTATCTCTGACTAATAGTCAGGAACTACATTCTACAAAATTCTAACTTATTCAAACATGTTTATTTGGTTTGGAGAATTTACAATTTACATGATCGAATAGGCCTACCTACCAACTTTTAAAATTATGATTGCATAATAGGCATAAAATGACCAAGAAGGAAGTGAGGAGAACATGAATATATAGGGTAGCTACTTATACTTAGTATTTCCGGATTTAAAAGAGAATTTGATCTTTTAGAAAAGTCGGAGAATTTTGATCAGAATCTATAGAGAAAATTTCATCATTGTTGTAACTTGTGATTTCGAGAAAAAAATTAAACGTATAAAATTGATCGGCACGAAGTAAATTTACGGAAGAAGAAGGAATAATACGAATTTACAACCGAAACGATTGAGGTCGATCTATCAAGCAAAAATTTCATGTTTTTTCGGGAACTTGAAAGAAGTATGAACGACAGTTTTCTCAACAAAGTTGAGCGAGAAGTTCGGAGGGCGAATTTGGTCTCGGCACCGAAAATTGTGTTTAAAACTGAAGTCTTTCTAGTTGAAATTTTTCCAAGTCCAACCAACTTGATGAAATTGAAATGAATGGGGAATCTTATCTGAAAGAGGTTTGGTAACGCGAGCGTTCGGTTTTCAGGGTGTCTCGTGTGTTTGTGTGTACATCTATACCTGTGTGGTAAATAAGCAACACTCTTAGATTTTTTTTAGAAAAATAAATAATAACGATTTTTTCACGAAAGCGTCAAAATTTAGTCGTGATCTAGGTAAAGAGAACAAAATTACAATTATAATTATTAAGTTCTTGAAAAATTGGTAAAATTTGACTTGTTTTAGCTTTTGGCTTGTAAAGGTTCAAATGAAGCCGGCCTTAAGCTTCTCTTGTCCCTCTCAGTCATGAGCCGAATGGAGCCGGATTTTGTGATCCCACCGCAGCCACCACCAATGGTATCGCTACCAATAGTAGAAGAGGATGGCATATCCTTCCTAGGTACCGAGGAGGTCGATGCAGCAGTCAATAGACTGCTGGGGAAGTATTGGAAGGCTCCGCCGGGCCGTGGTGAGATTCCAAATCCAGTCTGGAGCGCCATACATTCAGTTGACCCAGCACTGCTTCTTGATACATTCAATGCGGCAATTGCTGGGGGAGTGTTCCCTGTGCAATGGAAGAAAGCCAGACTAGCGCTGATCGATAAGAAAGATAAACCACCTGGCCTACCGTCTTCTTATCGCCCCTTTTGCCTGATTCATAATGTGGGCAAACTCTTGGAGAGAGTGATAGCCAATCGACTTGAGAGCTATCTGAAGGAAAGAGAAATAATCTCAATAGTCGGTACGGTTTTCAAACTGGTCGCTGTACATCGGATGCTGGGATCCGGAAGAAGAGGATAGCCGAGTCAGCAATTGCTACGCGTCAATTTTGCGTAGCCGTCAGCCACGACATAAGAAATGCGTTCAATTCGATACCTTGGGAAAGGATCTTGGAAGCCCTCAAGGACGCAGAAGTGTTTGCATACCTGCTCAGGATGATCAGCAGCTATCTTAGCTGTCGAGAAATCCAAGCAGAGACGTCCTCTAGTAGAGTGAAGCGTCCTGTTACTTGTGGGGTGCCGCAGAGGTCGGTCCTTAGGCCGCTGCTGTGGTGCGTCGCATTTAACGGAATTTTCAAAGTGAAATTGCCACCGGGTGTTAAGCTTATCTGCTATGTGGATGACACACTGGTGGTATGCACTGTCGAAACGACTATAGCGGAGGAGAGCAGGATAAACTGGGCCCTAAAGGTGATGGCGCGTTGGATCGAGTCGGCTGGACTTGAACTTGCAGTAGATAAGACGGACCCGTCGGAAGTTCAGTCCATCCACCTTTCGCCTGTATGGTGTGGAAATTGAAACCAAGAAGACAATGAAGTATCTGGGTATCAGGTTCGACTGAACGCTGAGCTTCAGGTACTATCTCCTGATGACAGTGGAAAAGGCGAGTAGAGTAGTTGCATACTTGAGCTGCCTGGTGCGGAAAGTAAGGGGGTCGAAAAGAGCCAGAAGAAGGATCATGATGAGCATCTCTATGTCGACCCTCGTATATGGTGCACCTGTATGGGCCGACTCTATGAAGATACCATACAGAAGAAGAGAGAGGGTAAAGAAAGGAGAGAGCGGTGGTGTTCAGAGCAAAAAAGACGACGACGACCATCCGTGAGACTCTACAGGTTAAGCAAGAGGCCATGCGCTCCTTGCTTGAGAAATGGAAAGTAAAAATTGCCCAGAGTGAGCTGGGCACATGGACAACTCGTGTGTTAATACGCGACTTTGATGAGTGGATGAACAGACCATGGCCAACTGAACTTCCATCTGACGCAGGTGTTAAATGGCCATGGCTGTTTCAACAAGAACCTTTGCGAGAAGCTAACGAAAGTTGAGGAGGCAACGTGTTCGCACTGCGACCAAGGGCGGGATGATGGACCAGAGCACACCTTTTTTGAGTGCGAGGCATGGAGGCGTGAGCGAGACAAGCTTAGTCGGTCTCTTCAAGAGATTAGGGTAGATGAAGCAATTGTTCCGAGTAGCCTGGTACCAACCATGCTGGGTTCCGAAGAAGCATGGAACTAGGTGTCTGCATTTGCAGCCACCGTCATGAAGAAGGAGATGGATTGGGAATGGAATGGGCAAATGCAGGAACACGCTATGACCTACTCAACACCTGTGTATCATCAACATCCAGATGTGCAGGAAGAAGAGGAAGATGAAGAGAAGCCAATAGCAATACAGTTTATTATCTAGGATAGTGGTGCTGGTGCTGTTGTTGTGTGTTTTAGTGTTTTCGGTGTGCCAGGGGGGTATCGCAACTTGGCGGTTGCCAAAGTAGCTTGGCAGTTGCCGAGTAGAAGAGGGGGTTCGGCAAGGAGATTCCTCCATCGCTGAAGTAGTTATAGGACGTAAGTTCAGGTCTTTGGTTGCGAACTTTAACCGTGTTGATGTCGACTAAGTCATATCAGTGATGCGAACAACAGCCAACAATACTTAGTCCACGGTTCCGTAACGCGACGGACGAGATGCGTGCTAGCATGAGAATAAGTGAAGCTTCATCAACAGAAGTCATACCAAGGAAGGTCGATCCCGGTGTTGGAGGAAACAAAATCAAATGCTTACGCAACCCGCGCCCACTCCACCATAGAGGAAGGGTGGCGTTGCACAAGTGACATAAGTGAAAGCTTCGCTTATTCAAATTATATGTCAGGGCAGAGTAAGGACATGAAACAAGTCAAAAATACAGATTACTGAACATTCTACACATACACACTGACTCACCAGAAATGAACCAGTCGTCGGAAGTGCTTGTACTAGCGTCGACAGAATCAGAATGCAAGGTCATACAAGTTACTACTGCGCGTGGCATTCTCGTGCCTGTTTTTCGCCCTGGTGACTTCATTTTTCTTGATCAGGATCGTTTGGACTATCATGAGCAATATTCAAGTTTTCCAACTAGTTTGCCGACATTCATTTTCTGCATTTTGACCGGCTATGCATGAAATATATCTCACGGTGATGGCGGAAGCTGAACTTGCTGTCAATCTAAAACGTGGGTGGATTAAACTTTCGACGGGTCGTAAAAATAATGGCCTTTGTTTTATCAACTTCCAAGCTATTCAGCAGGTCACAGCCTCTAAAACCTCGTTCGTCTTGGTCTCCACCTCGACAACAGTGTGAACCGAGCCAACCACGAGATATAAGCTGCATCCCTGGTGGCAGTGAATAGGCCGTTAAATGTAATGTTCCCCAAAGTAGGCCCCAAGACACAGCCCCGAGGAACATTGCATGTTGCGCTTCTTCTCACTGTGCCAGCAGACAGTAGACTGATGATTCTTAGCAGGTTAGGAGACACTCCTGCGTTCTGTAGCATTGTTAAGATCATCAGCCACGGAATGGAATCAAACGCATTCGACTACTGCGCAGAACTGGCGCTTCTTTATTGCCACCCAGGCTATCTTCCTCCGTTTGATTACGACCTCTAAAGTACACCTTACAGCTCGAAAACCGTGCCGATGACTCCCTGAAATTATCAAACTATCTCCTCGGACATCAATTAGTTTTCCAATCGCATCACCATTGTTCGCTCCAATAACTTGTCGATAGTGTCGAGCAGGCAGAGCGGCCGGTAGGAGGACGGCTTGGTTATTTTTCCTTCTTCTCTATCGGTGCCAACCTGGCCTTTTCCGAAGGTTTGGGGTATACACTCTCTGCCAGTGCCTTATTGAAAGCACTCGGCAGCAGAGAACGGTCCACTACGCAGAGAGAGCTCCACAATGCGTTGCGTATTTCGTTTGGTCCAGGATCTCACCATTATTTACCATGTAGCCTTTGAACGGCTGCATTTATCTCCTCGGGGTACTTTCTCCTCAACTTCTGGTGGCGTTATCATAAGTGGTGGGTCTTTCGGGAATGAAGTGTCAATCTCTCTTTCCACAGCCTCTGGCTTCACTCGACTCGCTGCACATGTACCTCCAAATGCTTCACTATAACTTTGTAAGATTTGCCTCAGGGGTCGAGATAAAGAATGTATTTTTAGCTACGGTTCATAAATTTTCACACATTTCGAGATTATCGCACATTAGTGCTGATGTTTTTACGCGATTCTGCATCAAAATTCCAATAAATTCAATTTGCCGCGATTAACCGATGGAATTTTTTTTTCGTCCTTCAAAAAGGGAATAATTATTGTCGATGAAGGTAGAATAAAATGGATCGAAAATTAATCACCATCCACGAAGATAGTTGAACGAAGCATAGACACAAGGTCTACCAATAGATCTATAATATTTATGACGATTGTAAGTCACACGATATTCTAATTTGTCATTGTCATCAGTACACGAAAATTTGGAACTCGAAAATCAGTGAAATAATTCAAGTTTGAGATGATAGACGTAGGTATATCTTATACGAACCCATTCTATAAAGTGAAAGTTGAGACGTAACCGACGTCAAATTAGGTACCAAAAAACTCCCTTTTGTTGTAGACGTTAGACATAGGTACCACGAAATAAATTATAAATATTTTGGAAGAAAAAAATAATAAATGAATGAAAGGTTAATTTCATAACCGTCTATTTATAGTGAGGATTTTTCACATTATTTATTGATTTTTATTTGTCGGCGGTAAATAACACGACGCACAGTTGTTTGTTGTGTTATTATATTCTTAAAATTTAAATAATATGCAAACTGCGCCAGTTAAATCGGTCATCATCCACAGTGTCTTGATGACTCGTCATCGTTTGCGGTATTATACCTAGTCTGACCTGTGTGTAGTTCACCCACACACATTTCAAAGCCAGACCAGATAGCCAAAACGAAGGTTGTCTTCGCGTGCAATTTCCATCGTTCACCTTCTTCGTTCGAAATTTTTGAATGAAAGTATAAGCGTACCTTGAGTGGGAAAAAACTCACTTTCGATAATCATAGTGACATTAAAATAATTTTCGTATAGTTTTAGAAACAATCAAAATAACGCTACACAAAGTACAGACAATTCCTCCCGGAAGTTGTCGCGATATCTTTTCGAACTGTCAAAACGCATACTTAGTCGTTCGTGTCCATCTTTGCCAAGCCCAAAAACAACGATGACGAAGGTCATCACGACAAGGGCCCGCGTACAAAGACGAGTAAGTTTCATTTATTCGAGTAGGAAGTCTCCAGATATTATTTTAGATTTGAAGTGTATTGGCAAATCATATCAGTCTACGAGATTCGATTTTGTGCAGAAGAGAAGAACGTAAAACGTATAAGTAGCCCAAGTCGCAATAAAACGATCGTCGAGTCGGAAAAGACGGCTGAACTTTTCTACCTATCAACAGTTTGATTTCCGAAATTCATTTATTATAATAATTTAAACTTAATTGAAGGTTTCTAATTTGTGTCCTTTAATTGCTGTCTGTGTTTTGATTACTTTGTATACCTGTACAGGCCTATGTATATGCGCAGTCGGAAATCAGATCTGATACCTTAAATTTTCTCCATAAAAATTAAACAACGGAGCGGAGAGGACTTTGAAATCTGGAAGATGAAAAAAAAAAAGTTACCTAGGTACCTCAAAAACAAGATTATGGGGAAAAAGAATAAAATAAATTGCCATCTTCCTTATATAATATTTATTTTTGATGTCTACCGTTCCTAATGCTATCGTATTTTGATTTCATAGATACCTAGAGCTTCTTGCGTCATCGAAGGAAGAATAACTACGAAAAAAAAATTTGTCGATATATCAATTATTCTAATTTGTTTACACACGTACTCCACTGGGGAGGAGAGCTAATAAAAATATCGATTCTTCATTGATGATTCATTTTCTCTTTACTAGAATTTCTACACACCGCAGAAAATTAATATGACAAGAAAAAAAACGTGTTTCTTCTTCGAAAATTTCTATGGTGAGTTCTACTTTTAATTTACTTGAATTATTGTCTCAATTCCGCTTACTGACTCATGAGAGCAATAGGTACCGAAAGAGTCGATGAAAGAAAATTTTTGATTTATAAATTACTGCACGCACTGCTAACGAAGAGACAGGGGAGGAAATTACAAAATATAAGTATGTTAATCGCGGGAGATTTTTATCGTTTAATATTCCATAATATTCAAATCCGGCAGCTCAACAAGGTAGCCAAGTATCCGGAACTGAGATACTCATCCGAAAAATCGAGAGTCATTTGAACTTGATCATTGAGTGGCACGAGGTAGAGAGGAATGCAGAGCAAGAAATACAATACCATGGAGAGAAAGAAACGGAAAATGTAATTGCGTACAATAAGGGCTTTTCCTCCGTATCATATTATTGCATACTCGTTTGCCTGATTCGTATCGGAATGCATGATACTTGCTTTACATTGCCCTTATGGTAGAGGAATTGAACATATAATAATGGCAATAGCATATCTATGCGCCGAAATTGTTTTGCAAGGATCATCACGATTAGAATCAGGCAAACGAATGTACGATACGATACAGGCCTAAGAAAAAAGCTCTACAAGGCTTTTCCACAGAGGCGTAGCGTCATTGAGTGCGGTCATTGCGGCGCTCACCAAATGAAAGAAATGAAAATTGAAAATTTGCTGAACATTTCCTAGAGAAGAGGGAGCGAGGGCAAAAAATTATCAGACCGCTCATCCTAGTGCGACACTCACGCTACGCCACTGGCGTCTTTGTTGTCAATGATTATTGCAATAATAAAGATCAATTTCTAGGTAGTCAAAAATTACATGTCGAGAATACGAGTTTTTATTCAAATCTTGTAATATTAAGAAAATTCCTTAACTTCAAATATCTTCATCAATCATCAATGACTTACCTACACCACTC
Organism: Aspidiotus destructor; assembly: GCA_035079395.1. NCBI lineage: Eukaryota > Metazoa > Arthropoda > Insecta > Hemiptera > Diaspididae > Aspidiotus > Aspidiotus destructor. Next base: position 39,697,905 of record JAVHKZ010000018.1, on the reverse strand, counting down.
TTTCATTTGCCTAAAGTATGATTTCTTAATGGTTCTGAGACGATTTATTTGAACGTCTGCGTATACCCAGCTTAGACTATTATTTAATAATTATCTCGACGAATAACCTAACTTTCCTCTTCGGAGTAAATTCGCTCATCATCAGTAATCATAATTAGGCTCTCGATTTACGAGAATCAAGAATGAATCATAATATAGCTTCATATTCCTTCTGAATAAAATTATTATCGATGTTCCAATTTGTATAATGTAAATTCTCTCTCACATTCTGATGTGTACTTACTTGCTCTTCAACCTTGAATTAATAAGTCTCAAGGCGGATGTAATCTGTTTGGCCTGTTCAATAAGAAGATGAATACTAGTGCGATTTATTAAACTAATCTAGGGGAGCGTAATCCCTTCTGGTATAGCGGTATAGCCAAGATAAAATTTTCCCAGCGTCCATGGTCAAAGTACCCGCCCCATCGGCCCGGCTAGTCTAATCCATTTTCTTCACCTTCTACTTGTATAGCCGTGGATATTGATTGAATTATAGTATCCTAGGTCATATTGGCGCGGGAAAAAAAAGGAAAATCTTCAGGTGGAGCCAAATGGAAAAAGATCATGTTTCATGTCTGCTGTCCTCTCATGAGGTTTTCAATCGTTTGTTTTCATTGTTAAACTGGATTGCTTTATAATGGTTGAGCGGCTCACATGTTAGGTCTGAGGGCCAGTTTTACCGGTGTTTGGTGTGTAGTTCCAGTTTTGCCCCCTCCTTGGGTTGATAGAAACCTTCTTTGAAGCTAGTAGCTTTAGGAGAGCTTACTCTCCCCGCGTATTTGCTGTCTTCCTTGCTCTACTACTTGTCTAGTTTATGTTGGGTGGCTCACTTGTTCTGCTCTTTTGCCGCTGCCCTTGGTCTTGTAAAAGTCTTATTTGAAATATTCCAAGCTTAATAGCTTTTATAGGACTCACTCCACTTGTTCGCCCCGCTTCTTGAGCTAGTATAAGTCTACTTCGGAAAATTTTGGGCTAATTGCTCTAGAGTGTCTCACTTGCGGTCTAGTATTCAAGTCTAGTTTAGGACTAGTAAAATCCTGTGGGAGAGGTCTTCTACATCTATTATAGTTCTACTTTAAGACTGCTAGAATCCTAGTAAGCCTAAACCTATATTTTAAAGCCAGGTCTAGAAAAAGCCCACTACTCAGACCTACCACTTTCTTGGTCTAGTTCACTATACATTTAGGCCTGTATAAAAACGGCTAAACCCACTACAGTAGCTATTTGAGGTCCAGTTCAATAGGGAATTCAAAAAAGAAGTACAGTACGTATAGGATGCCTAAGCCTGCAGATCCGTTTATACAGTGTTCTGTATTTTTGATGATTGGCCTACGTCCATAAGCCTATCGAATTGATGCGAGATTGCAAGGTACGGCTATCCATAATACGAAAAAAAGGCGATACTTCTAAAAAAGAAAGAAAAGAAGTAACTTAATACAAAAACCGCAGAAAATACTAAAACCTTCGAAGATCTATCGACTAAGCAGCCATCATCAGCGAAAGACAAAAATGCACTGACTTGAAAGACCGAAACCAACCTCGAGAAAAACGAAAAACTGAAGAAGAGAACTACTCATCAGATTGTGAATCATAAACAAGCTCGATCAAATCGTCGTCCGGTATGTACCTGTTCAACAAAACGAGACCACGAGTGTTCTTATGACGAATGATTTCGATATGCTCCAAAGCAGTACGCTTGAAATCGGACCTTTCTTTGTGGAGAAGCACCTCGGATCCCTTTCGGAAGCTATGACCGTAAGCAAGAAGGTGGTCAGCGAAAGCTGACTTCCCCACTTTACTATCTTCCCAGGCTTTCTCATGCTCCTCAACCCTAATCTTAAGCTGGCGACTAGTCTCTCCGATATAAACACTCATACAATCATTACATTCTAACTTATAAACTCCACTCTTCTCATCTTCAGGAATTCGATCTTTCAACCTAACAAATAACCCTTTAATAGTGACGGGGTTATAAAACGCAGGTCGAAAGCCGAAAGGGCGAAGGGCCCGGCCTAATTGAAGAGAGAACTTCCCCAAAAATGGGAGCCTAATCCAGCGAAAATTCTCACGGCTGATAGTACGTGGGAGGGTGGTAGTAGTGTCGAGGCATTTCCTAGTAATTTTCCTACGCACCAAAGCGTCAATATCCAAGTGAATCTCATTAACTCTAGCTAAATGTTTTAAAGTGAGTAACTCCTTCTGAAAAGCAATCTGGCTCAAAGGAAATTCAGTAAGTCTATGAACTAAACTATTAAAAGCAGCATGTTTATGAGCGACAGAGCAGAATGACGACCCGTGGACTAAAACATCGGTCGACGTATCTTTTCTAAACACTCCAAACTCGTGGACCCCGTCTTTGTTGGAGACAGTAAGATCCAAAAAGTTGATGGAGGCGCCTCCCACTTCCACAGTGAACTTCACGGAAGGGTATAGCTTATTAAGATACGTGAGAAACTCCAAGCAGAGCTCTCGGGGACCAGTCCACGTTCATAGCACGTCATCTACATACCTGCGCCAGTAAAAGATGTTATTTAAAAGAGGATGGCCAGAAGAAAAGAGATCTGATTCAAACTTAGACATGAACACCTCAGAGATTAGGGAACCTAACGGCGAACCTATAGGAATGCCCACCTCCTCTGAAAACTCATAGAATTTACCATTAAACTTACAAAAATTAGGAGTCCAACACAACCTCAAAAGATCAAAAAATTCACTCAACTCTTCGTGAGGAGTATTGAGATTCACCAGGAGGTCACCCATCCGCTGCATAGTGACAGCTTTCGGAATATTAGGAAAGAGGCCTACAACGTCGAAAGAACAAAAGATCGTATCTGCAGGGAGGAGCACATTTTTTAGGCTATTGGCCAAAGTTGAAGAATTCCTGACGGAGTAGGGAGACTCAAATTCGACACGGGATTTGAACCAACGGTCCAGAAATTTAGCTAAAGAGTAGGTAGGAGATGAGATGAACGACACCACCGGCCTCATTGGCATATCAACTTTATGGACCTTAGGTAATCCGTAGAGGAGGGGGGGAATAGGGTTAGGATTAAGAATGGCTTTCTTCATTCGCTCACTCTTAATGATGACAGAACACCCATTAACAACATCCCGAACTTCCTGGACATGTTTGGGAAAACTGAAGCTATTATTCACTTTTGCCCCACACTGCCGAAGTACATCATACATCTTAGAATCGTAAGAAGACTTCTCCATCACAACCAAAGAACTACCTTTATCGGCCTTAGTGATAACAAGTCCCTCCTCCTTTACCTTCTTCTGCAATCCCTTGATCACTCCACTCACCTTGCCGTTCATACGGGGGAGGGGGTGTTGCGGACTATCTCAGCGCACTTCTTCTGGATATTGCACCCGGGTCCTATCTTTATAGCCAAGTCCGCAACCACATTGGCGAGGGCCTCACTGTTCCTAGGAGGAGGAAGAGCAAATTTCAAACCTTTCTCAAGGAGGTAAGATTCCTCCTCGCTGAATTCAACCTGGGAGTAATTAAGAACTCTAGGTTGAAAATTCTGAACAATATTCTCACCACTAACCTCTTCCTCAAGGATTTCATTCTTCAACCTCATGAGAGAAGAGAGCTTACCATTCTTCTTAAGCTTCAGATCTAACTCAAATTTCCGACATTTCCCATTAACTTCAACCATAAACTTATCAAAATCAAGAGGGTGGAGCATACCGGAAAGTTTAGAATGAACCATGAGGTTCAACCTAGTGGTCACATTATGCTTCCCATACCATCTCCGCAACTCAGACCTGATCCACTGCTCATAAACATGCTGCTTTTAATAGTTTAGTTCATAGACTTACTGAATTTCCTTTGAGCCAGATTGCTTTTCAGAAGGAGTTACTCACTTTAAAACATTTAGCTAGAGTTAATGAGATTCACTTGGATATTGACGCTTTGGTGCGTAGGAAAATTACTAGGAAATGCCTCGACACTACTACCACCCTCCCACGTACTATCAGCCGTGAGAATTTTCGCTGGATTAGGCTCCCATTTTTCGGGAAGTTCTCTCTTCAATTAGGCCGAGCCCTTCGCCCTTTCGGCTTTCGACCTGCGTTTTATAACCCCGTCACTATTAAAGGGTTATTTGTTAGGTTGAAAGATCGAATTCCTGAAGATGAGAAGAGTGGAGTTTATAAGTTAGAATGTAATGATTGTATGAGTGTTTATATCGGAGAGACTAGTCGCCAGCTTAAGATTAGGGTTGAGGAGCATGAGAAAGCCTGGGAAGATAGTAAAGTGGGGAAGTCAGCTTTCGCTGACCACCTTCTTGCTTACGGTCATAGCTTCCGAAAGGGATCCGAGGTGCTTCTCCACAAAGAAAGGTCCGATTTCAAGCGTACTGCTTTGGAGCATATCGAAATCATTCGTCATAAGAACACTCGTGGTCTCGTTTTGTTGAACAGGTACATACCGGACGACGATTTGATCGAGCTTGTTTATGATTCACAATCTGATGAGTAGTTCTCTTCTTCAGTTTTTCGTTTTTCTCGAGGTTGGTTTCGGTCTTTCAAGTCAGTGCATTTTTGTCTTTCGCTGATGATGGCTGCTTAGTCGATAGATCTTCGAAGGTTTTAGTATTTTCTGCGGTTTTTGTATTAAGTTACTTCTTTTCTTTCTTTTTTAGAAGTATCGCCTTTTTTTCGTGTCCATAAGCCTAGTTTAAGACTAGTAAAATCCTGGGGGGTTCTTCTCCGTTCTATTATAGGTCTAGTTTAGGACTGGTGAAATCATAGTATGAAGCTAGTATCCAGCCATCATAAAGCTAGTAAATAGGGTATTTCAGGCTAAATGCTTTCGGGGACTCTCCGCTCGTTCGCCGTCTTTATGATCTAGTATAAGTCTACTTTAGGGTGTTTTAGTCTAATTGCTTTTGGGGGCTCACTCGCGGTCTAGTGTAAGTTTAGTTCGAGACTCAAAACTGGGATAATACAAGGGGTCCTCCTTTAGTTGAATCCTAGTATAAAGCTAGTATATAAGCACTACGCCCGGACACCCCATTACAAGCCCAGTTCAAGACTAGTGATATCCTAAAAGGGGGGAAAGGGGGGTGATAGTTTACAACTGGTTAAATCCTAGTATAAAGCTAGTATATAAACCGGGCAAGGTAAACTCGCGGGTGAATTCGCGGGACAAACTCGCAAATTTTTGAATCACCCGCGGAGTAACCAGGATGAAGGGAGCGGGTCACTCGCAAACTCGCAAAATTTCAAATTAGGGGGCGGGTCGGGTCAGGTCAGAGTAAAGACATGAAACATGTCAAAAAGTAATGATCAAATTAGCTTAAAAGGGGTGGAGTGTAAATTAGTTGAACTTGGATGAAAAAGAGGTTCGAATTCGACTCTTTAAACATCCATTTACAGCAATGCGGACTGTGAGCTTGAAGAAAGGCTCAGGTTTTCATGATACATGAATTTCATTTTGCGAACGAAAACTCGTTCGATTTAATTCTCTACCCCCTCAATCTCGAAAATGCGTTTGGACGTCAGGGCGTCAGCACGGATGACCTTGAGACTCGGAAAATTTCCATCTTGGAACATCAATACTCTACCCCTGATTCCAAATTTTGCGTCCAGGTGTCTTTACAGAAATTTTCTAGTACAGGAAATAGCATTCTACTATCATAAAGTTGTATGTACAGTACACTGAAGAGGAACTAGGTGACGACCTCCTCTTGTGTATACTAGTTTTATACTAGTTTTCATACTAGCTTTATACCGTCTTTAACTGGACTTATACTAGACGAGCAGATCAAGACGTGGGCCCGAACCAGGCTGCCATAGTGAGTTTAGCCTTCATCATATAGGCCTTATATACAGTGTACTAAATCAAGGAGGGGAAGACTAGCAACGCGAGTGGGCCCTTGGAAGCTAGTAGTCTAAAATATTGTAAACTAGACCATTGAAGACGTGAGCAACGACTGAGCTCCTCAAAAGCTATAAGTTGACTTTCCAACAGCCACTAGCTTCTGAGAAAGAAGCCACTAGTGGCCCTCAAAAGCTATTGACTTGAAATTTTTTATACTAGCTTTATACTACGATTAATAATGAAAGTGTTGAGAAATTCACGTACTTGGGAAAAATCATATCATTCAAAGGAAGTATCAACAGAGAATTGCAAGCAAGAAGGAAAAATGCATGGAGGGGATTCTGGGCTCTGAAACAAATTTTTAAGGGGAAAATGCTAATTGAATCAAAAGTCAAGATATTAGAATCATGTGTGATACCAATATTAACTTATGGAGCGCAAAGCACAAGCAAAAAGTTTACAAGTAACGCAACGCAGTGTGGAGAGAAGTTTATTGGGAATAAAAAAACAGGATAAAATCAGTAACGCCGAAATTAGAAAAAATACAGGAACTAAAGACGTACTTGTAACGGTGGGATCACTCAAAATGAGATTTGCAGGACACCTGGCTAGAATGAAGAATGACACATGGGCAAGAAGATTAACAGAATGGACACCATATGGCAAACAAAGAAATAGAGGCAGACCAGTCACTAGGTGGAGAGAGGGAGTTGAAAAGAAGCTGGGAATTTTATGGAAAAGAGAGGCACAAAATAGAAAAGTTTGGGAAAAAATTGGGGAGGCCTATGCCCAGGAATGGGCGTCCGGTATTAAATAAAAATAGTTAAAATGATACAAGTGTATTGTATTGTATTATATTGTATTGTAAATACTTAATACCGGAATAAAGGTTGATTATTATTATTATACTACGATTAAACATTTTTGAAATATTCTAAGCTGGACTGCACTTGATCACAATGGGCCTCCGCGAGTTTGCCCTTCAAAGCCACTAGCGACCTCCATAAGCTATTGACTTGAAATTTTTCCAAGTAAACTAAGTCTACTTTAGCATGTTTCAGATTTTGTAAGCGGACCAGGATTAACGACTTATGACGTCACCAACCTATGACGTCACCAGATCTATGACGTCACCAGACCTATGACGTCACCAGACCTATGACATCAAACTTATGACGTCACCGATCTATGGTCATCGACTTATGACGTCACCAAACCTATGACGTCACAATTAATGGCTCTCAGCCTTTTCTTAGCCTAGTGTAAATCTAGCCTACGCCTTTTCATTATATTAGGATAAGCTAGAAACTACAGAGGGGGGCTCGGACTCGGACTCGGACTCGCAGGTTTCAGAATCACTCCTGAGAAAATCTTGACATATTTCCAAGTCCTAGGACAAGTTTTTAAATAAAATATTCAAAATCGGAGTAAAATAAAAGAAATTGAAAGAAATTCTTCATTTTTGAACGTCAACAAACGCGTTCGCGTAATGTTTAAGCCCATTTTGAGAGGGGGAGGGGGCTTGGACTTGCGAACTAAGACTCGCAGATTTCAGAATCACTGCCACAGAGAAAATTCCCATAAGGATGAGACCAGAGCAAAGACATGAAACATGTCAAAAGCTATCATCTTGAAACATTTTATACTGGAACTGTGCTAGATCCGCGAGTGAACTTCCCAGAAGCCTCTTGCTACTGAGACATGCAGCATGCAAAGATATGCAAGAATCATGATCTTTATTCATTTGGCTGTGCCAGAAAATTTTTGACTCGTTTCATGTCTTCACTCTGCCCTGAACCCTAATTTTGAATTTTCCAAGTGACTCCCCCCTTCGCCCTACCTTGCGGGTGGCCCACTTCCTTCACCCTCGTTACTCTGTGGGTGATTCAAAAATTTGCAAGTTCACCTTTCCCAGTTTATATTTTAGCTTTATGCCGGGATTTTGCCAGTCCTCAACTAGACCTATAACAGAACGGAGAAAAATCCACCAGGATTTTACTAGTCTTAAACTAGGCTTATGAACGTAGGCTAATCATCAAAAATACAGTATACTGTATAAACGGATCTAGTCAATTTATACTAGCAGGCTTAGGCATCCTATACGTATTGTATTTCTTTTTTTGATTTTCTATTGAACTGAACCTCAACTAGCTACTGTAGTAGATTTAGCCGTTTTTATATAGGCTTAAATGTACAGTAAACTAGCCCAAGAAGGTGGTAGGTCTGAGCCCTGGGATTTTTCTAGACCTGGCTTTAAACTATAGGTGTAGGCTTACCAAGATTTTAGCAGTCATAAAGTAGAATTATAATAGATGTAGATGACCTCTCCCCCAGGATTTTATTAGTCCTAAACGAGACTTATACTAGACCGCGAGTGAGACCCTCTAAAGCAATTAGCTTAAAATTTTCTGGAGTAGACTTATACTAGACTAAGAAGCGGGGCGAACAAGCGGAGTGAGTGAGCCCCCTAAAAATGATTAGCTTGGAATATTTTAAAGAAGACTTTCACCAGATCAAGGACGGGGGCGAAAGAGCGGAGCAAGTGAACCACTCAACAGCTATTGTATGAAAATATTCTTACTAGACACGTAGTAGACCAAAGAAGAGAGGGAACGAGCAGAGCGAGTGAGCTCTTCTAAAGCTACTAGCTTGAAATTCTTTAAAGTAGGCTACTACCAACCCAGTGAGCTACCCAAAATCTATTGGCTTGAAATACCCTTACTGGTACCTAATTGACCCTCAGACCTAACAAGTCAGCCGCTCAACCAATTATAAAGCAAACCAGGTTAACAACGGAAACGAATGAGTGAATACCTCACAATAGAACAGCAGACATGAAACATGATCTTACTCTATTTGGCTCCGCCGGAAGATTTTTTTTTTCGGCGGGAGACCCGCCATCTCTTTAGTTACTGGGGGTCCTCAGAGGAATTCTGTCCGCGTGCGCATAACGCGGGGGGGGGCGTGACGCTGACTCTTAAAAAAATTTCCAGCTCCTCTATCTATGGGTTGGAAAAATTTGTGACCCTTATTGGCGGGAGACCTGTTATCTCTGTAGTTACTGGGGGCCCTCTCAGGAATCTCAACGCTGGGACATGGAAAAATTCCTGGCTCTTCTATAGCCCTGTGTGTGAGTTAGGAAAATTCGTGACCCTCTTGACCCTTTTAACGCTGGGACTTGGAGAAAAAGAAAAGGGAAGTTGAACACTTGGAAACCAGTATATTTTTCTGTATTTACAACCGAGAAGGGTTGAATTGTAATCTACTTCGAAAATAAATTATACGCTTACATTCTACATAAATTAAAAATCTTGAGCCCTTCGCCATAAGTCGCGGGTCTCCTGCAACTCTTGCTCCTTGAGCAAGAGCCTAGAATTTCATGCTTCATTTTTTGTGGTCATTGTGGTAATACCTCATATTATTACTTCGTTCTTCTCCGCGAGTTCTCTATATTTTCAAATTTCATTACGTCAGTACGAAAATATTTTTCTTCCATAATATTCTAAATCCAAGCCGGTGACTTCACAAATTCGAAAAAATATAACTTCTTACTGTAATTCACTTTTTGGAACAGAACTAGGTTTTTATATCCTTGATGACAAGTTGAAATATGAATACCAAACATCATTCTCTGTCGAAACGATAATTTAATTTTAGCACCTATAGATACTGTACAAGAATACATAATCGTTTTAACGAGAAAATTAAAAGAACGCGGGATACGAGTTGCATTGTAGTCTTAATTAATCGATTTTTGGAAGATTTATTTCAATAACAAACGTTTGAGTTGCAATAGACTATAATAAGACCTGAAAGATTGTTGAGAGGCATTTGTTTCAATGAGTCATAATTTTCTGCTTATTAGCATAGCGACTACGATATAACTTGAGAAATTTTGATGTTTTAATCGTAAAAATTAAAATTCAACCACCTGTCAATCCACGAAACATTACGTTTGTTCACGTACACATTCAATTTCGGGATTTCCTCAGTACAAGGTCATCGTTTTCATCATCACTGAAAAATTATCTCATTATCGTTCTCTTCTTTCTAATTTTGTTTCTTTTTATCTCCTGTGAACCTACAAGTTCGAATTCATGGAGAAAATCATAATAATCACCAAATAATTTCATCAAATAATTTGAATCAGCATATATACCATACTCGTTAGAAGAACTGAGTTACGTCGTGATTCTTATGCGTCTAATTAAATTCTATTTTTGTGTGTGATATAAATTTAGAACAATTGTTATCTTATTCAAGATCACCAGGTCTCAATTTTGAAGGTTGGGCCTCAATATACTATCGTATTCTAGGCTTCAATGTTATGGCAATAGCAAATTGAAAGGGGACTGCAGCTCATATCTTTGTTTCCCTTCTCTTCAATTGGAACGTTCCGGGTAGCTCACAAAGTTCAATAGCCAGAATTGTAGGATTTGAGTGAAATAAATCGATCGCGAAGTACAGTCACAAACGAGCGGAGAGTAACATGGCCCACGTAGGAGTCGGCCATATGAGGGAAAACACTCAATTTCTATTTGACGCTAATGTGGACAGCTCATGACTGAATTTAATATGTACATCTTAGATTCAAAAGATGCTGAGGAACCGCAAAAGATTCTTGCGGAATGCACAAACTGCATAGCATGTCATGTTGGCATGCCTCAGACTCAGCACAGGGAGACCAGGCAACACGCCAGGAGATGTTATCCAAGACCCTAACTGTGTTAAGAGAGTTGTGAAAGAACTATGAAAGAGGGAACGCCAAGCAGTGCGAGAATTGTGAGGACATATAACCACTCTTGATTAAGAAGTTGGTAAATGATGTAAACGCAGGAAGATCAATGATGGGGAACATGCTATCTGGCAGAGGATTCCCTCAGCTATTTCATTATTTTTATTATCATCATTAGGCATTCAGGCCCGTAGCCAGGGGGTGGCCACGCTTTGCCACCCCTAACGAATTTCCAATTACACAGAAAAAATAGGCCCTTTGAACGTTATATGCCACCCCTAGAATGTTCAAATGCCACCCTAAGAAGAACCTTCTGGCTACGGGCCTGTAAGGCATTGTAAATATTGTAATAACTAAGTTGTGAACATCCCACCCGGTATGTCCGCAAATTGGAAAACCAGAAAAAAAAGTTTTCTGGTAAGATGATTAGAAAATACTATTGAGCAAAATAATGGCACGAAATTAATAGACAATAACTGTAGATGGAACTACTTACATAAGGGTGCATGTACAACATTCCAGTCAGTACTTAGACTTTTTTTTTTTCATTCTTTTAATAGAATCTTTGTTCATCTTGATTATTTCTTCACTTTTATCTTTGCTTCACTATCTTCCCATTGAATTACCTACATCTCTTCGTATTGATTCAGTCACAAAGCCCACGAAATATGGATGCAGTCAACGAGAGAAACACTAAACGAGTGCAAAACGCCAGTAAATCTTATTTCATACTCCTATTCGTGTTGCCAAAACTTGCAAATCTGGTCATCGCTAGTATCTATGGTGCACGATCGCACATGTAAATAATTACGTATATATATAATTGATTATACTAAAATAATCACGTAATACGATAAGAAGGCGGCTTTTGTCCCATGCAGAATTTACGGTCCCGGATTCGGACAATAAAAATTTCTTTTATTATTATTGCGTGCGATGCACGAGTTTGAAGGTAGAGGAAAAACAAGAGTATTTTATTCCGTGATTAAGAAGTATATTATTTAAAAAAATTTAACACCGTAGGAGTCTTGCATCTGATCTCTCCTAAATTATTTATATATTCGTCAAAATAACTCAAGAATGATCTTTTTACATGGCCCGAGCCCCGGCCGTACCTGAACAAAAGTATGAAGTGGTGCCCAGCCTGCCTCCCTGCCCCTCAGAAGAAGAGACTGCCAAACATATGTTAATTAAATGTCTCAGATTCAGCGATGGCCGCCCTGACGTGCTGGACTGGGAACAGCAAGAAGTTCGCGAATATCTTCGAAATATAGGTTTGGCTCTCTGGGTAATTGAGCGGGAAGAAAGTCGAGAAGGAAGAAGATGAGTGCTTCACTCTCACTACCCCTTACCTAGAAGACCTTGGTAAGTCAACAAGCTGACCGTTAAGACAATCGCTCCAGGTGCAATCTGGGAGTACCAGGCAGGGTACGGACGAAAAAAAAGATAAAAGATTGGGTTTTGTCATCCCTTGAAATTCAGTTCGCTTGTTTCTTAGTCCTCCTCCAATAGCGAATCAAGTTAAGTTAGGTTGTCGGGTAGCCGACGGTGGAGACCTTTTTTTCCATGACTGACAAATTTCGACTTTCTAGCTATACATGATAAGAAGGAACAAAGAAAGATTTCTACTCTTTGTGACTGCTATTTTCAATTTTTTAATTTTTTGTCTACTCGATTGTTAGAATTTGTCTCAATCAAAAGTTGAAATTTATTGAACTCGTACGCGTATATAGTATGGCTCGAAAGTCAAACTTTTGAGGCGGAACCTGTTCTACCTTTCTGAAAATTGAAAATTTTTCATGCGCCGCTCACAATCTGGCAAAAACTGATCTGATGTAGAAAAACGACGTCTTCCTTAACAAAGATCTACGATTCGCGGAATTTAGGGAGCCTGTTCTATGGGTCGAATTGGTTTTGATATTGAGAGTTGAATTCAAGATTGAAGTCCCAAAGAGTCTAACTCTCTCCGAAACCCCACCGATCATATAAATAAGCTCAAAAGCCAAAATTCCAACAAAGTTTTCGTTAAAAAATTTGCCGTTCGCCGAGTGCCGTTTGGCAAAAACTAACCGAACAAAAATTTTTTCAAGTTGCAGCCTCATTGATAGTCGCCATTTTTTCGAATCCAACACCCTCATACAACTCAAAGCTGGACTTGAAAAACTTCAAGTTTCTAGCTATTTCCAAGTTCCTCTCCTGTAATCGGGTTATTATAGTCCCCGAAGGTTTCTGTATTATTAACAAACGTCTTCGTTCCGGGAGCGATGCCGAAATGCTGAGGATCTGGCAGAAGTGGTATGATGCCGCTTCTTCTGGAAAAATCACTGGAAGCCTGAGCAAAACGTACATCATCTCAAAAGTTGGTTACATAGGTACCCCGGAGCTTCATTTCTACCTAGCCCGAGCCATCTCGGGCCATGGGTGCTTTTGTGTTTGCCTGTGCAAAATGAGGATACTCACCAACGGTGACTGCCTTGTCTGCCCTAAAACTAAAAAAGTTATATATGGTTGTGCCCCTAGATTTTGTTGCGGACGACCACCTGAAATGGACTGGAAGAAAAGAGAAATCATTGCATATTTCAAGGAGACCGTTCTGGCGCTATGGACTATAGAATGCGAGGAAAACGCAATATAGACGAAGACAATAATCCAAATTAGCCAATGTTTGTGAATAACAGCATTGAAGAATGACCTCTCCATCCCCACCCATAAGACCTCAGTAAGTCGACGGGCTAACCGTTGAGACAACTGCTTGTGGTCCATCTTGATATCAGCAGGCAGGGCACGGTGTGGGTGGGTGTGCGGTGCAAAAGCAATTCTGGAGAAATATCCTTCAAAGGGCACCTTAGCAACTAGTAAACTCGTCACTAGTCACACAAAAACAAAATGACCACAGACCAGAAGACCGGAAGGATCCAGTTCTTCTCCCCTATTCACGCCGACATCAGCTGAAAAATCTCTGGTGAATGCATGCGATAGTCAACAGGGTGTTGTGTGGGGAGATAGGAAAACTAGTATGGAAAAAATTTTTTTTACGAAAATTACCGAAAATTATTTTTTGCCAAAAATGGGAAATGCCAAATTGTTGCCAAAACAGCGTACTTTGACAAATTTTCAAAAGATAATCATAAAAAATATAAAATAGGTAAATCCGCTCGGAACTTATGTGTTACCAGACCCAACTTTTTTGTGGACCACCCATTCCAAACTTTCTCAGTGGGGGAAGTTTATTCCCTATGAAGTCCCTCAATTGAGTTTATAAAATGGATGGCATCAAGTATACCGGTACAGTACCGGTATCTTGAACGTTATATACCGGAACTGTACCGATATATTAAACGTTATATACCAGCAGTGTATTGCAGCCGAAAAATTCGGCTTCGGCTTACGGCTGAAGCGTACGACATCGAAAAATTCGGATTCGGCTTATAGCTTATGGCTGATCAGAAAAATTCAGCTGGCTTTCGGCTGACTTATATGGCTGGCTCACGGCTGATTTTCTGGCGGGATTTCAGCTGATTTTCGGCTGACTTTTGGCTGGCTGATGATTTTTTTGTCGTTTTGTTGCAGCCAAGGAATGAAAAACGTAACAAAAATCTGAATCTGTGTTCTATTCTATCTATAGATTGAGTGAGAACTGCCAAACAAGCCAGAAAGCCGAAAATGTGGCAAAAGCAAGACTGCTGCTTTGCCGTCAAAAGTTAAATTGTCGTACATGCAAGAACAACGATCATGGAAAAGTATCAAAATAGATTGAAAAATATGTTTGGAAGAAAATCAGATCACTTGATGTAGCTCTATAATAGTAATTTTCAACGTAGAAATTAATTATATTAATCATTTCCTTCAACAAGCTCTCGATTCTCAGATACGGCACATCACATTGCATATACGACAAAAAAATTGTCGTATATGCATTCGATCATCATAAGTAGCGTGTGAGTACGAATCTTTGTAACTAACACGCACGAATCTTCGTCAGTAACACACCCGCAACAAATGCTCGAAATACCCGGTTTCGGAGATCTCTGCGACAATTTAACTTTGGACGGCAGTGCTGCTACGAGAATCGAGAAGCGTGTCAGTGTGTCACACAGTCCCACACGTCATTTCGCACGTATAATATAATTTGATAAATAAACCAAAAATCAGCCGAAAAAATTTGTCTCAATTCGGCTTTTGGCTTTCAAGAGTAAACATAAAGCTGGCTTATGGCTTTCGGCTTAGTGGCCGAAAATTTGGCTGAATTCGGATTTCGGCTTTTGGCTTTCGGCTGGCTGCAATACACCAGAACTGTACTGGTATGTCAAACATTATATACCGGTGACGTACTCTATGTTGTAAGCCAATCAGTCGCTGAAGCCAATTAACGTTACTCTGGAGACACCTGTGACCCAGGATGAGAAGAGGGACCTTATTGAGCAAAAATTTAATGTTCTTGCTTATGATTGTTCTTCATTTAATTTTTCATGCTCTTTCACGAAGTGCAGTCAGGAGAAAATCAATTTTTTCTATAGCCTCTACTACTCTCAAAATGTACTTCTGTATCATCTTCATGCTTTCTGGACGCACTGAAATAATTCGGCAAATGCCGAGGAATCCGGGCTCCGATAATAATAAATCGTTTAACCTTCACCACTTCGCAATTTATACAAAATAAATTTATTTTTAGAGCATGAATATCCTGGAAACCACGGAGGCCCGTCAACTGCATATCCTGGTCGCATGCTAATAGATATATAACGTCACCACAGGTATTTGAAAATTTCTTATTTTTGTTTTTGATTAAAAAACACCTGAGAAGTGAATCAGTGGAGAAACAAGTGGGAAAAAAAGTGGTTGAACGCTGACTGAAAAATCACTGTTATTTTCATTAAAATTTGTACCGGTATTCGCAGAACAGAATATTTTTAGCTCTATGATATATCTCAGTAGATTCTATGCGTGTATTGGTAGCGACGCACGGTACGCATCATACCGGTTTCCACGAGGATTCGCGAATCGGTGTATGCTGATTTACCCGCGATTAGTTCCCACCAATTTCGATAACGCCGAGTAAGCAGTAGCTTGCACCTATGCGGAGGTAAAGAAACACCCGCGTAAAAGATCTTTCGCGCTAGCTACCTATATAATATTGAGTTTCGAACGCCGGTTCCTTAATTGATTATCATCTTTTATCCAGCGCGAATCAGACAACCGGTCCGCTTCTCTGTGATCGTTACCGTACGTATATTTAGTGCGAAAAATTTAATGATTGTTCGATTATAAGCTAATTTTTTTCCTTTAGATTGTTTTTTTTTTTTTTTTTTAATTTTTTAATGCATATGGTGTTATAGAGTGCACATACCGATACTTCTGTTCGTATCAGGATGCGGAACCACAAGCTCAAGATTTTTGCGAGCACGGTAAGTTTAAAATATTTCTCGTATATAGATTTATAATATGACAGGAACACGTGTTCGGACTATGGAAACCAGTAACGTTTTTCATTCCTCTTTTCCTGCCGACTTTAAATTCGATTTGAAAGTTTTTTGTCGAATTTTGATTGAGACACGCACGTACACGAAAAAAGAAACCATCTCACGATCATTCGAGTATCGACAGCGTCTTCGGGAAAGTGTACGACCTTCAACCCCTTTATCTTTGTACAAATATTTCACGTCAAAGCATTTATGTACCTAAGATTGAGAATATTTTTATTCATCAAAGTCGCCCTATTATATTCTCTCTACGAACGTTTAGTCCTTACGGTTTGTCGCGCTCAATATGAATACAAATGGGAGGTACTTCTTTACTATGTAGTAATAGGAAAAGAAAATTGATCTTTTTGGCTGCGAAAGTGAAAGAAGCAAAATTTGACGATGATGAATGAATCGTTTTACTCGTAGACGTAAAGGTACGTTGCAACAGTGTGTGAAAAAACTCTCTGTATTGTTTGTTTTCATATTTTAGCTGAAAACGATAGGGAGGGGGTTTACATTTTTCACTCTAATTCGATTATTTCGCATTTCAAAATTCAGTAAAATGGCTGGCAAAATGTAAAAAAGGTTCTTTGCATAATATAGTTACAGCTGTTTTTTTTTCCGTTTCGTGGTTCCGAAGTGAGGTCGTTGGCATGTGAAGTTACCCAATTTTTTGCTGCGAAGTTGTAAAAATTTAAGAAAATTTATCGAAAAGTGGAAAGGAAAAAGTTTTCAAAAATTTGATCCTCCATAATCCATAGCTGGACTCATCAGCGTAAAGCTTGAAATGACTGTTGTTCCATCCATCTTTTCTGCTGCTTTAAATTTTTTTGTGTCGTTTCTGTTCGGGTAATCGCGTGTCCACTTCTGAAGTTTTTAGTTTCCTTTTCTGACCAAATTTCCTCCGCCCGTGGTACATTTGCGTAACTCGAAGAGAAAATGTTATTTTCAGTTCTCGAAAATTTCTTGTCAACCGTAAGAAGACTCAATTTTTTTTTTCTTCGACTCAAAAATTACAATTTTCTGTCAAACAGTTTTTCTGCGTTGTAGATATATTCAGTCTCAGTCTTGAGTCTCAATCTCGAGTCTCGAGTCTCGAACTCGAGTCTCAGTCTCAAGTGTGAGTTTTGAGTCTCAAACCCGAGTCTCGGTCTCCAGTCTCCAGTCTTCAGTCTCAGTGTCGAGTCTCAGTCTCGAGTGTCAGTCACGAGTCTCAAGTATCAAGCTTGAGTGTCATTCTCCAGTCTCAGTCTCGAGTCTTATGCTCAAGTTTCAGTCTCCAGTCTCAGTTTCAAGTGTCAGTCTCGAGTCTCTATCTTGAGTCTCAGTCTCAAGTCTCAGTTTTGGGTGTCAGTCTCGAGTATCAAGCCGGAGTGTCATTTTCCAGTCTCAGTCCCAAGTCTAAGTCTCAAGTCCCAGCTCCAAATCTCAGTCTCGAGTTTCAGTTTCAAGTCTCAAGCTCCAGTCTCAGTCTGGAGTCTCGAGCTCAAGTGTCAGTTTCAAGTCTCGATCTCAAATCTTATGCTCAAGTTTCAGTCTCCAGTCACAGTTTCAAGTGTCAGTCTCAAGTGTGAGTCTTGAGTGCTAGTCTTGAGTCTCAATCTCGAGTCTCAGTCCCAAGTCTCATTCTCAAGACCCAGTTTCAAGTTTCAGTCTCGAGTCTCAAGCTCAAGTGTAAGTTTTGAATCTCAGTCTTCAGTCTCAGTCTCGAGTTTCAGTTTCGATTGTTAGTCTCGAGTGTGAGTCTCCAGTGTCTCAAGTCTCAGTCTAGAGTCTCAAGCTTAAGTGTTAGTCTCAAGTCTCAGTCACAAGTCTTATGCTCCAGTGTCAGTCTCAAGTAGCAAGCCTGAGTGTCATTCTCGAGTCTCAGTCTCGAGTCTCAGTCTTGAGTCTCCGTTTCGACAGCCAGTCTCGCGCCTCAGTTCCAAGCGACAGTCTCGAGTCTCAGTCTCGAGTTTCAAGCTCACTTGTCAGTCTCGAGTCTTGTGCTCAAGTTTCAGTCTCCAGTCTCAGTTTCAACTGTCAGTCTCGAGTGTCAGTCTCAAGTGTCAGTCTTGAGTGCTAGTCTTGAGTCTCAATCTCGAGTCTCAGTCCCAAGTCTCATTCTCAAGACCCAGTTTCAAGTCTCAGTCTCGAGTCTCAAGCTCAAGTGTAACTTTCAAATCTCAGTCTCGAGTTTCCGTTTCAAGTCTCAAGCTCCAGTCTCAGTCTGGAGTCTCGAGCTCAAGTGTCAGTTTCGAGTCTCAATCTCAAATCTTATGCTCAAGTTTCAGTCTCCAGTCTCAGTTTCAAGTGTCAGTCTCAAGTGTGAGTCTTGAGTGCTAGTCTTGAGTCTCAATCTCGAGTCTCAGTCCCAAGTCCCATTCTCAAAACCCAGTTTCAAGTTTCAGTCTCGAGTCTCAAGCTCAAGTGTAAGTTTTGAATCTCAGTCTTCAGTCTCAGTCTCGAGTTTCAGTTTCGATTGTTAGTCTCGAGTGTGAGTCTCCAGTGTCTCAAGTCTCAGTCTAGAGTCTCAAACTTAAGTGTTAAACTCAAGTCTCAGTCACAAGTCTTATGCTCCAGTGTCAGTCTCAAGTATCAAGCCTGAGTGTCGAGTCTCAGTTTCGAGTGTCAGTCTCGAGTCTCAAGCTCACTTGTCAGTATCGAGTCCCAGTCTCGAGTCTTGTGCTCAAATTCCAGTCTCCAGTCTCCAGTCTCAGTTTCAAGTGTCAGTCTCGAGTGTCAGTCTTGAGTGCCAGTCTTGAGTGCTAGTCTTGAGTCTCAGTCCCAAGTCTCATTCTCAAGACCCAGTTTCAAGTCTCAATCTCGAGTCTCAAGCTCAAGTGTAAGTTTCAAATCTCAGTCTTCAGTCTCAGTCTCGAGTTTCAGTTTCGATTGTTAGTCTCCAGTGTGAGTCTCCAGTGTCTCAAGTCTCAGTCTAGAGTCTCAAGCTCAAGTGTTAGTCTCGAGTCTCAGTCTCGAGTCTTATGCTCAAGTTTCAGTTTCCAGTCTCAAGCTCCAGTGTCAGTCTCAAGTATCAAGCCTGAGTGTCATTCTCGAGTCTCAATTTCGACAGCCAGTCTCGCGTCTCAGTTCCAAGTGACAGTCTCGCGTCTCAGTCCCGAGTTTGAGTTTTAAGTCTCAGTCGCGAGTCCCAGCCTCGAGTCCCAGCCTCGAGTCCCAGTCTCGAGTCCTATGCTCAAGTTTCAGTCTCCAGTCTCAATTTCAAGTGTCAGTCTTGCGTGTCACTCTTGAGTGTCAATCTCGAGTCTCAGTCTTGAGTCTCAAACCCGAAGTCTCGGTCTCCAGTCTCAGTCTCACGTCTCAGTCTCAAGCTCCAGCGCCAGTCTCAAGTTTCAAGCTTGAGTGTCATTCTCCAATCTCAGTCTCGTGTCTTATGCTCAAGTTTCAGTCTCCTGTCTAAGTTTCGACAGCCAGTCTCGCGTCTCAGTTCCAAGTGACAGTCTCGAGTGTCAGTCACGAGTTTGAGTTTTGAGTCTCAATTTCGAGTGTCAGTCTCGAATACCAGTCTCGAGTCTTATGTTCAAGTTTCAGTCTCCAGTCTCAATTTCAAGTGTCAGTCTTGAGTGTCACTCTTGAATGTCAATCTTGAGTCTCAATCTCGAGTCTCAAACCCGAGTCTTGGTCTCCAGTCTCAGTCTCGAGTGTCAGTCACGAGTCTCAAGCTCCAGCGTCAGTCTCAAGTCTCAAGCTTGGGTGTCATTCTCCAGTCTCAGCCTTGTGTCTTATGCTCAAGTTTCAGTCTCCAGTCTGAGTTTCAAGTGTCAGTCTCGCGTCTCAGTTTCAAGTATCAGTCACAAGTCTCAAGCTCGAGTGTCAGTCTCAAGTATCAAACCTGAGTGTCATTCTCGAGTCTCTGTCTCAAGTCTCAGTAAGTGAAAGAGTCTCCTCGTGTTTACGAGACATTGCACTGGAAGAGAGGAAAATTACAGTCACGAAACAAATTTTAACTTCATTTACAAAACACAACTAGTTTCGCGACGTCTAAGCGACGCATCATCAGGTCTCTTCAAGTCTCAGTCTCGCGTCTCAGTTCCAAGTGTCAGTCTCGAGTGACAGTCACGAGTCTCAAACTCCAGTCTCAGTCTCAAGTCTCAGTCTCGAGTCTTGTGCACAAGTTTCAATCTCCAGTCTCAGTTTCAAAAAAATTCTGTCGGTCAAGGAGTGAGAAGAGTCTATTTCATGAGATAGCCTCTTGATAGGGAAAGCTTTCAAGTTTCAAATTAGTTCAAAGGGGCCAGTTCAGTGAAAGTATCTAAAGTGGAAAGGAAAAAGTTTTCAAAAATTGGATCCTCCATATCCTCTCCTACCGGGGTACATTCGCGTAACTCGAAGATGGAGTATTTTTCCTGAGGATGAATACTCAAGGTTTGCCAATTCTATGAACTTCGCACTGATGAAAATTTGAATTTCGAGCTCTATCTGACGATTAATTTTATAATAAATCAGACTTTCAAGCACGCGAGTATGTAATCATAAATGAGTAAAGTGGACTTAAGAGAATGTCAACTTTCGAATGGTATGAAACGCGGATCGCAAGACATATTGATTGCATTTTTGATTGTAAAGGATGATTGATCGTTGATCGTATATTTGTCGGGATCCTGTAAAATGATGGCCATTTAAGATCTCTATAGTACGCAGCTTCAAAAAAAAATCTACTCGTAATACCGTTTGCCTCACCCATATAATGCGACGCGCCGATGCGATAATACGAATTTTTATTGTCACCATCGCACGCCATTTGGTCAATAAGTTACATTGTTCTTTTGATAGCTACATGAGTAGACGTCATCTATGAGTACAGCATGCGTGGCTATATACATAAATAGTATCGGCGAGTATAATGAGAAGGTTAGGTCGGGTAAAGGTGGCGATGAATTAATAACGCGCTTTATTCTTCCATAATATACTCTAGAGATTATTAAATAGAAACATTGTATTTTGAACGCGAGGTACGCACGCGTGTAGGAGTATATACGGTGCACATAATTTAGCAATCATCGATATCGCTAAGCGGCCTTAATATCGCGGGGAAAATGTACGCTATAGGTGTACCTACAGAATTTTTCAATCTATCCCTAGCCCGGAAACCATTTTTCTAAGTCTACCAGCTACCGAATATTTCGTCGATAGAAAGACCCGCAGAACGAGTACAGAGGCACTTGATATATGACGAAACTGCAATCATGCATGCGACCTTGTTCGAGCTATGAGACAAAAAAAAGAAACTGAGATTTTATCTAAAGGCATACTTACATTCTTATCAAGGATTTCAGATCCTATAAGAAATTTTGGTAGTAAGATTACCTATCAATTAATTCTTGCTTTGATATCGAAGACAATATAGCATTGGTTCAGATTGAGGCACCTTTGTGATATCAAATGCATAATTTCGTATGTTTCTTCTCCTCGCTCTACGATACGCTAATGTGACAGCCTATTGATATATTTGAGAAACAACTTACAATGATAGATCTTGCCAAGTTTTAAATATCAGCTCGTAAATCGGACTAGATAAAATGTACCCATATTTTATTTAGAGACGACGTCACGTCGCTCGGGGGCGAGCTTCCTATTTTTACTGAAAAGAATTCAAGGGAAAGTTTTTATACATAGTGTAACGTTCTGCATTGATCTTTCAATCAGCAGCTACTCTACCTTGTAATATCAAATCTTGAGACTTCGTCGGGATTTGAGCTAAAAACTTTCAAAGAAAATCAAAAAATTGAAAGTTGTTGTCACAAATATAACAGCTTATATGTTGGGTTTGAGATGATAATTACGGTTCAGTTGATATTAGTGCTGAGCAAAGGAGATATCAATGCCAAGTCTTGAAATATTTCAACGAACTTCCGGTGCTTTCTAGAAAACTAGATTATGAGACTATTTAAATTGAGCTGCAAGCTGCGAAAATCTTTTCTTTTGATGATTGTTTCAGATTCGCCCCTTCTTTAACCTTTGAAAGTTTTCTTCAACCTGGCTGAAATTTTTGTCGTAGGATAGGTTTAAGGAAATCTAAATTTCGTTTTCGCATGTTACCTCTTTCAAGCATGAGTTCAGAGAATTCACCATAAAACAAAGAATTTAATATTTTCCACGTTCGATTACTTTTCCCTTGGTTGTAAAAAACTGAATTTTAGGTATCCACGACAAAGGATTCCAGGACCTTACAAATTAATGGCACATTTTTATGCAAATTATCCAATCATCACCTTGTGTGCGAGTGCAAAGTCAATAAACAGGCAGGATACCTCAAGTCTATCAAGCACTTAGGGTTGATTGCAGACCGATGATTGAGCGACGTGATAAATGAGTCAATTTGGTGTAAACAAGAAAGTCTCAACTTCAGTTATTCAAAGTCGATGTAATGTCGACCTGCACACATTCCGAGAGCAAACACTGTACTGTATATTTACGAATACCGTTTGAGCCATAGATACTGTATCTACAAATAACGCTAACCATAAATTGATGCAAAATTGTGAAAATTGAGTTTAAGACATTTTCTGATAGAGAATTTAATGGCCTACAATTTTTGTTCTCTTCAATTTTTCACAAAATGCATTCTCAAAAAAACACTTCTTCCCCATGAGAGCACATGTAGAAGTCGGCCTACTCTCACAGCGTTGCCGCTCTGTGCATGTTTCGGCCTTCCTTTGAGACGGCCATGCACCAGTTGAATGGGAGTTCGCGCTGAATCTGCCAGAGCGCGAAAACGCAAAACTTTAGACATATAGTTTAGATGTACGAAATTTGTACCTCAATTTCATCTATATATTTAAGTTTTCGTTTACATTGTTGCTGATTAGTCTACTGCTGATGATATGAAAGTCACTGAAAGTGTGATGTGAAGTAACTTCAGCGTTTCAGCAACCAGCCTTTTGCAATATTTTGCCAATTATTGGTGACGTAATGGAAAATTAATCCATCATATGTTAAAGCATTTCCGTTCAAAGAACCATTTTTGAAGGAGGAGAGAGCAAGGGAAGGAATTACAATTGAAATTTTGATACAAGATCAATGTTTTTGCCGACCCTCTTTAACCCTCGGCCTGCGAGGGTCTTGTTTCTCTTATCATGATTTATAGATGACGATGACATTTTCAAGATTCAACATTGACGGTGTAAAAAATGTTAAAAACGTCTTGATCGATGAATATTGCGAAAATTGTCTTCCAGCGAGATTTAATGAAATATGCAACTCGCATAACATTATAAGCCTTTCGTTATCGTTCAAAAATGTCGTGACCCTGAGAAGTGAAAGAAAGTCTGGTTATTTTTAGTCCATCAGTAGCAATGTTCGAAAAAAAAAAAAACACAAAAGAACAACAAAAAAGTAATTGGAAAAAAAATATTCAAACGCGGCAATTCTAAAAATAGCGAAGAAAAAGCGATTAAAAGAAACAATAAGAAATCGATAGAGTTACCGAGCCGAAAAATTGGTAGAAATGAGATGCCTATTTGTCAACCAAAATTATTTTGATGTCACGAAGTATATAGCTGCAAACCTTTTTTTATGAGACGAATTTTAATCAAACTGTAAGTATGTAATTAGAAGTACGACAGAGTGTGCTTTGTCCGTTGACGAACTCCGAAACGGTGTACAATAAGTTGCATATTACATCCCCAAATACCCTTCAAGGTTCGGCACACCAGCGGTCACTACGCGACGCTAGTCGGGCCCGCGTGGGTAGTCCTTTTGAGGAATATGATTTTATTAGACTTTAAAAATACCTCTCAAAACTCCATTTTTCCACCAATTCTTTCGATTTTCACAAATGTAAAGGAAGGTTCAACTCGAGGCGGTGTCTAGAAACAGAAATCCGAATTTTTCCTCCAAAAAAATTTTATAACGCCTGTAAATAGTCGAATTTTCGATGATTCCGAAGTGAAAATTTTAAAATTTCGCTTCTGTTGAACCTTTCTGAAGAACATGTACCAAAAAATTAGGAAGATCCATTGAAATTTCGAATAGTGAGAAATATTTTCCGGTAGCATGTTTTTAATGCTCGATTTCACGAGCGAAGCACACTCTTGAAATGAAGAAAATTTGAAAAGTCCATTGGTAAACCGAGCGAAATTTTGTGGATTCAAAAAAAGATTGGAAAAACGGTATCATCGTGTTATATCAGATCCTCAAACTCAGTTTTTTTTTTCAAAATCTTAAAAATACTTATTTTTTTTCATGACTTCACTTCATCATATTGCTGTTCAAACTATCTTGAAGAATATGTACGTATTTGAAAAGGGATATTTCAAAGAAGTATACTAATTTGGGGAGGGACACTGGCCCGGAGCCTTCACAGAAAAACGCTATTTCGACGAATTGTGGTTGCCTTTGCTAGTTCAGTTGGACAGAGTTAATAAGGTTTTCCGTGACTTCATCATAAGTCTTAATTTTGACGCAAGACAGGGAGAAGTTTTATCCGGGTTTGACGTAATTTCAAATAATTATTTAGTGACTAGTCGAGGAATAGTTTTGTAAGAGCTTATATTGATTAGACCAAAGATTGTCTATTAACCGGACCGAAAATCGTTCAGTAACTGGACTGAAAATTGTCTAGTGGCTGGACCAAAAGTAGAGTAGTGACTAGACTAGAAATTGTTTGGTGACTCAATCAAAAATTGTCAACGAACTAGATCAAAGCACCAGCTTTTTTTGTCACAGGAGCTGGGTTTTTAGTTCGAGAGAAAGTTGTTGTGGTTACCGGAAGGATACAAATATTAGAACCTAGGAATGTTTGAATAATCATACTACATTATTGTATGGGTATAGAGCAAAATTTTGTTGAATATGGTTTTCTACATCAGTATTCTTCTTGATTAACCACACGTCTAACTATGTATTATGATGACCGTAACCCTTTTTCGTTGAAAATACCTGAAATTTACTCGCGGTTTTAAATTACTGCAGTGAAATCGCAGAGAAAATATATAATTCATTTGTAAGAGTGATCAATTGCTGCAAGCCCTGTCCAGAAAACATTGACGTCCAAGCGCGTTTGCTGACCGATTAAGTTTCGATGAATAGCTCGTAAGTAGTGCGCGTTCAATCGCGGAAATATTTAGGCGTCGTAGAGGTTCGATAAACATCGACAAAGTAGTTGCTAAAATTTATGTGGCGCGACAAAACGCTTTTCAGTAGTCATGTTTTTGTAATGATGTGACAATTCGCACGAAAATTTCTTCGACTTCATCTTCAAAATTTTCATTTGGGAAGTCTACGAAAAAAATTGCCCAGAAGTGGGGGGAGGGATAATGATAGAAATGTTGAAGATCTTGAGGGAACAGCGTGTCCTTCTAGTGGCGTAGATACGATTTTATCATGGGCAGGATTTTTTACATGGAGAGGGGGGGGGGGCGATATTTCCTAAAATTTTTCCTAATTTACGCAAAAAGTAGGCAGAATTACTACATTCAACGAAAAAAAGACACTAAAAAAATTCCCTCCCTTACCTACGCCACTGCGTCCTTCTTTCGGATCTCGAGTCGACGCAGCTTCGACTCATAAACCAGCATCCGTCAAGCATATATGTATTAGAAACAGAAACCGCAACATTTCTTATTTCGAAAATGTTGGTCGAAATTTTATATTCATACATAAATAATAATCGCGTTCGTCTGGAAATTTTCGACAGAACAGAATTGTATAGAAACAGCGATTGATTTTGAAATTACAACATTCAGGCTAAAAGGAAACCAAAGAACTGACAGCGCAAAGGAAATAAATGTAGGTAATGAAGTGATAAACAAAAACATCAGTCAAAGGAGAGAGGAAAGCAAACACACATAAACGCTTGCCAGTTAATGAAAATTGAATACTACAAGATAAAAGAAATAACGCGATAGTATAAAAGCGAAATGAACACAAGGGAAGGCAACGAAAACAGAAACATTTCGTCAATATATTTTTAAAGCACATGTAGACAGAGGTACCGACCTATTTATGTTATTTTACGCAGAGTGAAAATTAAAGAATGACTGAAGGAAAAAATACATAACCGAATTGTAAGTATAGGAAATTGAATAAGTGAGTTGATAAAGAACAACAATATAATAATAGAAAATGAAAATAAGAACCAGTAGGGTAGACGAAAATAAAAAATTGATGGACAGAATAGGAAATGAGAAACTGAAAATATTGAGAGGGAAAGAGAATCAAATATCTTCATAAAAGAAAGTGTACAAAATTGAGAATAGGATACCTAAATTGAATTTTGATAAGAAATAAAAACGCTTGAGTTAACCAAAAAATAAGGAATCAGTTCTATCAAAATATTCAGAATTTCAGGAAAGGGCGAGCCATCTTTCCGTAATAGATCGTGTGCGATTTGAAAAGAATTTAACCGCCTGCATATCGATGCGCGTCGCATGTTACACGTGAATGTTTGTCTGCAGTTACAACCTTTTGCCAAACTTTTTCACTCTCGAAGTTTGTAGGCCATTCTAGCGCTGTATCGTTGCAGACTCTTTAGCCATCCATTCACAAAATACATATAGGAAGCGTCCTCGAAAGGAAGGTGGGACCTCTCTCAGTATACACCGTAGGCATACCTTGACCTATGATCGAGTCGATGAAACGGCGTCGCGTCAATCTCGTTTTGTGTTCAATCCAAATAACTTTTGACAAAAAGAAAACAAATTAGTTTGGCCTACATATGCGCCGTTTGATAAACTATCTCGACGACGAGTACGCCGCGTAACTTACGATTATAATATAGAAAACGACGAAACGCCGTGAATTGGGAAAATTCGGTGAAAATTCTTGCACGATATTCGTGAATGGTCGGTAGAAAAAATTAAAACTTTTCGAAGTTATATTTTTGGATCAGTCCAGAGAATTATCCATTCGTCGGAACTTGAAGGTCTACTAAATTAAAGATTAATTTCGAATATAGTTTCGATATCCTCTCCAAAGTTTCCTTATTGAGGAGAGAGTGATGGGGCTTTACGAGTCGAACAAAAGGCCAGACACTCTTCGCTCGAGAAATGAAAAGCGAGAACTGCTCAAAGTGAGCTAGGGAAATGGTCGACGCTCTTCTAATTAGCTACCTCGATGGGTGAAAGACTATACACAGCTAAACCTTCACCTAACGCAGTCATGCGGCCGTGGCTGCTTCTGCAAGAGCAGGCAATGGATGATAGACCACGGCAACCTTATTTGAGTGTATAGGCTTAGTCGGTCACTGCAAGAGATAGGGGTCGATGAAGCGCATGCTCCGAGTAGCTTGGTAGCCATCATACCAAATTCTGAAGAAGTATGAAACCAGATGTCTGTATTCGCAGACAGAGTCATGAAGAAGATGGTCACGGGATGGAAGAGACAACGAGCACGTTGGTAAAATTTTTTATATGTGGAGTCCTACGAGCCGAATCCTTCTACTGTATCATGAATGCAGAGCCATGCCATGGCCTACTCAACACCTGTGCACCATCCACCTCCAGATGAAATTCTGCAGGAAGAAGATGAAGCATAGGGACAAAAAGAATGAACAAGCAGAGACTCCGATAGCAATTTAGCTGTAAGTGGTGAGTGTGTAAAAGATTGCGGGCCTGGGGGCACAACAACTTGCCGGTCACCTAGACGGGAGAGGGAGTCACCAAGGAGATTCTTCCGAAATTGAAAGGGTCGATCCTAATGCTGGAGAAGCCCGCACCCAGCACACGCGACACAGATGATCCTCTAACCTACAGTCAACAGCTTTACACTACATCGACTAAAAATCGATTTGTCGTACATGTACATAATATGCAGATACATGTGTAGTAAAATCAAAGCTCACCTATAGTTAGCTATGCTCCGCAGTCTGGACATTGATCAAATTTGAGGGAATATAATTTATGGACTAACTGCTGGCAGCAGTCTGTCGACATAAGGTTTGTGTCATTGCTGCAAAATTGTGAGGCGCATACGGGACACAAGAAACCTTTTGAAGAAAGGCTCCGTCTTTTCTCGTTTTTCCGCTCTCCCTTTGCAGAGCGTTTCTTCCCATTCCGAGCTGAAGCTTCTTGGTCAGCGCTTGTCTTGTCGAATGAATATAATTGCCTATCAGTGCATTTTGGTCTTCCACAAGCTTTCAATTTTGCACAAAATGTAAGATTTGCAAATTTAGTCTTGGGTACTGTTTCACAGGAGAGTGGGTAATCCGTGGAGGCACTGGGACCCACTTCAGTACTGTCATCTTCTTCTTTGTGGTTTTCGTCCTCCCCTGCTCACACAGTCTTCTTCGTGGCTGTCAAGTACCCCATGAATTGTTCTGTGCCTAAGCACGAAGCAAGGCTGGCAGTTTCTATAACAACAGGTAACATCAGATTATGTGTATTTTCCCCTGCTATTTAATGTTCTCTCAGACTGGTCAATAACAAGTAGACAATCTTCTGGGTATTCTGTCATTTTGTGCGAAGGCTCTCGAGTTTCTAAACCACTAGACTTATGGAGGGAGTGGTGAGGGAGCCAGTAATCAACTCTTGCTGTAGGAGAATGTGTCGGCAAGGCTCTTGATGGTTGAAATCGAACATACAGGTGCACGAGGTGAATGAACAGTTGTAGGTAGTTGTCCCTGTGCTATATATGTGCGAGTTACAAGTAGATCTACCCGGTGAAAAGCTATACTGCAATGCAGCACGCTACAACTCGCAGATGAACTCGCCCAACAATCGAGTATAATCATCATACAGTTACTTTCTTGTGTACAATACTTTACTTATCCGCTATAAATTACTGTATCTACGAATAACCACAACGTTAAAAAAATTGCGATGAGGGATGTATCCTCCGAACCCCCCCCCCTGGTGTTATATCTCCTCGAAATCTCCAGAAAGAAATTAGAGCAATCATAAATATTAACGTCCGGAAAATCGTGCGTAGACGGAGGAAGGCTATTGCCTTACAGAGGACTACTACCCTGCCTCATTTTGGTGAAACTAGAGAAAAAACGCGTTGGGTTCGTATCCCTCATTTAGGTCACTTGCTCCATAAAATTCAAAGACTACTTAAGAATCTCGGATACAAGACTGATTTTTAGAGTCTTTAGATTCTGCATCACTTCTCTCTAACTCTTAAGAACCCCACCCCGCTCTAGCAGAAAATGGGGACTCATAAAATCAATGCTGTGTCTATTGGCTGGACGGGCGGGGCTCTGGCGGATCGTATTGGGGAGTATGAATCCGCGATTCGCAACAACAAACCTCAAAAATCCGGAATATTCTCGCCGCGGGCCATTCCTCCTCGAAAATTAGGGTCCCTCTCCTCCACACCTGGCCGAAAGGCAGGATTCTAAACAGATGAGAGGAGATTGAGATTATAAAGCACACAAATAATATAGCCTGCGAATTACTCAACGACACGGAGCTTTGTTTGGCAGCTTCGTGACGTACATTTTCGGGTTGGTAGCCGAATGAGTCTTTTCCTTTCTCTCGTTTTGGCGGGAGGCCCGCCATCCGTTTAGTTACTGGGGGTCATTACAGAAATTTGGTCTGCCCGCGGGGCAAAACGTCGAAAGCGTTGGGCGTCATATATGCATTTTGCTGGGAGAAAGCGCGTTGGGGGTCATATATGGATTATTCTCTATTGAGGGGCTTGGAAAAATTTCGAGCTTTTTTATACATCAGTATAGAGCTCTTCTGTACCCTTTATTGGCTAGTATAGGGACTTGAAAAAATTTTGAGAGTTTCTATGCCCATCTCACGTCGAAAAGCGTTGGGGGTCATACTTGGAATTCTCTATTGGAGGACTTGGAAAAATTTCGAGCTCTTTTATACATGGTTATATATGGAATTCTATATTAAGGGACTTAGAAAGGCTAGTATAGTGACTTAGAAAAAGCGTTGGGGGTCATGTAGATTATTCTCTATTAACTAGTATAGGGACTTGGAAAAATATTATTTGTTCCTCCATTGCTATCTCTATTTATTTCAAATTGAATAAATATCCCTTCCACATGTTTCCAAATTTACTCTTACAATCTTCAACCCTAAACCATGAGTTGCGGGTCTCCCGCAACTCTTGCTCCGTAAGCAAGAGCCTGTAAGTTTTTTTTTCTTCTCGGTTCAGTTACGTCCTGACGATGATGTGTTTCACTCCGAAACCGGTCGTCGCTTAAATAAATTTCTTTACATGCCGTGTGCATTCGTTTCCCTCTCCTCCTTTTTCGCTGTATCTATGGCTCGTAATGTCTATTTTTTCAGAGGAAAATATCTTCTATTTTATCGATTGATGTCGACTCAAAATGTGCTGCTTCAATATCTAGTTGATTTGTAGTTTTCTGGTAATGTGCGACGTCGATTCCAGGTCGATTCAAAGTCAACCATGGCTTGTACTTCAAAAACAATGAATATGGACTGTTTATTCAGATTACATTCAAAATATTGAGATATGACTGAAAATCGACTATAGTTTGACGTCGTTTTCAAGTTAATTGGTCGATAAGAGTCGATTTTTGTTGTCGGTATTAATGAAATATCAAGAGTCGACTCAATTTCGACATCGATAGTAAGCCGACTTCGGTTGCGGTCGACATTTGGGCGGAACAAAATCATGGTTCATCGGGGATGTCCAGCTAAGGGCGCACGAATTGATATGCGCCAGTCAGTACTACGACTACAGGTATTTCTTAGCGATGATATACATTCGTGGAACAGATATGGAACGGCTGAATGGTTTTTTCGTCCTAATGACGATTGCAATTCACTTAATACAAAACCATAAAGCAATTATAATGTGCAAATATTATGCAAGTAAAAAAGAGCCGGCACAGTTGTTATGTGGCCATCAACATCAATGCGTTAGTTCAGGTTTAGAAAAAAAAATCCAAAGAAGAATAGTTTTATTCAATAACACATTAGAAGTTTTGAGAGTAGCTTCAGGGCGTTTAGGGAAGGTTAATGAGCGATGATAAAGAGTGGACTCGAAAAAAAACTGCACAGAGTAATGTCAATTCGCTATTACACATTGGTGCAATATCAAAGTATCTGATTAGGTTACGCGTAAATCCCAGTGACCACTACACCAGATGAGGTGTCCATCGATTGTGAAGGGTATGCGTGCAGAAACTTTCACTGAAAACAATGATATAAATGACAATTGATGAATAGCAATCGTACGTTAGGAAGTACAAATATGACGTGTTCTTCTATCACATCATGCGAAGAGAGAAAAAGGTGAACCGAGCTGTAAATATTCAAAATCTTACATCATTCGAACTGCATAGAATGACGATCATAAGCGATAGCAACAATTGAGCGTGTAATTACGTTTTAAGGGCCGCGGTCATACTCGCTCTCCAGTGGAAGTTGATAAATTTCACTTTTAATTATCCCTCTATTGATGACGGTGCGAGTACAAAAAGCGAGGGTTCATCTCCAGATGACTTGAAATAGCTACAACATTTTCTGAAGTCTTCATTTTGTACACTTCGGAACGTGTGTAGGTTTCATCATCTCGTGATGCTCACGAGGTACCATAATTACGACGCGGAAGGATTTATTGTTTGAAAATATTTTGAGCGGAGCCGCTCTCCTCTCCACGGCAGAATATATCGACGGATGTACCTTCGTCCGATAATATAGCATTTATATTGTCACGTTAATTCAAATTTAATCAACGGGTCAAGGGTCCTCCATAGACGTATGACATTAATGTGTGATACGTATAACGTATGGACGGTGACTGTGCGTTTGAATTGATACCCTTTTAAATAAATTTACATGATGTCTCGAAAAATCAGCAAATTCCCGATCGAATACCAAAAATTTATTTCGTTCGAATGTCAAGGACGACAAACAGGAATAATTACGTACAGCTATCCGGAACGGAATTGTGACTACTGTGTGTTTTTTTTAAAAAGAATATTCCATTAAGAATGATCGGCTAAACGGTCGACTAGAGCACTTTCGAATTATTTTCCCCGCAATCGCGAGTAGACTTGAAGAATTTTGCAATAAGTACCCACTGAGGAGAAATAAACTCGCCGTAAGGTGGAAAATGAAAAATAATAGTTACTTTATATCGATTGTATAAGTTGCACGGAGTAGAGTGAACGTGCTAAAGCAAGTTGACAGAATAATTTCACGTTTTTTAGATCAAATCTTCGATATTTTAATTGTATGGTACAGCTGCAACGCCGGAGATAAATACAATATATTTTAGGTTTAATATACCTACAGTGATTTTCATGTAGTGTATATTTTTTCCGTTTGCTTATATGAAAACAAAGCTGCACCAGACAATTAAATAGCCATCTTCGTCGCAATCTGCCGCGATAATTAATATTAATCGCAGTCTTTTAGAATCTATTAACTCGTCGTTGTAAACAATTTGCAATACCGATTCGTTATTTCGAACTTAAATATTGTGCGCTCTAATTGCATTCGGGAAAAAATACGCTGCAGTAACAACAAACTGAGACAGCCTTCCTTCTCTCTATTTTCATGATTAGGTATTTGCTGGTTTCTAGATTGGTACCGTACTAGTTTTACTTCGCGTACCTACCATATTGTATAGCTGAAAAGCAATCCTATCCTATTTCCATGATTATATCTTGCAGATCTTTAGAAGTATAGACGTTCGAATTAACGAAAAAATGATTCATTATCCGACAAAACTTGCAGCAAAGATTTTCTGACATAGCCAAATAAATAAAGATCATGATTGTTTCCTATCTTTCGAAGTAGCTAGTAGCAGGATGGGAAACTCACTCGCGGATTTAGTATAGGTCCGGTATAGAATATTTCATATGATGTAAAGCTCACTTGCTCCGCTCATTCGCTCCCCTCCTTGATCTAGTATAAGTCTACTTTGGAAAATTTAAAGCCAGTAGCTTTTTGGAGTCGCTAGTGGCTCTTTACTCAGAGGCAGGTCCGCTCGTTCACTTCTTCTCCAAGTCTGGTACAGGTCCAGTTTAGTGGCTTTTGGGAGCTCACTCGCAGCCTTTACGATCTAGTATAAGTTTACTTTACAATATTGACATGTTTCATGTCTTTGCTCTGGTCTCATCCTTATGAATTTTCACTGTGGCAGTGATTCTCAAATCTGCGAGTTCGCGAGTCCGAGCCCCCCCCCCCTCTGCAGTTTCTAGCTTATCCTAGTATATTGAAAAGGCGTAGGCTAGATTTATATTAAGCTAAGAAAACGCTGAGAGCCATTATGAAGCTATTAGCTTGTGACGTCATACGTTCGGTGACGTCATAGGTCGCTGACGTCATAAGTCGTTAATCCTGGTCCACTTACAACATCTAAAACATACTAAAGCGGAACGAACGAGCGGAGCGAGTGAGGCCCTCTAATCTCATCAGCCTGAAATATACTAAAGTAGACTTATATTAGATCAAGAAGCGAGACAGATCAAGCAAGTGTGCCGCTCTAAAGCCTTAGCCTAGAATTCTAAAATATTTTTGTCTCGCATTACCCATAACTTATCTGATTGGGCAAAATTTTGAAAAGACATGAAACATGATCATCTTTTTGGCTGCGCCAAGAAATCCAATACCTCTTAATCATTGTCTCTCCCTCTATAATGAGTTTTTCGGTACCCGTTTTTTTCAAGCTAGTGACTTTCAAGGAGCTCACTCGCCTTGGTCTTGTATAGGTCTAGTTTAGGATATTTCAAGATGATAGCTCTTGAGGAGCTCTCTCACGGCCTTCATGGTCTAGTACAAGTCTATAGTTCACAATATTTCAGGCTACTACCCTCCAAGGCTCACTCGTTCCGCTCATCTCCCCCTCCTTGGTTTGGTATACTGTATATTAGGCCTATAACCTTTGAAAAGAAACGGTGCACGCACGCCCAAAGTGGTCCCTGAAAGACCGCACCTCCGGCACCGGTATCCACCCTTTAGGGCATTACGTCGGTAGTCCAGAGAGATCGAATCAAGAGTGGTCTGACTCCATTTTCTTCACGAGTTCCGCGCGCTGTGCAACGTCCGTCAATGAGGTCATAACAGGGTTCTACCCTAATGACCGAGGGAGTGCTTGGCACTCAACCTGGGGTTCAGGCAGTCCTGTACCATGGACGCACGCGTATCTACTTCTCCACCAGAGCTTTCGGCGGCTGCTGGGAGCACACTAGAGGCTCACCAGCACCGCATCGTGACCCTGGCTTCTCAGGCGACGGATTCTTCTTCCTCTTCCTCTAATTCTTCTCTTTTGTTGGCTTTTGTCTTGTGCTTGCCCTCTTTTTCTTCTGTTGGCACTCCCTCCTGAGCGCCCTGTATCTGATAGTGCTGGTGCTGACGAGAAGAGATGGGACAGCAGCAGCAGCAGCAGCAGCAGCAGCAGCAGCAGCAGCAGCAGCATGGAGGATGGTACACGTTGATGTGAGAGGCCACACCGTGACTCTACATCTGCCGCTCCCATTCCATGTGGACTGCGCTAGCGTGTATAAAACGACCGAAAAAGGTGTCCACAGATGTGATAAGGTGTATGAGGCGTAGGTGGCAAAACCACGGGTATTTAAAGTACACACGTCGCCTATTTCCCATCTGCGCGAAACGTGTTTTTTGCCATCTATGCCTCATACACGACTCCGT
This sequence comes from Aspidiotus destructor, assembly GCA_035079395.1. Taxonomy (NCBI): domain Eukaryota; kingdom Metazoa; phylum Arthropoda; class Insecta; order Hemiptera; family Diaspididae; genus Aspidiotus; species Aspidiotus destructor. Next base: position 39,663,309 of record JAVHKZ010000018.1, on the reverse strand, counting down.
AAGGGTAACATTAGATGTTGAGCCGTGTTCTTTACCGTTTAGCGCAATTCACATGATATATAGTCAAAGTATTGATCGCAAATACACCTTAACTAACTGAAAGTCAACCTTAAATTGAGTTCAAATTTTTTGTAGACTATAATAATTTACGTCAATTTTGAGTCAATTCCGAGTAAACACTTTCAGCTCCGTGATCGACCAAGAATAGACTCCTCATTAACGTGAATATGAAGCCGAAATTAAATCGACGTTATTTGACAAAGTTCGCATTTTTTGTAGACCAAAAACCGACTTTGATTTCAAGTCGATCTTCTCGAATTTTTCATCGACCAGAAATCGGCTCAATTTCGACACCGACAATGAGTCGACCTCCAGTCGATTTTCGGTCAACACTAACTGACTCAAAATCGACTTCGATTCCAAGTCGATTTCAAGTCAACAATAAAAATATTGTGGTCGACCGAAAATCGACCATTTGTTGTTGACGTTATCGAGTGTACAAATTGTTTATATTTTTCTCGTATCAACCACATTTTTGGTAGCCTAAGAGTCGACGTCGAATTTCAGTCAATATGACATCGAACAAAATATTTTCTGAATTGACGATAATTCGATTTCAGATCGACGTCGTTATGCAGTCGATATACCTTTTTGTGAAGATGTCGTATGACGTAGAAATTCTGTTGACTTCGATTCGACATTACCTATGACTTGAAATCAACCCTAAATCGACGGTCGACATGGTTCAACGGGACGCTACTACCCAAGGCATAATCGATTTGAAGCCGACCGAAGTGCAATACCAAAGAACTACGAATCAACGCAAAAAGCAGTGGATTTTCGGTCAATAAAAATTTTGAAAAAGTCGACTCGACGTTGCGGCGTTGACGCAATTTCGACCTAGTCGACTCTGGAGGAAGTAATTCTTGGTTGATTTGATGTCGATAATTGGTCGATGCTTAGTATCAAGCGAACAATCAATGATCGATTTGAGTCATTGAGCAATCTGAAGACCCTGATGAAGGTTGCGATAGAAAATGGATGACATGATTATAAGGAGGATGTGAATGCTTGAAATCAGTGAATGAGTCGAGTAAACGTTGGAAAATGCTGTCAAGTCAAGCAGAGAGTCATGAGCAATGAGGAGGTGTGTGATAATGAATTTTTTCGTTAAAAAAATTAAATTAAAACAAATGAGCTAAGACAGTATTTTTCCCGAGGACACGCCGTTATTAGCTTCTTAACAGGCTGAAATCGTCACCCTTTCCCTCTAGTCAAGGCAGAAGAACTGTGGGAATGTTTCTTTCATCAATTCGGAAAATGGTACTTCAATTTCACTAATTGTACCTACCCTCTTTCCAAATCTTCAATATGCGTTCTACCATGCCATGCGTATCCTCCTACGCGTTTGACCGAAGTATAGATCGTCAGCATCTTTTCTCCACATTTTCCGGCAAAAGTGGTCTATAGATGAGATTGGAATATGTGAACGGGAACACCTCTCTTCTTCTTCATAATCCAGATTTTGACGTCCTTGGGTGTGTGTACCCGTGTACGGATCGACGTAATTCTGTTGGTGGTTGACAGGCGAAAGTACAAAGCCCTTCGCCTTCAAGCAACGGTGAGTCTAAGGTCCGTCAACTCTTCCTCCGTGGTTCCGATTGTTCTCCACGTACGCGTCCTCGCTGTTTGTAGCAAAATCCCCATTCAGAAGATTATGTAGAATGCATATTGAACCTGAAACATGCTGGTAGAGCGCATATTGAAATGCCACCCTTTATTGTTTTGTCTTGTGTATAAAAAAATGGTGGGCTGTCCGGCACGGATTGCCAACTAGAGGACCCCGAGAGAACTAGGTTTTATTTTGCAACCTTTGTCAAGACCTGCTAACCAGAGCTCTTACTTTTTACAATTTTCCAGAATCGTCTCGGAGCTATACACCAATCTTTTAATTATATCGGCATACTAAAAAGAAAATTAATCGCGTAATCCAGTGAACAATACAGTTCTCGCTCTTCTGCTTTTGTCTTCAAGAAACAAACTTCCGGCAATTGACTCGAATTTTTACCCGGTCGAAATATCCTTCTTGAAAAAGCTTCCATTTTCGCACAGTTTCTCATGTTTTGAGAGTTGACATCTATGTATTATTTTATTTCATTTTTCTTTTTTTACCGCCTTTCTTACTACGAATCTCGAATGATAAATAGTCGGAGATTCCCAGCGACTGAAATCCAAAAGTCATTATTATAGACTTTGGTGTCGAGAGAATCACGCATTCACGTCTCTAGGTACGCTCAAGTACGAATAAAAAAATCCAACTTTTTTTCTACAGGCGAAGAAAACTTTTCCCATCAACATACAGTACACGATGAGGATGAGAGTAGTTGATAATTTTGTTATTTCTATATTGTGCAGTTTTGAAATCGAGCTGAACTTGGAAAAAAAAACCCTAAACGTGTATTGAAGTTTCATTCAAGATTAAATTCTTCTCCACGTATTATACGGGTAATGGTTTACGTATAACTTTTGCTTGTGAAAAAGAAGGCGCCGGTGGATAATACGTGTTGAAGTTTATGACACCGGTATTCGAAAGTGAACAAAAAAATAATATTCGGTTTTGTGCGCGCTTATTTTTTCCGAAAATGAAAATATACAGCTGTTGTCTTTGTGTGATTTAAACAATATGACGTCATTGGTTACCTTCCTTCCTTCAATTCTTCATTTATAAATGTGCACAATTTTCAGTCAACCAAATGCCAACGGAAAAATTCTGTGAGCGTGTATGAATTTCACCCAGTGTGATTTCATTACTTCGCGTGACGATAGCCGTCAAAGTCTTATCGACAACGATCTTGTGGCAACTCTTATGCACTTATGTAACAGCGTTATAACACGAATAATTTTAAACTCATTTTAACCCTCTAATATCTGTAATCCTATATTGCTGAAAATTTTGCTTTTTACATACTTCGTCCACACGTACCTATTTTCATGATGTACACGAACGTGATTTGAGTACCGTGTTGAAAGTGTACGTGATGGTGTTTAAAATTAACGACGTCTCGCTACTAAGTATAGGCTTATATAAATACTGTAATATTGTTGAAAAAAAAATCCTACATTTTTATCTTCCCGCTAATAAAGTCTCAAGAAAATTTGCGAAGTAACATTTCGCGTCTCTGTCTCTCTTTCATTTCATTAGTAAATTACTAGGATTTAGCTCAGGGTCTATGCAGAAAAAATTCTCACTCAAACAGTCATTCGATATCGAGAGGTCCTACCTTGAATTTTGGCACAATTGTCGTAGTTACATTCGTAAAAACAACATTTATGCGGTTTATTAACAATGAGGTCGTAATTGGAAAATCATTACAATAATACTGAGGATTTTCTCGAATGTTTTGAGCGTAACAAAGAAATTTGATTACAGTCATAGAACCTTTTAATTTCCAATTTCATGATTACTCTCGGGGCATCTGTGCAGTTTATCTGAATTTAAGTTTTGCGAAGCTGACGAACTTTAATGTGAGCGGTGAAACATTACTTCATCAATTTTCACTTTTAGTTTGCGATCCATATTATTCATGAATAAATTGACAAAACCTCACGAACCTCTTTCTGAATTGGTTTTCACTTACATCTTTCTTGCAAGATTGATTGGCAGCATTTTTGATTGTATTTAAGATGAACTATGGTGATTGTAGGTTTTTGTTTGAGTAGGTCAACTCTAATCTTAGTGAGCATTGCTAACGTCGATAAAGTCGAACTAGCTTTCATAAAATATTAACTTGAATAGTGAACGAAGAAACTGCCTTTAATCTTTTGCTATGGTAGCGAGGAATCCTCTGTATACGTTGAATTAGTTTGAAGCTATGATAATAAGGAAATGTGGAGGCTCTGACCTAATGTAGGTTACAAGGGGTTCTAACATCTTATGAGTAGTTTATACAGGGTGCTTTCATGGTCCAGGGTCGCCCGTAGAGACTTATCAAGGTGATCTATGCACTGAACGGGTCCCCCCATCACACTACGGCTAATTATCATCTTCCCAGCTGGCCTGAATCAGTCTAAACAGTGACCTCAGGTGACAGCTGGTGAAGAGAAAAAGAGTGGTTTAGTCATTTCCTCCTCCAACTCGAATCGGCCTAGACAGTGGCCTCAAGTTAGAGGGCGAGAAAGAAAAACTTGGACGCAAATTGTCCAAGACAAGGGACTTGCGTGGGCGGAAAGTTATAATACACAACTCACTAGGTATATACATGGTAATGAAGATCACATTTTATTCTACGCTGAAATAGAAGAAAATGGTGATTCGCGCTTTTTGCTTGGTACTCAACTTTTAGCCAATGGTTACAGGAGATAGCAGCACTCCCAGTGCTTTCGCGTTCAGAGCGGTGGGATGGTGATGATGAACAAGTACATTTATGAGTTCAATGACTTATTACATCTTAGCCTAAGCTGAAATAGTTGAAAAGTGGTGATCCTGCTGCCTCGTTTCCAACTCCTCCACATACCGCTAGGGTTACAGGTAGTCGCTTACATCCCAGTTGTTAGACGTGAGCCGCAGGGTGTGGTGATGTGGGTGGTATAATGTAATGTAAGATTATAGAATACCTAAGTTCCAGTTGGTCCTATATTGATTGGTGGCAGCTACCGCCCGATGGCACCTTGGAGTTTAATGCAAAGCCAAAGCCCTGCCTATTTAGTTATAGTTGTTCGCCAACTAGGAGCGGTTGTCCGTGAACTGTCAGCCCACCGACTTACTGTGGTCTTACATGTATACTTACTTCCTGCATGTAGGGTATGTGGTGCTCTTCGAGTCTGTCCCAGTCCATTGGGCGACCGACCATGAATCGCATGCACTCTGTCAGCATGTGTTCAGCAGTCTCTGGGTCGCACGTTGATAGTGAGCATCTCTTGACCATTTCCTCTTTGGTAAAGTGATTGTTGGTTTTTCAGCAAGATTTCAGTCTTGCCAACGTTCAGGAGTAGGGTGGAAACGTTTAGTGCCCCTGAGACTTTGGTGATGCAGTCTTGTCACTTTGGTTTCCAGTTCCCGTCTGGTGTCTGCAGATGTCATGACAATAGTGTCGTTGGCGTACACGCAGATGTTGTGATACTCCTGTTCCACTTTGTTTAGCCCACTCCAGGATTGTTATCTTGTAAAGAAATTTGTGTGAGGTAGTGTGAGTGTGTGTTTTAAACCTTTATACAGTCTATTGTAGTGTAGACGTACATAGACCAGGAGTGGAATTTTACCCGGGTAATGCGATTACTTACCGGGAGTATCGCCATATTGCATTCGTTTGAGTAGAATTTAGAAAGAGGAGTCTAGGAGGAAAAAAAGGAAAAATTACCGACTTTGAGTCAAGATCATTTGCAGGTATCTTGCACCCGATCAATCCAGCTCAGAATAAGGATGAGATATGGAATGTGTTACGCTGTTTACCCAAGAGCTACTCGGTAATTTCTTCTTCTTTTTTTTCTCTTGACTATTTTTTCCAAATTATACCTAAACAAGTACGACATGGCAGTAGCGGATTACACTACACGCACACCACACCCGTGCGTTGAGAGGCCAAGTTTTGAGGGTCGGCAAAAAAGGCGAAAAAAGAAAATCTTTTCTACCTGGGTAGAGCGGCATGATAGAGAGTGTGTGTGGGCGGCAAGGTGCCTAATCCGCCACTACAACATGGCGGCATTACGTTGGCAAAATTCTATCCCTGGTCTATAAACGTTTGTAGTGGTAACCATCTACACCACAACCTTGTAAAATTTTCTCAAGTCCCTAAACGAGGTCAAGGTCATTCCTCTAGCCGGAAACGGACGATTTTTTAATCATGTGCCCCCATCTGAAGGTGATTTGTTAAGATGATCATCAATAGCTCTTCCTCATCTCTGTGTATCACGAAGTACTTTTACATCAAGTAATTTTGGATTGCGACGGAGTATTCAAATTTTCCTAAGAAAATATTCCAGAGGTCACAGATCTCAGGATGCTACCTAAGTTTTTGTTATGTAAGACGCCATCACGATAGACTCTAATCATGAGACGGTGTCCTAGAAACCAAGCGACCACACATGACAGACCCTTGAGCTAATATTGTGCGCATTAAACGGGCGGAATCTCGAATTAGTTTTTCAGTCCCTCGTGAAATTATAGTGATTTTGTACCCGACTATTTTATAATAAAACGATCATAAACTGATTGCTTTACAGCCTAATCAGTATAATAAAGGTGACCTGCGTCATGTCGAACATGATTTTATTCAATCCCATCAGCAACATTGTACCACCGTAACACGTATATAAATGAACTGGATTGCGTGAAAATGTTTTTGGATTGAAGTTTATAACCGATATTGATACCGGTGCAAAAACAATCATCATCTTGACCTTAGAAGTAGGATAGAGCAATCTTCATTTACAAATAAACCTGTTACACATCTTTTGTTCTACACCAACGGTCTTCTTTCATTGAACCGAGTCCAATATTTATAAATACCTAATTCTTTTTTTTTTTTTTTCGCTACACCTACGCCACGTATTATCGTTTCATCTAAAATATTCTCTGTGTATAACCGATGTCTTCTCCGACGTTTTTGCCGTTAATGGCAATCCGTATTACATTATAAGAACAGTCTCGAAATTCTGTTACGTCTTCGGTTTTATCAAAATATAATACTTTCGTTTAGAATGTTTATTCCGGAACCCGTTGATACGATTTAATTTATTCTTTCTATAATGGGATGAGAAACCAGAATGCATCTTCTACAAGAAGCTGGATTTTAAACGAGAGAAGCGATGGAGAATCGATCGCAGAAATTTCCGGAAGCTGCGCTCCGAGATTATGGGGTCTGAAAATCAAAAAATTAACTTCTCTGCGACCTTTTGTCCGCAATTTAAATCAACGAATAGTTTTAAAATGCTGGCTAATGTAATTTTTGCACAGATTAATTCTTGCACTTGAAGAAAAATCGACCTTGACGACGTGTTGGTTTATTGATCGCGGTTTCTGTCTCGTTTGTTGAGTTGGTGCTCTTATTTAAAATAAAAAAAAATGTTCTATTAGGCGGGAGTTGATTTAGAAAGAACTTGATTTTTTCAGCCCGATAAACTATAATTCGATGGGTAGTTTTTCGGTATACCGGATGAGGCAAAATGATGTTACCAGGTAAATGGGAGTTTTCGGTGCATAAAATGATAGATGCATACTTCAAATTTACAAAATTTGCTTCTCAATTTTATCTTTAATTACGACCTTTCTGAGCCGAGTTATGGACCTAAATGTGCCACAATTTGACTAATTTGCAAAGATTTTCAAAATAAGAAATTGAAAAATACCCAACTTTCAAGCTTTATAGGGTTATTTAGACATTTTTTTTGGAATCAGCGTTTTTCACTTTCAAATCAGATAAAATATGAAAGTTTGGACAAATTTTAATTTTTGGCAAATTGATCAATTTTTTGCATAGTCTTTGTCCGTAACTCGGTGCAGAAAAATCGTAGAAAGTAGGGGCGCAAATTTCAGTTAAAAATGAGATACGAATTTCCTACATTTGAAGTATACCTCTAATGTTTTGCGTTTTTACGCTAGGACAGATTTAGTGTCAACTCTCATTCAACTGGTAACATCATTTTGCCTCACTCTGAATACGCCCGCTGACTTGAACAGACGTTCATCGAGAGCCGATTTTGAGTCGATTTATCCAATGTTTTTCTTGGCCTGAAATCAACTGCTCTTCAGTATTTTGGGAATGTATGCTAAACTGGTCGACTTTAGGTTGACCTTGTAGCTGCAAGGCTGAAAGAAAAAATGACTTGAAAATGACTGCTTCATTGGGTCCGATGTTATGTTGGAAATCAACTGCTCTACTGGGGTCAGGGCAGAGTAAAGACATGAAACATGTCAAAAGATATAGGAACGCAAAAAATCTTGCGGGTTGTTTCTCACCAGAGCATCTATTTTGTTCCAGTCTTATGGTGGGTAACGAACTCAAAAATTTATTGGACCCTGACCCTGCAAGTTCCCATTCGGCAGTCGTCTACATCGGACCTGTTGCATTATTATTATCGCGGTCTGAGAAGCCCTGTGTTCTATCATCTACAGGGGTGACCTATAGCATGAGTAGAGAGAGCTTGTTACTATCCTTCATTCTAAACTACGGACCTAACTTGAGGAAAAATTATTGTCAGTGGAATGTTGCGGAGGTGAGCTGAAAATTCTCCTTTGAAAGTGTTCATAAAGGTAATTTAATTCAGCTTCATAGCGACTGAGTGCAGTCAGCCAGTATTATGATCAATAATCATACACATGTCTTTATCAACTTAGTACGATGTAAATCCAGAAAGGTGAATTACCATTTTCGAATAATTCATTCGGAATTCGCAGTCGGCATATGTATTTAAAATCAATCAATTTGTTCGAAATTACTCAAGTTATTTATCGGTTGTCTACTATACAAGTACCACTATGTATTCTCATTATATGGAGATTATCTAACTGAAAATTTCTGCACATTTATCAATACCTTCATTTTCCTTCTCTTCATTCCTCAAAATACAAAGAACAATTGAAAAATAAAAAAACACTCGGAAAATAAATAATCCTTCCCTTTTGTCTTCGTCAATTATATATATTCAAGCGAATATTTTGACATCATCTTTGTCGGATGACTCAAGTATATTTCTGTAGAATACCAGACATAAAAAAATACATTTTATTGTATTCAGTATGTACACAATAGGCATTTATATCACATACTTATTCGCGGGGTAGGAGTTTGATCGATTAATAATAGCTATAAGTCAGCTTATAGGTACAGGCTCTTGAGAATAACTTTGCCCAGACAGAAAAGATATACAAATTCGAAGAAACGCGTAAGAAAAACAAAATTATTATGCCGCATGCTACGAGACAATAATGTAATAATCTTCGATATCTTCATGAATAGGGCGTCGCGGCAGGTGAAATAATAGAAAATAAGATCAGTAGAATAAACGCAAAAATCTCATGCTGACCACTACGCAAAATACATTCAAGAACCTTGATACACATTAGTATGCACGAATAAGAACAAACCGGAATACTCATCTCGAGAAGATGTTACACAAATTAAAGCTAGGAGTATAAGTGGAAGTTACGATAAGAAATACATCTGTAAGTCGAGATTGTATCACGTATGTTGGCTGGTTCTTTCGGCGCGCAAAAAGTGTACATTAGAGGTGACGAGTTTACATTACTAAATATACTCTCATACATTAATTTTTATTCTACCAATTGAGTGAATCACTCTGTTGTTTTATAAAACCAGTTATTCTCCAGATTTCATTCTTTTCTCCAGTACGGTTTGATGAGACCTCTCACGAACAGGGTAGTTGTAAATCCACTTTAAAAATTCGAAAGCAATAAAGCTAGACTCACTCCGAAATCTTTATCGCTCCCGTCTGAGGAATGCAACAGGAAATTGCTCTTATAACTTTACAAAAGCCCCGGTATATAGTTCAGCTGATGAGTCCATTCGCTCCCATTAGATACTATCCAAACTTCCTCCCTCAGAATGTCCTGAGGTGCTTTCCGTACAAGCCCCAATCCAGTTTTTACACGTACTCATCTTCAACTTCTTATCTTCGCTTTCCCGAACCTCCCATCTTCCAAGCTTCAACTCAATCTTTCACGAAAAGATTAACCTCCCTTCAACTTCGTAAAAACAAACACATCCACCTACAATTCAACCTCTCTCTAAAGCCCTCTAAAATCAATATATTTAACGCTCCTTCCTTGGACCCTGTCTCATCCCTATACTACTGAATCTTACACAAATTCCTAAATCCAACAACACCATTCTCACTTAACGTATGAAAAACATAGTAGAAGAATATCTTGATTTCACACTTCGTTTTAGGGACGGATTGAAACCTAAACACGTTTTTAAATAAAATTCCTACGCTTAGTCTATGTAGTACCGGTATACCGTAGAGGGAGGATTATTCTCTCTTCGCATTCGCGATATAACATCTATATTGACTGCCGTTCTTTAAAAGGAAATTTTGTCCTTCAGGTCCTATCCAAGACAAAGAGTGAGAAGGAGGGACTATCTTGGAGACCTAGTATAGCAAAGCTACAAGAGGAATACAGAGAGGAAATCGAGGGAATCTCAAAGGGGTGCAAAAATTGTTTTCTGTCGAATTCAAGTCCAATGGTTGAGTTTTATTTTAACACTCTTTGTGAGGTAGGGCGTTGCCCCTCTTTTTCATCTAAGGGGCAAATTCCTCTCGCTACCCTTCCCCGGAGGCTATCATCCAAATTCTTACCCATCATGCAGGCTTCCTATGCACTCTTCACGATACTACAAACTTCGAATTAGAATTGGGAACAACTAATCCATATCACGTCCGTAAAATAATGGGCACCCTAAAAGAATCAACAAGCACGAACCCAAGTAAGTGCCGCAGGCCTAGCCGTTCGCAGTATGGTTAGTTTATATTTGTAACGATTTGGAGTCCGAATTCTTCTTTACTTGCGTATCTTAATCACTTGAAAGATCCAGTGCGCATCCGCTCATTATTGTGTTTAAAATTTTAACTGATGTAACATCTAAAAAGAAAAAGATAATTTTGACTTGTTGACATGTTTCATGTTTTTTTTTTTCTCTGCCCCCTAAATCTTGAAAATGCGTCCATACGAATGAGCCTGGGACTTGTAAAATTCTTATCGTCGAGCCTTAGCCTTGTACAGCGTACGCGCAATTATGACGTTATTTTAGTGTATGTTTTACAGGCAAGCTTGGGGAGCCAGTGATGTCTGCCTCTGGCTCCAGCTCCTGGCTCCTCGAAAACCGAAAAGCGGAGCGGAGCCGGAGCTAAAGCTCTCGATCTTGAGAGCGGAGCCAGAAGAAAAAAAAAGAGCTGGCTTTGAGCCAGCTACGGCTCCAGCTACTGGCTCTCAAAGAGCGGAGCGGAGCCAAAGAGCTGGATTTTTGCAGCGGAGCCGGAGCTAGCTGAAGCTCTTGATCTTCTGAGCGGAGCCTCAAGGAGGAAAAAAAACAAGCAGAGCTAATATTAAGTTTTTTTTTCACTTGATGTAGGCTTTCATAGGGTTCCTCAATGGTTCTTCGCTTGTCAGTGCTTTTCTCTCTCTCTAGTCGGGTTGCCTTTACTTCAAGCTTCAAGCCTTAGGGCTTTGGATTTTGAAATTCGTTGAATTTTTCCTCTTTTGACTGAAGAGCAGCTCCTAAGCTCCTTGAAAAGGAAAGAATGGAGCAGCTCCCAAAGAACTGAGGAGCTGACCAAAAGAGCGGAGTTTTTGGCTCTTTTCAAGATCAAATTATGGCTCCAGCTCCTAGCTCCGGCTCTCCAGGCTTGGTTACAGCCAAATCGTTTAAGTCTGGCATTTCATGAAATGCCAAAATCTTGATTTATTGGGTTGACATTTCATGAAATGACTGACAATGTTCAGTCATTCCTTAAAATGTCAAGCACTAAATAAACAGAATAGGCCTACTAAGAATATTACTTCGAGTCATCTCTTCAACCGCGTTGGGGCCATTATCCGGACACATTTGCCATGTTTTATTCATGTGAGAAAATAGCATTCTAGACCGCTATTTGTATCGGAAGATGGCCCAGTGATCACAACGGCCCTCCTAGCTTTTGGCCGCTTATTAAGGATCGCGCCAGTAATAGGTGCGCGATTAAAAGGCCTAGCGCTAAAAATAACTCAGAAGATTTTGGACAGATTTTGGAAGGGATGGCGCCACGATTATCTCATCGTGCTTCGCAAAGAGCCACCGTCCTATTACCAGATTCTGGCAGCCGGAGGTTGGAGAAGTTGTCATCGTCAAAGAGCCCACCCTACCGTCGTATTGGTCAATTGGACGTATCAGGAAAAGTTCCCTGGGAAGGATGAAGTCACTCGCGTTGTAGAGTTAAAATTTCGAGGAAAAATGCTTCGAGAATCTCTGGTCAACCTGTTTGCCTTAATGTATGTGATTACCCTACACCCCCCCCTTACTTTTATATTTTTTTCTAGTTCAAAATTTCCATTTTTTTTTCTTCGTTGTACGTTCGAGTATTGTATTTCAATTGCCTGTTGCCAGTAAAATTTCATACTGAATAACTCTAGTTACCTAAAAGATCGCATTTCTGAACTCTATTATACATATGACAAATTACACTTATTTCATTTCATGATTTGCCTAACTTGCATTGGGCAGATCATATGAGACTAGGACACTTCATAAAATGCCTAGTCCAATCATATAATTTTTATAAGTATTTTATGATTTGCCTGAAATGGCTTCGCATTTCATGAAATGACAGACTTGTACAATTTGCCTGTAACATAATGTTCAAAATAGGTCAAACTTCAGCACGTCATATCTCCTTCTAGATGAGTTTTACGAAAAAATTTTATGAAACATTTTTCATAGGAAATTTAATTTAGAATATTTTTGATCGGATGACAATTTTCTAAATAATGCATTTTTACGGTATAAAAATGCGAAAAACGATAATTTTGCACTCCCCCCCCCCAAAGGAGGTTGGTTTTTTCTGAGTATGAGGGAAAGCTAGTCAACCCTTCGATAGGAATTTTTCGGTTTTCAAAACCTTATAATTCCCGGACCACTGAGGGAGATGAAGTGAGCGTTGTTTTTGAGAGTAGAATGGAGGTTTTGGAGTACGAGACACCGGAAATGTGTTTAACGCTTAGATTAAGCTCGTGAGAGCACTGCCGGATTTACCATTGTACAAACCTGTATACCATTGTACAGGGCGCGAAAAATCGTGGGGCGCAAACTTTCGAGAAACACCAAGAAAAAAGAAAAAAGTTGGAAAAACATTTTTTGGGGCGCAGAAACAGAATCGGTACAGGGCGCGAATGTACCTAAATCCGGTACTGCGTGAGAGAGGAAAAAGGATGCCGGTGATTCGGAATTTCGGTCGATTAGACGTAAGTGTGCGATTCGAGTATGATCTATTCTTCATCTGAACGTTTAAAATTTCTGAAGGAAATATGTTTCTAAGATTGGCTTTGTCAAATTTCATTCCAACTATTCGATCAAAAGGTACCTAATGATTTTTGTAGTCTATGACAGGAAGGGGAGTGCGATCAATGATAGTAGCGGACGGAATGGCTTGTTTAGCTGTTAGATCTACGCCATGTTGAGGTAGGCCAATTTGGCCGGCTACCTATTCAAATGAAAATGACGTCGGCGTCAATTGAGATAAGAGTTTGGAGTGTGAGGAGGATTTTTTGCGTGAGCGGGTTTGTAAACAGAGTCTGTGAGGAAGAAAAGTTTGCCATATGAGGAAACATCGAGGAGGAGCGTTTATCGATTGAATATTATTGTGGTGATGATTTTGTTTTTGAACGGTGATTTGTAAGTCGTACCCATTTTCGTTGAGTCATACTTACAAGATTTCTTCACCCTTTATCGTTAATCTCATCGCATGCACTTTTTTTGGCGGACAACTGAAATTTTGTAACAATATTCGAGTGCATACGATGCAGTGCATTGCAAGTAGAGGCCGTGCAACGTTTTAGACTTATAAAAAATTCATTAGAGCCACTTTAGAATCCGAACACGTCTACTCGTTTATCGCACGCAAATCCAATAAATTACGCGTTTATGCGCGCAATTATTCAAAAAAAATTGTTTCGTACTCCGCTGTACTCATCTGACGTTAAATTCTCGATCTGAATCAGTCAAACTGAGGTCATTCTCCTCGTAATCAAAAAGGTGCTCAAATTTTAATTCGTGTACACCATAGAGTTTCATTCATCTCGTATAATACGGAATTGAACTCATTTCTACGTTAATTTTAGATCTTGTGTTCAATTTCAACTGATGCTGATGACTGGACAGATCGCGGAAATATTCTATCTCACTTTATGTTAAACTTTTCCGGATTTTATCGATTTACGTGTGCACATTTCTCGAAAATTTGGAAAATTTACATACTCGTGTACCCAGTGTGCAAACAGTTATAAAATTTGTAAATTTATAAAAATGACGTCATATTCTCAGACGAGGTCGTTTCGTTTTCTGCCGATTCTACATATTCGTGTTCGCGAATAATATTTCAGCGTTCAGGCGGTTACTTTTAGAATATCCTACAATATAGCGTAATATAGGTACCTTATAATTATTTGAAGCGTCCAACTGCGACTTCAACTTCAAAACGAATACCCACTTTATAAGTTCACCTTAATGAATTTTTTGTACAACAGTGGTATTCATCGCGAAATCGATAAGAATTACGTGATTTTATTAATTTTGATACTTATAGCTTTAATATTATGGGTTATGATGTGTGTACCGGAATTTTAAAGATTATATAGTGACGAGGTTAATTGATTGGTGAGATATTTTCCTGGAAAAAGTTAGAACATTTCCAAAAAATATGTATGACGTGAGGTACGTGAAAGGAAAAATGTTTTTCAAGCCCTATACGCGTTGAAAGAAACGTAAGAAAACTTTTTTCTACCCTCTTGGCGTGAGTAATCCTCGACCGTCGCGAAAAATTCGTAGGGCTTTTTGAAACAGAAGAAAAAAATAATATGCCGTCTTCATCGAATAACAATAACATCGGAAATATATTTTTTCTCCTTCTTTCTCGAGTGAAAAACATGAGCGGAAAATGAAGAGTATTCTCTTTCATACACGTGTTAGAAAACACGTTTACCTTCCTTTATCGCAGACTCGCTTCTGGTATCCTATGGATGTTTATTTTCTTTCACGAAGGCTTTATATTTATTTGTTCTTAATTTTTCTCGACGCTGGAAAATTAGTTGCGGATTTGGAGGAGTATTTTTTTGAGATCAAAGCGAAGATGCATTGAAAGAATACGCAAGGCCCGTTCGAAAACCTTGCTTCAACGATTGTTTTATATTGATCCAGTCACTCGAAATTTCGACGGATAATATTTTCGAACGCAAACCATTATCGTTCATTTATAACGATATTCGAGGAAATCCGGGCTATAAATCTTTACTAAGTTATGGTACGTGTAAACTCTTCCGCGAACTTTGGTCTATTGCTTTACGTTACGTACGGTAGAGCGGTGGCAGCATATGGTACGGATAGCCCACGGTCATGTATTTCGAAGCGAAATTCTTGACTAGATTACTAAATGCACAATTACGAGGGATCATTACCTACATCGCGTATGTAGACAATTTTTTGAAAATGAATAAATGTGGCTTCTCCACGTCGAATTTTGGCGAGGATAAATTTCTCATCGTTTGGAATATGATGTACAGTATGTATAAGCATTCTTTGAATTTTAACAAGAATTCTTTCAGAATACAGAATTCAATATCGTACAAGCGTTTAAATTGAGCCTCACGACGAATGCAACGAAGTATTGTGAGCTGTATAAGTTGAGAAGTGGTGCTAGAATAATTGAAAGAGATTTTATAATTTCTCTTCTTTATTTTCAACTCCTATAGTGCGGTGAAGTTGCTCAAATTTTGTACGAGGTGCGATTTGTACCTCTCGGTCTACGCCTACTGTAAATCCAAAAAGAGCCACATTTTGATCGTAAGAGTCCAGCCTTCAAAAATTTATATGATTACCACGAATATCCTAGTTGACCTATATTTTATAACATTAAAAGCAGTAGCTTTGATTTAAATATTTGAGTGGGAAAAGAGAAGAGGAAGATTGATTTTGACAATTCAACTCTTTTTTGATTAAGAAGCAGGAGTCAAAAAAATTTTCGATTTCCGAGCTATATATGAAAGATTTTTTGGCATAACCAAATGAATAAAGATCATACTCGTATTTCATGTCTTCTATAAGATGACATGCTTCGCTCGTTTGCTTCCCCTCTTGGTCCAGTATGTAAGTCTTCTTTAGAATGTGTTAGGCTAATGACTTTTGTAGGGCTCACTCGCTCCACTCGTTCGCCCTCTTCTTTGTCTTGTATAAGTCTGCTTTAGAATATGTTAAGCTGATGGCTTTCGCAGGGTCAACTTGCGGCAGTATTTGTCTACTGCTGCATCCTGATTCAGGCCTAGTAAAATGAAGGCTTTAGCCTAGTAGAGGTCTAGTAGATGCCATTTGGCCACTTGGACCTAGTATACTGTGTATGGAACCTTGTTTTGAACTTTGCTAGTATAAGCCATGGTGGGGGGGGGGGCGAGCGGTAGAATAACGAAGGCTTATGCTGTATATTAGGAAACTGAGCTATGTTAGTAATCAGTTTCTTAGTCTAGTATCAGTCTGGCTGTATAATGAAGGCTCAACCTACTACAGCAGCTTGATTTAGGGCTATTATAATGAAGGGTTTAGCCGTGAATATGTGTCCAGGATTTTGTTTGCACAGACGGATGGACGGACGGACGCACGCAAATTTCAAAATCAAGGTAGGGATCGGGATTTCAAAATTAAAAATTGTCAACTCCCAAGGTCATCTGTACGGACGCCCGGACGTATTTTCGAGATTTAGGGGGCAGAGAAAAGACATGACATAAGTCAACATGAAACATATCTCACTTCTTGGTCTGCTCTTAAGCTTATATTTTACTGGACCTGATATACCGTATACTAGGTTTATAGTAGCTAATGCTGTAGCCTAGTATGAAGGAGGAAGAATACAGTACACAGGATTCCTAGACCTCATACGAAGCTAGTAGATTAAAGAGAGACCTAGTTAGTTTGCTCTCCTCCTCCCTCTAGTATAAGTCCAACTAGTATAATCCCAGTATAGAGCCAAAGTCCCAAGGTCATCCGTACGGATCACCGGGCGCATTTTCGAGACGAGAAACATCAAAATAGAGGAAATTTCAGGTGAATGGACTGTAAAATATAAAAAATCTTCTGGCCTTACTAAATGGCCAGAGTGAACGGGATTCACTTGGACATAGACGCAATGGCGCGTAGGAAAATTGCTAAGTAATGCCTCGACACTATTACCTTCCTTCCCCCGCTCCAATAGCCGTGAGAGACTACGAAGAATTGAACTCCCATTTTGACATGTTCATGTCTTTGCTCTGGTCTTATCCTTATGGAAATTTTCATTGTGGCAGTGATTCTCAAATCTGCGAGTCCGAGTTCGCGAGTCTGAGGGGGCACCCCCCTCCCCTCGAAAGGCACTTAGAAAAATGTCGAGGATTTCGAGGTTTTCTCAGGGGAGGGATTCACTTACAACATCTGAAACATACTGAAGCAGGACGAACGAGCGGAACGAGTGAGGCCCAGTAATCTCATCAGCCTGAAATATACTAAAGTAGACCTACACTAGACCAAGAAGGCTCATTAGCCTAAAATATTACAAAGTAGACTTATTCTAGATCAAGCGAGTGTGCCGTTCTAAAGCCTTAGCCTAGAACTCTCAAATATGTTTGCCTCGCATTATCCACTACATATCAGATTGGGCAAAATTTTGAAAAAACATCTTTATCTTTTTGACTGCGCGAAGAAATCCAATGCCCAAAATATCTTGATTGACTCGACTTTTTGGGGGAGTTTTCTCTTCAATTAGGCCGGGCTCTTCGTTCCTTGGGCCTTCGATCTGCGTTCTACAACCCTATCACTGTTAACGGGTTGTTTGCTAGGTTGTATGATCCAATTCCTGAAGATGAGAAGAGTGGAGTGTATAGGTTAGAATGTAAAGATTGTAAAGGGCGTTTATATTGGGGAGACCGGTGAAGATTAGAGTCGATGAGCACAAGACAGGCTGGCAGGAGAGTAAAGTGGAAGATTCGGCATTCGTTGACCACCTAATTGCTAATGGGCACAGTTTCCGGGAGGGTTCTGAGGTGTTTTTCCACAAAGAGAGTTCGGCACGCAAATTTCGAAATCAGGGTAGGGGTCAGAGCAAAGACATGAAACATGTTAGAAATTCAAAAATATGTTGGCCCCAACACTTGCCCTGATATATGTATATTATGGTGTTTGTTCGCGGCTAAATGGCTCACAGGCTCATTCTTTCCGTTCACTGGCTCTCATTTTAGACTAGCGCAAGTTCAGTATAGCCTAGTATAAGTATTGTATTGTATAAGGCTATGATCAGTTTACAATATGGGCGTAGTATAGGACTAGCAACGAGATCCGACAAGGCTTGGTACGGAAAGTAGCTAAGGTCGAAAGGAAATTATATAACTCAGTAAAGACCTACGATAGCCTGAAAGTCGGAAAGGTCGACATTTCTTCGAGTATCTGAAGTAGGTCAAGGCAACTGATGACGTCATCAAGCGTGATAAAAACCGTGATAGTTTTCCAAGAGTAGTCTCAATCTTATTAGCATGATATAAAATGCTGAAATTCTTATCCCTATATATCTTCCCTGGTTACGTGAGTCGCCCTCCTCTCATACTTAGCTTATTGGTGGCCGGAATTTTTCCTGATATGTATATATTATGGGCCCCATAAAGTTCGCGCAAATTACCATAAAAACCACCGGAGGCAGATGTTCCCGTTAACGCATACCTTACCTACCTTCTTACTGATTAGGTCTATGAAGGCTTTGTCGCCCCCAAAATTACGTCAGGGATGACTCGAAGTTTCCTTCCACGGTTTGGGCAGCTGCTCCTTCCGATGATCTGCGCACTCCAAATGCAAAGGGGAGATTTAACCCCTCATATCCACTCGGTAGTCGATACGCTTTTCAGTGTCGAAGTCTCCGCTGACACAGAACTCAGAAGACGTACTAATCAACGAGCCAACAAAAATGAAACCTGTTGCGCAGTAGAGCGCTAAAAGAAGCCCCTGATGAGAAACGTGAAAGTGGCGAATACACCCGGCTTCAGGGTCGAAATTTTCCCTTAAACCGTTCTCAGTTTCCCACCCCCTCGATACCGCAAGTTGTTGAAAAGAATATGAATGACGGATGGCAGACTTTTTTCTAAAATGACTCCACATAAAACAGATTCCTTGTTGAATCGGCGAAGTTGCAATATCCCATATTATACTCGTCAGGTTCGAACAATTTTGAGATCCTAAATTAGGTGAGGACCCTTCGAGAAAAAGGAATACTTAGACGTCTCTTGCCCAGTAGATTGCAGATCAAAAATATATTTTGCAGCTTGTGTCAAATCCCTAAAGCGAGACTCGAGAATTCGAAGTAGGTCAAGGCCTGAGGTTTCCAGGAAGTACACTTTGAACAGAAAGGGTTAATAATTTATATTGAATAAGGAGCAGTCAAGATATTGAACAAACAATAAATGGAAACAAATTAATTAGAGTGAAATTGAGAGCTCGCAACGTACGCAATTTAAGCACAAGATTACCGATCGATTTCAAGTCAATTAAGATCAAAGAGTCAGAATGAGGCAGAGTTGACCAGATGAGAAGGCCACGTCGATTTTGAGTCCGTATCCGATTCGAGGTCGATCTGACGTCAGGTTGACAGCGACGTAGAGTGGATACGATTCATCGGAATCCAATCGCAAAATATTCACCGTACGTAAAATATCAGAACATGTCCGAGCACGATTAAAAAATTGGCATTAATCATCCCGACTACTCGAGAGAATATTATATTATTCAATATTATGAAGAAAAGGACAATATTTCTTAATTCATGATAAAAATATCTATTGACGGAGTCATTCATTGTCGTGTCCCTCGTATACAAGTATAGACTCGATGATACGTCTGCGGTTTGGGTTTTTGCCGAATGTGTGCGTGAATCAGTTCTTTACACGTTTTTTTCTGTTTTCATCGGTCTGACCGGAATATATCTGGAGGGTGCACATCCGAGTAAGCGACTTAATAAGAGTGGTCCACAACCATGAACTCAATGGCAACGGTTTCCTAATAGAGATTACGATTTTACAATAAACATCTTTCGACGATACCTAGACATAGTGACTGACCTTCCTGTAAATAGTTTTGACTTATAGTCGGCTGCGAATTTCGAACATAATACCAATCATCACTAGATTACCAATTTATCAGCAGTATTTCACCTATATTTTAAAGAAAAAAAAGATGAAGATTTATACCGAAGAGAAGAGTAATTTTTTTTCAACTTGTATGCTCCGTAGACCTCCAGAAATATGTACTTGTATCACTGTGATCGTAATAAATAAAAACTTGAACACATCATCTAAAATTTCCTTCATAAGAATTTAATTTTTTTTTTGTGTCTTCTCGTATCGTTGTCGTTTTTAATTTTCGGAGCACGTTGAAGTAATATCATAAATGTCCGAAATAGAAACAAATAATAATTTATTTTGCACACGATTCTCTATCAAACACAAAATGTGTTTAAGATAAACATCTAAGTTGTAACACGAGCTATGAAATTTTATAGTTGCACTACAGTAGATTATGACTACAAGATTATAGTGGGCTGCGATTTAATACAAATTAACACCCTAAATCTCTCACAACAATGCACCCATATTATGTAAATTTAAAGCCTTCGCCCGAGTAAACAAATCATTTTTTATTATCTAGATCGCGTATTCGTAAACTAATGCATGAGTAAAGAATACCGGTTAACAGGTCACTCGATTTTAAAATAGTGCATTGGCAGAGATTAATGAAACTTTCGTTTTTGACCAGCGCTACTATATTGTACACGTATAAATGGATGTTTAAATACGTGTACAAGACTTTGCGAATTCTAATATGCTTGGCAGGAGCTATAAATAGAAATAAATGGTGGATGATTCTGGAAAAATAATGAGTGATTTTTATCGATGAGATCGGGTTGGTATATCGTCTTATGGTTGTAGCGAGGGATATAAGATCTCGCAAACACGTGTAAAACTTTCTCGTAGCTCGGATGCAGAATTTTGGGCTTTTATGAATTTCTCAAGTTATATTGATATGAAATCGAGAGTTGAAGAATGTTCAAACTAGCCCGACCCTGCTTTTGAAAAACAAATTTTTCTTCAAGCGTCTTTCGCTGATCTATTTCTCGATGATAGAAAATTTTTCAAATCAGCTCAGAAGGTGGAAATTTTTTCACTGTTGTGAATTTGACCAGCGATCATCAACAAGTCCCACTTTGGTATAAACACTCTAGCTATAGCCTAATCTATTCGTTGAAAAAAATTATATAATCTAATACAAGTTTGTCTGGCAAGGAAGGAATTTATTCACATGTTTGTCATCAATCATTGTGAACAACTCGATTTTTGTTTCCTTCAAGTTATACTCGAACGCAATTCTCTCCTGGACATTTTTTGGGGAAATCGAGGCAAATTAAAGAATCACATCGCCAAATTATATAATTATTTATGTTCTGTATAATTTTTCACATTATATAATCGGTTTTAATTAAGCTGCATATAGGTTGTTTTAGTCAAAGCACTTTCATATGAGTTTTCAAGTAATCAAATTATGATCAAGTCTAAGGAAAATTCGACTTTCAACTTTTTGAAAATTTTTCAAAAATTCTGTTGAACTATTGGGATTTTTAATTTTGTTTGTTTCATCCTATTCTACAGAATTGAAAATGACTGAAGAAAAATGCTGTGGAACTTTATTTTCGAGACTCCACGTACTGCTTGTTAAAATAAGAAGAAAACTTTATTTCTAAGATACGTACAGCTCGAGCAATTAATTATTCAGTTTTGTAGGCTTATACATTGCGCGCCATCATCATCCCCTTTCAGACATCAACACTAATGCTGCCCACAGTTGCCACGCTTTGCAATTCAGAGTATTTAAGACGCAGTTGGGAGCTAAATCCAAAAGCTGAAAACTAGCAGTATTTTGGAAGAAAAAGCTGAAGCTAAAGCTAAAACTTGCCTATGTTGTGGCTAAATCTAAAAAAATTCGAATTTTTTGACTGACTTTCAGCTTTAAAAGGGTTGGGTAATTTCTTACAATTTTCTTCCAAACTTTTCCGTTGAAGTGCTGCGCATTGTATTTTCAACTTTTCAAAAAAAAAATTACTCTCAAATTTTAAGAACGGGATAATCGACAATTGGCAGAACTAGTTTCATATTTGATATGCTCTGTGTCATATAGTCCCTGTTCTCCTGTTCTGGTTCTCTTCTCAGGCTGAGTAGCTGGCAAGCTGCTGGCCTGTCGTGGTTTCGCCTACTTACTCCTTGGCAAAATTTTTGGACCGCTGGTTCAAATCTAGAGTAGAATTTGAGTCCTCCTACTCTGTGAAGAATTCGGTCTCCCTGGCTGATGGGCTTAAAGACGATATTCTTCTCCCAGGAACTACCCTATGCTCCTTTGATATGGTCCAGTTTATTTCCCAATATTCCTAGAGCTAATGCCATGCAACATATGGGTGACCTTTCAGCCCATTCAAATATCTGTCACAAAGAATTGACAGAATTTTTCAATTGGCTCAATATCTGTTGGCCTACCAATTTTTGTAAATTTGAATCAAAATTTTTGGAGTTTCCCTAAGAGGTTGGCATTCCTATCGGCTCCCCTCTGGGTTCCCTCATTTCGGAGGTTTTTATGTCTAAATTCGAGCTCAATCGTTTTTCCACTGGCCATGTTTTTGGATCAAATATATTATTGGCACAGGTACGTCGACGATGTGTTGTGTACGTGGGCTTGTCCCCGGGATCTCCTTTTGGAGTTTCTCAAGTATCTAAATAATCAGTATCCTTCCATTAAATTCACGTTGGAAGTAGGCGGTTTATCTATTAACTTCTTGGACCTAACTATCTGCAATAGAGACAGCGCCCATGAATTCGCCATCTGTAGGAAAGATACTTCGACCGATATTACAGTCCACGGCAGATCCTTCTCCCCTGTTGCTCACAAATTTGCAGGTTTCAACAGCTTTATCCATCGGCTGACCAGTATTCCGTTGGGTCAGCTCGCCTTCCAAAGGGAGCTTTTGACTATAAAGCACTTGGCCAGAGTGAATGAGGTCAACTTGGATGTCGACCTCATGGTTAAGAGGAAGTTGACTCATAAATGCCTAGACTCTTTTACCTCCCTTCCCCGTAATCTGACCCTAGATAGTAAGAAGCGTTGGATAAGGCTTCCGTTTTTGGGAAAGTTCTCTTCTCAATTGGGTCGCGTCTTCCACCCAATCTTAACACTGTAAAAAGTCTATTTGTCCAGCTAAAGAACCCTATCCTATTGCTCGAAAGAGGCGGGTGGAGTGTAACGACTTGTGATGGAATCTATATAGACGAGACTGGCCGCCAGCCTAAGATTAGAATAGAGGAGTATAGCATAGGAAAGCGTGGGAAAAGAAGAATTTGGGGGATTCGGCTTTTGTGGGCCATCTTATTACTAGTGGCCATAGTTATAAAGAAGGGTTCGAAACCCTTCTCCTTAGAGAGAGCTCGTACTTCAATTATTTTAGGAGGAGATTGTTACGAGTTGTAACCCACATATCTATAAAGCCTCTACAGTGCCCAATTAAACTAAATTTTTAACTCTATTCCTACTTTTGAATGTTTACCTTAAACCTTTTAGGGTATGCAACTCTGTCGTTTCTAGAAATATTCACTATAATATGGTCTTCCTCACCCTCTCACTCAGCTCTTCTCATTCTGGTAGGTTATTGTACAACTGTCAAACATTTTAATTGTGCACGCTCCACGAAAGGTTGATGGAGTGTGGTGGGAGAGGGCTCGGGAAGACATTGAGCGAAGTGAGCCCTAGCATTATTTGAATTGCAATAGATTTTTTTTTCTTTGGTCATTATATCATATAATCTTCGGAAGATGAGAGATAATATTGAGAATAGAGTTTGATACGTTCCTTACTTTAAAGAAAAGCAAGAGACAATCTGAAGACGAAGGTGACATACTATACAAGTGCACAAAATGTTCCGTCATAAATTAGGACTTCCTCAAGCACGTATGAAGACCTCGTTTTAATTCAATTCTATTATTCCTACTCGCTAGCAGTAAATCGCGCTAGTGTAGGCAAACAAATATACGTATAAAATATGATACTCGCTGTATTTTCAAGTGAAAATTACCTTGAAATCGTGACAACTAAAAATGGCAAGCGATTTGATTGTCGTTGAATACTAACAGCATAATTGAAGGGTTTGATCAACGAGTGTAAGAATGCAACAATACTTTTTCTTTTTTAGTAATTTCGGTTCCGAAGAAATGCACGACCTGTAAAATTTGATTCACGTTCAAGATGAAGTTCTTACCTATCATCTGTTCAATATTGGAAAAACGACAATCGGTAGATGAATGTATGTCCATACATCCGGGCGTCTTGTGGTAGGAGTTTTTTCCTACCGAAGCAAACGGAATATGCAGAAAGACTTGAATGGAGATTAATATGCCTGATAATTAATGTTGACCAATAATAATGAGCCCTAGAGGAGGTCGTTTAGATTCGCGAAGTTCGAGGTAGCGGCTGACCAAGAAGTCATACATTATTAGTAATAGACGACGTTTTACACACTTCTGTTTTACACGCACTAAACTAAAGAGTGGTCGCGGTTACCCTGCGCGTAGTTTGGGTCCATAAAGTGTACGTATGTACGAGAGGCGTAAAAGGCGGTTTGTGAAAGATCAACTGTATTACGGATTTATGAGCGATGAGATCATGTTTGCATGAAAGATGACAAGGAACTGAGAGATGATTTGCCATAATGGGCGCATATTACTGGCGGCTGTACACTTCGTATAAGATATTACGTATATGTAATCATTTACAGCGATGATACATCACAACCTTGAATCAACGTTAAACTAGTTTTTACATTATTTTAAAACAGCCTTATCACGTAAATTGAAATATATATTTTTTTTATGTTATTCCTTCGATGTTTTCTCGTTAATAATTTTCATATTAAAACAAAGGTTGCAAAGCGCGAGACCTACAAAAATATTGTGCATACATTAGAAAAAGTTTACCCCATTACTCTGGAGTTGTAATTCACTTCTCGTGGTCATAGTTTACGGCAGACGCATTCTATGTTTCTGCTGAAAGGAGATTCAATAATATTGTAATCGAGAGACGAATTCGGTCATTAAAAACCTTTTTGCACCGCCGCTATTGCGGAATTCACGCCGCCGCCGTGCACCAAAAGAGTGAAATTTTCGCCGTTTCCGTTCTCTCAAAAGCTCGCGTTTCCGCTCTTTCTACCTGACTCTTGATGGATTTCACATTACATAAGCGTTGTAAAAACTTTTTTAAAATAGGCTTTACGAACTATACGAATTCATACCTTCCGCATTAAATTTTGGAAATGCGTCTTTGAAAAAAACTCTATACTCTATCACGGTACGCCTTCGAGATGTGTGTGCGTGTTTTTCGTCGATGGCACTCTTCTTTTCAATGCAGTATCGAAAACCCTTAATACAATACCCTTTTTAGAGCGTTCTTCGTGGTCATTATAAGATGAAAGCTCGAACTACAGTTGTTCTTTTCTTTTCCAATTTTACTGATTCAAGGAAGCAGGTTTAAAGTCATACTCGTTCTTGACAGGAAACGTAGGCATTCTTGGTTGCTGAATAGGAAAAGATTAATTAAATCGTGCGCGCAGAAGAAATTAATGAGGATTTACGGCTTCAAAAAAACAAATGACAGTCCTAATACCGGTACCCTTAGAAATAGAGACGCCAAAAAGAAATCATCCGGCGACGTTATGTACTACATTTTAGGATAGGCATACTCTGAAGCATCACGTGGGAAGGGGGATAAATGGGAGAGGTACGCCCGCGTCAATCACAAAACTATAATCTACCAATAATGTAAGGGCTTGAGCAATCATTCATTTCAAGTCCTCGTAATTGTTTTTATATTTTATTTTTGATGAAACTCGAGCTTCTGGTGAAAAATTTACAGCCTACATCTAGACCTTAAAAAACCAGATCTTGTAAAATCGTGATTATTCCAGAAAATTGATGATACTCTATACTTCTCATGTTGAATACATCTCTATCTTGTCATTTTGGATCACAAGAATAGGATCGTTAGGTTTATTGGATGATCACTGACGAACGTATTTGTATTTATGTTTCAGGTATTGCTAGTGATACTGAATGTTTCGTCAACTCCGGCTGAATCTAAAAGGGCTGCTCTCGTACAGAGACCAACCGCCTATGATAAAGAAATCATCGTCGACATTAATGATCCCTATAAAAATCAATATCATGAACAAAACTTCAAAACTAGTAAGTAAATTCTTCTTCCTCTTCGCAGCATACATTCTTTCTTGTTCGAAAATGGATCTTGTAACCGTAGATAAGCTTACAAATGGTCCTATCTGAACAAAATCAAGTCTGTAGGATATTTCGAAATTCTGGTGGTTTTTCGTGATACAATAATACTTTTCACAGGCTCCTACGTTTTTGGCTACGAACTCGGACCAGATGGTCAATTTCATCACGAAAACCGTGGTCCAGACGGCGTTACGTATGGATGCTACGGTAATATTGAAAATGATGTTGGCGTACGCGTCACCCACTACATAGCTGACGAGTACGGATACCGACCCATCACACCTGCAGAAGAAGTGGATATCTATAAGAATATCGATCGAGGTATCGGTAATGAGAAATCCATCAATGAAATTGAACCAGGAAGCCATCATTCGAATTTGCGTTTCGGCAAATTTACTCCTTGGGGACAACTTTACTTCCCGAGAGGATGCAGTTCCGTTCGGGCGCGCAACGGTTCTGTAATTTACTTCCCAGGAGTACCCAAACTACTGAATAACGCCGAATATCCGAATCCACCATCCTACCAAGGTACTTGACTAAAAGAAAACTTTTGCATTGTTTTCCTTTTCATGCGAAGCCCTAAATGGTACCGTTCATTTTTAGGATCTGGAGAACTCGGAGGAAGCCCTAGTGAACAATTTTCATCAGCCGTTAAACAATCACCCGCTCGACAACCAGCCTCTCAACAACCTTCAGGAGCTCGGCAGTCATATCCTAATGACGGCAGATATTACCCTACAGACGAAGGAAAATACGTTCCGGACAGCAGAGGACAGTATGTATGGGACGGTACCGGCCAGTACGTTCCTGGATACTGGCCAGGAGATGGACCAAATGGGCCTAATGGACCAGGTAATACTGAGATACATCGCAAACAGCATTCTCAACTAGATTATATTGACAAGGATTGCAAGTTTTGAAAAATCTACTATTCAGCGAGCTGGGCGTTGATTTATGAGTTATTTTTGCAGGTGAAGGACCCGGCGGACCAAATGGTCCAAATGGACCAGGAGAAGGTCCAGGAGGTCCCAATGGACCAGGAGAAGGCCCAGGAGGACCTAATGGACCAGGTAAAATCATTTTTATAAAATACAATATCTCGAGTATAGTTTTTGTGAATATTTTAACAGAGAACCTATTCCATGGAGGATGTTTTTGAAAATTTTGGCATTCGACGTCTGGTATCCGGCAAAACCTGATCCATGACCTGAGTCATAATATATGGTCTTTCATGCCATAGTATAAGATAGGACCTTGAAAAAATTCATATAGGCCCTTCAATTAAGACTCCAAATTTTGTAAAATTGATTTGACCCGTAGAAAAGGTTCTCCAAGTTCCACCTCCAACTTTGTTAAGGACGCCGTCGTTTCATTCAATCTGTTTCGATCTCATAAATTTACAGGAGGACCCAACGGACCAGGAGGACCTGACGGACCAAACGGACCTGATGGACCAAACGGACCCGATGGACCCGATGGACCAGATGGACCAGATGGACCCCCGGGACCACCAGGACCCCCCGGGCCACCAGGGCCACCAGGTCCACCCGGACCACCAGGACCGCCGGATTCATTTCCACCTTCACCAGTCTCTCCCGGAAGTCCAGGTGATGTAGGACCTCCAGGACCACCGGGACCCCCAGGACCAGGTTCTCCAGGAACACCAGGTTCACCCGGAACACCTGGTTATCCAGCTCCCGGATCTCCTGGCACACCAGGGCACCCAGCCCCAGGATCTCCTGGAACGCCAGGCTACCCAGCTCCTGGTTCTTCTGGAAGGCCAGGTTATCCAACATCCGGATCACCTGTTTACACTTTTCTTCCCGGTTTTCCAAAAGATTTAGAAGGAAACCTTTCAGACGCACATGAGTATCTCCCTCCTTCAAATGAGTATTTACCGCCAGATAATAAAGTGGAAGTAAATTCTCCTTATTCTCCCGGAGCCTATGGAACTAGTGTGGTGAATTCCAAAGAGAAATTAACGCCGGAAACACCATTAACGTATCCATCGGAACGTCCTGTGATTGTGCATTATCCAGTAATACCACAATATCCAGCCAACTCCATTTACCGTACACCAATTCCTGTAAAACCCGTCACATTCTCAGTTCCGCAACCGACACCTTGTCAATATCAAGCGGGTAAGTTTATTTGCGTTTGTTGATTTGCAAATTGGGGTGTGATGCTGAACATCAAAAATATTATCAATATTCATTTCAGGTGTTTATCCTAACGTACAACCATGCGCTCAGCCCACTGCAAAACCTGCTTTCAATTTTTACAATAACGGATTCAAAAGCAGTGGCAACGGAGCGTATCAGACTCAAGCTACTTCGACGGTCAATTATGGCACAACAGGACAACAAGGTGAATAAGCTCGAAAAATTATTTTTCAAAACATATTTGTAGAGGGTTTTCTTCATGCCTGGAGGTCACCAAATCAATGCAGAGTGATAAGCTAGCTATTTTTTAACTATTTTGAAAAATGTAAAAATTTTGGAGAGTTGTACGTGAAGACTCGCAGGAACAGAAGCACAAACGCTGAGCAAATCTCACTGTTATAGGTATTAATAATATTTATTTTTTGATTTTCTAAGAAAGGTGAGAATCCTAGGTGTTCAAAAAAACTCTCCGTTCCTTCATGGTAATTTGTGACTTGTTCTGGAATAAGGGCTGTTAGCATCAAGTACCTGTGCCAGGGAAAGGGTAGCAGTGCTACCTAATATTTTCAAAAATCCCTATACGTCATTTTTTGTAAGACCTAAAAACAGATTTTGACAGACTCACCGATCAGGAGAAGGGTATCTCTTAAATAAGTGACTGAGGTACTTTTCCCTTGATCGACTCGATGTTTGCAGGAGACTGCAGTATCAGCCTATAACGACCAGGAGAAATGTATCTCTCGTGTAACTGTCTAAGGTACTTTTCCCTTGAGCGCAAGAGATTCGTATTTTACGTAACATCCTTACTTTTGAGGACCAAAAATCCATAGATCTAGCAGCACTGAAGGGTAGCAATTGAACTTTGGTTTCGCCTTCCAGGGAGATTTGCTTTTTGCTGCTAGTTGCCCTTATCTTGGAATAAGTCACATTTTTTTTTTGCCATTCATGTGTCTTTGGGCTGAGGGTCAGTCGGAAGTATATCTTATGACTGGAAATGACTAGCTGACATTTTTTGGGTATCATTTCTCTAAAAACTTTCTGTTCTTTTATCAAAGGTTTCTATCAACCATCGTCATCTTCGTGGCAAGAACAAGGAGGATACGGTTACAAAGTTGGCGTCGGTAAAGTTGTAACAGCCGGTTCAGCGGGCTCCAGTACTCGTGAGTAGTCATGACTATTGTATTTTACGAGAAGATTTCACCTTTTCATTTCTTCTGCTTATTCATCAACTCTTGATTTTCTTTTTTTTCTTTTCAGCCACTGTCCCTCAAGAACAACGAGTGAATTACGACATTAGCACGACAGCAGTAAACGAAATCGACGATTCAACTGCGACTGGCACTCCATTCGATACGTCTTCTCCTTTTCCGAGTAAAACTACACCTTCTGGTACGACCGGCGTTTCTTATCACCACCTTATGATTGGAATTCGATCACGTTATTAATTTTCCAATTTACTTTTCAGTGTATACCGGTACACCAGCTGTATACTCCTCTTCTACAAGACCTCCATTCCAGTTGAAACCAGGTTGGTTTGACAACATTAAACCCGTACATGTGACTATACCACAATTTACTCTTCATATAACAATATTCTCAAATGTACTTTGCAGGTGTTTCAGTAACATATTCGGGAGCCCCAGTTGTACCAGTCAAACCACAAGTATACGACGCTTACCAACCTAACCAGTTTTACAATCTTCCAGGGCAGTTCGACGTTAATTACATCCAACCGATTCCCCCGTCACCCCCTCCTGTGCTCAACCCAGCGTTTACTATCAAGCCAGACCGCAAACCGTTCTACATCCACGTTAATCCAGTTTATCCTACCTCCGATAAATTCAACGCTTTTGTTCCATATCCACAAATCAAACCAATCAGCTCATCACCATCTCCCGTACCAACGTCCTCCATTTTCACAACCGTGACCGACAACACCGAAGGTTCAACGAGTACACTGACGCCCACTCCGGAGGAAACACTACCTGAGACTACTCCATCATCATCCACTGCGCCAGACAATACCGAAACTCCAGCAATACTAACGACTACCGCTTCATCAGAATCCGTTAGACCGTTTGAAGTAACCACCATACAACCGAGTTCCGAATCATCCACCGAATTGAGATCTAGTCCAACGTTTAGATATAATGTGCAATCATCGACTAATAAATTCTATCCTTCTAGCACTCCTTTCACACCAAAAGTATCCGTTATTGTACCTTCGTCTCCAGCACCCTATGGTAGAAAGATTCCGTCCTATCAACCGCAACCGTATCCAGGATTCCGTTACCAGACAGCTTTTCCTCCCGCTGTGGGACCAAAACAGGGTGGTGCTCCGTCTTTCTACAATCGCATACCGGATATCGAAAATCAGGTATCGGTGACACCTAAATCGACCAACGTGATACCTCTTTACCAAAATCCAGCGCAATGTCCATGCTATGTGATGACAAAGAATGAAGAAGGTCACACTTCCAGTACCACTCAAAGCCCTGTAACTACTTTGAATAATCCTCCCGCTGGTATTCTGCTTTTGGTCTATCCCCTTTGCCCGGGAGATTCGGTAGAAAATGTGCAGAAGATCCAACCTAGTTTATCGTCCGCCTTTATTATTCCGTATTCGTGCAATAAATGCGGCCAGGGTAACAACGATCAACAAATCTCAGGTTTACAGCAGTTTCGCAGTGTACAAGAGGCATTCTCTCAAGGGGCGGAAACGTTCAACAAACCTACGTTAATTTTGAATACGCAAAATTCACAACCTCAGAGACAAGTGCCTGCCCGAGTTGACCATCCTGAAACTGATGGAGGCTATCAGTACTGATGAGAACCTGCAGACGACTCGAGCGAATAACGATAAAAGTATCAAAAAATTTTAAACGTGTTCATCAAGGTCAAATTTCGGCAGTAAGGTATTCGTGACGAGAAGAACAGAAATAAAGTATACGTAACTTCTTGACTTTTCGTCCAATTCTGAGAAAACACTGTAACTCGGCTGTGAAAAAAATCTGCATACGTGATGAGTCGCGCAATCTCCCCATCTCCCACTCGTTCGAAAGAAGAAAAATCGAATGCGCGACATCAGAGAGTAAAAATAAACTGTAATATTGAAAAAAGATTAATATTTTAAGAATTTTAATCGTAGACTGTAATATTTTGTATCTGTATTTTGTCCAACCTTGCTGCCATTACAATAATCTCACTTTATTTTGAGTTGGTGCCAAGTAGAAAAGTTCGGTATTTAAAAGAATTTTCGCGCGACGAATTTTGCAACAGTTGCGCCCGAATAATTTTTTCGCACATTTTGTACCATTAATTTTTATCTTACATTGCCGCATTAAATTATTTTAGTTTTTACATTCATATTATAATACCTATAAGTTATAATATATTATTATATTTGAGAATAATTCGCACGTCGTGAAAAAAGCGAACTGTGCTCTTATAATGGTGTACGATAAATTGTTTCTGTTCGTTTTTTTTTTTTTTTTTTTTTTTTTTTTTAAAGATACCTACATGCATTTCTTTTCCTTAAAATGAATAAATATTTATAATGTTGTTTTTCATACTTTTGTGATATTTTCAATGTTACAGTAGGTTTTACGTGTACCTCGTATTATAGAATTATTTAGTATATTATAATATGTTTATTTGTGTATTGTGTAGGCTTTATGGAAAATACATTTTACGAATAAATACGAATTTCTAATTAGTTATTTATCGAGGCCGTTGAATATTTCCTGCATGTTATACCTGCTTTCGGATTTCGCTATACAGCTGCCTGTTTCATAATTTCAAAATCGTACCATTCGTAAAATTTTATTTTTAAATGTTCACGTCCGATTTCGTGCGTACAGCATGGTCATCGATTTCGTCTCTATACTTCCTTATTTTTCGAAACGCATAATGTCGAATCGAGTGGTAATATAAAATAATGAGTCGACGTCTCTACTCGTTCAATCAAATTTCCTCGATTCTTTGCGGAATTGTTATAATCGTATACCGTTAGAAAGTATTGTTTCGAAGAGACTATTACAGCCCCTTCTCGTTTTCAAGTCAAAACTACTCGTCCTTATAGAAATGCAAATTGTTTTCGAAAAAACAAATTTCGAATTTTCACTCTTTATTTCCTGTCAACCGAGAAATTAGATTTATGAAATCAGAATCGAATCGATGGAAGAAGGGTCTAATTTTTATTTGTTTATTCTAAGCAGTCTCTGTCGTACGTGTTTAGCAAATTTGCTTTTCTAACGATAGATTTTAAAGACTGTACGTAGAGATTATTATTAATAAAAAAACAAGACGGACGAAATTACTTCTACCCTTCTCTCATTTAGCCCATTTCAATTTCGTTAGTCACGTCTCGAAGCATTCCATTTAAAATCCAACTTCATGAGTACCCTTCACAGCGAGTCGAGATCTCAAAAAACGAAAGAAACAATAAAAAAAAAGCACAGTTTTATTTACTTCCTTCCGTACTCATAGCGTGAATTTTTTTTCTTCGGTTCAGCGATCTAAATTTTCCGAAAATTTTGCGCTGTTGTCCAAAAAATTTTCCGTACTTAGCTAATTGAGTTTGTTCGTGGCTCGTGGTATCTCTTTCAAGTTAGGCGAGCATCAGAGAACCTGTCTCATGGGCGATTTTTATTGACTTCGATCATACTCGTATGAAAAATCGTAATTTTTTCAATAACTATAATATCTGTTGGGTTATCAAGTCAGGTACCTAGCCCTTTCCGATATCCCACTTTTCTCGATGGGCGGAATGGTGACAAATTCCCCTCGCCTCGTGCAAAATTGACCCCCTATGTGATATTGAGGTGTTCTAGGGAAGGCGGTCTCTTTCTCATTCGAGAGAGGTCTTCTTTCACCAATCGTTGCATGGTCATTTGGACCAATTGTGCGAGGAACACTAATTGCTCGGAAATCGCTATTTTAACAGGGAACCGGTTCTACGCAGTGGATATTTGATTTATGTGGCTCAAAAGGCAATATTCCTCTCAGACATATGGTTGGAGTTTTCTAAGCTCCCATTCTTCGAGGTCGATTTCTACAATTCTTTTCTTAATATCTGTTTTATAAAGGATGTTTTGATGGAAATGTCCGCCATTCACCATCCACTGTCCTTCCGACAAATTGTGGCTCCCAAAGGAGCGAGGGCCTTAATCTACTTTAGAAATTTCTCCAAATTTCGTCTGTAGAAGGGTGAGTCTAGGAAAGTTTTTGACTCTCAGCCAAAGTTGTAATTGGTCTCTTGAGAATTTCCCCGGAAAGACCTCCTCACCCGGTTAAATCGAGGTTCCCAAGAAGGCGAGGACTGTCGACTTGATTTCGACCCCATATCGACCTGTTTTTTTCTGGAACTTCACTATTCGCAGATAAGTTCTGCATTCATAGTTACTTAAGGAGGAATTAACCTACTATATTTTTGAGAAGCAAGCTACCGATTAGAACGGTCGAGCAACGAAATCGACTTCATATCGACGTCGAATATACAGCGAACGAAATCTCATGTATACTTCAAGTCGACTTTATTTTGACGTCAATTCATTACTCAAAATTGACTTGATTTTGGGACGAGTGAAATTCGTAATTATTCATTTCCGAAGTTGATATAGGGAATATGCAGAAGAATCATCTACTCCAAATCGACTTCTTGTCGACGTCAAATATGAGTACATAATTAAATTCTGTTTACTCATAATTGACTTAATTTCTACGTCGATTGCAGGACTTTGGTTGAAACACATGAGTCGATTTTACTGCAAATCGACTTTTTGTCGACGTCGATTTAGAGTTCATTAAACTCTCTTACTCGTGATCGACTTGATTTCTACGTCGATTTTGAGCCATACAAAGAACCCTTCACCCGGAATCGACTTCATAACAACGTCGATTGTGGGTCGATTTTTAGTCGTAGAAAAAGCCTCACCTCAAATCGATTTGATAACGACGTCGATAGGGAGCCGATTTTGGGTCGAAGGCCACCGTCCACCTCAAATCGACTCGAAAACGACATCGCTCTAGAGTTCTAGAAAACCGCTTACTTTAAATCGACTTGATAACGACGTCGACTTGCGGTCGATTGCGGTCGATTTACGGTCGACATTCCCCGGAACTATTTCGATTGGAAATCGACGTCGAATTTGTGTCGATTACTTATCAAAATAAAGAGTCGACATGGTTCAACGGGATTGCAATAAATACAAGCTCGGATTCTGTGGTATTCATCAGTTCATCTCGGAAGTCTTCTTGGAATGCGTTTCATAACTCAGGGACCCATGAGGAAGAATTTATTTTGCCAGAAATTGCTAGAAATGAGGAAAATGCCTGAAATGCGAGAAAACGGCTATATTATTTAAAATTATTCTACAATATGAGGAAGAACTACATAATTTTTACAGTGGAAACGACGCAAAATTCACTCTACATTCCGGAAATGAGAGCTTTGAAAAGCTTCATTGCGGGAGTAATGCAGTACTCACAAGTGCGCAATTGATGAGCCCAGCGCACAGTGGTCGGAAACTGAAAAGAGATGAACTTTTGCCGAAAAATGAAAGTTGTTGTTGGATATGGAATAATATGTAATTCATTAGCTTTTAGGACCTTTCAACCTTTCAGTCTATTTTTGAAAAATTCAACCGACTCATCATTTCCCCATCATGAGCCCATCGTTTAAAAAGTTCCAAAAATTCATTAAATTACTTTAGCAACAAAAAAACAAGTTATTTCCGGCCATGCGATGCTTCTGTACTTTTTTTTGCAAATGATGACATTAGAAAACAGCATATCAAAAAATTAACATATATGAATGTAAGGTTGCCTATGCATGCGCCTTTAAAGGATTGAACGTTTGATTGATTTAGTTTCGTAGCACGCGCTTCAAAGCGCGCCAAATTGGGTATCGTGAGGACAGCGCATTGCGTCTAAACTGTGCTTGCGTGCGAAAAGCCGCCACTTTGTCTGCTACTTTTGTTCAAAATTGAGTAATCCGCAAATAATTGAAATAGCTTCTTTTCTTTATTGTTGCATGCCTTTTTTCCTTCTGTAATCTTGAAAAAAATAATTATATCAAGTTTTTAGAGGTAGTAACGCCGGGTGGCACCTGTTGGTGAGGGAATCACTCACAGAAAAAGTTCAAAAATGAACTCAACTTTGAAAATACCACAAGATTGCTTGCTTTTCTTCTCTTTTTATTGTACTGTAAATTGAATGTCAAGTTTTCGTTGGTAGTAGCCCTCTGTAGCAACTTTTGGTTGGGGGTTGAATCATAGGCAATGTCGACTCAAAGTCGACAGAATTTCTACGTCAATTCGACATCTTCACCAAAGTCCATAAAGATGCAGTCGATTTTGAAGGTATATCGACTGCATGACGACTTCGATCTGAAGTTGAATTATCGTCAACTCAGAAAACATTTTGTTCGATATCATGTTGACTGTATTTCGACATCTATACTCTACACTAGGGAGATGGAGCTCACGTGCTCCGAGTTGTTGCTCGTTTCCTAACATGACTGTAATCTGTTCAAACCAGTTTCAAGTCTTGTATTGTTGACCGTCGGATTAGTTACAGGCGAATCTATTCTTGACGAGAATAATCTGGACCCAAAATTTATCGTACCTTGCCAGTAGTATTTGAAAATACGAAGGCAATCTCAGGTCGGAACTAGAATCCACTTGTTGTAAGAACCATTAAAAAATTTACAGGCTCTTGCTCAGGGAGCAAGAGTTGCGGAAGACCCGCGACTTATGGCGTAGGGTTCAAGATTTTTAGTTTACGTACAATGGAAGCGTATATTTTATTTTCGGAGCAGGTTACAATTTATTCCTTCTCGGTTGTAAATACAGAAAAACATACTGTTTCCTATGTGTTTAACTTCTCTCTTCCTTTCCTCAAAGTCCCAGTGTTAAGGGTCAAAGGGGTCACAAATTTTTCTATATCCGATAGAAGGCTATAGAAGAACCAGGAATTTTTCCGAGTCCTAGCGTTAAGATTCCTGAGTGGGCCCCCACTAACTAAAGAGATAACAGGTCTCCCGCCAATAAGGGTCAAGAATTTCTCCAAGTCTCAGCGTTAGGAGTCGAGAATGTAACGAATTTTTTCAAGTCCCAGCGTTACGCATACGCGAACAGATTTCCTCTGAGGGCCCTCATCAACTAAAAGGATGGCGGGTCTCCCGCCAAAAAAATTATTCATCATCTGTTCAACCGATGCCGTTAAAATTTTTGGTCCGACTTCTCTTGAAATAGAGCTCATAAATTACACGACAAAACTTTTTCATTCATGTGTCTTTAACTCAATGCGCGACGGCGACGATTCTTATACACCACGATATGAAGTAACTCGCGAAATAATACATTTAAAAAAAAAAATGCTATAGCGTTTGAATTGCGTTTGACCCTCGACGTACTACAGGAAAATGCCACTCGAATATTAATTCCTTTACGAATTATTGTAGATAAAAAATATAAGTGCACGATTAAGAATCGCGTTATCAATAGCGAAGTTTCGAGCGTAATGTTTTTTTTTTTTTTACGAGTAAATCGTTCGTTAAAATCCGCGGAATCCAAAATTTACCGCTCGGAAACTCGATAATAACTTAGTTACCGTCCAGTTCCCTTTTTCCATTCTCACCTTCTCCCAGACTCTCCCGGAATACTACTCTCTGAAAAAGATAAGAAAGTACATATTATTATTCTTTCATGCGCGCAATACTTTAAAGAAGGGGGAGGGGGAGGACTATTACGCTTTATTTAAATGCGGTAAAAAAACAACGCGACTATTTTCAGTGTTTATTGTATACATATGTAAGTCGAAAATTTATTGGATTTTTTTTTTTTCGCAAAAGAATGTAGCATTTATTTTTCGATATAGACGATTATGTTCTTTCAAATGTTTCGCACTTATTGCGCGTTGCTACATCCTCCTCATTTAGAACTTTTGAATCGGTGCGCGCAACTTTACCGCGACGTTATTTGATAAAACATTCTCGTCGGCTAACAGCTTTTTATTCACACGATGGTCGTCTCGTACACGAGGTTTTCTCGCGTAAATTTAGAGTGATAACGCGTGTTACGTTCGTATGCGAATAGAAAACCGAAAGTTTCTGTAAACACTTATCTTTTAATCGGTGCCAATTATTTCGATGTTTTCGACTAAATTTATCATTTTGTCAGTTTTACTAGTTCCACCGGATAAATTGTGAAATTTCGCCGAACACTATAATTCTGTTTCGAATGAAACCTAATCCCAGCGATTCGGATAAGACAGTAAGTGCAAGCTTTCGTATTTTTTATTCAGCAAACTTTGACTGGAAAAAATGACACCATTTTATGATTTTTTTTTTTTTTGGCGTGAGCGTAAGCATTGAAATAATATTATACAAAAAATAAAACTGTACGTAAGCAAATGAATTCAAGATTTAAAATACGATAAGATGATTAAAAGCGGAATTAATTGTTTAGTTTTCTCTCATGGCGATCATCTCTATCTGAAATATAGGCACATCAATCGCGTGAGGACATTAAATCATCGATTTCATGGAGCATTAAATTTTGATGTTTCGACACCTTTGAAGGGCCACTGAAGATGTCAATTGACATTCATTTAATACTTTGAGAATTCACGTCAAAGAAGAAAGCTTTTGTCAATATCGCTAAGTGATGGCTATTCAGCAGATTGGTGGAAGGTGTCTATGTTATAAGATGCACATTAATTGAAGTGCATATCTTTCAAGATGTGGATAAAATTTCAATATGATCGCGTGATTAGGTCTCAATTTGACACGCTGATATTCTGGTTTAAGAAAAATTAAGCTTATAGAATGAGGATAAATTCTTTAAATACAATTTAAATATTGCAAAACTTTTCTGGCATTCAGAAGGAAATCACTGCGTCTTCAAGAACAGAGGCATTTTCGGATTCATTATTGCATCTTTAGTGTAAATTAAAAATCGGTCAGGATCACAGAAAAAATCTACGTAAAGCATTTTACTGACTTTTCGTAAGAAAAACGAGTTATTACACCCGTAGCAAGGTAGACAGGGGGAGGGGGGAAGTAAACTTCTTTGAAGTTCTGGAAGCCTTAGATCTTAATAGCAGAAAAGCATTGAAACAACACACCAGTAGATCTGTTTGCAGGCAGCAAAATTTTCTACAAGATTATATCATCTTGTGGGAAATTTTGTCACCTTTGAACAGATCAAATAAGTTGGTACTGCAAACTCTCGAACCAACGTTTCAAAATTAAAAAAAAGAAA
Organism: Aspidiotus destructor; assembly: GCA_035079395.1. Lineage (NCBI taxonomy): Eukaryota > Metazoa > Arthropoda > Insecta > Hemiptera > Diaspididae > Aspidiotus > Aspidiotus destructor. The sequence goes on along the minus strand of JAVHKZ010000018.1, from coordinate 39,624,799 downwards.
AAAACGCTAGTAATCATGATGATCATGACAGTGATCATTATTTTTGTGAGAATGATTAATATAATGTATGGTAATTTGTTACAAAAACGACCCATTTAGTTTCAAATTTGTTTTGTTTCCATTGAATAAAAAAAAAAAAAAAAAAAAGAAGGAAAAAACGAACCAAACCGGCTAACAAATATTAGAAATACAATGAAGAAACATTTTGTATCCTTTCATCTGTTGACATGTGCTTGTTACTCCTTTTTTTTTTTCTTTACATGTTATTTTATAATTCCCAAGGTTTGTACTTAGTCATCGTGAGAAAGTACCTACCTATTTCAATATTGCAAGTTTTAAATTTCCATGTTAAGAGTGAAAACAGTAGGCCCTAGTCTAAAAATGATGGAGTGAGATTATTAGCACGGATTAAAATAAATTATATTCTGCAATAGCGCAGCTGATCCATTTGAGAAAAAAAAAAAAAAAAAAAAAAAAAAAAAAAAAAAAAAAAAACGAGATAAAAATGAGAAACAGAACAAAATTTCTTTATATAGCCTCCTTTTAAGTAGGCCTACTTACTTTACTTGATTTTCTTCGTTTCTATGATTGAATTTGTGTCTTCAAAATGTCTTGTCAATGTGTTTGGTTCTTCAATTTTGTTCTCTTTTTCGTTATTCCTCTTTTCCTCTGTTCACAATGTAGGCCTATTTTTCTTATTGTTATCTTGAATAATTTCTTTTTTCATATTTTTATTTCTCCTATCTAAAATGACAAATTTTTGTGTTTTTTGAGACCTATAAAATTAAAGGAGGTCCCATTTTTCATCATTACTTTTTACCAAATCTGTTAAGCTCTTGTGAATGTAGCATCTTCTTCTAGCCTCTAATTTTTGTTTTTATTTTACTTCATTATTGCATTTTTTATATTTTTATTGTGTTTTTTTTTTCTCTCTCTTCAATTTTACAGTACTACAAAAGTTATTAATTCAATAGCCTACGAATGAATAATGCTTTAAATAACTTATTGCAGTACCTACAATCCTAGAGCGTACTTGTATTATTCATGAATGAGGGATGTCAATATTGTGGAAAAGAGGCGATACCCAAAAAACTGAGTTTTGAGAAAACTGAGATTGATTTTATGAATTGATTTACTCGAGAATGACACATCCAATTTCTGCAAAACTTACAGGAATTGTAGACAGTTCTAATCTCAAGCAACAAAATTATGAATTACTTGTGGCGTGAAATACCAACTTGTACAAAATTTCCAGTTAGGATTGCTTAAAACTTGAAGCAGACAGCTTGCTTAACATCCCTGATTGATGAGAGTACCGAAATTTCCTGTTATCTCAACTTTAAACGCTCTCCTGTAGGCTTGTGTTTGGCAACATTGTTTCTAGCTATTGCTTAGACCAAGATACGTCATAACGTCAATCTCCCATTTTTTCTGAGTTAGATTTTTGCTTGAATAGACAAATTTCCTGGTGACGTCAAAATTGTAAATCAGTGTTACCTTTGTGGCTTAGAGACTTTTTGACTCCCATAAGAAAAGCACAGAGAGCAAAGATCACTGTGTTACTAATTGTGAATAAACCATTTCTTAGTATCCAAAGGTTCATTTACAAGTTCTAGGAACCTTATGAATTATTAATTCTGACTATAAGCAACATTCATAGTAGGGTTATCTTTTATTTACCTGATGATCTTTGCTCCCTATGTTATTCTTATGGGAGTTCACGAATTTCAGAGGCTTGTAAACACCAGAACGGATACTTTGGCCAATTGTTATCAGCTACATGACGTCAGAGGAAATTTGTCTATACCTACAGTAGCTGTCGCAATAAACTAGATAATTATCTACCCTTGTCTTCATGCACGGCCATGCTTCATGCTTTCTCATCTGATTGATTAACAGCCAATCTTAATTGTCAATTGTTTTGAGTTTGGCGTACAGTATTTACGCATTTATAATTTACTTCATTGCAAGTAAGTTTTTGGTGGATTGACTGTGAGATAAAGTTGATCTTGGAATCCCATCATTGCCCCAATGAAAACGCTGGAGATGATATGCGAGTGAATTGGTAAGGAAAATTGGGTACGTTTATTTGAAAATTTATCTTTCTGAGCATCTATAACCAATTTTAATGCATAAAACTTCGACGTTTTAAACAGTTGACTGTTCTTATCAAGAAGTTACTCAACTAAGTAACGAGAATATAAAACAAAGCTGCAGTGTAAACAAGATGAACCAATAAGGCTGTATTGTTATACATAATTTTTCATCCATACCTAGAAAATGAAAGAGATTTAGGTTTCTAATACCAGTTTTAAAGTTAAGAGTGGTGATAGACGCTGAATCTCCGTTTTTCCTTCATTACAGGCTCACAGCCTTCTACTCATATATTTTTGTCTCTTTTGTTGAAGCCAGAACTTCTCATGAAATTTCAAAACAATTTCTTTTCATGTTCAAGCAAAAAAGTACCTAATAGTTTAATTTTATACTCAAATGAGTAAAGTAAACACAAAATACTATAACTGCAAGATTTTTCAAGAACACAGAGCGCTTTTGGCTAATCAGTTATTCTTGATGTATAATAGAACTAGAAAGCGACTGGTTATCAAATGTGGTCCATCTATTTCATTTATATAGGTACAGTCAGTGCGTACCTTTTTGCCAATTATCCAAAGTGCTGCGCTGCATTATCCAACCCAGATAATTGTTGCCACTATCCAACTTTCTGACTATCCAAAGTACCTCTGAATTATCCAAACTTATTTTTCATCATGTGTTTGCCAACAATTGTAGCGCAGTAGGCCTACTCCTATTTACTTCAAATGTTTTATGAGAAAAATTTGATTATTCTGTTAATTTTATAAGCACATTTTTGATGAATCTAGACAATCTGGAATTTTTTTTCTGAAAACAAGAGAAAAGAAAACAAAAAAATCAGTAGACTTTGTAGGTTATGGACTTCCAATCTACTTCATTCCCCAATCAAGTCAGATAATTGGAAGTGTACTGTTTGTGTTTACTTATTAATTTATATCCTCCGGTTAGTTTAGAACTTATGATATAAAATTTCAAAATAATTGAAGTGGGCTGACTACTAGTTGATGGGTGGTGCAAAAGTCTGTCTGAAAAATTTGATCCACTTACTCCAGAATTTTGCATTTTGAAGGGTTATCGCGAAAACAATGAAGAAAATATGATAAATAACTACAACATTCCCTAATGTGTACCTATGTACCTACATTCATCTTTACCTCAATTTTAAATTATGATGAACTTGAATTATAACCTTCCTTATTTATTTTACCGTCTTAATTTTTATGAACAAATCAATATTCTGAAACATTGTCTCTTTTTTACTGACACTGATTGCAGGCCATACGTACGTATTGCTTTGCATATGAATGGGACAGTATTGAAGATGAAGCAGTTCATTTTATTTCAATTTGAAATATTTTTGTTCTGGAACAAGTTTACTTGACTATAAAACAAGTATGTTGAATAATGAGTGTGAATCTAATCCAGATTTGAGAGATCAATTCAAGTGTGATATTTGTGGGAAGAAATTCACACGGAAATATCATCTGAAGACGCATATGTTGATCCATGAATCTGATCCAGACCTGCAATATCCATTCATGTGTGATATTTGTGAAAAGAAATTCATACAGAAATCTTATCTGAAGAAGCATATCTTTACCCATGAATCTAATCCAGATTTGAGCGATCAATTCAAGTGTGGTACTTGTGGGAAAGGATTCACGCAGAAAGTTCATCTGAAGAAGCATATCTTTACCCATGAATCTACCTAATCCATATTTGAGAGATCAATTCAAGTGTGATATTTGTGGGAAGAAATTCACACGGAAATATCATCTGGAGACACATATGTTGATCCATGAATCTGACCCAGATTTGAAATATCAATTCAAGTGTGACATTTGTGAAAAGAAATTCATACAGAAATCTTATCTGAAGAAGCATATCTTTACCCATGAATCTGACCCAGATTTGAAATATCAATTCCAGTGTGATATTTGTGAAAAGAAATTCATGCGGAAAAGTGATCTGAAGAAGCATATCTTTACCCATGAATCTAATCCATATTTGAGAGATCAATTCAAGTGTGATATTTGTGGGAAGAAATTCACACGGAAATATCATCTGAAGACACATATGTTGATCCATGAATCTGACCCAGATTTGAAATATCAATTCAAGTGTGACATTTGTGAAAAGAAATTCATACAGAAATCTTATCTGAAGAAGCATATCTTTACCCATGAATCTAATCCAGATTTGAGCGATCAATTCAAGTGTGGTACTTGTGGGAAAGGATTCACGCAGAAAGTTCATCTGAAGAGGCATATTTTGATCCATGAATCTAATCCAGATTTGAAATATCAATTCAAGTGTGATATTTGTGAAAAGAAATTCACACGGAAATATCATCTGAAGATGCATATGTTGATCGATAAATCTGACCCAGATTTGAAATATCAATTCAAGTGTGATATTTGTGAAAAGAAATTCATGCGGAAAGGTGATCTGAAGAAGCATATCTTTACCCATGAATCTAATCCAGATTTGAAATATCAATTCAAGTGTGATACTTGTGGGAAAGGATTCTTGCAGAAAAGTCATCTGAAGAGGCATATTTTGATCCATGAATCCAGCCCAGACTTGAGACTGCCATTTCAATGTGATATTTGTAGAAAAAAATTTTCACAGAAAAGTGTCTTAAAGAGGCATATGTTGACCCATATAAATCTAACTCACATCTGAGTTATTGTAGGTGTGATGTTTGTGGAAGGAAATTTCAACAGAAATGTCTTCAAATAACACATTTGTTCTCCCATGACTCTGCCCCAGCCCTAAGATATCAATTTAAATATGACTTGTATTAATGAAAAAAAATTCATTTGAGGGAACATATTTTGGCCCATGATTTTAGGCCAAAACAAAATTTGTGGAACAATTCACTCATGAAGGCTCCGAGTTGAAAATGCACTCCACATTCATACGTTCATTTAGTGTGATAGGTCTAGTAAGAAATTTCCTCTCAGAATACAGTTATTGAGCAGGTATACAGTATGTACAATTCATTAAAGTAACTCATTAATGTCATTTACTTAGTTAATATAAGTTGTGAAATTTACTCAAAATAAGTATGAAATATACTTAGGTATATGTAACTTGTGACGCTATATTTTGACAGAAGGACTCAATTTAAGAACAAATGGGTTAAAAACTATCGGGAGTTTTATCTTAATTCATGTGAGATTTTGTTATATAATATAAAACTTATCTTCATTAACTAGCATAAAAAAAATCCAGGGAGCCTATAGACCTACATATAAAATTGTTTCTACGTTTCTCCCCCAAAACTATAGGATGGATTTTTGTGAGACTTGGATAAGTTTTAGTACCGTATATGGATTTATGCAAGTGTAATTTTCATGAAGATAGGCGGAGTGGAGAAGTGCTTGAATTACTTAGGAGAAAATTTGTCATGTGGATTTCTACGCTTTTGAATGAATTTTTTTTCAAGACTCGGAGTAATTAGTCTTCGTAAACTATCTGAGTTTATGCACGAGCATTTTTCATGTTCAGCTGAGTAGTTCGTGAGATGTGCGCGATTTAGGAGAAAGATTCTCGAAATCTTTCACTCATTTAAAACATTAGTAGCTGCTTAAGTCATGAGAAGCAAATTTTGGCGGGAAACCCGCCATCCCTTTAGTTACTGGGGGCCCTCAGAGGAATTCTGTACGCGTACGCTTAATGCTAGGGGGCGTAACGCTGGGACTTGGAAAAATTCCTGGCTCCTCCATCGTTGGGGGGCGCGTAACGTTGGGTCTTAGAAAAATATTCGGCTGTTCTATAGCCTCTATGGGACTTGGAAAAATTCTCGCGAACGCGCAACACTGAGACTTGGAAAAATTCCTGACTCCTCTGTAGGTCTCTATGGGACTCGGGAGACCTGTTTGTCATCTCTTTGGATTTCCCGAAAGAAAGAAGGGTCAACGTCACTAGTGAAGACGGAAAACTGATCAGGATTTGATTGACCACTTTAGAATATTGCTGGTACGTAATTGGACCTTATGTTGAATTTCGGTATGTCTTGAGGTACCCAATAAACAATCATTGCATACGTGAAAAACCAGCTGAAAAATATCTTGACGCTGGGACTTCGACAAATTCTTGGCTCTTCTATAGCCCTCTATGGGTTTTAGAAAAATTTGTGACCCTCTTGACCCTCAACGCTGGTTCTTGAGGGAATTCCTGACTCTTCTGTAGCCCTCTATGGGAGTTGAAAAAATTCTTGACCCCCTTGACCCTTAACGCTGGAACTTGAAAAAAAGGAAAAGGGAAGCTGAACACATAAAAACCAGTATATTTTACTCTATTTACAACCGAGAAGGGATAAATTGTAACCTACTTGAAAAATAAACTATACGCTTTCATTCTATGTAAACTAAAAATCTTGAACCCTCCGCCATAAATCGCGGGTCTCTCGCAACTCTTGCTCCCTGAGCAAGAGCCTGTAAATTTTTTGATGTAAGCCTGATACGTTCCGCGAATATAATGAAATATTTATCATATGAATTCATTCTCAAGTCCTGTTCTCAACCAGAAGAATACTCCCAGGAGTAAACAAACATCTGCAAGAGGATTACCCGACAAGACCTTTAGTCAACTATCTCGCTTCCTCCACGACTTGAGCTGCGTCAGTAGATGAAAGAGTTGGATCAGACTTTCTTTTGTAAGAAAGTTTTTGTTGAAGTTTTGCGAATGTGCGTCCTTGCGTTCTATAATCTTAAGGCTGTGACAGGTCTTTTTGTTTGGTTTAAGGACCCTATTCCGTCGATGGAGAAGAGAAGGTTAAAGTATAGCCTTTAGGGATTGTAATAATTTTTATTATGAAGATGATACCAGTTGCCAGCTTGAAAATTTAGAGTGGCCAAACACAGGAAGCTTTGGGAAAAGGGAAATTCAGAAAAATTGGCTTTTTCTGACCAATCATTCACTAGTAGTCACCGTTTTAGGGAGGGGTCTCAAACCCTCCTCCACGGAGAGAAGTCATACTTCAAAAAAACGCGCATGAAGATATTGAAATAATTTGCTACCTGAATAGGGGTCAGTAATTCAACTTCGACGTCCCATGTCGAAGATATTAATCATTTATACATTCATATCGTAATGAAATAATTTCATGATAGACACTATTTTATTACGTATGGTGGTAATATTAGAGAAGGAGGGTTGTTGATACATGAAAAACTCAAGCGAAAAATTTAGATCACCTCGTCGGGATCCGAACAACCCTCCTTCTCAAATAATTTCATATTCATGAATAATATTCAATCAGCTGCCAATCACTATACTGTGCCAAGTAGCTAAAGTCGTATAGAAAAACCAAGTTAGTCAACTGCGCTTTACGCAACGTTGTTCGTTGAATGTAGAGCTAATTTATCCCGGTAGGCGCGCATGGTGCAATGACTCCCTCGTTTTCACACAGCGCATATGGACAATTCACAAATTTATTGATTTACTCGAAAAATATTGATTTTTACGCAAAATTGAAGAGAGATGAATTTATTGCCCTTGTAATTTCCTATTGATTAACGTATAAAAAAAATTTTGTCACCGAAAAATCTGAAACCACCTTCATCCAATAGGAAATTACAAGAGGAATAATTTTTGTTCTCTTCAATTTTTCATGAAAGTTGATAGTTTTCAAAATATAGAGAAAAATTGGATATCCGCCCATAAGAGCCTGTAGTCAAGTGGGGAGTCTTTACACACAACGCCGTTGGACAGCGGAAAACGGGTGAACGTAGCGAGTTGACTAACTTGGTTTTTCTATACGACTTTACAAGTAGCCAAAGCGAGAAGTTCGCCGTTCTCTTTCCTGATTGATAAACCCCCACCAGTTTCAATCTCACATATCGATTAAACTGGTTGGTCGATAGTTCAACCCGATATTTCAATCCTCTTCTACGGGATTAGAAAACTTACTCTTTTCGTTTCAAACTAGCAATTACGTGAACGTGGCTTGTGTTATACAATTTACTTGTTTGATTCGTTCGTCATAAATTTTGTATTTCGTGATATCGTTTATCGTCATGGCAGGAGAAGATCAGGTCAGATTTATTCTCTATTGTATTATTATTACAATTCGTATTATTAGCAAGGAAAATTTCTCTGCCGGTCGCTCGTCAGCTATATAATGATATGCACTATCGTAAGGGTGAAGATATAATGCGTACATGCACAAGCTCACCCAATGTGCTCAGTTGGGTCGCTATAGGCTCCTCAACGCGTGCTGACAATAATATTCAGCTGAAATTGATTATAAAAATTTAGAGCCGTGAGCTGTTCTCAACCTCCATTCTCTCGTTCTTGTGAGAACATAGCAGTGTTACCAAGTCGCATAATTGGTGGTTACCAACTTGGGGCAACTGTAATGGTACCCCAGTGCGTGTTAGATTACCTCCCCCTTTCCCTGCGCTGGAAAATATAGCTCTGTCTTTACTCTACGCACTAAAGCAGGCCGCCTGACGGTGTACATTTCTTATGTCCCGTCAGGTGCAGACAAAAAATAACAAGGTGCAGGAGACCTACTCAGGAGAAGATTTCGTACTATTGTTATCGTGTAACATAGAAGATTGTACCTACACCGAAGAATTATATTTTGTTCAATTGTGCATTAGCTTATTTATTCCAATTATCAAGTACTTAACAGATGAGAATGTGATGAGTCGCCCCGCTTACACGTAAGTAGGCGGAGATTTGGATGGGCCCAGCAAATCTTCCTCTGTTCGTTCCAACCTCGACTGTATCAATTTCTCAACGTGAATGACATAATAATAATCTCGTCATCTTAGCTTGTCATAACTCTTCGTGTATAAATATTGATTATCAATTATGAAATTATGATCACGAGCTAAGATGTCGTACTCTGCTTTTTAGATTATTTTTTCAAGTAGTTAACGTAATTGTGCTCAACAAGTATATTCCGGACAAAGAATTGGTTGAGCTAGTTTATGAGTATAATTCACATCCTCGTGACTTGCTAGTTCAATCCTGATTTTCGCTGGTGCTCTTATCGTTGATTCTCATCTCGGTGAGTCGCTTTTGTTCTTTGCTTAATGACGCCTGTTTAATCAAAAGCATTTGTGGCTCATTTAAACTCTCTGCGGCTTTTGTAGTTTTGTTTGTTTACCGGACCTTTGTAATATTCTTTCAATATGGACAGTCATGATAGCTTGAGAGTCAAAATTTTTCCAATTTCCTCTCCTATTATGTATAGCACAAAAGTCGAAATTTTCCAAATTCTCATCCCGTCATCACCGAGAGTCAACAAGTCCCGTAATCTAGCAAATTCGGATGCGCTCGCGGAGATTTCCTGAGAACATCTCCCAACAAAATATAAGGCAGCCGGTTCCCCGCTTTAAAAAAAGGAGAAGACATGAACGTGCTGATAGAAGACATAAAAAATAATGAGCAAAATTCACCATCATCTCTCCTTTTTAATACGGTTTCAGAAGAGGACGTACCACCTCTTAAGCTCACTTCGACCTTCAATATGAAATAAATTCAGCAGCGTTTTCCAAATCCTACCTTTTCTCTGTCTTCTTTGATCTCCAAGAGGCGAATCCTAGAATTTGGAGACATTATTGCGGAAATAGGTCTGAAAGGCAATCTTCCCTAGATACTACAAAATTTTCTCCACAACAAAGCTCCGAGAGTCAGAATACAAAATATATCTTCTAACCCCTTCATGGTTGAAAACGGTGTCTCCCAGGGCGAAGTTTTGAGCGTTCTCCTCTTCTTAATGGCTATCAACAAAACCTCCGATCACCCAACGCCTCTTCGCGGACGACTACTACATCTCGGTTTGATCATCTAACCCTACCAGAGCCCTATCTATCACCGAATGGACATCCAAATAAGATTTCCGATTTTCCTCCACCAAAACTTATTCAGTCATTTTCAAAAAAAAAGAACCCCATTCCTTTTATACAACCTCTCATTCTTCAAAATTTTTTTAATTCCATTTCACTAAACAGCAAAACTTCTTCGTACGCTCATTGACCAGAAACTGAACTGGGCTACCCATATCAAAACTCTCAAATCCAAATATCTCCGATCCGTAAATACATTAAAAATTCTATCAAATCCCTCTAAAGGCTGCAATAAAAAGCTTCTTCTCCAACGAAGCCTCATTCGTTTCCATCTCGACTACGGTGCTCCCGTCGATGGACTGGCCAGTAAATCTGTTCTGACTTTACTGGACACCATTCAAACCTCAGCTCGTAGGATACCTCTGGGAGCCTTCCGCACAAGTCTCAAGCTCAGTGAGGCAGCCGAAGCCCCACTAATTCTACCGCAGATCGATTCTAACCTCCAACCTCCTAACTTTTGTCTCTTAATACCCTTGTTTACCTATCTACAGTCCGAGTTTTCTCCCAAATACTACCCATCCTTTGATACTCTATAAACACATCCGACCCCACCTCGAACTTGTTCTTGAAACTGCTTACAATTTTCACCTCCTCCAACCTATACTCACACTCAGCCCCCCTCCCCCGTGGACACTCACTCATCCTTCCATTCGATTTGAACATAGCCTCAATTCCGTCTTTTATAATAATTATCATCTACCTCCAACACATGCAGGAATACCCGCCACAGATCCTCACACAGCAAACCCCTTCGTCCAACGTATACTCCTGACCCTCCAGTCTTTCAACTCGATCGAATCCCAGGTCACTTTTGAGTGGATCCCCGGGCACATCGGATTTCCCAAGCACGATGCTGTAGATCGGGCTGCCAAACAGACCACACTCTCACCTCACATAAGACCTGTTTACTTGTATCAGACTATAAAAATTACTACCGTGCACTCGTATTCCAAAAATGGCAAACCTGCTGGGAAAATCAACCCCATAATCACCTTCTCCGTATAAAGAAGACAACCTCCCTCTGGAAATCCTCCCATAGAACCTCAAGAAAAGAAGAAGTCATCCTGACCAGACTGAGAGTGGGCCATGCAAGGATCGCACTCTCGTACCTACTTAATCCTTATGACCAGTTCCTGCTCCTTGTCCCCACTGCCAGGAAGGAAACTTGACGGTCGATCACTTCTCCTCCTGCACACACCTCAGCTCACTGCGCATCACTATGAACGTTCCATCCTCAATTTCTCAAGCCTTGAAAAATAACTCCGACTCTGTCTCCCTCTCTATCCAATACCTGCGTCTCACAAAATTCTTCTCCTCCACATAAAGTTCAACTGATCATAAAATTCTCAAAATGTACAATAGCCAATAATAAGTTAGCCACGATGCCGAGTGAATAGCCCAAAGAGTAGCTACAGCTCGTTAAAGTAAAATAAATAAATAAACTTTTTATCCTTCTTGGTAAGCAACCGAAGAAAGTATACTCCTTTCTCCTACAGCTTAATAGGTAACTTCAGGATCTTATACGAGTCAAAAATTATAAATATAGATTTCAACTGTAATTTGTTTGACCTTTAAAACTGCTTTAAAAAATATACATTTGTAAACAAAGTGTATTGTAAGGTACGAATATCGAATAATTGTCCGCGGTTGTGGACATACACGTGTAGAGCGTTTCTGTCATTAGTTTGTTTGAATAGGAAATTTTCTTTTAAACTGTAAAATATTGTGCAATATGGCTCATAGGCTTTTATATCGCGAACAGAATATTTTTAACGCCATTAAGGTGTAGTACGAGTATTATTTACTATCTACCATCGATTTTGTAATCAAATTACGTTGAAAGTTTGTTCTCCTCGATTTGATTGCGTGCATACTTAAGACTTTAGAGACCTAATACTAACGTAGGTACATCACATTAACCTGGACGTGCTTACTGAAAATAAAAATAAGAGCACCCTAATGAAGCACCTCATTATTTTGAATTGTCATTAACAATATGAGAACAGACCTAAAACCTCATGATTGAAGACTTTCGTAGGAAAACATTGAAGGCCGAATTATAATTTGTACCAAAAGCTGGGTAAATAATCTGTTTTCCAAGTCTGTGCTTCAAAATAAGTCAAATACTAGAGGGCTATAGGAGTAAGATGACCGTGAATTATTTTGGAATGTGACTTTTTCTCTTCAGTTCTTACTCAGTCTTCTAACGATTTGAAGTTTCTTCATTTTAATTTTCTTCGAAAAAGTTTTTGGTACCTATAGGTACTTCGTAGGAAAAAGAAAAGAACAAAATAGGCTCAGATACTTCCTTATACAAACGAGCAACATAAGAATGAAAAATAGGTAACGTGAGAATAATTTTATTGAATACGTGCCCATCGAACAAAAAAAAATGTGTGCTGGTATCGCATAAAAATTCTTCTTTTTAGCACAGATACCTCGACTTTGTAATTTGAGAAAGAAAAAGAACCTTGATATCAACGTTGTAGTCAAATTTACAGTGAACTTCTCTCGACGATTTTCGGTGTCACCGGGAAACACGATTTGGCACTTAATGTTTTTTAAGGACAACAGGTTCGCATTACATATATGGAAAAGAGATGATTCTTCAAAGGAAGTTGTGATAGTAAACAATAATGCGCAAAGTCGTCGTAAATTAAAATTAATCGATCATCCGATGTATTTAAATTTACTTCTCTAGGTATCGTACGATATTTCTATCATTTTCTTAGAACATTTTCTATGAGACAAAATGAGCAATTAAAAAATTTCCGTTTGAAGTTATCCTCCTTGAAAAGGATGCGCGATAGATACCTATTATTATATTTCTACCCGTTAATTTTGTTCTTTATGAAAGATTTCCGTGAAAGAAATAATCGTCGTCTAGGGGACCGAGAGAAGCTTAAGAAAATATACGGAGTTTTACTCGAATAAAGGAAAGCATTCGTTCTTTGTCGTAGCAATTATCCGTTGCTCGAATGCTTCCACTAGTCGATTATATTATATAGCAGAAGACAGGATCTTTTTCAGCGAACTTTTTCAATCGAGAAAAATGTTGAATTACTATACACAATAGCCTACTTAGATGTGGTAAAAATGAATTTCGGAAAAGCTCGTCGAAATGATAATGGGTTTACACGAAATTGCAATTCGAGTCAAACCGAAGAGAGGGTATATCGGAAGCAATTTGCACCTGCATCTTTAATTCGATTTCATTCTATAGGTACTAAATGAAATTCCAGTTGTTATTTCGAGGGAAATTCGAACGACCAGATTTCTCTAAATTAATTCTGATCATTAAATTAAAATATTTTTCACGAAATGTTGATATTGAAAAAAAAAGTAAGACGAAAGAGGAACACCTTAACCGTGTCACGTATTTTGTTGAAGCATTAATGTTAATTCCTTCGTTGATAGCCTGTGGGGGAAAAATCTTGCCTTCTGTTCCACTTGTGAAAAAGTACTCCAGCAGAAGGGGAATAATACTATATTATGAGTTCCTTTGACACAAAAATTTAATCGTTTCCATTTTTCAAGATTTTTTGCTCGGAGAAATGAATATGTACCAATATGAGTATTTAGAATATATTTAGAACAAAAAGATATGAAAATTTACACACGAGCTCTAAAAGTTTGATTGACGCTTCGAAAAACAGCCGCTCAGGTTCATGGTCGAAACGCATTTTCACATTGTGTATTCTTCACCTTTTATTTTCTATTGATCTTTAGCTTTGAAGTAAAGAAAAAATTATTATTACTATAGGTATTATGTAGATTTTTTTATCTTATTTAACGAGCTATACAACTACACTTAAGGGTTATGAGCTCGACAATTATGTATATAAATAAGTATTATATAAATATTATAGTAATGAAAAGGCAAAAAGAAAAAATGGCTTAATAATATATAATGAAAAGTTACTCTAAATCAAGTATACCGGTAATATGTATTTGTGTACGTAATTGTGGTTGTATGTGTTTGTAAAATTGGTTTGAGAGGAAGTTGGAGATAAATTGTAGTGTTCGTAAAACTGAGTCGATCGTAAGTGTAGAAGAGTTGCTGTTATGTTATCCGAGTTGTTACATAGTGTCTGTTTGATGAATGTTGAAATTTTGAATTTTAAAGCCCTACCGATAGATTATCTTTGGAACAATGTGGGCAGGAAGAGGGGAAAAGTTTTAGAAAAAGATAAGAATGGGCAAGATCAATATGGCCCAGTTATAGACGAGAGAGAATTACTTCCCCTCATCTAGAGTGTCTATAACATGAAGACCAGGGGCTTGGTTCTTTTGACGTGTTTCATGTCTTTTTTGACACCTAGTGCACTATTGAAAATTTGCGAGTACAACCCCCCCCCCTCCCTCCCCCTATAATGCACTTAGAAAATTTTTGAGAATTACCTGGGAGGTTATCCAGTAATCAAAAAAAAATTAAATAAAAATTAAATTAAATTAAATTAAAATTAAATTAAAATTAAATTAAATTAAAATTAAATTAAAATTAAATTAAATTAAAATTAAATTAAAATTAAATTAAAATTAAATTAAAATTAAATTAAAATTAAATTAAAATTAAATTTAAATTAAATTTAAATTAAATTAAAATTAAATTAAAATTAAAATTAAATTAAATTAAATTAAATTAAAAATGCCGTGCGCGTGCAAATTTATACCCTGGACTGATTCAGAAATCTGCAAGCACCACTTTTTGAGTAAAAATGAAATAAAAAATAAATAAAAAATGAATAAAATTAAAATAAAATAAAATTACAATTAAATTGAAATTAAATTAAATTAAATTAAAAATGCCGTGCGCGTGCAACTTTATACCTTGGACTGATTCAGAAATCTGCGAGTACCACTTTTTGAGTAAAAATAAAAAAACAAAAAAAAAATAAAAATAAAAATCAAATTAAATTAAATTGAAATTAAATTAAATTAAATTAAATTAAATTAAATTAAATTAAATTAAATTAAATTAAAAATAAAATAAAAATTGAATTAAATTGAAATAAAATAAAATAAAATAAAATTGAAAATGCCGTGCGCATGCGCGTGCAAATTTATACCCTGGACTGATTCAGAAATCTGCGAGTACCTTTTTTTGAGTAAAAATAATAAAAAATAAAAATTAAATAAAAATTAAATTAAATTAAATTAAATTAACTTAAATTAAATAAAAATGAAAATAAAAATAAAAATAAAAATAAAATTAAATAAAAATAAAATTAAATTAAAAATACTTTTCCCGTGCGCGTGCGCGTGCAAATTTATACCCGCGACTGATTCAGAAATTTGCGCCGTGAGTGAGTCCCAGTATCCTCATCAGCTTGAAATATATTAAAGGGGACTTGTACTGGACCAAGCGCGAGTGAGTCCCAGTAATTTCATCCAAAGTTGACTTATACTAGAACAAGAAGTTGGAAATTTTGGATATTTTTGAACGATGAAGAGCTTAAGACGACTGGCGAAAAGACATGAAACATGATCTTTATATTTTTGGCAACGCCAAGAAATCCTTCTCACTTTTTCAATTCTTCCAAGTTTGTTGTTTGTTTGTTCTTCCCAATTTTTAGCCCAATATTTAAGGATGATATTTGAATTATGTGATTTCAAGTTTTGGGCGGATGAGGGGATGGGGTCTGTTATTTTGGGGAGATACGTAGCCTGTTTAGCTACTTCATCAACCACATCGTGAGGCGGAAAGTCAATATATGTCCCGGTATCCAGATCAAAGTGAGATGAGAGTCTATTGAGTAAAGCGTAAAAAGATCCAGATGGAGACGTTGTATTATGGCATGAGATGAGAAAGGGTTTGTAAGAGCTTGAAGAGATGAGGGAGAATCGGTCACCAGAAGATTATTTGTTTGAGGTTGTAGTTGGGCTACTTGAGATACACATGATAATAATTATGGCGTTTAATTCGAGTTTTGTAGTTGGTGAGCTATGATTTATTTGTTTATGAAGTATACATATACGCGCCGAAGTTGTCAAGCCTTCTTTTCTTTTCATAGATCAGAGAGCTAAATCTACGGCCCGCGGCTAGGTTTCATCTGCCCCTCGCGAACATGCAACAAAAATGTTCTGGCGGAGCCAAATAAATGAAGCTAATTTTTGTACGTGTCTTTCTTTATGATTGCTTAATTCAGCTACCACGCGAGACAATATAATTTTTGATTGCGGATGAAGCCTCAATAAAGACCATCAACCTGCTTAAACTAACCTTTTTAGAATAATAACTAACTAGCTTTCGGGGACTGACTCGCTCAACTCGTTCGCCCTGTGGAACAAATATAATGAGTCGAAAAGTTACGAGCTCGTGTGTCAGTCTCAAGCCTCGGTGCCAAGTGTCAGCCTTGAGTCTCAGCCTCGATTCTCAGTCTCAAGTCTCAGCCTCCATTCTCAAACTCCGTTCCCAATCTCGAGTCTCAGTCTCAGTCTTGGGTCTAAAGCTCAAGTCTCAAGCTTGAGTCTTAGTCTCGAATGTCAGTCTTGAATGTCCATCTCGAGTCTCAAGCGCCAGTCTCAGTCTCAAGGCTCAAGCTCAATTCTCAGTCTTGAGTCTCAAACCCGACTCTCAGTCTCGAGTCTTGGTCTCAAGTCTTGGTTCCAAGTGTCAGTCTTGAATGTCTGTCTCGAGTCTCAGGTTTGGGTCTCAGTCTTGAGTGTCAGTCTCAAGTGTCAGTCACGATTCTCCAGCTCCAGTCTCAGTCTCAAGTCTCAAGCTCCATTCTAAGTCTCAGTCTCTAGCTCTAGTCTCAGTCTCGAGTCTCAAACTCAAGTCTCAAAATTAAGTCTCAGGCTGAAGCAGAGCAGTTGGCCGTTGCCAGGGGGTGGCAAGTAGGTATTACCGCTTCAGATCTCGCGCTTGCGAGGAAAAAGAAATTGAAATTGTCTAAATTGAAAAAAGGCGTCATGTGAAAATTTTACTCTAGAGCTCAAAAAGTCTGGCGACGGCGCTACGTATACTGCATTGTAAGCCTGGGGTAGTATAGTCTGATATTAGTACAGCGTTGCATAGGCATATGCTAGACCTAGTTTTAAAGCTGGTAAAGTCGAATTAAGCTTAGTTGAAGCATGGTTTAAAGCTAGTAGAGCTTGATATACTCGATTCGTGGATCAAGTCCAGGGTGGTTCTAGCGACAGTCAGGAAGGGGCGGTAGGGAGAAGCTAGTAGAATCAAGTACATTGTGTTGAGCCTAGTTGAATGCTAGTATACGCTGGTATTAGTATGGGCTTGCAAAGACTCGTACGTTTAGTTGAAAGCTAGTATAATCCTTAAAGCTAGTATAGCCTAATATGCTGTATGTCAGGACTGGGAAACGCGGATTTCTAGATTAAGTTGAGAATATTTTGTTTCGTTGAAATAAAAATCAAAATAGACAAATGTGACTATTTTTAGCTAGCCTGGTGCAAAAACGCAGGAAATTTTGCCTCTTGTCTTCACTGGAATTCAAATCTACTACCTTGGGCGTGTGAGGTGAACTTTATATAGATGATTGAGTTTGATACCTTCATATCGACTCAGTCCAGCCTATGGTAACGCTCCCTAATCCTCGCTTCCGGGTGGGTATTTTAAAACCATATCACTTTTAACAAAGTTAGAATACTATTGAAAAAGAACTTATCCCTTGATCGTCCTCACACCAGAAATTTTCGCACCGGATGAGTCGAATCTTGGCCACCTCGTATGAGCCACACGCGTCTTACTAGTTCTAATTTTTTTCTACGCCTTTACCCCGAGAGCCTCCGTATTCTTACTGCTCGTTTGATAATAATTCCTCTACCCAACACTTTCCCTCATACCTCATTCTTAAAAATCAATCCCTACCTCACATTCTTTAGCCCCTCCCCCATATAGTCTGCGTCCTCTGAAGCAATTCGAAAGAGTCTCAAATTTACTTATGATTAACTATCCGTAATTACTCGCCAATTTGATCCTTTCACTCTCTTCAGTAATTAATTTCAGCCTCAGATTGATTTTTATTTCACTCTACACCCATCGTGGTTCTGTCAGGAGCTCATAGCCGAACAAATTTTTTAGCCACGTAAATACTCGCTTACGAATAATTTGATTAGCTCCTGATAGTAATTAATGATTTATTGACTATAGAAAAGAAAAGTGGAAACTTATATCCAGATGAAAAGAATACTATTTCGTTATCAGAGTTAGTGACAAACCTTTACGGAGGAGACATAGAAGGGTAAAAACGCCCATTCAAGACAAAACTCAACGTGAATTCCCACGTATTCGAAAGAAAGCTCGTAAAAACACTTTACAAAGTTATTGGGTGATAACCATGTTGATCTTGGAAAAGATACTCGCTAATATTAAGTACTCAGCTAAATCCTAAGATCGGCGATAAATAGAAAATAAAAGTTGAATATATATGTAGTTTCGTAGCTCGTGAAAAAAGTGGGGGCGACGAGCGGAATAAATGTTCGACTTAAGTTGTACCTATTTTCAAAAGTTGTTCAAAATCGCTTTTATGAAATCGTAAATTTTATTATCCTACTCGTATAATAAGCAATTTTGAGCAAGCTCGTTAATTTTTTGATGTTTTGAGGATTGATCAGTTTTATTATTTGTAGACAAAAATTGGTGAGCATATGTTTGAGTGATCGTTAATGAATATCGACTTCGTTACATGAAAATCGTGTGCTTCGTGATCACTTTTACTTTCTTCCAATAAGAATAGCCAAGAGAATCGAAGGAATATTCGATGAAGGTATAGTAAAACATGAAATTGAACTTCTTAATGAAACTTCTGTATTTGTGTGGCAGTACTCAATGCTGGAATGTTTGGATGAAAATTAGAGATTTTGCAGCATGGAGGTGCTCGTCAGTCAAACTATTCCTATACGACGCGTCCCGACGTCCTCATTGATTTCATCATGGAGAAAGTGTGCTCACACAGGAATGTGGGATCAAAAAGGCAAAAGACTAGAAAGGCTGCCCGCCGCAATCGTGCATAAGTATCGCAAGATAAAAAATTATAAAATTCCAACGGCGGTTCTTCCACGAACAGCCGTCGAAGGTTCGAGTCAGCTTTTATTTCAATGACTTCCATCTGGAGGTCCTCACTCTCGTAATATTCATCTGCGATGATGGGATTTTCGACAAGTCCAAAAACTGTTCCGTAGTTCCTTATATCAGTGAATCTGAGTCTGAAATCTTCGTTCAATCTTTTCAATTGTGGAGGCACAGTACTTAGGATAGGTCTGAATTTGGAGTACGTTGGAAAATGAGCGAATTCATGTTACAACAAGCATAATTTCAGAAGTACAATCGTGTACACGAGCATGTGCGGCCCGCACCACTGTCAGTAGCTGGACTATGGCTCGTTAGTCATGACAGGTTGCCCATAGAGTACCATCTTCAGAAAATGCGATGTTATTTGTGTCATCCATTCCAGCGCATGCGCAGCAATGTACGATCAAGAGTACAGTGTAGAGTTGACTGTCCTTCTCTTGTTGTGGTCGCTGTCCCATCATCGGTAATTGCGTATATTTTCAACCAATTTAGCGATACAATGTTACGTCATGGTTTTGTGACGTCATCTTTGCGTTACATGTTTCATGTAAAAAATTTCGGCGAATACCCTTCTAAGAAAAGACGTATCCTTATCCAAACATGCATTAACCATATGTAAAAACGGAACGAAATTTCGAAGATGTGTCGAATTGTTGGACCTATTCAAGTCATCACACTCAGTGTATTCTGTCTCTTCATGCAGTTTCTTTATTTCATAAGTTTCGATTCATCTTCCGATAGATATTTTCAAGACGAATTTCAATATCGCAAATGCGAATACAAATTTATGAGATGCCGAAGATTACATTAATGTGTGGTTTCTACGTCGTACTGCTAACCAGAATGCACTCAAGAGTCGAAAATGTATGAGAATCATCACTACAATACCGCACTCGCGAACCACGCAGAGGATTGATATTCAACGTACACATACAGTATGTATTCATGTGAAGCTCGATAGATATGCGAGTATTGTCGAAAATTTACATGTGCTGGTAAAGAATCGCGAGTCAAGTCAGAGACACTCGTTTTCTGGACAGACAACGTTTTAATAATATAAAAAAGCTATAATTTATGAAAGTTTCTGCATGAACTTACAAAATATTTGTCATTTCGTTCGGTTGGTCGGAGAATAAATGAAATTATTCTACCATATGGTTTTCTTATAGCTAAACTAGATCGAAGAACCGAACGTTTTCCTGATTTGAACTAAAATTAGACTGTATACAGCCCCATGATGTACCAATATTTTTGTGCTTGTTTTGGAAAAGTACTCGAGTTTTGCGAAGCAGTAGGTACTCAATATAAGAAACTTTAGATTTCCATTACGCGGAATGTCGTTATAGTTTTTCAAAAAGTCGTTAGGGTGACACTTCAAAAGTTCTTTATGATTATTATAATACTCGTAGACACGAGCGGTCAACCTTCAACCCACAGACAATCTACAAGAGACACAATTCATTCTTGAGCTCTTTCTCCTTTTTTCGTACAATTATCAACAGTCCGTGTGATTCCCGTTCAGGAAAAGTAGTTGTGCAGGGTGGTGGATATGATCGAAGGAGTTGCGCGCCGCAAGGTTAGCTGAAGAATGAGAACAAGCGAAGAGATTCTCAGAAGGAAAAGGTTACTGTGAAAGGTGAAAGAAGTGTGTGAAAACGGTATCAACTACGAAACGAATTTTGTCAGGATAGCGCAGAAAGTGAGAAATGAGTAGATAACGCCGAACACTTTTAATTTTTTTTGTCGCTATGTCAAGGAATGTGCAATAACATCCAAGGCGCTACGTAAATTTGATTTTAGTACGATTTTAACCTCACACACAAAAAAAAAAAAGACATAAAAAGTGATTAGTATACACCTTCACTTATTTGGTATTTTGCCATTTTTCCTCCTTCGCAGTGGAGTTTATCATCAAAGTTCTTCCTTTTTTCGTACAATGCGTATAAAATTTCGTTTTCTTTTTCTATAAACGCTGCGACGCCGACAGAATGAGTAGAATACATGGTAATGAAAGAAAAAAGATACCTACTGAAAGTAAATTTATTACGAGTGCGATTCTTCGTTTCAGCCAAAAACTTTTTACATCCTTCATGCAGACGCGAAAAGTGTTTTACCGCAAAGGTGAACAATTTTCAATTTTTTGCTTTCTTTTTTCTTGCGTACACTTGGAAATCCATCGTTCGAATATTTCGCTCAAGTTTATGTCATTAGAGTCTTCTATGGGAGTATGTTTCATCTAAAGGTATTCGTATGGCGCAAAAAGTTTTTAAAACCTCATTATTGTTTCTATAGGGTTTGCTTAAAATATCTACCATCATCTGCTCATTGGGAACAAATGTTGCATTCTTGACATACAGTCATTTCATGCTTCATCTTACTTTTGAAAATCTCTATAACAGCTACGATTGTTGGGTGTGATTTTTCAGCACATCGAATATTAGAATAAGAAGATCTTTCGTAATAACGAAACAGCGCGTAGCATTTTGCTACCTTTAAAAGCATTCAGCTTTGTAGTCGCTTCAACAAAATTTTCAAAACGAAATTACTTTTATGGCAATCACCTATTCTCGCTTATTTCGCATGTGCAGCGCCGCCCCGTCCTCCATGGTGGAGTGGTTGTGGGTTGCTTATGGATTTGATTGTGTTTCTTCCAGTACCGGAATCGACCCTTTCGGGTATAACTTCAGTTTTGGAAGAATCTTCTCGGCGAACCCCCTCTTCTGCTTGGCAACCGCCATCACCTTAAGATATAGTAAATTGCTGTCGGGGTTTCTTCATCTTCTCCTATCTTCAAGGAAGATCGTCGTCCTCACCTTTCTGCAAATCTGGGTGTTGATGGTACATAGGTGTCGAGTAGGCCATAGCGTGGTTCTGCATTTGCCTATTTCATTCTTGGTCTCTGTTCCTCTTCATGATGGTGGCCGTAAATGCAGATACCTGGTTCCATGTTTCTTCGGAACCTAGCATGGTGGATACCAGGCTACTCGGGTCAAGCGCTACATCTGCCCCGATCTCTTAAAAAGACCAACCAAGCTTGTCCCGCTTACGTCTCCACGTCTCGCACTCAAATAAGGTGTGCTCTGGTCCATCATCCCCGCCCTTGGTTGCTGTGTGAACACGTTGTCTGCTCAACTTCCCTTAAATTCTCGCAAAGGTACTTGTTGAAGCAGTCACACCGCCGCTTAACACCTGCGTCAGGTGAAAGTTTAGTTGGCCATGGTTTCGGTTCATCCACTCATCAAGGTCGCGTATTAACACACGGGTTGTCCTCTTGCCCAGCTCTTTTTGGGCAGTTCTCACTTTCCATTTCTCAAGCGAGGAACGCGTGGCCTCCTGCTTAGCCCGCAGAGTCTCACGCGTGGTTGTTGTCGTCTTTTTTGCTCTGAAGACCGCGGCTCTCTCCTCAGCAAGGAGCTCGATCGGTGGTGAACGTGCTACTCCGCAAAGAGCCTCCGTCGAGACAGCGCGATAGGCACTAGCACACCCCAGCGCAGCTCTTCGTCGGATCTTTACCATCTCTCTTCTTCTGTAGGGTATCTTCATGGAGTTGGCCCATACTGGTGCACCATATAGGAGGATCGACAAGGCTGTGCTCATCATAATCCTTCTTCTTGCTTCTCTCGGTCCTCCTAGGTTCCTTATCAGGCGGCTTAGGTATCCAACTACCCGGCCTGCCTTTTCCGCTGTCATCAGGAAATGGTGCCTGAAGCTCAGCGTTGAGTCAAACTAGATGCCCAGGTACTTTATCTTCTTCTTAGTCTCAATTTCCACACCTTGCAGGCGAAAGGTGTGTGGACTGAAATTCCGGTGGGTCGTGAATAAAATTGCCTCCGTCTTATTAGCTGCAAGTTCGAGTCGAGTCCAGCCGACTCGATCCAACGCGTCACTACCTCTAAAGCCCGGTTTACCCTGCTCTCCACCGCTGCAGTTGTATCAGAGGTACATACCACCAGGGTGTCATCCGCATAGCAGATAAGTTGAGCCCCCGGTGGCAGCTTCACCTTGAATATCCCGTTGAATGCAACGCACCACAAAAGCGGCCCAAGGACGGACCCCTACGGCACCTCACAAGTAACCGGGCGTTTTACTGTACCAGCAGACGTCTCTGCTTGGATTTCACAACAGCTTAGATAGCTGCTGATCATCCTGAGCAGGTATGCGGGCACTTCTGCGTCCTTGAGGGTTTCCAAGATCCTGTCCCAAAGAATCGAATTGAACGCATTTTTTATGTTGAGGCTGATGGCTGCGCAAAAGTGACGCGTAGCTATCGCTGACTCGGCTATCCTCTTCAGCCAAATCCAGGCATCTGATGTGCAGCGTCCAGTTTGAAAACCATACTGGCTACTAGAGATTATATCTCTTTCCTTCAGATAGCTC
Source organism: Aspidiotus destructor (assembly GCA_035079395.1). Taxonomy (NCBI): domain Eukaryota; kingdom Metazoa; phylum Arthropoda; class Insecta; order Hemiptera; family Diaspididae; genus Aspidiotus; species Aspidiotus destructor. Next base: position 39,601,426 of record JAVHKZ010000018.1, on the reverse strand, counting down.
TCCAGTCGATTGACTATCACTGTTTCTAGAAGTTTCCCAACATTGCATTGTCCAGCAGACAAAGTGGACGATAAGAGGATGGCAGGCCAGGTGGTTTATCCATCTCATCGATCAGCGCTAGCCCGGCTTTTTTTTATCGCACAGGGAACAGTCCCTCAACGGCTGCCGCATTGAATGTATCAACAAGCAGTGCCGGGTCAATTGAGTGTATGGCGCTCCAGACTGAATTTAGAATCTCATCCGGGCCTGGAGCTTTCCAATACTTACCTCGCAGTATTGACTACTGCATCCACCTCCTCGGTACCTAGGAGGGATGTACCATCCTCTTCTACCATTGGTAGCGCTACCATTGGTGGTGGCTGATATGGGAACAAGCCATCGATGATTTGACCCACAACATCCGACTCCATTCGGCTCATTGCTGAGAGGCCCCTTAGCTTCTTGAGCACTATCTTATAAGGCTTTCCAAATGAGTCTTCTTCCACCATTTTGCATAGCTCTCTCCAAGAAACACTCTTGTCGTCTTTTATAGCTCTCTTTAGTCTATTACAAGCCAGCTGGTATTCAGGTGCAGCTGCCCGTGCCTCCTCGTGGCCTCTACTACGCTGATATATCGGGTGCTGACGGTTACTCTCTTTTCATAGCTCGGCAATCTTGTTGGTCCACGAGTAAACAGCTCTCTTCTTCTTCGGTAAACCTTGCCTGGGCATGGTTGCGTCGCATGCTTTGGTGACAGTCTCAATCATCCTCTCTGCTGCCACCTCAGCATTCCCTTCTTGCGCTTGTCCTTGATCCCATGTGAGAGCAAGGTAAGTAGCTTTTCGGCGGTCGCTATTCAGCTTCCTGCCTGCCCATTTTCTTACCAGCTTTTGTGAAGCAACCACAAGATCAGAAGAGAGGTTTTAAGAGATGTTCACTGGTCCGTATCATGCACCGTGCGTACTCTCGATGACGTCCTTCGTCAATCCGAGGCTCTGAGCGATGTTTCGCAATGCTTTTCGTCTGTTTCTCATGGTTTGAACAAACAGTACATAGATGAGGTATCTTAGATGTAATACAGATTGCTAAGCATATCAATATTCGACCTCAATTTCTCGGTGGATGGGAAAGTTGATATACCGTTGGTCGCTCCCAGAAAGAAAGGTGACATCAATAATGGACCCATATCCTTGATGCACTCGGGTAGGAGTGTTTCCTATGTTGACCTTTCCCAGCTGATTGTAGGCAATCCACTGCCCCAAGGCATACCTACGGATGTCAGTTCGGCCAGAACGCCATTCCTCTGACCAGGCATTAAAATCGTCTGCCACAATGAATTTATCGCCTCGTCGTCTGGACAATCTTTCTTCCAGCTTGCTTAAGAAGTCCTCAAACTCCGAGAAGGGGCGATTTGGAGAGAAGTAGCAACTGTAGACAACCATATCGGCCATCTTCACAGCAACATACCCCTCCCTCTCCCGGAGCAATTGGACACTCTGGGCAAACACCAATGGCCGCTAAGCCAGTACGGTCTGTGTACCATCCTTGTACTCCTGCAACGTTGTAGTACTCGCTCGCAATTGCAACGTGCGGTCCCTTCTCAACTACAAACTGCCAAAGAAGATTTTGCGCAAGTTCGCAAAATAAAACTTCTAATCAGAAATGAGGTTTCTTGCGATTTCCTTAGCAGCGGAAAAGCGAAAAAGATGTTGTGGAAGGAGCCAGTCCATCTCTATCCCAGAGAGTCGATTTTTTACTACAATTCATTGTTGAACTCGAGAGCCATCTTTAGGGTAGGAAACACAGAATATGATTTTTTTTTAAATTTAATTTTTATCGTGTTTGTTTTTTGTGGACGATAACTCCATAAATAGAGACCGGATTCCTTGGTATTAAACACTCTTCTTCCTTGAGGACGAAATCAGTAAAATTTCGACTGAAGTTTGAATGGGGGTGAATGGGACGCAGGAAGAAAATTCTATTTCACCGAAAAACGCCGAAAATGCAAAAGACATCGAAAAGGCCGAAAATGACCAATTTGTGGAAAATCGTTTAAAATCACAGAATGTTGAACGAAAAATTGGTAAATTTTGCCCGAAACTGGGTGATTTTGGTGAAAAAATACTGAAATATGATTTAGGACAAATTTTAAAAATTGAAAGTTTTGATTGAAAAATTGTTAGGATCTTTTTACTGATGAGTTTTATCCCTAGAATTCGTTTATTTTGATCAAAAATTACATAGGTATGGTCGGAAATGAATAATTCTGATTTTGAGTTTGTAGAAGTACTGAAAACGCGTGTTTTTTTAATTTTTTCTTTTTAATGCCGAATAATACCGAAAATGCAACATTAAAATGCCGAAACTTTTCATTTTTAGTGCCGAAAAATCCGGTCTCTATCCATAAATGAATGAAAAACACGGGCGAGTTCGTCATTTCCTATGGTAATTTCACCTGAAGCAATATTCACGGCGAACTAGTTATACAAACCGCTCAACACGTACGGTGTTTATAGACCGCGCGGGACTGAAAGGAATGAAGATTCAAAAGTTGAACCATTCGTGGATTCTTTCGCGATAGAGTACTTACTTGAGCATGAAAATTTCCAATTCTTAATTTTTCGATGGATATGAGATCTATAATTGATAGCACCTGGTATTCAATAGATTTCAAACATAACTAAAGTAATCACTAAAATAGGCTTATCGAGAGGAGATAAGGAAATCATAACAATGAATTTTTCTATTACCACCGAGTAATATGCACACAAATTCACACAATGATTTTCTTCGAAGACATTTCACGTCCATTATGCTGAGAATCACGCAAAATGAAACATGTATTTACGAATAATTCTTGCTTCATTCGTACTTTTAAATAAATGTATCACGTAAGTTCATTAGTACGCAAGAGATGATAAATCAGAAAAATTAAACCTAACTCACTTTACATTTCGTACTCTCTAGAAGTCTTCGTCCACCCACAATAAGAGAACCTCAAGGCGACGATGAGCTCACCGAGAACATTTATTTCAATTGTTCAGAATGTAAGTGGATCTGAATTTTATTGATGGTAGTCTTAGTGTAGGTCATTGCAATCCCATAAGAGTTTTATAGATATTTTTACTTCGATGCCTGAAGCACGTTGTCTGTTGCTGTGGATCGCAGCATTTCGGCAGAGCGCAAACGTTGGGTAGCACGTGCATTGCCTTAAAACTGAAACCTTGAGTTTTGATAGGATATAGAATGTTTTCAGAATATTTTTTCGATACCTACCGGTTTGTTTTTTTATAGCTCAAACATACCGATGATACAGTATTCGTTTTTTTTTTTTCTCAGTTATCCCAGAACACCCTACGTTAGACAAAACAGATATTTGCGCACTTCAGCCGAATGATTACGATGATCTATGCACAAAAATTTTGAGTATGGCCCAGTTCAAAGATCGTTGTCCAGTGTCATCCAATAAAACGGAAGATTGTAAACCGTACGAAGTGATTGTTAATTATCGTTTCCATATATCTCTATTTATTAATGTAACAGCTCGAAAGTGCTCTTCCAAACCACCTTTATTTGTTATGAACGGACACGGAAATGTGACTGTGTTCACTTTAGGATATGTGTACGATGGTAGCGCAATTCTTGAGCTGCAAAATTTCCTTTAAATTTCACATCTGTTATTTGAATACAGTTCCTTATTTTTCAACTAATTTTATAAATCGCTATTCGATACTTGTGAGAAACCCTTTATTGTAAATAATTATATAATGCTGAAAGCGATGGAAGCTCTGAGTATAAGAAAGTGACACGTTCATCCGGGAAATTGCAATTAGTTGGATTTTATTCTTTTTTCACCTATATCGAGTCAAGGAAAACAGTTACGAGGAAAGAACTATAGTAATGGTTTCAACTCTGTTGTTACTGTCTAGGAACAGGAGATTCATTTTGTTAGTCGCAATTACCACTTACCCTGGTAAACACTTTGGGTGCCGCTTTAATATGTGATCTACCGGTCAAATTATATTTCTAGTATGTGATTTACCGTCATAATAACATTTCCTATACGTGATCTACCGATTGAATAATGATATTAAAGAGAAGAACTATTTACTGGTGATGAGAAGTAGACTATAGATAACGACTAGCATTAATAGGTCGCGACAGTCAGACCCTTGGCGAAGACCGAACACCAATGGGCCGTAAATGCGAGGACTATGATTTCTCTTGTTAATACCCAAGGCACCCATTCGCCCGATTTTGTGTTTTGTCTCTTCTCAGACATATCTCTCCCGCACTTATGACACGGATCATGAGCCTCAACTTCTCCGAGCAAACAGTGTTTACAGTGGCGTAGCCAGGAATTTCTTCTAAGGAGGGAGGGGGGGGGGGGTATCCCAGTTTTAACCTAACCCAACAGTTTCATGTACCACTGCTGACTGTACGTGGATAGCACAACTCAACAAAAAAAAAAAAATTGAAATTATCGAGAACGAGATAATACAATTCTAGAAGTATTTTCGACGGTGATCACGATGCCGTTGTCCGTTTCTCGAAATTGACTCCGGTTTCCGAGAAATGATCGAAGATTTCCGAGAAATGATCAAATCAAATTCCCGCGATTCGTTGCGACGCGCAGTGTATGTTCCCGTGTTACGAAATTCGATAGCTGGGTAACATACACTGCGCATCGCAACGAATCGCGGGAATTTGATTTGATCATTTCTCGGAAACCGGAGTCAATATCGAGAAACGGACAACGGCATCGTGATCACCGTCAAAAATACTTCTAGAATCGTATTATCTCGTTCTCGATAATTTCAATGTGTTGAGTAGTGTAGTCGTCTAGATACAGGCGTTCATAAGTTGACCGACAAAGGAATTAAGGAGCTGCATCAGTCTCTTGCACTACTCTACTAGCACTGATGCACCGAAGATTACTCTGATTGTATACCTGCGCTGGTGGGGCTGGCGGGAATAGGTCAATAAGTCTTAGTAGGATTAGCTATTAGTATACGTTCATTTCATATGCCCGACTAAGTACTTCTAAACTAAGCTTTATGACTGAATCAATACTTGGATTCGTCATCGTATACTTCTTTAGTTACATTTCTGATATGATATGAAGAAATTGTGAGAAAGGAATGCGTATTTTTTTTACTTTCTCCAACCTCCTGGGGGTCCCGGCTACGCTACTGCAGTGTTCACGCAAAAATTTCACACTGCACTACTTTCTTCAGATATTGCAACACACGCGTAAAATTCCTTCAATAACATCATTATATGAACTTGCAGAAGAAACAAACAAAAAAAATGAATATCTCACCAACTAAGAACCACTTCGTACCATTCAAAGCAATTAATATGTCTCGTCGTATTTTTATGATGATGACTACAAAACTATCAACATCCGTTCCTCTTCATTCCAGTTCAGATTGTATTGTCATGAATGTTTGTACGTTACCATGTAGGAGTGCGGTAGATCACAGTACACTACCCGTCACAGATCGCATTTTCAAGGTAGATCACATATTAGAGCGCCAACACAATTTCTATCCCATCTGAAACCCTGGAAAAAATGGGAAAAACCACTCTTCTGACCCCATTTAATGCCCCGTTGATCCCTTTGTCCCCGCTTTTTCCCCAGTTGAAGGTCTTCGGATTCCCGAGCTCGGAGAGCTTCAGCAGAGACCCACTTGAAGCCCGGCATATGCAACTGGCTTCAAATGGACTCGCCGTATTGAATGTTATGGTCCAGATGCTGTAATGCTGCTCGGGGAAATTTCAAATGTCCTCTGATTTTCTTGTTTTTCGGAAGCTTCTAAAAGTTTTGTTGACAAGGGTTTCTCCAAGGTAGATGAACCAACGGAATACTTTTGTTCCATCAGTGGTAGTTCGATGGAGTACCTTCCGATTTTCAACCGCCACTGGTGAGTAGAAAGCCATATTTTTAAGGAAAGAATGGGAGACTCGGCGAATCCTACGTAATTGACGTTTTCTGGATCGCGGCATTAGGACCAGCTGTACCCTAAGTTTGTGATACTGGTCAACATTTGCTCAACTGGCAATAACTCCCAAAATGTATGGCAGCGTTTCGCCCATGAATGAGTGACTTTAAGACCGTTATTGATTGATGAATAGCCTGGCGCTGCCCCTCTGTACCAACATGAATTTCTGTCCAACCACTGACGCTGAAAATAGCCTGGGAACTCCGTCGACTTAGAATCACTTTTTTTCTTATCTAACAATATTGTATTCATCTTTGTCGGTCTCCTCACAAAACCTACTACAACTGGTAAAATCATGTAAATCAATTTCGCGTTCATTCTCTTTGAATTATTGTTCAAGCTTGTTTGCGCTTTGGGTTCCAGGACAATTGTACTTGACAACGCCTCAATTAAATCCCTAGGCCTATACGAAAATTTGTGAATCATTGCACATGTGCTAACAAGCTTGATTACTTTTCTTGGGAACAATCTTTTGAACTCTTTCTTGTGATGGAAACAATTTCCAATGTTGCGAACAATTATCGATGATGCGAATAATGATGCAAACAATTGTATTTTTTGTTTTCCATATGTTTCGCGTTCTATGTTCTGTCATCCGGGGAAGAAACACTTGTAGCAATGGGTAGCCGATTGAGGAGGACAGAATTGAGAATAGAGGTAAAAATACATCAAGATATTGGGATGTATACGAGTTACAGGAATGTACAAATTTTACGATAATTACCTCGACATCATTTTGGCGCACCCTATAAACTTTGATGAGTTCCCGTCTATTATTATTTACCAAAATAATGATTGTATATACGTGTTTTTTGCTTCTTTTTTCCAGTTGGCGGAAGATTGTTTTGAGAAGAACGGTTGCTGCATTACGGATTAGAAACTATGAAAACGAAAAAGAGAAAATTAAAATTGCTAACATTAATAAATAGGTGAGTGAGGGGTATGGTTGTATTCATTTATTTTCTCGAATAGTATGAGCTGTAGAATCACGAATTTCTAGCTTTTCTCAATTTATAGTAAGTACCTCATACCGATAAAAATGAAAATAATGAATTTATATTTCTAATAAAAGTACCTATAGTTTCTGCTGGAACAAAATCTGTACGAGTTTTCTTAATGCGCGTACAACGACCGTAGAGATTCTCAATTTCTTTGAATATTTTCCTATTTCATTTCTTCACGAGTCAGCGGTATCGTAATTTTCATCTTTGTGTACGCTTTTATATATTTTTTCCCGAATTTCTTTCAATTGGATTTTCAATCATAAAAAAACCTTTGTTTTACTTCTTCTCTTTCCTATTTTTCGTGATTCTATTTTCAGTATACGTTTTGTATTTCTTTGTATTTTATCACCTCAAATTCCACTTATCTTATCATCTAGTCGCCCTAAATCATTCTCTCACCTTAGTTTTTTCTTAATAATTTTTTTTTGTGGAAAATAACTGTCCATCAAAATAGAACGTGTGAACTTCAGGAAAGAAGGAAATGCCGTCAGAAAAGGATATTCAGCATCAGATATGTACGTACAATTGAACATCAAAAAAATACATTGTACTTTTAAGCATGCAGAAAGATACTTTTTTGAAATATGAGTAATAATTTTATTGGAAAAAAAGGACTCGTTTGGCGTTTGAAGGGCGACCCCGCTTCCGCCTTTGGCTTAGAGGAATGCATTTCGCCTCTTAACCTTATCTGCATGCGCAATAATTATGTGCTTACAAATTGTGCGTTCTGCGAAGTATGGGCACGTACAGCTACATTCCGACAAATTGTTGAACGTAATTGAGATAACCCACACCCCGTAATATTCCTCTCTAAATTCTTGAAAGGACGATTTGAACTATGCCAATCTTGCTGTTGTTATTGGCTCATTGCCACTCGCAGGTGAAACCGTCATGCTGGCGTTGCAAAACCTTGGCGTTACTCGTTGGCCATTGGTATCCTTTCGTCCACTCACTCAATTACACTGACAGGCTCGTGGCTAACAGCTTACAATTCACACCGGATACGTCTCTTTCTTCGGACAACTTCCAAACAAGTTCCTCCGCTTTCACTATAACTTGTCCCACGGGCAGGCGTTCCCGAAAAATGTGATTCCTTTTCAGAACCGAATCGTTGTTGGTCGATTGAAATATCCAAGAGCCGCTCCTTTGTATCAAGTTGACTGGGATGCAGACAACCATTCGGACTCAAAAACATCGATGAAGTCTCCCACGCGACTATCTTTATTCGCTCTCCACTTCCGTAGGAATGACTGCGCGGCAACAGAGAATGTTTCGCCAGTGAGACAAGTTTGAAGACAATCTAAATCAGAAATTATCTGCCCGCACACACCTTTTTTTGTTAGTACTTTCAAGTACTTTTTGATGTTTTTGCGAACGTGAAAACTGCGAGACAAAACGGATGAAAAGTGGTATTTTTGTCGCTGCAGCCCAGGATTAACAGTGGATACTCCTGCCGCACGACCTCATGGGTCCCGTCGGCTTGCACAAGTTTTGAGTATGTAAGGAAGTGCAAAAGCCTCCGAGTGGACAAAACTATCTTTATGTTTTGTTCTTCAACATTTGCTGTATCGGCGCGAACAAAATATTAAAACACAAAATGGTGGTGTCCTCGTCCGTTGTGATATTTAAACGAGCGCTGCACCACTGACGAATTTCAACGGTGGGAACCGACGCGCTGCCGTACTTCTTTTGTCGTAATTGTCGCAATAAAACAATCAACTTTATTTTTTCTGGTTCCTTCTTCTTCATACGTCTCATTGCAGTTAAAATTCCATTAAGTTTTTCGATTCCCTACTCAAACTTCATTTTCACAAATTCTTTTGACACGTTTCATGGTGCTCTGGGCTAATACTTATGGGAATTTTCACTGTGGCATTGATTCTCAAATCTGCGAGTCCGAGTCCGAGCCCCCCCCCTCTCTGTAGTTTCTAGTTTATCCTAATATGATGAAAAGGCGTAGGCTAGATTCATACTCGGCTAAGAAAACTTCAAGAGCCATTAGGAAGCTATTAGCTTGTGACGCCATAAGTTGGGTGATGTGATAAGTCGGTGACGTCATAGGTTGGTGACGTCATGGGTCGATTAAGTCGGTCAAGTCGGTCAAGTCGGTCAAGTCATAAATCGGTATAGTCATGAATCGGTATAGTCATAAATCGGTGACGTCAGAGGTTGGTGACGTCATAGGTAGTGAAGTCGGTGAAGTCGGTGATGTGATAAGTTTGATTACGTCATAAGTCGGTGACGTCATAGGTAGGTAAAGTCAGTGACGTCATAAGTCGGTGACGTCATAAGTTTGGTGCCGTCATAAGTCGGTGACGTCATAGGTTGGTGACGTCATAGGTTGAAGACATCATAAGTTAGAGACGTCAGAAAGCGGTGACGTCAAAAGGTGGTGACGTCATAGGTCGATGACGTCATGGGTCGGTTAAGTCGGTGAAGTCGGTGATGTCATAAGTTAGTAAAGTCATAGGCCGGTGACGTCATAAATTGGTGACGTCATAGGTAGGTGAAGTTGGTGAAGTTGGTGAAGTTGGTGATGTAATAAGTTTGGTTACGTCATAGGTCGGTGACGTCATAGGTAGGTGAAGTCAGTGACGTCATAAGTCGGTGATGTGATAAGTTCGGTGCCGTCATAGGTCTGGTGCCGCCATAAGGCGGTGACGTCATAGGTTGGTGACATCAAAAGTCGTGACTTCATAGGTAGGAAAGGTCAGTGACGTCATAAGTCGGTGATGTGATGAATTTGGTGCCGTCATAAGTCGGTGACGCCATAGGTTGGTGACGTCATAGGTTGAAGACATCATAAGTTGGTGACGTCGGAAGGCGGTGACTTCATAGGTTGGTGACGTGATGGGTTGGTTAAGTCGGTGAAGTTGGTGATGTCATAAGTTGGTAAAGTCATAGGCCGGTGACGTCATAAATCGGTGACGTCATAAATTGGTGATGTTATAAATCGGTGACGTCATAGGTTGTGACGTCATAGGTAGGTGAAGTTGGTGAAGTCGGTGATGTGATAAGTTTGGTTACGTCATAAGTCAGTGACGTCATAGGTCGGTGACGTCATGGGTCGGTTAAGTCGGTGAAGTCGGTGAAGTTGGTGACGTCATAAATCGGTGACGTCATAGGTAGGTAAAGTCAGTGACGTCATAAGTCGGTGACGTCATAAGTTTGGTGCCGTCATAAGTCGGTGACGTCATAGGTTGGTGACGTCATAGGTTGAAGACATCATAAGTTAGAGACGTCAGAAAGCGGTGACGTCAAAAGGTGGTGACGTCATAGGTCGATGACGTCATGGGTCGGTTAAGTCGGTGAAGTCGGTGATGTCATAAGTTAGTAAAGTCATAGGCCGGTGACGTCATAAATTGGTGACGTCATAGGTAGGTGAAGTTGGTGAAGTTGGTGAAGTTGGTGATGTAATAAGTTTGGTTACGTCATAGGTCGGTGACGTCATAGGTAGGTGAAGTCAGTGACGTCATAAGTCGGTGATGTGATAAGTTCGGTGCCGTCATAGGTCTGGTGCCGCCATAAGGCGGTGACGTCATAGGTTGGTGACATCAAAAGTCGTGACTTCATAGGTAGGAAAGGTCAGTGACGTCATAAGTCGGTGATGTGATGAATTTGGTGCCGTCATAAGTCGGTGACGCCATAGGTTGGTGACGTCATAGGTTGAAGACATCATAAGTTGGTGACGTCGGAAGGCGGTGACTTCATAGGTTGGTGACGTGATGGGTTGGTTAAGTCGGTGAAGTTGGTGATGTCATAAGTTGGTAAAGTCATAGGCCGGTGACGTCATAAATCGGTGACGTCATAAATTGGTGATGTTATAAATCGGTGACGTCATAGGTTGTGACGTCATAGGTAGGTGAAGTTGGTGAAGTCGGTGATGTGATAAGTTTGGTTACGTCATAAGTCAGTGACGTCATAGGTCGGTGACGTCATGGGTCGGTTAAGTCGGTGAAGTCGGTGAAGTTGGTGACGTCATAAATCGGTGACGTCATAGGTAGGTGAAGTTGGTGAAGTCGGTGATGTGATAAGTTGGTGACGTCATAAGTCGGTGACGTCATAGTTAGGAAAAGTCAGTGACGTCATAGGTTGGTGGCGTCATAAGTTTGGTAACGTTGTAAGTTGTTGACATCAAAGGTCGGTGACGTCATGAGTCTATGAAGTCATTGGTCGGTGACGTTATAGGTAGGTGAAGTTGGTGAAGTCAGTGACGTCATAAGTCGGCGACGTGATAAGTTAGGTGCCGTCATAAGTTGGTAACGTCATAGGTTGGTGACGTCATAGGTTGAAGACGTCATAAGTCGGTGACGTCAGAAGACGTTGACGTCATAAGTTGGTAACGTCATAAGTTGGTGACGTCATAAGTTGGTGACGTCATAAGTTGGTGACGTCATAAGTTGGTGACGTCATAAGTTGGTGACGTCATAAGTTGGTGACGTCAAAAGGTGGCAACGTCATAGGTCGGTAACGTCATAGGTCGGTAACGTCATAGGTCGGTAACGTCATAGGTCGGTAACGTCATAGGTCGGTAACGTCATAGGTCGGTGACGTCATAAGTCGTTAATCCTGGTCCGCTTACAACATCTGAAATATACTAAAGTAGACTTGTACTAGACCAAGAAGCAAGGCGGACGAGCAGAGCGAGTGAGAGCCCCCAATCTCATCAGCCCAAAATATACTAAAGTAGAATTACACTAGACCAAGAAGGCTCATTAGCCTGAAATATTTCAAAGTAGACTTAAACTAGACCAAGCGAGTGTGCCGCTCTAAATCCTAAAATATTTTAAAGTAGGCTTATGTCATAAAATACACTTTAATGATCTCTATTTTTGTCTCGCATCATCCACAACATATCTGATTGGGCAAAGACATGAAACATGATCTTTATCTTTTTGGCTGCGTCAAGAAATCCAATACCGCTAGAGCCATTGTCTTTCTTTTTGTTCTTTTGTCATGCCTCTACTCTGTGCTGTACCTTCGTGATGCTTGTGTTCGCATTCTCAGATTCGAATAATGATACTCCACTTGTCGAAAATGTTTCGACTCGATCGTCATCGAGTTATTTTTGTTTTGCGTTATTATTTATAACGGGGATTATTATTTATTATGTATGATTGATTGGATTGTAGAATAATCATTATATCGCTTAATTATCTCGTAGATATGCATGTCATTATCTCGCTTATCGCTAAAGTTGTGAGCGTAAGGTTCCCTTTGGTCTCGACGGCCCTTGATTCGATACGGTCTTTTGAAAAGATCGTCACGTTTGGGAAATCCTATAATCGCCAGCTTTCTCTTCCTCTATGTTCAATAACAAACTAAGGAAAGCGGTGGGGGAAGGTAAATTTTTGGTCTCGACGACCTTCAGAATTCGAATTGACGGTATACCAGTTTTCGTCTTCGATACTTGCGTATTGCTGTTTCGATATTTTTTTCCTTCTGCTATTTTGATAGTTTCGTGTCTGATATTCCGCATAATATACTAACCAATATTTTCGCGTCCGCCATAAGTTTGCTAATTTTCCGCGATGTCCACGACGGATAATCAGGTCAGAATTTATTCTTCTTATAGAATTATTTTTATCATAATTTATTCTTATCACGTTACTTCGTGAATATTTTTACCCTTGCTCGGCAAATTCCCTTCTCGTGTCTTTTTCACATATGGTTATGTGTATTATTCTAGAGGCTGGTGCCTCCTGAGCTTCATAGCTCGAAGTTTTATACTTCGACGCTAACTTGAACTTTCATGCGGTTATGAATAAGAGGCCGGTGCCTCATTTGCCTTACGCTACCTTAATTTTTTTGCGATCATGAAATATAATCTCAAAGCCCTCGTTAGGACAAAGGCCGGTGCCTTGAATTTATTATACGCTTTGCTCGACGCTAACTTGAATTTCTATGCGATCTCGATGTATCGCTTCAAAGTCCTCGTAAGGACCTTATACTTTTCTTTGCCTCGTACGCTTGAGAATATATTCTGACGCCTGACGGTATGATATTTTTTCTGCCGTTAGGTCCCAAATAATTTACGGTGGACCTTCACATACTGAAGAGCATGAGATTTGTCGCTGGAAGGTTCTATTTTGTACGGGCAATATAATTTCACCCATTTTTTCTTGGTTTTCATTTTTCTATACTTTGACCGCATGCATACCTTACTTTACAATATTTTTAAATTATCGGCCGTCTTCCCTCGAGGACCTACGTTGTTCTAATCTCACCCGCATTAACAGTATATTTGGCTGGTTTTTGGAAGGCTTGATCGAATGGCCAAAGAATAAAAAATTGACAAATATCGTAAAGTGCTCTACCAGCGTACTGTACGTGGCACACGTACAATTGCAATAAATACGAAAGGATACGGAGTTTTTTTTTCTCCTAACGAGAAGAGGTAAACATGAACCTGCTCTGAGCCAAAAAATGTTCGGCGCAAAATATTAACACTAATATTATACAGTTGAATTGTTGTCCGATCCTATACTCTTTTTCTTTTTATGCTTTTTATGATGTGTTCCATAGATACTGCAGTCTTGGCACGTTATATGTTAGGTTATACATTCAGGTAATATTGCTTTTTGCCGCAGACAGTAGGTCCTGCGAAAAGCAAATAGTATCGAGAATGATCTTTTGTCCGTCTAAAATTCTTCCTGGTCGCTGTAAAATCCACCAAGCGTTAGGTCGCTTCACTTTTTTGTTTCAACTCTCTTCAAACCGTTGTATATTCAGCGCAATTATTTATTTCAATCTCAACTTACTTCGTTCGCTGTTCGCGGTTTCTCTCTTAATTGAGGCAAAGAAAGAATCTTCGTTTTTTGAGAAGCACAGTTTTCCAAGTCCTACAGTCGTATTAAATAGAGCATCAAATGCCGAAATTATTCGAGTAGGTCAGAGGCTCCGCCATCTCGGAAACGACAGAAAATGACGGAAATTCTCATCAAAATAACCTCCCTCCTACAACAAATTTTGATTGCCCTCCGATCTACGATATACATGAGAGCAATTCAGTCAACATAAAACTTTTCCAAAGGATGGCTCCAATTGTCTGCTCATTCAAATCACAGACATTGTAGATGGCTAGGAAAATCGCCACCGAAGAAAATAAGTATCTACTCGCATACACATAATTTTTCCTGAGAAAATTTCTGAAAGACCCAATTTAGTACAAAAATCTGTAGAAGGGCGTTCTCACCACTGGAGACGCAAAAATGGCGAGTTAAAGCAGTTCCTATCTGAAATCAGAGAAAAACGTCTTTGCATGCTGAAATGAATTCGAGATAGGAAAGCTGTTGAGAAGAGAATGATTGCAGAGTGGGCACAGGAGATGTGAAGACACACTATGGCCTCCTATACCACATATTGCTGCTTCTGCTGCACTTGGTTCTTATTAGCATCATGACCAGTATTGCAATACCAGTGCACAGGAGAAAGCATGGCAAGAAGAGAAAGTCAAGCCTTTCAAGAAAAGAGGCCTGAACAGGCAAAACAATGGTAGAGATGGCTAAGAAGGCGCCGAGTCTGTAGGACAAGCCAACCCAATTTCTGTTCAAGTAACGAGCGCTCCCTCGCTCAGTAAGGTGGTCTTAGGTAGCGACCCCTCTGGAACACATTGCACTCCATGCCGACTAACAATGATGAGCCAGGCAACTTTCAATCCCAGTGCTATCGTCATTGAGACAATACCTGCGATTGTCAGTCCCGATAATCTCAAGCCACAGATTTGATAGGTTTTCCCAACTTTTCTGAAATTTGTAACCTTTCATGTACGATAGAACCGTGAAAATCGAAACCCAAGAAAAAGATTTTAGATTTACTTATTGAAAACGAGGCACGATTTCTAATACTTCTTTGCGTCTGTTCTTAATATTACAGGATTCGCATCATCAAATTCGTGTGAGAGTCTCATCATTTGCGAATCATGAGTTTAGATCACTACCAAACGGATGTGGCGATGCAATTATGGCATTACGTAAGTATAATCCAAGATATAAATTGTCTTTAGTCTTTCTACAATATTAGCTACCTCGCAGTAATATTTTTCTATTTCTCCTAAAAGAAGAAAAACTGGTCGGTAACTCAATTTTTCCAAATTCTCGTATTCATAACTGCGTTAGAATCTAACACCTGACAACTGATGAAAAATTTCGCAGGCAAGAGCTTACAAACCTTAGCGGATAAATATTTTAAGCGCACACCTTTATTGCCAATAAAATACCGACAACGCTGTCGTTTCGCTGATTAGGCTTATTCATAACGATGTAAAATAACTAACCAAGCGTACTGAAACTGGACGCCTACAAAAGAAGATGACAAATCGTGTGTGCAATTTGATATCCCTTCTCCCACGCGGATTCTTTTTTTATTTAAAGGGCAATAAATTGTGTATGCGGCGTACGGTATGGCGGGAATAAAATTCACGGGATCACGGCATGTAAGATTCGTCTCGTAGTAATTTTCACAATATGACCCTCTTCCAACATTAAGAGTGACTATTAGATACTCGTATTTTGTTCACGAAGCAGCGGAAGTCATTTCGCGGAGAAATTTTCAACTTACTTGGGTACCTATATCTTGTAAAACAAATTTTTAGCCTTTCTTCGCGGCGTAAACTCTCATACAATTATAAATTGTCGAACAGGATTCTACAAATCGACCGTTATGGTAATCCGTCAGCTGGCGAGAGTCGAAGGATCGTTCAACTTTGAACTATCCATCGGTGTCATTAGAGGCTTTTCAGCAGAATGCGTAAGAAGCAAGCAACGCAAAGGGGTCATTTTTTACCGACTGAATCAATTCAATCTACAGCGAATTGTCCTTTGCAAAGAAAGTCCGTTGAAAATTTCTTTAAAAAATTATTCCTCTTAAAACAGATGACCGTAGGTTTACCCAAGGCCGTGGTTTAGCCGTCGGCTAACGAAGTTGACAACAAATACACTTCGGGGATTCTTTTATTGAATGAGGATTTCGTGGTTTGTTAGCTATTTTAATTTCATCTATATCCGTATCGACTCTTCAGAACGCATTTAATGAGTTTCAAATATCAACCGCGAACAAGTGTATCCTATATTATAAAGCACATCTGCAAAATTTTCGTCCAAGTAACCTCCTCCCCTAATGTATCGATTTAGTTGAAATTTCGTATATAACATTGTCAGACCTCCGAAATCAACCTTTTTGAAAAAAATTTAGAAAATCATTCTTGGGAAAGTTGTAATAAAGCTTTAAAGTTAAGCGTATATTGGCTGCTATCTCATCCCTATTCCTGTACATGTGTTTATTGATGCGAACATAAAGTTTTATTTCAACGTTCACAATGCTAAGCAAGAGGAGAAATTTTAAAAACCGGCCGAGTAATTCTGACAGGGAACACGTTCAGTTGTGTTCACTAATTTCCGTGGAAAAATATCACGACTTTTGTACGGAGCTACTTTTACGATTTTTTGACTGAGCCAAAAATAAACTTATAGTTGAAGAGATGAGAGGGTCTACGGAGTAAATTTTCGTTTTATAATGTGGGTAGAGTTACAGAGTGAGTTAGTTGGTTCCATTCACATTGAAGTCATGGTCGGTAAAGTTGAGAGTTAAGGGTGACAGATATGGAAAAGATTGGGTTTGCAAAGTAGTTTAAGCTTTTTGTGAGATATGTTATTTCATTTCTAGAGTATAGACAAGCTGGCGTTGAGTATTTCTACGAGTGCCGAGCGAGTTGCTGGATGAAATTGGTGTGCCTTAATGCCGGCAGCAAGAGCGCAAGAGTTATAGAGTATGTACGAGTGAATTATTTGTTGGTTAATATCAATATTCATTCAAATTGAAGTGATGGTTTGTGGAATTGTGGGTCAGAGATTCAGAAAAGTTTCGGTTTGGTGAAATAGTTCAGGCTTTTTGTGAGACGCGCTATTACAATTTCAGAGTACATACGACTTAGCAGATGACGACTTGAGAAGTTTTTGTTATTTTATACTGCAAAGTGAAGGGAAGAGAGTCGCGTGTACAAAAAAAAGGTGAGTAAGTGCTGGAAGGATTATGAAGTTCCACAAATATGAATTATTCTTAATTATGAAGACAAGTCAATCGTTGTTGGTGGTTGATTGAGGAATGATCAGAGTGTATTTATAGCGGGGGTTGAGGATAATTAGTTGAGCAGGTGAAGAGATGGACAATAGATAAAATTTTTGTAAAGGCTGGAATGGGTGGAACGCGTAGGACCAGTTGTGTGGTGGGAGAGAACGATTTCTTTATGACGCTTACACAAGTCGAAGGGACTGCTTCACTTACGATTCCTCTTAGTTTGTTTGAATGTTTATTTTTCCGGGCTTTATGTTCAGGGAATGATCCGTATCCACAGGACGTAGACAGATGTATAATTAACGGATGATAGAGATTGCAGGAATAAATGAATGCGTCGATTTGGGAAATTAGTTGAATAAAAGTCGTGTCGAAATTTGAGCTAAAGGTAGAGATGGAGATAAGAAAGACAAGAGTGTAAGGCTTGTTGTGAACACGAATTAAAATATTTATTCGAATCGTTTCGAATAAATATTTTTCTCGCGCATCAACCGTTTTTCTCATTTTATTTTCGTCTTCGTTCGTAGCGAACGCGTACTCTACGCGAACTACCCCCAAACTATCTAAAAGTCTCCTACCACCGTCATCACATGATCGCACCGATTCTCTCCTCCAAACACCCTATAAAACCACCTCCGCGAGCCGCGTTCGTCAGTCTTCGCGAAGCCGGACCTGGCTTCAAGTCCAGCTTCTCTCGGGCTTACCACCAGCTTAACCTCGCTATCTTCACTTCTCTGGCAGCTTCGCCTACCGGCTTCTCCTGCTTTCTACTGGCTTCTCCAGCTTTTTCTCCAGCTTTCCTCTCTTGCTTTAACCTCTCGCTATCTCCCGCTATCTCTCTCTCTCTCTCTCTCGCTTACTTTCCTCGCTTCCTCTTCTTAGCTTTTCGGACTGTTCTCCGCGGTGCCCGCGGGTGTAGTCTTTCCTTATCTCGCTAAGGCTCCTTCCTCCTGTTGCTCGCCGCGGTGTCCGCGGGTACAACAGCGTATCCTCAAGCCAAGCCTCCGCGGTGACCGCGGGACTGGTTTCTCTTCATCTTCAATCGCTCCCCCTGTTGCTCGCCGCGGTGTCCGCGGGTACAACAGCGTATCCTCTCGATTAGCCTCCGCGGTGTCCGCGGGACTGATCGTCTCTACCTCCTCGACACTTCCTCCTGTTGCTCGCCGCGGTGTCCGCGGGTACAACAGCGTATCCTCGAACCAAGCCTCCGCGGTGCCCGCGGGACTGGTTTCTCTAAGTCTTCAATCGCTCCCCCTGTTGCTCGCCGCGGTGTCCGCGGGTACAACAGCGTATCCCTACTAGCCAAGCCTCCGCGGTGCCTGCGGGACTGGTTCTCTCTCTCTACAGTCTTCCCCCCCTGTCGCTCTCCGCGGTGCCCGCGGGTACGACAGAGTATCCTCTCAGGCTAAGCCTCCGCGGTGTCCGCGGGACTAGTCTCCCTATCGGTCAAACTTCTCTTTCTTTCTTTTTTCACTCTCTCACCCTCTCACACGCACACCTACACACGCATCTCTTTATTAAGGCGAAGCAAAAGAAAAAAATACAGTTCTTTTTCTGCAACCCTTGCGTTGTTATTTACTATTTATTCGATGTCGCGTAACGCCGATCCACCTCCCGACGCTTTTAGGAGCCTACGCAGTCGACAGGTGCCCCTAACACCGTCGTGGCGTGCGGACCGCCGTGCGCAACAGGCTTATCCTACAATTTTTTCAATCAATGACTGATTATCATTTCTTGAATCAAGTAAACGTTGCCTGTTTCGAATCCAGACTAGATCCGTCGGTAAAGTAGGGGTGGTGGGTCATAAAATTTGCATAGAGACAATGTTTATAATGAGTTGTCGGTATACAGTGTTGTGATCCTGGAGATTATTAGCTAGATCAAGTGGGTAGATGGTTCAATTCGAGGTGTTTAAATAGTTCAGATTCAATAGGGAGGAGGAGAGAATTGAGTCAGCAGATTGCGGGTGCGTAGATTGGAAGATGCGTGAATTGAGCTGCATGGATGCAAAAAAATCAATAGTAAGAGTTAGGAAGCGGCGTTTGAGGGAGGAAGGTTTCAATTCCAGCGCAGAGGCTGAGAGTAGGTCTAGATCGTTGTGGCCAAGACCTTGATTTATTGACCAGCAAAAAAGAGTTGTCTGCTTTATTATTAAAGAAGAACAGATGATAAATTTGTCGAACTTTTGATTTGTATTATGAATAGTGGATGTGAGCGAGAAGAGTCGTATGGGTACAAGAGTATTGAGTGGGTCGTTAAGGTTTAATATCGAGTAGGAATATGATCAATAACGGCATGTAATCTTTTGCGGGTAGTTTCCTTCCTTGGTGAGTGAGGTGTTACAAGGGCAAGTCGGACAATGACGATTGTGAATAAGTTTACAGTGAACAATTCCTTGCTCAATATTGTTCCGTGTTACAATACGGGCAGTAAGGTCACAAGTGAGCGACGGTATTATGTGGGTGAGTGTGGAAGTGCTTGATTTTTGTAGATCCAGTAAGTTGGGAAAGTTTTTCATGACGTGGTATCAATCAGAAAACATACAGACTAATCGTTGAGGATAGAAAAAAGTTTTGACGTGCTGGAGAGGAAGGAGCCCAGAGATCAGAGAATAGATGGGATAATAATTGAGAAAGAGTAGTTGTACAAGTAGAGGGGCATTGTGAAACTTTTGGAAATTACGGGCTCGGGCTAAGCACTATAAGGGTTAGATTTGTTCTTCACGGTGTCGATCGTGATTGGAAGATGACCACTCGTGAAGAAATAAAATTAGGAAACAAAATTCCTTCTGAGTTGAGTATTATCATGGCGTTTTTGGAGTAATTTGAAGTTTTCATAGATATTAATTAGGGTCGACGGATGTTTTGATGCGAGTAATGAGGGTACAAAGGTCATAGAGTACAATCAGGAGAGTAAGTTAGGCGGTTAAAACCGAGCTCTATACAAATTAGGGTGATGGTCTGTGGCGTTAAGAATTGCAGGTGACAAATTCAGAGACGAAATAGTTAGGAGGAGTGGTTCAAGTTTATCGATCATGGGGCGTATTATTTTACTTTGGGTATCATTCATATAAATATTAGAATTTTTCAAGGTCAGTGATGAGTGAGAAGGAAAATCAAATAATTTTGCAAGGACGTGGGAAGCTAGAATGACAGACCTCAAAGAAACGCTTGCCATATCTCCCCCTTTACATGAAAAGAAAATATCCGAACATTCACCAACACATCGAGAAGGAGTTGTTGGATATAGATGAGGAGATTGGGAAATTAGAAGAAAAGAAATACCGACTGATTCTCGAAATTCAAAGTTTAAAAAATGGGTAGTTATAAGTATGTTCAATGTGTGATTATTGAAATAAAAATTGATTTTTTGTCCTCGACGTCATAGAATATTGAATGAGCGACAAAGTCGCGGGTTTTTCAACTTGTAATATTATATTATTCGTTATTCGCGTCACGAACTTTGCGGGTTTAATCTACAGAATGGTTTCCAAATGACGTATTGACCCACGAATGACCGCGTGTCATGTATAGACGATGTTGGATTATTTTCATTTGATCCTCAATACACGGCGATGAAAGCTCGCGTAAAGTGATTGAAAAGAAGCATCAAATTTCAAGTTCAATAAACGCAGTTAGCTTTTCCCAAATTAGACTTCCGGCTTAGTACATAGAAAGAGTTTATATAAAAAATTGTATCGGTTTAGCGAATGGAAATGAAAAAACCAAAAAACAAACAAACAGTTCCGCTCAATCTTGATTTTGGTTTCCAGTCTGAATACCTGAATAGCCTACATCCTCTTTTTGGGCTCAACGCAGCATTTCGTGATATCAAATATACAGGATGGACCACAATGATGTTACCAGTTGGATGGGAGTTTGCGCTAAATCGGCCATAGCGCGAAAACACGAAACGTTAGATGTATACTTCAAATGTACGAAATGTGTAGCTCAATTTTATCTTTAATTTGCGCCAAATACAAAGTTTCTACGACTTTTCTGAGCCGAGTTATGGACCAAAATGTGCCCAAAATTCACCAATTTGCCAGGGTTCCCAAAATAGGGCTTTAAAATTAATCAATTTACAGTATTGAACTGAATTTTGAAAATTTTGATGATAAGTTTATTGTTTCTTATGTGAATTTCGACGGAGAAAACGAAAAAAATAGTAACTAAAATTTTCGAAGCACCAAAATGGGTTAATGGGCCCAAGAAGGGTCAAAATTCCCCGGATTGGAAAATTGTTCAAACTTTCAAATTCTAGTTGGATTTCTGAGTGAAATTTTGCGCCGAGTCCGAAAAAAATGCTTAAAAAATTCTTTGAAGCATCAAAATGGATTAATGGGCCCAAAAAGGGTCAAAATTTCCCCGTATTGGAAAATTGTTCAAACTTTCAAATTCTAGTTTGATTTCTGATTGAAACTCCGCGCCGAGTCCAAAAAAAATGCTTACAAAATTCTTCCTAGCACAAAAATGGGTTAATGGGCCTAAAAAGGGTCCAAATTTCCCCAGATTGGGAAATTGTTCAAACTTTCGAATTCTAATTTGATTTCTAAGTGAAATTTCGCGCCAAGTCCGAAAAAAATGCTTACAAAATTCTTCGAAGCACTGAAATGAATTATTGGGCCCAAAAAGGGTCAAAATTTCCCCGGATTGGGAAATTGTTCAAACTTTCAAATTCTAATTTGCTTTCCAAGTGGATTATCTCGCTAAGTCCGAAAAAAAAGGGCTAAAAAAATGCTTCGGAGCACCAAGGACCCAAAGAGAATCAAAATTCCTGCAAGTTGAAAAACTGCGTAATCTTTAGATGTTGTTTTTAATTCTAAATGAAAGTTAGCGCCGAGTCCAAGAAAAATACTGAAATGGCCCTAGAGGAACATCACAATTTTTCCAAAACTAAGAATGAAAATTTTTTTCATTTTGCAGTAAAATTGTTGATTCAGGGGATGGACGGAGACCGCTAAAGGGACCCGAGACTAGGAAACTCACTTTCTGTTGTGAACTCGCCGTGAGAAATTGACAAGCGCCCCATCTTCCATCAAGAAAGGAACATGTACAGAAATTCGCGTTGTGTTGGCCGGTGGAGGTAACCGAAACTAGAAAACTCGCTTTCTGTTGTGAACTCGCGGTGAGAAATTGACGAGGGCCCCGTCTTCCATGGAGAAGGGAAAACCTACAGAAATTTTCCGTTGTTTCGCCCGCACAAGGGAACCGAGACAAGGAAACTCGCTTTCTGTTGTGAACTCGCGGTGAGAGATTGAAGAGGGCCCCGCCTTCCATGAAGGAGGGAACATGTACATAAATTCGCGTTGTGTTGGCCACTGGAGGTAGCCGAGACTATGAAATTCGCTTTCTGTTGTGAACTCGCGGTGAGAGATTGAAGAGGGCCCCGTCTTCCATCAAGAAGGGAAAACGTACAGAAATTTCCGTTGTGTTTGCCGCTGGAGGGAACCAAGATTGGGAAACTCGCTTTCCGTTGTGACCTCGCGGTGAGAAATTGACGAGGGCCCCGTCTTCAATCAAGCAGGGAAAACGTACAGACATGTGCGTTATGCCGGCTGCCAGAGGGATTCGAGGCTGAGAAGCTCACTTTCTGTTGTTAACTCGCGGTGAGAGATTCCAGGAGGCCACGTCCTCAATCAAGGAAGAAAAACGTACAGACATGTGCGTTTTCTCGACCGTTAGAAGGAATTGTAATCAGGAGGCTCACTGTCCGTTGTTGAAACGGGACCTCTTTCAATCTCTTACCGCGTGTTTACAAGAGAAAGTGAGCTTCTTAGCCTCGAATCCCTCCAGTGGACGACAAAACGCAAATTTCTGTAAGTTTTCCCTTCTTCATGGAAGATGGACCCTTCTCAATCTCTCACCGCGAGTTCACAACAGAAAGTGAGTTTCATAGTCTCGGCTCCCTCCAGCGGCAAACACAATGGAAATTTCTGTACATTTTCCCTTCTTGATGGAAAACGGGGCTCTCTTCAATTTCTCACCGCGAGTTCACAACCGAAAGCGAGCTTCCCGGTCTCAGTTCCCTCCAGCGGCCGAAACAATGGAAAGTTCTCTACGTTTTCCCTTCTCAATCCTTGACGGGGCCTCCTTCGATCTCTCGCTGCGAGTTCAGCCATTTTGGTGCTTTGTCGAGTCATTCTACCTGTTTTTTCTTCAGACACAGCGCGAAATTTCATTGAGGTACCGCAAAAATGTTGA
This sequence comes from Aspidiotus destructor, assembly GCA_035079395.1. Taxonomy (NCBI): domain Eukaryota; kingdom Metazoa; phylum Arthropoda; class Insecta; order Hemiptera; family Diaspididae; genus Aspidiotus; species Aspidiotus destructor. The sequence continues at coordinate 39,578,164 of JAVHKZ010000018.1, read as the reverse complement.
AAAGGACCGCATTTTTGATTTTGGGAAATTTCGACCCTCCTTGGGCCCATTCAGTCATTTTGGTGCTTCTTCAAGTAATTCCATCATCTTTTTCGGACTCCTCGCGAAATTTCATAGAGGTATTGCCAAAAGTGTTAGAAAGGACTGCATTTTCAATTTTGGGAAATTTTGACCCTCCATGGGCCCATTGAGTCGTTTTGGTGCTTTGTCGAGTCATTCTACCTTCATTTTCAGACTCAGCGCGAAATTTCGTTGCGGGTGCGATGAAAAATATTAGAAGACACGCTATTTCTCATTCCAAAAACATTTTTACTTGATAATTAACAACTTTTGGAACCCCTGCAGCAAAATTTTGGCACATTTTGGTTCATAACTCGGCTCAGAAAAATCGTAGAGACTTCGTATTTGGCGCAAATCAAAGATAAAATTGAGCTACACATTCCGTACATTTGAAGTATACATCTAACGTTTCGCGTTTTCATGCTATGGCCGATTTAGCGCAAACTCCCATGTAACTGGTAACATCATTGTGGTCCACCCTGTATATTTGAAGTGAAAAACATAGCTCTTTTTGGGCTCAACGCAGCATTTCGTGATATCAAATATATATTTGAAGTGAAAAACATTGGTAGTCCAAAAGTTGACATCTACTGTATGTGTACGACGGAAGAACGTCTTGACATTTCTTTTATTAGGTAGTTTCGAATTTTCGGCGACGTCAATGTCACGAGACGGAAAAAACAATGAGAATTCTGTAAATACTAAAAGAGAAAAGCCCACGGATGATCCGATTCGGATTTCCAATTAATAACTTTACTGATTCGATAGACAATTGAAACGTTTGACTCAGAAAGTTTTAGAATTGAAGCACTCGACACATTTGATTCGCGAAAAGAGGAAAAATCGATAAGGAAATTCTAAAAAAATACTCCGGAAAAAGATGTGTCTAAAAGTTTCGATGTTCAAAGTTATCATTCAATTTCAGTCTTATGACTTCGTCATACTAAGTCGAACGAAATTGAATTGGCTAAAAACTAAAACAATTCTTTCTCAGGGTATGGTCTACTATAGACTTGGAACTTTTTTTCTAGATAACTACAAATAATTACCTATGTCCAGTACTTGCCTAAAAATCATCAATAATAAGAAGACGGTGGGTTTTGGTATATGTTATCGCAAGTTTTATTTCAAGGACAACTTGGAAGGGGTAGGGCTGATAATATCCACTATATTTCGTTTTCTATGATCTCAACAAACTAAGAGTTTTGTTTCCTCATAGATGTTTGGCGAATTTAAGGGTTTGAAATTTCTCCATCCCACGTTTTGTACGGAATTATTAGAAACCTCGAAGTTGTGTACATAATATATAGCTTTCCACTATTATATTCTCTGCTAACCGCGGGCACCCCGGGCCTCTCTTCTGCCTCTAAAAGAAGTGTTACAAGGTACCATTCCTGGGTAAAATTCAGTCAGAGCAATTTGAGTCCCTTGTCAATTTTTACTACAGCTTCTTTATTTGACCGAGTTAGTTTTGGACGCGTTTCACCTCCTCGAGGACGATCCCTTTGGGATACGTCTGGACTTCGAGTATCATTATTTAATACAACACCAATCTAAGGACAACGGTCTGTGACATTGAAACCTCTTTTTTGTCTAGTCGCCTTGACTATCGCTCTTCATTTACTAAAAGTTCTTAGGAAGTTCGATTCCGACCAAAGAAAAAGATGAAATTATTTTGTTTCAACTCGAGAAGCCTAAGCATTGGAGAACTTTCAAACTGTACCTCTTATGTAAAGATAGAACGCGTTACTTTGAGGCACGTATTTCAACTTTCAACGGATAGATTTAGTTCAAGAGAGCGAAATAGCTTCGTTTGAGCTGTCTCAAGGTTGGTGTCAACTTTTTCTTTAAGAAACCCTCCAGTGACTGAATGGTGAATGAATTCATTCTCTTTGTTCTCTGTACGTGACATGGTTGTGCGTGTGGCGTATGGAGTAGCCACTTGAATTGTTATCATGCTTGTCGCGAGGCGTCGGAAAATCAAAAATTCGCCACCAGTATGGCAGCCTGAAGCTCGTAGTCCAGCATTTCCGGAAGATGACATCAATGATTGCGACACTACAATCTTTCCAAGTCTCAATACACGCGCAAAATACAATCTCATTCTGCTTGTTTTGATGAATATAGGGACTCTTGCTTCATGTCCTCGAACGGAAGAGTTTGTGAGGTATTTGGAGTCAATGAGGAAGGTAGAAGAGGCCGTGAGAACAGGGACAAATTTCCTCAATTAAAGAGTCGACGTTTTCTTGACTTCTGCTTCTCAGATTGCACCTGTTCTTGTTGAAAGTTCTTCAGCACCTAATTCACCACTGCAGCCTCAAGCATCGAGTTCATCGCAGCCTTCAAAGTTTGATTTGAAGTTCAGACGAAGTCGAATTAATACGAAATTCTAAATTACGGCTATCCATTTTGAATCAGTTGAGTATCAATCCCTTGTTTCATAGTTAGACGAAAATTGAAGGCAAGAGGCAGGCCTGAGAGAGCTCAACTATATTTTTTACTTTCGCTTACTCTTTGGGTATTCTACAATATGTCGAGCCGCAACATTTCGGACCGTGTTACTAACGCAAAAGCTGAGTATCTTTTGTTCTTGTTCTCAAAATTTCGCGCACCCGACGTTCGTCTTACTCGTCTTACATTTCGTTCCTTCGCAAGTTTTTAAAGTTGTGCTTGAAACCAAAGTTTGTGAAGTTCCGTTTGTACGCTGACTGTAAGTACACCACTAAAAAATTCGAGGAAACTATCACCAATAAGTGGATTCACTCCGAGCTGAGACGATGGTATGGTCGGTTGAATGTTACCACTTGTCTCAATCTCCCGGTCTATGCCAGACTCTCCAGTCTGCTTCCGCCGGGTGAGTTTGACCTTTTTATTCACGATGGGACTTTGAGGCTTAAGAAAATCTCATCCTTTCTGAACTCCAAGGGACCCCCCTCCCTCGTATAAATATTATACAGGTGAGGTGATTAACAACTTGAGGAGGAGTAGGGAGCAGGGGTTAATTCTTACTATGGTTGATAAGGGTAACGCTATCGTAATCTTGGAGAAATCCTACGTGTCCAAGGTTCAAGAAGTCTTTACCCAATGTGCTGCCATTGAAAATAGCTCCTTCAACTTTCCTAAGTACGTCAAAGAGGTTAGAGAAGTTGTCAATAGATGTGACTTTATTATAAAAAGTCCTTCGCTCAAGAAAATTCTGCTTGAACCAAACCCCGTGCCTCCCTCCTCTACGGGCTGCTTAAAGTGCACAAGACGGGTACCCCTATGCGTCCGGTCGTGTCTTACGTCTCCTCCCCAGCTTACTTTCTAGCCAAGTTTTTGGATCGCTGGTTCAAATCTCGAATCGAGTATGAGTTCCCCTTCTCCGTTAAAAATTCGGTTTCTCTAGCCGAGAGGCTCAAAAATGATGCCCTTCCCCCGGGCACTGTCCACTGTTCTTTTGACGTGGTCGGCCTTTTTCCCAATATTCCAAAGGCCCCCACTATGCAGCATATGGGGGACCTGCTTGTAAAGTTTAATACTCCTCATAACGAGCTCCAAGAGTTTTTTAACCTTCTTAACGTTTGTTGGTTTCCTAATTTCTGCTAGTTGAATGGTAAATTTTACAAATTTTCAGAGGAGGTAGGCATTCCTATCGGCTCGCCTTTGGCCTCTCTCGTTTCAGAGATATTTATGTCCAAATTTGAGGGTGACTTGTTTTCCTCGGGCCAAGTGCTGTTGAGTCACATCCATTACTGATATCGATATGTGGACGATACATTATGTGCGTGGACCGGTTCTGAAGAACTCCTTGGTGAGTTTCTGAATAAAGTGTATCCCTCCATAAAGTTTACTCTAGAAATTGCAAGTTCCTCTATAAATTTTCTGGATCTCAATTTCTCTAATACAGATGTGAACCATGATTTTGCAATATTCAGAAAGGATACATCGACCGATACTCTTGTCCAAAGATCGTCCTTCTGTCCATTCTCTCATAAGATCGCTGCTTTCATTAGCAATATTCATCGATTGACCAGCATTCCGTTGAGCCAGCCAGCTTTCAATAAGGAGTTTGCGACCATTAAGCCCTTGGCCTTTGTGAATGAGGTCAACTTGGACACTAATCGTATAATCCGTAAAAAGCTGAAAAGGAAGAGCTTTGATTCTACTTCCTCCCTCTCTCGTGATGTGAGTTGTAATAATAATAAACACCATAAGACTCGAGCGGTACTTTTAACAACAAAGAAAGAGAGAGAGAGAGAGAGAGAGAGAGAATGATTAAGGGGTATTGGATTTCTTGGCGCAGCCAAAAAGATAAGATCTTGTTTCATGTCTTTTCAAAATTTTACCCAATCAGATAAAAAATATTTTAGAATTTTAGGCTGAAGCTTTAGAGCGGCACACTCGCTTGATCTGTCTCGCTTCTTGGTGTAGTATAAGTCTACTTTAGTATAATTCAGGTTGATGAGATTAGGGGGCCTCACTCGCTCCACTCGTTTGTCCCGCTTTGGTCCAGTACAAGTTAGTCTACTTTAGTATATTTCAGCCTGATGAGATTACTGGGCCTCTCTCACTCCGCTCCTTGGCCTGGTGTAAGTCTACTTTAGCAAGTTTCAGATGTTGTAAGCGGACCAGGATTAACGACTTATGACGTCCCCGACCTATGACGAAATCGACCTATGACATTACCAAACTTATGACGTCATCGACTTATGACTTCACCAAACTTATGACATCACAAGCTAATAACTTCATAATGGCTCTCAGCGTTTTCTTAGCCTAGTATAAATCTAGCCTACACCTTTTCATTATATTGGGATAACCTAGAAACTACATAGGGGGAGGGGGGAGGGGGCTCGGACTCAGATTCGGACTCGCAAATTTCAGAATCACTCCTGAGAAAATCTCGAAATTTTCCTAAGTCCCTTCGAGCCTCGGACTCGCGAACTCGGACCCACAGATTTGAGAATCACTGCCACAGTGAAAATTCCCATAAAGATGAAACCAGAGCAAAGACATGAAACATGTCAAAAATTGCGCTGGATCAGACTCCCGTTTTTGAATGATTTTTCATCTAAGCTGACTCGCGTCTTCCGCTCCTTCGGCTTGAGGCCTGCCTTTTATAACCTCCCTACGGTTAAGGTGTGTTTGTCGGGTTTAAGGACCCAATCCCGCGCGTTAGAGGAGTGGGGTGTACAGATTGATAGTGTTTACATAGAAAGGAAAATTGAATGAGTCGGCCGTTGCGGACCATCTCATCTCCAGTGGTCATGATTTCAAGGAGGGATCAGCCACCCTCCTCCACAGGGAAAGCTCTTACTTTAAACGCATTGCATTGGAAAATATCGAAATAGTGCGGCATCTGAACAGTGATGATGTTACCGTTCTCAACAGGTACATTCCTGACGAAGGTTTGATTGATAATTTACGCGAGCTTGAGTTTCCTTCCGAGGGCTCGCTCGTTCATTCTCGAACTTCGTCGGTATTCAGTTTTACATCTTACATCCGGGTTAGTGGCGTTCTATCTTTGTCCGATGATGCTTTACTAACCGAAAAATCTCGCATCTTCCTATTTATATCTGCGGTCATTGCAATTTTTCACATTTGCTTACTCTTTGAGCATTCTAAAACATTCTAAAGTAGACTTATTTTAGACCAAGCGAGTGAGCCGCCCTAAAGCCGCAGCCGAAAATATTCTGAAGTGGACTTACACTAGATTAAGACCTCTCTTTCACCTTCCAAAAGCTTATTATATTATTTCAAAGAAGACTAACTTATACTAGACCAAGAAGGGAGGCAAACGAGCGAAGCATGCTACCTCATAGAAGACATGAAACATGATCCTTATTCATTGGGCTGTGCCAGAAAATCTTTTTTTTTTCAAAATTCTTCACCGCGCATCAATACACATGAGATAGAAAACCGGAATTATTTAAAAATAATCTTTTTTCTTCCTCAAGTGGACGAGATTCTTTTTTTTTTTTAATGAAATTTGATGCAAGTATAAGCTGTCGTAAGTTTTGTTCCCTCTAGGTAAGTATTACAAGGGGTTGACCTCGAAAACTTGAATACTTCACGAAAATATGATTTCGAACCCAATACCCATACGAAGAAATGTAAAAGAAAGACGAAAAGAGAAAAAGAATATGGAAATGAAGTATGTACCAACTGACAGAAGAACTAATTTATATTGAATAGTACCTCTAAAGGTTATTTGTATGACACTCAAATATTACATTTCACATCATTCGAATATAGTCGCGCAAAGACGCGAATCATTCATCCAATTTAAACTTACTTTATGAAAAATAGGTAGGAGTTTTCAATATCGCAACAAGATGATACTTTTTTCCGGGGGTGGAGGAGCAAGGTCAAGAATTAAATGGGGATAAAAATCGTGGTAAGAGAATGTCGCCTAATTACAGGATACAATCTTCCACAATTAAATATAAACTTCAAGGTGGGAGCTGTAAGACCAATCCCGAACAACTGTAACCCATCTTTCTCGTAAACGTGGAATCCTGTGTTATTTACAGCTTACAAATGCAAGTGTAAGGTCGAACAACGTTGAGTACAACTTTTCGCATATATCAGAATATTAAAGCACCATACACGAATACTACCGACAAAACATTAAGCTTTTTCTCTACTCATTGGTGTAACGGGATTTGCGGAATCTGCGTCTATCTTTCTTTTCTACTTATTTTTCCGCTTTTGGTAAATGTACTGGGTAAATATTAACCGCCCTTCGGACCGGAACAAATAAACAGCATTTGGTCGGACGCGAAAAAGACCGTAGATATGAAAATGTAGGTGCGCTACGCTTTTTTAATATTTTGCGTAAAATGTTATAACTTGTGCCCCTCGGGATCGTCGGAGGCTAACTTGTCCATGTACGGTAATATATTATCATCAGGGAAGAATGAGAATAATTCGCATCGGATATAAATAATCCAAATTTAAAACTGCCGCGCTAAATATTAATAATTTCGATGTACGAGGGAAGATTGCGTTAGAAATAATCCATTTTCACGAGGATGTGCAATAAGCGCTAAGACTTTAATATCTTCTAAGATTAAGTTGGAGTAAATTTTTGATAATTGTTTCAGATCAATAATTGCACGCCAATCGCGTCGGAAAATGTTACATCGTTTGAATATTTTGAGAATTGTACGTCTAAACCACAGTTAGAATCGGGGATTGAATGTAAGTTCCTTCCAATTAAGTAATCCGAATAAACTTACAGATCGTATGCGTTGTGCGGACAGAAATAGTATACCAGCTATGAACAAACTTCTCTGGTCTCCAAATAATGTAATAGTTCAAAATATTATGAGTTTGGATGAAGCTAAGAAATTTTCCATCGTTACAATATACTATCCGGAAGACGGAGCCTATTCAGTCTAACGGTCTCTTCGAAGTACAGTGAAAAAGTCTTTTCCAGTGTACAATTCTACTTTAATAGTTGCTTTTACAAAAGTACTTTCGGGTGTTATCCCATCATCAGTTGTGTCGCAACTGAAGAAAAGGCCTTAAACAAGAGTTTTTATAGTATAACACTGTGATCTTATTGGCTGTAACAATGCTGTGCTGTGATTGGTTCACTCAGAGACTTATTCTTACACTATTTAGACAATGCGTTTTTATTGGCTAAAACATGCTGCTTAGTGCTTAGTGATTGGTTCTCATTCTAAAGCTAAATACGGTGTTCCTAATGGTTAACTGGTTTCCTGCCATCTTATTGGTCAACTCTGTTCTTCTTCTCTCGTCCAATCACCAGGCCGAATATTTTTTCGCTGTCGAATGTGACTACATTGTTCAAGAGGAAGGCTTTCGTCCTCTTGGCTTTTGCGATCTCCATTTGCTCCCAGAGTTTTATTCTTTTCAAGCGATTCTCTACACGTATGATTTCAAATATCCCATCTCCATTGTGGTGTTCCTCATTACAGTGTTTGCCAAACAGTGATTTGCCATCTTCTTTCTCCTTTGACTTTTCGTGCTCCTTCTTCCTGATCTCAAACTTTCTCCCAGTCTCACCAATGTATATGCCCTCGCACTGGTCACAACTGAGCTTGTAAACTCCACTCAAGCTCCCCTCGTCCTTGGCTTCCGTCTGGTCGTTGCTAATTCTTTCACCATGGGTAAGTTATTCTGGATACCCACATTTACTTCATAGCCATTGAACGCCTTTATCACTTTATTTGTATACTTTCCTATGTATGGTATTGATCCGGAGTACTTTCTCACCGTGCTCTCATGGGTTCCCTTTTTATTTTCCATTTTCCTAAAGATTGCCTCCACCACACCACTACGGTAGCCATTGGTTTTTGCGATCTGCTTTACTACCTCTATTTCTTTCCTCTTCTCTTCATTGTTCTTTAGTACAGAAATAGCTCGATGGCAGTAGTTCTGAATTGCCGCTAGCTTGTGCTTAGGGTGGTGGTAGGAGTCATTTGGGATGATGGTGTCCGTGTGCGTTGGCTTCCTGTAGATTTTGTACTCTATCCTATTACTATCCAGTGTGAGTGTAAGGTCCAAATAGTTGATGGTCTCATTGCCTTTTTCCACTGTGAATTTGATGCTGTTGTAGCGTCTCAACCCCCGCTCTCCGGGGAGAGGTGGAAACGGTCACAGGCCAACAATAGGACTTCGACAGAAGTCTCTAAAAAATTTCCAGGGATGCCAGGTTCTTTAATTAAACTATAAAATAAGGGGAAAAGAACCAAAACCCAAACACTAGAATCGAGAGTAGACCACAATTTTGAAATTGAAGCACCTACTGCTGAGGACCGCTTATTCCTCTACAATAAAGAAATTCGGGGTGGAAGAGCGTAAACGGAAAGCCCACCCCTAGTGACATTACGGCATATGTCACCGACGAAAAACATAAACGACACAACGGACATAACCCCATTGCTTTTCAATAATGAAGCCAACATCAAGTCCAGACAAACATGGGGTGCATATATTGTTATGAACAAACACTTGACATATCGGCTTGCTTATAACTAACGAGAATTACCTCACACAAAACAAATAAAAATACATAAAATAGAAAAAATCAATACGTCGAAGACGAAAGTAACGCTTAATGACATAACAAACCTAAAAAGTAGACAATGTTACGTGATCAAAACCTGCGGGGAATTCGTCAGCAAATTTTGAAAAAACCAAAAATATAAAATTTTGAAAAATAGGGAGACTTCCTCTCCCTCTGCGTGTGTCCCGACACAGAAGTGGACAGCTCTATGCAAATCCCTACTTCAGGAACAAGTAAACAAATCCTCCCCTCCAAAGACGAGTCAAATAAATTGGTTCAGCACCACCGGTTTGCTACCGCCATGGTACCCCAGGAACCTTAAAAAATTGGTACGCTCACATGGAAAAAATAAACAATAAAGTAATATTTTAAAAGAAAATCGACAGACATAACAACATGGAGCGACCATGACCCATATGTCATAATTGGGGTAAAAAGATTGCAGGCCTAGAGGAGGTCCCGCAAACAGAAACCGCACATCACACTGATGTCGGACACAGAAGTGGCTCGAGAGTAAAGACCCAGCCCAAAATATAAAATTTTGACGTTCACGAAAAAGTAAAGATCGTAACCGAATAGAATACGTACGAGAAAATAAACTATACGAAAATAATACCGTACTCACGTTGAAGTGCGACGATCCCGCGATGAACTGTGCACAGTCCTCACGATCGACGCTGAAATAAAAATTTAATTAACAAGTCAGACCTCCCTTCTAATTATGGGGAAAGAGAAAGGAATAGACCTGAGACTCCTCGCAGATTTTTCCCACGTAGACATATCAGAGACTTCATTTAGACACTAAAGATTGACATGGAAATACTTTTTAAAAAAATAAGAGAAAGACACTTAATTGGTCATTAGGGATAAGGACCCATAAAAAAGACTATGAATAAAACTTTGCGGTCAGCTGGTGACGAGTAGCGATAGTTGAATTTTCCGGAGGTCATCATTGGTGGCAGTGCGCTTGTGAGCCTTGCAAGAGTGCGAGCGATAGACAGCGGACGGATTAGTAGATGGTGGACCATCGTGCACCGAAGACCATGATGAGGTAGGTCAGCACGATGGTGATTGCGATCGCACTACGTCATGTTGACTGGGGATGATGGTCCCCGCGAAAAATACTTAGCCCTCCATGGCCAAAATTACAGTGCCAGGAATAGAAAAATGATCGGCGACAGAACTAGGAAACAATCGAATACGGCCAGAGAACGGCGCAGTGGTGTATCACAAACGAAAAAGCCGAATTCAGTTTTCGAAAAATAGATTTTATATTACGGACGGTTACAAGACCGATTTTTCAAAGCGGCGCCTTTAGGAGAAAATTCCACGACGCTGGAAACAAATTTGACGACGAATCAATACCGACGATTTTAATCGAACAGAGATTTTTCCGCGCTTAGATACAGCCGCTAGCAATAGGCTCGTCGAAAATAACGATCACTTCGTTAAAAAGAAAACCGACGTACGATGTATACGAGACGCAGAGCGTCGAGGCTCGAGATATCGTAAAACAGCGAGTTCAGAGACTGTCGATACCAGATGGCAATACCCAGCTCTTCCTCAAGAAGACAGATCCCTACCTCGTGAGTTTGTCCTACTTCTCCAGCAAAGGAAGAATAGGATACACAGTAGATGCCCAATCGCGGAATAGCGGCCTACTAGCTATTGGCTTTAGTTCGAGATCTCGACTCCACCCCGACAAATGAATGATCACTTGCTGGAATGAGAGAGACATGAACTGCTACGATGACTTCCATCTCTGTCTGACCATATCTTAAAAGGGTGTACGTGTCGGAACCTTTATCAGTATTCCAACCGAAAAGAATAACAATTTTTTGCTCGAAATTATACAGAGGAAAGTACTGTCCGGACTCCAGACATCCTGAACCTACAATGGTCCGGTGCTCCGGGTCTGATATTCTCACCGGAACACAATGAGTTGGGACATGGAAAGTTTATAAACGGTAATAAAACTGATATTTTAAAACCAACGACGCAGTTTCCAAAACTCCGAACGGCTCAGGAATGCCTATCTCGGCACTCAGTTTTATTAGAGCCTCGATCGGCTAAGAGATTTGATTAGAGGGACAAATATGGAAGCTACGCCTGAATAAGAGATATTCCAGCAAAAAATACGACATACTATCGATATTTTGCCAGAGCAGGTATTGTGTAGGCATACTAGACGCTCGTGACGACCCATCTTCGCCGCGTATCGCTGCACCCTTTCATTGAAAAGAATACGTTGAATGATTTTATTTATAACCCGTATCCGACAAATATAACAATTCCGACCAGCTCGCACCGCTCATCATTTGGAATATACGATCGGTCGTACAGAACCGAAGAAAATATCGTATCGTCCTTTACGCGCCAGAATGTGACGCAACACTGTCATTCATCGCATTCATTTCCAAAAGCAACAAGTCCACCTGTCTGTTAGTGCCTGTCCACACAATCAGGATATAATCTACATATCTGGCCCAGTGCTTGATTGAGTTTCTGAACTTGCTGCCCTTCAATATCTTGTTTTCCATGTCGTTCATGAATATCTCTGCCAGGATTGGTGACAACGGTGATCCCATCGCAAGTCCCCTCTCCTGGTCGTAGAATTTGTTATTGAAGCGGCAGTAGTTCTGGCTCAAGATCTCTTCCACTATCTTGGCGTACTTTAGTCCATCAGGATTCCCATGATATTTATTCTTTTTGAGCAAAGTGAGAAGTTCCTCCTTCGGTATGGTTCCAAACATGTTAGTCACATCAAAGGATATCAGCTTGTCGTTACTCTTGATTTCCAACTTGTCCAGTTGCTCCATCAGTTCTCCGTTGTTTCTGATGCTCTTTCTCGTAGCAAACTGGTAGTTTTCTTTCAAGAATGTGGCTGCAATCTTTGCTATCTTGTAGCAGGGTGATTGGATGCTGTTGCCCAGGGGTCTCATTTGACGGTTTGTTTTGTGGAGTTTTACAAGCCCCTTGAGTCTTGGTACTACCGGGTTCATTTCAAGCGTCCTGCCATTATCAGATACATTGTTCCGTTTCAACACAGCTTTCAGGTCCTCTTGGTATTTCTGTGTTGGGTCCTTTGTCAGCTCTTTGTATCCATTGGCTGCAATGTACGACTCCACGCATTGTCTAAATAGTGTAAGAATAAGTCTCTGAGTGAACCAATCACAGCAAGTGGTAGGCCGACCTCCTTCCTGTGCTAAAAGTCTGTACAAACTTATATGTATTAGGCTAGAATTTCCAAGTCCCAAGGTCATAGGTGATTATGGCTGTATAACTGGAAAATATTGATATGCCTAGCGATTTGTATTGTCTCTAGTATAAGCTAGGACCCCTCCTTGTAGCACAGTAGCTTTATACTAGTATATGATTAAATAGGAGGGAACTTGGGGGGGGGGGGGGAGGTAGACGGGATAGGAAAGAGGGGAAGGTCAAAAATTTTCCAAGTCCCAAGGTCATTCTCAAGGTCATAGTTAGGTGAGGAAGTTGCCTCCCGGACGCCGGACACTTTTTCTTGAAAGGCCCCCTGGTAAAACAGGTTCCCTGTTAAAAGATGAATTCATACGGAAGGTGTACAATGAATCACCTTTTTATGTAACCACTGAACTTTAATCAGCTTTGTCTTCATCCGCGGTTCTGTTTGTACTTGTCGTTTTCTTTGGTATTCTTACGTCTATTCGTTTAGTCTTAGTTGTTGTTCGCTTGAAAATGGCCGTGTAATGTGTGCCGAAAGATCTCGCAAATTTTTGCATTGAACATTAAAAAATTCAGTCTCTGTATTCAATTTTTTGGGTGTTTATTTAATGCAGGCTTCGTAAAAACTAATTCCTCACAATCATATAGTAAGTATCTAGTGCATTGATCCAGGAAGAAAAGGTTGGGGCAACACCCTCCTCCTTAAATGAGCTAGCTTAATCAATTATATTTTATCTGTTCTGCCAATATATCTCCCACTATCTGAGCTACGATCTCTCATGAAGGACTCCACAACTTTTCGAAACATTCCCATTTTTACAAAGAAACTAAGGTCCTATCGTATTGTACAGAAACTCGGTTCCTAGATACAAAAAGAAAGTTCAGCATTACACAGGAACTGGGGTCCGATATGATGCAGAATCGTGTAGAAACTAGGTCCTTGATTATATGGAGTGACTGAGTCCTGTACTGTACGTAAACTGGTGTCTCACGTACGATACAAAGACTGGAGTCTCACAATTTGCCAAGTTATGGCCAGACACACCAAAGGGAGGTATACTCAAAAGAGTAAAACGAGGTAAATTGCTATAGCCACCGGCTCCGCCTTCGATTAAAAAGCCATTGTCAGCAGAGACATAGAAGCTTACTCCTCGTTTTACTCTTTTGAATATGCCTCCATTCGGCACTGAAGTCACTGGATCTTGAATTATACAAAAACTAGGTCCTGGTTATCAGAATTTGTTTCTTCTCATTCGATTGCACATGGAACATTTTACATCAAAATTCTTCCAAAAAAGACTAGTGTTTGAATATTTTATTACACCGAAAAGTGAAAGAAGCATAATATTGAATATAAACTCACGAAGCCCACAGAAACGAAATAATGAAAAGATATACGATAGGATCGATCGAGAATCGTAAAACAAATATTTCAAAGAATCGCTATAGAATTCCTAATTTCCATATTGAACTTTACCCTCATTTACACTATAATTTTCTTATTTTCAGCTTTTTTATACGAAGTTCCTACCGAGGTCGTAATATTGCTGTCAGTTTTCTACGGTACCATATCGGTAATTGCTGTAGTGGGTAACACCCTAGTTATTTGGGTTATATCAACTAGTCGTCGAATGCAGAACGTAACCAACTGCTTTATCGCTAATTTAGCACTTGCTGATATAATGATCGGATTATTCGCTATACCATTCCAAGTGAGAAACTAAGAACCTATAATATTCTTTTAATTTAAGGATAGCAATTTTCAAAAAATAGAGTATTGAATGACACAGTGTACCCGCCTATTTATCTACCGTCAGAAAGATTTGAAGAGTGTACGAAGAAGGTGTATTTGCATATGGTCGATATTTTACTCGACAATTGGGGTCCTGAGTCATGACCAGGAGAATATTTTGTAAGAAAAGTAATTGAAAAAACATTTGGGCAGTGATCGAATCAACCATATAATCCTTGATGATACGGTTATGTAAGCTTCATGCTACAAAATTGTGTCTCCTGTTTTCTCACCTGTCACTCAATCTTTCGTTTGCAATTCTTGCCAGGATACGGACGAACACTGGACGAGCACTAGAACTACGTGGACTCTTCCTTCTACTTTACTCTCCTATACAGTATACTTCTCTCTCACATCCTTAGTATTCACATTGCAGCCCAAAATTTTATTCATCGACTGGTTCCTTCTTCATCTTAAGAAACTCTTTTCGATCACCCCAATGTTTTGTTTTCCCCTCCTAGTAGAATTCTGTAATAGCTCCAGGTTATAACGGTCGAGCAACAAAATCGACGTCGAATGTAGAGCGAACGGAATCTGATGTACTTCAAATCGACCATATTTTGCGATGTCATTTCAAAGTATGCATAACAATATCTACTCAAAATTGACCATTTTGGGACGAGCGAAATTTATAATTCATTTTCAAATTATACACAAGAATCGTTTACTCCGAATCGACTTCCTGTCAACATTTAATTACAAAAGGTCATTAAATTCTGTTTCTTCATAAGCGACTTGATTTCCACGTCGATTGCAGGACTTCGGTTAAAACGAATGAGTCGATTTGCAGTCGATTGTGGTCGATTTCTGGTAGACACACCCGGAACTATTTCGACGTCGTATTTGTGTCGAATATTTTTTGAAATAATGGGTCGACATAACGTCGATTTCTAGTCGACAAAGTTCAACAAGTACAACATCGGCTGTAGCACTTCACTCTCCAGCAACAAATTTTCCTTTATAAAATCACCACCCGTTACAGATCGTATTCTTACCTGACATTGAGCAGTTATCACCCACGTCCTCACACTTATCCGACTCTTCCCCCATCGAGCTCTCTGTCCAGTATGCAGCGCAGAAACCTAAACTGATCATTAGTTGTATTGATCCTATCGATAGCGTCTCCAATTTGTCCATGCGCGCTAGTAGTGGTGGGCGATAGCCGATAGTTTCATGCTATCGATAGTTCCGATAGCTTTTCTTAAAATTATCGATTTGTATAAAAAACATTAATCAGGAGAAAAGTACCTACATCGCGAGTAGGATAGATACATTTTTCCCCATTTTGTTTTTTTCAAATAGCCCGTCAGTCAAGGAATACACATATTCTAGTGTTATCAGGCCCATCGCCAGGGGGTGGCGAGTAGGTACCACCGCTTCAGGCCTCGCGCTACTGTAGGCCTCGCGCCGGCGAGGAGAAAAATATAATAAAATTGTCTAAATTGAAAATAGGCTTCATGTTGAAATTTTGCTTTAGGCCTCAAAAAGTCCGGCGACGGCGCTGTTCCAGCTCAGTCTTGAGTCCCAGTCTCAGTCTTGATTCTCAGTCTCAAGTCTCGAGTCTTGAGTCTCAGTCTCAATTCGCGAGTCTGAGTCTCTAGTCTCGAGTCTCAGTCCTAAGTTTCAAGTTTCAGTCTCTTGTCTCGATTCCAAGTGTCAGTCTCGAGTGTCAGTCTCGAGTCTCAAGCTCGAATCTCGGTCCCGAGTATCAGTCTAGAGCAGGCGTGGGCAACCTACGGCCCGCGTGTGCAATCCGGCCCGTGAAGCCCTGTAATCTGGCCAGCGGTAAAAATTCGAAAATAGGAAAGGAATGGAAAACGAGGGGGGAAATTGAAATGAAATTTAATGACAAAAGTAAAATAAAATTTGAAATAAAATTGAAAATTGAATAACTCAAATGTTTTTTAATGAGAGTGTGCTTGGTATTCGGCTGCTAATTTTTGAATATTCGGTTGAAAATCCGTTACCTGCAATCGCAAGGATGAGTGCAAGTTCTCATCTGTTAAACGAGCGCGTGCTCCTGTCTTCGTCTGTTTCATTCTTGAAAACGTATGCTCACAAATGAATGTGGAACCAAACATCGAAATCGTGCGCTGTGCCAGGGTCTTAATGGCAGGATAGTCAGTCAGGGGAAGTATTTTATAAAATTGTTGAGTAATGCAGTCAGGTTCGCGCTTCAAATCACGGAAGGTAGAGCTTGTTTTCAAATCAATGATTTCCAACTGATATTCCTCGGGGACTGTATTCTCATCGATGGAGAATGGGTTTGCGATCATTCTGAAGTTCATTTCCATCTCTCGTACATTACTAAAACGTGTTTTGAATGATTCAGTCAAGGATGTCAAACATGTAACAAATTCTTTTGTGGGTGGTGGACTATTGGTGGTTTTGCTGAAATCTTCATCAAACTACCGGCCCGCCGAACACTCGAACATCATGAATGTGGCCCGTCAATACAAAAAGGTTGCCCACGTCTGGTCTAGAGTCTCAGCCTCGAGTCTCAGTTTTGAATCTCAAGCTCGTGTCTCAGTCCTTAGTATCAGTCTTGAATCTCAGCCCTGAGTTTCAGTCTCAAGTCTCAGGCTCGATTTTCAAGTTCGAGTGTCAGTCTCGGATCTCGGTCCCGCGTATCAGTCTGGAGTCTCAGCCTCAAGTCTCAAGCTTGAGTGTCAGTCTCGAGTATCAGTTTCAAGTCTCGGTCCCGAGTGTCAGTCTCAAGACTCAAGCTCAAGTGTCAAGCTCGAGTGTCAGTCTCGAGTCTCAATCGCTAGTCTCAATTTTGAGTCTCGGTCTCCAGTCACGAGCTTAAGTCTTTAGTCTCGAGTCTCAATCTCGAGTCTCATCAGTCACGAGTCTCAGTCTTAAGTCTCAAGCTCAAATCCTTAACTGGAGTCTCAAACTGAAGTCTCAGGCTCAAGCAGGACCGTCACTGGGGGGTGGCAAGTAGAAATTACCGTTTCAGGCCTTGCGCTACAGGCCTCTGTTGGCGAGTTGACGCGCAGCAGCGTGAATTATCCGCGGTTTTAAAGAACAAAAAACGCTCACAGCTAACGTGAACACTTCACTTTATTACCGTAAACACCTTTTTAGTAGTTAACACTCAACTCAACTGATTACTGAACTCAACTAACTAACAATTAGACGGCTGACCGGCTTATATACCAAAATACTCTTTCTCTAGAACTATCTAGCAATTTCTCTTATCAATATGCTGTACAGATGTTTTCTACACTATTCTAGATCTTTACATCATTGCTTAGGACACTATCTAACTTATACTTATGTTCTATGTCTTATGTCGAAAGTTGATAACATAGTTTATCACGGTATTCTTATCAGTGAGATTTAATTTCTTCAACACTCCCACCAAATCTCACTGTTGCTTAATGACTCCAATACCCAAGGTCTGTTCTTGAAACCTTTCCTTAGGAAGAGCCTTGGTGAACATGTCAGCCAGGTTTGATTTCCCATCAATCTTCTGAGTCTTCACAGTTCCATCTTTCCATTTCTCCCAGATCAGATGATACTGTGTATCAATATGTTTTGTCCTCTTGTAAAACTCCGGATTTCTGAAAACCCATTTACCCTTCAATGGAGTCTTCCCAGGCGGCCAATCCGCTATCTTCCGCACATTATGCTTCTGCAATGACTGCAGTCCCTGATTGACAGCTTTCCTCCATACTTTACTTTTGATTGATTCTTCCACCATTACTGGCTCCTCCTCCTCCTCAGCTCCGTCAACCATTGAGACAGCTGTGCAGTCAACTAGTCTTCCTGGTGGTCTGAATTTGTTTCCATCCTGTATCTTTCCATGATACTCTCCCACCAATTCCAGTGACTGTGTAGGCAACACTTCCTCCACTTCACTTTTATTCAGATGTTCCATTCTTTCTTCATGCCATTTCTTGAACAATTGCGCCATTAGTGCCTGATCTTTCTTAATGATCTTCAATTTCAACACCCAGAAGTCCTTATCCAATCTTCCTTCCAGGACTTCTTTCTGAGATTTCTTCTCAATGACAGAACATCTATCTTCATCCAGTAATATTGAAAATCCATTACTGCAGGATCTTCTTGGTGAAAACAAGTTCATCTCCAAGTCTGGTACATAAAGCACATTAGTCATCAGCTTCATTTCCACTTTTTTACCATCAATGAAGATCACAAAGACAACATCACCAATCCCAAGAGCATCTATGGCAGCTCCATCAGCCAAACCAACTTTCTCTTTGACCTTAAAGTTGATATAACAACTGAAAATATTCTTATTATTTGTCATATGCTTGGTTGCACCAGAATCCAAATACCGATCTTCTCTTCTTGAAGATCTTCCATGACTTCTAGTTACCATTGCAGTGGCAATGAAACTCTTCTGTTGACCATGCTTGACATCAGCTCCACCATGTGGCCACTCTTGCCACACTTAAAGCACTTTTTATCATCTAGTTTTTCTCTTCTAGATTCTTGCTTCTTGACTTTACAGTCGGTCCTTCTTCATGTGCCCAAGTCGTCCACAACCGTAGCACTCCATTTTCTTCTACCATGAGTTCTTCTCATGAGTAACTGCTAGTGCTTCTGTCTGTTCACTAGATCCTCCAAGACGTTCTTCTTCAATCAGTAGTCTTGCCATCAAATTATTCAGAGTCTTCTCACCAGTTGGTGTTGAATCCCAAGCTGAATGAAAGTGTCTATACTGATCTGGAAACGTATTCAGGATCTTATTAACCACCATCCGTTCTGAGATAGTCTCTCCCAACGTCGTTATCTCCTTGGCAAGGTTCTCCAGTTTTGATACAAGTCCAGCAATACCTCCAGACTTATCAAAGGTAGCCGCAACCCAGTACATGCAAAGATTGATCCGCCTTCTGTCCGTACAGCGCTTCCAATCTATCCAACATTTCCTTCGACGTTTCACATGACATTATTGTTAACAGCACCTTCTCAGAAACTGATGTAACAATAATCTTCCTTAAGCTGCTCAATCGGCCTTGTTCCATTTCTTCAGCTTTCCAGCTTCCGTATTTCCCGGCTTCTCTTCCTCCAGAAGTTCAAAGTCGGCTATATTCTCCAGTAAAATCTTGATTTGGAACTTCCATGGCAGATAGTTCGTTGAATCCACAAGCTTGATAACCTTCAAGTTTGATTCTTCCATGTTTCCAGTAGAACAATCCACCAAATTCTCCGATCAAAATCCAGTAACGCATGGAACAATATAATCCAGTATCCAGTTCTTCAAAAAGAAACTGGGCCCATAACCTGTTGGCGAGTTAACGCGCAGCAGCGTGAATTATCCGCGGTTTTAAAGAACAAAAAACGCTCACAGCTAACGTGAACACTTCACTTTATTACCGTAAACACCTTTTTAGTAGTTAACACTTAAGACTCAACTCAACTGATTACTGAACTCAACTAACTAACAATTAGACGGCTGACCGGCTTATATACCAAAATACCCTTTCTCTAGAACTATCTAGCAATTTCTCTTATCAATATGCTGTACCTACAGATGTTTTCTATACTTATGTTTTATGTCTTATGTCGAAAGTTGGTAACATAGTTTATCACGGTATTCTTATCAGTGAGATTTAATTTCTTCAACTGCCTCGTGCCAGCAGGGGGGGGGGGTGACATTCAAATTGAAGAAAAGCCTCATGTGAAAATTTTGATTTAGGCCTTAAAAAGTCTGGCGACGGCGCTGAGTGTTATCAGATGATGGACGCAACTAGGATATACCATAAAAACGTGGTGCCACACCCATTGCACAACTGGTACCGCCTGACTGATCTCAATTCATTGAATTGGCACACATTTTCAATCTTCACTTCCAATCCTCGAAAGCCAGAACATCGCCATTCAACATTCCAATTCCTTTCACTTTCTTTCAAATATGTTATCGGTAAATTCCCACCAATTTTGTGATTTTGATAAGAAAAAGAAAAATTTTCAAACTATCCACAATACTATTACCGTCGTTTTTTTTTACAGAACTAACGTTTTTCTTTTTTTAAATAAATTCTGGAAAAAACTATCGATAGACATCGACAGACAAGTTTGCTGGTTTTCTTTGGTCTTGGGTGCAAACGAAGTTCTTGTTTTTTTGAATCAAGTTGCGTTTGAATGGAATAAAATGTTATACGGAGAAATCCGCTGGAACCGCCACAAATTTAAAGAAACGTGTTCTTGAAGAAATTAGTGAAATAACTATCAAATTGCGAGATACCACTGGTAGGCAGTCACTAAACAGTGAGTGGCCGATATAGGAGTAACACACTATCGATAGTTCCCTAGTCTCGAATACTATCGATACTATATCGATAGCTCTGGCGGGCAGAAAATATCGGTAGTAGCAATAGTACTATTAATAGTGACCAGCACTATCTTTCGGTACAATTACTAACCTAATCTAGTTAATACGCGTTAAAACTAGAAACTTTATGATTACTTTTAGAAAGGGGATCTTTCCTATTTCCACGGCCATAAGACAGTTTATGCCAAATTTCATCAGATCGGTTGAATAGGAATTCATCCATCAACGAATAACGGACCCTCTCTCTTTTCTAATATAATACTGTAGATTCTTTCTGAATAAATAATCAACACAAATTTCGACAGAGTATTTTTTGAATTTACAATTCAAAGTGCGTAATTTAATTTTTAAAAACTGGAAAGAAAAAAAAGAGTGATTGCGAGCTAGTTAGAATAATCTTTCAAAATTGACTACATTTTGCGAACCTTATTCATTAATTATAATGTGCAAATTATAGGCAATTTACACTATTTGGAAAAAAAAAAAAAAAATTCTACTCATTGGCAGCCGAGCGCTTTTCCATTCGTATTTTTGAACACCCCCGAGAAAACTACAAATTGTTCATGTTACAGTTGTAACTAGAATAAGAAGAATTTATAAAATTTAATTTTCACGAGGGTGTGACGTACTTTCTGAGTTTATTCGTGTTAATCACGTAGAAGTATAGCAAATTGAGAGCATAGTCGTACTACGAAAAGTGACACTTCCAGAATGAAAAACACGTGCTGTGCGAGAAAAATATATAATTTGACCAAGGATAGTAAAACCGAGAGTGCGGTATTTCATTGATTTCAAGAAATATTTTCAAACGCGGATTTTCCGGCACCTCATGCAGCTCATGCTGAACAATGTTCCCCATCTCATAAATTTATACTTATTTACGGATACATTCTTGTATCATTAAAGGCGTATTGACCACCCAGAAATGAAAAGTCTCTTCAAAATAAGAGTGAAAATTCTTACCTCTAAATCAGATTGAAATACTGCTAAATCTTGCGGGCAATTTCGTTCTCTCCTCTCTTCGAAGCTTGATCAGTATGATTATTTAACAAATTCATATTATGAATGAATTATCTTTTCTTTCTAGTTTCAAGCAGCATTGCTTCAGAGGTGGAATCTTCCGCACTTCATGTGCCCATTTTGTCCTTTCGTTCAAGTGTTCTCTGTAACCGTCAGTATATTTACTCTGACGGCTATTGCTATGGATAGACATCGAGCCATATTGAATCCTTTACGGTGAGTACAAAATCGACAGTAGGTTAAAAGTAGTACTTTTAGTTTCTAATAGAAAATTTGAACTATAAGATGCTATTCCATTTCAAGAAAAATGATCTACATATAATTATGTGATGATAATACGAAATGAATTATTAGACGATACAAGATACTCAATTTTCTACTCCTTCCCAGTTAGGCTTGAGTTTCTGGGTCCTCTAACAGGCTAGCCAGTCACTAAAACGATTCCACCACTGAGGTGCACAAAAATGTGAGAATTCCTAATTTCGTTCTCGGACTGCACGACTGCGAAGAAAGGTAAAAAGGTCCTCTGAGGCTAACGCGAAAGCACGCAAGTGGTCTCAGGGGGATTATGGATCATCTTACCCTGAAAAGCGTTTTAATGCGTGTGCTGTCATCTGTCTGCATTCGTGCCCAATGCTTTCAAATGTGAGGTGTCAGCCTCTTGATACAAAAATTGTAAGTTTTGTCAAAATTTCAACTTTTGGGATGACAAACTAGTGGTTGACATATCTGTCAATGGATTTACAGCGTGAGATAATCTTCCTCTCCCTATTTTTACGGTATAATCTACAGTTTTTTGATTGCACATTGATGGCCATTACCTATTGAGGTTTTCGATCATTATGCTATTGAAATTTTCTCAAGCCAGAATGAGAACAGACCTACGTTGAAAATTATAAATGTTACCTCACAACTTTGCTAGATATATAAGAGTTTTTTGGATGGATCAGTTCACGAGGATAAAAATAGAAGTGAGAAAGTTGAAAACACGGTGCGCCGGTGGCTCGGGCAAGGTTGAAAGTACACATCCGTAATTTTACCTTTCTCATTTGCTAGATATGCCTAAGAACTGGAAAACAAGGCTGCTAAGATAAGCCGGGCTATTAGCCGTTAGCCGATCGATTTTCATCCAAAATTAGCTAGCCGTGAGCTAACTAATGAAATCACGTTAGCCACTAAAATAATTGGAATTGCTATCGACTAATACATATTTTCTCTTCCCCATCCTTTACCCCTCCATATTGGAAAGACCCCGTTCCCTACTTTAAGCGGGTAGCTTTTAGTTCTCAGCCCTTAGCCATTCAATTTTGGCCCTAGCTAGCCTATGATACTAGGTTAACCATCAGCTGATAGCCGAAGCCAATCAATTTGAAGGGTTAGGTTTTGAATAAGTTTCTAGCCAATACGATTAGCTAGGCAGCCTTGCTGGAAAATACAAAAGAATTAAAACAATAGCGAATGATACTTTCAATTAACGGAATATTCAAATGACAAAAGAGTAGCAATTAGATCGTAAGGCGAATTTCTAGCAATAACAAATGACAGCAAGAGGCCCATAATATCACTACAAGGTGCACCACTTTTTTTTTTCACTACAATACGGTTTTCCAGTGCGACGTGTCGTGTACTTACACAACAGTAAATCAGTTTGCATCAATAGATTTGAAGCGATAAAAGTAGCTCATAAAAGTTTAGAGCTCTCTTTTATTTGAATGGAGACCATCTTATTGTTTAGAGTTTTTTAATGAAATTACTCAGATGCCATAAAAGGCACTAGCCGGGTAAGATGGGGTAAATGGCCTTGACCGGAAAATGTACCGAATGTGGGTGAAAATGTTGGCCCCAATGAGAAACTACAAAATCTAAAAAATTGGACCCATCCGTTCACCCATTGGGGCTGCAGAGCCATTTTTAGGCCAAAAATTCAAATGGCTGTATCTCGGGTAATAATGATCGCAGAGCGATGAAACTTCTAGACATTTTAGAAGATGTAGACGTGCATCTATGATATTTTTTCCAAAAAAATTCATTCATATTTTCCCCACTTTATCGCAATAACAAAACTTCAAGCTTAATTATAAAAAAAAATGGGGGGGGAGGCACCTGGGGATTTTCATTCATTTGACGCGTCATACCCTCCACTAAAACATACTTGAGTACCATAGCCCTTGGTGGGGTGGAACAGTCCCAAAAAAATCAATATCTGATGAATTCCTACGATTTTTTCATCAATAGCGGGGTAAGCTATCACTGCTACCGCAATAGACCGCGTAACATCAATAGCCAATGTTCGGGCTGCAAAATACGCACTACACTTTGTGGAATGATACAAATATCTAGCTAGACAAAAATCTATTTTCTGTATTTCATCTATCCATTGGATCGACTCTCGTCGAATTACATCTTTCAAGCTTGAAAAAAATTGTTGACAGATTCTCCAGTGGCTGGAACAGTCTTGAAATGGTAAATAATCAAGGAAATATAATTTTTTAACCTGGAGAACGGTGACTATTGATGTTTCGTTCATCAATTAGGCCAATTCTTATGTGAATACATCCACCGAGTACGAAAAAAATAGTGAAAAAATTCTCCAGTTGTTGGGGGCTCTGGAAATAGTAAAAAATCCAGAAAATTCCCGTTTCACTACTAGAGAACCGTGATTATTGATATTTCATTCATCAATTAGGCCAATTCGGATGTGAATACGTCCGCCGAGTACGAGAACAATAGTTCCCAAATCCTCCAGTCGTTGGTGGCTCTGGAAATAGTGAAAAATCCAGAAAACTCCAATTTTACTACTGGAGAACCGTGATGATTGATATTTCATTCATCAATTAGGCCAATTCGTATGTGAACACGTCCGCTGAGTTCGAAAAAAATAGTAAAAATATTCTCCAGTTACTGTGACGCTTTGAAATAGTAGAAAATCAAAGGTACAAACTCACTTCTTACATTTACTTTCTTTACTTCATTCATCTTTTTACTTGAGTCGCTGTGACACAAACTGTGTTACTAACATTCCTGCACTTGCATCGAATAGAGGAATCCTTTCTCGAGATGAGGTGACAAACCTTCTGAAATTGGCATTCATGTGTAAGGCAATACAAGGGAGGGGATTGTCTTCTATAGTGATCTCGCGTTAAGAGATCGGTGATCGTCCGGTGTTTGATTAAAGCGTGAAAATTCGCTAAAATTCTCGTTTTCTCATACAAATGGAAGGAAAAGATGACAAAGAGGTCTCGTGAACTCCCAATAAGAAGACGGCGATTATTTGCCTTCGATCGAAACAGGAGAATACGCTAACATTCTTGTTGTCTTATGCCGAAGGGAGGAGATGGAAAGGATTGTTTTTGTTGTGGGCCCGCGGTGAGAGAATGACGATTGCCGCGCGTTCAATGTGAGCAGTAGGGATAGTGCGGAAATTCTCGTTGTGGTGCCAATGGAAACAAATGGTACGGAAAAAGATTCTTTCTGTTGTGAGTTTGTTAAGAGAAGACGGCTAAAACTCTGCATTTGATCGGGTCGGGAATTACGTGAAAATTCCTTTCGTGGGCGAGTCTTTCTATTCTGAGCTCTCGGTGAGAATATGGCAATCACCCCGTGTGTGATTGAACCGGTAGAATATGTTACAATTCTTGTAGTGTTGTACCGATGGACTGTTGTGTGTTCACAATGAGAGTACGATTATAACCCCGCGTTTTATCGTAACGGGGTAATATGCGAAACTTCTAGTGCTCTGCTGATGTAAGGACTGATACCATGAGGTTTGTCTCTGTTGTAGAGTCGCGGTGAGAAAACGAAAGAATAGATGGCTGGGCGGTACTGGATAAGGTGCTTTCTGGGAACGACCATCGGTATATCATCTTTTCCATCCACTAGGAAGATGAGGTTGCTACTCCACAGAAGCTGTTCAGAAAATTGGCAGTTAGGAAGCTGAATAACGACCGTTTAAAGGCTAGCTACTTTGCTCTCACATGGGACCAAGGAGAAGAGCAAGAAGAGAACGTGGAGGGGGCAGCAGAGAGAATAATAAAGACTGTCACCAAAGCATGCGATGCAGCCATACCCAGGCAAGGTCAACCAAAGAAGAGGAGAGCTGTTTACTGGTGGACCAATAATATTGCCGAGTTGAGACAGAAGTGCAACCGTCAGTGCCGAATATACCACGGTAGTAGTGGCTGTAAAGGGGCACGGGTGGTTGCACCTGAATACCAGCTGGCTTGTAAAAGGCTGAAGAATGTCATTGAAGACAGCAAGAGTGCTGCCTGAAAAGAGCTTTGCGAAATTGCCGAGGAAGACCCATTTGGCAAGCCTTACAAGAATGTGCTGAAGAAGCTGAAGAGCCTCTTAGCAGTGAGCCAAATGGAGCCGGTTGTCGTGGGACAAATCATTGACGGTTTGTTCCCGCAAAACCCACCACCAATGGTGACGCTACAACAGGATGGTATATCCCTACTAGGTACCGAGGAGGTGGATGCGGCAGTCAATAGACTGCGGGATAAGTATTGGAAGGCTTCATGCCCGGATGAGATTCCCAATCCAGTCTGGAGCGCCATACACTCAGTTGACCCAGCACTGCTTGTCGATAGTTGTTGGGGGACTGTTCCTTGTGCGATAGAAGAAAGCCAGGCTAGCGCTGATTGATAAGAAGGATGGACCACCTGGCCTACCATCCTTTTATTGTCCACTTTATCTGCTGAACAATGTTGGGAAACTCCTGGAAAGAGTGATAGCCAATCGACTGGAGAGCTATCTGAAGGAAAGAGATGTAATCTCTAGTAGCCGGTACGCTTTTCAAACTGGACACTGCACATTCGATGCTTTGATCTGACTGAAGAGGATATCCGAGTCAGCGATAGCTACGCGTCAGTTTTGTGCAGCCGTTAGCCTCGATATAAGAAATGCGTTCAACTCGATCTCATGGGAGAGGATACTAGCAGCCCTCATGGACGCAGAAGTGCCCGCAAACCTGCTCAGGATGATCAGCACCTATCTTAGCTGTCGAGAAACCCAAGGAGAGACTTCTGCTGGTACATTGAAGCGCCCAGTTACTTGTGGGGTGCCGTGAGGGTTGGTCCTTGGACCGCTGTTGTGGTGCGTCGCATTTAACGGGATATTGAAGGTGAAGCTGACGCCGGGTGTTGAACTTATGTGCTATGCGGATGACACCCTGGGCCTAGAGGTAGTGACGCGTTGGATCGAACCGGCTGGACCCAAACTTGCAGCAGATGAGATGGAGGCCATATTATTCACGACCCGTCGAAAGTTCTATCGACCCACCTTTTGCCTGCAAGGTGTGGAAATTGAAACCAAGAAGACAATGAAATATCTGGTGGTTTGACTCAACGCTGATCTTCAGGCACCATTTCCTGATGACAGCGGAAAAGGCGGGTAGAGTAGTTGCATACTTAAGCCGCCTGATGAGTAACCTAGGAGGGCCAAGAGAAGCCAGAAGAAAGATCACGATGAGCACCGCCTTGTCGATCCTCCTATATGGTACCCCAGTATGGGCCGACTCAATGAAAATACTTTATCAAAGGAGAGAAATGGTAAAGATCCAACAAAAAGCTGCGCTGAGGTGTGTTAGTGCCTATCGCACAATCTCGACGGAGGCTGTTTGCGTATTAGCACGTTCATCACCAATCAAGCTCCTTGCTGAGGAGAGAGCGGTGGTGTTCAGAGCAGAAAAGACGACAACGGCCGACAGTGAGACTCTACGGGTTAAGCAGGAGGCCAAGCGCTCCTTGCTTAAGACATGGAAAGCAAGAATTGCCGAGAACGAGCTGGGCACATGGACAAACCGTGTGTTGAGACGCGACCTGAATGAGTGGGTGAACCGACACCGTGGTCAGCTAAAGTTTCACCTGATGCAGGTGTTTAGCGAGCATGACTCCTTCAACAAGCACCTTTACGAGAAGTTAAGGGAAGTTGGGCAGGCAACTTGTTTCCACTGCGACCAAGGGCGGGATAGTGAACCAGAGCATACCTTATTCAAGTGCGAGGCGTGGAGGCGTGAGTAGAACAAGTTTAGTCGGTCTCTTCAATAGATCGGGGTAGATGAAGTGCTTGTTCCAAGTAGCCTGGTACCCACCATGCTAGGCTCCGAAGAAGCATGGAACCAGGTGTCTGCATTTGCAGCCACCGTCATGAAGAAGAAGATGGACCAGGAATGGAATAGGCAAATGCAGAACCACGCTGTGGCCTACTCGACACCTGTGTACCATCAACATCCGGATCTGCAGGAAGAAGAAGACTAAGATCATCCTTGAAGAGAGACGAAGATGAAGAAACTCCAACAGCAATCTACTAAATTGTGTAATGTGATGGTGTTGTTTTTGTGTGTGTTCTTATGCTTTTTGTGTGCAAGGGGGGCATCGCAACTTGGCAATTGCCAAAGCAGTTTGGCGGTTGGCGAGTAGAAGAGGAAGTTTTCCGAGGTGATTCTTCCAACACTGAAGTTATACCCGAAAGGGTCGATTCCGGTATTGGAAGAAACAAAATCAAATGCATAAGCAACCCGCACTCACTCTACCTTGGAGGACGGGGTGGCGCTGCACATGTGACATAAGCGAGTATTTAGGTTATCGATTGGATCAATACTTATTAAAACTTCCGTCCAAAAAAAAAAAAAAATCATTAAAGAATTATCCAGTTGATGGAACAATGTGGAAGTAAGTACTATAAACTCGAAACGATCCACTTTTTTGAGCTGGTGAACCGTGAATTTTGATATTTTGTTCATCGTTTAGGCCAATTCTTATGTAAACACGTACGTCGAGTTTGAAAAAAATAGTAAAACAAATCTGAGTCGCCGTGTAGCTCTAGAAATAGGGAAAAATTGAACAAACTCACTTTTTCATCCTGGAGAACGTGCATGCTGAGTATGAAAACAATTGCCAATTCTCCAGTCGCTGGAACGGTCTAGTAGTAGGAAAAATCCAGCAAATCCACTTTTTCAAACTGGTGTACAGTGATTTATTACGTTCATTAATAAGGTAAATTCTTATATAGCCACGTACGCCGAGTACAATAAAAAAGTTGGAAAATTCTCCAGTCGCTGGAAGGCCCTAGAATTGGTGAAAAATTAAGAAAATCCACTTTTCGACCTGGAGAACTGTTATTGTAGGTATTTTGTTCATCGATTAGGTCAATTTTGCGTAGAATATATTAAAAATAATCAGAAAATTCTCGAGTCGTATACCTACCGTGATTTTTGGTTGGTATTTTGGTTATCGATTTGAACACGCACGCGAAGTTTGAAGAAGATAATCAAAAAATTCTACAGTTGTTGGAATAGTTTACAAATAGTAGAACCTGGAGAAAGCTCACTTTTTTAAGCTGGAGATCCGTGATCTTTGCTATATTTTGGTTAACAATTAAGTCAATGTGTATGTAAACACGACCGACAAGTTTGAAAAAAATGATCAGTAACTTCTCCAGTCGCTGGAAGTAGTGAAAAATCCAGAAGATCCCTTCCTTGAACTTGGATAATTGTGATTTTTGGTATTTTTGTTATCTATTGGGTCAATTCTCATGTAAACACGTACGTCACGACCTAATCAAAAGATTCTTCAGTCTATGAAACGGCTTGGAAATGTTGAAAGATTAATGATCTCGTACGTACTCGTATGCCCATTTTTTCAATCATTTTCTTTATTTTACGATTTTTTTATTTATCTTTTTCCCCAAGTCGCAACGGTAACAATTGTATCTTTGGTTGGCTTGCATCTCTTTGGAGTGGAGGAGACTCCTCCGCTATGAGGGGAAAATATATCAATAATTGGTGATTTTGAGCAAGGCAATAGAGGGAGAAGATTGACTTCAGTCGCGAGCTTGCGATCAGAGAACGGGTACGGAACGCCTTTTGTCAATGCTAGAATACACGTTGAAGTTCTCGTTGTGTAATGCGGGTGAAAGGGAATGATACTGAAGACTTTTTCTGTTCTGAACCCACCTGTAGAAAACGTGTATACCCCATAATTTGGTCAAAGTGGGAAAATCTGTCTGTCTCATGCCGATGAAATGGAATGATGGCTAAAACGACTTTTTCTGTTGTGAGATCGCAATGAACAAATGGCTTCCCCTCCACGTTTGATCGAATCGGGGAATACGCGAAAATTTTTCCTGTCCCAGAAGATGATTATAATGCAAGAATCGGTACGGTGATGTTTTAATTTCCTAAACCGAGTGTTATAAATCTTCATAAAAAGTTATTTGCAAATCTCAAAAAATAATAAATTATAACTTTCTTCAGCACAGAGTAGCCCTGGAAAGCGTGAAAGCTTGACCTTGGTCATCTGGCACCCGCGTCCCATTGGCTGCAGATCCACAAACTTGACACCTGTACCAACGACGTCTTCCCTATCCGCGGATTTTTCCATTCCCAGGATCAGCACTCTAGTCTGTCACTGTGGCGTCCTAACTGTTGCCATATCTCTAATGAACTCAAGCAGTTTCCCCCAGAATGTCTACATCAGCGTCGCTCCTTCTTCTTTCACTTCTAGGAGCAGCTTTCGACAGCTTCAATCTAGCTGTCTCGAGGTTGATCTCATAGGGTACATCCTCACTTTTCCGACTAATAATTATCGCTGCCAATCTTGGCTTCCTCTTCTCCAGCAGCTTCTTCAGCCATTGTACTTGGGACCGTGGTATGCTGGTAGGGTTATTCCTCCTGGTGGGCTGGGAAACCACCTGGAGGGTACTGCCTTTGAAGTAGCTGCCTGCACAGGCTCTTGCTGCTTGTCTTTCCCTTTGCTGCTGTTGTTGTTGCTGCACTTCTGCCGTCGTTCAAGTTCCCGCTGTTTTTGGCACGACTTCTAGAAGTTTCGCATAATACCCCGTTACAATAAAACGCGGAGTTACAGTCGTTCTCTCATTGTAATCGCATAACAGTCCCTTGGTACAACTTGTGGCTTATTCTACCGGTTCAATGAAATGCTGGGTGATGGCCATATTTTCACCGAGAGCTCAGAACAGAAAGACTCGCCCACAAAAAGAATTTTCACGTAATTCCCGACCCGATCAAATGCAGAGTTTTAGTCGTCCTCTCACAACAAACTCACAACAGAAAGCATCTTTTTCCGTACCATTTGCTTCCATTGGCACCACAACGAGAATTTCTGCACTATCCCTACTTCTCGGATTGAACGCGCGGCAATCGTCATTCTCTCACCGCGGGCCCTCAACAGAAACAATCCTTTCCATCTCCTCTCTTCGGCATAAGATGAATGAAGTAAAGAAAGTAAATGTAAGAAGTGAGTTTGTACCTTTGATTTTCTACTATTTCAAAGCGTCACAGTAACTGGAGAATATTTTTACTATTTTTTTCGAACTCAGCGGACGTGTTCACATACGAATTGGCCTAATTGATGAATGAAATATCAATCATCACGGTTCTCCAGTAGTAAAATTGGAGTTTTCTGGATTTTTCACTATTTCCAGAGCCACCAACGACTGGAGGATTTGGGAACTATTGTTCTCGTACTCGGCGGACGTATTCACATCCGAATTGGCCTAATTGATGAATGAAATATCAATAATCACGGTTCTCTAGTAGTGAAACGGGAATTTTCTGGATTTTTTACTATTTCCAGAGCCCCCAACAACTGGAGAATTTTTTCACTATTTTTTTCGTACTCGGTGGATGTATTCACATAAGAATTGGCCTAATTGATGAACGAAACATCAATAGTCACCGTTCTCCAGGTTAAAAAATTATATTTCCTTGATTATTTACCATTTCAAGACTGTTCCAGCCACTGGAGAATCTGTCAACAATTTTTTTCAAGCTTGAAAGATGTAATTCGACGAGAGTCGATCCAATGGATAGATGAAATACAGAAAATAGATTTTTGTCTAGCTAGATATTTGTATCATTCCACAAAGTGTAGTGCGTATTTTGCAGCCCGAACATTGGCTATTGATGTTACGCGGTCTATTGCGGTAGCAGTGATAGCTTACCCCGCTATTGATGAAAAAATCGTAGGAATTCATCAGATATTGATTTTTTTGGGACTGTTCCACCCCACCAAGGGCTATGGTACTCAAGTATGTTTTAGTGGAGGGTATGACGCGTCAAATGAATGAAAATCCCCAGGTGCCTCCCCCCCCATTTTTTTTTATAATTAAGCTTGAAGTTTTGTTATTGCGATAAAGTGGGGAAAATATGAATGAATTTTTTTGGAAAAAATATCATAGATGCACGTCTACATCTTCTAAAATGTCTAGAAGTTTCATCGCTCTGCGATCATTATTACCCGAGATACAGCCATTTGAATTTTTGGCCTAAAAATGGCTCTGCAGCCCCAATGGGTGAACGGATGGGTCCAATTTTTTAGATTTTGTAGTTTCTCATTGGGGCCAACATTTTCACCCACATTCGGTACATTTTCCGGTCAAGGCCATTTACCCCATCTTACCCGGCTAGTGCCTTTGACGACACTATTTTTACAGTATTACTTATAGTGTTGACAACTTTATTTTACATTTTAATAACTTTACTTTCAAAATGCACCGAAATTGTTGCGTGTCTCGTCTGATAAAATCTTCGCAAAGGCTCTAGCCGGGTAAGGTAGGAAAAACGGCCTTGGTCGGAAAATGTCCCAAGTGTGTGTAAAAATGTTGGTCCTTCCCTGACGACTACAATTCGACTCTTCTCACCATAGTCCATCCGATACAGCTTTATTATATTGACTGCTATGAGGTATCTGCGGAAAAGTAAAATCCAAACACAAATCTTCCACCAACTTTTTACCTTTGTTGCAATCTACTTCTTCGCTTATCTGTTTCTATTCTTAACCAATTCGCCGAAATAATGAGATAGTATCGACGAGTCTAGAAATGTTTATCTGGCATCTAATTGAAACTAGCTTACTTGGAAAAATTGTTATTCACAGCCAATGCTAGATGGGAATATTATGTACACCATAATAAATTGACTATTCGTGCGTTAGCTCGAAAACGAATGAGTCAAGTAGCAGAATATCATGCTTTTCACGTTCCAAGTTCGTAAGACATTTGTATGATCCAAAAAACAGTAAACTTTATTTGAATCTGCAATCTGCGCACAATGAAAGTACACAACTCACTTTAAATGAAAAAAAAGGAAGAAAAAAAGTTTTAATCAAACGTTGTTGTCTATACCTTTTCTTCAATTTATTCACTGATGGAAAAAAAAAAAAAAAAGGTACTAATTATTTTATAACATCTCTACGGTAAAGGTTCAGTAAATTATGGAATCAAACAGGGGATGTCGTTTCTTTCTACAACATTCCAATCTTAATGACATCTTCTTCTTCCTCGTTTCTGACTCGGGATAAAATTACGTGTATCTGTAACTGAAAAGTTAAACAGTGTCTGCATCGCAATTATTATGTGTACATATACTTACGTCGACGCACAACCAATCATCTTACGGGTGCTTAGTTTCTGATTATATTCTCGCTAATATCTGTACTCTGTGCACAAAAATACACGCCCATTGTCTTTTTCATTCACGTTAGTCGAAATTTCCTCGAGTCTGTTCTTAATTGGGCTTGAAAGCTTTTGCACGTACATAAGAAACCCTAAAACCATATTATATGCTAAGGTGAAACTTCTACTCAACTAAAATCATTAAGAACTAGAAATATTCCACATTATCTTATCCCTTTTTGTCTATACCTTCGTTACAGTGTACACCCTTCAAAGTATCGAGCAAAAATTAACATAGCTTGTATATGGTCGGTAGCATTTCTCATCGCATTACCAATCGCTTTGGCATTACGAGTCGAGGAAGTTGAATACCAAGACTCAAGTAATAACGAAATTATTGTGTCGTATATACATGAGATACATAACGCTTTCAATTATTAATGCTTTTAGTAAACTCTTCTATTTTGATTGTCTAGCTTCCTTTTTATCGCTAATATAATTATATGATATAGAATTTTTAATGCATATTGTTTGTATGCAGCGGGAAAAATAAAGACAAAGCCTTTTTGTTACAACACCGAGCTACCGACCGATGTGATGCTGAGTTATCGGATATTAATATTACTCGTTCAATATGTGGTACCTTTGTGTATAATATCTTGGGTTTATGCAAGAATTGCTCTACGCGTGTGGGGTTCGCATGCTCCGGGAAATGCGCAATATATGAGGGATGCGACGCTGATGAAAAATAAAATGAAGGTAAGTTATAAATATTACGAAGACTTTAAGTTTTTTCTCGTAGGTACGAAGATAGTAAAATTTCTTACATCAGAGTGACAGGTGTACTGTTACTACATTTTTCCTACTGTGTATTATGCTACTGATTTTCGTAACAAAAAAAGGAATATTTACTGATAGAAAGTTGGAGAAATTTTTGCACGCTTAAATCTACAACACAAAGCCATTTTAGTCTCAAAAAATATCATTATTATTGAAATAGCGAGTGCTTTCGGGTAAAAATCCCTCAAGAGTAATGAGCATTGGTACAAAAGGTGAAATATAATAAATCACACATAGATTAGACCATATTTATTCAAGTGATTTCTTGTAGACTGTATCACCGAGGTGTGAAGTAATATTATCTCGTTTATATATAGGTAAGCAATGATTTTTGTAGACTCCAGTAACCAAACGCGTTTGTGTAAGAGGTGAGCATTTTCAAGTTCAAGGAAATAATGTCCGGATGCCCCACAAGATTGAGCAGCTAAGGTTGACTCAAAGTTGGCACGTCGCAGTGGCGTAACTACAGAACTTCCAAAGTTTATGAGTATTTAATAATTTTCAAGACTTATTATACATTTTTTCCATTCGTATCTTTCGTATCTTCTTATAAAAGAGAAGGGATACTCCTTGCACTCAATTTTGTAAACATCACTTCGTTCTTTAGGACCTTAGAGCTGACCAAGGTAATTTCTAAGAGTGTCTGCATTATCATCAAAGGCTGGTCTGAAACGAACGAGGTTTGGTAAACAAGAGAGGAAGAAAGAAAGCTTGCTTAGATAAAGGAGACGGATCCATTTTTCTTTTTCATGATTTGTGTTAAGTGAGTAGTAGTGGTATCAAGTGACTAAGTTGAATCACACGTTCTCACTTGGTTTTGTTACGTCGACGACTCGGTGCTATTGAAGTACGCGTTCTACCACAATATTTGTGATCTACGTCGATGACATGGTGTTCTACCATCATTATTTTAGTGCGCGTTGTACAAGGTTGTTTGCAAACCCGTTAGCGTTACCCAGAAGACACTACGAGGTCGGCTTGTAAGTCTTCCAAAAGTAGCCCTCGGAGGGGTTTTGTCAGAAGTATTGTCATGAATTCAAGTCATCAAGTTAATGTGTCATGAATTTGAGGTGGTCATGATTCACGTCATTCGCGTAAATGTTGCTCTTACATCATCGAGGAATGTAAGGAATTCGTCAGGCTTGTCCTTTCACTGGAGCGAGTAGAAGAGGACTTCCCTCGCTTTCTCATTTAAAATGTGTACTTACACGTATACTTGTTGCCAAACCTTGACTCATTGCTTCATTCTCCTCCCTTCCAATCGCAAAATTTGGAGCTAAAACTCGTACTTGACGCACCATGACATGGTGTGAGTCGTCGGGTAGGACGCGTACTTGAATAGAGATGGTAGCAACGGTAGCTTTCGCTCTCACGTACCTGTAGATCGTGAAAATGACGGTGTGTGGCTCCATGTCCGATCTCGAATCTTCTCCACTCACATCCAAATTCTATGCAACCCAATTCACTCCCGAAACCGGTTGGTTCCTCCATGAATTTCTTACATCTCATTATCTCCCTCCACCTCGAGAACAACCGCATTTCTTCTCGCATCTCTATCTTTCGTAAGCCCTTCAATACTGAAGTTTTCATCAATAGCACCCCTTTTCATCACTTTTCTCATAAATTCTCAGCTTTATTCGACTTCATTCACCGCCTTCTCGTCATTCCTCTCTCACTTCGCGATCTCAATAAGGAGAAAGCTCACATCCACGAGCTACCGTGCCTCAATAACATCTCCATCTATATTGACAAAGCTATTTTCAGAAAATCTTTGCAACGCGCTATAGTCGCCCCCTTCCTGGGTTCGTCTGCCTTTTATCGGCCATAATTCTTATAAGTTGAACTAGGCTAGAACCCTCCCTTGTATCAGACTAGCTTTATACTAGTATTATAGGAGGGGGACTAGGAAAATTTTCAACCTACGAGCTTTAAATGTTAAAAGGGGCTTGGAAAATTGTCGACCTCCGAGGTTTGCCGACCGACGGACGTTTTTCCGACCCCCTCTTTCCCGATAAAACAGTTTTCCTGTTAAAAACTTTGACCTCATGGCGATCTTATGGAATTGGTCATTTGACCACTTCTCTACCAGTCGACATCGGTCTTCACTCCTTTGGTGGATATAATATTCAAGATATTTGACTTCTCTTCAAATCCAGGAACATTTTTTCATGGATAACTTCAATCCGGCTGTCTTCAGTATCTCAAATAAAATCCTGAAAACACTCGTCCGTACAAACAAGGCATACCTTCCCAACGCCTCGTCCAAATGTGGCTGTTGCATTCATAGACCAAATTGCAAAAAATTTACATTGTCAAAATTCTCCAACTGTAGTAAACGCAGTCCTCTCTTTATCTTCGGGATGTACCTCAACTCGTCAGAAGCCACTCTTCATGTCGATATTTTGCTCCGTATACAGAATGCCAAGGTCATCAACTTTTGGTACCGCCTTTGAAAAGAAACGGAGTCCCCGAAAAACCGCACCTGCGGCACCGGTATCCACCCTTTAGGGCATTGCGTCGATAGTCCAGAGAGGTCGAGCCTGACTCCATTTTCTCCACCAGTTCCGCGCGCTGTGCAATGCCCATCAATGTGGCCACAACAGGGTTCAACCCTACTGACCGAGGGAGTACTCGGCACTCAAACTTTTAATTCAGGCAGTCCTGTACCATGGACACACGCGTATCTACTCCTCCACCAGAGTGTTCAGCCGCCACTGGGAGCCCACTAGGGGCTCACCAGCACCGCATCGTGACCCTGGCTTCTCTGGCAAGGATTCCTCTTCCTTCTCCTCTTCATCGCCTCTTTTGTTGGTTGTCTTGTATTTGCCCTCATTTTTCTTCCTCTGTAAGCGCTCCCTCCTGAGCAGCAGCAGCAGCATGATAGATGGTACACATAGATGTGAGAGGCCACAACATGACTACATCTGCCGCTCCCATTCCGTGTTTATTTTCTTCTTCATTACCTTAGCGACAAATATAGGTATGTGGTTCCATGCCTCCGTTGAGCGTAGCATGCATGGAACCAAGTTGCTAGGGGTGAGTTCTTCATCTTCCCCGATCTCCTGTAGGGACCGACGTCTCCACGCCTAACACTCGAAGATGGTGTGTAGTGGTCCATCATCCCGCTCCTGACTGTGTGAACACGACGGTTGCTCCACTTTCCCCATTTTGTGTTGGTACTTGTTGAAACATCCATGGCCACTCATGAAAATTCAACTGGTTATAGGGTCTCGATCCATTTATTGATCAAGATCACGGATTAGCACGCGGGTCCTCTCGCCCTTTCCTGTCTGAGCGAGTCGCTCTTTCCACTTGGCAAGCGCGGAGCGCCTGGCATCCACTTTTGGTATAAGATAGCACGTCTTTCAACGAAAGCTCATTCAATTTCCGAAAGTCACCGCAGAGTCTGCAAGAGCTGTCTCTCTTGCGGGCTAAGAATAGGGGCAAAGCACAAGGGCTTTTGGATTTTGGATAGCTCAATTATTCCAGGTTTGAGCATTTTATTCACGAGTTCCTCTACTTCTTGCTGCTTGTGAAACGGTATTCGTCCTGGCCGTTGCTTTATTGGAGGACGTGATGTTGAACAAGTGACGCTCTACCCAAGTCTTCATCACTTTGAACAGATATATCCTGGTTTTCTTTCAAGGGTTGATGGATATTGGATACATTGCGGTAATCATAAGCAACAGCCAACTCTTCTTCAACTGAGACCTGTCACGAGAACTCGCGCTCCCCAAACCTCCCTTGTCGATTTTCGGTAACCTTACTTATGGAGGAGAGACTGACCTCAATGAGGAGAATTCAGGCATTTCTATGACCTTAGATTTAGGGTTGGAGGTTCCAAAACGCGCTGCTTTTCAGCTTCAATTTGTACATGATTATTTTATGAATAAAAATGAAACAGCAGCAAAACATTGTACCAACCTCATTACCTTGGATTCAAATTTAGATTTATTTAAAATTCATAAGTCATAATCCAGCTCGTTGGTCTCCATTTTTTTCTGATACATTCTCACAATCGAGGAAAATCAGTTTCTCTTGTATATGACTATTTTCAAAATGGATATCTCTTCGTCGCTAACTGACAGCGAAAAAAAAAAATTTAGAATTTTTAATTAGTCGACTTATTTAGCGCAAAACGTGGATTAAATTTTCATCGTCGTGTTCGTTTTTCTTCTTCGTTAAAGCGTAACCTTTTTGAGCAGGGAACAATTAAACTACTCGTTCCTTTCCGAAGCGCGCGTGATCGGAATTTGGGGACCAGAAAAGCTTAAACGTCTCTTTTCATTCCACCTTAAATTATGATAATGTGTATAATAACGCGAAGCTTTTTTTTTTTCTATTTTTTCTCTTCACGTCATCCACGACATATTGTAGGCTGCGTTCTATTCATTATATCAAGTATTTATTCGCCTTGCTTCCGTGCTTTCAAAATGGTTTTAGTTGTATCACGCTAATAAATCTGGAATCTTACACAAAATTTATGATATTACAAAAAATATGTTTACAAGCGCACTCTGAAAGATGAATGAGACCATTTTCAAAGGAAAAGAAAAACCAACAAGCTTATACTCGTCATGGTGATTTATAGGTAAACTTCTCAATAGATTTGTTGATGTAGACCACATGAAAGGAGGAAAAAATGTGAAACGAGCAAAAATTTGTGATTTAGCTTTCCAATTCGATCACTCATCTCGACAAAGATTCTAAGGTACGACTGTTCTATAACTTTGATGATTTTTGGTTTCTCATTATTTGTAGCTTATGAGTCGCAGTCAAACAAATCCAACTCTAAGTCGGTTTGGTAAAAGCTCCACGTGTAAAGTTCGGTTACGATTTTACGCTCGAATGTATTGTCTGCGCTTTAAATCCTCATTGATAACTTCTAGTATTCTTCATTTCAAACATCATAACCAACATCCTCCGCCTGAGATGGGCCTTCATATCAAGGTCAGTTGTACACGTGGAGTTTTTACCAACCCGACTTGGGGTTGGATTTGTCTGACTGCGACTCATAATATATAGACGCATGGCTCATTACGTAAATAATCGGAGGTACTTGAGAGTAAAGGGCTGCTCAGACTATAGCATACCCGCTCTCTAATCAATCTTTTCCTTCTTTGTTTTTTGTCGTAGAGGAAAACAAATAAAAACTAAGTCAGAATAGGATGCCTGAGGACTCCGCCTTATAGAATCTCGCTACTATACGTTTTTCATACGGGTTCAGGCGTTCAGCCCTTCCTATTTTATGTGAGGCTTGGAGGTATAGAAGTTTAGCCATCACTCTTATGGGATCTCAAAATGCTTCCTTGAAGCCGTCATACCTTCCAACAAAATTATTACGGGCAAAATGTATCATGCCCTCCTGGAGCTAGAGATTATGTGAGTATGGCTCGATGAGTGAAAATTTTCCTCCAAGTCTTTGCACTATGAAGGAGCTCAAAATGCAAGAGTTGGGCAAAGAATGGTTGGTTTTCCACTCAGAAACAGAAAATATGAGTAGAAATAAGGATTACAACGCGACGACACGGAAAGACCGCATGGGACCCAAAAATTGACAGTTACAAAGCCTATTACCGGAACGGTGACAATCCACGACAGTACCCTTGGGTAACCTATCTTACGATCAAAAATGAATTTCACAACTATTAAGTAAAAGATTGAGACTATCAACCACGCATCTTGTCAATCTTTCATGTATTAGTTTTGTTTTTAGCCACAAATAAATCTTCTTTACGGTTTTCCGAATAAATACAACGATTCACATCGAAACAAACCAGGGGAAAAATATGCACCCTGTCGAAAAATGTGAAGTAGAATTTCTGAGTAGAGAATGCAATGTCATAAGCAACTCTCGATTAAGAGGGCGGGCACGCTAATCCATTTTTTATGCATATTTTTGTCCTCGAAAGCCTGCAAATAGATTATTCAGAATGGTATCCTGAATGGTCTGACACCCTATATTTCGTGTTTTTTCAGATTGTAGGCCTATACTTAGTAATTTTTGTACACAATTTTCTCAACTTCTGTAACTCTCAATCGGTATTTTCTGTTTCGTTTTCCAGCACACTTCATTCTGACGTGATTTGTCTGTTTCACTTGTATACTTTTCTCGGGCCCTTTGTGTAATTTACGTATGAAAATGCAAACACACATGATTGTTTCATCCATCTACATTGTTTACGTACTTCATGGTGAATCCTACACGTCAATTTCCTTTGTTTACAAAAACGGTACTCCCTTGACTGCAAGCCGCTGTCGCGTAATTATTCGCCTTAGGAAACATTTCAAGACGTTTACCTTCAAAGAAGAGTAAAATTAGCATGCTGTAATGCAATATACTACGAATATATTTTTGCTTGGGTACTCCAGCACGGGTACCTGTATTATTTTCAAGTAGGTACCTATTGGAAAATGTTATTAATTTTCTTCATCAGTAGCAGAGCGTGAAATGTCTTCATCGACTGATCCAACGCTTTTGTCGGGTAAAATAAATTACCCTCTATCTCCAATAATAAAGACATCAGTCACTTCATGATCTGTCGGAAGAAGGAAACTGCTTCTTGATGTGAAAGACGAGTTCATCAAGATTCATGATTATAGAGAAAGGATTTTACGGCAATTATGACTTTGTTCGGAGAAAAGATAGAAAAGGGCTGATAAGAAATGAGCACGAATTATGTTAGTATGGGCCAAATAAGAGAACTCTATTTTGCCACAAATTGCCAGAATAGGGTAGAGATGCCATAATTGGAATAGAGCTCGACTTTTCTCAAAATGCTGTTCTTGTGAAGTCGGCAGAAAAATTGCAGCCGAATTAAGCAACGCTGTTGCACAGTTCATGAAATACGCAATTACATGAATACAGTCCCTTTCATACATTCATTTTGACATGTTTCATGTCTTTTTTGACACCTGGTGCACTATTAAAAGTTTGCGAGTACCCCCCCCCCCCCTATAATGGACTTGGAAAATTTTTGAGAATCACCTGGGAGGTTATCCACTAATCAAAAAAAATTAAATTAAAATTGAATTAAATTAAAAATGCCGTGCGCGTGCAAATTTATACTCTGGACTGATTCAGAAATCTGCGAGTACCACTTTTTAAGTAAAAATAAAATAAAATAAAAAAAAATGAAAAAAAAATTAAATTAAAATAAAATTGAATTAAAATTAAATTAAATTAAAATAAGATAAAATTAAAATAGAATTAAATTAAAATTAAATTGAATTAAAAATGCCGTGCGCGTGCAAATTTATACCCTAGACTGATTCAGAAATCTGCGAGTACCACTTTTTGAGTTAAAATAAAATTTAAAAAAAATAAAAAATAAATAAAATTAAAATAAAATAAAATTAAATTAAATTAAAATTAAATTAAAAATGCCGTGCGTGCGTGTGCAAATTTATACCCTGGACTGATTCAGAAATCTGCGAGTACCACTTTTTGAGTAAAAATAGAAAAACAAAAAAAAAATGAAATGAAAATGAAATTAAAATAAAATAAAATTAAATTAAATTAAATTGAAAATGCCGTGCGCGTGCAAATTTATACCCTGGACTGATTCAGAAATCTGCGAGTATTACCACTTTTTGAGTAAAAATAAAATAAAAAAAAAAATGGGAAAAAAATGTAATAAAATTAAATTTAAATAAAATAAAATTGAATTAAAATGAAAATAGAAATAGAAATAAAATGAAATAAAATAAAAATTTAATTAAATTAAAAATACTTTTCCCGTGCGCGTGCAAATTATTATACCCGTGACTGATTCAGAAATTTGCGCCGTGAGTCCCAGTATCCTCATCAGCTTGAAATATATTAAAGGGGACTTGTACTGGACCAAGCGCGAGTGAGTCCAAGTAATCTCATCCAAAGTTGACTTATACTCGAACAAGAAGTTGGAAATTTTGGATATTTTTGAACGATGAAGAGCTTAAAACGACTGGCGAAAAGACATGAAACATGATCTTTATATTTTTGGCAACGCCAAGAAATCCTTCTCACTTTTTTTTTTTTTTTTTTTTGACGACCACGAGAGTTCAGGAGTTCTTTTATTTGTATCGATATGAATTAGGCTGCCGATTCTATGACTTCGGCAATATTTAATTACAAAAGACTCCTAATAATGAGAATAGGATGAACAAATATCGATTCAACACTCACTGGAAAATCCAAAATCGTTTCATGATGGAATCGTAGATAATCCAAGCTTGTCGTATAGGTATCCGGTCTGTGGTTCAATTAACCAATAGTTTGAAAAACGTTGTTAGATTCTCTATAAGAATCGCATCAGTCGGTCAATGCATTGACAGTAAAAATAGGATTTCGGCGGGCCAACAGCAAAGCTCATTACTCGTACTAGCATCATACCTCTATACATTTTAACTTCAAAAGTTTGTTTCAATTGTGACAGCTGGACAAAGTATACGAGCAAATTAATTCCGCCAAGAGAGAACGGTCACGATTCTCGTCGCGCGATGTGGACCAATATAGAGCATTTTTATCGTGATTTTACGAGTCACGCTCGCGTACTCGTAAATGTTTACGGCCGCGACAATAATTCCAGGCTTTAATCGCCCGTATATTTCATTTTCAAGAGTGAGAAGAATAGATAAAGGTAGACCAACTAATGTTACCACCGAAGGACAGCAAAACGTAAAAATTTCACGATTGTCGTTCCTCCTTTTATGCCTTTTAACTAACATGTCATTATAGAGGCTTTAAACTATTATATTCCGTGCTTTTTAAAAACTTTGAAACAATGTTACACGAATTCATCGACATAATAAATACGACAAGAAGATTTTATTCAATTATCATTCAAATTGGTACTTATTTGATGGACTACTGAATTTCAGTCTGTTGTCATCTCGTTATTTTCTCTTATTTTCATTTCTCTAGAGGGTAGAATCATTTCAAAAGTTGTACCGCGGCAAGCATTTCTTTTTTTAAGGTTAATTAACGATCATACCAGCTGCCTGTCATCAAGGCTCTGACCTAGACAAGGGAGAGAAGATTCAGTTTATGAGAAAATCGCAAAATGTTGCCCTAGGATGAGGATAACAGTCTAATAAGACTTTCACATAGCATGCGGGTAAGGAGAAGATGAATTCCGAAAA
The DNA here is from genome assembly GCA_035079395.1 of Aspidiotus destructor. Taxonomy (NCBI): domain Eukaryota; kingdom Metazoa; phylum Arthropoda; class Insecta; order Hemiptera; family Diaspididae; genus Aspidiotus; species Aspidiotus destructor. Next base: position 39,535,390 of record JAVHKZ010000018.1, on the reverse strand, counting down.
GGCATAGGATGAGAGACAAGATGAAGGCGCGTAAGGTTACAACCGATCTTTATTTGTTCTCTGCGGTTAAGTTGATAGTTCAGTCTAGTGTGTCAGATTTTGGGTACGTGTATGATGAACATGCACAGGTGATTGCTTGTAGGTTGGAGAGATGGATTGACTGATGGACAATTGGATTCTTACTTAATTTACGATCTGAAAGTTTTAAAATTTATTTAAAACTCTATAAATTGTGCACATTTTTGACGTGTCTTAATGACTATAATTATGGCCCAGAATGAATTATTAACACACCATTCAACTTATGAGTGATGTATTTTAAATTCGAAAGAATTAAATTATTAATTACTTGATAGGGAATTTAGGAGGAACACCGCTAGGTGAATAATGAAATCTCAGGCTACCTTCCTTTCGAATATCTTCCAACTAAGCTCGGGTATTTCTTTATTTTTTTCATTTTACATTTTTGAACGTTATCATGGCGAGGCCATGATATTATAAATTCGAAAAAAAAAAAAAAAAAAAAAAATGAAAGTCCGCGGAAACGCCGCACAGCATTCCAGCAATTTTAATTTCCCGTTTTCCCGGTCGCTAGTTTACGAAAATAAAAACGAAGGAATTTAATTCACCATGCATTTATAGAATATAGTGCGTATCAAAATTAGTATTAAAAATACATTATTTAACAGAAAAGAGAATGAAAAAAACTGTGACGGACTACAAAAAACGACTTCTCGTTATTCACTTCAACAATTCTAAACTCGAGTCAAATCGAAACTTAATTATCATCACAAGTTTTACAATTGTGTGATTTATTCCGCCTAAATGTAGAAGGTTGAGGAATCGATTCTCAGTTCAGCGAAAAAAACAAAAATCACTCATATTCCAAGTATTCAAACTTTCTATTTATCTATTTTTGACTTTTATTCGCTTTTGTCGCAAGTGCAGCGTCGCCCCGTCCTTCATAGTGGAGTGAGTACGGGTTGCTTATGCATTTGATTTTGTTTCTTCCAGAGCCAGAATCGATCCTTTCGGGTATAACTTCAGTACGAAAAAAAGGCGATACTTCTAAAAAGAAAAGAAGTAACTAAATACAAAAAACCGCAGAAAATCCTGCGGTTTTTTGTATTTAGTTACTTCTTTTCTTTTTAGAAGTATCGCCTTTTTTTCGTATTATGGATAGCCGTAACTTGCAATCTCGCATCAATTCGATTATAACTTCAGTGTTGGAAAATCTCCTCGGCGCGAACCCCCTCTGCCACTCTATTTTGGCACCCGCCAAGTTGCAGTGCCTCTCTGTCACGCAGAAAACACTAGAACACACAACAAAAACACCACCACTATCTTAGATATACTGGATTGCCGTTGGCTTCTCTTCGTCTTCTTCCTTCTTTAGGGATGATCCTACTCTTCTTCCCGTACATCTGGATGTTGATGGTACACAGGTGTCGAGTAGGTCATAGCGTGGTTCTACATTTGCGTATTCCATTCCCGGGCCATCTCTCTGCAAATGCGGACACTTGATTCCATGCTTCTTCGGAACTAAGGATGGTGGATACCAGGCTACTTGGAACAAGCGCTTCATCTACCCCAATCTCTTGAAGAGACCGACTATAAGCTTGTCCCGCTAACGCCTCCACACCTCGCATTCAAATAAGGTTTGCTCTGGTCCATCATCCCACCCTTGGTCGCAGTGCGAACACGTTGCCTGCTCAACGTTCCTTAACTTCTCTTTAAGGTACTTGTTGAAGCAGCTATTGCCGCCAAACGCCTGCGTCAGGTGGAAGTTTTGATGACCATGGAGTCGGTTCATCCCGCATCAAGGTCGCGTATTAACACACGGGTTATCCATTTGCCCAGCTCACCTTGGGCAATTCTTGCTTTCCATTTCTCAAGCAAGGAGCGCCTGATTACCTGCTTAACCCGCAGAGTCTCACGCTTGGTCGTTGTCGTCTTTTTTGCTCTGAACACCGCTGTTCTCTCCTCAGCAAGGAGCTCGCTCGGTGGTGAACGTGCTAATACGCAAAGAGCCTCCGTCGAGACAGTGCGGTAGGCACCAACACACCTCAGCGCAGCTCTTCGTTGAATTTTTACCATCTCCCGTCTTCTGTGTGGTATCTTCGTGGAGTCGGCCCATACTGGAGCACCAAATAGGAGGATCGACCTAGCGGTGCTCATCATGATCCTTCTTCTGGCTTCTCTCGGCCCTCGTAGGTTCCTCATAAGGTGGCTTAGGTATCCAACTACCCGGGCTGCCTTTTCCGCTGCCATCAGGAAATGGTGTCCGAAGCTTAGCGTCGAGTCAAACCAGATGCCTAAATACTTCATTATCTGTATGGCCGACTCGATCCAACGCGTAACTACCTCTAGGGCCCGGTTTACCCTGCCCTCCACCGCTACAGTCGTTTCGGCAGTGCATATCACCAGTGTATCATCCGCATAGCAGATAAGCTTGACACCCGGTGGCGGTTTGACCTTAAATATTCCGTTAAATACAACGCATCACAACAGCGGTCCAAGGACCGACCCCTGCAGCACCCTACAAGTAACGAGCGCTTCACTGTACCAGCCCCTGCGTCCTTGAGAGCTTCCAAGATCCTCTCTCAAGGTATCGAATTGAACGCATTTCTTACGTCAAGGCTGACGGCTGCGCAAAACTGACGCGTAGCTATTGCTGACTCGGCTATCCTCTGCAGTTGGATCCCAGCCAACAGCGTCCAGTTGGAAAACCGTACTGGTTACTTGAGATTATATCTATTTCCTTCAGATATTTTGACTTTCATTGAGATAAAAAAAAAAAAAAATTCACGAATAAATTTTTCTATTTGAAAATTTAGCAAATTGAAAATTGTGCATAGGAAGTCCGTTTGGAAATCTATTCAAAATGAATTGAATAATGTTTGGTTTTTTTTAATTGATTTCTGTTTTTAATATAAAATCAATTAATTGTGCTTATCTTTTTAGGGGTTATTATGTATTCTTCCTTCTTTAATCCGCTTCGCTGTTTTTATTCAGCAAAACTTTGAAGTGAATTCATATGTCATTAATTTTATTGTTTCAGGTGATAAAAATGTTGGTAATAGTCGTCGTTATTTTCGCGTTTTGCTGGTTACCACTACAGACCTACATGGTATTGCAGGATATATTTCCGGATATCAATAAGTACGTTTAATGATGATGTACTCATATACGTAATTGCGTTCTTTACAAATATGATTGAAATCGATGAAAAGCAACAGTAATAGTATGTGGATATGGCATGCAAGACAGCTCATTCTATGACCTTAATAGTTTCGGTAGGAAAAATATTATTTGAAAAAAAAAAAAAAAAAAACGAAGCTATAACATGCCCCCTCCAGACCACATAGTGTAGCATTTTACATGCTTGCTCCACCTTGGAGGCTAACTAACGCTCAGAGTTCGTTCGCCTAGCCTAATATCAATAATAATTACATATTGATTTAATCGATCATATTGGATCATATTAAATCGATTCCCACGATCATATCAACTTTTGATCCGTTTACTTCGTTCATGACGACGTCATGGCAACGTCGAAAAAAGTTTAGCGACAGCTAGAGTCAGAATCCTTCCTATAGTCCCAACCAAAAAGCCTAACATCAGAAGTTTTTCGCTCTCTAATTTTCAACGTCTCCGCTCTTTGTTCTTGCTCCATTAACCTTGGACTGGGACCTCAAACTTTTGTAGAACCAATTGAAATCATACTTGAATGTTTTCATTAAAGCTTTTTGGCGGGAGACCCGCCATCCGTTTTGTTACCGAGGAGCCGCAAAGGAATTCTGTCCGCGTACGCGTACGCCTAATGCGGGGAACATAACGCTGGGAGACATAATGCTGGGACTTGGAAAAATTTCGAGACCTTCTACACCCCTCTATTAGCTAGTACAGCGGTGGCCAACCGAGGGTTCGCGATCGACCGGTTGATCGCGAAGACATTTCAAGTCGATCGCAATGTCTTCGAAAATTTTAGGAAAATACAAAAGAAAAGATGAAATTATTAATGAAGATCATAATTTCGAGATTATGATTACTTGTAACGTACTACTCTTATAAGCATGGTTATCAAGCCTAGAGAGCCAGTAATTTCTGACTCCGGCTCCAGCTCCTGGCTCCTCGAAAATTGAAGAGCGGAGCGGAGCCAGGAGGCTAGACCTTTGGAGCGGAGCCGGAGCTGAAGCTCTTGATCTTGAGAGCGGAGCGGAGCCAAAGAGCTGGATTTTTGCAGCGGAGCCGGAGCTAGCTAAAGCTTTTGATCTTCTGAGCAGAGCCTCAAGGCAATTGTCTTTACTTCAAGCTTCAAGCCTTAGGGCTTTGAATTTTAAAATTCGTTGAATGTTTCCTTTTTTCTTTTTTTTTTTTTTTTTTTTTTGTCATTTTGACTGAAGAGCAGCTCTTGAGCTCCTTGAAAAGGAAAGAGCGAAGCAGCTCCCAAAGAGCTGACGAGCTGACCAAAAGAGCAGAGTTTTGGGCTCTTTTCAAGATCAAATTATGGCTCCAGCTCCTAGCTCTGGCTCCTCAAAATTTAGGGAGCGAGGGCTCCCCAGGCTTGAAGGTTATGATTGAGAGGTGAATATTTGAACCACGTATTATTTTGTATTAAATTCACACATAAGATGTAATTCAAGAGGGTTTCTTTTTCGCTGTGTTCCACAAATGAGTCGATCGCGCAACGATTTGAAATTTTCGAGTAGATCGAGCAAGAAAAATGTTCGCCATTGCTGAGCTAGTACGGGTTACGGTCATACAGGCGCCGACGATTAGGCGCAACAGTCATTCAGACGCCGCATTCATTTGGACGCCGTGTCGTATTTTTTGTAACTTGGTTCGCCTAAATTTTAAATCATTTAAATAAATTTTAATTTAATAAAGAAAATTTATTTATTATTTTAATTATTAATTTTTAATTAAATTATAATTATAATAATTCATCAAAAAATTAAAAAAAAAAAAACATTAATTAAGTTTTCAAAACTATATTTAAACAAAATATTAAAAAAAATAATTTCAGAAAATATAAATATTGATATTAAATTTTTATTAATTGAAAAAAAAAATATCAAAAATGAAATAATAAAATTAATTTTTTATTATTATTGAACTTGAATTAAATTGATTAATTAATTTTATTATTAATAAAAATATTAATAATCTATCAAATGATTAAAAAAAAATCAGAATGAATGTTGGAATATGATAGGGTTTTCATTACCTCTAGGGTTAAAAAATACTGTTTTAAAATTAATATCAGTTAGAGTTATTGTGATTCCCCTTGCTAATACTGGTAATGATAAAATAGCTCAATTAATTTCTAAAAATTGTTTCATTTTAATGAAAAAAATTCATTCGCGCCTAAGCGCCCAATTGTTCTTGCGTCTACTTGAATGGGCGCCTACTTGATTTTTCAGTTCTTCGCGCCCAATTGTCCGCGCTTAATCGTCCGCTCATAAATGATACCAACCCAGCTAGTATATAGGGACTTGAAAAATTTCAAGCTAGTATAGGGATTTAAAAAAATTTGAGCTCTTGCTAGTTAGTATAGGGACTTGGGAAAAAATTTCAAGTTCTTCTTTACATCTCTATTAGCTCTAGCTCATATAAGGACTTGGAAAAATTTCGAGCTCTTCTACACATTCTTCTGTATTTACAACCGAGAAGGGATAAATTGTAACCTACTTCGAAAATAAATTATACGCTTACATTCTACGTAAACTAAAAATCTTGAACCCTCCGCCATAAGTCGCGGGTCTCCCGTAACTCTTGCTCCCAGAGCAAGAGCCTGTAAATTTTTTATCCTTTTTATCTCGTTTCCTCTTCGTCTAGCTTCAAGCGTCCGTCCGTGTGCATTTAAGAAGACAAATTTTGAAAAAATCGAATACCCACCTCCACGTTATACTTAGGACCTTATAATTTCACTCTCTTGTTCATTAGTCGTGACTTCAAACGTATTCATTGAATTGCTCATCAAGTGATCTTTAATTCATTTAATTGCAAATGAGTACCTTAGTATAGGTATGGATGAATATATATATTTTTTTCAAAATGAAGAAGATTTCTATATTTGAACCATCAAGCATTGCCTGGTGCTGAATTATTCTTTCCTTTCAATCTAGGAGTTTAATTCAGTGCTACTAATTAGCCTCATTATGAATTGTGGTGTATGGAAATTTGAAATGGAGACTCATAATATTTTCATGGGTAGAACCATACTTACAGTGTTAGAACATTACCTACCAAATAATTACCTGAGTTAGGCTAGATGTATCAGCAATTACAATGAGGTAATCATGACGATAGCCGATTAATGGTCACTATCGACTAATTGTTCCTTCGATGTCTTTTTATATTTGTAGGTACAGATACATAAATATTATCTTCTTCTGCTGTGACTGGTTAGCCATGAGTAACAGTTGTTACAATCCATTTATCTATGGAATTTATAATGTAAGTTCACTCATTTCTATACACTTTCTACTTATTTTGCCAATTTATTTTCTTTCATGAATATTCTTTCTGTGCATAATGTAAGTTATCGCCTGTTCTGTGTGAGTAAATATTTTATCACTTAATCGATGCCTAGTAATTTAAAATTATCGCCCCGAACCAGCCTGACCCTAATAGACGGAAAGGAAAATAGCTTCTAGCCTTATGAAAAGAAATGACACTCAACTCGTTGAGCATTATACTTGTAACTTCTATTTTTTCTTTTTGTGAAACGGTTCAAAAGCTTCCGTCCATCGATCAAAATGTACATTAGTCGACTCCAAAACTATGTACAGCAATTCAGAATCAGACGCATAAAACTTTCTAAAGCGCTTCTGTTTTCAAAGTTTCATTTCAACGTTATCTCACTCTAAATGACTTTATAAGCTTTGCAACCTTATACTGGCCATTTCATTCACTCATTAAAATATCAACTAAAGATGAAAAAAATAAATACGTTTCACCATTTCCAAGTACCGGTACCGCAAGCATTTTCAAATGTTTTAGTCTCCGTATACAAAAACTCTCGTAACGTCACTAACTGCTGTTGAACTTACGTTCATTGCCGAATTTCTTGAAACTTTGTGACTTTAACGTCCAGAAATATTTGAAATAGGCACTCTTCATCTATAAGAGTAATGTTTAATATAACCATTTCTTTTTTTTCTGCTTGATACTTATTCTTTATTCCTCTAGAAAACGAGGCCTCGTAGGTAGTACGTTTGTTAATCAGTCGCAATTAAAAAATTTTTCTCTCACCGTAATTTATGCTATCCCTTTTGATGAGTGATTTTCCTCGTTGTATCATTAGTACATTGAAGCTTGCGGGTCGGTACTTTTCCGTAAAATTTAAGATTATGTCAAGAATATCAGTAATAAGATGAATATAAGAAGGGCAAGGATTTGGAAACTTTCACAATCATACGGAGATAGGCCTAGCACATTTGCAGACTGCATATATATTTTGTATTCGCGTATAATATTGATGTCATTAATCCTCACAATCATTTGCTAGTCTGATTCTATCATAACAGGTTGTAGAGTTGAACAACTCTTAAGTACAGGTCAAAAGTCGATTTAAAGTCGAAGCTATTTTTCCAACTCGCTACCCCGGGGTAGAATATATGGGTACAGGTAGCTACCGTATAGGACACTCATTTAAAAAACTGATCTATATTAAGAAGCAAGAGAAGTTTGCTTATTGTGAATGAACCAGTAAACAGCAAGTGATCAATTGCTCTATTATTGGATTGAATGAAGAAATAGATGCAGAACAAATATAAATGATTCAAAATACGCTCATACGATAATTATAGATACAGACGCTACATTTTCCATATTTTAAATAAAATTGATAAAACCTAGGTAATTTCATTGAGTGCAAGACATTTCAATATTTTTCATTCCTAACCATTTTTCTGAGAGTCACGATAACCTATTCTTCACTCACAATTAAGAGAAACTAAGAAGAGGCAGGAGTTTTGCTTTGTTTTCACAATATTTATTTCATCCATTTTTTTATTTTTAAATACAGGAAAAGTTCAAGCGAGAATTCCAACAACGATTTTTCTTCAAAAAACGCAGATGGCGTTCATCCACTGTTGAGAGTGTGGATACAGACAAAACTCTCATAGCTGGGAGACCTTCGCTAAGGTCAACGACCACGACCATCGATTGGCGAACAAACCCATCAACGCCGCGTAATTATAGCTATTTTCGAGATATAAATGGCCTCTATCATTCCAGTTCTTCACGAAGCTTCAAAAAAAGCCAACCAGAGAAAAACAAGGATATGTACGTTTTGCAATCAGGTCGAGGAGGAGCTGTTGTACATTGTACAAGTGAATCCGAGTTTGATGAATTATGTTTATAATTCGAAGAGTACCTATGTTGCGTACGTGCTTGAGATGTGAATTAATTTTGATTTCGTTCGTTCCTCATTCGTTTACTTACTTATATCCGAGCCTAAAAATAATGTAAATACCTAATAAAAAATCTTCCTCGCTGTTTACTTTACTGCCTTCAGATTTTCAAAAAAATTTGCGCAAAGATGAGAACATTTCAATTCCTAGATATTTGCGAATTTTCACGAAGAATAAAATGAGGCAAACGAAGAGTGCTATTCCTACGCGGCTACGAGTACAATAGCGCCTGGCCGCCACCTCCAACGAAGTAGAATCTTAAAATTGATGACGAAAACGAAGCAAGAACAAAATCATTAACGGTATATTTCAACATCATAAAGAGTGATCGTGAAGATCAGATCTCTCTTGTAGTACCATCACTTGCAATAAAACCGACCGACCGACCGCCAAACCTTGGCAATAATTGTGAGTAGTAACTCCAACAGGTATCAAATCGAAGTTTCACGCACAAACGGCGAACGTGCATCAATAACAATTAAGCCTCAACAATCAAGATGGATTTACAGAAAATGCTTCGCCAATTTTCCCTCGTTCAAATTCATCGTCCACCATCAACTTCATCCATCACAAATTGGGTTCTTCAGGAAATCGTGAAACGCTGATACGAAATCGGCATGCGATACGTTAACTTCGCTGTCGATATTTTCTCCTAGAATGAGGTAAATAAAATTAGGTAAAGCCGGGTCGTCGTTGTAAATTCATCAAAAAAGATTAAACAACATGATTAACTGAAAGTGTTCACGTCTTTCATACCTGTGTCTTGAGAAGATTTGATAGTTCGACGTGCAGCATTCAACCATGCTTGGGAACATACACCGTACATATCAGCTCCGGTAACTTTTTGAGATTCAGGTATCAGTTGAACAAGAGAATCAAAGTTTACATCTGATGATATTTTGAATCTGTAAATTGAAAATAAAACTTTACCGTCCAAAAACGGAAGAATGATACTAAATAAATGAACGGTAAAGCTTTTTTTTTTTCCTTGAGCTACTCACTTGCGAGTTAACGCTTTTATCACGTTCAGTTTTGATTGAAAATCATTACAACCACCGACGAAAAACATTTTATCTAATCTGCAATTTAATAACACCAACATTCCATTTTTACGTATTCCATCGCATTGCATGAAAGGGACCAAAAGATTGAACCAACCTTCCAGGGCGTAATAATGCCGAATCAATCAAGTCGTATCGATTAGTGGCCGCCAGAATGAATAACTCGCTTTTATTTTGAATTCCATCCATTTCAGATAGTAATTGAGAAACAACTCTACAAATGAACATTGATTTCGATATTATATTGCTTTGGTAAAAATTGTTTGAGTACATACATCACCACTAGGTACTTACCTATCCATAACGCTACCAGATCCACCACTCTGCCCACGTTTTGGTGCCAAAGAATCAAATTCGTCGAAGAATATAATGCAAGGAGCACACTCGCGAGCTCTGGCGAAAACTGTAAATAGTTAATAAATACGATTTGGAATGAAATCGTTACAGAGGAGACTAAAAGTACACCATACATAATCGAGAAATTAATTTTTTCGTGAACAAAGAGCGGTATAGAAAAGACTGGAATTTAAATTCAAAGAATTGTTCACGATCCCACTTAGATGTAGAACAGGTATGCAAGATCTTCAATTTTGCATGTACACTTTTTTTGCATAATTTCACCCTCCGAGTAACAAACTGGATCAATTTGACAAACATTCCTAGGATTAATGAAGAGAAAATGACCCGAAAACAAACTTTTGAAATGTCTAATAAAAGTTGAAAATATTTTTTACCAAACAAAATTTTGGAGTTCTAGATTTTCAAGTTTCTCTTGGTAGACCTTGAATAGTTTTCTTGACAATCACTTACCTTCTCTGACATTTTTTTCACTCTGGCCCACGTACATGTTCAACAGTTCGGGACCTTTGACTGACAAAAAGTTGTATTTACATTCGGTAGCAATTGCTTTTGCCAGTAATGTCTTCCCTGTCCCAGGTGGACCATATAATAATATACCTGGAAATAAGAAAAACACGGTTATATTTCTGTAAGATAGTTCAATTTTGAAAACATGTAGCGGCAGAATTTTTTTTTATTATTTTTCCTTTTTAAAAATATTCTCTGTACAAATCTACTCACGTAGTGCCAAAATTTTTCATTCATTAGAGTTCAATTTTCTGAGATCTAATTTTTCGCTAAAAGGCTCTTCTCTAAAAAGACAAGTAGGTAAGGTACCTGAACGCCGTAACGCGGATGAAGTGGATGGGTGTAATGCAGATAATATTTCTTTTTTCAGATCGGACAAACCGCCAACGTCGTCCCAGGTAACATTTGGAATTTCTGGTGCACCCAACGAATCGGTAAAAGCAACTGTCATTTCCTCTATAAAATATTTGGAATTACGAGATATCATTTTCGAATGTTATGATACGAATGATCATTAAACATACTCAAAGCTTGTTCTAAATGGTGCTTCTGCAAATGATAATCGGTTTTTTGTTCGCAAACATTGATCCTATTGAAAGAAGAAAATTTGCATTTGCTAGTTCTACATATTTGTCAGAAGATGCTACAAATAGGAAGCTCTAACTCACTGAAGAACTCGACAAATTAAACGAACGAAATCAGCGTACACGAAATTAGGAGCAGCTCGAACTATATCCTTTATAAACGTTTCATCGAATTCAATCGTCATTCTCTTCAAGATCCATTTCAATAACAAGCAACCGGAATCGAAATCAGGTACACTAATGTGTAAGGTTTGTAAAAAAATGCGTCGCAAAGAAGGGGATAGATTTGTTTCTGAATCGGTTGAACAGAACACGATTAATGGAGACTTGGAAGTATACGATTTGAGTTGTTTTGTAAAATAATCAACAGTACGATCATCGACAAGATTTGATTCGTCCCGACATACACCCTGAAATCGATAGAATTAATAACTGAGTGAGCAAATTCACGCGTCTATGTCTGACACTTACTTCGATATGGCGAAAATGAAGTATGCACGGAGTCAAAGATGAAATTTTGGTGAAAATATTTGAAATCATTTTTTCAGTTTGCGCAGCATTACTAGATTGAATGGATAGAGAATTCTCGCTGAAATAACGGAGGCCATGTTTCGCAGCTATTGCGGAAAGTAGAGTTGTTTTCCCCGTACCACTTTTACCGGTGATCAAGAAAATTGGACATAACTTCGTATCTAAACAAATAGAAAAAATTGAATAAAATTCTGATCGGATTATCGAATAAATCCTACAAATAACATCGCACTCACCTAGTCTTAGGAAAGGTAGCAGCATCTCTTCTATTTTCTTCGCGTAATCGTTCATACCATCAGGAATAACCGAATGCTCAAAATATTCGGAGTCTAAATAATATTGAATATCATATCTGGGTATGTAACTCGATACAGCAGGAACTTGATGAACGGTGGTTTGTTCTAAACTAATATAATAACCGCAGGAGACGTTCTTCAGATCATATGTAGGTCCATCGATGGACATTATTTGGAAGAATAGTGTCTCCGGATAAGCTCCTTGAAGGAATATTTCTGGCACGTATCTTTCCGCGTTAACAGAAATCAAGTCATTATTACAAACGTATCGAGTTACTTTGAAATAGTTTTTCAAACATTCGTCGATTGTAGACACGTCTACTTTGTCATAGGCGTTGAGGAAGGCAATAGTCGCTGAGTGAGCAAAATGGGGAGAAAATGAAAGAGATTCATGGCGGAGATCTAGAGATAATGAAGGATTCTTGCAGAAACGATATGGATTCAAATTCGATGCATTTCCCCTGGATACAATAATCGCATTACTATACCAGCCATTCGATATTTCAATAACCGGTTTGTAGAATCTTTTGTCATTTGCGATAACTTCTTTGAATGTTCTGACATGCTCCGAGTTTGGCTTGGAAAGCAAGATGTATGAATTCTCGTCTACATCCTTCACGTTTTGAGTCAGCGTACGAAATTGAAACTCAGATACAGCTATAACCTTCATCATACCCTGGTTTTCATCATGTGCTTCGAAACACGCTCAAGTGTTGAGCTTCTTAGTGAATTTAGAGGAAATACGTAGTAATAAAATTACTACTGAGGATTTTCTGAGAGAAAATAAAACATTATTATCATCACTATTATCAGGTGACGTCACAAAATTGATAAAGAGTAAACAACGATTTCAAGGACAAGTCGAAGTCGGTATTTGCCGGTATTGCTTTATTTGGAACTCGTAAAGACTGAAATTAGTCTTGCAGCCTTTCGTTTCTTGATTATTTGTCGAAGCTTTGTTGAACGGTATGTTCTAATTAGTTCGCTAGAAACCACAGCAACATAATTTTGTAAATACCTCAGAACTTCCAGATTTTGAATATCAACTTTAAATTTCTTGCTTTATCCTTACATTCAAATGATGACAAATGATCGATACGTTCCGATGTATTTCTTATGAAAATTGATGGTGTATTTTCTACGCTAAATTCGATTCTGCTCATTCAACGAGATAAAAATTATTATTACAAACATTTCCTTGCAAACGTCCGCACTCATTGACATCCTTTAATGAATTTATGAGTTATACTTAGTAAAAAACAAGTCAAATTCATCGTTTATAAATTTCCGCAAAATCGATCACGATAGAATCGAACATCAAACGAGAAATTAACGTTCTATCTGGGTTGTAACGCCATAAAATAAAATGAATATCACACGATACATCAGTGCGCTTAGTTCAAATCAAAATTCAAAATTCAAAAAGATGAGGAACTGAACCGTGAATTCAAAAATTGAAACAAATATTTCAGCTAGTATCTTCAGTTACTGGTGTTTCTTCGATTTCATCATCTTGATCTTTAATATTTTGTACTTCTGGTTCAAATACAGCTGACGAAAGAGGCATTTCTTCGGTATGTTCTGGTTCAGGTACAGCTGACGAAAGAGGCATTTCTTCGGTATCTTGAGAAGATATTGTTTCAATGTCTCCAGAAGGCACGCATTCATTGTTTACTGGAAGCGTTTCTTCGGTATTTTCGGAAGACATTGCTTCAGTGTCTTGAGTCACTATCTGGATAGCCTCTTCAATCATCGCAGCGCTTCCGTCATCTTCTTCCTCTTCACTATCCGTATCTCTATCCGCGCCAGGATGGATTGGAATATTAGGAATGTTGGGAGGTGCACCAGTTTCTAATAAACCAGGTTTTGAAAATTTCGATGATTTCTGTTGAAAAATTAATATATTCGTGAATTAAATTCATTACAGACGCGCAAATCAACTAGTAAGAAGATCAAATACGTACATAATATGTTTGCTTCAACGCATCTAATTTTCGCAAATAAAATTCGTATACGAAGAACGTCATTTGCGACATGTCTTCCATAATGTACGGCGGTGCAGGGAATGGCACATTCATCATTCGTTGGCAAGGATAAGTTTCTTCGGGATGAATATGTAATCTCGAAGGTCGTTCCATCAACTAAGTAAAAATTTATATTCATAATCAATATGCTCGAGAATTCGGCATATAATTCAAATACTCACGATACATACCTGACGGAAAGCGGGGGTCAATTCGAAACAATTTTTGAACAGAGATATTCTAGCAAAAATGTACAATCCCAGTCGTGCTCTCGACATAGCTACAACTAAACGGCGAATATCCCTCAAATGACCAACAGCTTTGGTACGCACCAAAGACAAAATAATATAGTCATTCTGTTGTCCTTGAAATTTGTCCACCGTAGTAACCTGTAGTCATATAACAATAAATTTTCAAAAACTGCCAATGTGATGAGGAAGAATGAAAATTTTTTAGTTTGAAAATCAAACCTTATGAGGCATTCCGATAAGCTGATTTTCCGCACATCTATGCTGTATGATTTCTCGAATCATCTGTTTTTGACCATTATACGTCGTCAGAATCGAAATTTTATGAGCTGGATACCCAATCAATCGCATGTACATGAATAAAGCCACACAATACTCCGCTTCCGCCAAATTCTATAAAATAAAATAGTTTAGTGATTGCTGAAAATGTAACTGACCTTCTACAAGAAATGAAAAAAGGTACCTGATAGAAGAATGCTCGCGGTTCTGACTCTCCAGCTCCTTCGAAATCTTCGACATTTATCAATTGGTAATCAAATGTAAATCCGGCATTGGCCAATTGATACTCTAACATGTGCTCAACATGACTCAAATTTCCCAGTCTCTTGTATCTCCAGTTATACAAATTGCAAATACTGTTCACAAAAATTTTGAGATGCGTATAAAATTGAAAAATTATCGACGTTGATTACAACGGATGAAATTACCTTGGCCTAGCACGACCCTGACAATCTAAATCAACGGTCGGTACTCCGATTCGAACAATTCTTGTGAACAACGATTGCTCCATATTAGAATACTTTTGGAAAGCCATATTTTTAATCACCGGCGGTAACTGATGATGATCTCCGATCATAATCCATCGTTTCAAACGGTTGAAGCCATCTTGTGGATTTTGAAGTAACAGAGGAATGAATGTTTCTATTTCTAGAATTTGAGCCGCTTCTTCCATCAATATATTATCGTATTTAAAACCTACAAAAGTAAATCGATGTTATAATGAAAAATTAGGAATTCTATTTCCGTTCTTTGGAGAGAGAATGACCCTACCAAGATCGACCAAATCCTGTCTCTTCAAGGCAGCGTGCGTACATGTCATGGCTATGATTTTCGCCTCCATTATCAGCAAATATTTTGATCGATCAAGTCCACTCCGCAACAGCTCAAATGCTCGAAATTCCTTCAATTGGGTAAATATCTTTTCCAAATGCCTGAAAGATAACGAAAAATTAATATACGTGGAAGATCGTACCCTGGAAAGTTTCTCAGGTTGTGAGGTGCTTAGAAATGTACCCAGAGCCAATCAAGTCTAAGGATTCCCTAAACCAGAAAGAAGGTTGAAGAGCTCACACATAGTTTGATGAGTAAATATTGAATCGAAGAATGCTCGAGTTAATCGGAAAGAAGGGAATTTGACGGTCGGATAGCGAATTCAAGCAATATTGAAAACCTCCACACTCAAATAAGGAAATATAATTTTCAACATTTAATAATTTTCACGATAGAAGAATATATACAAACCTGAAACAACCAAGAGCGATTTCCAAATTTTCTTCAAAGGTTTGCCCCCTGAACAACGGTTTTGGAACATCGTCAAAGAATTGGTGGAACGGAAACTCACGTTCTATTATATCCTCGGGTACTGGCTGAAAATTCGATAGAATCACGTGGATAAAACACAGATTTATTCAAGATTGCAACCAAACATCTGAAGAGTGACTTTACTTTTTTGTTCGGCGGTTTGACAACTGACATGAATTTCTCCCACCTAGACAATATCTGGTACAGGAAAAAATGACCGGCTGTTTCACAAGTATGCATATCTGTACCCGGAATATCGAGACTGTGCTGCAGTTTTTTCACGAGATTCAGCAATTCTAATCGTTTTGCTAGCACGTAATTCACTCTTCCATATCTGAAAATTAAAAAATTTGTATAAATGATTTCATCATGCTTTTGCTTATAATAGTTCTTAGATGACCGACCTGCTGAAATCTTTTTCCGTTTCTAACGCTTCTTCTCCGTGACCAAGACGGAGTAAATGTCGTTCGTCTATATCTAAAGTCATGATTTTTTCAAAAAGCTGATTCAACGCCTGATTGGAGTGAGTCACAATGAGCGTGCGTTGATTCGGGAAGTTATGGTAAATATTCGAGATTATTTGAACAGCTACATCGGTTTTTCCGGTTCCAGGAGGTCCTACGACAACTGTCAAGCCAGGTTGCATTCCTGAGCGAATAGCTTCCACTTGAGTAGGTGTGAATGGTACAGTATTCCTGCGCATGAACAGCAGCATAAGTCTCCATCATCAACATTTTGATTATGTACGCGAATAAAGAAAGCTACTCACTTTTTAAGTGCATTGAAATGGTAGGGTCCTCGAATAGGTATTACATAGGGTTCAACGAGGATTGATTTTTCATCAGGACAATCATCTACTGGCAAATTCGAAGCTAGCTTTTGTTTTCGAAGCGTTTCATTGAAAGTAATTCTGAGGAATAATGAAGAACACCAGCGTTTGAATTCTGAATATTCAATTTCAGCACCAGAGAATTGAGTAGCAAACGGGTATCTTACTTAAAGGGAGGTACCAAATCTTTCGGATCATTTACTTTTACATCAATTTTGTAATCAGGAAAGCTGTTTCTTAAATGATCCATACTCAAGAATGTATCATTGAAATCCAAAGTGGGTATTTCATTAGGCATTCTGGAAATATAATACATTACATTAAATAGACAAATCTTGTTCCTATCGTCTATCAACGTTACGAATACGCACTGAGAATAATGAGCTGCTCCTGGATCTCCATAACCTAATATGATATCATGCAGCCAGTCAGGAACCACACATTCTGTATTCATTAAAATTCTAATAGTTTCTAAAACCGCTTTGAAATTATTCTCTTTCGGAGCACGTCGCATCAGGACATTGAAAGTTTCATACACATCCTGCAAATTAATTTAATTAATCAACTGTCGGACACTGTATCAAAGAGAGGTAGAGGGGATCAATAGTTTGCGTACCTCTTGTCCATCAGCAGCGTTATCCATATCGATTTGGTATTGATTCTGATCCAAAAATACACGGTACGTGCGAGTATCACCAGATAGTTCGGGTTTCGGGTCCGGTCCTTCCTCAATTACCTTTCCATTTTGATCAAGCATACCTTCGACTTCACAACCGCGTACATAAGTTAATCCAGTTTGTTCCAAAAATGGTCCTTTGTACGTCAGTGGGGTTCCTGAATATAAAGTTAGATTAGTGAATTTTCATGTCACGAGGGACTAAAAACATTTTTGAAGAGCGAATGGATTACCGATCGGCAAGGTGGGTTTCAAAGTAACGAGAAAACAGACATCATGCTTTCTCAATCCTTCCCATTCAGCTTTTATTGAAGGTTTCAAACTCAGTTGAACTGTTACGTCAGCCCTAACGCGGGACGGCGCTTTTTCCCCTAGACAAAAATATTTCAAAATTTACTTCGCTTGAAACTTCATTCTTTATGACATATGCGACGGGATACTAACCAATTTTAGGTTTTAGTACTTCCACAACAGTAAAGTTTGATATAGGTTGGGCCATTCTTGTTCTTGAACCAAAATAAGCCCCTCCTTCTTCAGATTTCCTGAAAGTATTCATCAATTCATACATGAAAGTACATAATTATATAAATCAGATATTTTATTGCCTCGAACAGGAAGATTTCTTACCATGGCGTCAATCGCATAATATTATATTCAAGATCTTGCCGAATTTCGTCTGGAGAAGAAGGAAGAATTAAAATTTCAAACTATATGAATTAATGTCAAAAAAAAAAAACGTTTCCAATACTTACAAGTTGATTCCAATCGGAAAAGGTTAAAATTACGAAGCAGATAATCATGTAAGGTGAGGAATTGTAGATTCAATTTCGGCAACGCCAAGCAACCATCCCCTGAGAAATATTCAGTAGGAACTATATTTTCATTCCAAATGATGTCCTCGGTAGGATACAATGGCATGGCGTTTAATGCTTCCAATTGAGAAGGTCTTTTTTCATGTCTGGAGATCTGCACAAAAACCATTATTAGATCTATTAGTCATAATTAACTAGACATTTCAAGATTAACATATCAGCATACACTCTCACCAATAATTCTAGTAAAAATGGATAATCTAGACGAAACCAGTTTTCGATTTCACGGCGTTGCAGTTGAGGAATTAGATTCAGAAAAACAGCAATTTCTTGGAGCTTCTCTTCACTGTCCATGGAAACATAATAAGAGACAAATGAAACGAAAATATGAAAAATAATTTGAAATAAATACTGAATCTCGAAGAGATTTTTCGGAAAAAAAGTATTAGAACGAATAATCCTGAAAAAATCACGGTGAATATCCAAAGAAAGATGAGAATTCAAAGTATCATATATAGCTTACTGACCTAAGCGGCTTGAAATGTTGCGATAAAGCTTCACGAGAATCTATTTTAGCGACTGCTGCCAATGCAAATTTTCGAAGATCAGGAAATTTGGCAAATGCTGCTATCTGCGAGACGAACAAAAAATAAATGAATCAGTATTCCCATAATATGCACTCAATACTCTTTTATTAACTCACCTGCAAAGACGTTATACTAGAATAATGTAGTTGCATCATATCATGATCCGTTAAAGGGTCACCCGTCACATCATTGATTTCAAACTTGGAATAGAATTTCAATAAATCCAATAACTAGAACAAAAAGGTACACAATAATGAAAAAAATGATTGCACACAGACGTAGAACAAGAGCACGAAACCCAATTCTATCTTCTACTCGCAACTGTTTATAACATACTTGTTTAAAGAGATGTCCTTCAGGTCTGTTGATTAATGGAGCTATTTTGCAACGAACCACTAAGTGACAATCATCTAATACGGTATTGAAAAATCTCCTCGTTGGTAATAAGGCTTCTAAATCTATTAGAAATTCCAGAAAACGTTCGCAATAGTGAATTTTTCCAGCATCGACATCTCCTACAAAATAAAATTTACAGATTTAAAGCATTTCCCAGTGGCATATATCAAGAATATTCAATAAATACCTTCTTCGGAAATGCTTTCTAGGATATTCAAGAATCGCAACATCAGGTTATGCAAAAACTTCCTTTCCCATTCCAGTTTTTCTCTCTGTTCTGGCGTTTCCTTCTTCTGTAAGATTTTCCAATACTTCTTCCATTTCGGAATGTTCTTGAATTCGAGATCTCTTCGAGCCTGGAATACACGACGTCAATACAACGAAGTTACGACAAATTCAAATTTCGCTGTTGTACTATGTACTAATGTATGTCATACCAATTGAAGAGAAGTCCACATTGATAAGGAAACCAATGTTTTTACTTGATCTCTGATAATTTCCTCCTCCATACTATTAAAACAGTGAGTCAAAAATACGATCATAGCGGTGCGCTCCATCAAAGAAATTTTTGAATCATCAGACAGACAGTTTCTTAGAACTTGTTTGAAAAAGTCAGGAAAGCAATCTGGTTTCTTTTTTAAGGCCTGAAATTAAAAATGAATGCAGGAGATAAAGTCAATAATGAAAAAAAAAAAACGTACAGAAACTTTCTTTCAAAACTTTTTTTTCATAAGATTCATTTAGTATTGCTCCGGAAAAATGATAAATTCCATTTTTCAGTTTTTCAACTTACATCCCAAGCCGGCACTCGTTCTCGAAATTTTTCATTCAACATACAAACGATTGACATCATATGAGCAAAAGTAGATTCACATTTATAATTTGGCCAAAGATAATTCTCCAGATATTGGCTGAATTCCAAGATCATAATTCTTCGTACGGAAAATCTGAAAATATTTCATTAATCAATTGTGGAATAGGTAAATCATATTATAAATCATTTCAAATTGTAATTCAGCTTAATGGTCAAACAGATAATATAGAATTATCATCAACGTTCATGATCAGTGATCGAAGAATCTTTAGTATGATGTGAGGTGATAGAGTAATGCCAATTGAATGTTCTCAGCAAGACGTGGAAACGCAATCATTTAAATTGAGAAAACAATAAATGCGTATGATTTCTCAGCAAACCATCAAGAGCATCATGCATGACCGGCAACTTTCGTACATCACGGTTTCACTTGATACACATGAAGAAATCCTTGCCACACATGGTAAATTTTTCGACCTGATTACGAGCATGGGAGCTTGCTACATACGGGAAAATGTAAGTTGCCGGCACGGGCATCATGTTTTAGATCGTTCAATGTATCCCGGCAGCAAGAACAACCCAATATTTTGCAAGAAGTCTAAAACACGAACACTCACTTTGATTGGAGAATTTCTTTAAAGTATAAGTCTTCGACTACATCGGAGTTGAATGGTAGATGACTATCGATGGTATGAGGAGCCCAATACTGATTTGCTAACTAGAATCATAAAATTGAAGTATGAAAGTCAACAAGTGCCAAAATAGGTCATATTATTTGCGGATAAATTCATCATCATTCTTTATACTACGTGAGGAAAATTAAAATCACTCACTTGTGTGATTCGGTCAGAAATAATCTGTTCCACCGTAGGTGATGCAATTACTTTCGGTTTCTCATTCGACTTACTAACTTTATTTTCAACCATTTTGAAAAGATAGAAACTTTTTCCAGTAATTCAGCAGAGAGAAGGCGAATTAAAGATGGTCAATATTTCTCATTTCCTTACGGCTTTTTAGCCGGAAACACATTATTTTCTCATTGCATCTCTCTCCAACTGAATAATTTGAAAACAAAATCTGTGATAATATTGAATTTACGCTTATCAGTCTTCGATATTGTAATTTTGGGCTTTCTACATGATGTGCGTGGCCGTGGGCATTACAGACCGCCATTTTGATTGCAAGAAGTGTAAACAAACACAAGAGAAACGTGGCTCTTGCTGAATTTATTTAAATTTTGTGATCTGATCTAAATCTAATGCGTTTGTCCAAAATTCTTTTCAATTTTTTCTTTTTCTTTTTTTTTTTGTAAAAAGTTACATACAGAATAAAAAAATATCCAGAAGTTTTTACCATTAATAGGTATGTACAATGGATAATGTCATGATGATTTAGAATAGATGTACTTAGGAAATAATCTTGAAGTGTAATTTGATTTGAAACATTCAATTGGATTCAATGATCATTATATTATTATTATGTACAGTACCTAGTCGTCGATTGCGCATGTATCTATTTTTATGTCCAAAGATTATCGTCTGATGCAAGCATTGAATCGCTAAAGCTGATGAATGGGATGAGGATTATGACCTTCCTTATTTCATGACACTTGTAAACCAGGATCATGTCTTCAGAATAATTTTTTTTTTCCTATTGACGACTTGTGGTACCTGATGCTCTGATCACCTTACATTAATTTCCCCATTTCTATGAGAGAAAAAAATCCTGTATTTCTTGAATTGTACTCAGTTAGACTGTCTGTAGCTATAATAATGTTCATTAGGCAAATCGCTCTATTTGTTTGGTTATTCATTTTAAATTTTAGAAGTAGAATTTTAAAATTCATATTATTAGTCATATACTAGAGCCCTAGTTATACTCAATGGTGAAAACCTTCATTTTAACGAAAAAATCTATGATTCAGAGCGAAAGTTGTCATCGATTGTGCTGCGAGAGACCGAGAGTATCTTGCTGACTTCATTCCTAATTCATCTTTGGTAGCAGTCCATACCTTAAATTAAAATTAGTTTGTTAAAATCCCCAGCAGGCAGCAATCTTTTGTAGATCAAATAATGTGTAAATTTTATCGAGCACTTTTATCACCGAGGTTCGCAATGAATCTAGTTTTGTGTTGTTAACGGGTACCTACGTTATAAAGCAGGTTTTTTTTCATAAGGATACGTAAATGGAAACTAACTTTATTTATGGGTAATTTTGATAGTTGTAATGATTTTATTATGTTTGCGAAAAATAAAATACAATAACGAGAAAATTCTTACAGCTGATCGGATGTCTGGATATGTATTAATTTCACTTTTACAAAATAATTATGTTATTCATTGGTAGAAAAAAAAAAAATCAAAAGCAATCCGATTTAGAACGATAATACTTTTCAAAATTTGAGCTCACTCTATACCATTAAACGAGAAAAATGCCAAAATAATGATGACCGAAATACTCATTTCATCTTCTTCTTTCGTGATGTTTTCACCGAAGGGCTGGTATTTTCTAATTTTCGTTTTCCAGCAGCCGGATGTCTCTTCTTTCCGGGCTTCTTCTTCTCTTCCAGTTCTTGATTTTCACGCTCAATCAACGTGATCAAAGTATTGCATCGCCTGTGTAGTTCAAGCGCTGTTCTACTCTTGATGAACCAACCAAATCGAAATTGTGGTGCACACCTGGAGGCCGAACAATAACATAAATAAAGCTGAGCGACACTTATCATAATATACTAATATTCGTAAATCTAAATTATTTGACCATCTCGATTTGAAAGCAAAACTATGTCGTAAAAATAGGAACATGATCGTCTACAATGTAGCCAGATCTCAAACGTCTTAACGGCGTTCTAAAAAATTGGACAAACCAGTTTTCCTTTAGAACCTATAATATTCTCTTAGTCTATAAATCCATCTGTATTCAGTACAATTTTTAGCTGGAATTGGAAATTGAAAACTGTTCAATTCGAAATCAAATACAATTTGGTCAATAATTCAGTTTTACAAACATTACAACCGCAAAACTATCGCGTCCGCACTTGCTCTCTGATAAATTAACCTCCCTTCCAACAAAATTATATCACATTACAAACTTACCGGACAGCTGCTTTCAATTCTTCATATATATTTTCCTTGTCAAATCCTAGTTTATGCAGCATGCACATTAGAAATCGATCTTCTTCTTCCGTAAAGTTTTTGCCCTTATTATTACCATACACAATTCTCAATTGATGGAAAGGAGCTTTATAACCACTTATCTGAAAATTTCGGTTACAAAAAGAACCTTTTTTAGTACATAGTTCTATTTATGATTTATACCCATTATTTTATTATTCTTTTGAGAAAAAAATAATTATCTACCTGTGCATCTAAAGCACGTTTAATATTGATTCGACGCTGGATATTAGCTTCACCTCGATCAATTTGCCATAATATTCTCTCAATGTCTTGTAATTCTTGACATCGTTCCCAAAACACAGCGCTGTATTGTCGTACTTCTTCCGCTGTTTTTCCTAAACGCATGCCCATCAACAAAGTTGATACCAACAACAGCTATTCTTTTTGTGGCTAAAAGCAAATTTACCTTCGACTTCTTTAGAGATATTTTCGATATCATCACGCCCATACTTTTCGTTCGCTTTTATGAATTGATTAAAATCTCTTTTGCTCCAGGTGAAACCCTAAAGAGTAGAACGTCAATTAGGTGTTTGAAACTGTCACGAAAAAACAGTCGATCTTGAAAACTAACTTGAGTCAACAACTCTTCTTTCTCAGCCATTTCTTCCTCCGTTAAAGGTTCTGCTTCATCAATTTTCTTCTGTTCCTCACGCTGAACTCGATTGGCATCACTTCCTAATTCGAGATTTTTAGGAACCTGCCATAAACAAAATTGTTGCATTCTTCACAATGACCATTCTCAAGTCAGAGAAGTACCAAAATCAAACTTATACGCACTTTGTATCCTTTACTTTTACGGAAAAAGTATGCTTCCTGATCGAACAACTCAAACAAACGCGGAGGAAAAAATTGGAAATCTTGAATTAAAGGCTGTTTTGGAGGTCTGGGTGCCTAAAAAAAATCATAGTGAATAGGCCTACTCCGAATAAAGAATCCATCCGATTAACTGAATTTAAATACTTTGGGAGCTTTAGGTTCCGATGTTGTCAGGACTTCTCTAAAATACGCGTCCACCGCGTAATTCGCTTTTCATTCACGCTTAGGAGGCTCAATCCAATGACCAACAGGTAAAATTTTATGTTTTTCTCTATCATAATACGAGCAATTGAGTAATAATGATCTTCTAGAATTTTTAACTCGCGCTTTGATACAACTGACCTGTAATCTTCACCCTCAAATTTATAAACCGAAGAAGTAGGCGCATCCATAGTAAAGTTACGGAGCGATGATTCTCCCAAACTTTCCAGTTTCTGCTTCATTTCTTTCGTCTAAATATATAGAATTTGAGGATTGGTTGGATTCTTGATTCGTGGGTTTCTTCTAGACTAGACTTATTCGGTTCAAAACCTCGAAATATCAAGAATAATTGTATACCTTATTTTTTCCATTTTCAAGGATTGTCTCAATATCTTCGTCTGTAATTTCGGAGTCTTTGGAAGCGAAAACAAGATTTGCACCATGCCGAATAATATTCAACATATCGTCTTCATTTAAATTATTCTTGTTATCTACCAAACGACCTTTAAAATCGCAAAACACGTTCACATGAGCATTTCCGTATAAAAGAATAGATAATACCTAGTTTAAAATTAACAAGAATTACGAATCGTGACGCTTTCGCGACCCTTTTTCTCTAATAGACCTAGTTCAAAGCTGAAATCACATACCTTGCTGAATAACTAATTTATCGAGTTGTAATTTAATTTCAGCTCGTTCTATAATTTTTTCTTCTACCGTATTCCCCGTGATCAAACGAAAAACTTTCACTTGTTTTTTCTGTCCAATACGATGAGCTCGATCCTACAATAAAAATTGAAAATAAAAACCCTGTGTTTGTGTTCTCTTTCGCATACTCAAATAACTTTCGAGTTCATTTTCAAACATACCATGGCCTGCAAATCCGTTTGGGGATTCCAGTCAGAATCATAAATGATAACTACATCAGCGGTTGTCAGATTGATACCTAGACCACCAGCACGAGTGGATAGAATAAAAATGAATTTCTCACTATTGGGTGCGTTGTATTCATCGATTTGTCTCTGACGGTCGTCGTGAGATGTACCACCATCTAGTCTGCAGTACTAGCATCACGAAAATATATCGAGTAAGGACGTAACACTCTCATCAATCACGCCAAGCTTCAATTCACTCACTTTATAACCTTTCCAGAAAAAGTAATCTTCCAAAATATCTAACATACGCGTCATTTGACTAAACAATAATATGCGAGATCCTTGAGCTTGCAAACGAGGAAGTAGTTTATCCAATATGACCATTTTACCGCAATTATAAACCTGCAATTCGAAAGAGGTTATCAGCAGGTTGAAAATAATCGAGGAATGATTTCATTTCCATCGACAAAGTGTTAACTACAGACTCACGAAATGTTCACCGGTGGTATACGGAGGGCCTGGTTCTGCTCCATCGAATAGATACGGGTGATTGGTACATTTTCTCAACTGCATTAAAATATTTTGCAGTCGCATTTTCTCGACCCTACCAGCTCCATTTACGACATCGATATCCTTCATCAATATTTTCGTGTACCATTCACGTTGCATTTTACTGAGACCGACATAAATTTTTACTTCTTCCTTCGGTTTCAGTTTCTTTTCTACTTCAGACTTCAAACGTCGTAACAAGAATGGTTGAAGAATCTTCGAAAAAAATTATGACCAATTCTTATACATCGTTCACATAAAAGTTTTTAGATCACTCTACAGGTAATGTAAAGCTTACTCCGCGCAGACGTTCGCCATGCGATTTATCTAAATCATTTGTATTGAACCTTTTTTCGAAATCCTGAAAATGGAAAATGATGAATATCCAGGTTCTGCGAAGAAATACATTTTTCAAATTTACTCTTACCTCAGGTGAATTGAAAACATCCGGTAAAAGAAAATTCAGGAGAGCCCACAACTCGTGTAAGTTATTTTGCAGAGGTGTACCAGTGAGTAAGAGACGATTAGCGGTCCGAAATTCACGCACAATTTCCGATAGTTTCGATTTCTCATTTTTGATACGATGAGCTTCATCGATGACCATGTATCGCCAGTTGAATTTTTTTAAAACAGATTTCTCTTTTATGACCACTTCGTACGACGTAACGCACACATCCCATCTTCCAGGTAACATTGTATCTCGTACAATCGCACTCTATAACAGATAAGCCGAGGTAGAAGTAGGTAGAAATAAATTTCTCAGACAAAAATACACGCATTCAAACGAACCCTCGCTTCTTGGTCACCAGTTAAGCAAACAGTAACTAAACTAGGACACCATTTCTCGAATTCATTCATCCAATTCTTCAACGTCGACTTCGGAACGATCACTATATGAGGTCCGTTGATATTACGATAATGCTTCATATAACTAGTAACATATAATAATTAATAAGTTGTAACATAATTACGACAATAAATTTATGAAATACGAATCTGGCAACTGTACAGGTATGATTTGGGAATCGTAATAACACGATAGCTGAAAGATCTTCAGACATCTTTTCAAAAGGAAATTGAAATTCACTTTTCTTACCCGAGCAATGAGATAGTTTGTAAGGTTTTCCCGAGACCCATTTCATCAGCCAAGATGCCATTATTTCCATTTTCATATAACCTTATCATCCAGTTTAGTCCTCTTACTTGATAGTCGCGCATTTCTCCATTTTTGATGTAGAACGGGCTACCGTCAAACTCCTGTATTTCAAGAACATGGAATAATGGATTGACATCATTAAATCCGCAGACATTGACTGATATAATTCAGCTGAATCTGCTGAATTCGATAATACTATAGGGTGACCCGATTTGAAAATCAAAATTCCGGGACAGAAATTTTTTCGGGAAATTTCTCTGCCCCTTGTCTCAAAATATTCTAGTACTTTACCAGAGTTTTTTTCGAACTTTTTTCAATGATTTGGAAAGATTAATACAATCATACGTCATTTTCGATTTCGAGACGATCGAGTGTCTCGAAGACCTCATTTTGGAATGCAAAAATTGATTTCGAATTTAGAGACAATCCCGGAATTTCGGGACGTCTGGTCACTTGAATTACGTACTGATGAGTAAGTGCAAGGAGCACTTGAGTGATAAGAACTTGACCGCCGCATTTTCAAATTCAAAAACGTTGATAAGACGTGCAGTTTCCTGTTACATTCGGCGCGCCGTCTTGAGTCTTGACTACTCTCAGAAAGCCATAGATGACAAAAACCAACGCATTACGACTTAGTTGTTACGACTGTCATACCTATTGTAGGTTCGCTAGCGTCGCTCTGTTGTGAGTAGAAGCATTGAAGTATTGTATTGTTGCTATAGCAAAAGAATGAAATAATAACGACTTATTGACGTACATCAACTCTTGAGAATAGGATTTATGACTCAATAAATTAATGCACGCCATTCATCAAGTTTTCCAAAAAAAAAACAAAAAAACAAAGGTCATTAGCCTGGAGTTGGTTTCAATAATTATCGAAGTGTTCATCGGAAATATAATTTCTGAAATACGTCAATAAACCAAATTTCACCTCTATATGTGCTATTTTTTCATAGAGGGAAGATTTTAAGCACCTTTGTTATGATCCAAGAATGGACATAGATCAATATTATTATTTTTTGTAAGACAGTTTGTAAAATTGTGAAATACCCTACAGAAAGAGTGCTGATACGAGGGCAATATTGTTCTCGGTATTTTTCTCTCATTTAAGTCCAAATAACTTGGTAACATTTTTGACCTCTTATTGTTTTTTATCGACGTATGGGATACTCATAACCTCTGTAAAGCAACATACCCCTCCGTAGTCGAAACCAGAAATAAATAACTGTATTTAACTGTATCCACGGCGGTCGGTGTCTTTCAATGTCCTGAAATTATGCGGCTCTAAAGTAAGAAATTGAATAAAACATTTCTTCACTGAACATTGTTGGCGAGGCACTTGAAAAGAGGGACGCCGATCTCCCCTCGAGAAATTCCACATTCCCGTGGGCGCCTAGGTTCTTAAACAATAGAAATAATTTTTTTTTTTTTTGAAAATTTTTGAGTCCCTCAGAGTGAATTTTTAGATACTGTTACCGGGTTTAATATCGTACTGAATTACAAGTCACAAATTTATATACATGGACAAACATAGTAGCAACTTTCGACAGGAAATATGTCGCACTTCTTCCAACTATTAGGTACATGATACGTCATTTCTATCTTATCTATGCGTAATGTTACACACTGTTGATGTTGGAATAAAGCTTTTTCTAAACAGATACTCTATTAGTCCCCTTGTTACTGGATATAGAACCCATTTCACCCTCCTCGTCTGCAACCTCAATTTTTATGGGGGGAAGATCGGAAGAAGTGTGTACAGCTCGTACTCGAATCCATGAGAAAGTACTGACCCATTGAATGAAAACTTGGTAGGTACATATTACAATATCCATATTATATGTTTTTGAATTTATGAAAAGTTGGACTCGAGAAACAAAACAAAAACTTGTTGTGAAGGTTCAACCGTTGTGAAATTTAGCCGCATATTGTCTCATCATCGCCTATTCTGCATAGAAATTTTTGTGACTACATAGAGTGTGTTACCCACAAGATAAATCCCGCACTCTCGTGACTCTCATAAACTGATTGTTGTCACATTAACAAAACGTATAAGCGTCACTCAACTTTCTTTGTCTCCCTACGGTGAAGCTATTATTTATGGTGGCTACCAGATGGTCTTGATCCTGATACTCAACTCTTTAAGAACCATAATGAAACAGCTAGAGCAAAAAATGGACCAAAGTTCTAAGGTGTACTACTGAAAATTGATGAGTAATCCAATCAACCACGTTGATCCCAGAACTCCTTGAAAGTATTTACAGACATTATACCCTCATACTTGTAGCTCTCTTTCCGAGAAAAAGAAGTCTGGAAAACATCGCCGAAATCAAAATCGCCGATCAAATCAAAACTTGGGTAATCAAAACAAATGCATCAAATACTGTGAAATTCAAAGAGGTAAGCCCAACTATTCTATGTAAAACATTGAAAATTCTGACGATATGAATGATGCAACGACTAAATAGAGCGACTCGAGTCCGTACTGGTTTTTCGGGGCTTTTAAAAAAACAACCCGCCGGGAAAATACCTGTCAGCCATTTGGCTGCCATATGTAGCCGATGCTTTTAAATGGGTTATGGTAAGCTTCTATCAAAGCTCATTGGCAGACAATTGACAAAAAGTGCAACGAATGGCAATCTTATTAACCCGTGCCTTATGGGATTGGCAGCCAATATTGGCAAAATTCCGGCTGCCATATGGCAATAACTTTTCCCGGTGGGAATATTCTTCCTATGCCAAAAGAGTAAGAATGATACACATACAAAGAAATTTTTAACAAATCGACTTCATAAACACACCCATGACAATTACGAGATTATAAGAATCCGAAAGGCACATGAGAAACGTTTCTTCAAATTTGGCTAATCAAAAGAATGTTCGATACTTTTTACGATATTTTCAGTCTTCATGGATGTTACCAAAAACTATAAAAAGATGAGGAGATCGACTTCAATTTGAGACGAATGCGCTTCGAGCTTCCCAAGTTTGGAGTCACAATTCAGGAAATTGGTCTAGCCGTCGCTGGAGTCAATTCATTAGTATTGTTAATGACTCCTAAGGGATTGAGATTTCCCCATTCAAGATTGAGAGTATAGATGATCGTCGGAATTGAGAAAATAGGCCTTGTCGCCTGAATTTTTTGTGACAACCTAATTAAGAATTAAATATTTCCTATCTAAAAGTAGGTAATCGATAATTTAACGAGATTAGAACAGCACTTTACCGCGAGAGCAGTCAGTGAGAGAAGCTTGGATTAGCATGTCACTACTTTGACAAGTGAATCGTCGAAAACCGAAATTGCGCAGATAAGTGTAATGCAGCACATCGTCCAGGTACCTGATACCTACATTCATTATAAAGGACGACCCTGTCACATTAAAAAGCTCCATTTAGGTGTCTTCTGCATCTCGCGATTGAATAATGTAAAATAATTTCTCCGTCGCGCATTTTCCCCATAGCAAAAAGGAAGAAAATAAAAAGTTTTCAACAGGGAACTGTAGGCATTTGAATAATAAAAAAAATACCGAAGTACCACCTATTCTACTGGTCATATTTTAATTATTCGTCTTTGTGTACGGTGATACACTTAATCCCAATAACTTTATATTATGGTACGTTCGAAATAAGTTCACTCGAGGCAGCGTGTTTAATTATACACGTCTTCTCTTTTCCCTCAGGACTTTTGCTCTGTTTATGACGCCTGGCGTGTGCGTTGCGAATTGATTTGCGGTAAACTTATCTTAAATGAACTATCTCGCTTTCGTCGGAAAAATAATTCCGTGAGTCAAAATTACTAGACAGTTACTGTGTATGTGACTTGAAAGTCTTGTGAGATGAACACATCCACGACACACAGTAATGTTTTTGAGATATGAGAAGGGAAAAAGTGAATATTTTCAAGTAGAATGATAAAAAAAAAGTTAACAAGTCCTCTTAGCCCAAACATGCTCCGAGTGCGCGAGAACTGAAGTGAAATACGAAATAAATCTACGTAAGTAGTAGGCATCCTTATGTTCGAACAATTTAATAATCAACTAAAAAAAAAAAAAAGAAATGTAGGTAGCATTCGTTTATAAATTTTTTACAGATTTGACAATGGAATATAAGATAAGCTACAAAAGAGGTTTTCAGAATATCTCCTTGAAATATTTACTCGTTCTAAGAATTGAGAGTGACGTTCCAAAAGTTAGGAGCGAAAAGTAGATAAGGAGAATTTTTTTGCAAGGTGGGCATAAAATTACGAGTATTCGATGAAATCTGAAAAATACAACATTTAGGCATACTATTGTATTCGACTGGTATGTAATGTAGGAATCAATTTTGTCATGCAATTAATGCAATGTTGCTCACAAATACGCTGGTTTCAATAGTCACATTCATCGATTGACCAGCATTCCATTGGGTCAGCTCGCCTTCCATAATGAGCTTCTGACTATAAAGCACTTGGCCAGAGTGAACGAGGTCCGCTTAGATATTGATCTTATGGTTCGCAGGAAGCTAGCTAGGAAATGCCTTGACTCTACTACCTCCCTCCCCCGTAATCCGACGGCTGTTGTCCGGAAGCGGTGGATCAGGCTCCCGTTTTTGGGTAAGTTTTCTTCCCAATTAAGTCGTATCCTCCACCCCTTCGGTTTCCGCCCAGTGTACTACAATCTTAACACTGTAAGGAGTCTTCTTATCAAGCTGAAGGATCCCATCCCTTTGAACGAAAAATGTGGGGTTTATAAATTGGAGTGTAATGATTGTAATGGAGTTTACATAGGTGAGACTAGCCGCCAGCTCAAAATTCGTGTAGATGAGCATATTAAGAAGTGGGAGTTAAATAAAATAGGTCCGTCGGCATTTGCAGACCACCTTTTGGCTACTGGCCACGGTTATATAGCGGGATCTGAAACCCTCCTCCATAGAGAGTCCTCAGAATTCAAACGAAAAGCTCTCGAACATATTGAAATTATTCGCCATTTGAATAACGATAACCTTAACGTGCTCAACAGGTACATACCTGATGAGGGTTTGATTGAGCTAGTTTATGAGAGTGATTCACATCGTGATGACTCGCTAGTTCAATCATGATTTCCTCGGTGGTTCATTGTTTCTAGCCGTTAGATTGTTTAGTTGCTTTCATGTCGTCGTTGACAATGGTTTTTTAATCGAAAGCGCTCCGGCAAAAAAATTTTCGTTTCTGTGGCTACCTTTCAAGGTACTCCTTTGTGTTACAAATTTGAGTATGTATCCATCTGGGGGGGGGGGGGGGGCAATTTTGTCATGTTTCATGTCTTTAGTCTCACCCTACCCCAATCTAGAAATTTGCGAGTACCACCCTCTCTCCCAAAAAGTTGATGGCGTGCGCGTGCTCGTGCAAATATATTGCCGAGTCATTCAGAAATCTGAGAGTACCGCCAGCGCCACCTTGCTGTGTTTCCTTAGCGTGCGCGTGCAAATTTATACCGGCGACTGATTCAGAATTTTGCAAGTACCAACCCCCTCCAAATATAAGTATTATACTAGACTTTTACTAGGAATACTAGCCGTATATTTTGACATGTTTCATGTCTTTTCTGACACCTAGAACTTGAAAAACAACAGTTATTATAACGGTCATGACCGCTGACCAAAATGATCTTGCTCTTGTTGGCCGTTCGACTGTGACCAGTTTTTGCAAAAAAATAACTTACCCGTTGACCGTTATGACCCTTTCATTATTTTGGTCAAACAGTCTCAACTGTAATATTGACAGTTATCTTTTTAATGTTTTTTAGTTTGAAAACATGTTTTTTTTTCCTTCACAAAATATTTTGACCGTTATGAATTGTTATGACCAAATCATTTTTCAATTAATGGTCATGACCTTTATGACTGCTAAAATTGATTCGGTCAAAAGCCCTAATGACACCTTATACACTATTGTAAAATCGCGAGTACCACTCCCCCTTCCCCTCCCCTAAATAATGGACTTAGAAATAAACATTGCAGGTGATCCAGAAATCTGCGATTACCACCCTCTACACTATCTGTATTCTCTTATAATGGATTTCGAAAATTTTGGTTAGGGTGAGTTAAAGGACTAGGAAAAATTCTTATACCTGGTAGGTGATTCAGAAATCAGCGAGTACCACCCCCTCCAAATATACGTTTTATACTAAACCTATACTATAGGAATACTATAGCCGTATACTGGGATTTATTTTCTTAAGACCAAGAAGCTGGGTAAACGAGCGGAGCGAATGAGCCTCCCTAATCTCATTAGCCTGAAATATATACCAAATTAGACGTATACTAGACCAAGGAGCGTTCAAATTTCTTCCCCCTCTTGTGCTCAAAACCATTCTTGATGCACGATGACACGACTATACCTCAATGATTTCAGCTTGAATTGATCGATTTCCCGTGACGTCACGGTACTGATAACTGTCGGTAAGAATACCCAAAACGCAGTCCATCAACTTCAAGCAGCTTCACGATTGGCATAAAAATAACATAGAAAAGTTTCGATCATTCTTCCATGCATGAAAAAAAGAATGAACTTAAGAATAAAAATACATTTCAGGAGGTATTTGTAAAAAGGGCCTCCGTTCCCTAAAAAATACATTGGACAAAGGCCCTATTCACAGATACTTCCTCATTTTGGTACCTACGCAGGAGTGCTTAAAGATTTTCAATATCAGTTTTTTATTCTTAAGTCATTTTTCTTTTCGAAGTACAGATAAATGATCGAAACGTTCCCATAGAAATCTCGTGGAAGTCGATATGCCGTTTGCTGAAATATGCGTTTTATCGATAGATATGACGTCACAGGAAAATCGGTCTACTCGAATACGAGTATACACACGTATCGTGATAAGAGAACCATACTAAGTACAAGTAGGCTTAATACGGACTCCTAAATGACTGCTCCGACGCGGGTGAATGATGTAGGTCTAATTTCGACTTGATATAACCAGCTGAGCCTATGTAAGGACGACGATCATTACTGAATTGAAAACGCCCTATTGATTTTCGACTACTTTACGCACAGGTACGTGAAACCTAAATCGTATGAAGCGAGACGACTTACCAAAATGTCCTTCCCCGCATAACACTATACGTGGTAGAAATCGCCAATGTAAAGCTATAACATATTTTTTCCGAATTTTCCGCGATGTTCGAAAATTTCAAAAATGAACGATAGAATTGGTTTACGTGTGATACTAAAAAAATATTATGTATCGGGGCGATTTCGGCGAGAGAAGCCGATACTACCATAAAAACTTGATGTAAATAAAACTTCCCCTTTATTTTGCTATTTCGTACAATCATCGAAGGAGTGCTAAATTTTTCACTAACAGTGAAATATCGTACGGGCAGATCAATTATTTTCAGATTCAGCCTACGCCCAAAGAATCATTATTTATACCTTCTGGGAAGATACATATTTCTCATAGCAGCAGAGACGGCGTAAGTTGTGGGTCCCGTGCGTCAGAAGTCATTAATAATCGTTCCTTTCAATTTTTTCCGACTTCCCGACAAGAAAAAAAAAAAGTTATTTTCGACTCTAGGGAGTCACAAGAATTAGAGGTCCGAGAGATCCATCAACAATTTTGAAGATCCGAAAAAATTTGATTTAAAATTTTCTAAAATGTAGAGATGTATTTCAAAAGTTTTCACCGCGATAGTCGTTGACATTGAGTTTTCGTATGGAGCCGGAATTCAAAGAAATGGAAAAAAAAAAGAAGACATGAGAAATATCAACCACCCACCTATTCGGTGTGGTATGAAATTTTTGTGACTTTTGAGCAATGATATGATCGAATTTCGTCACCGTGTTCTATTGGCGAGGAAGGAACAAATTGAAGGAGGAAAAAAGAAAGAAAAAAGAAAAAGTGGAAAAAGACGAGAAAAAACACGAAAAAATATAAAACGATGATTATTCGGAATTTATTTAATCTTTTAGGCAAGCTCGAATATATTCGTTTGCTTTCGCTAGTACTCGGCAATTTTTCACACTTCAAGCATCCGAGAAAGAGTATATTATACCTGCCTCTTCGAGTAACAAACCGTGTACTGTTCGTTTATCGAGCCAAAAAGTACCTCTTCGTCGCGTGCTTACAGGTCGTCGTTTCTCTCGTAAGTTTAGAGCTTATTCTCGGTTCGCTTACTTAGATTCAAAAAAAGAAATACGGAAAGAAAAAAATTAAATAAAAACGCCGTGAACTTTTGTTGTACTATTGCGCGTAAATGGAAGAATACTTTTAAAAATCGGAGTGTTTAATCTGTTAAATTTTATTTATTTTTAATTTTACCTGAACCCACCAAAAAAAAAAAAAATTGTGAACAGGTTTCTTTTTTTAATTCAAATGACCAACTATTGCGGTTTGGGCGTCCAATTTATACTTACTCGAAAGAAAAATCATGAACATTTCCTTCAATCTCAATAATATCGCGGTGCTGAAGAATCAAATATGAATCCAAAATAACGATGGGAATTGGCAACCCTCCGTCCAAATTGATTTAAAAAGGTACGGATACTCGTCATTACTTATGTGATTTAATAATTATGTTTACCTACCGTAATTATGAGTAATATGCAGCGTAATTTAATTAAACCGAATGATGAGATGCAAGGAAAAGGTGAACATGGATAAAATCTTGATGTAGTTTTAAAATTTAATTAAGCTGTGATACGGTATCCGAAGCGTGTTTGGAGGAGGCGTAAAATGAAAGCACACGAACACGATATTTTCTCGAACGCCTATTTTACTCATTCGTGACAGGAAGACCCTTACAAGTACCTATATTATTTTCAATTTGAAAATTAAAAGCAACGTTCTGCGTATTCGAAGAAAGTAACTCTCTCGAAAAATTTCTTGAGAATTGTTGAAAAGCGTGGTCTTTTTGTCTCAAATTTGTTTTTTACTGCTACTTTCCTATCCAAACACGTGACTCAAAGAAACGTTTAAAATTCTTTCTTTGGTCAAACTGATCCGCGTTGGGAAATTTCACGTGACGTTATTAACCGGTATATTCTTTAGGAGATGAATGATCCGTCAGTTTGAGCCCACAAAAAGTATAGTCGTATTTACTCTAATAAAATTCCCCGAAAAACCTTTGTCCGTTATCTCCAATGCGCTACCTACATCTCATCTAACATTTGACTCTTAAAAATGTTTGTAAATCTTGTCGTGTCCAAAATGGGATGTACCAGCATTCAAATAGGTACTCATTTGAATCAAAAGAAGTTGGTGAAAATATTCACCATAATAGGCCTAGTATTCGTCCCAGAGACTACATGAATTGGAGGGAAGCTGCATACTTGCTTCTGATTGCTGAATTATCAATGGAAAAATCTACCCACTGTATATTATAAGAATCTGAATCGTGATTTTTGAGAAAGTTTCGAGGAATACACGAATATATGACGGACTAAAAGTAGAAAACTTAACGATCGCCTTGTACGTTAGAGGTCCCAGGTTCGAACCCTGTCTGCACAGCGAAAATTTGTGTGTCCTCCTCTATTTGATATTGCTGTAAACGTGTTCACTCACATAAATTTGATGAGACTAAACGTAGTCGAAGGAGAAGGAAAATGTATCAGAATATCGATATTTGGGTAAGATTGATCATGTCGGTACATCAAAATTTAGGTATAAGCGATAAGTAATATTTCTTACCATCACCGTATAGAAGCCTCTCTATTTCGAATTTCAATAATCCGAACTTATCCCTCTTGTCCTAATTAGCTCATAAGTTGAAATTTTTGAAGCCCCACTTTTTCCAGACGGCGCTTAGCCCGGAAGTTGGTATTTTCTTTTTAAATACCTCCCCTCCCCCTATAAAACAGGTTCTCTGTAAAAAATAATGCTTACGCAAGACCAATGTTTCTTCTGCTGTCATAATGAAGAATGTCTCTAGAACTACGCGCATTGACTTTATACTTATACCGTATAACTAAACTAAGTTCTATGATAAAAAACGGTACTTCAAGATATGATAAGAATACACGAGGATTTGGATATTGTAACTTTATGATTACACATAAAATTATTTTGCTATTAACGAAAATTTTAGTTATGGGTTGTCAAAATACAAATTACTAAGACACAATGCTCGTCAATATACCGTAACAAAATGTAGTTAATAAGAATACTAACATGCATCCCTCTTCACCTCTTCATTTTCTATTTTCAACGCTGTTTTGGCAAGTAGTCTAGGTCCTTGCATCAAGTCAACGATTTTGCTTGACTATGGAGTTACAGAGGCGCACCATCACTTGGAGGAAGCATCTCAACGAACAAATGTAGATGATTTTTCCAATCCTAAAAAGGCATTGTATCATTCCGGAGCTGTGCCTCACCTGGCTTACGGCCGGGCTCTAGACCGCTGGTTTTTAAAGTTGTGGAAGCTGCGGCAGGGCCCTTCAATCATCTGTCGCGTTTTCGCGGCCCCCTCCCAAATAATTACGTTGAATCTGGAACACATGAGTCGAATATTTATCAGATAATTATTCTACTCGGCCAAACTTCTTATTTCCCTCACACTTCCCCCCCCCCCCGCCAGATTGGGAACCTGCACTCTTTTGCTTCATCAGACAGACCGAATCCAAGTATGTTAGGCTAACTAGCCAATGATTTCGTAAGTCCTTTTATGTTTCTACCCTAGGCAACAAGTGAACAAGATGATAATAAAAACGCAGTTTGTCCTCAAGCATTGTCCTTTTCTTCTTTAATCCAGATGTGTCTGACACTGAGCGGTCAATCCTATGTCGAATGTGACCTCTCGCAGTCGTTGCTTGTAAAGATGGTAGGTTCCCTTGCTCTCCTCTTTGATTTCAGTGCATCCAGCCCCTGAAACTCCGAAAAAATTTTCTTCTAGGAATTCTACTCCCTGCAAGACTTTCCCAATTCTTCACAATGCCCCCGATAACGTTTCTTCTGGCTTCCACTCTTCTTTTCCATTTATAGGACTACATTATTTGGAAGCCTCTTATCCGTACGGTATACGTGGCTTAGCACCACCGGAGCTATTCAAACCTGTACTTCTATCGCAATACACCTAAGTCAAACGTTATCATAGATGATTTGAATCAAAATAACTGCTAATTTTACACTCTTCTCAATATTATGTACAAGTCGAATTTTTGGGTGGTCTTGTAAATATTTAAACTACCAAACACCCTTCTTTATTTTTTTATCGCCCATCTGTAGGCCATATCAATGGCCATTGGTTTCAATCTACGCTACAACCTTCATTCAGTTCTCGTATGGTGATTGCAATTGTCGAAAAGTGTGTCGTTCCTCTTCCTCATGAAGCACAATCAGCCCTTTATGTACTTTGTTCGTATTTCGAAAGAAACGTTTCTGCTCATTTTTAGTGTAAAATATTCAGTCAGAAACGTTAATACCTCGCGAAAAAATCGATCCCTTTGGATTCAACTTATCGAAGTACGACTTTGGCGTCGGTAAAGGACCCAGGGTTTTGATCCATACAGAAGCGTTTTTTCTATTGTCAAGGTGCGAAGGTTGGAATTTTTCAAGTCCTGGAGTAGGTCAAGGTTTAGCGTGACACAAATTTCCGACAGACCTCCGTATACTTACATTCCAAAATAAGCATGCACTTGTAGGGTTACCCATTCACAATGCCTCTTAGTTTAATGGAGAATATGGAGCAGTTTCGAGGAAGGAGATTTTACGGAGGCACGTAATAACAAAACTCCTGCCTCAATGTTATGGGTCGTACATTCGAGGACGCCACCTTAATTTGGAGAAGCTTATAGGTTGACTAAAGCTCTTCTTTCACATTACTAGATTATTTTCTAATTGACTATCACTCTCAGTTCACAAATTAAGTATATTTAATGACATCGAAAAGCGATGTATTCAATCTCGGAATTCAATAGACCCACAATTTTTTTCCACGTATCATACGCCAAATCAGCTCCTCAGGTGATCGATGGGAAGTTTCCTACATCAAACTGGAATTTCTCATCATCGGGTCAGAACGAATCTCTCGTGTGAAAATAATTCATACGTCACCGATCTATAGAGATTGCGAAAAAGAAAAGCGTAATTTGTACATACCATGTTGAACATAACCCATCCCTCTTCGTGGGTCGTGGGCGGACACAACGTTGCGTTCGCGTTTTCGTTTGTGTGAAGTATTCATGATATTCATTCATACAAGGTTGACGACTTGACGTAAATAAAATTGTGTAACATATGAGTCTGAACTAGAAGAGAGTCGAGATGCGTTTGTTTGTATTAAGCTATGAAGTTTGCTGACTACGGACAGAAACACGCGAAGAGTAGAAATGGTATGAGATAATCGAATACCGGTAGCGCAAGAAGTTTCATTTTATGAATTTTGCCTCGAGATAGCAGTGGTTTGTTGAAACGCATTGCGAAAATATGCATAGTTTTATACAAATATAGAAAATAAGTATACTGTGCAACACTCAATTTTGGAAATTGTTTCAAAGAGAATGAGCCTCTGAAAGAAAAACAACTTCTTTCCGAGGGCTCTTCGAAAACATTATGCGAATTTGATAAACCAGGGTACTGAGTTTCTTTTTATGGAAGTAGATTTTTGGTTTAAGCAATTCTATTGAATATTTTCATTGACCATCTCCGTTACGAGTTATCAATTCATTTCCTCAAATATGTATTATGTTTTGGGATCTTGCCTCCTACGGCAAGGCAAGAGCCCATATGCAAACGCGAGAGAAAAAAAAAAGTTCTCACCGAAAAAATGTGTTGTGACGTTACTCAAGTTATACGCATACATTCTCTTATTTTGAAACAAGAGACCCGCATACTGAGGCGCACAGCAACTCAATCTTGTTCATTTATTCATCTCTACGTTGTAGACCCGTCTCTCTGTAGTATTAAAACTAACTGGCTTGTTTATCATTCCTTCAAAATCCTGAGAATTTGATGACTACTACTAACCTAGTGCTATCCAAACTTTCGGAAGCTGCGGACCTCTCCAAAGGCTTGTCGCTTTTCCGCCAAGAAAAATTGTTATTGGAAGGTCTAACTTATACCTAAGTTAACAAGTTTGAATGTACGACATAGGTCAGTGGTCTTTGCGGCCCCCAAGGATGTCGCGACTAGTAGTTATCTAATTGTTCGCCGATATTGACGTCGAAAACGTTCTCCGTGTACGTGTTCCGTCCTCCAGTCCATTTGATTATCAAACAATATTAAAACTTGTGTTTCTGTCTTCGCTGAGGATGACTATTTAGTCAAAAGCGCTTCGTTTGATTTTTCTTATCATTTTCTGCGGTTTTTTGCCTTCACTTACTCGTCAGAGTATCAATCTTTTTAATTTTGAACAGCCGTAATTTAGAGTCTCGCATTAATTCACCTCGAGAAAATGCCTCGCATGCGTAGATAAAGATGAAACTGGGAAGCACGTGCTGAGGAAGTAGCCAAGATTCGCGCTGGTCCGACCGGAAACTCTCAACCGGCCTGTAGTGCATGAGGGATACCTTTACGAGTCCATGGTCCATAGAATGTCTCGAAACTAGAAAGGAAGGAGATGAGGAGTTATGAAAACTAATAAAGGATAGAACAACACCCAACGGTGAACAATATTTCTCACGAGAGAAGTAAAATGGGGCGCCTCAACTCCCACTTGGCTAAGGCTGGCTGAAAAGTTGATAAGACGGATGCGGCATTTCTTGGAGTGAAAACAGGTGCCGTGACTGACAATGAAGCCTTAGCTACGGTCTTCAGTTTTCATGATTTTACTGGAAGTTCCTCATGATGAGTTGATAGGCAACAATGCTTGTACTCTAATTGCTAAGAATGAACTCGCCTCACGTGAGAAAATTCTGAATGAAGTCTATACACAGAAGAAAAAAAAAACTATTTCCAAAAAAAGGCGTTACAATTTGTCTTCATGAAGTGTATTTAGGAGCTTAAAAGGTGCATAACTTTAGACTAGCTGTTTTTTAGTAGGCAGAGGAGCTTTTGGGTTTTCCGCAAGGGGCCTCAAAATTTTATACTTTTGCTTCACTTTCCATAATGATGAAACAGTTTGATGATAATGGCCAATTTTAACTAAGAATCTTTAGTATCTAATGAGGAACGTTTTCCTTTTCCTCCTCCAAGTTGTAGTGAAGAAGAGGAGAACTTCAAGGACTTGTCGGGAATTCCGGACCCGAATTTCTCGGGGTTTTCCGATGCTCTGTATGAATTTCTTTTCTTTTTCTCAAGTTGAAAGATGTCTGTTCAGATGTTTTATTGAATGTCGACTAGATTATGAGCCGTGCGTTCATTGTAAACTGATTATGGCTTCACATAAAATTTCTCACTTGACAGTTGAAAAAAAAATGAGCGTAACGAGGTGGAAAAAAGTGATCGTCGAATAGCTGACATAGCTGCTCAATATGGAATCTCTCGATGTACATTATCCACAATTATGAAAGCGAAAGGAAAGCTTCTGGTCAACGTAGGTCATGGTAGTTGTAAAAATAAGTTTCGATTCAAAAACATCGAATTTCTCGACGTGAAGAAGTGTCTGCTGAAATGGTCTCGAGAAGCCGATGACAAGATCATTCCAATCAGTGGTTTAATCCCGAAGAAGAAAGCATTAGCGTATGCAATGTCCCTGGGTCGCCAAGATTTTAAAGCAAACGTTGGTTGAGTTAGGCAACTTCAAGAAAAGGTACGAAATTTGTGACAAATCAGTTTTTTGGGGAAAGGGTTAGCTTTGACCTCGATGTATGAGAAGGCTCCCTAGTTCCTGATGGAATTTATAATGCCGATAAAACTGCCTTATTTTACCGCTGTCTTCCGAATAAAAGTTTAGAATTCAAAAATAAACCATGTCACGGTGGAAAGGAGAGTATGGAACGTCTGACGGTGCTATTCGGTGCGAACACGAAGAATATAAAATGTTCACATCAAATAAAACAGCGTAAATGATGAGCGAGATCTTCAAAGAATGGTTCACCAAGCGGGGCAAAGGCCTGGTAAGGAAGAACAAGAAGGCTGTACTATTCATTGACAACTGTTCAGCCAATCAGTGTTTCCCTTGCTGATCTCACTACGTCTTGTGTTCTTTCCCTCACTCACAACTTCTTGCAAAAACGTATTTTTGATACTGATGAAGAGTAGGTAGCAAAGAAATGCATGTTCCTCCAATTCGAACATTATCTGATATCGATTTCCATCACTTATTTCAAA
This sequence comes from Aspidiotus destructor, assembly GCA_035079395.1. Lineage (NCBI taxonomy): Eukaryota > Metazoa > Arthropoda > Insecta > Hemiptera > Diaspididae > Aspidiotus > Aspidiotus destructor. The sequence continues at coordinate 39,493,721 of JAVHKZ010000018.1, read as the reverse complement.
CCTCTGGGCCGGAAGGTTAATACCTTGATGAAGGAATTGGAGGATTGTAATGAAATGAAGAAAACGCTTAAATTATCGCTCCTAGGAAGCTCTGAATGCGGGAATACCTCGCGTATGAGACAGGTCTGCAGAATATGACTCCCCCCATGAGTTTTGTCGTTTCATAATCCTACTCGCTCGCCTTCGATTGAAATTGACATGAACGTCTGGTTAGACGCTGTCATATTTTTGTCACCTGTTTTGCCATAGTCTCCGTGCCCAGTAACACATTAAGTAGATTTATTAAAATATGACTGAAGAGAAAATAAAAAGATAGAAAACATCATTTGCTGCTCATAATTTTATTGTCATAACAAAATATTATTTTATAAACATAAAGGGGTCATCTCTATATTTTGTCACCCTGTGCAAACTGGTGAGCGAATAGAATAAGATCAACAAGCCTCATCGGATAAGGACACCACTGTATATTTCAAAATTTAGACCATAAGCTATCTCTGATAATTCTTTCTTCTCCTCCATTGAAAACAATTTCCAGTAGTAAGAGCGTCCACATCGAGAAACTGAGGCTTACCTATACCCACTATCCTATAAACAAAAAAAAAAAAAATGAAAATTTCCCAACGTTATGAAACAGCAAACAATATTTGTCGTTGGTAGGTGAATATCATTTTTTTCCCCCCATGTAGGTAGATTTTGTCAGCGAAAATAAAGCTAGATAGTCATTTTCATTTATAGTTTTAGAAGTACCTATCAAAATCGTTTTCTTTATCTTGCCCGTGTATTTCGTCTTAACGCGTGGATCAAAACTTGAAAATAGCGCGGTAGGTATACGAAGGCGGACCTTGATTACGAGGTATCGGAAAGATAATTTCGGCAAATGAGCAAAAACTTCGAAAAGTCGAACGTAAAATGTGCCTTTATATCAGTGCGTCATTTTTTGTTACACGCTCTCTCGAAGCTCTATACGCTTTCACGAAGTACAGTCTACGTATCTAAATACCTATGTAGATAAAGTGAATTAAGTAATTAAGAACTGAATGGAAAAATTTAAGAGAAAAAATCGAATTGCCATAGATAAATAGTCGTATAGTCCTAAAATTGAACGAAGTCATTATTTCAAAGATGATACATTTTGCGAGACGCAATTTCGTTTTTTATGAGTAATGTAATATTGATTATCACCTAAACATCGTTTGTGAACGTTCGAGGGTGTTTTTATAAATTAATTTGGGTCAGTATATAATGCCTATACATTTTGGATGTTTTTCGTTGAAACAAAGCCACGAACACAAAAATATCACCCCGAAAAATGAGGTATATGTACATGTATATGTCTTGAATATTGGGGATATTCATATAATATTGATCAAATCATAATGGCTCACCAGTCAATATCAACAAATGCTCGTCGTTGTGTACCATGAAATATCGTAGCTTCTATCGTTACAAAAATGCCGACATATAAAGCAATTTCAGCGTTAAAAAATTAGAAGTATACAGTCGATGTTTATCGAAGAGACGATGTGATATTTTTCTCACTTTGTATGTCGCGAACTGTCAAAGAAGATGACATAAGTTATTTATGCTTGCTGTTGGGGTGATTGCTTTATTCGACATGAGAGGTTCACTTCCTGAGTGAAAATGTATGTTACAAAAAGCACGAGATTCACTAATGCTATGACACTTATTTTTTTGTGTTCGTAATACTCGTATCAATTTATACGGATGGTGAGTGTGACAATGTATTTTTTTACGGATTATATATTCAAGTTTTATCAATCCTCGTGAATATGTTTTTGAATTTAGTCTCATTTCGAACAGTACACTCAGCTTGTATGAGTCACGTAAATTATTCGGGGAAGTTGGAAAAATTTTGCTACATTATTTGTTGCTTTCATTCAGAAAGATTAATCAACTCTGAATTTTGAGGACCTTCTAATTTTAGTACCTATGTCGTACAATATTTCGTAGAAGTCATTTAAAACGAGAAAAAACCTTTCGAAGTGCTAAAGCAAAACCGACTTTCCCTGTCTTATTTTCCTACATCTCCACTTCTTTTTACCGTTTTGTTCATTATTGTTTACGTCATATGCACTTAATCGTATACATCTCCGCAACAGAGAGGAGTGCATTTACAAAGCTTGCTAAGCATTATTTTTATTCATTCTTCTATATTAGTAATCCACACCCGAATACCTCCCCCCACTCAAACTGAAAACGATCAAATTTTCAATCATCAGACATGAAAAAGGTGTTTCCACACTTTATAAAAAACCAACGGCAACATTCATTCTTTTCAACGCGAGATGGTTAACGAACTGGTATTCAACTTACCGCGCTTCAAATTTTTCGAAATTGAAGCAAAGTCTCAAAACTTTGAGTCCCGTTCAATTGGGCGCGAAACCCCCACAAAGCTCAACTAGGCGTCGCTGGAACTGTCACCACTGAAGAATGTAAGCTTGTTAGCGTAACCCAGAAGACACCACATGGAGGTCAGCTTACAAAGTCTGCCATCCACAAAACATAGAGCTTTGCTTCGTCACAATTCATTCTCAAAACACACTCACGTACAACACACATTCATACAGAGGCGACTATGTAGGTAAACTGTGAGCTACCGCTCTCAAGTACTCTATAGGCTCCATTTTGTCGTACTCAATGAGCTATGTATATACAGGCGCTCGTCGCATCTCTGGTACTTAAACTCCTTCACCAATGATTAAAGAAGAGAGCGGAAATGTTTGGTCACAAAAAACACTTCGGCGTCCAGATGAACCCCGCGCCCAATTGAACCCGTCCCAAAACTTTCCATCTAATTTTCAAAAAAATGGCCCTATATTCTAGTATACTGATGAAGTTATGAAACTTCAATACTTTTCAATTTTATGTAAATTGACAAATACCCACAGAAAACATTAAATTTGTACACAACAATTTTACATATTATATTAAAATAAGATACAGTATATGAATTTGACAGCTGTCTGAGCATATTTCGTGACGATTGTCACAACGGTATAGAACTGGCGTATACGTGCACAACTTACTTTCTTAAATAGCGTATACGCGCACAACTTATCACAATGGAATTTTCACTGTACCTGCCCATATTGTGGTGAACTGGGTACTCAGTGAACATCACAAGCGGTGACGATGGTCACAACCGTCACAACGGCGGCACCACAAGTTTTCATTATCATTATTATTATTATTATTATTATTATTTTCATTCATCTATTATTTTTATTTATTTTTTTTTTTATTATCTATTTTTTATTTATTTTATTTATTATTATTATTATTATCATTATTTCAAAAGGTTTTTATTGCTCCCGCAATGCCATCCACTTCCCTATCTCAAATCAGCATGAAATTGTCATATTTCTCTTTTCTCTGATTCAGTAATTATGAAAACAGCGAGAGGCTGCAGTGACCTAACTTCATTTTCCAATTGCTATGGATATGAAAAAAAAAGAAACTAAGATGAGAGAACGCAGAGTGCAAAATGATCTTCATTTATTTTTTGTCTTTGTTTTCTGTGATCCACACATTTTCAAAAATGTCTCGTAGGTCAATCAAAGATCTCCAAACACGTATGATGAAATTGATGCAGACAATGAAAGTATAGGCAGAGAAAGCGATGACGAGGTTGACAGCATCATTGAAGATTTTCGATGTCTATGCGACGAGGAGGACGAGGATAGCGGGGAAGGTACCTGCGAGATGGAGGCCGAAGCAATTGACGAGTGCGATTTCGATGAGTACGATCTTGATGAAAACTACGAGGAAGAAAATGCTAGTCGTAACGTCAGAGTTTCAGAAGTTCCAGATGTATTGAAGGGAAAAGGAAAGTCAAAGAAAGCTCAGCCGTTTACATGGAGTGGAAAGAAATCGACGGCCAAACGTCCGATCCCTAAAATGCAATTTGCAGCAAATAACCCAGAAGTTGCCGACATCATTGACGAGTTTGATATGTGGAGTTTGTTCTTTCCCGAGCACATCCTAAAACTCATATCAAACTGCACCAATGAGAAGATACGAGAGGAAAGAGAGAGAGCAGAGAGAGAAGTTGAAGGACACAACTTTCAAGTACTACACCGACATTGACGAAATCCGCGCTCTATTTGCTCTGTACTATCTCGCGGGTACACTTCATCAGAACCACACCAGTGTTGGAGATCTTTGGAGTGTCAAGTACGCCATTCCTCATTTTCGAGCTACCATGCCAGAGGCTCGTTTTGTGTTCTTGACATCCTATTTACGACTGGATCACAAAGCTGACCGCGAAAAGAAACGAAAAACGGATCGACTTACAGCAGTGCGAGATGTTTGGGATCACATAATTGATACGTCAAAGCAGTTGTGTGGATCACGATAACGTGATTCACGCCATAATTTATCTTGAGCGAACATTCGCTCAGAAAAAAAAAAAGAGAAAAAAGCTCTTACTTCAAATATTTGGACTTTTCAATAATTTTTAAAATGTTAATAAAGTACTGATGATAAACGTTGGTGTCTTGTAAATTAAACTGTTTTGCAACATTTCTCATAACTTTTTGATGCCATCATCTTTTGCTAATAAAGTTTGTTTCTGCATTTCTAATTCGAACTTTTGAAAGAAAGAAAGAAGGGGAAAATTAGAATGACTCATTTTAATAATTTAGAGAGACCAAATTGTGAGTCTATACAAATTATTTTAAACATTCAAGGGAATGCCATCAAAGGGAGCAATACAAGGCTTATACAACATCACAATGTACCTATCAAACTTTTGAACATAGAGCAACCCCGAAAATTTTTGAGAAGAAATAGAAAATTCATGAAAAAATGAATTCTACAGACGTAGCGACAGCCTTGGAATAAGAAGATTTATGGTACGGGTTCCAATCTTGTGAAGGCCCTACTTTTTTGGTCAATCGCGAAAAATTTTTCTTACCCTTCCCCTTTAAACTTGCCCCTCTCCTGAAAACTTTGTGGAGGCCCCGGGTTCTCAGCACACACCTCCCCCCCTCCCCTAATCCAGACCTGCGCAACGGACTTCAAAAACTTTCCTAATATAATATAATAAATTAGTCTTACTTTTATCGTTCCCCTTGATATCGCTATACTTTTTTGGTCAGGTAATAGTTTTCGGAAACTTGCTTGTGATTTCCCAAAGTTCATTCTCGTGCTCGCAGTCACAACTCCTCCTCCAACTAACGAATGACCACCGGACAACAAAATGAATTCACACCTAAAATTCCATCGCGCGCAAGATTGCAATATATCCCAAAGTCTGTAAGAAAAACAGCTTTTCTTGCTTGTGTAGCGCATTTCAAAGGCTATCCTCCAGACCAAAATTAACCAATTCTGAGAATCAAAATACATTTCACGAATTTTCTCATTCAAAATTATTTCTGATCTTTTCAACCAAAAATATCCGATTTTATACCAAACCAGACGCGCACCAAAAAAGGGAGAGGGGCAGGCTTTCCTGGCCTCCGAAAATGAACTTTGACCATTACCGAATAATAATACTTTTTTTTTTTATTATATTTTGTCTTGTAATTATAAATTCTTGAGGTAATCTTCTTCGCTCTCATCATCTTTGTAATATTGGCGTTACATTCGTACGGCCGAGGAGGAAGCAGTGCCAACCTGCTTGGTAAGAAGCTAAGATGTCCAAGGGTAGCAAGCTACACGATTTTTCAACTGGCAGCTTAGAATTAAATCACAAGGTTGACTTCCTGTTTCGCCCTTTCAAAGTTCTAAGCTTTACGTTTTCAACTGCATTGATCAGCTTAAAATAGGCTTAAAACTTGAGTAAAACTTAGGATAGTAAGATTCCATAACTTTGCTCAGCCCAATTCTGATGAAAATGATGAGAACACTTTCCCTCAGATTTAGGAAGATTCTATTTGTTGTATGATGCAGCATCTAGTATTGAGTCAATTAGTCAAATACGTAATTGATAAGCGTGCGGTATATTTCAAGAGTTTAAGCTAAAGTACTACAATTGTTTAGCTTATGTTTTTATGAGCAAAGAGAAAAACCGCTTTCCTCAAGTTAATTTACGGCTTGGAACTTGAATAAAACTCATATTTGCATCCTTGAAGCTGTCAGAAGTCGCGCAGGTGCAATTCGGCTTCTTCGACAGCCTCCTCTCTGACGGCACGCGTCATCATACCACTCGTATATCAATGAGAGAGCTTAAAGAGGTGAAAGGAGGAAAGCTGTTGAAGAATGAAAACCACTCTTTTATTGTACCAATGCAAAACCAAATGATATCAACAAATTTCGCTATTTATCTTTTTTGGAAGTTGGCAGCAATCTATGGCAGCTGTTGAATCTCCCGCCAGCAGAACAGTGAAACCATGGGCTTGCATTTTGTGTCTTCCGGCAAATTTGAACACGCTTGAGCTGGGACATGACTGTATCCATCAAAAATGGGGATATTGAAAACTAAATGCAAGTTTGGATTCAATTATTATAATATTTCAATCATACCTCCAGGAATACTATTCTTGGACCTGCGCGAATCTTTCGCAAGCAGGCGTGTGGTTGTTGTAAAATTTCTCAATGCATATACAAATGTGTTAAATTTTGACGCGTTCTAGCGGCCTCACAATGCGTTACAAGGAGAAAAGTTCTCGAACAGTCCGAGTGGGAAATTAGACACTGCTTCTTTTGTATATATCTTTTTTCTTTAAACTTAATCAATCTTATGCGAATCCAAATTTTTCTCCCTTTGAATCTCACCTCTCTGAAAACAAAGAAGAACGCGGATTCGAGGGGTATCTGGGAGGAAAACGCACGGGGGCTACTGAATAATCTTCAGAAGAAAATATTCTGCAGCTCTTCTTTCCAATTATGATCGCTTCACTCCAACAGAAATAAAGAGCTGCATTAGTTACTCATTTAGTTGCTTCCTATCATAGAATTGGATGAAAAACTTGGTGACGTCATCACCCCAAACCTTGTTACTAACCCATAACATCTTCATTTCTATTTCCATAAACTTTTGTGACGTCATCACTGCAATTTATACGCGTAATCGTATTTCCTGTGAAAGTCTCCCTTAGAAAATTCATAAAATCCGTGTCAAAACTATCACCTTAACCAGACGCATGAGAGATTTCCAAAGCCATCTTGTATCCATCATGCAAAGAAAAGAAAAAGCACAATCTGTTCTCGCCATTTACTTTTCTACAAAACAAGATATTCTTGTATGAGTTACAAGATTACGAAAAACTATTAAAGGAGAAGATCGAAGGAAAAACTGGTGAATAATGATATTATTGAAAATATTTCAAAGTCGAACTGAATTAGGGGTGGTTCAAAAAAATTTTCAAGAAATTTTCACTCACTGTACGAGATTCCTGTACCACTAAATTTTATTCATTAAAGAAACTACGTTTACCCAGCGTTTTGGAAATAGAAATGCAAGAGGGTTTCGTACCGGGATCTGAAAACGCACAGAGGATAAGTATACCTATTAATTTCCCCTCAAAATTTTACATTTGATAGAGTCAAAATTTGCTGACTCAAACTTTCCAAAAAGTTTCGAATGTTCCGGTCAGTAAGTAAGTAGACTTCTGAACGTTAGGTACACTAGCATTAATTCAGTATCGGTACATAATTTACTCGATTTCACCTGGGTTGATTCGATTTCTACGTGTCATCCGTATTTCTGTGTCACGTAGAACGTGAAGTCGATACGTTACAGTGCTATGCGCTTTCGACTCTTTCTAGAAATTTTTCGAGAACTATATCTAATTTTAAAAACCTGTAGATTACTGCCAGAAACATTTGCTCTCCAGGGGCTGAAAATTTTCAAATGATATAAACTAAATTGAATTCGCCGAACATATTGTAAAGTACGTTCAGGTAATGATGTTCTTTGAGAGAATACTAATTTGAATTGCAATTAAATTATCTGTTTCCCACAACGGGTGGGTTATGTATTCCAAGCTGTTTAATGATCTTTATTTTTTTTTCTTTTACTCATTCGATCATTAAATTCAGGTAGTCTGGTGAATCTATCAGATTATCTCAATTCAAGAGTTTGACAAAAACTAGGTCAACTCAGTCCAGGAACGGTACTCCAGTTAGTATACCTTGAATGAATTTATACTATACTTAGTCGAAGTTCGAAAAACAAAGGAAGATTCGCCGCACTGGTATACTGATATGATTGATTGACTGCCTATCTAACTCGCTTAAGGCGCGAGTCTTCTTTTCTCTTACTTTTGAATGCTTCCTCTAAATCTCTCAGAGACATTATGGATCAGATTTTTTAAAAACGGGGATTAGAATAATTTTTACTTAGATGAATGGATTTTGTAAGTTGGTTCGGTCATTAAAGTAGAATTGATACTTGAATAAATACACAGTACGAGAGATCTATAAAAGTGCGGCTGTTCTACCGCATACATCCTTCTTCCTAGTACAAAGAAAAAACTACTAGCCTACTCAATGTTAATGGTTTTTAAGTAAAAAAAAATCTGGATATTTGTAAATCTATTCAGCCTATTCTGTTTTAACAGGGAACCTTTTTTTTATCGGTGGGTCTTTCCGGAATAAAAATCCACCGTCCGGCCGGCCGGCAAACCTCACAAGATGAAAATTTTCCAAGTCCCTCTCCTATCATATACACTAGTATAGAGTTAGTATATAATACAAGGAAGGGTCATAGCCTAGTTCAAGTCCAGTGTATACGAGGGGAATGAGCAGTCGCGGGAGATTTGATCCCATTAAAAGTAACTCCTTCAAAAAACTAGATATGCAATACACCGTTGGTGTGGTCCCTTCAATGAGCCAGACATGCAATTCTTCAAAAACCTGGTCCTAGCCTAGTTCAAGTCCAGTACACAGTATGTTAGGCATTAGCTTATTATGATTCTCTCGTTTCCATAGTATTATACTCTTCTAAGTGTTTCTATCATGTGTATAGCTTGGAGGTCGGTGTATCGATAGCCCGATTGAAGTAGCTCCTTCAAATGCAATACTTCATACACCAATAGGTGAGGGCACTTTCAATGAGCCAGATATGTAATTCTTCAAATACAGCACCTTCAATGTACCAGATATGCAACGCTTCAAACACCATAACACTCGATGAAAGACCCTTCCAAAATATCTCTTAAAAGAGGGTCCCTGCCTGTCCTTATTTAACTCCCTTAAAGAACCCGTGAATTTTTTTTGCCTCAATGGTGAAGGAAGAAGTGTGGTTCAGGCACGTGTTCTTGGTCTTATTTCGATTTTATATTACCTAATTTTCCGCCCAACTGGCAATGGACTGTACGATTAATCAAAGAATAAATATTAGGTGTCTATGATATCTCGAGGCAAAAGTTGTAACAATCGTTATTGCTTCGAGAAATGTTGTACCTAAGTTACTTCCGTACGACGAAGAGATTCTTGAGGGATACGTAGAAACTAAAGGTAGCTGAACATTATACACAGTTGTGTGAATTAGTCAAGTCGACAAATGTTATTTCCTCTTGTGAATTCTGTTTTTCGTAGACTCTAGCTGTTCTAACCTGTTAGTGAAAAATCATTCTCAAGGGAGTCGAACATAATTTAATGTGTGGACTCGCATTTCAAGAAATTCATCACACGTGCTTCTTTTTAAAGTTTTGCGTACAGATTTTGAATAAAATTCACTACGTAGGAGTCTTGAGAAAGTTCATGGAAAAAGAAAAAAATATATAGGGAGCGAACGTGACAAATTTACACACGCTAGAGCTACACGAGTAGTCTCAATTCCTATTTCGCGGAACGCCTGATAAAGATAAAGCTGGGAAAACTTTTCATGATGTGAGTTTTGGCAATACGATCTTTCCTGAAAAGAATACCCTTAAGACCGTCCGTTAAAAAGATGTACACGTATAATAGAAGAAAACGAGCTATCGTGAAAAAACGAGGTTGTAACAACGTTAAGTACCTAGGAGAGACGCTATTTAGGAATTTTCTGCTTTACACCTGTTGACGGCATTAAATACAAAAGTGGGGTGTAATCGGTAAACCGAGTAATTATGATGGGACGAGCGAGTATAAAAAATGAAATCTTGAAAATACCTACTAAATGTATGATGTAAATTCATTTTTTGAAAATTCGTCGTTCCAAATACTATGTGAATCCAGCGCTAGAAAATTTCATTGGAAATTAAAAATGAAATCGCAGTCATAAAACATAAAGTAAAGAATCATTAACCTTAGCGAAAGCTATCAAGCACGATTTATTAGATGTTGTTTTCTAGTCATTCATAAAAACGTCACTCTTAAAGAGTGCCAGAACGTCGATAATGCGAACTTTTAGGACCACGTTTTCGAAGTTCTCCCATTTATGCGACGATGCATTCACAACATCCACCTGAGAATGTAAGTTGGACGAAATTACTGCTTCATCCTTAGGTACGTACCAAATAGAGAATTTTTAGGGCTGAAGAATAATCGTGGTACTTTATTTGGTCCGGTGATTTATTATAGAAATTCAAAGGTGGCGTGTGAATATCGTAATATTAATATTATACTGTATGACAAGAATACGAAGTTAGTCGAAATGATGAGTCTCTTTTGTACGGTAAAGCTGAAAGTACGTTAGAACTGGAACTAATAAAAGGACAGACCGTATGATTGAATTTTTGTGAATAGCCACATGAAAATATCAAACCTCTCTTTTTTTTATTACCCGGTATATACGAATTTTACGAAAAGCGAGTGGGTGGAGTTCACATATACTTTTGACTTCACGATGCGGAATATTTCTTGAACACGGTACCTTACTTTCTGATTTTTGTATTTATCTGCAACGTAACTCATTTCTTTTTTCCTTTCCTTGTACCTGACGGATTAAAAGCGTAAATCTAATTTACTGTCGTAGCTAGTCCGAGAGTGTAGCCGTCATATTATGATATTGAAAGTTTTTTTTCTTTCACTTAAATTGAATTTATGATTAAAAATGTAATATCTTCATAGCTGACATGTTCTCGTGTAGCTTGCGTACTTATTTTTTCTAAAATGAAAATCTAAAATTTTCATTTATTGAGTCAGAGTGAACTGAAAAACTTTTCCAATATTGGTATACATTGACTGACAGTAGGCGAATGCAATAAAAGAAATATAAAGCCTTCTCATACGAATGATATATTTGTTTTTTATTTCATATTATGCTGGTTCACAGTAGGTACATCACCCGAGATAATGAAATTTACGTAGAATAAAACCTCTTTAAGAGAAACTTCTGGTCTTGAAATGAAACAGTGAAGAATGAAAGTCCAATAAGTATAACTAGAGTCACCTTTACATGCGATGCTATATTGGGCGAGAAGGATTTTTCTCAAGGGGAGGAACTAGTTGAAGCCATGCTACCATTAATAATTGAGAGAATTTATTCCTAAATTTTGGAACCTCTATTTATACGCCATAATTCTAGTCTCAAAGTAAAAAAAACGCAAGCAGACGAACTCAATAATCGCTACCTACTTTAAAATCCTCTTTTTCTAATTCAGGGAAGAAAACAGACTTCCAAGAAACCCAAATCAATCAAAAAGAGACCAGTCGCACAAACTTCTCTCACCAGGTACCTCTGTTGAAAACAAAACATCTAATCCTGCCTCAGAGTCAGCCGTGCTGACCTCACCCACTCCCATTTTCTCTCGGTAGGCCTTTATTGCACTCGCTAACATCTTGTAAGCCTACGACATTTGTCAAAATTTTACCTTCTTGACAGGCCCAGATTTAGGGGGGGGGCCCAAGGGGCCCAGGGCCCCGGACCTCCACAAATTACCAAATTAGTCACATTTGTTGTAGAGACAGCTGAATAAGAAGCATGACTTAGGTTAAGAGACAGATCAATCCTCCTGGGCCCCAGGGCCACACAATCTTAAATCCGGGCCTGCTTCTAGATGGACTTCAAGACTCTCTACGTAGAGAATCATCTTTTGTATGAATCGATAAAGCGATGCTCATCATAATCCTTCTTCGTGTTTCTCTTGGCCCTCCTAAGTTTGTTATCGGATGACTTAGGTATTTAACTACCCTGCCCGCCTTTTCCGCTGCCATCAAGAAATTGTGTCTCAAGCTCAGCTTTTAATATAACCCGATGCCCAGATACTTGCTCACCTTCTTCATTGTGATTTTGAAACCTTACAGATAGAAGGTGTGGACTGAACTTTCAACGCGCCGTGAGTAAAAATTCATGGATTCTTCAACGGAGTTGAACTTGGGGAGGCAGGGAACCTGTTTTATGGGGTATATTAGAAAAACCTTTCGAGTTATGGCGCTCGAAGCGTTGCAGCTCGTGCTGATTGAAGGGGCGGTATTTGAAGCATTACATATCCAGTCACTTGAGGGAACTGTTTTAATCAGGCTATATACACCGATCTTCTAGCTATAGTCTGTTCACGTTGAGAAAGGGCCAAAAGAATGTAGAAAGTTATGTTATTTAGAAAGTTAGTACAAAACGGTACAAACTTAGACCCTTTCTCGAGTAGCCCTTTCTTAACGTGAACAGATAATACACATATGATATGAAGAGGACTTTAAATACAGTATACTGGTCTTAAACTAGGCTAGGATCTCTTTTAAGTATATGATAGGACGGGACTTGGACAATTTTCGACCTCTGAAGTTTGCCGATTGGTCGGATGACGGAGAGACCCCGCAATAAAACAGGTTCCCTGTTAATTTTGCCTCCATCTTACCTACTGAGAGTCTTAATCTAGTCGACTCAATCCAACCTATCACTGCCTCTGGGCTCGGTTTACCCTACCCTTCACCGCGACAGTTATTTCAGCAGTCCATACCACCAGTGTGTGATTCGCATAACAAGGAAGTTTAATGTCTGGTGGTAGCATATGCACCTTGAAGATCACGTTTAATGCGACGCATCAAAAGAGCGGCCCAGGAAACGAACCTTGTGGTATCCCACAAGTAACTGAGGGCCATATTGAACCAGCAGATGTCTCTGCTTGGATTTCTCGATAGTTGCAGCTGATCATCTTGAGCAGATATGCAGGCACTTATGCATCCAAAAGGGCTTCCAATATCCTCTCTAATGGAATTGAGTTGAACGCATTTCTTATTTCCAGGCTGACGGATGCTCAAAACTGACGCGTAGCTAACACTGACATAGCTATCCTTTTCAGCGTTTTTAACAGGGAACCTGTTTTATCGGGGGGTAAACTGAAGGAAAATGACGGGCGCCGGGCGCCGGGCGCCGTCCGGCAAGAAAAAGGGACTTGGAAAAATTTTGATGAAGTGATAGGAGGGGGACTTATCCTCTCTGCTTCATGCAGTATATTATACTAGGTTTATACTACGTATTATACTAGGCGTATACTAGGTCCAAGCCTCCTTTATACTAGGTCTCTCTGCTTCATGCAGTATACGTATTATACTAGGCGTATACTAGGTCCAATCTTCCTTTATACTAGGTTTAGGCATCCTTCATACCATAAGCTTACAAGATCTTTATAATAACTTATAGTAGCAGTTTGTCCTAGCTCTGTACTAGGTCTTAGGCTTCCTTTATACTACAGTATTAGTGGTTTTACTAGCTCTGTGACGTCATCAGATAGTGATGGCACGATGATAGTGACGTCACAGATCCCCATCGTGACGTCACCAGATCGTAACGTCGTGTGACGTCATCAGATTATGACGTCATCAAATCGTGACGTCATCAGATCTCCGAACTGATAACAGGATAGGCCTACCGGGGGTACCACACAGGCTGTAAAAATAAATAGCAGGAAACCTGTTGCATGGGGGCAAGCTGTAACATTTAGTAAATCAAGGTGGTGAGGAACAAAGTTCACGCTACTTGAGACGACAAAAAGCAAAAAATGACACTCACATGATTACTCCCATAAAACAGGTTCCCTGTTTGCATCAATAGCCACAGTCAATGAAGGTAATTCCGAGCAGCTAAGTGTGTGGGCTGCGAGTTTTTATTTAGATAAATTTCACTTTTGCCTCTGATAATGTAGGTCGTCACCTACGAAACGTCAGGCATTTTCGCGTTATTTTTGTTTTCTGTGGACGGCAGTGCCGTAAAATTTATCTAAATAAAAACGTTTTAAATTCCGTCCTCTCAAGCAATTTCTTACTTTTCAGCCTAATTCTAGCATCTGATTGACAGCGTCCAGTTTCAAAACTGCCCTAACTACCTTGAGATTACCTGTCTCTCGAATCCATTGGCTATCACTCTCTCTAAGAGTTTGCTCACGTCGTCTAGCAGACAAAGTGGTTGATAAAGGGAGGGCAGGCCAAGTGGTTTATTCTTCTTATCGATCAACGCTTGCCTGACTCACCTAGGGAACAGTCCCTCAGTAACTGCCATATTGAATGTATCAACAAACAAAGCTAGGTCAAATAAATTTATTGCGTAAATTCGGGATCTTATCCGGTCCCAAAACCTTCCAATACTTCCCCCTCCCCCAGTCTATTGACTGCTGCATTCACTTCCAAGGTACCTAGGAGAAATGTACCATCCTCTTTTATTGTTCGTAGCGTTGCCTTTGATGGTGGTTGTTGGGAGAACATGCCGGCATATGGCTCCATTCGGCTCATTGTTGAGAAGCCTTTCAGCTTCTTTAGCACTAACTTGTAGGGCTTGCCGAACGAATCTTTTGTTATTTCTCATTGCTCTTTTCACAACGAACAGTTCAATTATTGTCTTATATCCGCAATTATTTGAATACAATTTTTAATGTTACGGCTCATAATTATACATTTGAGAAGAGTTGTATTGGTAGTCTTGAAATGGGTATGTCTTGAGGCTGAGAGTCTATCTGAAATTAGCGACGCGTAACGAAATTGACGTCACGGGATGATAAAGTCATGAGTGACTTCGACCTAGAACTTTGAAGGCTTACAAAAAATGATTGAGGGGTGTTGGATTTTTTGAAGCATCCAAGAAGATGAAGATTATGTTTCATGTCTTTTCAAAATTTTGCCCAATAAGATATGTTGTGGATAATGCGAGACAAAAATATTTTAGAATTCTAGGCGAAGGCTTTAGAGCGGCACACTCGCTTGATCTGTCTCGCTTCTTGGTCTAGTATAAGTCTACTTTAGTATATTTCAGGCTGATGAGATTACGGGGCCTCGCTCGCTCCGCTCGTTCGTCCTACTTTAGTATGTTTCAGATGTTGTAAGCGGACCAGCATTAACGACTCATGACGTCACCGACCTATGACGTCACCGACATATGACGTCACCGACCTATGACGTTACCAAACCTATGACGTCAGAAGCTAATAACTTCATAGTGACTCTCAGCGTTTTCTTAGCCTAGTATAAATCTAGCATACGCTTTTTCATTGTATAAGCTAGAAACTACAGAGGTGGAGTGGAGGGATCCTCGGACTCGCAGATTTGAAAATTCCCTTAAGGATGAGACCAGAGCAAAGACATGAAACATGTCAAAATTCAAACTTTTTATGGAAGCTTAAATGACCTATTATACAAGGCTACATCGATGGTGACGTGCACAAAGGATCTAAGTGACATTTTTTATCAAAAATGAGTTAAGGGCAAAAACGGGTCAACAAGCACATGGACTATCGGCCTGCATCGAAAAAGGGGGAAAAAAGTCTACCATTTAGCCCCCAGGGTCAATGTAAAAATGTAGTAAGTGACATGAATCATATTTCTGTCTAACAAATTGTCGTAAGTGAAAAAACACCGCACATACAACAAAATAATCTTGTCACTTACGACAAATGGTTCGTCACAAAGATGTACTTAATACAAATGTCTTCTAGCAGAGTACTCTATTGATTCCTAATGTAGTAAGTGCAGGAAAAATCTACCTGCATGATTAATATCGTATTAGACGGGCCAAATGTCGTAAGTGACTTCAAAATTTAAAAATTAGGTCATAGACTGCCACAAAATTCATGGATTTTTTTTTCTTTTTGGAGACACATTCTTCATAGTTTGCTAGACTCAACCCCCAATTTTCAAATAATTCCAAGCAATATTGTAGTGAGCAGGGCAAATGAAAGTTCCAAAAATTTTCGAATCGCTCTCCTGGAAAATATTGTTTTTGTCACTTAGATCCTTTGTGCACGTCACCATTGACATACGCTTATGTTAGGCTAAGGAAGGTGAGAGGAGGGAGTCCTACTATTGTATAAAAGGCTATAAATCTGTACTATAGTATTTAAAAGTCGATATCTCTCACTAATGCAAAAATCTGAGGTTTGTTTGGTCCCTCCAATGGACTTATATGGAGAAGTTTTGAATTATATTGAAAAATAGACTAACATACGGTATTCATGATTTCGACTACAACACTATTGAGATGTACGGACTCTTCAAAAATACGAGACATTAGTCACGTGACTGTATTTGTACTCTCTACTTCTCTACAACACTTTTTCCAGAATAAGGTTTTTCAGACTCGGAAAAAAAAGCTCTAATTTTTCCCGTAGTTGTTTGTTGTCACGACTCAATAATAATAAATCTGTTCTCAGGAGTCAGGACTTTTGTCCGAAAGTTGTTATTTCATTTTTTGTTACCTGATACGAGTATTTGTAAAGTGGTATTTCGCCCCCGGTTTACTTGGGTAATATCATTGTCAAATAATAAACAGGAAGGAAACACTTCAGCCCGATTAAAACGAACAATCATCCCGGTGAAGTTTCCTGATTCCTATAAGGACCTACGTATGTTTTCTCTAAATCTAACCCTGCAAACAAAGAAAAAAAAAATAATAAACTTATAACGTTCAAGTTCGGAAGAATAAAACCAATATGCATTACTATGCTAGGGAGCTAACGCTAACTCGCTTGGAGATACAAAAAGCCCCTGACATATTTACCTATTTATTTATTTATTTTTTAATAAACGAATAAATGTTCTTACCTTACCCCGCATCTTTCTTCGAGAAGATTGATTATAAAGCAGGAAAACTTCCAGAAGGACGCTCTCGTCTACATTGCACTGTAATAATTGAGACTGCCAGGAGAATACAGGTAATCATGTTTAAGTTCACACGCACATGACGCCAAAACTCTCCTAGCGCTTGTTCGCATTCAACATAGAAAATATCAAAAAATATCGGTCTTTTGCTTTATGAATACTTCTTGAAATATGGTACCAAGCTCTAGAATTAGCTCAAGTTGCGCATATAAAATAATTTTTAGCTTCTTATATCGAGGCATAGGGTCGATATACTCCTCCTCGAACCAAGGACAGTAACATGTATCATTCTCCTTTATTCTGCTGTAAAATTAACAACCAGAAAATACATTACAAAGTAATCGAAAAGGAACTGAACACTGCTCCCTACCACCTTTCTGTAAGCTACAAAATGAGGCAAGTGTAATGAGAATACGATTTCCATACTTAATTTTGTTTCAAAGTTAGGTTTAGTTTGTGTTATGAGCTTAACCGAAACGTACTAAAATTTAGATAGTGAGTCTGACGTGTTCCGTTAATCAATGACTTTCTTCGATAGCGTGTGCAAAATAATCCCCTTCGTTTCGTCACCTGTTGGAGATTTTTCGAAGAATTCTAGAGAGGAAGCCTACGCGTTCAATTTTACCTTATAGCATGTTGACGGAACGAAATTCGCTATAGCACGCCACTTACAGTTTATAACTTTTATACTGTTGATTTAGCTTTCGGGCAAAGTTAAAAGGTTGTGCTGGATAACAAAATGATAAATTTAAGACTCACTTTTTCCAATTTGATCGCGTCTGATTGTTGCGTTAGGACGCGAAATGGAACAATAGATGAGTGGAAAACTTGAGATGGAAATTCTTGTTCGGTGTTTTGAGTAATCATAAAATTAAAAACATTAGCAAAATAGCCTAGGTATTTTAGAATTAAGATTTTCAGTAAATTGGAGAATTTGTCATTAAAAGAAAAAATGTGTTCCTCTTCTTTCAACGATAGGTACGGACCAACTTGTAAGTTCCGCCTAGAAAATGGCAACGTACGACGAGCGTAATCCTTTTTTGCAACTGACATACAAAATTCAGAACTCGTCTTTTCGTAAAGGAAGATATTTCATGCTTTCGAAAACA
Organism: Aspidiotus destructor; assembly: GCA_035079395.1. Lineage (NCBI taxonomy): Eukaryota > Metazoa > Arthropoda > Insecta > Hemiptera > Diaspididae > Aspidiotus > Aspidiotus destructor. Next base: position 39,475,695 of record JAVHKZ010000018.1, on the reverse strand, counting down.
CCTGTCACTTAAGCGTCCCCTTCAAATGAGCGTACAGTTTCCCTTTCCAATGTAGAGCACCATTTTAGTCCCAATTATACCTAATAAAATCTGCAACCCAATATAGGTTAAGACTCTGTGTAGAAGCATCCTGAATAGGGTGAGCGTTTAAACTGTACACGACTGTATTTTGAGAGCGAAATCGTCTCCTTGAACTCGTCGTAAGGATACCATTCATCTTCTTCACCTACAAAATCGGACAACAGCTACGTCGTGCTAAAAATTTTCATATTTGACGAGACAACGAAGGGACTGTATCAACTTTTCACTCCATGCAGCTTTCAGGGAAACTTTCCGCACTCTTTTACAAATGAGCCTCTGTATCACGCGCAAGAATATTTTGGATGTTTTTACGTACTTATAGGTCAGGAATGATAATGGTTTTCTTTTTCAATGTGTAAAGTCACCTCGCGAGAGTGAATATAGTATGAGATTAGAGCAGGTTTGATTGAAAATGAAAGTTCACTTACCTAAATGTCTGTAAAGGATCTTGGAAAATCATGGCTGCTCAAAATTTGAGGAATGGGACTCGTCTCCCTCTCGATCAATGTGAAGGCGCAATGGAAACATAATTATAGGTACCGGTACCTATCTTATATTTGTCAATAAGTATAATAGATGTGATAGGAATCTTTGGTGATTTCAAGCCCAAGAAAATTTTTGTAAGCTTTCATCTCGAAAAAAAAAAGAAAAAAAAAGAAAATTGGGATGGATTATGATAAATGACGAGAGGTATTTGTGGAGTCAATCTAGCCTTAGTCCGTTTCATGGTATAATTTTCAACTGTTCTCATCAGGGCTGCTTCTATTTTTACTCTTTTTTGAACTTTTGTGCGCTACACATCACTCATCGCAGCACCAAGGAAAAGAAGAGAGAAAGAGGAAAGGACCAATAAAAATAGTGCATGTATTGGCTAGAGAAATGGGCAAAAAAAAATATACAGAAACGACGATGCGGGTATGTAGAACATTGTAAATAACCGGATCAATGCACATAAGGCGAACGAGAGCGCAAGAAAAAAGTTGAATTTTTATGATCGCTGTATTGAAAGCCATATGGACGAATTTACAAATTCTTAAAAAACAGAAGATATTTCCAATAGGTATTTTACCTTTTTGATCTCAAGTTTAGTTTTCCTAATTAATTTTTAATCGAGTGAAGGTTTGTAAAATTCGGCGTAAGAATGATAAAATGTGTGCTCGAGAGCTGAAATACGTTTGCGAAGAGCAAACATTCACCGGCTGCAGACACGTACCTAACTATAGCTCCGAAATTGGCCAAGTTTTGCCTGCTTACAATACATTCAATTGTAACTTGTTCAAGAACTTCCATCTGAACGAAAAACCACATACAATAGTTTATCTGTAATTTCCACAGGCTGAAATTACCTACAAGTTTTCGTATGCGGCTACCTGCATGATCACACTCGGTTTAATATATTCAGTCTCTGCATTTACTTATACGCTGAATTTCAACAAGTTACTTCGACAAGTTTCGCTGTTCTGGAGGAATAGTTGCATGAAGAATTTTAAACGTGTAAATCAGTAAATTAAATAACGCTAACCCTCTTCAAACGCAATTACGTACCTGAGTAGTTTAACTTCGACTCTATATAGCTACTGTACCGATGTTTCATCTTCTTGGATGTAGTCGTTTTCTCAGTCTTATATAGGCTAGATAAAGTTGACGTCTCATAGGCCTACCAGTTGAAGTTATGGTTCTCTCTGAGCGTATAAGAATACATACTTACCTGTGCGGTCATTTAATTTGAAATTCGAAGAACATGGAGAGATTTTGGATTGTAAGCTTTTCCTGCTCTCCCCAATTAGCATTGAAACATTGAAACGAAGAAAACGAGGGGAAGAATAGGAAATTTATTATTGTTTTTCATTTCCAAAAGTTTTTCGCAGATGTAAATGGACATTGTCTTGATAGGATTGTAGTCACTTTGCAAATACTATATCTACTGCGTGGAACTCCCACCACCATTGAGGAATATGCAGGTACCCTAGCTGTGATAAATCAGTTATGATGAAGCATAGCCAACCAACAGAAAAGCGTTGATGTATTTAAAAAAACTCAATCAGCGAATTTCAACAATCAGTAACAATTTTTTGGAACCGCCTCCTACTTTTTCTGGAGGAAGAGCTGTTTCTATCAGGTGCGGATTTAGCCGCACATTTTGGAAGGGGCATATTCCATAGTCTGAAAATTTTTTTCCTCGCTTCACTCGTTACCTCGGCCTGTTTCTGGAGGTTTGGAGGGATATTCCCCCCCCCCGTGAATCCACTCCTGTTTTTCTAGGGAAGATAATTTCAAGATATCAGATTCAAGAGGGATGCCAACGTCGAGGTCCAGTTTAGCTCTTTGCTGTACTAAAAATTATTAAGAGAATGATTTTCGATGAAAATTTTTCAGCTAAATAGTTTGTATAACTTCAAAACTTTCAATACTTATCATGCTTCTTCGATATTACCTACGCAGAAAATTATATGTATGTATTTCTTCATCGCTCGTCTTTCGATTACAGCAAGAATCTACGAGGTACATATTCCAATTTTTTTATCCATCGTCGTGTTGAATACGCCAGACATTTTGTACGTAAAATGTACATACTTACCGTATCATTTTATTTCTACTGAGTATTACACAATTTGATGTTGATTCTCTCTTTATGTGATACTTCATTTTATTGATTTGTCATTATTTGCATTTTTGTATTGTACCATGTACCGGTTAGTCGATTTCGTACATGTTTTGAATTGTAAATACCCTATTATTGGGAGCTTTTTCTGTTTCCTAATCTTGAAACAGAGAAGTGAATAACAACTTTTATTTTCACTGCATCCCATAAATGGTTACCGCAGCAATGACTGGCAATTGTCTGCAATAGCACGTAGGTATTACAACGAGGTGGACTAGTTTGATCCTCTAAACAGAGCGCATCCAATTTATCGATATCTGTCAGGCACAATATTCAATATTTTTGAGATGATTCGAGTTAGCTCTCGTTAAAATAAAGGGAAAAAATTATAACCACCATTATTTAAAAGTATACAGTATTAGGAGTTTCTATGAAAATAGTTGTTGACCTATACAATGACGATTAAGAAAAAAAAAAAAAAAAAGGTCAATCAGATATCTACCCTGCTTATTGTCCTCGACCATCTATTGGACGCTTTTTCGTCGACTTCGTTATGTAGTTTCTTGTAGGGATTATTTGACACAGTAGCTTCATATTTTCGTCTCGTTATTCGCTCTTTCTTATTTTGTTGTTCGCAGCTTTCTATTTTATCTTCTTCTTCACAAAGGTTTAAAAAGGACAGTCATGCCAGTCATGCAATTGTCTCTCCTCCCCAGAAGACACTGAAAATGAAAAACTGTGAAAAATTCCCTCAACTGGAAAACCTAAAACACAATTTAGGAAAAACATTAATTTTCCCCCTCTTGTACGCACCAATAATAAGTATAACTTTTACAAGGCGCCTGCTTGGGGCTATTTTGAGAGTTTTGTTGCTTGAAATTGTAGCGCATCAATGTTCATTTTTGTTAAGAAGAGGAATTGGTGTTATCAATTAACTATATTTCATCCTCGATACAGCGCACGCTGTTCTCAATGAAAACTGTTTACTTACCAGGAGATATCTTCAAAAGGCATTATTAAATGGGTAGGTAATCATTTAGAGAGAAGGGAGTGGTCTCCGAGAACGCACAAAATTAGTAACAATATTAATTCTTGTCATCTAGATAAGATGTCTCTTATGGTGTGCCTCAAGCTTAATGAAGCTACAAGTAAATATAATTAATTACCTTTCGGACAATTCCGGTATTAAGAAAAGAAGGAGGGCGGGATGTCTACGACTACCTACTTTCTGAAATGAGAATGTAAATTGTTGTCGTGTCGAAAAGATTGCGATCGTGAACACCCAAACGGATTATAATAAAGGATATTTTTATATTGGTATAGCCTTTCGCAAATTGTCTGAAAGGAGGAAAAAAAGAATGTAACGTATTTTATTTTTAAATTCATAGAAAAAAATTTATTCCTCGATATTCGGAGTGGAGCAACATGGTTTAAAGGGTGTGGATAATAGTTTTCTTCGAAACGACGTGTCATAATAACACGAACACGACACTGTTAAAAACTCAATTCATGTCATCCTATTACGCTGCGTGGGAGAAAGAGGCCATTAACACCCTCATTGCTCCACTCCGAAAATTTCGGAATACATTTTTTTTTTTCTGTATTTTCGAAGACGCACTTTATTTCTCTGAAATATCTTCCGGAAACGGATAGCTTATTTTTGTTCGGCCAGAACTCCTCAAAGAAGAAATTTTAAACGCCTCGAAGAAATTCGATGATATGAAGAGAAAGATAACTGTTTTTCATAGGACAGACGTAGGACACTAGTGTTGGCCTCCTTTACCACGGATATTATACATAAATCCAACTTGATCATATTAATTAGCACTTCTATCTTACAGAGAATGTATTTACCTACACTTATAAGTACTTTCTTATTTTCGTTATTAAAAACCATTCAATTAAGAACACAAAACATACGAGTAAAAGCCTTATTGAAAAATGTTTTCATGATATGGATTGAGATATCTTGATCATGTGTGCACGTAATAATCAGGAGAAAAAGCTACAAAGTTTTAGTCCAATTGGGGAATGCCCAAAAAGGGTTCATTCTTATTGCTTTAGGAGTCGGCGCTGACAAATATTTTGAGCTACCTACCTAAGCAACTAATCAATACCGGTACGTCAATTTTGAAAAATATTTTACCAATTTTCAAAGATACTTTGCGTGTTGCGTTTACTGGTTGCTTGCTAATGGGCCGATTTCCTTTGATGTCACAAGGCATGCCTTATGGTTGCATTTGCATTCTGAGTGAACAACAAAAATATGAACTACTTTTTCCCTTATTTTAATTAACACAAAAATAACGTTTGGTTGCTCTCCAATGCTACTTTTGAGATACAGAAAAACAACGGAATTGCTCTAGCTTGAAAGATTGGTGACAAATCTCATTAGTAAGATCTTTTAAACCTTCTATTTTCCAACTAACAATTGTCTAAAGAACCACTTCTTTTCTCAGAGGAATTCACATGTAAAATCTGTTGTTTACATTTTGCTTTGGAGCCAGGGGAAAGTGGAACTGTAGCGTAGCAAGAGCAAGTCAACAGTCTTATGTGACGTCATTGAGAAATTGATCTATTGTTAAACACATCCAGTGATGCGCTATCTTGTGGCAAGGGCAAAGCGCGGTGCATTACCACTCTTTGTTCCTTGTCTGACTTTTTATTTTTAAACGTTTATGACTCGCTTTGTAGTTGATCAATCCTAACAAAACTAGGCTCAAAAAATCAAGAATCGATCACTCTTTCAATAAACGCGATTCCAGTTGATCTTGCGTGATTGACTGTGACCTATCGTGACCAGTCACAATAAGATGAATGAACCCTGAATGTATAGGTCATATGAAATTATTCCAATGCTAAGCTCCTGGTCTGGTTCTTGTTATCTCTATTCTCAGAGAGAATTAAGATTCAGATATAACTGACCTTTCTTGACCAATTGTGCTTCAGTCAACAACGAGCATAATAAATGTCCTAAAATGTCCATTTATGACTATAAGTTCTCAACAATTGAATTTGGCGGGGAGTGGAATTACTGTGTTTTCACCATTGTGACCCAATAGGAAAATGGTGTTGAGGAACATATTTTCTTAGTCAAAAGCGTGCGTGACCGTGACCAATTGTGACCAGTTACGATAAAAATAAATGACCGTCATTTATCTAACCCTGCACTCAGCCAATATTTTTTTTTGTTGTGACAAGTTTTCAACCATGTTGTGGAATCAATTAAACCTGTAGGGAGACCTGGTCTCCCTATAGTCCTATTGCCAAACACTCACACACACACATATCATGCAAGTATAATGCACTTGTGTTTTGTCTATATAATTGGAACAATATAAAGCATCTCTTCTTCTAGAGTTACTCGGTTATTAATCTACTTCCGTTGTTGTGAATTGTGATCACTACAAACCTACCTATTTTAAGGACGCGGAGACGCCACGCCATGGTTATTCTCTGCTGTACGAAGATAAGCTGACGCAAAGTGCAAACACAACAATCATGGAAACGTATCAATAAGTATAGGAATGGAGCGATATTTTGATATCAATACTTCCCATGAAAAGGTAAACAATTTATTCTTTTACATGGATTTTCCATGAGAAAAAAGCAGTATTCATTTTCAAGATACTTACCTTGGGAATGACAATTAAATAAATAAGAACATTGATATAGGTACGTAAATATCAAGACGAGACTTTAGGCTTTCTTTCAAGCCATTTGTTAGCTGCCTATGTTTCTGTATTGGGGGAGAAAATTCAAAATGTAACTGACTAAAGTGAGAGTGAGAATAATGACAAAATCTTATCAGTTGTGAATGTATCTGGAAAAAGGACATTTGTTTCATAGGATGTATCTATGATGAATGGACGCGCTCTTTCTCCGGATACATCTGCAACTGATAACATGAGAGCCCTATAATAACATGCGCGAGGACATGGGCCGCCATGTTTAGTTTGTTACATCGTCATCATCTTATTTTTGAATTTCCCTATCCCAGTTAGGTACTGATAGAAATTTATATGGATAATTTAACTAATGTGCCAATCTAAAAATCAAAACTCTACACCAATAAAAGCCTAAAAGGAATGCAAAAACACTGTTAATCTCCACCTAGGCTATACTGTATAGGGAGCCCGCAGGGAACTGTAACACGGCCTGACTGTAAGGATAAATAATGATGTATACCGACTAAATTTATGGCAACCCATGTCCTCACTTGTTATTATAGGACTCTAATAATATTTCATCATTATTCTCAGTATCATTTTGAATTTTCTTGCTAAATACAAAACATACCTACGCAGCTGGTTAATGGCTTGAAACTTGAAAGAAAATTTGAACTAGAGCCCCATAATAACAATTAGTGAGGAAATGGGCCGCCATATAGTCGTTAGATCGTCATTATCTTTGAATTCCAGTTAACGCGCTGGAGGTATTCTCGCTCAATGTAAACAAACATCGCAGGAGGGATGTTCCCAGAAAAATGAAGTGGATGGGAACATCTCGCAATGTTTGTTTACATTGAGCGAGAATACCCCTTGCGCCCTTTCCCAGTCACTGATAACAATTTATCACAATTTGAAAATTGTGAAAGAACAACTCACTTGACTATGGCTCTAGTCTTGGTGATCGACGATCGTTGTTTTGCAATTTTGTATGCACGGTTGTACGCGGCAGTTCTGTTGTTGACCAGGAGGTATTTTGACCTGAGAGCGAACGATTAATTCTTATCGGGTAGTTCTTTGTACTTAGTAATTTGGTGATGAGTATGATGCGATATTTATCTCTTTTGAAAAAAGAGATCATGCAGAATTTGAATTTCAACTGATAATTTTTCTCATTGTAGTCGCACGGCCGTCTTGTAGCCATAATGACTGGCGCTGAAATGTCCGGAACAACAAAGAAAACCAATCAAGGGTATGTGATGGCCATACGTAATCTTTAATAACGCTCAAGCATGTTGAAATTAGGGAAACTTGAAATCATTTTATCCTAGAGTATTGCTCCAGTGTTTCACCTCACGATAAGACAAAAACGCAATAGGTATGGATTAAAATCTTAAATTTCCTTTTTTCAAGACTAGCCTGTGTGCTGATCCCTTTTTGTTTCTTTGTTCACATCTTGAACGTTATAATAATGATATGTGCTCAGAAAATTGCCACAAGTAGAAGTATCTACGGAATAATTCATCTGAAATATTCACTCATAACGTAGGTATTCATTGAGGATCGAATGTCTTCACTTGAATACCTACCGGGAATTCTTTTCTACAATTGGTAAACTGACGAGATTCCAAGTTGGGTTCTGATGATGATTTCTGTTTACTTACTTATGGTCGCTGATTATCCAAGTCTACATTGGATTTCGATGAGTTCTCATTCCAAGGTTAGGATACTTGCGAGTTTTCAATAAAAGCATATAATGGATGTAACAAGCGTTAATGTTGGAGTCATGAATATTATATTAATTATAATTTACTATATAGGTAGGCTATACGTTAAACGGATTTTCAAAATAATACGTAGCAGCTAATAAGTGACTGTCGGATTCTCTACTACTTATGTAGCTCGTTTAATTGTTCCTGTTTTGGTATCTGAAAGAAATTTGGACATAGTTTCTTTTTGCCTGTGATCTTGTAGTTGCTCCTATAGTTATGGAGTCTCGCGAGGACACATCAAGATTACAAAGCATTTCTTGTCCATCTTTTTTTGGGATGTGCATCAATGTATTAAGTAGGTATGTCATTATTTAAATTTTAGGTTATGTTCCTCTCAGCTGGTAAGGATGAAGATATAAAAACCTAAATTCGGATTGTTAGTTTTTGATGGAAGGTTATGAAGAAGAGAAATATGTAATACTTGAATTCATTGAAATATTCTCTCGTTTTATTCTGCTCAAAACTGTATACTTCTTACTGTATAATTATGTAGTAACAATCGAACATTCTAGGTGCGAGTTTAGCAGTTTTTTTAGTTATGACCCTGTCTACAGAAACCCACCTTATGCGTTATCACTAATCACTGTTACTGATAACGCATAAGGTTGGTTTCTGTAGACAGGGTCACAATTTTTTGCTAACTTTTCTTTGTGTGACTTAGTTATTTGCATGCGCTATTTCCTCATCATATTTCTTCCCAATCTTGATAAGTGTTTTTAGATTATTTTTTTTGTATGTACCCTGGAAATTAGGAGATATACTGATGTAGGTAATCTTGAAACATACTAGAAACATTGAGCTGGAAAGAATTTCTATGCAATTGGAAATCAGAAAAATAATGTTAGGTACTTCTCTAAATTATGAATATTCAAGCAAAGGTAGAGTACACACGTCATATATCTATTGTTTTTCTCTACTTTGTGTTCAACTTGGTGTGTATTGGTACCTATGAACATTTGACAATCTATCACGTTGTGAGTAGCCTATTCCATATTCTTATTTTTTAACATTGACGGGAATGAATTTTTTTTTTTTGAAGTACCGGTACCCCATACCCTGTATACCTGTATATCTGATAATGAGATTGAAAAATTTAGTTTGTTAGGTACCTATCTCAAGTCATCTAAGTTACATCATCGTATCTTTCTGTATTATACAATCGCGAAATAAATGTTTCTATCCTCTGGAATATAATAATAGGGACCTACATAAAAATGAAAATTTATCTCGTGGGTCCGTGCATTTTAAACGACGGCAAAATTAATAATGCAGTAGGTTACGTTTCAGTTCAAGAAGAAGGTGTAGAAGAAATGGATGCCCTATACCTAATTGTTGTGAACAAATAGCTCAGAGAAGAGAAAAGTTTCTGATTCTTTCCTGAATTTTTGAAGAATGCTCTAATTTCAACGATCGATTTTTCGAGAAGCACGATTTCCAACTTAACTTCTCGAGGTAAATTCGTGGATTGTCAATTGATCCCATTTATTAAATTAATAACTGTTTATTGTTGAGATATATGAGGTTCGCCGGTAATTTAATCAATTTCTGACATATCGTTCCTTTTGCTTCATTTCGGTGCACGATATTGAGGTTAAACTGAAAATACTGGAGAGAGCGGAGCTTTCCTACCACGGTAATCTTTTACGCAAAATATGCACAGATTGTTTATTGTACACGGTATACGGACGTGCTTATGTAAGGGTACACAAAGGTATTTTGCCACAAACAGTGGTGAGAAGTAATAAATTATCCCGGGTAGAGGTGATTGACGACGTTCAAACGGAAATATAATACTAATTTGTGATATATCGTACATTTTAGGTCAAGTTTGTCTCAAAAAGATTCGAACAAACTTTTCTTGGAGAATATTATAATAACTAATGTAGGTATAGGTAGATATAAAAAAAATAATTTTCGAAGAATTACAAATAAAAGAGATGGTGCAAATGAATACATAAATTTTGGAACAGATAGGTATTTCAGAAGATTAAGTACCGCAGTGGGCTTTAAATAGCTAAAGCATCAGAAAAATTCGACAAACGTATTCGATAGTAACGAATTCGAAGAGGAAAACCGAATTTCCTATAGCGAGGCAATTCATAAGATTTTCGTCCTCCGAGATTATAGCATTTCAGCTTCAATTCCAACGAAGTGCTTCCAGATTTAACTCTGCCATCAGTTATACGACAGTATATGTTAGGATTCTGAAAAAGTATTTCAAATGAACGTTTTCGGTGTAGGAGAAATTCATTTTACGTGTTTCAACTTCCTAATTATTCTCTCAGTCTAGATATTTGACAAAAGTACTGTTCAATAAAATCACGATCAGCGCAATACTTATCGTAGTAAATTGGTTCATTGTGCCGTCATTGATAAGAATTCGGTGGGAAAAATAAAAAAAAAAAATACAGATAATACTTTGTTTTTATTTCCGTTGAAAATCTTTATTATTTGGAATAGGCCTAAAACCAATTTTCATTTGTTTACTGTCTCTTTTCCACTTCACTTAATTTGATTACCTCTAGGTATACCTTAAAGCAAGATATTTTCGTCACCCCCTGTGTATGATGTCTGAATAGCTGTATCTTGTAATTTTTGAGATTGATTACAACTGTCTGGATTTCTTGGTATGTATAGCGCTTGTCCACGTTTTCGAAATCCTATCCCAATCCGAAATACACGACTTTATAGTGACTCATCCCATTGCACAATTGCGATAATTTTAATGAACAAAAAACATAACTTTCATCATTTGCGTCGAGAATAGTATCACATCAAAATACCTATAGCCTATCAGTAAATTTATATTTGCTTATAATTTATTCATTCAGCTTTTAGCTATACTGAAGAATCAATATTACATTGAAAAAAGTACATTATAAAAGTGCAGTATAAATAATGTATGACTATTTTTCGTACTTCTTGGACCATAAATATGTATAGACGGGTATCTTTTCAGTGAAATTTCTGAAATATCAGCAACAAAATACTAATTGAAAGTATACATCAGAAAAATCGCATTGAATATCAATTTTGCTTAAATTAAATTTTGACTTTGAAATTTTCTAATGCTTCTGAGCGTGGGGTATCAAATTTGTATCACTGTTCACCATATTGCTTCTTTACAATCCTACTTCTGGACAATTAGCTTGATGATTATGGATGATATGTATGTTAGGAATGTGTACAAAGAAATGTACCTATAATATTAACGCAGGAATCTACCGATTGGAAGTAGAGCGACTCTTTTCTCAAGATTGTTGGATTGTGAAAAATTTTGGTTAGTAAACCTGATCAACATTAAAGCGAAGTTGTTTCTTTTTATAATTCCCATTTTCAGATTCCCTTTCAGCGCTACAAAACCCTTTCCTCCTCTCCCTCTAGCGTCTAATCATCCCTACTTTTGCTAATCTTTTTTAATCAATTCTCCTCTTCCTCTTGAAATTACTTTTTTTTTTAGATACCATACCCACTAAAATATTTTCACGTAAAATATTTTTTGTTCCGAGAGAAATTTATTTGTTTCAAGGTTTGGCGTGATGACGTACCTGATATTTTCATAAAAAGAATGTAACGCTTAGCCCAATATACCGTGTGCTATACTCGTACTGTTTAAGGAAGGGCTAGATTGGGCTGACTCCCTGTATATAGTTTACCAGTGTCGGCTAATATATATGTTTTTTCCAAGCAAAAAGGAGGTAATCTGGCCTGATTGCGTAGGTTAGTCGTGTAGAATACTGTTCAAGGGTTAAACTAGGCTAAAAACGCAGCTCAAGTAACTATTTGGAGAACGTTAAACTGGGCTTTTGGAGAGAGCTAAACTACACATAAGGTGTGTTGAGATGGAGAGCCGGAAACTAGACGTGGATCATGTATTACTACTATATTAGGCCAAACTAGGCTGAATGCGTAGCCAAACATGAGGTGAAGAATTATTGTTAAAAGTGTATTTGGTCTATCGATTAATGCCAAGAGAGATATTACGGCTTATGTCACCAAGGTTGAGAGTGATGACATCACAAAAGTGCAACGTGTTGTCATAAGGTTAGCGCTGATGACGTCCAAGTTTGGGAGGAGTGATGTCACGGTTTGATGATACCATCAAGGTTTAGATTGAGGACGTCAGAAGAGTGAACATATCTTAAATGACAAAAATTCTCGTCATGCTGGATAGCAAAAGTAAAAATGAAAGCAAGTTGTACCTATCCCTTACCTTTTATGTTTTTACCCAATAAAGAAATTTTAAACAAGCTTCATTCCTTAAAGTCTAAGCTATTGACTCAAAAAATTTCACTCCCCCACCCCCCTCCTTTGTTATACTTATTAATCCATTTTCGATTTTTTTTCGGTTTTTTTTCGATTTTCTTTCTCTTGTTTGGTAGTTTTGTTTTGCCAGGGGACTAGGACATTGCAGTTATTTTGGTTGGATAATGAGAGATAATTTTAAATGCCAGAATTTTGTGATTAAATGCCAAAAAATACTTGAAAAAACACCACAAAAATAAGCGCGTGTGACCAACAGCTAAAACAGCATAGCAAAATTTCTCGGCTGGTGTTCACACTGCCCTAAGGTTCCATAGCTTGTTGTCATGAACACAGTTATGTTGTTAGAGCCCTATAATGTTGTCCCTCTCCTGTGGTCTTTTCCCAGTGCTACCACCATAAACAAACTCCAAATACCCGGCCCTACTAAAAGGATGCATGGAGAGCGGGCCGACCCTGAAAACATTCTTGATCGACCGCCCGTCAACTATTTTATTTTCACGTACTAGTAATATATACGTATACCTATAATAAAAGAACCATACACCGAGTACGAAGCTTAATTCTTGTTAATTAAATGTACCTATTTAAATCCTTCGCACGCGTATGGTACTAAATATCTGAATCAATTCTTTTGAAATTCAATTTCTTTGCATTGGCACTAGATAGCGCTTTTATGAATGGAACTGACGATGTTATGTTGGTGTTCTGTTACACAGAGTAAACGTGAAAGACTGTATGTTTTTAACGAAGTATTTCATCGCCTCCATTCGACGTATCCATGCATAATTTTGCAAAATGCAGGGATCATGAATTATTTTCACGATGCAAAGAGTATTCTGTAGATTAATTCACTTTACGCATTCATCAAACACATGAGAGTAATTTTTCTGGCTATAGTTATGCAAATGGAAACCTTTTGGTACTTATTCAATTTTATTTGTTATGCATTTTCTTTTGAAAAGTACATTTCCATGCAAAAAAAAGCATTCGACTAATTTCCCTCGAAACCGCTTAAAATATGATGAGTATGAGCCTAGGTATCGTGTACTTGATGTTCATTTGTGTGTTAACGTAGGTACCATATTTTGTGTTCTTTTGTAAAGAAGAGCATCATTTATTCATTTGGGGTTTGCTAAATATAACATTGATAACGACCGCGGCTTTGCATGCGTGGTCTATACGAACGTGGTCGCATTATTTAGTCAATAGCAAAAGCCACTCTAGAATTCGAGTCGCATCGTATTCAAGAAATGTGTCGTCTAACTAGCAATTGGACATGCGGCAAAGCTCTTATTACTGTCGCCAAATATAAAGTACGTTCTGAGTAAGAGGCGTCAAACTAAAAATTTGTATTCCCCTCCCAAACAAACGTAAAATAAAAGAAGATAGAAGAAAATACGCTACACGCAAAATGTGTACTGCGTAATAGGTATATTAAAATAACACGTTATTTTTTTCTCTCGAAGGTATCATTAACCTCCTCGGGCGCGGAATGTGATCTCGATTCTTTACTCTTTAAAAAGACGCACTTTTATAAGTACTTTTAGTATTTTTCGTTTTTGCCTTTATTTGTACACGTCTCATACATTCCGTACCGTATGAAATTTACAAAACATACAGAAATACAAACTTTGAGAAGTATTGGGAGGTGAATATATTACGGTGCTTGGTATAGCAGAAGGGAAAAAGAAAAGAAAGAAAGATGGAAAGAAATACCTCGAAGGCTCTGAAAGGATTTTCCCTCGGATGATGTTTTTTCTGATTTTCTTTTATGTAAGCGGCGTCGATTATTGATCGATAATGTAGGAAACATTTTATTCCTAATCAATCCTAAACGAGTGCCTGCGCTTGATTATCGTTTCGGATGTTTGAGCAGTGATTGTACGCACGAGTCACTGAAAATTAAGATCAGGCCAAAAAGCTTGATAATTTCTATAATTCAGTAATTCGAATTGTACAAAACCTAGACTATCAGCTCCAGGATACAGAATAGCTGAATAGCGGAACATGATGCATACAAAATAGCATACTAGGTACGTGGTAGGGACTGAACGAAAAGAACGGAGGATTAAAGGCGAATGAATCTCGAATAGATCGGGGTTTAATTATATTATGACAGGATTATTTATATAGGATAAATAGAGTCTATTGAGAAGGCTTTGAAAAGGTTGCAGAGGAGCTGCAGATATGACCCGGACGAAGGATACTGAGAGGATAAATTAACAGGATTTCATATTGCATACTCATTCTCCTATGTTTATCAATTTGACAGCGTTTCTAATGTACCTGTTCAGCATAAAGAGACAACCAGTATTCTCATGACGAATTGATTTCGATATGCTCAAAGGCGGTATGTCTAAAATACGAACTCTCTTTGTGAAGAAATACCTCAAAACCCTCCTGGAAACTGTGTCCATTAGCAATTAGAAGGTCGAGGAATACCAAATCTCCCACTTCACCCTTCTGCCAGGCTATCTTGTGTTCATCGACTCTAATCTTCAGCTGACGAGCGGTCTCCCCGATATAAACACCCTCACTATCTTTACATTCTAACCTATACACTCCACTATTTTCACCTTCAGGAATTTGATCTTTCAACCTAACAAACAACCCTTTGACAGTAACAGGGTTGTAGAACGCTAGTCGAAAGCCGAATGGGGCGAAGGGCCTGGCCCAATTGGAGAGAAAACTTTCTCCAAAAATGAGAGCCTAATTCATCACTGTTTCTCGCGGCTGATAGTACGGGGTAGGGAGGTAGTAGCGTCCAGGCATTTCCTAGTAATCTTCCTATGCACCAAAGCGTCTATGTCCAAGTGACTCATTTATCGGCCCCGGGAAAAATAATAGGAAGCATGAGATGATGAGAGTTACTTAACAGAATTTTTAAATGATGATCATGAAAATAAATTTCTACTGGAAAAAAATACTGTAGACGAGAAAGGAAAAATTTTCACGACGTATTATAATCCACAAGAAATTAATTGGCGCACGTCATTAGAATAATATACTTATGAAACAATATCATTCCTCTGAAGATGAGCGTGCACAGGAAAAAAAATTCAAAATCCTAACCTTGTTAAAATATCATTTAATTTATTTGATATGGTCCACTAAATAAAAATATTGGAATTAATCACTCATTATTCAAAATAATTATTGTATCATAAATTATTATTGATTAATAAAGAAATTTATTCGTTATAACAAAAATTAATAAATACAGTATAAAAAATAATTCAATTTATGTATCTTATAAATTTCATTGATAAATATATTTTTTTATCAATTTTAATTTTATAAAATCGCATTTTTATATCAATTTTATTTTTATCATTTGAATCCTAATGATAATTTAAAGGGTTTCAGTTAATATTATTGTGAAAACTTTTTTACTGATCCTAATTCAATTTTATAATAATCAATATCGAGGTACAGTAGGTAATAAAGTAAAATAATTTATTTAATTATCTTGTTATCTTTAAAGTGCCTAATTTTAAATTCAATTGAAATGAAAAAAATTATTTTGCATTATGACAATAAAATTCAATTAAATTGGTATAATATTATTTTATAAATGAATAAAAATTTTTTCAAGGTGATTTATTAATAGGCAATTATATAGTATTATATTGTTCAATTTAGTTTTTTTTTTCTTTTTTAATTTAGTATTATAATAATTAATCAATTCATTTATTTAATTAATTTATGAGGTTAAATCAACTACCCTACTGATGGCTAAGAAAAAAATTGACTGCTTCAACAAAACTTAGGAGAGTTACAGTCGCTCCAACAATAGACAGACAGGAACCAGCCAATTCCTGATCACGCATCATCTATCTACTCACTTAGTTTCCCTGTTACAGTTACAAAGTATTTCCGCCCTATATTTTCTCGGGGAAATCTGTTAATGTCTCGTGTATGAGTGATCCTTGTCAATCACTTATAAACTACCAGTAGGTCATTTCTTTTGTTTTCCTGTTCGCAATTTCTCGTGCAACCTTTTAACATGAGACCTGTTTTATCTGTGTGGGGGGGGGGGGGGGGCTTTCCCGAAAAAACGTCCGCCGTCCTTTGGACCTGGAAAATTTTTATGTTTTTCTCCTATCGCCTACAGCTTGGAGGATGAATGAGGGACTTGAAGGTTGAAAATTTTCCAAGTCCCTCTCCTATCACCTATAGCTTGGATCATCACCTATAGTTTGAAGGTCAAAATTCTTCTATGTCACCCATCACGTATCACCTTTAGTTCGGTCGAAAGCCTATCATATATACTATTTTAAAGCTATTATACTACAAGAGGAATCCTAGCCTAGTTCAAGTCCAATATATTGATAGCCTGATTAAAATAGCTCCTTCAAGTAACTAGATAAGCAATACTCCATACACCAATTGGCCTAGCTCCTTCAATGAGCCAGATATACAAAGTTTCAAACGCAATAAGATTCATAAAACAGGTTCCCAACCTCCTCTCATTTAACTTTGTTAAAGAACCTGTGAGTTATTTTTTTCCTGTGCTTTCTTATATTCCCCTAATGTTTTATGGTCAGTAACTCCTTTCTGAAGGCAGTTCGACTCAGAAGAATGTCAGTAAGTCTATGAACTGAACTGTTGAAAGCAGCATATTTGTGGGCAACAGAGCAGAATGACGATCCGTGGACTAAAACATTGGCGGACATGTATTTTTCTAAATCTCAAACTCATGGACCCCGTCTTTTTCGGAGACAAGAAGATCCAAGAAGTTGATCGAGGAGCCTTCAACCAGAAGTGCGCCAAGATAGTCCGCAACACTCCCCTCCACCGTATGAATAACATGGTGAGTGGCGCGATCAAGGGATTGCAGTTTGTAATTACTAAGGTTGACTATGATAATGCGATAGTCGTGATGAAGAAGTCTTCGTATGATTTTAAAATGTATGATATACTTGAGCAGTGTGGAGCAAAAGAGAATGATAGTTTCAGTTTTCCAAACCGTCATCAATAGGAGTACGATTATCATTAAGAGTGAACGTGTGAAAAGAGCCATTCCAACTTTTAACCCCATACCTTCCCTCCTCTATGGTTTACCCAAGGTCCATAGTAAGGATATGCCGATGCAGCCCGTCGTGTCTTCCATCTCTTCTCCTACCTACTCCCTTGCTAAATATTTACATCGTTAGTTCAAATTTCATGTCGAGTTTGAGTCCCCACTCTGTTAAGGGTATGTTTCGCTTGTGAAATCGAGCATTAGGTACCGGAAAATATTTCTCACTCTTCGAGTTTTCAATGGATCTTTCTAATTTTTTGATGTGCTCTTCAGAAAGGTTCAACCCGAGGCAGTATCGAAGCAGAATTTAAAAATTTCATACGTTTTGTATTTCACTTCGGAATCATGAAAAATTCGACTATTTTCAAACGTTTAAAAAAATTTTTGGAGTCAAAATTCGGATTTCTGCTTCTATACCGCCTCAAGTTAAACCCTTATGTACAACATTTCTGATTATCGAAAACATTCGTCGAAAAATGGAGCTTTGAGATATTTTTTTAAAAGTCTTGTCAAATCATTCTTCAAGAGGACTACCCACGCACGTCCAATCAGCGTTGCGTAGTGACTCCTAGTATGCCGAACCTGACAGGGTATTTGGGGCCGTATATGCAACTTATCGTACACCGTTTCGGAGTTCGTCAACGGGCGGAGAACACCATTGAGGATTTTTCTACCCTGGCCAATAGCCTAAAAAATGAGCTCTTCCCTGCAAGCTCGACACTTTGGTCTTTCGACGTCGTAGGCCTCTTCCCTAACATCTCTAAGGCTGTCACTATACAGCGGATGGGTGAATTCCTTGTGAACTTGAACACTCCTCATGGAGATTCGAGTGAGTTTTTTGGATTTATCGAAGTTGTGATGGACACCTAATTTCTGCGAATTGAATCGTAAATTTTAGGAGTCCCTTGAGAAGGGTGGCCTGTAGGCAACTTATTTTTCCTAATGAATAGCCATAATTTAGAATCTCGTATTGATTCGGTTGTTCAACAATCTTGTTAATATAGGTATACATAAAATATCACCCACACATCAGGTTGAAGATGAGGGTAGAATTTCATTTTTATCAAGTTTATAATTTCATTGCTGCATTTTAGCTCCTTTGAATGAGAAAAAGAAAAAAACAAAATTGATTTATACTATTTTTAATTACTTTTCAGTCATTCTTTCGGTTTTCCAAATTGTTTGAAATTATTCTAGACTGGTGCTCTGTTTCATGTGATTAAAAAAAAGAAATGAGAGAGAAAGAAAAAAAGAAAAGGTACACATAGAAATAATATACAAAATAGCACACGCACTTGCCTGACAGCGGAGAACGAGTAAGTTTAACAATGTATGAAATTGCGTGAAGAAAATTAATTTTTCAACTATTCGCATTTGTCTGACCCACAGCGAGTTTAATGTCAACACAACACAGTTATAAATTTTTCTCGTAAAAGTTTCATGCATACAATCAGTTTTATTATCCGAATAATTATAAAGGATTTCGGCTTGAATTATTAATACAAATGCGTGGTTATGATAGGGGGAGAAAGTCCGATTTAGTTTTAAAAATATATTCGAAGTGAGTGCTGAAAATTTCACCTCTAATCAGAGAAATGTAATTCTATAGCTTCAAGTATAGACGAAATGCGTATACACACGATTCCTTTGTATGTTACCATGAATTAGTTTGATTTTTACGCCCAAATACGTCAGTTTTATTTGTGAGTTTCGTCAAAAATGTCTGCCGTTATCTATCTGAATCGAATTAATGTCCATAAAATAGACCAGATTTTACACTTATTTTCAAAGCGGTACGCGCGCGAAAAATTTACGACAGGATTTATTTTACTCCAATTGAGGTATCGTGTGTGTATATCATAGCAGCTACAAAAATATCAAATCATTTTCCTCGCCGAGTATTTGGAAGTTTCTTACTTTTGATTTCGGTTCCAATTTGTTTACGTCGTGAAAATTTCACACAACCAACGCAGGCTTCAACTTTTTTGTTTCTTCATCCAACTTGATAACGCTCCTGTGAAAAAGAAAAAAATACTCACTCTATACCGATAATATAATGGACTCTCTCGCACCGTGTTTTGGAAAGTACTAAAGAATAGATATATTCCGAAAAGTTATTCTACTCGTACATTTAAAGTTTATGATGCTAGAATTTGCGATAACGTCCCCTGAAGTACCACTCGAATCATTCGAAGCTGAAGGTCAGATTGTGGCCAATGGTCACAAGACAAATTTATTACTCGTACTGTTCCTTGAAACTTTTCGTATAATTTTGTTGGTGTGGATGAAAAATTGACGCTTTCTGCCGCGGTGTAATACTTTTCTCCGCGCTGAAAATACCTAGTAATAATCATAGTTTACTTCGTTGTTAAATTGGTGTCGCCTTTAATTGGTCTACTGACTGTTGGCGGCACCACTATAATATAAAAAAAGGGGATCCCTTGAAACGGATCCCCCCTTGAAAAAAAAAAAAAAAAAAAAAATTATGCCTACGAAGGATTACCTCAGGTACGCAAAGAGCGTCATAGTCTAAGATATCGAAGAAAAATTGGATCCGCTATATTGTCAAGTGGGTACCCAATTTCTGATAGAATGAATCTCAATGGGGAAGTTCTTCAAAAATAGAATTTATAGGAGTTTCTCTTCCTTTTTCCCAATGAATGTCGATTGCAAAAACGCCTCTAGAAGGCTTTTCTTTGATCTGTCATTCTGTGATTTAAAGTTTCTGAATCTCCGGAACCTCAGGGCATCTTTTATATAGTTCTATTTTCTTTGAAGTAGAATTTAGTGGTGGTCAGTTGTATTTATTTCCTTCCGTTAGACCCGCCTTCACCGCCAATGTTTCCTCAAGTTATGACCATTCCCTTTCAGGCATTTCCAGAGGATACGTACTCGGACATGCCAGAACATTTGATACCCCTGACAGTAGGCATCTTACTAAACGCGAAATGGCGGAGTGCGTTCTCAGCTTCCAGGATTATCCGCACATGCTGCAGGACTTTCGACAGATGCCGCTGATACTGACACGTTGCCATCTCATGCTCGCAGATCGCCCCCTGGTCCAAAAAAAAAGAAGTGGGATGCCCCCACGCGATTAATGGGACCTCAATCGCCTAACGTTACAGTTGATACTCGGAGAAGTGCTATCACTGGTCAGAGCAGGAAGAAGGAAGATGAAACTTACGCTCTCGTTCGGGTAAGGAGAGGGAATCTGCCTTTGGGGTGTAACACGGCAGGTCTCTCCCCGGAGAGTGTTGAAGTACCATTGGAGTAGTCTGTAAGTAGCCCAGTCTTACTAACAAAGGTACGGAATACGGCACCATCACAGTGGTGCCACGACCGCCTAATTAAACCACGCTGTGCTGTAGGTCGGGACTCTTACAGGGAGAATCAGGTGAAGATAGCAGCGCTACCCAAATAAAGTTGTACCCCTTGAGCTTCTGTATTTTTCCAAGATCTCCGGACCTACGTGGTTGACTCTGACTGAACCCATTTCATCGACTGGAATTTCTGTAGATCTGAGCCTGCGGCAGAGAATGTAACATGTAGGACTATAGCCGATTTTCTTTGGCTTCATATACCGGTCCCTTCGCACGCAGGCCGGTACTTGGTAAAATTTACAATAAATTCTTTCGAACAACCTAACCTAACCTGACTCAGGTTGTTGACATCATCAAAAGTCGGACCTCCCGAAAGCAGTTTATTCTCTTTCCACTACTTTTTCCTCTTTCTCTCAGTCTTCGTACCCTCATGCGAACAGTTGAGTCACTTAAGAAGGTGAGAGTTGAATCTTACAAATCCTCTCCGTCTAGCCTACACTTTCCTATGATAGAGCCTGGAAAAAATTTTCGAACGAAACGCACTTTGAGGATGCACCGCCCTGAAAAAGCAATAATGGGTTCGCCGTTGAAAACTGTTCCAATTCTAAAGAAAAAGAAACGTTTAATCAGTGAGAAGAAGGTGTAAGGAAAATTTTAGATGGATGAGATGTGTGATTAGGATTACATATCTTCAAATTTAAAAAATTTAAAAAGTATCCTTTGTGACGAGTCCTAAGTTTTTCCGAATTTCAAAGACTGCGTACGTCGCTTGCTCATCTAATACTCCATGAGAATGAAAATCTTGAAAATAAGAAATTTGTTTATCCTCTAGTTAGAAATTGAAAAAACCTTCCTCGCTTGTCTGAGATTGAAACATACCACGTCCACTCATTCGTATCTTTCCTATGTGTCTCTTCTTTCCCGCTTCTTGCTTTGAGGAGGGCGGGAAGGTTCATATCGAGAAGTAATTATTGATTTCGGAACTTGTGAAAGCCAAAGATGATTTCAAAATTTATGGAATACTAGATTTAATTAATGCTAACTTCGGGCGTTGTTTTTGTTTCGTTGTTTTTGGTGTACTGCATATTAATTCGAGTATAAACCGAATTAAAATTACACAGATGATGAACCATTTTCAAGATTATGACGACGCAGACCGGGCAACAATAAATTATGCAAGGAATTTACCATGTATTATGTTCTTCTTAAAAGGAAAACTGCGAAATCAAAGTAGGTCAAACATTTCTCGAACATACTGATTATGAATATGCGAAATGAGTACGTAACGGTCATTCTGAACTTACATTCGTAGTTGGCACGTGAAAACTCGAGGGTAAAGTAAGGGTGATAAAGGAGGGGCAAATTTATCATTCACGGAGTGATGATTTAATTTTAATTCGTCAGTGAGGCATGTAAATAGTATAATATTAGGTGAATCAGGCGATGTATACAGCTCGCGAAGAACTAATCAAAATCAACCGCCGGTAGTTTTTTCTTCGAAACTCTGCGCGGGGAGTCTTGAACGTAGTTGAAATTTTAATTTTTTGCTTCTGAAAGATTAATTTGAATGAATCTGTCGGAATTCCTACTGTGGAGCGTATTTTTGTTACTCCAATACGTTAATTTCGGTAGCTCATAAATGCATAGCGCCTATATACATCTATTCGCTGTAATTCTTCAGTCCCGTCTAATAATGGAAAAATTGAAGACAGTCGTGGGGTCCGTATCGCCAGCAGTGTAGTATTCTTTTCTCGTTAGTCTTTATTAGAAGAAATTTTCCTTCCTTTGTGAATCAAAAAATGATCTCGAGTCTCACTATAAACTGGTGCTTAATTTGTTTCTTATCTTGAATAAAATATCCTTTACACGTCTTGTGTGATATTGATGACTCTAGTTTTATTTTCTGATTCAGAAATTCTGTTGTTGACGTGAAAAGAAACGTGAAGCTTTTTTTGATGTGTTCTGCATCTTTGCTCTACCTTTGAACCGCATCGCTAATTCAAACGTTTTTTAGGTCTCTATCCCCGACAAGATTAGACATGACGATATTTTCGATGCCTCACAAAATGGAGCTCTTTTTGTTTAATATTAGTATGCTGTACAGCATTAACCTAAATTTATCATGCATGTAATTACTCAACGTCTGGCCTACGGGCTAACATATGACCAGGACAAAACCTACATGACAGATAGAGACCATAATATTAATATTTAGGTGAAACTAAGTATTGATGAGATCGAGCGGGTGTAAGCGGCAAAGTCATCAGGTGTCATTACTGTCGTTTGAAAGCTGGATAGCGTTTCGGTTAGTATGTTGATGAAGGCGCTCGCCCTCCTCTTGGTTATGTCGCGAACGGTCTGTAGATGTAGTGTTGGATGCGTACCAGGGAGCTCTGGGAATGGCTCGCATGAATTTGTTTTGAAAGCGTTCGATGATTTGGAGTTTCGGGTAGTGACCCATATCTCATAGTCATCAGCCCACGCGGGCAGAAAGATCGAGATGTACATCAGCCGCTTGTTGGCAAGACTTAGCTGTGATTGATATCCTGTTAGCCAGGAGAACTTCCTGAATCGGGCTTCAAGAAATTTCCGCTTGCTTTTTAAATGCTCCTCCCAATTTGACTTGGAGTCCAGATGAAGCCTTAGGTAGCGGGTCTGATTGACTACTGGTATCGGAGCTCTGTGTTTAATATCGTTGGCTAGTAACTGTGTGGGCGAAGAGCAAAGTCCTCTCTAACGGACTGTCTTTCGTTTGCGAGAATTTTACCTTTTTTTGTCCAAGCCTCCACTTGCTCCGCTGTACATTGCAGACTAGGAGGTATCGCATATCGTGAGCAATGATAGCAGCGTCATCAGCAAAGCGCCGTATTTACTCTCTTCATCACAGGAAATTCCGCTGTGTACAGAGGACTCTTGCCTGGGGGACGCCGGCTGGTATGTTGTATAGGTGATGAGGAGGCTTATCTGACGTGGATTCTGAAGATTCGATCACTCAGGTATGATTGAATGATTAAACACATACCCGTTGAGAAGGAGGCCTGTAATTTACGAAGAAAGTCTCTATATGCCATATCTATCAAAGGCATAACTTATGCCCCGGAAAATTCTCGGTACAAATTTTTTGTTTTCCAGTGCTCGAGTACTGTTGTTAACTATTCGGTGGATTTGCTCGATGGTTGAGTATTTTTTGCGAAAACCGAACGGAATTGAGGGAAGTAGGACCTTCTCAGCTATGAATGATTTCATCTTACTCAGGATGATTTTCTCAAAAATTTTGGTGATCACTGATAGGAGTGCGAGAGGTCGGTAAAACGTTGGATCCACTGGCGGTCGCGATAATTTTATACGAAATGTAGCCTGTCTCAGAAGGAAGTAGCAAAATCTTGGCTTGATTCACAGACTTGGAAAAGTTTCGGCTTCGAAAATAAATGATGGGACTTGGTTACCAAAGAGGAAAAAGATAGCATTTCGGTGCAGTTCCGGTGCCTTTTGTGAATCTAATATCTAAACCCGTATCACGCATCGTTAGAGACTTGATAAAGAAATTTTTTAAAAATCATCAGCCTGATTGAAATGAAAATATCTTCCAATAATTTCATCGTTGAACTGTCTCCAAACATGGACCGACCTTTGCGAAAGTGTACTTCTTGTTTTAAAAAAAGCTCACTTTTACGGGAAAAAAAGTTACTTTGATGAAAGATATTATGTCCGTACGTGCTGAGTAGCCTACGAAGGCTCACAAGTCATCTTGGCTCACTCTGATTCATAGCGAAAATAATCTCTGATAGTCCAAAAATTTCACGAAAATACTACCATGTACGTACGTGCTGAGATAACAAATATAATACATATCATACGGACTACAAAGACTTAACAATAGATTATCGTCATCACCTGAATCTTAGGAAAGATAGCTTTCTAATCGGCTGAATATGAACGTGCTGGAGCATAACATTCATACCTTCGTCGAACGTTGTGCCGTGTGCCTGTTTGAAACTTACTCGAGTCGATTTGTGCGTCTCTCTTCTTAGTGCTTGCCTATCTTATTATTCTTGAGTTTCGGTGTGGCTAACGCAAGGTAAGATTTTGTTCAGTTCCATTTTAATAATTAGAGGAATTGTTACCTACTAAACATCAATATCTGTATATTTTGGACTCTTAGAATCATAATATTGATTCATTTGTGATGCGCTCTGCGATAAGGGATACTAAGTCGCATGGTGAGAGCTCCCCGTATGAAACTGGCCTATGTTACTCCAGTATATGATTGTGTACCCTAGAGACTGTCATCATTGACTTCGATTATCCTTCAACCAAACATTTTAAACAACTTCCTTCGTGTAAAATGGAGTTCACAAGAAGGGCCAGTTTTACACCGGAAGTTGTCACTATGCGACTTAAAGTCCCTTATCGCAGAGCGCATCATATTTATTGAATTATTTACACTCGTGGTCCAAAACTCTGAGCCTCACACGACAAGGGACGATGGCTTGTTATAATTTGATCTAGGTTCTTAGGTAACTGCATATATACTTTTATTAGTCCATATGGGCGGGAGGCCCGCCATCCGTTTAGTTACTGGGGGTCATCAGAGAAATTTGGTCCGCCTACGGGGCAAAACGTCGAAAAGCGTTGGGGGTCATATAGGGAATTCTCTATTAAGGGACTTGAAAAAAATTCGAGCTCTTTTATACATCAACATCAGTAGAGCTCTTCTATACCCTTTATTGGTTAGTATAGGGACTTGAAAAAATTTTAAGAGTTTCTATACCCATCTCATACTTCTCTATGAGCTTGTATAGACGGACTTAGAGAATTTCAGGCTCTTCTATATTCCTCTATTGGCTAGTATAGTGACTTAGAAAAATTTTGAGCTCTTCTATGGGCTTTTTTTTTGTCATTAGTGGAATTCGGAAAAATAAAGAATGCGTAATTTATTTCCTTTGTAGCACGCTGTAAAATTTTTATTAGAAGTAATGCTGACTATCATTTCTGACCGATTGGGATACATTATTTTCGATGATTGTTGTTTTTGTAAAAACGTATCCTCTTTGTACACTTTGTTATTTGTAATGCATAAATTTGATCAAAAATTTTACATATTACTAAAATTAAAGTTCAGTTTCGGATCTTCGCTAACTTCAACCGTTTCACAATTTTGATAAAACACATTTTAACATCTATATCGTAATTTATCGCATTTTTCGTTATTTTTAAACCGTTAATTTTGAGTGTCACGATGGCATGAAAATTTTTCGATGGTAATAATGAAGTCCATTCCTTCTTGTCCAAACTCCCGTTTTCATTGATTTGATACAATGGGATGAAAATTCGACTGTTTCTTTCTCGAGTCGTTGGAATTCTGACTGCGAATGTACCTGCTCTTCCGTCTTCCAAAAATCGCGATTCTGTTTTATGCTTCGATTTGTCTAAATTTTCCAAGAATAGAAACATACCTGTTTCTAAATCTTCTATGAAAAACTACAGAACTTAGAAAAATAAGCTACCGGTATTTACTTCAAATTGAATGAATATGCCTTTCACTTTTTTCCGAATTTACAGTCACGCTCTTCAACTCTAATAATCTATCAGTTGCGGGTCTCCCGCAACTCTTGCTCCGTAAGCAAGAGCCTGTAAGTTTTTTTCTTGTTCTCGCTCTCTTCTTCCTTATCGGGGCCCTCTTATGGGCCCCATGTTTGGTGGTGCTGGTAAATGATGATGTAGCAGCAGTATTGGGGATGATACGCATGTATAAGAGAGATCTCAAAGTGGCTCTACATCTGCTACGCCCATTTCCCGTTCATTTTCTTCTTCTTTACCTTACGTTGGAAAATTTAGATACACGTTCCATGCCTCTGTTGTTCCAAGATTACTTCGAGTTAGTTCTTTATCCTCCCTGATCTCACGAAGAGACAGTTTTAACTCACTCCGCTCACATCTCCACGTCGCGCCTTTGGATAAGGGTTGCGATGATGACAGTGTAAAGACGACTGTTGCTCATCACAAGCCATTTTGGGTAGTAATTAAAGGTTGATAAGTGCGGAAGTTTACGATAAGGATAAACGATTAATTATGACGAAAAAATCTCCTGGCCCAAACCGGGAATCAAACCCACAACCTTTGATGTAATCTTGGAACCTGATAGCGTATAGTGGTTTTTGCACTCGTCATGAAAACGAGAGGTCACACTCCGAGATTTTTCGTCATAATTCCTCTTCTATCTTTTTCTTTTTGTGTAGTAATCGTTGAAGCACCCATGATAGCTCATCGTTTGTGTAAGATGAAAATTCAGCTGGCCATGTTCTCGATTCGTTCATTTAGTAAGATCACGCACTAGCATGGAGGTCCACGCACCCTTTCCCATCTTGGTCACTTGGCAAGCAAGATGTGTCTAACCTCCTGCTCGACCCGCAATGCTTGTTGACTGATCCTTTCTTCTTCGCATCGAACACCGCTGCAGATCAATTAGCGGTTAACGTTCTATTGCTCAAGGAACATCCGTGCGATAGGCACTAATGCGCAGCTCTTCATTAGATTTCTTCCCTTTCTCTTCTTCTGTGCGCAATTTTCATGAAGTCGTCCCTCACCGGGATTCCATTAGGTAGGAATGACGTTGCTACCCTCGTAAGTAGTCTCCTTCTATTTTCCGTCGCTCCACTTTGGTTCAGAATTCGCCACCCAGGGAGTTTTCCATGTCTTTTTCTTAGAATATTGGCGGTAGCTGGGTTTGCTATTGAGCCAAAGCCTCGGCTATTGTAGAATTTTCCCAGTATGATCAAAGGTGAGTGATCTTTCGACGGGTCGTGAGCAATAGTGTCGACCGAAATATAACCACCAGAAGTATTATGTATATGTGGAGAGAATTGATCTACTGGAGATCTACTCGTGAAGTGGTGTGGGACAAAATTCAACTACTGCTTCATTCTCAATATAACAACACTCTGACTTCTTGAATAAAATATCCGAATAAATGCCACTTTAAATTAAAATCCGTACATCCCGTAGAAAAGGTTTCCTGCTCGCCTTAATTAATGTGCTTCATGAGTGAGAACCCGCGAGCTGCGAGTGTCTCATCAAAAGTGTATACTCATTCAACTTTGTTGAACAAATTCACTTTTCTGAAAACTCTCTCGAATCAATGTACAATTAGATACGTTCATCGATTTTCCTGTTTCACTCCTGAAATTGTTTTTCTGTAAAAATAGAATAACGAATTACTTATATGAAATACCAAAAGCAAGTTACAGAGAGTGAACATTAGTTTTTAGAGCTGACGTAGGTATAAGCTTTTAAGTAATTACGAATGGTATTTGTACCTTGACGAGTGACGCACGACCGATGTAAGTGGTCGAGGTTGAAAAGTGCTTTCAAGCTCTACACGAGCTTCGAATAGTAGGGGTTGAAAATTAAGCAGCGGAAAGTAATAATGATTATCAGTGATGATGCACAAAGAATTAATAATAATGCCGTACAATAATGTTAATCATCCTGCTATAACACAAGAAATTCAATACCTACATAGTTATTGGATCGTCCGAGAACTAAGACGAGTGTTGATTTAGTTTTCATGATGTTTTTCTTCCAAGCCGCATTATGGTGGTGTCCTTTCTCCCTGCAATAGTAATTTTGAGAATTCTTTCTTTTCATCGTTTCGTACGCCTTAACCTCAAAATTAAGTGAACAATTTCAACAAGAAAATCTCTTGATATTCAATAACATGAAAACTTTATTTTTGTACATTATTGATCGGACAGTTCACAGTTAGCGAGAACCAGTATGATGTGGACGTTGGTAAATGTAGGTAATAATCTTGACGCTTCTCTTCCTTCTATTAGGGTACCTAGTATAGGAAATTCCAATATGCCCTCTATGTTCTCGAAGGGGGTTTCATGGAATCTAGAATCATATTTATATCAAATTTGCTTCGTAAACTCTCATTTGGGTTTTGAATTTTCTATTTTATCAATGAAACGAAATAAAATGTATCGCAAGTTTTGCAACTCTTCAATTTTCTTTTGAGTAAATTTTCATTATTTAATTATTCGAAAATTAACGTCAGAACTACATTGTTGTCTATTTCTTTTATAAATGTTTCGAAATAAAAGCTCATTAGAGGAGCACAGATCTAGCCTCACAGTATTTATTCAAACCTTCCTTCCGTCTGAAAATTCTTCTCTCGTGGGAACGCTACCTGTCGTAACGGTTGCCGAAGTCGATCGACTGTAGATAAGATTCTAAAATAAAAAACAATTGTTCATCATTAGGTTCATGAATCGGTAAATGTTTTCGTTGTTTAAAAGTATCATTTGCACTTTTCTCTCCAAATATCGGTACTTGTCTTACCCTATGATAGCGTTTCAGCGGAGTTTCTCCCTAGGATGCTCGTAAAATGTTTCGAATCTAAAATTTTTAGCGAAAGTACATTGCTCTTAAAATGGCTACGCACTCTCTGCCTTTTCATTAGAATCAAAACTTCGTTGATACGATACAATTGTAGTTTCTTTTTTTTTTTCCTTCATCGTACGACAATAATACCAGGCTCCATCCACCTAAGTGTGCGATAACATTTCGTTCAATACATTGCGCATTAGAAATAAAGTAGCCCGAAGTTCATCGTCCCTGACTTGAAAGTTAGAAAATTGTAAATTTTCTTTCTATGTTGTCGGGCAATGTACAACTCGTATGTTGTCTCCTTTTTCAAACTAGGAACTTATTTACAGCTGCGATCTTCCTTTCCCTGAGAAAAACGAATGAGGCCTGTTGGGTCCTTTCTCAACGGTGCACTGTGCTGCTGAATTACGACTTCATCGAGATATTTCTTCGATTACCTAAGATGATGAATTGGTGTCTATTCTCATTTGTAATTCTGATGGAAACACTGAAGTTGGTAGAAATAGTTGTATGAAACGATGCTTTCTGTTCTGACCAGTATCCAAGCCCTGCATCGAGCCAAGATTCGACAAGTTTTCTGATCTTTGAAGTCGAAGCAATAGGCCGTGGCGTGGAATCTTTCTTGGGAAAAAGAATAATCTAGAATTGAGTCCATTCAGATGAAATCCAAATTCGTATGAAGATTTCTATTCAGATTTGAGGAAACAGAGAAAGAGAAGTTGTTATTGTGTTTCGTGCCAGCAAACTGCCGAGTGATAATGCAAAACCGCTAAAAAATATTGATTAATCATCTTCATGAAACAATAAATTGAAAATTGTCTTTCCAAGGACCAAAAGCTTTGTTCAGTTATCGAATGAAAATCGGCATCCCATCAAAATTATTTTTTGCGAGCATTAAGTTACCGGTCATGAAAATACATACCACTTGTATAGTGAATTGTATTATGTGTAAACACATGGCATGTTAATGGCCAAGTTGGGATTCTTATTCACGAAGAAGAAAAAAATATAAAAATAAAAATAAAGCTCTTCCAACAAACAACGATTCTTGTCTCTTGAGTATTTTTGTAGTACAAAATTGTCAGTGAACAACTTTAGGCGTACGTGTACGAGCACTTCAGACTATTTCAGAATTTATCTTAGGAATTACGAGAGTTTGGTTGACAGGGCAATCGGTGTCGCCGAATAGATTGCGTTCCATTCAAGACAATGTGGAAAAGCCGATCCAGACATCCTCCTTGTTACGTGATTAATTTACAACTAAAATAAACGGTGCTGTGGAGGGAAGGGTCCTCATGGGGCGACATCGAGAGGAAAATGAATAATATATATCTTTCTGTTTTTTCTTTGTCTTAGGACCTGGAAAGAAGTATACGTTCCGAATCAGTTATCAACTCAACACTTTGCAGCGAATCGAATTATTTAATACAGAATTTTTTTTGGAGAATTTTCATGATATTACCATGGAAAGATCTGGAAACTAATCTTGGTTCATCTATTATGAGGTTAGTGGGTTAGTTTGTTTTCCATTTTTTTTTTTTTTTTTTTTTCTTTACATATATGTAGATTATGAAGTAGTTTAAATCCATGCCGAATTCCTTTGATTCTCGCGTTGCATGTGCCTGGAGGCCTGATAAAGTGTCACTTTCACCCTGGGTACTTTCACACGCTATTCTTACAAAAATGTTTTTCATTTCTGGAGCAACGCTCTCCGTCTCAGTTAGAATAATCGACTTCTTGTCTGAGGACAACAGCAGGGGTTTATTAGATAGAAACGCTTGCCTTTGAAAGTCCTCCTGCTAAATCGTGATTCTTAGAAGGTGCGAATTTCATCCTAACTCGGAAACTTGAGAAAAATTCTTGAGTTTTACTAGGAAAACGAAACTATGTCGACATCAGAGAGCTATGTGAACCATCAACTGTGGTTCCAAAAGGAGGGGAGATAGAGCTCTATCCTAGTTTGTGGACTTGGAAAAATACGGATTTCCAAGTCAAGCCTATAGAAAAGCGGGCCTGAGGACGTTGAAACATCTTTAGAAAACAAGCGTCGGTATCCCAAGAAAATAACTTTGAAAAATGTTGGATTCTAGGTGAGGAATATGAATATGAAGGTATGGTTTTGATGAAGGAAGGGACTCCAACCTAGTTTGAAACATGGTAAATTAAAGCTCCCGAAAGGTGGTATTTCAATCTAGTCTCGGGTCTTGCAAAAATTCTCAACATGGAACCTGTTGTATGTATAATTTGGCGTCTCATCGATCGGACCCTAACCTATGACAAATATTTTTTCAGTTTTTCCCTTTTTTCCGCTGAAATATTTGACCTTCAAACTCTGTATTTGGTCTATAGGAGAGCTATTCGCAAAACATCCGATAGCTTCATCGAAAAAGTTGAGTAAGGAATAATTTGTTGTATGGGACTGATTGTAAATGAAATTCTGCTGGACAGCGAGACAGTATGCCGATGTTGATAATTTCATTTAAAAGAATGGAGACCCGAAAAATCTACATTTTCGTAGTCTTCTTCTGCCATATTTAGCTCAATATTCGAAATTTTTCAAGACAAACTCTCCTTTTTTTTGCCGTAATTCTAGTCGAAATTTCAAGTTGGAACTTGTTCTAGGATGAGGGAAGGAGTATTTCCGAACATTTTGGTATCTCGCTGTCCAGCAGAAACTCACCTACCCTCATCTGCATACAGATGGAAAAATTTTCTCTTTTTCCTCTGAGGTGGGAGTTAGAACAGTTTCAATTATCACAGGAATGGGATCTAGAAAACTTTCGAATATCGAGTTCCACATAATATGATGGAAAGAGGGCTTTCAAAAACTTTAACAATCTAGAAAGCTGAACATGCAATAATTTCGAATATCGAGTGAAACCGTACGATACTAATTATAATGAAAGTAATAGGGTCTGCAATTGATCCCTCCTTCTCTCTCATTATTTGCTTCTAATCAAGCTTAGTCATATATTCAGCATGCTTTCCTGACTCTTGACGCCATATCCTTATACTGCCAAGCCTTGGCGTTCCGAACTCTCTCCATATTGTCTGGGATATGGATATTGCCTGGTCTCCCAGTACTTAACATAAGGCATGCCAACATGATATGCTTTGTGGTTTGTGCCAAGTATCCGCAAGGGCACTTTGCGGTTCCTCTTATTTTATTCTAGAGAGATAGTCATCGAAGCAGCCATGGCCTGCCCATATTTGCGTCAATTAGAAACTGAGTGTACTTCCTCATTGTGGTCTCCCAATAGTAAACATGAGGCACGCCACATGCTCTGCACTTTCTGGCTTGTATCCGCAAGGGCCTGTCGCGGTTCCTCTTCTTTTAAATCTAGAAAGATAGTCATCAGAGCAGCCATGGTCTGTCCTTGCGTGCGTTCAAGTGTACATCCTCATACGACCAAGGAGTCAGGCGTATTTGCATCGTGCATTGTCCCTCTACGGTTCCAAGCTCTTACTACGATTTGTTGGTCGATGTGTTTTTCAATCATCTTATGGGTACAGTGAAAATTTGCCGTACGAAAATTTGCCAGATATCTGTGATAAAATTTGCCTGTGGAAAGTTTGCCTGTGCGAAAATTCGTCTGAATTAAAAAATTCTGTGAGCGTGCCCCAGAAGACACCACGAAGAGGTCGGCTCATGGTCTTCAAAAATGTGTACTTCTGTCTGCCCGTACAGAGGCGTCGTCATTGTAGGTGTATGTCTTGAAGAAAGGGTAGTCCAAAATGAGTGTCAGCGTTGAGCTGTTATCAAGAATATCAATAGGCTATGTTGTGAGTCACACATCGTAGGTACCCGACAACATCTGCCTCCTTGTCCTACAGATCGACCCGTGTCTGCAGTCTCAAAGCGTAGTCTTTATACTTTCCACGGGATTTTGCTGGTGGTTCTCCCGCCAGCTGCTGCTCGTATCGCGCCTCCGTGGGTACTTGCTCTTTCTTGAGGGCCTTGAAGAGCCGGTACACATTAGCGTGGACAATGTCAACTGTTGCTTCAAAGGCATGATGGCAACCTTCAACTGCGTTATATGTCTCTGGTAGGCTTTGGATAGACCAATCGTTTCGTCTTGTTCACATTTCTTAAGCATTTTTCTATTCAGACAAAATTTCGCCGGGCAAATTTTCTCAGGCAGATTTACCTGTCACCCATCTTATGCAGTCTTCAAGTTTTTCGTATCAGATATCAGGTGTCTCCCATCTCTCGAATTAGTACAGAATTGATATTTTAATATCATATGATCTTGAGAAGGCCAGTGCTAAATATGGGACTGTTCTATAGCTTCGGACAGTATAATACCGGTACGTACCTGCCTATCAGTTTTCCGTACGGACGTGTTAGTTTGAAATTGGTTGGACTCCAGTATGAAGTTAGTTCCTATAAAAGTAGCTGCATGAAACAGCTTACTTGTGTATTAGACAATAAGAGCCCAGCTCAAAACTTTCTCGAGTCCAACAACCGGGGCGCGCAGAATTTCAGATTAGGGTAGAAGTTCAGTAAAAATATGAAACATATCAGAAAATTCTCGCTGGTGATCATGTATCAGGGTGGGTCAGTCTCTGGACCCACTTTAGGGATTTGGAAAAATATGACCTGTTCCAAAATAAGAGTAACTAGCAGCAGAACGAAAATTGTCAGGAGAGCGAAAACTGACTCCAATTGCTACCCCTCAGTGCTGCCAGATCTCGAAAATGAGGATTTTGCTTGAAATACGAATTTCTTGCGCTCAAGGGGAAAGTAACTTTAGACTCTTATACGAGAGATACTTTTCTCCTGGTCGTTATAGTCTGATACTGCTGTCTCTTGTAAATATCAAATCGATTAAGGGAAAAGTACCTCAGCTACTCTTATGAGAGATACCTTTCTCCTGATCGTTATAGTCTGATACTGCTGTCTCTTGTAAATATCAAATTGATCTAGGGAAAAGTACCTCAGCTACTTCTATGAGAGATACCCTTCTCCTGATCGTTATTGATAAATCGGTCGAAATCTGTTTTTAGGTCGTACAAAAAATGACGGATTTGGATTTTTGAATATATCTAACAGCAATGATACCCTTTCTCCGGAACAGGTACTTGATGCTATAATGGCCGTTATCTTGGAACAGGTCACAAATGTTTGAGAGTTACTAAAGCTTTTCGAGGAGGGGGAGCTCGTCGGATTTAGTTTAGAGACTTTGAAAGATCATCATCCTCTTTAACCCACTTTAATGATTTGGAAAAATGTCTGAGTTGCCAAAGATTTTCGAGGAGCAGCCGTGGAACCTATTTAAAAGATTACCTCTTTTCGCTTTCATTAGACGTATTAATTAATTAACTGAGAACAATTTGTTGATGGCTTAAATAAATACTCATAGGTATATTGAAAGAGGGACCTATAAAACAGGTTTCCCGCTCGCCTCAGTTGACGTAGGTATAATGAAAAAGATTCCTTTTCTGTACCTGAATTATGTTTTAGAAATTTTGCGAACACGAAGTCAGTTTTAAGAGAGACGTTAGCGAACTAATTCGAATTTTCCGGATTCGCTTGAATTGTTTTTCTTGAGAACTATTTCAGATTATCGAGAGTGAGAGGAATTCAAACGCGACAAAACTCACTTGGCATTCAAATTCGTTATTTTTTCCTCATTTCTAAAGAAAGATCGGGAGAAAGTATAGCGTTAAAGTTGGAAACAGAAAGAAAGAAAAAAAAAAAAAACTGTGTTGAATTCAGAGTAAAAAATAATCTCAGAATGAAATTTTTAGGATTTGAAATGTAGGTACGTTCCGAAACGTCGTAGAAAAGGTCGAAAACTAATGTGAGTTGCGAGTCACTTATATGCATGGTGCGCACTATTGAAAATGGGTTGATTTAGAATGTTTAACAAAATAAGTATTTAAAATCAACCCGACTATAGATCGATGGCTCATTTACAAACTCGAAGCCTTAAAATTTCGAAACTTGGTCCGTGTACTTCATTAATTTACCTTTTATGTCACGAACACCGGGTTTCGACTTAATCACTGTTCATACGCAAGAAGTTTGGTTAATTTTGCGTTCTTTTTTTTTTCCATTTGTTCAGTTTTGCTGCTTCTTTTTCCTTCGTTACTGTATCAAGTATGTTTTTTTGTTTTTTTTCTCTCTCTCTCTCTCTCTCTCGTTCTCCGTTTTTATCCTTAATTACTCGCTAAAAAGTTCCCTCATGAAACAATAATCTTCTACGTTGTGTGTTTCACTCTGACTAACGCGGGTAGCGGAAAACCTTCCAGACTGGAAAGAGACGAGAGGAGGAGTAAAAGAATACGGTGAAATTGTTCACGTTAATGACACACCGCCCGTTATCATGTCAGTCAAAATCAAGTAGCTTTTCGAGAAAAGTCTATTAAACTTGCATTAAGTGTTGGTTTGTTTCACGCGAAACTAACATCATTCTGTTCTGAAATTTTCCTCACGTAGGCCTGGACGACATTCGCCAGTTATTAAGACATGGCGTCACTTTTAAAAAGCATTGTACGCTAGCTACCTCGATTAAAATCTCATTTACTATTGGTACAGAAAGTTTCTTTTGTTTTTATACGGCATTGCTGACTATCGAAAATGGCTTTCTGGCATTACGACTGCGATGATTCAACTTCTCTCAATTTTTTATCCCCTTAGCAACGGAGTATTGGCGAATTTAAAATTCCGAAAAAGAAGCCGTATTCATAGGAAAACGATCTGCATTAATTTACAGCGCGTAATCTATACGGCAGCTTTGAGCGCTTTACAAACGTGAAAACTTCCACGCACACTGTTGTAAGTTACGAGTTGGAAAGCTGTATTATACCTACAGTATTTGAAAGATCATTTTAGCAGAAACAACGCAATGCGACGCGAACGTACTGTTTTGTAGTAGCACGAATGCGAGTCAGGTTAAATTGTACTTTCTACTTCGGTAAGCTGATAATTTAAAGTTATTATAACTTTCTTTTCGTATCGTAAGTATAGAATTTGATAAAAAATTGTTTCGACACTCTTTATGGAATGAAAAAGGAGCAGTGATGAATTGTCTTATAAATCAAACCATTATACTCGCTTGATTTTTCGTTGAAAAGTATTTATTGTTTATGCTGTATAGATTGAGAGGGACGTATAACCCGAAACAGGAAAGATAATTCACTTTATATGCATACTTTTATGTTGGTGTAAAGAGAATTATTTTCTATTGACAGTGACAAACGAAATTGGATAGAGGTACTCTCTTGAGTTGAAGATTCACTATAGTTTGTTGTATGGTGCAGTGACTTTTTATCCTTTTATTTTTCTCATTAAGATCGAGTCAGTTCTTGTATAGAACTGATACGAAAACGTTTTTCGACTATCTGGTATACCGAAAAACATTAGTGTGCCTTGAGCACTTCTTAAGTATTTTTATCAATCAGTAGAAGATGATCTCGATTTTAATGGAGACGAGATGTGTAGGCTGAGGCATTTTCTTTAACAGGTTAAATATAAGCCCGCAAGACTGCTACGAAAATGTAAACATCTTTTGACGGAATAATGGTCTTCCCAGAAAAATTGAATTTTCGGAGGAGAGAAGGATTTGCAAGGGGCTAAAATGAGGATAAATAACGTGTTACCTTTTGTTAGTTCGTTTATTCATTTTTACCGTAGGAAGTCGCAAACATAGCACGAGAGGAATTTTTTTAAATAAAGAGGAGTTTATT
This sequence comes from Aspidiotus destructor, assembly GCA_035079395.1. Lineage (NCBI taxonomy): Eukaryota > Metazoa > Arthropoda > Insecta > Hemiptera > Diaspididae > Aspidiotus > Aspidiotus destructor. The sequence goes on along the minus strand of JAVHKZ010000018.1, from coordinate 39,438,880 downwards.
ACAGTTGATTTTTCCGGAGTGAGTTCCATGTTTGTGTCATGAGAGTACGGTAGTGGTTTTGATCGAGAAGGTGCAGAAGACATCCGTTATTCTCTTGCTGCCGCTACCAGGTTTGCTGTCATCGTATTGGTCGGTTTGGTTCTTCCTGTCTCGTCCAATAATCATTAAGCGACTCAATCTTTCACTGTCGAACGTGATTACATTGTTCAAGAGACTAGCTTCTCTTCTCCTTGCATTAGCAATCTCCATCAGTTCCCTGAATTTCCTTCTCTTCGCACGGTTTTCCAAGTGTATAACATTCCTTTACCATTGTGTTGATTCTCATTACAGTGCAGTGTTTGCCGAACCGTTACTTGCCGTCTTCTTTGTCCCTTGATTTTTTGTGCATTCTTCTGGTTTTGAGATTTCTCCCAGTCTCATCAATGTAGATGTCTTCGCACTGTTTGCAACTGAGCTTGTAGACTCCGCTCAAGCTTCCCTCATTATTTTCCTCCTTCTGCCGTTTGTTATTATGAATGTCTTTATTGGGGGATAGCCTGTTTGCGTTCTGAAGAATACCACCTCGTGAATTATCAGTATATTGATTGCGTTACGGATATGTGATGGATAATTTTTGCGGATTATTAAGGTCCCGATAGCGTCTTAGATATCTGATGATTCGATGCGTAGCATATTGTATTCATGAAGGTAAATGGACTCGGCTATATTACTGAGAATAAACTGGTGCATAATCATGAACGTGAGTTAGTACAGAAGATGCAGTGTCAGGAAGTCCAAAATGCTGTAAAAAGGAAGGCGCTAGAGTCTAGACGATAAATGTGAGCGTCCTCAGAAGTTGATGTTAAAATGTATGAAGAAACTCTCTGTCGGTACAGAATTGCTTGATGAAACCGATGAACTTTGTATCCGGAAGACAATTTATGGCTCACGGCAAAACGTTCTGCCAACTCAGCCACAAAATGTGGACGAAGTGCATCACTTCTTCCATCAGCCGCCGTAGAAGAGTATACATTGATCCGTCTTTCATTTTGGAGAATGACCGTGTGCGTAATATTGTCATATTTTTTTCGTCGGTTAATCTGAAAGCACCCTCCCGGAGTAGTGCATGGCTCGTAGACAGTACATTGAACTGCTGTACAAAACATTTTCTCTGGCTCTTTTCAATTCATGGCCTTTTAAACGGGCACTACGTCCCTCTCATTTACTCTGCTTCCCGACAAAGAAGATTGTAGCCGCTCATAAGCAGGCATTTCATGTGCTTAAACTAGAATTTTCTCTTTGAAATTTGACTTGTGCGCCTGCTGTCGTCTATGCTGACTTGCAGAAAGCCGTACGGGTTGTTTGGCCAGGAGCCTAAGTCCGTGGTTGTGAGTATTTTTTTGCCTGTACTTTTGCCTAGTAATGAAGAAGAATGAGCTGACGAGGCACGCAATTGGGTGTATTTCGTGAGGTAGGACGCAATCGGGTACATTGTTTGGGAGGGTACTTCGGAAGTAGGACGCAATCGGTTTTTATTGGAACATTGGAGATGGGACTCAATCGGGAAATTTGTCTTTATTCACATCGTAACCGCTGAATACCTTTATCACTTTGTTTTCGTGCTTTCCTACGTATGGTACCGATCCGGAGTTATCCTGTGCTGTTTTAAGTTCTCTTCTTCGCTTCTGTTTTTTCAAGGACTTCCTCAACCACGCCTCTAGAGTAGCCGTTGGCTGCCCGCGATCTGCATTATCATCTCAATTCCTCTCTTCTTCATTGTTCTTCAAAAGGAGATTTCTCGGTAACAGTAGTTCTGAATCACCGCTATTTTGTGTCTGGGGTGGTAAAAGGAGTCGTATTCATGATATCGGTGGGCGTTCGCTTTCTTTAGATTTTGTATTTTATTCTGTTGTTCTCCAGTGTGAGTGTTGAATCTAAATAACTGGTCTTATAGCACTTTCCCTATGTAAATTTGATGCTCTCATCCATCACTTCCGTTTCCTAAAGACATTGGTTCACTTGTCTATTAGTGCCTGACCACACAATTAAGATAGCATCTGCGTATCTAGTCCATCATCGACTTTTTTAACTCACTGCCTCTCAATAATTTGGTTTCGATGTCATTCATGAATATCTCCGCCAGTATTGACGACAGCGGTGATCCAATTTCTAAGCCTTTTTCCTGGCTGTAGAACTTCTTAAGTAATCGGCCGTAATTCAGGTCCACGGTCTCTTCCGCTATTTTTGCATACGTCCTGCCATCCGGATTTCATGGTACCTAGATGAAAATAGAGGATTAATTATGACGAAAAAATCTTCTGGCCCGAGCGGGAATCGATTTCGTGACGAGTGCGATAACCACCATGCTACGAGGTCCTAAGATTAAATTGTCATATTTCGCCTTTATAGATGGAAGTACCACCTTGTAAATAGAAGGGTTCGAAGACTTTCATGGTATCTGTTGTTTCGTCGCAGGGTTAAGAGTTCCTCCTTCAGTTTGGTACTAACCTCTAGAATGATGAACTTTATGATGAGTATAATAAGCTGTACAGCTGATATGTATTATACGTTTCGGACGACTTTCTTCCTCATCCTGGTCTTCGATATCAATAGAGAAGAACCAATAAGATAATCTTTGTCTCATTCTTTTACACATATTTGAATTACCTATACCTAAATTTTTTCAAAAATGCATCTGTCATTTACTTACATTTTATATAATTTTTCGACTGTCGCAAAACTGAAGACACAAATAAGAGTCGCACCATCTCTATAACAACTGGGAGAAAATAGTTGGCCCGGTTCCAAGTTCAAATTTCAATTAATCAAAATTATGGTCGATTCCTCATGGCGTGGGATCCCATTCACTTTACTTACGGTTCAGCTACTTGCTTCGTATTGTTGTAAATTCAAGCACAACGGCCACTCTACCAATTTTTATTTCACGAATCCCTGTTTTTACTAGACTCACGCGTTACTTGATTGGGTAAAGTATTTAGTCAATTTACTGTGAATGGGTTTGTCTGCTTCTTTATCTATTTCTACGTAAAAAATAAGTACGGAAGCAAATGCTCATGCATTGGAAACACAGTTGGCAACACTCGAATGCTAAAATAACAGAAGATAGAGGAAATATATACGTGTAGGGTGTCAGTAGGTCCTGTACAAACGTCTAATTCCGAAAGGTACGTGTTCCGTTTTATACCTACGATAAGTAATTTATCTACCTTTTGTTTTGTCCAACTCAACTTATTTGCATACTGCTAGCCTCTTTTAACCTCATCATTCTCTGTTTCATTTTAATGTCTTTTCCTGATATCCTTAACCATCCCTTGTGTTTATAGACCGCACCGTGCTTTTACGACGTACATCTGAAATAACCGCGCTACGATTCTTTTTCGAGTGTCGACTGTCGATTATTGAAGCAGTGAGCTTTCGTCCTTCTTGAAAGCTCGTCTTGATGTGTTTGTGTACATTCACTCTCTGGATAGATTAGAGTGGTGATATAAATTCGTGATGCGTCTGAGGACCTCTCGTTCGTCGCTCTCCAATTTATGTATTTTGATTCAAAATTCAAATGTGATATTCAGTTTTCACGGTTATCAACACTGCTTGAAAATCCTCCTGCGAAAAGGGCTGTAGGAAGGTAGCAGACCAATGGGAGGCCAATTATTATCGGAGTATCGATATTTTTGCAAAGTACTTTTGGATGTTGCGCTTCCTGAAATTCGATTATTCAAATCGCGCATCCCTAATCGAGCTTAGTTGATTGAGACAAATGTTGAAAAGTATCTTGAGTTTTTCAAGATGTTCTACTGACTGAAATCGACGTAGAATCAAAGGTATTAATTTTGGTATTTCTTAGTCAGTCGTAATGAGAAGGGTAGTGCGACTCGTATAATTTTTTGCGGTTCTTGTAGATTTACCTTTTGTTTACTCTTTTGAGTATTGTGAAATATTTTCCAGGATATCTAATTGTAACTTGGTAGACCGAATCTGTTCGATTCCCTGTTCAAATTTTAAATGTCGCACACAACCTATTTTCCATCAGATTCACGGCGACGTGTCCTAATGACGTAGATAGGGGAGAGGGGATTGGGGGATAATCGCATTTTTTTTTAGTGTCTGTGATTCTGTAAAAATTCCTCCTTGATAATATCGTATCTTCGTCACTGACATGGCCAAAGATGAAGCCCTGATGGCCAAAAGTGAATTAGTTAGTAGGGCTCTAAAAACATAATTTGAGCCCGACCTAGTAATATTGATGTCTATCCTTACAATGATTAGAAAGTCTTCTGACTACTATAGAAATTGTCCGAATAAAAATTTTTTGGTCTTCCCGCTATCGGCTTAGCTCAGGAAGGCTCAGGAAGCGAGCGCGTCCGCGACCGACTTTTGTGACGTCATCATTCACCAAAAAATGTCCTTGATAATGACGATAGAAGAGAGACTTGGAAGAATTTCGACAAGCCAGCTACTTGTGATTGGAGGGGGTTCGGAAAAATGTTGACCTGCAATCTATATGATAGGAGAGGGTCTTGGAAGAATTACCACCTTCAAGCTATTCATATACAATAGGAGAAAGGCGTGAAACAATTTTGACCGTTTTTGAACTTGGACTATTTTTAACGCTGGGACTTAGTGGGTCTCGGACTTCGACCACTTCTGCCAATTTAGAAGTTTTACTGGGCACCACGCGGCGCAAGGTAAGTTTTTCGAAATACCCTTTAGGATATGTTCCCTGTTGGAATTTTGATTTCAGAGCGAAGGACTGTTCTATGACGTCATTAGATCGTAACGTCGTAGGGACTGATCTATGACGTCATCAGATCGTGACGTCATTGGAACTTTTCTATGACGTCATCAGATCGCGAGCGCAAAGAAATTCAGGTATTTTAACAGGGAACCTGTTTTATAGGAGGGTCTCTCTTAACCACGATGGAGGTTGAAATTTTTTCAAGTCCTTCTCTTATTTTCTATAGCTCGGACTATCATGTATAGTTGGAAGGTCAAATTTTTTCTAAATTGCCCATCTATTATTTAAAGTTTGAAGATCAAAATTCTTTTCGAATTCCCCTCCTTTTTCTAATCCCCTCTCCAATAGCTCGGCCTCCTATCATATGTATACTAGTATAAAGTAAATATAATACAAGGAGTCCAAGCCTAGTTTAAGACCAGTATACTGTATGTTAGTGAATGATTCCTGAATAACGATCATAAGAATGGTATCTCTCGCATTTTTAACTGAGGTACTTTTCCCTTGAACGACTCAATGTTACAGAAGAGCAGTATTAGCCTGTAATGATCCGGGGAAAAGTATTTCTCATACAAGCGACTGCGGTACTTTTCCCTCGAGCCCAATAAATCCGCATTTCACGCAAAATCCGTAGAAAAATTTCAATTTTTTTCAGGGATCGAAACTGATAGCTCATTGAAATAGCTCCTTCAGGCAACTAGATATGCAATACTCCATTCACCCATTGGCCTAGTCCCTTCAGTGAGCCAGGTTTACAACGTTTCGAACACCATAAAACAGGTTCCCCGCCTCTCCCCTCTTTTCTCAGGGGCTTAAAGGATGAAATTTTTCTATTGGCCTTGAAGGTTCAAATTTTCCCGTCCCTCTCCTATCACCTATAGCTTGTACCATCACCTATAGTTTGAAGGTCAAAATTCTTCTGAGTCGCCCATCTATCACCTAGTTCGGTCGAAATCCTGTCATATGAACTGGTATAAAGCGAGTATACTACAAGGGGAGTCCTAGCCTGGTTTAAGTTTTAAAAAGCCGTAGATCTGGCAGCACTGATAGCCTGATTAAAATAGTTCCTTCAAGTAATTAGATATGCAATGTTCCATACACCAATTGGCCTAGCCCCTTCAATGAGCCAGATATACAACGTTTCAATCGCCATAAGATTCATAAAACGGGTCCCCTGCCTCCTCTCATTCAACTCCATTAAAAGAACCCGCGAGTTTTCTGGAATCAGTATTAAATTTCGCTTCCAAATCAAGTAAAATACCGCAATTTAAACAATTTTCAATTTTTGAGAATTTTGGCAAATTGGTTAATTTTTGCTGCATTTTGTTCCATAACTCGGCTCAGAGGAGTTGTAGAAAGTTGGATACGGGCGCAAATTGAAGAACATACGTCTAGATTTGAAGTATACATATACCTAACATTTTGCATTTTGACGCTAGAACCGTTTTATGCCAACTCCTACTTGACTGATAGTATCATTTTGGTCCACCAGGTGTTTGATGTACCGAAAAGGAAATTGGAAAATTTCTAACTCTCGATCAGACCTGAGCGTATCTACTCTTATGACTAGCCATTTCCCACTTGACCGCGAAGCTCACATGTCCCTTGCTGCATTGTAGAGTTTGCAACGGCATCTAAATTCGTGACCTGTTCCAAGATAAGAGCAATTAACATCAATTACCTCTTCTAGGAGAAGGGTAATTAATAGCAAACAATTGAACTTCGTTTTCGCTCTTCTGGGAAATTTGTACTTTGCTACTAATTGCCCGCATCTTGCCACCGATCACATTTTTACTTCATTGAATTATACCATAAAAAGTGTTATTCCCATAATGTCAGCGAAACATTGTCGAATTTCAAGAAATTTTGCGATTCTGATTCTATAAATCAGATCCATTGTACAAAAAATTCTATGAAGGATATGTTTGGTTTGCGAAATTTTCTTCGGTAAATCCAATGTTCCACTATACCTACATCACAAAAATCTGATGCGGAAGTGGTTTCATAAAATTTGTTTCCAATTTGTTGTTGTTGGCGTGTCTACGACTCTATTCTTTAACGAAATTTACTTCCCCTAATGTCGACAATGTTTCTATTGTGCGAGCAGCACTGTCATGTTCTGATGAAACGATTGAAAAAATTGCTATTGTCCGGTTATGTACAAGGCTTTTACTGCTAACACTTATCATCAAGCTTTAGAAACGTCACATCTTAGTACACGAAAAAGCACCATCACTGAATTTCCCATCTCACTGTTCATCAGAAGCTAATCGTGACAATTCTATTATTCTTTTCGTGGCATACTTTACTAAAGAACGTTCTTCGCATTTGCGTTTATATCTTTCATTCTTGAGAAAAAAAAATTCTAGGGCAGGCGTAATTAATACCTTTCAATGCTGATGCCGTAAGCACTATTTTCAAAAGTTTTCTGCATCCTTGGTGGTGCTATCATCTTTCAGTAATCTTCGTGAACCATTTTTTCTTTCTGAAATTGTAAAAATAAATATTATCGACTGTCGTGAAACGAGGTCGAATCTAAGTGTACTCGAGAATGAAAGTTCATATTATTTGTTGAGAGACTTGAAAATGATATTTCATTAAAAGGTTCACATGCGTTAGTGGTCGGGGGAACATAAAAATATAAGAGAAAGAAGACTCAACGAATTTGAAATTTCGCCTGAAGCTTTTCATGTTTCTCATTCGATTCTTTATTATCTTTTCGAAATTCAACTTAGCGATGTTCGTTATTCCGGCGGGGGACAATTAAATTAGCTTTTGCTCGAATTATTTGCGCGTCGTATCGCACATGCCGTATTACATTGTTACAGACTGAATAATACCTGTAAATGTATAGCTCACTCGCCTCATTGTTACAAAAGTTCTGTATCTTGAAAAGTGTTAAGTATTTAGTCGCTTATAATGCGGCTATAGTCAGAAGGGGTTGAAAACTTATTGTATTACATTTATATGCTACTTATTTAACGCTTATACTTTTTTGACTTCTAGTACGCGATAAGATTACGTATGTTCATTGCGAAAGATATAAAATGAAATATTTACAAACTCGCAGCATTAGAAACGATACATTACTAATGTGCGTGCATGTAGACTATTTTGAATAGCGAAAATAGAGGTAGGCTTGGCCATTAAAAATATCTCGAAATGATTTTGATTACTTCCCTTGATACGTCCAAATGGTCGTCGAAAAAATAAAAAAATTATTTCTCGAATGAAATATCATTCCTGCACGTGCACTCTACGAATGCGTTGAAAATTAATGAAATTTTGTAGAGCTCAAATTGACGAAATTATGAGACGTGAATTGGATTTTTTTTTCAAAATCACCATTTTTTTTCGAATGAAGTGTCAAAAGCTGGAGCATTTTCGGTACATTGACTCGTTGCTAGAGAATTGGTTTTATTTACCTTCGTCTTGCCTTCATTAAAATAAGTACGAAACCTGTTCATCTTCTTCTAGTCCTGGGATTCTGAAGGTCAACTGAAAAATTTTTCAAGTCAGAGCTCTTCTCCCCCATCAAATTTTTCAAATTCTCTTCTCCCAGCATGAACTTTTATATCATTTAGCCTGGACATCTCCCAAAAGTCTATCCCAATTTTAGAGTGGAAACCGTTTTATGGAGGGGTTATTCATTTATGGGTGTCCGCCGTCCGGCAACGTAACCTTTTGAGTCCGAGCGTCAAGGTGCGACCTCAGAAGTCGGAAAACGATATCGACCTTTGCCAAAGTCTGGCCAATTTATCGGATTTGCGTCCGGTATCTTCACTATACAGTACACTGGGACAGTAGGATCCGATTCTCCGGACTAATTACGACCGGAGGCAGGCCGGATAACGGAAATTCGGTTAACTAAATGTGCCAGATTTTTATAATTTTTTTTTAAGTAAAAAAAAAAATGAATGTACACAATTAACCGGCGATTAATTACCCGGAACCCTCATCAACTTATGTTCTGGTAGAAGAAACTATCTTCAAATTACATTGTTAGTTGCAATTATTGTTTTGTATGAGAAAGTTTCAATTTTTCCGTTGCTTCAGAATTTTTAATCCACACTAAATACGTATCGTATTAATATTATGTTATGTAGATTGAGTTCGACTGTTCAAATGATACGTAAAGTGACTTTCTTTTACATTCTTTCAAATTGTGAACCACCTTCTAAAATTTTTATGAAGAACATTGAAAAGGTTGAAGGATGAAGTTCCTAAGTGACCGATGGAAGAGTGATAGCGAGAATGAGCGAGAAAACGAATATGACGATTCACGTAAGATACAGTAGTATTTTCACTCTTTGAGCGAGTCAGTTACGAAAACGAAAGAAATGCTATGTAGATAGCCTGTATCTCACCTGTCCAAACTTCGATAAACTGAGCATTGAAAAATAGAAAAAAGTAAATTGAAATATCGTACGTAGAGTACACTTGGCGTACCTACATATTTCAAAAGATTCGTCAATTTCACATAGTTGAATTCTGTCAGCTCCGTAATGCGACGCTCAGACAGACACTCATATAGGAGATCATGTACAACACGATTTCATCTTCTGAATTGAATTTCTTGTTTTCTTCAAATTTACGAAAACGTTGTACCCGCGTGAATATAGAGGTCTTTTCAGTATATCATCGTATAAATGTATAGGTTTATAAAGCGTAAAAAGTGCTCGAACGAAAATATCATCAAAAATATTCCCTCAAGGAAAAAATGCTTGATGACTCCTCCAATAAATGTAATGCGCCTCGAACACTTTTAAGAGCGCCTCACACAATACAAATAATACCGTATATATAGTTGCGCTATAACCTAAATCGAAAGGTAATTTACTGTATCGAGTTACACAAATCAAATAAATGTATCTTAGAGCACTAGGAAGAACAAAATACTGATATTTTGTAGCGGTCTAATAATTTGCGCCCGTAAAATGTGAACGGACTTTTTTCTTTCCTGTCCTGTATATTTCATTCGTACGTTCACATTTCGAGTATGTCCACGCGTTCGCTAATGGGTGTTGTCAGAAGGTATGTATAACGTGGAGGAGTGCGTTTTTACAGCTGCTCTCAGAATTTGTATTAAAATTCAACTTGAAGAGTTGATTGTCCACTGCAAAACTTGATTTTCAAGTGCATTGAGAGAGCCACTCAAAACATTTGAATTATTTATTACATATTGAGCTCTTCTGGTCTTTACTCAGCCCATCTATACAAAGCCTAATGCTCTTGACCAAGGTAGGCTAACGTCTCAATTGGGCTAGTATACAATTTTAAGCTTATTGTTAATTCCGTTATAGAGGTCAAAAATCCAAAACCACATCCATTTTTCAATATTTTTATGAACAAAGTGACAAATGGATAATTATATTTTAACAGGAAACCTATTTTAGTTTTTTTTTTTTTTTTTTTCTTGAAAAATTCACCGAGCGCCGTGCAACGTATGGCAAAAACTGCCTATCCTATTGAAGAATTCGGACTTGGAAAAATTTCGACTCTTGAGCCATGTGTAATATATGATGGGAAAGAGAATTAGGAGTTTTAAGCGACAGTATAATTTGATAAGAAGGGAGCTTGAAAGAAATTCAGCTTTTGAGTCATAATATAAGGGTGCCATTCAAAGTTACCACAGAATGATAGGTCACGCGACCATATAATAGCATCCCCGACTAGGCTAATTAATGAACTACAAAAAACATGAATTTGCTACAGGAAATTGTGATATGCGACCTTATATAGTTTTCCACGACTGTTATTCATAATACGCAGCTTAAAACAATAATAAACGGCATACAGAACACGACAGAATTGTTCACTAGAACGACCATACTTAAAAATTGACAAATAAAACAAAAGTTTGCCATTATTCACTGAATGATTAGAGCAACATGGGCCTTCGATGGCCGCTTTCGTTTTCGCCTTTGGCCTAAAAGAATCAATTTAGCTTCCAGAGGTACATCTACCATCTCTAACCGGATTTTTATAGCTGTTGCGCTTAAAAGTGTGCTTTACTCATGAAAACGTGTGCGTAAAACATGGCCCCAAAAATTAATTCTCACAACTTCAATTTCGAACTAATTTTTCTGATTTTTTGGAATGTTTTTCAGAAAGGTTTGATTAGGAGCGCTATAGAAACAGAATTCAGATTTTTTCTTCCGCATTTCTTTCATAAGCTGTTGAAGTTGGTAAAATTTGGCTTTATTTTCAATGGCATAGAATCTTTTTAGAGCAAAATTTACAAATTCTGCTTCTATAGCGCTCCTAATTAAGCCTTCATGATCAACATTCTACAGAATTATGAGTGTTGATCAAAAATTTGAGCTTTGAGCATTAATTTTTGAAAGTCATTCCTGACAGGGACTACGCTCGTATACCAACACACACCCGACAAGCGTCGCGTTGTGACCGGTGGTAGATTGAACGTTGTAGGGTATTAGGGAATTGACAGGCAACCTATTCTACACGAATTCGGAGTTCGCCAACGAGTAAAACACACCCTCAATAGTCTAGACAAATAAGACAGATTTTGGAGAAAAAAAAACATTGCGACATAGTAGAGGTTTGATTGCTGGAAATGGTCAAGAATGATGTCCAAAACAACATACTAACTTCTCCGCGTTTTTCCCCTGGAGCTTCTTTTTTTATAGGGGTTCAAACCCCCTCAAAACCAGTTTTTTGTAAATATCTCGCTCAAAACGCATGTTAGAGAAAAAAGTCATCAGTCAAAAATTATTCCTCGTGAAATTTCCTATCGGATTAAGTACTTTATTCTTACCCTACTTGTGATAGTTAGCCTACAAATTCATGGAGAATAAGCCTCCATCCGCAAATAACGCGAACCTTGCCGATAGTTGACGTCGCGCGCGGTAGTCACGCGCGAAGGTAACGTTAATATTTCACTAGTACGATAAAACGTATTCTAATTTTAGTTTGAAGTAATTATCACAGAAAATTTGCATGCAACAATTAGAGAGGTGCTCGAAGAACTTCAAATACTGCCCAACTGTATTTTTAAACTTAAGTTAAGCATTCAAACGAGTCTATATGAGTGGTGTCCTTCATAAAATGAGAAAGCATTTTTCAAGCCAATATGAGAATTTTATCTTCCTATCAAAGCAATAAGACTTTCTATGTGTACCACTAACCCATCCCATTGCAGCTAGAGTATTACAGGAAAGCGTCCTTGGCCATCCATTGGTTTTACTTTCACTGCGGATATCCCGACCCAAGACAAAATACCACATTGGCATCATTCGCAGATAATACTGCAGCACTAAGAACTCATGAAGACTATCCTGCAGCAGCTACACAATCAAAATAATGATTGGGCAAAGCCATGGAAAACGCAAATACATGTGGGCAAGACAATCCGAGTTGACTGGAGATATTCTTTTTGTGGCCACGAGCGATAGACATGCTAATGAAGAAAGAGAGAATTAAGATACACCACGTAACAACGAGAACTGGGCAAAGGATTCGCTGCGCTAGAATTTCTTTTCTTGGCCCAGCTTCTTAAAAGCTAGCTTCAGATGAGCTTAGGAGATTTGGTATTCGTGCTGCTTTCTTTTCGTTGTGCATTCTATAGGTAGCCTAAGCAGCCTAAAAGATGGTATTTCTCCTTTTAAAAAATCAGGTATCTACAAAGCTCATTGTGAGCTCTGCAACTTTTTCTACTAGGGTCAACCACATCGCTGTCTTTACTAGAGGATCATGGAGCATCCTTTAGACTGCACAAACGCTATGAAGATCTCGGCTGAAGGTAATACATCTTTACAGGTTTCTTTCTGTTGAATCTGCGATGGATGAGCATTGCTTTCTCCAAAATCATAGATTTGAGAACGTAGTTTTCGAGCTCATACACCAGACTGACAAGGGACGCTCCTTACATCGGTTGGAAGAAACCTCTGTTCTGCAGGCCATATCTAATAATAATAAAACGGTATTTGAATGATCGATAGGTACATATTCACTAACCCTTCTCTTAACCACTACTTTCATATTACTACTCCTTTTGTGAGTATTAGTCACGTTTAATCTCAGCGTGTACAGTATACAGTATACCTCTCTCTCGACTTCATCAGCTTGTTCAGGATCGTACCTAATGATGATTGTGTAAATACGGGTCGTTATTCTTTGCTTTCTGAGCGCATGGGTGGAAATTATGTGAACAATAAACCTCAGGTTATCCTCCATACTTCTACAAAGACCAGAAAACACTTGGGCGCAAACTGACATAAAAAAATCTGGGACTTGTTCTCAGCACCTTTAAGAGAGATTTATACCACGTGATTTACATGTATGATGGGCAGTTGGTTACATCTGACTGAAAACGATATTTTTCTGCAAATTATCTGTGACAATTACTTCAAACTAACAAAATTAGAATACGTTTTATCGTACTAGTGAAATAAATTATAAATCTATTATCTTACAATCAAGGTAAAGAAAGGAAAACTGAGAGACCTGAATACTGAGGCGCACAATGACTCAGGGCCAGTTGTACCAAAATATTCAAACTTGGTTTAAACTTGGGAATTTGCTCTTAAACCGAGTTTAATTTTACTGCCCGATTTTGGCCAGTAAAGTTGAAGTGAGTTTCAGTCTTGTTTTTCCTTTGCGATTGCATGAGTACGCTTTGGCTTGCCGAGACAAGAACACCGAAAATGAATAATTTGCAATAATGCATTTTTGAAAATGTTGAATGATGAAAAACCTAGCGTAGGCCTATGTATTTTCAAAAAGTAGCGCATAGAAAATGAACAGCTCCGTTTTTTTTATTAATAAAAATAAAACTCCCTGCACCTGATGAGAATGTAATTTATCATCCTTTAGATATTTTACCTCCTTAGTGCAAATGAGGTAAAGTAATTTCTTCTTCTAAGCTAGAAATTTTAATAATCCAATCTCTTTCTTCGCATATTACGAGTAAATTTCGACTAATTTATTGACCTCGTTTCTCAGATTTTTGAATCTTCCCTCTTTCGTTATAAATCTCTCGCTCTTTTCATTGCTCATTTCTCTTCGCTCTATACTTTCCTTCTTTTATAACTTGTAAAATAATTTTTTAAAATACATCACGTGTGTTTCGATTCTTGTGAAAATTTTCTTGCACTCGAGAATAATTACAATTTTAGAGTACCGGTGCATGTCTAGGTACTCCTCAAAGATGATATTCTGTAGTGTGTATTAGAATGTTCTCGAATGCATTGCGCAAAACTTTCAATTGATTAGTAATTTCTAAGTATTGAATATTTTACAAAATATTAATATCGGTTTTACTAATAAACTCGTATCTTTATCGTCTTCGCTCATCTATTTTTCGTCCGACTTCATCTCATGGAAAATCGATGTGTTTATCGCCGTCTAAATTAATTTTGTACCTTGGTAAGATTGGTTATTGTGATTTTATATAAGCCCTCTTTCCTCTCGTCGCACTCTCTTATCTTATAAACCATTCCGTGAAATATAAAAGTGCTGTCAGTCTATTTATGAATTTTCTTGCTCTCATTTTCTCTTTTGTCTTAGAAATAATCTTTTCCATTTCGTTGTACGGATATTGAATATTCTAATTATCTTTTTCTTCCAATAATTTTCCCATCAAGGACCCGTGTACCAGTTCACTTTGTCTGCTTCGATAACGGAGGAATAATTGTTTTCGAGACGTTTTCTTTGTCTCCGCCATAAACGCGTAGTATTTTACGAGAACTTTGTATAGTCTACCTTTTCCAATTTTCCGATCAGGGAAAAATCGCGTGTCGACAATAAAGGCATCGAGTCTGCACTCATGAATAAGCCTGTGAATATACCGCGCAAGAATGTACTGTATTTTCATACTCTTATCGATAGGTTTCGTCGGTGCACTGCGAACTAAAATTTTATTCTTACATTTACCTGTGTTAGTTCGCAATCGAAAGTTATTTTCCTGTGAAAATAGTATAGATATTATTTCAGGATTATTTGTTTGTATTTTTCATGTACAAAGAACATTGGCTCAAGTGTACTTTTCAACACAACGTACGCACGTCTCATCAAGTTTCCGCTCAATTTTTTGAAGCTATTCTCCTGAGTAGATATTTTTCTGCGGAAAAAATTCTTATTTCAATTACCCAAAATCTAATTTCTCAAATTTCGTGTCCCCGAAAATATTATCTTCTTCGAGATTGAGCAGTTTTCTTCTTCTTGGCGTACGAATTGTACGTGCCTCAATTTTTTTCCTTCCTCAATTTACTTCAATGTAGATTAACATTGTATTCAATTCTTCCCGGGTATTCTAAATACAATTTTTCCTCTCCTAGTTACCATATCATTGAAAAGCGATGGACCGTTCCTGTCTGCCATGCGGAAGCTTGCGACAAAGTTGGCTTGCCTATTTTGTTGTGTCACTCTTTTGCAAATGCATGATGAGCGCACCTGCGATTCACTTCTATTTGACCTACCTAACTTGAGGTTACGTATGCTCTAATCATAGACTGTTCCTTCACGCATTCTTGGGATTTAATGAGATCTCCACCTATTCTATTGCCTTAATGCCAGCTCAAGGTCTTGCCCCGTTGTCACCGTGACCTTTTGGTCGCTTCTCCTTCTAAATCCCATTAACTACTCAATAGAAGCTTGATGTCTACAGTTCAACAGATCTCAATTAGCCTGCAGAGTACACTTTCTATGGGCAGACTCAATTATTTGAGGAGGCCAGTTGCAGCCTCCAATTTGTGCCATAGAACAAAAAAAGTACCACCGCTGGCATATGAAAAAAGGTACCAATGCTGACATATAAAAAAAAAGTACCACCGCTGGCATGCAAAAAAAAGTACCAATGCTGACAAAGGAAAAAAGGTACGACAGTTGACATATGATACTTAGCACCAATGCTGGCATATGGAAAAAAGTACCGTTGCTGGCATATGAAAAAAAATACCACCGCTGGCATGCAAAAGAAAGTACCACATTTGGTATATGAAAAAAAGTACCACACCTGGCATATGGAAGAAAGTACCACACCTGGCATATGGAAGAAAGTACCACAACTGGCGTATAAAAAAGGTACCACAGCTGGCATATGAAAAAAAGTACCAATGCTGGCTTATGATACAAAAACCACAGCTGGTACATGGCAAAAAGTACCACCCCTGGCATGCAAAAGAAAGGACCAATGCTGGCATATGAAACAAAGTACCAATGCTGGCGTATGAAAAAAAGTGGGTACTAATGCTGGCTTATGAAAAAAAAGTACCACCGCTGGTATGCAAAAGAAAGTAAGTACCAATGCTGGCATGTGAAAAAAGGTACCATAGCTGGCATATGAAGAAAAGTACCAATACTGACATATTGAAAAAAAGTACCAATGCTGGCATGTGAAAAATGTACCAATGCTGGCATATGAAGAAAAGTACCAATACTGACATATTGAACAAAAGTACCAATGCTGGCATGTTGAAAAAGGTACCATAGCTGGCATATGAAAGAAAGTACCAATGCTGGCATATGAAGAAAAGTACCACCGCTGGCATGCAAAAGAAAGTGCCAATGCTGGCATATGAAGAAATGGCATATGAAAGAAAGTACCAATGCTGGCATATGAAGAAAAGTACCAATACTGACATATTGAAAAAAAGTACCAATGCTGGCATGTGAAAAAAGGTACCATAGCTGGCATATAAAAAATGTACCAATGCTGGCATATGAAAGTAAGTACCAATGCTGGCATATGAAAAAAAGTACCACCGTTGGCATGCAAAAGAAAGTACCAATGCTGGCATATGAAGAAAAGTACCAATACTGACATATTGAAAAAAAGTACCAATGCTGGCATATGAAGAAAAGTACCAATGCTGGCATATGAAAAAAAGTACCACCGTTGGCATGCAAAAGAAAGTACCAATGCTGGCATATGAAGAAAAGTACCAATACTGACATATTGAAAAAAAGTACCAATGCTGGCATGTGAAAAATGTACCAATGCTGGCATATGAAGAAAAGTACCAATACTGACATATTGAACAAAAGTACCAATGCTGGCATGTTGAAAAAGGTACCATAGCTGGCATATGAAAGAAAGTACCAATGCTGGCATATGAAGAAAAGTACCACCGCTGGCATGCAAAAGAAAGTGCCAATGCTGGCATATGAAGAAATGGCATATGAAAGAAAGTACCAATGCTGGCATATGAAGAAAAGTACCAATACTGACATATTGAAAAAAAGTACCAATGCTGGCATGTGAAAAAAGGTACCATAGCTGGCATATAAAAAATGTACCAATGCTGGCATATGAAAGTAAGTACCAATGCTGGCATATGAAAAAAAGTACCACCGTTGGCATGCAAAAGAAAGTACCAATGCTGGCATATGAAGAAAAGTACCAATACTGACATATTGAAAAAAAGTACCAATGCTGGCATGTGAAAAAAGGTACCATAGCTGGCATATAAAAAATGTACCAATGCTGGCATATGAAAGAAAGTACCAATGCTGGCATATGAAAAAAAGTACCACCGTTGGCATGCAAAAGAAAGTACCAATGCTGGCATATGAAGAAAAGTACCAATACTGACATATTGAAAAAAAGTACCAATGCTGGCATGTGAAAAAAGGTACCATAGCTGGCATATAAAAAATGTACCAATGCTGGCATATGAAAGTAAGTACCAATGCTGGCATATGAAAAAAAGTACCACCGTTGGCATGCAAAAGAAAGTACCAATGCTGGCATATGAAGAAAAGTACCAATACTGACATATTGAAAAAAAGTACCAATGCTGGCATGTGAAAAAAGGTACCATAGCTGGCATATAAAAAATGTACCAATGCTGGCATATGAAAGAAAGTACCAATGCTGGCATATGAAAAAAAGTACCACCGCTGGCATGCAAAAGAAAGTACCAATGCTGGCATATGAAGAAAAGTACCAATACTGACATATTGAAAAAAAGTACCAATGCTGGCATGTGAAAAAAGGTACCATAGCTGGCATATAAGAAATGTACCAATGCTGGCATGTGAAAGAAAGTACCAATGCTGGCATATGAAAAAAAGTACCACCGCTGGCATGCAAAAGAAAGTACCAATGCTGGCATATGAAGAAAAGTACCAATACTGACATATTGAAAAAAAGTACCAATGCTGGCATGTGAAAAAAGGTACCATAGCTGGCATATAAAAAATGTACCAATGCTGGCATATGAAAGTAAGTACCAATGCTGGCATATGAAAAAAAGTACCACCGTTGGCATGCAAAAGAAAGTACCAATGCTGGCATATGAAGAAAAGTACCAATACTGACATATTGAAAAAAAGTACCAATGCTGGCATATGAAGAAAAGTACCAATGCTGGCATATGAAAAAAAGTACCACCGTTGGCATGCAAAAGAAAGTACCAATGCTGGCATATGAAGAAAAGTACCAATACTGACATATTGAAAAAAAGTACCAATGCTGGCATGTGAAAAAAGGTACCATAGCTGGCATATAAAAAATGTACCAATGCTGGCATATGAAAGAAAGTACCAATGCTGGCATATGAAAAAAAGTACCACCGCTGGCATGCAAAAGAAAGTACCAATGCTGGCATATGAAGAAAAGTACCAATACTGACATATTGAAAAAAAGTACCAATGCTGGCATGTGAAAAAAGGTACCATAGCTGGCATATAAGAAATGTACCAATGCTGGCATGTGAAAGAAAGTACCAATGCTGGCATATGAAAAAAAGTACCACCGCTGGCATGCAAAAGAAAGTACCAATGCTGGCATATGAAGAAAAGTACCAATACTGACATATTGAAAAAAAGTACCAATGCTGGCATGTGAAAAAAGGTACCATAGCTGGCATATAAAAAATGTACCAATGCTGGCATATGAAAGAAAGTACCAATGCTGGCATATGAAGAAAAGTACCAATGCTGGGTTATGAAAAAAAGTACCACTGCTGGCATGCAAAAGAAAGTACCAATGCTGGCGTATGAAAAAAAGTTCCAGTGCTGGCATATGAAAAAAAGTACCTACCAATGCTGACATATGAAAAAGAGTAGGTACTAATGCTGCTGTATGAAAAAAAGAACCAATGCTGGCATATGAAATTTATCACCACAGCTGTCATATAAAAAAAGTACCACAGCTGGTACATGGAAAAAAGTACCATCGCTGGCATATGAAGAAAGGTACCACAGTTGGCATATGGAAAAAATACCACCACTGGCATGCAAAAAAAAGTACCAATGATAGCGTATGAAAAAAGTACCACAACTGGCACTTGTAATTTAGCATCACAGCTGGCCTATGAAAAAAAGTATCAATGCTGGCGTATGAAAAAAAGAGCCACAACTGGCATATGAAAAAAGGTACCACAGTTGGCATATGAAATAAATGTACCACAATTGGCATAATATGAAAAAAAGTACTAAGGCTGGGGTATGGGAAAAAGTACCTCTGCTAGTTTATGGGGGAAAAAGTAGCAATGCTGGTATATGAAAATAAGTAACTAGTACCAGGCTGGAGGAGGGTCGGCCAATCTTTTTTTTTGAATTTTGATGGATTGATTTCCCGTTATGTCGCAATATCAATAAATTGCAAAATATTGCAAAATGCTGCTTGCTGAAATGCTGAAGTTCCTTCACATTATACCCTTCAGAGACTTTCACATCATGAGCAATAGGTTATTCAACAACAACAAAATTTCAAAAAGAAATGGATTTCTTGGCATAGTCAAAATATGAAGACTATGTTTCAAGTCTTTGACGGCATGCTCCGCTCGTTCACCCCTCCTCCTTCATGGTCTAGTATAAGTCTACTTTAGAATATTTTAGGCTAAGGCTTTAGGAGGGCACATTTGCTTGTCTATTATAAGTATGCTACAGATAGTATGGGGGGTGGTACTTGCAGATTTCTGAATCACCCACCAGGTGTATAAGTTTTTCCCAAGTCCTTTAACCTAACCTAACCTAACCAAAAATTGTCCAAGTCAATTATAAGTGTACTACAGATAGTATGGGGGTGGTACTCGCAGATTTTTGAATCACCTGCCAGGTATAAATTTTTTTTTCAAAAAATTCTCTAAGTCCATAATTTGGAGGGGGAGGGGGGGGGTGGATTCGCGATTTTTCAATAGTGTATGAGGTGTCAGAAAAGACATGAAATATGTCAAAAGATAGCAATAAAACATTCCACCTTAGGCTCTAATGAGGGTAATATCCGCCAAAAAGTGAAAGAAGAGGGAAATCCCAAACTCAGAAAGATCAAATTTTCGATTGTCAAATATACAAGCACTCAATAAGAAACACTTTTTAGTTTCTGTAGCTACATTCATTCCTTTCAACGCGGGATGATGAAAAAACTACTGCTGTTTGATTTGCCGTGCTTTAAATACAAATCTCAAAAACTACCGTTTTTCAAAAAAAATGATCCCTCTACATATTCAAGTACCCATAAGAGTTCAATACTTCTGAATTTCATATTATAAATCGACCCAGTAGCTACAGAGAACATTTGTGTACAAAAATTTTCATCATGCGTTTATAAATAAGGATGAAGGAATTTGAGCCAACGTTAAAATCGAGATCCAAACCCTCCAAAATGCCAAGAAGCAAACCCCTTACCGAAAATTCGACTACACGAAAGAATGCTGTAGTAATACTTAAAATCGGTAAAAGATGGACGTTTTCGTAAAATACGCATCTGAATCAAAATAATCGCGGGAAGTGTAAACGACACAAACGTGTTAGCGAGAAACGGCCAGAAATACTTTTCAAATTATTTTCCTTTTTCCAATTAACATCTCTGAGGTAAAATTTCGAAAAGCTTTCGCTTTTTAACTAAGAATTCCGCCTCAGAAGAGTACTCTATTCGGCATGGAAACTCGACGTAGTAGAGTGAAAGAGAAAATGGCTTTGAATTCGGCGTGCAGAATAGTTCTAGAATTACGTAAGTTCGGTCAAGGGGTAGAGCATTTTTATTCCTTTGTTGCACAGTGTAGCGTGTGTTTTTACATTTTTGTCACTGTCTGATTTTCGTTTTCTCTTTCACTTTCTTACTGCGTACCTACTTTTCGTAGGCTGTTAGTTTATCGTACTTGCGATAATGATTCTCTAGGTAGTACCGAAACGAAGTCACTGTTTTACAGTCGTGCGAGTAAACTAGTAGTGAAAATAAGCCGAAAAATATTTTCCCTGTTGAATTTCCTCCTACGTTTAAGTTTTATTGAAAGAATAAACAAGTTCATTGTAGAAAACTACACCGCGTGCTAACGAAAAACAATAAACAGCCCGCGACATTATCGTTACCAAATCTATTATTTATTTTTGCTTTCGCGGACCAAAGTTTAAATCTTTCTAATGGTATTAATGATAGTCATTTTTTTGAATCGTTTTCTTCAGACGACATTTCGATGAGTTGAGTAAGTTTTACGGGGATATCTGTATTGGAAAATTAGTCATGAGTATACATTCCAGGACTCTCAAATTGAGAATGTTATACACCTTATAAATGTGAATTCAAAGAAAACTTTTCAAACTAAGTCACTGAGAGCATATTTTCATCTTCAATACCATACAGTGCAATTAGACTCGTATAGGAACTTGAGAAAATCCGTTACCTTATTTGAGTCAATCGAGGTATGAAAAATTTGGACTGAGTCTGAACGCTCTTCAATTGGATGACAGACAGGAGAACAATGAAGTATGAGCTTTGTCTTCCCTTCTTTAGTGGAGGATACTGTCTCATCTGCCGTGGCACAGAGCCTCCTTTATAATAGGCCTCAGCTTAGTTACTATATAAACGTAGTATACAGTATAATTATCAGATCCAGTAAAATGAAAGTTTAAGAGCAGACCAAGAAGTGGGCCTACCCCAGGCTGCTTCAATGGGTTTAGCTTTTATCATATAGACTTTATATACTAAACCAAGGAGGGGGAGAACGAGTGAAGCGAGTGAGCTTTTGTAAGTTAGTAGCCTAAAATATTGTAAACTAGACTCATACCAAACCATGAAGACCGTAAGTGAGTCCCTAAAAGCTATTGGCTTGAATTCTAATAAACACCCATGCTAGACCAATGAGAAATTAATCCAACCGCGAGTGAGCTACCCAAAAGGTATTAGCTTGAAATATTCCGAAGTAGGCTCATACTAACCCACGGAGAGAGCTCCCCGAAAGCTATTATCTTGAGCTATTTCAAAGTAGACTTATTTTAGACCAAGGAAGGGACTGAACGAGAGGAGCGAGTGAGCTACCCAACAGTTGTTAACTGAAAATATTCTAAACTGGACACTTGGTAGAGCAAGGAGGAGAGCGAACGAGTGGAGTGAGTGAGCTCCTCTATTAGCTTGATATTCTTTAGAGAAGGTGTCTACCAACCCAAGGAGTGAGCTACCCAAAAGCTTTCAACTCAAAATACCCCAACTGGAAGTATACGCCAAGTAAAGCTCGTTGAAATATATTAGCTTGAAATAGTTCAAGGTGGACTCGTACTAGACTTAGGAGGGGGCGAAAATGGGTTCCCAAAAGTTATTAGCTTGGAATTTGCCCATTTACACGGTTATACTGACCCTCAACAACAATATATTGAGACGACACGGCAGTGGAAGATACCCATTCCCCTGTTTCAACTCTTCTATATTGAATAACAGAATTATAGGCTGCTATGCTGAGCAGCTGAACAGTCGTACTGAAGTGGAACCAATCTTTCTCATCTTTATCAATTTTTAGGCAAAGCGGATGTGGCGCAGACAGTAGCAATTGCACCTGGGTCCTATCAATAAAAATTTGGATGAATTTGGGAATCCAGTATATATTTTATGCCAAGCCTAGTATACCCCAGTCTACTACATGTTCAGCCACAGTAGGTCTAGTATGCGGCTACTACAATCCTGTATACTGTATGAGCCTTGTACTGGATGGTATTGGAATAGAGTAGTATAGGTATGTACTGGGTCTACTTCAAAGTTAGTACAATCTAATTAGAGCTAGCCTACTTTACAGCTTTGGAGTCTGATATACTGCTTACTATGAATAGGAAACAAACTTGATCTAGCAGATTTCAAGATTAGGTCGACGGCTCGAGGATCCCAAGCAGAGCTGACAGATCTACGGATCTCTTGTCCTCAGAAAAGATACAGAATACGGATTTCTTATGCTCAAGGGAAAAGTACCTTAGACAACTGTATGAGAAATACTTTTCTCCTGGTCGTTATGGGCTTGTAGCGCTGGCTCTTGTAACATTGAGCCGATCAAGAGAAAAGCACCTCAATTGCTGATATGAGAGATACCTTTCTCCTGATCGTTAATGAAGAATTGGTCAGTCTGAAGAAATCTGTTTTTAGGTCTTGGAAATAATGGCAAATACGGATTTTTGAAAATATCATCTGGCAGCACTGATCCCAAGTCCATCAACGAGGGAAGGGGGGACGACTCCGTCTCGTGGATTTCAATAGTGAGATGGGGTCAGGGTTGCCATATGGTAGTTTCAAAAAACCGTATCCGCCATTTTTTGTAAGACCTGGAAACAGATTTCTACGGACTTTGATCCGTTAATAACAATCAGGAGAAAGGTATGTCTTGTAGAGGTGGCTAAAGTACTTTTACCTTGATCGACTCAATATTGACAAACACTTCCGTAACAGCTCATAACGACCAGGAGAAAGGTATCTCTCGTTGGAGTGTCTAAGGGACCTATTCCCTTGATCGCAAGAAATACGTATTGTATGTAACATCTACAGAAAAAGAAAATCCCGTATCTTATTGGGTTCCACGAGACAATTTTCTGAAATATTCTCGTATACATCACTTATCATATTAATTTTAGACATTCCGCATATGTAGGTTTCCTTTCTTCAGTAGCTATCATAGCTCTTCCGATGGAGCTTGAGCTAAAAGAGCTGTCACTTGAAGTGATAACCGTCACTGCTAGTGCTGCTTTTGTTACTTTTTCTGTCGACAATTCTTCTTCCAACGCTTTGTATGCTTCCTTTTTTTGGCATGACTCCTTCGACTTTGCAGTTCCTTCTCCCTTCTCAAACTTTTTGTTTGCTGCTACTTTCTTCGCTTTTCGGGCCGTACTGACTACTGTGGGCAATCAAGCGTGAGGTGTTTCACTCACCATTTTATTACATATTCTGAAACATTTCTATATACTTCAATATTTTATAATCTCTCATTCTGTTCGCCTCTTTCCCACTCTTCCCGTACGACATTTTATTTTTATTGCATCCTTTGAATTAGTCTTGCAAACTTTTCTGAAATTCTTACCTCGATAAACAAATCTTGTCGGTCCTTCAATTTGTATTTGCTCTCTCTTTAGACCAAGAGAAAGAGAATAAGCAGAAACTCTAAATAATGCATTCAAATTTTCTACGTTGACTCCATAATATTATGAATATAATTAGTTAATTGTGCCCGAATTTATTCTTTAAGTGTTCATTGCTACTAAAGCACAATTTTCCATCATAATTTCAAATGAAAATTATGGCAAATTATTCGTCCAATTTTAGGGATGAAAAATATAAGAATTGTCCCATAAATAGAGGGAAAACATTTTCCTCCTCTTTTGACTTATATTTTGTCACTTAGTCATGAGTACTAGGTAAACTACAATTCGACTCGAAAATCTTACTAATTAACCTAATTTGCCAAGTGACGTTTCAAATTCATCTTCTAAAACTGAAAGATTATCGCTAATTATATCGTTTTTGTCGCGAGAGAACGTTGATGTTGCTATAGGTCTGTTATTGTTCTCTCTTCGTCGCTGTAATTGCTTTTTTCCTTTCACTTAATCTCTTTTTATTTACAATAATAAAATATGTATTTTATAGGAGCGTTAATCCCTTTAGAATAATTATGGTAATTCTGGTAAGAAAGGGAAGCGCGTGGATTGAGCGACAATCTTGCAAAAAAATACACTAGATTCTTTTCCTTCTTTCTTGTCCACAGGTACCGAACGACGTTGTAAAAAAAATTACTTGTATATTTATAAGCAAATTAACGTTTTTTCTTTTCCTACTTTTTCTTTCTTTTTCGTTCATTGATTTATTCGACTTTCTCAGTTAATTGGGGTGGAGCTTTTTTTTTTCTTCGTTTTCAATCTTTGTAGCTCTTGTAATATACGTATAAACATCATAGGGCATCTTAAAATAAATAGGAATTGAATACAAGTAGGAATCGCTTGTTGAAAATTAGCTCGGGATCGTGGCATAAGACAATAATGATGATTTCTCGTTTGTAGAGGCTCTCTAAGAAAAAATGTCGTTTCACCAATTCTTCATAAATTCAAGTGTAAGGCTAAAAAATCGTAATGATTTGCAGTTCAAAATGATTCCTCCGAGAATCCGCGTGAGTTTAGTTTTATTTTCAAGTTGATGGGTAAATCAGAAATTTCCCCATTCGTTTGGAATTAAATCTCCCCGTTGAACTATGTCGACTTCAAACACGCTTCAAATCGACTTGAAATCGACCGCATATCGACCAGAAGCGACTCGAAATTGCCCGCTTGTCGACTACCGGTATTATAGATTAATATCGACCCACAAAGTCAACCAGCGTAAATTACCAGAAAACTACAAATCGACTCGAAATCGACCAAACAGAGCAGTCGATTTGAAGTCGATGTAAGGTCGACCAGCGAAAATTACCAGAAAACTGCAGATCGACTCGAACTCGACCCAACAGAGCAGTCGAATTCAGGTCGACGAAAAATTTGGGGATGTCGACTCGAAATCGACCTGAAATCGACGTGGCAAATGAGTCGACATAGTTGTCGACTCAAAATCAACCGGATATTGACGTCGACGTGAGGCCGATTTCATCAATATATCGACGCGATTTTGTCCAAGACTTCGAAAAAAGTAAATTCTCGGTCGATACTGAATGTCGACCGGAAATCGACGGTCGACATGGTTCATCGGATCCGGGGTACTTGGTGGCTAGACACAGACTTGTGCTTTGCACATGCCAATTAATGTTGGCATAATAAGACCTCAAAGGCTTTCGTCTGCAACGCAGTTGGGTGCTTTTGAATGCGTTTGTTTTGCATTCCTGTTCTCATCAAAACATTCAATTCAATTGCGGTGCTCTCTCTCTCTCTACCTACATAATATGTATCTCTCTCGCGGATCACCACGCTCGCGACATTTTCCTCGTCTCCTGAACTGGTCCTTCGTACACACTTGTCGTTCAACCCTTCTCCTACAATTCTCGGACTTCATACCGCCTACGCGTACGCGACCGTGATCCGTGTAGGGTAGTCGATCACTTGTACCTATACGTTTCAGTCATGTTATTTACAGTCTCTAAATACACTTCGGCCCCGTACACTCTAACTCGTCTTATTATTTCGTTATGCGGACACGAACATCCGCACAATTCTTGCTAATTCATCCTTGTTCCAAATTTCATTGAAACTGGTTAAAACCAAAAAAGAATACACCGAGGAAGGAACAGAGGATTGAATACCTCACTCATACATAGAAAAATTTTGTACTTCATTGTTTGACTAAATGGAGCCAAAACACTCAAATACCGTTGAAAGGACAAATGATGACGATGATTCTCCGGTTTTTGTGGGGAGGGGAGAGGAGGTGATTCAACCTGCAGTCAAATTCAGTTTTTTTCAAGTTTTTATTTATGGAGTTTTCCAAAAAAGAATTCATTTAGCCGACCCTCCTAACACCTCGCCCGAGGTGCTTGTTTCCATGTAAGTCAAAATTTTCGTTATTGGATTAAAAGTTGAATGACACGCAAATACATCCAGAAAGTTTGAAAGCAATAAGTCGGATGGTTCTTGAGATATAAGAGGAAGCAAACTTAGACAAACAAACTTTTTGCTCTATAACCACGCGGCGCTTTTACAAGTTCATGTTTTGAAAGGTCGAATCACACTACAAAATATTGTTAGTTGAATAAGGAGGATATTTAAGGGCACCTGTGCTTGTGTTCAACACAATGCGTTGAGCACAGTTTCGAGCTTGCAAATATGTTTATTTGATGTACATATTCTATTTTTGGCTAATTCTTTTCCATTTCAAATTTCATAATTCACAAAAAGCTAATGCTGGATTCTATACTGGTGTTATAGGACGTTTCAACTTTGTTTTGTAAAAAAAAAATCCCATCACTCTTCATTGTTACTTTAAAGCTCAAACCAAAACAGAATAGTAAGAGAGGAACAGAGGTGAAGGATGGTTGGCTTATATGTTTTTGTAGTTTAAAAACATTTTTCACTTTATTATTTGGCTAAATGGGCCGAAAACACCTGAATATCGGCTATAGGATGAAGACAACTACAAAAGAAGGACAGTTGACTCTACCTGCACTTGCAAACGCTGGAAAGAATTACTTGTGTGACATTTGCGTTTGCTTCAGGTAATTTTCATTCTTGTTCTTTGTTGTTGTTGTTGTTCTTCTTTTTCCTTCTGCGTCAAGTCATGCCTACAACGAGGACTTTTTCATTGTAGGGGTCGAAAATTTTATTTATAGTTGAAAATTTATTCCTCAATGACACAAATACCTATGTAAGGAAAATTTCATGTTAATGAATTAGGCGCGGGTCCTCATGATGTTAGAGGACAGGCAGACAAACGAACTTTCTGAATTTAAATATAAGCTTATAGTCAATTCCGAGAATAATTTGAAGTAAATAATGGAAGCAAAGAAGGGAAAAAAAACAAAGTGGCCTAGCCAAGGTCTGATTGCTGAAAGTTGTGGAGAATGATGTCTGAAACAACATTACAAAAATCCCACCTTGTCCCCCTGGAGCTTTTCCTCTTAGGGGGGTTTATACCCCAAAAAATCAGTTTTTTGTGAAAATCTCGCTAAATTCGCATTGTAGAGAAAAAATACGTCTGACAAAAATTATGCCTCACAAAATTTGCTATCAAATAGTGTAGTCAACATCTAGCCTAGGACCAATAGTTAGCCTAAAAAGTTATCAAATATACGCAAATGCACTCATGTACTACGTAATCCAAACAACAATGTTAACCAATACACTGACTTCTAAACACAACGTGCGCCTATGTTGGGGATGTATATTTTTCAACGATTCCAGTCAGACAGGGACAGTGGCGTATTGAGAAGGGGAGCTCAGGTCCGGATCTCCCCCCCCCCCTCTCCAGCGACATGCATTGGGACACACTTTTGTCAAGTCTGGAATTAATAAATTACAGTAAACTTTTTTCCTAGTCATTCTTTGTCTTTGAAAATTTTCAGACCCCCCCCCCCCCCAGACAAATTTTACTGGGCAGGGAAAATGGGCCGAACCATTCTGAGGTGTCAATGAAACATAAATGACCCTATGAAGAAATAAATAGAAGAATCAGGATCTTGTAATTTGTTACTGAATACTTCTTGTTTGACATTCACTCACTTGCCCAGCGGACAATTTTTCAGCGCAGAAAGAGACCTAATTTGTAAAACACGAATAAGAAGTTCTTTTTCTCATTGTCACTTTCCTCAAGACTATCATCAAGACTTGCCAACATGAGGATGTACTCATTCTCATCTTTGTCTTCTTTGCTCTGCGTTTGCACCTCTACATCTTCATCAAGGTCTTCGTGCATCGCCATTTCACTCGCATTAAGACAAGTTTCACCAAACTTGGAAGAACACGCCTAGCAAGCAATTGGTTCCAATTTTTGTACACTTTGTGAACAACTCTTGTGTCAAAATTGCAGAGACGTAGCCAGGGAGGAAGGAGGAAGCGTGGCGATATTACCCCTCTTTTCATGGTTTGACAACATTACAGGCAGTCTGCAAATTCGCCCACAAAATTGAATCTGCGAATGAATTGGAAAATTTAGCGTTTGTCTTTAGTCGGCGATTCAATACATTCCTACTCCTCTGTGATGCTCTCGTCACGCCTCTGCAGGACTGGTCGTGTAAATGTAGCTGAGATCTACAAACTATCTTACTGTTTTCGATAAGGGAAATGATATCATTCTTACCACCTTTGCGACAAATGCAAGCATTATTCTTACAGCCTTTCGTACAATTACAAAAAATTATAGTTCTGCAGAGGCGTGTTCTTCCAGTTTTGGTCAAACTTGTCTTAATGCAAGTGAAATGGCGGTGCACGAAGACTCTGACGAAGATGTAGAGGTGCAAACGTAGAGCGAAGAAGACAAAGATGAGAGTGAGTACATCTTTCATGTTGGCAAGTTTTGATGAGATTCTTGAGGAAAGTGACAATGAGAAAAATAGTCACTCGCTGCTCTTTTCTGATTATTTTAAATGTTTTTCAGAAATCTTCAGGCGCAAGGAGCCAAATAGAAAAAGATTATGTTTCATGTCTGCTGTTCTTTTGTAAGGTTCTCACTCATTTGTTTTCATTGTTAACCTGGTTTGCTTTATAATTAGTTGAGTAGCTTACGTGTTAGGTCTGAGGGCCATTTTTGTATCAGTTAGGGTATTTCAAACAAATAGCTTTCGATTATCCCACTTCTGAAGTAAATCACAATATCAGAAGGGAGGCTTTAAGAGGTCTTTACTGTTCTGTATCATAAATATAAATGAAAGGAAGGTACACATAGACACGCAACAGTTTAGGTAATTTTATTCACGAATCACAAGACTATAAAATATCAAAAATAAAACGCAAAAGTAATTAAATTTAGATTTAAAGGGTTTCAAAAAGGTTCACAACGGTCGAGAGGGGAGGAGGGGAGGAAAGGAAGGAGAGGGAGAACTCTCCCTCCCCTCCCACCTCCTCCCCCTCGAAAACGTTGGATACGTCTGCCTTACCTTGGAAAAGATTCCAACAAATTAGCTCGGGAGCTCAAGAGATACGGCTACCAAGTGGGCTTCTACCCTGTCTCATCTGTGAGCCAACTAATTCGCCTTAAAGATAAAATTCCCCTCGAGAAAAAATCCGGAATCTACAAGCTGTCTTGCGGCGAATGCGATGCCCAGTATATAGGACAAACCGGCCGCTCCTTTAAGAAGCGTTTCAGCGAGCACCGCTCTGCCTTTACCAATAATAATCCCATGAAATCCGCTATGGCGAAGCATTGCCTGGACCAACAACATAATTTTAATAACGTTGCTGGGAAACTCATCCACTTGTGCTCGAAAGGACCATACATTAACCGTGCCGAGGAATCTGAAACGCTGGCTCTTTCTAAATCAATTGGCGTTAATCTATTAAACGATTTAACCGCTACCTACGTCACTCCAATCACCCGTTATATTTTCGACTGGTCATAGCTTGTTCAAGCTTTTATCGCGCGTCTTAGATCTCTCATCAATTTTTTGTATTCAGTTTATACCTGATGATGAACGTTTACGTTTGAAACCGGTTGTAGCTCCTAAATTTTATTTACGTTTTTTCCATCTAAATTCTTTGTTTTTTCGTTATTTGTGCTTTTAATTTTTATTCTCGACCGTTGTGAACCTTTTTGAAACCCTTTAAATCTAAATTTAATTACTTTTGCGTTTTATTTTTGATATTTTATAGTCTTGTGATTCGTGAATAAAATTACCTAGACTGTTGCGTGTCTATGTGTACCTTCCTTTCATTTATAATTATGACTCGTAATTTTGAAGACTCTATTTTACTAATGTTCTGTATCATACAACATAATTACAATTGTATCGAACGTACGGAGGTATACTAAAGATAATACAGATTGCTAAGCATATCAATTTTCTCTCGAAGATGCTGTATATTCCATTTACATGTGTCTAGTTTAGGACTGGTAAAATCCTAGCATAACTCGCAAACTCGCAAAATTTCAAATTAGGGGTCAGGTAGGGTAAGATCAGAGTAAAGACATGAAACATGTTAAAAAGAAATTCTTAGTCGTGTTTTACAAAACAGATCTCTTTCCGCTGTGCAAAAGAGTGAATGTCAAACAAGAAGTATTCAATAACAAATTACAAGATCCTGATACTTCTATTTATTTCTTTATAGGGTCATTTATGTTTCATTGACACCTCAGAATGGTACAGCCCATTTTCCCTGCCCAGTAAAATTTGTCTGGGGGGGGGGGGGTCTGAAAATTTTCAAAGACAAAGAACGACTAGGAGAAAAGTTTACTGTAATTTATTAATTCCAGACTTGACAAAAGTGTGTCCCAATGCATGTCGCTGGAGGGGGGGGGGGAGATCCGAACCTGAGCCCCCCTTCTCAATACGCCACTGTCCCTGTCTGACTGGAATCGTTGAAAAATATACATCCCCAACATAGGCGCACGTTGTGTTTAGAAGTCAGTGTATTAGTTAACATTGTTGTTTGGAATACGTAGTACATGAGTGCATTTGCGTATATTTGATAACTTTTTAGGCTAACTATTGGTCCTAGGCTAGATGTTGACTACTCTACTTGATAGCAAATTTTGTGAGGAATAATTTTTGTCAGATGTATTTTTTCTCTACAATGCGAATTTAGCGAGATTTTCACAAAAAACTGATTTTTTTTGGGTTGAAACCCCCCTAAGTGGAAAAGCTCCAGGAGGACAAGGTGGGATTTTTGGTATGTTGTTTCAGACATCATTCTCTACAACTTTTAGCAATCAGACCTTGGCTAGGCCACTTTGTTTTTTTTTTCTTGGGAATTGCCGTAATTTGCCTAGACTAAAATGTTTAGTTGAGATTCAAAACAACGGAAAAACATTTTGCCGGAAGTTGAATATATCTCAATAATATAATTTCTACCGTGGTTCGTTTGTTGAATATCGAAGCATATTGTAAAGGATATAGGGATTAAATATTACCGAGTAAAATTTAGAGATGACTAATTACCCCAAATACATAATTAATGTAATGGAGATCCAATGTAGCTTTGTTCACCTTTTTTAGTGCCAAAGATGAAATGTTATGCAGGAAATAGAAACATTATCTCTCTGCTTACTTTTTTCACCCTAATGTTGATAACTTTTTATTCCAGAGGTGAAAGAGAAAAAAAAAATGTTTGACCCAGCGATTTTTAAATTGATAATAGAAAAGTAAGCGAGAAAGGGAGAGAGAGTCGGAGAGAAAATGATAGAATCCTACAAATGAAGAGAAACGCCTAGCAAAAATGTGTTACAGAGTTAAAAGCGCGATAAAAGAATCATTCACGTTGATGAGATTGTCGAAGAACGATAAATAGTATCCGACAGGAAAATGGAAAATTGAGTGAACAGAAAATAAAATTTTTCTCCCGTTAACTACTACGCTATGTAAAGGAATGCCACCACAATGAAAATAATTCTATTTACAATGGAAATAAATTTTCTCGTGAATGACAAGCGACTGTTTCGCCTCCGCAAAATACCTCCGTAAAATACGTTTTACTACTCCATTCCTGAAAGTCACTGGAAAGACGACGCAAAGCTTCTATATTCTATTTTTTATGTAGGTACGCGATACGTTTAGCTACGACTTGCAATAGAATGTGGCTACTTGTTGTTGAGAATATCGATTCCTTTTCAAATTTTTTGGATGTGATTCAACGAAGCATATTCAAATACCCGTCTGTGTAGTACCTAATTCTTGACGGCTATTGTAAACTATGATGTGGAGGAAAAAATCTACCTTTATTGATGCGAGTATAGTTATTCACGTTTGCCTTTGAAATTTCTGGAGCAGACCGAAAATTCGTTGTCATCTCTGTGTACGTATTCCGTTCCAGATGAAGAAACCCACCTTGTAAAATTAAGATGTATGAACTCCACATCAAGACTACGCAATTCTTTTGGTACAATGTTTTTTTTCTTGCAATAGAAATATTTCCGAAAAACTTCTACTTTTTCCTTAATTTGATTAGAAACGACTCGCATAGCCTAAATGCTCATACTTGATGACTGTATACGTGTATGTACTTAATCATGAAAATCCTATCTTGACCCCATGTAGGAACGTTAATTTAATTTTCCCTATGTTTTTGCAAAATGAAAAGTGGCAAGAAGAAACGTGACAGGTTTTTATCTCAACGTTTATATCTATTTAATAAGAACAAAACATCCGCTGGTAAATTTTACTCTCACGTGTCTTGTTAGAATTATTTCCTTCCACTACGCCTATAAGTGTACAGTTTTCCGGATTTAAGAGAACAATATTGTTCATCTGGCTCAAAAACCAATTTGATTCAAAATACTAACGCGATCGCGACCTGCAAGATTTTGAAGATAATAAATTCTCGGTCGATTTTTTCGATTTTCGACCTTGAATATCGACCAGAAATCGACAATCGATATGGTTAATCGGGATATTTGGCGGTGTCGAATGGTGGCGTCGATTTACCTTCCATATAAACTTTATAATATGCAGATCGGCGTTGAATGTCGCGCGTACCGAATTTCTATCATAAGTCGGATTTTTCAGCGCTTTGTCCATTGCATAAGTTTGTTTATGGCCGCTTGTAAGTTTTCTGTAGCCTCGGCCTGCGTGTCAATAATGGCCATTACTGCAGTGGTATCTGCAAACGTCGCTACTGTTGTTTCTCCCAGTTCCGGCAAGTCCGCGGTGTATAATATGAATACGCTAACCTGAAGAATACTGGTCTGCCCCTTCTGTGATGAAGATTTAGTTTCTTCGTACGTTGCTAGAAACTCTCTATTCACGAGAATAATTGTTCGGTAGTTGTTGGCTTATTTTTGATGCGAGACTGTCTCACCAGACGTGGTCAAACGTGTGTGCTACACGTAGGAACACGGCGCTGGAATACTTTTTTCCCTCAAGCGCCCTTTCTACTGCGTCTGTGCACGGTCTGTGCCCCTATGTACCTGGCCAATCGTTGAGTATTGGCTCCTTAATCCGAACTGGTGGTCGGTTAACTCGATTAATGGCTTTAATCTTTTTCAGTAGTAACTTTTCAAAATGTTTGAAGATGACTGGCATGAGTGAAATTTTCATTATGGATCAAATATTCTTCTTGCAAAATCAAAATGTGCCGCTCTTTCAATATTTCTACCTTTCAAAGTTGAAAGGAGTGCTGACAATGTCTATCTTCAAGCCTAATGTTACATAAATCACCTTATTTTTGAAGTTGGCTCATGTTTTGACAAATTTTTTCACCTCCTCCATCATGTTGTCTACTGGCACTGATACGTTGACGATGTCCTTTGTCTTTGGAATGGCTCTCGTTGTGATCTCTCTGATTTCTTCGTTATCCTACTATTGAGTTCCCTATTGAGGTAGGGGGTCCTTCGATTAATTTCCTTGATCTGTCGATTTTCATTGAGGGCGGCGAGCACACTTTCAAGGTCTTCCGAAAGAGCACTTCGACGGATATTTCCATCCATAGTTCCTCGTTTTGCCCCTTTCTTCATAAGCTTGCCGCCTTCAATAGTTTCATCCATCGCCTTGTTTCTCTTCCCCTCTCTCCGCAGGGTTCTTCTGAGGAGCTGTGTGTCATCAAACACCTCGCCCGTTCTAATTGCATTGAGATCGACATTGACCGTATGGTCTGGAGGAAATTTATTTCCAAAGCTTCAGACTCCACTTCCTTTCTCCCCCGAGGAACTGTTGGGTTGGGAAGGAGGAGGGAAAGATGGGTTCGCTTGCCTTACTTGGGTGAGTTATCCTCTCACTTTTGCCGCCTCCTCAAACCCTTTTGTTCTCGCCCGGCATTTTATAATTCCTGTACTATTCATTCCCTATTTTGTAGGTTTAAGGATCCTACCCCTATTTTTGAGAGAAGTGAAGTTTACAAGCTTCAATTTTCTGACTGCCCGGTCGTCTATCTAGGGAAGACGAAACGGCAGCTCTGTATCAGGATTCAGGAACACCTTGATGAAATCCGTTCTTCTACCCTCCCCCGGAAAAGTTCAGCTTTTGCTGAGCATCTTTCAGAATCCGGCCATAGTTTTGAGTTGGACCAGGCTGTTATGCTTCACTGTGAGGATTCGTTTCGTCGTCGGTTGGCTCTTGAGCACATCGAGATCGTACGTCACATGCATAATAGTCGGGTTTCAGTTTTGAATCGGTTTATTCCCGACAATGATCTCATCCAGAAATTCTATTTTTCACCCAACGACTATGATTCATCTTCATTTCCCGTATTGGTTTCTTCAGCTTCCTTCTGTTGCCTAGTTTAGCCGAAAACGTTCAATTTGCTCCGTTCAACTTGATTCGGCTCTTTTTTTTATTATTATTTTGTTGATTTTCATTTTTGTTTTTGTTTTTCAAAAAAATTTATTTGTGCGGTTTGTAAATCCTCAATATTATAATATATTGTGCTCTACAATCATTATGTCCTGCAACGTATTCCAGCGATTGACTCTTATTGTATGCTTCCTTTTTTCCTCTTTATCTAGGAAAACACAAACAAAAATCAGCATTTCCATTTTGACATGTTTCATGTCTTTGCTCTGGCCACCTCGCACCCTAATTCCGAAATTGAAGGAGGCTCAGTATACAATATACGAGGTTGTATAATATTCAGTATACTATGGTCATCCTTCATTATACTAGACCTGAAGTGGCTCTAGAGGGGGGGCGACCGCTCCTTGTATATCCTCTGTTTCATCGTGTTGCGACAAATTTTAATCAAATAAATATTTTTTTCCATCTCATTTACTCAATTGTTTACTAAAACCGGATAATCCAAGTCTTTTAGAGCCACGCCTAGATTGTGACGTCGCCAGGGGGCTTAAAAAGTGAAATCGTGCGAGTCTCTATTCTCCCCTCTTCTTCCTCTTGTGAGAATTGAAAGTTCTTTAACAACCTATGTCATTCCGCATTTTCTTCCACTCATTCATAGAATCTGAGTAAGTCTACTTATTCTAAATATGTTAGAAAATACAATTTATCCTTTGCAAATATAGAAATAAATTCTCCGTTACAACTTTTGAAGCACAATTGGCATACTTAATTCATCGTCGAAGTTGAAACTATCATGTGCACACGCGACAAATTGTTCTTAAAAATGTTCATTTTTGCACACTTAAGAACACGTATTACACCATCGCCGTTTCCAGAGAGTCGAGAAAAAACTGTAAATAAATTGTTGAAAAATTTACGTCTCGAAAACGCAGATCGAATCTGGGATGCATGAACTTCAATTATAAACCTAAAACCAGCTAGCTGCTGCGCCTTATCATTATAACGAAGGCGCGCAAATATTTTCAAAAAAGTTGGGATTTAATAATATCAAAGATGTATCACAAAATCCTCGAGATTTTTAAAATTGAATTCATCGCCGGTTATTCTCTTTCCTCGACCGATGTATGCGCATTATAAAAACAATTCGAAAACGATATCGTCATTCTTTATTCACCTCCGGCAATTCCGATTCTATTATAAAGGTACACACGGTCGAGGAAAAATCCCACGAGTCGTGTGCTACTTCGGTTTCGATACTGTGTACACAAATATATAAATTGACACGGCCCGTGACGAAGGGAAATATGAGGGGGGTTTTTATCAACTCGGGCGAGTACGACATTCAAAAACTTTTTCCTTACAAAATGTCAAATCTAATCTTTGAAATTTCGACGCTGAGTGAAAGATGAACAGGAAAATGGAAGTATAATTTTACAGGTCTTCATTGTGTGATAGATTACGCGTAGTCTATTGTCTCGTATTCCGTTGTATAGCTTTTAATTTTGATTCTAATTTCAAAAAGGAAGTATCGTGGTTCTATTAGCGTTAATCAAAAATTTGACTCTCGGACTCAATAGAATTCATCGTTTGTACGAAAAAGCTTATTGACCTATATATACATCGAAAAAGCACTCGAAGAGCTCGACGTCGTATTGTCCACCCTTTTTTGTGGTCTTCTTCTGTTTCATACCTCACATGAAACATGAAAAGAGTCCAAAAAGGAAATTTTATACCATTATTAGTCAGCTCTTGATGGACATTTAGCGCTCGATATCAAAAGGCTGGATAGCCTTTACGTTTCGTAAAATGGGACACAGCTCATCGCGTTTTTATTTTATAAATTATAAGTTTCAAAATGTTGATTTTGGAAAACAATTATAGTATGAATTCTTAAAGTAAACCACCAAGTATAGGTTTAAGAGAACATAAAAAAGAGTAAGATAATGATGATAGTCTAATAATATACTTAATACGAAGAATAATACAACTTAGCGAGTATTACAAAGAAAAAATATGAAAACGAAGTATTCAAGAACAACAATTATGAAAACTTA
The DNA here is from genome assembly GCA_035079395.1 of Aspidiotus destructor. NCBI lineage: Eukaryota > Metazoa > Arthropoda > Insecta > Hemiptera > Diaspididae > Aspidiotus > Aspidiotus destructor. The sequence goes on along the minus strand of JAVHKZ010000018.1, from coordinate 39,402,086 downwards.
CAATACAAAGCTATTTGTACAAGTGCTTACTGTGGTACTCGAACCTTTGCATTCAACTCCCGGAGCCCCAGTTTTCTGTCAGTTTCTAGTTTTGGTGGGTGTATAATTTGTTCCAAGTTTTCCGGACAGCATATCACTTCGGCATAAAATATACTTATTTTCTTTTAGTTTTGTAATTCAAAATTATACGTAATGCTCGTGGAGAAGTTGACTATGTCACCCTTAATTTTATTCCATCATTTTTCCTCTTTCCTTTCGTTTTTCAAAAACACGCGAATTTTGGAATGCAAACGATGTAGGATTTTATATTTGAATATAAAGTCACGTATCGGAGTCGACTTTTTTCATTTTCTCAACTAAAAGACGAGCCGCATTTTGAACGATTTTTGTATGAGAACGCAGTCGAATCAGTCAGAAATGGACGCCTGACAATGACAATGATTTCAATGACGTCTACTCTTTTTGGTTATAGGTATAAAGTAATCCGACTTTTTTCTCTCTACGAAAACAAAATGATTCACTTGTCTCGACGGAATTTCCAAGTTTGGAAGAAATAATTGTATGAATATTGTCAAGTAGAAGTAAAAAGTTAAGTGTTCAACATTTTTCAGTCAAAATAAAGTTTGGCTATGGAATATACAAGGAAAAATGAATAAATTTTTAGTACTTACGTAGGTACTTTTCCACTTTGCACATCTAAGTGGTGGCTAATAGGTAGCAAGTCGCTCTTTTGCTCCGTTTCCCCGTGTCGTGTTTTTGTTGAACCGTTGAGGGCTGCATTAGGCAAGGTGAGCTGAGGCGGGTAGCCGGATAAATCGCTTCTGTCTCTTGTGCAGCGCCGCCCTTCCTCCATGGTGGAGTGGGTGTGGGTTGTATAAGCCTTTGATTTTGTTTCCTCCAACAACGGGATCGACCTTTTTGGGTATTACTTTAGTGTTTGAGGAATCTCCTTGGTGAACCCCTTCTTCTACTCGGCAACTGCCAAGCTACTTTGACAACACCAGAACCCACAACAACACCACCACTATCTTAGATATACTTGTTTGCTGTTGGCTTCTCTTCAGGGATAATCTTCCTCTTCTTCCTGCACATCTGGATGTTGATGGTACCTAGGTGTCGAGTAGGCCATAGGGTGGTTCTGCATTTGACTATTCCATTCCCAGTCCATCTTCTTCTTCATGACGGTGGCTGCAATGCAGACACCTGGTTCCATGCTTCTTTGGAACCTAGCATGGTGGGTATCAGGCTACTCGGAACGAGCGCTTCATCTACCCCGATCTCTTGAAGAGACCGACTAAGCTTGTCCCGCTCTAGGCCGAAGGTATACTGCGATCCATCATCCCACTCTTGGTCGCAGTGCGAACACGTTGCCTACTCAACGTTCCTTAGCTTTTCGCAAAGGTACTTGTTGAAGCCGCCATGGCCGCTAAGCATTGGCATCAGGTGAAAGTTTAAGTGACCATGGTGTCGTTTCATCCTCTCATCATGGTTGGGTATTAACACACGGGTTGTCCACTTGCCCAGCTCACTTTGGGCAATTCTTACTTTCCATTTCTCAAGCAAGGAGTGCGTGGCCCCCTGCTCTACCCGGTCGTTGTCGTCTTTTTGCTCAGAACACCACCGCCCTATCCTTGGCAATGAGCTCGATTAGTAGTGACCGTGAGTAGAGATAAGATGTATGTTCTGGCGCAGTGAAGCGCAGGGGCTAATTTTCCTCATTTTTCATTGAATTTCAAAAATCCTAAAAAGAAGCACAGGGAGCAATTTCTCTCATTTTGAGGTTAATTTCTCTCATTTTTCATTAAATTTTAAAAAATCTCAAGAAGAAGCAGAGGGAGAAATTCTCTCATTTTGAGGTTAATCTCCACCTTTTTTGGTATAAGAAAATAAAATTAACGCACAAACGTTTCCGAAAACATTCAGACATTATTTTACTCGTTTCTCATACTTTTTTCAGAGAAAATCACCAATCTGGTATAAGAAAATGGACTTTTTAAAATTAGACTGCATATTCATTCTGACTTGTATTTCTTCAGAGAAAATCAGCGATCTGGTATAAGAAAATAGTCTTTTTTAAAATATAATTTTCTAGACCGATCCAAAAATATTCAGACATTATTTTACTCGGTTCAATCAAAATATTCAACCTTTCTCTCTGTGTTTCTCATGTAGGAGTTGAGACCTATTTTTTTTAATCTTGATAAAAATGGTGTTATTGAAAAGAAAGTATAAAACTTATAAGTAAATCTAGTCTACAAATGTTTATCAACTTAGAAAAATATGAATACTTGTGAGAGTAGCTACCAAGACAATATCTATGAAGTTCATTTTGAAGAAAATCCTGAAGAATATATGGAAGTTATAAGAGCAATCAAAAATGCGGAAATCTTATTCCTTGGTGGTAGTCCACTTTTTGATGATATTCGATTTTATGATCCACAACCTCAAGCTGATCTGGGATATGAATCAGAGAATGAATCAGATATAGATGAACCAAATACAGACATAATCAATGAACCAAATATAGATGTAATAAATGAACCAGATATAGAGATAATCAATGAACCAGATAATAGCTTCCTATCAGCTAGCACATCTTGTGATAACTTGAGAAATCAGGGAACAGAAAATAAATAAATGAATAAATAGTAGACCTACCTAATTATTTTTTAAAACAGTTATTTCAATCAACCTTTTTATAGCTTTTCTACTTATATAAATATTAATCAAATGGAAAATCAAAACAGCCTGCAAGATAATTATAATGACTATGAAGAAGAATATGAAAAATTTACTCAAAAATGTAAGGATAGGGCAAGAGAGAGAATGAGAGAAATAGATAGAATGAAGATAGATAGACATATTGATAACTATGATAAATCACCTATAAGAGAGGATGATTTTGAATCAGATATCAACTCAGAGGAGGGTTTATAATAATCTTTGGTATATTTATTTCATTTTCAATAATTCTAAAGAATCTTCATAGTTATATTGAATAAGGTAACAAGAGAGCTCTATGTTTATAACATTATATTTACTTGTCAAATCATACTATATATAGTAATAGTTTATATTATTATTTCACTTTTTGTGCATATGTTAGGCTCAATTGCCGAAATCGCCCATTGGGCGAAAAAATTGACCACAACGCGTTTTGGTGACGGCAAAACAACCAGTACGCGAAATGATTCATTTTAGTATGACCAAAACGCGTTCTGAAATGTTGAATTACCAGATCGCGTTTTGGCTTAGGTTAATCGTTTGAAAAAAGAGCCACCACGCGTTTTGAAGTGGTTCACCAGAAATGTTCTACAAGTCAAAGAATATAAAACAAATCGTGAATTTTGACGACGATTACTAAACATTTGTGATCTTGAATAATTTTTCAAACATTTTTGAAATTTTCTGTCAATCTGAAAAAATAATATATCATTTGTTTACGTACTTTTACACTACTTATTTTTACACGATGCGTTCGAGTGACATTTTGAATTACATTTGACATTGTTCGCGAGGCATTTATATTTTTTGTCAGTGCAATACCGTTTGCGATTACAGTGAACAAAGCCTTGCTCGCTGCCTGAAAGTGCAGCGGACGCTTATCTTAAGGTCATTGACGTCGTTGTAGGCACATCTGCGAGGGTAATAAACGTACTATCGGCGATGGTTAACTCATTTCAAGCATACAAATTTTTGGGAATTCCCTCCTTTGTACCAACTTTGTACAAGCCAAAGGAATTAATTTCAGTCACCACGCCTAGGACACTTCAAGGAGCTGCACGTCCACGATCGACATCAGGTACACGTAATAAAATGTTTGTACCAAGTGGAACCGGTGGAAATCTGCCATTGGAGAGCGAAATCATATTTTTCGCTTGACTTTGCAGCCCCTTCCTTGCCCCCTCGCGTTGACGTTCCACAGCCTTGGTTCTCAAACAACGGTCGCAAATAATGTCGTCAGATGATTTGTCCATCGGTACGCCGCAGTTGAGATGAACAAATAGAACGCATTGTGGTTCTTTTTATGCAAATTATGACAGACCACAACGCGAACTGATACTGTTGCATTATACAACGCGTTCTGGTTGTTTCACAAAATGCACAAACGCCAAATTTTGCGTACTGGTTGTTTCGCCGTCACCAAAATGCGTTGTGGTCAATTTTTTCGCCCAATGGGCGATTTCGGCAATTGAGCCTAACACATATTCAATACAATTTGAAGAGCATCATATAGGTTTTTATTGTGAAAATTGCAGATAATTTAATTTGTACCAACAACTCAGTACCCATATGGTATAGTTAGGTAAGATTACTCTCTTATCATACTCAAATTTGAACTTTTTAGTCTCCACTTTATTCACTGAATTTTTAGTTTTAGTTATTCTATTGTAAGTCAAGTCTATAGAAGTCTGTTTGAGTTCGTTCATAAATTGTGCTAATTTCATTCAGGCTCAAAAAATCTTGGTTTAGTAGACGAACTTTTTAAATGACATAAATTGTGCTAATTTCATTCAGGCTCAAAAAATCTTGGTTAAGTTGTTGAACTTTTTAAAAGATGGCTGTTCACCCCACTTACTCATTTAGCTGAAAAATTTCTCAAGATATTTTAAAAGTACTAAATGTGCTAACTTTTCCCAAGTGAAGATTTATCTTTGCTCATTTTATTTAGTCAAAATTGTGCTAACTTTTATTTTTCAAAAAGTTTAAAATGAAATTATAAATTAAATATATAAAGATGCATTCTTTAGATAAAAAAGTAGTTGATTTGATTCACACAAAATTCAACTTCTTGGAAAATATTGATATGAAAATAAAATATTTGTATAATATAAGAAAATATAAAGAACATGATGAATTAAAACTTGGAATTAAAATGATTGATAATAAAACATGTTATATAGCTACAGATTGTCTCCTTATAGATGTTACAGAAGAATCTAATTTTGATGAAATATTTGTTAAACATAAAGAAGGAATGATAATTCCAAAATTAAATAATTATGATGATTATAAAAAGTTATATAAAAGTTTTACTTTTGTTAAACCAATATCATCATCAGAAGTTTATAAAATAGTTGAAGATTTTAATAGAAATTTGAAAGATTAAAAATTTTTATACCTTCTAGAAGAAATTCAAGGAGTCAAGAATTTTTATACATTTTCTAAAAGAAATTATTATATGTGAATTAGATTATATTAAAAAAATTAATAAATATATTAAAAGTTATAATTAATTTGATAATATGTAAAGATGAAAGGTTATTATGATATAGGTTTTGATAAATATCATCACTAAAAAATGAAATATTTATTAGACAGAAGTTAGTTACGGTACACTTCTTCCAATTTAATAAATATTACTTTTTGATTTGTCCACATATTGTACACCAATGAAATTCATCAAAAATAGCTTCAAAATTTCTTATGCTTTGTCTCTATATATACTACCATAAAAATTAATTTCTTGAACATTCTCCATTTTTATAAATTTGATCTTTAATATTTTGAACAGAAACTTATTAAGTACCTACTTATATTTAATTTTTATTTTTAGTACCCATATGGTATAGTATCATAATTAGGTAAGATTACTCTTTGCAATTATTTCGAGAAATATCCATTTTAGAGAAAATTATAAGATGCAAAGTTATTTCTGATAAAATTTCCTATCCATCAGTGGTGGATCTAGAAAAACAAAATGGGAGGGGGCTAAAATTTCCCATATTAGCATGAAAAATTCGCTTTGCAGGTAAATATTTATTAGTAGGTATCCTGTAAATCTTGAATTTAAGGATCCATATATTATCTTATTTTATCAATGGTCAGGATAAACCTGCTCATGTTGCTGATATAAGTCTGTGACGTAAGTATGCCGGTAAAATTAAATTTATTTAATTCAACAAAAGAATCTTCATAGTTATATTGAATAACTCTTTGTTACTTGGTGAATCATACTATAGTATCTTATTATTTCACTTTTTACAGCTCACATTCAATCTAGGAGGTACTTTCAATCCCATTTCCAACTCTTTCCTACTCTATTAACTAACAGATTTTCATCATGTTTAAACTCTAAATATTTTTTAATAACTTTCTCCCAATCATCAGCATTTTTAAATGATTGAAGTTCTTCAATCAAATCATCATTTCTTTTTATGTGTTCAATTATACATGATTTTATCTTATTTGAAGTTGATTTATGACAAGACATATTTTGAAAGAATCAGTCAAGATATTTAACTCTTTATTTATACAATTAAAAAATAAGAAACAACTATTTTTGCTGACCAAAGAAGATCTTTAATATTATTATCATACAACATTTTACTTTATCTATCTAATGTGAACTGAAAATTATGAAAACTTATCACTATTTATTTATATTTTCATCTTTCTTCCAGATTTATATCAAAGATCAAGCTCTGTTTGAAATTGATGTAATTCATTGAAAAAATCATAGTTTCTCCATTAATACTCTCAGCAACTACTAAGACTATTATAATTATTCATTTTTATATGTTTTCATTAATTGTTAAGGTTCTTCAAATGTTGAATAAATTTATCTCTCGGTATTATATTATGATAACCCCAGGGTAATGTATCAGTTTGTCCATCAACTAAACATCTTTTATCATCAAATGAATTTAATCCTCTTTTATTCTGTTCAATGGTATAAATATTATGTCTTATACTCCTTATCATCTTCTGTTTAATAGTTTTAGTTATTTTCTCTTCTAAACACATTTTATAAACCATAAATATTATCTTTTTTATAATCTGATGTATCAAATTCATCAATCATACCTTTCATATCTTCATAGAAGTCTTCTGTTTTTATAGAAATAATTAATGAATCTGTATCTGTATATAATAATTTTATTCTATCTATCTTTTAGTCTATAATAGAAATCATACATTAATGTTTTTGAAATATCTAAAATAGCTACCCCCACATAAATTGGTTGGTTAAATTTAATCATTGTTCTTTTCATTTGTACAGCTGCAAGATTTTTTCCAAAAAATGTTGATTTCTCAAAATTAGGCTTAGAAACATTCTTAGTATATTTTTTACCTTCTGAAATTAATTTTATATCCACATGCTTCCTAACATTCATCTTAGTTCTACCAAAAACAGAATTATTCATTAGTTTGAAGAAATCTTTTTCAAAATCATTCTTAGCTTTTTTCCTCAGTTCTGTATTTTTTTCAATGTATACTTTCATCCAATCGGATTGATCAAATTTTATAACTCTATGTATTTTCTCTAATTTCAATCCAGCTCTAAGAGCTTGTTTAAGATTTAAGTAATGAAGAACATACTTCTTCTTATCATATAATGTTGTAAATAATTTTGGAAGTTGATTATTATCAATTACATTTTCTGGACAATAGGGTAGATCAGAATGTTTATCATGTAATTCCTTTGGGTATTTCAAATCTACTTCAAAAAGATATCCAATTTCCCGATCATCTTTCATTTTTAAAATTCTATTCTTATTGAAATATTCTGGATTTCTCCATTCAAATCCACCATATGGTAAGTATTTATTCATAGCCCATCCATATAAATTATTTGCATCTAAATATTAAATAAATACAGAATCCTTAGTTTTGTCAAATTTCTTTCCCATATATTTATTATTAGCCTTTGCATATCTATTTGAACATTGAGAAATTCCTCCTTGTTTAGCTCTTTCAAACATTAATAACATATCTACATCTGTTAATAATTCCAACTTTTGTTTAGTTGTTTTCAGCATACAATCCCAAGCAAACCCGGGAGTTGTGTAATACCAAACTGGATCTAATTTATATATTTTAAGAGATGTTTCCCTAAAATTTTCCATAATATCAGTTAATAGGAGTACATCAATTGTATTGTATAACATTGTAAATTCTTTCATATTTTTTATGTTAAAATATTTCCAAATTTCTTGTGCATAATGATATTCTCCATCATCAACATGCTCATCATTTAATAGATTATAAAATTTATCCTTTGAAGGTAGTTGTTGTTCATCATATTTTTGCAATGAATTCATATAATCATAAGGGTAGGCTAATTTTTTACTCAATAATTTAAATAAATACTTCCTTTCCATTTCAGATAAGTTTTTAGATACCTTTTCATTGAACCATTTCTTCAAATTTTTGAAGTGACATCTTTTTAAATTTTTAGCTAATTCAGATAATGAACTTGATAGAAATTTATATGAATCTAAAAATCTCAACTCAATATTATAGTTAACTGTTTTACCTTTTTTATTTTTAAAACCTGAATCATATTTTACAATTTTAGAAAATGAAATATATGTGACGCGTTCCGAGAAAACCCGCCACTTGTCGGCAAATCAAATTTCACAGGAGAGCGAAAAAACAAAGAAAAGGAAGAAATTGTCATTTTCTTGATCATGCTACAAACTCATTGTAGATACTTTCGGCAACATATCTACAAAGTTTTAGCGGCGTTCAACCACTATAAGGCGATCTATAGGCAGTTAACTGTAGCGCGCTCACGAATTTTTGATTTTCATTTTGCCGACAAGTGGCGGGTTTTCTCGGAACGCGTCACATATTTTTCTTCATTATTTGGTATTAATTTAATGTTATCATAATCCTCTCCAAATTCTCTAACAAATAAATGAGCATCATATCCAGAAAAATTATGAAAATAAATAGGAATAAACCTAGGAACTCTATAGATTACAATTACTATGAGCTGCTCCTCTATATTCTCCAGTTAAATGATCATGATCTCGAACTTTTATTTTATTTACTAATTCATTTTGATATTCAAATTTTACTCTTTCCACCAGTTTTGATAGTTCGGTATATAATTCTTTTTTCTTATTATCTCTATATTCAGTATTCTTTACAAATTCAATAAGTTTAAGGAGTATTTTTTCTTTCTTTTCATCTTCTAATTTTATATTTTTTAATTTAAGTATATAGTTTTCATAAAATGTAGTCATATCTCTTCCTTCTTTTTCATATTTCAATTTTGCTTTATTAACAACATTTTTAAGCTTGGTATCTTCTTCATCTTTCATCCATAATAGAGATTTACAAATAATATCAATTTTCTTATTTATTATTCTTATATCTTTCTCAATCATGGGAGGATTATCTTCAAGTTTTTTTTCACAAATATGACATTTTTTAGCATTTTCAAATTCTATTTTTTGTGTCTCAGATAATTCTTTCATTTTTACATTCTTATCTAAATATTCTCTAGCAATGGAAATCGCATCTTCCTTCAATTTCTCATACAATTTCTTTGGTGCATCTAATCCAAAATATTCAAATAGATTCTCTTTGATTTCTCCATTAGCGTACTTAATATAGTAGACAAAACTAATCAGAAAATGTTTCTGAAGCTTTATTGTATAAGATTCATACTTTTCAACTTCTTGTTTTGTCTTATTTAATTTTTTACATAATTTTTCCATCTTTTCATTAATTTGTTTCATTTTATTAAGCTTTCTTATAAGACTTTCAAAATCAGCATATTTATATAGCAAATGGACATTTCATTGAATGATTATAATTTTTAAATTCAACAATATTATCTGCTTTATTAGGTAGAATTACTTTAGCAGGTTTATTTAATCCGCAATAATTTTTATGTTCAGATAATTTCTTTTCACAAGGAAAACTATTCAAACACATTTTACAAAGATATTTCTTTTTACAATTTTTTGTAACTTGTCTTCCAACTAGTTTCCAAAAATCTTTAATAAGACAATAATGGGTCTTTTCTTTTTCCTTTAAAAATAGTAAATCAATATGATTTTTCTTCTCATCCTTTGTTATATCTGATAAAGGATAAATTTTATACTGATTATTATGATGATATATATTAATTGATAATCCTCCTTTAATTAAATTAAGATTATTAACTCTATTTACAAATTTATTATTATTTTGAGCTTTCATTGGGAATTCAATTCCTTCTAAAGCTTTATCAAATATGTGCTCATATTTTTTATATTTAGCTACTCTTTGTGGATCCTTATCTACTGAGAACATACCAGCTAAAATAGACCATAAATAACATTTATTATCATTCTCATTGTTAACATTTATAATAGCTTTCTTATTTGCTAGAATTTTGGGGAGTTCAATGTAAGAACCAGCTCTGAGTGGATCATACCTATTTATATTAATTCTGAAGCTATCAATTGATAGTAAAACCCATTGAGTACCCTCTGAATTATCTTGTATATTTTCATGTCTTCCTATTATATGATTAGTAATGTTATTGTACATCTCAGTCAAGTTGGTTTCACAAAGAAATGTATAATTTTCGGTTTGTAGAAACATTTGATTAGTCTCAATAACTGTATGACCCCTCCTTTCATAAGTTGCAGTTACACAGAAATTAGCTCTGATTCCATTATGTAAATGGATCCATTTTTTGAGAAGTCCAAAAGTAGGTTTTTTCATAAAATCTAAAAACTCTTCTAAGTCTTGTATTCCCCATTCATTTTGAATTTCAAATTGTGTATGTCTGCTTTCAAAATTCTCATCTACAAATCTAGGTCTAATTTTAAAATCATTCTCATTACTTGACCTAAATATATCATCATCAAACTTGAATGGAGTTCCTGTAAGCCATCTATTTATTTCTTCCTTTGTTAATGTAAAAGTAATTTGCATTTGATGTGGTTGAAGTAATCTGGATTGAGTTAATTTTTGTAATAATATAGAATATAATTCATTCAATTTTTCAACTACTTCTCTTCCTCTAAAAGCTATATAAATTCTATACTTCCTTAAATAGTTTTCTATTTGCTTTGTTGTTTTATTTGCATAGAAATTATGTTCTCTAAAAAACTGAATCCATTGAGTAATACTTGTATCTCTTTTCTCACTCTCATTTTTTATAACACTTATTGAGACTTCATTTTTAGGATCCATTTTTTAAATTATATTTAATAAGGAAAAAAATTTAATAAGGATTTTTTACTTTTCATTGAGAAGATTATAATGAGATTTTGTTTTTAAATGTGCTTTGTAAGATACAGAATTTATGACTTTACCACAAGTACATATCATTAGTTGTTTTCTTTTCTCATAATCTTTTTTCAAATTTTCTTTCATTTTTTCTTGATTTCTATTATAGTATTCTTTAAATGATGTATTCTTACATGCTTTACACCAGTTTCGATTTCTACCAAAATCTTCTATATTTTTATTATTTTTACATTTGGTACAATATTTACCATTTTCATACAAATTCATTATAGATGTTAATTCTCTTAGAAATTCATCAACACTATATTCTTTGAATTCTGTTAAAATTTCACTATTCTCTAAATTTAACAAAGTAGACTTACAAGTATCATGTAAAATATGATCACTAGTTGGTATGTGTATCTTGGTATAATCAACCCGCTCAGCAAAGCTGACTGTTTCCATCTTAACCTTCAACTAATAGAGCAACTAGGTACCTATTTAAATGGAAATAAATTTATAATAAAAATTTAATAAGGAAAAAACCTTCTCAAAACCTTCCCAAAACCTTCCTAAATCCTTCCAAGTTATAGAAACCAACATAAAACCTTCTTAAAATATGCTCAAAACCTTCCAAGCTATAGAAACCAACATAAAAGCTTCCTAAATCCTTGAAACTCAAGTTTTTTGATTGGTTATTCAAACTAATTTCAGACAGAATTCAGATAAAGATTGTCTATATAGACTGCAGTTTGATAAAAAGCAACCCTTCTTGAAATAGATGTAAAACCTTCCAATTATTTAACAAGAATAAAATAGGTATAAAACCTTCTCAAAATATGTTCAAATTATATCTAAAATCTTCCAAGGCATTCCAAGAAATGAAACATTCAAATATACCTAACAAAATTGATCATTTCTTATTTTTAATAATTATCTCATCATTATCTTTAATTCCTCTTGGTGCATCTCTCCCATTTAATCCAATTTCTTTTTTCTTTTTGTTAATATATTTTCCATTTACAATTATTTGAGATTCATCAATGTTAATATATCCATCTTCAATATTAAAATCAGAAAAACAAAGTCCTAAATTTTCAGTAAATTCTGCAACACTATTTGCCTTAGCTTTTCCAAAATTCATTGGGGTTACAACAATTTGATTTTTCAAGTCAATTATTTTTTTATTTCTTAGTTGCATAGATTCTACTTGTTTTCTACCCTTTTCACTCAATTCTTTTTTCATTTCTTCTAGTTCTTTATTTAATTGTTTCATTCTTATATTAGTTTCTTCAATTATATTATCTTTCTGTTTCATTACTTGATTATTAGCATTAGATAATCTCTTTAATTGACCTCCTGCTTTATTAACTGCAGCTATTAATACTCTAAAGCAGAAAAATAAGTTTGTCACTTTCAAAATACATGTTTTCTCATTTTCAAATTCTGTCAAATCTAAATTATTTTTTTTATAAACTTCATGTAATTGATTAATTATAGTTTGACTCGATGATTTTATTGTGTCTTTCAATTCCTTTATTTCAGGATATGTTGAAACTAGTAGATTAACATAACCCATTTCTTCTTTTGAAATCGAGTAGTTATTAATTACTGAGAGAATCATCTTGCTTTTTATTTATTTATTATAAAGAAATTCTTTATTTTTTTAAACCATGTACCAAACTGTATACCATACTATATACCAAACCATGTACCATATACTATATACAGTATACCAAACCATGAACTATATACTATATACAATATACCATAAATAGAAATTTTTTATTAATAAATGGAACTGGAGAAAATAAAAGAATTGATGATCAGTTTTGACTTCATAAAAAATCCAGTATCTGAATTTATAAAAAAATATAATGTGTCAGATTCTTTTGTGCGGAAAAAATTGAAATTATGGAATATCCCTCATGCGACAAAAAAGAGGAATATTCTCACTCCTAGAAATAGATTAGGTCAATTTTGTTTATCAAGTCACACTGCAACTAGTAGCACAACTCATATAAAAAGTAGAACCAGGAATACACTCCTTCATTCTAATGCTAAAAACAACAAATTTCCAGAAAACCCTCCAGATATAGGTGATGAGTGGGAAACAATTAACCTAAATGTGTCAGATAGAAAGAATTATAGAAATAGAAAATAATAATCTCACACGCGTTGAGAACTGCATAACTTTATAAACTTTCTAAATGATAGTGAGGTCTACCTAACGTGTCCCTAAAAAAGGGGATGTGTCAGATTGAAGATGGACAGACCACGGACAGACTAATCCAGTACTATAGGAAACAGTTGTGACCTTCACTGCGTTTGTACTAGAAACACCAGTTAGATACAGATTGGTAGGTATACGTTAAAAATCAAATTGTAGATAGTGAGGTATACTAATACCACTATCGAACTCGTCTAAAATGATAGAATTTGAAAGAATCTTGAGCTCGTCTTGTATATAGACTGTTGGGTTTCAAATTACTCCTAACATAAAGTTTTTTCTTTACCGGTTGTGTTCAAACCAAGCAAAATTATCATGGACACACATCTACACATACATATATTTTTTAGTTTTTCTTGAATGTCAAAGGTAAGTCAAGTCCATTTGTTTTACTGGTACCTACGATGGTGTTGTCGTAGATGTACACAAAAACTAAAAATTTTCCACTTCTACTTTGTACGTCTCAAAATCTTCCTGTGGAATGTGTGAGTAATCAAAATTTTCTTCTCCTCTCTTGATCAGTGTACTCCGCGGAAGTGATGACATTTCGCATATTTCTTTCAACGTAGTCATCCGTTAAAAATTTTAAAAAATGATCTGTAATCAATGTGTAATATCATTTCCATCAAGGTTACGTACTGCTCTAGCGAAAGTGACGGTGGGATCCTGTGGCTGCTGAGCTTGAAGTGCTCGTTCTTCATAACTTTTTGCCACCTCAACAACAACTCTCATCTAGTTCTGAATTAAGAAGAGGTTAACCAGCTTGAACCGTAATTTATTGCAAAGGACAGTCCTTTATTTATTTAGACGAAAATAATCCAAATTTTCATACATTACAAGCCGAACAATATAATAATAGTACTACTAAAAACAACCTTAAAAAGGAGAATCTTTTACAAGGGGAAAAAATACAAACACGTAAAAAAATTTATGAAATACTTACGACCGCGGTTTCAGAACAGTCAACGTTCCACCATCAGGTTTCAATTGTACTGACAAGAACGAGAACACATATTTGATAAGGACGTGCTCCGTATGATTCACCAGTGAAAACTTGTCAACACTTTCAAGATATCTACTCTTCCTGTCCTTTATTTTCATTTTCATAGATAAGTCAAGATTGAGTTTGGTTTCTTTGTAAATATACCTAAATAGGACAAGCATCCTGTACCAGGCTGGAAGAGGTTCGCGCCTATATACATTTCAAACGTTAATTGGTGTATAGAATAATACGCAGTACTACATGTGATTGATACGATACCTACGAAAAAATGTCAAGATTGGAGAACATGAATCGCGAAAGAGCGGAAAAAGTCTATGCGTTTGTGTATTAAAGCACGTTCTATTTATCAGTCCATAATTCTGAGAGTAATGCTTCTAGCTCCATTGGCTTGCAAGTCGACTTTCAATTTCAAAAACAGAACATTGAATCGACGATAACTTGACAATCAAAAACTGCCGACAGAAGAGAGAACTCAAGAACGAACTTCTTCCATCAGCTCATAATTTTGTGATGAGTATTTAGACCTAATTAATTGTAAATTTAATCGTGAATGATGGAATTACGGCCGCCACGAAAAAATAATACGCAGACACTTATGAAGTACCTAGATAGAGTACAAAGCTACATCAAACACGAACACAGAACGTTAATTACGCTGATGTTAAATTCGACTTAAATTCGATATGTCACATCGCAATATGGAAGGTCGGTGAACAAAATCGCAAGGCTGAAGAAGGAAAAAAAAGAAAAAGCGATTGGAATAGGTTCGCACGCTCTACGAGGGCGAACCTAAAAAACAAGTCCATGGTTTTTATTCGGGTTACATACAATATAATTATTTTTACGGCTCGGTATTCGTCGAATTGGAGTGCGTCGAATTGGAGTGCGAGTTCTTCTTAGCAGTAACTTTCTTCAATATTTTTTTACCCCATTTAATGACATCTTTGGAACACTCATAGGCAGCTCGTCCTACCTTAACGGCCGACTCGAAGTCGGATGCTTCAATGTCGCGGCCTGCAAGTTTTGAACAAAACGAAACAGATTTGTAAACAGCGTCTTCTAAGGATGGACCTTCATTTTCATTCTTGTGCTGGGAACCAGTAGTTCCATAGTAGTTATTGACAATACCGGTACAACCGTACTGGAATACCGCCCCCGATTCTATTTTATGAATCACTACTCCGGGTAGAGTAATGGGTCTATCGGAAGCTGTATCACTCTGTGGTTTTGAGGAGTACATTTCTTTTTTCATCAAATCTGCTTCATCACCCGACTCATTTTTATATTTGTTAGTTTCCCTCTTGGTATCGCGAGTCGTTCGTTCGTCTATATTGATTTTGAATTGTTTGACGTAACAGGCTTCAAATTTAGCTTGATTTTCCTTGTCTAGGGCATCCGCTTCAATCAGACATGTCGCTGCTCGATTTGACATAAATTTAATGATGGGCGAGTGTGGAAAGTGATCTATGAGTACGTAAAAAACAAAGGTAGGCGTTATTTGTAGGTACGGTACCTACGGATAAAACGTTATTTGTAGGTACGGTACCTACGGATAAAACGTTATTTGTAGGTACGGTACCTACGGATAAAACGTTATATGTAGGTACGGTATGTTCTTGTCTTAAATATCTACTTCAGCCGTCTCCAAAGTCATCACAGCGAGGGCAGCCGTCTCCTTGTAGGCATGCAGTGTGAACTTTCATAGAACAGCACTTGGTAAAAGTAAAGGTCGAGCCATTCCTTCCTGCAATCCTCGCGTAACAGACAAGGCAAGTGGCCTTTCCATCACTATCGTCATCATCGTCCTTACTGGCATCTGCAGGTACAGATTTCCTCCTTCTGGTTCTGTTGAATGACCACTGCTTTGATGAAAGTTTTGAGCGACCTCTGGCCTTCACTCTCTTTTCGGGAACCGCAACTGGCGTGGTTCCTCAGTTGCACCCTCGCTGTGATTTCAGGGAAGAAATAATGTTCCATCGTTGGTGTCTCTGCTTTGTGAGGTAGCCTGTGCACTTGGCAGGCCTTCATTGGACGGTACACATGAGCTAGCTCTTGCATTCAAAAAAGTACCATCATATACACTAGTTTCAACATTATTAGACGTGAAACATTCAACCCTGCACCATTTGTATCTTCCTATATGAAAGAACGTCACTTTGTTCATGAATCATCACCGCATCAGCATTTCCTCCTTGAACATCATTCATTCAGTTAATCTGACTTCTGTCTTGTCAGAGTACTCTCGTCGATCACCAAATACTTTTGAAACATACCGTACCTACAAATAACGTTTTATCTGTAGGTACCGTACCTACAAATAACGTTTTATCCGTAGGTACCGTACCTACAAATAACCACTTTGAAAAACAAAACTAGTCAGCATGTCTGTATTGAAATAGACTGGATCAATGATGCAAGAATTTGACTACCTACTTAAGAAGATTAGAACAATCATCAGTAATTGAACTTACCGAGACGCAAATGAGTTTTGGTGGGACAAATCATTGTCCATAAAAAATAAAGTATTATGACAATTTTATCCATTTTTTACTCTCCAGATGAAAATGTACGTAAGTTATTTGTTATGTACTCTCAAACGATTTTGTTGTAGACCATCGTTGGAGAATTTTAATCAACACTTCAGATTAGCCTTCTCAAGATTCTAAATGTTGATTTCAATAATGCGCATGTATTTAATCAGCGTTTGATAAAAACAGCGTAATAGGATAAAATACGAGTTAAATAGGTCTAATACCAACGCAATAGCAGAAAAATTGATAAAGAAATTAAGTTATACAAAAATTCCAGGTAAACTGAAGAAACTTTGAGAAGATAGCAGCGAAAATAAATGAGAAGAAAAAACTTACAGGCTCATGCTCAGGGATCAAGAGTTGTGGGAGACCCGCGACCCATGACGGAGAGCTCAGAATTTTCAATTTACCCAGAATCTAGACCTAGGATTTATCTATGATGTAGCCTAGGTTTTATTCAGTCTAGCTCGCCATTATGGAAGAGCATACCCCTTTTCCTAGCATTTTGCTTCATTTCCTCTTCATTTTCATACATTTTCCCCCTTTTTCTCTTTTCTCTTCATTTCCTTTCGTTTTCTCAACATTTTCCTTTATTTTCCTTTATTTTCTCTTTTTTTTTGCCCTATAGATTCAGAATTACTCATAGAATAAATCCCAAAAAAAAAGGTATAGGATAAGTTAGCTCGAAGTTTTCAAAGTCCCATAACTCCACCCGATCTAGAAAAAAGATTTCTTGATTGAGGATCCTTAGGGTCTTTTCCTCGGAACTCAAAATTTTCTAAGCCCCTATAGAGGGGTATAGAAGACTTCGGAAACTTAAAATGCTTCATCTCCTCTTCATTTTTCTACCTTTACCTCCTTTTAGCTGGAGACCCATCATCCCTTGAGGGTCATCTCAGGAATTGTGTTCGCATCCGCGTCCGCGTAACGCTGAGACTACTTAGAAAAATTTCGAGCTCTTCTATACCTCAGTATAGGGACTTGGAAAAATTCTTCTTCTATACCCTAGTATAGGGACTTGGAAAAATTCTTCTTCTATACCCCAGTATAGGGACTTCCGAGCTCGTCTATACCCCAGTTTAGGGACTTAGAAAAATTCTCTTCTCAGTATAGGGACTATTCCAAGCTCGTATATACCCCAGGTTAGGGACCAAGACAAATTCTGGGCTTTTCTATACCCCTCTATGGGACTTAGAAAAATTCCGGGCTGCTCTGCGTCAGTATGTATGCTAGAACGAAAAACATTTGAATTTCTCGTATTTTAGGAGTAATGGAATGTAGCTCGCAGGAGAGAGATTTATTTATGGTAAAAAGATAGAAAATTGTTATAGAAATGATACAAAAACTCTCAAATTTCAAACTAACAAGGAGGGTGAAATGATTCATCTTTGTTTTAAAAACAGCTAAGTATTCACAAATTGGAAGATTTCAAGGATTTTTGAAGAGGTTGAAAAAATGGGAAAATTGTGCTCTGCGCTAGAGAAATGAGTAAGTATGCTAGAACGAATATCTCTCATATTTGTTTCAAGAACAGCTAAATATTCACAAATTGGAAGATTTCAAGGATTTTTGAAGAGGTTGAAAAAATGGGAAAATTGTGCTCTGAGCAAGTGAAATGAATGAGATAAATTAATTTTTAGGATTATTGGAAGTGTTCAAAAACGATGAGATACTTGGTTGCGCTGTAGAAAAAGTTGAGTGCGCCAGAATTACCTCCATCAAAAACTTTGAAAATCACTTTAAAATGAGAGAAATTGATCCCTAAGCTTCTTTTTGAGATTTTTCAAAATTGAATGAAAAATTAGAGAAATTAACCCATGAAATTGATTTTTTTAGGATTATTGGAAGTGTTGAAAAACGATGAAAAATGTGAGAAATTAATCCCTACGCTTCACTGTGTTTCTATTAGAATTTTTAAGAATTGGATGAAAAATGAGAGAAATTAGTCTCTGCGCTTTTTTTAAGATTTTTTAAAATTGAGTGGAAAATGTGAGAAATTAGCCTCAAAATGAAAGAAATAGGTGCCTGTGCTTCTTTTTAGGATTTTTGAAATTCAATGAAAAATGAGGAAAATTAGCCCCTGCGCTTCACTGCGCCAGAACATACATCTTATCTCTACTACCGTGCTGATACGCAAAGAGCCTTCGTCGAGACAATGCGATAGGCACTAACACACCTCAGCGCAGCTCTTCGCTGGATCTTCACCATCTCTCTTCTTTGGTAAGGTATTTTCATCGAGTCGGCCCATACTGGGGCACCATGTAGGAGGATCGACATAGCGGTGCTCGTCATGATCTTTCTTCTGGCTTTTCTCGGCCCTCCTAGGTTCCTCATCAGGCGACTTAAGTATGCAACTACTCTACCCGCCTTTTCCGCTGTCATCAGGGAATGCTGCTTGATGCTCACCGTTGAGTCAAACCAGTTCAATGAACGTTCAAAATGTATCTTTTTCTCTTCCTTCTCTGTCTCGCTTGTCTCGCAAAATTTCTAGTGTTTTTTCCCTAATTTTTTACAGTTGTGATGGTGAGACCAGTTCTTGAAAATACAAATCCAAGTAAAAAGCGTACAATATGTATTTCATCAATTCCAAATCTTTTCATACCCATCTTAGGTCGCAAATTTAGCGGTAGTAAATTTACGACTTTCATCACAATTGCATCTATGAATAAAGAACTTCCTACTTTTCTTCCTCCAAAATTGAAAAATTATATTACTTATGTAGAACTATTATATATGCCTTAGGCAACTAGCAAACAAATCCGTTTCGAGGAATTCTTGTCTCTCCTCCCGAATGGATTTGTATTTCTTAAACACGTATAAAAAATATTTTCCGGAAGAATGATGCAAAAAATAATAATATTCACCAGATGGAAGTGAGGGAATAAAGAGATGATCTTTAAAAATATGAAAAAGGTAGGAAGAAGATGCTGTTTGTATAAATCTATGGTAAGGAAAAAAGCGAATTCCGGCTTTCGGAGGGAGAGAGAAAGAGAACGAAAAAAAAAATCGTGAAAACTGTGGTACTTACGTTAGTCTTGAAAATCTAGGACACATTTATTCCTGTTAGTCCACAATTTTATCTTCTTAGCAGATATTCGTACTTTCACAACTTTTCTCCAGCCGACGTTAGGAATGTGTAAGTTCTCAGCAGCTTTGCACGCAATTTGGCAATGAAAAACGACAACCCACTGAATGAAACTACGGACCGAATAACATTTATGATGATGATGACGGTACATGAATACTATAGTATCTAGAGAGCCTGGTTAGACTGACTTTCCGTATTATTATAATTATAGAAAGGCTAAATTCTCATACTAACAGCAAAACAATTTACATTCTCACAATACCAGAACTCTTTCGCTGCTGTCAGCAAGTATAAAAGTTTGAGTAATTTTTTTTGTGCCTCTCTGTAACAGAAGTTACTCTTTACCTTCATGGTGGCATCATAAAAACTTCCAAGTGTCTAAAACGAGGTGAAAAAATGTTATTTCTATCTCCTGTAGGCTTTATTTCCTAGTTGCACGTTATTAAGGATAATAGTATGTAGGTCAGAGCGTCTGGAACGTAGAGGTTCGTATTCTAATTGCAGTCGTTTAGACATCCGTTTGATTCTCAGACAATATATTCAAAGTTGGGTTCTATTCGCTCGAATTTACTATATTCAAGATTGGATGAAGCCGTGAAGGGAGGTGAAATTTTCCTTATTGATGAAGCCATTTCTGTAAAATCTCATTTTTCTGTACTCATCGTATCTGTTTTGTGAGATTCGCATGTTCCTAGGGAAACTATTTCCATTTTGATAGACTACGTAGTTTGTTGACCATTCTTTTTACACCCCCTACTTCATTCCTGGAACAATTGGAACCTTCATACATTACCAACTGGACATCCAGGGGTGTGGTGTTTCCCTATAGCATCTCTCTTACTCTCGTTCAGTTAATTGCGATTCTTTTTCTTAGAAGAACGTCGACTTTTGCTCTATATTGTTCCTGTGAATAGATCTTGTTTTGATATTCTTATGAAAATTCCATGCACTAGCCTCTCTGCGTAGCCTCAACAAGTGTCTTTCGGTATCTCAATTTCCTTCCTTATTTCCTCCCCGACATCCGGTTTGCTGGTTTAGATACTCTTTCTTTCATGAAGAAACTTATCATCAAGTTGATTGTATCGATAATCTCTTCTGAAATATGATACCAGTTAGTCACTTCTCTATCTAGGGGAAGTCTAATAAAACACGACTGAACTTTTGCAATTAACTGAACCTTCATGTGAAACCACGTTTATACGATTGAATCCACTTGAAGGTGAATTTACTCGAATAATTTATTCAGACTTGTTGTACCAGTTTGAAGAAAATGGAACAACGTTCACGCCATCGTGCCGACCACACAATTGCAAACTAGAAATCATGTTAAAACGTCATAAGCTCAAACATGTTTGACAAGCCTGGCTTGATCCATGTAAATGAGGCTTAGAATCATCTGTTGCAATGTATGTATGTCTTTGAGCTGTGAGTCGGTCAGAAGACGCTCTATGACGTCATCAATGATCTTGACCTACTTTAAGACGGATAAATTCCGACCTCTAGCCTTTGTTGTACTAGGCCTAATTATCAGCATACTAGAATTTTATTGGACTAATCCGCTCGCTCCTCTTAAGATTGGACTCCAAAACTAGTTAGCTTAACGTATTATATAGTACTCTTATACTAGACCGAGAAAGGGGGGAGCGGGTGGGCCCGCTCGTTAGCCTGATGTGCAGGAGAGTAGACTTGAACTAGGTCATCATGATACTGTTCAACCTCGTTAGAAAGCTCTTCAAGGGACCGAGGAAAAACCGCGTTATAAGCGAGGCCGCGTTGTACACGGGGCATCCGACATTTTGGAAAAAACATTTGCAAAAATTAATCATCGGAAGTGTGTACTGGAATAATGAATACCTGCATTTTAGGGTACAAAATTATGTACATACAGTTTTATGTAAAATCAGTAATTTAGTTTGTTTCAAATTGTTCGAGTGTGACAGCAAAAATGTTCTGCAGAATTTTATTTTTTAAAAAACATCTGGGCACCCCAACGAGCAAAAAGAAATATTTTTTGTTACGAAAGTAATGAGCCAAACGATTGCGATTTTGTTAGGAGTAGCTCAGTAATATCCTCCTCATCGTCATCAGTACCGCAAGCATCATTTTCGTTGTCGTCCTCAGTACTGGCAGGAGCACTGACATCAGCAATAATTTCATCGAGACATTACTCAGAGCATGTTAAAACCTTTATGTTGACGTAGTCTTCAAGGTGAATCGTCAAATTCAATGGAGTCATCAGCTCGCTTTCTTGAAGAAGTTGTGGGAAGATGAGAAACCCTTTTTTCATTCACGATCATTCTGTACACATAATGAACTCAGTTCATGTCATAATTTGTAAGTGCGCCTGTTTTCACTCGTCTTTCTGGTACATCGAGAAAATAAATCCGCGATATAAGCGGAATATTGTCGCGTGTCTAATTCAGAGGACTGGATGTAATCCGCGATGTCGGCGGGTCCGCGTTGTAAGCGTGAGCGTTCAATATTAAATATCATAACAAGTTTTATATTCGTTCATGCTAGGCCCATAATGAGAGCGAAACTTACTATAGCAGTCAAG
The DNA here is from genome assembly GCA_035079395.1 of Aspidiotus destructor. Taxonomy (NCBI): domain Eukaryota; kingdom Metazoa; phylum Arthropoda; class Insecta; order Hemiptera; family Diaspididae; genus Aspidiotus; species Aspidiotus destructor. Next base: position 39,379,718 of record JAVHKZ010000018.1, on the reverse strand, counting down.
TATAGGATCGATGTTTTGGTACAGTCGAGATCAATTCAATTGAGATCGATGTATCAATATAGTCGAGATTGATATCTTTGCAAACGCCTAAAACATGTCATGATTCAATGTTTTTTCATGAAGTGGAGAAATTAACTTGATCATATTCTAGCAATCTCAAGCCCAGAGCTTCTGCAGTGTTGTCACTTGAAGTACTACGTTCAACCCTTCAAATGGTCAACATAGTGTCTATTTTCGAGTAGATGATAACAGTCAATTAAAAATAACAATAAAATTATTGTCATAAAATTGGCAGCTTCTGCTGGTTTATATTGTGCACATTTATTATTATTAATTTTACGAGCATTTCGGCTAAGGGTCTTCACCCAATAATTGTTCGGATTATTCACTCGTTCAGTTAAAGAAGAAAGAGTGGAGAAGAAGATAGTGGACAGAATTTTAGATGATAGTGGAGAGTTCCATTTGGTGGATATGGGAAAGGATTTTCTATCAACGGATTCGTGGCTTCTGGAGAAAGCTCGATCGTGATCATAGAGCATTTGAAAAGTCGGGTAAATTAATGTGTGTTGTGGACTTCGAGGTTTCAATGTGGATTTATTATTAATCAACCTGTGCGATAACAACTGAAAGGCAAAAAGCAGGTGAGCCTAATTTAACACTCAATTGTGTATCAGTGTGTCGTGAGTACAATTCAAGTGCAGTAGGACGAGTCAAGTATATGTACAGTAGGTTTTTGATCATGGAAGATGTAAAAATTGATGAGTTGAAAGCGAAGTTTACTACTCAGTGTGTTACCACCACCCCTCGGTCCTAAGGGTTCACTTAAAAACAGGTGTTCTGGGCGTAGAGCGTAGGTCATTGTTCAGCCAATAGCAGTAATCTTACAGCATCAGCAGTCTCACTGCATACGCTCCTCTACATCGCGCACTTCCTCTCCAATACTTTCCTCATTCTAGGCACTATCGACCCTGTTTCATATAAGGGCTTAGCTCAGCAGGGAAATCTCGCACCCTTCTGTAACCAAAGCTGGAAGCAAGCTCTGTCACTCACGTCACTCAACGCAGAGTTGGCAAACTGCTCATTAAACAACCTATAGCTATGAAATGGCTACTAGCAAACATTTATTCCCGAGTGGTACCCCAGCTCCGCGGAGAAATCCACCGCCGCCGCGCGTGGGCTCATGGATTCGAGGGGCCCAAAGTTAAATCCTAAGTATCAACACCCAAAACGATCCGCTGTTGCAGGAGCAAGTAGCTGCACAACGGATAGACCCTCCGTAAGATTTGCTACAATCACCGCTCTCACTTGACTCCGCTGACATGAAGTATGATATCAGCCCCACAAATGGCAAGCAGCGAATCAGCAAAACTCTGCGCACAGTTAGCATACCCAGAATCGCTGACTATCCTCTTCAGGTGCGTACTCGACGAGCCCTTGCCTGAAGTTTCGAAGATACAATTTGTGGAACCGACTGCAGACACCTACTCTGCTACACCAACCAAACAGGCACAACACCCGACACCCGTGAACAGGGCAGCCAAACTACAGCTGAAACGACTAAGAGCTTAATTTCATGCTTTTGCGAATCATTCACCGTCGATTCTTTGAATTTCTAGTAGTTTTATATAATAACTTGACATTGTTTGTAATAAAAATAGAGTTATATAGACATTTTCTGGGCGATGTGATTTTTCTAAACATTGTCTAGTCCTTTTGTACAATGATCCTGCGGATTTCATACTCTGACGCCAACCGATACATTGATACAGAAATAGATTAATCGATTGGTCGGTAATCTCGATGTAGAAATTGATACATTGATACTACAACTCTACAAGTGTCACGATCGATAAAACCCGAGGTCCCTTCAGTGTTGAAATATTTAGAGAAAATACTAACATAGTATTCATAATTTGGGACTCTACCCGAGAGAGCAAATCCCCTGCTAAATTTCTTCTGGATAAAGAGAAAAGATCGAACCAGAGCGAATCGTCTGAATCTGTATCAAATAACATGCAGTCATGATTTTGACGGTCAGTGTTGTGAATAAGTTTGCAAGATCTAAGGAAAAAGTCTGAAGAAATGATGTAGCCGTTGTAGATTCGGCTATTGCAATCTGAAACGATTTTCGAAGTTTGATTGTGCGCGATGATTTTGAAATCTATCATAACGATGAAATTGATTTGTCATTCAGGCAAAGATAAGATTCGAGTTGTAGGATATAAGTGAAAGAAATTCAATTACCTACAAAATTAATCGTCACTTCAAAATTGTTTTGTTCGGTGTGTAAGTCTAACTTTATTATGTTTACATTTTTCTTGTGAATTCCGGGTGATTCTTGGATAGTAAACGAATCTAAGTTTTCAGTGATGTTGACAAGAAATTCGTTTAAAATTGTGTTTGACTATACTAAGAACTCGAATACCACACGTGCGAGATTATGGTAGATTCTTTTGCTTTATTGGTATGAAAATGTCGTATCCAGTATAGGTACATTAATTGTAGGGTGCGCATGTATACAATAACACTTATTAATTATTGTGTTACATGCTCCAAGTTGAATTTCCCGCGTCGAAACAGACGCTGTGGACACATTAAATTTTACTGTACGTATTCACAATTCTCGCATGCACCGTCTTTCTCTCTCTCTTACGTTGTATTCTTCGAGCCGAATACTACTGTCCGCCTTACCTATGTGGCTATGTGTATCATCCTATTAGGTTATATGATCGATAAAATTCATTAACCTAATTCAGATATCAGGATATATATTGCATATACGCATACGGTTCAGTGTACACTGTTTTCTCTTTTGTATTTTCTCGTATACTGTACTTTATTATTCACTGGAATGGGAACGTGGCGTGGCTTCAACAGGGCAAACGATTTTAAATGAATAAATTAGATTAAAGTATGACATATACAGAATTTTACGGGGCCTCAGGTATTCTCAATTTGAAGGAGAAGAATGCGGGATTGAAGATTGATTTTTTCGAAATCATTTTTTCATGATGCCGAATTTAACTGTCGTGATCACGCTGGAACTTCATAAGGGCAAATGTCCGTAGGCATTCCTAGAAGCACTGATGTTAAAGTACTAATAAGAGTAACGTATGACTCATTCTCGCACCTCTCGACCTGAGACCAGAAATAGTAGACCTTCTCTCAAAAAATTATTGCAGTAGAAATTATTACAAAACTCTGTCTGGGGTATTCAGTTCAAGGAAACGTATTTCTTGTCACCGTAAACGAAGTGCTTATCAAATTTCTTGCTCTATTTTCGGATGGTAAGAAAAATCTGTATTGTTAACTAAGCGCCCAGTGAGTCGGACTCCTCATTTTTTCCTCAGTACAAAGTTACCTACTGGAGCGATCAGGAGAACTAATGTTGTCGTAAAAACTTGCATGGCCTTGAACTAAGATTTTTAGTGCTTCGATCATTCATAAGTAAATGAGGTAGTCTAACTCAGTCAGCCTAATCCTAATATCAGTATATATTTAACTGAGGCTAAAAAGTATAATCTATCTTACGAGGTAATAGGCTAGGCAAGTATTATTATTCTGAAAAGGACATTGGCGAAGACCACTCTGCCGAATAATGGCACGACTGATGAGACAAGTTGACTCAGCTAACCTACCAATGTGTATACTCCATTAAGAGATGCAGCCCATTTGATGACGTCGCTTTGTAGGATGTACTTCATCTGCGAGTAGCAATGGTACCAAATGCTTGAAACACTAGAAATATTAAAACATGATTTTGGAGCCATCTGTATAGAGTGCATGAACAGATGCTTTTTGTCCTCAGGCTTGTCAAACGCTGAAGGCTGGGCAGATAGCTTACTCGTGTGAACGAAAAGATGTGTTTACTATGTTAGTGGATTTCTTTTTCTAAATCAACAACATATCTGTTTGTGTACAACCCAAATTACATTCAGTCTTTGACGAGCGCTGTTATCTGTCATTGCAGTTTATGTAAGTTATTTAGTCAGAGGAAAAAATAACGTATTATTACATTATTCTGCCCATTTACGTCGCAGACATAGAGTACCAATTTGATTTTTTCAATAAGAGTATACTTTCATATTATCTGACGAGGAGCGAAACATTCATAGGATTTTGTAATTTGAATTTCAAAACCGATGCTGATAATCTACGCCGTGTGTATTCTTCGGTTATTCGTGGTTGCTCGTAATTTTCTTCCTGCTCTTCTGTTGCGGTTCTTATTTTCCACGTTTGCTGTCTTAGTGCGCCGTTCGTGTTTTACTACTAACGCTTCCCCTGTAAATGGTATCGTTGAAGATACACGAAACGTCGCGATATGAGTAAATCAATTTAGCGTTATAAAAGCCTTCCTTGTTTCATCTCTAATATTTACTAACTAAGTTAATCGAGGAACATAAAAGACCTTTGCCGAATAAGGTTAAATCGACGTATATACAAACCAACGATCTGGAGAAATTCGTCCCTCTTTGTGGAGAGGATAAAGCGAGACGAAACCAATTTTCACCGAGCTGCTCGACGACGTTAAATTTTCGATATATAGACATCCATTTTTTAGACATCACCATGAATGTAGTATACTGTATAATATCTACACTTGTTTTGTTATAAAGTGTCTTTACGTTCTCGCATGCGTGAGAAAACGAAGTAAAATCTTTCTCACCCATTATACCTTACTATCAGTTCATTTATGTCTAAATTTGTGTTCAGAATTTCCTGTAGAGAACATTATGAGTCACCTGGTCAAGACTTGTTTTCTCCGATTAGAGCACTGGGAATCTTATCTTTATCCCGAGGCACTGCGTATATTTCACACCGAAGACTGGACTGTAGAATGAGAAAAATTTATGAGTAGTGAGAAATTCACGAAATTGAGTATAATTTCGAGGAGTGTAGCAAAATTTCATTCATTTTTCGTTCTTGATTTGTGAGAAGTTTGCAGCCGTGAGTACAATAACAAATTGTTCTAATAGAATTGAAGTTCTTCTACTTTTGGGTGGGATCAGACACTGTGATTTCTGTGGATAAGGCGGTTCCAAATAACCATTCCACTAGTAAAACCTAGCCCGTGCAATGGTGGATCTAGACAGGGAAGACGGGAAGATAAAAGTGAAGATTTCTCTTTCTCCTATGCTTGTATAAAAATTTTTTCCAGAAAATCCACCAGAACTTATGTGCGGCCGGTCATTATCCCCTCTTGTGCCCCCAATTTCAACAGGGAACCTGTTTTATCGTTTTTTTTTTTTTTTTTTCTGGAAAAACTTTCGTCGTCTGGCTAGCAAAGCTATCAGGGGTCGAAAGTTTTCAAGTCCCCAGCCTATTATGTATACCTCGGAAGTCGGTGTTCATAGCCTGCGAGTTATAATAGCCCCTTTAAGTAACTAGATGTGTAATGCTTCATACAACAATTAGTTTAGATCCTTCAATGAATCAGATAGGCAATGCTTCAAACACCATAAGACTCAGAGCGCCCTCCTATCATATATGTATAGCTTGGAGATACCCCATAAAACGGATCCACTATTTTAACTCTGTTAAGAACCCGTGAGTTTTGTTAGTATAGTCACAAGAGTAGAACGAGTAGATTTTCTGCCTTTTCAACTTTTTTCCAATGTTGCACACAACCAGATAGTATTTGACTGCGGATTTTTCCTTCTTTCATTCTTTCATTGAATATGAAACTTTTTGGACCCTTATATCTTGCTTCTTTTAGAGCCTTAATTTTTTTTTGTAGAGTTTGTCTTCAAACCAGATTATTGCAGCCAAATGATTTGGCTTAAGCTTTTGGCTTGAACTTATGACCTTGAAAGATGGTTTTATACTTTTGACTTTTCAGAAAATAAAGCCAGCTTTTGGGTTTTTTTCGATTAGCTTCCAGCTTCCACATTTTATGACTCACAAGACAGGCGTGACTGCCACTCTGCCAGATCGCGAGACTGAAAATCAGTTATTGAATTCAAATCAGGTCTGGTTGGGTTGGGTCGGGGTAGCATCGTTTTCAAAGAATGAAGTTTTTCAAGCCTGTCGCTGACGTTTGAATTGAGACTTGATTTGGTCTGGACTTGGGTGTTGGGAGATAGGAGTTGAAAAGAAATTGAAAGTTGAAAGTTGAAACGTCTAGTTTAAAGTTGGAATCCTTTTTTTTTTCTTCTCGAGAAATGGCGAAAAGAACATTTTTTTGGAAGCTTTTAAAAAGCTCAAAAATATAGCTTTTGGCTGGCCTTTGCACAAGCTGTAGGAGGAAGCTAGCTAGATTTCAGCTATCCATTTTTTGGTAAAAACTAAAAATGCGGCCATTTATCGGCTTTTGAATTCAGCTTTTAGCTAGCTAAAATACTCTTCTTCAAATTGAGAGAACCAATGACTGTTTTTGATGAAATTTGAAGCAAATTTAGTCAAGAAATTACACAAATTTGTCTGTGTATTCACATGTGTACAAAAAAAATATCAGTGTATCACGTTTGTTGCTGCTATGCGATGTTGCCGCAATAATTTTCTCCCACCGTGCCCGATAAACTCCTCCCACCTTGTATTGCCAATTTTATGCAGCTGCGCAGGGCAATGTTATACAGTATACAATTTTGTGACTGTATGTATGTTGTCTTGCTTCTTTTTTTTTTTTTTTCTTTTTGAGTGATACAAATGTTCATTTCAAGTTGCTTTTGAGATATAATTATGTCATCAGCTGGTCTAAAAAGAGAAATTGATGAATACGTATACTTTATTGTTAACTATGATGAATTTTGTTCTTCTTTGAAAAAATTTGAAGACGATGATAGAATGACTGGAATTTCAAAAATCTGATGTTGCTGACAAAGTTGATCAAATTGACATTATCTCTACTGAACTAAGAAGTACATTGAATCGAAAAAACTCCACTAGTAAACAAAATATGAATGAAACCTTTTGTAATCAAATATAATAGGTAGAATTTTGGAGCAAAACTTCTGTGTCTTCCAACATCTCATCGCCTTCCTCATTCTTCTAGTTATTCAGTCCTTTCTCCTACAATATGAATTAACCGCCTTTATACTTTTACTATTGCCTTCTATATGTGAATTTTACATTGCTGCTGTGAGATTTTATGAATGAATGTTGATTCTTATCAATATTTTTTTGTCTATCAAACTTTTATTTTTTTCCTTTTAGTTCAGTTATGATAATATTAATTCAATCAACTTTGTCAACAACACCGAAATTTTTTTTTCAAAAATATTTTATCGTAATTTTACGGATGTGTTTTTTGGCCAGGTGTCAACTGGAACGCTAAAAATGCCGCATAAAATTGTAGCGTCAAGATATTGACCTACCTGAGGGACTGAGAAAAATATTAATCCTCAACTCATGACTCATGAGTAATATGCGTAGGTCATACTTCTTTTATATTTCCTCGTGTTCTTTCATGCATCATAATTATTTCATTCATGTTATAGGTTTTCGTTGATGCTTACTTTTTCCATCCAAGTTATTTTATATAATTATTTCTCATATTTAGAAGCAATATTTTTTCATGAAATTTATATCAACAAATTTTTCTTATTAATTTTTTCAGAGACATTTGGAGTTCAGCGTAGTCTCCGGCGAATGATGATTTGAACAGGCTCCAGTTTGAAGCTGGTAAGAATAATTCTTTACGTTGTCCATGAACTCGCTTGTTATCATGATAAATTTGCAGATAGCTAATTGGGATAAAGTATAAATTTGTAAAATGTACAATCTCATACAAATAATTTGTAGAAAGAACGACATGGCCCTATTATGGTCTTCAAGCTTAATTTTCTTTAGGTATAGGGCTTGAACCTTGAACAAACTGAAATGGTATTTACAGAACTGAGATTTGAAGGGGGTGATTTGGTAATTGTGATCGAGATGCTGTGAGGCAGTTTTCCCTCGGTTTACAAACTTTCCGATGAAAGTTTAATGTTGACATGCTCCAATCGGACGATCGTTCCTCCAAGAGCTTGACCCTGAGCAACGCGTCGAGCAAGAATCAACCCCATAAATCTATTTTGTCTGCTAAATTTCCTAGTAGGAACCGTATAACGGGTATGATCTCATCGACGGACCTTGTTAAGGAAACTTCTTTTCAAGTCTGAATATACAGTCATATCAGATAATGTACCTACACCAAACTACTCAACCATATAAAAATTTATTCAATATGCAAAGAACTTTCCGCTCACGGCCATCATCAGTGAAAGCAATCGAAAAAATTCGAGTATAGGCTGCCAGTAAACCTCAAAATCCAGAAAACTACTCTTTATTTCGTCTTTCGGGAAAAACATTAGGCTATTATTCATGGCTGAGTCTGTTTATTTTTCAAACACTATTCAAAATTTCTCGATGTACACAATGATGACTGGACCACATCAGGTAAGTTGACCAACACGCTATGTAACCGACAGCAAATCAAACTGACAACTCTCTTAACCGATACCAGTTTAGACCGACAGTTATTGTAACCGACAATGAAATATTGCCAGACCCTTACAATTTAACCGACAGTCCTTCAGACCAACAAAATTGAAACCCCACACGAATTTCGACTAACAACAATTTCAACAGACACAAATTTAAATCAATTATCATTTTAACCGACAACAATTTTGACCGATAACGCAACCTTGGTGGCGCTCTCTACAAACGTGAGCACGTATACTCGTGAGTGACAAATTTGAGTTCACGTCAACAATTTTTACGACCGAACGTTTAATACGGAATCAATTTCCCTCCGAGTGTGGTGTAAAGTACCGATTATTGTTAAAATAATAGTTCCCCCGGATGTCAAATACATACCTTCTCAATGTTTGTAGAGAGCACCACCAAGGTCCCGTTGTCGGTCAAGATTGTTGTGGGTTTGATTTTGTGTCAGTTAGATTTGTTGTCGGTCAAAACCCTTGTCGGTTAAAATCGTGGTCAGTCGAAGTTTGTGTCGGTTAAGATTGTTGTCGGTCGAAATCCGTGTGGGTTTTCAATTTTGTCGGTTTGAAGGGCTTTCGGTTAAATTGTAAGAGTCTGGTAATATCATTGTAATCCTCGGTCTAAACTTGTGTCGGTTAAAAGAGTTATCGGTTTGATTTGCTGTCGGTTAAAAATCAGTCTGTCAACTTTGCTGTCGCTTCATTTTTTGTCGGTCAACTTCATTGTCGGCTACATGGCGTGTCGGTCAGCTTACCTTGAGCCGCATTGATTCATACAGTATGGCTTAATTTGCAAAAGTATGATATCCCATCCCCTCTCTCTTCGTCCAACATACGCGCATACTACTCGTAGGCTAGTGTAGGTTATTTAGCCTATGTAAGACATAGATGTGTCCTGAGGCTGGGTGTCATTCTGAAACTTGCGTCACGAAAACAACGTTGTAGGGACTTTGAAAAATTTCAACCTTCGGTATTTTGGGACCCGTAATCTTGGCCTTCATTATACTAAGCCTAACCTAGATCAACATACAGTATTTTAAGATAGCCTCCGTAATGCTAAATTCTTTCTCACAACTACGTCATGGAATCTCGACAAGATGAGTATACATAATTTCACATTTTTCCGTCTCTTTACTGTCAATGTCACTAATGACGTCATAAGTTCGTGACGTCACTTCCGTCTCCCAAATTTTAGATAAAACTGGGAACTACATGAGGTATATGAACCGAATTTTGTAAAAGCCAGTTCATCACTTGTTATAAATCATGACTACGAGTTCCTCTCCTCTTTCTTAAAATTTTTTTTGGAAGAATTTGTTCTCAAATTATCTTTCAAAAAAAAGAATTACAATGATGCCCTCAAGCATAAAAAACCTAATTCTCTTCGAAACTCGAAGTATAATAAAATAGGATGAATGTGAGGTCAATATCTGATCAGAATCTATACTGGAGAAGAAAAGCTGGTACGAGCAAATAAAACCAATAAAAATGTTAACCCGTCATCACTCAATAAAATCTGTTAACAGTTGTAAGTGAAGACGTAAAAAGCGAGAGAAACGTTCTTTTGAGTAACTTATAACCACCAAGGAATATTGACTCCGAATACGGATTAAAATTAACCAGCTTTACTGCTTCTATTTCGATTAATTCAAAACGAACGAAAAAGAGAGGGGAAAAAAATTAACTCTTCATCTCCTTACTAAGGGTTGAAACTTCATCGAGAGAAGAAACTCCTGCTAAACACTGGCTGGATTTTCTTATCATTTTCAATATCAGCGCGCACGATGGACTTTTAATTAACAAAAAGGAAAATTTTATGGTATACTCTATCCTAATTAATACACCCACTTCTTCCTTGAACTTTAGCTCTTTCTATTCGGTGCTGAAATAAATAAATAAAAAGCTTAAATTACTTTGTAATCGATTCAGTATATGATAAAGCGGGTAATTAAGTGAATAATTAATTAATATTTAAATTAAATAGGATCATAATATCAAATTGAATGAACGACTGATGTTACGCTTACAGTTCCAACAGAAATTTTATAAAAGGTTCGTCGTTTCGGTTCTATTTTCGGGAAGAGAAAAGAGAATAAAATTCTTCGTCACAAGTTCGGTCAAAACAAAAATGTGAAATAAAATACGTGAGCGCGAATAAATGCCTGGGGAGGAAGTCTGTATTATGGTTTTTTATGATCAAATTTATTAAACATTTCTCTTGTGATCTCTGGACGACGGACGGCGATCTAATAAAACCACAATCGAATTAATGGAAGAAGTCTTTCCCGGGGTCTCGAATATAAGATAAATCACTAATGAATTGATTTTCAACTTTCATATCGTGATCTTAAATTTAGGCAGATTTATTTTTCTATTTTTCATTTCTATCACCGTTTTTGTTCCTCTTGCTCCTCGTCCATTTAGCTATTTCTTTCTTTTTTCTCTCTCTCTCGTTCCTCCCTTGTGTATAAATCGAAATACGCGTTATACTCTTCTTTTCTGCGTATTCAACCTTTACACAAAATTTATCAGGCTGATCGTCCAAAATTTTTCATATTCTTCTTTCCACTTCGCTTCATTTTTTTTTCTCATTTCCCTGCTTTCTTCTCTCGATTTCTGCGTCACTCTCCACTCCTCCACTCTAACATTTGTCTGTGTCGAATAAAAATCTCATTGGTTCATAAAATTCGTAGTTTGTGGTACCTGTACGTATTTCAAAACATAGAATTTAACTCGAAAAAGTCACGTCTACGTGGGTATCAATGGTGAATAAAAATTCGCGCTTCAAGATGCTTCTTTTGTATCGCTTTTTTCCATACATCACGAATGAATATTCGCTGTATAGCTACCTCGACGGAAACTTTTGTTTTTCCATTTTCGATAGACTCCTCGGGGAAACTTGGAAGATTAAATTAATTCTTCTCTTTCTTCCTTCCGTCTTGCTTTATTATGTTCATCGCTTATGTAACATTTTTATAAGACTCGATGAAGCGCGCATTAAATTATAAATGTATATATATATATTTTTTTTTCTTATCAATATTGTATAAAAGTACGAAAAAATTTCACGATTTAATTGAAAATTTATTCTCTTTTTCCCGCGCTAAAAATACAATACATTATGAAATGCGGCATATTGTAGCACTCTATATTTCGCTTTTGTATTGTTGAATTAAATGAAGGGGAAAAAATTATGCTGAAATAACGCTACAACAAACCACACATAATGAGATGAGGAATAGTGCGTGATAAAGAAACTCGAGTGTATATTTACCGATCGTATTCAGTCGAATAAGAAAGGAATGGACCAACTTTTTTCGTTGAATCTTATTTGAGCCCCCTGCAAACTGTTTAAAATATTCGAAAATTCATTCGCAATAAACGTCAATAGGGCAACAAAATTATCGAAAGCGGACGTTCGCAGTTATTATTAAATGAAAATGGAAATTTCGAAAATGTATCGAACACCTCGGGAGGGGAAATGGATTCGCTTTGCTGTCCGCTTTGCACGCGAGTAGATGAAGATTCGAGTCATGTCGAAAGCAACACTAAGTGGAGCGTGTTTTACTTTTCATGGCCAAAACAACAAGTTTCGTTAAATAAAAGACGCGCGTGGCAAATTTTCATTCACGCAATATCGAGTATGTACAAAATTCCCGAAATATTCAGAAGTGATTTGTCCAGGAGTTGAAAAGAGCGCATTAAAAAAGAAAGTTAGCACACGAAAAATGTCATAAAATTGGTAACAGGATTTAAGAATGATAGCAACGGAATAATAGTTACAAAATTCAAACACTAAAAAATTCCACTTCCAAAATTGGATGGTAGCGAGGAAGAAGGAGGAATTCCTTGTAAAAAAAAAACGTTTTCTTAGCGATTATGATCGATGTTTCTAATTTGTTAGATGACATCCCTCGGATTTGCTCTCAAGATATGGAGAAGGTTGGCATGTTATGATTGTGGGAGTAAAGTGAAAGAGGTCAAAGATGGAAGAGAAATACTATTATGTATCAAACACAATTACGGTTAAACATTCTCTTTTTCTCCATAATCTTTAATTAGAAGACAAACAGTTAAACCTCACTTCAAGTTACAAAAAAATCATCGAAATTGACGAAGTGCGTTTCAAGGTGGGATACATGCAGAATAACTGCTCAGCCAGAATCAACTCTCTTTGCTAGTTGACTAAGCCTCCTGTTTCATTTCTTTAAGATACGTTCTTTTCTTCTAGGTCCAAAGAGCAATATTCAAGGGTAGGCTTACTATGATTTTAGCAGTCTTAAACTAGAATTATAATAGATGTAGAAGACTCCCTCTGGGATTTCACCAGTCTTAAACTGGACTTATACTAGACAAAGAAAGGAGGTGAAAGAGCGGAACAAGTGAGCCACTCAACAGCTATTGTTTGAAAATATTCTAAACTAGACACATAGTAGAGCAAGGAAGAGAGCAAACAAGCGGAGCGAGTAAGTTCTTCTAAAGCTACAAGCTTGAAATTTCTTTAAAATAGGCTTCTACTAACTCAAGGAGGGGACGAACGAGCGGAGTGAGTGAGCTACCCAAAAATTATTGGCTTGAAATACCCTGACTTGAGCTAGACAACAAACGCTGGTAAAACTGGCCCTCAGACCTAACACGTGAGCCGCTCAACCAATACTATGAAGCAAACGAGGTTAACAATCGAAAATGAACGAGTGAAAACCTCACAAAAGGACAGCAGACATGAAACATGATCTTTTTCTATTTGGCTCGGCCAGAAGATTATTTTTAAAATAATTCCAACATCGATAATCCGCCCATATTATTTATTAATTTATTCATCATAATATTTTTAGGTCAGGAATTTTGAATTTTTCCAAGTAGTATGAAACGTACGTAGAATTAACAGGATTTGCCAAATTATGGCCAGACACACCGAAGGGAAGCATACTCTTTTTGAATATGCCTCCCTTCGGTAGTTGAAAAAATTTGAATAAGTCTAAAAACTCGGAGAAATCAACCCGAAGGTCAGGATAAAACCACAATCACAAGAAAATTACTGTCATCAGGAATTGACACACTACATGAGGGCCCAAAACTATTTTCTATCGGATTCAACCTCTTCGTTTTTTTCTGAAATACTTAACAGACCTGAAGAGGCCACAGAAAAGTGAAAAAAAATTGAGACCTGTATAGTAGCATTTCATTTGCTTGCTCCATCTCGAAGGTAAACTAGCTGATGGGCTCTGGCCTCTCTTTTTTATATCATTGCTTGCTCAATTTAAGCCGAGTAATATATCAGTATAACTTGGCCCAATTTAAACTTCATATTATACTTTACGTCTACATTTTCGATTAGACAACTAAGCGGGCTCCGGTCCAGTAAACTGACCTATAAGACTCTCCCGGCTTCTCAATCCACCAGTATTCAGGAGATTCCCGCACTAGGTTCATCAATACTTGCCACTGGCAGGGCGGCGTTCTCTCCCATTTCGGGTGCACTCAACCTTCGTGGGTTTTTTAATTCACCGTCCTGAAAGATGACGTTCGGCTGCGCGTGATGCACAGTCCTTCCATTCCCACCACATCATCAAGCTGAATGGTGTCCTTCTTCGTCGTCTTCCTGCAGATCCGGATGTTGATGGTACACAGGTGTCGAGTAGGCCACAGCGTGGTTCTGCATTTGCCTATTCCATTCCTGGTCCATCTTCTTCTTCATAACGGTGGCCGCAAATGCAGACATCTGGTTCCATGCTTCTTCGGAGCCTAGCATGGCGGGTACCAGACTTCTCGGAACAAGCGCTTCTTCTACCCCGATCTCTTGAAGAGACCGACTGAGCTTGTCCCGCTCACGCTTCCACGCCTCGCACTCAAATAAGGTGTGTTGTGGTCCATCATCCTGCCCTTGATCGCAGTGCGAACACGAAGCCTGCTCAACTTTCTTAGCTTCTCATGAAGGTACTTGTTGAAGCAGCCATGGCCGCTTAACACCTGCGTCAGGTGAAAATTCAGCTGACCATGGTCCCGGTTCATCCACTCATCAAGGTCGCATATTAGCACACGGGTCGTCCATTTGCCCAGCTCACTCTGGGCAATTCTCGCTTTCCATTTTGCAAGCAAGGAGCGCCTGGCCTCCTGCTTGACCCGTAAAGCTTCTTGGTTGGTCGTCGTTGTCTTCTTTGCTTTGAACACCACCGCTCTCTCCTCAGCAAGGAGCTCAAGTGGCGGTGAACGTGCTAATACGCAAAGAGCCTCCGTCGAGGCAGTGCGGTAGGCACTAACACACCTCAGCGCAGCTCTTCGTTGGATTTTAACCATTTCTCTACGTCGGTATGGTATCTTCATGCAGTCGGCCCATACTGGGGCACCATACAGGAGGACCGACATTGCGGTGCTCATCATGATCCTTCTTCTTGCCTCCTTCGGCCCTCCCAGGTTCCTCATCAGGCGGGACAGGTATCCAACTACCCTACCTGCCTTTTCCGCTGTCATCAGGAAATGGTGCCTGAAGCTCAGCTTCGAGTCAAACCAGATACCCAGATATTTCATCGTCTTCTTGGTCGCGATTTCCGCACCTTGCAGGCAAAAGGTGGGTGACTTGAACTTTCGACGGGTCGTGAATAATATGGCCTCCGTCTTATCCACGGCGAGTTCAAGTCTGGCCGACTCAATCCAACGCGTCACTACCTCTAAGGCCCGGTTTACCCTGCTCTCCACCGCTACAATTGTTTCGGCGGTGCATACCACCAGTGTGTCATCCGCATAGCAGATAAACTTAACACCCGGCGGCAGCCTCACCTTGAAAATCCCGTTAAATGCGACGCACCACAACAGCGGCCCGAGGACCGACCCCTGCGGCACCCCACAAGTAACAGGGCGTTTCATTATACCAGCAGACGTCTCTGCTTGGATTTCTCGACAGCTAAGATAGCTGCTGATCATCCTGAGCAGGTATGCGGGCACTTCTGCGTCCTTGAGGGCTTCCAAGATCCTCTCCCAAGGAATCGAATTAAACGCATTTCTTATGTCGAGGCTGACGGCTGCGCAAAACTGACGCGTAGCAATTGCTGACACGGTTATCCTCTTCAGCCTGATCCCAGCATCTGATGTACAGCGTCCAGTTTGAAAACCGTACTGGCTACTTGAGACTATATCTTTCTCCTTCAGATAGATCTCAAGACGATTGGCTATCACTCTCTCCAAGCTGGCAAAGTGGACGATAAGCGGATGGCAGGCTAGGTGGTTTATCCTTCTTATCAATCAGCGCTAGCCTGGCTTTTTTCCATCGCACAGGGAACAGTCCCCCAACAACTGCCGCATTGAATGTATCAACAAGCAGTGCCGGGTCAACTGAGTGTATGGCGCTCCAGACTGGATTTGAGATATCATCCGGGCCCGGAGCCTTCCAATACTTACCCCACTAGTGCCGTATTAAGAAGTCATGCCTTCTCTTTCTTCAAGTCCTTGTCCAACTACTAGTGTTAATGGCAAAACCAATTCTTGTATCTTGAGAGCAAATCCGAGGGATGTCATCTAACAAATTAGAAACATCGATCATAATCGCTAAGAAAACGTTTTTTTTTTACAAGGAATTCCTCCTTCTTCCTCGCTACCATCCAATTTTGGAAGTGGAATTTTTTAGTGTTTGAATTTTGTAACTATTATTTCGTTGCTATCATTCTTAAATCCTGTTACCAATTTTATGACATTTTTCGTGTGCTAACTTTCTTTTCACTAATATCTCGTGATTTAGAATGAAGTTACATATCATCTTTGATTGCTGAGTTCTTAAATCTTTCGACTAAATGGAAGTTTGGGCAAAATCTATTCTAGCGCAAAAACGCAAAACGTCGGATGTATACTTCAAATGTGCGAACTTTGTATCTCATTTTTACCTACAATTTGCGTTCCTACCCAACTTTCTATGATTTTTCTGAGCCGAGTTATGGACCAAAGTGCGTCAAAAATTGATCACTTCGCCAAAATGCCCAAAAATTGAAAATCGTTCAAACTTCCATGTTTTACCCGATTTAAAAATGAAATTTAACGCTGATTCCGAACAAAATACTCAATTGAACGTATAAAGCTTAAAAATTGGGTATTTTTCAATTTCTTACTCTGAAAATATTTGCAAATTAGTCAATTTTCGACACATCCGGGTCCATAACTCTACTTGGAAAAGTCGTAGAAAGTTGGGTACAGGCGCAAACTAAATATTATGAAGTTGAGATGCAAATTTTGTACTTTTAAAGTATACATCTATCGGTTTGCGTTTTTGCGCTGCAACAGATTCAGCGCAAACATTCATTCAACTGGTGACATAATTTTGCTTCACGTTGATGGCCTTCCTTTTTTCTACGTTCATCCAACACCCACTTTCTTGAATGTGAACACTTTTAGGTGCTTTTTTTCTACTCAAAAATTGTAACCACTCTCCCGCAAACCAAGTCAAGCTCATGGACTGACCCACGTTACTTCTTAAATTTTTATAAGGTCTTATCCACTAAAATAATTTTCTCAATTTTTGACTGATGCTCGAGTCAGGATGGGGGATGATAGAGTGATATGTATACCCGAGAGGCTTCGTATGCTGTATGTCAACCTAATGAGCTTTTGTGCTCCATCAGGTCGAGATCAATATGACGTCATACTACGCGCCAGGTTAAACTTTTTCAAGTCCGTTGATTAGATCAAAGTCATGAATGACATATTTTCGACAATTATGTCATCTATGATGTTGCAGAAATAAAACTGATAATTTTTGTGTAAGTTTTTCCGAAAAAAACTCACGGGTTCTTGAACGAAGTTAAGGGTATGCTTTACTCGTTGGCAAACTCCAAATTCGTGTAGAATAGGTTGCCTACCAATTCCCTAATACCCTACAACGTTCAATCTACCACCGGTCACTACGCAACGCTAAAATCAGAAAAATTAGTTCAAAATTGAAGTTGTGAGAATTAATTTTTGGGACTATGTTTTATGCACACGTTTTCACATGTAAAGCACACCTTTAAATGAGAGGATGTAGGGAACCTGTTTTATGAATTGTATGGTGTTAGAAACGTTCTATATCTGGCTCATTGAAGGGGCTGGGCCAATTGGTGTTTGGAGTATAGAATATCTAGTATTTTGAAGGAGCTATTTTAATCAGGCTATCAGTGCTGCCGGATCTACGGATTGTCAATATCTGAAAAAAAAATATTAGACTTAAACTAGGCTAAGACTTCCCTTGTAGTAAACTCGCTTTATGCTATTAATGTCCGACTGTAACCTCGTGAACCGGATTGATTCGCTTTATACTAGTGTATATGATGGGATTTCGACCAAGCTATAGGTGATAGATGGGTGACTTGGAAGAATTTTGACCTCCTGGCCTCTTAGAAAAACTTCATCCTCCAAGCTATAGGCGGTAGAAAATTTCAACCTCCAAGCTATAGGCGATAGGAAAAAAACAGAAAAATTTTCCAAGTCCCAAGGCCATGTTGCCTTCCGGACGGCGGGTATTTTTCCCGGAAAGACCCCCATCCCCCCCCGATAAAACAGGTTTTGCTGTTAAAAATCCCGGTCTACTGAGAAAATAACATGCTACACAAGCACCCTGTTGCGCAAAGTCTTAGAAGGGCTGGTTAATCTATTGACGTGCGTATGTCTTTCGGCACGCGGTCAATTGAAAATCTGCGTGACGTGACGCTTTATGACGTCATCTTGATCTCCTTTGGGGACTAGGATAAATTTCGACCTTTAGCCTGTACACATTATACTGAGCCTAATATACAGTACTAGCGGTTGGCGGCGCACCTGACCGCCAGCCGTGTGTTAAGTAGATATCTGTGTTTTGGAGCTATTTGGATTTTAAAGGTATCTTGCGTCTCAAGGGGTCGCTTGGCTAGTTTTCTACATCTTTCAAAAATTCAGCACTCTTGACAATAAGTACTTTATTTTTACCAATAACATTCAATGTGTACATAGGTTGAGAACAAAAGTGACTGTAGATTCACTTGAATTTTTTGTTCTCTCTCTCTCTCTCTCTCTCTCTCTCTCAGGCATTTGAACATTTAGAACACCTCGTACAGTGAGTAGCAGTTTTACTACGTTGATAATCCTCTTTTTTTTTTCAATTTTTTCGCCCATTTCTCCAACCTGAGGGAGCCGAACTGTCGAAATTCGTTTAAGAGCTTCACTCGAATGGACGAAAATTTTTCAAAAACAATTCCACGTTGGTAGGTGAATACGTTCAATAGTTATCGGATTTTGTACAGATATACAAACACACATTACTGCGTACAGGTATACAGGGAGTGTATAGAAATCCATATACTGTGCATACGTACACAGACAGAAAAATATTCTACTTGTAGAAGATTTCTGTACTTCCGTTAATGCTGGGAAAATAAAAGGAGCACCTCTAACGTGTTACAATTGAACAGGTAGCACCCCAATCCGGTTCTCGTGTTCTCGTGAACACGGGTTGAAGACAGGATGTCAGGGTAGGAGAGGAATACAGTAAACAGTTGCGTGCAGGTACCCATCTTTTTTTGATGAATTGAATCGTATCGGATCGCGTCAAGTGACGCGTACAGCGAGGACACAATTTTTATAAGAACTTTTATTCTATGAGAGCTAAAATTTTCATTTATGGCTTAAATTTTATTCCTGAATGACTTGAATAAGTGGCAAAAATTTCAAGGCGATAGGTAAAGCGGTTCTCGAGTTATAAAAGGACAGACAGACAGACAGACAAACTTTCTGCTTTATATATTTAGATACTGGACTTAGCCTGGACTAAGATATGAGCTCCAGCTCAAAAGGTGTGTACAAACGCCCAAAAACCAATATATGTTCAAATGTTTTTCCATGAAATGAAGGAATTGATTTGATCGGGGTATTCATCGGTCGATTCGATTATTAAAATTGTCAGCGTGTAATTTTGTTTGGAGGAGAAGAAAAAGGAAATGGAGTGATTTTCTTTGTACAAAGAAACGTCATAAATCATGATTGTGATCAAAGTTAGACCTCTATTGTCAATTATTTTGCTTCAACAATTCATTATTGTATGATTTCATTTATCTCGAGAGAAATTTGACTGTAAAATTGAATCGAGCCCGCACCCATAATTTTGTTAGCCCAATTCTCACTCTGGTTACAAATGTTGGCCAACTTTATATCCAGGATCAAGTATAGATTGAATTGTGGATTACTATAATTGCAAAATGATCACTCTGTGATTCATATTTGGTAGGTGATCAGGTAGTTTTTAATTACTATCACGCACTAACTCTTTTCTGGGAACCAATACAAACTTCTCAAGAAGCTCGACAGTAAACACTGTATTCGACATCTTGACCAAAAATACGGGAGTGTCACTAAACGAAGACTTGTTTTGACCCGTAATTTATTCCTCGGCCGATTGCGACTTACTGGTACATAAAATTCTTAGTCTTTTTTGTACCAAAAGAAAAAAAAGAACAAACGTCTTTCACTCAGAAAACTTAGCAAAGCAATCAATTTTTATCAACTTTCAGATGAGTTCTGTTAAGACAGTAATCCACTTCGCTTGATTCTAAGCGTTGGCGAAGCTATTGTTTTCTAAGCGTTTTTTCTCCGTCTTGAGGAGTAGTGCTGGTTTCAACACCGAGTGAAATACTAAGTGTCTCTTTCAATTACTACCACTTAGAATGGTTGTCATTGTTCATGTAAATATAGATCATAATTATAGGTTAAAGAAAACTTTTCTATCTTTGTTACTTCTCTGTCATAAGATTGAAGATAAGCACACCTAAGCTAGGTTTCTCACGTAATCTTCTGCCGTTGAATGTGAATCGCAATCCTAAACTCCTTGAAGAATATAAATTCTCGCTCTTGACTGATTCGTTTTGATACATTTAAAATGGTGTGAAATACTATCGTCATCAGTAATTTTTGGACTACGCCAGTGTGAAATTTTCTTGACCGAAGTATGATATTATTTTTACGATACGTGCGTACCTACGTGATGTGTTGATCTGCTTTTTCGATTTTCGAACATGCTGTGCGATATGCGTACGAATACTTATTTTGAACTGATAAAATATTCGAATGATGAAAATGATGGTCTACATTATTCTTCAGTTTTTGAGAGTAAAGTGTGAAAACTTATTCATGGCACTTTGCATGTGCCTATATTTTGGAAAAAGTAATCGATATACTTTCGTTTTTATATAGCCCTAAATGCGCAATAAGCGCTAAAAACTGTTGAAATATAAGCAGTCACTTTGAAGTAACTCGGCCCGTTCTTTTCCGTGAACCGTGGGAATCGAAATGTCGTTAAATTTAGTCCCGTCGTGCATATTTTAGAGTTAATGCAGCTCCAAATTCCGAAATGGATTCGTAGCTACTCCTAGAAGAATCATTCAACGCTCTCACAGCTCTTCATAAAGTACTATATTCTACAACGTTTGATCCAATGGTTTGTCTCACGTGTGAGGAAGACTAATCGTTTTTTGTGCATGAGCTATATACAGTATACATACAACCTATGCGAGGCTCCAAAGGCATTATAACGATACCCGAGATTTGTCTGACAGAATGAACGCGAGATTCTGTTAACTGAGACGCAAAATTTTATTCCATTCCAGTGAATCATTTACGTTTCTATATGGTTGTGTTGTCGTAGATTTTCAGTATTATTCATGTATTGATTACACGCCGGTCGTGTTTTTGTGACGAAGCGGTCTCCATACAGTGACAGAATAAATAGGTATATTTATAACAAGACAGAGGGGGAAAAAAAAAGTTCCGTCGACGTATAACAAAGCGAATGCGGTTTAAAAAACTTGAACGAGCCTTCCTGAATTTGTTCATCAACACTTCCTCGCTTTTTACTTTTCATGCGCGAAAATCATTTTTTTATAGTTCTTTCTTTTCTAACAAATAAAGTTTCTTTTACCGGTCTTCTTCTTTCACGTTTTTTGCAGCTTGAATATAAAGCATCCATAAGTATTTACAGCGGTTCAAATTTTTGATATTGAAATCCATCACAAGAGATAATATGGCACTTCCCAGAACTTGAAAGATCGTCAACATTCCATTTCCGGAGATGAATTCATTCTCATTTTCGTTATTAATTCAGGAATACTCGATAATTGGAATATTTAGATAATATGCTAATTCGCTACCGATAAATTTCTCGCCAAACAACATTTTGTCAAATTTTCTACGACGCTGCCAAATCAGTTATCGAAGTTTTCCATTCAGAGAAAATAACGTGACCACTCCAGAAGCTAGCTCTGTATATGTATAAGATTGGCATTCTCCAAACATTTACATGAACTCATAAATTTGCAAGTTGTGCACTCAAGAGAATAATATGATCAAATTCATGTACACAATTTAACATTTTTGGAAGATGAGTATAAGATTCGTACAGCAGAGCAAGTAGATCAAATAGTTTGCGCCGAAATACCCAATAAGGAAACTGAACCAGAATTATTTGAGTTGGTCAAGTCAAAAATGGTGCACGGTCCTTGCGGTCCTGGGTATAATATGGAATCACCTTGCATGAAGAATGGTCGCTGTTCCAAAGGGTATCCAAAAAATTTCTGTGAAGAAACTATATATCGTGATAATGGATTCCCAGAATATCGGCGACGGAACAATGGTCGCAAAATAGAAATATTATATCCAAATGGCTCAATTAAGTACGTGGTTGATAATCGCTGGATAATACCGTACAATAAGTACCTGCTGAAAAAATATAGAGCACATTGCAATGTAGAAATATGTGCTACTGTACACGCTGTTAAATACTTATTTTTATACATTCATAAAGGACATGATGGAGCTACAGTTGTAATAAAAGATAATAAAAATGACGAAATACTGACCTATCTGAATACAAGATTTGTCAGTCCCATCGAAGCTTGCTATCATTTATTTGGATTTAGGATGTATTACAATTCCCATATAATAATTCGTCTGGCAGTACACCTAGAAAATAATCAACCAGTTTGTTTTCATAAAGGGAAAGAACGAATTGCATTGGAGAAAGCTACAATAAAAAGAACAACATTGACGGCCTGGTTTGAATTAAATAAAAGTGACATTACAGCTCATCAATATTACTATCGCGAAATACCAAAACACTACACGTTCCATCAAGAGAAAAATAATCCTGGATTCTGGAAAGAGAGAGTGTACAACAAAGAAGATAAGGTGATAGGTCGATTGTACAATGCTCATGTGCAAGAGGGTGAAAGATACTTTTTACGATTATTGCTTCTGCATCAAAAAGGCTGTACCTGCAGTTTTGAAGACGTACGTACAGTTAATGAAATAGTGTTGGCTTACTTAAAGATGATGCTGAATGGGATCGCGCTTTAGCCGAAGCAGTGATATACAAAAGACCAAAATGTCTTCGTCAACTTTTTGCCACAATTTGCGTGTTGTGTTGCCCAAGTGATCCCCGTAAACTATACGACACTTATCTTAATGATATGTGCGAAGATTACACAATGAGACAAATGATGGATTTAGAGAGAGCAGAACAACGAACCTTAATTGATCTTTGTAAATTGTTGCAATTGCACGGAAAAACATTAAAAGATTATAATTTACCTGAAATAAATGAGTCAATTCTTGTTGCCACTGATGTTCTTGAGCAAACAAATGACAATGTGTACAATATAAACCACGAACAAGAATGCGCTTCAAGCGTAGTATCATCTTTCAATAATGAGCAACGAGCTGTATTTGACGTTATTATGAATACAGTTTATCCAGATGAAGAGCAATCGTCGGAAAATCCTAACAATTTAATTTTGGTGAACGCTGCCGCTGGAACAGGCAAAACACATTTGTACAAAGGAGTGTTACACACAATTCGTGGTAAAGGTGATATTGCCATACCTGCCTCATACACCGGTCTCTCGGCGTCGCTAATGGCAGGAGGTCGAACTTTGCACGGATTATTCAGATTAGCAGTGCCGCTATATAATAATTCAACGTGTTCACTGAAATTAAACAGCCAAAAAGCCCTAGAAATAAAAAAAGCAAAAATAATCCTGATTGACGAAGTAACAATGATTCCATACTATGCTCTGGATGCAATTGATACATTTTTAAAAGAATTGATGAATGAACCAAATTTACCTTTTGGAGGGAAAGTTATAGTTTTTGGTGGCGACTTCATGCAAACATTGCCTGTTGTGAAGCATGGTTGTCGAGCAACAATTGTTGGCGAAACTGTAAAACGTAGCAGATATTGGCATTTAGTACGAGAATATACACTGGTAAGAAACATGCGAGTACATGAAGATGCTACCAATTTTGCTGAATGGCTATTAAAACTAGGAGAAGGTACGTTGACTGAGCAAGAAGGTCTAAGTGACAATCTGGTAGAGATTCCAACTGAATGTACTTCAAACGGTGACCTGATAACGGAAATATTTGGTGAGAAGTTGATAGCGGCAAATTATCAGGAGTATTCTGAAAAAGTTATCTTAGCAGCTAAAAATGTAGATACCTTAAATTTAAATAATCAGGTTTTGGAATTATTAGATACTGAGGAAATCACTTACTATAGCGCGGACAGCATTATTAATGATGATGCTGGTAGATTTGCTCAGATTTCCTCTGATCATTTGAATCAGTTGACACCCTCTGGCTTACCTCCACACGAGCTAAAACTAAAAGTTGGAGCACTGGCAATACTTTTGAGAAATTTGAATCCAAATGCTGGTTTATGCAATGGAACACGATTACGGATAACAGAATTACAAAAAAACATTATTGTTGCCGAAATTCTAACTGGTAATCACGCAAAAGAAATAGTATTTCTTCCTCGCATCATCTTAGAACCAGTTGACCAGGAACTTATTTTCCAAATGAGACGTATTCAATTTCCAATACGCTTAGCCTTCAGTATAACTATAAACAAGGCTCAAGGTCAAAGTCAAGCAATGGTAGGAATATATTTACCAACTCCAGTCTTTGCCCATGGTCAATTATATGTAGCATTTTCTCGAGGAAAAAGTTTTAAAGATGTGAAAGTTCATGTACGAGACACCGAGGAACAAGGCAAAAATTTGAAAGGAAAAAATATTGTTCGCCATAAAATTTATACAAAAAATATTGTCTACAGAGAATTATTTGAATAGCAAGTCAATATTTAACGATATTTCATATAATATTATTAAAGAATATTAATGTTGAGAGAGTAATTAATACTAATTTTGATGGCCTCAATGCACACTTGACCTAAGTGACATTTTTGCAATCTGGGAAAATGGGTCTCTTTCATTAATATCAAAGACACCGTTTTTTCTAGAAATGCGACTGAAGTGCAACCTGTTTGGAATAGGTTTAGTTAAAGTGGGCAATATATTTCTTTTTGTAGAAATGCGACTTAAATAGAACTTCTTTCAGAGTAGGGTTTGGTTAAAGTTCAGCATGGCCAATATGTTTTTTTTTTTTCTTAATGTGACCAAAGTAGAACTCATATTTTATAGTAGGGTTTGGTTAAAGTTTAGCAATATGTTTTTTTTTTTTTAGAAATGCAACCAAAGTACTCATTTGGATGTATAGGGTTTTGTTCAAGTTTAGCAATATGTTTTTTTTAGGAATGCCACCAAAGTAGAACTTATTTGAAAATAGGGTTTGGTTCAAGTTTAGCAATATGTTTTTTTAAATGTGATTGAAAGTGTGACTGAATGAAGTACTTACTATTTTGAAAAGATTTTTCAATCATGATTATGCTTTTTCATTTTGAGTTCAAAATGATTCCCTATTATAAATTCAAAAAAGGGATCATTGTAATCATGCATCTTCTATCAATATGCCTACAAAGACCATTCCATTTCTGCCATTTGTGAACAGATGGGAACGTGTACACCACCCACTGCTCATATGTGGCCAAAAAATGTAAAGGAACTCAAACTGTTCAAAAATAAGGAAATTTGAGAAATTATTTTTCTAAAGAAAAAGAATTTAGTATTCCCAAAACAGAATACCCAAATTTCTCATAGGAGCAGTTTTTCTCCTCTTTTATAAATAAATAGAACAGATATCTCTTTTTGTGTTAGTAAATTGCCGCGCCGTTCCAAGTCATTTTCTTTTAGAAAATTTTTTAAAGAAAAAAAATTTAGTTTTTAATTCCAAAATTGGCACTCACCTGGCTAGCGGCTGTCGTCGACGCGTAGCGACGACGCAACAGACGCTAGTATTTAGATAATATGCTAATTCGCTACCGATAAATTTCTCGCCAAACAACATTTTGTCAAATTTTCTACGACGCTGCCAAATCAGTTATCGAAGTTTTCCATTCAGAGAAAATAACGTGACCACTCCAGAAGCTAGCTCTGTATATGTATAAGATTGGCATTCTCCAAACATTTACATGAACTCATAAATTTGCAAGTTGTGCACTCAAGAGAATAATATGATCAAATTATTTACCATGAATTGAATTTAATGAAATATTGTTGTATTTAGGTATGTGTAACGAGTTATCAGAGATCAAACTTGTGACTTAGGTATCATTCATGAAATCAAACTATGTTAGATTAAACTTATCATGAAACTGATGACAAAAGTTTAGCATATGGACAGCCTTGTGTGGAAAAAATCATCCGACTTTAGACTATCGTTGGTATCTACTCCATTTTCGGTATTTTTTGGAAAAATAAATTTTGTTTCCAGGCCCTACTTTTACTACTCCTGGAACGCACTCCCATCTACGTTTCAAGATTCCTACCCTTAGGAAAATGCGTCGACCACCGCCGAAAAATCCATGCTCTGGTCATGAGTTACTTCTCTTTCTTTCTACGTACTTGGAATTGTTTAGAGTCTTGAAGGTCACCTTGTTCTATAGTACCGTGACTATTGTAATTTTTCTTGACGACACTCTGATTTTTGTAAGTCCACCTTCTATAAGGTTCTAAACCAGGGATGACGTCACTGTCTCCTACTTCTACTCATGTGAGTATACAGGTTGAGGCAAAATGATATTACCAGTTAAATGGGAGTTTGCGCTAAATCTGTTGTAGGCAAAAACGCGAAACGTTGGACGTATAATTTAAATGTACGGAATTTGCATTTCAATTTTATCTTTAATTTGAGCTTGAGCGATATCCGAAGCTTTTACGACTTTTCTGAGCCGAGTTATGGACCAAAAAGTGCCGAAATTTTTCTGCAGGGGTTCCCAATGTGGTTAATTATCGAGAAAAAATATTTTTGGAGTGAGAAATTGCGTGATCTCTCGTATTTTTTCGAAAAAAAAAAGAGGTAGGATGACACCAATTGTGTTGATCCGAGTTTAACTGCGCAATTCAAGTTTAAACTCTGATTACGAGTTTAGTGGTAAAACTGGCCATTTTTCAAAGGTTAAACTCGAGTTTAACCAACATTTTTTAACTGGCCGAAATTGGACAGTTAACTTTAATCTTCGTTCAACTAATCTCAATGAACAGAATTTGGTAAAACCGGCCCTGAATGGGCCCAAGGAGGGTCGAAATTTCCCAAAATTGAAAATGTGGTCATTACCGATATTTCTCTCGAATCCTCGATGAAACTTTGTGCTGAGCCCGAACGAAGCACCGAAACGAGTGAATGGGCCCAAGGAAGGTAAAAATTTACCGAAATCAAAAATGCGGTCATTTTCGACATTGTTTTTGGAATCTAGATAAAATTGTGCGTTGAGTAAAAAAAAAAACAAAATGGCGGAATGACTCGATTAAGCACCGAAATGACTGAATAAGCCCAAGGAAGGTCCAAATTTCCCAAAATTGAAAGTGCGGTCATTTTTGACATGTCAGAAACAGCCTCTGAAAGTTCCCGCCCCCAATCTGCAGTACAAAATTTTTTGTGGCACTTTTTGAGACCCCAAATTGATTTTTTTCTGGTTTTTAGCTCATGTCTCGAGTAACATTGATTGTAGATGAGAAATTTTGGCACTAAAAGATTTGCTGTGAATTTTACTACATCTTAGACCCCTAGGGGTCTGCGAGGGAAGGACTCGGGGTAGGTGAATAAAGTAATTTAAAAAAATTGTTCCGAACAAATAGAAATGTGGAGAGAGCTACTTATGGCGTGCATTTTAGAAAATTTTTCTCTGTGGGGTCCGCGGAAAAAAGAAATTATTTGAGGGGTCCGCAATCTCCGAAAGTTTGAAACCCACTGTCTTAGAGTATCCATTTGTTAGCCTACACCATGGGCTGAGCCTACAAATGCCGCCATAAAACAGGAAAACACTGCAAAAATTACGTTGTTCGGTAGTTTTTGTCATTTTTCGAGTTTATCTCAAGAATTAGGAAGGTTGGGGTGGGGTTCCCTTCTGGAGGGCACATCGGGTGGCTCGATGTATCTTCAAGTGTTTCCACAACCTTGTCGCGGTGAGGGGGCTTAAGATCACGGGGATCAACCAATAGTGGAAAGGCTCGCATGGACTTCACCCCATGTATGACTGTCACAAACCCAATCACCATTCCTTCCTTCGCACACTCCGCAAGAAAGCATTCACACCTTACCCTGTACAACTCCTAAGAGTCCTCATCCTTTGTCGTGGGCCGCGGGACAACTCACCATCCCGCGGATGTCTTGTGAGGACCAAGTCTGGGAAAGAAATCTTGCACTTTCCTGTAGCTCAAGCGGGAAACAAGGTACTTTATCACCAGGAAATGTCAGCTTGGGGTTCCATACTGCTTGCAGCATTCACGTCCGCTGAAGGGTCAAGTACTGCTCTGCACTTTAGGTCTCTCTTGGCGGAGTCTGGCCGACGTTTGTACGACCTTCACTTCCGGAAGCGGGGTACGTACTGCTGTGGTTATTCACGTCCCAATCCTGCGTCTCCCACTCACTCACTCTTTCACCCAAAGTCGCCGGGAGAGTCACCCCTCGGCGCAGTCATGCACTTTGCTCCTGTAACTTTAAGGATTGGAGAACAAAGACTGTACTTCAATGTACACCCACCATCACCCAATATCCTCACGTCAATCCTAGGGTACCTGGCCAAGGAATGTATGGCTGAGACGTATGTCAGTCTACAGGGAACGTGCAGATACCTTCCGACCTCTGCAGTATATAGGGCCATCCAGGTACAACGCACTGCCTGGGGGAGACTAATTCGCTCGTTCTTGTGGGAACTTTCATGGATTCAACAACCCCAAACCAACTGACCCAGCGGGACCAAGCGGCCGCTGCCCAGATGTACTCTCCGCAAGAGTCTAAAAACTCATTGCCGCCACAAGGTGTATCCCTTGCAACAAATATGGAAATTCAAGTTATCAGCACAGATGATGAAGACTCAATACAACTAAGCCAGCTGGAGAAACAAAGCCAATTACGATTCCACCCTAAACCACAAAACAAAGTTTCCAAGGATCATATGAAGCGTCTAAGGGCACTTGGATACAATAACTTTGCAGAAACTGGAGTACCCTACTGGGAGCCACAGCACATGCATGAAACCGAATCTGAACACAATTGGCGAAGACAACAACAGAGTCTAAACAGCTTGGAAGCAAAAAGGATTGACACCCAAAGCGAACCTGCTACCTCAGCCACTCCTGCCATACACAAGCCACAATAGGATAAATTGATCTAAGCCGCTTACTACGAGAAAAATCAGACAGAAGTCGAAGCTTAGACAACTGCGAATCTGGTAAACGGAAACACCAATGCCTGGAACCCACAAGTGGACCAGAAAACAACGACCACGTCATAGAAAATCTTCGCAAAGAACTAAACCACGAACGCGAGGCACGGAAAGAACAAACATAAAAAAATAAATTGCCTTCCTGCACGATGCCATCCAAGATCTTATACAAAACAACTAGCCACCTCATCACAAGTCACAGCGGCAAAAGACAGTAGCCACACTGAACCCCTAAACTTGTTCCAGAAGTAAAGAAGTTGGTTGAATCAACATTGAAACCAGTTGCGGACTTCCTAACCACATCAGCCTCTGCAGCCAAGAAGAAAAAGGCCCCTGGAGAAGCCACCAAGAGTAAGTCTTATTCCAGCGCTGCAGGCTCCACAATCCTCTCAAGTGGTACCAACGAACCAACTGTGGGCAATGGCGCTGCTGCAATGTTCATGAGAAAAACCCTGAATAACCACAGGATTGCAACTAACCCGCCAGAAACTGACACCAAAACTGCCACTACCAGCAACTCTCCCTCTACTGCTACAAAAACAGACTTTGTAGTCCCAGAAACCAGAAAGCAAGATCCCAAGACCTTACTACTGCTCCCATCACAAGAGCATCCGAAAAATACGTCATCATTCCGACTATTCTTTACTTCGGGCGACACTGTCAGGCGACAGTTTAGACCTGTGCTAATGTTCAAATACACCATCTAGTAGTTAATTTCACGAGGCAAATTTCGCTGACCACACTATCCCACCCCAACCTTCTTAAGGGTGTGCTTCGCCCGTTGACAAACTCCGAAACAGTGTACGATAAGTTGCATATACCCCCATTTACCCTACGAGGTTCGGCATACCAGCGGTCACTACGCGATGCTAGTCGGGCGTGCGTGGGTAGTCCTTACTTTCAGAGGTTGTTTTTGGACCATTCCTCACAGATTTTTGCAATTTCCTACCGTCCCCCCCCCTCCCAAAATGCATAGACCAATGTCTATTTCGCCTCCACTGCAAGGAGGAATGAAATATTCTATTTCTTGTTTCTACGAAAAGTTGATGCGAAAAGAAAAAACAATTAATTTTGGTTATGGGTTTCTACCTGATTTTAGTCTCTGAATGAGGAGTGTGAGATGTGGAATTATTCCATTATAAAAACATTTGATGAGACGTAAAGCTAAGACGTTTTCTGAGTTTTCAAGTTTTTCATGTAGGGTTAAAGTGATTATCGGAGCTTGTACTCCCCCCCCCCCCTTATTATATGCATCACTGCTCAACAGTAACCAATAGCTAACTTTCATCAAATTAGAAAAACAAAATTAACAACTACGAAAATTATAAATTTAGTCAGCATTTGGTAAGTCTCGATTATAGCTAACAAAACCATGTTGTTCTCATGCCGTCTCTTTTTAGTGCTACAAGAGGTGAAAGACAGGAAAAAAAAATGAGTCAAAATGAAACGAAAATAAGAATTACCAAGAAAAAATGAAGAAATCAAAGAAAACAAAAAAGAGGAAGTAAAAGAGGGGAAAAAACAATTAAATAGAGAGTAACGTTGTGAAAGTGACGGTAAGAAAGAATGGAATGGAAATTACGAAGAAATATATACTGATGACGTTGAGAAAAAGCAGCAGATCAAAGGGATAGCGAAAAATAATGTCGCAGTTGTAGCAAAGAAGAAGAAAAAAAAACTATACAGTAGTAAGAAATCTACTCGATGTAGATTTTGTCTTCCTTATATACAGTATTTGTAAGAGGTATAAAGAGGAGGGCGCAGAGATCAACGAGAAATTTTACAAAATTATAATTATAGTCTGTTGAATACGAGTCTTCTTTTGAGGATTGGGACAATATCTGCCCTCCTCCTGTAAATCCACGCCCGCGCGCCCTTTCTTATTCGATCGTGTGAAGGAATAATTGAGACATTACAATATCACATGCAATGCGCATCACGTCAGGAAGCATCGGTCTACAAAATTCATTTTTTAAAACGAGGAGTGAGTTAATTCTGTTTCCTTGGTCAGTAATATTGTTGTCATTAATAAAGAATAAACGACGAGGTCGCGAGCTTGCGGCTCTTATTGTGGAAATTTAGCGAGAAGAGACGCTGTACTGTATCCCCTTTTAAAAAGATGTAAGATAGGAAAACGCCTTTTTAATTGGGTCAGCACGATAATATATGGTCGGTTTGTGCGGACGATGTGTGTAGCCGTGTGAACATGAAAGCAAATTCAATCAGCGCGTATGAAACAATGCACTCGATTACATTGGGAAAACCAAAATTCTAGTCGAATTAAGATGAATTAGCTGCTCGCGTGGTGGACCGATATGACGTCTATTATACTCCCAACTATAGATAATTACCAGGAAATAGATATTTCACATTGTATGAACGCAATTGATGTTGCCCCAATCGCGCGTTCCTCGTCTGTTGAAGAAAATTAACGATCACTGACAACCCCCCGAAGCACAATTTATTGATAAAATATGACGCGTTATTGGCAATATTGTCGTATTTTAACGCAGAAAAAATGATGGGGAAAAAATAAAAGAGGGAAAATCCGTCATATCGTATTTGCGTATGCTATACGTAGGCTTGAAAATTTGAATAGAGTATATCAAATTCAGTGATTGTGTCTTTTCTTTTTTTTTTTTTTTTAATGAGAAAAATGTCGATAACAGTTGAAGCGGTTCCAAAATTGGGAATTAGAAGTTTGTGAGATGTGGAATTTCATTCAATAATTCTAATCAAAATTGTTTGTAAAGATGAACCAAAGTATAATCGAAATGCAGAAGTATAACCTCATTTTTTGTCGAAAATAAAACAATGCTACATAAGAGTATACGTTTATATCTTTGATGGTCGATCGACGCGCGCACGTACTTCATTATTCCTCATTAGAAGACATCAGTTTTTGTTTTAAATCAATCAATTTTTTTTTTCATTTTTATTATCGTCGTTCGAAAGTACTTAAAAACGGAGAAGCGAGAAAGATTCTCTCGAGTTCTAGTATTGAATTTTTACAGTCCATAAAATTAAAGAGACTTTTGGCCAAAAAAAAAGAGGCAGGTATGAAGCATAAATTCGGAGCTCATTATTTGCTAGATACTTACTCTTCGACGGCTCAGACCTTGAATGGTGTTCGGGTACAAATTTTTTTTTGGTTCCATCTACACTAGAAGTCGTATAACTTGATATCTTTCCCAGCACAATTTCTCTCGCGACTATCAAAATTTTTATCAGCTTTTTTTTTTCCTTCTTCATTTAGGGCTCGAAATTTTGCCGTCTGTCGTCTCAAACCTTTAGAAAACTTGACTATCGTATTTCTTTCGAGCTGAATTCATTTTCAGAGCTTTTAAGTTATCGAAATTTGAAAGTCCCTCTTCTTACCTATAGGTGTAGTACTTCTTTCAGTCACATAACTGCCGAAGGATGGCATTGTGGTTCTATCAAAAAACTCTTTGTTTTACCTGCCTTCCTTATATTCAGTATGTCCGG
The DNA here is from genome assembly GCA_035079395.1 of Aspidiotus destructor. Lineage (NCBI taxonomy): Eukaryota > Metazoa > Arthropoda > Insecta > Hemiptera > Diaspididae > Aspidiotus > Aspidiotus destructor. Next base: position 39,347,204 of record JAVHKZ010000018.1, on the reverse strand, counting down.
CCATAATTTGAAAAATAGTGTCGATTCTATCATAGGTACCTTTATTTTGACTCTTTATTGATTATTATGAAATGCAACGACACGTGAAGTAAAACGATAAAAATCAATTTCTCTCAATGTACTTAGGTTTAGTAGGGCTTTTAAGGAAGAACATAGAAAGGCAAAAGTTCGCGATAAGGGATTCCTTGCCTCCGATTCTTTCAACACCACAAGAGAGCAGGGCCGTGCCAAGCTATTCTGGCGCCCTGTGCAAAATTCAAGAAGAGCGCCCCTAAAGACAAGTCCTAAATAAATGACTTCTCTGGTTCTTGAAAACGCAAACAACCTTCTCTCTCCTTTCCAATACAGCTCCAGGAAGGAACGCACCTCTATTCTACCTATTTACATGTCATCTCGACCTTGGACACTCACCCAGCCACCATCCGTTTAAATCTCATAGAAATCCCCAATTTTAACAGTATGTTTACCACGCACGTAAGAAACCTGATTCAAGAATATCCAGATCACACTCTCTGTCTCACTGAAGGCTCAAAAACTAGAATCTAAACGACTTAGGCAAATTCTATTCTCGGATCTATTGTCTCTCATCGCATCTGTAACACAGTCTCCATATTTGCTGCCGAATTAATGGCAGCATTCGTCTATCTTTCCCACCTTTCTGAACTCTCTCCTTGTGGCAAATTTCTCCACAAATTCAATTTCTCCACTTCACTCTCTCACTGACCCCTACAATACAAAGCCTTTTACACAAAGAATCCTTTTCACGCTCCAGACTCTAATCTCAATCACCACCAACGTCATGTTCATATGGATACTTGACCATATTGGCCTCCTTGAGCATGACGTGGTAGACCAGGCAGCTAAACTCGCCACCACCTTTGATACCCTCACTGATCACACTCCCCTTCCTGTCACAGACTGTAAAACCATTACTACTTACTCATCCTAAATTCTTGGGTCGAACTCTGAAAAACCTGACCTTTGAACAAACGCCTCCGAATTAAAAAAAACTTCCACTCTGTGGTCAGCCTCCTTCAAAAATTCTAAGCGTGAAGACACCGTTATCTCTGGATTGAGAATAAGCCATACTCGAATCACACTCTCACATCTCATTGACTGAAACTCCCAAACACCCAGCATCCTGCCCCCACTATCACGAACTCGACCTGAACGTTGATCACTTCTTCTCATCTCCTATACTCCTAAACCTCCGCTCTTCAGTAAATATCCCTTCTTCCCTCCTCCCCTCCTCCAAGCTCTCAAAAACAACTTAGACTCCACCACCCTCACACTTCAATATCTTTATCTTACTTCTTTTCATCCATATAAATCCTTCATCTTCCTTTCCTCTGAACGTTCTGAGTCTATCTTCATGTATTTCAACCGTTCACCAGTCTATGCTGTTTTTTTATTTTCATGTACCTAATCTAAGCTAATCTAACATTATTAGTTTTCATTATCATAAAAGTATCCTACAGATCAAGCCCATAACCCGCAGTGTAGTTTTATGGTTCGTTAAATAAATAAATAAAATCTTCTCATGAACTTTTCAAAATTCTATGTTATTTTTTTAGTAAAAATTTCCATTTTTTGGTATGTTTCTGGCGCCCCGGCAACTTGCTCATGTCGCCTTATGGTAGGCACGGCCCTGGTCGAGAGTACAGGCTAATGTACTCGTAGCAATTTAAGGTTTTTAATAATGTGATATTGGTGACTCAATGAAGATACCCTACAAAAGGAGAGAGATGGTAAAGATCCAACAAAGGGCTGCGCCAAGGTGTTTTGATGCCTACCGAACGAGGCTCTTTGCATATTAGCACCTTCACCGTCAATCGAGCACCTTGCTGAGGCAAGAGCGGTGGTGTCCACAGAGATAAGAAGACAACGACCAATCAAGAAGCTTCACGGGTCAGACAGGAGACCAGGCGCTCTTCGCTTGGAGTATTGGAATGCGAGAATTGCTCAGAGTGAGCATTCGACTCTTGTCCTAAATATATGTCGTAGGCGATTTGGAAAATTTCGCCGTTTACAATCTGCCTAAGGCGGACTGTAAACTGCCGGCAGTATGGGAAAATGATTGAAAATTTTCCAATCTGCCTGATTTTTTCTAGGCAGATTGTAATCCGCCCAAGCTCTCTTAGGCAGTTTGGGAAATATATCTTACGCAGTTCAATTAGCCTAACTTTAGTCCGGCTAATTACAAAGAGACTAAGTTTCTGCAGGCAAATGCTGTTCAATGTATCAATTGTCGCCTACAGAAGCGATAGTCCATGGCTTTCGCACAACATTTGTGCAGTTCCTGACGTACTTCGTCATTCGTTTATTAAATAACTCCTATTCATGCACAAATACTACGTTAGCATATGACCTAAGCTTATGAGGACAGCAGATGTAAACTAATGTACCTTCATGTTGCTAATTTCATCAGCGGAATAGTCGTGAACGTTAGTTTCCATCTCATTTTCCATGATATACTCGTCCAAAACGAAAAACGATGCACTAAAATGATACACCGCGCTTGAATACTTTCAAGTAGGAACTGCAATATATTGCAGAGCACAGTACGCCAATCTAGCATTCACGGGCCGCTTTCGAGCTGAGACGTGTGGCGACCCCATGATAAGGATGAGTTCATAAGTTGTAGTGCTTCTTCGGAAGCTGTTCGATGCCGTAGTTCTCGCTGTACGTTGTACATTAGAGCTGGAATAAAATTTTTAATTTGAGAAACACTTCTTTGAACGTGATAATTTGTGGATCGTTCTTTTTCTCCATTGAATCTGCCTGCAGACACTAAGTCTCTTTGTAATCAGCCGGACTAAAATTGGGCTAATTGAACTGCGTACGGTATATTTCACAAACTGCCTAAGAGAGCTTGGGCGGATTACAATCTGCCTAGAAAAAATCAGGCAGATTGGAAAATTTTCAATCATTTTCCCATACTGCCGGCAGTTTACAATCCGCCTTAGGCAGATTGTAAACGGCGAAATTTTCCAAATCGCCTACGACATATATAAGGAGGCGATTTAAACTTGGATTTTGTCAAGCTAAATACGGCAATATAAATTTTTTTATGAGTTCGCGCAAGATTTTCGCGATACGATGCATAGTAAAATTGTAAGATTCACGAGCATCTAGTATTTCGAGTCCCGGTACTGCGGCAGCGAGTATCAATGTTCCGAAGTTACGCGCTGCCTGGTCGAGTTTGTTTGTTCAGTAATAACGTGCAATGCGATACAGAAAATTTTTCGCTTGGCTGCACTAATTATTTTGTTCAGGACGGTTATCAGGCAGTGGTGGGGGGCTTCGCCCGCGCCCTGCTTTGTTTTGATAACTGGTGAACAAAAGAAGTGAAGGAAAAGTATTGAGCAGTTCAAAACAATCAATAGCGGAAAACTTGGAAAATCTCCATTCATCCTTGGTATTTTTCTCTCAGACATATCATTTGAATTAATATCCTTCAAACAACAGTGAGTGGGGCGTAGCCCCTCGTCTGCCAACAATACTGGAAAATGTGGAAAAATCGCCATTCACCCTATGTATTTGCTTTGATTCGGTTGAATTTGTATTACCGTTCAACCGGCAGCGCACGGTGCGCGACACAACGCTCGTTTATGCGTAACGCTGCGCATCGAAACACAAAATATCTGTCAATCTTACAATTTTATTTTGCATCGTATCGCGAAAATTTTGCGCGAACTCATGTAAAAATTTATATTGCCGTATTCAGCTCGACAAAATCTAAGTTTAGATCGCCTCCTCATATAATAGGACAAGAGTCGAATATCCATTAGCAGCACCCAATACTCGTTAACAACCAATTACCACGCGATGAAAGTTTTGAAATGATATACTTTTTAGCCCTAGTCGAGAATATGAGAACATACAACATAATTAATATTATGATATTGACGTCAACTGACTTTTTCAGAAGCAATCTAAAACAAGAATTATTCTAAAATAAACGACGTCTACGAAAACTGATAGTTCTCATTAGAATTAACGAGAATTTCTCCCGCTACAATCATATTTTTATTCTGCACCTATGATACAAATAGCTTCACAAATGCAATTTTACAAAGGTTAAAGCGTACAACACAAAAGGTATCATTTGGATTATGAAACGCGTGTTAGAAAAATAACATCAGTCATACATCGAGACTAATAATGATAATTTGGGAAATCAAATTATAATCACGAAAAGAAAAGATGGAAAAACCGCGGTAGGGTGAGAGAAGGAATGAAAAAAAAAAAAAGTACTACAACGTTGAACACTCCACACGAAGAATACTGAAAGCCTATACTGTACATTCTCGAAATACCGTACAGTGCACGGATGGATGGGAGAAAAACATCACTTGAGATTCAAAAGAAAGGAAAAAATGAATTCGAATGTATCCCATTAGGAAGACAGTACAACGCACCATCGTATTATGATGCTTCTACAGCTTACTTTCTTCAAAACCCGATTCATGTTATTATAATGGATTCACTATACATTCATTGTTCTGGAAAACTTGAGAAGATAAGTGTTCCATTTTCGAGAAAATAATTCTCTCGTGTTTTTCTACATCCAGTATTCTCGTCTTTTCTCGTGCTCGTGAACACACTTCGTCTAGCTGTTTTTCGCTCGTTACTCGCGATCATCCTTGCTCTAGAGGAAGAAGAAGGATGACTTGTATCGGTGAGTGATACTTTCGTACCTGATCTACTGTACCTACACTCATCGATTCGACGTAATTTATTTAGAGAACGGAGAATGAGAAAAAGCAATTTTTTTTACTGAAATAAATTTGAATAAGTTTTTCTTCCAATCTTCATCTGTCTCTTGTAATGATGTTTGGAAGAGACATTGATAGAGAAAGAATATCACCCACTGCAAATGGAACGAACGATAGAAATTACTGGCATAAATTTAATCGTGTACGATTTTTCAGAAACTGTTGCTACCTGTACCATTCGAGACGGTTCAGAAAAAAAAAAAAAAAAAAATCGTTCCATCTGCACCTACAGATGTTGGCACTTAGATACTCGAATTTTTAAATATTATGTTCAAATCACGCCTATCTTACGCGCAAATGCTTTCTTCTCATATGGGTGAAGCGTATACTTATTTTATTCTCGTAAATTGTCTTCTTACACATCGTTTCAACAATCTAAGAATAACACAGTGACTGATAGTGCAGTCTTGGCTACAGCTGAAGTTCGTCGTCATTAGTTGCATATAATCATCTCAGTTACGTGTTCTCATATCAACTATTCTCTACATGACTGTCGATCATGATCGTCTCGTAATTAAGGGTGTGCTTCGCCCGTTGACGAAATCTGAAACGGTGTAAAATAAGTTGCATATACATCCCCAGTTACCCTACAAGGTTCGGCATACCAGCGGTCACTACGCGATGCTAGTCGGGCGTGCGTGGGTAGTCCTTTTGAGGAATGATTTTAAAAGACTTTGAAAAACAATTCTCAAAACTCCATTTTCCTACCGATTCTTTTGATCTTCACAAATGTTGTAAAGTAAAGTTCAACTCGAGGCGGTGTAGAAACGGAAATCCGAATTTTTCCTCCAAAAAAATTTTACAACCTTTGAAAATGGTCGAGTTTTTGATGAATTCGAAGTGAAATAAAAAACGTATCGAGTGAAATTTCAGAATTCTACTTCTATAGCGCCTCTAGTTGAACCTTCCTGAAGAACATACCAAAGAATTAGGAAGATCCATTCATAACTCGAGTAGTGAGAATGATTTTTCGGTACCATGTTTTTAATACTCGATTTCACGAGCACATTATAGGAACAACTCTGCAAACACGTTCGAATCAGTTCTCTTTGGCCATTGCCGGGAACTCGTCTTCTAGCAGTAGAAGTGGCCCTTGCCAGCTATTGCCTCTTAGAAGATATTACGGGCCATAGCCCCGCGAAAAAATAGGCCGATTGTCTCAAACGAAGTATAAAGTTGTCGTACAATGGACGGTGTGGAATGGAAGGACTGTGCACCACGTGCAGCCGAACGTAATCTTTCAGGACGGTAAATAAAGAAACCCACGAAGGTCGAGTGCATCCGAAATGGGAGAGAACGCCGCCCTGGCAGTGGCAAGTATTGATGAACCTAGTACGGGAATCTCCTGAATACTGGTGGATTGAGAAGCCGTGAGAGACTTTTAGGCAACTTTATTGGGCCGAAGCCCGCTCAAATGTCTATTTAGAAAAGAACAAAAATAGGGACGTAACAATTTCTAATCATCAAAGTTTCTGGATGTTCAATCATCATGATGTCACTCGAAAATATATAAAGTTTATAACTTCAAAAAACCTCACAAAATTCACATTGGGGTGTTGGAGATTTTTTTAGTAAGAGTCTGACTCAATTTAAGAGGAAGGGCCGAATTCGAAAAATTGTAATTTTTGGATGTTTCTTTATGACGTCATAATGTCTAATTATTAGCATTATGCCTGGATTAGACATTTAAATGAACTCTCAAGTTTCTAAATTTGAAAAAGGACAGAAAATATACGAGTTCTTATGTGAGAGTTGATGTCATGATTGGACACTCGACGAAAAACATTATATAGCCTTCGTTATCTCCTAGTATTTTGGCAACTACAATGGAGTGCATTTCAACTTTTTCGCGGTTCTTCATCGTCGTCTTTTTATGGAAATCTATTCCCAAATATGTTATTTGTACGGTAGAAAACCCAGGAAACGTCTCCTAATCTCTGAAAACGCAATAGTCCCAAAACTCCGCGAATGTCGTGAAGCCAATTCCGTGAAGATATTTTTCAATTTCCCGAAAACCTTCGTGCTATAACATGAATAATTCATGATTGAAAGATGAACAATAATAATGAGGACAAAATGTGTGCGAATGATGACAAGGTGTTGTTGTTCAAGTTAATAAGGCATCACGCACCACCGCAAAAACAACAGGCGGCGTCTTGTAGCGGATGTACCAGTATACGCGTGAAATACAGCAAGTCGTAGTTTTTGACGCTTTCGATAATGGTCCTTCCCAGCTTAGGTCTTGAGTTGCTTTTTTAAAAGTTTCTGCGTGAAAAATACATTTCTACTCTCAGTTCTGAAGATACGAATAAACCATTTTCTCTGTTCATCGAACTAATATGCACATGAAATTAATTCTTGTTTCATTTTCGAGTGTACTGACTTATAAAATCATTTTTCATGTTATAAAACACTCTTGACACGAATTATTATCCACTGAAATACAACCTACTGCCATTCTCTATTTGGCAGATTTTTCATTTTTTTTACATTGTTTCCATCTATACTCTTTGAACCACGTGTGATGGTGTTGTATATTTTATTCCAATTTCGGGGGCGTATCGAAGTGTCAAAGCAGCTTTTCTCCTCCCTTTTTTGACATTTTCACGATTAAAAAGAGTTTACACCAACCATCAGCATAATATGACAAATTCACTGTAAGCCTCATGGTGTAGAAATATTGCGTTTGGTCAAAATTATCTTGATGAACTGACAGGCAGTGTAAATACAAAGTATAATAGAAAAAGTAGATCGATGCAGTATCCATTTATTTTAAAACAGGATAAAGAACTTTTTACTTTCGTACGTTGCGCGTAAATGATGAATACGTTCCGAAAATTGATGAAAATTTTCCTCGAGGAAAATGCGAAAGTGAAAATTTAGGCTAATAACCCTTCTCACATTGTCTTGTAGGAGAAAACGGGCTTACAAAAAACTATTCTATTACCGTCGCATTTGACTGAAATTAATTATATGGCAATTTACATCGTACGAGTGCTCCGCAGAAAAGCTACGACCGATTATTTCTGAGTCTCTGAAGTTAGAAGTTGAAGCTTTTGCTTAGATTAACGAACATCTTTCAAGACTTCAATGTTTCAACAGGTAAATGTGTTACTCGATTAACCGTAGGGTAAAATACTGTTCAGCTAACTTTTTCTTTGTATCAACATTTTCAAATAACGACTGACTCCCCTCAGTGTAACTTGATCCAGAATTTCGAAGAAACCACCCAATATTGAACACATGACGTAAAATGCACGAATTATTCATTTCGATGAGTAGGCAATAAGCGTTACATGTAGAATAAGTAGTGACTTCTCTTGTACGTTTTCATGAAGAATAATGGTTTAACTATCCTCGTGAAAACTCTACCAGTTCAATAACGAATGAACCAACTGTTGACCATGTTTTCTAAAGGTTAAGTATATTTCGGAAAATATTAAAGATCAAAAGCTATAGAAAGCGAAGAAGTGTCATTAATCTTACTCGCCGTGGAGGAAAAAACTCGTAGTTTCCAGAGACGGTTTTATCAAATGCGTTGAAAAAAGTGGTGCGGAAACTTCTTCCATGGTGTGTCTGAATATATTTATGGCTGAAATATTGAAATTTTTCCGAGTTTTGTTTCATACGCTGGTCTAGCCGTTACCCTACTATATCGATGAATGTTCTACTATTTAATGTAGATCACTTCTTTCCTATACTCGCATCCTGCATGGAACTCGAAGTTTGAAATTTTAAAACGTTCTCTTCTCGTCATAATTAATTTTTTAGACTTTGCAGATCATTATACTTATGCGTCGGAAATCTCTAACTTTATACCCAGTATGCTCAAAAATTCGAATTTGTCAAATCATATACCGTTCTACAAGTTTGCTTGCATTGGGTATAGCTCAGCTAATTTGAAAATTCAATTATGTCCGTGAAATTTGGTAGATTCTAGAGTTGGGACTTTAGGTTATAAATTTCTTCTATTATGATGAGATATGTACTTATGAAATAGGTAAAGATTCCCGGTAGGTACGAGGTTTTGACATTGTAAAGGAGCCGCGAAGTCGACACTCACGACGTAAAACAGTTTATTATAATATTCGGAAAAATCAAATGAAAAATGAAATAGAAGAGAAGAAATTTTCAGCGACTCAAGGGTGTGCAATGACTTGCCATCTTCTTTCTCCCTTGATTTTTTGTGCTCCTTCTTTCTAATTATTCAGCCTGGTGATTAGGCGAGAGAAGAAGAACAGAACTGACCAATAATATGGCAGAAAACCAGACAGCCAATAGTAACGCAGTATTTAGCCCCAAGAATGAACCAATTACTAAGCAGCATGTTATAGCCAATAAGAACACGATATCATTGTAGTGTAAGAATAAGTTTCTAAGAGTGAACCAGTCATAGCACAGCATTGTTATAGCCACTAAGATCACAGTGTAATACCATAAATAAACTCATGTTTAAAGGTGTGCTTTACACGTGAAAACGTGTGCGTAAAAAATGGTCCCAAAAATTCATTCTCACGACTTCAATTTTGAACTAACTTTGCTGTTTTTTTGGAATGTCCTTCAGAAAGGTTTGATTAAAAGCGCTATCGAAACAGAATTTGGATTTTTTCTTCCGAATTTTTTTATAAGCTGTTGAAGTTAGCAAAATTTGGCTTCTTTTCCAATGCCATAAAATCTTTTCATAGCCAAATTTCCAAATTCTGCTTCTATAGCGCTCCTAATTAAGCCTTCTTGAACAACATTCTACAATATGATGAATGTTAATCGGAAATTCGAGCTTTGAGAATTAATTTTTGAAAGTCATTCCTGACAGGGACTACGCAAAATTTAATTTAAATATAATTAAATAAAAATTTTTATTAAAAAATAAGTTAAAATATTTTTGTGAATTATATGTATAAAAAAAAGCAGAAAAAAAAAATTCAGATATAATAAATATAATAATTGATAATTTTATTGATAAATTTATTAAAAAATTTTTATAATTATAAATAAATTTTAATAAATTTGAATTATAATTTCTCATCACACACCTGACAAGCGTTGCGTAGTGACCGGTGGTAGATTGAACGTTGTAGGGTATTAAGGAATTGATAGGCAACCTATTCTACACGAATTCGGAGTTCGCCTTTAAGACCTTAGTTCTCCAGTTGCGACACAACTGATGGTGGGACAACACCCAGAAGTACTCTTGTAAAAGTAATTGAAAACTTTTCCAACCAATACGTGTAATTGACCAACAGAAAATAGTGATTGCTGAAACATGAAAGTTCAAAATTAAGATTTTGCAAAATTTAATGGTCCAAAATTAAAATGTTGGAAAAAGAATAAATTTTGGAAAATGCAAATTTTACAAAATTTCAAAGTATCTTAAAAAATATTGTAAAATCTTTTCCGAGTTCGTTTGGGCGTTCTACTCAACCGATTTGCTTCTTTTTTTTTTTTAAATGAAAGGTATTGATGATGCCTAGATGACGCAAGGACCATTCAATTTCATCAATTTTTTGTATTTCTTAAGTCATATTCAAAAATGCTGTTTTGCGTGTCTTTTGTAAGTGTCTGCGTACACACTTTTCCTCATGAGTCCAGTTCTGATTGAGTTAGAGAATTGGTTTCGGTCTAAGAACACTCAGTGGATCAAGACCTTTCAATTGAGCTATTACACTTTTAAATTGGATGCACTAGAGTGGAGCTAGGCGCGGACATTCAACTTCAGTTGCTGTTTCAAGTGTCTTTTGGTGAGAGTCTTCATACATTCTCTTCCTCATAAGTCCGGTTCTAATCGAGTCAGAGAATTGGTGTCGGTCTAAGAACACTCAGTGGATCAAGACCTTTCAATTGAGCTATTACACTTTTAAATTGGATGCACTAGAGTGGAGCTAGGTGCGGACATTCAACTTCAGTTGCTGTTTCAAGTGTCTTTTGGTGAGAGTCTTCATACATTCTCTTCCTCATAAGTCCGGTTCTAATCGAGTCAGAGAATTGGTGTCGGTCTAAGAACACTCAGTGGATCAAGACCTTTCAATTGAGCTATTACACTTTTAAATTGGATGCACTAGAGTGGAGCTAGGCGCGGACATTCAACTTCAGTTGCTGTTTCAAGTGTCTTTTGGTGAGAGTCTTCATACATTCTCTTCCTCATAAGTCCGGTTCTAATTGAGTCAGAGAATTGGTGTCGGTCTAAGAACACTCAGGGGATCAAGTCCTTTCAATTGAGCTAATACACTTTTAAATTGGATGCACTAGAGTGGAGCTAGGCGCGGACATTCAACTTCAGTTTTCATTACAATTATCACTCCCTAGCTGCATTCCTATTGGTTCTTGCCCTTTCAACCAATCACAAACAAACATATAAATTTAAGTATGAACAGAAAACAGCATGTTAGAATAATAAACCAATTTCTATCCATCTTTAAAAAAATGATGAAATGTTTTCAATGTAGCTCAATGCAAAAGGTCGTCTGGGGTTGGGAGCCGTACCCCCTTCAAAAAATATGTTGCAACTTCATCAAACGATCATAAACCATCAATTAGTACCAAGGCCAGACAGGTTTGGTTAGGTTAGGTGAGGTTTTTGATTATTTCTCATAAATTTTACTAAAAATAACTAATCCTATAATTGAATATTAGTCTTTGTGAAAAACAAAACCCAATATCCTCTAATATGATCAAACACAGCTGACATTTTATTATTGCTGCGGAGCAGCCCTGGTCTTCTAGTATTTTATAATCAAAAATTGTCCCGTAATTTATAAATATGATCTGTTTCCAAAAAAAAAGGAATGTTGAATTCTAAATTTCCATCTGGAAATATGAGTCTTCCTGCGTCTTGGGAAAGAACTGTATACCTTCAGATTGATATTTAGACGGTATCATTCTTTCTAGATAAAGTCGTCAGATCATGACGTCACAGGGACCGATCTATGACGTCATCAGAGTCGTAACGTCATAAAGTATCCTCTATGACGTCATCAGATCGCAACATGGAGGAAAAATAGCATACATCGAATTTCTTTGTCGCGAAGTAAGTATTTTATTTCAACGATTAAGAACTGAGCTAATTACGTAGGGATGACTCTTGGAATTGTACGAAAAAAAATAAATCAGGACTCATAATACACTTTCAAGTCCCCTCCAGTTCGCTAATTTTTTTACAATACCCGACGAAGAAGTGTATCTTCACATTTATCTTATATCAGTGTCAAAAGAGTACTATACTCTTACCTTTCTTTTTTCTTTTCGATCTCGTTCTTCAAGAGCGCACTCGTTGGTCAAGTGTATATAATTCTTGAGATGTAGAATAATATTCTTCCAAGCAATGTTCATTGAAGATTCAAATTGAATCACCTAAATATGAAGAACGAGCGCGAACGTTCCGCGTCTAACTTTTGTGTCATTATCATTTTTAATGGATTTGAAAAAATTTTGATCCTAGAGCTATAGCATCTCGTAAGGAAAATTGAACGGCAACCCTTTAAATGCTGACGTCCTCCCGTCAGATGACGAGTTCCAAGAAGCTGCCGAAACTAACGAATGGATGTGTATAAGATGATGAGGAGCCAAGGGAATTGGAAAATCCCTTACTTCTCGATCAGACCTAATGCGTCTACTCACAATAGATCTGCGACACTCTCACGGGTTCTTCGCTGCCATCGCAGAGTTGGCAATGGCATCTAAATTTTTCTCTTTATTTCCTCAGTTTCCTTAAAGGGGGTTCTATTTGAAGTGTTTAGTGAAAAAAAGAAAATAAAATTTAATATTCGATGTCAGTATAAATTTTTTTGAAAATATATAATTGAAATTGCTTTCTGCGATACGATTTGATCTAGCAAAGGTCTCTTCATCGACTCATCACTGACCAGTTGGTAGTTTTATCTGCATTTATTATTTATTGTACTGTACATATTTTTTATTTGCACCGCAACATGTGTCCACTAAACGCATGTTTTCAATCCATAATCTTTTCATAATCTCAAGTTTCAGTTCGTGCAGAAAAGGGCTTTATTTTTGAACTACAATATCTGCGCGTGTATTTTTATTGGGGTATACGGGAACACGAGACCTAAGTTGAAGCGGCAAAGAGTTTTCTCCAGTTAACAAACTGATAACTCGACTTTTTCTTCGGCTTATAATGCTGTTGAACTTTTCTAACTGCGCAAATGAGACGATAGAATTTTGTACGTATTCCTTTGTGAAACTCTAAAACCTCTATTTTCTTTTTATTGTAACGCCGGTAGACTAGGAGTAGGCTTTCTTGCGGCATGGTGTGAGAAAAAAAATTTTAATCGATAAATTTTATCCGTGGAGAATAAAGATCATGATGTATTCTCGAGGATGGCTTCAATTTTCGTTGAAACGCGCATCGAATTTACAAAGCGTTGAATCAGAACCTGAGAGCGAAATTACAAAGAAAGAATGACGAGCTCGCGAATGCATAATATCTGAGAGGAATTTCATTAACTTTTTGGAGAAATTCGTCCTACAAGTTACGGTCCAAATTTCGCGCATTTTGAAAGATCTAGGAAAATCTCTTGCTCAGTCATACCGTTTGTTTAAGCCCCTTTGTACCAATTGTCGTAATTTACATCTACCATTCTCAGTAACTATAGGGAAATACTCTCTTTTTGAACGCACGCCGTGACAGATGATTCAATTCCTATTCCGACCTTGAATATTATCTCGGTATTTTTCGATGCTCTAGCGCTACCTTTTTCGTCTTCTATTATAAATAATCATCTTGCGAGATCGCCTCGCGGCTGTGCTTTTATCGAAGGAATATTTTACGGGAGTTTTAGATAGTGTCGAATAACAGTGACTCTAAAATAACTTTTTCAAAATTATTTATTTGGCATTTTGTGAAGTAAATTCAGTATTTGAAATTTTGTTATTATTAGAACTACACTTTTCAGACTGAAACTGAACACGTGATTTGAACCAACCCATTGAAATACAGTGGAACCAGTTGTGAGAGTTTCCACGACCATGAGAAGGTTTTTTTCCAATAGCATTAAATTCAGTTCGATAGGAGTGGGGCCCATTGATTAATAAAATAAAAAGCTTGCCTTCTCTTTTACAAAAAGAAATACATATTTTTATTCATCATTACTATAATATTGATACGGGCAAGGACTGGGCGAGACTTTTATTTATTAATGACCGCACGTTTTCTGTATTGTTTATGCATTTTGTATTCGCATATTTATTCTGCGATAATACTTGTATAAGAATTCTCTGTTTTTTGATCATTAATTATTCATGGAGTTTTGCGCAATGACAATTAATTCTAGCAGAATGAAGTATGAAGTCATCGATTATAACCGCAGATTTATGCGACTTTTAGACGATTTTAGAGGAGGGAATTGGATTTAAACATTCGGATCGAGTTTACATCGGAAATGATGGACATAATCTTTTTTTACTTCTGAATATTTTCATGACGTGGTTCTTCGTTCAAAAGTGCAGGATGACATCTCGCGCCCATTTTTTATGCCATTAATTGAATGTAATGTTACTTGTATTGCATCCTTATAATATCTTTCATACTATTGATACCTTTTTTATTTATTCAAATTTTTCCCTTTCATATTGAGGACGTGTAAAGTGAATTGTAAACAGTCTTTGTGCTGCAAGAGACATAACGAGAGTATAAGTTCAGCATGTTTCAACCTCTGCCTGTCTTGACCGTTTTTGATTAATTGAGCAAATGTTCAAAAATCGCGGTCTTTCCATCGTTGAGGACAAATTGTATATGAATCCATCGATTGGAACAGCGCAGCGTGATCAAACAATGATTAGTCCTACAATTGTACAAAACGTTTTTCAATTAAAGCTGTATAAAATGGGCCGTTTATGACGAGAGCGTGCTTCGTAAGAATAAGTAGAAAGAAAATTCGATAAAATGACATACTTTGACGGAGCCTTAAAGAGCATGAGGACATGTTAACCATTCATATTCGTACATTTCTACTGATTCAATTATTTTTTCATCATCACCGCAAGTGCAGTAATTTAGTTATTCGGCACCGTAAAAAATTTAAATATTTTTTTGCGTGAACTGAATAAAGACCAAAGTCTGACAATGTTGTATGCGAGATAAAATTTAAATAGCGCGGAAAGAAAAGTGTTTTTTTTTTACGGTCAGAATAATTTAATTTATCTATAGGTGGGCTACATTATCCGATAATAACGACTGCTCTTGATTACAAAGACATAGTATTCAAGAATTACTCGAATGAGTGAACCGTTTCTATTTCAGAAACCAAATACCTACGCGGATGTATTACAGAAATTTAATGTAGTAAAGCTCAAGGGACGTCGATTTCTCAAAACCGTATGAGAACTGAGAGGAAAAGAACGCCGAAGGCAGAGAAATGAAAACAGTAACATGGAAAAAAATAAAAATTGAACAAACAATAACCGACATGATCAGCTTTTGTACAATTTTGATCGTAAAGTCGCACTATAGAAATACGAGCACTTGTTTTGTGCGGAATTATTTGAAATTCTTTCTCGCCGGTTCAGAATTCCCCCCTCTTTTCTCAGACCTATGAAAAATATGACCTGCGGACGATGATAGGAGGAGAAAGACTTTAAAAAAAGCTTGAACTCCCTCAGCAAATGCCCGATTTTGTTAAATTTATCGATAATTATTTCCTTTCAGTTAATCGGTTTTTCTGGAAATCTAAATTTTACCAAGTCGTCTCTCGAAATACAAGAATCCTCCAAACCCCGCTTTTCGTATTGTGGGTGAAGAGCCGAGTAGATCGAGCCCTGAAGGCACTCCGATTGGTCAGACTAGAATTCACAGCAGGACATATTATTCACAAACCATCGGTAGTTCAGTCCATTCACCTTTTGGCTGCAATGTATGAAAATCAGGATGAAGAAGGTGATGAAGTATCTGAGTATCTGGTTTGATTCAAAGCTGAGCTTCAGGAAGCCTTTCCGGGTAGTGATTTACCTAAGTCGTCTGATGACAAACCTAGGAGAGCCGTGAGAGGCAAGAAGAAGGATCATGTGTAAATACTGTAAATAAATGTGAGTATACTATGTATTCGTTTCTAACTCTACGCGTTCGGCGCAAAATGATTTTACGATCTCTGATGTACGTGTATACAAATTATGACGAAACTTTGTCTATCGTTACTGCGGTATATTGGAAAGAAATATCGGGGCCTACAGAAGTCGGTACATCTGTTAGCATTTTAGCTGCTATGATCTTGAAGTTCGTCACAACGACGTGTGGAGTATTCAGGGAACTAGGTCTTAAAATTGATGCACGTGCAAATTGTAGGTTGGGTTTGTCACGTACAATGTTCGGCTCAGGAGCCAGACTTTATGCTTGAAGGATCTCAAGAGGGCAGCAAACGTTGAAAACTGGCTACCTCGAACTATCGAAATAAAATACGAATATAGTTTTCAACACGCATGCGTCGTAAGTAGGTCTTTACGAAACAAATTTCTGTGGCGTAGGTGGCGCTTTTCAGCGACACTACAAACCGTTGCGAAAAAGCAAAGCGAGGGTCTTTACTACACGGTTTTCGGTCTTTACAACACGGTTTTTGGTCTTTACAACACGGTTTGAATTCACGCACGCCCAAGAACTTATACTTTGGTTTTTTTTTGTTCTTTTTTTCATTTGTGTTGAAAAGCATTGTACAGTACTGGTTTCGTAGGTGTCTTTACACAACTCGTACGTACATTACTTCACTCGCTGCGCTCGTTTCGCAAACGTATGTACTTGTTGTGTAAAGACTCACCTACGAAACATGTACTGTAAATAGCCATTAGCTCTTACTTCGAGTGTAGTTCGGTTTACCGGAAAAACATACGAGTGCGCGTCCATTCTTTCCTACGTGGTTTATTGTGTTACGAATTTAACTAAGTATCGGCGTGTGTGTGTGTGAAGTGTTTGTTGAGTGATTTGGTGTACTTTTTATTGAGTGATTTTGTGTACGCTGAAGTGAGTAATCACTGAGCTCTTCCCTTAAGTTAATGATCAGAATTATCAATGTTCTAATAAGAGTCTAATAGGTGGCTACAGGGTTAAAGAGAGTATAGAATCAGTGCACAGTCGAGAAGTAGTCTAAACTGGTTGAGCGTAGAGTACGCAGTGGAAGGTTTGGGATTTTCTACAGGGGTCAAAGAGGTTGACCTGATGAAGCGCAGAAGCGCCTCCCTCTTGAGACACTACAGTTGGTGGGATGCCGCTGTAGCCCGTTGTGGGGACTTATCGCTCATTTGGTGGAAAGTGTAGTAGTTTCTTTATGGTGAGCTGTCCCGCTGAAGGGACTGATGGCTGCGTTGACGCAGTGAGGAAACCTGTGCACTGAGATCTTTGATTGTAGTATCGGTTATGTTGGGAAGGGACTCAACCATGCCTTTTACAGTTCTAGATGATTGGCTGAAGAAGTTCGAAAGTCAGCTCCACCCACCAAGAGAAGTCAGTTCGGGCATTTTGACAGGTAATTACTTCTGGAGTTAGCTCCAGTAAGATCTTATGGCTGGATGGGGTCTTACACATGATGAACACCCCATTGTCGATCCTCTTCATATGGTGCTCCAGGGTCAACTCCATGAAGGTAACCTACAGAAAAAAAGAGATGAAAAGAGCCAACAAAGGGTTGCACTGAGGTGTGTTAGTTTTGTTTGCGCGGTCTTGACGGAGGTTTGTCGTGTATTAGCACGTTCACAACTGATCGAGCTGGGATGGTGTTCGAAGCAAAGAAGAGAACAACGACTGACTAGCAGAAAGCCAGGCGTTCCTTGCTTGAGTATTGGAGAGAGGGAGTTGATCAGAGTGAGCTAGGGAAGATTACGACTTATGAGTTGATGCTAGTGCTGCCAGATCTACGGATTTTGCGTAAAATACGAATTTCTTGTGCTCAAAGTAAAAGTACCTTAGTTACGCGTGTAAGGGATTTCTCTCTTGGTCGTTATAGGCTGATATCGCAGTCTCCCTTAACATTGAATCGATCAAGGGAAACGTTCCCACGTTACTTGTGCGAGAGATAATTTTCTCCTGATCGTCAAAGTAGAAGTTTGTAGAAATTTGTTGTTTGGTCTTACAAAAAATAGCGGTTGTGGATTTTTGATTATATCATCTGGCAACACTGGTTAATACGCGATCTTGATGAGTGGGTGAATTAGTTGAACTTTCACCTGGCGCAGGTGATCAGTGGCTATATGACTTCTTCAACAAGTACCTTCATGAGAAGTTTGGGAAAAATGAGAAGGCAACGTGTTTGTATTGCGATCGAGGGCGAGACAATCGACCCCAGCGCATCTTATGTGAGTGTCCGGCGTGACGGTGTGAAAGGGGCAAGTTTAGTCGGTAACTGCAAGAGATTAGGGTCCATGAAACGCTTGCTTCGAGTAGTCTGGTAGCCACCATGCCAGGTTCCGTAAACTTATGGAACAGATGTGTGCAAATGCAGAGTTACGCCATGTGCAATTCAACATTTGTGTACCATCAATTTACAGCGGACCTTCTGCAGAAAGTAAGCCAAATATTACCTACAGACAAGAAGATGATCAGAAGTGACCGTAAGAATGAAGATTTGTGTATGACGTAGACTTATACAGTACTTAATTTCTCAGCGTCACAACATTCTGTGTCTTGAATTGATATATAGGCGCACTGATTCGCTATTATGCCGCGAAACAGAATAGTATTACCCTTTTCGCATTGTGTTTCACGGGAGAGTGTTAAAGCTCAATATCGTGTTTGCATAGAACTTATAAAATCGCAAATGATCGCGTCCCGTCCTGAAACGCTCAAAACTTCGATAGTAAACGATCACCGTGCGACAAAAAGTGATTTTACTTGCGTAAACATCTTACAGTTGAGGGTCGGATGGTTCTACAAACCTGTTCAGAATATTTAAACCGATGAAATCAGTGTAGAAGAACACTCCCCCAAGGCGCGAAAATATCGCGAGTCCGACGTGTTTTCATCTGAATGACAGTGATATGTTCCCGTATGAATCGACGGCGGCGGACTACGTATGCAACAATTACAACTCGAACTGTTGGCATCGTGTTAATAGAAATTCGTCGTTACGTTAGCTGTCAACTGAACTTCAGCAGTGATGCAGAACTTGGAACGTTAACGCTGAACGATTTCCGAAGCACTCTTTTACAATGCTGATTATTACGTTCAAGCTGCGTGTTGACAAAATAAATAACGTTTACGGTTGACTTCCTGGGCGTTTCCTCAAAAATGACGGTATTTTGTGATCTTTACATTTTAGAACATCGAGAAAAATCAATTTTAGTCCGCTACTCTGCCGCGTCCTACAAATCACCCGTACATTTTCCCGAAAAAAAGTAGTAAAATAAGTCGACTAAGTAGTCCTCGAAAACCGATGAAGTCTGATTTTGAAAGTTAAATTAGTTTCAACTCCCACAAAGAAGGAGAACAGTAAGCAACTCGAGTCTCGAAGAACCCTTTATTGTTTCAAAATTTTCGAGTATTCCTCCGTCGGATGTATTATTACGCTTTTTTTGTTGTTCTTTTTTCCTTGTTGCTGAGAAAGTCAATTTCCGTTACGTGAAACTGAAACTGCCCACCTATTTAGTTGCCATTCATTTTTGAGCTATTTCGTCGTAACGCATTTTTTTTCTTTCTTTTACCTGATAGAAGTCAGGCTCCGTCTACATAAAGAGCAATATTACAAATTTTGAAACTTTGCAGCGTCAGTTTGAAAACACGTTTGTTGCTGTCACTCAATAAATGTTGCTTGGATAGAAAGACTTCAATCAGAAGGTTTTCGCTGCACGCCGATACATCTTCGTATGATTACAAAGAATTTTAAATTCGCACCAATCATTCTGCAAGCTGAAATGTACATACTCGTCTAATAATATTGTAGAAAGCATACTGCGGAATTCACCTAAGCAGGAAATACACTTGAAGAATTCATTCTAAAGCCTTTGTGGCATGTTTAATTTCGATTTCTTATCAACTGAGAACTCATTGAAAGCCAAGTGCTCATTGTTCCACATGAACTGGTAGAGTCCTTCATTTTTGAACATCGAAAATTGAAACTCTCCCGCAACATTATGAGAATGTACAAATATTTTAATATTATAGAGAAGGAGAATTCTAGCATCAGGTGGGAATGTAATTCTAGGAAGGAAAATTTGTTGTTGATGAGTAAAGTGTTAAGATAAAGTATTAATACTGATGCTAAGGGAAGATAAAAGGTCTCTGTAAATATTAATCATCGAAGGTTATTCAAAGGTTGAACGCAAACTCTCGGTACACAAGTATTTCGCTGTTGAGTGCCAGTGTGGCCGTGTAAGTGGAATATACAGAATAAATACTCATACGGTCAGAAATCTGTATATCGAGTACTTACTAGGGTGGTTGCACGTCTCTTTTGGTCTAGTGTGAGCTGGCCCGTACCAACCGTATGGCAGAATGGGCAGTTGCCCTGGGCGGCATATTTTAGGAGGCGGTAAAATGGAGGGGAAAAAATTAGAAAATCTAATATTAAAAAAATTTTTTGGCGTAGCCAAATGAATAAAGATCATGTTTTATGTCTTATGAGGGGAATTGGCCACGCCATTGGAGGTGGCCTCGCAAAATTAGAAAATTTTCCTGGTGTTTTAAATGGGGTTGAAGGAGGTGGTGTACCCATGAAGGGATTCATCTTGGATCTAGTATGAGTCTAGTTTAGAATATTCCAGACTAATAGCTTTTGGGGGCTCACTCACTCCGCTCGTTCGCCCCTTTCCTTGCTCTAGTATATAAGTCTACTTTAGAATATTTATAGCTAATAGCTTACACGTTACGCGCACGCTTTCGCAAATTTTCAGATGAGGGATGGTCAGACAGAAAAAATTACAAGTCTCAAGGTCATCTAAGCACGCACGCGCACGCAAATTTTCAAATGAGGGTAGGATGGGAGAGATGCACGCGCGCAAATTTTTAAATGAGGGTAAGGTCAGAGCAAAGACATGAAACATGTCAACAATAAAGTTTTCGTACTTCTAATTTTGCGAAAAAATAACTTTTTGTCATTTAATATTACAAAAATGAGGAAGTTTTTCTTCTGGTAAATTTTCAACGTGCTCTTTTTGGGGCGTCCAAAAAAAACGTTGCTCAGGGCGGCAAAATAGCTCGGTACGGGCCCGAGTGTGAGCCCAGTTTAAAATATTTCAAGCCAATAGCTTCTGGGTAGTTCACTCGCTTCGCATGTTCATCTCCCTTCTTGGTCTAGTAAAAGTCTACTTTGAAATATTACTAGCTAATAACTCTCGGGGAGCTCACTCTTTGGTGTAGTTCAAGTCCAAGTTAGAATACTTGATGCAAAAAGCTCACTCGCTCCGCTTGTTCGCCCTCCTCATTGGTCTAGTATGAGTCCAGTTGAGAATATTTTAAGCTAATAGCTTTTAGGAAGCTTACTCGCTCCGCTCGCTTACCCCCTCCTTGGTGTAGTACAGGTCCAGGTTAGATTATCTCGAGCTAAAAGCTTTTAGGGAGCTCACTTGCTTCGCTCGCACCTACGCTCTTTCCCAATTTATTTCCCTTATTCTTACCCAAATAGGTAACGATTCTGTAAATATTCGTTCCTCTGAATTTTTCCCTTCGTCTTTTGCCTCTGTTCGTCTTTGTTCCAATGACATCCTGGTCTCCTTCAACGCTACGTCTCTTGTGGAGTTGGCTCCTCATATCCTCTCCGCTCGTTGGAATAATATCAAGAATCGCACTCCCATGGACAAAGATTGTAACTTTCTGTTTGAAAAATAGCTATCTTGAGTAGAATGGTAAATTTTACTCTCAGAGACATCGACCTGCAATCTCAAATCAACAACATATTCCTTAACAAATCTGCCCTATATTCTATCTTCTTTGACCTCCAGGAAGCCTTCGCCCGGGTCTGGAGACACCACATCTCTACCAAATTATATGAAATTGGTCTTTGAGGCCATCTCCCTAGAATTCTAAAAAGTTTTCTCCACAATCGAAGCCGTATGGTAAGAATCCAAAATATAACCTCCTCGCCTCTCCCTGTCGAAAACGGTGTCCTCCAAAAGGGAAGTTTTCAGCGTTCTACTTTTCTCGATTGTTATTAGCGATATCACGAAACATGTTCATCGCCCTCTCTCCCAGTGCCTACGACTTCTATATCTCTGTCTGTTCTGCTAACCCCTAAAGAGCCCACAGGCTCCTTCAAGAAACCCTCAACTCAATTACTACATAGACATCTAAAAACGGCTTCAGATTCTCTCCCTCTAAAACCTAATCGGTCATTTTTGAAAAAGACCTCTAGTTCTACATTTTCAAATTCTATCTCGTAAGTACGGACTTTCCTTGGATTACATTTCGATCAAAAACTGAATTGAGCCCCTATTTTTAAAAACCTAAAAGCCAAATGCACACGCGCTCTCAATATTATAAAACTCATTCCTCACCCCTCAAAAGGCTGTAACAGAAAATTACTCCACCATAAATACAAAAGTCTCATCCACTCATAACTGGACTATGCCGCCCCAATATATAATTTGACCAATAAATTCCTCATCGCTTTACTCGGCCCCATTCAAATCTCCTCCCTCAGAATAGTCTTGGGTGCCTATCGTACCAGCCATAAACTGAGCTCATGTGCAGAGGCCGCCGAACCCCCCTCTCCTCTTCAGTAGGCTCACCCTAACCTCCAACTTCTTATCCTCTGTCTCCCAATTTCTCCACCTTTTAACCAAATCTTTTACCTTAATAATCAACCTCCCGCTAAACACATCCTTCTCCACTTCAACCATTCTGTCAATAAACCCTTCATAGTGAATTCCTTGAGACCCATAAATACAATCTCTTCCCTTGGACTCTCCCTCAAGCGCATATCCGTTCCGATCTTTCAGAAGTCCCCAAATCTAATGAAGTGACCAAATCAGAAAATTAATCCAAGAATACCCTCACTGCATTCTTTGCCTCACCGATTGATCTATATCATTTGAGAAATCTGGTTACACATACTCCATGGACGGGCAAATAACATCTCATCGCATCCGTAACATGGTCTCCATATTCACAACTAAACTTATGGCCATATTTTATGCCTGCCTTTTTCACCTTTCTCAAGAGACTCAAACACCTTCAACCCACTCACACAACGCCTACTCTTGACATTGCTCACTCTGAAATCAATAGACACCAAAATAACGTTCGTATGGGTTCTGGAGTACATTTACCTCCCAGAACACGACGTTGTAGACCAAGCTGCCAAATTTTCTACTTCCTTCCGATAACTCCCGTCTTCCCACCTCCGACTACAAAAACCACTACCGTACTCCCCCGCATGAGCCCCGTTTGATGGAGGCTAATATACTGCATAAAAAAATAATAATCAAAACTCCACAAATTAACGGATTTTGAATATTTCTGAAAGATCTTAGCGTGCTCGTGCAAGCGTATACCTCGTGGTTGATTCAGAAATCTGCGTGTACACCTCTCTACCATTTTTCTTCCCTCAAATCAATTGATCGTGAGTGATGTAGGAAACTGCCCTTCTTATTGCTTAGAAAATTACTGAACGAACCTCCTGGGATTTGGGCAAAATTTCTCGGAAATTACTCGACAAACCTCCTGGGCTTTACTGGACAATATCCCGTAGGTGATCTAGAAATCTGCGATTCACCTTGTATGGTTTTTGGTGTACTAGACTTTGCCTCCCGAAGACAACCATACACCATGATTGATCGATTATTATTTTAGTGAATTTAAAACTGATTGATTGGCTGAAATTGTGAATCGTTTGCCGGGAGAAGAGAGCAGCTTGTAATACAAAAATATTATAGAAGCTTTTTGATTCTAACACTGCAGATTTCAAAGGATGAAACGTTTGAATCTTCAGCGTATGAATTTTCCTTATTGTTTGAAACTATGTCTTTTGGCGGGAAACCCGCTATCCGTTTAGTTACTGGGGGCCCTCAGAGGAATTTTGTCCGCGTACGCGTAACGCTGGGGGGCATAACGTTGGGACTTGAAAAAATTTGTGACCTTCTATGGGCTAGTATTGGGACTTGGAGAATTCCGAGCTCTTCTATATCCCTCTATTGGTTATAGTATAGTGACTTAGAAAAATTTCGAGCTCTTCTATGGGTTAGTACAGACATAGAAAAATTCCGGGCTCTTCTATACGCTCAGCTTTCCATCATCAGCCGCGGGTCTCCGCAACTCTTGATCCCTGAGCAATAACCTGTAAATTTTGTTTATTCGTCTGTGATTTTCATCTTCCACACGCAATTTTCAATACTTTCTCGCTTCGCCCGTTCAGTAGAAAAATGAATTATATTTGAATGGAAAAAAACTCGTAAAAATTTAAAGAAAAGGTTGGAGCTCGACAGCGGTAATGTTTTTTTAAGAGCTTATCGTTAAAGATTTCATTTTGAAAAAATCGAAGAAAAAAAAATATATGACGTGATAATCGAATGGAATGTTTCTGTCAATCTAAGTACTTGTTCGTTCATTATGTCCAGTATTAGTTCGTCCCCCTCGTATATTTTTTAGCAGCAATATGTTCAGAGTTGAGAAACCTACTTTTATTTCGTGTAGTTACAAATTTAAGGTAAAAGTTCGACAAACGCCTTGCTAGTTTCTATAATGTACAAAAGAGAAATAAAGCTACACGCAATATTTACTTTTAATATTTCGACCCTATTTTCTGGACGCTATAGTCGCCGTACGCCTCACAGAGAATGAAAACCGATTATCCGTCGAACTTGCCCTTTGGCTTTTTTTTTTTCGCATGTCAGATAGTTTCTGCGTCAATCAATCGAAATTACATACTGAAATGTTTCCAAGGAGACTATGACTTTATTAATGAAAATTTGATGGACAACGAAACGTATGCCTTTTCAAATTTTTAATTTATCAGCAATATACTTCTCGTCCAATTTTTATTCCCCACTTTACTACATGGTGTCAATCGAAGCATGTTATATTTTCCCATAAAAAAGATTGATGTTCCGAAAATCGTTTGATATTCCCGAGACAAAGTAAGTGAGAATAAGTTTCGAGGGAACAATTTCTGAGAAGTATAAAAAGTCATTCTTTTTTCACGCTCTGTTTCCAGAATATTAATAAATTTGTCGAACGTTAATTCCACTTATGGGAAATTCTGTTGAGAGAAACGAAGAAGTGAACAACGATTAGAGGATTCTATCAAACAGCATTTTGCGATACTATCGATATACGACGTCCCGGGGAATCAGAAAAAATTGATACAAAAAGATTTGTAGTTTGCATTAATTGGATGAGTGTCCTCAGCATCTAGTTTGTTAATTGAAGTGGAGGATGGAAGGATGAACTATAAATGACGTTTTTTACCACTTCGTCTTTAAAATTCTTTTGGAGCCTCAGGAAATAACCTTTTTCCTTACTATCCGGAAATTAAAGTTCCAGTCGATCCCCGGGTGTGATGAAAAAAGATAAAGGATTTCTTGGCGTTGCCACAAATATAAAGATCATGTTTCATGTCTTTTCGCCAGTCGTCTTAGGCACTTAATAGTTCAAAAATTTCCAAAATTTCCAGCTTCTTGTTCTAGTAGAAGTCTATTTTAGAGTATTTTACGCTGACTGCTTTCTCGGACTCACTCGCGGCACTCGCTTGATGTAGTGTAAGTCTACTTTGGAATATTTCAGGCTAATGAGCCTTCTTGGTCTAGTGTAAGTCTACTTCAGTATATTTCAGGCTGATGAGATTACTGGACCTCACTCGCTCCGCTCGTTCGTCCCGCTTCTTGGTCCAGTACAAGTCTACTTTAGTATATTTCAGGCTGATGAGTTTTTTCAGAATCATTTTTGATTTTATTTATATTTTATTTTATTTTTTGATTTAATTTTTTTTCATCTTTTTTTTTGAGAGAGAGAAAGGATGAAACTCGCAAATTTCTCAATGAGCGCCCAGACATTTATTTTTATTTTCAATTTAATTTTATTTAATTTTATTTTTAATTTTATTTTTATTCCATTTTATTTCATTTTATTTGGGCCTCACTCGCTCTGGTCGTTCGTCCCGCTTCTTGATCTAGTACCAGTCTATATCAGTCTATTTCAGGCTGATGAGATTACTGGGCCTCACTCGCTCCGCTCGTTTGTCCCGCTTCTTGCTTAGTATATTTCAGGCTGATGAGTTTTTTCAGAATTATTTTTGATTTTATTTATATTTTATTTTATTTTTTGATTTAATTTTTTTTCCATCTTTTTTTTTTTGAGAGAAGATGAAACTCGCAAATTTCTCAATGAGCGCCCAGACATTTATTTTTATTTTCAATTTAATTTAATTTAATTTTATTTAATTTTATTTTTAATTTTATTTCTATTCCATTTTATTCCAATTTATTTTATTTATTTTTTTATTAATTTTTTATTTTTTTATTTTATCTATTTTTTTTATTTTATTTATTTTTTATTCATTTTTTTTATTTTTTTTTATTTTTGTTTTTACTTTATTTTTCTTAAAATTCTTCCAAATCCCAAGGTCACGACCGGCCGCCCGGACGCCCGGACAATTTTCAAGAATTAGGGGGTAGAGAAAAGGCATGAAACATGTCAAAAAACTGGTAGGGTCCTTCTCGTTCACCACGTTAATGGAGACGACCTGCCTAACGGAGGAATGAATTTTTCTCCTTCAACGCGCAATGCAATGTCTATCAATTTTACGTAGGACTCAAATTGGACTTTTGCATGGTGTATGTGGGCCAGAAAGTGCAATGTAGGTCCATAGCCGATTGGGTATCCCAAATCTGTGAGAAAAAATGAAATTTATACGTGATATTAACGCAATGAATAAAAGGAAACAATTTTTTGGCTCTAAATATCACTATATTTTTACGAACGAGAGACCGACGTTTCGTTGCTCACGCAACATCATCAGGGTACGAACTAAAAGAAAGATGTACATACATGTATAAAAAGGTGAGAAAAGAACAGCTACATTGACTTATGACTCAGAATGGTCGTGTAAACTCTTGAAAATCCGTTAGTATCGGTCTTAAAATTGACAGTATTGTTACGTATAATATTAATAACTTCAAGAAACTGCCTCTTTTTCTTATTATTCTCGCGGCCTACAATGTCAACACGTTTGAAATCAAAAACATGAGAAGTTTCAGAAGTATGTTGAGCCAAAGCAGTGACACCATTACCTTCCTTTACATTCGTTTTGTGTTGGGAGATTCTCTTCTTTAAAAGTTGAGACGTCTCCCCCACATAAACCAGGGGACAGCTAGAGCAGGGAATCCTGTACACAACACCAGAGTTTAATTTGAGAGGGATCTTGTCTTTTGTTTTCGAAAAAAGTTTTTGGTACATAGTGTTGTGACTACAAAAAATTACAACGCGATCCTACTTCCACTATTGAGACTAAATGCAACGAATTCTTCAGCAGTATGTTTGAAAAGAAATACATAGACCTACCTTTGAAAAAATACTTCACGCATTACGACAGTGTAGCTCCCAAATTTTATGGACTGCCTAAACTTCACAAAACCGGAGTCCCACTACGTCCTGTCACTTCCTATGTTAAAGCTCCTACTGCGTCTCTATCTCGTTTTCTTGCCAACATTCTGCAGAACATTCGCGATGACAATATGAACATCCCATCGGCTCAAGTGCTTAAAGAGAGAATTTCTGACCTTCAGCTGGATGATGATCACATTATGGTATCCTTTGACGCTGTTTCTCTTTTCACCTCAGTTCCAGCCTCCCTCACCATCCAAATCCTCAAGAAACGCTGGATTGATCTAAAAAACATATGGACTGGTATTGATGAGAAACTATTCTTTGAAATGCTCAGCTATTGCTTGGAAAAAGGATACTGCCAATTTGATGGATCCTTTTACTCTCAAATTGAAGGTTTACCAATGGGAAGTCCATTATCACCGGTGCTGGCTGACATTGTTCTAGATGAGCTTTTCAATCTGACTAAACAACATTTTCAAGACTCCATAATTTTCATGCCCAAATACGTCGACGACAGTCTTTTCATTATCAAACAATCTATTTTTGACAATCTTTTCCAATTTTTAAACAGTTTTCATCAACGTATTATTTTTACTTTTGAGAAAGAACAAAATGCTTGTATCAACCTTTTAGATACCACTATTGTAAGAACCTCGAACGGATTAATTTTTAAACACTTTCAAAAACCTACCTCCACAGGTAGACTTATCAATTTTCTTTCCAATCAACCCTTTTCCTGTAAATTCAACTCTTGTGTAAATCTTCTAGAACGTCAAAAGAATTTATCTGACCCTATTTTTCATGATGACATTATTTCTAAATTTTCTGACACGCTTAAAGCTAATAATTATCCCGATAAATTTATTAATGACGTATTGAATTTTAAACGTAACAGTAATGACCAAGACCATAATAATAGTAGTAATTTATATTTTTCTTTACCTTATATAGGCCGAAGCAGTCACATCATTAAGAAATCCTTGTCCTCTCTTGATAACAAAATTCGCATCTCTTTCGGTAGTCACAACACTATGTACCAAAAACTTTTTTCGAAAACAAAAGACAAGATCCCTCTCAAATTAAACTCTGGTGTTGTGTACAGGATTCCCTGCTCTAGCTGTCTCCTGGTTTATGTGGGGGAGACGTCTCAACTTTTAAAGAAGAGAATCTCCCAACACAAAACGAATGTAAAGGAAGGTAATGGTGTCACTGCTTTGGCTCAACATACTTCTGAAACTTCTCACGTTTTACCGACTTTTAGGAGGTATTGCAATCTTGGGCACGGTGGAATTTTTGGTGGGGGGTATGTTTTCTCGACGTTTCAGAGGGTCTAGATCACGATTCTAACATTCGTTCAAATTCATATGTATGTATGTATGTATGTATGTATGTATGTACTTTTTTTTGTACCTGAATGTTCTCTGTATCTATTCGGTCGATTTCCATGAAATTGAGGGGTGATAAAGTAGTGAACGTGAATCTGTGCGTAGGCTATTTTTTTTTAAATCGGATTAATAGTTTTCGTGTGGTGGGTTAAATACTAGTTGATTAACTAGCGCTTAAGGCTTGTTATGGAATCTTCATACTTTGTTACGAGGTATTTCTTCTTCTTAGATGGGGGTGGGGGCGAATGAGTGAATAAAATATAAAATGCTAGGCAAGCTACGAAAAAGGAATTGTATCGGAGAACAAAGTCATTCGGCGAGCGATTTATTTTATCATCGATTATATAAATATAAATTGCTAGGCAAGCTGAAAAAATGAAATTGCATCGGAGAACGAAGTCATTTGGAGTTGTTAACGAGCGATTTGAGAAAGTAGTAAACAAAAAGTCGGTATTGCTTTCGCGCTGCGAAAGCTTTTTTGATTTCAAACGTGTTGACATTGTAGGCCGCGAGAATAATAAGAAAAAGAGGCAGTTTCTTGAAGTTATTAATATTATACGTTACAATACTGTCAATTTTAAGACCGATACTAACGGATTTTCAAGAGTTTACACGACCATTCTGAGTCATAAGTCAATGTAGCTGTTCTTTTCTCACCTTTTTATACATGTATGTACATCTTTCTTTTAGTTCGTACCCTGATGATGTTGCGTGAGCAACGAAACGTCGGTCTCTCGTTCGTAAAAATATAGTGATATTTAGAGCCAAAAAATTGTTTCCTTTTATTCAAATCTGTGAGTACATACAGTACGTGCTGTATTGCAGTTACTCGCGTTGTTCTGTGACGTTTCTATGTTATTCCTTTCCACTACATTATACAACAATGTAATTCCGGAGTAAAACGAGAAGTAACTCAAGTCGCTGAATTAATAAGTTCATATATTTTTCTGTTGCAGGATACGCGTAACAGAGAACGATTTTCCGTGAGGATGCTGGAGTTATGAGCCAGTGGGCATCTTATTCGGCAAGTCCATCTACAACTTTCAACAGAATTTCTTCCTCTTCTACTGTATGCGAAGTTCGGTATCCGTTTGGTGTGCAGAACGATTTCGGTCAAGTGGTCTTAAGAGGCCAAATTCTAGTAAGTGTGTTGAATTTTCTTGTTCTCTCTCTCCCCACAATTTTCAAAACGCCTGAGTATCAATTTTTTCACAAATTCTTACTCAGTTCTTCTGTTCATTCTGGTTTTACTTTTCTCAATCCGTTGATGAGTATTCCTAATTTTAGCTATTTTCACAGTGCGTCTTCAGAGCGTACTTCTGCAATATGAGCAAACATTTTGACTCATATCAACTTTCTGAAAAATATTGCTATAGTCTTACTTGACTGGATATTATCGTATCGGTATACTGAAAAAAACTTAATCGATTCTTTTTGAATTTTTTCCTGCAGGAAGATCGCAGCACGAATCAGAATCTTGTAAGAACTCAAAGAGTTTCGTTTCCGACCCATCAAGACGTGGACAGTCCTTTCAAGTATTCAGAAAAATCTGATACTAGGTATGGTACCTATACTGATTGTATTTTTCAATTATTTATGATTTTAATGAACATCAACTGGTTACGGGTTCGAACAAATTCGCGTGCCCATTTTGCGGTTTCTTAGAATGAGTAAGAGAAAATTAATAGAAATAAATTCAATTCTATTTACGAACCGCATAAATTACAAATAGCGCCAGCGCTTTTGATTACAAGTCATTATGGAGCGGTATAAAACACCATTGAGGAACCCCTGACAAGATCTAAGCTCTGAAGACGAAGGGAACTAAAGCAGACCTACGAGATCATTCTCCGATGTATACGAGTTGTTGATGATCCTCTGAAACCAGGCGTTTTCGATGGGAACTTTCAAAATGAAGAATACTTTCGCTTCCCAAGAAGTGAATATTAATTCGTTCATCAATCCGGATCTTGACTTGGCGACCATTCTCGACGATGTTACAGGACAGTCGCGACATTTGATTCTATACACGCCACGCCTCTCAAATTTCAGGACAAGGTCCTTATGTTTTCTGGAAAAATGGTGCTCTAAAAGAAAGGTCGGAAATTAAACTCACGAAGGAGTCTGGCGAGCTTGGAAGAGAAGTTTCCCAGGGAGGGCAAACGAACGCGTCTCTTTTCTTGTTTTGATGTTTTTAGAACAAGGGAAGTGGTATCCAAGGTTTTCTTCAGTAATTTTGATATTCAGGTTGATAGTATACCATCGAGACGAGCTAGATATTTCATGGTCTTTTTTTTTTTTTTTTTTTTTTTTAAAGCATTAGGAAGAAGCGGAGTAGAAAGGAGACGGCGTATAAAACAATTGAAAGCGGCTTATTTATGAGCCGAGAGGACAGAAAAGTGAACTGTGGATTGACATACCGTCGTTGGTAGGCTTTCTATGAATTCTAAAAAAGTCGTCGCCCCATTTTCAATTGAGATGGAGAAGTCTAGGAAATCGATATTCTGGCCTCCCACTTCGATGACAAACTTTATGAAGGATAGGAACTGATTCAAGAGAGAGGAAGGTCCATTCTACAGACAACGGAAATCATTCACGTAACAATATCAATATTCTATACGGCGGTTCAATTCATAGTCAGAGAGGAGGACCCTATTCTGCCAATTTAGCCATGAAAACCTCAGCTAACGAAGAGCCGAGAGGTGAGTCTATAGGGCATTTCCAATAATTCAAATTGCATACAATCTCCTACGTATTATCAAGTTGGTAATGTTTCTAGCATTGTTCTTATGAGTGTTGCTAAATTGCACTCTCATTATCATTCTGGAGCAGTTATATGTTAGAAACACTACCGATTTGATAACACGTAGGAGAATAAGTATGCAGTTTGAAATACTGGAAAAGCGTCATAGGAACGCCAACATCCTTTGAGAACTCACAAATCTCGTCGTTTGGAAGATGAGGAAACTTTTAGGAGAGTTATGAACTCAGAAACAAAAGAGCTAGGAACTTGGGCGACCGTCAAAAGGTGTTCCACGCGTTCCAAAGTGTAAGGGAGAAAGAGAAACAAACTGGTAGCATCGAAAGAGACCGAGGTAGAATTAATACGAGATTCTAAGTTAGGGCTGTGCATTATGAAATAACGCAGAAAACGATAAATACACCCCCCCCCCTCTACAGTTTAACTAAGGTCCATAAAGAGAATATGCCGATAAGGCCGTGCCAAATATTTAGATCGTTGGTTCGAAAACCGCGTCGATTTTAAGTCTCCCTACTCGGTTAAGAATTCTTCTAACTTGGCCAATAGCCTGAAAAATGAGCTTCTCCCTGCAGGCTCGATCCTTTGTTTTTCGACGTTGTAGGCCTCTTTCCTTGGTTTTGGTTTTTCAGGTTAGTTGTGTTCATGTCTTCGTTGAGGATGGCTGAAGGTTTTGTATTTAGTTACTCTTTGAGTATCAACCTTTTTCCATAATGAAAAGCCGTAATTTAGAATCTCGTATTAATCAGGTTAATCAAGTTGAGTGGGCTCAATTGGGCCGCCAATCCGGTGAGTGTTGACTATATCGAGCACGTGGTGACATTCTGCTTTACATGTTCCCGGTACCGGATAGTAGCGTAAAAGTTTCATATTTTTTTACCAAGTTAATTCATATGAAAACTTTGCCTCAAATCATTATTGGGTTCCTACTTTCTCATTTAGTGAATTTTTTTATGATTCTTGATGGCAGCATGTGTACAATATTTGCGTAGACGTACGTATAGAAGCTCTTCCCCTCTAAAAAGTCTCAAATTTCGAGCAACTTGAAATAAATTGAACACTGTCGTATTATTCGACAACTTTTATTTGGTGCTCGACCCTTTGTGAATTTCTAATCTATATACTTACCTATAATAATACGGAGGAAGTGTAATAATTAGCATTTTACGTTGTAGTCGTACTTCATCGGAGGATAGTTCAATCGACGTATTTGAATTAGAAAAGGCTATCAAAGAGAACAACGTCATTAAGGTGAAACACTATGTGGTTGAAAATCATTCTAAATTCCAGGTAATTTATCTGCGCTTATATACAGGGTGGACCAAAATGATGTTACTAGTTGAATGGAAGTTCGCACTAAATCTGTTCTAGAGAGAAAACGCAAAACGTTGTATATATATCTTTCAAAGCTAAGGAATTCGTGTATTAATTATATCTCCAATTTGCGCCCCTATCCAACTTTTTAGGACTTTTGTGAGCCAAGTTATCGACAAAAATATGTGAAAAATTGACCAATTAGACAAAATTCTCAAAAATGAAAAATCGCTCAAACTTTCATATTTTACTCGACGTAAATGTGAAATCTAACGCTAATTCCGAAAAAATACCTGAATGACCCTACAAAGCTTGAAGATGGGGGAAATTTCGAACTTTTATCTCGGAAATCATGAAAAATTGATCTATTTTTGGCACATTTTTGTTCATAATTCGGCTCAAAAAAGACGTAGACACTTTTTGAGAAAAAAATTGAGATACAAATTTCTTAGATTCGAAGTATATACGTACGTCTAACATTTCGCGTATTTGTACCGGAAAACATTTAGTGCAACCTCCCATTTAATTGGTAACATCTTTTTAAGCCACCCGGTATACAGCAAGTATCAATGTAAAGATACTTTCTTTGTATCTCTTCATTTAAGAACGAAATTAATTTTGTTCTCCTATTTACAGCTCAAGCGAAGACAAGATGATAACAGTCTACCGGAAAATGAGAATCGTCTACAAGAGATCACCCCTCTACTTTCGAGCAAAACAAAGAAGTAAGTCTTTTTATTTCTTATCAGATAATTACTAATCCAGTGCCGTCTCTATCTTCCGTCGTTTCGTCCAGTTTTTTCCATTCAAATGACGAAGCCAGGCTCCTTCCTTCGTTTTTCTAAGGGACTATTCTATTTTTATTTTTCCTATAATTATACGCCTTTAAATTGAACATCCCAATTGCAGGACTGAAAACAAGAAGCAAGGAACTGATCCGTATGAATGTCTATACTCGTCATCAAGTGCGCCTTCATCGTCGTCGCAAACATCGACTGATCTATCCTCCATGGCGGTATTTCCAATAATTTACAAAAACGCTCTCCATACAGCGGTGGCGTATGAAGCCGTAGGCGTTGTACGATTGCTATTGCGGTACAATATTGATCCTGATTCAATAGGAGTAGAGTTGTGCGAAAATGCTGATAGTAATCTCTGTGCGCTCTCAAGTCATCAAAGTCCTTCCTGCCCCGAGAACATCAACAGTGCTCACGTATCGGAGGAAAAAGTTCCGGAAGAGTCTAGCATGGTGTCCAGGTCGAGCAGTAGCACGTCGCTGGTACATCGTGCATCTCAATCAGCGCTTCTAAATCCTAATTCGTTCGTATCAAGAAATTCTCCTGTGAGCGATTCACCGCAAAGTGTTCAAGTACATCGATGTTCTGTCGAAACGTCTCCATTGAAATCACCGGCGACAAAATCGAGTGTCGCAAAAATCGATAATCAAAAATCAGATGGAAAAGACTCGGGTAAATACGCGCCCATATTTTATATAAGCTTTTCGGTTTTGAAATACTATATGTACTCAGCAATCCTGCTTTAGGTTCCCAAAAAAAAATCTCAATTTGTCGATTAACTAGAAAAGACGTAAAATGGATTTCAAGGGATGTTTTGCGAGTATGATTTGTATAGTAGGAGAGGGTCAATTTTTCATCTGTGGGGAGAAAATCAGAATTACCGATAGAAAAATAATAACTCTTGAACAGCGATGCAGATCTTAGAAAGTAGAGGAGATGTAGAGGCTCAAGATCAACTCCTCCTTCCCTAAATTCAGGAAGCTCAATTTGCGGGGAAGGATCGGCTCCGTAATGATCGATATCTTTAGGGAAGTCTAAGACCCTCTCTCTGTCTATATATTTTTTCCTTCTTTTATGGCTCCGAAGTTAAATTTTTTCAAATCACAAGGTCAAAAAATTCCAGAAATAACTCAGCATTTGAACAGGTCTTCGGTCAAAAAACTTTCTGTCTCGCAAAAATTTTAACATTATCGCGTTTTAGAAAATGTTGGGTGCAGAAATTTTCTTGTGCGCGCTACACCTGTATAATCATTTTGACTGACTCCACAATTGTTCCAGAACCAAGACGAGTAAGTTGGGTACCTCCAACCCAGAGCTACAATTCTGAAATGCTTACACATCGCCGTCGACGGATAACCTCCAAGACTTTGGCGCGACAACGTTCTTTCTCCCTCGAGTCACACGATAACGTAACAAGAGCGTGGACAAGTACCGATACAAGTCGAAAATGTGTATCTTTGAAATCGAGTCCGCAAATTTCACTTCATCATACTTCAACGCTGCCTACCTCTGTGTCAAATCAAATGATCTGCAACTCGACGCAGCAATCCTTTCAGAAGCAATCAATATCGACTATTGCTGCTGGGTTACGAAGAAGCAGCGAAGTTTTTAAAAGCATTCTACTTATGTCGACCAAAGAAAACGAATTGGCTCCAGAAAAAGTGCCATCGTCGTTTTTATCCACGTATGATAGTGATATCGATGTGGATCGTTTATGGGCAGCCCATAAAGAACGTCTCTCCGCCAATTACCGCTTATTAAAGTCGAATTCCTCGTCCTCGAGTGATTCGTCTTCGTGTGCATCTGAAAGTTCATTTATTCAAAGTACTTGCGGAGCATTTGATTCGGAAGACTGTGATAAATTAATTCAAAACGAGTGCTGGTGTTTTAGGGTAAATCCGAATTTAGCGCCAGATAAAGTTGATGGAATGAACGAAGCGTATTCCCGACAATTTTTTTACGAGTTACCGCCTCTTTTCATGGCTGTGATCAAAGGTAACACGATCATTACGAAGTTACTGTTGAACTATGGATCCAATCCTAATTATCAGGTGAGTCCTACAATATTATATTGATTGGTGGTTAGTATTGAGAGAAGGGGTTTATAAAAATTTTAGCATTGTAGTCTTGAAAGAAACTAAGTCATGTCAATACCTACGAGAAAAAGTTCATCAATACATCTGATTAAAAATTCTAGTGGCATAGCTTTTTGGAGGCTGGGTTTTTGATTTCTTATTTCGGACACCTAGCCTCACATTATTAAACAGAATCTGCCTCGGCCCTCAAATTGTTTCGGTTCACCTTTTTTTGCACAGTCCTGGACTAATAACGTAAAAATTATTAATGACTCCCAAAAGTATTAGTACTCGTAGTTGCTTCATTTTCTAGTCTTTTTTACTTTCTCTTCCTAAGACATCAACATACATACCTTTAATATACCATTTTTCAATATTTTTGTGGAACTTCGCACTTGAGGGTGTGCTTTTTACGTGAAAACGTGTGCGTTAAACATAGTCCCAAAAATTAATTCTCACGACTTCAATTTTGAACTATTTTTTTTGATTTTTTGGAATGTTCTTCAGAAAGGTTTGATTCGCTTATGTCGCATTTGCAAAACGCCGCCCCTTCCTCCATAGTGGAGTGGATACGGGTTGCGTATGCATTTAATTTTGTTTCCTCCAACCTGGAATCGACCCTTTCGGGTATAACTTCAGTGTTGGAAAAATCTCCTACGCGAACCCCCTCTTCTACTTGACAACCGCCAAGTTGCTTTGGCAATAGCCAAGCTGCAGTGCCCCCTGGCACGCAAAATACACTAGGGACACTCACATAACCACCACAGACACTATCACATCATCAAGCTGAATGGTGTCCTTCTTCGTCGTCTTCCTGCAGATCCGGATGTTGATGGTACACAGGTGTCGAGTAGGCCACAGAGTGGTTCTGCATTTGCCTATTCCATTCCTGGTCCATCTTCTTCTTCATAACGGTGACCGCAATTGCAGATACCTGGTTCCATGCTTTTTCGGAGCCTAGCATGGTGGGTACCAGGCTACTCGGAACAAGCGCTTCTTCTACCCCGATCTCGTGAAGAGACCGAATAAGCATATCCCGCTCACGCTTCCACGCCTCGCACTCAAATAAAGTGTGCTGTGGTCCATCATCCCACCCTTGATCGCAATGCGAACACGAAGCCTGCTCAACTTTTCTTAGCTTCTCATGAAGGTACTTGTTGAAGCAGCCATGGCCGCTTAACACCTGCGTCAGGTGAAAGTTCAGCTGACCATAGTCCCGTGTTTCATCCACTCATTAAGGTCGCATATTAGCACACGGGTCGTCCATTTGCCCAGCTCACTCTGGGCAATTTTCGCTTTCCATTTTACAAGCAAGGAGCGCCTGGCCTCCTGCTTGACCCGTAAAGCTTCTTGCTTGGTCGTCGTTGTTTTCTTTGCTTTGAACACCACCGCTCTCTCCTCAGCAAGGAGCTCAAGTGGCGGTGAACGTGCTAATACGCAAAGAGCCTCCGTCGAGACAGTGCGGTAGGCACTAACACACCTTAGCGCAGCTCTTCGTTGGATTTTAACCATTTCTCTACGTCGATATGGTATCTTCATGCAGTGGGCCCATTTTGGGGCACCATATAGGAGGACCGACATGGCAGTGCTCATCATGATCCTTCTTCTTGCCTCCTTCGGCCCTCCCAGGTTCCTCATAAGGCGGGACAGGTATCCAACTACCCTAACTGCCTTTTCCGCTGTCATCAGGAGATGGTGCCTGAAGCTCAGCTTTGAGTCAAACCAGATGCCCAGATATTTCATCGTCTTCTTGGTCGCGATTTCCACACCTTGCAGGCGAAAGGTGGGTGACTTGAACTTTCGACGGGTTGTGAATAATATGGCCTCTGTCTTATATCCACGGCGAGTTCAAGTCTGGCCGACTCGATCCAACGCGTCACTACCTCTAAGGCCCGGTTTACCCTGCTCTCCACAGCTACAATTGTTTCGGCAGTGCATACCACCAGTGTGTCATCCGCATAGCTTGAGACCCGGCAGCAGCCTCACCTTGAAAATCCCGTTAAATGCGACGCACCCCAACAGCGGCCCGAGAACCGACCCCTGTGGCACCCCACAAGTAACAGGGTGCTTAACTGTACCAGCAGACGTCTCTGCTTGGATTTCTCAACGGCTAAGATAGCTGCTGATCATCCTGAACAGGTATGCGGGCACTTCTGGGTCCTTGAGGGCTTCCACGATCCTCTCCCAAGGTATCGAATTGAACGCATTTCTTATGTCGAGCCGGACGGCTGCGAAAACTGACGCGTAGCAATTGCTGACTCGGCTATCCTCTTCAGCCTGATCCCAGCATCTGACGTACAGCGCCCAGTTTGAAAACCGTGCGTACTGGCTACTTGAGATTATATCTTTCTCCTTCAGATAGCTCTCAAGACGATTGGCTATCACTCTCTCCAAGAGTTTGCCCACATTATCGAGCAGGCAAAGTGGACGATAAGAGGATGACAGGCCAGGTGGTTTATCCTTCTTATCAATCAGCGCTAGCCTGGCTTTTTTCCATCGCACAGGGAACAGTCCCCCAACAACTGCCGCATTGAATGTATCAACAAGCAGTGCCGGATGAGCTGAGTGTATGGCGCTCCAGACTGGATTCGGGATCTCATCCGGGCCCGGAGCCTTCCAGTACTTACCCCGCAGTCTATTGACTGCTGCATCGACCTCCTCGATACCTAGGAGGGATATGCCATTCTCTTCTACTATTGATAGCGTTGCCATTGGCGTTGGCTGCTGTGGGAACGAACCATCAACGATTTGCCCCACAACATCCGGCTCCATTCGGCTCATGGCTGAGAGGCTCTTCAACTTCTTCAGCACTAACGTGTAAGGCTTGCCAAACGGATTTTCCTGCGCCATCTCGCAAAGCTCTTTCCAAGCAGCACTCTTGCTGTCTTTTATAGCTCTCTTCAACCTCTTACGAGCCAGCTGGTATTCAGGTGCAACCGCCCGCGCCTCTTCGCGGCTTCTACTACGCTGGTATACCCGGCCCTGGCGGTTACACTTTTTTCTTAGCTCAGCAATCTTTTTGGTCCACCAATAAACGGCTCTCCTCTTCTTTGGTGGACCTTGCCTGGGCATGACTGCGTCGCATGCTTTGGTGACAGTCTTGATCATCCTCTCGACTGCCACCTCCGTATTCCCTTCTTGCTCTTGTCCTTGATTCCATGTAAGGGCAAGGTAGGCAGCTTCCAGGTGGTCGCTATTCAGCTTCTTGACCGCCCATTTTCTTACCAGCTTTTGTGGAGCAGTGACCTTAACTTCCCGGTGGATGGAAAAGTTGATGTACCGATGGTCGCTCCCAGAAAGCACCTTATCCAGTACCGCCCAGCCCTCTATTCTTCGGGCTAGGCTCTCTGAGGCAAAGGTGACACCAATGATGGACCCGTATCCTTGATGCCCTCGGGTAGGAATGTTGCCCACGTTGACCGTTTCCTGTCGATTGTAGGCAATCCACTCCCCCAAGGCATACCCACAGATGTCAGTCCGGCCGGAACGCCATTCCTCTGACCAGGCATTGAAATCGCCTGCCACAATGAATTTGTCACTTCACCGTCTGGAAAGACTTTCTTCCAGCTTGCTTAAGAAGTCCTCAAACTCCGGAAAGGGGTGATTCGGAGAGAAGTATAGCAACTGTAGACAACCATGTCGGCCATCCTCACAGCAACATACCCCTCCCCTCTTTCACCTCTCCCGGAGCAATTGGACACTCGAGGCAAACACCAATGGCCGCTAAGCCAGTACGGTCTGTGTACCATCCTTGTACTCCTGCCACGTTGTAGTACTCGCTAGCAATTACAACGTGGCTTCCCTTCTCGACTACAAATTGCCAGAGAAGATTCTGCGCAAGTTTGCAGTTTTGAAGGTTGACCTGCAGGAACTTGAGCGTCCCTGCCATTAGGAAGCTGTTGATCCTCTTCTATGCCCTCGGGCAGGGGACTGTGCGGCGCCTATGCAGCCTTTGCTGCCGACCACATGGCCTGCGTCGCGGCCATCTTCTCTTAGCAGGTGCCCTTCCGCACCGCACCTGTAGCATCCTTTGCCAACAGCCTCCCCTTTGCAAGCTGCTGCAAAATGGCCACGATGGAGACACCTGAAGCAGCGTGGAGATGCTGCATCCTTCTTCTCCAAAGAGCGGACCTTGCAGTTGCTCCACCCAATCTGTATGCTGCCGGCCTGGGCTAACCAGAAAGGTTTCATTAAAAGCGCTCTAAAAACAGAATTTGGATTTTTTCCTCCGCATTTTTTTTATAAGCTGTTGAAATTGGGAAAATTTGTTTTTTTTTTTCCAATGCTATAAAATCTTTTCAGAGCCAAATTTCCAAATTCTGCTACTATAGCGCTCCTAATTGAGCCCTGATGAACAACATTCTAGGAAATGATGAATGTTAATTGGTAATTCGAGCTTTGAGAATTAATTTTTGAAAGTCATTCCAGACAGGGACTACGCAGGTATACCAACACAAACACGACAAGCGTCGCGTAGCTACCGGTGGTAGATTGAACGTTGTAGGGTATTAGGGAATTGATAGGCAACCTATTCTACACGAATTCGGAGTTTGCCAACGAGTGAAGCACACCCTCAAGAAAAATGGTTCATTCAAATGATTTTCAACACGTCAATTTTTCTTTATATTTTTAAATTGTCGTTTAGTTTTCTTTTAATATGGTTATTAAAATTGATTTTAACGTTACTAATTGTGATCAACTTTGATGAAAGTAATAAAAAATAATAAAGAATTCGAATCATAACCTCATTCTTTTACAAACACTCTCTCTCCCTTTCACGTAATTATTGACTTTTTTGGAACCGTTGTGGACTTGAAGATTTCTATAATTCACTTTTTGTCTCTATCAAATATGCTACCATTTTATATTCCACCTACGCCTATTATTAATTTAATGTGACGTATGAATGACAAACTGTTTTCCCTATTTTAAGGATCCGTATGGAAATACTCCGTTACACCTCGCCGTTTGTCAGACAAATATCCCTTGGGAATGTGTTCTCGATTTGCTTGAAAGTGGCGCGCGAATCTGCCTACCGAATAACCGTGGAATTCGCCCCATTGATTTAACTGTGAAACCAATTTTACAACGTCTTCTGTTACATATTATTGACAGTTGTTGGCAGAGCATTTTGGAGCCCGCTGTTGAACAAAATGGTCCGTCTTCTTATCGGTTGATAGTAGATTTTGATTAGTTCGGCGAAGAATGTCAACGAATAAACGTTTTAATATTACAGTGGTTACAACGAGACCGTCAATAAATCCTGGACGCATTTTGCGAAAATTGAAATCCTATCCAATTGAATCGATGGAAGATGCAGGGAGTTGCGCATCCGGAGGTATATCTTCGCAAGATTCAATCCGGAGTAGGAGTAGTAATCGCAGTGTTGAACAAACCAAAAAAGTTTGTACTATAATATGTTTGGTCAGATATTGGTGACGAAGGGTGGAACAAGGATGAGAATGGTTAATGTGCCTTCGAGAGATGGATCTACCGAACTTAATACATTTTAATTTTTCATCAAGTGGTGCGCCGTGGGCCGATTTAGGGTTTCACATGGAACGACGTGAACGTGAAAGGGCTCGATAATGTTGCGTACACGTTGTACCCTGTCCTCATTCTGTCCTTGGTGCTCCATTCCGAAGATTCTGAAAAAATATGTGTTTTGTATTTTCGTTGTCGCAAAGAAAATTACAACAAGTTAGATGAATCTGTGGGAACATTGATCATTCTCATCGTGCTAAACCCTTTAATTTGTTCAGTTTATGATAATGAATTATTATCTTCCCCGTGAAACAGGATGCCAGTGGTGTGAGACAAAGAACAAGTGAAACACGAGGAATTCATAGAGCTAGAAGGAAAGAATATAAAGATATTGCAGCGCATCGAAGTCGACCGTCAGTATTGTCCAGTAAGTTCGCAATCTTTTTTCTATTCCTTTTTCTCGTATCATAGTGATTAGATAATCTGGAGGAAACATTAAATTTGCAAGAAATACTCGTGTCTTACAAATTGTCGATTGAACCTTAGTCGTAAGACATGATCATGGAAAGATTGGAATACTCCCTACAAACGCTGGGAATTTTGCGCCCGGTAAAAATCCCGCGTTAACTCTCCTCTTGTTAGAGCAGCCCCAACATGAAATACCAAAGGATTTTTTATAGACTTGTTAGTTTAATTACCTGTGAGCTTTTTCTCTGCTCTTTTTCTCTAAACATTTTGAATTTGCGTAGGAAGAGAACCGGAACCACCAAATTTTACCTTCGATCGCAGCTTTAAAACTTTGATACATATGTCAAGTAATATCGAAAGTTTGGGATACATTATTGAAGAATTCTTACGAAGTGTGGGAAAATTCTTGAATCTCTTTCAAACGAAGAATTTTGATTACATGCGCGCGATGACGTCAACGCTTTTGCATCGTATACTCAAGGTATGGATTAAATATGAATAAAGAGATGCTGACATTAAATACTCGGAACGGTGAATAAGCTGAACGAGAAGGTTAACCTTAAGAAGTTTTGTTATCTACAGGTGTCTGGAGAGTATCACTTAATTCAATCATTAATACTACATTATTTTTATTATTATTTGTCACCGCTAATATCGCCCGTTTCGAATAGTACGAATAGTTTTAAAGCCATTATAGGCTCACGCTCATTTTCACCTCAACCTGAATAGCTGATATTGTATAAAACGAGTATTTTTAATGGCATAAGTTTAGACGTTAAAGTTGTGGCGAGTACGTAATTCGCATTCATCCAAACTTTTTCTACGTGGTTCCCACCTGCGATGGTCGAGTTATCATTTCCATGAAGAAATAATGGAAAGAAAATTTCATCTTCGAATAACTATAGTGATCATTTTTATTAATTTTACTTTCAGACTGGAGTGACAGCGTTTTCGCAGTCGCAAGTGAAAATTTCGTCAACCGATCGATTGGGAGTGCATAGAAAGGAAGAGCTATCCGCAATTATTTGTTTGCTGGCAAAACTTTGTTTGCATTTAATACACAGTGTCTATGGAGCGCAGTATCTCGCAATGTTAATGCTAAATAAGATAATCGACCTGTCAGTCAAGTATCAGTTGACATTTTGCAAATGGAAAATGTCCGAAGCCTTACAGTACCCGGGGAAAATAGATTTTGAGTAAGTATGAGACGCTGTTAGAATACTTTAACCAGCTTGAGTGTATTCGCCTTGATTTCATTTTTCTCTCCTTAGCACTTATGAGTGAGACGTCAT
This sequence comes from Aspidiotus destructor, assembly GCA_035079395.1. Lineage (NCBI taxonomy): Eukaryota > Metazoa > Arthropoda > Insecta > Hemiptera > Diaspididae > Aspidiotus > Aspidiotus destructor. The sequence continues at coordinate 39,304,385 of JAVHKZ010000018.1, read as the reverse complement.
TCAATCATCAAATTGTTTTTTGTTTCTTTGCTAATGGTGGACATGGTAATTTTATTGACGAGATCTTATAGGTTCTTAGAAACAAATTCAAGCCGATGGCCCGCGACTCGATCGCTCGTTCCAAGTATAATTCAGGTGCGGATATAGCCGTACATATTTAGGTGGGGGGATTTCCCCCATTCCCCGCTCCGTGGATCCGCGCCCGATAATAATTATCATATTGTACTTAAGAATCCGTGCCTCAATATTGTGAAAAAATCTCTATTCCAAGTTTTCTCCTTCTAAAATTGGTGGTTGTACAATTTTCATGTATCCTAATATTCTTACATTTTGCTCCACAATTTTTCTTTTTCATTATAGTGTCTGAATGAGTTCATGTCTCGGCTGGTAATGAATGTTGATGATGAACGCAGTGCCGAAAATAATAAATGTTTTTAATACTCGTCCTATCCTTCATCTACTAATTCCTAACAAATTTTATGTCCAATAAATTTTAGGGTGCATAAATTTTATGGTTAGGATGATACAAAACAGACATACCCAATTCCACGCGTTGTTTGCTAAAGGGCTTTGTATGTTCTCAATATAAATAAGTAAACGAAACAGTATCAACAAAAAGTTATCAGGATAGTTACTTAATTTGCATTTTTTTCAATTTTTCTACCTCGATCAAACATTTTCATAGTATTTGCGGTTGTTCTCTACCTTGCGGATATTTCTGTTATTGCCGCGATAAAGAGGCGAAAAATATACCGTAGATTCTCTTGTATCTTTTGATTCCATGACTTACAACTTCTGTTTTTTGCTTATTTGATCAGGAAAACAAATTTTCATCAAAACCGTTGATTTGCCTACCGTATCTCAAATTATATGACTCTATTGTAAGAATTTGTTGATTATTCACCACTCCAGGCATGCCCTGCGAGAATTTCCATAAGATCTAGCCGTCATTGTCAGTTGATTTTGCTGTTATGCAAGTCAAGGTCGGAAAAACGGAGTGTCACATAGAAAAGATTTTGAAATTATACATATCAAATAGAAAAGTTTAAATTATACGCAGTAAGATGATAAACAGTTATCCTGACATTCTGGAGCCGTGGACCCTCTTAGAGAGAGAAATGTAAAAATATTTTATATTTATTTATTTATTTGGCTGCTTATCTGAGAGGGTGTCGCAAGCAGAGGTATTGTTCAACTATTCTGTATTGTCCAAATATTTGTGACATCCCATAAAAAACAAAAACCAGAAACAAAAAAAAGGAACAAACGAAAAACCAAAAAAACAAAAAGAAAAGCAAAACAAAACAATAATAATAAAACTAAGAACAAATGTTCCAAAATAAGAAATAAAGAAAAATACAAAATAACAAATAAGAAAAATGAAAAATAGAAAAAAGGAAAATCGATGAAAGTTAAGAAAAATGAATAACATGTAATGTAAAAAAAAAATGAAATCCAAAAAAAAAAAAAAAAAAATGGAAAATAGTAATAAAAAATGAAAGATGATACTAAAAAAATCGGAAGAAATGGAAAATGAAAATATGGAAAAATAAATAAAATGAAAAATAAATAGATCAAGAAATCGAAAAAAAAAGAACAAATGTTCCAAAATGAAAAAAAGAAAAATACAGAATAACAAACAAGAAAAATGACGAATAAGGAAAATGAAAAATAAAAAAAAATTAAATAGATGAAAGTTGAGAAAAAGTAATAATAATGAAAATTTAAAAAAAAATGAAAAATAAAAATAATAAAAAATGATGAAAAATAAAATCCAACATAAAAAATGGAAAATAGTAATAAAAAATAAAAAATGATATTTAAAAATCAGAATAAATGGAAAATGAAAAAATTGAAAGAAAAAATACAATAAAAAGTAAATAGATCAAAAAATTAAAAAAGTGAGAAGGATTTCTTGGCGTTGCCAAAAATATAAAGATCATGTTTCATGTCTTTTCGCCAGTCGTCTTGAGCTCTTCATCGTTCAAAACCAAAATTTCCAACTTCTTGTTTTAGTATAAGTCAACTTTGGATTAATTTTTATTTAATATTATTTTATTCAATTTTTATTTAATTTATAATTCAATTTTAATTTTATTTTATTTTAATTTTATTTTATTTTTATTTATTTTTATTTTATTTTTACTCAAAAAGTGGTACTCGCAGATTTCTGAATAAGTCCAGGGTATAAATTGGCACGCGCACGCGCATGGCATTTTTAATTTAATTTAATTTTATTTTATTTTAATTTAATTTAATTTTAATTCAATTTAATTTAATTTAATTTTTATTTCATTTTTTTTGATTACTGGATAACCTCCCAGGTGATTCTCAAAAATTTTCCAAGTCCATTATAGGGGGAGGGGGGGGGGGGGAGGGTGGTACTCGCAAATTTTCAATAGTGCACCTGGTGTCAAAAAAGACATGAAACATGTCAAAAAAAAGAAAAACACTCAAACTCTACCACGGCATACTCTAAAGCTCTCTCTTCAGTTCCTTCCATCCCAAGTAAATAATGTCCAGGTCGGGGTTCTTATCACTCATCGAGTTCCAAATACTTATTACTCTATCAAGCACATCATATTCCAGGCCATTTGTTTGCACATACATTGGACAAAAACGCTTCAGGATATTTTTGCTGGGAGATTTGGCTTGTCCAGTATACCTTACTATGTTCAAGTATAGAGCAAGGTAATATAGGTACTACGCCAAGGGACTTCCATTAGCACACAAGCCCAAGAAACTTGATTATGACGTCATCCATTGTGAGAAATAAAAAGTGATCTTCATTTTGGGCGTTGCTGAAAGTTTTTTTTTTTTAAATTGATCATGTATTTTTGTAATATTATAAATCAGTATTACCATGCCATCTTTCCTCTTCTTTCGTATCACAGTATCGAATTGAATGAAAAAGAACAAGAATCGCCCAGTTGTTTTTCGAGGAGAGCTAGTCAAAGCCGAACAGACAAAATTTTCTCGAGACGACAAAATTTCAACTCTAAAACAGAAGCAGCACAAATGAAGAAACCTGATGAAGAAGTGGAGGAATGTTTATCGGGTAAGCCTGCAAACTTTGCCTTGATAAAGTTAGGTATTTAAAAGAGGAAAAAATCAGCTTTACCCAAATGAAGCCATTTTCGGGTGTTGGATGAGAATTGAAGGAGTTTGTAGGTCCATCTTCGAACATTTCGCATAACTATAACATGTTAAAGTGGAATGATGAAGCACGTCTCATGTTCTCACTGAATCAAAAATAGTAAAAGTGTAAGTTGATAGCCGGAAAAAATTTGTCTTCTCGTCGAATATAGATATAATTTTATCGCGTTTCAAAAAATTTCAAGAGTATTTCAAAACTTGATGATGGAAAAATTTCTCCGGAATTCAAATATACACCTAGAAAATGCGAAGATAAAAGCATGCTAAATATTTTGTAAAAGAATTCAGAATGAGCCCATATTTTTAATTAATTATGAATTCTGGTTAAATGATCGTAACACGAGAATGTGATACCTATGGTATTATTTAATTGCCTACCATATAAGCTCGATAAAGGCGTGATGTACTTCTTCCGTAACTCTTAGGACGACGTTTTGTAATCAGAGACCTTAAAAAGTTAACATTGAAACCTTTTAAATACACTAATATCCTAATTGTATTGCATGATGATCTAAGATGGAGGCTTAAAATTTAGAAAATCAATTATGCTTTTGATCGCTGAAACTTTTAAGGTTTGAGTTCTTTCAATTCAAAAGTAATACTTAAAAAATATGAAAATCCTCTGAAGACTAAGTTAATTACGGTAATACCCCGCAGAATCGTACCTGTTTATTTTGCAAGCATTTTTTAATTTTTCTATTTATCAACGGTTCAACGTATCAAAAGTCAGTCAGTATTTTTCTGAATTTTCTCCGTTAGAGTATCGAAACTGTATGAAAACAAAATTATCATTCCATTAATACATTATGTTTCAGATGTCTTAACTGGGGCGCACGCTTCATCGGTATTGAATACGCTACATAATGCCCTAACTTTATTTAAACGAGTAATGAACTGCAACCGAAAATGCACTCCTAGCAAGAGGTGAGCAGGTGAGATTACTATCTCCCAAGAAAAGTGCATTTTTATTCATCTTAATTTAATTTCCAGTCTTCTTAGAGAAACTTGGTTCTATCTGGTAGATATACTTTTATATAGGAATATTGAAATTAGTTAGCTCGTACTTTTGTAAAACGCAGTTGAATCGTCTAGGCACGTATTTATTTGCTACTGCGAGCTGAAAGCCATTTAAGCACGATGATCTGGGTTCCAAGATTCTTTGACTAGATAGGTAACCCATCATTATAATTCACACAATACTGTAATACTTGGCGCCATTGTACCTATGATCGCGAAGGCCTTGTTTTGTGTCATAAACTAATAAATTATTGACATAAATATAGTATCGCACTTCGGTGTTTCCAGGATATTATTTTGACCTTATTGAGTTCCTGTTATAAATCTAACTGTTCAGTCCGTGATTAAAGGAGTACATCCATCATTGGTTACCTATTCGAAGCACGTTCCTGGCATTTTTCGTTTTATATTCCCTCTTCCTCTAAATTTAAAATCCCTGCACGGTTGAATGTATTTAAAAAAGAAACTGAAAATAGGACTACAGCGTTTTTATCCTTCTGCTGAAGGATTAAAAATTTTAGAGATTCTTATAACTCTTTGAAAATGTAACAAGAACTTTTTTTTTGGTTATTGCAGAGTCGTCAGTTGCAACTACCACTGCCTACAAGTGCTTTCTGGACGAGTATTATTGTTTATGACGCAAAATAAAGAGGTCCAAAATGAGCTGTTACAGGAACAGCAGCTGAGAATTTTGGCAGCAACTCTTGACTTAACTCACGATCCGGTAAATTTATGAATTTTGCTGTAGTGAAAGGACGCTCTTGCTTGGTTATGAATATAATACCTAATAATCTTTTGTAGCAATTATTGGTGTTGATGTTGCAAATTTTTGCCAATTTGGCGCTCAATCCAGAAAATCATCAAGTCTTGATTGATCATGGTATACCAGACTTGTTGAGTCAGCTTTTGCTACCATCTGACGACTGGTATTACAACGCTCACAGCACCAAGTATGGCTTATTTGTAAAGCATCATGTGGCACGGATTCTTGTTTATTTGGGCCTCCAGCATCGAGTGAATCATAAGTATTCAGTTTTCGATTACCACATGCAAGGTAAAGAATCAAATTATTTGCAATAATGTGTGAACATCATTATAGCTTATTCAGCTCTATCCTCAATTTCAACTTCTTGTAATAAAATACTTAGTTGTTGAAGTAGACAAAAAAAAAAGTGTATGAGTAGCCTATAGAAGTATCATTATTAGTTGGACAACAAATACGAGATTGGAAGAAAATTAGAACAAAAAGCTACTTTCTTGTACTCCTATACTTTCAATTTTTTTTCTTCATGAAATAAATTCACTACCAAATTTTAGAATGAAACCTCTCAAGATCATTTTTTTAATTCATCTTATATAAAATAAGAGGGCTGATTTATAAAATGAGAACGCATTCCAATCGAACAAAAAATCTGAAGATGTAAGTGTGCTACACAAGTAAGGGGTAAAAGAGAGTGGCAAGATTCCCAAGAGAACTTGGATATCGAGCTCCCTTCTTAAATTATCTTTAAAAAGAGAAAAAGAAAAAGGGAAGTCAAGCTGGACTTTTTATTATTCCAAAAATATTATAGTCTAATTATCGTGAAGAAATACTTGAAAGAGAGAGTAACCGCCTTTAACTTTTTGGATTTATCGAGCTCTATTAGATCGGGTATCCATGAGTTTGGAATATACAGAAAAGATACTACAACGGATGTCTTGGCGCACGAAGCGTCATTCTGTCCTGTTGCTCATAAGATAGCAGCTTTTAATAGCCTTGTTCACAGACCGACTCGTATTCCTTTGAGTCAGGCTGCTTTTAATAAAGAATTGTCAAATATACCTGGCTAGAGTGAATAGAGTCAATGTTGACGTCGACGTGATGGTTCGGAGAGAAACTACTAGCTTTTGTCACTTGTGCAGCGTCGCTCTTCTTCCATGGTGGAGTGGGTGCAGGTTGCGTAAGCATTTGATTTTGTTTCCTCCAGCACCGGGATCGAATCTTTCGGGTATTACTTCAGTGTTGGAAGGATGTTCTTGGTGAACCACCTCTTCTGCTCGGCAACTGCCAAGCTGCTTTGGCAACCGCCCAGTTGCAGTGCCCCCCTGGCACACAGTAAAACGCTACCACTATCTTAGATGTACTGGATTGCTGTTGGCTTCTCTTCATCATCTTCTTTCTTCAGGGATGATCTTCCTCTTCTTCATGCACATCTGGATGTTGATGGTACCTAGGTGTCGAGTTGGCCATAGCGTGGTTTTGCATTTGCCTATTCCATTCCCAGTCCATCTTCTTCTTTATGACGGTGGCTGCGACACCTGGTTCCATGCTTCTTTGGAACCCTACTTGGTGGATACCAGGCTACATGGAAAAAGCTCTTCATCTACTCCAATCTCTTGAAGAGAACGACTAAGTTTGTCCCGCTCACGCCTTGACGCCTCGCACTCAGAAAAGGTGTGCTCTGGTCCATCATCCCGCCCTTGGTCGCAGTGCGATCACGTTGCCTGCTCAACTTTCCTTAACTTCTCGGAAAGGTACTTGTTGAAGCCGCCATGGCCGCTAAACACCTGCGTCAGGTGAAAGTTTAGCTGACCATGGTGTCAGTTCAACCACTCATCAAGGTCGCGTATTAGCACACGGGTTGTCCATGTGCCCAGTTCACTCTGAGCAATTCTTGCTGGCCATTTCTTCAGCAAGAAGCGCCTGGCGTCCTGCTTAATCCGTAGACTCTCACGGTTGATCGTCGTCGTTTTTTTTGCTTTGAACACCACCACTCACTCCTCAGCAAGGAGCTCGATTGGTGGTCAAGGTGATAATACGCAAAGAGCCTCCGTCGAGACAGTGCTGTAGGCACTAACGCACCTCAGCGCAACCCTTCGTTGGATCTTTACCATTTCTCTCCTTCGATGAGGTATTTTCATTGAGTCGGCCCATACTGGGGCACCATATAGGAGGATCGACGTAGTGGTGCTCATCATGATCCTTCTCCTGGCTTCTCTCGGCCCTCCTAGGTTCCTCATCAGGCGACTCAAGTATGCAACTACTCTACTCGCCTTTTACGCTGTCATCAGGCAATGGTGCCTAAAGCTCAGCGTTGAGTCAAACCAGATGCCCAGATACTTCACTGTCTTTTTGTTTTCAATTGCCACAATGTTGCAGGCGAAAGGTGGGTAGACTGTACTTTCGACGGGTCGTGAATGAAATGGCCTCCATCATACTTGCTGCAAGTTCGAGTCCAGCTGATTCGATCCAACGCTTCACTACCTCTAGAGCCCGGTTTACCCTGCTCTCCATCGCTACAATCGTCTCGGCAGTGCATACCACCGGTGTGTCATCCGCATATCAGATAAACTTAACACCCGGTGGCAATTTCACCTTGTAAATTCCGTTAAATGCGACGCACCACAACAGCGGCCCAAGGACCCCGACCCCTGCGGCACACCACAAGTAACAGGGTGCTTAACTGAACCAGCAGACGTCTCTGCTTGGATTTCTCAACGGCTAAGATAGCTGCTGATCATCCTGAGAAGGTGTGCGGACACTTCTGCGTCCTTGAGGGCTTCCAAGATCCTCTCCCAAGGTATCGAATTGAACGCATTTCTTATATCGAGTTTAACGGCTGCGAAAACTGACGCGTAGCTATCGCTGACTCGGCTATCTTCTTCAGCTGGATCTGGGCATCGGACCTACAGCGTCCAGCTTGAAAACCGTGCTGGCTACTCGAGATTATATCTCTTTCCTTCAGAAAGCTCTAAAGGCGGTTGACTATCACTCTCTCGAAGAGTTTGCCCACATTATCAAGCAGACAAAGTGGAAGATAAGAGGATGACAGGCTAGGTGGTTTATTTTTCTTATCGATCAGCGCTAGCCTGGCTTTTTTTCCACCGCACAACCGCACAAGGAACAATCCCCCAACAACTGCCGCATTGAATCTATCAACAAGCAGTGCCGGGTCAACTGAGTGTATGGCGCTCCAGACTGGATTTGAAATCTCATCCGGGCCTGGAGCCTTCCAATACTTCCCCCGCAGTCTGTTGACTGCTGCATCTACCTCCTCGGTTCCTAGGAGGGATATGCCATCCTCTTCTACTATTCGTTGCGTTACCATTAACCGTCAATGATTCGCCCCACAACATCCGGTTCCATTGGGCTCATGGCTGAAAGGCCCTTCAGCTTCTTCAGCGCTAACTTGGAAGGCTTGCCAAATGGGTGTTCCTCCGCCATTTTGCATAGCTCTTTCTAAGTAGCACTCTTACTGTCTCTCATAGCTCTCTTCAGCCTCTTACGAGCTAGCTGGTATTCGAGTGCAACCACCCGCGCCTCTTCGCGACCTTTACTACGCTGGTATATCTTGCGCTAACGGTTACACTTTTTTCTTAGCTCGGTCATCTTGTTGGTCCATCAGTAAACAGCTCTCCTCTTCTTTGGTGGACCTTGCCTGGGCATGACTGCGTCGCATGCTTTGGTGACAGTCTTAATCATCCTCTCTGCTGCCACCTCCGCGGAGGAAAACTACTAGAAAAATTCTTGATTCCACCAGCTCTCTCCCCCGAGACACGATCCGCAATCGTCGTATGCGCTGGATCAGTTTCTTTCTCCTGGGAAAGTTCTCCGATTGGTTTCAGGCCAGCATTTTACAACCCTACCACTGTGAAAGAGTTGTTTGTGAGGTTGAAGGATCCTATACCAGTTGATGAGAGGAGTGGGGTTTATAAGATAGAATGTAAGGATTGTGTAGGGGGTTTTGCATTAGTGAGACCGATAGCGGAGCACTTGAATTTCTGGAATAGCTGGGGGAATCAGCTGTTGCTGATCTTTTGATCAACAGTGGCCACAGCTTCCGTGAGGGATCGGAAACATTCCTCCGTAAGGAGAATTCATACCGCAAACGCAAGGCCCTTGAATATGTAGAAATAATTCGTCATCTCAACATTGAAGAAATTACTGTACTAAATACGTACATTTCGGAAGATGACCTGATTGAACTTGTACATGACTCACACCGCGGCTTCTCGTTTGACCAACCTTCATGATCGCATTCTCTCCTCCGTCTTGTGAGTTGCTTTCATTTCGTTTCTGAAGATGGTTGCTTAACAGAAAGCGCTCTTCATTTAATTTTAATTTTTTCTGCGGTGATTGTATGTTTTACTCTTCCTTTCGAGTATTTCTTCTCGATATTATGGAAAACTGTATCTTAGAAGAACGCATTCGTTTAAATAGTCTGATTACTTTTGAAAGTCATCTCTTGCAAATGTTCTTCATGATTAGAATTCCCTAAAACATAAATAATAGTAACTGAACGCGCTACAATTATCAGTACTTGTCGATATCTCAAAAATATCTAATACTTTGTAGCAGTGGCTCCCAACCTTTTGGAGATGTCGGACCCCTCCAATGCTCCGGCCTTTTTTTTGCGGACCCCCACGAAAAAATTTTGTAGGAGTAAAGTAGCACTAATCAGTGGCGTATTTCCGGAGGGAATTTGGGAACCAAACACTCCCAAAGCTGAAAAAATTGCCCTAAAATATCATAAAGTCTCATGCAAAACGCCTTCCAGAACAATTTTTTTCTCAAATAAAAATTATAAAAATAATTTTCAGCTCTTTTGCGGACGTCAGGTTGGGAACCACTGCTTTGTAGAATAGTACCTTACTTAGAATCAAATGGGTGTAATTCTGGTCACCATGATGAATTTTGTACCCATTATTTGTCCAAATTTCATCATCAGAAAATCATTCATTGTGAAGTTATTGGTAAAATTTTTCATTATTTTTATCATTTGCAGAAGAGTTGAAAGAACAACAGCAATATTTTGATCTACAACAATTGCAACAACAATCACAATCGCAGCAGCTACAGCAACAGCATAAACAGCAGCTACAACAAAAAAGCCAAAATCAACAGTTGTTGATGCAGTTGATGGTACAACAATTACAACAACAGTCACAAGCACCAGATTACGATAGACTGAAAAATAAGGATTCCGAGACTCCGAAGAGTGAAAAAGATTATATAGCCCACACCTCTATCTCCCCGAGTGTGGTCGTATCCGAGAACGATGTAATTGTAGGAATTTCTGTCGAAAATTCAATTTACAATATATTGAAAGTTATCGAAGTAAGTTCGCTATTCATTAGCCAAAAATTAAATCAGAATTCTTTCTTATCTCACATTTCTCTCCGCAGTCAGGTCTGAATCAACCTGGAGTGCCTTATGAATCTACTTTACATTGGATGTTCAATGGTTATTGTTATTCAGGTATAAGCTCAATGACTTTAATATCATAAATGATTAAATCTATTAAACTTTTTCCTTAATCGTCTTGCCAAGTATAACCTGACGGACTATTTTGTGCTTAGACTAAGTCGGAATTTAATTGTTGTGGTCAATATAACACCTCTCCCGCCTGAGCCCCTAAAATACTGCCCGGGCCCCAAAATTTCGTTTATAGAAATCGGAAGAGAAATGTAATAAAATTGGGTGCCATTTTAGTGAACGTTCAACCAGTTTATCTACCTCCATGTTCATGTGTGTTTTAGTCACCTGCGTAGTTCGAATACCTTCCATTAACAATTTTATAAAGAAGCAAGGAAAGAAGTCGTCCGCTGTCTTCGGCCACATTTCCCAGTAATGAAAATTGAGATATTGCGACATAGAAATCGAGACGTATCTCGTTTTCTTCGTGATTGATATTCTAAGCGTATCGCCTGCGTGTGCGCACTAGTGAATGGATCTATGAAATTTTCTTGATGGTTCACAGTCTTGTGGACAAACCCCTCTGTCTTAAGCAGCGTTACGATGGCCATTCGTTGGAATATATTTCAGAACTACGTTGACATTCCCGCTGTATTATCAGGATAAACGTCCATTCATCACTTTGTTGAACTACAAAATAGTGGCAATGGCTTCCTTGCCGAACACTTGTAACCAATGATTGATCAATTCTTACTCCGTGGTTGTGGCACCTCTGGACATCAGCCTCTTCATCCAGGCTGTCTGGTGGAATGTTTCTGGCACTAATACGGCCGCACGCTTATACTTGCGTCGCGTCATTCAGCAAATGCTTCATCTGTTTAAATTGAATTTCCGTGAATACCGAATTTTTTTTGTACATGTTCCATGTCTGCTCTGACCCTACCCTCAGTTGAAAAATTGCGGGTGCGTGCGTGCTAGATCACTCTTTGATCAGTAGTAAACTACTGGTATACTAGTCTTATACTAGCTTTATATTGGGTCTAAGAATCCTGGATACTGTATCCTTCCCAAGCTATACTAGGCTCCTTTATACCATAGGCTTATTCCAAGAGGAGGCTTGTATTAGCAGAGGCGCTATGTGTTGAATTTGTTCGTTTTTGTATTTACTTCATGTCTTTTAATTTTTCTTTAGGTCAATTTCCTGCGCGTAAGTTACCAAACGATCCGAACTCGGTGTTATTTGCTCAAAATTTTATGACTTGTTTCCCATATATTTTGAATCCAATAATCGTTCTGAGGCTGTTGAGTCATCGACTCATCACAACGGCACCGCTGCATCGATGGAAAAGTTGCGCCTCCAGATCCAGTTTTGGATCAATCATGACTCATGATTTACCACGTAGTCCACGAAGTCGAGCTTCCTCTACCGAAACAGAGACGAGTACGCTGCGTAAACGAAGAAAGGTTGTTGTAAAACGTGACTTCTTAGTAAAACTATCGACGTGATGGTGTTTAATATAATTTTAAACTCTTCCAGCAGGTCAATTTAATGCTCGATTGCGCTGATTGGGTTAATGAAAGCTCTTCTGTCGCCCCAGAAGAAATAAGTTCTACTTCGGTGAGTTCAAATAAAGCAAGTAAAGCTACACCGAGACCTTCGTACCGTGAAAGCAGCATAAGCTCAGCTTCCGGATTCGGTATTGAGCCTGCAATACAAGCGCTGAGCGTTCTGTCTAATATGATGCGATATGCTCCTTCTCGCGACAGCATCCGCAGTACAGGAAGCTGCGAAGACAGATGTAACTACTTGGGTAGGTTTGTGGGACTGTTTGTAAATTCTTGTTGGTTTTGGTTTTTCTTCTTGTTTTACGTGTGTTTTTCTTTCTCGGTTTGTTGTTTTGTGTGGGCTTCGCTTGTGGTGGTAACTCTTAAGGTCTCGCGTTTTTAGACTCTCCAACGAATGTTTTTCCATTTCCAGCTTTAAACTTGCATCACAGGGCGAAAAATGCTTTTAGATTTTCGAGTTTAAAACATCACAGACGGAGATCAAAATCGCAGGCGAACATCAGCAAGGTGACCTATTAAATTTTTTGTCAATTTAAGATCGTACTAACAAACCTGAAGTACCTTTTTGGTCTTGTTTCATCAAGGCTGATCGTAATGCGGGACGTGAGACAGCCGAGCAAGATATTTTAGCGTTCCAGAAACAATTACAAAATCTACCGGATTTTGATTCGCCCGACAATCCTTGTGGCCAAAGTGTAGACCCGACTGCAATTGTTCTCAATGAGTTTCTCGCAGGAAGATCGCTGCTACGTCCGAGATCGCGTTCCATGCCCAGAGTAACTTACGAATCTAGCCGATATTTGGCCTTACCCGAAGCCAATTTTCCTAGTCGTCTGCCTAGGGGAAGGTCAGCAGGAACTTTGGGGTTTCAGAACGAATTATGCGGAACGTTTAGTCAGTTCATAGCCGGGAGTCCAGCGACGACCCCTACGGATGATCGACGGCCGTCCACAACACAGCCTGCTTCTAATGTACCAGGCATAATAAATGGGACTTCTAACAGTCGAAGAAGCTCGCTGTCTCCGGCATCTGATCGTAATAATCGCCGACGCGATAGTCCTGCGTGTTTACAAATGGAGGTACCTCCGAGACACCGTGCCATATTATCATTTGTCGAGGTAATAAATGGTGGAGCTGTGTAGTTGTTGAAATACAATGTTTTGACCATTATTCGTCATTCCAGGAATGGTTGAAGAATTCCAGAGTAGAGCTGGAGCACCACACCGTACTCTGTCGAGAATTACGAGACTTTCTAGCGAAAGTATCTACCTGTGGTACTCCTTATCAGCAATGGTGTGCAGAAATACGTCAAGAATACCCCGCACTGGTAATATTATTTTGATGAGTCTTTTGCTTGTGTATATGTTACTGCCTTTATCGAAACTCGAACATTAGTGAAACTCGCACGCTATACCCGACTGACGCGTTACGTACGCGTATTCTCACATTCGGCGTAGTCTATGTGAACACCTATGGCCGCATATTCGGCAATGTTCTTGACCACTAGACCACCAAACGTTGCTTACGTATTACACCTTATTTCGTCTGTTCGTATGTTCATCATACGTGATTTTTCTCAGTGAAGAGTAACGCGGAACACTGAAATTGATTTTTGATAATGAAATTCCTTCATTTTTCCATCACTTATTATTATTATTATTATTATTTTTTTTTTTTTCTTGCAGTGAGCAAAAATAAAGCAATTTCTCTCCTCGGTCTGATTGAAAAGTTGACTCTATCAATTATTTATGGTTTCTCTCCTCGGTCTGATTGAAAAGTTGACTCTATCAATTATACATGGTTTCTCCACTTGGTCCAATTGAAATGTTGAGTCTATCAATTTTTTGTGGTTCTCTCCTTGGTCTGATTGAAAAGTTGACTCTATCAATTATTTATAGTTTCTCTCCTCGGTCTGATTGAAAAGTTGACTCTGGTATCAATTATCTATGGTTTCTCCCCTTGGTCTGATTGAAAAGTTGACTCTATCAATTTTTTATGGTTTCTCTCCTCGGTCTGATTGAAAAGTTGACTCTATCAATTATTTATGGTTTCTCCCTATGGTCCAATTGAAATGTTAAGTCTATCAATTTTTTATGATTCTCTCCTTGGCCTGATTGAAAAGTTGACTCTATCAATTATTTATGGTTTCTCCCCTTGGTCTGATTGAAAAGTTGTCTCTATCAATTATTTATTGTTTCTTTTTTATGATTCTCTCCTTGGCCTGATTGAAAAGTTGACTCTATCAATTATTTATGGTTTCTCCCCTAGGCCAGATTGAAAAGTTGATTCTGGGGCTTGAATTTGCCGGAGAAAATTCAACGTTCACATGTAAGAAATTATGGTGTTCTTGATTGGAAGAAAAATGAAATTTTTGTGTTCTTAATAGGTAAAAAATTCAAAATGTACGTCCAAAATGAAAATATTGAATAAACAACGATGAGAAAGTACAATAAAAAAAAAAAAAAAAATGGAAAAAAATGGAAATCTGAGTGAGGTTCGAACCGGGGTCACTAGGTTCTGCCGGAAGAGAAAATTCAACATTTTATACGTTAAGCGGCTGGCGCGCGTTTTTGTGTGCTGTTTTTCACGCGAACACATTTGCTGGCCAGCGTAAGCGTGCGAGTTTCACTAATGTTCGAGTTTCGATAAAGGCAGTGACATATGTATATATACTGCAATAGTATTTGCTGCGTGGCAAACAATTTGTGTGTCTTGATGGACGAGTCCCTATTATAGACATTCCTATGTTCTTCTTGATGAGATTGCCGACAGGACTTTTACATTTGGGTATTTTGAACCAGCATTGTGGGCAATTGAATTTTATGACTGCCATGTGTCAAAGATTTTTACTTTGCGGGAATGAGTTCTTGAAACCGTAGCTGACTAATACCATATTATTTGGTAGAATTATTAATAATTATTCACTGACTTAGTATTTAAATGCATACTCTTCCTTGTTTTCTAGAACAAAGATCCAGATTCTGAGAATGTAGAGGACCATGATGATATTGACAAAGAATATTGTCAGGTAATTTTTTTATTAGTAATTAATTGCTTCATTCAAATGATTTTGAAATATTGTCATATCTAGGAGCAATTTTTCTGCGCTTGCTTGACTAGACCTCATGACTCGAAAATTTCTAAATGAATCCGAAATTCGTCCACATTTTATTTATGTACAAAAATACCTATGTAATTTTCTTTTCCTCCCTTTTTTACTTTTTGCTGAAAATAATTATACACGAGTAATTCGAAGTATTAGGCTTCTCGTCCACTGCTGTTATAATATCCGAAATTTAGTGCTGTTGTCGTCCACTGCAATGAAAACGGAGATCAACTATATTCTTGAGAGAATAGTAGGATGACTTAACAATTTCTAAATATATGCCCCTATAACTTACCCGCGCGTAGTTTTCAATTTTCATAAAATTTCTTGAATAATTAGTCGGTTTTTGAATAAGAATTATTTTCCACAATAATTTGTACTGTAATTGAATAAGGCAGTGAATATTTGCTTTTTTGTCTGAATTTATAGCTCGTGAATATAATAATCAGCGGTGAACTGCCTTGCAATAAGGAGGAAGCAGCGGTATTAGCTTGTATTCAACTACGTATCGAAGAATCATGGGGTCGACCGACCCACCTTTCATTTACACAAATGCCTTCCTCATCGTATTGCGACGAAGATCTCACCATGTTGAAACCGATATCCGAAGATAAAGAAAGCTTCTTACTGGAGGTGCCCACCTTCGGTGGACATAATAGCGGTAAAATAATCCGGCCGGTAAGCCCTCTTGCCGAAGACGTTGAAAACGAAGAAGAAAACGATTTACTCGATTTGAAAAAACCGGCCACCGCGAACATGTCTCCATCTCATCAGAAAGAAAGATCGCTTCCGTCAAAATTTCCCGGAAACAGTTTACTACGAAATTGTTATCCATCCAGTTCAAACCAGTTTTCATTCCTGCCGTCAGGAGGGCATTTGGAAGATTTTTTGCCGCCGTATTACCTAGGCTCAAAATGTATGGGCAAACTCATAAAAGTAAGTGAATCAATATCGACAAGATTCCATTTATGAATGAAAGGGGGGAAAATGAATAACGTAAACGTAAAAAGTTCTCAATTTTCGTAGTGAGGGATGTTCAAAGGTTTAAGTTTACGAGGTGACAAGAAATGAAATAAGTACTTATGCAAAAAGACGGAAATTTTTTCTTCTGACACCCCTTCTCCCTCTCTTTTCCTTCGCTTTTGATGGAAGTCGGAATTTACTTGTTGAATTGAGGTCAAAAAATTGATCAGGAGAAAGGATAACCACCTTAAAACGTAAAACTGGTCTTGAAATTTTTCCTAGACTTATAAAGAGGTTTTCTTGTGATGACTCACAAAATGATTAAAACAATCTCTGTTTCACGATCTGTTTTTAGGACGCATAGATTATTTTTTGTGATAGGTCACATTTACGTCAAGTCCAAGAACCCCTCCCTTGCTGCATCGTTGATCACTTTTTCCTCACAATTGTAATAATTGTCTTACGGCACTTAAAAGATTGATAATAATATGCTTGAGATATCATTTTCACGTCACCGTCCTGGAAAGCAATTTAATTTTATCTATTTTCTGTACAAATTTACCATCTTCCCTCGCATTGTTTGAAATACGAACACTCGTATGACATTTTGTTATAGGCCAAGGTAGCATTTTTGAAAAAATATTTCAGAAATACCTACCTCCAAATATCGTGCGCTCTTTTGTATTATTATTTCAATCGATAAAAGAGGAGATTAGTGACGATATGCGAGTAAAACATTTTCATGATGAACCAAATTATAATAATATATGAAGGAAAACGGATTTAGGCGCTTTTCTTTCTATCCCTCGTCAGTTTGCTCCGAAATTATAAAGCAAAATAATTTTAATGCGAGGGTTGAGATACGTTTCGCAAATATATAATTAGAAATTTTAAGCTTTACATAATCATCGAGAGAAAAAAACGGAGCTTGAAATCGTAATGGCATATTTATTTAATATCTTTGTAGGAAAACGAAAAAGTTCTGTCTCACAGTTTTGTACAACACGAGAAGAAGAAGATACGAGGGAAAATTCACAATTTCAGTGTCGAGTTTCCTAATTTTTTGAATGGCGGTCACTAGAACAAGCCGCCAGTCATTAGATTTCATAAATAAAATATAAATACACTTTAGCGATTTTGTAGAATTTTCATCGTACGTAAATATCAATTTTGCGCGCATAACATTTCGACTGCGTTGTGGATGTATCTTAACATCAATTTTAAGATCTGTTTTTGAAAACCTATGGAATATTGGTCACATTCAATTCTACTTCCAGTTTTATACGAAACTCGAAAGAAATACTAAAGAGGCTCGCATTGATATGGCTGGGTTTGAAATTTACTAGAGTTCTTTCCCTATAGAACCTCGACCTCTCCCACCATTCGAATCCAAAGTCTCTCGATTGATGGTCCTTAATTAACTCGACGGGCGGGTGATTTCTCAATAACAATCGATATGAACTATTGCTTTCGGTGTATTTAAACCAAAACTTTCAGCTTCGGCTTGAACTTACCACCTTGAAAAATTTGGCTTCAGCTGGCTTTCGGCTCAATTCAGCTAATTTTCGGCTGGTCAGTGTCGTGCAAAAAGTATGCGTTTAGCTAAAACGGTCAGGAGAATTGGGGCTTTGTCATACTTGAGGAAAACGTCATTTCTCCAATTTGTGTTTATCTCTATTGGGTGACTGCTTTACGGACTTCTTTGCTGAGCTGAAGAGCTGAATTGAACCGGAACCAATCTTTCTTATCTGTTGTTAATTTTACCGCAAAACCAGTGTGGCTAAAAAATAGAAGCGGTTGAACTTAGAATTTTGAACGCCGAAGCCAGTGACCGATAGACGTATCAAGCATTCGGGCATTTCCCGAAGCGCCCCTAAAGAAAAAAAATATCTTCTGGCGGGCCCAAATAGGAATAAAAGATCGTGTTTCATGTCTGCTGTCCTTTTGTGAGGTTTTTACTCGTTCGTTGTCATTCACCTGGTTTGCTTTACAATCGATTGAGCGGCTCACAAGTTAGGTCTGAGGGCCAGTTCTATCTGCGATTGGTATATACGTATTTCCAGCCAATAGCTTTTGGGGAGCTCCTCCGGTTAGTAGAAGGCTACTTTGAAGAATTTCAAACTAGAAGCTTTAGAAGAGCTCACTCGCTCCGCTTGTTCACTCTCTTCCTTGCTCTACTATGTATCTAGTTTGGAATATTTTCAAACAATAACTGTTAGGTGACTCACTCGCTCCACTCTTTCGCCGCCCCCTTCATTGGTCTAATATCAGCCTACTTTGAAATATTCCAAGCTAATAGCTTTTAGGGAGCTCACTTGCTCCTCTTTTGACATGTTTCAAGTCTTTGCTCTGGTCTCATCCTTATGGGAATTTTCACTGTGCCAGTGATTCTCAAATCTGGGAGTTCGCGAGTCCGAGCCCCCCCCCCCCCCTTCGAAAGGGACTTAAAAAAAATTCGAGTTTTTCTCAGGAGTGATTCTGAAATCTGCGAGTCCGAGTCTAGCCCCCTCCCCCCTCTGTAGTTTCTAGCTCATCCTAATATAATGAAAAGGCATAGGCTAGATTTATACTAGGTTAAGAAAACGCTGAGATTCTCTATGAAGCTATTAGCTTGTGACATCATAAGTTCGGTGAGGTCATAAGTCGATGAATTCAAAAGTCAATGAAGTCAAAGGTCAATGACGTCAAAAGTCAATGACGTCATAGGTCGGTGACGTCATAAGTCGGTGACGTCATTAGTCGTTGATCCTGGTCCGCTTACGACATCTCAAACATCGGGACAAACGAGCGGAGCAAGTGAGGCCCAGTAATCCTATCAGCCTGAAATATACTAAAGTAGACTTACACTGGACCAAGAAGCGAGACAGGTAAAGCGAGTGTGCCGCTCTAAAGCCTTAGTCTAGAATTCTAAAATATTTTTGTCTCGCATTATCCATGAAATATCTGATTAGGCAAAATTTTGAAAAGACATGAAATATGATCTTTATCTTTTTGGCTGCGCCAAGAAATCCAATACCACTTAAGGGTGTGCTTTCACTTGTTGGGGAGCTCCGAATTCGTGTAAAATAGGTTGCCTATCAATTCCCTAATACCCTACAACGTTCAATCGACCACCGGTCACTACGCGACGCTTGTCGAGTGTAGGTTGATGTACGTGCGTAGTCCCTGTCAGGAATAACTTTCGAAAATTAATTCTCAAAGCTCGAATTCCCGATTAACATTCATCATTTCGTAGAATGTTGTTCATGAAGGCTTAATTAGAAGCGCTTTAAAACAGAATTTGGAAATGTGGCTCTGAAAAGATTTTATGACATTGAAAAAAAAGCCAAATTTCGTCAACTTCAACAGCTTATTAAAAAAATGCGGAAGAAAAAATCCAAATTCCGTTTCTATAGCGCTTTTAATCAAACCTTTCTGAAGAACATTCCAAAAAATCTGAAAAAGAAGCTCAAAATTGAAGTTGTGAGAATTAATTTTTGGGACCATGTTTTATGCACACGTTTTCACTTGTAAAGCACACCCTTAGTAATTCTCACTCCCTCTCCCCCTTTTTTCGTGTACTTCTTTGCACACTTTACATAGAAGCGAGTCTGCTTTTTCACCCCCCTCCTTGGTCTAGTATAAGTCTTCTATAAGTCTAGTTTAGGACTTGTAAAACCCTGGCGCGCGGGGGGGGGGGTCTTCTACATCTTTTTGTATTATAATTCTCGTTTGAGACTGCTAAAATCCCAGTAAGCCTAAACCTAGTTTAAAACCAGGTCTAGAAAAAGCCCAGTGCTCCGACTAACCACCTTCTTGTATTGGGCCTATATAAAGAATTATTTAAACTCATATTGAGTGGAAAAAGGTGTAAGTAGAGCGTTTAAAATTGAAAAAGTCTTTTCAAATTTACAATTCTACTTTAATAGTTGCTTTTACAAAAGTACTTTCGGGTGTTATCCCATCATCAGTTGTGTCGCAACTGAAGAAAAGGCCTTAAACAAGAGTTTTTATAGTATAACACTGTGATCTTATTGGCTGTAACAATGCTGTGCTGTGATTGGTTCACTCGGAGACTTGTTCTTACACTATTTAGACAATGCGTTCTTATTGGCTAAAACATGCTGCTTAGTGCTTAGTGATTGGTTCTCATTCTAAAGCTAAATACGGTGTTCCTAATGGCTAACTGGTTTCCTACCATCTTATTGGTCAACTCTTTTCTTCTTCTCTCGTCCAATCACCAGGCCGAATAATTTTTCGCTGTCGAATGTGACTACATTGTTCAAGAGGAAGGCTTTCTTCCTCTTGGCTTTTGCAAGAGATCTTGAGCCAGAACTACTGCCGCTTCAATAACAAATTCTACAACCAGGAGAGGGGACTTGCGATGGGATCACCGTTGTCACCAATCCTGGCAGAGATATTCATGAACGACATGGAAAACAAGATATTGAAGGGCAGCAATTTCAGAAACTCAATCAAGCACTGGGCCAGATATGTAGATGAGATCCTGATTGTGTGGACAGGCACTAACAGACAGGTGGACTTGTTGCTTTTGGAAATGAATGCGATGAATGACAGCATCAAATTCACAGTGGAAAAAGGCAATGAGACCATCAACTATTTGGACCTTACACTCACACTGGATAGTAATAGGATAGAGTACAAAATCTACAGGAAGCCAACGCACACGGACACCATCATCCCAAATGACTCCTACCACCACCCTAAGCACAAGCTGGCGGCAATTCAGAACTACTGCCATCGAGCTATTTCTGTACTAAAGAACAATGAAGAGAAGAGGAAAGAAATAGAGGTAGTAAAGCAGATCGCAAAAACCAATGGCTACCATAGTGGTGTGGTGGAGGCAATCTTTAGGAAAATGGAAAATAAAAAGGGAACCCATGAGAGCACGGTGAGAAAGTACTCCGGATCAATACCATACATAGGAAAGTATACAAATAAAGCGATAAAGGCGTTCAATGGCTATGAAGTAAATGTGGGTATCCAGAATAACTTACCCATGGTGAAAAGAATTAGCAACGACCAGACGGAAGCCAAGGACGAGGGGAGCTTGAGTGGAGTTTACAGGCTCAGTTGTGACCAGTGCGAGGGCATATACATTGGTGAGACTGGGAGAACGTTTGAGATCAGGAAGAAGGAGCACGAAAAGTCAAAGGAGAAAGAAGATGGCAAATCAATGTTTGGCAAACACTGTAATGAGGAACACCACAATGGAGATGGGATATTTGAAATCATACGTGTAGAGAATCGCTTGAAAAGAAGAAAACTCCGGGAGCAAATGGAGATTGCAAAAGCCAAGAGGAAGAAAGCCTTCCTCTTGAACAATGTAGTCACATTCGACAGCGAAAAATTATTCGGCCTGGTGATTGGACGAGAGAAGAAGAAAAGAGTTGACCAATAAGATGGTAGGAAACCAGTTAGCCATTAGGAACACCGTATTTAGCTTTAGAATGAGAACCAATCACTAAGCACTAAGCAGCATGTTTTAGCCAATAAGAACGCATTGTCTAAATAGTGTAAGAACAAGTCTCCGAGTGAACCAATCACAGCACAGCATTGTTACAGCCAATAAGATCACAGTGTTATACTATAAAAACTCTTGTTTAAGGCCTTTTCTTCAGTTGCGACACAACTGATGATGGGATAACACCCGAAAGTACTTTTGTAAAAGCAACTATTAAAGTAGAATTGTACATTTGAAAAGACTTTTTCAACTATATAAAGAACGTTAAACCTACTATAGTAGCTAGTTAAGGTCTAGTTCAATAAGGAGCATAGTTTAAGACTAGTAAATCCTGGGGAAGTTCTTCTTCATTCTATTATACGTAAGTCTAGTTTAGGACTGGAAAAATCCTAGCTATAAAGCTAGTATATAAAATGGGCAAGGTTAACTCGCGGGGTGCATGGGTGCTGTGAGGCCATTTTCATGAAGACGAGTTTTTGTAATCGTTTTGGGGGGTGGGCACTCAAATTTTCTTTCTTTTTTTTAGCTATGAGAAATTGAAGTTTGAGTGGGGTTTCTTCATTGAACCAAGGGGATCATGGCACTCCCGGCGGGGTGAAGCTCCAATTTTCCGCGGAGTACCGAAGGTAAAGGGGGAAGGGCACTCGGAAAATTTCAAATTAGGGGTCAGGGCAGAGTAAAGATATGGAACATGTCAAAAGTAAAAAATAACGCTCCTCGCGCCCTTTGAAAATTGGCACTCATTTGCCCAAACCCCAAAAAAAGTGTGTATCCGACACTGGCCGAAGCGGTGCATTTTCCTATTTGGCGGGAATCGGGAAAGCTAAAAGAAGCTGTTAAAATTCGGCTCATTTCAATGTGGTTTAAATACTGCTACCTTTATTTTTCTTATTATCGACAAAAATTCAGCCGAATTCGGGTTTTGGCTTTCAGCTGATTGCAATAGTACTTTGACTGTTTTACATGTATCGGTGCCGAAGTCTCTTGGTACATAGTAGCAAATATCATTTGTTTCACTTTTCTGTCTATCATTCATCGAATTTGTATTCCTCAATCAAATAAATAATACTTTTTCTATTATATCTTGGACTATTGTAGGAACAGAAACGCAAATTATTTCACACACCAATTTATGATTCGGAAGTACAATTGAAACGATTGTACATTCAAACGTGTCGACGATTACCAGCATACCAGTGTAAAGTGTTCCATGTAAAAGAATTGGTCCGAGGAAAGACGAAAAAAAGAGTAAGTATGTTTTTCATTTTTTTATTTCTGAAAAATACCGATACGCTATGGTGTTCAATTATCGCGAATTAATAATACCTAATCTACTTGAATTTGCAAGAGTTCGGTAAGATAGAGGCTGACTATTCATATACCGCTGATGAAAGAATGAATTAGAATTGCTGTAAATTTTCCCGAGAGTTAATTACGGTTTCATGACAAAGTGCCTTATGTTTTTACTTGAGATTTTCTCAAAACTTGCGCAGTTGAGTTTTATAAACGTCGGTCGCTGGCCCGAGAATATGTCCAAATCTCCTCACGTTACCCTACATGAGTATGCCTCCGAATTTCCCTTCATACGAGTAGCTCTGTTTCCGTTTTTTCTTCTACAAATTAACGAAATCCCGACATTCTACTCGCACATCTATTTTTGATATCCTGAAGGGAAGTCAGGGTGTAAAATTACAGTTCCTCATATTTTATCCGGGAGATATCTATATATTCACATCTCGGTCTCTCGGTCTTGCCTTTCGTCTCAGTATAAGTATGTAGTTTCAAAACACCACAATATCGTATTTTGCTACTGTCACATTTCTTCTGCACGCTTATTCTCCTTTCGTCCTTCTGCTCGTCTTTCTCGTGTACTCTTCGAAACTGAAGATTTGTTGTTTTGTCCATTTTTCTTTTTCACTAAAGACCCACTCGTCTTTCTAGAGCTGCAAGTTGAGGAATTATGGGAGTCGGCGGAAAAATACAAATTTTTGTCCGTCATGTAGGTATTAGGACTCATTTTTGATCGGTATATAATGAGGATAAAAACTTGGAAAAATCCTTCAGGCCTGTCAATATTACTATACTGATCATTGGCCGAGTCAAACAAGAAGACGCGCTTCGCGTTGCCATTCATGAACATAGAAAAGGGTAAATTTCAGTCATTTTCCGCCTCTAGCAGCTCACCTATCAGTCAATGTTTGAAGAACGATAGCTTTTGAACCGAGCTATACCGTTCCGCTATTAATATAGACGACTTTCGATGGTGAGGTTGACGTATCGAGTCAAATGAGAAATTCTATTGTTTTCATCTATACAGTCTTTTGGCTCACCTGGATCGCGTTGATTGTTCGAATTTTTTTATTAAAAATAAAATTGCTATCAGAGTGATAACACTGTGTCAACGTATTCGCGCGCATTTTTCTTCAATTAATCGTTCTATCATGGCCCATTAAATTCCAAAACAATCGGAGTTCAATAGGGAACAACATTTAATTATTCACCTTTCCTTATCGATTCGAACGATGTATATAACGTTTTGTACGCAGTTCGTACCACGAGGGTATACAAATACGTACAAGAGTATTTACAGCAATGAAGGTACAATATACATACAAAGTGTGGTGCACATAACGTATTGTGTGGGTGATATATACGTACGCTTGCAAATTATGTATTGCTTTCGACTCCTGCTCGTAATTGCCGATTGTTTCAAAAATATAAAAAGTAAATTCCCTTCTTTTCTTTCTTCTTATCGGTAATGAAGTATCGATATTATACCAATAACATAATTTTTCTACGTGCCGTATCTGACTGAAGCGTAGATCGGTATTTGGATTGGCCGGCGTGAAACTAACGAGACAATTTTGCACGATGTTTACTCAAATCTTACGAATTTTCCCGGGGTTGTTCCGAATAAAATATTCAGATTCTACGTGCTTCGGTAATCATTTTTCGGCTAACTTGAAGCTTGCATGCATGTGTATAGCAGAAACCGTCTTTTCGCTCGCCGGTATAGACGCAAGAATTTGTACGTCTTTCGTGCGACGATTCTTCTTAAGGTGTAAATTTCTTTGATGATTTATCAATGAGAAAATTAGTCTTCTAATTAAACCGACAGTAGACCTAAGCTAAATCTTAGCAGGAGGAAAGGAGCAGTATCTTTTACGCTTCGCTTATTGAAGAAAAATAATAAAAAGATGAATCTCCCAAAACTCACAATCAGGATGATGGAAAAAGAAGAAGAAACTCACGGGTTCTTCAAGGGAGTTAAATTAGGGGAGGCAAAGAACCTGTTTTATGAGTTTTATGGTGTTTGAAACGTTGTAGTACATGGCTCATTGGAGGGGCTAGGCCAATTGTTGAATGGAGTATTGCATGTCTAGTTACTTGGAGGAGCTATTTTGATCGGGCTATCAGTGTTGCCAGATCCACGGATATTCAATCCCCGAAAAAATTGGGATTTTTCTACGGATTTTGCGTAAAATGTGGATTTCTTGGGCTCGAGAAAAAAGTACCGCAGTCGCTTGTATGAGAAATACTTTTCTCCGGGTCATTACAGGCTAATACTGCTCTTCTGTAACATAGAGTCGTTCAAGGGAAAAGTACCTCAGTTAATTGTTATTGAGAAATCATTCACTAACATACGGTATACTGGACTTGAACTAGGCTTTGACTCCTCCTTGTATTATACTAGCTGTATACTAGTATGTATGGTAGGAGGCCTAGCTATTGGAGAGGAGGGAGTAGTCGAAAAGAATTTTGACCTTCGAATTAGGTACGTGATACTCCGAGCTATTAATGATAAGAGAGGGGCTTGAAAAATTTTCAACCTCCAAGCCCCTTAGAAAAAAAGACAATGACTTTAGGGGGTATTGGATTTCTTGGCGCAGCCAAAAAGATAAAGATTATGTTTCATATCTTTTTTTACGTGCAAGGAGGTCATACTATTAGATAAAAGAACGGCTTTGCCTGCACACGCCGTTCTTTTATCTAATAGTTTCATATCTTTTCAAAATTTTGCCCAATTAGATATGTTGTGAATAATGCGAGACAAAAATATTTGAGAGTTTCCATTTAAGGGTGTGTTTCGCCTGTTAACGAACTCCGAAACGGTGTACGATAAGTTGCATGTACATTCCCAAATACCCTACAAGGTTCGGCATACCAGCGGTCACTACGCGATGCTAGTCGGGCGTGCGTGGATTTTACAAGACTTTGAAAAACACTTCTCAAAACTCCATTTTCCAACCAATTCTTTCGATCTTCACATATGTTGTAACGTGAGGTTCAACTCGAAACGGTATAGAAACGGAAATCCGAATTTTTCCTCCAAAAAAATTTACAACGTTTGAAAATAGTCGAATTTTCGATGATTTCAAAGTGAAATAAAAAACGTATGGAATAAAATTTTAAAATTCTGCTTCGATAACACCTCTAGTTGAACCCTTCTGAAGAACATACCAAAAAATTAGGAAGATTCATTCATAACTCGAGTAGTGAGAATGATTTTCCGGTACCATTTTTAATGCTCGATTTCACAAGCAAAGCACACCCTTAGGAGATCATTAAAGTCTCTTTTATGACATAAGCCTACTTTAGGATATTTTAGGCTAAGGCTTTAAAGCGGCACACTCGCTTGGTCTAGTATAAGTCTACTTTGGAATATTTCAGGCTAATGAGCCTTCTTGACCTTGTGTAAGTCTACTTTAGTATATTTCAGATGTTGTAAGCGGACCAGGATTGACGACTTACGCATGACGTCACCGAATTTATGACTTCACGAGGTAATAGCTTCATAATGGCTCTCGAAGTTTTCTTAGCCTCTTATGAATCTAGCCTACGCCTTTTCATCATCATATTAGGATAAGCTAGGAACTACAGAGGGGAGGGGCCCTCGGACTTGGACTTGGACTCGCAGATTTCAGAATCACTCCTGAGAAAATTTTCTCGAAATTTTTCTGTGTCCCTTTCGAGAGGGGGGGGGGACTCGGTTTCGCAGATTTGAGAATCACTGCCTCAGTGAAAATTCCCGTAAGTATGGGCACAGAGCATTGACATGAAACGTGTCAAAATTTCATCCTCCAAGCTATGAGAGATAGGACGAAAACAAAAAATTTTCCTAGTCCCATGGTCACGGTTAAATAAAGTTTGGTTAGAATCGAAAAAATTCTTCTGAAAATAGAGTTTTGCGGAAATTTTTTGTGAAGTTTTGTGAAGCCAATCCTTACGAGGACTACCCTTGCATATCCGACTAGCGTCGTGACCGCTGGTACACACCGAACCTTGCAGGATATTTGGGCAGCGTATATGCAACCTATCATACACCGTTTCAGCGTTCTCCAACGGGCAAAAGCACACCTCTAACTTCTGTCCTCAAATTATACACGCGATTATCGTCTGCACAATTCTTAAAGGGAATATCTTCCTTAGCATGGTTTAGTTGTTTCATTTTGTCATATCATTGGTTCTAATTACCCTAAAAAATGAGCCGGTGATCTAGAATGAATGAAACTAAAGAAATCTTCAACTTCCATTTGACTGTGCAAATATAATTAAAATTGGTTAAGGAAAAAACTCACAAGTTGCGGCTCATATTGTGACCAGCCAGTAACAAAATTTTTAGCTCATGTGCGACAGTTTCTGGCCCACACCTGGCCCACGCTAAAAAAAGCTAGCTTCGCCTATGCGTTTGAGCAATAGATTCATCTGCTTTTGGTTGGACAAGGGAAGAAGGACAGAAGCGATGAATAAGATAGAAGCACAACTGGTACCCAATAGAAAGGCAGCACTGAGGTTAAAGAGTGAACCAATCACGACGCGACATTGTTGTAGTCAATAAGGTCGCAGTGTCTCACTATCAGAACCAATATTTGAGGCCTTGTTCTTAACTACCGATACAAATAAGGATGGGGTGGCACTCGAAAGTACTTGCAGTAGAACTGCGTCCTCTTGAGATGTTTTTAATTTCCATTGCTCTACTTACATCTCATCACACTCAAGATGAGGTCCAAATTTTCACGAGGAAGAGAAAACTACGGATGCGAGAGGAAAGGAAGAGAGAAAATTTTGGGACTTCGAAAAAATTGTCAAAAAGTTGAACGAGAGACCTTCTGCAGAGCTATTGAAAAATATACCTTTTACGGTAGCTTACTTGAAAATGAAAATTTGAGCGAGAATTTCCAGAAACATTGTACGAAAAATGAAAAAAATGCTTAGCAGAGTTGCCAAAAAAGTCCTCTCTATTACAGCACATTAAAAAGAACATTTCGATTTTGTGGTCGCATCTGCGTTGCTTCTTTTTTATACCTTTCGGATTGTTAACAGTAACATATAAAAATGTTTTCCTTTTTGGAATTACGCTTATAATCGTTTACGGGAAAATGGGCAAAATCGTAGCTATCTCGTGTACCTATATCTAATACTATGTCGCAACTGAAGGTACCCAAGTCCGTGTAATGTTTATAGAAGGGTTAAAAAAAAGTGGTGAAGCAACCACATTTTTGTGTATCGGCACATGTTTTTCGTGGGCAGACTGTGATTCGCGAACGACATCAACAACTAAACACTTCGGCGACAATCTGTGAATTACGTGTTTTCTCGCGTACAATATTATAGAAATTCATACTTCATCTTGTGTTGTGCAACGTCGCGGCTCTGTAGATCGTGTACGAACGTGTTGAGCATGCTTGCGTCGAGTACCTATTTAATAAAATACTCGTATTAATCAACTTTTAGAAGTCGTTTTATCTTTCCCTCAGTCGAGAAAATTGCGTTGATTTTGGGTCTGAAAGAACTGTGTTTACGTTCGACTGCATTAAATTCATTTTTTGATTCGAGTACTCGTGTATTTGATTTGTTATTTCATGTGGTTCATTAGTTTTGTAGTGCACGAGGAAAGACAGATTATTCGTTACTGTAGTAGTGTTCTTATTGGAAAGTAGTTCATATTTGGACACGTATTCACCTTATCAAGAAATAACCACCATGGATTTATAGAAGGACATTGCAAGCAGATTGTAAGTCCATATGCAGTAAACTTCTTCATATTCAATAATTACTGAAATAGAGAAGCGTATTCGTCCGAAACCTTGTAGAAAAGTACCTACCTCTTGATTTTTTTTCTTCATAATGAGTGTCACTCAGCAAACTTTTTGGCGCAAGACAAAGAAGCTTTTACTCGAAAAATTCCAGTTTTCCAATTATTTGTAAGAGCCGCAGAAGAAAGAGACCGCATTTTTTGGACTGGTATAAAATTCTTATCTTTTCTTGTGAAAAAATACTAGGTCACTTTGAGCTCGTATACTTGACGAGTCCGCAAACTGGACGTGTTGAGGAGAAGAAGAATCATGGAATTTGATTTACGTTTATCGATGCCTTTTTGAGAAAATTGAGCGATTATTCTATTTAGACTGTGGCTGACCCCAGTGAAGAGATATTTTCCCAGGTGAACCAAATTTTTATATGTAATACGTTTCAAAACTGAGTCACCATAATTACCTCGGTATCTGAGTCTCTTTTTCGTCTCTTTTTGTTCCTTCTATCACATACGAGTATAACTTGAAAGTTTGAATTTTCGTTCGAGTCCCGTTCCTGTCATATATTATTGCTTCAAAGTTGACGTATGTTTCTAGGTCTAAATCCTTTATTATGGTTAATTTCACCAAACGCTACGCGACACCTGGCAAATTTTTCTCCCATAGAACAGGTTTTCTGTTGAAAAATCTTACCCTTGGGTATTTGTGACGTCATCCAAGATTTGTATGCTGAAGCCGTTTGAGATTTCATTTTTGCGTAGCATTTTACGAATTTTTGTAGACACAGTCTTAGCGAGTTTCATTCTTGCATATAGCGTACGATTATTTTTGCCAGATCTGTGAGGTTCCAGATCTGAGTAGAAAAAAGCGATGAAAATCTTTTGGGTTCCAAAGTGTGACACCAGAAAAAATCAGGATCTTTTGAACTCTACATCCGAGTATGAAAGAAAAGTTCCAAACATTTTTTGCCTTCGTGGTCTTGGCAAGAACCGTATTTGTCAAGTCCCTGGTGTTTGAAAAAACAACTTTTGACCCTGTGACGTCACGATCTAACGATTTCATGGGTCTGTGAAATTTTTCAAGTCCCTTGCCCTTGTATATGATTGGAAGGGAAGAATTTGGACTCTCAAGCTGTACTGAGAAACAGCTGAGGGACTTGGAAAACTTCTACTTTCAAATCATAATGTATGATAGGAGTTTGATTTGGAAAAATTTTGACATTCAAGTTGTACAGGGTGAGGCAAAATGATGTTCCCAGTTGACAGGGAGCTCGAAGATTTTCAAAAGAGAAATTGAAAAATCCCCCATTTTCAAGCTTCATAGGGTTATTTAGGTATTTTTTCCGGAATCAGCGTTGAGTTCACTTTCTGATTAGATAAAATATTGAAGTTTGAATAATTTTCAATTTTTGAGAGTTTTGGAAAATTGATCAGCTTAATTTTGAGGAAAATTCTCCCAAGAAGGGGAGTCTTATAAATCGAGTTCTACTATCTCTGCAAGAATTGCGTGGGAGGGAGGTAGTTAAATCGGGGTAATTCCACGTGATCTTCCTACGGACCATAAGGTCAATGTTCACGTATTTTATTATTGAAGTTCTTTTTGGAAAGCTGCCTGGTTCAGCGGGATGCGGGTCAGCCTATGAATAAAACTATTAAACGTCGCGAACTTGTGGGCAACAGGGCAGAATGACGAGCCGTGGACGACAATATCGGTCGAAGTATCTTTTCTAAATATTGAAAACTTTCTCCAACTGAGAAAGTGAGATCCAAGAAGTTAATGTTAAAGACAATTTCCAAAGTGAATTGGATGAAGGGATATTGAGAATTAAGATACTTAAGAAACTCACCAAGGAGATCTTGGGGACCGGTCCACGCGCATAAGACGTCATCTACATACCTGTGCCAATAGTGGACGTGATCCACGAATACTTGGCCTGAGGAGAAGAGGTCAGCCTCAAATTTGGACATGAAGATCTCCGACACAGGGGAACCTAATGGAGACCCCTTAGACCATAGTACATAGACCGCTAATAATGATGAGAAGCTTGTCGGAACATAAGAGTCTCTGGAAGTCGGTAAGGTCTTGCGGCGTTAATGTGAGTGGGCGTGCCATCGCTCACATCCCCTTACGTCGCATGCACCGAACTAGCCATACCAAACCTTTCCGACTTACAGCCAACCTCCTATGTTCCGACAACTGATAACGTCATTTACATAGGCTATCGGTGGTCTATGTACTATATGGTCTAAGGGAGACCCAATAGGAATGCCAACCTCCTCTGGGAACTCGAAAAATTTTCCACTTACAAAAGTTAGGGGACCAGAATACATTGAGTAAATTAAAGAATTCTTGCTACTCTTCGTGAGGGGTATTAGGATGGACAAGGAGACCCCCTCCCCCCCATATGCTGTATAGCAACGGCTCTCGGTATGTTGGGAAACAGGCCGACCACGTCGAAGGAACACAGCGTGGTGCCCGGAGGAAGCAACTGGTCATTAAGTTTATCAGCTAAGGGAACAGCATTTTTAATCCAGTGAGTCGACTCATACTCAATGCGAGATTTAAACCATCTATCCAAATATTTGGCGAGAAAATGAGCGGGGGAGGAGACACAAGACACGACAGGATGTGTATCTTAGACAGCCCATAGAGGAGGGCAGGCACAGGATTCGGTTCGAGTAGACATTTTTTGGTCGCAGGCTTGCTCATTGAAACAATACTCTCGTTCCTTACCTCTTTGACGTACTTAGAGAAATTTTTCACTGACTTCCGGACACTTCCCAAGCTACATTTGACATGTTTCATGTCATTGCTCTGGTCTCATCCTTATGGGAATTTTCACTGTGGCAGTGATTCTCAAATCTGCGAGTCCGAGTTCGCGAGTTCCCCTCCCTCGGTAGTTTAGCTTAACCTAATATAATAAAATAAAATAATACACAAGGCGTGTGCTAGATTTATACTAGGTTTTCTCAGGAGTGATTCTGAAATCTGCAAGTCTGAGTCTATCCCCCCCCCCTCTCTGTAGTTTCTAGCTTATCCTGATATAATGGAAAGGCGTAGGCTAGATTTATACTAGGTTAAGAAAACGCTGAGATTCTCTATGAAGCTATTAGCTTGTGACGTCATAAGTCGGTGACGTCATAAGTCGGTGACGTCATAAGTCTGTGACGTCATTAGTCGTTAATCCTGGTCCGCGTAAGCCATTATGAAGCTATTAGCTTGTGACGTCATAGGTTTGGTGATGTCATAAGTCGGTGACGTCATAGGTCGGTGACGTCATAAGTCGTTAATCCGGGTCCGCATTTCGGGCTCTTCTATACCTCTCTATTAGCTAGTACTCTCTATGAGCTCGTACAGGGACTTACTTAGAAGATTTCAAGCTCTTCTGTGGACTACGTGAATATACTAAAGTAGACTTACACTAGACCAAGAAAGCTCATTAGCCTGAAATATTCCAATGTAGACTCATACTAGACCAAGAAGCGGGACGAACGAGCGAGCGAGTGAGGCCTCCTAATCTCATCAGCCTAGAATATACTAAAATAGACTTACACTAGACCAAGGAGGCTCATTAGCCTGAAATATTCCAAAGTAGACTTATACTAGACCATGCGAGTGTGCCGCTCTAAAGCCTTAGCGTAGCCTAAAATATTCTAAAGTAGGCTTATGTCGTAAAAGACACTTTAATGATCTCTTAGGCAGGAACTCTCAAATATTTTTGTCTCGCATTATCCACGACATATCTGACAGAGCATAATTTTGAAAAGACATGGAACATGATCTTTATCTATTTTAATTTAAAAAACGGCTTTTCCCGCACATAAATACAATAAGAAACACTTCGGACGTTTCGACCACATTGTGGTCATTATCAACGCAAACTCTTTTTGGCTGCGCCAAGAAATCCAATACCCCCTAAAATTATTGTCTTTTTTTTTTGGGGGGGGGGGGAAGTATGTTTTCAGTCAATTACTCCTGAATATGGATTAAAGTATTCTATGTGACCTAATAAACCAAATCGACCGTCACTGTATGGTCCGTTTCGAGTCGATACTTCCTCAACATCTACCAATTTTTTTACTCTTTTTTTATCTACTTTTGTGTAAGCCGCACAGTCACTCAGTTTCGACCCTAATTTCCAGTAGATTTCTAGGCAGATATCAAAATGAATCAACTGTCATGTTGTTTACTAGCTCGCAGACGAAAATAGCACCTGCCTCAATATAACCCCTTTAACGAGACTACTATCTTCATTCCTCTTCTTACTTGAGAAAGGCTCAGACATGGACGGGTTTTCCCGTCAAAAATGGTCTAAATATAGTGGTCTGAGAAACCGTCTTATGGCGTTCCTATTGCCCAGATCTTCTTAGCGACTGGAACAGACTATTCTATATCGTCTACGTTTCCCAGAAATTGACCAATCTTCTTCGTCAAACGTAGTCTGATTATGGTGATCTGTTGACACTGATTGAATATTGACTATGAGAAACCAGTTTATGTCGTCGAGATACCCCAGAAATCGACTGTTTCTTGAAGAAAAAATGGGTTCAATTATTGAGAAAATATGACCGATGACTGAGGATACACCATTTTAAGGTACTTAAATCATCTACAAATCAAATAATTTTTTCGGTCAAAATTTCGTCAAAGGTGGTCTACGAGTAATCGAAATATGGTAAGATAATGGACCATTTTATGACGTCCCCATCACGTGGGGATTGACCAGTTTCACCAATCAAAATTTCGTTGAAGGTGGTCTATGGTACATATGTGACGACTTCTGAGAGAACCGGGCTTAGGGTGAAAAAGTTGATTCGGAAAAACAACCCAAAAAATCGATAATACTTTCTTCAAAGTTTTGACTTCAAACGTTTAGATATCTCGATGAGTTTTCGAGTTGGAAGGTTGCGGTTGGTCTCATTGTCCCCTACAAGATTTTACCAAAAAACCGCTTCTCATAAATTTCACCCTAAGCCCGGTTTCCTCAGAAGTCGTCACATATGGCCGGAAGTAAATTGACCGTAACATTTGGTCCAACAGTGGTCACGAACCCCGGTCTATTTTTGGTCAATATTCGCTCAAAATCGATTGAAATGTTTGGTCAATGTAGTTTATCGGGATACGCTTATATTGGGCTTGAATTAGATCTATACTTGGTGCCTAATAAACACGAAGGCAAACGAGCAGAACGGAAGAGCCTCGGAGTCACTCAGCCTGATGTACAGTATACTAGACTTATACTAAGGTAAAGTAGGGCTCTATTATAGTGCCTTAGGTAAAGATAGAAGCAAACGAACGGAAAAGTGAGCCCACGTGACGTGAGCCACCCAACCTGATATACAGTATACTAAATAGGTGCGGTGTCTTAAACTAATTAAATTTTGTACGATCAGTATTTCATGAAATGGATAACGATGAGCTCGTCAAGTTGTTAATCTCACGTACAATTACTGCACTAAGAGCGGCATACAATACATGATCTTGATTTTTTGCTCGTGGAAATTCTTTATCCTCGTGTATTTTTTATTTATTTATTTTTTTCCGAAGGATACAAGTTTTAGATTCTTTTATAAAATGCGCGTGGATAATTTTTCTTGCTTTCTTTCGTAAAGAGAACAATCAATCTATCTTCGCCGATATTTTTTCTTTATCTTTGAAATTTTCTGATCAATTACAGCACGTGCTCATCGTGCGACTTCGCACGCGTGGCTATCGAAGCGTGGGCGAAAGTAACGCGTCACTTTGTATACCACGTACAACAAAATATTTTGATACTCCGAGTAAACTGAAGGGTGAACGTCGCTCATGAGTTTTATACGAGACGAATGTTGACGGAAGAGGAAGAAAAGAGAAAAAAATGATCCGAATTGATGGAAATTCACGTCTAAAAAAGGAGTGTTTTCTTCACAAATTCCTTTCCAATTTTATCATGAACTTCTTGTATAGTCATTGTATATTAAAGTATTACATCGTTATTTTTACTTACGTAAATGGCAAATAATGTAAAGAGAGATTTATCCACGATTACTGTGAGTATAGAGTGTGAGTGCTCAAATTTAAGGAGTCACACTTTGAATGTTCTTCCGTCGAATTCTTTGGTAAGAAAGATGAAATATTTACACCGGACACGATAGAAAAGTTTGTGAGTAATTTCGATTATGCGTAAATGGTGTTGTTGCTCAATACGCGTATGATTTGCTGAACTTGCTTACTGCATAATAATTTTTTCTCGTACATGAGAATTTTCATAAGATGCACAAGTGGATTTCAAGTACCATTCTACGTGATAATTTTGACTTCAAAAGACTTGGGCGACGGGGTTAAATGAAGTAAGTCAGTAATCCTTCGTTGAGATCCTTTCATATTATCAAAAGTTGAACGGCAAAAATCAATTACTTTAAACTTTGTCTTCGAATGTGCGCGCAATAATCAAGTTAATACCGACCTACGAGTACGTGCTTTATCTTGAAAAATAGTGAATCAATAGGAAGTTAATCTCCGTTGAACTACCGTGTGCCAAACATAAAATAATTTAAATGATGAGTGACCATAGTTACAAAAAAGTTATCACCAAAACGTGACTGCAATGAAAACATACTTTTTTTTTCTTTCTCTCTCGACCAAAACTAAGCCATGTTAACTGATGGTATATGATACATGAGGAGGCTCTGTGTTTCCAGTAGTGCTTTTTATACGGTTCACTACAACTAGGCAATTTATAGCTAACCTACCATTTTTTTCATCAATTATATTTCAATCGCATTTTTAGGAGTTATTGAAAACCGAATACTTATCCTTCAATTAGGTAATCAAGTTAATTTATGATTATGGTTGTCATCGTAATCATCCGGATCAAGTATCTTTCTCAAGTGCTTTTGATCTTCCTTGTAAGCTCTCTAGCCCGGAAATAATTGCTGGCCGAAGTTTGTTTGTGGATTATGCATGGAACAGTTCCTTGATAAACATACTAAAAGTCTACAGCCATTTAAGGGCAACTCATCCAAATCGACGATCAGGCAAACTATCTTTCAAACGATTGGTGCGAGTGTGTGAATCGTGATAACACACTACCACCACTACTTTATTGATAAAATAACAGTGAAAAATTCAGATCCAATAAATTGGAGCTTTGTTTCACGTATGATGAACACTCTTTTCTGAATTGTGTTGAAATTCACGTTGGATACACGTCAATATTTTGAGGTACATCCAAACCACGACTCAAAACGCCAATATTGGAAAACGGTGTTACTATTGTATGCGATCTACCATCCCTGCTGTTTGCAAGCATGTTAGCGTTACCCAGGAGACACCACAAGGAGGTCTACCTGCCAGTCTCCCATCCACGCTGCGAAGGGCTTTGTTCAGAATCTCAAACGTGTCAGTAATGCTACTAAGATATGGTACACAGACCGTACTGGCTTAGCGGCCATGTGCTTGCCCAGAGTGTCCAATTGCTCCTGGAGAGGGTGAAAGCGGAATAGAGTATGTTGCTGTGAAGATGGCCGGTATGGTTGTCTACAGTTGCTACTTCTCGCCAAATCACCCCTTTACGGAGTTTGAGGACTTTCTAAGCAAGCTGGAAGAAAGCTTGTCCAGGCGGCGTGGTGAGAAGTTCATTGTGGCAGGCGATTTCAATGCCTGGTCAGAGGAATGGCGTTCAGGCGGAACTGACATCCGTGGGTATGCCTTGGGCGAGTGGATTGCCTACAATCGACTGGAAACGGTCAACGTGCGCAACACTCCTACTCGAGTGCATCAAGGATACGGGGTCCATCATTGATGTCACCTTTGCGTCAGAGAGCCTAGTCCGAAGAATGAAGACTGGACGGTTCTGGATGAGGTGCGTTCTGGGAGCGACCATCGGTTTATCAACTTTTTCATCCACCGGGAAGTTGAGGTCGCTGCTCCACAAAAGCTGGTAAGAAAATGGGCAGTTAGGAGGCTGAATAACGACCGTTTGAAGGCTAGCTACCCTGCTCTCACATGGAACCAAGGAGATAAGCGAGTAGAGAACGCGGAAGTGGCAGCAGAGAAAATGATTAAAACTGTCACCAAAGCAAGCGATACAGCCATGCCCAGGCAAGGTCCACCAAAGAAGAGGAGAGCCGTTTACTGGTGGACCAACCAGATTGCCGAGCTAAGAAAAGAGTGCAACCGTCAGCGCCGGATATACCAGCGTAGTAGAAGCCGCGAAGGGGCGCGGGCAGTTGCACCTAAATACTGTCTGGTATTCAGAGCGAAAAAGACGACGACGACCAACCGTGAGACTATACGGGTTAAGCAGGAGGCCAGGCGCTCCTTGCTTGAGAAATGGAAAGTAAGAATTTCTCAAAGTGAGTTGGGCAAGTGGACAACCCGTGTGTTATTGCGCAACCTTGATGAGCGGATGAACCGACACCATAGCCAACTAAACTTTCACCTGACACAGGTGTTAAGCGGCCATGCCTGCTTCAACTAATAGACCGATTTCCTGTGATGTCAGAAATCATGCCTTACTGCTGCATCTGCGGTCTGAGTGAACATCAAGAGCTGATATGCTCCCATAAGAGTAACACAGAGAGCAAAGATGATTATCTTACCAATCGAGAATAGTGCAATTCTTAAGGAATTGGAGTTTATATTCGTAATCTACAATGCTTTAGCCTTTAATACTAAATTTCTACAACGTAAGAAATTTCTCATTCTTATTTGGTAATGTAATGATCTTTGCTCCCTATGTTATTCTTACAAGAGCAAATATTTGTTTGTTCACGCGGCTCGGAGCCAGGGGAAATGGGAACTGCAGCAACAGTGTGCAGCAGTGTTATGTGACGTCACCGGGGAATCGGTCTATACCTTTGCGAGAAGATAAAGAAAGTTGAGCAGGCAACGTGTTCGCACTACGATCAATGGCGGGATGATGGACCAGAGCACACCTTATTTGAGTGCGAGGCGTGGAGGCGTGAGTGGGACAAGCTTAGTCGGTCTCTTCAAGATATCGAGGTTGATGAAGCGCTTGACCCGAGTAGCCTGGTATCCACCATGCTAGGTTCCAAAGAAGCAGGGAACCAGGTGTCTGCCTTTGCAGCCACCGTCATGAAGAAGAAGATGGAATGGGAATGGAATAGGCAAATGCAGAATCACGCTATGGCCTACTCGACACCTGTGTACCATCAACAACCAGATCTGCAGGAGGACGAGGACGTTGATCATCCTTGAAAATAGAAGAAGATGAAGAAACTTCAACAGCAATTTACTATATCTTAAGGTGATGTTGTTGGTGTGTTTTTTGTTTTCTGCATGCCAGAGGGGCACTGCAGCTTGGCGGTTGCCAAGCAGAAGAGGGGGTGCGCCGAGAAGATTTTTCCAACACTGACATTATACCCAAAAAGGTCGATTTCGGTGCTGGAAGAAACAATATCAAATGCATAAGCAATGCTACTAAGATGTCCTTCTGAGGTCGTCTAAGAATGTAATAAATAAGGGTGGTACCACTTGCAACCGAGATCAAGATGGCTCTGAAGTTGGTACAGTGGAACTCCTGTCTTTTTCATCAATATGGAAATCTTTACGTCTAGCCAGGACCGCTCAATTGCCGGGGTATGAGCCCCTGTCGTTGGATCAATGAAATTCTCTTGATGGTTAACAGTCTCGTGGCGGAAGCTTTCAGCAGTCAAAGATGAATATGCTCGCCATTTGTTGGAGTGTATCACGAAGCCATTCCGCACTCTCCCTTTACGCGAGGAATAAAGGTAGCTTTGTGACGAAGCTGCCTTCAACAACGAAATAGCGACAATCATAGCCGCAGTATGGCCCGTCAACTCTTGCGCCGTGATTCCGTGTATTGAGAGTATCAGCTTCCGCATCGTTGGACGACATGTCTCAAACCAAGATGACACTGTAGTTGTAGCTCTCCCTGTTAAGGGTGTGCTTTACTCGTTAGCGAACTCCAAATTCGTGTAGAATAGGTTGCCTATCAATTCCCTAATACCCTACAACGTTCAACCTACCACCGGTCACTACGCGACTCTTGTCGGGTGTGTGTTGGTATACGTGCGTAGTCCCTGTCAGGAATGACTTTCAAAACTTAATACTCAAAGCTCGAATTACCTATTAACATTCATCATTTTGTAGAATGTTGTTCATGAAGGCTTAATTAGGAGCGCTATAGAAGCAGAATTTGGAAATTTGGCTGTGAAAATTTATAACATTGGGAAAAAAGCCAAATTTCGCCAACTTCAACAGCTTATAAAAAAAAAATGCGGAAGAAAATATCCAAATTCTGTTTCTATAGCGCTTTTAATCAAACCTTTCCAAAGAACATTCCAAACCATCAGAAAAATTAGTTCAAAATTGAAGTTGTGCGTAAAGCACACCCTTAATTGAGCAGTTTTCTTAACTGACATCTCGATTACAAACATATGTAGGCACTCCATAATTTGACATAGACTAAACTTGCTATTCATACGCTCGTTCAAATCCGTCTCTCAGAAGACAGACAACTTACGCACTGTGCGCGTAGTTTGACAGCCTTTTTTGGAGCAGCGGGGCGAGCGTTGGTATCCATTCACCAGCACGGGGGTTTCACCTTTTCTGATCCATCTTTTTGCCACATTTTTGGCAAGGATCATGATCCTCGGGTTGGCCGAGTAGCGCGTTATGTTGTAGAAAATTCACACAAACTATTTTGGAACTTAGGACGGTTGTATAGAACTCTTTCAGCAACATTATTTTTACGTTCTCAATGATCAAAGAACACTAATGATTTTTTCGCATCAATGATATTTGGCGTCTGATAGTTGTGATTGCTTCTCTGTTCAAATTTTTCCACATTCGTTTTATTGTGAATAACCTTCGAAATATTTATGTACATTTCTAATCAAACCTGTGATACTCGTTCATATCAGGTTTGACCAAACTAGATCCATAAATTGGCGCCTATCACAAACTCAGTTGAACTACACGCAGCTTTAGGTACCAATTCTTTTTCGAAAAATGTTCTCAAGGAACGCCTCTTGTTACAATTTTTTTTCTTTATAAGTTAATGATGCTTGACTAAATAATGTAATTGACAAAAGGGCACACGTTCCATAAGAATTACATATTGATCGTGTGCCTTTTTGACAGTTAACTCTCCATTCTACCGATACATATCTCTGAGTATTGGTATCTGACTAAGGTTCTCATGAAATCGCCCAGTACTCTGTAAGACATAATGACTAATAGACGAGCGTTTTCCATTCCATACAACTTTTCCTCTAAAATGGAGAAACTATCAAGTACACTTGGAGCCAAACATCCGCGATGAAGATGAGCTTGAATTCGCAGCGGCACTTAGTATTCAACAGCTTGACGG
Source organism: Aspidiotus destructor (assembly GCA_035079395.1). Lineage (NCBI taxonomy): Eukaryota > Metazoa > Arthropoda > Insecta > Hemiptera > Diaspididae > Aspidiotus > Aspidiotus destructor. The sequence continues at coordinate 39,264,566 of JAVHKZ010000018.1, read as the reverse complement.
TTGATTTAATTTTACCTCTTTCCCGTCATAACGAAGAAAACTGAGCGGAGTCGAACAATACATACGAATATAATATTTTATGTGCCAAATCTCTTTGTTTCAAGAATTCCTCAAACAAAATGGAATGCTTGAAATAAACCCTATGAAAAAATTACTTCGAGTTTAATTTCACGGAATAACTGTTTCATAAAATATAAGATGAATGAATACGGTTCAAAGTTTTCTACGTCATCCATAATAATTTGAAATAAAAATTACTGAGACGCTAATATTGATAATATGAAGTATAACACATTGATACAACGCGAATTGATCTGTCGAAAGAGATAAAGAAATTATTATACGTGAATAAAATATTCAAGTCTATGAGTTAAAAACCAATTACAACCGCCTGTGGAAATACGCGCAATTTTTTTGTGTGTATCCCCTTCTCATTCTTACACGCGGCAACCTAATATACACGCTTCTTCGATTCCTTCTTCGTTCACATAATACACGAACGAGAGAACAAAAGAAAAAAACCCTCAAAATGAAAGCACGCAAAAAATTTTTAATATATATTTTGAAAAGCTGAATAACCGTACATAATTATATTTCCCTGTGGTATAATTCGAAAATGCTATGCTTTCTGTGTTTCACATATCTGTATTATTTTCTCAAGTAATAATCAATTTTTCTCATTTATCCGTTTACAGGCGGTCCGATTGTTCGGCCTCAGTCCTGAGAAACTTGTTTTATTGGACGAAAAAAAGAGTATATCCAAATTCCAAAACTCCACCGATTTGCAGCAAGTAAGAATGAAAATTTTTTTGGTATTATTGTTTGCAATTTTTAGTGTTATACGTATCTGAGATCCAGAAACGACCATGCAGAAACTCGTGTTTCAAAATCCAAAAATTTCGACAAAAAAATAATCGTTAAATTGAAAAACATGACGAAATTCCAATAGAATAGCTCAGATCTAAAAGTGTTTATTATATCCTGCCGATGAGGATGAGGAAAATACGAGATTACCGGCTCCCAATACACATTCTTAAGGGTGTGCTTTACACGTGAAAACGTGTGCGTAAAGCATGGTCCCAAAAATTAATTCTCACGACTTCAATTTTGAACTAATTTTTCTGATGTTTTGGAATGTTCTTCAGAAAGGTTTGATTAAAAGCGCTATAGAAACAGAATTTGGATTTTTTCTTCCGCATTTTTTTTATAAGCTGTTGAAGTTGAGAAAATTTGTTTTTTTTTTTCCAATGCCATAAAATCTTTTCAGAGCCAAATTTCCAAATTCTGCTTCTATAGCGCTCCTAATTAAGCCTTCATGAACAACATTCTACGAAATGATGAATGTTAATCGGGAATTCGAGCTCTGAGAATGAATTTTTGAAAGTCATTCCAGACAGGAACTACGCACGTATACCAACACACGCCCGACAAGCGTCGCGTAGTGACCGGTTGTAGATTGAATGTTGTAGGGTATTAAGGAATTGATAGGCAACCTATTCTACACGAATTTGGAGTTCGCCAACGAGTAAAGCACACCCTTAAGGACTCGAAAAACCTTCGAGGTGTGTGGATCTCTACGCCACGTGTTTGTAATTATCTTCAAGAGAGTCAGGGCTCTTTTCAGAGGAGTGATTGCGCAGAGAACCCATATTGGGGGGGGGGGGATTTTTCGATTCCAACTTTGATGATTGTTGAAAAAATTCACGGGTCCTTTAAAGAAGTTGAACGAGGAAAGTCAGGAAATTTGTTTCATGGGGTATCTTAGAAGAACATTCTGAATCTGATGGTGTTTGAAGCGTTTCATATCTGAATCATTGAAAGATTGATGTATGCAGCATTGCATATTCAGTTAATTGAAGGGGCTAAATCGATCTCCGAGCTATTTATGATTACAGAAGCACTTGGAAAATCAACTGGGGACCTGTTTTCTTTATCGTTCAAAGATCGGTGTAGCCCCTTCAGTTGACTAGATATGCAATGCTTCATACACCAATTCACTCAACCCCTTCAATGAGCCAGATATGCAACCCTTCAAAACCCATAAAACTCGGAACCCTCTTCTGAGGTACCTTGTAAAACAGATTCCCTGTCTCCCCTCGTTCAACTCCAATAAAGAACCCGTCAATCTCCGAGCTTTACCGGTCAGCCTAACGACAAATTGAGGACGTTTTTCTGGGCACTCCCCCCCCCCCTCCTCCTCCCCAATGATATAGATTCCCTGTTGAAATTCTGTCAAGCCTTCCTCCTGATGACTATGATATGTATACCTCGATTGCCGATTTTTTCATCTTCCTCGTCTTGTACGCAGCCTAAAAGTTGAAATTCTTTTCCCTCCTCCTCCTCCTCCTCCTCATGTACATGTACGCAGTACAGCTGATTGAAAGGTAGAAATTTTCAAAAATCCTTTGTCAGTGGTTAAAATTTTTTTCAAAATCATTTGAACTTTCTTTCTTTGCATAATACGTACATAAGACGAGGCAAAATGATATCCCCAGTTTTCTATCAGCTCTTACGGATGAGTGGTAGTATGATTCGGCCTCACCCGGTATAGTTCGGAGGTCAAAACTTTTTCCAGTCTTCTTCCTGATATCTATAGCTCAATTATTGGAATTTCTCCTACTTAGGTATCCAGTTTAAAAGTCAAAATTTTTCAAAATTCCTTTCCCGCACACGGCAGTAATTAGGTTGATATTTTTTCAAGGATAGGAAAAATTCCCGCTATCTTGTAGTACGTAAACCGAACCCAACCTTATTTAATTAGGAATTTCAAAAAGTTTTGAGCTCGGAATCCTTATAAACGTGGGACTTGGAAAATTTCCAGCCAGTGGTAACTACCTATCTTTTCTCTGTAGCTATAAGTATAACTAGTCTTGACTTTTAGACCATGAACTGGCTTACTTAAAATTTTGCACACTCTGATGACGTCATAACGTAAGCGTTCTGATCTTGACCTACTTTAGGGCTTTACATGAGCACTGACTTCAAAATTCTGCTTCATGGGTCGTAGTTATTTAAGAGGTCTATGTCATCAACCCTTATCTCGATACTTGGTCTGTAGGCTGGCTAAATCGTTTGTACTAGATTGTACCATCGAGTTGAGTCAGCCCGTTTGCAGGGTCTTATATGTCTACAGAACCCCCCAACGGTTTGTGGGGAAGGAGACCAGCACAAAGGAAAAACTCGATAGCAGAATTCAGCACAAACGAATTAACCCTCCCCACCCAAGCGACCGAGGACAATCTCATATACGTACAACAAACCCCAATTTGCCGCCGACGATTCACTGGCGGTCAGGGTCCCATTAATTGCCGCAGAGTCAACTCGCCGCAAACACCATTCATCGCGAAGAATTGTGATGGATAGATGAAAAATTGAAGGTATACAGCGCAGCAGTAATATCATTAATATCCACAAAAGAAATTTTTCCAAGATTTTCCTGTGTACCACAGTTATCCTGCATGGCATTGGATTGAAAAGAAAAGAAAGTATTTTACGCTTATTTTTTTCAAATGTAACAATGGCGTCGCAAACTGTACCAATTTCTACCTCACAAATCTTGAAGTTCGCTGGCCCAAATTGGTTCATGAAATAACTTTGTATCGTATAATAAACCGCGAAGCTATACTGCTCAGGTTACTCGTGTTTATGAGAATTAATGGCCTCGTAAAGTAATTAACCATCAGCACATGTTCTTATACACTCATTCCACACCTACCTGGTTTATTTATGTGACTTGACTTCATCACCTTCTGTAAAAGACCGGGCGCTTGTTTATGTTACTCAAATGTCTCGAATGTACGTATGAACATTACATCAGGATACAGTATACCCAAACTTTAATACAAAGAAGGTTTGAATCTCACTAATGCTTAATGAGAACGAGATCCCAAGGTACGTTGAAATAGCGCTTTTTCAACTTCTATAAAATCAATACCGTATGAATCACCCATGTCCCATTCCCTTTGGGATTGTACCGCACGGTACAATACCGTTACTTTGGCTACTGTGAGAATAAAATACTGTGTACGCTCAACTATACGTATTGTCATGAATGAAAGGAAAATTACTATTTCTAAACAAACTAAGTTGCGATTTTAACAGAATTATACCAAGTAAATCCATAAAGAATCGTGAACCCGGAAGTATTATGAACTTGCGGCGATTTTCGTTGTTTAATATTTTATCCGCTGTGATATTATTGAAAGAAACGAAAACTTCTGCGAGGAAGAGAGCAGAGTAGTTACATATTTTAGAGAAATTTCTATGTAATCTCAGAAAATCGTTTTACGCGGTCTTCAATTACATCTACTCTGTGTAGGATATAACAGCTGAAGAAGGTGGGCATCAGAAAACACGTAATAACTTTGGTACGTGAGTGTTTTCTACGCACCTTCATCATGAACTGTCTATACCTACCTACATATAAGGATTCCGTCTTATTTATGGATATAACATTGGCCGATGGGGGGGGGGGGAGACTCAGGGACCTTTTCTGAAAACCTAAAAAATGAGAGGAAGAAACGTACATTCGGAAAAAAGCAACAAAGCTTTTTTTTTCTTTTTGCTTGTCAATTATCAAAAAATTCGTTAATTTCCCTTACCGAAATCATTATCTAAATCCGCGATCAGCAGCTATTCTAAGCAGAAACGTCTGCTGGTGCAATAAATCGCCCAGTCACTTTTGGGGTGCCGCAAGGATCGGTCCTCGGGCCGCTCTTGTGGTGCGTTGTATTTGAAGGGATTCGCCCGAAACAAGTAGGGTAAACAAGGCCCTGGAGGCAGTGACGTATTGGATTGAGTCGGCCAAACCAGAATTCTCGGTAGGAGAGATGAAGGCATTATCATTTACGACCTATTGAGAGTTCAATGACTTACTCATGGTATGCATTGCCGAAACAAATAGGGTAAACCAGACCCTGGAGGCAGTGACGCATTGGATCGAATCGGCCGGACTAGAATTCACACTAGGAGAGATGGAGGCCTTATTATTCACGACCTGTTGAAAGTTTGCAAATTCAGGGCCAGAAATCACTGTCGAGAAAGTGATCTGGGCATCTGGTTCAATTGAAAGCTGAGCTTCAGGCACCATTTCCTGATGACGACAAAAAAATTTTATTCTGGTGAGGTCGATACCAGGGTTGGAAGAAACAAAATTAGTGCATCGTACAAGATGGGTGGCTGAACTTATTGATGGAATAAATTCGCACCTCAAAAAAGAACTGAATTCAAAAAAAGTAGAAAATCGTTTTCAAAACAACTCCCAGCTATGCCAAAAATTAAGGACCATATTTTGATGTAAACATTGTGTCATCAATCTTTCAAAGCAGTGCTTGTTCATCTCCCCCTCAAGAGAGTGAATGGGTTTCGGCGTATCCCTCGTTGACGCTAGGCAAAGGTCTCCCAATAGCCTGAGGTGGAGAGCTGGTCATACCCCACCTCTATTGCCCATTCTGAATTTGATATAGGATAGCATATGTGGACGACAGCCTATGGCGTCATCAGAGTAGTTCATGTGTAAGTCAAGGTCAATCCATGTCATGGACGCGACATCAAGTCAAGATCATTAAGCGGATAGATACAGCTGTGGCATATTTACGGGGGGGGGGGGATCAAACCCTCCAGAGGACCTCCAAAAGTCTAAAAAGTCATTAATTTTTCAACCAAACGATAAGATTTTTTTTTTCTTTTGCTCAATTGAAATTTGTGTTCTCGAAAATTTACGACCCCCCCAGAGAGAGTTTCTAAATACGCCACTGAGATACAGATACCCAACTCTTTCTCTCAATGTATAAGAAGACCATCTAGACTCAGATTTTGACACCCTGAACATTAATTTTGACACGAGCTCGGACCAACAATTGATGTGTAACTGCATTGTCAAATTTGTATATGCTCTCGATCTCATAAATGTGTTGTATTTTATTTTAGTGGCGAAGTGGCGGAGGTAGATCACACGACCGTTTGTTACTGGAGTTCCGATCCACCCGATGGTCACTCATCGTACCGACGATACAGGCTATGAGAGAAATCAGTGTCGCATTATGGCAAATTTTACAGGAAACTGATACGAATTTTTTAGATCAGTATGTTACAGTGAAAAACCACATTACTTCTGGTGAGTGTTTGCTTTAAATTTTTTCAAGATAAACTCCATCTCTTCGCAAATTAGACAGTAGTCGGAAGAGGCGTCGATTAATTATAAGAATTGAAAAAAAAAATTTACAGGCTCTTGCTCAGGGATCAAGAGTTGCGGGAGACCCGCGGCTGATGATGGAAAGCTGAGTGTATAGAAGAGCCCGAAATTCTCTAAGTCTCGATACTAGCCCACATAGGGGTATAAGATGGGTATAGAAGCGCCCTCAGAATCCCACAGATCACTAAACAACAGCCAAAATTTTTCATAAGTTTCAGGGGTACACACCCCTGAACAAATAGAGGAACGAAAAATTTTTCCAAATCCTATAGAAGAGTTCGGAATTTTTCCAAGTCATTATACTAGCCAATGAAGGGGTATAGAATAACCTGGAATTCTCCAAGTCCCTGTACTAGCTCATATAGGAGTATAAAATGGGAATTGAAGGGGCCGAAATTTTTCCAAGTACCTATACTAGCCGAAAGAAGGTGACGAATTATTCTAAGTCCCAGCGTTACACCCGCCAGCGTTAAGTCCCAAAAAGTCAAAAAGGTCTTGTATGATACTCAAATGAGTAACGAAAGCTTTCTATCTTTGCCCGATGATGGTTGTTAAACCGAAAGATCTCGCATCTTCTTGTTCATATCTGCGGTCTTTGTAATTTTTCTTTCGTTACTCATTTGAGTATCATACAATATGTCGAGCCGTAACGTTTCGGACCGTATTAATTCAGTCAAAAAGGTCTTTAATTTTTCGGAATTCTACAGATGACTAAAGAACAGCCAAATTTTTCAAAGTCCTATAGAAGAGCTCGAAATTTTTCTAAGTCATTATACTAGCCAATAAAGGGGTATAGAAGAACCCGGAACTCACCTAGTCCCTATCCATACAAGGGTATAAGATGGGTTTAGAAAAGCCCGAAATTTTTCCAAGTCCTTATACTAGCTCATATAGGAGTATAAGATGGGAATAGAAGAGCCCGAATAGAAGGCGACGAAATATTCCAAGTCCCAGCGTTACGCGGACAGAATTTCTCTGATGGCCCCCAGTAACTAAACGGATGGCGGGTCTCCTGCCAAAATACTTCGAAAGCTAAATCCTCTTTATCTATATCTTGCTTGACTAAAATGAAAAAGGATGACAAGGTGAATTGAAGAGTCTGATTCTTAAAAAACTTACTTTTTCTCAGTGTTACTCGAACTCAGCACCCTGAAATTATTTCGGGAATTCTTATCTCATCTCAACCCTGCGAATATCATCGAACAGATATTCTTAAAATTTCGTACTTGCATATCGTCCTACATCTCCGGTCTCTTCGACCAAAATATCTCTCTGTGTTGAACAATATAAACAAGACATTCGGGTAATTGTTAGGGTTTTTTGCGATTCACAATTTCAATTTTGGTCGACTCCTCTCTTTTGTCGATTTTCTGCCAGTTCACTGTAAGGTAATTGTCTTAATTTTGAAGAAATAGCAATAAAATTTCTTGTCCGAACGCGCAGGAATACAAATATCAACTCCATTATTTTTGGGTTTTGTAAAAGAAGTATTCCTCATCATTTTACGTATGATAGATCGGTACGAACTGAAAAGAAAATATTTCATTTTCTTTTTCTTTCTCGCTCTTTCTTTTATTTCTTCCCAAAACGATGGGGTGGCTTCGAACAATTGAATTGATATTTGAATGAGAGAATTTTCGCGACATATTCAATGAGTTACGACGAAATACATCGAGTATTTTACATGCTTCATCAAATGACAAAGGGAATTTTACTATTTGTTTGTATGTATATTGCGCGAGACGTGAATAACCTACCTTCACCATTAAATTGTACTCTCGCTATGAACAAAGGTTGACTCGCGTGTGACGTATGTAGTCATAGATTCACTCGGTCGAAATGCTCATTAACGAACGAAGCCGTCATTCATCTCTCTCTCAACTTTTTATCGAAAGTACGATGAATTCGTAAAAAAATCGTACGTCTATGGAAGGTATCTTCTTGTCTGACGTGTGAGTGCGTGAAGAAGTTCAGTCATTACTCGTTTTTTCTTTCTTTTTTGGGCGAAAATTGAAGATACTTTTTTCTCCAAGAATTCAGTAGTTCTGTGTTTTGTACATGGTCACTTTGATTTCATTGGTGTATTGGTCGAGTTTTCACAACTTTTTTCCTTAGGATACACTTACTTGTGCATCTAACCTGTGTCCAAATTTCAAAAACATTCCTTCAAAGACACCGTATCTGTAGAAAATTGTTCAACTCTTCCAAATATACTCAGACCCATTGTTCGTCAATTTACTTATACCTACGCTGTTTAGGTTTGTTTTAAAAGAGGAGGAAGGAAGTCAGTGAAATGTTGAAGTTTTTTTTTGGCGACTAAATGTGAACATCACCGTACAGTAGAGTCGATAAAGACTCTGAAAAGTCGAAGTGCACATTTTTTTGAGGGTGGGAAAAGAAGATTCGCGGAAATGTGTCAGGTTTGATGGTGTCTAAAATAATGTACGGTACGTCGAGACCCCTAACTGCATAACTCGCGGATCTGTGGTACATTCTTGCTCCATAAAATCAATTCTTCTTGTAAAAAATTCGGTCGGGCTTCTTGCAAATTCTTTTCTATCTTCCTTAACTGAAATTCCCTCCCATCACTTTGTCTTCTTCTTGTCCTAGATCTCGAATATCCATGGTCAATCTTTAGCAAATATTTTGAATTTTCACAGCCTTTGCTGCATTTTCTTTCTCTTCTTTTTTTATCGTCTGAGGATACTTGTGATCAAGCTTCGAAAATTTCTTCAAGTTCCGAAAATAAGGTCACAGCCCTCACTCCCTCGAAACCAGTGCTGCCAGATGATACTATCAAAAATCCGTATCCGCCATTTTTTCTAAAAACTAAGAACAAATTTTTACAGCCTTTCACTTATTTATCAATAACGATCAGGGAAAGGTATCTCTCATATTAGTAACTGAGGTCAGAGCCGGATTTAGGTCTGCTGCTGCCCTGTACAAAATTCTTCTTGCCGCCCCTCAAACAAAAATTTTTAGCGGGGAACCCGCTATCCCTTTTGTTGGGGTTACTTCCCGGAATTTTTTGCGAGCGCGAGCGCGTCCGCGTCACGAAAAATTTGATGACGTCACGGAAAGATTGATGACGTCACGGAGAGGTCGTTGACGTTATGGATAGGTTGATGACGTCATGAGAGGGACTTAGAGAAATTTTGATACCCTAGCCCTATTGTCCGCGAGCGGGGTTGATGACGTCACGGAGGGGGACTTAGAAAAATTCCAACCCTTAGGCATATGATAGGAAGTGGACTTAGAAGAATTCCTACCTCCGAGCCATACATGATAGAAGAGGGACTTTTGTTGGGGGTACTCCCAGGAATTTTTTTCCGAGCCCGAGCGCGTCCGCGAAGGTTGATGACGTCACAGAGAAGTTAGGTAAGGTTAGGTTAGGTTAGGGGACTTGGAAAAATTCTTACCTCTGAGCTATATAATATGATAGAAGGGGGATTTGGAAGAATTTTGAATCTTGAGGTTAGGTTAGGGGACTGGTCTAATGGACTCAGGACAGCGGGTTCCCCGCTGCCATTGCATTCTGCAATGACATCTAATTTTTTTTTACCGTTTGAGGTGATAGGGCCGGGGGGGGGGAGTGGCAAAAACGTTCGGTATTTTCAAATAATTGGAATAATCGATGAAACCGGTACACCAGTTTTTTGAGCTTTGAAAAAACCGGTTGAACCGGATTTCAACGGGAGCATAAAAATTTTACATTTTTGCCACCAGGAGAGCTAAAAGCGTGTCTTCATAGTGGTTCTGGAGTGTAATGAACCGGCTTTGGACTTTTGGAGCGTAATAAACTCGTGTGTTGTGGACTTGTGGTCGTGCTCTCGACTCCTTCACTTCAAGCAACAAGATTACAAAAAAGAAAATTAGAGGCCATTGCAGGTTTGCAATGGCAGCGGGGAACCCACAACCTACCGCGCTCGCAATCACGTTGGCACGAAAACGCCCCCTCAGAAAAATAGTTGGCTGGACTCTTCTAAGTATACTGCATTGGAAATTGAAATTTCTCGAAGTCCCTAAAGTAGGTCAAGGTCAAGGTCATTGATGACGTCATAAAGCGCCATACATCACGTCACGTTACGCACTTCACAGAAACTCGCGGATGCGGACACGGACGCGGACGTTTTCTGAGAATGTAATCCCCCTGATAAAATGGATAGCGGGTTCCCGCTACAAGACAACAAAAGATTAAAATAAAACAAAAGAACGTTAAAAACAAACGCCCAAAGTCAAAACGCGCGAGTTGCAGGCTAGCAGCCTTGCAGCGACGCTTTGAGTCACTGATCGCCGCTCTCTATCAAATCAGCAAAATAGGTTCTTAGATATAGGAAAGCACCTATTTTGCTGATCGGTTCATCACGGACAAGGTCTGTTTTCCAGTAACGGCCGGGTCACACATTGTTGGGGCACCGGTTACCCGGTATTTCATCCAAATACTCGTTTAAATACTGTACTTGATGGTTCAGGCTAGGAAATTTACCGGTTATCCAGGTTTTTCAGCGAGCAAATAACTGGTTAGACCGGTAACATGACCGGAGCTGCCCAACATTGGGGGGGGGTGGCAAACACATTGAAAAATATGAATTTCTCACAGTGATGAACTTTTTTTCCCTTGACAATTGAAATTTTGTATTTTCAGGGCTCCTACCATTTTTTTTTTTTTTGGCAAGTCGATTTTCTTTACCACACCCTTTCTTTTCATTCTCAATAATGATCATGAAAGAACATATAAATAGCAAAAAAATCATGCATGCGTAGTTGGTACGCTATACCTTAAAAAAATAAATAATCATAGTCAATGGTCATGATGTCGACAAAAAAAAAAAAAGAAGGGAAATTTGCCGCCCCAAAAATCTGCCGCCCTGTGCAACTGCACACTCTGCACACCCGGTAAACCCTCCGCTGACTGAGATACTCTTCCCTTGATCGACTCATTATTACGAAAAATTGCAGTGTAAAATTATAACAATTGGAGAAAAGTATCTGTCACATGGGTCACTGAGGTACTTTTACCTTGAGTACTAAAAATCCATATTTTACGCAAAATCCGTGGACAAATTTTAATCTTTTCCGCACATCTGGTTCTGGTAGCACTGCTCGAAACCCAAATTCTTCGGAAAAACGAAGGATAACGAGTATTCTTTCTAGCTCCCAATGAACCACGTCGACTGTCGATTTGGGGTCGACAAATAATAATCAGTGCTGTCGACCGAAAATCGATCAATAATCGACCGAGAATTTATTTTTTTAAAAGTCCTGGTCGAAATCACGTCGATTATTGTTGAAACCGACCTCACTTCGACGTCGATATCCGGTCGATTTTCATTCGCCACGACGATTCCAGGTCGATTTCTAGTCGACATTCTCAAATTTTTTGTCGACCGAAAATCGACTGCTCTGTTGGGTCGATTTCGAGTCAATTTGTAGTTTTCTGGTTATTTACGCTGGTATACCTTACATCGACCTCAAATCGACGTTGATCTAGAGTCGACTTCGAGTCGACTCAATTTTAGTGAAAAGAAGTGGTAAATTTTGAGTCGACTTCTGGTCTATATGCGGTCGATTTTGGGTCAAAATTGGCGGAACTAAGTCGACTCAAAATCGACTTCGATTTCAAGTCGACGCATGGTTCAACGGGCTGGCCTCCGTAAAAGTAATTCCCTGTTGAAAAACTCGATGAACATGGTAAAACCGATCTCAAGTTAGAATGGAAAGGTTCTTCGCGAACCAGATTCAAAAAGTGTGATACAATATCGTCCGCCCAACTGTCAGTTGAACAATATTTTATGATTGAATTTTTTAATGAGTTTGAAGCGAGATTTTGCTTCTAATTACATCTACTGTATCCATAATTCCATTGACCACGTATGTGAATTCTATTTAAAGCTTCATTAATTTATTTATAGGTATCTCAAGAAGATCAATTGGAACGGTTTTCCAACCACAATACATTACCGAACTGGAGTCGCTACAGAAATTGTTACATTTTCCTGAAGAAGTAGCACTATCGCTTTCGGAAACAGAAAATTCGATATTTTATCAAATTCCACCCGTCGATTATCTGCACCAAGCTACTTTGGAATCTAGTGGAGCGTCATCGCCTAGACACAGTATTCATTCGTTAGCCAAGAGATTTAATGAGGTAAACTTCTTGAAAGATTTTTTGCTCATTTGACCACGATGAAATTATAGAAAGAAAGTTATTCTGTAAGAGTGCTGAGAAATTTTCCTCCAAATCTTCAAGTGTCGTTAGAGCTTTTAGTTGAAAAGTCTTTCTGACACAAACGTGGAATTGATAGAAACGTATTTTGAGTTACTAGAGAAAGGAAAAGAGTTTCATCTTCTCTTACTTCTGTTGCTGACAATTGCCAAGATCATCTTTAGAAATTTTTTCTGCGAAATTACAAATCTCAAATGATTGAATCAGACATCAGGATTCTCGTTTCCAACTTGTTGCGAAAATGAGAAATTGATATTTTGTTTGAGCATATACGTTTTATCGATTACAGGTCAGCTCATACATTACCCATTTGATAATAATACAAGCTACTCATGAAACTCGTAAAGCTTTGGTTTCTTGCATATTACGTGTGGCGATCATGTGTTGGAATATTGGTAACTTCAACGGATCCATGGAGATCTTAGCTGGCCTCACGTGAGTAAAACAGTGATCAACTTTGGTAGCTTTATTTAAGATATCAAGATAGGTCAGTAACCCTAGCTCCTTTTCGAATCGAATATGGTCTCAAGAATTTATGTCAATTTGTGCCCCATCTCTTTTCTCGGTACTTTTAATTCCTTTATTCAAGAATCAGTGTCTCCAAAAACATTAACCCAGAGGTGAAATTTGTGCAAAATTGTTTTACCAATTTCAGAATTAGTGACTCTCGCTTCTATCCTTTATAAAACCCATTGAAGTTAGGATACCAGCCTCTCTCTATTTGCGTTTTATTCTAGGAATAGAATTTGTAGCGTTAATATTTTCCTTCCCCTGTGCGTACGACCTTTTATCAGACCTCCTTTCATTGAAGGATTGCCCACCCAAAAGAAATTTCGAGGTGAAAAATTGTGTCTTATTAGACCAATAGGTGCCGTCAGTTTTGGAATTAATGCCTCCCCTCTATCCTTTATATTGTTTGTTGTATCCGTTTCTGAACGTATGAATGTCCACACCCACAAATTAGGCTTCATTCGGGCTGAAACTGAAATTGGGAGGGGCTGGTACTCTAAATGGATTCTATAGAATATAGAGGCGGTTCACCAATTCTGAAATCGGTGGCACAAATTGGTTCAATTTTTCGAGATTATCTTCATCGCTGAGTTGAATTAGAAAATCATAAAGTAAGGACGTTTATAAAAATGAACAATTTTCATGCAACTGAGAAAGATATAAATGCAGAATTTTATTATCACATCATCATCAATAGATTTATATTCTAAGTTGTAACTATTATTGTTATTAATCGCGATTTATTCGAATATTTTTTTTTCAATCATCGGCTTATTATTTGTAAGTTACGTACTTTACACGAAGTTGTGGTTCAGTTTTAAACCTTCCAAAAGAAACCAGTACCTAGTGCAGATTAAGAAAGAGGGGTTTCTTTCGGTCTCCAGCCATATCATAAATGTTGTAGGCCGGTGGAAACTACTACTTTCTGATTTGTCAAACGCGCCGGGATATATGCGACGGATGGAATTGAAACAACACTGCTAACTGAGACGTCAGAATTAAGTCACTTGACGGTATTGTAACATGCGTGCGTCAATATTCCTACTGTATTTTCATTCTATCTGTAGGCTACTCGTAGAATGATTAAAATTAAGTGTTAAGAATTTCAATTTGAAATCGGTTTGGAGAAGAATCAGGCGCGGACTGGTTTCCCAGGACACTGAGCACTGCTCGTTGGTCGGGTCTTGGGAGTCTTTGACGCTGGCACATTGCCTCCTCATCATTGGATCTCTCAAAATTTGAAGTTCTGGAAACAACTTTAGTGAATGATTTAAGAATATCGAACAAGTAATTTGTACGATATCGAGAAGAAGTACTCAAAAGGAAGTATAAAACGAGGAGGATCGAGGAGGGAGAGTTAATTGTCACCAAGGCTAACAAAGGCAACTTGTCAGTTACTTTCATTTCGTTCCTGGTGATGGTTGTTCAACTGAAAGCGCTAGTCGTTTAATTTCTTCTGCGGTGATTGTATATTTTACTCTCCCTTTTGAGTGTTTCTTCTTGATATTATGGATAACTGTAACTTAGAAGAACGCATTCGTTTAATTTGTACGACTTTTATTTGCATAACCGTGTGAAGAAAGCCGTAAACGTGCGTAAACTGAAAGATCAAATTCCAAGAACTGCTCTAGTCTCAGTGCGCGATTCAAAAAAATTCGTCTGGTTTTACTTAAAATTCTCTCCTGTTTCATACCGACTACCTTTTCTGTTCTTTCTTGCAACGTTCTTATGAATAAATCAGTACCTATATTGAATTTCAAGAAATTATATTGTAATTTAAAGGAATTAAGTTTTTCACCATTACGGAGCATGACTGGATATACAAACGAAACGTACTGAATAATGATGTTTAATTTTCTAAATCTCATCTTGTAGTCGAGGAAAAATAGCATTTTAAATTGAAGTAATTGGTGGCAAGCTGGAAACTTGTGTATATCACTTACATATGATTGTTATCACTGTCCTAAAACCCACCGTCGATCTGACTGGAGCGTCGCCCCCAATTGTGGTTTGAAGAGGGAGGGGGGCAGTTTTTAGCATATAACTCGTTAACTATTGATTTAATCGACATTTTACAAGAATAAAAAATTGAAGTTCATCTCATTTCCTATAAAAAAGACTCAGTTCACTTTCTACCCACGTCCCATACAGGTGCCACAAAATGACGTCGAAGTTTGCCCCCCCCCCCCCCGTTCGAATAAAATGTTGATACTAAAGATCCACGTCTTTTCTTGTACGGCGACGCGACAGAATTAATCTATTGAAAACGAGCTGCTAAATTATCGCCACCCTGCTGATGCTGTAAAATTCTTACGAGTATTACCTTGTTGTGAAAATGGCAATCAGCTGTGATCCTATTCGACTACTCTGAAATATTATACGAACAACTGGCATTTACTAACAGATGAAGCCCATCGCTCGTCAGGACGTTATCTTTCTTCTTTTGTGTATTTCGCGTTTCGCCTTTTCTAAAAATTTCTCTGTTTAAAATCATACCATGGCGTCTTCCAAAGATGGAAAATACAAGTGCATTTTATATAACGAGTTCGGATTTTCTTTAACTAAGTTGGGCTTCAAAGGTTTGAAGTTGCTAATTATTGTGAGTAATGCAAAAGCAGACGGCAAAAGCGAAATATGGAAAAATACGAATCTTGATGAAATGTTTTTGCACGAAAGATGCCGCAAGAGTTACATACGACCGACCAAGGTATTCACAAACGAAACTACGATTGAGCGCACTGGTGAAGGTCCAACTATTCCAAAAAAACAGAGCTTACGGTGTGCTGACTCCTCATTTGATTTCCTGCACAACTGTTACATATGCGGGCTCGAAGCAAACTGTGATAAGGAGAATAAGCAGCCAGTTCATCGACGAGTTAAGATTATGGTTGTCACTACATTAAAGGCGAAGGATTCTATTGTTGAGATGTTGGCAGTGTTTTCAAAAAGCTTAGGTATTTTCTCCACTTCATGGAGAAACATTTATGTCTTTGGGCATTTACAAACCAGCTAACGGGACCACGCGCTCTCCTCGTTCACCGCCGTTCAGGAAGCCTAATGTACTGTTAGGCTAAGTAGCTGAGGCGAGGAGGCTCGCTCACTCTCTCCATTCTTTCGCCTCCCCCCAGTACCATTTAGCCTAGCGTAAGCCTACGACACTGTATATCAGGTCTAGTATAATGAAAGCATATATGTATACTGTATGTTAGACTAGATGAGCTCATGTACCATATGTTAGGCCCAGTATAATGAGACTGTAAAGTAGCGAAGATCGAAATTTTTCTGTTTCTAAAGTAAGTCAAGGTCATTGCTAACATTATCTGGCGTCTTCCCTCAAGCTTCTCCCTCCTATCGATTATATATTTGTCAAAATTTCCTACCTTCTCCCGATAAACATCAACGGAGGGCTACAGGGGATTCAAAATGGGAATAGGGTTTCAAAAAGGGTATCAAGTGTAGTTTGTCTCAGTTGAAGTCCGGGTAGCAAGAGGGCTTCAAGGGGGCTTCAGTATTTTCCCAGTTGAAGCCCGAGTAGCAGAAGGGCTTCCGGGCTTCACATGAGGGTTTCAACGGGTGGCTTTTCCCAGGGCTTCAGAGGCTTCAAATTGTTTACCGGGCTCGGCCTATTAAAAAATTCGGATGAACAGAACATAGTGTAACATTTCGCATGCCCCCTCTTCTGGTATTCGGCTAGAACAGCGCTTCCGAGTCTGACGATGAAGATCTCATTTGATGTGATATTTGTGTAGTTTATTTCTAATTAAATTGTTGTAATTTATCTTTGTTGCTTACAGTCATAGGGAAAAACGCGTATGTGCAGTAGCAACATTTTATTCGAACGAGGGGGCAAACTTCGACGTAATTTTGTGGCACCTGTATGGGACGTGGGTAAAAAGTAAACTGAGCCTTTTTTGTAGGAAATTTGATGAACTTTAATTTTTTATTCTTGTAAAATGTCGATTAAACCAATAGTTAACGAGTTATATGCTAAAAACTGTTTTTCTCCCCTTTAAACCACAATTGGGGGCGACGCTCCAGTCAGATCGACGGTGGGTTTTAGGACAGTGATGACAATCATATGTAAGTGATATACAAAAGTTTCCAGCTTGCCACCAATTACTTCAATTTAAGCCCTATTTTTGTGTTACTTTTCCTGGACTATTGTATCATTATAAAATATTAAAACCGCATCTACCACACTATATCATTCAAGGTCACAAAGTAATCATTTCAATCTACCTCTTTGCAACACAGATTAGAGATCAGTTACTAGCTACTATATCAAATATGAGCAATCTATTGGCTTGGGAGTCTGTATAGACACATACATAATTGAAGCTAAGATTCTGAAGGCTTAACGAGTTTTACGGCCTTGAACCAATTTAAAAATAAGGGACATGGGGCTTTAGGGAGGCAGTAAAGACATTTTTATTGCTCTGGGGTGAAAATTTTTCAAATCTCAATTTTTTTTTTATTGCATCAGAAGTTGAAGAAAAACTGACTCACATTGCCTGACCAAATGAGTGACAATGTCCGGAGAAGTTCAGGACCAAGTGCCACAAGAGGAAGGTAGTGGAACTCTGAAGAGTTCTCCATTCGTCCCACTTCTGATGATAATGAAAATACTAGTGGGTTCGCAAGCCTAAAATTTGAGGCAAGACTTGGAACTGGTGGGAGACCGTAGCGTTTTGTGTGTAAATTGTGCTCCTTTAATAAGTCTGCTGTGAACAAAGGATAGTTGAGAAGAAGGGACAGAAAAAACAAAAGAAAACTAAATCTCATGTTGAAGGAAGCAAAACAAAAAAAAGGAGAGCGGATGTTGTTGAGTATCCTGTTTGCAATCTACCACTCAACTATTGTGACTTGTATGTACAATTTCAACTGATGTATGCTATTCAAATGCAGTTCAAGGACTGTCCTCAGCGCAACTAATATACTTTGTGTAACTTATTTTTTATTATTCACATGTTTTGTATCTGTTGCTTTTTCATTCGATCATCGATAAGCAATTTTCATTCAATTATAAGATAAAGTACATATTTACAAATGACTTCTTCTGTGGGGGTATGATACCTTCAAATAATTTCCACCATTTTTTAGCGGGGAACCCGCTATCCCTTTTGTTGGGGGTACTCCCAGGAATTTTTTTGCGAGCGCGAGCGCGTCCTCGAAGGTTGATGACGTCACGGAGAAGTTGAGCACGTCACGGAGAGGTTGATGACGTCACGGAGAGGGACTTAGTAAAATTTCGACATTTTAGCCATTTATGATATGAAGTGGACTTAGGCGCAAGCGCGTCCGCAAATTTTGATGACGTCACGGAGAGGTTGATGACGTCACGGAGAAGTTGAAGACGTCACGGAGAGGTTGAGCACGTCACGGAGAGGTTGATGACGTCACGGAGAGGGACTTAGTAAAATTTCGACATTTTAGCCATTTATGATATGAAGTGGACTTAGGCGCAAGCGCGTCCGCAAATTTTGATGACGTCACGGAGAGGTTGATGACGTCACGGAGAAGTTGAAGACGTCACGGAGAGGTTGAGCACGTCACGGAGAGGGACTTAGTAAAATTTCGACACTCTAGCCATATATGATATGAAGTGGACTTAGAAAAATTCCTACCTCCGACTATAGATGATAGAAGAAGGACTTCGAAAAATTTCGACTCTCGAGCTATATATGATAGGAGGGGGACTTGGAAAAATTCTTACCTCTGAGCTATACATGATAGAAGGGGGACTTGGAAGAATTTCGAATCTCGATTTCTCCGCTTAAGATAATGGACTTGGAAAGTTTTCAATAAAAATTCTTATACCTTCGTGGTGATTGAGAAATCTGCTGGTCTAATGGACTCGGGACAGCAGGACAGCGGGTTCCCCGCTGCCATTGCATTACTGCAATGGCATCTAATTTTTTAAAAAATAACTCTCAAGTTTCAATCTCCTACAATCTTCTGTTCAATGTTCAACTATGCATGACAGGTCCCCAAAACTGCGACCATTCTGGCTCACAATCACCGAAAAAGGATCACAAGGAATACCGCTGTTGGAATGGTTGAAAAATGCGTTGACCTCTAAACGATACGAAGAAGCGTTATCCGCGGCCATGGACATACCCAACTGCCCTGTTGTACCATTTTTTGGTCTACTGGTCAAAGAATTGAAAGAACCAATCGCAAAAACGCCGAGCTTGGTGGTTTTAGCGCCCAACATCGAAGGAGAAGAGCTCCAAGCGTTACAAGAAGTGAGTCCCACACCTGACAATATTTTTTAAAGTTCATCGCTATTTTCATCTTATTTCTTTTTTTCTCTCTCTTTTTTCTCTTCCAGAATTTGCCTGATTTGGTGGAACAAGATACGTATTCAACCATATTCAATGTGGCCGGAGTAATTAATTTGGAGAAAATGTACGAGGCTCAAAACATTATGGATTTTATCGCGATCTTCCACCAACATTTCGATAATCAAAATCGCATTTCGAAGGCTGAAAAAGAAAGAAAAGAAGAAAAGAAAGAAAGGTGAGTTGACAGGAGTCAAAGGCGTCATCGCTATACTGATTGTGTAAATTGTTTTGGTACGGATGTTGACGTCCGAAGAATCATATTCTTTCAAATTTTCTTATTACTGAGCCGAAACCATCCTGTCCCCAAGAAAGATTCAACATCTTCTTTTGAGGAACTATAACTTCGCGTTTGGAGAAAAAGAAGTTTTTTTTTCTTGGCCTATCTGTAGTTTTTTTGCCTAAGATTATTATGAGTCTGTTACTCATATAAATTGAAGTATTGTTCATTTCTCTGTTAATGTGTATAGTAGTATTCACGACGCTGAAATTGCGCGCTCTTATAAAATAGACGAGTCCAATGAAGAGTGTTATCGAACCTCCATAGACTCCTATAAACCAATTCAACCATTGAACCACGATCACGGTGTCTCTATCTTTCCCGTCACGTCGGCCTGTCCTCGTCTGAACTCTCACGTGCTGCAAGTACGTATCCTTTACGGTATAGATCCAACTGCGGTAAGATGAGATCCACTCAAGAAAAAATGATTACAGGTATTACATCATGGTGCCACCGCTATTCACTGGGACGTAGAGGGATCACGTTCTTGCTTCATCTTCATACAACTGGAACGGGGTTGTTCTACGATTTCGTGGAAAAAACCTCACTGGAGTGGTCTGAAAACTGGCTCACTTACAACGATACCAGACTACAATTTAGGAATACGTATGGAAGATATTTATACGCCGGGTGCCCTTAATAAACCTCCTGGTGAAATAGCGACTGTCGGATTGGAGGAAGGCTTTTTAGACCTCACTTACACCAAAGAGTTGTACGTAGGAGCCAGAGATAAAGAGAAAGAAAGCGAATTGTTAACGATGTTGAAACGTTACGGATTGGAGGGTGTACCATTAACCATGTGTTGCATGACTTTACTGTTCGGTAGTAACGTCAGTGATAATCGCAGCTTATATTTGTTATTTCCGCCCAAAGTTTTCAAGTGCGTCGAATAAGAATAATTCTTCTCGATCACGTGTGGACAAAAATAGTCACTTATATCAGCGGTTTCATTTCAGATTTTGGTTCGAAGGCTTATGTGAGATTGTTCGAGGATTGAAATATCAACTACAATTGACTGATCGAAGAATGATATGGTTGAAAGAGCAGTACGTGCAAATATATCTTGACGATGGAACGTTTTCGCGACCCATGGTTATGAACGCTATTAAGGTTAGTTATTTATCATTATTCTCTATTCGTAAATAGCAAAATTTCGAATTTGTGTTTTTTTTTTTTTTTTTGTGATAAATTATTATTTTTTATTTAGGTTTTTGGGGGTCGAGATTGGTCGGCAACTGGAATGACTTGTGGTATTTCGTCACCAGAAAATGGAGCCAACTCACAAAGTCAGACCGAACAAGCTGGGAAAAGCAACGTACCAGGAAAGTGAGTAATAATACGAGTAGAGTAACAATTTGATTTTAGACCTCAATATGTAGTTGAAATGATAGAGGAGAGGATTATAGTGTTTTTTCGTCATTTCATAATCTTACTCTGATTTGTATATCACTAAAGACGTGATTCAGAGATCCTCATTTCATCATTCTAAGAACCCCCCCCCAAAAAAAAAAAAAAAAGGCATTTTCAGAAAGGTTTCATCGGTTCAAAACTGACTTCTACAACGTTTCATCTCCCACAAAGAAACTTCCGACTATTTCAATCGAATATATTTCTTTCTTAATTCTCTCAAAATTAGATAACAATGCTTGGGTACCTTGAAAATTTTCTATCAAAAATAAAGTAAGGCCAAATTTATTTCCTAAACTCTTTGTTGGAAATGGAAATACGGTTGGATTACCTTCTGAATAATTTTTCCCTGAAATGAAATTTTTTCTAGAATTAATCCGGTTTTCGAGGTTACGGTCGGCCATATTTAGAAAAACTCCACGATACTCAATGAGTAACCTGGAGGTAATTTACAATAAACCGCAGAAAAGAATCACAAATAGAAGCCGCGAGCGCGCTTTCGGTTAAACAACCATTATCAAGCATGTGAAAAGAGCGACTCGACTAGGTGGAGAAAAAGTACAGTCACAACGACAACAGAGAAGAAAATCATGAACGAACTAGAGAAGTATGAAATTATGAGTCATACTCATAGACTAGTTCGACCAACCCCTCGTCCGGATTGTACTTGCTGAGCAAAGTTACATTGTCGCTTTTAAGGTGGCGAATTATTTCAATATATGTTCCAAAGCACGGCGTTTGAATTTAGCCTTCTCTCTGTGGAGGAGGGTTTCAGATCCCTTTCTGTAACTATGACCACAGATTGAGAGGTGATCAACCAATGCAGAAATGCCTAACTTTTTATTTTCCCACCCTGATTTTGACCTGACAACTGGTCTTGCCAACATAGATACCGTTGCGATCTTTACAAGCCACACTATAAACTCCGCTCTTCTCAAGAGGCGGTATTCTTCAGTTGACTCAATGTATGTTGGTTCCCTAACTTTCGTAAATTTAACGGAAAATTTTACGAGTTCTCAGAGGAGGTTGGTATTCCGATAGGCTCCCCTTTAGGTTCCCTCGTGTCAGAGATCTTCATGTCTAAATTTGAGGCTGACCTCTTCTCCTCCGGCCAAGTTTTCCTGGATTATATACACTACTGGCACAGGTATGTAGATGACATCTTATGCGCGTGGACCAGTCCCCAAGATCTCCTTGGTGAGTTTCTTAAGTATCTTAATACTCAATACCCCTCCATAAAATTCACTGTTGAAATTGGAGGCTCTAACAGTAACTTCTTGGATCTCAATATCTCAGTCAGAGATGGAGTCCATGAGTTTTCTTTATACAGAAAAGATACATCGGCCGACATTGTGGTCCACGGCTCGTCATTCTGCCCTGTCGCCTACAAATTTGCGGCGTTCAATAGTTTCATATATCGGCTAACCCGCATCCCAATGAACCAGGCAGCTTTCCAGAAAGAGCTTCAAATTATAAAATACTTGGCCAGAGTGAATGAGGTCAAAGTAGACATTGACCTTATGGTCCGTAGGAAGATCATACGGAATTGCCTTGATCTTACCACCTCCCTTCCCCGCGATTCTTGCGGAAATAGAAGAACTCGTTTCATAAAACTCCCATTCCTGGGAGAATTTTCCTCTAAATTAGGTCGCATTCTACGCCCCTTTGGTTTCCGGCCTATCTTTTATCATCCTACGTACAACTGTGAAAGGGTCACTTGTCAAACTAAAGGACCCTATACCGCCTCTTGAGAAGAGCGGAGTTTATAGTGTGGCTTGTAAAGATCGCAACGGTATCTATGTTGGCAAGACCAGTTGTCAGGTCAAAATCAGGGTGGGAAAATAAAAAGTTAGGCATTTCTGCATTGGCTGATCACCTCTCAATCTGTGGTCATAGTTACAGAAAGGGATCTGAAACCCTCCTCCACAGAGAGAAGGCTAAATTCAAACGCCGTGCTTTGGAACATATATTGAAATAATTCGCCACCTTAAAAGCGACAATGTAACTTTGCTCAGCAAGTACAATCCGGACGAGGGGTTGGTCGAACTAGTCTATGAGTATGACTCATAATTTCATACTTCTCTAGTTCGTTCATGATTTTCTTCTCTGTTGTCGTTGTGACTGTACTTTTTCTCCACCTAGTCGAGTCGAAAATTTTTTCTATTTTTGTGGTACCATAATGGATTTATGCGTCACCCAAAGTTTCCAGTCTATTTCTGCTAGAAGTCATAATTTTAATTACTAGAAAATACATTGGTCGAATTTTAATCAATATGAAAAATGTCCGATTTTTGATAAAATTACCTTTTTTTTTTTTTTTTAATAATATAATTACTAAGATTGAAATAGTGCTGAGTCTTCCTGCTCAAGCATTTTTCGAACTTGTAAATAAGTTGAAAACTGAGATTATAATAATATTCAAACATATTGTGCTCTCATTGTATGCGGACGTGATTATACGTAAGAGACGTATTTCCGTTGAACCATGTCCACTACAAATTGACGTTGATCTGACGTCAAATTGATGTCATGTCGACTTATTATTTCAATGAGTATTCGACACAAATTCGACCTCGATTTACGGTCGAAATAGTTCCGGATATGTCGACCAGAAATCGACTACAATCGACTGCAAATCGACTCATTTGTTTCAACCGAAGTTCTGCAATGACGTAGAAATCAAATCGATTATGAGCTGGTAAACAAAATTTAATGACTTTTGATACTTGACGTCGACAAGAAGTCGATTTCGAGTTAATGATTCTTGTACACATGCCCTATATTAACAGTGAAAATGAATGATTGTGAATTTCGTTCGTCCCTTTTTAACGAAGTTCACATTTTTTGTCGAAAAATCGATATCGATTTCGAGTCGACTTTTTCGAATTTTTTATTGACGAGAAGTCCACTCAGTTTCGACGTCGACAAGGAGTCTACCTCCAGTCGATTTCCGGTCAACTTTAGGGCCAAACTAAATTGACTCGAAATCGACTTCGATTCTAAGTCGATTTCACGTCAACAATAAAAATGTTGTAGTCGACCGAAAATCGACCATCTGTTGCTGTCAACATCGGGTGAACAAATTGTCCACATTTTTCTCATATCAATCACATTTTTGGTAGCCTAAGAGTTGACGTCGTAATGCAGTTAACATGTTATTGAACAAACTGTAATCTGAGTCGACGATATTTAGACTTCAGATCGATGCGTCGTCATGGAGTCGATGTACCTTTAAAATCGACTGCATTTAATGGACTTTGGTGAAAATGTTGAATTGATGTAGAAATTCTATCGACTTTGTATCAATATTGCCTATGACTTGGAATCGACCCTAAATCGACAGTCGACGTGGTTCAACGGATTGTACCTACTGCAAATTAACAATAAATTTAGTGAGATTCATACTTTTTGAAAGTACGTAGCTTGTACCTAATTTATTTTTAAACTTCAAAGGAAAAAGAAAGCGCAAATTACGTCGCAAGGAAAGAATAACGCTCATATGCAAGGCACGATAACTCAAGAAACCCCATTGGATTTTATCGATTTTGTGGAATTATTCAAATCGTTCAAGTACGTTTTATTGATTTTACTTGGATTGCATTAGCACATAGTACTTTATTACGAGGTGGGAAAACGGGCCGGGCGCACTCTTCGAGGAAATTTGTAACCAGTATTGATAAAAATCATGTCATGGTTGGAAATTCGGCTTTCAGAATTCTGTTGTGAATAGAGAAAGAGTTTGCTTAATTAGAGAACATTTGTGCCTTGATCTTATACAATAAATAAAATTGCAGAACAATTTGAAATTAACTCATTTGAGTTGTTCGTTAACATTCTTAATGTTTTGAAACTAAAAGTAGGACTTTGTGAGTCTGGGAGCGAAATATTCATGACTAAAGCCAAGAATTTGATTTTCCGCAAATATAACAGTAGAACCTTGATTATCCGAATTGATCGAGGATTCTATGATCCAGATAATGGCGATTCTTTTTTTTTAAAGTCAATTTAATCGTCAGTATTATATTGCACGATCATGCACAGTATACGTAAGTACAAAATCCGGACTTGATACAAACGCAAAATGAGACTTCAAAAAAAAAAAATTGAACAAGGACGTACATATTTTATAACTTTTTAATGAATTTGTGGATCCCGATACCTCGAGGTTCTACTGTACTGAATACATGAAAATATTTACCACAAAATGAAATGTACCGAAGTAAAATTTACTCCGTGTCCTAGGAGTTGATTTTTCAGCGGGAAACCCGCTATCCATCCTCAGAAAACGTCCGCTTCCGGGAGTTTCTGTAAACTCCGTGACCTGACGTGTGACACTTTATGACAACATCAATGACCTTGACCTGCTCTAGGGACTTGAGAAATTTTCAACTTCCAGCCTTCATTATATCAGGCCTACAGTGTACTAAGAAGAGCCCCGCCAACTCATTCGCTGAGGGGGCATTTGTGATGCGCTCCATGAAAAGGGAACATATCTCGGCATAGTAAAAGCTTCCCGAGTAAAACTGGTTCTGATGTAAGGTTCGTTTTACACGAAGGAAGTTGTTTATAATGTTTGATTGAAGGTTCTTAAGATTCAATGATGGTAATTTCAGGCGTACACATTCATATTCTGGTGTGAAGCAGGTCTAATTTGATGGCCAATTTTACACGGATAGCTTTCAACATGTCAAGATATGGTCCCTTTTCATGGAGCGCATCACATTTTTGCGTCAACGTGATTGCGAGCGCGTTCAACTTATTACGTCATTATTTTCAAGACTCGGAAACTATAGTCCATTCAACTTAGGATTACAAATTTGACGTCACCAACTATTCTGTAGTGTTCGATGGACGCACTAACACCATAGCACTACTGAATAATCGGTGACGTCGAATTTGTAATCCTAGGTTGAACCATTGGTTGAACCGACTATGGGCTATATATAATAGAAGGAGGCCCAGGGAGGTTGCGGGTTCCCCGCTGCCATTGTTTCTTCTTTGTGTTATCGAAAAAGTACAAGCTATCACGTCGCGTCGCGTCCTGTTCATGATCCAAATTGAGAATTTTGAGCTAGTGATTGGCGACCTCGATCTCAAAATAAATCTTTATTTGAAGTCGTTCTCTTGGTTTCCTAGGCTTAGGAACAGCTCCTATGCCACCTTAATATCAATTTTGGTTTGCCAAATTGTAATTTGTTAAACAAAATACATACTGTATATCTTTCAAATATTGTGTAAAATAGCGCTTACTCTTCTATCTTTACAGTTTAAGATGTCGGAAAGATATTCGAGACCTCTTCGATAGCTTTGCGGTGTCTAAAAGAAGTGTATCTGACAGTTCACTCGCGGATTATGAACTGGATTCTGTAGAGCCTGCATCTCAGAAAAAACAAATAGGTATTTCAAACTGGTTACTCATTTATTCATTATGATACCTATTATTAATTGTCTAGTGTGATTTGGGAAGGAAATATCAAATGCGATCCCTTTCTGTATGTAAAATTTTTCCTCCAGGTTTGTTAACGCGAAACTCGTCGTTTGAGCTGAAGGAGTCACGTGGCAGCGCTTCTCACGAGAAGAAAAAAATTTACGATGCCATTGCGGCTGCCAGCATCATGTCGAATTCGTCAGGCGTGGACACATCTCGTTCTCAAGTTATAACGCTGGAAAATTTTTCAAAATTTTTAGAAACAAAACAATCCGAACAACTTACCGAAGATCAAGTGATAAAACTTATTGATGTAAGTATTCAATAAAGCTGTAGACAAATAAAGTTATGCATACTCGTCAGTTTTGAAGAGAGATGTATTTTGGGGAGGTAATAGTACGTTTGAAAGAAAATAGCCTCTTGGGCCACTTTATTTCCGCCATTAGTGGAATGTTACTACAAAAGAAGTGTGACTCAAAGTTTATGTAACTTGTGAATCGTTAAAAGAATCTAGTTGAAGGGATATGATCGTAGAGTAATGACTAGATTTTAATTTTCCATCGCTGATTGTTGAGGGACTCTCTATGCCTTTCCATATTTTTGAGGAAGAAGCTTCAACTCGGAGAATCAAATCATTGCTGATGTTGATGAATATTGAGTGTTCATAAATGTGCTGTAAAAAAAACAATTTCCTGGCAGAACCATTTAAATAAGAATCATATTTCATGTCTCTATAAGTTGGTCTTCTCTTTCGCCCCCATCCTTTATCTAATATAAGTTTAATATATGTACTCACCAGGCCACGGCCTATAGACATCTAAAATAATAGACTAATATGTGGCATACTCAGATAAACCTAGAGTAAAGGAGGCTTGAACCAAGTACGAACATATTGTAAAATTAGTGAACTGCATAAAAAAGAGGAAGGACTACGTCCAATACAAGAAAGAAAAGAGGTGCGGCCAGGAGGCCTAAACTCCTAAGTTAGTATGGTACAAGTAGTACAAAATTCTGCATTGAACGGAAAAGAGGAAGGTGGGCTAACTCGGATGATTTCGAATCAGGGGTGGGGTTCAGCTGAGACATAAAAAGTCTCGAAAAATTAGATCATTTCTAATGTTCTTTAATAAAAAAAAAAGCACAGCTGAGAATTTTTTCTGACCATTTCTATTAGATTTCAAATAAATTATTTAAAAAATGTACTCTATTATGAAAGTCTCGATTGTGTACATCCGTTTATTTTTTGAACAGCGTCACGAACCAGACCCGTTACTTCGCTCGCAACATTGTCTCTCATTCGAGGGCTTCGCCCAATATTTGCTCGATAAAGATAATTACGCGTATCCCAGCGAACGTATGCAACCGAATGAAAGTGAAATGGATAGGCCTCTATCTCACTACTACATAGCATCTTCCCATAACACCTATCTTACCGGGCATCAGCTAAAAGGAGAATCATCCGTTGATCTTTACACTCACGTAAGTGTGACGTTGAATAATACTAGCGTTCTGTCTCGCTTCAACATTAATTTCAATACATATTCAATAAATTGCGTCCAGGTTTTGCTGTCAGGTTGTCGTTGTGTGGAATTGGATTGTTGGGATGGAGATGATGGTAATCCCCTCATCTATCATGGTCGCACATTTACCACTAAAATACCATTTAAAGCGGTCGTCGAAGCTATCGATAGAGCAGCTTTCATCACTTCTGACTATCCTGTGATTTTATCGCTCGAAAACCATTGTTCAATTCAACAGCAGAATAGAATGGCTGCAATTTTTCAAGTGAGTTTACTTGATTAGATTTTAATGGCAAAGTGGAACATATATCCGATGAAATAATTTTCTTATGTTTTACAGAACACTTTTGGAATGAAATTGGTCACGCAATTTCTTAATGAAACAGATTTTAGCGATGAACCAATTCTTCCCTCACCAGCTCAGCTCAAACACCGTATACTTATTAAGAATAAAAAATTAATGGCCGATATTATTCCCCACCCAATAATAAAGAGTACTCGATTTGTGCAGCAACAATCGCAACCACAACCACAGCCACAAACACAACCACCAAGAACTAGTTCAATAATATCCAATGCTAGTGGAGGATCATTGATTGAAGATGTAGTAGCAGGTAATAGTTGACGATCAATAGAAATTTATCAGAGGGAAACTTTAACTATTATAATTATTATGTGGACTGCGCTAAGCGGTGAGGAATGGCTCAACATCTAATCAGCAATCATAAGAGCATTCCGGTCCCTCCGTTTACATCACTGTTTATATTTTCACTGGAGGGAAGCTGAACGTTATGCTTTTTGCAGCATATCGAGTTTTTCATCATTTTCTCGAGAAATATGTTTCTAGATGAAAAATTGAAAAGAACAAAATTGATTTTTCTTATTATTTCCTATCCAATAAGGTCAACTTCAGATTTTTGCGTTAAAAAAATATGAAACTGGACTTACTGAATAGAAAATTATAAGAGGAAAAGAAAATGTTCTCTCTTCAATTTTTCATTTGAGGTCTTATTTCTCAAAATAATCGAAGAAAATGTGATACGCTCCATAAGGCATGAAGTTAAACTTCCCACCAGCGAGTTCTCAAGGACATTTCTTATTTTCTTCTGACGGTGAACGCTCTGAGTCATCAAATTTGCCCTGAGAAAATACCTAGCGGATAGGATGGCAACTAATCATAGATGTGGGTGTACTCCGTGTATTTGCTTGAAAGTGTGTTAGAGAAAATATTATCACATCTGCGTTCGGTCTGAATAACGCGCGTGCCGTATCTGAATATTATTGTAATTAAGGGTGTGCTTTACTCGTTGGCGAACTCCAAATTCGTGTAGAATAGGTTGCCTATCAATTCCCTAATACCCTACAACGTTCAATCTACCAAGGGTCACTACGCGACGCTTGTCGGGCGTGTGTTGGTATACGTGCGTAGTTCCTGTCTGGAATGACTTTCAAAAATTAATTCTCAAAGCTCGAATTCCCAATTAACATTCATCATTTCGTAGAATGTTGTTCATGAAGGCTTAATTAGGAGCGCTACAGAAGCAGAATTTGGAAATTTGGCTCTGAAAAGATTTTATGGCATTAGAAAAGAAGCCAAATTTTACCAACTTCAACAGCTTATTAAAAATATGCGGAAGAAAAAATCCAAATTCTGTTTCTAGAGCGCTTTTAATCGAACCTTTCTGAGGAACATTCCAAAAAATCAGAAAAATTAGTTCAAAATTGAAGTCGTGAGAATTAATTTTTGGGACCATGTTTTACGCACACGTTTCCACGTGTAAAGCACACTCTTGAGAATGTCGTCAAACGGGGAATCCAACGCTACACCGTGCAACAAAAAAATTTTGAGTCAAAATTGAATCTAGGCCTACATTATATTAAATTACGCAAATTTTGAAAGTAAATACTTGTTTGTAAATTTATTACGATTTTTGAACCAGCGGAGGGTCTACCGGGTGTGCAGAGTGTGCAGTTGCACAGAGCGGCAGATTTTTGGGGCTTTTTGTCGACATCATGACCACCAACTATGATTATTTATTTTTTTAAGGTCGCGTACCAACTGTGCATGTATGATTTCCTTGTTATTTAATGTTCTTTCATTAATTATCATTATTGAGAATGTGTGGCGAAGAAAATCGACTTGCTAAAAAAAAAAAAAATTACTTGGTAGGAGCCCTAAAGATACAAAAATTTAATTGTCGAGAAAAAAAAAAGTTATCACTATGAGAAATTCATATTTTTCAATGTGCTTGCCAGCTCCCCTACCCCCAATGTTTGGCAGCTCCAGTCATGTTACCGGTTTAACTAGAACACTAGAATGATTCAAGTGAAGACATACGCCATTTTTTATTGTTCAAAAACCCTCCAAGGTACAACGCGTCACGCGTTAGCATCGCAGAGCGGCAGATTTTGGGTGTTTTTGCTAATCCGCGATGTTACGCGACACGCGATGTACCTTGGAGGGTTTCTGAACGATAGAAAATGGCGTACGTCTTCACTCGTATCGTTTTAGTGCTTTAGTTTAACCAGTTATTTGCTCGCTGAAAAACCTAGATCAGTGGCGGATCTAGAAAAACAAAATGGCAAGGCCAAAATTTTTCTTCTTCACGTTTTCCTTTCTTTTCGTGTTTTCCGTTTTTTTCCCTTCCTCTTCTTCTTTTTTTCTTTTTCCTTTGGGGGGGGGCTGACCCCTTGGCCTCCCCCCTTGGATCCACCACTGACCTAGATAACCGGTAAATTTCCTGGACTGAATAACCAAGTACAGTATTTAACGAGTATTCGGATGAAATCTATCTCTCTTAATGGACTGTGTTATTGTGACGTCATTCATTTGGCAAGAGTACCCATTCTGCAAGAAATCCGTCCAACGAGCAATTTGGCTCCCATAAGAAATACATGCATAGCAAAGATCAAGAAAAGATGGTGCAGGAAATATTATTTCATATTTCAAATCTGTCAGGTTTTCGCTGTCAATCTGGAAAAAAAAAATCTTTGTCATATCATTTTTCATATTTAGTTGCTCAGTGATCTTTGCTCCGCATGTGTTTGTTATGGGAGCCAAAATCCTTATTGGACGGATTTCCTGCAGAATGAGTACTCTTGCCAAACAAATTGATCTCAGTCCACAAATAACACAGTCCATAGATGATAATCAGCTGTCGTCATTCATTGAAGAAAATTGCAATCGCCCTATGAAATGCAGACCGCAGAGATCAGTGATTTCAGCTGGGTTGATTTTTACCCGCGATTTCCCCATAAGAGAATTCCGGTTGACTTTTGGTGACAAATAAATTTCAAAATACAGTATATGCAAGAAGATTATTGGATTATGGCTCATAAGAAAGGTTGAAATCTCTATTTTATCATTAATAATGTTTCATTTCTAAAATATTCATGATTTTTGATTATTCCTCAACAAAAGTCTACTAGAATTCTCCTAAGGGGAATTGCATGTAAAAATCAGCCTGGCTGAAATCACTGATCTCTGCGGTCTGCATTTCATAGGGCGATTGCGATTTTCTTCCATGAATGACGTCACGCTGATTATCATCTATGGTCTAAGTCAGTGACTCGGAGCGTTGAAACTGCAAGGTTGCTAGCCTGCAACTTGCGTGTTTTGACATTTGGAGTTTGTTTTCAACGTTGTTTTGTCTTTCTTTTTTGTAATCTTGTCATGGGTGGCGGAACCGGGGGGCAGGGGGCAACTTGCCCCCCCCCCTCAAAAACGACTGAAAAAATAAAAAAGTACTTGATTTAGAAATACTTACTCTTGCAAAAAGTTCTTCTGAATTTTTTTTGAAAAATTTTTGCCCCCCTGATAAAAATTTACTCCGCCACCCATGAATCTTGTTGCTTGAAGTGAAACAGTCGAGTGCACGACCACAAGTCCACAAGACACAAGTTTATTATGCTCCAAAGCCGGTTCATTACGCTCCGGAACCGCTATGTAGCCATGCTTTGAGCGCTCCTGGCGGCAAAAATGTAAAATTTTTGAGCTCCTGTCAAAATCCGGTTTAACTGGTCCTTTGAACGCTCAAAAAACCGGTATACCGGTTTTATAAATTATTTCAATTATTTGAAAATACCGTTTCCTGTTCAACACCCCCCCCCCACATCACCTTAGACGGTAAATCGCGAGCATAGCGAGCAAAAATTCATTTGTTTGAGGGGCAGCAGCAGACTTAATCCGGCTCTGTTTTGAACCGCGTTATGCAAAAGCCGTCCAAGCGGAAATCTTTACTTCCAGCAAATGGGCACGCTGTTGTAAAACATTTAGAGGTCTCTTTCCCAGAATTATAGCGTGTCGCTTGGATGGCTTTTGCATAATGCGGTTCTTTTCAAAAAGCGCATTTTCCATTTACGGCAATGTAGTATTAAACAAATAACTTCTTCTAGGGTACGGGTATACATAATTATCGAAAAGAAATACTCAAAGGGGGGGGGGGGCGCTCGAGCAATGTGGCGCTAAAGAGAGCGAGAATTTTTGCTTTCCTGAGTAAGTTGAAGAAGTTAGGAGAGTCATTAATAAGTGTGAGGCTAGCGATAAAGACAGCCCTCCTTGTTCCTAACCCCACCTCCTCTACTTTACAGGTTGCCTAAAGTGTATAAGGTTAATACCCCGACGCAGACTGTAGTCTCATGTATTTCTTCTCCTGCCTACCTCCTTGCCAAGTTTTTGGACCGTTTGTTCAAGTCTTGCGTTGATTTCAAATCTCCTCATTCAGTTTTGAACTTGGCCTCCCTGGCGGACGTTTTGAAGGATGTAAGTCATTCCCCTTGCACGACCATCTGTTCTTTCGATGTCGTTAGTTTGTTCTCAAATATTCCTAAAGCTGTTACTATGCAGCGTATGGGTGAGCTGCTCGTCAAGGTCAATATCCCTCATCATCAGCTTCAAGAATTTTTTGATCTTCTAAATATCTGTTGGTCTCCTAGCTATTGTAAGTTTGAAGGGAAGTTTTTTTAGTTCCCTGATGAAGTAGGGATCCCCATTGGATCACCTCTAGGCTCCCTCATCTCCGAAATTTTCATGTCGAAGTTTGAACTTGATCTCTTTCCTCGAACCAGGTGCTACTGAGTCATTTTTACTATTGGTCCAGGTACGTAGATGATGTTCTTTGCGCGTGGACTGGTCCTCCAGATCTCCTTGGTGAGTTTCCGAGGTATCTCAATTCTCGTAGCCCTTCCATAAAATTTATCTTGGAAATAGGAGAAATCTCCATCAACTTCTTGGATTTATCGATCTCTCCAAGATCGGATACCCATGAGTTTGGAATGTACGGGAAGGATACTACGACCGATTTTCTAGTGCATGGAGCTTCATTCTGCTCTGTTGCTCATAAAATAGCAGCCTTTAATAGCTTAGTCCATCGACTGACTCGTATTCCGTCGAGTCAGGCTGCCTAAAACACCTGGCTAGAGTGAATAGGGTCAATGTCGCCGTCGACGTGATGGTTCGGAGGAAAACCACTAGGAAAATTCTTGATTCTACCACTTCCCTCCCTCGAGACACGATCCGCTGGATCAGTCTTCCTTTTCTGAGGAAGTTCTCCCTCCAATTCGGTCGGGCCCTTCGTCCGTTTGGTTCCAGACCAGCATTTTACAAAGAGTTCTTTGTGAAATTGAAGGATCCTATATCAGTTGATGAGAGGAGCGGTGTTCATGAGATAAAATGTAAGGATTGTAGTGGTTTTTATATTGGTAAGACCAGCCGCCAGATGAAGCTGAGAGTAGTTGAGCACGTGAAGTCTTGGGGAAAGGGACGCCTGGGGGAGTCAGCTTTCCCCGATCATTTGATCAATAATGGCCACAGTTTCCGTGAGGGATCGAAAAGGGTCCTCTACAAGAAGAATTCCTACGGTAAGCGTAAGGCCCTGGAACACATAGAAATAATGCGTCACCTCAATACTGATGGAATTATGGTATTGAACACGTACATTCCGGAACACGACCTGATTGAACTTGTACATGATTCACACCGCGACTTCTCTTTCGACCAACCTTAATGATCTCATTCTCTCCTCCGCGTTGAAAAAGTTGGAAAATTTTCAAACGCTAGTATCTTTTGATTGGTCGACGCATTGTGACCCGCTTACATATTAGATATTTGCATCGTGTGTTTGCTTTTACCAGAAAACTCCTTGAAAGTATGCCGCGTGGGTTGGGTAGAACGATCTTAGATGGAACAGACTATATTGCACTAACTTATTTATTTTCAATTTATTTTATATAGCTTAACAGTGTTCTTAATACTTATGAAGTTTTCTTTCTCCAGCAGAAGATCCGGAGGACAGTGACGACAGTGAAGAAGAAGAGGAGGAGTACGACGACCATCTTGATGGTAAAATACAAATTACATACAGAAAATTAAAAATCCGAAGTTACGTATAAAAATGAGTGATGTTTTGAATTTCAACAGTTTCTACAAAAACGGATGCTCATCCTACTGATTTGGAGTCAAACGATAATCTAGAGGACGACGTTATTCAAAAACCGAAAAAACAAAATAATCAAATATCAAAAGAATTATCAGATATGGTGACTTATATTCAGGTCAGTGTGCAATGGGCCGGAGCTTCTCTTGATTTAATCAATATAATATGTAAGATTAATCCAGGCATATTAGAATATGGAAAAAAAAAAAACTGCTACAGAGTTGAAACTTGGTAGCATTGTCGTGGGTCACTCCCCAATTAACATACTAGAATCCTCCTCAGGGTGTCAGTGTCCCCTCCCGCGGACTCAACAACGCGCCAAAAAAAAATTCAAGACTGTTTGCGATCACGGAGGGGGGCTGAGGAGATAAACCTTTAAATTTCGCCATTTACTCCTTAGAGGTTGTCTCCAATGACGAGTGTTTGACTATTATATGGGAAGAATCGATGATATTTTTGTAGTTTGGGACGCTAATCCTCAATTGATGTTTTGACTTGAAAACAGTCTCAAAATTTTGGCGACGGGAAGGGGTCTTTCCTCCAATCAAAAGAACCGGAAAAAGAATGAGACCTCTGAATGATCAAGACCATGTTTAGAAGAAAAGGGTCTCAAGGGGGTCATGAAGCTCTGCCAAGGTGACGACCATTTACAACAGAAAAAAATTTGACTTCGGCAGACAGTTCTGTCGATACGAGTCTTCAAACTAGGAAATTCAACTTACATTCTAGCTTATCGGCCACTCGTACTTTATTCCTACTTTTCAAGAGTGGTTAGGGATTTTAAAACAATAAAAAGTACACAAATTCTGCCTTTTGATTAGTATCGCTGTGAAGGTCCGTCCTCTCAATCTAATGTCTATGTACTTCTGTCAACAGGCGATAAAATTTCAAGGTCTGAATAAGATGAGCCCGAGCAATTCAGTACGTCACAAACGAATGGTAACTACTTCGGTATCCAGCGCAGTGAGTAAAAAGTCTGGAGGCACCGGTAGTCCCAGTTCATCGGAATTGCACCATACCAAACAGCGACCGAACATAGGCCATCCATGCTACCAATGCTCGTCGTTGAATGAAAATGTGGCCAAAAAATTATGTCGTAAACAACCCGAAATCATGGTAGGACACACTGAAACGCAGCTGGTGCGCACGTATCCGGCCGGCATCCGTATCGACTCGTCTAATTTCAATCCAGTCATTTTTTGGTCCTTCGGCATACAAATGGTGGCGCTGAATTATCAAACCGAAGATAGTGCGTTGCATATAAATTCGGCTATGTTCGAACAGAATGGACGATGCGGATATGTACTGAAGCCGAGTGTTATGTACGACAGTAATCACGGGATGTACGGACGTTTCAATCCGTGGGATAAAGAATTTAACGGTGTGCTTTTGTCCAATTTCTTCCTGCAAATCGTTTCTGGACAGTTTTTGTCGCATAATAATTTCACGGCGAATGTTTTTGTTGAAGTCGAATTAATCGGAATTCCAGTCGACAGCACAAAACTGAAAACGAAGGTGGTACAGAA
Organism: Aspidiotus destructor; assembly: GCA_035079395.1. Taxonomy (NCBI): domain Eukaryota; kingdom Metazoa; phylum Arthropoda; class Insecta; order Hemiptera; family Diaspididae; genus Aspidiotus; species Aspidiotus destructor. The sequence goes on along the minus strand of JAVHKZ010000018.1, from coordinate 39,228,701 downwards.
AAATTCTCTGAATCCAATATGGGGTGATAGTTTATTCTTTCAGGTCGCTTTTCCCGATTTGACCTTCGTCAGGTTCCAAGTTATTGACGCTAGTACCAGTCATGTAATGGCGCAAAGGGTAGTACCTTTGAAGCATTTGAAACCTGGCTACAGACATGTGCGCCTACGAAACAATCAGAATCAAACTCTTCACCTATCTACATTGTTCATTTATTCGCGCATCGAAGAAGAATGTGTGGGTTGTACAACTGGCGAAGAAAACTCATCTCAAGAAGGTCCAAGCTCTTCTGTAGATTTGAATGTCTCATCGAGTAAAATAGATGTCGGAGACGTGAGTGTAAATATGAAAAGGCGAAGATTATTCCTTGTGAGGGTGTATGGTGTAGACCGTGAACATGAAAGCTGTGTGTTCAAGATAACGCAAGACAGTACGACTGAAGATTTGATATTGCAAGCCATTCAGAAGGTTGGTGCAAAAGCTGAAAAAGTGAGCGATTACGTGTTGGTGGAAGAAAAGTTCCATGGTTGGGAAAAGAATCTTCGAGAAATGCCGCCCACCCAACGTATACTCGATCTTCAGGAATTTCCGTTGTTGGCTCAAAATAATTGGCAAGGACACGGAAGATTTCTTTTAAAACGTCTCGGCGACGATCCAAGTAGCCGTGCCTGGTTATCCTCCATTCGAAACATTCGCACGAAACAACCTGAAACGTGGGAGGATGCAGATAATTTCATGGTTTGTGTTTACAACGTATCAGTTGATATACCGTACGCAATTTTAAGAGTGCCCATGAGTGCTACTGCTCAAGACGTATTGACGCAAGCGTTGATAAAAGCCAGGCGGTTGGATAACCCATCGCGGTTTGTGTTGATCGAAGAGCTGGATTATGGCGGCAGTAAACAACAACGACTAGTACCAGATAACGAGAATTTATACAGTACGCAAGCGCACTGGCCAACGTTGGGACGATTTATACTAAACGAGAAGGATAGACTCAAGAAAAGTAGGAGTACAACGTTTGAAAAACTGAGCAAAGGTTTCAAATTTCCTGTGAGCGAAGTTTTGAGTGATCCACCAACGTCGCGACTAATGAGGACGCGTTTTCCGCTAAGTGGACCTGGTCGTGGTGGCAGTGCTAAAGAAAATATCCCTGTGAATCCCAACGAGACACCAAGAAAGCATCGGGAGGTACATTCGGAGGGTGAAGCTGTTAGCGACGAAGATAGAGAACAAGACGTCATGAGAACAATGTTACGCCTAAAACGTATCTCATTACGTAAATTACGTGCTTGGAAGTCATGACTAAGATAGCGGAGAGCAGCCAATGAGGGCTGCGTTTACTGACTTCACCTCGTTTGTGAGAAACTGCTGCAAAGATATACCTACGAGCGTAATTTAAATAATTTTAGGTTATAATAAAACTCTTAAGGTTTGTGCAATCGTTTCAAAAATAATGATTTCTATTCTCATACCGCCAGCTGTATGATAAGACAAGGTACCTCACCTACTGCAACTATCGAATTTTAATTTAGATTAATTAATCGGTGGGTAGGTACTTTTCCGGTTTCTTCTTCAATCTAGTCATTTCTGTGATACGTATTTTTTTTTTTTTTTTTTTCGTTATGATTACCCACATAACCGTTTCTATTCGCGTACTTTCGATGATTCGTTATTTATCATTTGTGCCATGATCTTCAGAATGAAAAGTCGGGGCTCAATCCTGAGGTAATATTCTCTTTTGGTTAGGAATTTAGAACCTCGTACCAACGCGTAGAATCTGTTCTGTAAATACTTATTATGTACGGGCCACAATTTGGGTTGCTCATCTGTCAACCTACCTATTTAGTTAAGTATTATGCTCGGTGTTAGCTTCACTTGTACTGTAACTCTTCTGAAAAATTATCAAATGAACTATGCGATTTATTTTGTAAAAATTTGGAGAATTTTTCATTTCCTTTCGCATTTTCATTGTTAAAATATTTTTCATGATTTTTATTATGCATATTATTGCATCCACAAAACCGATTTTTTTTTCATTTCACAACATCAGAAATAGTCATTTTTTGTTTTTAAATAATATTATTCATTGAAGTCAAGGATTGATGAACTTTTTGTGCAGCGCACGACTATTAATTAGGTAATTTTACTGTCGCGTGTGTCGGAAATCATTCACAATTTCATTCATTTTTATTGTACTTTCAAAACATTGTACCTACATCAGTGACTATTTTTTCCTTTTTTCCTTTTTTTTTTTTTCTTTTTTTGTGTGTCAAGTTGGAGAACACTTTCGTTCTTTTCAACGAAACGATTATCGGTGTAATCTATATCTATAAACTTCAATTTTCGAACTATTTTTGTGAATGGGTACCTGTAGAAATTTTTGTTTCGGTAACCAATAATAATCATTTTAAGTATGTATCAAGTAAAAGAATTCTTGAAATAATATTAGTAGCAAGAAACAAATTATGATAATAAAGTGTTATTTGTTCTTCGAGTAGATATAATTATGTTTGTTGTTTTAATTGAATTTTGCTTCTTTAATTGAAATGAATTTCCAACCTGTTCAAGAATTTTTGCATAGTGAGATATTCCGGAGAAAAACTCGAACAAAATTACTTCATTTCTTCACTCTTTCTAACACATTACTTTACACGTCGGACCTTTCCTTCAATTTTGCGATTTCGTACATTAGGTAGCCTACTGATCATTCATTATTCTCTGTATTCTCTCATTGTCCCGCCAAACGAGGCAAAAACTGAAATCCTCAGAGTAAATATTGACTAGATCATTCTCACGAAGAAAACGATTTAAAATCTTCTGGCGGAGCCAAATATAGAAAAAGATCATGTTTTATGTCTGCTGTCCTTTCATGAGGTTTTTACTCGTTCGTTTTCATTGGTTACCTGGTTTGCTTTATCATTAGTTGAGCTGCTCACGTGTTAGGCCTGAGGGCCAGTTTTACCAGCATTTGGTGTATAGTTCTAATTAGAGTGTTTCAAGACAATAGCTTTTGGGTAGGTAGCTCATTCGCTCCGCTCGTTCGCTCACTTGCTCAACTACGTGTCTAGTTTAGAATATTTTCAAACGAGAGCTGTTGGGTGGCTCACTTGCTCCGCTCTTTCAACCCCGTCCTTGGTCTGGTGTAAGTCCAATTTGTAATATTCCAAGCTAAGAGCTTTCAGAGGGCAAACGAGTGAAAGCTAATAGCTTTTGGGCTCACTCACTTTACTCTTTCACCCCCCCCCCCTCCTACTTAGTATAGTATAAGTCTATTATTTAAAACTGATAAAATTCTAGGGGGGTCTTTTAAATCTATTATAATTCTAGTTTGAGACTTCTGAAATCCTAGTAAGCCTACACCTAGTAGAAGCCAGGTCCAAATACTCGCTTTTCTTACGAAAAGTCGGTAAAAAAGCCTAGAGTGCCCGGACCTAACACCTTCATGGTTTAGCTCAAGGCCTATATGAAGAAGGCTAAACCTACTACAGTAGGTAGCTAGGCTAGTTAAAGTCCAGTGTTATAGGAAATTCAAGGAAGAAATACAATACATTGGATACCTAAGCCTGCTAGTATAAACTGACCAGATCCGTTTATAGAGTGTTAGCCCATGCCCGGACACCTTATCATAAACATAGTTCAAGACTAGTAAAATCCTAGCATAGAGCTAGTACTAGTATAAACCAGTATATTGTATAAACTAGGCACTACCTGATATAAGTCTACTTTGAAATACAGTATTTTAAGCTTAACTCCTTCCTTGGTCTAGTATAGGTCTAGTTTAGGACTAGTAAATCCTGGGGTTCAAAAAAGAAATACAATACATAGGATGCCTAAGCCTGCTAGTGTAAACTGACTAGATCCGTTTTACGACCCATTAATTTCATCAGTACAAATCTAAGCTTGTCGGTACGCGAGAACGTTCGAATGCAAATAATATGATCGAACGATAACCAACGCTGTACAATACCTAACTAAACTGCTGATCATAGCAGAAAACGCAGATCAGTGAGTACACCATCGTCTTCAGGGCGTCGAGACGCATCTAGTACACTATAGGAATGCCTTCTTTTGACAACTTTTCAGAAAAATCCTTTTTGGGCCATAAAAATGGATGAACCAAATGTATACATGGCCATAAAACCTTAACCCTCCAAGATATGACAAATCCAAATACACCATCGTCTTCGGGGCGTCGAGACGCATCTAGTACATTATCAGAATGTCTCCTTTTGACAACTTTTCGGAAAAATTATTTTTTTGGCCATGAAAATAAAAATCTTGGAAAGAGTTTAAAATAAAAAATTTTGGAAAAAATTTGAGGAGAAGAAAAAAGAAACGGCCACCAACCCGGCACCGGTCCGGTCACCGGTCCAGACACCAATAAAAATGAAGATTTTGAGAAAAATTCTTCAAAAAATTTTTTTGGAAAAATTTGAAGAAAAAAAAACGGACACCAACCCAGAAACCGATCCGGGCCCCGATCCGGTCACTGGTCCAGACACTTATGCAAATGGAAATTTTGAAAAAAATTTCAAAAAAACAAATTTTGGAAAAATTTGAAAAAAAAACGGACACCAACTCATACACCGATCCGGGCACCAATCAGGGTACCGATCCGGTCACCGGTCCAGACACCGATACAAATGAACATTTCAAAAATAATTTGAAAAACAATTTTTTTAAAGGAAATTTGAAAGAAAAGAAAAAAAAAGGACATCAACCCGGAAACCAATCCGGGCACCGATCCGGGCACCGGTCCAGACACCGAAAAGAATGAAATTTTTGCAGAAAATTCAAAAAAAGATTTTTTCCGAAAAATTTGAAGAAAAAAAAAAAAAAAAGGACACCAACCCGGAAATCAATCCGGTCACCAATCCGGGTACTGATCGGGGCACTGGTCCAGACATCGATAAAAATGAAAATTTTGATAAAAATTCAAAAACAGATTTTTTTGAAAAAATTTGAGGAAAAAGAAAAGGATACCAACCCGGAAACCAATCCGGTCACTGGTCCAGACACCAATAAAAAATATTCTCGAAGAAATCTAAGGAAAAAAGAGAAAAAGCGGACACCAACCCAGGAACCGATCCGGACACGGATCCGGTCACCGCTCCAGACACCAATAAAAATAAAAATTTTTAAAAAAATCCAAAAAAAGATTTTTTTAGAAAAATTTGAAGAAAAAAAAAACACCAACCCGGGAAACCAATCCGGGCAGCGATCCTGGCACTGATCTGGTCACCGGTCCAGACACCAATACAAATCAACATTTTGAAAATAATTTGAAAAAAAATTATTTTGAAGAAAATTTAAAAGAAAAGAAAAAAAAAAGGACACCAACCCGGAAACCAATCCAGGCACCGATCCGGGCACTGGTCCAGACACCGATAAAAATGAAATTTTTGCAGAAAATTCAACAAAAGATTTTTTTCAAAAAATTTGAGAAAAAAAAAAAAAAAAAAAAAAAAAAAAAGGACACCAATCCGAAAATCAATTTGGGTACTAATCGGGGAACCGGTCCAGACATCGATAAAAATGAAAATTTTGATAAAAAATCAAAAACAGATTTTTTTGAAAAAACTTGAGAAAAAAAAAAAGTTACCAACCCGGAAACCGATCCGGGCACCGATCCGGTCACGGGTCCGGACGCCAATAAAAATGGAAATTTTGAAAAAAATTCAAAAAAATATTTTTTGAAAAAATTTTTAAAAAATCTGATCCGGGCACCGATTCGGTCACTGGTCCGGACACCGATACGATCACCGGTCCGGTCAATAATAAAAAATGGAAATTTTGAAAAAAATTCAAAAAAAAATTTTTATGAATAAATTTGGAAAAAAACCAATTCGCGCACCGATCCGGTCACGGGTCCGGACACCGATAGAAATGGAAATTTTGAAAAAAATTCGAAAAAAGACTTTCTTGAGAGCATTCCAAAAAAAGGACACCAACCCGGGAACGGATCCCGTCACCGATCCGGGCAACGATCCGGTCACCAGTTTGGACACAAATGTAAATTGAAATTTTGAAGAAAATTTGAAAAGAAATATTTTTGAAAAAATTTGGGAAAAAGACTTCCTTGAAAAAATTCGAAAAGAGAAGGACACCCACCCGGAAACCGATCCGGTCACGGGACCGGACACCGCAAAAATGGAAATTTTGAAAAAAATTAGAAAAAATATTTTCCTGAAAAGATTTGAAAAAAAACTGATCCGGTCACTGATTTGGTCACCGGGCCGGACACCGATATGATCACCGGTTCGGGCAATAATATAAAATGGAAATTTTGAAAAAAAATTCAAAAAAATTTTTTTGAAAAAATTTGAAAAAAAACTGATCCGGGCACCGATCCGGTCACGGGTCCGGACACCAACAAAAATGGAAATTTTGAAAAAAATTCTAAAAAATATTTTTTTGAAAAAATTTGGAAATACTGATCCGGGCACCGATCCGGTCACCGGTCCGGACACTGATATAAAATGGAAATTTTGAAGAAAATTCGAAAAAAAACTTTCTTGAAAAAATTTAAAAAGAGAAGGACACCAACCCAGAAACCAATCTGGTCACTGGTCTGGACACCAATAAAAATGTAAATTTTGAAAAAAAATCAAAAAAATATTTTTTTGAAAAAATTTGAAAAAAAACTGATCCGGGCACCGATCCGGTCACGGGTCCGGACACCAATAAAAATGGAAATTTTGAAAAAAATTCAAAAAAATATTTTTTTGAAAAAATTTGGAAATACTGATCCGGGCACCGATCCGGTCACGGGTCCAGACACTGATAAGAAATGAAAATTTTGAGAAAAATTCGAAAAAAGACTTTTTCGAAGAAATTTGAAAAGAGAAGGACACCCACCCGGAAACCGATCCGGTCAAGGGTCCAGACACCAATAAAGATGGAAATTTTGAAAAAACTTCAAAAAAATATTTTTTCGAAAAAATTTGGGAATACTGATCCGGGCACCGATCCGGTCACCGGTCCGGACACCAATAAAAATAGAAATTTTGAAAAAAATTCAAAAAAATATATTTTTGAAAAAATTTGGAAATACTGATCCGGGCGCCGATCCGGTCACGGGTCCAGACACTGATAAGAAATGAAAATTTTGAGAAAAATTTGAAAAAAGACTTTTTCGAAGAAATTTGAAAAGAGAAGGACACCCACCCGGAAACCGATCTGGTCACGGGTCCGGACACCAATAAAAAAGGAAATTTTGAAAAAAATCAAAAAAATATTTTTTTGAAAAAATTTGAAAAAAAACTGATCCGGGCACCGATCCGGTCACGGGTCCGGACACCGCAAAAATGGAAATTTTGAAAAGAATTAGAAGAAATATTTTTTTGAAAAGATTTGAAAAAAAACTAATCCGGTCACTGATTTGGTCACCGGGCTGGACACCGATACAATCACCGGTTCGGGCAATAATATAAAATGGAAATTTTGAAAAAAAATTCAAAAAAATGTTTTTTTGAAAAGATTTGAAAAAAAACTGATCCGGGCACCGATCCGGTCACGGGTCCGGACACCAACAAAAATGGAAATTTTGAAAAAAATTCTAAAAAATATTTTTTTGAAAAAATTTGGAAATACTGATCCGGGCACCGATCCGGTCACGGGTCCGGACACTGATATAAAATGGAAATTTTGAAGAAAATTCGAAAAAAAACTTTCTTGAAAAAATTTAAAAAGAGAAGGACACCAACCCAGAAACCAATCTGCTCACCGGTCTGGACACCAATAAAAATGTAAATTTTGAAAAAAAATCAAAAAAATATTTTTTTGAAAAAATTTGAAAAAAAACTGATCCGGGCACCGATCCGGTCACGGGTCCGGACACCATAAAAAATGGAAATTTTGAAAAAAATTCAAAAAAATATTTTTTTGAAAAAATTTGGAAATACTGATCCGGGCACCGATCCGGTCACGGGTCCAGACACTGATAAGAAATGAAAATTTTGAGAAAAATTCGAAAAAAGACTTTTTCGAAGAAATTTGAAAAGAGAAGGACACCCACCCGGAAACCGATCCGGTCAAGGGTCCAGACACCAATAAAGATGGAAATTTTGAAAAAACTTCAAAAAAATATTTTTTCGAAAAAATTTGGGAATACTGATCCGGGCACCGATCCGGTCACCGGTCCGGACACCAATAAAAATGGAAATTTTGAAAAAAATTCAAAAAAATATATTTTTGAAAAAATTTGGAAATACTGATCCGGGCGCCGATCCGGTCACGGGTCCAGACACTGATAAGAAATGAAAATTTTGAGAAAAATTTGAAAAAAGACTTTTTCGAAGAAATTTGAAAAGAGAAGGACACCCACCCGGAAACCGATCCGGTCAAGGGTCCAGACACCGATACAATCACCGGTCCAGGCAATAATAAAAAATGGAAATTTTGAAAAAAATTCAAAAAAATATTTATTTGAAAAAATTTGAAAAAAAAACTGATCCGGGCACCGATCCGGTCACGGGTCCGGACACCGATAAGAAATGATAGTTTTGAGAAAAATTTGAAAAAAGACTTCTTTGAAAAAATTTGAAAAGAGGACACCCACCCGGAAACCGATCTGGTCACGGGTCCGGACACCAATAAAAAAGGAAATTTTGAAAAAAATCAAAAAAATATTTTTTTGAAAAAATTTGAAAAAAAAACTGATCCGGCCACCGATCCGGTCACGGGTCCGGACACCGCAAAAATGGAAATTTTGAAAAGAATTAGAAGAAATATTTTTTTGAAAAGATTTGAAAAAAAACTGATCCGGTCACTGATTTGGTCACCGGGCCGGACACCGATACAATCACCGGTTCGGGCAATAATATAAAATGTAAATTTTGAAAAAAAATTCAAAAAAATGTTTTTTTGAAAAGATTTGAAAAAAAACTGATCCGGGCACCGATCCGGTCACGGGTCCGGACACCATAAAAAATGGAAATTTTGAAAAAACTTCAAAAAAATATTTTTTCGAAAAAATTTGGGAATACTGATCCGGGCACCGATCCGGTCACCGGTCCGGACACCAATAAAAAGGGAAAATTTAAAAAAAATTCAAAAAAATATTTTTTTGAAAAAATTTGAAAAAAAACTGATCCGGGCACCGATCCGGTCACGGGTCCGGACACCAACAAAAATGGAAATTTTGAAAAAAATTCAAAAAAATATTTTTTTGAAAAAATTTGGAAATACTGATCCGGGCACCGATCCGGTCACGGGTCCGGACACTGATATAAAATGGAAATTTTGAAAAAAATTCGAAAAAAACTTTCTTGAAAAAATTTAAAAAGAGAAGGACACCAACCCAGAAACTAATCTGGTCACCGGTCTGGACACCGATAAAAAAGTAAATTTTGAAAAAAATCAAAAAAATATTTTTTTGAAAAAATTTGAAAAAAAACTGAACCGGGCACCGATCTGGTCACGGGTCCGGACTTCGATAAAAATGGAAATTTGAATAAAATGCAAAAAAATATTTTTTTGAAAAAATTCGAAAAAAAAATGACTGGGGCACCGATCCGGTCACGGGTCCAGACACCAATAAAATTGGAAATTTTGAGAGAAATTCAAAAAAATATTTTTTCGAAAAGATTTGAAAAAAAACTGATTAGGCCACCGATTCGGTCACTGGTCCAGACACCGATACGATCACCTGTCCAGGCAATAATAAAAAATGGAAATTTTGAAAAAAATTCAAAAAAATATTTATTTGAAAAAATTTGAAAAAAAAACTGATCCGGGCACCGATCCGGTCACGGGTCCAGACATTGATAAGAAATGAAAATTTTGAGAAAAATTCGAAAAAAGACTTTTTCGAAGAAATTTGAAAAGAGAAGGACACCCACCCGGAAACCGATCTGGTCACGGGTCCGGACACCATTAAAAATGGAAATTTTGAAAAAAATTCAAAACAATATTTTTTTGAAAAAACTTGAAAAAAAAACTGATCCGTGCACCGATCCGGTCACGGGTCCGGACACCAATAAAAATGGAAATTTTGAAAAGAATTCAAAAAAATATTTTTTGGAAAAAATTTGGAAATACTGATCCGGGCACCGATCCGGTCACGGGTCCGGACACTGATATAAAATGGAAATTTTGAAGAAAATTCGAAAAAAAACTTTCTTGAAAAAATTTAAAAAGAGAAGAACACCAACCCAGAAACCAATCTGGTCACCGGTCTGGACACCGATAAAAATGTAAATTTTGAAAAAAATTAGAAGAAATATTTTTTTGAAAAGATTTGAAAAAAAACTGATCCGGTCACCGATTTGGTCACCGGGCCGGACACCGATACGATCACCGGTTTGGGCAATAATATAAAATGGAAATTTTGAAGAAAAATTCAAAAAAATGTTTTTTTGAAAAAATTTGAAAAAGAACTGATCCGGGCACCAATCCGGTCACGGGTCCAGACACCATTAAAAATGGAAATTTTGAAAAAACTTCAAAAAAATATTTCTTCGAAAAAATTTGGGAATACTGATCCAGGCACCGATCCGGTCACCGATCCGGTCACCGGTCCGGACACCAATTAAAAAGGAAATCTTTAAAAAAATTCAAAAAAATATTTTTTTGAAAAAATTTGAAAAAAAACTGATCCGGGCACCGATCCGGTCACGGGTCCGGACACCAATAGAAATGGAAATTTTGAAAAAAATTCAAAAAAATATTTTTTTGAAAAAATTTGGAAATACTGATCCGGGCACCGATCCGGTCACGGGTCCGGACACTGATATAAAATGGAAATTTTGAAAAAAATTCGAAAAAAAACTTTCTTGGAAAAATTCAAAAAGAGAAGGACACCCACCCAGAAACCAATCTGGTCACAGGTCTGGACACAGATAAAAATGTAAATTTTGAAAAAAATCAAAAAAATATTTTTTTGAAAAAATTTGAAAAAAAAACTGATCCGGGCACCGATCCGGTCACGGGTCCAGACACCATTAAAAATGGAAATTTTGAAAAAAATTCGAAAAAATATTTTTTTGAAAAAATTTGAAAAAAAACTGATCCGGGCACCGATCCGGTCACGGGTCCGGACACCAATAAAAATGGAAATTTTGAAAAGAATTCAAAAAAATATTTTTCTGAAAAAATTTGGAAATACTGATCCGGGCACCGATCCGGTCACGGGTCCGGACACTGATATAAAATGGAAATTTTGAAAAAAATTCGAAAAAAAACTTTCTTGAAAAAATTCAAAAAGAGAAGGACACCCACCCAGAAACCAATCTGGTCACCCGTCTGGACACCCATAAAAATGTAAATTTTGAGAAAAATTCAAAAAAATATTTTTTTGAAAAAATTTGAAAAAAAACTAAACCGGGCACCGATCTGGTCACGGGTCCGGACTTCGATAAAAATGGAAATGTGAAATAAATGCAAAAGAATATTTTTTCGAAAAAATTCGAAAAAAAACTGATCCGGGCACCGATCCGGTCACGGGTCCGGACACCAATAAAATGGAAATTTTGAAAAGAATTCAAAAAAATATTTTTTTGAAAAAATTTGGAAATACTGATCCGGGCACCGATCCGGTCACAAGTCCGGACACTGATATAAAATGGAAATTTTGAAAAAAATTCGAAAAAAAACTTTCTTGAAAAAATTCAAAAAGAGAAGGACACCCACCCAGAAACCAATCTGGTCACCGGTCTGGACACCGATAAAAATGTAAATTTTGAGAAAAATTCAAAAAAATATCTTTTCAAAAAAATTCGAAAAAAACTGATCCGGGCACCGATCCGGTCACGGGTCCGGACACCGCAAAAATGGAAATTTTGAAAAAAATTAGAAGAAATATTTTTTTGAAAAGATTTGAAAAAAAACTGATCCGGTCACGGATTTGGTCACCCGACCGGACACGGATACGATCACCGGTTAGGGCAATAATATAAAATAGAAATCTTGAAAAAAAATTCAAAAAAATATTTTTTCGAAAAAATTTGGGAATACTGATCCGGGCACCGATCCGGTCACGGGTCCGGACACCGCAAAAATGGAAATTTTGAAAAAAATTAGAAGAAATATTTTTTTGAAAAGATTTGAAAAAAAACTGATCCGGTCACCGATCCGGTCACCGGGCCGGACACCGATACGATCACCGGTTCAGGCAATAATACAAAATGGAAATTTTGAAAAAAAATTCAAAAAAATGTTTTTCTGAAAAAATTTGAAAAAAAACTGATCCGGGCACCGATCCGGTCACGGGTCCAGACACCATTAAAAATGTAAATTTTGAAAAAAATTCAAAAAAATATTTTTTTGAAAAAATTTGAAAAAAAACTGATCCGGGCACCGATCCGGTCACGGGTCTAGACACTGATAAGAAATGAACATTTTGAGAAAAATTCGAAAAAAGACTTTTTCGAAGAAATTTGAAAAGAGAAGGACACCCACCCAGAAACTGATCTGGTCACGGGTCCGGACACCAATAAAAAAGGAAATTTTGAAAAAAATCAAAAAAAAAATTTTTTGAAAAAATTTGAAAAAAAAAACTGATCCGGGCACCGATCCGGTCACGGGTCCGGACACCAATAAAAATGGAAATTTTGAAAAAAATTCAAAAAAATATTTTTTTGGAAAAATTTGGAAATACTGATCCGGGCACCGATCCGGTCACGGGTCCAGACACTGATAAGAAATGAACATTTTGAGAAAAATTCGAACAAAGACTTTTTCGAAGAAATTTGAAAAGAGAAGGACACCCACCTGGAAACGGATCTGGTCACGGGTCCGGACACCAATAAAAAAGGAAATTTTGAAAAAAATCAAAAAAATATTTTTTTGAAAAAATTTGAAAAAAAAACTGATCCGGGCACCGATCCGGTCACGGGTCCGGACACCAATAAAAATGGAAATTTTGAAAAAAATTCAAAAAAATATTTTTTTGGAAAAATTTGGAAATACTGATCCGGGCACCGATCCGGTCACGGGTCCAGACACTGATAAGAAATGAAAATTTTGAGAAAAATTCGAAAAAAGACTTTTTCAAAGAAATTTGAAAAGAGAAGGACACCCACCCGGAAACCGATCTGGTCACGGGTCTGGACACCAATAAAAAAGGAAATTTTGAAAAAAATCAAAAAAATATTTTCTTGAAAAAATTTGGAAATACTGATCCGGGCACCGATCCGGTCACGGGTCCGGACACTGATATAAAATGGAAATTCTGAAAAAAATTCGAAAAAAAACTTACTTGAAAAAATTTAAAAAGAGAAGGACACCAACCCAGAAACCAATCTGGTCACCGGTCTGGACACCAATAAAAATGTAAATTTTGAAAAAAATCAAAAAAATATTTTTTTGAAAAAATTTGAAAAAAAACTGAACCGGGCACCGATCCGGTCACGGGTCCGGACACCGCAAAAATGGAAATTTTGAAAAAAATTCAAAAAAATATTTTTTTGAAAAGATTTGAAAAAAAACTGATCCGGTCACCGATTTGGTCACCCGGCCGGACACCGATACGATCACCGGTTCGGGCAATAATATAAAATGGAAATTTTGAAAAAAAATTCAAAAATATATTTTTTCGAAAAAATTTGGGAATACTGATCCGGGCACCGATCCGGTCACCGGTCCGGACACCAATAAAAATGGAAATTTTAAAAAAATTCAAAAAAATATTTTTTTGAAAAAATTTGAAAAAAAACTGATCCGGGCACCGATCCGGTCACGGGTCCGGACACCAATAGAAATGGAAATTTTGAGAAAAATTCAAAAAAATATTTTTTTGAAAAAATTTGAAAAAAAACTGAACCGGGCACCGATTTGGTCACCGGGCCGGACACCGATACGATCACCGGTTTGGGCAATAATATAAAATGGAAATTTTGAAGAAAAATTCAAAAAAATGTTTTTTTGAAAAAATTTGAAAAAGAACTGATCCGGGCACCAATCCGGTCACGGGTCCAGACACCATTAAAAATGGAAATTTTGAAAAAACTTCAAAAAAATATTTTTTCGAAAAAATTTGGGAATACTGATCCAGGCACCGATCCGGTCACCGATCCGGTCACCGGTCCGGACACCAATAAAAAAGGAAATTTTTAAAAAAATTCAAAAAAATATTTTTTTGAAAAAATTTGAAAAAAAACTGATCCGGGCACCGATCCGGTCACGGGTCCGGACACCAATAGAAATGGAAATTTTGAAAAAAATTCAAAAAAATATTTTTTTGAAAAAATTTGGAAATACTGATCCGGGCACCGATCCGGTCACGGGTCCGGACACTGATATAAAATGGAAATTTTGAAAAAAATTCGAAAAAAAACTTTCTTGGAAAAATTCAAAAAGAGAAGGACACCCACCCAGAAACCAATCTGGTCACCGGTCTGGACACCGATAAAAATGTAAATTTTGAGAAAAATTCAAAAAAATATCTTTTCGAAAAAATTCGAAAAAAAACTGATCCGGGCACCGATCCGGTCACGGGTCCGGACACCGCAAAAATGGAAATTTTGAAAAAAATTAGAAGAAATATTTTTTTGAAAAGATTTGAAAAAAAACTGATCCGGTCACGGATTTGGTCACCCGACCGGACACGGATACGATCACCGGTTCGGGCAATAATATAAAATAGAAATCTTGAAAAAAAATTCAAAAAAATATTTTTTCGAAAAAATTTGGGAATACTGATCCGGGCACCGATCCGGTCACGGGTCCGGACACCGCAAAAATGGAAATTTTGAAAAAAATTAGAAGAAATATTTTTTTGAAAAGATTTGAAAAAAAACTGATCCGGTCACCGATCAGGTCACCGGGCCGGACACCGATACGATCACCGGTTCAGGCAATAATACAAAATGGAAATTTTGAAAAAAAATTCAAAAAAATGTTTTTTTGAAAAAATTTGAAAAAAAACTGATCCGGGCACCGATCCGGTCACGGGTCCAGACACCATTAAAAATGTAAATTTTGAAAAAAATTCAAAAAAATATTTTTTTGAAAAAATTTGAAAAAAAACTGATCCGGGCACCGATCCGGTCACGGGTCCAGACACTGATAAGAAATGAACATTTTGAGAAAAATTCGAAAAAAGACTTTTTTGAAGAAATTTGAAAAGAGAAGGACACCCACCGGGAAACCGATCTGGTCACGGGTCCGGACACCAATAAAAAAGGAAATTTTGAAAAAAATCAAAAAAATATTTTTTTGAAAAAATTTGAAAAAAAAACTGATCCGGGCACCGATCCGGTCACGGGTCCGGACACCAATAAAAATGGAAATTTTGAAAAAAATTCAAAAAAAAATTTTTTTGGAAAAATTTGGAAATACTGATCCGGGCACCGATCCGGTCACGGGTCCAGACACTGATAAGAAATGAAAATTTTGAGAAAAATTCGAAAAAAGACTTTTTCGAAGAAATTTGAAAAGAGAAGGACACCCACCCGGAAACCGATCTGGTCACGGGTCCGGACACCAATAAAAAAGGAAATTTTGAAAAAAATCGAAAAAATATTTTTTTGAAAAAATTTGAAAAAAAAACTGATCCGGGCACCGATCCGGTCACGGGTCCGGACACCGCAAAAATGGAAATTTTGAAAAAAATCAAAAAAATATTTTTTTGAAAGAATTCGAAAAAAAAAACTGATCCAGGCACCGATCCGGTCACGGGTCCGGACACCGCAAAAATGGAAATTTTGAAAAGAATTCAAAAAAATATTTTTTTGAAAAAATTTGGAAATACTGATCCGGGCACCGATCCGGTCACGGGTCCGGACACTGATATAAAATGGAAATTTTGAAAAAAATTCGAAAAAAAACCTTCTTGAAAAAATTTAAAATGAGAAGGACACCAACCCAGAAACCAATCTGGTCACCGGTCTGGACACCAATAAAAATGTAAATTTTGAAAAAAATCAAAAAAATATTTTTTTGAAAAAATTTGAAAAAAAACTGATCCGGGCACCGATCCGGTCACGGGTCCAGACACTGATAAGAAATGAAAATTTTGAGAAAAATTCGAAAAAAGACTTTTTCGAAGAAATTTGAAAAGAGAAGGACACACACCCAGAAACCGATCCGGTCAATTTGAAAAAAAACTGATCCGGTCACGGATTTGGTCACCCGACCGGACACGGATACGATCACCGGCTCGGGCAATAATATAAAATAGAAATCTCGAAAAAAAATTCAAAAAAATATTTTTTCGAAAAAATTTGGGAATACTGATCCGGGCACCGATCCGGTCACGGGTCCGGACACCGCAAAAATGGAAATTTTGAAAAAAATTAGAAGAAATATTTTTTTGAAAAGATTTGAAAAAAAACTGATCCGGTCACCGATCCGGTCACCGGGCCGGACACCGATACGATCACCGGTTCAGGCAATAATACAAAATGAAAATTTTGAAAAAAAATTCAAAAAAATGTTTTTTTGAAAAAATTTGAAAAAAAAACTGATCCGGGCACCGATCCCGTCACGGGTCCAGACACCATTAAAAATGTAAATTTTGAAAAAAATTCAAAAAAATATTTTTTTGAAAAAATTTGAAAAAAAACTGATCCGGGCACCGATTTGGTCACGGCTCCGGACACCGCAAAAAATGGAAATTTTGAAAAAAATTAGGAAAAATATTTTTTTGAAAAGATTTGAAAAAAAACTGATCCGGTCACGGATTTGGTCACCCGACCGGACACGGATACGATCACCGGTTCGGGCAATAATATAAAATAGAAATCTTGAAAAAAAATTCAAAAAAATATTTTTTTGAAAAAATTTGAAAAAAAACTGATCCGGGCACCGATCCGGTCACGGGTCTAGACACTGATAAGAAATGAACATTTTGAGAAAAATTCGAAAAAAGACTTTTTCGAAGAAATTTGAAAAGAGAAGGACACCCACCCAGAAACTGATCTGGTCACGGGTCCGGACACCAATAAAAAAGGAAATTTTGAAAAAAATCAAAAAAAAAATTTTTTGAAAAAATTTGAAAAAAAAACTGATCCGGGCACCGATCCGGTCACGGGTCCGGACACCAATAAAAATGGAAATTTTGAAAAAAATTCAAAAAAATATTTTTTTGGAAAAATTTGGAAATACTGATCCGGGCACCGATCCGGTCACGGGTCCAGACACTGATAAGAAATGAAAATTTTGAGAAAAATTCGAAAAAAGACTTTTTCGAAGAAATTTGAAAAGAGAAGGACACCCACCCGGAAACCGATCTGGTCACGGGTCCGGACACCAATAAAAAAGGAAATTTTGAAAAAAATCGAAAAAATATTTCTTTGAAAAAATTTGAAAAAAAAACTGATCCGGGCACCGATCCGGTCACGGGTCCGGACACCGCAAAAATGGAAATTTTGAAAAAAATCAAACAAATATTTTTTTGAAAAAATTTGAAAAAAAAACTGATCCAGGCACCGATCCGGTCACGGGTCCGGACACCGCAAAAATGGAAATTTTGAAAAGAATTCAAAAAAATATTTTTTTGAAAAAATTTGGAAATACTGATCCGGGCACCGATCCGGTCACGGGTCCGGACACTGATATAAAATGGAAATTTTGAAAAAAATTCGAAAAAAAACTTTCTTGAAAAAATTTAAAAGGAGAAGGACACCAACCCAGAAACCAATCTGGTCACCGGTCTGGACACCAATAAAAATGTAAATTTTGAAAAAAATCAAAAAAATATTTTTTTGAAAAAATTTGAAAAAAAACTGATCCGGGCACCGATCCGGTCACGGGTCCAGACACTGATAAGAAATGAAAATTTTGAGAAAAATTCGAAAAAAGACTTTTTCGAAGAAATTTGAAAAGAGAAGGACACCCACCCAGAAACCGATCCGGTCAATTTGAAAAAAAACTGATCCGGTCACGGATTTGGTCACCCGACCGGACACGGATACGATCACCGGTTCGGGCAATAATATAAAATAGAAATCTTGAAAAAAAATTCAAAAAAATATTTTTTCAAAAAAATTTGGGAATACTGATCCGGGCACCGATCCGGTCACGGGTCCGGACACCAATAGAAATGGAAATTTTGAAAAAAATTCAAAAAAATATTTTTTTGAAAAAATTTGGAAATACTGATCCGGGCACCGATCCGGTCACGGGTCCGGACACTGATATAAAATGGAAATTTTGAAAAAAATTCGAAAAAAAACTTTCTTGGAAAAATTCAAAAAGAGAAGGACACCCACCCAGAAACCAATCTGGTCACCGGTCTGGACACCGATAAAAATGTAAATTTTGAGAAAAATTCAAAAAAATATCTTTTCGAAAAAATTCGAAAAAAAACTGATCCGGGCACCGATCCGGTCACGGGTCCGGACACCGCAAAAATGGAAATTTTGAAAAAAATTAGAAGAAATATTTTTTTGAAAAGATTTGAAAAAAAACTGATCCGGTCACGGATTTGGTCACCCGACCGGACACGGATACGATCACCGGTTCGGGCAATAATATAAAATAGAAATCTTGAAAAAAAATTCAAAAAAATATTTTTTCGAAAAAATTTGGGAATACTGATCCGGGCACCGATCCGGTCACGGGTCCGGACACCGCAAAAATGGAAATTTTGAAAAAAATTAGAAGAAATATTTTTTTGAAAAGATTTGAAAAAAAACTGATCCGGTCACCGATCAGGTCACCGGGCCGGACACCGATACGATCACCGGTTCAGGCAATAATACAAAATGGAAATTTTGAAAAAAAATTCAAAAAAATGTTTTTTTGAAAAAATTTGAAAAAAAACTGATCCGGGCACCGATCCGGTCACGGGTCCAGACACCATTAAAAATGTAAATTTTGAAAAAAATTCAAAAAAATATTTTTTTGAAAAAATTTGAAAAAAAACTGATCCGGGCACCGATCCGGTCACGGGTCCAGACACTGATAAGAAATGAACATTTTGAGAAAAATTCGAAAAAAGACTTTTTTGAAGAAATTTGAAAAGAGAAGGACACCCACCGGGAAACCGATCTGGTCACGGGTCCGGACACCAATAAAAAAGGAAATTTTGAAAAAAATCAAAAAAATATTTTTTTGAAAAAATTTGAAAAAAAAACTGATCCGGGCACCGATCCGGTCACGGGTCCGGACACCAATAAAAATGGAAATTTTGAAAAAAATTCAAAAAAAAATTTTTTTGGAAAAATTTGGAAATACTGATCCGGGCACCGATCCGGTCACGGGTCCAGACACTGATAAGAAATGAAAATTTTGAGAAAAATTCGAAAAAAGACTTTTTCGAAGAAATTTGAAAAGAGAAGGACACCCACCCGGAAACCGATCTGGTCACGGGTCCGGACACCAATAAAAAAGGAAATTTTGAAAAAAATCGAAAAAATATTTTTTTGAAAAAATTTGAAAAAAAAACTGATCCGGGCACCGATCCGGTCACGGGTCCGGACACCGCAAAAATGGAAATTTTGAAAAAAATCAAAAAAATATTTTTTTGAAAGAATTCGAAAAAAAAAACTGATCCAGGCACCGATCCGGTCACGGGTCCGGACACCGCAAAAATGGAAATTTTGAAAAGAATTCAAAAAAATATTTTTTTGAAAAAATTTGGAAATACTGATCCGGGCACCGATCCGGTCACGGGTCCGGACACTGATATAAAATGGAAATTTTGAAAAAAATTCGAAAAAAAACCTTCTTGAAAAAATTTAAAATGAGAAGGACACCAACCCAGAAACCAATCTGGTCACCGGTCTGGACACCAATAAAAATGTAAATTTTGAAAAAAATCAAAAAAATATTTTTTTGAAAAAATTTGAAAAAAAACTGATCCGGGCACCGATCCGGTCACGGGTCCAGACACTGATAAGAAATGAAAATTTTGAGAAAAATTCGAAAAAAGACTTTTTCGAAGAAATTTGAAAAGAGAAGGACACACACCCAGAAACCGATCCGGTCAATTTGAAAAAAAACTGATCCGGTCACGGATTTGGTCACCCGACCGGACACGGATACGATCACCGGCTCGGGCAATAATATAAAATAGAAATCTCGAAAAAAAATTCAAAAAAATATTTTTTCGAAAAAATTTGGGAATACTGATCCGGGCACCGATCCGGTCACGGGTCCGGACACCGCAAAAATGGAAATTTTGAAAAAAATTAGAAGAAATATTTTTTTGAAAAGATTTGAAAAAAAACTGATCCGGTCACCGATCCGGTCACCGGGCCGGACACCGATACGATCACCGGTTCAGGCAATAATACAAAATGAAAATTTTGAAAAAAAATTCAAAAAAATGTTTTTTTGAAAAAATTTGAAAAAAAAACTGATCCGGGCACCGATCCCGTCACGGGTCCAGACACCATTAAAAATGTAAATTTTGAAAAAAATTCAAAAAAATATTTTTTTGAAAAAATTTGAAAAAAAACTGATCCGGGCACCGATTTGGTCACGGCTCCGGACACCGCAAAAAATGGAAATTTTGAAAAAAATTAGGAAAAATATTTTTTTGAAAAGATTTGAAAAAAAACTGATCCGGTCACGGATTTGGTCACCCGACCGGACACGGATACGATCACCGGTTCGGGCAATAATATAAAATAGAAATCTTGAAAAAAAATTCAAAAAAATATTTTTTTGAAAAAATTTGAAAAAAAACTGATCCGGGCACCGATCCGGTCACGGGTCTAGACACTGATAAGAAATGAACATTTTGAGAAAAATTCGAAAAAAGACTTTTTCGAAGAAATTTGAAAAGAGAAGGACACCCACCCAGAAACTGATCTGGTCACGGGTCCGGACACCAATAAAAAAGGAAATTTTGAAAAAAATCAAAAAAAAAATTTTTTGAAAAAATTTGAAAAAAAAACTGATCCGGGCACCGATCCGGTCACGGGTCCGGACACCAATAAAAATGGAAATTTTGAAAAAAATTCAAAAAAATATTTTTTTGGAAAAATTTGGAAATACTGATCCGGGCACCGATCCGGTCACGGGTCCAGACACTGATAAGAAATGAAAATTTTGAGAAAAATTCGAAAAAAGACTTTTTCGAAGAAATTTGAAAAGAGAAGGACACCCACCCGGAAACCGATCTGGTCACGGGTCCGGACACCAATAAAAAAGGAAATTTTGAAAAAAATCGAAAAAATATTTCTTTGAAAAAATTTGAAAAAAAAACTGATCCGGGCACCGATCCGGTCACGGGTCCGGACACCGCAAAAATGGAAATTTTGAAAAAAATCAAACAAATATTTTTTTGAAAAAATTTGAAAAAAAAACTGATCCAGGCACCGATCCGGTCACGGGTCCGGACACCGCAAAAATGGAAATTTTGAAAAGAATTCAAAAAAATATTTTTTTGAAAAAATTTGGAAATACTGATCCGGGCACCGATCCGGTCACGGGTCCGGACACTGATATAAAATGGAAATTTTGAAAAAAATTCGAAAAAAAACTTTCTTGAAAAAATTTAAAAGGAGAAGGACACCAACCCAGAAACCAATCTGGTCACCGGTCTGGACACCAATAAAAATGTAAATTTTGAAAAAAATCAAAAAAATATTTTTTTGAAAAAATTTGAAAAAAAACTGATCCGGGCACCGATCCGGTCACGGGTCCAGACACTGATAAGAAATGAAAATTTTGAGAAAAATTCGAAAAAAGACTTTTTCGAAGAAATTTGAAAAGAGAAGGACACCCACCCAGAAACCGATCCGGTCAATTTGAAAAAAAACTGATCCGGTCACGGATTTGGTCACCCGACCGGACACGGATACGATCACCGGTTCGGGCAATAATATAAAATAGAAATCTTGAAAAAAAATTCAAAAAAATATTTTTTCAAAAAAATTTGGGAATACTGATCCGGGCACCGATCCGGTCACGGGTCCGGACACCGCAAAAATGGAAATTTTGAAAAAAATTAGAAGAAATATTTTTTTGAAAAGATTTGAAAAAAAACTGATCCGGTCACCGATCCGGTCACCGGGCCGGACACCGATACAATCACCGGTTCAGGCAATAATACAAAATGGAAATTTTGAAAAAAAATTCAAAAAAATGTTTTTTTGAAAAAATTTGAAAAAAAACTGATCCGGGCACCGATCCGGTCACGGGTCCAGACACCATTAAAAATGTAAATTTTGAAAAAAATTCAAAAAAATGTTTTTTTGAAAAAATTTGAAAAAAAACTGATCCGGGCACCGATCCGGTCACGGGTCCAGACACTGATAAGAAATGAACATTTTGAGAAAAATTCGAACAAAGACTTTTTCGAAGAAATTTGAAAAGAGAAGGACACCCACCTGGAAACGGATCTGGTCACGGGTCCGGACACCAATAAAAAAGGAAATTTTGAAAAAAATCAAAAAAATATTTTTTTGAAAAAATTTGAAAAAAAAACTGATCCGGGCACCGATCCGGTCACGGGTCCGGACACCAATAAAAATGGAAGTTTTGAAAAAAATTCAAAAAAATATTTTTTTGGAAAAATTTGGAAATACTGATCCGGGCACCGATCCGGTCACGGGTCCAGACACTGATAAGAAATGAAAATTTTGAGAAAAATTCGAAAAAAGACTTTTTCGAAGAAATTTGAAAAGAGAAGGACACCCACCCGGAAACCGATCTGGTCACGGGTCTGGACACCAATAAAAAAGGAAATTTTGAAAAAAATCAAAAAAATATTTTTTTGAAAAAATTTGGAAATACTGATCCGGGCACCGATCCGGTCACGGGTCCGGACACTGATATAAAATGGGAATTCTGAAAAAAATTCGAAAAAAAACTTACTTGAAAAAATTTAAAAAGAGAAGGACACCAACCCAGAAACCAATCTGGTCACCCGTCTGGACACCAATAAAAATGTAAATTTTGAAAAAAATCAAAAAAATATTTTTTTGAAAAAATTTGAAAAAAAACTGAACCGGGCACCGATCCGGTCACGGGTCCGGACACCGCAAAAATGGAAATTTTGAAAAAAATTCAAAAAAATATTTTTTTGAAAAGATTTGAAAAAAAACTGATCCCGTCACCGATTTGGTCACCCGGCCGGACACCGATACGATCACCGGTTCGGGCAATAATATAAAATGGAAATTTTGAAAAAAAATTCAAAAATATATTTTTTCGAAAAAATTTGGGAATACTGATCCGGGCACCGATCCGGTCACCGGTCCGGACACCAATAAAAATGGAAATTTCAAAAAAATTCAAAAAAATATTTTTTTGAAAAAATTTGAAAAAAAACTGATCCGGGCACCGATCCGGTCACGGGTCCGGACACCAATAGAAATGGAAATTTTGAGAAAAATTCAAAAAAATATTTTTTTGAAAAAATTTGAAAAAAAACTGAACCGGGCACCGATTTGGTCACCGGGCCGGACACCGATACGATCACCGGTTTGGGCAATAATATAAAATGGAAATTTTGAAGAAAAATTCAAAAAAATGTTTTTTTGAAAAAATTTGAAAAAGAACTGATCCGGGCACCAATCCGGTCACGGGTCCAGACACCATTAAAAATGGAAATTTTGAAAAAACTTCAAAAAAATATTTTTTCGAAAAAATTTGGGAATACTGATCCAGGCACCGATCCGGTCACCGATCCGGTCACCGGTCCGGACACCAATAAAAAAGGAAATTTTTAAAAAAATTCAAAAAAATATTTTTTTGAAAAAATTTGAAAAAAAACTGATCCGGGCACCGATCCGGTCACGGGTCCGGACACCAATAGAAATGGAAATTTTGAAAAAAATTCAAAAAAATATTTTTTTGAAAAAATTTGGAAATACTGATCCGGGCACCGATCCGGTCACGGGTCCGGACACTGATATAAAATGGAAATTTTGAAAAAAATTCGAAAAAAAACTTTTTCGAAGAAATTTGAAAAGAGAAGGACACCCACCCAGAAACCGATCCGGTCAATTTGAAAAAAAACTGATCCGGTCACGGATTTGGTCACCCGACCGGACACGGATACGATCACCGGTTCGGGCAATAATATAAAATAGAAATCTTGAAAAAAAATTCAAAAAAATATTTTTTCGAAAAAATTTGGGAATACTGATCCGGGCACCGATCCGGTCACGGGTCCGGACACCGCAAAAATGGAAATTTTGAAAAAAATTAGAAGAAATATTTTTTTGAAAAGATTTGAAAAAAAACTGATCCGGTCACCGATCCGGTCACCGGGCCGGACACCGATACGATCACCGGTTCAGGCAATAATACAAAATGGAAATTTTGAAAAAAAATTCAAAAAAAAGTTTTTTTGAAAAAATTTGAAAAAAAACTGATCCGGGCACCGATCCGGTCACGGGTCCAGACACCATTAAAAATGTAAATTTTGAAAAAAATTCAAAAAAATATTTTTTTGAAAAAATTTGAAAAAAAACTGATCCGGGCACCGATCCGGTCACGGGTCCAGACACTGATAAGAAATGAACATTTTGAGAAAAATTCGAACAAAGACTTTTTCGAAGAAATTTGAAAAGAGAAGGACACCCACCTGGAAACCGATCTGGTCACGGGTCCGGACACCAATAAAAAAGGAAATTTTGAAAAAAATCAAAAAAATATTTTTTTGAAAAAATTTGAAAAAAAAACTGATCCGGGCACAGATCCGGTCACGGGTCCGGACACCAATAAAAATGGAAATTTTGAAAAAAATTCAAGAAAATATTTTTTTGGAAAAATTTGGAAAAACTGATCCGGGCACCGATCCGGTCACGGGTCCAGACACTGATAAGAAATGAAAATTTTGAGAAAAATTCGAAAAAAGACTTTTTCGAAGAAATTTGAAAAGAGAAGGACACCCACCCGGAAACCGATCTGGTCACGGGTCTGGACACCAATAAAAAAGGAAATTTTGAAAAAAATCAAAAAAATATTTTTTTGAAAAAATTTGGAAATACTGATCCGGGCACCGATCCGGTCACGGGTCCGGACACTGATATAAAATGGAAATTTTGAAAAAAATTCGAAAAAAAACTTACTTGAAAAAATTTAAAAAGAGAAGGACACCAACCCAGAAACCAATCTGGTCACCGGTCTGGACACCAATAAAAATGTAAATTTTGAAAAAAATCAAAAAAATATTTTTTTGAAAAAATTTGAAAAAAAACTGAACCGGGCACCGATCCGGTCACGGGTCCGGACACTGATATAAAATGGAAATTTTGAAAAAAATTCGAAAAAAAACTTACTTGAAAAAATTTAAAAAGAGAAGGACACCAACCCAGAAACCAATCTGGTCACCGGTCTGGACACCAATAAAAATGTAAATTTTGAAAAAAATCAAAAAAATATTTTTTTGAAAAAATTTGAAAAAAAACTGAACCGGGCACCGATCCGGTCACGGGTCCGGACACCGCAAAAATGGAAATTTTGAAAAAAATTCAAAAAAATATTTTTTTGAAAAGATTTGAAAAAAAACTGATCCGGTCACCGATTTGGTCACCCGGCCGGACACCGATACGATCACCGGTTCGGGCAATAATATAAAATGGAAATTTTGAAAAAAAATTCAAAAATATATTTTTTCGAAAAAATTTGGGAATACTGATCCGGGCACCGATCCGGTCACCGGTCCGGACACCAATAAAAATGGAAATTTCAAAAAAATTCAAAAAAATATTTTTTTGAAAAAATTTGAAAAAAAACTGATCCGGGCACCGATCCGGTCACGGGTCCGGACACCAATAGAAATGGAAATTTTGAGAAAAATTCAAAAAAATATTTTTTTGAAAAAATTTGAAAAAAAACTGAACCGGGCACCGATTTGGTCACCGGGCCGGACACCGATACGATCACCGGTTTGGGCAATAATATAAAATGGAAATTTTTAAAAAAATTCAAAAAAATATTTTTTTGAAAAAATTTGAAAAAAAACTGATCCGGGCACCGATCCGGTCACGGGTCCGGACACCAATAGAAATGGAAATTTTGAAAAAAATTCAAGAAAATATTTTTTTGGAAAAATTTGGAAATACTGATCCGGGCACCGATCCGGTCACGGGTCCGGACACTGATATAAAATGGAAATTTTGAAAAAAATTCGAAAAAAAACTTTTTCGAAGAAATTTGAAAAGAGAAGGACACCCACCCAGAAACCGATCCGGTCAATTTGAAAAAAAACTGATCCGGTCACGGATTTGGTCACCCGACCGGACACGGATACGATCACCGGTTCGGGCAATAATATAAAATAGAAATCTTGAAAAAAAATTCAAAAAAATATTTTTTCGAAAAAATTTGGGAATACTGATCCGGGCACCGATCCGGTCACGGGTCCGGACACCGCAAAAATGGAAATTTTGAAAAAAATTAGAAGAAATATTTTTTTGAAAAGATTTGAAAAAAAACTGATCCGGTCACCGATCCGGTCACCGGGCCGGACACCGATACGATCACCGGTTCAGGCAATAATACAAAATGGAAATTTTGAAAAAAAATTCAAAAAAATGTTTTTTTGAAAAAATTTGAAAAAAAACTGATCCGGGCACCGATCCGGTCACGGGTCCAGACACTGATAAGAAATGAACATTTTGAGAAAAATTCGAACAAAGACTTTTTCGAAGAAATTTGAAAAGAGAAGGACACCCACCTGGAAACCGATCTGGTCACGGGTCCGGACACCAATAAAAAAGGAAATTTTGAAAAAAATCAAAAAAATATTTTTTTGAAAAAATTTGAAAAAAAAACTGATCCGGGCACCGATCCGGTCACGGGTCCGGACACCAATAAAAATGGAAATTTTGAAAAAAATTCAAGAAAATATTTTTTTGGAAAAATTTGGAAATACTGATCCGGGCACCGATCCGGTCACGGGTCCAGACACTGATAAGAAATGAAAATTTTGAGAAAAATTCGAAAAAAGACTTTTTCGAAGAAATTTGAAAAGAGAAGGACACCCACCCGGAAACCGATCTGGTCACGGGTCTGGACACCAATAAAAAAGGAAATTTTGAAAAAAATCAAAAAAATATTTTTTTGAAAAAATTTGGAAATACTGATCCGGGCACCGATCCGGTCACGGGTCCGGACACTGATATAAAATGGAAATTCTGAAAAAAATTCGAAAAAAAACTTACTTGAAAAAATTTAAAAAGAGAAGGACACCAACCCAGAAACCAATCTGGTCACCGGTCTGGACACCAATAAAAATGTAAATTTTGAAAAAAATCAAAAAAATATTTTTTTGAAAAAATTTGAAAAAAAACTGAACCGGGCACCGATCCGGTCACGGGTCCGGACACCGCAAAAATGGAAATTTTGAAAAAAATTCAAAAAAATATTTTTTTGAAAAGATTTGAAAAAAAACTGATCCGGTCACGGATTTGGTCACCCGACCGGACACGGATACGATCACCGGTTAGGGCAATAATATAAAATAGAAATCTTGGAAAAAAATTCAAAAAAATATTTTTTCGAAAAAATTTGGGAATACTGATCCGGGCACCGATCCGGTCACGGGTCCGGACACCGCAAAAATGGAAATTTTGAAAAAAATTAGAAGAAATATTTTTTTGAAAAGATTTGAAAAAAAACTGATCCGGTCACCGATCAGGTCACCGGGCCGGACACCGATACGATCACCGGTTCAGGCAATAATACAAAATGGAAATTTTGAAAAAAAATTCAAAAAAATGTTTTTTTGAAAAAATTTGAAAAAAAACTGATCCGGGCACCGATCCGGTCACGGGTCCAGACACCATTAAAAATGTAAATTTTGAAAAAAATTCAAAAAAATATTTTTTTGAAAAAATTTGAAAAAAAACTGATCCGGGCACCGATCCGGTCACGGGTCCAGACACTGATAAGAAATGAACATTTTGAGAAAAATTCGAAAAAAGACTTTTTTGAAGAAATTTGAAAAGAGAAGGACACCCACCCGGAAACCGATCTGGTCACGGGTCCGGACACCAATAAAAAAGGAAATTTTGAAAAAAATCAAAAGAATATTTTTTTGAAAAAATTTGAAAAAAAAACTGATCCGGGCACCGATCCGGTCACGGGTCCGGACACCAATAAAAATGGAAATTTTGAAAAAAATTCAAAAAAATATTTTTTTGGAAAAATTTGGAAATACTGATCCGGGCACCGATCCGGTCACGGGTCCAGACACTGATAAGAAATGAAAATTTTGAGAAAAATTCGAAAAAAGACTTTTTCGAAGAAATTTGAAAAGAGAAGGACACCCACCCGGAAACCGATCTGGTCACGGGTCCGGACACCAATAAAAAAGGAAATTTTGAAAAAAATCGAAAAAATATTTTTTTGAAAAAATTTGAAAAAAAAACTGATCCGGGCACCGATCCGGTCACGGGTCCGGACACCGCAAAAATGGAAATTTTGAAAAAAATCAAAAAAATATTTTTTTGAAAGAATTCGAAAAAAAAAACTGATCCAGGCACCGATCCGGTCACGGGTCCGGACACCGCAAAAATGGAAATTTTGAAAAGAATTCAAAAAAATATTTTTTTGAAAAAATTTGGAAATACTGATCCGGGCACCGATCCGGTCACGGGTCCGGACACTGATATAAAATGGAAATTTTGAAAAAAATTCGAAAAAAAACCTTCTTGAAAAAATTTAAAATGAGAAGGACACCAACCCAGAAACCAATCTGGTCACCGGTCTGGACACCAATAAAAATGTAAATTTTGAAAAAAAACAAAAAAATATTTTTTTGAAAAAATTTGAAAAAAAACTGATCCGGGCACCGATCCGGTCACGGGTCCAGACACTGATAAGAAATGAAAATTTTGAGAAAAATTTGAAAAAAGACTTTTTCGAAGAAATTTGAAAAGAGAAGGACACACACCCAGAAACCGATCCGGTCAATTTGAAAAAAAACTGATCCGGTCACGGATTTGGTCACCCGACCGGACACGGATACGATCACCGGTTCGGGCAATAATATAAAATAGAAATCTCGAAAAAAAATTCAAAAAAATATTTTTTCGAAAAAATTTGGGAATACTGATCCGGGCACCGATCCGGTCACGGGTCCGGACACCGCAAAAATGGAAATTTTGAAAAAAATTAGAAGAAATATTTTTTTGAAAAGATTTGAAAAAAAACTGATCCGGTCACCGATCCGGTCACCGGGCCGGACACCGATACGATCACCGGTTCAGGCAATAATACAAAATGGAAATTTTGAAAAAAAATTCAAAAAAATGTTTTTTTGAAAAAATTTGAAAAAAAAACTGATCCGGGCACCGATCCCGTCACGGGTCCAGACACCATTAAAAATGTAAATTTTGAAAAAAATTCAAAAAAATATTTTTTTGAAAAAATTTGAAAAAAAACTGATCCGGGCACCGATCCGGTCACGGGTCCAGACACTGATAAGAAATGAACATTTTGAGAAAAATTCGAAAAAAGACTTTTTCGAAGAAATTTGAAAAGAGAAGGACACCCACCTGGAAACCGATCTTGTCACGGGTCCGGACACCAATAAAAAAGGAAATTTTGAAAAAAATCAAAAAAATATTTTTTTGAAAAAATTTGAAAAAAAAACTGATCCGGGCACCGATCCGGTCACGGGTCCGGACACCAATAAAAATGGAAATTTTGAAAAAAATTCAAAAAAATATTTTTTTGGAAAAATTTGGAAATACTGATCCGGGCACCGATCCGGTCACGGGTCCAGACACTGATAAGAAATGAAAATTTTGAGAAAAATTCGAAAAAAGACTTTTTCGAAGAAATTTGAAAAGAGAAGGACACCCACCCGGAAACCGATCTGGTCACGGGTCTGGACACCAATAAAAAAGGAAATTTTGAAAAAAATCAAAAAAATATTTTTTTGAAAAAATTTGGAAATACTGATCCGGGCACCGATCCGGTCACGGGTCCGGACACTGATATAAAATGGAAATTTTGAAAGAAATTCGAAAAAAAACTTCCTTGAAAAAATTCAAAAAGAGAAGGACACCCACCCAGAAACCAATCTGGTCACCGGTCTGGACACCGATAAAAATGTAAATTTTGAGAAAAATTCATAAAAATATTTTTTTGAAAAAATTTGAAAAAAAACTGAACCGGGCACCGATCTGGTCACGGGTCCGCACTTCGATAAAAATGGAAATTTTGAAAAAAATGCAAAAGAATATTTTTTCGAAAAAATTTGAAAAAAAACTGATCCGGGCACCGATTTGGTCACGGCTCCGGACACCGCAAAAAATGGAAATTTTGAAAAAAATTAGGAAAAATATTTTTTTGAAAAAATTTGAAAAAAAACTGATCCGGGCACCGATCCGGTCACGGGTCCAGACACTGATAAGAAATGAAAATTTTGAGAAAAATTCGAAAAAAGACTTTTTCGAAGAAATTTGAAAAGAGAAGGACACACACCCAGAAACCGATCCGGTCAATTTGAAAAAAAAACTGATCCGGTCACGGATTTGGTCACCCGACCGGACACGGATAGGATCACCGGTTCGGGCAATAATATAAAATAGAAATCTCGAAAAAAAATTCAAAAAAATATTTTTTCGAAAAAATTTGGGAATACTGATCCGGGCACCGATCCGGTCACGGGTCCGGACACCGCAAAAATGGAAATTTTGAAAAAAATTAGAAGAAATATTTTTTTGAAAAGATTTGAAAAAAAACTGATCCGGTCACCGATCCGGTCACCGGGCCGGACACCGATACGATCACCGGTTCAGGCAATAATACAAAATGGAAATTTTGAAAAAAAATTCAAAAAAATGTTTTTTTGAAAAAATTTGAAAAAAAAACTGATCCGGGCACCGATCCCGTCACGGGTCCAGACACCATTAAAAATGTAAATTTTGAAAAAAATTCAAAAAAATATTTTTTTGAAAAAATTTGAAAAAAAACTGATCCGGGCACCGATCCGGTCACGGGTCCAGACACTGATAAGAAATGAACATTTTGAGAAAAATTCGAAAAAAGACTTTTTCGAAGAAATTTGAAAAGAGAAGGACACCCACCTGGAAACCGATCTTGTCACGGGTCCGGACACCAATAAAAAAGGAAATTTTGAAAAAAATCAAAAAAATATTTTTTTGAAAAAATTTGAAAAAAAAACTGATCCGGGCACCGATCCGGTCACGGGTCCGGACACCAATAAAAATGGAAATTTTGAAAAAAATTCAAAAAAATATTTTTTTGGAAAAATTTGGAAATACTGATCCGGGCACCGATCCGGTCACGGGTCCAGACACTGATAAGAAATGAAAATTTTGAGAAAAATTCGAAAAAAGACTTTTTCGAAGAAATTTGAAAAGAGAAGGACACCCACCCGGAAACCGATCTGGTCACGGGTCTGGACACCAATAAAAAAGGAAATTTTGAAAAAAATCAAAAAAATATTTTTTTGAAAAAATTTGGAAATACTGATCCGGGCACCGATCCGGTCACGGGTCCGGACACTGATATAAAATGGAAATTTTGAAAGAAATTCGAAAAAAAACTTCCTTGAAAAAATTCAAAAAGAGAAGGACACCCACCCAGAAACCAATCTGGTCACCGGTCTGGACACCGATAAAAATGTAAATTTTGAGAAAAATTCATAAAAATATTTTTTTGAAAAAATTTGAAAAAAAACTGAACCGGGCACCGATCTGGTCACGGGTCCGCACTTCGATAAAAATGGAAATTTTGAAAAAAATGCAAAAGAATATTTTTTCGAAAAAATTTGAAAAAAAACTGATCCGGGCACCGATTTGGTCACGGCTCCGGACACCGCAAAAAATGGAAATTTTGAAAAAAATTAGGAAAAATATTTTTTTGAAAAAATTTGAAAAAAAACTGATCCGGGCACGGATTTGGTCACCCGACCGGACACGGATACGATCACCGGTTCGGGCAATAATATAAAATAGAAATCTTGAAAAAAAATTCAAAAAAATATTTTTTCGAAAAAATTTGGGAATACTGATCCGGGCACCGATCCGGTCACGGGTCCGGACACCGCAAAAATGGAAATTTTGAAAAAAATTAGAAGAAATATTTTTTTGAAAAGATTTGAAAAAAAACTGATCCGGTCACCGATCAGGTCACCGGGCCGGACACCGATACGATCACCGGTTCAGGCAATAATACAAAATGGAAATTTTGAAAAAAAATTCAAAAAAATGTTTTTTTGAAAAAATTTGAAAAAAAACTGATCCGGGCACCGATCCGGTCACGGGTCCAGACACCATTAAAAATGTAAATTTTGAAAAAAATTCAAAAAAATATTTTTTTGAAAAAATTTGAAAAAAAACTGATCCGGGCACCGATCCGGTCACGGGTCCAGACACTGATAAGAAATGAACATTTTGAGAAAAATTCGAAAAAAGACTTTTTTGAAGAAATTTGAAAAGAGAAGGACACCCACCCGGAAACCGATCTGGTCACGGGTCCGGACACCAATAAAAAAGGAAATTTTGAAAAAAATCAAAAAAATATTTTTTTGAAAAAATTTGAAAAAAAAACTGATCCGGGCACCGATCCGGTCACGGGTCCGGACACCAATAAAAATGGAAATTTTGAAAAAAATTCAAAAAAATATTTTTTTGGAAAAATTTGGAAATACTGATCCGGGCACCGATCCGGTCACGGGTCCAGACACTGATAAGAAATGAAAATTTTGAGAAAAATTCGAAAAAAGACTTTTTCGAAGAAATTTGAAAAGAGAAGGACACCCACCCGGAAACCGATCTGGTCACGGGTCCGGACACCAATAAAAAAGGAAATTTTGAAAAAAATCGAAAAAATATTTTTTTGAAAAAATTTGAAAAAAAAAACTGATCCGGGCACCGATCCGGTCACGGGTCCGGACACCGCAAAAATGGAAATTTTGAAAAAAATCAAAAAAATATTTTTTTGAAAGAATTCGAAAAAAAAACTGATCCGGGCACCGATCCGGTCACGGGTCCGGACACCAATAAAAATGGAAATTTTGAAAAAAATTCAAAAAAATATTTTTTTGGAAAAATTTGGAAATACTGATCCGGGCACCGATCCGGTCACGGGTCCAGACACTGATAAGAAATGAAAATTTTGAGAAAAATTCGAAAAAAGACTTTTTCGAAGAAATTTGAAAAGAGAAGGACACCCACCCGGAAACCGATCTGGTCACGGGTCCGGACACCAATAAAAAAGGAAATTTTGAAAAAAATCGAAAAAATATTTTTTTGAAAAAATTTGAAAAAAAAAACTGATCCGGGCACCGATCCGGTCACGGGTCCGGACACCGCAAAAATGGAAATTTTGAAAAAAATCAAAAAAATATTTTTTTGAAAGAATTCGAAAAAAAAACTGATCCAGGCACCGATCCGGTCACGGGTCCGGACACCGCAAAAATGGAAATTTTGAAAAGAATTCAAAAAAATATTTTTTTGAAAAAATTTGGAAATACTGATCCGGGCACCGATCCGGTCACGGGTCCGGACACTGATATAAAATGGAAATTTTGAAAAAAATTCGAAAAAAAACCTTCTTGAAAAAATTTAAAATGAGAAGGACACCAACCCAGAAACCAATCTGGTCACCGGTCTGGACACCAATAAAAATGTAAATTTTGAAAAAAATCAAAAAAATATTTTTTTGAAAAAATTTGAAAAAAAACTGATCCGGGCACCGATCCGGTCACGGGTCCAGACACTGATAAGAAATGAAAATTTTGAGAAAAATTCGAAAAAAGACTTTTTCGAAGAAATTTGAAAAGAGAAGGACACACACCCAGAAACCGATCCGGTCAATTTGAAAAAAAACTGATCCGGTCACGGATTTGGTCACCCGACCGGACACGGATACGATCACCGGTTCGGGCAATAATATAAAATAGAAATCTCGAAAAAAAATTCAAAAAAATATTTTTTCGAAAAAATTTGGGAATACTGATCCGGGCACCGATCCGGTCACGGGTCCGGACACCGCAAAAATGGAAATTTTGAAAAAAATTAGAAGAAATATTTTTTTGAAAAGATTTGAAAAAAAACTGATCCGGTCACCGATCCGGTCACCGGGCCGGACAACGATACGATCACCGGTTCAGGCAATAATACAAAATGGAAATTTTGAAAAAAAATTCAAAAAAATGTTTTTTTGAAAAAATTTGAAAAAAAAACTGATCCGGGCACCGATCCCGTCACGGGTCCAGACACCATTAAAAATGTAAATTTTGAAAAAAATTCAAAAAAATATTTTTTTGAAAAAATTTGAAAAAAAACTGATCCGGGCACCGATTTGGTCACGGCTCCGGACACCGCAAAAAATGGAAATTTTGAAAAAAATTAGGAAAAATATTTTTTTGAAAAGATTTGAAAAAAAACTGATCCGGTCACGGATTTGGTCACCCGACCGGACACGGATACGATCACCGGTTCGGGCAATAATATAAAATAGAAATCTTGAAAAAAAATTCAAAAAAATATTTTTTCGAAAAAATTTGGGAATACTGATCCGGGCACCGATCCGGTCACGGGTCCGGACACCGCAAAAATGGAAATTTTGAAAAAAATTAGAAGAAATATTTTTTTGAAAAGATTTGAAAAAAAACTGATCCGGTCACCGATCAGGTCACCGGGCCGGACACCGATACGATCACCGGTTCAGGCAATAATACAAAATGGAAATTTTGAAAAAAAATTCAAAAAAATGTTTTTTTGAAAAAATTTGAAAAAAAACTGATCCGGGCACCGATCCGGTCACGGGTCCAGACACCATTAAAAATGTAAATTTTGAAAAAAATTCAAAAAAATATTTTTTTGAAAAAATTTGAAAAAAAACTGATCCGGGCACCGATCCGGTCACGGGTCCAGACACTGATAAGAAATGAAAATTTTGAGAAAAATTCGAAAAAAGACTTTTTCGAAGAAATTTGAAAAGAGAAGGACACCCACCCGGAAACCGATCTGGTCACGGGTCCGGACACCAATAAAAAAGGAAATTTTGAAAAAAATCGAAAAAATATTTTTTTGAAAAAATTTGAAAAAAAAACTGATCCGGGCACCGATCCGGTCACGGGTCCGGACACCGCAAAAATGGAAATTGTGAAAAAAATCAAAAAAATATTTTTTTGAAAGAATTTGAAAAAAAAAACTGATCCAGGCACCGATCCGGTCACGGGTCCGGACACCGCAAAAATGGAAATTTTGAAAAGAATTCAAAAAAATATTTTTTTGAAAAAATTTGGAAATACTGATCCGGGCACCGATCCGGTCACGGGTCCGGACACTGATATAAAATGGAAATTTTGAAAAAAATTCGAAAAAAAACTTTCTTGAAAAAATTTAAAATGAGAAGGACACCAACCCAGAAACCAATCTGGTCACCGGTCTGGACACCAATAAAAATGTAAATTTTGAAAAAAATCAAAAAAATATTTTTTTGAAAAAATTTGAAAAAAAACTGATCCGGGCACCGATCCGGTCACGGGTCCAGACACTGATAAGAAATGAAAATTTTGAGAAAAATTCGAAAAAAGACTTTTTCGAAGAAATTTGAAAAGAGAAGGACACACACCCAGAAACCGATCCGGTCAATTTGAAAAAAAAACTGATCCGGTCACGGATTTGGTCACCCGACCGGACACGGATACGATCACCGGTTCGGGCAATAATATAAAATAGAAATCTCGAAAAAAAATTCAAAAAAATATTTTTTCGAAAAAATTTAGGAATACTGATCCGGGCACCGATCCGGTCACGGGTCCGGACACCGCAAAAATGGAAATTTTGAAAAAAATTAGAAGAAATATTTTTTTGAAAAGATTTGAAAAAAAACTGATCCGGTCACCGATCCGGTCACCGGGCCGGACACCGATACGATCACCGGTTCGGGCAATAATATAAAATGGAAATTTTGAAAAAAAATTCAAAAATATATTTTTTCGAAAAAATTTGGGAATACTGATCCGGGCACCGATCCGGTCACCGGTCCGGACACCAATAAAAATGGAAATTTCAAAAAAATTCAAAAAAATATTTTTTTGAAAAAATTTGAAAAAAAACTGATCCGGGCACCGATCCGGTCACGGGTCCGGACACCAATAGAAATGGAAATTTTGAGAAAAATTCAAAAAAATATTTTTTTGAAAAAATTTGAAAAAAAACTGAACCGGGCACCGATTTGGTCACCGGGCCGGACACCGATACGATCACCGGTTTGGGCAATAATATAAAATGGAAATTTTGAAGAAAAATTCAAAAAAATGTTTTTTTGAAAAAATTTGAAAAAGAACTGATCCGGGCACCAATCCGGTCACGGGTCCAGACACCATTAAAAATGGAAATTTTGAAAAAACTTCAAAAAAATATTTTTTCGAAAAAATTTGGGAATACTGATCCAGGCACCGATCCGGTCACCGATCCGGTCACCGGTCCGGACACCAATAAAAAAGGAAATTTTTAAAAAAATTCAAAAAAATATTTTTTTGAAAAAATTTGAAAAAAAACTGATCCGGGCACCGATCCGGTCACGGGTCCGGACACCAATAGAAATGGAAATTTTGAAAAAAATTCAAAAAAATATTTTTTTGAAAAAATTTGGAAATACTGATCCGGGCACCGATCCGGTCACGGGTCCGGACACTGATATAAAATGGAAATTTTGAAAAAAATTCGAAAAAAAACTTTTTCGAAGAAATTTGAAAAGAGAAGGACACCCACCCAGAAACCGATCCGGTCAATTTGAAAAAAAACTGATCCGGTCACGGATTTGGTCACCCGACCGGACACGGATACGATCACCGGTTCGGGCAATAATATAAAATAGAAATCTTGAAAAAAAATTCAAAAAAATATTTTTTCGAAAAAATTTGGGAATACTGATCCGGGCACCGATCCGGTCACGGGTCCGGACACCGCAAAAATGGAAATTTTGAAAAAAATTAGAAGAAATATTTTTTTGAAAAGATTTGAAAAAAAACTGATCCGGTCACCGATCCGGTCACCGGGCCGGACACCGATACGATCACCGGTTCAGGCAATAATACAAAATGGAAATTTTGAAAAAAAATTCAAAAAAAAGTTTTTTTGAAAAAATTTGAAAAAAAACTGATCCGGGCACCGATCCGGTCACGGGTCCAGACACCATTAAAAATGTAAATTTTGAAAAAAATTCAAAAAAATATTTTTTTGAAAAAATTTGAAAAAAAACTGATCCGGGCACCGATCCGGTCACGGGTCCAGACACTGATAAGAAATGAACATTTTGAGAAAAATTCGAACAAAGACTTTTTCGAAGAAATTTGAAAAGAGAAGGACACCCACCTGGAAACCGATCTGGTCACGGGTCCGGACACCAATAAAAAAGGAAATTTTGAAAAAAATCAAAAAAATATTTTTTTGAAAAAATTTGAAAAAAAAACTGATCCGGGCACAGATCCGGTCACGGGTCCGGACACCAATAAAAATGGAAATTTTGAAAAAAATTCAAGAAAATATTTTTTTGGAAAAATTTGGAAAAACTGATCCGGGCACCGATCCGGTCACGGGTCCGGACACTGATATAAAATGGAAATTTTGAAAAAAATTCGAAAAAAAACTTTTTCGAAGAAATTTGAAAAGAGAAGGACACCCACCCAGAAACCGATCCGGTCAATTTGAAAAAAAACTGATCCGGTCACGGATTTGGTCACCCGACCGGACACGGATACGATCACCGGTTCGGGCAATAATATAAAATAGAAATCTTGAAAAAAAATTCAAAAAAATATTTTTTCGAAAAAATTTAGGAATACTGATCCGGGCACCGATCCGGTCACGGGTCCGGACACCGCAAAAATGGAAATTTTGAAAAAAATTAGAAGAAATATTTTTTTGAAAAGATTTGAAAAAAAACTGATCCGGTCACCGATCCGGTCACCGGGCCGGACACCGATACGATCACCGGTTCGGGCAATAATATAAAATGGAAATTTTGAAAAAAAATTCAAAAATATATTTTTTCGAAAAAATTTGGGAATACTGATCCGGGCACCGATCCGGTCACCGGTCCGGACACCAATAAAAATGGAAATTTCAAAAAAATTCAAAAAAATATTTTTTTGAAAAAATTTGAAAAAAAACTGATCCGGGCACCGATCCGGTCACGGGTCCGGACACCAATAGAAATGGAAATTTTGAGAAAAATTCAAAAAAATATTTTTTTGAAAAAATTTGAAAAAAAACTGAACCGGGCACCGATTTGGTCACCGGGCCGGACACCGATACGATCACCGGTTTGGGCAATAATATAAAATGGAAATTTTGAAGAAAAATTCAAAAAAATGTTTTTTTGAAAAAATTTGAAAAAGAACTGATCCGGGCACCAATCCGGTCACGGGTCCAGACACCATTAAAAATGGAAATTTTGAAAAAACTTCAAAAAAATATTTTTTCGAAAAAATTTGGGAATACTGATCCAGGCACCGATCCGGTCACCGATCCGGTCACCGGTCCGGACACCAATAAAAAAGGAAATTTTTAAAAAAATTCAAAAAAATATTTTTTTGAAAAAATTTGAAAAAAAACTGATCCGGGCACCGATCCGGTCACGGGTCCGGACACCAATAGAAATGGAAATTTTGAAAAAAATTCAAAAAAATATTTTTTTGAAAAAATTTGGAAATACTGATCCGGGCACCGATCCGGTCACGGGTCCGGACACTGATATAAAATGGAAATTTTGAAAAAAATTCGAAAAAAAACTTTTTCGAAGAAATTTGAAAAGAGAAGGACACCCACCCAGAAACCGATCCGGTCAATTTGAAAAAAAACTGATCCGGTCACGGATTTGGTCACCCGACCGGACACGGATACGATCACCGGTTCGGGCAATAATATAAAATAGAAATCTTGAAAAAAAATTCAAAAAAATATTTTTTCGAAAAAATTTGGGAATACTGATCCGGGCACCGATCCGGTCACGGGTCCGGACACCGCAAAAATGGAAATTTTGAAAAAAATTAGAAGAAATATTTTTTTGAAAAGATTTGAAAAAAAACTGATCCGGTCACCGATCCGGTCACCGGGCCGGACACCGATACGATCACCGGTTCAGGCAATAATACAAAATGGAAATTTTGAAAAAAAATTCAAAAAAAAGTTTTTTTGAAAAAATTTGAAAAAAAACTGATCCGGGCACCGATCCGGTCACGGGTCCAGACACCATTAAAAATGTAAATTTTGAAAAAAATTCAAAAAAATATTTTTTTGAAAAAATTTGAAAAAAAACTGATCCGGGCACCGATCCGGTCACGGGTCCAGACACTGATAAGAAATGAACATTTTGAGAAAAATTCGAACAAAGACTTTTTCGAAGAAATTTGAAAAGAGAAGGACACCCACCTGGAAACCGATCTGGTCACGGGTCCGGACACCAATAAAAAAGGAAATTTTGAAAAAAATCAAAAAAATATTTTTTTGAAAAAATTTGAAAAAAAAACTGATCCGGGCACAGATCCGGTCACGGGTCCGGACACCAATAAAAATGGAAATTTTGAAAAAAATTCAAGAAAATATTTTTTTGGAAAAATTTGGAAAAACTGATCCGGGCACCGATCCGGTCACGGGTCCAGACACTGATAAGAAATGAAAATTTTGAGAAAAATTCGAAAAAAGACTTTTTCGAAGAAATTTGAAAAGAGAAGGACACCCACCCGGAAACCGATCTGGTCACGGGTCTGGACACCAATAAAAAAGGAAATTTTGAAAAAAATCAAAAAAATATTTTTTTGAAAAAATTTGGAAATACTGATCCGGGCACCGATCCGGTCACGGGTCCGGACACTGATATAAAATGGAAATTTTGAAAAAAATTCGAAAAAAAACTTACTTGAAAAAATTTAAAAAGAGAAGGACACCAACCCAGAAACCAATCTGGTCACCGGTCTGGACACCAATAAAAATGTAAATTTTGAAAAAAATCAAAAAAATATTTTTTTGAAAAAATTTGAAAAAAAACTGAACCGGGCACCGATCCGGTCACGGGTCCGGACACTGATATAAAATGGAAATTTTGAAAAAAATTCGAAAAAAAACTTACTTGAAAAAATTTAAAAAGAGAAGGACACCAACCCAGAAACCAATCTGGTCACCGGTCTGGACACCAATAAAAATGTAAATTTTGAAAAAAATCAAAAAAATATTTTTTTGAAAAAATTTGAAAAAAAACTGAACCGGGCACCGATCCGGTCACGGGTCCGGACACCGCAAAAATGGAAATTTTGAAAAAAATTCAAAAAAATATTTTTTTGAAAAGATTTGAAAAAAAACTGATCCGGTCACCGATTTGGTCACCCGGCCGGACACCGATACGATCACCGGTTCGGGCAATAATATAAAATGGAAATTTTGAAAAAAAATTCAAAAATATATTTTTTCGAAAAAATTTGGGAATACTGATCCGGGCACCGATCCGGTCACCGGTCCGGACACCAATAAAAATGGAAATTTCAAAAAAATTCAAAAAAATATTTTTTTGAAAAAATTTGAAAAAAAACTGATCCGGGCACCGATCCGGTCACGGGTCCGGACACCAATAGAAATGGAAATTTTGAGAAAAATTCAAAAAAATATTTTTTTGAAAAAATTTGAAAAAAAACTGAACCGGGCACCGATTTGGTCACCGGGCCGGACACCGATACGATCACCGGTTTGGGCAATAATATAAAATGGAAATTTTTAAAAAAATTCAAAAAAATATTTTTTTGAAAAAATTTGAAAAAAAACTGATCCGGGCACCGATCCGGTCACGGGTCCGGACACCAATAGAAATGGAAATTTTGAAAAAAATTCAAAAAAATATTTTTTTGAAAAAATTTGGAAATACTGATCCGGGCACCGATCCGGTCACGGGTCCGGACACTGATATAAAATGGAAATTTTGAAAAAAATTCGAAAAAAAACTTTTTC
The DNA here is from genome assembly GCA_035079395.1 of Aspidiotus destructor. NCBI lineage: Eukaryota > Metazoa > Arthropoda > Insecta > Hemiptera > Diaspididae > Aspidiotus > Aspidiotus destructor. Next base: position 39,187,919 of record JAVHKZ010000018.1, on the reverse strand, counting down.
GAAGAAATTTGAAAAGAGAAGGACACCCACCCAGAAACCGATCCGGTCAATTTGAAAAAAAACTGATCCGGTCACGGATTTGGTCACCCGACCGGACACGGATACGATCACCGGTTCGGGCAATAATATAAAATAGAAATCTTGAAAAAAAATTCAAAAAAATATTTTTTCGAAAAAATTTGGGAATACTGATCCGGGCACCGATCCGGTCACGGGTCCGGACACCGCAAAAATGGAAATTTTGAAAAAAATTAGAAGAAATATTTTTTTGAAAAGATTTGAAAAAAAACTGATCCGGTCACCGATCCGGTCACCGGGCCGGACACCGATACGATCACCGGTTCAGGCAATAATACAAAATGGAAATTTTGAAAAAAAATTCAAAAAAATGTTTTTTTGAAAAAATTTGAAAAAAAACTGATCCGGGCACCGATCCGGTCACGGGTCCAGACACTGATAAGAAATGAACATTTTGAGAAAAATTCGAACAAAGACTTTTTCGAAGAAATTTGAAAAGAGAAGGACACCCACCTGGAAACCGATCTGGTCACGGGTCCGGACACCAATAAAAAAGGAAATTTTGAAAAAAATCAAAAAAATATTTTTTTGAAAAAATTTGAAAAAAAAACTGATCCGGGCACCGATCCGGTCACGGGTCCGGACACCAATAAAAATGGAAATTTTGAAAAAAATTCAAGAAAATATTTTTTTGGAAAAATTTGGAAATACTGATCCGGGCACCGATCCGGTCACGGGTCCAGACACTGATAAGAAATGAAAATTTTGAGAAAAATTCGAAAAAAGACTTTTTCGAAGAAATTTGAAAAGAGAAGGACACCCACCCGGAAACCGATCTGGTCACGGGTCTGGACACCAATAAAAAAGGAAATTTTGAAAAAAATCAAAAAAATATTTTTTTGAAAAAATTTGGAAATACTGATCCGGGCACCGATCCGGTCACGGGTCCGGACACTGATATAAAATGGAAATTCTGAAAAAAATTCGAAAAAAAACTTACTTGAAAAAATTTAAAAAGAGAAGGACACCAACCCAGAAACCAATCTGGTCACCGGTCTGGACACCAATAAAAATGTAAATTTTGAAAAAAATCAAAAAAATATTTTTTTGAAAAAATTTGAAAAAAAACTGAACCGGGCACCGATCCGGTCACGGGTCCGGACACCGCAAAAATGGAAATTTTGAAAAAAATTCAAAAAAATATTTTTTTGAAAAGATTTGAAAAAAAACTGATCCGGTCACGGATTTGGTCACCCGACCGGACACGGATACGATCACCGGTTAGGGCAATAATATAAAATAGAAATCTTGGAAAAAAATTCAAAAAAATATTTTTTCGAAAAAATTTGGGAATACTGATCCGGGCACCGATCCGGTCACGGGTCCGGACACCGCAAAAATGGAAATTTTGAAAAAAATTAGAAGAAATATTTTTTTGAAAAGATTTGAAAAAAAACTGATCCGGTCACCGATCAGGTCACCGGGCCGGACACCGATACGATCACCGGTTCAGGCAATAATACAAAATGGAAATTTTGAAAAAAAATTCAAAAAAATGTTTTTTTGAAAAAATTTGAAAAAAAACTGATCCGGGCACCGATCCGGTCACGGGTCCAGACACCATTAAAAATGTAAATTTTGAAAAAAATTCAAAAAAATATTTTTTTGAAAAAATTTGAAAAAAAACTGATCCGGGCACCGATCCGGTCACGGGTCCAGACACTGATAAGAAATGAACATTTTGAGAAAAATTCGAAAAAAGACTTTTTTGAAGAAATTTGAAAAGAGAAGGACACCCACCCGGAAACCGATCTGGTCACGGGTCCGGACACCAATAAAAAAGGAAATTTTGAAAAAAATCAAAAGAATATTTTTTTGAAAAAATTTGAAAAAAAAACTGATCCGGGCACCGATCCGGTCACGGGTCCGGACACCAATAAAAATGGAAATTTTGAAAAAAATTCAAAAAAATATTTTTTTGGAAAAATTTGGAAATACTGATCCGGGCACCGATCCGGTCACGGGTCCAGACACTGATAAGAAATGAAAATTTTGAGAAAAATTCGAAAAAAGACTTTTTCGAAGAAATTTGAAAAGAGAAGGACACCCACCCGGAAACCGATCTGGTCACGGGTCCGGACACCAATAAAAAAGGAAATTTTGAAAAAAATCGAAAAAATATTTTTTTGAAAAAATTTGAAAAAAAAACTGATCCGGGCACCGATCCGGTCACGGGTCCGGACACCGCAAAAATGGAAATTTTGAAAAAAATCAAAAAAATATTTTTTTGAAAGAATTCGAAAAAAAAAACTGATCCAGGCACCGATCCGGTCACGGGTCCGGACACCGCAAAAATGGAAATTTTGAAAAGAATTCAAAAAAATATTTTTTTGAAAAAATTTGGAAATACTGATCCGGGCACCGATCCGGTCACGGGTCCGGACACTGATATAAAATGGAAATTTTGAAAAAAATTCGAAAAAAAACCTTCTTGAAAAAATTTAAAATGAGAAGGACACCAACCCAGAAACCAATCTGGTCACCGGTCTGGACACCAATAAAAATGTAAATTTTGAAAAAAAACAAAAAAATATTTTTTTGAAAAAATTTGAAAAAAAACTGATCCGGGCACCGATCCGGTCACGGGTCCAGACACTGATAAGAAATGAAAATTTTGAGAAAAATTTGAAAAAAGACTTTTTCGAAGAAATTTGAAAAGAGAAGGACACACACCCAGAAACCGATCCGGTCAATTTGAAAAAAAACTGATCCGGTCACGGATTTGGTCACCCGACCGGACACGGATACGATCACCGGTTCGGGCAATAATATAAAATAGAAATCTCGAAAAAAAATTCAAAAAAATATTTTTTCGAAAAAATTTGGGAATACTGATCCGGGCACCGATCCGGTCACGGGTCCGGACACCGCAAAAATGGAAATTTTGAAAAAAATTAGAAGAAATATTTTTTTGAAAAGATTTGAAAAAAAACTGATCCGGTCACCGATCCGGTCACCGGGCCGGACACCGATACGATCACCGGTTCAGGCAATAATACAAAATGGAAATTTTGAAAAAAAATTCAAAAAAATGTTTTTTTGAAAAAATTTGAAAAAAAAACTGATCCGGGCACCGATCCCGTCACGGGTCCAGACACCATTAAAAATGTAAATTTTGAAAAAAATTCAAAAAAATATTTTTTTGAAAAAATTTGAAAAAAAACTGATCCGGGCACCGATCCGGTCACGGGTCCAGACACTGATAAGAAATGAACATTTTGAGAAAAATTCGAAAAAAGACTTTTTCGAAGAAATTTGAAAAGAGAAGGACACCCACCTGGAAACCGATCTTGTCACGGGTCCGGACACCAATAAAAAAGGAAATTTTGAAAAAAATCAAAAAAATATTTTTTTGAAAAAATTTGAAAAAAAAACTGATCCGGGCACCGATCCGGTCACGGGTCCGGACACCAATAAAAATGGAAATTTTGAAAAAAATTCAAAAAAATATTTTTTTGGAAAAATTTGGAAATACTGATCCGGGCACCGATCCGGTCACGGGTCCAGACACTGATAAGAAATGAAAATTTTGAGAAAAATTCGAAAAAAGACTTTTTCGAAGAAATTTGAAAAGAGAAGGACACCCACCCGGAAACCGATCTGGTCACGGGTCTGGACACCAATAAAAAAGGAAATTTTGAAAAAAATCAAAAAAATATTTTTTTGAAAAAATTTGGAAATACTGATCCGGGCACCGATCCGGTCACGGGTCCGGACACTGATATAAAATGGAAATTTTGAAAGAAATTCGAAAAAAAACTTCCTTGAAAAAATTCAAAAAGAGAAGGACACCCACCCAGAAACCAATCTGGTCACCGGTCTGGACACCGATAAAAATGTAAATTTTGAGAAAAATTCATAAAAATATTTTTTTGAAAAAATTTGAAAAAAAACTGAACCGGGCACCGATCTGGTCACGGGTCCGCACTTCGATAAAAATGGAAATTTTGAAAAAAATGCAAAAGAATATTTTTTCGAAAAAATTTGAAAAAAAACTGATCCGGGCACCGATTTGGTCACGGCTCCGGACACCGCAAAAAATGGAAATTTTGAAAAAAATTAGGAAAAATATTTTTTTGAAAAAATTTGAAAAAAAACTGATCCGGGCACCGATCCGGTCACGGGTCCAGACACTGATAAGAAATGAAAATTTTGAGAAAAATTCGAAAAAAGACTTTTTCGAAGAAATTTGAAAAGAGAAGGACACACACCCAGAAACCGATCCGGTCAATTTGAAAAAAAAACTGATCCGGTCACGGATTTGGTCACCCGACCGGACACGGATACGATCACCGGTTCGGGCAATAATATAAAATAGAAATCTCGAAAAAAAATTCAAAAAAATATTTTTTCGAAAAAATTTGGGAATACTGATCCGGGCACCGATCCGGTCACGGGTCCGGACACCGCAAAAATGGAAATTTTGAAAAAAATTAGAAGAAATATTTTTTTGAAAAGATTTGAAAAAAAACTGATCCGGTCACCGATCCGGTCACCGGGCCGGACACCGATACGATCACCGGTTCAGGCAATAATACAAAATGAAAATTTTGAAAAAAAATTCAAAAAAATGTTTTTTTGAAAAAATTTGAAAAAAAAACTGATCCGGGCACCGATCCCGTCACGGGTCCAGACACCATTAAAAATGTAAATTTTGAAAAAAATTCAAAAAAATATTTTTTTGAAAAAATTTGAAAAAAAACTGATCCGGGCACCGATCCGGTCACGGGTCCAGACACTGATAAGAAATGAACATTTTGAGAAAAATTCGAAAAAAGACTTTTTCGAAGAAATTTGAAAAGAGAAGGACACCCACCTGGAAACCGATCTTGTCACGGGTCCGGACACCAATAAAAAAGGAAATTTTGAAAAAAATCAAAAAAATATTTTTTTGAAAAAATTTGAAAAAAAAACTGATCCGGGCACCGATCCGGTCACGGGTCCGGACACCAATAAAAATGGAAATTTTGAAAAAAATTCAAAAAAATATTTTTTTGGAAAAATTTGGAAATACTGATCCGGGCACCGATCCGGTCACGGGTCCAGACACTGATAAGAAATGAAAATTTTGAGAAAAATTCGAAAAAAGACTTTTTCGAAGAAATTTGAAAAGAGAAGGACACCCACCCGGAAACCGATCTGGTCACGGGTCTGGACACCAATAAAAAAGGAAATTTTGAAAAAAATCAAAAAAATATTTTTTTGAAAAAATTTGGAAATACTGATCCGGGCACCGATCCGGTCACGGGTCCGGACACTGATATAAAATGGAAATTTTGAAAGAAATTCGAAAAAAAACTTCCTTGAAAAAATTCAAAAAGAGAAGGACACCCACCCAGAAACCAATCTGGTCACCGGTCTGGACACCGATAAAAATGTAAATTTTGAGAAAAATTCATAAAAATATTTTTTTGAAAAAATTTGAAAAAAAACTGAACCGGGCACCGATCTGGTCACGGGTCCGCACTTCGATAAAAATGGAAATTTTGAAAAAAATGCAAAAGAATATTTTTTCGAAAAAATTTGAAAAAAAACTGATCCGGGCACCGATTTGGTCACGGCTCCGGACACCGCAAAAAATGGAAATTTTGAAAAAAATTAGGAAAAATATTTTTTTGAAAAAATTTGAAAAAAAACTGATCCGGGCACCGATCCGGTCACGGGTCCAGACACTGATAAGAAATGAAAATTTTGAGAAAAATTCGAAAAAAGACTTTTTCGAAGAAATTTGAAAAGAGAAGGACACACACCCAGAAACCGATCCGGTCAATTTGAAAAAAAAACTGATCCGGTCACGGATTTGGTCACCCGACCGGACACGGATACGATCACCGGTTCGGGCAATAATATAAAATAGAAATCTCGAAAAAAAATTCAAAAAAATATTTTTTCGAAAAAATTTGGGAATACTGATCCGGGCACCGATCCGGTCACGGGTCCGGACACCGCAAAAATGGAAATTTTGAAAAAAATTAGAAGAAATATTTTTTTGAAAAGATTTGAAAAAAAACTGATCCGGTCACCGATCCGGTCACCGGGCCGGACACCGATACGATCACCGGTTCAGGCAATAATACAAAATGGAAATTTTGAAAAAAAATTCAAAAAAATGTTTTTCGAAAAAATTTGAAAAAAAAACTGATCCGGGCACCGATCCCGTCACGGGTCCAGACACCATTAAAAATGTAAATTTTGAAAAAAATTCAAAAAAATATTTTTTTGAAAAAATTTGAAAAAAAACTGATCCGGGCACCGATCCGGTCACGGGTCCAGACACTGATAAGAAATGAACATTTTGAGAAAAATTCGAAAAAAGACTTTTTCGAAGAAATTTGAAAAGAGAAGGACACCCACCTGGAAACCGATCTTGTCACGGGTCCGGACACCAATAAAAAAGGAAATTTTGAAAAAAATTCAAAAAAATATTTTTTTGGAAAAATTTGGAAATACTGATCCGGGCACCGATCCGGTCACGGGTCCAGACACTGATAAGAAATGAAAATTTTGAGAAAAATTCGAAAAAAGACTTTTTCGAAGAAATTTGAAAAGAGAAGGACACCCACCCGGAAACCGATCTGGTCACGGGTCTGGACACCAATAAAAAAGGAAATTTTGAAAAAAATCAAAAAAATATTTTTTTGAAAAAATTTGGAAATACTGATCCGGGCACCGATCCGGTCACGGGTCCGGACACTGATATAAAATGGAAATTTTGAAAGAAATTCGAAAAAAAACTTCCTTGAAAAAATTCAAAAAGAGAAGGACACCCACCCAGAAACCAATCTGGTCACCGGTCTGGACACCGATAAAAATGTAAATTTTGAGAAAAATTCATAAAAATATTTTTTTGAAAAAATTTGAAAAAAAACTGAACCGGGCACCGATCTGGTCACGGGTCCGCACTTCGATAAAAATGGAAATTTTGAAAAAAATGCAAAAGAATATTTTTTCGAAAAAATTTGAAAAAAAACTGATCCGGGCACCGATTTGGTCACGGCTCCGGACACCGCAAAAAATGGAAATTTTGAAAAAAATTAGGAAAAATATTTTTTTGAAAAAATTTGAAAAAAAACTGATCCGGGCACCGATCCGGTCACGGGTCCAGACACTGATAAGAAATGAAAATTTTGAGAAAAATTCGAAAAAAGACTTTTTCGAAGAAATTTGAAAAGAGAAGGACACACACCCAGAAACCGATCCGGTCAATTTGAAAAAAAAACTGATCCGGTCACGGATTTGGTCACCCGACCGGACACGGATACGATCACCGGTTCGGGCAATAATATAAAATAGAAATCTCGAAAAAAAATTCAAAAAAATATTTTTTCGAAAAAATTTGGGAATACTGATCCGGGCACCGATCCGGTCACGGGTCCGGACACCGCAAAAATGGAAATTTTGAAAAAAATTAGAAGAAATATTTTTTTGAAAAGATTTGAAAAAAAACTGATCCGGTCACCGATCCGGTCACCGGGCCGGACACCGATACGATCACCGTTTCAGGCAATAATACAAAATGGAAATTTTGAAAAAAAATTCAAAAAAATGTTTTTCGAAAAAATTTGAAAAAAAAACTGATCCGGGCACCGATCCCGTCACGGGTCCAGACACCATTAAAAATGTAAATTTTGAAAAAAATTCAAAAAAATATTTTTTTGAAAAAATTTGAAAAAAAACTGATCCGGGCACCGATCCGGTCACGGGTCCAGACACTGATAAGAAATGAACATTTTGAGAAAAATTCGAAAAAAGACTTTTTCGAAGAAATTTGAAAAGAGAAGGACACCCACCTGGAAACCGATCTTGTCACGGGTCCGGACACCAATAAAAAAGGAAATTTTGAAAAAAATCAAAAAAATATTTTTTTGAAAAAATTTGAAAAAAAAACTGATCCGGGCACCGATCCGGTCACGGGTCCGGACACCAATAAAAATGGAAATTTTGAAAAAAATTCAAAAAAATATTTTTTTGGAAAAATTTGGAAATACTGATCCGGGCACCGATCCGGTCACGGGTCCAGACACTGATAAGAAATGAAAATTTTGAGAAAAATTCGAAAAAAGACTTTTTCGAAGAAATTTGAAAAGAGAAGGACACCCACCCGGAAACCGGTCTGGTCACGGGTCTGGACACCAATAAAAAAGGAAATTTTGAAAAAAATCAAAAAAATATTTTTTTGAAAAAATTTGGAAATACTGATCCGGGCACCGATCCGGTCACGGGTCCGGACACTGATATAAAATGGAAATTTTGAAAGAAATTCGAAAAAAAACTTCCTTGAAAAAATTCAAAAAGAGAAGGACACCCACCCAGAAACCAATCTGGTCACCGGTCTGGACACCGATAAAAATGTAAATTTTGAGAAAAATTCATAAAAATATTTTTTTGAAAAAATTTGAAAAAAAACTGAACCGGGCACCGATCTGGTCACGGGTCCGCACTTCGATAAAAATGGAAATTTTGAAAAAAATGCAAAAGAATATTTTTTCGAAAAAATTTGAAAAAAAACTGATCCGGGCACCGATTTGGTCACGGCTCCGGACACCGCAAAAAATGGAAATTTTGAAAAAAATTAGGAAAAATATTTTTTTGAAAAAATTTGAAAAAAAACTGATCCGGGCACCGATCCGGTCACGGGTCCAGACACTGATAAGAAATGAAAATTTTGAGAAAAATTCGAAAAAAGACTTTTTCGAAGAAATTTGAAAAGAGAAGGACACCCACCTGGAAACCGATCTTGTCACGGGTCCGGACACCAATAAAAAAGGAAATTTTGAAAAAAATCAAAAAAATATTTTTTTGAAAAAATTTGAAAAAAAAACTGATCCGGGCACCGATCCGGTCACGGGTCCGGACACCAATAAAAATGGAAATTTTGAAAAAAATTCAAAAAAATATTTTTTTGGAAAAATTTGGAAATACTGATCCGGGCACCGATCCGGTCACGGGTCCAGACACTGATAAGAAATGAAAATTTTGAGAAAAATTCGAAAAAAGACTTTTTCGAAGAAATTTGAAAAGAGAAGGACACCCACCCGGAAACCGATCTGGTCACGGGTCTGGACACCAATAAAAAAGGAAATTTTGAAAAAAATCAAAAAAATATTTTTTTGAAAAAATTTGGAAATACTGATCCGGGCACCGATCCGGTCACGGGTCCGGACACTGATATAAAATGGAAATTTTGAAAGAAATTCGAAAAAAAACTTCCTTGAAAAAATTCAAAAAGAGAAGGACACCCACCCAGAAACCAATCTGGTCACCGGTCTGGACACCGATAAAAATGTAAATTTTGAGAAAAATTCATAAAAATATTTTTTTGAAAAAATTTGAAAAAAAACTGAACCGGGCACCGATCTGGTCACGGGTCCGCACTTCGATAAAAATGGAAATTTTGAAAAAAATGCAAAAGAATATTTTTTCGAAAAAATTTGAAAAAAAACTGATCCGGGCACCGATTTGGTCACGGCTCCGGACACCGCAAAAAATGGAAATTTTGAAAAAAATTAGGAAAAATATTTTTTTGAAAAAATTTGAAAAAAAACTGATCCGGGCACCGATCCGGTCACGGGTCCAGACACTGATAAGAAATGAAAATTTTGAGAAAAATTCGAAAAAAGACTTTTTCGAAGAAATTTGAAAAGAGAAGGACACACACCCAGAAACCGATCCGGTCAATTTGAAAAAAAAACTGATCCGGTCACGGATTTGGTCACCCGACCGGACACGGATACGATCACCGGTTCGGGCAATAATATAAAATAGAAATCTCGAAAAAAAATTCAAAAAAATATTTTTTCGAAAAAATTTGGGAATACTGATCCGGGCACCGATCCGGTCACGGGTCCGGACACCGCAAAAATGGAAATTTTGAAAAAAATTAGAAGAAATATTTTTTTGAAAAGATTTGAAAAAAAACTGATCCGGTCACCGATCCGGTCACCGGGCCGGACACCGATACGATCACCGGTTCAGGCAATAATACAAAATGGAAATTTTGAAAAAAAATTCAAAAAAATGTTTTTTTGAAAAAATTTGAAAAAAAAACTGATCCGGGCACCGATCCCGTCACGGGTCCAGACACCATTAAAAATGTAAATTTTGAAAAAAATTCAAAAAAATATTTTTTTGAAAAAATTTGAAAAAAAACTGATCCGGGCACCGATCCGGTCACGGGTCCAGACACTGATAAGAAATGAACATTTTGAGAAAAATTCGAAAAAAGACTTTTTCGAAGAAATTTGAAAAGAGAAGGACACCCACCTGGAAACCGATCTTGTCACGGGTCCGGACACCAATAAAAAAGGAAATTTTGAAAAAAATCAAAAAAATATTTTTTTGAAAAAATTTGAAAAAAAAACTGATCCGGGCACCGATCCGGTCACGGGTCCGGACACCAATAAAAATGGAAATTTTGAAAAAAATTCAAAAAAATATTTTTTTGGAAAAATTTGGAAATACTGATCCGGGCACCGATCCGGTCACGGGTCCAGACACTGATAAGAAATGAAAATTTTGAGAAAAATTCGAAAAAAGACTTTTTCGAAGAAATTTGAAAAGAGAAGGACACCCACCCGGAAACCGATCTGGTCACGGGTCTGGACACCAATAAAAAAGGAAATTTTGAAAAAAATCAAAAAAATATTTTTTTGAAAAAATTTGGAAATACTGATCCGGGCACCGATCCGGTCACGGGTCCGGACACTGATATAAAATGGAAATTTTGAAAGAAATTCGAAAAAAAACTTCCTTGAAAAAATTCAAAAAGAGAAGGACACCCACCCAGAAACCAATCTGGTCACCGGTCTGGACACCGATAAAAATGTAAATTTTGAGAAAAATTCATAAAAATATTTTTTTGAAAAAATTTGAAAAAAAACTGAACCGGGCACCGATCTGGTCACGGGTCCGCACTTCGATAAAAATGGAAATTTTGAAAAAAATGCAAAAGAATATTTTTTCGAAAAAATTTGAAAAAAAACTGATCCGGGCACCGATTTGGTCACGGCTCCGGACACCGCAAAAAATGGAAATTTTGAAAAAAATTAGGAAAAATATTTTTTTGAAAAAATTTGAAAAAAAACTGATCCGGGCACCGATCCGGTCACGGGTCCAGACACTGATAAGAAATGAAAATTTTGAGAAAAATTCGAAAAAAGACTTTTTCGAAGAAATTTGAAAAGAGAAGGACACACACCCAGAAACCGATCCGGTCAATTTGAAAAAAAAACTGATCCGGTCACGGATTTGGTCACCCGACCGGACACGGATACGATCACCGGTTCGGGCAATAATATAAAATAGAAATCTCGAAAAAAAATTCAAAAAAATATTTTTTCGAAAAAATTTGGGAATACTGATCCGGGCACCGATCCGGTCACGGGTCCGGACACCGCAAAAATGGAAATTTTGAAAAAAATTAGAAGAAATATTTTTTTGAAAAGATTTGAAAAAAAACTGATCCGGTCACCGATCCGGTCACCGGGCCGGACACCGATACGATCACCGGTTCAGGCAATAATACAAAATGGAAATTTTGAAAAAAAATTCAAAAAAATGTTTTTCGAAAAAATTTGAAAAAAAAACTGATCCGGGCACCGATCCCGTCACGGGTCCAGACACCATTAAAAATGTAAATTTTGAAAAAAATTCAAAAAAATATTTTTTTGAAAAAATTTGAAAAAAAACTGATCCGGGCACCGATCCGGTCACGGGTCCAGACACTGATAAGAAATGAACATTTTGAGAAAAATTCGAAAAAAGACTTTTTCGAAGAAATTTGAAAAGAGAAGGACACCCACCTGGAAACCGATCTTGTCACGGGTCCGGACACCAATAAAAAAGGAAATTTTGAAAAAAATCAAAAAAATATTTTTTTGAAAAAATTTGAAAAAAAAACTGATCCGGGCACCGATCCGGTCACGGGTCCGGACACCAATAAAAATGGAAATTTTGAAAAAAATTCAAAAAAATATTTTTTTGGAAAAATTTGGAAATACTGATCCGGGCACCGATCCGGTCACGGGTCCAGACACTGATAAGAAATGAAAATTTTGAGAAAAATTCGAAAAAAGACTTTTTCGAAGAAATTTGAAAAGAGAAGGACACCCACCCGGAAACCGATCTGGTCACGGGTCTGGACACCAATAAAAAAGGAAATTTTGAAAAAAATCAAAAAAATATTTTTTTGAAAAAATTTGGAAATACTGATCCGGGCACCGATCCGGTCACGGGTCCGGACACTGATATAAAATGGAAATTTTGAAAGAAATTCGAAAAAAAACTTCCTTGAAAAAATTCAAAAAGAGAAGGACACCCACCCAGAAACCAATCTGGTCACCGGTCTGGACACCGATAAAAATGTAAATTTTGAGAAAAATTCATAAAAATATTTTTTTGAAAAAATTTGAAAAAAAACTGAACCGGGCACCGATCTGGTCACGGGTCCGCACTTCGATAAAAATGGAAATTTTGAAAAAAATGCAAAAGAATATTTTTTCGAAAAAATTTGAAAAAAAACTGATCCGGGCACCGATTTGGTCACGGCTCCGGACACCGCAAAAAATGGAAATTTTGAAAAAAATTAGGAAAAATATTTTTTTGAAAAAATTTGAAAAAAAACTGATCCGGGCACCGATCCGGTCACGGGTCCAGACACTGATAAGAAATGAAAATTTTGAGAAAAATTCGAAAAAAGACTTTTTCGAAGAAATTTGAAAAGAGAAGGACACACACCCAGAAACCGATCCGGTCAATTTGAAAAAAAAACTGATCCGGTCACGGATTTGGTCACCCGACCGGACACGGATACGATCACCGGTTCGGGCAATAATATAAAATAGAAATCTCGAAAAAAAATTCAAAAAAATATTTTTTCGAAAAAATTTGGGAATACTGATCCGGGCACCGATCCGGTCACGGGTCCGGACACCGCAAAAATGGAAATTTTGAAAAAAATTAGAAGAAATATTTTTTTGAAAAGATTTGAAAAAAAACTGATCCGGTCACCGATCCGGTCACCGGGCCGGACACCGATACGATCACCGGTTCAGGCAATAATACAAAATGGAAATTTTGAAAAAAAATTCAAAAAAATGTTTTTCGAAAAAATTTGAAAAAAAAACTGATCCGGGCACCGATCCCGTCACGGGTCCAGACACCATTAAAAATGTAAATTTTGAAAAAAATTCAAAAAAATATTTTTTTGGAAAAATTTGGAAATACTGATCCGGGCACCGATCCGGTCACGGGTCCAGACACTGATAAGAAATGAAAATTTTGAGAAAAATTCGAAAAAAGACTTTTTCGAAGAAATTTGAAAAGAGAAGGACACCCACCCGGAAACCGATCTGGTCACGGGTCTGGACACCAATAAAAAAGGAAATTTTGAAAAAAATCAAAAAAATATTTTTTTGAAAAAATTTGGAAATACTGATCCGGGCACCGATCCGGTCACGGGTCCGGACACTGATATAAAATGGAAATTTTGAAAGAAATTCGAAAAAAAACTTCCTTGAAAAAATTCAAAAAGAGAAGGACACCCACCCAGAAACCAATCTGGTCACCGGTCTGGACACCGATAAAAATGTAAATTTTGAGAAAAATTCATAAAAATATTTTTTTGAAAAAATTTGAAAAAAAACTGAACCGGGCACCGATCTGGTCACGGGTCCGCACTTCGATAAAAATGGAAATTTTGAAAAAAATGCAAAAGAATATTTTTTCGAAAAAATTTGAAAAAAAACTGATCCGGGCACCGATTTGGTCACGGCTCCGGACACCGCAAAAAATGGAAATTTTGAAAAAAATTAGGAAAAATATTTTTTTGAAAAAATTTGAAAAAAAACTGATCCGGGCACCGATCCGGTCACGGGTCCAGACACTGATAAGAAATGAAAATTTTGAGAAAAATTCGAAAAAAGACTTTTTCGAAGAAATTTGAAAAGAGAAGGACACACACCCAGAAACCGATCCGGTCAATTTGAAAAAAAAACTGATCCGGTCACGGATTTGGTCACCCGACCGGACACGGATACGATCACCGGTTCGGGCAATAATATAAAATAGAAATCTCGAAAAAAAATTCAAAAAAATATTTTTTCGAAAAAATTTGGGAATACTGATCCGGGCACCGATCCGGTCACGGGTCCGGACACCGCAAAAATGGAAATTTTGAAAAAAATTAGAAGAAATATTTTTTTGAAAAGATTTGAAAAAAAACTGATCCGGTCACCGATCCGGTCACCGGGCCGGACACCGATACGATCACCGTTTCAGGCAATAATACAAAATGGAAATTTTGAAAAAAAATTCAAAAAAATGTTTTTCGAAAAAATTTGAAAAAAAAACTGATCCGGGCACCGATCCCGTCACGGGTCCAGACACCATTAAAAATGTAAATTTTGAAAAAAATTCAAAAAAATATTTTTTTGAAAAAATTTGAAAAAAAACTGATCCGGGCACCGATCCGGTCACGGGTCCAGACACTGATAAGAAATGAACATTTTGAGAAAAATTCGAAAAAAGACTTTTTCGAAGAAATTTGAAAAGAGAAGGACACCCACCTGGAAACCGATCTTGTCACGGGTCCGGACACCAATAAAAAAGGAAATTTTGAAAAAAATCAAAAAAATATTTTTTTGAAAAAATTTGAAAAAAAAACTGATCCGGGCACCGATCCGGTCACGGGTCCGGACACCAATAAAAATGGAAATTTTGAAAAAAATTCAAAAAAATATTTTTTTGGAAAAATTTGGAAATACTGATCCGGGCACCGATCCGGTCACGGGTCCAGACACTGATAAGAAATGAAAATTTTGAGAAAAATTCGAAAAAAGACTTTTTCGAAGAAATTTGAAAAGAGAAGGACACCCACCCGGAAACCGATCTGGTCACGGGTCTGGACACCAATAAAAAAGGAAATTTTGAAAAAAATCAAAAAAATATTTTTTTGAAAAAATTTGGAAATACTGATCCGGGCACCGATCCGGTCACGGGTCCGGACACTGATATAAAATGGAAATTTTGAAAGAAATTCGAAAAAAAACTTCCTTGAAAAAATTCAAAAAGAGAAGGACACCCACCCAGAAACCAATCTGGTCACCGGTCTGGACACCGATAAAAATGTAAATTTTGAGAAAAATTCATAAAAATATTTTTTTGAAAAAATTTGAAAAAAAACTGAACCGGGCACCGATCTGGTCACGGGTCCGCACTTCGATAAAAATGGAAATTTTGAAAAAAATGCAAAAGAATATTTTTTCGAAAAAATTTGAAAAAAAACTGATCCGGGCACCGATTTGGTCACGGCTCCGGACACCGCAAAAAATGGAAATTTTGAAAAAAATTAGGAAAAATATTTTTTTGAAAAAATTTGAAAAAAAACTGATCCGGGCACCGATCCGGTCACGGGTCCAGACACTGATAAGAAATGAAAATTTTGAGAAAAATTCGAAAAAAGACTTTTTCGAAGAAATTTGAAAAGAGAAGGACACACACCCAGAAACCGATCCGGTCAATTTGAAAAAAAAACTGATCCGGTCACGGATTTGGTCACCCGACCGGACACGGATACGATCACCGGTTCGGGCAATAATATAAAATAGAAATCTCGAAAAAAAATTCAAAAAAATATTTTTTCGAAAAAATTTGGGAATACTGATCCGGGCACCGATCCGGTCACGGGTCCGGACACCGCAAAAATGGAAATTTTGAAAAAAATTAGAAGAAATATTTTTTTGAAAAGATTTGAAAAAAAACTGATCCGGTCACCGATCCGGTCACCGGGCCGGACACCGATACGATCACCGGTTCAGGCAATAATACAAAATGGAAATTTTGAAAAAAAATTCAAAAAAATGTTTTTTCGAAAAAATTTGAAAAAAAAACTGATCCGGGCACCGATCCCGTCACGGGTCCAGACACCATTAAAAATGTAAATTTTGAAAAAAATTCAAAAAAATATTTTTTTGAAAAAATTTGAAAAAAAACTGATCCGGGCACCGATCCGGTCACGGGTCCAGACACTGATAAGAAATGAACATTTTGAGAAAAATTCGAAAAAAGACTTTTTCGAAGAAATTTGAAAAGAGAAGGACACCCACCTGGAAACCGATCTTGTCACGGGTCCGGACACCAATAAAAAAGGAAATTTTGAAAAAAATCAAAAAAATATTTTTTTGAAAAAATTTGAAAAAAAAACTGATCCGGGCACCGATCCGGTCACGGGTCCGGACACCAATAAAAATGGAAATTTTGAAAAAAATTCAAAAAAATATTTTTTTGGAAAAATTTGGAAATACTGATCCGGGCACCGATCCGGTCACGGGTCCAGACACTGATAAGAAATGAAAATTTTGAGAAAAATTCGAAAAAAGACTTTTTCGAAGAAATTTGAAAAGAGAAGGACACCCACCCGGAAACCGATCTGGTCACGGGTCTGGACACCAATAAAAAAGGAAATTTTGAAAAAAATCAAAAAAATATTTTTTTGAAAAAATTTGGAAATACTGATCCGGGCACCGATCCGGTCACGGGTCCGGACACTGATATAAAATGGAAATTTTGAAAGAAATTCGAAAAAAAACTTCCTTGAAAAAATTCAAAAAGAGAAGGACACCCACCCAGAAACCAATCTGGTCACCGGTCTGGACACCGATAAAAATGTAAATTTTGAGAAAAATTCATAAAAATATTTTTTTGAAAAAATTTGAAAAAAAACTGAACCGGGCACCGATCTGGTCACGGGTCCGCACTTCGATAAAAATGGAAATTTTGAAAAAAATGCAAAAGAATATTTTTTCGAAAAAATTTGAAAAAAAACTGATCCGGGCACCGATTTGGTCACGGCTCCGGACACCGCAAAAAATGGAAATTTTGAAAAAAATTAGGAAAAATATTTTTTTGAAAAAATTTGAAAAAAAACTGATCCGGGCACCGATCCGGTCACGGGTCCAGACACTGATAAGAAATGAAAATTTTGAGAAAAATTCGAAAAAAGACTTTTTCGAAGAAATTTGAAAAGAGAAGGACACACCCAGAAACCGATCCGGTCAATTTGAAAAAAAAACTGATCCGGTCACGGATTTGGTCACCCGACCGGACACGGATACGATCACCGGTTCGGGCAATAATATAAAATAGAAATCTCGAAAAAAAATTCAAAAAAATATTTTTTCGAAAAAATTTGGGAATACTGATCCGGGCACCGATCCGGTCACGGGTCCGGACACCGCAAAAATGGAAATTTTGAAAAAAATTAGAAGAAATATTTTTTTGAAAAGATTTGAAAAAAAACTGATCCGGTCACCGATCCGGTCACCGGGCCGGACACCGATACGATCACCGGTTCAGGCAATAATACAAAATGGAAATTTTGAAAAAAAATTCAAAAAAATGTTTTTTCGAAAAAATTTGAAAAAAAAACTGATCCGGGCACCGATCCGGTCACGGGTCCAGACACCATTAAAAATGTAAATTTTGAAAAAAATTCAAAAAAATATTTTTTTGAAAAAATTTGAAAAAAAACTGATCCGGGCACCGATCCGGTCACGGGTCCAGACACTGATAAGAAATGAACATTTTGAGAAAAATTCGAAAAAAGACTTTTTCGAAGAAATTTGAAAAGAGAAGGACACCCACCTGGAAACCGATCTGGTCACGGGTCCGGACACCAATAAAAAAGGAAATTTTGAAAAAAATCAAAAAAATATTTTTTTGAAAAAATTTGAAAAAAAAACTGATCCGGGCACCGATCCGGTCACGGGTCCGGACACCAATAAAAATGGAAATTTTGAAAAAAATTCAAAAAAAAATTTTTTTGGAAAAATTTGGAAATACTGATCCGGGCACCGATCCGGTCACGGGTCCAGACACTGATAAGAAATGAAAATTTTGAGAAAAATTCGAAAAAAGACTTTTTCGAAGAAATTCGAAAAGAGAAGGACACCCACCCGGAAACCGATCTGGTCACGGGTCTGGACACCAATAAAAAAGGAAATTTTGAAAAAAATCAAAAAAATATTTTTTTGAAAAAATGTGAAAAAAAACTGATCCGGGCACCGATCCGGTCACGGGTCCGGACACTGATATAAAATGGAAATTCTGAAAAAAATTCGAAAAAAAACTTTCTTGAAAAAATTTAAAAAGAGAAGGACACCAACCCAGAAACCAATCTGGTCACCGGTCTGGACACCAATAAAAATGTGAATTTTGAAAAAAATCAAAAAAATATTTTTTTGAAAAAATTTGAAAAAAAACTGAACCGGGCACCGATCCGGTCACGGGTCCGGACACCGCAAAAATGGAAATTTTGAAAAAAATTAGAAGAAATATTTTTTTGAAAAGATTTGAAAAAAAACTGATCCGGTCACCGATTTGGTCACCCGGCCGGACACTGATACGATCACCGGTTCGGGCAATAATATAAAATGGAAATTTTGAAAAAAAATTCAAAAATATATTTTTTCGAAAAAATTTGGGAATACTGATCCGGGCACCGATCCGGTCACCGGTCCAGACACCAATAAAAATGGAAATTTTGAGAAAAATTCAAAAAAATATTTTTTTGAAAAAATTTGAAAAAAAACTGAACCGGGCACCGATCTGGTCACGGGTCCGGACTTCGATAAAAATGGAAATTTGAATAAAATGCAAAAAAATATTTTTTTGAAAAAATTCGAAAAAAAAATGATCGGGGCACCGATCCGGTCACGGGTCCAGACACCAATAAAACTGGAAATTTTGAGAGAAATTCAAAAAAATATTTTTTCGAAAAGATTTGAAAAAAAACTGATTAGGCCACCGATTCGGTCACTGGTCCAGACACCGATACGATCACCTGTCCAGGCAATAATAAAAAATGGAAATTTTGAAAAAAATTCAAAAAAATATTTTTTTGAAAAAACTTGAAAAAAAAACTGATCCGTGCACCGATCCGGTCACGGGTCCGGAAACCAATAAAAATGGAAATTTTGAAAAGAATTCAAAAAAATATTTTTTTGAAAAAATTTGGAAATACTGATCCGGGCACCGATCCGGTCACGGGTCCGGACACCAACAAAAATGGAAATTTTGAAAAAAATTCAAAAAAATATTTTTTTGACAAAATTTGGAAATACTGATCCGGGCACCGATCCGGTCACGGGTCCGGACACCGGTCCGGACACCGGTCCGGACACCAATAAAAAAGGAAATTTTGAAAAAAATCAAAAAAATATTTTTTGGAAAAAATTAAAAAAAAAAACTGATCCGGGCACCGATCCGGTCACGGGTCCGGACACCGCAAAAATGGAAATCTTGAAAAAAATTAGAAGAAATATTTTTTTGAAAAGATTTGAAAAAAAACTGATCCGGTCACCGATTTGGTCACCCGGCGGGACACTGATACGATCACGGGTTCGGGCAATAATATAAAATGGAAATTTTGAAAAAAAATTCAAAAAAATGTTTTTTCGAAAAAATTTGGGAATACTGATCCGGGCACCGATCCGGTCACGGGTCCGGACACTGATATAAAATGGAAATTTTGAAAAAAATTCGAAAAAAAACTTTCTTGAAAAAATTCAAAAAGAGAAGGACACCCACCCAGAAACCAATCTGGTCACTGGTCTGGACACTGATGAAAATGTAAATTTTGAGAAAAATTAGAAGAAATATTTTTTTGAAAAGATTTGGAAAAAAACTGATCCGGTCACCGATTTGGTCACCGGGCCGGACACCGATACGATCACCGGTTTGGGCAATAATATAAAATGGAAATTTTGAAGAAAAATTCAAAAAAATGTTTTTTTGAAAAAATTTGAAAAAGAACTGATCCGGGCACCAATCCGGTCACGGGTCCAGACACCATTAAAAATGGAAATTTTGAAAAAACTTCAAAAAAATATTTTTTCGAAAAAATTTGGGAATACTGATCCAGGCACCGATCCGGTCACCGATCCGGTCACCGGTCCGGACACCAATAAAAAAGGAAATTTTTAAAAAAATTCAAAAAAATATTTTTTTGAAAAAATTTGAAAAAAAACTGATCCGGGCACCGATCCGGTCACGGGTCCGGACACTGATATAAAATGGAAATTTTGAAAGAAATTCGAAAAAAAACTTCCTTGAAAAAATTCAAAAAGAGAAGGACACCCACCCAGAAACCAATCTGGTCACCGGTCTGGACACCGATAAAAATGTAAATTTTGAGAAAAATTCATAAAAATATTTTTTTGAAAAAATTTGAAAAAAAACTGAACCGGGCACCGATCTGGTCACGGGTCCGCACTTCGATAAAAATGGAAATTTTGAAAAAAATGCGAAAGAATATTTTTTCGAAAAAATTTGAAAAAAAACTGATCCGGGCACCGATTTGGTCACGGGTCCGGACACCGCAAAAAATGGAAATTTTGAAAAAAATTAGGAAAAATATTTTTTTGAAAAGATTTGAAAAAAAACTGATCCGGCCACCGATTTGGTCACCGGGCCGGACACCGATACGATCACCGGTTTGGGCAATAATAAAAAATGGAAATTTTGAAAAAAAATTCAAAAAAATATTTTTTATGAAAAAATTTGAAAAAAAAACTGATCCGGGCACCGATTTGGTCACCCGTCCGGACACCGATACAATCACCGGTTCGGGCAATAATAGAAAATGAAAATTCTGAGAAAAAATTTAAAAAAATATTTTTTTGAAAAAATTTGAAAGAAAACTGATCCGGCCACCGATCCGGGCACCGATCCGGTCACGGGTCCGGACACCGCAAAGAATGGAAATTTTGAAAAAAATTGGAAAAAATATTTTTTTGAAAAGATTTGAAAAAAAACTGATCCGGCCACTGATTTGGTCACCTGTCTGGACACCGATACGATCACCGGTTCGGGCAATAATAAAAATGGAAATTTTGAAAAAAAATTCAAAAAAATATTTTTTGGAAAAAATTTGAAAAAAAACTGATCCGGGCACCGATCCGGTCACGGGTCCGGACACCGCAAAAATGGAAATTTTGAAAAAAATTAGAAGAAATATTTTTTTGAAAAGATTTGAAAAAAAACTGATCCGGTCACCGATCCGGTCACCGGGCCGGACACCGATATGATCACCGGTTCAGGCAATAATATAAAATGGAAATTTTGAAAAAAAATTCAAAAAAATGTTTTTTTGAAAAAATTTGAAAAAAAACTGACCCGGGCACCGATCCGGTCACGGGTCCAGACACCATTAAAAATGGAAATTTTGAAAAAAATTCAAAAAAATATTTTTTTGAAAAAATTTGAAAAAAAACTGATCCGGGCACCGATCCGGTCACGGGTCCGGACACCAATAAAAATGGAAATTTTGAAAAGAATTCAAAAAAAAACTTTCTTGAAAAAATTCAAAAAGAGAAGGACACCCACCCAGAAACCAATCTGGTCACCGGTCTGGACACCGATAAAAATGTAAATTTTGAGAAAAATTCAAAAAAATATTTTTTTGAAAAAATTTGAAAAAAAACTAAACCGGGCACCGATCTGGTCACGGGTCCGGACTTCGATAAAAATGGAAATTTGAAATAAATGCAAAAGAATATTTTTTCGAAAAAATTCGAAAAAAAACTGATCCGTGCACCGATCCGGTCACGGGTCTGGACACCGCAAAAATGGAAATTTTGAAAAAAATTAGAAGAAATATTTTTTTGAAAAGATTTGAAAAAAAACTGATCCGGTCACGGATTTGGTCACCCGACCGGACACGGATACGATCACCGGTTCGGGCAATAATATGAAATAGAAATCTTGAAAAAAAATTCAAAAAAATATTTTTTCGAAAAAATTTGGGAATACTGATCCGGGCACCGATCCGGTCACGGGTCCGGACACCGCAAAAATGGAAATTTTGAAAAAAATTAGAAGAAATATTTTTTTGAAAAGATTTGAAAAAAAACTGATCCGGTCACCGATCCGGTCACCGGGCCGGACACCGATACGATCACCGGTTCAGGCAATAATATAAAATGGAAATTTTGAAAAAAAATTCAAAAAAATGTTTTTTTGAAAAAATTTGAAAAAAAACTGATCCGTGCACCGATCCGGTCACGGGTCTGGACACCGCAAAAATGGAAATTTTGAAAAAAATTAGAAGAAATATTTTTTTGAAAAGATTTGAAAAAAAACTGATCCGGTCACGGATTTGGTCACCCGACCGGACACGGATACGATCACCGGTTCGGGCAATAATATAAAATAGAAATCTTGAAAAAAAATTCAAAAAAATATTTTTTCGAAAAAATTTGGGAATACTGATCCGGGCACCGATCCGGTCACGGGTCCGGACACCGCAAAAATGGAAATTTTGAAAAAAATTAGAAGAAATATTTTTTTGAAAAGATTTGAAAAAAAAACTGATCCGGGCACCGATCCGGTCACGGGTCCGGACACTGATATAAAATGGAAATTTTAAGAGAAATTCGAAAAAAAACTTCCTTGAAAAAATTCAAAAAGAGAAGGACACCCACCCAGAAACCAATCTGGTCACCTGTCTGGACACCGATAAAAATGTAAATTTTGAGAAAAATTCATAAAAATATTTTTTTGAAAAAATTTGAAAAAAAACTGAACCGGGCACCGATCTGGTCACGGGTCCGCACTTCGATAAAAATGGAAATTTTGAAAAAAATGCAAAAGAATATTTTTTCGAAAAAATTTGAAAAAAAACTGATCCGGGCACCGATTTGGTCACGGGTCCGGACACCGCAAAAAATGGAAATTTTGAAAAAAATTAGAAAAAATATTTTTTTGAAAAGATTTGAAAAAAAACTGATCCGGCCACCGATTTGGTCACCGGGCCGGACACCGATACGATCACCGGTTTGGGCAATAATAAAAAATGGAAATTTTGAAAAAAAAATTCAAAAAAATATTTTTTATGAAAAAATTTGAAAAAAAAACTGATCCGGGCACCAATTTGGTCACCCGTCCGGACACCAATACAATCACCGGTTCGGGCAATAATAGAAAATGAAAATTCTGAGAAAAAATTAAAAAAAATATTTTTTTGAAAAAATTTGAAAGAAAACTGATCCGGCCACCGATCCGGGCACCGATCCGGTCACGGGTCCGGACACCGCAAAAAATGGAAATTTTGAAAAAAATTAGGAAAAATATTTTTTTGAAAAGATTTGAAAAAAAACTGATCCGGCCACCGATTTGGTCACCGGGCCGGACACCGATACGATCACCGGTTTGGGCAATAATAAAAAATGGAAATTTTGAAAAAAAATTCAAAAAAATATTTTTTATGAAAAAATTTGAAAAAAAAACTGATCCGGGCACCGATTTGGTCACCCGTCCGGACACCGATACAATCACCGGTTCGGGCAATAATAGAAAATGAAAATTCTGAGAAAAAATTTAAAAAAATATTTTTTTGAAAAAATTTGAAAGAAAACTGATCCGGCCACCGATCCGGGCACCGATCCGGTCACGGGTCCGGACACCGCAATAAATGGAAATTTTGAAAAAAATTGGAAAAAATATTTTTTTGAAAAGATTTGAAAAAAAACTGATCCGGCCACTGATTTGGTCACCTGTCTGGACACCGATACGATCACCGGTTCGGGCAATAATAAAAATGGAAATTTTGAAAAAAAATTCAAAAAAATATTTTTTGGAAAAAATTTGAAAAAAAACTGATCCGGGCACCGATCCGGTCACGGGTCCGGACACCGCAAAAATGGAAATTTTGAAAAAAATTAGAAGAAATATTTTTTTGAAAAGATTTGAAAAAAAACTGATCCGGTCACCGATCCGGTCACCGGGCCGGACACCGATATGATCACCGGTTCAGGCAATAATATAAAATGGAAATTTTGAAAAAAAATTCAAAAAAATGTTTTTTTGAAAAAATTTGAAAAAAAACTGACCCGGGCACCGATCCGGTCACGGGTCCAGACACCATTAAAAATGGAAATTTTGAAAAAAATTCAAAAAAATATTTTTTTGAAAAAATTTGAAAAAAAACTGATCCGGGCACCGATCCGGTCACGGGTCCGGACACCAATAAAAATGGAAATTTTGAAAAGAATTCAAAAAAAAACTTTCTTGAAAAAATTCAAAAAGAGAAGGACACCCACCCAGAAACCAATCTGGTCACCGGTCTGGACACCGATAAAAATGTAAATTTTGAGAAAAATTCAAAAAAATATTTTTTTGAAAAAATTTGAAAAAAAACTAAACCGGGCACCGATCTGGTCACGGGTCCGGACTTCGATAAAAATGGAAATTTGAAATAAATGCAAAAGAATATTTTTTCGAAAAAATTCGAAAAAAAACTGATCCGTGCACCGATCCGGTCACGGGTCTGGACACCGCAAAAATGGAAATTTTGAAAAAAATTAGAAGAAATATTTTTTTGAAAAGATTTGAAAAAAAACTGATCCGGTCACGGATTTGGTCACCCGACCGGACACGGATACGATCACCGGTTCGGGCAATAATATGAAATAGAAATCTTGAAAAAAAAATCAAAAAAATATTTTTTTGAAAAAATTTGGAAATACTGATCCGGGCACCGATCCGGTCACGGGTCCGGACACTGATATAAAATGGAAATTTTGAAAGAAATTCGAAAAAAAACTTCCTTGAAAAAATTCAAAAAGAGAAGGACACCCACCCAGAAACCAATCTGGTCACCGGTCTGGACACCGATAAAAATGTAAATTTTGAGAAAAATTCATAAAAATATTTTTTTGAAAAAATTTGAAAAAAAACTGAACCGGGCACCGATCTGGTCACGGGTCCGCACTTCGATAAAAATGGAAATTTTGAAAAAAATGCAAAAGAATATTTTTTCGAAAAAATTTGAAAAAAAACTGATCCGGGCACCGATTTGGTCACGGCTCCGGACACCGCAAAAAATGGAAATTTTGAAAAAAATTAGGAAAAATATTTTTTTGAAAAAATTTGAAAAAAAACTGATCCGGGCACCGATCCGGTCACGGGTCCAGACACTGATAAGAAATGAAAATTTTGAGAAAAATTCGAAAAAAGACTTTTTCGAAGAAATTTGAAAAGAGAAGGACACACCCAGAAACCGATCCGGTCAATTTGAAAAAAAAACTGATCCGGTCACGGATTTGGTCACCCGACCGGACACGGATACGATCACCGGTTCGGGCAATAATATAAAATAGAAATCTCGAAAAAAAATTCAAAAAAATATTTTTTCGAAAAAATTTGGGAATACTGATCCGGGCACCGATCCGGTCACGGGTCCGGACACCGCAAAAATGGAAATTTTGAAAAAAATTAGAAGAAATATTTTTTTGAAAAGATTTGAAAAAAAACTGATCCGGTCACCGATCCGGTCACCGGGCCGGACACCGATACGATCACCGGTTCAGGCAATAATACAAAATGGAAATTTTGAAAAAAAATTCAAAAAAATGTTTTTTCGAAAAAATTTGAAAAAAAAACTGATCCGGGCACCGATCCGGTCACGGGTCCAGACACCATTAAAAATGTAAATTTTGAAAAAAATTCAAAAAAATATTTTTTTGAAAAAATTTGAAAAAAAACTGATCCGGGCACCGATCCGGTCACGGGTCCAGACACTGATAAGAAATGAACATTTTGAGAAAAATTCGAAAAAAGACTTTTTCGAAGAAATTTGAAAAGAGAAGGACACCCACCTGGAAACCGATCTGGTCACGGGTCCGGACACCAATAAAAAAGGAAATTTTGAAAAAAATCAAAAAAATATTTTTTTGAAAAAATTTGAAAAAAAAACTGATCCGGGCACCGATCCGGTCACGGGTCCGGACACCAATAAAAATGGAAATTTTGAAAAAAATTCAAAAAAAAATTTTTTTGGAAAAATTTGGAAATACTGATCCGGGCACCGATCCGGTCACGGGTCCAGACACTGATAAGAAATGAAAATTTTGAGAAAAATTCGAAAAAAGACTTTTTCGAAGAAATTCGAAAAGAGAAGGACACCCACCCGGAAACCGATCTGGTCACGGGTCTGGACACCAATAAAAAAGGAAATTTTGAAAAAAATCAAAAAAATATTTTTTTGAAAAAATGTGAAAAAAAACTGATCCGGGCACCGATCCGGTCACGGGTCCGGACACTGATATAAAATGGAAATTCTGAAAAAAATTCGAAAAAAAACTTTCTTGAAAAAATTTAAAAAGAGAAGGACACCAACCCAGAAACCAATCTGGTCACCGGTCTGGACACCAATAAAAATGTGAATTTTGAAAAAAATCAAAAAAATATTTTTTTGAAAAAATTTGAAAAAAAACTGAACCGGGCACCGATCCGGTCACGGGTCCGGACACCGCAAAAATGGAAATTTTGAAAAAAATTAGAAGAAATATTTTTTTGAAAAGATTTGAAAAAAAACTGATCCGGTCACCGATTTGGTCACCCGGCCGGACACTGATACGATCACCGGTTCGGGCAATAATATAAAATGGAAATTTTGAAAAAAAATTCAAAAATATATTTTTTCGAAAAAATTTGGGAATACTGATCCGGGCACCGATCCGGTCACCGGTCCAGACACCAATAAAAATGGAAATTTTAAAAAAATTCAAAAAAATATTTTTTTGAAAAAATTTGAAAAAAAACTGATCCGGGCACCGATCCGGTCACGGGTCCGGACACCAATAGAAATGGAAATTTTGAGAAAAATTCAAAAAAATATTTTTTTGAAAAAATTTGAAAAAAAACTGAACCGGGCACCGATCTGGTCACGGGTCCGGACTTCGATAAAAATGGAAATTTGAATAAAATGCAAAAAAATATTTTTTTGAAAAAATTCGAAAAAAAAAATGATCGGGGCACCGATCCGGTCACGGGTCCAGACACCAATAAAACTGGAAATTTTGAGAGAAATTCAAAAAAATATTTTTTCGAAAAGATTTGAAAAAAAACTGATTAGGCCACCGATTCGGTCACTGGTCCAGACACCGATACGATCACCTGTCCAGGCAATAATAAAAAATGGAAATTTTGAAAAAAATTCAAAAAAATATTTTTTTGAAAAAACTTGAAAAAAAAAACTGATCCGTGCACCGATCCGGTCACGGGTCCGGACACCAATAAAAATGGAAATTTTGAAAAGAATTCAAAAAAATATTTTTTTGAAAAAATTTGGAAATACTGATCCGGGCACCGATCCGGTCACGGGTCCGGACACCAACAAAAATGGAAATTTTGAAAAAAATTCAAAAAAATATTTTTTTGACAAAATTTGGAAATACTGATCCGGGCACCGATCCGGTCACGGGTCCGGACACCGGTCCGGACACCAATAAAAAAGGAAATTTTGAAAAAAATCAAAAAAATATTTTTTGGAAAAAATTAAAAAAAAAAACTGATCCGGGCACCGATCCGGTCACGGGTCCGGACACCGCAAAAATGG
The DNA here is from genome assembly GCA_035079395.1 of Aspidiotus destructor. Classification (NCBI taxonomy): domain Eukaryota; kingdom Metazoa; phylum Arthropoda; class Insecta; order Hemiptera; family Diaspididae; genus Aspidiotus; species Aspidiotus destructor. The sequence goes on along the minus strand of JAVHKZ010000018.1, from coordinate 39,160,447 downwards.
AAATCTTGAAAAAAATTAGAAGAAATATTTTTTTGAAAAGATTTGAAAAAAAACTGATCCGGTCACCGATTTGGTCACCCGGCGGGACACTGATACGATCACGGGTTCGGGCAATAATATAAAATGGAAATTTTGAAAAAAAATTCAAAAAAATGTTTTTTCGAAAAAATTTGGGAATACTGATCCGGGCACCGATCCGGTCACGGGTCCGGACACTGATATAAAATGGAAATTTTGAAAAAAATTCGAAAAAAAACTTTCTTGAAAAAATTCAAAAAGAGAAGGACACCCACCCAGAAACCAATCTGGTCACTGGTCTGGACACTGATAAAAATGTAAATTTTGAGAAAAATTAGAAGAAATATTTTTTTGAAAAGATTTGGAAAAAAACTGATCCGGTCACCGATTTGGTCACCGGGCCGGACACCGATACGATCACCGGTTTGGGCAATAATATAAAATGGAAATTTTGAAGAAAAATTCAAAAAAATGTTTTTTTGAAAAAATTTGAAAAAGAACTGATCCGGGCACCAATCCGGTCACGGGTCCAGACACCATTAAAAATGGAAATTTTGAAAAAACTTCAAAAAAATATTTTTTCGAAAAAATTTGGGAATACTGATCCAGGCACCGATCCGGTCACCGATCCGGTCACCGGTCCGGACACCAATAAAAAAGGAAATTTTTAAAAAAATTCAAAAAAATATTTTTTTGAAAAAATTTGAAAAAAAACTGATCCGGGCACCGATCCGGTCACGGGTCCGGACACTGATATAAAATGGAAATTTTGAAAGAAATTCGAAAAAAAACTTCCTTGAAAAAATTCAAAAAGAGAAGGACACCCACCCAGAAACCAATCTGGTCACCGGTCTGGACACCGATAAAAATGTAAATTTTGAGAAAAATTCATAAAAATATTTTTTTGAAAAAATTTGAAAAAAAACTGAACCGGGCACCGATCTGGTCACGGGTCCGCACTTCGATAAAAATGGAAATTTTGAAAAAAATGCGAAAGAATATTTTTTCGAAAAAATTTGAAAAAAAACTGATCCGGGCACCGATTTGGTCACGGGTCCGGACACCGCAAAAAATGGAAATTTTGAAAAAAATTAGGAAAAATATTTTTTTGAAAAGATTTGAAAAAAAACTGATCCGGCCACCGATTTGGTCACCGGGCCGGACACCGATACGATCACCGGTTTGGGCAATAATAAAAAATGGAAATTTTGAAAAAAAATTCAAAAAAATATTTTTTATGAAAAAATTTGAAAAAAAAACTGATCCGGGCACCGATTTGGTCACCCGTCCGGACACCGATACAATCACCGGTTCGGGCAATAATAGAAAATGAAAATTCTGAGAAAAAATTTAAAAAAATATTTTTTTGAAAAAATTTGAAAGAAAACTGATCCGGCCACCGATCCGGGCACCGATCCGGTCACGGGTCCGGACACCGCAAAGAATGGAAATTTTGAAAAAAATTGGAAAAAATATTTTTTTGAAAAGATTTGAAAAAAAACTGATCCGGCCACTGATTTGGTCACCTGTCTGGACACCGATACGATCACCGGTTCGGGCAATAATAAAAATGGAAATTTTGAAAAAAAATTCAAAAAAATATTTTTTGGAAAAAATTTGAAAAAAAACTGATCCGGGCACCGATCCGGTCACGGGTCCGGACACCGCAAAAATGGAAATTTTGAAAAAAATTAGAAGAAATATTTTTTTGAAAAGATTTGAAAAAAAACTGATCCGGTCACCGATCCGGTCACCGGGCCGGACACCGATATGATCACCGGTTCAGGCAATAATATAAAATGGAAATTTTGAAAAAAAATTCAAAAAAATGTTTTTTTGAAAAAATTTGAAAAAAAACTGACCGGGGCACCGATCCGGTCACGGGTCCAGACACCATTAAAAATGGAAATTTTGAAAAAAATTCAAAAAAATATTTTTTTGAAAAAATTTGAAAAAAAACTGATCCGGGCACCGATCCGGTCACGGGTCCGGACACCAATAAAAATGGAAATTTTGAAAAGAATTCAAAAAAAAACTTTCTTGAAAAAATTCAAAAAGAGAAGGACACCCACCCAGAAACCAATCTGGTCACCGGTCTGGACACCGATAAAAATGTAAATTTTGAGAAAAATTCAAAAAAATATTTTTTTGAAAAAATTTGAAAAAAAACTAAACCGGGCACCGATCTGGTCACGGGTCCGGACTTCGATAAAAATGGAAATTTGAAATAAATGCAAAAGAATATTTTTTCGAAAAAATTCGAAAAAAAACTGATCCGTGCACCGATCCGGTCACGGGTCTGGACACCGCAAAAATGGAAATTTTGAAAAAAATTAGAAGAAATATTTTTTTGAAAAGATTTGAAAAAAAACTGATCCGGTCACGGATTTGGTCACCCGACCGGACACGGATACGATCACCGGTTCGGGCAATAATATGAAATAGAAATCTTGAAAAAAAATTCAAAAAAATATTTTTTCGAAAAAATTTGGGAATACTGATCCGGGCACCGATCCGGTCACGGGTCCGGACACCGCAAAAATGGAAATTTTGAAAAAAATTAGAAGAAATATTTTTTTGAAAAGATTTGAAAAAAAACTGATCCGGTCACCGATCCGGTCACCGGGCCGGACACCGATACGATCACCGGTTCAGGCAATAATATAAAATGGAAATTTTGAAAAAAAATTCAAAAAAATGTTTTTTTGAAAAAATTTGAAAAAAAACTGATCCGTGCACCGATCCGGTCACGGGTCTGGACACCGCAAAAATGGAAATTTTGAAAAAAATTAGAAGAAATATTTTTTTGAAAAGATTTGAAAAAAAACTGATCCGGTCACGGATTTGGTCACCCGACCGGACACGGATACGATCACCGGTTCGGGCAATAATATAAAATAGAAATCTTGAAAAAAAATTCAAAAAAATATTTTTTCGAAAAAATTTGGGAATACTGATCCGGGCACCGATCCGGTCACGGGTCCGGACACCGCAAAAATGGAAATTTTGAAAAAAATTAGAAGAAATATTTTTTTGAAAAGATTTGAAAAAAAAACTGATCCGGGCACCGATCCGGTCACGGGTCCGGACACTGATATAAAATGGAAATTTTAAGAGAAATTCGAAAAAAAACTTCCTTGAAAAAATTCAAAAAGAGAAGGACACCCACCCAGAAACCAATCTGGTCACCTGTCTGGACACCGATAAAAATGTAAATTTTGAGAAAAATTCATAAAAATATTTTTTTGAAAAAATTTGAAAAAAAACTGAACCGGGCACCGATCTGGTCACGGGTCCGCACTTCGATAAAAATGGAAATTTTGAAAAAAATGCAAAAGAATATTTTTTCGAAAAAATTTGAAAAAAAACTGATCCGGGCACCGATTTGGTCACGGGTCCGGACACCGCAAAAAATGGAAATTTTGAAAAAAATTGGAAAAAATATTTTTTTGAAAAGATTTGAAAAAAAACTGATCCGGCCACCGATTTGGTCACCGGGCCGGACACCGATACGATCACCGGTTTGGGCAATAATAAAAAATGGAAATTTTGAAAAAAAAATTCAAAAAAATATTTTTTATGAAAAAATTTGAAAAAAAAACTGATCCGGGCACCAATTTGGTCACCCGTCCGGACACCAATACAATCACCGGTTCGGGCAATAATAGAAAATGAAAATTCTGAGAAAAAATTAAAAAAAATATTTTTTTGAAAAAATTTGAAAGAAAACTGATCCGGCCACCGATCCGGGCACCGATCCGGTCACGGGTCCGGACACCGCAAAAAATGGAAATTTTGAAAAAAATTAGGAAAAATATTTTTTTGAAAAGATTTGAAAAAAAACTGATCCGGCCACCGATTTGGTCACCGGGCCGGACACCGATACGATCACCGGTTTGGGCAATAATAAAAAATGGAAATTTTGAAAAAAAATTCAAAAAAATATTTTTTATGAAAAAATTTGAAAAAAAAACTGATCCGGGCACCGATTTGGTCACCCGTCCGGACACCGATACAATCACCGGTTCGGGCAATAATAGAAAATGAAAATTCTGAGAAAAAATTTAAAAAAATATTTTTTTGAAAAAATTTGAAAGAAAACTGATCCGGCCACCGATCCGGGCACCGATCCGGTCACGGGTCCGGACACCGCAATAAATGGAAATTTTGAAAAAAATTGGAAAAAATATTTTTTTGAAAAGATTTGAAAAAAAACTGATCCGGCCACTGATTTGGTCACCTGTCTGGACACCGATACGATCACCGGTTCGGGCAATAATAAAAATGGAAATTTTGAAAAAAAATTCAAAAAAATATTTTTTGGAAAAAATTTGAAAAAAAACTGATCCGGGCACCGATCCGGTCACGGGTCCGGACACCGCAAAAATGGAAATTTTGAAAAAAATTAGAAGAAATATTTTTTTGAAAAGATTTGAAAAAAAACTGATCCGGTCACCGATCCGGTCACCGGGCCGGACACCGATATGATCACCGGTTCAGGCAATAATATAAAATGGAAATTTTGAAAAAAAATTCAAAAAAATGTTTTTTTGAAAAAATTTGAAAAAAAACTGACCCGGGCACCGATCCGGTCACGGGTCCAGACACCATTAAAAATGGAAATTTTGAAAAAAATTCAAAAAAATATTTTTTTGAAAAAATTTGAAAAAAAACTGATCCGGGCACCGATCCGGTCACGGGTCCGGACACCAATAAAAATGGAAATTTTGAAAAGAATTCAAAAAAAAACTTTCTTGAAAAAATTCAAAAAGAGAAGGACACCCACCCAGAAACCAATCTGGTCACCGGTCTGGACACCGATAAAAATGTAAATTTTGAGAAAAATTCAAAAAAATATTTTTTTGAAAAAATTTGAAAAAAAACTAAACCGGGCACCGATCTGGTCACGGGTCCGGACTTCGATAAAAATGGAAATTTGAAATAAATGCAAAAGAATATTTTTTCGAAAAAATTCGAAAAAAAACTGATCCGTGCACCGATCCGGTCACGGGTCTGGACACCGCAAAAATGGAAATTTTGAAAAAAATTAGAAGAAATATTTTTTTGAAAAGATTTGAAAAAAAACTGATCCGGTCACGGATTTGGTCACCCGACCGGACACGGATACGATCACCGGTTCGGGCAATAATATGAAATAGAAATCTTGAAAAAAAATTCAAAAAAATATTTTTTCGAAAAAATTTGGGAATACTGATCCGGGCACCGATCCGGTCACGGGTCCGGACACCGCAAAAATGGAAATTTTGAAAAAAATTAGAAGAAATATTTTTTTGAAAAGATTTGAAAAAAAACTGATCCGGTCACCGACCCGGTCACCGGGCCGGACACCGATACGATCACCGGTTCAGGCAATAATATAAAATGGAAATTTTGAAAAAAAATTCAAAAAAATGTTTTTTTGAAAAAATTTGAAAAAAAACTGATCCGTGCACCGATCCGGTCACGGGTCTGGACACCGCAAAAATGGAAATTTTGAAAAAAATTAGAAGAAATATTTTTTTGAAAAGATTTGAAAAAAAACTGATCCGGTCACGGATTTGGTCACCCGACCGGACACGGATACGATCACCGGTTCGGGCAATAATATAAAATAGAAATCTTGAAAAAAAATTCAAAAAAATATTTTTTCGAAAAAATTTGGGAATACTGATCCGGGCACCGATCCGGTCACGGGTCCGGACACCGCAAAAATGGAAATTTTGAAAAAAATTAGAAGAAATATTTTTTTGAAACGATTTGAAAAAAAAACTGATCCGGGCACCGATCCGGTCACCGGGCCGGACACCGCAAAAATGGAAATTTTGAAAAAAATCAAAAAAATATTTTTTTGAAAAAATTTGAAAAAAAAACTGATCCGGGCACCGATCCGGTCACGGGTCCGGACACTGATATAAAATGGAAATTTTAAAAGAAATTCGAAAAAAAACTTCCTTGAAAAAATTCAAAAAGAGAAGGACACCCACCCAGAAACCAATCTGGTCACCTGTCTGGACACCGATAAAAATGTAAATTTTGAGAAAAATTCATAAAAATATTTTTTTGAAAAAATTTGAAAAAAAACTGAACCGGGCACCGATCTGGTCACGGGTCCGCACTTCGATAAAAATGGAAATTTTGAAAAAAATGCAAAAGAATATTTTTTCGAAAAAATTTGAAAAAAAACTGATCCGGGCACCGATTTGGTCACGGGTCCGGACACCGCAAAAAATGGAAATTTTGAAAAAAATTAGAAAAAATATTTTTTTGAAAAGATTTGAAAAAAAACTGATCCGGCCACCGATTTGGTCACCGGGCCGGACACCGATACGATCACCGGTTTGGGCAATAATAAAAAATGGAAATTTTGAAAAAAAATTCAAAAAAATATTTTTTATGAAAAAATTTGAAAAAAAAACTGATCCGGGCACCGATTTGGTCACCCGTCCGGACACCAATACAATCACCGGTTCGGGCAATAATAGAAAATGAAAATTCTGAGAAAAAATTAAAAAAAATATTTTTTTGAAAAAATTTGAAAGAAAACTGATCCGGCCACCGATCCGGGCACCGATCCGGTCACGGGTCCGGACACCGCAAAAAATGGAAATTTTGAAAAAAATTAGAAAAAATATTTTTTTGAAAAGATTTGAAAAAAAACTGATCCGGCCACTGATTTGGTCACCTGTCTGGACACCGATAGGATCACCGGTTCGGGCAATAATAAAAAATGGAAATTTTGAAAAAAAATTCAAAAAAATATTTTTTGGAAAAAATTTGAAAAAAAACTGACCCGGGCACCGATCCGGTCACGGGTCCGGACACTGATATAAAATGGAAATTTTGAAAAAAATTCGAAAAAAGACTTTTTTGAAGAAATTTGAAAAGAGAAGGACACCCACCCGGAAACCGATCTGGTCACCGGTCCGGACACCAATAAAAAAGGAAATTTTGAAAATAATCAAAAAAATATTTTTTTGAAAAAATTTGAAAAAAAACTGATCCGGGCACCGATCCGGTCACGGGTCCGGACACCGCAAAAATGGAAATTGTGAAAAAAATTAGAAGAAATATTTTTTTGAAAAGATTTGAAAAAAAACTGATCCGGTCACCAATTTGGTCACCGGGCCGGACACCGATACGATCACCGGTTTGGGCAATAATATAAAATGGAAATTTTGAAAAAAAATTCAAAAAAATGTTTTTTTGAAAAAATTTGAAAAAAAAACTGATCCGGGCACTGATCCGGTCACGGGTCCAGACACCATTAAGAATGGAAATTTTGAAAAAACTTCAAAAAAATATTTTTTCGAAAAAATTTGGGAATACTGATCCGGGCACGGATCCGGTCACGGGTCCGGACACCGATAAAAATGGAAATTTTGAGAAAAATTCAAGAAAATTTTTTTTTGAAAAAATTTGAAAAAAAACTGATCCGGGCACCGATCCGGTCACGGGTCCGGACACCGATAAAAATGGGAATTTTGAAAAAAATTGAAAAGAATATTTTTTTGAAAAGATTTGAAAAAAAACTGATCCGGGCACCGATCTGGTCACGGGTCCGGACACCGATAAAAATGGAAATTTTGAAAAAAATTCAAAAAAATATTTTTTTGAAAAAATTTGAAAAAAAACTGATCCGGCCACCGATCCGGTCACGGGTCCAGACACCGATAGAAATGGAAATTCTGAAAAAAATTCAAAAAAATATTTTTATGAATAAATTTGGAAAAATACCAATTCGGGCACCGATCCGGTCACGGGTCCGGACACCAATAGGAATGGAAATTTTGAAAAAAATTCAAAAAAAGACTTTCTTGAGAGCATTCCAAGAAAGGACATCAACCCGGGAACCGATCCCGTCACCGATCCGGCAACGATCCGGTCACCAGTCCGGACACGAATGAAAATTGAAATTTTGAAGAAAATTCAAAAGAAGATTTTCTTGAAAAAATTTGGAAATACTGATCCGGGCACCGATCCGGTCACGGGTCCGGACACTGATAAGAAATAAAAATTTGGAGAAAAATTCAAAAAACGACTTTTTTGAAAAAATTCGAAAAGAGAAGGACACCCACCCGGAAACCGATCTGGTCACGGGTCCGGACAAACTGTTTTGGGTCGAAAAAGGGTCGAAAAAAAGGTAGTGTGCTAGTGTGAGAACAAAAAAAAAAAAAGGATGAGGGGGAGTAAATATTTACTCTGTTATTGGATCTCTCAATATTGTGAATCTGAGAAGAAAACATTTGCTATGATTACTAATTGCAGGTTATAAAATTATACGCGTGCGAATCAACTTTTAAGAAAAGGGTTACCGACATTCGAGACAAAGAAATCAAATTATTGAAAATTTCGTCTTATCTTCAGGGAACAATATCCTTCATTTGGCTTTGGATACCATTTCTGGTATGTACAGAATTGTCGAGACCGAGTTGGCAGTGGAAGTTTTCTAGTGGTTGACTTCCTGCGCTCATTATTTTTCATAGATATCGTTTGTTACGTTTGGCTCTTACGTGTTTCTGAGTGAGCAACATGTATTGGATGCACGCGTTACTTTTGTTTCACTGACGTTACTAAATTATTTTAGAGAATGTACGGAGTCATTATCTGCTTTGATAGAAGCAACCATACAGGTGAGAATGTATACCTACTAGTGAAAAACATGAAAAATTAGAATTTTGAATTAAATATCTTTCCACTTCTTCCTTCAAACTTCAAGGTCTGTGTTGCAATAAAGCGTATCAATAAATTTTTAAATGCTGAAGGATTGAGCCAAGAGGCTGTCCGTCACGAACCACGCTGTAAGTTTCAGGTTTCTTGCTGAACCTGATCTCAACTAGAAAAAAGTAGTTCTATAGATGTTCTCAAGATTATTGTCACCACTATTGATGTCTGTTGACCAATCATCTGTTTATCTCGAGTTTCCACGTAGTTTTTCATTTTATTTACAGTAGAACGGATACTTATTCAAAATGGAGAATTTTCCTGGGACTCTCACAAAGGACAATCCGTATTGAGCGATATTAACGTGAATGTAAAACCTGGGGATTTGGTAGCCGTAGTTGGACATGTTGGTTCTGGAAAAAGCTCCCTTTTATCCGCCATTCTCGGAGAAATATATGTGAAGTCCGGTTCAGTCAATACAACGGTACCGAGCAAATAATCTTTTTATTTCCAATTATGGCACACACATTCTTCGAATTATAATTTCTAGGGGAGTCTAGCGTACGTTCCTCAACAAGCATGGATTAGAAATGCTACTCTCAAAGATAATATAACGTTCAATCTTGAAGAAACAGAGAAGAGCTTACTTTACGACAAAATTTTAGAAGCCTGCGCTGTGATTCCCGATTTGGAAATCCTACCTCATGGAGATCAAACTGAAATAGGAGAAAAAGTGGGGATTCAATTTAATGTTTGTAATGACTGTATTAGTATTGTCTTGACTGTATTGTACTTTCAGGGAATAAATTTAAGCGGTGGACAGAAGCAGCGAGTGAGCTTGGCTCGAGCTATTTACTCGGAAGCAGATACTTATCTTTTAGACGACCCATTAAGCGCTGTAGATGCTCATGTTGGGAAGCATATTTTTAGTGAGGTGATTGGTCCAAAAGGATTGTTAAAAGAAAAGGTAATGATGTACGCTCCTGAATTGTGAACATTGAAATACCTAATTGTGTAAAAACGTTCTTAGTATTTTTTTTAGACTCGTATTCTTGTTACGCATAATCCCACTTTTTTGCCGCACGTCGACTACATAATCATTCTTGAGAATGGAATGATTTCAGAATCTGGTACGTATCAAGAATTGATATTAAAAAAAGGTGAAGACGTATTCACTCGCCTCACCACTAATCCCGAAGAATGCGAAGAAGGTGAGTAGTAAATTTGCTTTATAGGGAGATCATAAACCTTCTTCGTATCAATATTTTGAGTCCCTATCTTGGATTTATCAGAACTACAAAGTAATCTTAAATAAAATGATTTTTTTCCTTTGTAGTCGTAGAACAAGAAAGTCAAGGGAATGAACATCTTGAATCATATGGAAGAAATCTTGAAAAAAGTTCCATTAAGTAAGCTCTTTGTTTCTATGAAAGGATACCGATCAAGTCATCATTCGGCATTCTGTCTCGTTGCAGGACTACAGAATATAGTAAAACAGAAAAGAGCGCTCTTCAGCAGGCTGGCTCCCTGACTGAAAAAGAAGCAGTTAAATTGGGCAGTGTAAGTTGAAACATACGAGCGATCGTGAATGGGCTATGACACTTTTTAAAGTTTCTATTTATGAATATACAGGTTAAATGGAGCGTGATCAAGTTCTATTTAAAAGCGATGGGGTTCCACTCGTCGATTTTAATAATCTCAACAAACGTATCAAGTCAGGTGTTCTCCATAATGCCCAACGTTTGGCTTTCTACGTGGTCCAATGGCTCAAAAGATGCGACCTCGAAGGATGTTTTGAAAATGCAATGTTTTTACCTCACAATCTATGGTTTGATCGGTATTGGTCAAGGTAAATCTATTTTCTATACTTTATTTCAACAGTAAATATATGCATTCGAGTATCTCATAATTGAATGTTCATGTGTGCAAGTAAGTAGATTGCTTAATGAAAAATATGGTGGTAGGATGAACGGAAAGTGAACTTGAAAGATCTACTTCGTAAAAGATTTCAGACATAATATCATTCTTGTGTTCATGACTTTTTTTTTTCCTGCAATAGAACTTACTATTGGTGGTGCAGACTCTTTCAGAATTTCGAATTGTAGGTACAGGAAATTTCATCTTTTCCTTCGAATTATGAGTGGAAAGTTTTTTTTCGACAAAATAGTACACTTTTTACGAGCGGATACTTCTTTCAGGCCATCCATTTTACGAGCTTTAGTCATCTTATCATTCTATTCTGATTGCAGCAATTACCGTCCTAACCCATAATGTCATTCCCTATAAAGGCACGCTGGACGCGGCTAAGCATATTCATGACAATTTGTTAAAAGCGGTTTTCCGTTGGCCATCAGTAACTTTCGATAGAATACCTGTGGGACGAATTATAAATCGATTTGGTTTTGACATTGACACAGTGGATAATGCTGTACCTCTAAGCTTTCAAGACACTTTGTTCTGTGCATCGAGTGTAAGTACAAACCAATTAAAACTACCTGTATTATACACGATCAACTACGTACAAACTACAATTTTGGGTACAACAAAACGCTTCACAGAATCTAGTTTTTTTTTCCTTCCTAAAATTTACTCTTTTATCCAGCTCCCCTCTTGATGTCTGTATTTGCATCCATACGTCCAAGCGACCCTCTCCTTGGGACGTGAGAACAAGTATTTTGGTCTTTCCTCTTATTTCTGGATTTGGACCCGCACGTAGCTGACCTCAAGACTTGAAAAAGTTTTGATTTTCGAGATATTATATCAATCTGATGGTGGTTTCAATGAAGGGAGGCATGGCCGTCTCCAATTACAGGCCAGGGGACGAAATCGGTCAATGCTGCAACCAGCCTCTTTACATGGACAATTCGGATGTGTTACAGTGCCGCACTTCGTCCTCAACCCCGACTTCTCATCTTCAAATCATTTTCGTTTGATTATGAGCTGATGGATTTAAGCGATACTACCCGCGAAAAATATGATGTTTGTTCTTCATATTAGGTTTTCTTTACTTGTTTTCTAAAATGCACTATATTTGAGTTAAAATCGACAATCTGAAACTCTCTAGTATTTCCTATATGAGTGAATGTAAACGACAGCACCCTGGCCTTGCTGTTATTTTTCAGCCTACCGGCCATTGGGAAGGACTCAGACGTTCCAGCGAACCTAATGACGTGGACCTGAAGAAATTCCAAGAAATTCGTACCATGAAACACATCGTATACCTATGGTGAGAGGAGGGAATAGGCATCTGCCCAGAAGTGAGCCTGAGGACCTTGACGTCACATCGCCGATTTAAAATAACCTGGACTGACGTCACGAATTTTGACTAATGTCTATACCGAGAGAGGGGATCTTGATTCAAACTCTGAACGAATGATCTTGACCTTTCCCATGTTTGTGCTTGAAGTAACGTCATCAGAGGACTCGAGAAGCTTTTAAGGAGAGAATAGAAAACTTTTGAGGTCTGATCACTAAAGGAGGAGTGAAGTTTAGAATCAGGTTTTGTAGTGAAGGAAAGAAAACGTACGTCTTGATTGTGACATTACTTGGGAACTGAAAGGATTTTGAAATTTCGAGCCAAGATTTCAGTGAAGGAGAAGGGACTTGAGTTTGAGGTTTGCAGAGGAGAGGAGCTATCTATGTCTAGATCGTGACGTTATCAGGAGAGTTAGAAAACTGGTTTATAGGAGGGTTTTCGGGAAAAATAACCGTTTGATGATTCCAAAAAATACTAATCAAGAAATTGTCCTCGGAAAAAAAGTTCATAACCCGCTTACCTATTTTGAAGACTCCTTTGGAGCTATTTTTATTGGAAAAAGGAGAAGGGGGAGACTTGAGAAAATGTGTGTTGCCTTGTTTCTGTATTGGGAGGTATTCGCGTGTGTGGTAGTGGAATATATGCTCACATATACTTAGTATATTGGAGATTTAAATTGAGTAAAGACGTACGTTTTCTATCTCGGAAACGTAACAACCCTCTTTCTCAATACAGAGCGAGTATTTTGTAGTTGAGTGTAGTATGACCGAGTAAATGGAAATGTTTTAAGCTAATGGCTTTCGGGGGGTTCATTTACTCCGCATTTTCGCCTCCTCCTCAATTGAGTATGAATCCTTTTTGAACTATTTCAAGCTAATAGCTTTTGCAGAGTTCTCCTTGGTGTATAGCTTCACTTAGGATATTTTGAGCTAATAGCTATTAGGTAGCTCACTTGCCCCGCTCGTCCACCTTCTCCGTGAATCAGTATGAACCTAATATAGAATATTTTAAGCTCATAGCTTTTGGGTAGCTCGCTTCCTCCTTCTTGGGTTGTTAGAAGCCTACTTTAAAGAATTTCAAGCTATTAGCTTTAGAGGAGCTCACTCGCTCCGCTCGTTTGCCCCCCCAACTCGGTCTAGAATAAGTCTGCTTTGAAATATTCCAAGCTGATAACTTTTGAGGAGCTCACACGCTCCGCTCGATTGCGCTTCTCCTCGATGTAGTATTATTTTAGTTGTACGTCTCATAGTACACGTCTAATATAATATCTACGGGGAAGGAAGGCGATGTACTCGCAAATTTTTCAATCACCTCCCAGGTATCAAAATTTTTCTCAAAAAATTTTCCAAGTCCATTATTTCAAGAACGGAAGAAGGGAATGTGTACTCGCGTCTTTTCAAATCGGGGTGCGGTGAGACAAAAGACATGAAATATGTCAACATTGACCATAATAATTATATTGATAATTCGAGAATTTTTTACTTTTGGGAGCTTAAGACAATATGGTGCTCGAGAAAGATAGGAAATATTTAGCATAGTAAATACTATCGAATTAAGTACATCATTTGAGCACAAGCAAAGAAGGAATGACTTTATTTATGATAATGCGTAGTGATAATAATAACAGAATTAATTATAGGTGGCGCGCATGTCGTTACGCGCTTCTCTTTTCTTTTTTTTTACATAGTTTCAATCAATCTATTAGGCTTTCTTATGGGCCGCAAAAAACGTCTTTTTCTTCGCAAGGTAACTCCTGTATCTGCTTCCCAAATGGTGTAGGACCTTGGCTCACTCGCTGCCTGTAGTACCGTTCCTTTCTTCCATACCGGATCTGTGAGTTGACGTTTCAAGAGGACAGCGTCACCAGGTTGAAGAGGTGGTAGATTGTGAGTTGTTCTATTGAAATAATCGGTAGCTGTTCTATTAGCAACGTTCTTTCTTCCTTGAACTTCCATTTTGTCCGGTATAGATGACTGCAAGGTTGAGGAGGGTACTGGCATGATTGATTTGAGAGTTCAATTGTTCAACATCTGTGATGGGGAATATCCCATATGCGGAATGGGAGCGACACGATACTGCAGGAGAGCATATTCCAGATCCTTATTCTTTGTAAGAAGCGTTTTGGCTATTGCAACGCCTTTTTCTGCAAATCCATTACTCTGACTATATTTGGGGCAACTAAAAGTTGGTTTAAAGCCCCAATCTTTAGCAAATTGAAGGTATTCTTCTGAATTAAAAGGAACATTATCTGACATAACTTCTTCGGGAACTCCTAGGTGACTGAAAACTTTTTTTAAATGTCGTATGATTTCGGATGCTGCTTTAGATTTTATGCACAATACCTCTTAGTCCAGGCAATGAAGACATTCAAAAAAACATCGTCTGGGAACAAAGGGATTTTTGGTGGAAATTGTAAGTATCCCGCCCACAAACAACATATTCAAAATCCCACCCCCTAAAGTGGGCGCTTGCCCCTTTTCAGGGGGGTGGAACCTCAAAAATTTTAGTTTTTTGCAAATAACTCGTCAAATTTTGATCCAAATGAAAAATGTTTCAAACAAAAGTTGTTCCTCGTAAAATTTCCTATAAAATGAAGTATTCATATGCTATTTTAGGTAAAATGGTGCAGGAAATATCCTTTGTTGAAATTAGATCTTATTTTTAAAATTCATGGTTTTCCATATTCTTAAGTCAATTTCTGTGAAATATCTTGTCAGGAGTATGAGTTTATGAATAGAAATCATTTAATCTACCAGTTTTCCACATAATAGCTCAACTGCCCATATGCTCCATTGATGCAAGCGGAGTAGCAAGCAAGCGTTCAATGTTAAGCAGGTGTTTCGTTTTCAAAGTTTGCGTGCAGGTGCAGAGATTTTATCACTCTGGGCTATTTTTATTCAGTCGCCACTCGCAAATAAGTTTGCATCATTTGTTGCATGTTGTGTTTTTTTGCATTATAATGACATCTAATTTGTCCTCTGTGGGAGAGGAAATTTGTCTTAAATGATGAAGAGCAATCAATAAATGTAGGCTCAAGGGAATCAAGAACTTTATTGAGGAGTAGTATAGAGAATAGATTGATGGAAGACTGCATCTATTTGAAGATAAGGAGAGGCTATAATAGCCAGAGTTGTGAAGCACTGCTGGTGGACTTCTAGTGAGCTGTCAAAGGTGACTGAAAACTTTGGTGGAGGAGTAGATACGCGTCTGTCCATAGTACAGGACTACCTGAATTCCAGGTTGAGTGCTGAGCCCTTTCTCGGTCAGTAGGGTAAACTCCTGTAGTTGCCTTATTGACAGATATTGCACAGCTCGCGGAACCTAAGAAGAAATGGAGCCAGGCCACTCTCAATTCGAGCCCTCTGGACTACCAATACAATGCCCTGAAAGGTAAATGCGGGTGCCGGACGTGCGGTTTTATGGGGACGCACGCTTATACTCCCCCGTTTCTTTTTCAAAGGCAATGTAGATAGGGGTACACAAGAAAATTTAATGTCAAACGGGCTGCTATCCAACAAATTCCTACATCATCAGTCAGTTGGATGCATATCAGATTTATTGTATAAATTATTTGTAGTGCTTTGTCTGAAACCAAATAACACTATTGCATTCATATTTTGTAACCATCGTCACCTAAAAAACAAAAACTACAGAGTACTTCAACGTTCATCCTGAGTTCTCAAGGAAGTGCAAAAGAAAAAAATGCAATTACTCCTGCACCCTCAGTAATGATCTCCAACGGATCAAATTGCCGGCTTACCAATGAATAAAGTTATACTGTAAGTCAGAAGGTTGAAATGTTTTTGTGCAGAGAAATACCTTTATGTTTGGAAAAAGTTCATTGACAACTGTTCGTAGAAAAATGTTCATGTGAGTTATCTACTGTAAGCTTGAATAAATGAACAGGAAAATGTGCAAGACGCTCCTTTCTAATAAGGATCACAGAGGAGGGAAACGTGTGCACGGGGGTCAAATTGTCGAAACTCAACAAAAATATTTGTTAATTTTCTTTCTCTCTTCTGTGCAAGCACAGCCGCCAATGAACTTTTTTAAGGTTCATCATAACAATTAAGACCAAAATTTCAAATAATTGAGGACTGTTTTTCCAAAACTCATTAATTCCATTTTAATCAAAATTGAGATATTAGCGTTTTTAGCGTCTTATACAAGTACTACATTATATAAGAATGTCGAATAATTTTTTGGCACCACTATCTATTTGTTATATGGTATGAGCCGTGTTATTTTAGCACCATATTCTTTGGACATCAATAAGGTAAATAAGGGTAAATAGTTTTCCAAAACTCATTAAGTCCAAAATTTGTAATTTTTGGCGCAGCCTCACAAGCTAATGAACCAATGCACGTGGATGCCAATTTTTGTACTCATGTATGACCATCTACTCCTACTGTAACCATTCACACAGTGCCATTATCTTCACTGTGACAGATAGAGATAGTTTTTTATTCCTCCTGAAAAATTTGCTAAATGGACTTGACGAGTTTTGAAAAAACAATCCTCAATTATTCATTTATTAGGCACAACGTTGAAGTGTTTAAATGTATTATGTAGCAATTGTCGCGATCTAAGGTGTTTAACTGGACATGATGAAGCTGATGGAATAGGTACCCCAACGGAAAGCAGAACAGCATTGTAGACGAAAGTATGGACAGTACGGATAGTGCGGATGAAATTTCATCAGAGGAAGAAACTTAATTTACAATTAAAAAGTACAAGTACTCACTGTAATAGTTGTACGTCTTTTATAGTGAATTTTTTTTTCTTTTCAACCATTACAGTTAGATCGACGTACTTTTAGTTTAAATTTAAGAAAATTGAGCGAAGAATGATTTTTACTTGAATTCGTACACTTTGAGCAGATATTTCACAGAAATTGACTTAAGAACATGGAAAACCGTGAATTTTAAAAATAAGATCTAATTTCAACAAAGGATATTTCCTGCACTATTTTACCTAAAATAGCATATGAATACTTCATTTTATAGGAAATTTTACGAGAAACAACTTTTGTTTGAAACATTTTTCATTTGGATCAAAATTTGACGAGTTATTTGCAAAAAACTAAAATTTTTGAGGTTCCACTCCCCTGAAAAGGGGCAAGTGCCCACTTTAGGGGGTGGGATTTTGAATATGTTGTTTGTGGGCGGGATACTTACAATTTCCACCAAAAATCCCTTTGTTCCCAGACGATGTTTTTATTTGCAAAATTTATGTCTTTATTGCTTAGACTACTCTAACCAATACGAGTAGGAATCATAAACCACAAGATAATCATGATTGTTATGGGTGCATATATCCGTGCTGATTTGCTGCCAAGGACGCTCAGGAATAGGTAATGCCATCAGTGGTTCTGAAGGGTTGTTTCGTTGATGTACCAAGCAGACATTACAGGCCAACACAAAATTATGAATATCTGATGTCAATAGACAGTTGCTCGAGCAAGATTTTTCATTTTTTGCTCATTCAAATGACCTCGATGAAGCATATGTAGAAACTCAGGTCTCATTTTTTGAGGAATCATTAATCTGTTCTTTAAGAATAAAAGATTATCAGCTTCTGTTATTTTGTGTTGCAAGCCCCAATATTGAGCCAAAGAAGGATTCATTTTATTTTTAGACTCTGGCCAACCTAATTGTGTTACATATTGCAGTAATATCTTCAAATCTGGATCATTCATTGTTTCTTCCACTAGCTGATTCTTTCTTTCTGCTGTGGCAACAACTCTTGTATTAGAATGGACATGAAATGTTTGCACAATATCTTCTTCAGGGATCCTATGAATAAAGGCACGAGATAAGGCATCTGCAATGAACATTTCTTTACCTGGTGTGTACACCACTTTAAGATTGTACTTCAACAAACGCAGGCATAAGCGTTGTAATCGACTCGATATTTTATCTAATGGCTTATTTAGTATTGTTTGCAGTGGTTTATGATCAGATTGGACTACTATAGGTTATTGACCATAAAGGTAATAATGGAACTTTTCCACTGCAAAAACAATTGCCAAGAGTTCTTTTTCGATTTTTGAGTATCTTTGCTCACTTTTTGAAAGTGCCTGCGAGGCAAATGCAATGGGTTGACTATCTTGCAGAAGGCAGGATCCAATATACCAGCTTTTGACGCATCAGTTTGAATTACAATAGGCAAGGATGAATCGAAAATTTGTAGAACTGGTGCAGTCGCTATCAGCTTTTTAATTTTATCAAATTCTATTTGGTGTTCCTTTTTCGACTCAAATTTCACATCCGGTTGAGTTGACTTACGCTGTTCTTGCGTTTGACTTGACAGATTAGGATTGAACGAATTCAAGAACTTTGCCATTCCTAAAAATCAATGAACTGCTTTGCTGTCTTCAGGGGTTCTGAATTCTTAAATAGCTCTTATGCGTTCTGGGTTTATCTATATACCTCTGGCATTTACTATAAGTCCTAAGAAACAAACTTCTGGTTTTTTATACTGTAATATTGTCAGCGTTGAAAGATCGATACCTTCGTCTCCGATTTTCGTCATAAGGACCGAAACTTGCTTCTTGTTCGATGGTTTTGTTAATCCGTCAATAAGTATACCATTGAATCTTCTGCTTAAAACGTTTCCAGTTTTCTAGCGCATTTTCAGCTGTGAACGACACAGGCTTGAGGTCAGCCAACAAATCGGTATTTTGAGTTGACATTGCGTAGTACCTAATTGCTTGGTTCACTTTTTCAAAAAAAAATTAAGGTTTTCACCTGACACCATGTTTAGCATAGTAAATACTATCAAATTAAGTACATCATTTGAGAACAAGCAAAGAAGGAATGACTTTATTTATGATAATGCGTAGTGTTAATAATAACAGAATTATAGGTGGCGCGCATGTCGTTACAGGAAACGGTGACAGTAAGATATGATCCCAAAACTGTATTAAATGAGCTTAAACCTGAGTATAATTTGTATAATTATTCGATTTCAATTTCAGCTCATAGGATCGATGTCTTTAATCAGCTATAATACGCCAATATTTATGAGTATCTTCTTACCGATAGGAATTATTTATTACTTCCTCCAGGTAAGAAAATTTTTTCGGCTCAAAATCAAAACATTTCCAAAATCTCATAATGTTTCACTCTCCTAAAATAGACTGTTTATGCTGCAACGTCAAAGCAAATTAAACGAATGGAATCTGTATCCAAATCACCAATTTATTCACATTTTAGCGATACTATTTCAGGTTTGTTTCCCTGACATGTACTTAACATTCTAATTTAGGAATGTAGAATAAAATGAAATTTTCTTCAACGCAGGAGCTCACTCTATACGCGCCTATGGTCTACAGACATTATTTATCGGAGCATCTGAAAATAAAATTGATTACAATATGAAATATAAATACTTGTTCCTGATGGGGAATAGGTAAGTAAAGGATTCATCCCTCGTAAGATACTGGTATGAATGTTTTTAACTCGAGATTCTTATTTAACGCTATTTAAAAGTAAGGCCGTGCTGTTGATAGACTCATACCCCTTTCCCATTGACGTTCTTTCTAAGTTAACGCCCAGCTTTTTTCTCAGTCATGCTCCCTCTGCTGATCTCGACATATTTGTAACAATTGTCTCCCCAATTTGTGAGAAAATTTTCACCATTTTATACTGTCAGCTTTAGAATTGACCTCTTCGCATCCTCTAGCAGAATCCATTGAAGCTCATTATTTTTCTGAGGTGAGGTTTGATCCTGAAAATAATCTAAACATACCCTATGCTCACCCACGGTAATGTGTCGCCATAACAGCTAGGTGCCCGATGTACACAATTTTACCCGAGTCTCTTTGTGTAACAAATCTGCCAAGATTTTTTAGTTAAAATACCACCTATGCCATGAACCATGCATATTGTCTGATAGAATGTCTCAAACCCTTGATAGATGGGTCAGTATACGTCTCGCGTTACTGGGCAACATTTTATTATACTTTGCTGCACTGTTTTCAATACTCGCCAAAGACACCTTGAATGCTGCTCTCATAGGATTAACCTTGACTTATGGATTTCAAGTGAGTAAAATCATAAAATACTTGAACAGGATTTTGTATTTGTCTCTATTAAAGTGTTTATTAGATTATAGGAACCTTATTTTGGTTGACCATTAGGGGTCTTAACTTGGAAAACGATATAGTTGCAATTGAACGAATTAAAGAATATACCGAGGTTGAACAAGAAGCACCGTGGGAGGTACCAAATTCAGACAAGTTACTTCCGAAAAATTGGCCGCATATGGGAGAGATCACATTTGAAAATTTTCAAACCCGATACCGAGAAGATTTAGAGCTCGTTTTGAAAGGAATTACCATAACAGTGAAGGGCGGCGAAAAAGTGGGAGTTGTGGGACGTACAGGAGCTGGAAAATCGTCGCTCTCGATCAGTCTCTTTCGTCTGATTGAATCATCTGGTGGGAGTATCTTCATCGACGGTGTCGATATTTCGAAAATCGGTTTACACACCCTCAGAAACCGTTTAACTATTATTCCGCAAGTAAGTATATTTCTCACTAACGTATAACAATATTTATTTCGCGTGGATTGTCCTAATTCATTACGTTGTGCAAAGGATCCGACCCTTTTCTCCGGAACGTTACGCATGAACTTGGATCTCTTAGAAAAGCATTTGGACAAAGATATATGGAAGGTGCTAGAACTGACCAATATGAAAACGTTTGTTGGCACTTTGAATGGTGGTTTGCTATACAAAATTGAGGAAGGTGGAAGTAATTTGAGGTGAGCGTAGGTGAGAAATACATTTTTGCATTTTCTAGATATTTGATGAATTACATAAAGGTTACTATTTATAGTGTTGGGCAGAGGCAACTCATATGCCTTGCACGAGCTTTGCTGCGGAAAACGAAAGTGTTGATTTTAGACGAGGCTACCGCCTCGGTGGACGTTGAAACGGACAATTTTATCCAAGCTGTTATTCGGGAAGAATTTAAGGATTGTACCGTTCTGACAATTGCACATAGACTGAATACTATTTTAGATTACGACAGGTAGGTACCTAAATTATTATGGTAAGTTATTGTAAGAAAATTAAGTTTGTGAAATCAAACATCACTGTTTAAGGAGAGGGAATTTTTTCAATTGGCTAAAAAGAGAAGAGGGATTCCTTGGAAGATTGAAAAAGTTCAAGACCAAAGTTTCACGAGCTGGCGAAGAACAGGGGAGATGAAGGCATAACTACAGGGTTAAAAAGCAGAGACTGATACGGCCAGTCTTATGGATATTACTCATATCACCCCATGTGATAGGTAACCCCTCAAGCTAAGGAAACGGATGAACAAAAGCAAGAGCTCACGTATGATCAACTATGTAGGACCAAAAAAAAAAACACGAAAAAATGGAAACGTAGCCCTTAGGGAGAGTTACAAAACCACCAAACAGGAAGATCAAAGGTGGCAAAAATTTGAAAAATTTGTAACACGACTTGTTGTTTTGTCTGCCGAATTGTGAATACCGACTGAAATACCTTCATGAACTTCTGAAAACAAGGTTGCCTATCCCATACATGAAAGGAATTGGAAATATTCAAGCCTTTGTACAAATTTCTAATGCATAATCTCTGTATCATTAGTTTTTATCACCTTTTTTTTTTCAGGATCATTGTGCTACACGAGGGACGTATCGTCGAATTTGACTCTCCCCAAACGTTACTCGCCTCAAAACAGTCCATTTTTGCAAGCATGGCGAGGGATGCTAATGTAACGTGAAACATAAAACTTCTTTTTTCTGGAAAATACAATTTCTGTTTTATTTGTTGCTCAGTATTCGTACTAGTCATTCACTTTCGAGTTTGCGGTTATTGTGAACGGAAACCCGCGTTACTCACGAATCTGTATAATATTTACTGTTGAAACAAAGTATAGAAAATAGATTTACCTTGACCAATACCGATTAAAGCGTAGATTGTGAGATAAAAACCGTGCGTTTTCAAAACATCCTTCGAGGTCGTATCTTTTGAGCCATTGGACCACGTAGAAAGCCAAACGTTGGGCATTAAGGAGAACACCTGACTTGATACGTTTGTTGAGATTATTAAAATCGTCGAGTAGAACCCCATCGCTTTTAAATAGAACTTGATCACGCTCCATTTAACCTGAGTATATTAATAAATAGAAACTTTGAAAAATGTCATATCCACGATTGCTAATGTGTTTCAACTTACACTGCCAAGTTCAACTGCTTCTTTTTGAGTCAGGGAGCCAGCCTGCTGAAGTGCACTCTTTCCCCTTTTACTATCTTCTCTAACCCTGCAATGAGCCATAATAGCGAATGATGAATTGATCGGTATCCTTTCATAGAAACAAAGAGCTTACTTCTTATTATTTTTTTCGAGACTTCTTCCTCGAGTTTTGAGGTTTTCATTCCCTTGACTCCCTTGTCCTACGACTACAAAGGACAAAATCATATTACAGTATTTCAGATTAGTTCTTAAAAACCCATGATATGGGCTTAAAAAGATGATATGAAGAAGTTTAATGATTTCCCTAATGCAAATACACTACTTACCTTCTTCGCATTCTTTGGGATTTGTGGTGAAGCAAGTGAATACGTTTTCACCTTTCTTTAATATCAATTCTTGATACGTGCCAGATTCTGAAATCATTCCATTCTCAAGGATGATTATGTAGTCGACTTGCGATAAGAAAGCGGGATTATGTGTAACGAAAATACGCGTCTAAAAAAATACTAAGCACGTTTTTACACGATGAGGTATTTCAATGTCCACAATTCAGGAGCATTCATCATTACCTTTTCTTTTAACAATCCTTTTGGACCAATCACCTCACTAAAAATATGGTTTCCAACATGAGCATCTACAGCGCTTAATGGATCATCTAAAAGATAAGTATTTGCTTCCGAGTAAATAGCTCGAGCCAAGCTCACTCGCTGCTTCTGTCCACCGCTTAAATTGATCCCCTGAAAGTACAATAGAGTCATGACATTATACCAATACAGTCATCATGAACGTTGAATTGAATCCCTACTTTTTCTCCTATTTCAGTTTAATCTCCATTGGGCAGGATTTCCAAATCAGGAATCAAAGCGCACGCTTCCAAAATTTTCTCGTATAGTAAGCTCCTCTCTGGTTCCTCAAGACCGAACGTTACATTATCTTTAAGAGTAGCATTTCTGATCCATGCTTGTTGGGGAACATACGCTAGACTACCCTAGAAATTAAAATTCAACGAATGTCTGTGCCATGATTGGAAGTAGAAGTTTTTTTTTTTCTCGCGGTACCGTTGTATTGACTGAGCCGGACTTCACATAAATTTCTCCAAGAATGGCGGATATAAGGGAGCTTTTTCCAGAACCAACAGGTCCAACTACAGCTACCAAATGCCCAGGTTTTACATTCACGTTAATATCGCTCAATACGGATTGCCCTTTGTGAGAGTCCCAGGAAAATTTTCCATTTTGAATAAGTATCCGTTCTGCTGTAAATTGAATCAAAACTAAGTGAAACTGTTCCCTTCGATTTGAGATGAACAGTTGAATGGTCAACAGACTTGAAGAGCGGTTGCAAGAGTCTTAAGACGATTTATAGAACTACTTTTTCCTAGTTAAGACTTGGTTCAGTAGGTAATCAGAAACTTACCACGTGGCTCGTGACAGACAGCTTCTGTGCTCAATTCTTCAGCATTTAAAAATTTTTTGATACGTTTTATTGCAACGCGGACCTTGAAGTTTGAAGGGAAAAGGGGAAAGATATTTAATTTGAAATTCTCATTTCTCATTCAAGGGTTTCACTTCTACTAGGTAATAATTAGGTTTCACCATAACATCACTTAATTAATAGAGGATTTTCAGGTCTTTTTGTCGAGCACATCAAAAAGGTGTTGACGCATAGGAAAAAGCATAGTAACGCAAAACATCCTTTGATCATAAAATTTACTGTGTACCTACCTTAGATGATAAATTTCACTCTACCTTGGATAATAAACTTTACTCTACCTTGGATTATGAATTTTACCTAGGTTGGATGATTTTTTTAGCGTCAAAAAAGTGAAAAACGATAGAAATTTGATACCGGTACCTACAAAAGTTCTGAAATTCTTGAACCAGAGGAGAAGAAAAATAGGGTGAAATGACCCACATTTACTCTAAAAACAGCTGAATATTCAGTGAGAAAAATTAAGGAAATTTGAGGATTTTTCAAAGAATTAGGGGAATTTGACGATTTTAATTAGGGAAATTCAAGATTTTAAAATATGAGCTTGTCGCATAGAAAAATGATGCTTTGATGTAGAACATACATGTCTTCAAATTTTAATAAAATATATAAATTTTTCTATCAAATCTGCACTTTTTCTCAATTTTTTCATTTTTAAAACTGTCTTCAAAAACTTGAAAAATCATCCTAGAAATGATGCTTTTGC
The DNA here is from genome assembly GCA_035079395.1 of Aspidiotus destructor. Lineage (NCBI taxonomy): Eukaryota > Metazoa > Arthropoda > Insecta > Hemiptera > Diaspididae > Aspidiotus > Aspidiotus destructor. The sequence continues at coordinate 39,136,089 of JAVHKZ010000018.1, read as the reverse complement.
ACACTGGCGCAGAACATACACTAGATATCTACTTTTAAATTTTTTTTTGGCATATATTCCAATATTTCCTTCAGCCAGATTGATGAGATTGTGAACTTATTACGATCATAATTTGAAATTTTATTATTATTCGTGATTATTGTCAAAACTCCTTTTGAATTCATCAATGACCCACCATCATTCTATTGATATTGAAAATGAATAGGTTCATCTTCTTTGTTAAAAATATATAATGATATTTGGTTGTTTTTTCCAATTCTGCCTTTGTATTCTCAGAAAATCTTCTTGCTAGAGTATAAATTAAAATTGTGTAGTTTGAAAATATAAATTCAATTATGGTCACATTTTATCCTAGAGTATTCTCATTCGCACTTCTATTGAATATATTTTTGGGAATTTTCTGACCATGAAAATGAATACGTATGAAAATGTATAATCTTTTTGATCCTATATCATTTAGGTCATAGTCTGGAAATTTTGGAAGAGAATTCAGATTCAAACCAGTGGTGTACTCTTGAGTACAAATCTTGTTCCATACATGAACCAAATGTATACGTGAACCCGACGTGAATCGGACGCATCAGGGTACCTGTTTTATGGACCTTAGGTAACCCATACGAGAGGGGGGGGGGGCACCGGGTTAAGCATATGTTCTCACAATAAATAAATCTCAAGGTAAAACATTTTGAGGGAACATGTCTTTGCTCATAGACAGTTGTACGGGGCTCTAAGTGGTGCCAAAAATTCAAAAAATATGTGAGCGACTCTTCACTGTAAGTCCGTAATCACCTCTTTGGGAAACTTCCAAATTTCGCCATTCAAGCTCTCGATTTGACCATGTTACAATATTTACATCCCCTCGTCAAAATATAGAATCAAGGGTAACTTAGGTACCAAATTTTTATTTAATTTGCTTTTAATCCTAATTACAAAAAGTGAAAAATGAATTTCATACGAATAATAATCCTAATTATTTTCATTCGAGAGTAATTTAATTAAATATACTATCACGGTTACCAGGAGATCTATACGTATTCTCCGATAAAGTAAATTAAAATAATCCACATAAATTGATACAGTGAATATGTTACGCTACATAATATTTAGAGATGACAAAGCGACGATGTCAGAAGATATTACAACGATTTTAAATGGCACATTTACTACCATAAAAAAATAAATAAATAAATAAATATAGGTATCTTTTGAAGATTACTTACCGTGTAAAATAAGTCATCTTACACTATATATTACATTCAATTTACTAAAGTTGCCTGATTAACGAAAGACATGAAAGGGTCATTGGAGGGACTATAATAAGTTAGGAAAGGAGACGAAAAAACGAAAAACGCACGAATGAAATGTATTCATTTCTGTGGTATTTCTGTGATGAAACAAACACACTTCATCATTAGTTACAGAAAAAGTAGGTAGCTAACTAAATTAGGTCAATTTTTACAAAATATTAGGGAATGAAAATGCGGAAAAAAGGTAGAGTTCTAATTTTATATCACGTACGATAGAATTAAAATTATGATGATAAAAATATACCCAATAAGATGAATACCGGTACTATGAGCTACTCTGACGAAGTGCCATAGTGAGTATATCCTTTTTTTCTTTCGGAAATCGCAATTCTTTTCCGGCCAAACGCGCTGCTTCTAATTCTTTTTCGGCGATATATAATTCACGTTTGATGGTACCGTTGTTATTACGTTCTTTGGAAACCCAGTCAAACGCCATTTGCACTCTCATCGTATCATCGACGTTCCGATCTGAATAGTGAGCAACCACCTCTTGCCTAGAACATTGTCTCTCCCTCATTACTTTCAAGTTACCATTCCAATGCAGTAATTGGAAAACTGTCATCAATTCTTGAAATTCGAGCATCGTTTTGCTTTTATTACATTCTAACATGAATCGAAAAGCTCCTACGCCGCTTTTGACGTCTTCCTCTGCGTTGCTGGTTGAACAATTCTGGCTCTGAAAAAATTTGAGAATCTTGAAAAATGTGGCTTTGAAATGGCAAGAAGAAAAACAAAATTATTCCTCGTCAAATTTAAAAAATCGATATAGGCCTAAGCGTATGAATAATGTAAGTTAATTTTTTTTTAAATCCTCATTTTTTCTCTCGATACCGCTAACTAGTAATGTGTAATACAAACAGTTATAAATGATGCGTCTTTTTTATTCTCGTACCGGTATTCGTACCTACAAAACAGAAAATTTTGAAACTCCGTAGCGTACATAAACTTTGATTAGAAGAATCGTTATCATTCACCAGAAATGAAGATCTAAGAGTTTGCATTTAGGTATATTGTTTTCAAATAGCGACAACGTAAATGACTGAGGAGGTAGGCCCACGAGTTATTGAATGCTAATGGACGTGTTTACTTCCTACACCAGTTTAGATACTCAATTGCTACACAGAATAATTTTCTTTTACGGGTAGGTATCTGTTTTTATAAGACTAACTTCATTTTTTTCCCAAAGTCCGATCGACTATTTTCTTTAATTTTTTGTTTCTATTTTTATGTGCAAAGAGTTTCTTGAAATAAACCTATTAAATAAAATTCGCTCAAATACAAACGTGAAAAATAATGTTGAGAAGCTTTTAATAAATGGTTACGTATATAATATTTCTACTTTTTGGTTTGTTAGTAGTCCAATTGTTGAATCGTACATCTGTCATTTTTATTTCAAACTCACTTCTCATCCATCGGAAAGTATTTTAAAAATAACTGAATTTTGTAAACGAAGGAAAAATGAGATGTGATGTTAATAATGAGATAATGATAATTTATAACTAATTATGATTAAGTTACTTATAGTAAAAATACCTCATGAAAATGAAAGAAACAATGGTCTGGTCGTAATTATTGATAGATTAATTATAACAAGAATTTAAGTGGCTAGGAGCGCTTAATTACATACTTTTTTTTTGAAGGAAAAATAAAATAATTTATTCTCCAGGTCTAGGTATTCTTGAACCTTTTGTTATACACAATACCTACGTAAGAATTATTATAAGTTACATCCAGTGTATTAAAGAACTAGACACGCCGTACAAGCAGCGAGAGTTTTAAAATGCGAAAACTCGAAATGAAATAATTTCTTTAAACCATCATGAAGGCATTCATATTTGAGCATCATTCCGAAAAGAGTGGGTCAAGTTCAGATTAATTTTATTTCAACATCAGAAAAAAAATTGCTTTTGAAATCATTAATTTATTCTTCCTGTGAACTAATGCAAAAAATAGGAAATATTCATCTAGTGAACTATCCTTAGAAAATGTTCAAAACGTTACAATACGCCATTCTACAGAGCTCAACTCATTTTTGAAATAGGTTACAGTTCGAAATTATTTCAAAAAAATCGTACCTACAATAATTTCCATTTTTGCAGCTACCTACCGTATTAGGGTAGAATGTTATGAAAACTATTCTCACCTCGAATGAATTCGACGCTTCGGAAACAGCCATCTCAATGAAGTCATCAGTAATGATACGCGACGGGTGTTCGTTGAAAACAGAGTTCATTAAAGCTATCTTCGCTGCACTTCGTTGAGCATCTGACTTCGTTTGACAGTTCTGAGCCCGATGAAAAAAAATAAATAAATTCTCATTATTGATTTACATAAAATAATAAGTACTCTGTTTTTTTTTTTTAATGAAACTTCGGATTTTCATCTTGTTCACTGCATCAAGTTCACCCACTACTATTGAAATCAAATATTCGGATTTTCTGTTTGATCTCACACAGTAAAATTCAGAGCTCAATTCAGAATAGCCCATAAAATGTAGAAAAAATTTTATGGTGCTCCCAAATGGACCATTAAGCCAAATAAACCTTGAGTTTTAGGGAATCAAAAAAACCGAGTGAAATTTGAAATGAGAGAACGGGTTCAATTGGGCGCAACCGATTGGGCGCGGGGTTCAAAGTGTTTTTTGTTAACAAACATTTTCGCCTTCTCCTTCTATCATAGACTGGTGAAGGAGTTGAAGTACCAGAGATGCGACGAGCGTCTGTATACATTGCTCATTGAGTACAACAAAAGGGAGCCTATAGAGTACTTGAGAGCGGTAGCTCACAATTTCCCTGCATAGTCGCCTCTGTATGAATTTGTGTTGTGAATGAATGTGTGTTGTGCGTGAGTGTGTTTTGAGAATGAATTGTGACGAAAAAAAGCTCTATGTTTTGTGGATGAATTTTGACAAAGCAAAACTATATTTTTTGTGGATGGAAGACGTTGTAATCTGACCTCCTTCTGGGTTACGCTAACAAGCTTACATTCTTCAATGGTGACAATTTTCCCAGCGGCGCTCAGTTGAGTTTTATGGAGGTTCGCGCCCGATCGGCGGCGCCCAATTGAACGGGACCCAAATGAGATGATGAAATAAATTTATCAAATCAACCAAAACTAGGAAAATTTGATAAAATTTGACATTTCTGTTGGGTATGTTCAGCAAAAATTTCTTGAATTTTAAAATGCAGGAAATGAAGAATATATACTCGAAAAGTTTCTTGGCTGGGGAAACGATTTGAATGGGTTTAGATAGGTAATGTTGGAATCTTCATGTAAGAAGCTAGTTATAAAAGTCCTTCTCAGAGTTGAAGAGAGGGGCCAAAGGTTACTTCTTCCCTGCAGCGGTCCAGCGATTCATAATGAAATTATGAATTTACAATTGAAATAGTGAAGATAAGTTACCGCGTGGGCCTCCTCATAACGTTCGAGTTTTTGATCGAGATTTTTTTTCTTTAACGTTCTTTGAAAACAATTATTCAAGATTCTCCTCTCTTCTCCACTCAAACAAGAGAATTTCGAGACCCTTAAAAAATTATCACTACCCACGTCCGTGCACTGCCTCAACTTGGACTGGTATATGAAATTGAATGTCATTCCATTTTCCAAATCCTCAATTCCTCTCAGGCCCTGGGCAACTATTCCACTAACGAACTGCGATGAAGTACGCGTGCACTTTTTCGCACTTGATGAGAGTTGTAACTACACTAATCGCGCACTTACATTTACTTAGCGTGGTGAGAACGATCGTACCAGTGGCGTATCCAGGATTTCCTTGAGGGGGGAGGGGGATTTCCAAAATAGGAGGTCCAAAGAAAAAGAATAAGATAAGAGAATAAAAAAATTATCTTGTTTTCTCTCGGCGCGTACGCAAAGCAAGAAACATAAAATCCCAAGGGGAGGGGATTCATCCCCCTAATATCCCCCCTGGATACGCCACTGGATCGCACTTGTGCGATCGCTCGGCGTGCACCTCGGGTGCGCGCGTACTTTTTCGCAGTTATTTTAGTGGAATAGCCGCCCTGATTCCTCTTTCACTTTTGAGAAAGTAAAAAAGTGAGGCTGGTACGTGTAATATTTATATGAACACAACAAGGAATGTCAATCAAAAAGTACGTACTTTATCATGAGAGAAAGACGTTATGAAGATTTATCAAAAATATCATCACTCACTTGAAAACTTCCAAAACATGATCCTCCGGGCAACGTTACATAACAAACATACGGTGGGGATTTACCGGGTACCCATTCATAATGTAATCGCTCTTCATTAATGGAATCAGTTCTTGAATCGATAGCATGACGCGATAATTTCATCTGCCAAAACTCTTCTAAAGCGTCGACTACATTCACTATTAACAGAAAACAAAAAAAAGGCAGAATAATATTCTAATCAACAACTGAGTAGGCTATGACAACTGAAAATACATTGAACAACTTAGGAAGAATCACTGCAGAGGCTGAAAGTTGGAATCAAAAGTCAGTTATACTTATTGATTGTGATGAAGTTCAAACTTTGGACTCCAAATTTTGAATTGCCTAATAAACTGAAACATTTGTATTTTCTTAGCTGGCTTTTCTGTTATTCGATGTTTTCATTCGCTATAACACGACCTTTGATATAAAGTTGACCAGGCCTCAAGTGAGGAAAATAAAAAACACGATAAGGTAAGAGTATGACTTTGAAAAATAAACTAGACGTATCTTTTGAACCTAACTTTTTTGGTTTTTTTCCCATTTTTTTTGGATATTGCCCTTTTTTTACCCACTACCTCAATTTGATTAATACACATGTGCCGGTGTTGCCAGGTAAAAATTTGAAAAAGTATAACAATCTTGAGAAATTTGGCACTTTTGTGGCACTTTCTGATGTTTTTCTCATCCCCTCCAAGAAAAAATATGTTTTTTTTTTTGTCAAAATTGGAAAAGTTCCACAAATTTCTAAAAGTTCCCAAGATAGAGCCCAGAAGCAGAAAACGTGCTAATGTCTTTGACTATACAGTACTTTGTGTGGACTGATTCAACAAACGCGTTCCGCAAAGCCGACATCGTGCGGCGAGAGGGGAAAGTCGTGGCTAAAAGTGTTACAGCGTGCATAATCCAGTTCCTTTGTCCGTGTGTTCACGGCCAGTGGTATGTTCGTTCCATAAGACGCCTGAACGTCGCAACCTGCAGCACTTTTAGCCACGGATTCCCTTTACTTCTCCACCATACATGTCGTCTTCATTTTACCCACCCGCAGACGCCTTGTTATATCAGTCCATACGAAGTACTGTATAGTCAAAGGCTAATGTGGCACTAAAAAGCCACACCTGGCAACACTGCACTCGTCCTGCCCCACAACTTTTCAATGATGATGCCATCATATGGCTATAGGCGGCGTAACTTGCACTAGGTAGCGCTAGTTACAAAGGTGATCATGGATTTTTTCTTATAGACCAAATACATGCGTTAGTTCAAACGTATTTTCTGAAGTTATTTGACTTTTAATCAAGAACAGTGCGAGAATCAAAGTTATAGAGAATTCTGAAACAAACACCTGGCTATATGTAGTGTTTGTTGTCGTGTCGATTCGTTCGTACTATAGTACTAATTTTTTCTGAAGCTCATATTTGGAAAGGAAAACTGAATTAAAAAACTGTTTGGACGTATACAAATTGAACCATGATCACCTTTGTACGCAGGGCTACCAACACTGCCAACTACAAGTTACGCCGCCTATTGCGGGTTGTAAGTAAACTTATTTTGGAGTAAACAAAAAATCAAAGTAAGGAAGACCGAAATATGCAGATTTAGCAACACTTGATAGACTCATACAGGCACACACTCTATAGAAATCATGTTTATTGAATTAGTTCAAGCTCCAAGTCAGTTAGTTGTGCCAAAAAATTTCAGTCATCTACCAGTCAGTCTGTCAGTTGACAAATAGAATCCATGAGTCAGTTGTTCATTCTGTCTGTCACAAAATTTGAGTTGCAAATGAGTCAGTCAATTTCATAGTTTGACTTAACATCTTTGTTCCCCCCTGTGTGCAATCAAGGTGCAAAAAATTTAGGTCGGATGCTCTGTCAAAGCAGCAATTGGAGACAGTTGTCTTTGTTTCTGTTTGAGATGTAAACAAACTTTTTGTATGTTAATTTCCCCAAGGATCTTGTCATCTTGCAGCGTTTGCAAAAACGCAAACATTTCAAAAAACAAGCAATAATTTGTAGTTGAGTGGGCTTGTTTCATAAAATACAAAATTTCACTCTGTATACCAAGAACATCTCAGTCACGTGAATATCCTTCATTTTCAAAATATACACGTATTTGCAAGCGCTCTTACAGCTTTATGGGAATTAATTTAGGAAAAAGTTTGTTTTACATTCTCATCTTGGTCAAGCCTGCAGCACATAAGTGTGCACTGAACGACAATTTATATCCAATGTCACAATCAAGTCTCGCTCTGTTGTATTTCCCTATTAACCAACGTACTCACTTGAATGGAGATATCTCGGTCAAAAATATAGACTGTTCTTAAAGAAACCATAAGGAATAAAATAATTTGTAGTAAGTAGAATTTACCATTGTTTGTGACTATTTTTGGGTCTGAATTCCAAAATTTTACCCCACGTGTCTGAAAGTTTGCCTTCTGCAGATCACTGATTTGAGTAATCGACGGTAGCGCTGCACAGCCCAAATAATGTGGACTACCCTTGAAGATGATGGGGGCAACCCTGATTTTTTTTTGTGATTTTTCAATGTTACCCTATTTTTTTAACCACATTCTCATTGAAAAGATGAGAATAATATCCAAATTATAGCTTTTATTCACACAAGACGACAACGAAAAATACGAGAAAATTACAGTACTATAGTACGAACGAATCGACACGACAACAAACACTACATATAGCCAGGTGCAATAAAATCTACTGATAAAATCCGATAAAAATCACAATAGAAAACTAGATACAATAAAACCGTCTTAACACCTTTGACTATATATTATGTGGACTGCGCTAACGTGTATAAAATGAGCGAAAAGCGCGTCCACAGATCTGATAACGTATATAAGGAGCAGACGGGTAAACCACGACCATTTAAAATACACACGTCGCACCTTTCTCCTCGCCGCATTCGTGGTGTGTTCCGTTTGATCCTCATATACGTACGCCGTAAGCGTAACACAGTCGCACCTCTCCCCTCACTGTAGATATTGAACCGTAGTTTTTAATGCTTAGCGCAGTCCATATAATATATAGTCAAAGCTTAACACTCATGAAACATTAAAAAATCCCGACCTTCCTGTACAACGTCACCGTTATGAGCTTTGTGCATATTCTGGTTTTCCTTTGAAGAAGACTTCAATATACAAGCGTCATCTACAAAGGAAAACTGGAAAGACGTTGGAGAGATCGACATCTGCTAGAGCTTTGTTGAACTAAAGTCTAGTGATGGGCGGTTATCAGTTATAAAACCAATTAATCGGTCAATTCTGGTAAAATTTAACCAAATAACCGGTTTATTTGTGATGAAAAAAAAACTGGTTAATAGAGCGCAATAACCGATTAATCGCCAGCCGCCAAAATCATAAATTTTTTATTTATTTTTAAATTACCGCTAGATTCGCTACTAGCCTTAGTGATAATTTGACAAATTTGATTTTTTCAAAGCATCAAGCGGCCAATTGCCGAAAGCTTTTAGAATTGAAATATTTCTTAATCATTATCACGGCACCTCAGAGTCTAAGAGACCTCTCCTCTCCTTTTTTTTTCAATTTTTGCAATTTTGAGGGCAAAAAACGTGGAAGACTTTAGCGCTCCTAGCGGAATTTTTTGAGAACTAAAAGCGATCCAAATAAACGCCAGTCAACCAATTAACCAGTTTATTTGAGCAGTTTTAACTGATTAACCGGTTATGATGATCTTTAATTAACCGTTTAACCAGTATATTGAAATAACCTATAACCGCCCATCACTAAACTAAACACATTGGAGTGATCCATGATCGCATCAAAAGGGAGCTGGAATATTATACAGATTTGAAAAAGGCGGCAAAAGGTTGTTATCAAATTATCACTCGGTAGTTTAGTTCTATACTATCTAAACCGCATATGTGTAAGAGCGTTTACTGTGCATTCTTCCAGTTTTGAAAAAAAGAGACAATATTTACAAAATTAAGAAAGGATAAGCATCTATTAAACCTAAAAGTCTGAAATCATTGGAAGAAAGGAACGCACATGGATAAGAGTTAAAATTTAGACCACGTTTAAAGGTGTGAAGCATTCTCAATTTTTAATGATTTTGAAAAGTTAGAGATGAACCAAGATGACTCGATAGTTGAGATTTAAATTTTCTCATAGCACTCCTGAAACCTCTTAAAACTGCTCCTCCTTTGACTTTATCTTAGACCATATAGTAACATAGACCGCCGATTGCGATAAGAAGTACGTTGGAACACTGGAGGCAGAAATAAGACGGTGGGTTTAACGGCGTTAAATGTAGCGATGGGCGTGGCTATGTCATCCTCTTACCCCGCGGGTTACTACTTGAAAACCCACCGGCTTATTTCTAGCCTCCAGTCTTCCGACAACTGATAACGTCGTTTACACATTGTATTGGCGGTCTATGTTACTATATGGTCTAACATGGCAACGGTCCTCTTTTCATCACTTGCGCAAACCTATCTCATTTGCAAGGGGACGTTCCGCAAGGAGCGCTAAATGTGTTGAACTAGGAGGTGATCCATGGTGATCGCATAAAAATTTAAATCGGACCGGGCAGCCACTGGCGCGCTTCAATCGCATCACTCTTTCAGCTAGTAAACAATATACCACCACACGCGCACACAAGAAACGACCGACTTGAGTATGCTTGTGGTGGTGTGTTGTTTACTGGCTGAAAGAGTGATGCGATTGAAGCGCGCCAGTGGCTGCCCGGTCCGAAATAAGAGCGTATGTTATTTCAACTCACTGTAGGTATCTCTGTTGATACTGAAAAAAAAGTACTACTTGTAATTTTCAAAAATTTAAATTTTTTATATTATTTTAATAAAATTAGAAATAGGTAATAATAATAAATTTTTATTTATTAGTTTTAAATATAATTTATTTAATATATTTTTGTTTCTTTCATTTAAAATTTTGATTTGAATATGTTAATTTAAATTTGATAATTAAATTAATTAATAAATACGGTATGTTTTTTGTATAAATTTTTATTTTAGATCAACTATACTTTTTATAATTGAATTTTAATTTATTGACCTTTTCTGTCTCTCTTGACAAGTAGAATAATATGAAACTCATAAAAATAAAAATTTCATCAATTATCTGAAACATCACCTTCTAGCGCAGCTTCCACAAATGGCCGCTATAGTAAATGTAGAGGGCGACTCTTCAGCGTCCGCTAGCAAATATTGAATAATTTTGATGAAATATTTTCTCAAATAAAATTTTAGTACATAATTACAACATGATTCAAAAATAACGTAACTCCATTCCCAAGTTGTCAAGCTTGGGGGTAGTTTAGTTGTATTGTATATAGCTGCGCGAATTATGTATGCGGTAAAGTGAAGATTTCCTTTTCAACGTAATATTGATTAGATAATTATCTGAGTCTCTTAATGTACCTACATCATCCACCAAAACTCAGAAAGAAATCATTTCCTAAGAGGAGAATTATGAGCCTGATAAATGGACCTTGAGCAGTTTTAAAATCTACAAATCATTAAAAAAAATAATAATAAAAAAATAATTGAAAGGGATAAAATTAGGTCTAGAAAATTTCCAATTTCTATTCTGTGAGAGATGGCCTTATTCTTCAGTTTCGACAAAATATGAAACGACTTCTTTAACTATCCACTGCGAGATTTTTTAAACTACCATTACGAAGTGTAGAAACTTATTAAAATAAGATTCTTTGTCAGTGCAAAAAATCAAATATTTGAAAAACTTGTCTTCAAAATAATTCTTATCGACGCAGCGATCATCATCTTGGTCACCTTGTTTCTTTTTCATGTGAGAAACTAGTCTTATTTTCGTATCCAGACGATGTCTTTCGCACGGTCGTACTCGTATCCTCTAATGCGGTGCTCAGTCATGCGATGTCTGTAATTAACTAATAGCAGACAATACACTAACCTTTATGTAAACCCATAAAAAAAGAAAATAATAATACTTACTTACTTGAAAAGACCAAATATATGATACCATTTTTTCCCATCTAGATATTCTTCCGTAATCTTTATTGTATCAAAATTCTTCTCACAAGTTTACGCCAGACCGGTCAGTTGTGCTTCAGAAAAGCCCCCCCCCCAACGTAGCTTCGCATGCGAAATAGGGGAAAATTTCTACTCGCTCAGTCTCTTCGCGACAAGAATAGAAGACAAAAATATTCGCACAAGAAGCGTATACATATGGTCCGATCCTAATAAGCAATTAGTTCGAGCCGAATAGTCTATAATTACAGTAATTTCTTATTAGGCTATACAACTTGGCAGTACATTTTTCGGAACTACGCTCGATATTTCAGCGGGAGGACTCCGACGCGAGCGATGAAATTGATGAGGACGATGACGTTGTTAACAAGAAGCCGGAGATGGATAGAATGCAGCTTAACCTTTATGATAAATTCTCTCCAGCTAATACAAGTACAAGTATATCATGGTGCCATCAATTCAGCGCGAAAGAAACAATGCTATATATAGTCATAGAAATGCAGTTTATATTTTCTTCCCTCCTCCTTTATCATGAACCTATTTCTAAGACAAAGAACAAATGACTTCTGAGAAGAATGACGCATGAAGATAATGAGGCACAAACGCTACATGAGGTAAAGTGATGCTGCTTGCTTTTTCTAAAAACGACAGATACCTACAGTCAATCCAAAAGCAATACGTCATCGAATGAGAGGGAATACAATGAACGGCCAATGTTGTTTGTTACGAACATTGATGAGGTACATGCAAAAAGATGGAACAAGTCGTAACCGAGTGGACGACTGAAAAACTTTGCAGAATGTGCAAAAGAAAAATAGAATGTTGTGATGTGTGTGTCACGTTGTGTACATATTTACATTTAGCAAGACTCTCTGATGTCAGCGGATATAGGTTGTCTTCGAGTTCAATGTACGAGAAAAAGCAAAAGAGAAACAAAGAAATAGACGAAGAGAGGGCGAGAGCGGAGACAAAGAGAGAGAAAGAAAGTGATCAAAAACAGAGATGAGAGCTTGCACTCCGGAGTAGAGTGAGGGGGAGGAAAAAATTATTCTTCAAGTACCTGGATACAAGAATTATTGGTATTCTGTATCCTTTCTTCGGTGAATTTTTAAATTTTTTCTGGATCATCGTTTCGCGATAATTAATATTGAATAATAATGATGACGTTTCAGGCAGGTCTGATTAAAACAACGCAATTTTCATATACTTTTACTCGCCTCACTCGTCGTACCGTACATGATGAAATTCTTATTGTACATTGGTGACGGGGTTGCACATAATTATGTACCCACGACCATCATCAATAACGAAATCATCATTTACGAAATTTCGGGAGGTTCTATGACTTATGAAGAATGTGAAACGATCGCAGGTACGCTAAAAGTGCAGAGCCCCATATACCTTACCAGAAGACGGAAGAGATAAAAAACAAAAGGGGAAAAAAAAGAAAAAAACTAGGGAAGATCGCTCTTCTTTCAAACTTCTGTACGCCGCGTTGCTGCTTGGGAGAACCGGTTTTATTGCAATTACAAGAAATTATTTGAATTATACACCACAAATTTTCACGATATACAGGCTCATAAACATAAACTCTCGGTTCGTCTGTCTATATCCATCTTACTATACGCGAACACATGCGCGTACACACACCAATGTAAAAAATATTGTTCCACTTTCGCGCATTCGAACCTAACGCGTCATCGAGACATAATCTGTCTTCGACCTTTTCACAATCGTCTAATACCAGTATCTAGCTACTCTCGGCTAATAGTTGTTACAATAAAAGTCATTGGTATTGTAATTTGGTAAGTAGATACAGCTGGAGACTCGACATATAATGTGTATTAGTAAGAATTTTGAAGTATAATTTAAACGATGATTTTTCCATAAAAACGGGCTGAAGTTTGCTCACTGAGCTAAATGTTTGGTAATAGTGTGTGTGCTCAGACAGATTGCATATTTTTTGCGCGAATTTTTCAACGGATTTGGCCCTGGCGACGACACGATAAATGCTTCTGACTGAAAATCCTATCAGCTGAAGTTTAATTTAATAACAAATGGCTTGACATCTCTGCTTCTGGAGCCTCTCTCCAAACATGACCTAGCCTAGAGGAATTCCTGTAATATCTAGTGCACATAAATTCTTGTTTGCAATCTAACCTACCTTAGGTTGATGATGTCAAAAGTGGATGACGTCATTCCTAAGTCTGGTTTTCAAATTGTTTCTGTGAAATTTTTGGGAGGTATCCGCGTGTGTGGTAGTGGAAAATATCTACACATAAACTTAGTATAGTGGACGATTTTATCTTGGAAACGTAAGAATCCTCTTTCTCAATATAGAGCTAGTATTTTGTTGTTGAGTGTCACTATGACCGTATAAATTATAGGAATTTTTCAAGCTAATAGCTTTTGGGGAGCTTATTTGCTCCGCACGTTCGCCCCCTCCTCAGTTTAGTGAGAGTTCACTTTGAACTATTTCAAGCTAATAGCTTTTAGAGAGCTGTCCTTGGAGTATAGTTCCACTTAGGGTATTTTGAGCTGATAATTTTTGGGTAGCTCACTCACTCCGTTCGTTTGCACCCTTCTGGGTTGGTTGAAGAATGCTAAGTTAATTGCTTTAAACACCTCACTCACAAAGACGTATACTTTCGTTCAGCCTTACTTGCCCTAAACTAGGATTTAGCCTTCTATAAACCTATTTTTTCATGTACTAGTATACTAGAACGACAGTTATAAACAAAAAATAAATATACCTAGTATACGCCTAGTGTAATGACCATGAAATACCAAAAGTAAAGAGGGGTGTTCTCGCAAATTTCTCAATCACCTGCCAGGTATGAGTTTCTGCCTGAACCTAGTATAAGCCTAGTATAATACCTAGGAGGGAGTAGTACCTTTTATACTTGATCCATCTCTGGAAGGCTGACTAGCTATCGGACTCATCCGCTGTAAGCTCATGTCTCTCCTTTGCACAGAATTGCTCAGCCTAACCTAGACCTAGTATACCGTATTAGACTACGCTGGTAAGCTCAATCGCTCTGTTTGTTCACGCCTTCTAGCCCATGCAAGTCTCCAATTTTATCTATGAAATCAGAAATTAATAGGTATAATAATAATATCAAATATTTGATACATCAATACAATCCGATCATATTGAATCGATTCTATCTCATGGACTTTTGATGTATCTATTTTAGTAATGATGACGTCATAGTAACGTCCCTCCGTCATGATTCGTCAGCTTCGTGAAGGCCTGGTATTCTATATATTAAAGTAATTATCTAACTTAGTCTAGGAGATTTGGACAAAACAATTTGTGCCATGGCGCCACGATTGGAACCTCATGGAAGTTGCCTTACTGTAATAAGTTATTGCACATTAGTGTCTAAAAAACTTCGTTTCAATTTTCATTATTTCCCGTATAGTTGAAACCACTGAATCCCCTCCCATAGAAAAAAATCTTGGTCATCTGAGGGAGGTAAAACCAATAATGACACGAGATTTTTCGCCACATCAAAACGGCTGTTTACTTGAATTCTACCCTGAAATTCGATAAAATTATGCTTCGAACCCTCCACAGACATAAGGGACCCACGTAACTGAAATTGAGGTGAACAATTGTTTTTTTGGTAAAAGGCAGGCTTTAGCGTAGAATTAAAAATGGCGAAAAATGTTTCAAACCCTCTAAGACGAGACCGAGAGGACTCAAATACCCGTAGTTGAAGATGAAAAATCGTGTTTTTTTATAGAAAAATGTTTATGTACTTGTGGGTAAAAATACTATCATACAATTCATTGAAGATTTAAAAAAGATTCTTCCAGTCATTATAGGAGGCAATTAAAAGAACAAGAAGTTTGGATTTTTTTCAATAAATTCTATAAATGAAATTTATCTTAAATATATCAATATTTTTTGTTAAACACCAATCTCTCATCTTTAATGTTTGGGTGTTCGTGTAATTTCGGCTTCGTCTGAGGTCAAAAAGATCAATATTTTCTTCAATCAGATTCTACGCCAAAATTTACTTCACAATTCACTGGAACATTTACCCAAAACGTAAATGTTGCCTCTCGATTTTAGGAATGTGCGGGGTCCCTGGAGTCTTTGTAAATTTGAAAGAATTGTCTTAATACATATTATGCTCGAATTATAGGATAAATTTTTTTATAAATAACCGTGTTGATATAGATAGAATTTCTTGTCCAATTTCAGCCCCTCTGCGCTCCTTGAATTCTTTTGCACTATTTAGCGGTTACGACTGCATGGGAAGTCATACAAATCGCGGACGAAAAGAAATATTCAAGGCTTTAGAGTGCGATAACCCCTTCCAGTTAGGCGGCCCACAATTGTGGGGCTCGTTACTCTCGAACATCAATTCCGGTGGACCATCTATGATAAGAAGGTAATTGATGACAAACAAGAAATAATTTAGGGAAAAACTAAAGTATTTTTTTCCTCATTGCGGTGTTCAGTCAAAAACTGCCCGATGAATAGCATTGAAAAGTTAGCGTTGATAGGTTTTGTTTATTGACCAGAAAAGGGTACTTACATGTGTTAAGATTCAGACTAGACCCACTTGCGGTGTTAGCCTACGTCGCACGCGCTAAGAGGTTTGGCAAATTTCAACAAGTTCTTTGATTACTCATATCCGTACTTCATGAAGTGACATATTCTAAATTCTTCTTCATGACTCATATTATACTTGTTTTACACAATGTACTCTTTCTCAGCGCAAAATTCGGATGAAATTTCAAATAAAAGACATTATTGAATTAAGATCTTTTTCGTAGCTAGTCATTAATCTTTTAAGGAAAAGGTCGATTATTTTTTGTCGATTCATTATGTACTATTTTACCGAGATATCTTGACATACGCAAAACATAAATACTGCTCCGAGTGTGTGAACCCGTTTACAACAAATTCTTCTTGTCCAACTATACAAGCACGAGAAGTGTTGCGGCGGAGGCTCATCTCGAGCAATTTCACACCAAGTCGTACCACTGCTCGGCCACTTCTGCCGGCTACGATTCCGAGAATATATACCTTTTTTTTTTTTATTTACGATAATTTTAAATAAAAAATGTAGAACACCTATCGATGGTTCGAAAAACAAAGAATGAACGATTTTACTTCTCGCAAAATCAGCGATCGTGAAACAAATCATGTTGTGGGAGTAAAAAGCAGTTCGTCGAAAATTCTTCCAAATGACTATAGCTAGACGCCAGTGTGATATTTTATGGAGTTTGCAACTACTAAGGGGAGTGTATCAGTTAAAAGTTCAGAATTGATGTAATACTTTTGTTGTAAGTAGACAGCGGGAGAAGTTCAAACATTATTATCATCAAATGGTGCGTAGATACCGGAGGTTTGGGCGTTTAAACCTCTCCCAAAACCAAAGAAAAATGTGGGATTTTAAGGCACAGCAAAAATATGAGGAGTACAGGTATGAAAAATTTTCTGGCGTAGTCAAATAAATGAAGATCATGTTTCATGTCTTTTATAATGTAGCATGCTCCGCTCTTTCACCCCTCTTCTCTGTCTAGTATAAGTGAACTTGAGAATATTTTAGGCTAATAGCTTTTGGGTCACTCGTTCCGCTTGTTTGCCCTTTTCTTGGTCTACTATAAGCTAACTTGAGAATATTTTAGACTAATCCCTCTTAGATAGCTCACTCGCTCCGCTAGTTCGCCTCCTTCTTAGTCTAGTATAAGTCTACTTTAGAAATTGATTATTTCAGGAGTAGTATAGGCACTTCATGTCTAGTATCAAGTACAAGGAGCTCCATTCTAGAGCCACTTTAAGTCTAGTATAATGAAGGCTGCTCACTATCTGATGACTGTGTAAGTCGAAGAGAGATCTAGCCGCATCAGGTCTAGTTCTGTATATTAGCCGTAATATAAAGAAGGCTAAAAGTCAGGAATCTTCACAAACAGCCGGACTCCGCTCGTACACCCCTTTTAACAGGAAATCTGTTTATCGGGGGGGGGGGGGAGTCTTTCCGGGAAAAACGTCCGCCGTAACATGACTTTGGGAGTTTTACTCCTATCATCTATAGCTTGGAGAATGAAATTTTTCCAAGGAGTTTGGAGGTTGTTTTAACAAGGAACCTGTTTTATCGGGGGATCTTTCCGAAACCTAACCTAGCTTAACCATGACCATAGGACTAGGAAAAATTGTTGTTTTTGTCCTATCGCTTAGAGCTTGGAAGATGAAATTTTTCGAAAGGGCATGGAGTTTGAAATTTTTCAAAGTCCCTCTCTCATCACCTATAGCTCGGACCATCACGCATAGTTCGAAGGTCGAAATTCTTCCAAGTCGCCCACCTAAAGCCCAAGTTCAAAGGTTAAAATTCTTTTCAACTTCCCCCTCCTTTTCTAAATTCCTCTCCAGTAGCTCAGCCTCCTATCATATATACTAGTATAAAGCTAGTATAATACAAGGAGGAATCCAAGCCTAGTTTAAGTCCAGTATGCTATATCTTGGTGAATGATTTCTCAATAACGATCTCAAGAATGGTATCTCTCATACTTTAAACTGAGGTACTTTTCCCTTGAACGACTCAATGTTACAGAAATGCAGTGTTAGCCTATAATGACCCGGAGAAAAGTATTTCTCATTCAAGTGACTGCGGTACTTTTCCCACAAGCCCAAAAAATCCGCGCAAAGTCCGTAGAAAAATCCCAATTTTTTTCAGGGATTCAAAATCCGTTGATCTGGCAGCATTGATAGCGTGATTGAAATAGCTCCGTCAAGTAACTAGATATGCAATACTCCATACACCAATTTTCAATGAGCCAGATATACAACGTTTCAAACACCATGTAAGATTCATAAAACAGGTTCCCTGCCTCCCCAAAGAAGCCGTGAGTTTTTTCAAGCTCCTAACGCAGGTCAAGGTAATTAATGACAAGAAAGAGGATTCCGCGAGAATTTCGTGGAGTTCCCCGGTTGACTGGTAACATCTTTCTGCCCCACACTATATAAACTTCTATCTACCCGCATGCCTGAAATATACTAACCTCCCAAAGTATAGATTTTTTTCAAATATTTTGGAAAATTGAATTTAATTACCAATAAAGTACTTTCTTTGAAAAGTCGTGCTTTGAGAATTTTTTAAAAACGAGTTGAAATTAAAATTGTTGTTTTTAAATATCACTTGCTTACCAGGAACCCTCCCCCTATTTATACAATGCTATATTAAGTACATCATTTGTTCACCTCATCTTTGATATGGTTAAAATTTTCCACGTGAATATGGTTTTTTTGTACCTTATTTATGGCAGTACTCCGTACAGAAATGTAGACCAGATTCAATGCGATTATTATTTCTCCCCATTTATCGCTAAATTTTACTTCACAAATTATCTTCATGAATGAAATCGAGAGGGAGGGTGGGAGAAGCTAATTTCAATCAAAAATGTCTTTTTTTTTCAATTTATACTAGGATTTTTATGAGGCTAGAAATCCAAACTTATTCAAAAATGTATGCCTAATCAAAACTAAAACGATGTCCACAAGTTCCTGAAGTATTGTCAAAAATTTGTCTCATCCTTTGAGAACGAAAACAAAGAAAAAAAAAAAATTCAATAATACGGTCAAACCTATAATGAGGCTGAAAATGAGGACTGAAAATTCAGCAAAAATTAGAAGTGTCCATGTAAGTAGTGCTCCCTGTCATTAAATTTTATTCCTCAATACTTGTCTAGGGTGTCTCCTTAATTAACGAAGCCTACCTCGCACAATACCAGGACTATTGATATGGCCGAAGGTCTTGGAATTACTTCAGACCTCTCGTGATCTTTAGGAAAGGGAAGATACTCACCTCGGCCAAACCCTCGGATATGCTTGGCAAAACTATCGACAACAGCATCCGCGGTTTCTCTAAGTATACATTTGTTGCTTCGTTCGTCTTCCGACATTTCAGAATTTGAAAAATTGTGCGTCGAGGTATTGATGGGTGTCATTCGATGCCGGTGTGGAGGAGGAAGAAGCGGTGGTGGATGTGTAGCTGCTGATAGAATTTTCTGCATCGTCTGTTGCATACTTATTGCACTGAAAAGTCAATATACACGAAAAATTTTCGACACATGCTAATTTGTGAACGGTCCAACGAACATGATCACAAGAAATCAGAATTACGATGAGAAATACTGAGAACCGAGAGACGATAACGAGGAGCATCTAATGAGTAAAACGTGCAATGATGTCACCTGAATGTCTGTGGTGAGTAGTTGCAACGCATAAACAGTACAGGTTAAGATCGTTATCACGAGTTCAACAGAAAACTGAAAACACGAATCCCGCGGCAACGACCACTTCATCTCGTCTTGACGACGCCGAACTAAAGAAGAGAAAAGGGAAGGCAGTCAGCGCATGAAGTGAGCGAACGAATAAAACAAGAACAAGTAATGAAATAAAACGGTTTTAAGCGATTCCAGCGCGAACATAATGATGTCGACAAAGACTAGAGGGGAGTCATAGCGATAGGTTCGAAGAAAAGTAATAGAGCTGCTGCCGCCGTTGGAAGTTGAATCGATACTTAAATACCACTACCGGAACTGTAACTATTATTACCCTCTGCCAGTGACAGCCACTCCAGTCGTTTCGGTTCATCACAATCTTTTCTTCCCTCACTTCTCTATAATATCTGGATCTTCTTATGTTTCATAAAGGAAACTGAACTTCACTGATTTAGGCGTGATGTCACAAATGAGTTACGGTAAACAAAACTCGGTACCTACTCATTGTTGATGCCAGCGATTGATTGTATGACTTCCATAACAATAACACGCGGAGCAATAATTATCATGTTTCTAATTAGAAATAAAAGTACCTAGTTTTCCTAGAGACCAGAAGTTTATCAATGTGTCTAAGAACCTCGATTATGAATATAGTTATAATTATGAAGTTAATTTCTCGATTATTTCTCATTTTAAATAATTTGCCAAATATTTGTATAGAAATCAGAACATTCATTGGCACCATCTCAAGTTGGTAATTCTACTTAGCCTATACAGGTACTTCGAGTAGGTACTTTTCTTACAGTGACGTCAGACCAGTCTTTGTATTGTTACCATTGTAAAAAATTTCACTTCATAATAGAAATGCTTTGAGGCACCCTTAAATGAGTTTACCAGCGTTTTAAAGAATTTTTTGGAGGGGACGCAAGGTAGGGGGTTAATCTACTATGTATCACTTTTGTTTGAAGCTTCATGTTCAGAAATATCCATGCACTACGTACATTTGTTCGCTAATCTAACCGCCTTCCATCTAATCCAAAGGGTAATCCAAAGGGGGGCCTTCAAAATTATTTAAATTAAGTCATTAATAATCAAGACAGACATAACGTCATCAGGAAGGTTTCATGGAATTTTGATTCAAGAGAACAGATTGGAAGAGTAGCTGATCTAATAATAGAGGATATGACGTCATTAAGGGACTTGAAAGAAGTCATGACTGAAAAGCAGAGGGTTGAAACATTCAAACTAGAGGAGTAGGGTGTGACGTCATCAGAAGAATTGGAAAATCTTCAACTGAGGAGTATCATTGATGGATGGCTTATTAGGGGATTGGGAGAGAATTTCAGTTTCAAGCTAGAAGAAAAAAAAAATCAAAGGAGCCCCACATTATAAGAAGAAGAGAGGGAATTAGTTAACCTTAATATACTTCGCTCTGATGGTGGAGATACAGGGTTGGCCGGTGATATGTGAATGTGACCGTCACAAAAGAGCACGGTCACGGTCACAATAAGTCAGTCATGCATTATACGTGACCACATTTGTCCAAGAAGCGTGCGTGACCATGACCTATAGTGACTGATAGAATGAATAAGAATGACCGTCATTTATCCAACCCTAAATGTATAATATGAAAGTAAGGCAATGCCAAAGCTCCTGGTCTGGTTCTTGTTATTTTGTATGTATCCTCCAACAGCATTAAGATTGAGATATATAGTATATACGTGACCTTTCATGACCAATTGTGACCCGGTCAACAACGAGCATAATAAATGTCCTAAAATGACCATTTATGAATTATGACTATAAGTTCTCAACATTTGAATTTGGCAGGGAATGGAATTACAGTGTTCACACATGGCCGTGGTTTACATCATTGTGACCCAATAGGCATTTATGGTGACGAGGGGCATATTTTCTTAGTCAAAAGCGTGCGTTACTGTGACTTATTGTGACCGGTTACAATAAAATAAATGACCGTCATTCATCTAACCCTGTGAGGATACTTGTATAGTAGTCTTCAGAATGTTAGCGATATAGAATTTCAATTCTGTAGAGACGGTAGTGCTTTAAATTTTCAAATAAAATTATGAAGGATATTCTATCTGGCCAGGATGACTAGGTAAGAAGTTGGATAACGGCCTACTCACGGCCATGGCCTACTTCACAAGGACCTTTTACGTTGGAATGTACAGTAATTTGAGCTGGCCATCTGCGAGGATCGCTAATTACGCGCGTGATTCATTTACCTAAAATGGTATTTTTGTCGGAATTGAAAATGGGAGCTCAACTATGGCGGCATATGAGAGAAAAATGAAAAACTTGGAATAACTCTTGAATGAAAAGGAATAGAAGATTTTGTTGTCTCATAGGGTCTAATTTGTAGAATTTTCATTAATTTTTGTGAACATCTTTTATGGGATGTCCGGAAGCCAAATCTGCTTCATTCAAGTGTTGATTTGATTTTTATTACTTTGTCCTCATAATTATACTTATACTGCCACGATCCTTTCATCTAGTATGTTATGGACAAGCGAGCAGACGTGCAACTGCAAGTCTGCAAGTCGGCAGGGTTATCGCATTTGTCATCATGAAGAAATCAACGATGTGACCTCTCTTCTTACCCCTCTCTCTCTATTTCCACGCGTCTACTCTGTATGTTGAAATGTACTGTGATTGATTAGGTACATACAGTATAATCAATTTCAATAAATTATTGCAATAATGTGATACAAAGTGTGATACGTTTCTGACAATCCTCTGATTGGTAATGCATATATTTGAAATTTGAATACATCACTAGAACCACGTCCAAAACTATGATGATTTACTCGTTCTACTGACTACATTTTGCTATTCTTAATAAGTATAAGTATGTAGTCCTGATTGCTGTGTATATAAGACTGAACTTTGGTGAAAGAAAGCTACCAGTATACATAATAATACTGTGTGTATTTTTTCCCCCCTAATATTATAGGTACAGTATGGCTGAATCCAATATGCCTGGTAGTGAGGCAGAGATGTCATTGTCTGAAGAAAAATTAAAACAATGGAACTATTTTAATCATCTGAAAAGGAAACTACTGAGAGACTTGGAAAGCAATAACAACTATCATGATATGATATTAGTTCAAGCTGGAAATAGAGTGTTCCCTTGTCACCGCTGCATTCTGACATCCAATTCAGAATATTTTGCAGCGCTGTTCAGACATGAGGGTATCAAAATGGAGCAAAACATCTCATTACCATTGGAATATGTAAGTGAGTCCGCTTTTGCAGTACTACATGAAGCTTTGTACAATGGTGTTTTGAAAATTGAAGTAAATAACCTGGAAGCACTTGTCATTGCAAGTTCTTACCTCCAGTTAACTTATTTCATAGATGTTTGTAAGGATTATATTTGTAAAAATATTGAACATCTCGATATATGCAAATTGATGATGATGCGCCAAATACAACTGCATCCATTTCTATATGAATTCATTAGAAAATTTGCTCAAAGAAATTTCTCCAAGCTACATTTTCACATTGTAGCAATATCGCTAGAAGTTTTTAAAGATCTGTTTTCTGACCCAGAATTCTATGTTTCAAGCCAAGAACTTCTACATTTTGCTCAGAACTAGATCTGTTATGATCTGGAACATCGTAGACAATATAGGTATCCGGGAAGTTTCTTCTATACTGAAACCTTCTCACATTCCTTCAGATCAATCGTCAAAATTCCTTTCAATTCTAGAATGTCACCTTCAAACAGACGCCGATGTAAATATAGCGTTGAATCTAGCGCTTGAAATACTGAACCAGCATAATGATCCTAGACAGCAATACAAATTGATGAATTTAGATTTGTTATTCATTGTGCAGCCAATTGTGAATTCTGTTGAGATGAATATTTGTACATATAAGGAAGATCAATCCTATCTTTTGGACTTTCTTCAACTTCCAATCACTGGTAAATCTTTGCTTGAATATGAAGGTTGTGTCTCAGGAAATTTATTATATATTTTTGCAAGGACGGGTGATATGAATAATGATGTGACTTTTCATAGCATCCAGAAATCAGAACAAGGATGGATAGATGGATGGATTAAGCTTACTGCACCCAGAGATATACATCCAGAAAGTTTGATAACGTGTAATTCAAAAGTATATTTGTATCCGGACAATCTTCTGAAGAGCATCAAATTGCTGCTTTTGAGCCAGTTTTGAATCGTTGGATACAAGTGCCTCAAATGAAATACCCTCGGAGAGAAGCTGGCGTTGCCAGCAATGGGACTGATTTATTTTTGGTTGGTGGAATCCCACAAAATGAAAGTCTCACACCCATAACTAAGATTGTAGAAATGTACGATAGCCGTTGTGAAAGATGGTCCCAAATTGCGGTATCATCTGAGCTTACTATTCATCATCATTCATATAGCAAACGTGCCTGTTATTTGAATAACTGTCTATATTTTTTTCCTCCAAATTGCAAAAATCTGAATGTATTGGATATTCGGAATAACAAATGGCAATTCTTCAAACCAAACTCAGTAAATGTTGATAAATCAGGCTACGCTATTACTGTAAGGGACAAAATATGGTATGTTTACAACAGTCTGGCTGATGATGGAATCGAGGTCTTCTGTCCTGAGACTGGTCAACGTATCTCTACAATTGAAAGCACTGATTTCCATTGGAAACCTATCTTCTCACCATTTCTGCCTTGAATGCACTACTTACTTATTTAAAAAATGTCTGTGGACTTCCAATTTGTAGCCTATGTCAAATATTGGTTATCTGTCTGTAACATTTTCCTTTATCGCAGAGATTAGTATTACATATTCACATCTCTCAGAATTATTAATTCATTTGTATCTAGATTAATTTTCCTCTGTAAAATTAGGTAGGTATTTTTACTTCAGAAATTCCTATTTTTAAATTATCTATCATAAGATCTACCTAAGTGCTGTCTTTGATATTTTTTATATTCAATTTTATATTCAAGAGATTACCTCTACCACTCTCATAAAAAGTGTCTTTGTATGTACTTGCCGAACTTAATTGAATTTTGTAACACGTAAAATTAAAATGAAAATAATTGTGATTTTTCCAAGTATCTGCTCTTCTTAAAAAAATAAAAACAATTTCTTTATTTTATATAGGTACCTATTCAAATTATTAGTATACTGTTGTTTTTGCTTTGTACCTTCACAAACATGAAGATCACAATTCTATTTCTTCAAACTGTAGTTCTTGAAATAAAAAGTTCACATTTTTCAAAATACTCTATAAGCTGAATAATTTATTTCATGCCAATAAGAAGCAAAAGCAACGGTTTGAATGACGAGTTCCGTTTGTTGCAAAGCGAGGGGAAGCCAAGCACAGCAAAGGCCGGAACATGCACAGAACGGCAATGCTGTGAGAGTAGGCCGACTTTTACATGAGCTCTTATGGGGAAAAAGTGGTTTTTTGAGAATCAGTGAGTACACGTTGAATTTGGTGAAAAAGAGAACAAAAACTGTTGGCGACTAGAAAAGTAAAACAGTACAACACGCGTGCAAACAAACGCTTCCGCTCCTGAAAATAGCACGCTGAAAGCGCACTTCTGCAGTGTGTGTTATGAAAATGATGTTTGAGCCAGAACTTCACATATTGCAAATGTTATAATTTCATTGTTGAGTGAAAAGTTTCTGCAAAAAAAATGTCAACAAATGATTTATTCTACTTCTGGGTAACTAGGTTGAGATAATAATAACTCCTAGTTTCATTGAGATACATCGGAAGATCACATTCATTGCAAGGATAGCTTTCATTTACTCTTGTAACTTACTGGTAAGATCAATTCTTGGTTAACAAAATGTGTTCAAAATCATTGAAGTTTGAACCTTTTTTTAGCAAATTATGTATCTTCGATTTTATCTGGGTCAAAAACATTTCCATCTGCAACATGTACTCATTGGTTGATGGTATAGCTAAATGTGAAGTGATATAGTGTATCCAAGATCCTTTTCAGAAGGAAGTAGTTCTCGCACCTTATCTTGAATATCCATCAGTAATTATGTTAAAATTACCATTACTATTTGTTAACAATTAAATACAAATTTTTCGCTAAAACCACAATATTACTCGACACATTACCATTTGTAAATGATACTAACAAAATCGAGAGCCTGAGATAACAGGAGTTGTACAAAAATTTATGTTGAGACACCACCATTGGCTTGTCATTTTTTAGTGTCTCAAAAATTGACAGAAGTTCTTTGGCACCATTCATTTGACAGTACATATTGACACTTTTCATGTGCAGACAAAGAACAAGACCAGTTTTTGACGTATTGGTTGATTTTTTTATGGGAATGAATAATTGTTGACATCTTTCATGTCTTTACCGAGCCCTGACTTTTGATTTGAAATTTTGTGAGTGCCCCCCCCCTCTTCACCCTTGTTACTCCGTGGGTGATTCAAAAATCTGAAGGGAGCGATAATCGGCTGATCACTTGATGTGCAGTATACTAGAATTGAACTTGGCGAGGACCTACCAGATTTTACTGGTTGAGAAGGGAGTTGGACTAACGCGTCAAGCCTCAGCCCCACCTGGATGTCCGGGCGTAGAATTATCATCTAAAATGCAGTATACTGGAGTTTAACTAGGCTAGGACCACCTCTTCTCTTTTATACTAGCTATACTAGCCTTGAATTAGACTTACACCAGACCAATAGATGAGGCGAACAAGCAAATGCAGTGAACCCAGAAAGCTAGGAAGTAGGAAAATAAAAGACTCTGGAGTCTGTTAATTCAGCATACTGCCTACCCTTCTACCTTAGCTTGGTGTAGAGGATGTAAGGGCTAGTTTAGTGTACCCAATATTGAATTCAGTATACTTAATGTACGGTACCTATACTATAGTCTATAGGCAAGGTTAATATTATGTTCAACCTGGAAATGTCCCCCCCCCCCTCTTCCGTCTAGGACACCCTGGCATATCAAGAGTATGTTTAGTGTTTTCTTCCTGAGACAAAATTGTCAGAATTACAATCTACTTTAATTCTGAAACCAACAAGTTCGCCCTCTCTTTCCCTAGCCTAGTGTACAGCATGTTGACACTTGAAATATCTCCCCAAGAGCTATTAGTCTGAAGTATTTTAAACTGGAATTATACTAGACCAAGGAAAGGGGCAAAAGAGCGTATCACCGAGAAAAAAAAAGTAGTTTAAATGACTATTCATGTGGAATGGACGTCTTGGTAGGGATTGAATGATACAGTGTGATTGTTCCAGTTCCATACCTTGGCACTGATCAAATTCAATTTTCAATCAATTATGATTCACCTTGCTTGACTACTGCAATTATGTTCAGAAAAAAAAGAAAAATATTTGCGTCGCTTCTCTCACCCCCTTCCCCCCGTCAATAGTTTGGGCAAATATGAAAAATGTTTCCAGTAGATCAATTGATGCATGACTTTAGAAAGTGCACTTTTTCTTCTCATCAATCTCTTTTGATCGCTATAATCCAACCTTACATTATAGAAACTGGTAGAAAACTGCGTTGAGTAAGATTGTATATTTGTTTTGAAGCAGGTAATATCTTAAGGGGTGAATTTTGTATTTGATCTGATAAGAGGTATAAGATATAGAATGCTCGCAAAAATATATTGGCCTGCAAGATTGTGGGAACAAAAGAAAAGGGAATGCCATTTGACTGTAGAAATTTTTGTGAAAATAAGAAAAATGATCAATCAGGTCTTCAAATTTTCAAATTTCTGAACAAAAATAGGAAATTTTCATAAAGTCTCATATTTTTGATCATTTTCACTGATCTAGATAATTTCATCTTTCTCAATATTATTTCTCAATCAATTTTGCAAATATAAATACCTAATGAGCCAATTTTCATTTTTCATTGTGTAAATTCATCTATACCTTGTAATCATAGTCAAGTCACAGTTCACTTTATACAAGGCTGATGTAATGTAGAAAATTCACGGCTTCTTTAACGGAGTTAAATGAGAGGAGGTAGGGAACTTAGTTTATGAATCTTATAATGGTGTTTGAAACGTTGTATATCTGGCTCATTAAAGGGGCTAGGCCAATTGGTGTATGGAGTATTGCATATCTAGTTACTTGAAGGACCTATTTTAATCAGGCTATCAGTGCTGCCAGATCTACAGATTTTCAATATCTGAAAAAAAATATAATGGACTTAAACTAGGCTAGGACTCCAAGTGTGGTATATACTTGCTTTATACTAGTACTTATACATACAGGATTTCAAACAAGCCATATAGGTGATACCTGAGCGACTTGGAGCAATTTTGACCTTCAAACTATATCTGGTAGCCCGTAGTCCAAGCTATATATAGGTGATAGCAGAGGGACTTGGAGAAATTTTAACCTCCAACCCCCTTAGAAAAATTTCATCCTCCAAGCTATAGGCAATAGGAAAAAAACAGAAAAATTTTTCAAGTCTCAGAAGAATTTTGACCTTTAAGTATAGGTGATAGTTCAAGCAAAATAGGTGATAGGAGAGAGACTTGGAAAAATTTCAACCTCCAAGCCCCTTGGAAAAATTTCATCCTTCAAGCTATAGGCAATACAAGAAAAACAGAAAAATTTTCCAAGTTTCAAGGTCATGTTGCCTCCCGGCCGGCGGACGTTTTTTCTGGAAAGAACCCCCCCCCTCCCGATAGAGCAAGTTTCCTGTTAAAATGATAACAGCGCGCAGTGGATTCTTATCAGTTATATTTTGGGGTGGTTCACGTTCATTGGTGCAGTGCAACCACAGTGAAACTGTACCGCACATTGTCCCATACTTCAGACTGCCCTAATGATACCAAAATAGGACTTGAAAAATAGAAAATTGTTCGCTCATTGCAAATATTATTCTCTTCATTTTTTCCGAGAACACCATTTTTTTATTTGCGTACGAATCAAGAGTTTTGTTTTTTCTCATAAGCGGACATGTAAAAAATTAAAAATTAAAAGAAAATAATCCCGGGTCTCTTTATTTAATTATATTTGTCCCCCCTACCTATTGATTCTTTTTGGCGCGGTTATAGATTCTTATTTGTGTTTACAATTCAAGTCTAAAACATCCATCAATAATTTTCACTTTCTTTCGTTGTTGCTTTGTCAGGTACTCACGTAAACATTTTGGATTTTGCAGACACCAAGGAGCTTTATTTTTATGAAGTTGCAGAAAATTCCCGCTAGGTATCACTCACTTAGCTGTCGAGTCCGGATTGGATGAAACTTCGATTAGTGATAACGTGTCGATTTGTCAATGTACGGTAATCCCAGAACAAATACAATAGAAAACACGAATGAATGGAATGGTGTAGAGTTTTCTCATTAAGTCATTCGGTGAATTCCATTACTTCCAGCTCGTGCATTTACCGTAACGTTAAACTTTCTGCCATCTAAAACCTCGAATATGTCGTCAATAATCGAATTTTTATCTTTCGGCTTACTTTTGTTATTTGCTCAAGCTTATGCTGATTCTGCAAACACCGGAAATGAAAATGGGGATACTATTAAAGGACCTAGAGTTACTCGTGTCGTAAGTTTCCTCTTCGAATTGTAAAATGATGAGCTAATTTAGGAATTATCAACATTCGTAAACGAAATTAATGTATGGATAATCAACAGGTTTATTTTGATGTGAAAGTCGGTAAAGAAGATGTGGGTCGTATTGAGATCGGTCTATTCGGTAAAACTGTACCGAAAACGGTTGAGAACTTTTATCAACTCGTGTTAAAAGAAAAAGGAGAAGGTTACAAAGGTAGTCAGTTCCATCGGATCATTCCGAATTTCATGATCCAAGGCGGAGATTTCACAAAGGGCGACGGAACTGGAGGTAAATCTTTGTTTGGATTTATTGCGACTATAATCATCTCTTCTGTATCATAAGTAGTTCATATGACTTTCATTCGCTTCAAAACTGAACAATCATCTAGTCTCTACCTATTGTCTGTTCTTCAAGTTCGAGTTTGTATTTCATGAATGTCCATCAAATAACCTTGTCTATTCGACTTCTTTTCTTCATAGGAGTGAGCATTTACGGTGAACGTTTTGAAGACGAAAATTTCAAATTGCGACATTATGGTGCTGGTTGGGTTTCGATGGCCAACGCTGGTAAAAACACTAACGGATCTCAGTTTTTCATCACCACTGCCAAGACCCCGTGGCTGGACGGTCGCCACGTCGTATTCGGAAAAGTATTGAGAGGCATGGTAAGAACTTGTATAAGGTGCTAACATACACATGATAGCATGAGTAAATCATCATGAGGTACACGAACCGTTATAGTCAGAATAATTCTTCAGCATTTAATAATATTCTTGCGTTGGAAGTTTGAATTACTTGAACATTTCGAAATAATTTGAATTGATGTACGTGAAGAAGATACTGAAAAACTCTCACTAAGCGGCACGCGACATATAGTTGAACAACACGTATGGTACTGATAAGATACTTTTATTTAGGCGTATTTTATTGCCTAACAATGTTTGAATGTTTTCTCTATGGGCTTTTTCTTATGAGACATGATTCGCTCATCTTTCAGCTTTGATATCATTCCCACCCAATAAGAGACGTGACGAGATTATTTAAATTTATTGATCATTATAATAGTAGTGCAAGTCAGCGTAATTGATGTCCCGTAAGGCTAGTCTTCTTCAAGTGTTAAGGAGATTTTGAGGAAAAGATTATCTATTTTCTAAAATGTGGAATAGATTATTTATTTCACGTAGTTCGAATTTTCTGTAAAATTTGATGTCCAGCGCTGGAGAAGTTGGAAAAACACTGATGTAAGTCTATCGCCTTTTTTGTAGGCCGTTGTTCGTAAACTTGAATCCGTCAAAACAAATAGTCAAGACAAACCGGAACAACCTGTCATCATCTCAGACTGTGGTATTCTTCCAGTGAAAGAACCTTTTCCAGTAGCTAAAGCCGATGCTGAAGATATTGAATATTAACAATTGAAGGGTGCATTCGTAAAAAGAGAAAGAACTGAAATAATCTTGTAAAATATATATATATATATATTTTTTTTTGTAAATAAAGAATATTTTTTGTTTATTCTTTTTAAATGAGTGCTATTATGAACAGTAAAAATTACAGCATATCCCTTAATCCTTGTCTTGATGGTCTTGGATTTCGTTTGAACTTCTTAGGTGACTCATCAATAGAGGCATTAACGACGTTTTTCATAGTAACGGTCGATTTATAAAGTGTAAACTCGCTGCACAGCGTATCTTCAAAAGTCTAAAACATCAATTGAATCATGAATCAATAATGACAGGAAGAAAGAAGTATGAAAATGAGGAATTACTTACGTCTTTAGATATATGGCCAAAATTTCTTAGTTTCGTGTATATCCTTTCAAATTCAGTAATACTGTCTTTTTGATTAGATCTGTGAAAATGATCTGCCACAATCTTAATCTGTAAGAAACAAAGGATAGGCATCAAATCTTGCAACTTGAAAGTCAAGTTTGATAGAGAATTGATGAAGAAAAATGGAGGAACGAGATAGCCAGTCCATAATTAGAGAAACAGAAGTTCAATACCCGTAAATTCAAGTTCAAATTTTTGAAAGTGACTCATTCTCAAATAAAATGCCAAGCAATATTTTCGCTGTCAAATTTCTGGGTGAAGAAAATCAAGATTAACGGTCTTTTTAGTTTTGTGGAGTGGAAAAGATGCGTTAGAGTAGAGTTCAAATTCATAAATCCATTCCAGAACATTTTCCAATCTGGAAAAGATAAAATAAAGCTATTTCAACTTACCACATCTTCAGGAAATGTGTGACTAGATTTTGTAGGTGTATTCAGTGTCAATGCAGATGTAAGAATCACTAAAGTTTCATCAAAACGATTGAGAGCACACGTTGCTAAGGCCTGTAACAAACATTACCAGTCTGGTAGAATCAATTTACTCTCATGACTTGAGGGAGAAAAAAATATATGTACACAAGTTATTACATATTGTTCATCTACCTTAATTGATCTAACAAGAAGGAATCCTTGATTTGGAATTGGTGATACCATATCTAAAGCAACCTCCGGATGGTTTTGTTTGAGAGCCAGAGCAGCGCCAAAACTAATTACTCTTCTTATTGGAATGTGATTCACTGTTTGCATTTCTTGCCACAAATCCAACATGTATCGATAAGATTCTTCTGTGTTCTACAGACAACGAGTACTGGGTCACACAATTGAAAATTCTATACAGCTAAACAAATAGAAATCCAATGACTGACCAATTTAAAAAGCGCTCCAAACAATAGCACCATAAGTGTTTTTTGAAATTTTCCAAAAGTATACTGTTTCTCTCTGATTATCTTATAAACATCTACTATTTCTTGATACATTTTATTTTTGAATAATAAATCCATGAGCAACACATGAGACATGAGTTCATCAAACGATCCTTCGAGGTTTGGATTCTGGTAAGCCTGAAATTAACAAAATTATCATCCTGTTGTCAATTTTATTTCAAGGTCGATGGCTTCCTGCACACTTTACTTAAGTGACTTTTTTTCGAAAATGAGTGAGGAGCAGAAATGGGTTCTGAAGAATGTAAACTATCGGACTGCGTCGAAAAAATTTTCAATTTTTCAATCCTGCCCCCCCGTGGGAGAGCTAGTGCACATAGGTCATAAGTACAGTTTCAATAAGTTTCTCGTGCACAGAGGAGCTAAGCGCACTTAGGACTATCGGCACGGAAGAAATTAGTCATACCTGGCGCGTGAAAAGGTGTTCGACAGAATACCTGTTGAGAGGGTGAAGCACAGATGTATACGCTAATCTGTGGGGTGAAGTGGCGACGAAAGAACCTTTTTTATTCTTTTCAACTTTTTTTCTTTTTTTTTTTTTTCACCCTATACACATCTCATACCACTGTGTTACTTTGTCTTCTGAACACGGAACATAACGTTGTTGTACAAATCTTTTGGGCTTTGAAAACTTCCTATTTGAAACTAGACAAGGCACAATTTTTTCTTTATCTGATGTTAGTAACAGTGGCCAGCCCGTCTTCATTGCTATAATCTTGGATTGATTGAAAGGTCCATGACCTCGTAAAAATAAAAAATAATTTGAAACGGGAAGAACAAAAAATGAGTCAGTTTTGAAATCTATAGGAGGAGAACATAATATGGAGCAGGTAGGACGTGTTTGGTTTATCTTTAGTTCAAGTCGTATGGATCGCATCGCGGATCATGGAATAAAAATTAAAGATCCGTGATCCGTATTTGGATCATTATCTCCCTGCGCTTTACGATGCAAGATTAATTTGGATTATTGTTCCATTTATGGTTGGTGTTATCCGAATCATTTGCGTTGATCTGCGCGGCTCGCGAATCCGATCTGTCGTACAGACAATAATTGACGTGTATCACGAACCTTAACTTGTGAAAATGAGCCTTTTGTACATGAGAGAGAAATATTTTTCTCCAAGCCGCGATTAAGATCAGGGATTTAGAAATTAGAATTTAAAAATTGGAAGCCACACGCGCGGATCGCGGATCAATGATTCCCGAATAACGGATCAAATGTTTTAATCAACAATTGATTGATCAACGGAATTGCGACAAAATGTACCTTGCCCATGATCCGTGATTCCGATAACTTCCAAGGCACGATTCTCGATCCGATCCGCTGTGAAACCGATGATTCGAGATCCGCAATTCGGATCAAATTTTCACAATCCGTGCCCAGCCCTGATCCCTAGTAACATTTCAATCGCCACAATTGCTCATTTTTGTATCGGCCATTTTTGTATCGTCGCCAAGGCAAAACACATCGTGCTATGACGAGAAAGAGCGGCCTTGAGTTTGACTAGAGACTTCAAACAATCAGAGGGGTTCATAATCTCAAACCTAAACCTACCTGCTCCTAAGCCCCTCGTCGTAGGTATGTTGAATGAGGTAACGCTATATTTCCTTAGCTTCAAAATAAAATTAATGAAACCTAATGAAACCAAAGAGATTTCATTCCATCTTAAAACATTGACAATATCGAAATATTTCTGACGTATGAATTAATTGTACTACTTCCACTCGTTTTCAAATTTATATGCTAATAAGAAAAAATGGCCCTATTCAACATTTCGTAGAAAAAGAGTATTGCAGTTCCCTCCTTAAATACGTCTTGATAATTATAAAACGTGATCCCTCGTTACCAGACTTTCTTTCTCATCCTTGTTCATCCATCATACCTTCTCCGTCACCATCCTTTTTCTCCTTTCACTCTCCGTAGAATGTCAAAATGAGTCCAATTCGATAATACATCAATCGAAATAGGTATACGAAATAGGTACACGTTCTTCGCAGAGGTACAACTTCTTCCTTTAGTGTATCTTCTTCCGAAGCGAATGTAAGAAACAGCAGATCTATACAACGTGTCCCCTTTTTTTTTTCATCTCTTTTTCATTTTTTTGTACAAGGCCTGACCTTTCTTTAGAATGATTTCCATGCATTGTTCACCATCGGCTATCGGCTATTCATACTTACTAAAAAGGTAGACCACAACAAATTAGAGAGAGGAAAAAAAAGGCGAAGAAGACAAAAGAATGAGAATACTCTTGGTGCGCACTGGAGTTAAGTGCATTCGTTTCAGGTATTTTCACAAGCCAAAGGTACTAACTGCATAAGTTTCAAAGAAATCCGCACGCACAAAGGTTATAAGTGCGTACATGATCCAAGAAATAATGAATTTACGACCGAAACAATTTTGAAAAAAAATTTTTTTCACATCGAACAGGTTCCTGAATGTTGACAGTTTGGATTAGGATCCTTAGATTATAAATTGGAGCGATAGGAAGGCCACAGGAAGCGTGAAACTTATGTGAAACTCACGTAAAACTTTAAAACGCTCTCCTGTAAAATCAGGTTTTTGTTACTTACGTAAAGTGTGCATGAGACCATCGTTAGTAGCTAAATGAATACATACGCATAATGCTGTCTCGGGTTTGTTCAGAAAGTGATACGTTCTCATAATAACTGGACCAAAAACAAACTGTCCAAAGCGGAGTTTGCTGTTTTGTTGGTTAAATCTGTTGAATAAGAACATTATTCCTTTTTTGTAAGATGAAACGAGAAGCTGATGGGTAAATGTAAAGTAACATACTGGGTACATGTCAAGCAACGTACTTGGAGACCAAAGTTTCTAATATTGTCAGATCATCATCGTTCGACGCAATATAAGCCATCTGTTTAAGATCATCTGTCTGAACTAAGTTCAAATTTTGAGCAGAGCCCAATCTTTCCATACTACTTCGAAATGTTTGTAATGAGTCGGCATTCATATTTTCATATTGATTGCGAGTCCGCTGGTAATCGACCAGACCCAGACTTGCAGCACTATACAAATCGCGATAAGAGTGAACTGTGTTGAAGAGGAAGAAGAAAAGGTTCATAAAAACACAGGATAATGAAGAAAAGTATTACTCGAAGACAAGAATAACTTACGGTTATACTGCGGCATTCCTCGAAGGCATCTGGACTTTAGAAAACGGAAACAAATGTTCATTCTGGAAATCAACTTGAAACTTCATAAGGTCATAAATATAGATAAATCTTGAAATGTATTGGGTAACTCCGAATATTTTATTTCGTAAACAATATAAAAACAGTCAATAAAAGTAGCTCAACTGCGGCTCAGACGGCCGACTGACCCCCGAGGAAATTCGTGTATCCCTGATAACATTATCTAGGAATCTAGGATGTAATTTAAGGTAATCAAAGCTGGATGACTAAAAATGAGGGCAAGGGCAAGAGTGACGCGGTTTTTGGAAGCTCATTTTCATCAGGCAGGCTGCTGGTTGGTTCTGGCTTGAGGCTTCATTTCTCATAAA
Source organism: Aspidiotus destructor (assembly GCA_035079395.1). NCBI lineage: Eukaryota > Metazoa > Arthropoda > Insecta > Hemiptera > Diaspididae > Aspidiotus > Aspidiotus destructor. The sequence continues at coordinate 39,100,511 of JAVHKZ010000018.1, read as the reverse complement.
GCTGCAAACGTCATTGATGGCACATACCTTACGCAGAAGTTACAGTACGAATAACTTGAGAAGATGGGAGTGATTAGATCTGGGACGCGAATGATAAACACTTAAACAGGTCTCAATTTTGGTGATATTTTATTTTTAAGGAGCAAAATAATTTTTGGCCAATAATTCGTTCGCTTAACGAAGTTCATCGATTAAGTGATAGATTGTGTAAGTATTCAAATAATCCATCATTTACTCGCAAGTGATTTATAAATTGAAGCATCCTCATACCAATATATAGGATGGGTGGTCAGCCCTGCCCATTTTTCAAGATCGCAAAAATTCAACTCGGTTTCCTAGAAATTTATCCTCTAGTCTCTCGTTCTTTCATTTCGTGTATTAAATTAGGCTACGATGAAGTGAAAATTTGTATCGATTTGTGATACTCTTTTGATGGTCTAGATATAATGTCGGAATACTGGTTGATATCGGCTCCAGGAGATAAAACTTGTCAGCAAACGTGGGAAAAGTTGAACAGTGTTACATCAAAACAAAATAACCTTTCCGATAACCATAAATTTCAAATACCCGACCTAAAGGTAAGCTTTTCTTGTATTGCTGAGAATGTCAGAGATCTGAATGATTGATTCAAATTTTCCCTTCAAGGTCGGAACTTTGGACCAGTTGGTTGGTCTATCGGATGATTTAGGTAAATTGGATAGTTATGTTGATCAAATCACGCACAAAGTGGCCGCTTATCTTGGAGAAGTTCTTGAAGACCAGCGCGATAAACTTCATGAAAATTTGATGGCAAATAATAGTAATTAAGCTGTTTTTATTACTTCGGTGAAATTTGATAAAATTTCTATTAAGAAGTTTTCATTTGTAGGTGAATTGGCTACATACTTGATGAAATTTCAGTGGGATTTTGCCAAATATCCCATCAAACAATCCCTGCGCAACATTGCTGATATTATAAGCAAGCAAGTCGGACAAATCGAAGCAGATTTAAAAACAAAGTCCACTGCGTACAATAACTTGAAGAGCAGTTTACAAAATATGGAGAAAAAACAAACGGGCAGTTTGCTAACTCGTAACCTGACGGATTTAGTGAAGAAAGAACATTTTATCTTAGATTCGGAATATCTAACTACGTTATTAGTGGTTGTGCCCAAGTAAAGCTGAGTCTATGAGAACGAAATATTCTAGCCGTGGTTGATATCTCTAGTTCCTTCGTTCAATTTTAGGAATATGGTTAGTGACTGGAATCAAAATTATGAAAAGCTTACCGATATGATTGTACCACGGTCCAGCCAAATGATCGCGCAGGATACTGATTATGCGTTATTTACTGTAACACTGTTCAAGAAAGTGGCCGGAGAATTCAAGCACCACGCCAGAGATCGCAAGTATGCACGAATTAATTTGTAGCGGTCGTATCTGTAGATATGTCCATTAAAATTTACGTTCTACGTTCTAGATTTATTGTTCGGGAGTTTACATACAATGAAGAAGAGTTAGCTGCTGGGAAAAATGAGATCACGAAGTTAGTCACTGATAAAAAGAAGCAATTTGTAAGTAATTTACATTGGAAGAGAATGAATTGATGAAAAAATGTTTACTGATCGCTACTATAGTTCATCGATCTGTTACTAAAGTTTGGTTTCAAACGATTTCCATTCAAAAAAATTGATTTATATATTTCGATTAAGTGCGGTTACAGATCAATTAGGGATGCTTCAAAGATGCATTGGTTAAACAGTAGTTTAACGGTATAGTGCGACGTATTTGTTTTTATGAAAAAACAAGATGAGTTGCCTACATTTTCTCGGATGAGCTTGCACCTTCTGTGGCTCTCAAGAAGAAAAGAAATTCTTCGTGAACAAGTATACCATTCCCCTTTCTCCTCCTCCTCCTCATTGGCTCTCCATTTCAAAATCTCGAATAATCAGACAGCCTCATTTTGCTTTAGATTTCGCTTATTCGTTTCTGTCTTCAAATGAACAACGTATTTCTTTGTTCCATTAAAGATGATTACGTTACTGATGATCTAATATTGTGCGTAGGGACCGTTAGTCCGATGGTTGAAAGTGAATTTTAGCGAATGTTTCTGCGCCTGGATCCACGTCAAAGCTTTGAGAGTTTTCGTCGAATCGGTCTTGAGGTAAGTTCTGATCTTAATAGACTTCATGAACGTCATCGCCATATATTGAAATCAAAGTACACGTTCCTATAATATGTCTAGCGAAGATGAGCTTTTTCGAGAACTGGTTTCAAATATTCCATCCATCTTTGTAATCTTTTGATCTTTTAAGTGTTTAATTATTTAAGAGAAGAAAAATATGTGGTAATATTTTTATAAAAATATATTTTTATCGACTTATTCACTCATAAGAATAAGTTTTCGACATTTTTTAGAGTAATTAATAATGTTATAGATTTGGCCTACCAGTGAATTTCCAAGCCATGTTGTTGCATCCAAATAAGAAAAATACGAAAAAATTACGGGATGTTTTACAACAGTTATACGGTCATTTAGATAGTAGTGCTCAATCCGGTGCACAAGGTAGTCACGATGTAAGTATCGTTTTTATTTCAGAAAATTGACGCTGTATCGCTGGTTTCACGATAGAAATTCTTGAAAAAAGAAACATCTTTGAAAAATTGCAAAAAAGAAGGAACATTTATCCTTTCATTTGAGATAGAAATTGATGAAATCAAAACCTAAGCTCATATTTGTACGACTTCGCGGTACATTACTCTATTGTTTCCTTTTACCTGTTCATCTATGAAATGTATTAAAATTCATGTTAACAGAGTGTTGATATACCGGGTCTCGGTTTTGGCCAATCCGATTACTATCCATATGTGTATTACAAAATCAATATCGATATGATGGATTCCAAGGTATAAAAAACATGTTTGCAGTAGCGGTTACCATGTTGTTAGTCATTTTATATTGAATTATGTTTTTAATATTTTCCTCTCTTTCTCTCGCTGTTATCTGATTCATCGATTGTTCGTGATTTTGATAAAGTGAAAAAATTTAAGTGAATAGATAACGCTCTCAGTCAAAATTATCCAATCTTATGTTCATTTTCGCGCATTCATTTTCTCTCCGTATGTTCACATAAAGATGTTTGCATTCGTGTTAATAAATCATCATTTAATTTTTAAAATAGGGCACTACAATTCAACTTTTGTAAAAAGTATTTTTCAATGATGTAGTAGTTCACATGAGTGATTTGTAAAAAAATTACAAAAAATTCACCTAATGAGAAGTGAACTTGGATAAAGAATTTGTGTTAAGAGACTAATAATCTTTTCATCTTTTCGAAAGAAATTAGAAGGATATTTCTTTGAAATTTCCCACCATTATCTTATCAATAATATTGAATCAAGCCATGTTTCTACGAAATATTTCGTAGAAACGAACCACCGCAGGCCATGAATCTTTTTTCTTTCTGAAATACATTCATTGAAAATTGAATATAAAGTGAATAGCGACGAATTTGAACATTCTTGTGCTTCTCGCAAACTTAATTTAAATTTCCATTAATTCTCGTAAAATAGTAATAATTAGATATTATTTTTAATGTTATTTTTAGTTTACGTTGGTAGAGATGTACCATAAATATGCCTGTTTTATTATTTTTAACGCTGTTCTGCAATCTGTTTTCTCCTTGTCGTTACTTTTTTGTACATTTGGACAATTCGAGCGCGAATCTAAGTAAATGTCTTTCAAACGTATGTGAAGTGTGGAAACAAAATCATTGCTGTTGCTGAAGAGGTATACCGATGAAATTTCCTTATCAGTTAGTCCCTCTTATTATACCTTTCAAATACCACGTTTTAATGACAAGATTGACGCGTTGACTTGTTTATATTCTCATTTCATCCAAATTTCCTTTTTTGTGTGTTCAAATTCGACGAACGTTCCCCAAAGAAATCATTCACAATTTTCAATTCTATTCACATCCATCTTTCGCTTGGATATCTTTTCTCCGTGTGTAGCCGAGAAAGTAGTTTTTTCTATATCCTCTTACAGAACAGCGATTTGTATTTTGAAATGAGGAACTTCTAAGAACATTCCAAGAGCATTATTTTACCTGTATTTCCAGAATCATTAAATTTTTTTCAAATATTAAAAGAATGTAGAATTTTTACAAAACTGTTCTGCAAAAGAACAAATTTCTTTGTCGATAGTACATTATTTGTTATAGTACATTATTTGTTTTGTAAATAACGTTATTGAATAAATGAACTTGCATTACTGCGTGTTCTCATTGTTGATACGTAATTTTCGTTTTACATTTTCAGGCCATATGATATCTCGTTCACTTCTGAACACTTCAGCCCGCTGTACACGGTCATTAAAAATGATCATTTTTGAGTGATGCGTCAATAATAGTGAACGTGTACACGAAACAACGTCATTAAAGTGATGAGAGATCATGGAAATGAACGAATGTGTCAATAAAATGTGCCGGTCATTAAAAATTCAAAACGTTCTGAATTTTTAGTGACGGACCATCATTTTTTGGTTGATTTCCAAAGTTTTTTATCATTTTGTTAGGTTGATTTGCGATAAATTATTGAAAATTCTGATGATTTTACTGATTTTGAGTTATGATATTTTAATTTCATTTCACACACAGACGTTTTTCCATTTGTACTCTGTGATCATTCCCTTTTTCATCAAAATTAAATTTTACCACCGAACGATCATGCCGTCAAAGAGAGAATAAAAAGTTGGGACGAAGAGAAAGAAGTTAGATGAACAACAGAAATGTTTAGCCTTCCATTTCTAAAACTTCCTTTTCACTTCTTCTTTGCTTCCTTTTGACAAACGCTGCGTTAGGCAATAGCAACAATCACGAAGTCCATGATCACGTAATTTCCGGTAGAAACGACGTTTACTCGCGGGAAATTAAATACAAACGAACTATTAATCCGGAAAAGATATTTTCCAGGCAAAATTATTCCCTTTTCAACATCTAAATCTTCAAAAATTTATCAACTGATAAGATCAAAAATGTTCAACATTGATTCATTAAAAGTGATCTTGTATACTTGAGTATCACTATAATTGAGTCATCACGAAATGACAAGTAATAATGACCGTGTGTATGTGAGTGTTCATTTTAATGGCATTAAGCAATATCAATGATCATTTTTCTGAACATTATTTTTAGTGACCGTGTACAGCGGGCTGGTTCGACAGTGCTCACATTATCACTAAAATAAGTTTGAAAATAACAAAAATATTTTTGCGTAAGCGTTGATGTCGACGAAGACAAAAATTATTTGTACGCTGAAACAATGTTTCGAATTTGAACTTGTGACGTAACGTCGTTGAGGTGAAATGCGTTATTCTTTCGGATTAAAATTCTAAATTTTCGTCATAACATTGGAGAGACGATATTTTATTTAAATCAAGTTTATTATAAATCGGCTTACTATCTAAATCGATAATTTTTCAGCAAATCAAGATTATCTCATGTTTCTTTAGGGATTATTTGACAGAGCAATTTCGAATTTTTCTTCCCTCAATTTACCTTTCGCTCTAAGGCTCAGCTATCCTCTAATTTTCAAATTGCTACCGAATCTATTAATAATTTCTCAAAAAATTGGAAGATTTATGCCTATTGGAAATAATGGACAAATATCATCGATATAATATTTATTCCCAGAATCAATTTTCCAAGCGATTCTTCGGAATTTACAATCAATTCGCCTCTATGATGTAGAAACAACCCTCAATTATTAAGTCATCATTAATCTCAACTTATACACGCTTAAAAAACATGGCTTAGGTAGATAGAAATTTGACGACGCTGCAACTTCAAAAAACAAATTTTTAATTCATAATCCTTATTCTTAAGAACAGCCTGCTTTTATGACAAAATAAGAATTCAAAGCAAAATTAACAACACATTTATGCTGACGAACATGACACAAGAAAGAAAAGAAAATGATACAGCATTGTTGCCTACATTGCAATAATTCGTCGTACAACAAGTTGTGCATGCATACAATTTCGTTCGTTCACCGATGATAATACATCCCTCCTGACATTTGTTGGTACAGTTTCGCTCTAACGACCACATTTTTACTTTGGTTGTGGAATTTTCGCTACTCGTAGTATATGAATATTTCTTGACCTGCATTAGAGGAAAAAAATAGAATACGAATGAGAACATCAGAGGGAGGACTTCACTTCAATCGTGTCAAATTTCAGCACATACCATGCACGTCCTTTTATCTCCTTTACATTTAGTGTAAAGTTTGGACGTAGCATTACTGGACGTTGATACATTCTCGCAGTTTTTATCGAATAACGAATTGCAATTGAAGCATGTTAGGTCATTCAATCTTTCCAACGATGCGTTCGTTTGATGCTGTTTTTTCTCCAATATTCCAGCTGTCGAATCGCAATTTTATTAACAAAAAATCTCTTTGACAACAGAAGGTCTCTCGCTAAATTACTTCCTTACTTGTGAATGATGTAATTACACTGACGATAAGTATCAAGTACCATATCAGCCACGTACTGGACATATTCTGAAGAAGAAATTTGTTGAAAAGTTGAATTAACAATATTGGTGCATCACATTCTAGTTGTAAATATAGCTGAAATGAAGCAGGTAGCTGGTCAACACTCAAGTCTTCATTTACCGGATAATGAGCCAAAAGTTCTATCTTTACAATTGATAATCAAAAATTCGACGTAGCGAACGATATAACACAAGATATGAGAAACATTTACGTGAAACAAGAACCATGGCTCCTCAACTCAACGATATTCAGCGTCAAAATTTCTTCTCTTTTCGTACTCATTGGATGCTAGTTCAAAATTCACACAAGGAATACATCCGTCCAGTCTTTCTCTTATTCATCTATTCTCACTGTAGCAACATCAAAATCCGATTTATTGATTTATTGAAGGATCGGACGAAGGAGAAGTCAAGGCGCATGTCTATCATATTAAGGGCCAAATTGGGGTGAAATAAATTCACTATGATATTACATCCCTGAATTTATCACAATGGTCAATGACTACAAGAGTTTTTACTGGAATTGAGTAGTCATTTTTTAAATGAGGTTGAGGTAAGTCTTCAGTTTTGGCTCAGTCCATCATCGAGAAAATAGGTAGGTAGGGGGGATCTTTATTCATTTTTCATTTTCATACAACCGTAAAAAGCGACCCGCAAAATGACTTTTGATTGTGCGCAAGAATTCTTGAAACAAATTCGAGACGAGTTCTAGCTTTTAATGTTGCACCTTTGAGGAGATTCTTAACGAGAAGTAAGGAACGAAAACGGTTACTTATGGAAAATGCTCAAACCGCAAAGTCAAACGTCTCTTTTCGTCCGCAAGAAGCTTTTAGAGGACCGAGAGTTTGAGACCGACCAACCTCAAAGGGATAAAAGATTCCAAATCTGTCGTGCAAAAAAAGATTGACGAACGTGCAGAATGTCGATTTAGAGAAAAATATCTCCCTGTCGATAGAAAAGCTCCTGTTTCTCCGAACCGACATCGCAGCTGTAAAGTCTTTGGTGTAGAACAAGGTTTGCAGCGCTCTCTATCAGAACGTCCACGTAACTGCGAATACGAGCCTCGCACTGTTATCGAGGGACCTCACTGTTATCTCCTTAATAATACGAAAGTGATTTTAAAAAGTTTACGTCCTACTCATCGAAGAATTAATTTTATCGAAGGAGTATTCAAGAGAGAAAACGTTAATTCAGTTTATTTCTTCGATTTTGCTTGTTATTAGTAATTGATATTTGATCAATAATCGTAGAGTACAATCTTCAGTCTTTGGGCTGGTGAAATTTTGATCCCATTTTCTCATATCTTCGCATTGTGAAGAAGATTTATATTTTGAATTCCTATGATGTAATTAATTTTCACCATGGTACGAACAAGTTACCACAGAAATGTACGAATTTTATTGATAGGAGACCGAAACGTCGGTAAAACGTCCATAATTCTATCGCTTGTGAGTGAGGAGTTTCCTGAAGATGTTCCTTCGAAAGCAGAAGAAATAACCATACCAGCTGATGTCACACCGGAGTTGGTACCTACTCACATCGTCGATTATTGTGGTAAGCCATTTTTCAAAGTGTTCCCTTGGAGTTTATTTTATGGATTTGAAGAGTAATAGTGAAAGTTTTACGCGATCTTAGAATCCGAGCAAACGGAAGAACAATTAATTGAAGAAATTCAAAGAGCCCACGTGATATGTGTCGTATACTCTGTGACAGAAGAGGAGACGTTAAATCAAGTATCCTCCTACTGGTTACCATTAATAAAGAAGAATACTCCTGAACCTCATTGTCCCATTGTTCTTGTAGGCAACAAAGTAGATCAGATAAATGAATCAACCTACGAAGTATGTTATTATTATGATATAAACTCATGCAAGTTATATTGAAGATCGTAATTTTCTTTTTCATATTTAGAGGGCTGGTTCCATTATGGATGAACATCCAGAAATAGAAAGTTTTGTTGAGGTTTGATTTTACGATTCTGACAATTTTCGCTAGAGTCTGCTCATTGATGATGTTGGTTATTAAATTTTTTCAAATATTTGTTATAGTGCTCAGCGAGAACACTATTGAATATCAGTGAGATGTTTTATTACGCTCAAAATGCTGTTCTTCACCCTACAGCCCCGATATATATTACTGATAAGCAAGAAGTACGTTCTGAGATTATGATTTTGTCTGTTTAATTTTCAACATGACCATCTTATAGTGAATTGAGGAATTATTTTAGTTGACCGAAGGATGTAAGAAAGCTCTCACGCGAATATTTAGAATTTGTGATCTGGACAACGATGGTTACCTGAACGACAAAGAACTGAATCTATTTCAAAAACGATGTTTCGATACGCCTCTGAGGAAAGAAGCAATGCAGGATATCAAAACAATAATTAGTAAGAATATAAATGGAGGTATATCGCCGCACAATACCATCACGCTGGCAGGTAATTTGCCTTTATAGTAGATTTATTAAACTCATCGCGCAAAATTACGATTTGACATCATCGTGTTCAATGGTAAATTTCTATATTCTTCTTTGTCTTAGGTTTTCTTTTCCTTCACAATTTATTTATGCAGAGAGGTCGCAGTCAGACAACGTGGGCAGTCCTGCGCCGATTTGGTTATCAAGAAAACCTTGACATTTCTAAAGAATATTTGTATCCTAAGTAAGTATCTTGTATTTCTTTGAGATTCAATTTACTAATAGGTTTATGTAATTCACTTACATTTTGTGCCGTAAAATAGATTGAACGTGCTGAATGACAGTATTGTAGAATTGTCACATAAAGGTTACCAGTTCCTTGCTAACTTGTTCGAAAGATATGATAAAGATAAAGATGGTGCTTTAAGCCCAAAAGAAGTGAAAGCAATATTTTCAATATGTCCAACACCTGCATTTACAGCTTGTGTTCGAGATATGGTGTCGACAAATTCAAAGGTAAGTTTTCTCATGAGCGTTTTTAATAATAGGTTAAGTATACCAAGAAAACATGAGAGCATTGAGAATTTTGAACGACAATTGAATTGTAGAGCTGTTAAAACTTGAATGTCTGTGGAACTTCTGAATTTTGATGAGTGAGAAGATGAGGGAAATTCTTTGACCGTAATATAAATGTTGAGCGACACAGCCTCTCATCTCTTCGTTGATGTAAAAATTACTAGCTTTCTAACTAATTTATATTTTACAGGGCTGGATAACCTTAGAGGGATGGATTTGTTTTTGGATCTACACAACGTTTTTTGATTATGCTACTACTTTAGAATACCTCGCTTACTTAGGTTATACCATCAATGATAATGAAAACCAATCAACAGCAGTGCAGGGTAGACAATTTCTACGAAAATTCTGTTGTATGATCTTCACGTCATTATGCACTTGATATACTTTTCCTTTTCATTTTCAGTTATTCGAGAAAAAAAGTCAGATCTCTTGAAGAAACCATCCATACGCAGTGTTTATGTGTGTCATGTGATTGGTGAAAAAGGCAGCGGCAAATCAACTTTCTGTCAATTGCATATTGGAAACACATTGAAGGTATTTTACTTCCTTCAATATGTTAGAAAATACGAATAGTATACTGATTCATACTATTATTGTTGTAGAAAGAGTCGTCTGATGCACTTTCAAATTTACATCATTATGGAACAATAAATTCAGTGAATGTATATTGCCAGGAGAAATACTTAGTCTTGAAAAACATCGATATTCGCAACAGTGCAGATCCACTAATGCCCACGGATGTTCGTTGCGACGTAGCGTGCTTAGTCTATGATTCTAGTCATACACGATCTTTTGAATATGTAGCTAAAGTATATTTGGTAGGTTGAAAATTTTGAATTTCCCTATCTCCGCGTATGATTTATCCAATAGAAAGTGTGATATGATCTTTGGTCCAGAAATACTTCAGCGGTAGCGGTATACCGGTTTTGATGGTGGCCAGTAAAAGCGATTTGGGCACAGTGCGTCAAGATTATTTTGCGCAGCCCGATACTTTCTGTCGTGAAAACAATTTACCATCGCCTGTTGAGTTCACCAATATTCGACCAAAAAGAGATGTGTTTGTGAAACTTGCTACTATGGCGGCCTATCCGTAAGTTTCTTTCAAATCCATGATATTTTGTGTTGGCGTTTCTGATCTTGACGATTTTTTGATTTTATCTTTAGTCATAGCCTTGGTCTAATCAATGGTTATGAGATGATCAGCTTGTGGCGTAGTGGACTTGGCATCAGAGCTGGAGTTAGCGTGACCATGATCGCATTACTTGCATTGTTCTTAGCCAAGTTTTTGAAAGCGGAAAAAGGCTACCGGTAGGAATTAGCAGAAACGTGGACGAATCAAAAGAAAATATAGTTTACCGCTGAACTATTACTTGATAGTTATTTGTAGTTAGTTTCAACCAAAAAAAGAAGCGCGTTCCATTCAATCATATTTATAGCTTGAATTCATAATCGATTATTTCTACCCATTCTACAGTTCTACTCCTGAATTTAAACAGAAGGAGCGTTCAGAATTGCGTGATTAATCGCACAAGAGTAGAATGTACTAAGTATTAAGGGTAGTGAAAACTAACACAACGGCCAAAAGATTCGATTTTTGGTCATGAGATAGATATTTCGGAGTTGACAAAGTGACGATAATACCGATTCAAGACCCATTGATGGACATGGGTAGTGCTTATATTTAACAAATTTTCAGATATAGCTACTTCTGTTTTTATTTCGACGTCAAATGTTGAAAATATTAAATTATCGCCGATGTATCATTATTTTTGGTTTGAGAAATTCTGGTAGATGAAAATTCTGTGAGAGTATGACGATTTGTTTTTTCCGTTTTTCACCTAGGTAGTTTTATTTTTTGTTTCTTCCTTTTCTTGTCTCGTCATCTCTCCTTTACTTTATTGATCAGTATTTTGTATTTCATTGTGAAAATTTTCTTGTATGCCATTATATACATTGCTGCTATCGTATGTTGAATTTTTGAATAAATCAACATGATTTTTTGACGAATTTCCATTGACTGTTACGACATTACCCAAACGCCAACAAAAAATTAGTATGTTCTTGTTTCCTCAATTCGTGCGTACTTCTCAGTATCTTTTCATGTGTGGGTCTCGTTCTTTCAGACGCGTTAGATTTATCGTCAATTCAGTAGAACATTGTCTTATAAATTAAGGCGTGGTCGTATCTTTGAAGAAATTACAGACCACTGAATGATTTGAAAAAAAAAAAAAAAAAAAAAAAAAAAAACTCGTTATAGATAGTTTTATACAGCAACGATAGAGCTCTATATCGCGATGGGTATTCGCAGACGCCGTTTTGTGCGCGAAAAGATTCATTCCCCATGAGAGCCCATTGTTAAATTTGTATTTTTCAATGAAGGATAAATCGAGAACGGCCTAATGGAATTTTTCAAATGACCCGCGTTAGAAAGGAAATTTTATGGACAATACACGATTTTCTCTTTGATTTCTCCCTCGAGCTATGGATTAATAAATAATGAAATGCATTTTTTTTGCCCGAGCTAGGGCTTGGATTTTAAGTGTTATTCAACTGTTATAATCGTGACCGAAAAAAAAAGTATCGATCTTGACCGACTGACCGATAACCGTTTCAAAAAATGATCGATTCATAACAGTTATCCTGTCCGATAATAATACGGTCAAACTCGCGACAAGGTTCCGCCATTGACTATAATACTTTTCTTGCGAAGAAGGTATGATATAGTTCCGCAAATAAAAATCCAATTCAGATCCGGTGCAAGACTTAATTTTCAGCAAATTCATGTTTTGTAGGGGATATGACCTATACCTATACCTGTGAAGAGCCCTAATTGTTTTTGTATGTAATGGCCTCCTTTTGACCCACGCTGGAACGTAAAATAACCATTTTGTTCTTAAAATTGTCTTTCTAATGGAGGTCATCTCAAGTTAACTCTTTATTGTCAACTTCATCGAAAAAAAAGCTGCTCACGCGCAAAAATAATGGTGAATGATTGTAAATAAATACCCAGCTATAGAGCCATTAGTGGGTTTTCTTCCTGGCATCACTAGCGCTCCTTAGTGTGGGTAACGCCAGCGATTAGCGCATAACCAAGCTTGAAGCTGTTGCTTATGGTTTCTCTAAACTTCGGGTCATCCGCTGCTAGAGCTAGTGGCTCTACATTCAAAGCTGAAAGCTTATAGAGATTGCTAAGCTTTTAATTATTGCTGCTAGAATCGTGTGTAATGTTATTATTGCGTTCAATAATATTGGTTGAATGAAAAAGGAAATACTTTAAAATCTCTCGGGATTCATTGTCTCCTTTTTAACCAAAAAATAGAGTACTCATAGAACTAGACTACTCTTGGAGTCTGAGTGCTCAAAGATTTCTATCGCCAATCTCAAATTTTTGTTTGTACGTGTTCCAAACGAAATTTTTAAAAATCGTTTTGCAAGATTTCGGACTTCAATCTCATGAATTGAAGTTATCAATTGTGAGGGTATGTTGCGATATGACTGAGTAAGTAGATGTGCGTATTCATTTCGAGCGTATTCATTGCATATTTACCACAAGTTTGCTTAATTCTTCAGAAGTTCTTGATGGATGATGATAGATTTGATCGCCGGATGCGATCTCAAAAAGACCGAGAACTATATCGACCTGGAAGTGGTCCGCTAAAACGAACTGATTCGCAAGACTCGAAATCATTCAGCAAAAATGATAACTGCTGTGAAAGGTTCATTTATCCCAAAAATATCAATGATAACGACGCAAACCGGAGTTGTTTCGACAATTCATCATTCCAGAAGACGGATTATAATGACAGGAGAAAGACGAGGAAGCCGGATGCCAGTATTTATGTGCCAAAACAGAATCGTGGCTCAGTAGATAATCCTGAAGGCGGTGCTAGTTCACATTTGAACCATCTTGAAACGATAGATAAGTCAGGAACTCGAGATAGATGCCTTAGTCGTGATTCGGAGCCTGAACAACGATATGATCATTCTTCAAAGCAGTCTCATCGAAATAATCGCGGTGAGCAGTCTCAGTGGAAAGAACCGCCAAAAGAGAATCTAGAGTTTAGAAAACTTGAAAATAAGACTCACGAGTCGCGAACATGGGAACGTAATGTCTACACTAACAGTAACATGGATCGTGTGAGTGGGCAGCATCACACTGAACAGAAAAGTGGCAGTTATTTTAACCGATTCGACCAGCGCGACCGAGGAGGGAATGATAAGAATCGTTCTGGTCGTAGTGTATCCCGACGAAACAGCTCAAACGCATTAAATTTGCCGGACACTTTTATTAATCTACCTCCCCGGCTACAAAAGCAACATCTACAAAAAGAAGGTTTATCACCGGATGAGATTGAAAAATATCTTAGCGAATTGAAAACAGCACCCTCCCATAATCGTGACAATAGGTACTCGCAAGCACTGCCTTCGAAAAATAATCGTAACTTGCATTTTAAAATGAATAAAAATAAAGATCCACCAATGAGAAATTCCAGAGTATTTCATCAGAAACCGCGCTATAGTGAATCGTCGGATTCGAATCCACCTCTGCAAATGAAATCGACTGGTTCATCGTCTTCGGAATCGAAACCGTTTGCGAACAATGCGGAAGATTGGGAACCAGAACTTGTTCGTAAATATGAAGAAACCTCTCTCGAAGATGATGCTCCCGACGAAAAACAAAGTGCTGAAAATTCTTCTGATGGCGACGAAGAGCTTGATGATGCTGACGAAATTATTGTTCGTAAAATTTCGGTATCGCTCGCACGGGTATCTAGTAGATGAACTAATGACCGTTTTCATTACAGAACTGGGCCGAAGAAGTTGAAAGAGAACAACAAAATGCAGAGCGAAATAGCCGCGAAGCTAACGAAGAAAACAGTGATAAAAAACGTGATCGAAAAAAACGTCGAAGGTAAATATTGTAATTAGTAATTATTAAATGATATGGGTGGGAATAAGTAGAGAGTACAAAAATTTTCGATAGGACTAGTTTTTAAATATGCGGTAATTATGTTTCCTAAATGCAGACGTGAGTTTAGGAAAAGACGAGGGTAAGTTAACAATGTTTCCATTCGTCCCGTTCGCGGTGCATTCATACCGGAAAATTATTTCTGACTTTTATATTTTTGATGAAGTTTTAGTTACGAACGCAAAGAGCCGCAACGTGTTCATCATCAAAGTGAAGGTGACCACAAATATCAACGTTCTGGTTACGAGAATGACAGTGGAAGCAATAAGGCGGTAAATGAATCAGGGAACGACAGTTATTTATCGTGGAGACGCCAAAAGGCTCCTAGCCCGTCACGTAATAGACTCGGCATCATGACGAGGAATTATAGAGGTGAAAACAAATTTGATAACCGAACCAATAATAATGCCGGACCATCTCATCTTGATCGAGTGAATAATAAATCAAAAATTGTCAGCCGTCTAAATGATCTTCCTGCGAACATAAAGGAGCAACGTGAGTCTGAATAATCTTTAATAGAATTTTCAACAAAACAAATTGAATTATATTCTGCAGGTCTTCTTACCATACCTTTTCTCTTTTATTTTTACGATTAATACAGTACTAATTTAAATTTCGAAGTTATGTTTCGTTTGATTATGGAGATACCATCAAATGATCGATTAGTTCGAATACTGCTGGATATTTATGCATTTAGTAGAGCTTTAGGAACGGACACTTCGAAAAGCCAAGAATAGTATGAAGGGTACACGGGAAGAAGGGGCTTTCTCCAAACGTAACGAGCAGGACAATTGGATCGTTTGCACCTCTCCGAAGAAACCATTTCTTCATCTCGTTACGTTTGGACAAAGCCCCTTCTTCCCGTATACCCTTCGTATGTAAGGAGAATTCAACAAAATTTTCTCCCAAAAATTCTTAAAAATTTTGATTTTAGAAGTCAACTTCTACATGCTTTTCATAATGTGTTTATGGCCTAAAAATAAACACGATTATCAGATGTTATGCCTAGTTATGATATTATTCTTAATGATGTGAGGGCTTTCAGTATAAATTCATGCGTTGGATGAGTGAACCTAACTTGTGCACATTTATTTTCATTTTATAGAAAATGCCTCTGATAAGGAACACGTGGCTGGAATCATCAAATTACCCCAACCGCCTGCATTACAAGTCTCGGACCATAAATTTCCCACCCCAGTATTTCCGCAGCCTCAGCACTTGTCAACATATCCGAACAAACCGATGAAGCGTTTGTATAATCCGACCAATCCGAAGCAGCCTATTATCGTACCCAATCAATCGAGTCGTGCAGCCATTCCACCACCACATTCACCTGTAGCTCAACATTACGCGAGTCAACAGACGGCAGAGCAAGCCTATGTTCCGATTTACATGGATCCGAGTGTATCGGCTATCGTTGCTCCGGCTGCCTTTGTGAGCGATCAGTTTATGATGTCAAGACCAGCTTGGTACGATGCGTATTCTGAAAGCTTTCGATCTACTCGTAATGCGTATCTTCTACTTGATATTAGTCGGGCGGACACCGAATTGCAATCGTTACTTCTTCCTAGTACAGTCGTTCACCAATGGGAGCGTATCTGTGCGTTGAGGTATGAATATTTTAAAAATACCATATCATAGACAGGAAAAGGTTACTAGTTCTCCACTATCCGTCATCAAGCTTACTCTGGCGCACAGACGCAAAGAAGTGAAAATGTCAATCATGAAGAAGTAGCGAGTGAAGCGAGTGCGTCCTTGTACCTCTTACATTCTTTACAATGGTGGCCGTGGGACAATAGTGGCGTCAACCCCATACTTTTGAATTATATTTTTTCATTTCCAAAACCGACCATTAAAGTCTCGATTTTTCAAATCATTTTATTTAAAGTTCTTCTTGCGTGTGTTCTCTATAGATTATTCCTTCAAGATGCTCTCAGAACGTTATTGACGTCGGATTTGAAATTTTGCGAAGCGGAAAATGTCGAACAACATATGTGGAAAATACTTTTCCATAATGTAATAGAATTACTTCGGAAATGCATGTACGAAGATGCAAATAATGCCCCGAAATACAGAAACCTTTTGTTCTCCGTCCTAGAAAAAGTAATTTAGCTAATCCGTGAACATTTAAACCTTATTGTAGTTTCTATTTCTGAGATCTATAATTTTAGGGCACCGAATATTTTCGTTCTTTGCTGAATTGTCTGGAATACGTGTACAAAATGAAGATTGACGATTATTTACTGGTGGAATGTCCTTCGACGAAGACTTTACTCGGTTTGGCATTAATTTCAGCTCAAAAAATATTTTTGTTCCTCGGAGATCTAGCGAGGTACAAAGAAAACACCGAACAGGCATCTTCATACACAACAGCCAGGCAGTAAGTTTTCATGACTTATTCATCGTAAAGTAAATTCTCTTGAGTTCATTGTAAGCTAAGATCGGCATAATATCAATTTCAATCGCTCAAATTCTTCCGTCCTCAATATTCATGTACAAATAGTCAATGGACGCAGGGTAATTTGGAATTACGTGATGATCGTTTTTGTCCGAAAAAGTCATACACTCTCGAAAGTGTTTTATTGTACTTCTCTTCAAATAAATTTTGGCGACCATTTTTTTCTTTGTCTAGGTGGTATACAAAAGCGAATCAACTAATTCCACGTAATGGTAGACCGTACAATCAACTAGCCATTCTAGCAGTGTATGGGGTAAGTTATTTTGTTGTTTATTCCATCATATATTTCAGTCCGATGGCATCTAAATATCGCTGTCATTATTTTATGATCTAGAGGAAGAAATTCGACGCCGTATATTACTACATGCGCAGTCTTATGGCATCGAATCCATTTTTCACAGCTCGAGACAGTCTACTCGCTCTTTTCGATGAAAATCGTAAGAAAGTACGTCACCCCTATTCATTGTCAGAATCAAAATGCGATGTATTTATTCAGTTCGGATGAATAATCATTCATTTTTGTAAACAGTACGAACAAGTCGAAAAAGAACGACGCGAGCTGAAAGAACAGAAAAAACAAGAAAAAGCAAAAGAAAAAGAGAGCGTCATCAATGGTAGTATGTTGCGCAAAGAGACTTGGATTAGACCGGACGACGGGAAACGGATACAACGAACCACCTCTACATCTCATGAGTACAACGATGATAGTGATGCTGATGATTTGTCCTCTCTCTCGATCGCTGAAGTAGGCACTTTTTTTGGCCTGATAAGCAATGTTTTGTCATCTTTTACGGACGTATGAAAAATAATGGCTCTTATTCTTATGGTCTACAGATAAATAAACAGTTTTTACTTAGTTTCTTACACGTTCACGGTAAACTTTTTTCAAAAGTGGGGTAGGTTTTTTATTTCTTTTTTCTTTTCGTCGAAAACCTATGAATATATCGGATCATTTACTAAGTCGTTGTGTTTCAGGATGGAAACTCTAATTGAAGCTGCCATGGAAATGTTGAAAGAATTCAAAGCGCTGTTAGCCTGTTCTCCGCTACCAATTCAATCCATGCGATTAATTCAACTTCTAGCTTTGAATATGTTTGCAATCGAGAACGGCCAAATAAAAGGTATGGATGATTGAAATCGAATTTTGTAAGTAGGTAATTGATACAAAAGTTGGGTTTTTATCACTTACAGATCCGGCAATTGAATCAGGAGGTTATCATTCAGCTGTTCAAGAGTCAGCTTTGGTAATAAGTTTGCAGATGTTCAATTTGATAATTAATAGGTGTATCCAGCTATTGCGGAAACAGTTGCAACATATGGAAGATCATAAAGGTGTTCAAGACTTTCCATTAGTTGTCGATTCGGACATCCAAATATTATTACCGGCGATTAAAGTTAGTTGTAAAGATTTCCTAAAGATTTCAAAATGATTCTGCGTGACTAAAATCTATTGGGTATTGTTGTAGTTGTGGTGCGATTGGCTGTTTTGCCACAGTACGGTGTGGAATCCTCCTCCTTCGTGTCAAGATTATAGAATAAGGTAAACATATTCACAGTGCTTTAAACTTGAATTTTGCTGCTGATTAACATACCCGTTTCTTTTCCGTTGATTTGTAGTGGCTGTGGGGACTGTTGGAGTCGATTAGCGGTTCTCATTAATATTTTGGAAGAGCTCAATTACCCGGAAGTATTAAGAAAAAACGGATACTCTGATCCCATTCTAATCATGTCTAATGAGAAAAATGGTAAGCAAGACATTCATTGAGACACTGGTCTGTAAAAAATGCGACTTTCGAATACAAAGTGTAACCGAACATTTCTCGATATATCGTGCCTGGCATCGTTTGTCGGCCATCCTTCTCATTTATTCGTCCACTTTGAGACAGTGAAACAAAAAATACGATAAAATAACAATGAATACTCTCCTTTGAATCCTACCACGATAAGAAGGAACGTGGTAGGCCTCATCCAAGAAAAGTATAATAAGGCTGATTTACCATCAAGAGATCGTTTTCAAAAATTTCTCTATTTTGCATTGATTGTCCGTGTGTGTATGTACGCGTTAATATCTTCTGTTTTCTCTATCCTAGATCTGGTGAGAATAACCTTGGAAGAAGATGTAGCGTTACGAGGATTTACTCCACTTATGTGTAATGATCAGCAAACGGTTTACACGTACAAACATGTAGATATGGTGAGTTATCGTGTCGCCTTTTTAAGTGACTTGAATTTAGTTTCGTTGAAAATTACCGAACGACAATGGAAGGCTCATGTTGTCAATCATTACTCTTCATACTTCACAATCCTCCCCGTTCCATGTACTTCTTTATGAAACAAAATGTTCATGCTATTGCGACTTTCCCGTGATGAATTAGAAAACTTCAAAGTGCGAACGCAAAATTTCTGTAAGGAGGACTATTGAACGAAAAATCAACAGAAAACGATCTCTGTTCTTGTCTCCATAATTGTGTTGCGAAGGGATACCTCTGGGGGAGGGAAATGTCGAAGGGTGTGGAGGAGAGGAAAGAAGGTAACTGGGGTAGTACCTCCAAAAGACCTAGGTTCCCATATTCAGTCGCTCGACTATGACGTTCGCAGCGCGTGATTCATGTCATCATATCACCTATAGCTAAATTTTTCACCGCTTTTTGTTCAATTTTTATTTTAGAAATTGAAACTCTCATTTCACAAAGGACTTTATTTTTTCCTGGTTTTCTCAACTGCCGTATCAAGCTCCTGTTTTTTCACCTCACAGATGCTCGAATTAACTTAGGAAATATTGAATGAGAAAAGAAAACGGCTCTAAATATCACTTTTTTAGGGGGGGGGAAGCAAGAATTGTACTTGATAGGTTTCAAGTTTAAATCTTGTACTTTTTTCCACATAAAGTGATATTTGGAGCCGTTTTCCTTTCTCATTTATGAAATACTCTTTTGTATAACGTTCATTTTATCGTTTATTCTCTAGAACTTGGCTCAAATTTGTTTTCGAATACATCGAATATTGTTCTTCGGTACCATGTTCTTATGTGGCGTTGATCCTCCTGTGCTGAAACTGCATAAAACCGATACCGGTGAAAGCGAATACATTTCAGTTGTCGAAGAGGTGATTTCTCCCAAAGATCAGGTAAAATGGTGTACTACTTCGACCATCAACGTGCTACATCTTCACTTGCACAAATAACACATTCTGCGTTCGTCCTTCCAGAGTGAAAACGAAAACACGGAAGAACTATGGAGTGAACCAGAAGATGAGACTGTAGACAATATCGATGTAGAAACCAGTTGTCGCGATAATTTTTCGAATGCGAAAGATAAAACCCTACTGCATAGAAAAAAAGAATTGGAACGTATTCAACAGAAGCGTGAGAAATACATGCGCGATAAGAAGGTAGCCTAGAATTGACCGAAGTTTATGCACAGTATTCAAAAATGTGACTGATGATTGGTTTCATGGTTTATCTTTATAGGAAACTATAAATAAAGAAATGGCCGCTTTTAGTATCGAAATGGAGATTAAACCTCACTACCTGGTTCCGGACACAAATTGTTTCATCGATCATTTTCAAGAATTAGAGAAAATTGCAAAAGCCATGTCGACGTCTACGCAACGACCTCTTTATTCTCTAATGGTTCCTGTAATAGGTACGCTTGTTCGGGATGTTTTAATTGTGTTGACAAGTAGAAACGTTAGGTGATGGGTAATCTTATCTTTGCAGTATTGAGTGAACTCGAAGGTATTGCCAGAGGCGCTCATAAAGACGAGGAAGTCACAGAACGAGCGCGGTTTGCCTTCAAATTTTTGCAGAATCAGTGTTCATATAACAATATTAAGTGTGTAACCACGCGTGGTTCTGTGTTACCTTCTACTCGATTCACCAGTGAAGAGGATTATAGCAAAGTAAATAATCTAAGAGCATTTTATTGCAGTAGTTTTCAAAACATACGTTCTAAAAAATCTTGGGTTTTTTTGTACAGGCTGAAAAGAATGACGATAAAATACTAACGACCTGTTTAAATTTGTGTAAAACTAGTGCACCAATAGATGCTGGTCCAGGTAAATGAAATCATGTCGATACTTCTTGATGCATTTCGTACTATTTTTCAGCTTTATTTATCAAGCATGGATTTTTGCGTGTAATTTGTCCGACTTAACTCCTTCCGTCTCCTTGTAGATTCACCCAAGAAAATGTATCGAGAAGTAGTATTACTGACCGAAGATAGGAATTTACGAGTGAAAGCATTATCTAGCAATATGCCCGTTCAAACCGTCACTGACTTTATCGCATGGGCTGAACTGAATTGAGATAATGATGGTGGATATCTCAGAAATTTTGTCACACGCCAGATTCGTTAGTTCACGATGTCGAATATACGAAGGCGCTACGTAACGAGTGGACGAAATGTAGCGTAAGTATTGAAGAACGATGTGAGCGCGCTAGATTCCTACCTATTCTGTGCTGCATAGTCTGGATGGTAAAAGATAGGCAGTGTTGATTTCCCGGATCAGAATTTACATGAAATTCGACTCGCATTTCTATCGTGTGAAAATAATATTGTAGAGAATTTAATTAAGTGTTGATGATGATGCTCGCGAAGAGGATGACTGAGTATTTTTAGTCGAGTGAAGGAGACGCGCTTCTTGATTAATCTATATGTGTTGGTCGTAACAAATTAGGTTCATCGAGTTTTTGTTCCATTAATAACATTATTTGTAACGAATACTCGTTTATTTTCCTATTTTCCCTCTTTTATTACTGTAATTTTGCGCTTAAAAAAATTAGTTTTATAAATGTTGATTTTTTTTTTTTCATTCTTACCTACGAAATAATACTGATCTAGTTTATCTAGACAATTGTTCATACGTTCGACTTTTTATCTGAAATTGAAGTATTATTGTCTGACGTCTTGTACGTGTACAGTTCAATGTAGTGAAGGAAAGCAGAGCACTATTATTGTTTATGTTATCATTTTCTCGTTTGTTGTTTCTTTTTAATTGCTCCTATTTTTCAACGTGATCTAAATGTTTCCGGAAAAAGAGTCGTGTATTTTATACAACTCTGTTTAAGACTTTGTATTTTCTCAAGAATACGGAAGAAAATGATTACCATAATTCATGTCGATAATTCTACGTTTATATAAATATCATGTTATTGTGGAAACTGTATAGGACTTATTTTTTCCGGTTTTTTACTTTAATATTTCTCCTGATTCTTTTTATTATTTGTGATTCTCGTGCATTTTCATTGACACATTGGGGGTAAAAGTAGTCTGAATGTAACTTTTCTTTGTTGTAATGCTGAAAAGAAAATTATAATGTGATGTAGTTATTAATTAATTGGGTTCCTGGAGACGATTAGATTCAAATTTAGAGAAAGTATCCCCTTTTATTTCTACCCGTATTCGTCGAAACCTA
Source organism: Aspidiotus destructor (assembly GCA_035079395.1). Classification (NCBI taxonomy): domain Eukaryota; kingdom Metazoa; phylum Arthropoda; class Insecta; order Hemiptera; family Diaspididae; genus Aspidiotus; species Aspidiotus destructor. The sequence goes on along the minus strand of JAVHKZ010000018.1, from coordinate 39,078,138 downwards.
TGATCTCACCAATTCGATTACGAATACAGCCTGTTACGAGCTTTCAGTCAGCAGTGTAAAATTTGTAACTGTATTAATTTATTCGAATTTATCTTCAAAATAAATTATTTACCTGAACCTGCTTTCAAGTAATACTTTCATCCATACCACCCGTTTATTTTCCAAATGGTCATCTGCTTTTAAATAGACTTAGAACTGTACGGCAAGTATACCGAATCGAATCATCATTCTTTTCTGGCATACATGTAGATATCTCCTTTCAAATTAAAGGAGCAAATATTACGATCGTGATCGAAGTTGAGAGTGAAATAAGTGCATATGGATTGTAGTACATTTATAAAAGGAATTTAATAACAAAATATCATTCAATAATTACATACAGAAATGCGCAGATCAATATCTTTTATGCCTGGTTTTTCTTCTGTTGAACAAGTTCGCGAAGATTTTCTTCACACTGTTTCATGCTACGAGTGAGGAATTCCTTATCTTTTATGAGGGTTGCAATCTTGTCATCGATACTCTTGTTCTCGTTAACCAAATTTTCACTCACATGTTCAAGATCAGTCAGTATGAACGATCTACCAACCGACTCGTACACTACGGTATCGAGTGATAACTTCGAAAATTCTTTCGACGTGATTTCATTTTCTTTCTTCATTCTTATCATCTGTTCGATATGTTGATCCTTCAATTGTAATTTCTGATTTGTTCCGACTACTTTATGCTGAAGTTCAACGAAAGCTTTCTTCAATTCTAGATCCATTACGAATAAATATTAGAAAACACCCAACCGAAAATGTGGCTAAAGAAAATTCAAACTTAGCGCGAATGTAATGATGGATAAGAGGCCCATGCCGATTGAAAAAAATTGAAGTAAATTGTTATTAGGTTCTCATCTCTCCTCCTCTCATCAGAAGCTCCTTTGGCGGCCGATAGAGGCGCGTGTGGTTTGAAATGCAACTATTGAAGTACGCACGCGGCACGGTACGACGGCCGTGGGGGTCGTGACTTCGTGATTCGTGATATCACAGATCCTGAGCCCTTGCCCGCTCTTAAGAAAGGTCTTTCTTCCATGTTTTGGAGAGACATTCTTTTCTTGATCGTTTTTCATTTTCAGAATCTTCTCTTCCCCTTCCATAATCCTCTTTGGTCCAGTTGTATTAGTAGTATTCGTGTGTTCGCAGGGCTCTGTGTGATCGCGTGTTTTTCCTATATGGACGTTTCGAGAATCAAGGAATTTCTTACGTGTATTGTTGGCGTTGGTGAGGAATGATAGTAATTTTCAGACGTACGATTTGATGATTTGATTTCAAATTTTTATTGAGTAACGAAAAACTGTGAAATATTCCTGTAATTTTGATCGTGTAACACCTAATTCATTTCTTCGACGGAAAGGAAGAGAAATGGCGACGTCGTTTAGTAATCCTTTTACTAGGAGTTTCAACAATATGTTGTAAGTTTATTTTGTTATCTATCATTCATCGATTGCGTCCTCCATAAAACGAAATTCTAATTTCTTTGTATTTGTATTCATCTCATTAAAGAGAACCTGAAATACAACAACATCTAACGAATGTGTACGCCTGTTTGGCGTTATCAACAACTGTGGCCGGAGTTGGAGCCTACATCGATTTGGTAGCAACATTAGGATCGTTAAACTTCATTGCTGCAATCGTTGGTGTCGGATTGCTTTTAGCATTAACTTCAACCCGAGACAATGGCAAAAATAGGCACCTTCGAATGGGTTTCTTTTTGGGATTTAGTTTCTGTTCTGGTATGTTTTAAAGTTGGTAATTCTAATGTAAACATCTAATCTCATTATTCCACCGTATCACCACAAGTTCGCAATAACGTTTCTTTCTCGTAAGGTCATAGTCAATGTCAATGGAAAATTTCCCTGAAATGCATTTGGGCGAACAGATGAATATACTCTTTTTATTAGAGTTTAGTCACAATGTAGTCAATTTTTTTTTGCGATGATGGTTTTCAGATCGTGGTATGTCCTTGCCAATAACAAAAGTTCAGATTATCTGTGTTGTCTTTATATCAGATTCAATTAGGGAAATCGTTCTACTAGTTGAGTGTGAGACGTCGTCTGTTTTTTCATTCAACATGTAGCTGAGATACCTAATTCACATTTATTCTGCTATTCGTGGAATAGGATAACATTTTCAATTGTGACTTGTGACTGTAATTTTTTATAATTGATATAGGTTGAGCAATTTGAAGCGATTCTTAGCATTTTCTGATTCATTTTACTGATGAAATTTTAAAAAAAACGAAGTGCGCGTTAGAATCTTGTTTTTAAAAAAAGAAGAGTACAGGAAAAATGAAACAATTCTCCCTAGGCCAGCCGTATTATCAATTTATTCTTTAAAACTATAAACATCAATTTTGCTGCTTCCTCTATTTTTCTCCATTTACAGCTTTTGTTGAAACTCGTTCTTTACAGGTCAAGGCTAAATATTGGTGGTAATTATCCAGGTTCGAAAATTCGATCAATTTAAGGTCATTTTAATTCATGATGGTAATAATGAATATTATGTGGTTTGGAGAATGAAAAATGGTACGGTACATTGAAGATAGGGAAACTACATTGACGTGGATATAGTAGAATGGTGTAGCTTGAGGTCCCGTCCCCATCTCTTTCTCCTCAACATGAAGAAAACGTTTTCTGAAAAATAGAAAGAGAAATAAGGCACAGTTATCCTCTGCCTCTTTACAAATCTCTATTTTACCGCGAAGAAAAGTAAACAATTTGCGACAATTTTCAATGGAATTCACTGCAAGTAATGAAATAGAAGAAGGATTACAGTTTGGTTGAGATTGAGAAGAAGGATTGTACCCCGTCAACATAAAAGAGAAGAAAGAGCCCACAAGAATGTTATACGGTTTAGAAAGCGCATGACGAAATATGAGAAAAAATGGAGTGTGATTATGAAATAAGACAAGTGTAAGGGTAAATGTGCGCGGGCATATACGAGTCGATCGGAAAAAATGACGTGACGTCCGGAATGTTGTTGTTATTCTGTAAGTTTTTTCAGTGTCTGGGAGTCAAGAATACCGATATTGAGCGTTATTGGAATAGTTTTTTTTTTCTTTCTGTTTTCGTTCTCGTCGATTTTCATGGTCTCTTTGAATTGTTCGGTGACACCATAGGATCGGGTGTTTTTCTAATGAACATGAAGACACTCCTGATTCTTGACACTTACAAGACTTGAATCATCATTCATTCATTCAAAATAATATTAATTCTTGTAAATTTTTGAAAAATAAATTCACTATCTTAATTATTTTGAACTTTTGTCACAGGTCTCGGTTTAGGTTCGTTGATTGATTTCGCCATCACCATTAATCCTAGCATAATCGTCACAGCTCTTGTCTCGACGGCAGCCATATTCACTTGCTTCTCGATAGCTTCACTGACAGCGAAAAGAGGAAATTGGCTGTATCTTGGCGGTACCCTGATGACTTTCATGACCGTGTTGATCGGATTATCGTTTGGCAATATCTTCTTCGGATCCCAGCTATTATTCCAGGTCAGTAAGAATATTGCCATTTTCTAGATTCGACGACGGCACCCGTCAAGTTTATTTCAACGAATTTTATTTTCTTTGTTACAGGCTTCTCTGTATTTAGGACTTGCGTTGATGTGCGGGTTTGTATTGTACGACACTCAGTTGATAATTGAAAAGAGGCGAGCAGGAGATCGCGATTTCATTCTGCATTCGGTTGATTTGTTCGTCGACCTCATGGGTATTTTCCGTCGTTTAGTCATCATTTTGGCTCAGAAAGTACGTCATTTGTTTCTTTCTTAAGCGATATTAGTTTAGGAATTCGTGTTTCTAGAGTATATATATTTTGATCTTGTTGACATTACAGGAACAACAACAACAACAGAAAAAGAAGCGAAGAGACTAGGCAAGAATGATGACACTCCATCAGGGTTTGCCGAATTTATTTTAGCGTATTTTTATATTTCGAAAATTTCCTCATTTTACTGTTTCTCTTCATAGTCATTTACAATAAGTTATAAGTTGTACTTTCCCCACCCTTTTTGTTGGATCGTGCTTCCGGTATACGCGTTGGTGACGGTCAATACTATTCCTAAGCAACTTTTCTTACATCGTACTAATTTAATGAATATATTAGAATATATATTCCTTTATTTTAAAATGATTCTGTCGAATGGAGTAAATTTCGGCTCGAAATGTTCAGTGTCGTATGGAATTACTCAGATGAAACTGTTGCTGAAATTTCATCATCTTATAAAGCACAGAAGAGAATAAATTTTTGTATAGTTTGCGCATTATCATTGTGAAGTGTTTTTTTTTTTCTAGAATTAAAGTATTTTACTACCGTTCTTCTCATTTTTTCGTTTGGAATTAAATCAAAGCATGATTATTAATCCACAACTTGATTTGTACAAAAAATGAAGCCTTAAGATTCACATAAGAGGCGCTGATGTCCGGCAGGATAGTTTGTGTGAGAAATTTTAAAGGTTCTGCTCTTTGACTGAGTTCAAGTGCAGTGAAACTTTCAGATATTTCTTCCTATTTTGTCCAGAAAAATTGTACCAAGTTGTATTAGTGATTTTTTTCTATTTTTCAAAGCATTATATTGCATAGTTCTAATCATTATTTCACTCCACAAAAGATCTAAATGAGAACTTTCATTCGCGTGGGCATAACGCAACGAAACGGACTTGAGACCAACAAATACACTGGTTTGCACAAGGAATCTTTGTTGTACAGACTCCGATGGTTGTGAAAAAAGATATGAACGCTCTCTATGTACACATGATAATGCTGTGTTCACACAAAGTGAGCCCTACCGAGGCTTTTATTGACTTGGTGATAAGTGTTAACGCGCTTCCTTCATCACGGTTAACGGTCATTTCTTTCATAAGTAAACTCGTCAATATATGTTATTTTATTATAAATATTAGATCAACTCCTCCGTTCTATGTTCAGTTACCATACTCGGTATACGTTTTCCAATTGAATTATCATCATACGTATGAAGTGCAGGACAACAATTGCGAAGTCGTCTCGCTCATAGAAAAACATATCTATCTCTTGCAGAACAAATTCCGCCCTAGGTTTACAGTTACACAGCCATGTCGAGAGAGAGAGAGAGAGAGAGAGAGAGGCAAGAATGACAGAATTTGTCAACCTTGAGACTTTTTAGGCAAGTGTGCTTTCTTGCATGCTTCTATATTGATTATTGGTGCATACATCGAAACCTCCGAGGTTCCGCTCTTTCCGTTGGACTGATCATCTGAACTTTGATATTGGCGACCTTACTGTGACCCAAGTTTGAAGAAATTTTATCAACAATTACAACATAAACAGATAATGTTGATTACGTAATGACTATCTGGCAAGACAAATAAAACAGAGAATTGAGAACAAAAACAGAACGGAAACGATAAAATTGTTCACATTCCTTGCTCCTGACCACAACGTTTGCAATTTTTTTTTTTGGTTCTTCTGTGGAGGGCTGATAGCGCATGTTTCAACATCCGGCGTAAATGCGTTATATAAAAGATTCAAAGCTGGCATTTTTAATCTTTCATTTCACTCATTCATTTGACGGAAAGCACGAAGCAGTGTGAGACGGACAGTTTCATAGAAAAGACCAAAAATTTTCGAGGACAAAATTTCCATTATAAGCTAGGCTTTATTAGTTAGGCTACCTAGTTGAAAATTGATGAGTCTACAGGTTTTTGGAGGTCCTCTGGTAGGTATCCTTCTTTCCGTGAAAACGTCTCTGGGGTCGTGCATCCGTCGAAGCGCGTCCCTAATTTTCAAGCGTTAAAAAGCAAAATGTAAAACTAATGTATTTCTCCATTCTCTTCAAATTAAGATACACATCTCAAAAACTTCGGCGTTTTCAAAGGAACTAAATAAAAATGGTTCCGGAACAATTTGGGGAACGGAACCGAACCTCGATTTTTGAAAAAAAAAATACCGTTCTGCCCTGACGAGATGTGCAGCCGAAGCCATCATCGACTTGACTTGAGCTCAAGTCTTTGATTTGACAGTCTCTAGAAAAGCCGAACGCCAGCCAATAGATTTTGTTGGAACAGATTTACGGCCAAAGATCCATCAAAAACCTTTAGGCTAGTATTTGGCTCAAGCTGACCCTTGAGCTAATTAAAAAAAATTGTACGAAAAAATCTCTATACTTTCTTAATTTGCACAAAATCGATGTATTTTGGTGTCCTACCCTTTGATAAATAGTAATTCTTTGGAAAATTGTCAATAATTTGTAAAGTTTTGAGCTGCACCGAAGGTCATTTGCTACTGTTTGTCCCAAACAAATGAATTCTTCAATTTCTTCTACTTTTGCATCTCCCGTGTTGATATCAGTCTGTGTTTAAGCTTCAATTGATTTCATATTATTTAGATTTCTTATAGATAATTTCTGGACCCTCCTCCCTACATGAAGCTACCAATTTATCTTTCATTTGCATCAGTTCTTCTTTATTTGTACTCAGTACCAGGTCATCCGCAAATCTGAGGTTGTTTAGATATTTTCCATCTATTTTTATATCCTCATTTTTCCACTTTAATTTACTTATCATGTTTACTAGTGCTGGTTGCTCTCACATGGAACCAAGGAGAAGAGCAAGAAGAGAACGCGGAGGTGGCAGCAGAGAGAATGATAAAGACTGTTACCAAAGCATACGATGCAGCCATGCCCAGGCTACTGTTTACTAAGGGACCAATAATATTGCTGAGTTGAGGAAGGAGTGCAAGCGTCAGCGCCAGATATACCGACGCAGTAGTGGCCGCGAGGGGGCGCGGGCGGTTCCACCTGAGTACCAGCTAGCTCGTAAAAGGCTGCAGAAAGCCATTATAAAGACAGCAAGAGTGCTGTTTGGAAAGACCTTTGCAAAATGGCCGAGGAAGACCCATTTGGCAAGCCTTTAAAGATTGTGCTGAAGAAGCTGAAGAGCCTCTCAGCAATGAGCCGAATGGAGCCGGATGTTGTGAGACAAATCATTCACGGCTTGTTCCCGCAACATCCACCACCAATGGCGACGCTACCAATAGTAGAAGAGGATGGTATATCCCTCCTAGGTACCGAGGAGGTGGATGCAGCAATTAATAAACTGCGGGGTAAGTATTGGAAGGCTCCAGGCCCGGACGAGATTCCAAATCCAGTCTGGAGCGCCATACACTCAGTTGACCCGGCACTGCTTGTTGATACATTCAATGCAACAGTTGTTGGGGGACTGTTCCCTGTGCGATGGAAGAAAGCCAGGCTAGCGGTGATTGACAAGAAGGATAAACCACCTGGCCGTCCACTTTGTCTGCTGGACAATGTTAGGAAACTCCTGGAAAGAGTGCTAGCCAATCAACTGGAGAGCTATCTTAAGGAAAGAGATGTAATCTCTAGCAACCAGTAGGGTTTTCAAACTGGATGCTACACTTCAGATGCTGCGGGAATAGCCGAGTCAGCAATTGCTACGCGTCAGTTTTGCGCAGCCGTCAGCCTCGACATTAGAAATGCGTTTAATTCTTTGACTACACATTATGTGGACTGCGCTAAACGGTTCAACATTTAATGTTACGCTTACAGCGTTGTGTACAGTGGCGGATCCAGGATTTTATATACTAATTTTTTTTTTCTTTTTTTTTTGGGGGGGGGGGGGAAGAGATTCAAACCTCAACCACCCCCCCGGTAAATCCGCCCCTGGTCGTGTATGAGGTATAAATGGCAAAAAACACGGTTCGCATCGAGGAGAAAAGTGCGACATGTGTATTTTGAATACGTGTGTTTTGCCACCTACGCCTTATACACTTTAAGACGTCTGTGGACGCTTTTTTCGGTCGTTTTATACACGCTCATGGACGTCACTAGACCTTTGTACATGGGTGTGCCAAAGTAGGGAATTCATATGTAAAAGCTGAAATTGGATATAGCGATGTCCAAGGGGATCAAAATTTCAATCATTGAATCAAATATATCTTTAAGAGCGATGGGAATTCAACTTTTTTCATAACAGCCGGAACTGCTAATTTGATCGTAATAAACGGTAAATCGCTGAAAGCGATATCGTTGTTTGCGATGTCGAGTATGTTTGATTTCTTCTGTTGCACCCTCTTAATTCTCATTTGAGGGGGTGGGGGGGGGGGGGCAGATTCAAGTTTGATATTAAGAATTGCCCTAATTTAGTTCAATATTAATATTTTGATCTTTCTCAGTTTCTAATTTCATATTATTATTAGAATTGATTAAAATTTAATTTAAAAAATGAAAAAAATCAGAAAAGATGGGTGTGCCTTGGCGCACCCATTCGCCCGCTAGTGACGCCTATGTACACGCTAGCGCAGTCCACATAATAATATATAGTCAAAGGTTTAATTCGATTCCTTGGGAGAGGATCTTGGAAGCCATCAAGGACGCATACCTGCTCAGGATCTTAGCTGCCGAGAAATCCAAGCACAGAGGTTTGCTGGTACAATGAAGCGCCCAGTTACTTGTGGGGTGCCACAGGGGTCGGTCCATGGGCCGCTGTTGTGGTGCGTCGCATTTAACGGGATATTTGAGGTGAAGCTGCCGCCAGGTGTTGAACTTATCTGCTATGCGGATGACACACTGGCGGTATGCACTGCTGAGACGGTTGTAGCGGTGGAGAGCATCAGGGTAAACTGGGCTCTAGAAGTAGTGACGCATTGGATCGAGTCGGCTGGACTCGAACTTGCAGCTAGTAAGACGGACGCTATTTTATTCACAAACCGTTGGAAGTTCAGTCCACCCACCTTTTGCCTGCGAGGTATGGAAATCGAGACTAAAAAGAAGATGAAGTACCTGTGCATCTGGTTTGACTCGACGCTGAGCTTCAGGCACCATTTCCTGATGGCAGCGGAAAAGACAGGCCGGGTAGTTGGATACCTAAGCCGCCTGATGAGAAACCTAGGAAGACCGAGAGAAGCAAGAGGAAGGATCAAGATGAGCACCGCCTTGTCGATCCTCCTATATGGTGCCCCAGTATGAATCGACTCAATGAAAATACCTTACCAAAGAAGGGAGATGGTAAAGATCCAGCGAAGAGCTGCGCTGAGGTGTGTTAGTGCCTACCGCACTGTCTTGATGGAGGCCCTTTGCGTATTAGCACATTCACCACCAATGTAGCTCCTTGTTGAAGAGAGAGCGGTGGCGTTTAGAGCAAAAAAGACGACGACGACCAACCGTGAGACTCTACGGGTTAAGCAGGAGGCCAGGCGCTCCTTGCTTGAGAAATGGAAAGTAAGAATTGCCCAGAAAGGGTTGGGCAAGTGGACGCCCCGTGTGTTAATACGCGACTTGATGAGTGGATGAACCAACATCATGGCCAACTGAACTTTCACCTGACGCAGATGTTAGGCGACCATGGCTACCAACAAGTACCTTTGCGAGAAGTTAGGGAAACTAGTAGAAACTAAATAAATTAATTACACTTTCCGTATAGAGTTTTTATTAGCTGCGAACGTTTTCGGCTTGCGCCATCATCACCGGCAGACAAGTATAAACTTACTGACTGTTTGTAAACGAAAAATTACACGTTGGAAGTTGTGTACATTGGTGACCTCATATAGACAAAACAAATGATTAATTCTTCATTCCTAACCCGATTTAACACAACACGACGGTGGCTTACATCGTACTTCTCTATTTCAATTGATTCGAGGGCTAATCTACGCTTATACTTCTGCTCGACATGCAGTAGGGTTTCTCCTTTGGCCAAGTGTTTCTCCTCCAGGAGATGCCGTGCGAACGCCAATTTCAAAGGATTCCCGTTTTCAAAGGTTTTGACATGGTCAGTGATGCGGGTTTTGAAGGACCTCTCACATTCCCCAACGTAGACAGCCGGGCAATCTCTGCATTCCAAAAATGAGACACCACACTTTGATAAGGGGGGGGGGGAGACTGTCTTTGCCATTAGACAACAACCTACCGATTTGGAGGTAAGGGTAGAAGACTGGTTTCAGTTTGTTGGCCCTGAGGAGGTTAGCTACATCATCGGTAAGGGGAGGGAGGTAAGGAAGAGGGACCAGTCTGGTCTTTTTGGTACTAGAGGCGGGGTCAATGTCGAAACGCGACCAAGAATACTCCTGATCAACTTCTTCCTTATCATTCTACCGATGTCGACGTTAATGCAGTTCTTTTCCGCTAAGAACTTTATGACTTCAACCTCATTTTTAAAGGCTTGGGGCGTCAGGGGAATTGAAACCAGTCTATTGATGAAGTAATGATAAGCGGCCAACTTATGGAGGAGGGGACAAAATGATGTGCCATGAACAGTGATGTCGGTGGTGGTGGGTTTAAAGTTAGGGAAAGTTGAGCAGGCAACGTGTTCGCACTGCGACCAAGGACGGGATGAGGGACCAGAGCACACCTCATTTCAATGCGAGGCGTGAGCGGGACAAGCCTAGTCGGTCTCTTCAAGAGGTTGGGGTAGATGAAGCGCTTGTCCCGAGTGGCCAGGTACCCACCATGCTAAGTTCCAAAGAAGTATGGAACCAGGTGTCTGCATTTGCAGCCACCGTCATGAAGAAGAAGATGGACTGGGAATGGAATGGGCAAATGCAGAACCACGCCATGGCCTACTCGACACCTGTGTACCATCAACATTCAGATGTGCGGGAAGAAGAGGAATATCATCCCTGAAGAAGGAAGAAGATGAAGAGAAGCCCACAGCAATCCAGTTTATTATCTACAGATAGTGGTGGTGGTGTTGTTGTGTTCTACTGTTTTCTGCGTGCCAGGAGGAGGGGGGGGCACTGCAACATGGTTGTCGCCAAAGTAGCTTGGCAGTTGTTGAGTTGAAGAAGGGGTTCGCCGAGAAGACTCTTCCAACACTGAAGTTATACCCGAAAGGGTCGACTCCGGTACTGGAAGAAACAATATCAAATGCAGAAGCCACCCGCAGAACGGGACGGGGCTGCACATGCGACATAAGCGAAAAAGGGGTCTCCGTTTCACTCCTTTTTTATCAGTTTTTACACAGGCTTTAGAATCTTTATATGTATTTTTTATGAGGTTTATCATTTTTAAAGGTAAACCCTGTTTTTCAAGGCAATTCCACAGATATTGATGTCTAACCATTTCAAATGCTTATTGAATAGTCCATGATGTATTTCCAATATTGGTATTCGAGGGATTTTTGTGCAGTGTCCAGTTTGAAAACTGTACTGGTACTGGCTACTATAGATTACACCTCTTTCCTTCAGGTAGCTTTCTAGTCGATTGCCTATCACTCTTTTCAGAAGTTTCCCAACATTTTCCAGCAGACAAAGTGGAGGATAAGAGGATGGCAGGCCTCTTATCGATCAGCGCTAGCCTGGTTTTCTTCCATCGCACAGGGAACAGTCCCCCAACAACTGCCGGATTGAATGTATCAACAAGCAGTGCCGGGTCAACTGAGTGTATGGCGCTCCAGACTGGATTTGGAATCTCATCCGGGCCGGGAGCCTTCCAATACTTACCCCGCAGTCTATTGGTGTATTGTTGAGTAATTTTTTTAAAATCCTGCTGGCTCTGCTGCTTGATTCTGATCTAGTTGGTTGCATATTCTCCATTTAATAATTTTCATGAAAATTTTACCAATACTAGATGTCCGACTTGTTGTCTGTAGTTACTTATCTCTTTCTTGTTACCCTTTTTGTGTAGTAAAATCATTTCTGAGGTTTTCCACTGCTCTGGAATTTCTCCATTTTCTATTATTAAATTAAAAATTTTGGTGAGTGGTTTTACCAGAATATCTTTCTAAGTCTTCAGAAAGTTGTTTTCTATCTGATCTGGTACCGGAGGTTTATTTGCTTCTCAATTTTTTAAGCACATTTTCTACCTCTGCACTCATTATTGATGGTATCTCTTCGTCGTTCCCAGTCTCTTCTAAGTCGCAGATAGGTTATTAGCAATGGCTCTTTGAATTGTGACGTCCGATACTTTAATTCCATTATCTTTACAATCATTAGCGAGTTCACGACTGATGACTCTTCGGTTCTCCAACACTTTTTGAACGAGAAGTCTGATACTACTACCTGCTCCCTCGCTGTTCACGATTGTTCATGCACTACTACACAGCGAGAATTTTCTGACTTCGTTTAGAAATGCTAAAAAGTCTCTTGCAACACTGAAATTTTAGACTTCAACCTGTTACAAATCCAAGCGATGAAATTAGACTAGACGGTCATGAGCACCAAGCGAGTCGTATAGATTCTTCACGTGATTATGTAACTCGTATTACTAATCAGACTGGAGTTAAACTTTGAAGGTATTATTGGAAATCCCAAGTCATAAGAATATAAAATATTATCGAGACACAAAATGTTAACTATTGTTGCGAGTAACTCCTTCAGATATTCATGTAATTTATAGATAGACAGAATTTGTACGTGTACATATATTTCACCATTGCACACAGAACCAAAAACAACACTACATTTAATACTTAAATTTATTTCAACTCGTACTATTATTTTTAAAAAGTCAAGTTTTTTGGTCTTATAAAAAATGGATTCCTTCTTTGAATTCCGTCGTGTATACAGTTTTCGTACATAATATGCTACAAAATGAATCAAATTTTCTTATTTTCAACTATAAATTACAAGTATGTTGCTAAATCGTAAGTCGGCGACAAATAAAAAACAGATATCATACTAACGTAGTCAGCTTTCACGTCCTTGCAAAAGAGGTAGGTACTGGCCAATCAGGATAATTTGATTTTTGCTCACCTCCTTTTTCACCCTCACTTAGGTACATAAAAATCCGTCATTCGCAATCCATATTTTCCAAAATAAAAACAAGATAAGTGTAATATATAAAATTCACACTTCACAAACTTATGAAGATGAAGGCGACGACGACTCGGACATTCGCGAACCATTGGAAATGCATAAATTGAATTAATATGGTCGATTACGATTATTACTGTAATCGCTGTTGAAAAAAAAAAAAAAAAAAAAGAGAGAATGTAACAAAATACGAAAAACTTCAGTGAAAATATGAAATTAAGGAACTCACTTTCTCATCGCTCCCCCTCCTCCTCTTCCACCGCCACCGCTGCCACCACGACCACGGCTGCCGCCTCCAAAACCACCACGACTACCACTGCCTCCACGGCTACCGCCGCCTCTTCTGTCTGCAATTCAAAATAGTAAGGCGAGATGAAAAAAAACTTTAAATATTACACAATTTTCGAAAATTCATGGGTTCGCGCTCGAAGATCTATTTATACTGATTCCAACTTCATGAAATATACCTGAATCGCCCCCACCGCCACCAGCATCGCCTGGCTTATTTTCATTACATCTATTGCACTGTTGTCTCCAGGAGAAATTTGTATTGCCGCATTCGGAGTTCGGACATTTCCAATCACCTTCTCGACCTCCATAGTCTGTTGACAAATCCACATCAGTCCGTGATCATTCCGAAAGCTTATAGAAAACGTCAAAACCTTACTTCCTCCACCACCAGGTCCACTGCGACTGCCACCTTGTCTATCGCCACGGCTACCTCGCCCTCCGTCACGGTCACCCCCTTTAAATCCGCCGCCGCCTCGGCCTCGAAAACCTCCACCACGGCCACCGAAGTCTCTATCGCGACCGTAGCCATTGTCCTCATCATCACGACCGTATCCACCACGTCCACCATCGTCATAACTGTCGCGATCATCTCGCGGTGGTCCTCCACCACGACCGCGACCTCCACGACCACCACCTCCTCCTCCTCCTCGACCGCGTCCACCTTGCCAATTATCGCGTCGCGAAGCTAACTGCACCGAAATAGAGCAACCGTTGAATTCTTTACCTGAAAGAACAAGAGAATAAAATGCAGACATTTACAGAAATCATAACACGAAAATTATTAATAGAAAACAATATTATAGTTTAATCACCATCAAACCAATCAATGGCCGATGACGCAGTGTGAGGATCTTCGAAGGTAACTGTAGCCTCTCCTTTGGGTCGTCCGGTTTGCTTGTCAGTGTACATCCAAATTTTGGGTTTACCAGTTTTCTTGTCATTCTGCGCACAAATATTCAAGAACAGTTAAAATCATTTTCTCTTGTTTTTAAAAATTCAAGCACCTTCATGATGAAATGTATTCACTTTTTGCGGATTTAGCAATTATAAATCATTTTGGAAAATACTATAAATATTACCTTTATAATACCAATGGCGCCGAAGTGCTGGGTAATTTGACTTTCAGTTGTCATTGGATCCATACCAGAAATGAAAATAGTATCTTGTTGCACGACCAGATCACCCGTACGCGTATCGACAGGACCTACATCAGAACACAAAATAAAGGTTGAATATAGGGAAAGTTGAACACACATAGAATATAAAGAGAGACATTTTTAATAACGTGCATGCTGTTCTAACACTCATTTATGTACAGATGATCGGACTCCTAAACGTATTGACTTTTGAGAAAATATACCTCGAATATTAAACTAGTTCAACTATGCGTTGAATCAATCAGAACTTGGAACATGGTAGAACTACACAAGACGTTTAGAATCTTTTACCACCAGTCTAATATAGCTTGATCTTAAAATTAGATTAAATTAATGCGGTACTTAAATTTACACCGAATGATAGACCTAAGATCGTACATGTAATTACACGTACGAAGAGTACCAATGATACGATAAAATAACAGTTCAGAGAGCTTTATTCCCGAATTCACTCTGGTCATACTCAATACGTTTGGTTCGTCGGTTACATAAATTTATGATATAGTATCTATAAAAATCGTTAACAAAAGAGAGAGAAAAAAAAGAGTAAAACTTAAAAAGTGTACTATGTGTAGAGCAGGGGATTACCACCCTCTGTCTGACACATGTTTATTAGATTTACCTTTAGCATAACCACCTCTGTTGGATCCCGAACTAGAACAGACCAAGAATAATCGCTGATCAGTCGTACTCGTAGATATTATTACACATAAGACGAAGAGAGGTAGCATCATTTTTTGCGGATTCTGCTGGCCTGCTGGTATACACATTTTGTAGTCGTAGTTTCTAGTTTTTCAGGAATGTTATCGATAACCTCTTCACTGTACGCTCAGTCATTTTGAAGAAGTTGAAGAGTGAAAAACCAATTAACATCGATGAAATTTAGGCTTGAATTATGCATAGAAAAAAATCGGATTGAGCGAGAAAGAATTTCCTACATATGAATAACTTTTCATCTTCTACCCCCTTTATAAAGTCCATATACAATTATTCCTCGTTACAGACGCAATATTTTCAGCTCAGATCAAACAAGAACGGCGCTTTTGTGCATTCCAAGTTTTGAAGTCATAACTTGAAATAAAACCAGGGCTAATTACGACGCGCATTCAACCCTTATACTATAATCAGTCTTATCTCAACCCTCGATTGAAACCAGTTATTAGTAGGAAAAATATACAATCATACTGATAGCAATGATACAAGTGAGAAGATGCGACGGAAATGCGTTTTTGTACCACGAATAGGTACTTTGTGAATCAAGTTCGAATAATTGAAGCAACAGAGGAAAATAAAACTAGGGTATTCAGAGAGAATATTTCGACAAAGTAAACGAATACGTCCTTCACGTCACCAGATAGAAACTTAGTGAAACTATTAATCTTCGTATCAAGGATCAGATGTATTTCAAGAGGAATTCTGTTTCTTATGTTCCGACAATGAAACTCAGAATCTTGAACAGAACGTGTTTACGATGGAAACTTCAAATAAAATAGCTCGTAAAGACTGACGATATGATCTAAAATTGTAAAATTGAGGAAATAAACATACGATAATGGTAATTTTGAATGAAGTCCATGACGCGCTAGTGTAGGTGAAGAAAATAATCGTTCATGACTTCAAATTCATTGCATTATTCATTTTCCAACCATTATAATGAATAAATTATTACAATAAAGTATTTACAATAATAAAAAAATGGACCAAAAGAATTCTGTAGTTGTCTATCTTCTCTTCGACTCAATTTGAGATACGATCAAAAAACATTTCGGGATCACTCGATGAGCGATCGTACACCCAAATTCGACATTCTAACAATAAAGAATCACTGAAATAGAGGTTATTCAGAATGAACACAATTGCCAATTTCCTAGGAGGAACTTTTTGCCATCAACACATAACGATTAATGATGATTTCATTCATTAATCGATAATAAAAACCAACATTTTTTATTTTAACTTCATTCCCGATGAAATTAAAATTCGGTATAACCAATTCATTGATTCAAATATAATATTAATCTGAGAGACGACGAATCTGCCTTTCTTAATGACTGTTTCTGCAGTTACCTCATATTCAACGACATTCAATTATAACCGACAAATTTATTCCTAGATTTATAAGATCCAGATGTACTCGTATCACCAAAATTTGAGACTTCTCTGTAGGTTGTCATGAACGTAGTCACGACTTACGAATAACGCGTCGTGATAAAACTACGCTTATAAATTCATGATTTAAAACCATCGCGGAATGAGATTGAACATGGTTAATAAAATTTTCAATGAATAGTAGATAAGGCAGAAGGTTTTCAAAGAAACCAGGATAAAATAAAACTTCAAGTAAGAGGTTGTCCATGGAACTTTTCCAAAACAATCTACAGTTTTTTATCAATCTTAAATACACATAATATGTTGACTGAGGTCATGAGATCTGCATCTGAAAACTCACCGCTCCCTTGCTTTAGGAAGCAACCGAAGTCAAGGTAAACGTGACAAAAAAAAAATTGAAGCGGATAAGAACTCTCAAATTTCACTTTTAATACATTAAAGTCTAGCTTTTGGATCATTGGAAACGACCGCAGCAATAGAAAATGCAAAATATCATTCCGTGTTGTTAAGAGAAAGAGGATAATTCAATTTTCAATACACGTTCCCTATTTACAACGTTTCCGAAATCATCTTGATAATTTGAACAAATCAAAAAGCAAAGTCTGAATCAAACATGTTTTAAATATCTCGGAATGACAATATGGTTCATTCGAAGACTAAAAATTATGCATACTCTCGAAATCATTTACCTCCTCTAAGACTTTTTCGATTCGTTGACCACTTATTAGTTATCGATTTTTCTGAAAATAGTATGAACATAATAATTCCCTTGGTTCAACAAAACGAATTATGTACACTATTACCGAAAGAAAAATAAGATAAAATAAAATAATAACACAAAATTGGTGACCAGTTCCAGTCTTGACGACTCGTTGTGATCAAGGTTTTTCAATGGGAAACTTGAACGATGGGTTCATTACACCACAAGCCTATCGAGAATATTATTTATTCATATTGATTAACTAATGCGTAAGTTTTGCTTCCTAAAAGGAAAACTGACCATCAACTTAATACAACCTAGATCTTGTTACAATGACAAAAATTGATTTCTTACGTCTAACCGACACTCCATTACACAGTTTTCATCCCTATTCTAAACCTTGAGAAATTATAGTCTTACCTAAAATGTACATAAATATCGTAGTTTGGAACATCAACCAAAGTTTTTGGCAACAAAATACACTCAACTTCACAGTAGTTTGCTACAGTAATTTCTATTCTTGATTCAACAGCAAACAAAATTATGCTCACCCTTCGTTGGTCAAGTACAAGCTTACTTTCAGGTCACCATAATGGTACCAGAACTTTTGACAAATAGACTACTCTTAAAAATCGAATAAAAATAATTCTGAATTCATTTCATAGTCAGAACAATGTCAATACTAACGAGTATTCTGTTTGCTAATAAATCTGAGCCTACTTCACCTCAATAAAAGCCATCAGCAGATGAACTACATACCAACATGAAACGTGATCTTGACCATCGATAAAATTGATCACTTGATACATAGAAAATGAATCTACTTTTAAACACTATTTTGAAGATCTTGACATGTATACGAATGGAAAGGTCTGAAAGAGCAACTACTACAGAATGATTCAGGTATTATTCCTTATTTTTTTTTGGCACTCCAAGATTCTACCAGACACGGAAACGTGATTACTCACACATTCCCGCTACCAAAGATTAGAATTGCAGAAAGATGAACTACTTTTACAAAATGTTTATCGCGTATATACCAACTAGAATATCATATAATCATTGTATACCGTCATTGATACCAGCAATATATTCAGTATAAAAATCTTTTCCAAAAATCCACGCTTTAACTTCGTAACTACTCGGTTACGTCACTGCAAATATATTATCAACGTAAAGAAGAAAAATATGACACCAATATAAGAAAATGTATACACAAGTATAACCACAAGAATAAAGCTTATACGTTACTCGTGGCTTGCAGCTGAAACCGACACTATCTTTTATCTTCGTGAAATAGTTACCATAATCTTGTACACAAGGATCGCGTGCGATCCACTAAGGTTAAGATATCCTTCATTTTTAAACGATCCCAACTTTTGTTTCATTTACTCTCTCCACTATTTCTAATGTTGCTTTAGATTGGTAACATATCTCAACGAACCAAAAATCAAACACCTTTGAAGTGTTTTACGAAAGTTGCTTACTTGAAATTTCCACCGCCAGATCGACCACCGGAATTTCTTTCGCCACCTACAAAAAAAAAAAATAACAAAAATGGAACACTTCAAAACTGGTAATAGGCCTATGGTCGATGAAATTTTGTAGTGGAAACAAAGGATCGATTCAGGAAAATGATTACAATTACGATGCGTAATGGAAAGATAATCTCATGAAGTTCAAGTTCCATTTCCCGATCGAACCGATATGATTCGCAGAAACTATCACTTCTCCTTCATAATCTGAGATGTATCTTCGTTAGATGCACTCAAAATGCGTTAGAATTTTGACAAACAGTGAGTCTCATACCTGAATCGTAACCACCGCTTCGATTATTATAACCACCACTTCCTACACCACCTCCTCCGCTCGATCTGCTATATTGATTGCTATCTTTTGAACTATATTGACTGCCAAAATTAACTGGTGGTTGAGGAGGTGGTCCTTGCGTCGGAGGAAATGATGGTGGTGGCTGGTTGTACGCCGGAGGATAGCCAGCTAGATTGGAACAAATACGAGTACATCAGCTTCATTTTGACGTGATATGAGCAGTAAAATAACTACAAGTTATATGAAATACCTGGCGCTGGAGCAGACGGGGGTGGTTGAGAGTATGGGTTCCCGGCATTTGCAAAATTCGCTTGAGCATTCCATTGAGGAAAATTCATAAACTGGTTAGCACCCTGTGCGGCAGCCGGTTGGCCTGCAAAACCTGGATATCCTGTACTGTAACCGAATTCTGGCAACAGAAGAAAAGATTTTAAATATCGTAGGCAGGTAGCAAAAACGACGCATAAAATCTAAGTAAATTGTATACAATTTAATAATCTCTTAACGTGCAATACTTACGATTATCCGCCATTTTGCGCTCTCCACGAGTACCAATAATTAACTCACTTTTCAAGCGATGTGACTCACGAATATTAGAAACAACAGCTTCAGTACAGCGAAGGATCGATCTTTAATTACCCAAATAAATAAAGATCATAATTTACAAAACAAATTCATCATATTTTTGGGCAGGTTTATAAAAACCGTATAGACTAGAAACTACCGGTTACCAAACAACAATCCGTAAAACATAACTACATACGTACTATGGATAGCAAGGTGCGTTCATTAACTTGCAACTTCTGCTCAACGCACGCGCAGCCGCGCAGGCAAACTTCGACTTCGACCTAGCGAGGCGAGTGGCGAGTGCTAATGCACGGCCGTGGCTAATGAATGGCGGCCCAGTCCAGCCTGCAGACCGCCCGAGTATTAACACGCGCCATCTTGACTCTTAGGTGTCACCTCCACCTTACTTCACCTACAATTGCAACGGAATCAAAAAATTTTGTTTCCGTTGCTCAGATATAGACTTGATTTATGGATGATTTTTTTTTTTTTTTTTTTTTCGCTTGTGTCGCATTTGCAGAACGCCGCCCCTACCTCCATAGTGGAGTGGGTACGGGTTGCGTATGCATTTAATTTTGTTTCCTCCAACCTGGAATCGACCCTTTCGGGTATAACTTCAGTGTTGGAAGAATCTCCTACGCGAACCACCTCTTCTACTTGGCAACCGCCAAGTTGCTTTGGCAATCGCCAAGCTGCAGTGCCCCCCTGGCACGCAAAATACACTAGTGACACTCACATAACAACCCCAGACACTATCACATCATCAAGCTGAATGGTGTCCTTCTTCGTCGTCTTCCTGCAGATCCGGATGTTGATGGTACACAGGTGTCGAGTGGGCCACAGCGTGGTTCTGCATTTGCCTATTCCATTCCTGGTCCATCTTCTTCTTCATAACGGTGGCCGCAAATGCAGACACCTGGTTCCATGCTTCTTTGGAGCCTAGCATGGTGGGTACCAGGCTACTCGGAACAAGCGCTGCTTCTACCCCAATCTCTTGAAGAGACCGACTAAGCTTGTCCCGCTCACGCTTCCACGCCTCGCACTCAAATAAGGTGTGCTGTGGTCCATCATCCCGCCCTTGATCGCAATGCGAACACGAAGCCTGCTCAACTTTCCTTAGCTTCTCATGAAGGTACTTGTTGAAGCAGCCATGGCCGCTTAACACCTGCGTCAGGTGAAAGTTCAGCTGGCCATGGTCCCGGTTCATCCACTCATCAAGGTCGCATATTAGCACACGGGTCGTCCATTTGCCCAGCTCACTCTGGGCAATTCTCGCTTTCCATTTTACAAGCAAGGAGCGCCTGGCCTCCTGCTTGACCCGTAAAGCTTCTTGCTTGGTCGTTGTTGTCTTCTTTGCTTTGAACACCACCGCTCTCTCCTCAGCAAGCAGCTCAAGTGGCGGTGAACGTGCTAATACGCAAAGAGCCTCCGTCGAGACAGTGCGGTAGGCACTAACACACCTCAGCGCAGCTCTTCGTTGGATTTTAACCATTTCTCTACGTCGGTATGGTATCTTCATGCAATCGGCCCATACTGGGGCACCATATAGGAGGACCGACATGGCGGTGCTCATCATAATCCTTCTTCTTGCCTCCTTCGGCCCTCCCAGGTTCCTCATCAGGCGGGAGAGGTATCCAACTACCCTACCCGCCTTTTCCGCTGTCATCAGGAAATGGTGCCTGAAGCTCAGCTTTGAGTCAAACCAGATGCCCAGATATTTCATCGTCTTCTTGGTCGCGATTTCCGCACCTTGCAGGCAAAAGGTGGGTGACTTGAACTTTCGACGGGTTGTGAATAATATGGCCTCCGTCTTATCCACAGCAAGTTCAAGTCTGGCCGACTCAATCCAACGCGTCACTACCTCTAAGGCCCGGTTTACCCTGCTCTCCACCGCTACAATTGTTTCGGCGGTGCATACCACCAGTGTGTCATCCGCATAGCAGATAAGTTTAACACCCGGCGGCAGCCTCACCTTGAAAATCCCGTTAAATGCGACGCACCACAACAGCGGCCCGAGGACCGACCCCTGCGGCACCCCACAAGTAACAGGGCGTTTTATTGTACCAGCAGACGTCTCTGCTTGGATTTCTCGACAGCTAAGATAGCTGCTGATCATCCTGAGCAGGTATGCGGGCACTTCTGCGTCCTTAAGGGCTTCCAAGATCCTCTCCCAAGGAATCGAATTGAACGCATTTCTTATGTCGAGGCTGACGGCTGCGCAAAACTGACGCGTAGCAATTGCTGACTCGGCTATCCTCTTCAGCCTGATCCCAGCATCTGACGTACAGCGTCCAGTTTGAAAACCGTACTGGCTACTTGAGATTATATCTTTCTCCTTCAGATAGCTCTCGAGACGATTGGCTATCACTCTCTCCAAGAGTTTGCCCACATTATCGAGCAGGCAAAGTGGACGATAAGAGGATGGCAGTCCAGGTGGTTTGTCCTTCTTATCAATCAGCGCTAGCCTAGCTTTTTTCCATCGCACAGGGAACAGTCCCCCAACAACTGCCGCATTGAATGTATCAACAAGCAGTGCCGGGTCAACTGAGTGTATGGCGCTCCAGACTGGATTTGGGATCTGCCTGTTTTCATCTTTTGCAAAATGGCGTTGCTCAAATTCATCATTGGCTCATTGTAGGGACATTTCCAAGTCATGCAGATAAAAAAGTGGCAATGGGCTCAATGAATTTTTTTGAAATTGAGGCAGTGGGTGGAGAAAGGGCGATATCCGGAAAATTGAGTTTTGAGAAAAATGAGTTTGAAAATTAAGAATTGTTTTACTCGTCATTCGTCAATGACGCATCCGATTTTGGTGAAACTTTCAGGAATTGTAGTTCTGATCTCAAGCAACAAAATTATGAATACCTAGTTAACTCGAAAAATATAGCGTAATTGCCGTAAGAACCCAATAGTTTGCACCACGGTGGTTTGCACTTTGCAAAGAGAATATCGCCCTTTTTCCAATTATCGATAATTGTGAGTCCGTTCGGCGCAATTTACGGAAGGGATGAGAATATCAAGTTGTTCTGTTGTCAACTAGCAAAAAAATACGAATGCACAAACGCTATTTCTTTGTAGTACCGTAGATGCTATAGACTAGTATAACCATACTTATACAACATTGTACGCTCAAATGGGTTCAAATTAATTATCAACTTTTCATCATGTTTTCACGTCGTTTTCAGTCAGTTTTGATCAGAATGCTTTCAAATTTTCGTGAGAGATACACAAGGTATTGAAGAATCAAAACACAAAATCATTCCACCCACTGCCTCACTTGCCCTCATTAAAAAGGAAATTTTATGTACCTACAATAGTCGGAATAGATCATGTCCTCTTCATTTTTACTCGTCATTCCCATTTCATGAGTTATTGACTATCGTCATTAATTGATGAATGGAACTTGTTTTGTTGCGCAGTCCTTAGTAGCCGTGACGTTTGACTCTGTATTGTAAAACTGGCCCTCAATAATCAATATTGATTATTGTTTGAGACTAACTTCTGACTTTAAAATTCTTCCAAGTTCTAAGCTTCATATTTATATATTATACTTACTTGATGGATGTTTTCTACAATTTCTCCTTCTTGGAATTGAGTTGAAGAACAAATTGGTGTTGAACCAAACAATTTTTAAGTCCAACGTTATCTTATGAAAAATTATGGTACACGGTGAATTTCTTTAACATCCTAGCTAGAAAAAATAAAATACTAGCTGATATAAATTCTAATCAGATATTCTCGAACAGCTGCTTCTTCTGATCCATGATAATGAAATTTTACAGACTTGGAAATCTAGCTCCCAAATGAAATGATGCAACTGTCAAAAAATTGAATAATAATTCCTATTTTGTGGGGCAGTATTCCGTCACCAAAAATCAAAGGTCTTGGCAATAAGTGGAAAACATTTTCATTCATCATAATATTAAGAGTGAAACTCTCACTAAATTAGTGAATTATTTCAAACGGATTGATAAAGGTTCGAGGTATCAAGTTTTCACTCGATTAAAAGTTCCAATCCCAAAAACTGCAAATTGCCTCTCTCGATTACAAGATATCATTACGACTCATTAGTCAAATTATGGTCGTACACAGATGATTCATAAAAGCGAATTCTCTATTTAATGTATTATAATTCATAGAGTTAGATAACTAATGAATAAATGTTAAGAACGATAAGAAAGTAATAATCATGATAATACGATAAAAATAATAATCCAGAAGACAATAATATTACCGTTTCAATTATCTAAGTACATATATATTCAAAATAAATCTAATATCAATTCCTTTTTGGACAGAGGTAAAAGAAAGGAAAAAGAAGTAAATTAATAAGACTTGAAAACGGAACGAAGCAATATACGCGCAAATTATGCAATATATGGAAAGAAAGAGTCTATTTTATGATAAAATAACTAGAATAAAACAACAAGGTTGGAAAGAAAAAAAAAAAAAAAACAATGAAAAGGAAAGATTACATCAATGTTTTCACATAATTAACGATTTTATACATCAAATAGATAGGAAAGTTCGTTACATTAATAATAAATACTATCATCGATCATTTATGGCTTCGAATACCAAAACAAAAACTAATATAACAAAAAAAAAAAAAAAAAAAATGGGAACGAGTACCTCGCATTACAATCTGCAAGGTTAGATCAAAAGATTTCCAAGGAAAAAAGATCTTGAAGAAGAGTTTTACTACAAAATGATTATTTCTCATTTTTTTTCTAATAGTGTAAAATTAGTACAAAAAAAAAAAAAAAAAAAAAAAAGTAACAGGAGTCTAAAAACGAATATACGTTGTAATTATTACACTAGTTGTACAACATAGGATAACTCAGGACTTCGATAAGAATACAATCCACATTCATCGTGAAACTCGTATATAATCTTTGATTAAGCTCTTCATTATGATTTTGAATTTATCTTCACCAGAGTAATAATAAATTGAGAGTTCCATTCTTTTGTCATGAAATAATCGATGATTCGAACGGTAAAAAAATTCTTCATTGGAAAAAAGAAAGTGATTATGGCTGATTTTCAATCAATTTCGCACAAGTAAAAATTCTTAATTCTAATATTTCCGAGTGGTCGTTTTTTTACAGGTCAAACGTCCTTTTTTCTTCCTTTCTTTCAGTGGAGTGTTACCTACACCTCAGACACCACGCCAATTTTCGGTATAATATGCCTACTTACTTTTTAGTTACGGGTAAAAATACATTCAGATACCTTTACGCGATTTCAATGAATGTATCTAGTAAGAGGACTTTCAGCTTTAAACATTAAATTTGTCACTTCGTTCAAAAATATTTTGGTAATAGTTTTTCACATTTTACAAGTTTGCAATAAAAGATTTGACGAGGATTGTACTCGCATATAATGATAAGAAAGCAAAAATAAACAATGCTGACGTAAAATAAAGGAGTAAGTTATTGATGACGCTAAAAATTTTTGGAGTTTTATAGTTTCTTGAGGAAACCTTTCTTACAAATTCCGACAGAAACGTTTAACAATATGGCATAAAATTCCTCAAGTTGTTTTCATCCGAAGACTGTTGAACAAGAAATTAGAAATAAGTGAGGTGTCTGCAGATCAAGAAATTCATGTACAATGTTTCCTTGAAACAAAATAGAGAAACTTTAAGAGGCCGCTTCCCTCCCGTCCACCCTCCAAATTCTCCGAGAGAAAGATATTGCAAATTACTTGAATCAATACATTTCATCCCCCGCTAGGTGCGACGAAGGTTTCACCCACGTATTCGCCGCGCTCTTCCTGAAAATAAACAAAAAGAGAAAAGATTTGAATTAATTATGAAAATACTTTCAACGTTTTGTTATTCAGTAATGATCTAAAACATTCACATTCTCTCTCAAATTGTTGCTTACGCAATTCTTCCAAAAATGGGTGAAAAGTACTTTCTTATATTTCGTCTATTTTCCCATCGCTTCAAACAGTCTCTAATTTACAACTTGCGCTTTTTTTTCTTCCTCATAAAAGAAATATAAGAATTTTGGAATGACAAAAAAAACAACACTCACTTTTTCGAGCGTTTTCGTAATATTCAAACTCACTATCTTTTCATACATAAAATATTCAACACCTTTGTCGCACTGTTGATTTTCTTTTGGGTACCCTTATATCCTTTTGTCATACTAACCGAGCAGAGTAAACGTTCACACATCATACAAAAGAGACAATCGCTCTTGCAACTGCTCCGGGAACTGATCGGAGAATTGTTTCCAATTTTCTTCTCCCACTTGATCTTTGAAGCCGTGTAGAATCTGAAATGAAGAATTAAGATCGACAGGGTTGAGAAAATTGGAAGATTTCAAGTTGATATTTTCAAACAACTATTGATTACCTTATGAAACATTTCTTTCAACTCGGGTTTCGGAGTCGACCAAGATGCTACGGCGTCACAAAAGAATATGAAATCCTGCACAACTCCACCCGGATTGACTGTTATCATGTGACACATACCGCGAAACGCGCTATCTTTTTCTTCGTTATCACGGATATTTCGCAACGAGGCGCACCTGCAAAAAGGCAGAATAGGAATGATGCACCTTCAGCACAAGGATGAAATGAAATAAATTATCAAAACAATAATGTGGATGATACTTTTGTGATAAATACGTAGGCAAAAATTAAAATACACAAAGAAAAATAATTATTAATAAAGAAAAAAAATCGAAAAAAAACGTTTTACACACCATGGCCGCACAAATTGTTGTAACATGTAAGCAACTTCGTGAGGACACACTAAACCTAGCCGGCCAATTGTAATGGCTAAACAAATTTGAAAACAAACAAAACAAAGAAATAATTGAATAAATAACTGAGTACAGAAACAAATCAAAATAAGAAAAATTCTATAAGGTAAAATTTGAGAGAGGGAGAGAGTAGAATCCTAATCATGAACATCAAAATATTAGAAATAAATAATAAAAATAATTATGATGATGAAGATGGTAATAATAATAATAATCATAATAGAAATAATGACCGTAAATAGTCACCAAAATACCAGACAATTAGAACAATAATCCATTAAAATGAAACGAGAATTGTCTAACGAAACTAACAGGTGACACGCAATCAAGAAAAATGGTCCTTCCGCTTACAATGATAAGAAAACGGAATATTAGAGAGTAAATAATGTTCATATTTTAGTCAAGACGTGAGCTGACGCAAAATCAGTCCTATTCGGGAAACATCGTAAAATGATCACAAAACACTAAAATCGTTCGATTTACCTACAGATGATTCGACATTGAAAGCGACCTTTGTCAGCATTAGATTTCTTCAACAAGTCAGCGTCTATACTAGACAACACGCTTTGGATGGCTTTGAAAATTTTTGAATTCTAACATCCTACCATTTGTATGAGTGAACTTGAATGAGTCTCTACGTCATTTTCGTAATCTACATTTGGTGCAAAACTGGACTTGAACTTAGCACTGACTTTGAGAATGAGTTTTCTCGTTTTCTTTGCATTTCACCACAAAATATATTAATCATTTTTCTGCCAAAATTTTACTACTAATCAAATACTGATCCAAAGACGTCGTCATATTTCATAGTGTTCGGCGAAGCAAGTTTTGCAAATGGAGTACACTGACATTTGAGAAAACAACACATTTAGACTATTGAAGAATTATCTTTTTTTTTTTTTTTGGTTTTTAAAGGTCATTTACGGTTTCATTTTATCTATAGTTTGGCAACCTAAAACAACAAATTTTATTTCACCTGTGTTTTCCAGCAGAGTTTTCGGGGTATTCGGTCGGTTTATTATCACGACCAATTGATCCACGATCATGGGTACGTATTCACGCATTTCTTCACCTAAACATTATTATTACAAGTCGTTAATATAATGAATTCATCTTTATAACGATAATATAATACTTGATTTGTATAATGCTCACCTAATTTAACTGATATTTCACCAATTGCCCAGGTTGCGTTATTGCAAACTGATACGGAATCGGGATTTAAATTACGACCAAGAATTGGCATAAATTGTGCTAAACAGATACATACGAACGTTACAAAAGCGTAACACGTCAAGCTAATCTAAAAAATTTGAATTTCAAACTCACGAGTGTAGGGTTTCACGTGCTGAAAGCACGCCTTTGTCAAATCACCGAGTAAAGCAAAGGAACTTTGTTTCACTTCAGGCATTGGATCTTGCATACACATATGCAACAGTTGCATCATATTTGAATTAACTAATAATTTTTCAATATGACCATCTAAACCTTCAGCTAGGCCAGACAATAAGTCCAGAGCCACTATCATGAAATCTTTATCGGGTGCTTCGTACTGCTCTGGATTTTGAGTGAATCCCTAGAAAAGCAAAATCAGAGTGAACCTTGGAATTTATACCAGCGTAGACCAATTTCTCTATGACGTCACGCGGAGTTACGGTAAATGAAACCATTTCAATGAACAAGAACGAAAATTATAATGGCGAATGCGGTTGTATTTTTCGATAATGTTCTTCTAATTTCTCAATTATTTTTCCTTTTAAACTGCTTCGGAGACACACTTTGCTCACGAGTAGATATAATATCTTTGCCGGCTCAAAGATACATAATTTTGCTAACGATAATTCGAGGTTTGTTTACCTTCGTGAAATCACAAAAATCGGTCTATCGTTTGTAGTTCTCAAGACTCAAATTTACCTGATACTTGGATAATGTTTGTTCAATAAGTGAAACACAACGCTTGAAAACAGGTTCGCAATATGGTAGAAATCCGGACTGCAAAGCAGTCGCGACACTTGACAAGCACTGTAAATAGAGAAAAGTTCAGAGAAATCTACTTCGTTGAGATATTATTGAAAATTTTAAGAAATTTTTTACTCACCTCTAACAAAGGAAACAAATCTTTATCTTCGTCTTTGAGGTAATTCCATTTATGTATTAATGGTGGCATTAATAAATTAATGTAATCGGGTTTATTGAGATGGTGGCCTACGGAATCAGCCAAGGTTCCAATGGCGTCGTAAAGAATTAAAAGATTTTTATGCTACAAGAAATCAATTAATTTATAGTAAGTATCAAAAAGAAATTAACGTCGAGTTTGGAAAAAATTCAAATCTACCTGATATTTAGTAAATGCGAAAACTAATGTCTGCAAAATATACCCCAAGTATGGTACAAGTTCTACACATGCTTCTTCTTCCAGAGTAGCGAAAGCTGAACAAGCTGCTTCTTGAACACGTTTGTTTGGATCGAGAATTCGTTTGAGTAACTGTAATGGAAAACAAAACATTGGACCAAACTCGAATTTTCAATTTCTTCTTATACATGAAAAAAAAAAAAAAAAAATATATATATATATATATATGTATCACCTCTTCCATAAGAGGTTTGAGATAGTTATCGTGCTGTTGACTAACAACCCAATGAGAGTATCGCGATAGTGTCCAACAGGTGATTGATCTGACAAGCGCTTTTTTGTCAGATAAACAACTTATAAGGTACGGAATCAATTCGGGCAAATGAGGAATCATACCACTCATGCAACCTGGAACAGATCACAGTGAATATTTGCACGAGTTTCAATTGCATTACATGATGTTTATTGCGAAATACCTTCGGCAATTGCTCCCAAAGCTAATATTCCTGACTCCTTTATTTCCCATTCTTGATGGAAAATTGTTTCTTTCAGAATTGGTAAAAGCACTGGTAAGAGTTGATCTCGGAATACATTCGCTAATCCATCGAGAGCAGCAGCACTACACTTTCCTGTTTATTGCGAGTACAAACGAAATTATTTTAACACACGATACATTACAAAACGTAATTTTCAACCTCTGTTGTGTTTCTGTCATTACTTGGAATTCATTATAAGTTTCCCTTACTTAAATTCCAGTCTGATAACGAGCTATCATCATCATCCACGCAATCATCTTCGTCCTCTTCTACACCGCCATTTTCAACAGTCATACCATCAGGATTACCGTCAGCAGTATGTCTTACATGTCTTGATTTATGAAATCGAGGTCGTATATCTTCATCCTTGTCAGGCACTGATTCATCTTCTTCAACATCCCCCTAGGTAGAAAAATTCTAAGTATACAGCAAACTGAATAAAAGAACGATACTTGCTAGAGCCAAACACTCACCTTCAACAAAATGATATCAATTTCGGAGTATTTCATACCGCGAACGAGTACTGGTATAAGTCGGCCTAAATGGCCTGGTAGAACTTCTCGACAGATCTCTTGTTCAGCTAAAGATAGCCAGAACTCGCACGCTTCTAATGCCACACCTTCGTCTGGATCTTGTGTTCTGACCAACATATACTAGATGTCCAACGAAATTAATTAATAAACTGAAATATGTGCTTAGAAGAAGAAGAGCTGAATAACAATGGGGGATGAAATTTACCTCAATAATATGATTCAGATGCGGAACTAAACGATCAATTCGTACTTCTAGTAACATAACTAGAGCTCGACACACGTTTTTGCGCACTTCAGGATCGTCGTCTGAAGCTAAATGAAACAAATTCTGGAGGAAAAATAGCAAAAAATGAGAACCAAGTTATGCACGAGAGAAAAAACAGGAACATAAAAACACCAAAACTTACTTCCAGGAATGGGTCAATATGGGTCATTAATGCTTGCGTTCTATTAACGATGAACTGGTTTACACAACCTATCGCATGTGATCTATGAAGGGGGACGCAAATCAAGTTGGTTCAATACAATAAATTCATTCTAGATGGCAACCAATAAAAAACCTCTTCTATTTACCTAATTTTGGGACTATTATGCTTGAAATACTGCAAGAACTTGGGTATCAGCACGTTCAACGGTCGATCCTGACCGAATGCATCACTATCGAGAATTTCAGCTGAATCTTCGCATATTTTATGCAGCGCACCAAAAGCACCCTGACGAAAACACACGAAATTTTGCCAGATTCCACAAATATTGTACTTTCTCAACTGATTAATGATTTACCTCGCAGACATTATAGTCACTCGAATCGAGAAGATTACACAGGGTTGGTAATAATTCTGGCCAGTTCATTAATTCCCCTCTGGACGAAATAGTCGTTATCAGAATACCGACCGTAGCGCGAATCAAAGGTGAAGGATCGCCTATGGCTGAAAGGCACTCAGATTTGATGAAATGCAAAACGGCTGGTACTAACTCGTGGTAATGAGTTTTCACGTTGTTCTTCAGTATCAATCCACTCAAAGATCTCGTAGGCTCATCTGCGCATGATACAACATATGTCATGGGTCTCATATATAAGAATAATTCAATATTCAATGTTACAGATACCGAAAATCGACAATAATGAAGTTAACAAGTCGTGTAACTTACATGAGAGAATAATTACTCACCCTCTGAGGTTAATTTTGTCAGAACAAATATTAAGTAATTGTTGAAGTCAGGGTATTTGTTCAATTCTTCCATTTTCTGAAAAACTCTCGTTAAGGAAAATATCATCGGGGACGATAAAGTTACAACGCATCAACTTTTCGAATTTTAACCGGGAATGGAGAACGGACTAGACCACTTTTGAGTGAATTCAACACACTTCTCGGAGGTTATCTACATTCAGAGAGTAAGTTGAAATACAGCACCGTTCAACAGTGCAAGAACCGCTGCTTCCCTGCTACATTCGAATAAGTTGGAGATGAAATAATTCTCATTTTTTAAAGGATACTTGTTGCACGGCACGCTGTATAGCCGTATCCGCCGATTGCGATTCTTTCAATAATTGGATAATTTGTCTCAGACCTTCTTCTTGCGGCTGCCAAGACATTTTCATATTGCATACGCCGTAGTACTTCGAAAAGCGATATGCACAAGATGACAGGACAATATTTAAAAATAATCCACTTTAGATTACAATTTACTTCAAGACACTAATAACTAATTGAGAGAAGTCCTATAATACTGGAAACTAAAACAATAACCATTTACAAAATTACTCAAATATCAAAAAATTTTGTCAGTGGGTACCCCACAGTCTTACAGTGCTGTAAGCAAAATATGCAACTTTTTTGATTTCGTCATATCGGCATCACAGCTAGTTCCAGAGAGTTCCAGAGTCGCCGACACTCAAGAGAGCGAACGCGCGCTAGCATCGCGGCTACTTTGGCTAAAGCTTCAAACTGTTCGCGTCAAGCCGAAAGCCGAAAGTAGTTGATAGCTTCAGTTGTTGAAGACTGCAGCTTCTCAGTTGAAGACTGCCGAAGTCCTGCTTATCTTATCAATCGTCTTCAAAAATTGAAACGGAATTTTTCATGAAAGCGATATTTTCGTAATTCGTAGTTATAAAGGAACAATCGTGCATAAATTTTACTCGAGGCGAATTATTGTTCTTCTCTCGTTCAAAATAATCATCTTATTCAAAACTAATGTAATGAATGATTATGATGAAACAGCGTCCATAAATCACAGCAGTGGAATTTTCTACCATTACTTTCATGACACGTTGAATAATTATTTGAACTCCTCGTATGGTCTTTTTATGAAAGAGTTTTATCTTCTCTGTGCGAATTCAGTCTCTCACTTTAACGAAACTTTTATGAATTTCAACGAATTTCAGTTGAAGATATTGAGATTAATCGTAACCGTTTTGGTAATTAATATAACTCTAGTAATCGTATTATGGAATATCTACAAGGACCGAATCTATGAACGATTTATTCAGTCAGGTAATATTTCTACGATTTTTGTTTATTCTTATCCTCGTTAAAAGAAGGATCTGATCCTTCTTGAATATTGGTGACGATATTCACCGCTTCTTTTTGAAAACCAAATCATGTTGGAATACTACCATCTGTTTTCTCATTCTAGCATCAACATCTATTTTAGAAGAGCTACGTAGAAGCGTTTCTCAACTCAAGCTGCCGAGAGGACATTCTCCTCGGATTTAGGACGTGTTAAATCATGGCTGAGAATTTGAAGAAATTTTTTAAGAAAAAAAAACTGGAAATGAAATTCAAGAGGGCAGGACCAGGTCAACGGCTTTGCGATGAAAGTGGTAAGTCGTCCAATACCACGCAAGAACCTCAGTTGCCGTCTGCGAGACCTGAAATGTCCGCAGAGGCGAAACAAGCTGCTGCGGCCGCAATGGCAAGATTACAGAGCAACAATGTAGTACCCTCTGGATTGTGAGTATGGATCGAAATTATCACCCTTACTTTTCTGTTCTCTTTTGAGAATAATGACTTCAACATCTTTCCATCACCTAGTGGCCAGTTTTCAACTAACAAACGAAACCTAAATCCTATGAATCGACCAACAAGCACTGATAGGAAGCGCGAAGAATCCGACCCACAAGTTTCATCACAGTCAGGAGTTACGAAAGAATTTGAAACTAGTCAGTATGCTGCAGATGGAGTATATTTTCGTTGCCCGTTACTGAGTGAGTTCTGTTCACGTATTCTTATTGACAAACAAGTAATCTGTCGTACCCAAAACAGACATCTAAATTGAAGCATATAAAAGGGGAAAAATTACCATTACGTAACAAGGTTTTATTATTTACAAACACGACCGGGTTTCGTGTCGGCTGAGCGACGCATCATCAGGTGTACTCAATTGAATGTTGTGCTTTTCGTCAAAGACGTGGAAAATATTATAATTATTCGAGTAAATTCACTATGTTATAACTTTTCAATTTTAGAGATACAATCACGTAACGAATTACTCTGAAACATGTTTCGTATTTTCGAGGAATGCGTACATCTCTTTTCAATTTTGTTCCAATATATATGCTCATTCCTCCGAAACAAGGGAAGCTGAGCATACTGTATTGCATGCAGTTGAATTGTATCAATCGTATTCAGAACATTCCGAAATTTTAGAGACCATAAGATGATCGATTGTAGTTTCATTCATAATCGAAAGATTCTAAAAAAAAAAGAGAGAAGATATGAAATTTCATGATTCTATGTTTATGAAGGGAGGGGGGGGGGTGTTAACCAAAAATGCGTAGCCAAGCCTTGTAATTTTTATATTTCCAATATAATAAAGAAACTGGACGAAATCGTTCGATTGTAAATTTCCTTACTTTCTTCGCGATATAGTCATTCATAAATTTCTTTCTCATCAGGTCCAGAGGTTTTGTCGAAATCTGAATGGCGAGCCAAAATTAAGGAATATCTTTACGAGCAAATTGAAAGTGAAAGAGGTTTGACTGCTGCTCTAATTATTCATAATTGTAATAACAATATTGAAAAAGTACGTATATAATTTTCATTTCTTCAATGTACATGAATGAATTTTTCAATGTATTATTTTCATTTTCTGTGCAGGTCAAAGTGTGTACCGAAATATTATGCACTTATTTACGCAATATTCTAGACCATCCCGATGAAGAAAAATATCAAAAAATACGTCTGAATAATAAAGCTTTTCAAGATAAAGTCAAAGATATTGAAGGCGCACTCGAATTCCTGCATGCTGCTGGTTTCTCTCAAGAAGAGCTCCTAATTCAGGGCCGGAAAGAAGATTATTTAGTATTTTCTCTTGAACGAGTAAAAGATATTGAATATTTGCGAGTAAGCAATATCTCAGTTGGTTTTTAAACGCTTAATGTTTATTTAGTGACTTAAGCTTTGTGTTTTTTCCTCGCAGATTCTGATAGAAGTCTTAGAAAATGCCGAAAGAATGGAATTAGAACTTGATCGAAATGTTCAAATCTTACTACCTGCCCAGGCAGAGAGACGAACCCAATTACCGGATGAGTTTTATCGCTATACGCCAGAAGAATTGAAGAAAGAACATCAATCTAGGTAACATCTTATAAACATATCGTACTGTTCTTTCTTGAAAATAACGTTCGGACATTAAAAGAATTTTACCTATAGACAAGAGTCACTTGAAAGTTCATTGGTGCTGAGAACAAAAGCGATGCGTGAAAAGCATGAGCAAAAAGAAATGCGAAGATACAAATACGCCCTGATACGCGTTCGTTTTCCAGATGGAATTTTCCTGCAAGTGAGTTGAGTGTTCTTTTACGTTATCGTAGAGCTGCATGACTCTATAGTAAAGGTAAAAATGATCATGATTGCAGGGCACGTTTTCGGTTTATGAAAAATATGAGGAAGTGATTCGGTTTGTAGAAGAACACTTGATAACGATTTGCAACTTTTCATTGTTGATTCCCGATGCTGGTAAATCTTTTGAACCAACCGACTACAATAAAACTTTGATGGAGTTACGTCTTGTTCCTGCCGCCGTGCTAATTTTTCGAGGAGAGGAACCTTTGGATGACCAGCTGGTGTCGTATTTAAAACCAGATGTGATAGCTTTAATGCAAAATTTATGAGAATGGTTATTATCACGTTTTTTCAGTCAAGTTCATCTTGTTTCATTCTCTATTTCCTGTATACACTAGTAGGATTCTGTTTTTTTCCTCCTAATATTGATGATTATGTGACGTCATTTCCAAGATTATCAAGGTCACTTATATGTGTTATCATTCAGCCTAATATCCATTTTATTATCGATAGGCTAAAGAAATATACTTGTTTTGATAGTACCTACAAAATGGTGAGGTTGAAAGTCCTTCTTGAATTATGAAAGTATTCAAAGCAACCATCTCATAATTTTCCAATCAATGAAAATTTCGTTATTTATTATTTTTTCCTTTGCTTGATATCAGTAGATATAAGATATTCTTCCTGGCGCATCTAGCGCAGCGCTCAAATTTCCTAAGGCATTGGTCATTTTCACCCAATTCTAAAATCATCAATTTTTCTCACTGAATATTTAGCTATTTTTGAACCAAGAATTAGAGCAGCTAACATCTGAGCTTAAATTGAAAAAATTGGTACAAAAATGATACAAAAGTTTGAAAAATGGCAGAAATTGGTCTCTTTGCTTCAAAGCGCTAGAAAAATTACTGCTTGTACTTCTTTGTGCTTCTTTTTGGATTTTCAAAAATTAAATAAAAAACGAGAGAAATTAGTCCCTATGCTTCACGGTGCTTCTCTTAGAATTTTTTGAAATTGAATGAAACAAATGAGAGAAATTGATTCCCACGCTTCTTTTCAAGATTTTTCAAATTGAATGAAAAATAAGAGGAATTAGAGAAATTAACCCCAAAATAAAGGAAATTACTTACCCATCCTTCTTTTCAGGATTTTTAAAATTGAATGAAAAATGTGAGAAATTGATCACTGCGTTAGAGGAATTAGTAAGTGCGCCAGGATGAATATTGTATATCTACTGATATCCATTGAATTCTTCCAGTGTACCTAATGCAAGAAATGAAATAATATATGATTTTTGTGGTTTCTTTGAACCAGCAATGTCGGAAAAAAAGTATCTTTATTCTTTTACATGAAACAAAAATTGATTGAAATTTTTTGTTTGCAAATGGTGTACAAGACTCCCGCTTTTGTATTTCTCATGTACAAGGTTGGGTTTGTGCAACGTCCTCAACTATTCATCTATCATGTTCAATTTATTCTCAAAGTTTGTGTAATTTTATTAAGGATGTGAAATAAATTAATGTTTGTTCATACGCTTAACCCCTACTTTTGTTTTATTTGTAAAAAATTAGTGACTATGCGAGTATACTCGCTGTTGTCTACATAATTATTATCTTTCAATATTATTTACAAGTTGTGATTTCTCTAGGTAAAACGCAATAATCGCATTTGACATAACAGCACCAATTGAATTTACAATTACATTTTTCTTTTGTCAGTATTTTTTGCGCATTGTAACCTCGGCCACAGCAAAGTTCTTCGCAATTTCCCGTTTGATTGAAATTCGGCGAACAATTTCTGCTTTCTGTTCCTAGTCAATAAATGAAATCAGATGAATGAAAATTACAACTTTGTCATAACCAGATTTTTGATGGAAAGAAACCTTTGAGAATCTTCCCTAACAATGATTCGAAATGTTGTTACATTGTGAATATTACGAATATTTAATGCGGACAGATGAAGAGGAAAGAAAAATGGAAAATGGCGCCTTCCTTTGTTTTTTTTGCTTGTACCAAGAGAAATTGCATGAGCGATACTTGGAATTTATTGGAGTAATCTTCCATACTAGGGGGTAAAGGGAACGTATATTCCAGACAGAATTTGCTTTTTGAGATAGTATAAACTTGTCGTCCTTAACTAGAGCCCCCTACCCTTAACTGCGGATTATGTTTCTTCTCATTTTCTCACCTTTATAATTTTGATTAATACGATATTTCTCAATCCATACATTATCCTTTTCATACTTACTGAGCTACATAAAAAAAAAAAAAAAAAAAAAATGGTAAGTGGGCCTTTTATTGCTCGCCCCCAGGCTCAACTTAGTATATTCAAGTCTCGTACACTGTGCACTAGGCTAATTACCTCCCCGCCCTCTTAGCCTCGTATAAGTCTAGAATACTCTGCGTCAGGCCGAATAGCTCCCGTACGTGCCTCAATAACTTAATATGGATCTAATTAACCATGATAAAGAACTAGCTGTGTGCTCACACAATCCCTTTTATAGGAGTACTAGTATCTGGTACAATGATAATGAGCTTTGCGTTAGCAACCTCGCAGATTTCCAAATAAGGTAGCGGATTGCTCGGAAATTTTCCAAATCCGACTACGTGGGAGAGGACATCCATAAATTCTTAAATTCGGAAGTTTTAGTAAAAACATGAAACATGTAGTTTTTTACCTACCTAAAATTCCATCGGTATGATTGCGCGAGCAGAAATCTGGTGATCCATGAACGTAAACCAAATCCGTGACGGTCGACCGTTTGCCATTTGCATTTCTTATTTGTAATCGACCCCTCTTATTTTTCCTTACCTTGATAGCTGAGTGATATTTTTTCGTGATAAAATCACCTATTTCAGGAAACACTGGTAATTGGTGCCAACATGTGATAAGAGCGCAGGAGCCGGATACTCCGTGACACTTGCAGGTAATTTTTGCTTGTTTTAGTACGGCCTAAAAAAATAATAAGAATGACGCGACGAAAAATTGAAAAAAAAAAAAACGAACATCATTTTGACTACGTACTCGTCTTCCCGCTTCGTTATTGTGTAAAGCCATTAGTGCATCAGAGTATTCTTCGTATTTTTTTTCAAGACTATGAATTTTTTCGTGTTCCTTTATATCCATCAAATTCTTTGTGAACCTGTAAAACAAAGTAACAAAGACGATAATACAAATTATAGTGATCAAGATTAAATCAATTATGGAAAAAGAGTAGGTATTGATGCACTTGTATGCGTATTCCAGGTTATCACCACAACCTCTCCATAACCATTCTTTATTCAGATCTTGTGGTCTAGGTAAAGTTGAACATCCACACCGCGTCAGTTGCCCCTCTTTACATGCTTTGGCTACAGCGTGCATTATACCAGCTGAAACGACTGCTTGCAAATAAGATGCTTCCTTGTAACCTGTTGAAATTGAAAGAATTTTTTGGTAATCTACTCATCGGATTAAGAATCGCAAAAAGTACTGTCAGTTTAAGTTTCGAGTATACGATTGGGCTAATCTAATATTCCTTGGAAATTTGCAATGTCCACCCTGAGTTTGGACAGTTTTTATGAAGAATCTTACATTTCCTTTCCTCAGACTTCTAAGGAAAAATTTTCTGGTAATACTCATATAATTTTCAAATTTTCATCATCTCCCCGGGCTCTAGTTTGTGAGTCAACTAGAAAGTTCCATGGAGTCCAGATGCTGACTATTAAACAAGGAAGTGTAAGCCCTACTTGAATACAAGATTATTCCTGTGTCTAAAAGATACGCCTAAGCACCTGAGCACAATTGTGCCAAAGTGGTACAATTTCTTTGTGTGGTAAAATGTACACAAACATTTGAGACAATTTTTTTTTCTTCTGAAAGGGTCGGAGGGTAACTCCCCCATCATGTAAGTTATTTTTACTTGAACTCCCAATAAGGTGATGAGGGTCAAAGTTTAATAATTTTTCAAAAGAAGAATAAAAAAGATCTCATCACAGATTAGGTTTCATGTCTGCCTTGATTAACACAGTTGATGATAGCAACTTCGAGCAGCTGTTGAAGTGGGCTGCGATTTTTTTTTTTTTTGCTCAAGATATTGATTTTTCAAACTATCTAATTTTAGGTAGATAATTTATAAAAAGTATATTCATACATTTTATGAAAGATGGTTTCGATATTGAAATGAAAATTGATGTGTAAGCTTAGAAGTGTTATTTTTTAATCAAGAATTTCTGTGTGCAAGGTCGAATCGCTATTGGTATTCAGTTCTCCTAATTCTAGCGCTTCCAGCAGCGGATAAGTGGCCCGATTTCTGGGTACAAGTGAAATCCAATTTCTCACAATAGGAGGGAGAAGAGAAAAAATATTCAAAATTTCGACCAATTCTAGCCACTGTGGCTAGGATACGCGAGACTTCCGCGTCTAAATTCTATACAAAATTGGGACTATTCTTGAAAAAACCGTCAGCGTCACGATTTGGTGACGGTTTTTTTGGCTGAGGCCACTCATGAGAAAATCGTCACGAAAATGGTTGACCTACGTTAGGAGCTCGAAAAAGCTCGTGGGTTCTTTAACGAAGTTGAATGAGAGGAGGCAGGGAATCTGTTTTATGAGTCTTATGGTGTTCGAAACGTTATATATCTGGCACATTGAAGGGGCTAGGCCAATTGGTGTATGGAGTATTGCATATTTAGTTACTTGAAGGAGATATTTTAATCGGGCTATCAGCGCTGCCAGATCTACGGATTTTCAATCGCTGAAAAAAATTGAGATTTTTCCACGGACTTTGCGTAAAATGTGTATTTCTTGGGCTCGAGGGAAAAGTACCGCACTCGTTCGTATGAGAAATACTTTTCTCCGGGTCATTACAGGCTAATACTGCTCTTCTGTAACATTGACTCGTTCAAGGGAAAAGTACCTCAGTTAAAAGTATGAGAGATACCATTCTTATGATCGTTATTGAGAAATCATTCATTAACATACAGTATACTGAACTTGAACTAGGCTTGGACTCTTCCCTTTTATATACTAGTTTTATTCTAGTATATATAATAGGAGGCCGAGCCGTTGGAGAGAGATATAGAAAAGACAATGACTTTAGGGGGTATTGGATTTCTTAGCGTAGCCAAAAAGATAGAGATCTTGTTTCATATCTTTTCAAAATTTTGTCCAATCAGATATGTTTTGGATGACAAAAATATTTGAGAGATCCCGTTTAAGAGATCATTAAAGTGTCTTTTATGACATGAGCGTACTTTAGAATATTTTAGGCTAAGGCTTTAGAGCAGCACATTCACTTGGTCTAGTGTAAGTCTACTTTAGTATATTTCGGGCTGATGAGATTAGGGAGCCTCACTCGCTCCGCTCGTTCGTCCCGCTTCTTCTCGGCCTAATGTAAGTCTACTTCAGCATATTTCAGATGTTGTAAGCGGACCAGGATTGACGACTTATGACGTCATCGGACTTAGGACGTCACAAGCTAAAAGCTTCATAATGGCTCTCGGAGTTTTCTTAGCCTAGTATAAATCTAGCCTACGCCTTTTCATGATATTAGGATAAGCTAGAAACTACGGACAGGGGAGCTCGGACTCGGACTCGCAGATTTCAGAATCACTTCCGAGAAAATTTTTTCGAAATTTTTCTGAGTCCCCTTCCGGGGGGAGGGGAGGCCCCTCGGACTCGCAGATTTGAGTTTCACTGCTATAACGAAAATTCCCAAAAGGATGAGCCCAGAGCAAAGACAGGAAACATGTCAAAAAGGCGGGGTAAATCGAAAAGAATTTTGACCTTCAAACTATACGTGATAGTCCGAGCTATTGGTGAAGAATTTCTACCTCCAAACTCCTTAGAAAAATTTCATCCTCTAAGCTGGGTTGGCATCATTTAGGCGCGGACAATTGGGTGCGGACAATTAGGAGCGAAGAACTGAGTAGGCGCCCATTCAAGTAGACGTAAGAACAATTGGGTGCTTAGGCGCGAATTAATTTTTTTTTATTAAAATGAAACAATTTTTAAAAATTAATTGAGCTGTTTTATCATTATGAGTATTAGCAAGGGGAATCACAATAACTCTAACTGATATTATTTTTAAAACAATTTTTTTCAACCCTAGAGGTAATGGAAACCCTATCATATTCCAACATTCATTCTGATTTTAATACAGGTTGAATAAATTATTAACAATAATTTAATTAATTAAAATAATATTATGTATTAATAAAATTTTTCAGGACATTGATTCATAATTAATTTAAAAAATTAATACTTTAAATTCAAGTTACTTAGAAAAAAACAACAAAATTTAATCAATTGATGGATTAATAAAATTAATTAATAAATTTAATTCAAGTTTCATAATAATAAAAAATTAATCTAATTATTTTATTTTTGATATTTTTTTATATAATTAAAATTTTAATATATTTTCTAGAATTATTTATTTTTATATTTTGTTTGGATATAGTTTTGAAAATTTTATTAATGTTTTTTTTTTTTAAATTTTTTTAAATAAATTATTATAATTATAATTTAATTTAAAATTTATTAAATCTAATTTTAGAATATTTATAATTAGATAAATAAATTTTCTTTATTAAATTAATATTATTTTATTCAAAAAATTTTAGAAATAAATTTTTTATTGCAAAGGGAACAGGATTTAGGCGAACCAAGTTACAAAAAATACGTCATGGCGTCCAAATGAGTGCGGCGTCTGAATGATTGTTGCTCTTAATCTTCGGCGCCCAATTGTTAGCGCCTAATCGTCCGCGCCTTTATGACCGTAGCCCCTCTAAGCTATAAGCGATAGGACGAAAACAATAATTTTTTTTCAAGTCCCATGGTTATGGTTAAGTTAGGTTAGGTTGCCTCCCGGACAGCAGACGTTTTTTCTGGAAAGACCCCCGCGATAAAACAGGTTCTCTGCTAAAAATTTCGGCTAATATTGAGTATAGTAGGCTATACTCAGCCTGGCTATAGGGGCCTCATTTACTGTACGAGTATGTTCGGCTAACTGGGTTATCCTTCCCCCTGTACTAGGCTTTCTCTATTAGGGCTAACACACAGTATACAATTTTGACTTTCGCTACTTTCCAAGTTAGGTAGGTTCTATTATACCAGACTAAACTAGGCTCAGCTACTTGATTTAATATTCTACTGATGTGAAATGTAAAATCGGCCAGGTCAGAGATAGAGAGAGAGAGAGAGAGAGAGACGGGGTGAAGCATAGTTCGATGTAAACTGTTCAGACGAATGGGTGGAGCGAGTGAGCTTGTGAGCAACTCAGCCTAACAAGGCTGTGAATGAACCCATCAGCTAGTTAGCCGAACATCTGAGCTAAGAAATCTGGTCGAGGGTTACATTACTATGACGTCAACATGACCGTCCTATGAAAAGTCAATATAATATAGGGGACATCAATTCAATATGATCGATAAAAGCGATATAATTAATACATTACATAGAAATGTAGAAAGCAAGCATATGAAATGCTACACTATATGTCTCTAGAGGAGTCATCTCAGTTTCTGTACTGTGTCATACGTTTTTCCTGATAAAACGGATGTGCTTACAATACCTCGTTACCTGTTTTGAAAGTTGGGCCAAAAAACGTTCTACGATCAGGGCTTAAAGTGCAGTTCCATCGATAGTGTTTGAACTGTTTCTGACATTCATACAAACTAGTACGAATTCCGTCGCTAACAATTTCCATGTGGTCTTTGTACAGCTCGCAATGTTTCAGTTGACCAGAGGATAGTCCTTTCAAATGACGACATGAGTTTTGCCATGCGGGTTTACCCGTTTGTCGTGCACTGGTCACATCTTTTACTTTCTGGCTAAAATCAGAAGTTACAACCACAATTTTTAGAAGAATAGGCTACGTTTCAGCGAAATATAAGTAATTTCAATGAAGCTGGTAATTCTGTAATCTGCAAATCTATATCAATAAGTACCCACAATGATCTACCATATTCCCCTCGAAAAAGGAAAAAGAATCAGCGCTATGTATATCTACGAGTACATAACTTTTAAAACATGAGAAAGTCTCTAATATACTCGTAAGTGCGTCCACGCGAGTGAAACATAGGGAAGAACTTGTGTAGGGGCGAGCGTAAAATTAATGGGTCTCATTTAAATGATTTATTTTTGAAAACCCAACGGATTTGACTCGATATTATCCGTCGTT
Organism: Aspidiotus destructor; assembly: GCA_035079395.1. Classification (NCBI taxonomy): domain Eukaryota; kingdom Metazoa; phylum Arthropoda; class Insecta; order Hemiptera; family Diaspididae; genus Aspidiotus; species Aspidiotus destructor. The sequence continues at coordinate 39,035,547 of JAVHKZ010000018.1, read as the reverse complement.
CTTTATCGTGGAGTTCACGAAGGGTTGCTCGAATGTGTAAAGAATACATAATATTGGCCAGGAAAAAAAAAAGGAAGAAAAATACAGGAAATAAATTATTGCCATCGAAAATGCATTCGCTATCTACTTCTTATCTCTGGATGAATCTTCAGCACCGATGTAAGGACAGTTTGTATTATACTATATTTTTCTTCTAGTCGTCGTCATTTTTTATTTTACTTTTTTCTTCTTTTTTCCTTTTTCACTCATTCCATTCGCATGTATGAATTATACGAATTTTCCAGACGCCCTATCTTATTAACGATTAATTGGGTTCGAGGTTTGAAAAATCGTTCTCATCAAGGAGAGTGAAATTGACTTTAGCTGGTAGGAAATAATACTTCCTCGCCCGATTGCATTATCGATCTATGCCTATCCTACACTGTAATTTCGCTCGAATAAAATGCTTTCATATCTCGTATGTGAATTGGGATTGTATTTACCCTATAGCTTCCTATAAAATGGTACGGTAAGAGGATAGAATAAAAACTGTAATATCTTCAGTCACAGTTGAGATACGAGGAAGTAATTAAAGACGCGAATTCCGCAGTAAAAATACTCTGCCTAAATAAAATGAACTATTTCACATTAAATTTGATGCATTCAAGAGGAGGACGCGAGTTACGGTCTGTGAAAACTGATACAGCCAAATACCTAAAATAAATACCTAGATAAATCTCGAAGAAATTTCCATATAATTAATTCTAGGCAAATTATAGGTATGTTATTTTTTATTAATTTATTTTTGTTATTATTTACTCCTCGAAGTTTTTGTGAGGTACCTATTGATTGATATTTTTCAACTTTCTGCATAAGTGGAGCGAATTTACTTATTGGTCTGGATTTAAACGGTTATACATAGAACACACAAACCATAATCAGCCCCTGCATTTCGTATTATAAGCATAGATTTATTCGGGGAAAAATTTGAGCAATTTTCTTGCCGTGAAAAGCGACTTGAAGAAACGTCATACAAATAATACCATTTGTCCGCTGATTTTTTGGAAAGGACTTGTCAAAAAAGTGTCAGGCAGCTATGATACTATTTACGAGAAACAAATACCGAAAACAGCTAAATTAATTTTGAGTTATTATTTGTTTTCATTTTAATAGTAAATTTTTTCGGGTGTAAAAGTAAAACTAACATTCGAGTTAATTTATTTTGTTGTATGGTATTAAATCATTGATTGTAATCTAACTCATTAACAAAACTTCGAGAATACCTAAATTAGTTCCAGTCACTTAAGAAAATCAATTTGATAGATATATTGTCTATCACTTTTTTGAAAAATTTGTTCAAATAAGTTTTACTCGTGAAAAAAAAAAAATAGGTAAGTACCTGAGAGTCCGCGAATGAAAGACTTTAATCTTGGAATAAGATGGACAATAATCAACTGTTGAATGAGTGCATTGGTTAGGGGGAGATTTTTGACACAACGTATGTAAGAAACAGAATTTAATTCATTTTAATGAAAAATCACTAATATTTTTCAGGTATAACTTACGCGTTTTCTTTGGCGTATATTCCGTGCATCGAAATTTGATTCCCATCGTCATTCTTTTCAAGCGCAATCGTTAGTAGAAGTGAGGAATGAAATAAGAAACCTGACAAAAAAAATTTCAAATTAACATTCATTTTTGGAAAGTTTTTCCAATAGAATAATTTAACGAAGCGTTGTAACGTTTTCTTCTGACATCACGAATAGTAAAAAAATTTTAAGTCATTTGATACAGCCACGATTGAAAAACTCACTAAAATAAAAAAAATACATAACAATAATATAACTGCGCTTAAAAAAATGCTGAAAATGTAACATGAAGATGCCAAACGAATAAGGTACTAGGACCTCTGACGGAAGATATGAACAGAGTATATTGTGGCCTGACGATATCAAAACTGCTGCAACGTATCTCGTCCTGCAACTTTTCCTCCGAGATAGAGGCATATATTCGCGGAAACTGAAAACGAGAGTCTGTCCCCGATCTAGACAAGAAACGCTATTGTCTTCTCCCCACTCGCATTGTTGAGACGCGTTTCAAGAATTAATTTCGACTAGAATTGAGTAGATACAGAAGTATTAATATTATTACTAAAGAATATTATCCTCAAATTCACGAGCCATTCAAGGAGGAAAATGAAATTTACGAGCGAGTAATTTTAGTAAAAATAGCGCACGACTGATTCAAAACGATATAATTCTCAGAAGACATTATATGGACCATGAGTAAAGCAAGGAATTTGATACGCAGAGAAAGAATTTAGACCTGCAAATTCAAAATTTGTATGAATTTGAAAGATTGCATTTATTGACGCCACAAATGTGAAAATTCTGTCACACCAAATTAAACGCAGTACTGCAAAATGTATCTTCAGCATATTTCAGGAGATACCACTCACAAAATGAACGCAGCATTGATAACAGGATAATAATGTATACAACTACATTATTATGTCAGAAAAATGGAATTTAAAAAAAAAAAACAAATTAGGTAAGTTGCCAGAAAAAGTTTCAGAAAAATTTAAAAAGAAAAAGATGAAGGGGTTTTCCCGCGCAAATGACAGGTACATTATTATAAACGTCATGAACCCAGGAACCCTAATTTGGCCGAGAATATTTCATTAAAATGATTGATATGTACATTGTCAATAATGGTGACAATAGCAGCGGATTTTTAGATCCATATAAAATTTGTGATGGAAAGTTATTTTCACACTCGAATATCGGCAAATATCTGAACATTAACGTAGGTATTTATTAATGTAATTATTCATAAATATTTGTATATATATTTTTTTAATTTTATTATATATATATATTTTTTTTTATTTTTTATACGAATATTTTATTCAAACAAATATATCATCAATTTAAAAATTTATATTTAAGGCGAACCAACAAGACCCGATGCCTGACACTCGAGGATAAAACCTCGAATCCTTTCAAAATTTCCGCGATCGAGGGCCTTGGTCATAATATCAGCCAATTGATTTGTTGTAGAGATTTTTTTGACACTGATTTCTTGGTCAATAATGGCTTGACGAATTGCAAATTTTTTTGTTAAAAGGAACCGAGAGCAAGTGGATTCAGTACCCTGAGCAATTTTTATGGCCGATGAATTATCTTCATAAATTATGGCAGGTTGCATCTCGCCTCCTATCTGGACATGTAATTCTCTAATAAAACTGATTTCTTTTACAGCATCATTGAGCGCAGTGTATTCTGCTTCAGCAGTAGACGTGGAAGTTCGTTGCTGTTTTCGTGTATTCCAGGCAACTAAATCACCGTGAGAGAAAATTAGGTACCCGCCGGTGGATTCATAACAATTATCTTTTGCATCCGCGAAAGAAGCGTCTACAAAAGCAGTAACAGGCGTATTTTCACGCGATCTATAGACTAACGAGTATTCTTTTGTATTATAAAGATAAGCAAGAATCCTAAGTGCGTAGCGAAAAATTTCGTGATTAGCCACTGATTGGTATCGAGAGACATAATTGGTAGGAAACATAATATCAGGTCTACTGTTCCTTGCGACAAAAGATGAACCACCAATAATGGCCCTAAGACCTTCATACTCTTGTAATTTTGTATTTTTAACTATTGATAATCGTGCCTCCATAGGCGTTGTGAATCTTGACTCACTACTGATGCCAAAACGACGAGCTAGCTTTTCAATATAAGTTTCCTGATTTAGCAATCTAACTCTATCAAAATGTTTGATTTCTATCCCAACAAAAATTTTCGGGCTAGTCATGATTTTTATTTCAAACATTTCCGAGAGCTTTGTTAATAAGCTTTGACCTACTTTAGAATCCGAGCAGGCGAAAAAACAATCATCTACGTAAATTGCTATTAAGAAGATATCAGTTTGTGTTTTTTTGTAAAAATGGATAGAGTTTGCCGTCTTGTGTGGTCTGTCCCCATTTCCAGTATTCATCGGCAATTTTTGAGTTTTGTGGCATTCATGTGATGAATCATGGAAATTATGTAGGGGACTTAGGGAGGGGGGAGGGGGTGAAGAAAAGGAGAGAATCAATCAATCCTGAAGGGAGAGATATTTGATTATTTGAAAAAATGTCAAGTCTGAATATATTGAAGAGGAGAAAGACTGGGAAACATCTAAGCCGTAATTTGTACATAGTGAGAACTGAGAAGAAATATATGAAAAATTACTAACATTGAATCCTATGAAAAAACTATGAAGAAGGGAAAATGTTGAGGTCACGGAGTTACCCCGTGTTCAGTGTTCAGATATTTGCCGATATTCGAGTGTGAAAAGCTCGGTCAACATAGGTCAACATGCGTTATCAGCGTCTTTTTTCGTGATATTTAGAGTTTCCAGTCAAAAAATAACACCAGTGTAGGTAACAGCGGTAATGAAAAATGTAATCTTGTTCATCCAAAATTTCATCAGTGTGTAGTACAGTTCAATAAAATTCCCGCATCGCCGTAGGGAACCTAGTTATTTTTATTGTTTTTATGGTTGACAGGAGCGGGCATCATAGCGCTGTAAGCTGTAAACTGTGGGTAATTTCTTATTATTTCCTTCCTCTCTTGAGATGCCATCTGAGACGCAAATGTCTTATATTTTACCCTCTTTGTCATCTCTTTTGTACATGACTCCTCCAACAACACTCATACGTTGGAGCCCCCACCCCCACCCCCTTCACAGGAAGTGAGCATATCCAACCCTAAAAATTGACCAATTTGGACCAAACTTGGTATACATCTTGTGTGTGGCTCCCTCAACAACATTCATACGTTGGAGCCCCCTCCCTCACCCCCTTCACGGGGAGTGAGCATATCCAACCCTAAAAATTGACCAATTTGGACCAAACTTGGTATACATCTTGTGTGTGGCTCCCTCAACAACATTCATACGTTGGAGCCCCCTCCCGCACCCCCTTCACGGGGAGTGAGCATATCCAACCTTAAAAATTGACCAATTTGGACCAAACTTGGTATACATCTTGTGTGTGGTTCCCTTAACAACATTCATACGTTAGAGCCCCCTCCCCCACCCCCTTCACAGGGAGTGAGCACATCAAACCCTGAATATTGACCAATTTGGACCAAGCCCAGTATACATCCTGTGTGTGGCTTCCCTGTGGCCATCTCTAGTAATAGGCTGGTAGGCTGAAAAATGACAACAGCTCAAAAGGCTGACGTTTACATGCGCTCTTATGGAAAAGAAGCCAAAAATTTCAAACATTTGATTCGTTCTGAAATATGGTGCCTTTCAGAGAGAAAATGAAGAGAATGTAATTTGAAGGATGAAGCGCTTTTTATTTTTTAAGCTCAACATCGCAGAAATTGGTTCATTAGAAAACAAGATCTGATTATTCAAACATGAAAAGTCAGGATGGAGGACAAAGTATGGTACCGTCCTTAGACCATATGTGTAAACGACGTTATCAGTTGTCGGAAGACTGGAGGCTAGAAATAAGCCAGTGGGTTTTCAAGTAGACATTTCGGTAACCCGCGGGGTAAGAGGATGACTTAGCCACGCCCATCGCTACATTTAACGCCGTTAAACCCACCGTCTTATTTCTGCCTCCAGCGTTCCGACGTACTTCTTATCGCAATCGGCGGTCTATGTTACTATATGGTCTAAGGTACCGTCACACTTTAACGCACACCAACCAAAACGTCTATCTCAGTAGGCTGATTGCGACGTTGACGAGTTTTGTCTACCGGCCTGTTACTAGAGACGGCCATGGCTTCCTCAACATCGTTCATATCTAAGAGCCTCCTTCCTCTCCTCCCGTTATTATGCGCGTTATTGTATCTTATGTTCCATTTACTCGGCAAAATATATGTACTGAGAAAGACATAAAAAATGAGCTTGATTCATTTGGCTGTGCCTGAGAAATTTTTCTTCTCTTTCTTAAACCAATAATAACAAGTTTTGATATGAAGACTTTCAGCTGAATGATTTGAATGAAAAATGAGAAGGGTGGAAAATCCATATTGTCACTTATGACAACTGCGTTGATTTATTTTTTATCATTGGAATATATTAAAGAAGGTATCAATTTTGTAACTAGAGATTTTCATTGCTTCCTCTTTTAAAAACCGTAGGGAAGGACACCCTATACATTTGTAAAAAACTAGCTGCCTCCTTGCAGTTTAGGGCATGGGCTCAGAGGATAAGGGAAGGAAAACCCCGACAGAAAATCGTCAACTGGTGTAGGCAGTCACACCTGCATCAGGATCATCTTCATGTATGGGATTACGTACTGTATGGTGGCCCTCACGTCCTGTATGAATGGGGTTACGTACTGCTCTCATAGCTTTCACGTCCTGTTTGTATGGGGTTACTTATGGTCATCTGCGCATTCACGTCCCATACCACTCACTCCCTGGCCCTGGTGAAGTTTCCCACCAGTGACGGGGGTAGGAGAAAGGACAACTCCGAAATGAAAACCCGGTCATAGCCGTAAGGTACCCCTTTCCCTGAGAGGACCAAGCAGCTCGCGGGGAAAGTATGGTTCTGCAAGATGATCTGGGAAGGCGGAAGCAGCTTCTCAGATGACGCCTCACACTGCAACTATGTTACAGATGAGATGACGAAAGATAAGGAAATTGGTGCCGTTTCGGATGCGGCAAACCGGCTCCCCACGCTGACGCGCTCAGGCGGCGAGGGGTCGGGGAGTTTTGTCCCCGAATCCAACGATGAGGCAAACATCACGGCCAATGCGACCGGCCAAGTAGAGAAGAAGGATGACGAGGCGTTCAGTAAATTGTCAAAGATGACAAGAAGTCCTCCTCCCAGCATGGCAACACAGACGGTTCATACCAAACGTGAGTATCACTCATCACCAGAGGAGATCGAGCAAAGGAAGCAGGCCAATAAGCGAGTCAGGATTGATGGGTCATCCTCGCCTGACGACACGTTCTCAACGCCCCTTGTAGTTCCTCCACCTAACCTGACAGGAGGAAAGTTGAAGAAGGTCAATGCCGACCTCAACAAATTAAACGCGTTGTTGAAGGCAGACATCATGAAGAAGGACCTGACAATCATGAAGCTGCAAGAGGACGTCTCAACGCAGAAGATGAGGACAAAGCAGCAGAAGCTCCAGCTAGACAAGCAGCAGGAGGAGATTAGGACATTGCAGCTCCAAGTACAACAGGAAATGCTTAAGAGGACAGAGTCTGAGCACCTACTTGCCAAGGAATGCGCTGAGCAGAAGCTGCAAATTGAGCAACTGAAGAGAGAGATGAAGAAGCTCCAGGAACGTCTGAACCAGAAGACGACACTATCGGCGATGCAGGTTGCCGCTAAGCTGAAGGAAGTGCTGGGAGACAAAACGGAGGTTCGACAACCTCAGCGCCAGACGGGTCTCCTGATCTTGGACATTGAGGAGTCAGTGACAGAGTCAGAGATCCGGACGGCACTTGGTATTGGCCCAGAGGCCAAGGTCCAATGCAGACCTGCAAGCTGTGGCTGCCAAACAACTCAGGTTCAGCTCGGCATACAGAGGGCAATGGAGCTCCTCAAAGAAGGCAAGATTAAGATTGGCTGGAGCGTGTGTCGTGTGGTCTCCTTGGAGAGGAAGAACACCCAGCCAAGATGCTTCAAGTGCCTCCTCAGAGGACATATGGTTGCCACATGTACCAACGAGAGCATTGGACCTAGGTGCAATAGGTGTGGGCAAGAAGGGCACGTGATCCGGGATTGCCGACAGCAAACCAAGTGCCCTGTGTGCAGCCGGGTCGACGGACGCGACACTGGCCACATAATAGGCAGCCAAGGATGCCTTGGCGTTGCCTCACAGTCCTCTCAGAGGACTAGACGTGGACAGCAAGGACCCTAATGGCAGGGACACTCATGTTCCTGCAGGTCAACCTTGAGCACTGCAAACTTGCGCAGAATCTTCTCTGGCAGTTTGTAGCTGAGAAAGGAACGCACGTTGTAATTGCGAGTGAGTACTACAACGTAGCGGGAGTACAAGGATGGTACACAGACTGTACTGGCTTAGCGGCCATTGGTATTTGTCCAGAGTGTCCAATTGCTCCGGGAGAGGTTGAAAGAGGGGAGAGGTATATTGCTGTGAGAATGGCCGACATGGTTGTCTACAATTGCTACTTCTCTCCGAATCGCCCCTTTCCGGAGTTTGAGGACTTCCTAAGCAAGCTGGAAGAAAGTCTTTCCAGACGGCGAGGTGACAAGTTCATTGTGGCAGGCGATTTCAACGCCTGGTCAGAGGAATGGCGTTCCGGCCGGACTGACATCCGTGGGTATGCCTTGGGGGAGTGGATTGCCTACAATCGACTTGAAACCGTCAACATGGGCAACACTCCTACCCGAGTGCATCAAGGATACGGGACCATCATTGATGTCACCTTTGCTTCAGAGAGCCTAGCCCAAAGAATACAGGGCTGGGCGGTACTGGATAAGGTGCTTTCTGGGAGCGACCATCGGTACATCAACTTTTCCATCCACCGGGAAGTTGAGGTCGCTGCTCCACAAAAGCTGGTAAAAAAATGGGCGGTTAAGAAGCTGAATAGCGACCGCCTGGAAGCTACTTACCTTGCCCTCACTTGGGGCCAAGGACAAGAGCAAGAAGGGAATGCGGAGGTGGCAGCCGAGAGGGTGATCAAGACTGTCACCAAAGCATGCGACGCAGCAATGCCCCGGCAAGGTCCACCAAAGAAGAGGAGAGCCGTGTATTGGTGGACCAACCAGATTGCCGAGCTAAGAAAAGAGTGTAACCGTCGGCGCCGGATATACCAGCGTAGTAGAGGCCGCGAAGAGGCGCGGGCGGTTGCACCTGAATACCAGCTGGCTTGTAAGGGGTTGATGAAGGCCATCAAAGACTGCAAGAGTGCTTCATGGCAAGAGCTGTGTGAGATGGCCCAGGACGACCCATTTGGTAAGCCTTATAAGATAGTGCTAAAGAAGCTAAAAGGCCTCTCAGCAATGAGCCAAATGGAGCCGGATGTTGTGGGTCAAATCATCGATGGCTTGTTCCCACAGCAGCCACCACCAATGGTAGCGCTACCAATAGTAGAAGAGGATGGTATATCTCTCCTGGGTACCGAGGAGGTGGATGCAGCAGTCAATAGACTGTGGGGTAAGTAGTGGAAGGCTCCAGGCCCGGATGAGATTCCAAATCCAGTTTGGAGCGCCATACACTCAGTTGACCCTGCACTGCTTGTTGATACATTCAGTGCGGCAGTTGTTGGGGGACTGTTCCCTGTGCGATGGAAAAAAGCCAGGCTAGCGCTGATCGATAAGAAGGATAAACCACCAGGCCTACCATCCTCTTACCGTCCACTTTGTCTGCTGGACAATATTGGGAAACTCTTGGAGAGAGTGATACCTAATCGTCTCGAGAGCTATCTGAAGGAGAAAGATATAATTTCAAGTAGTCAGCACGGTTTTCAAGCTGGACGCTGTTCGTTAGATGCTGGGATCAGGCTGAAGAGGATAGCCGAGTTAGCAATTGCTACGCGTCAGTTTTGCGCAGCCGTCAGCCTCGACATAAGAAATGCGTTTAATTCGATTCCTTGGGAGAGGATCTTGGAAGCCCTCAAGGACGCAGAAGTGCCCGCATACCTGCTCAGGATAAGCAGCAGCCATCTTAGCTGTCGAGAAATCCAAGCAGAGACGTCTGCTGGTACAATGAAACGCTCTGTTACTTGTGGGGTGCCGCAGGGGTCGGTCCTCGGGCCGCTGTTGTGGTGCGTCGCATTTAATGGAATTTCAAGGTGAGGCTGCCGCCGGATGTTAAGCTTACCTGCTATGCGGATGACACACTGGTGGTATGCACCGCCGAAACAATTGTAGCGGTGGAGAGCAGGGTAAACCGGGCCTCAGAGGTTGTAACGCGTTGGATTGAGTCGGCCAGACTTGAACTCGCTGTGGATAAAACGGAGGCCATATTATTCACGACCCGTCGAAAGTTGAAGTCACCTACCTTTCGCCTGCAAGGTGTGGAAATCGCGACCAAGAAGACAATGAAATATCTGGGCATCTGGTTTGACTCAAAGCTGAGCTTCAGGCCCCATTTTAGCGCTAGCCGTCAATCTCTTTGAATGGTTTAAGGTGGACGTGAAGCACTGCAGAAGGAGAGTACAATGACACGCCATTTTCTTTTCACCACGAGTCAAAAGTAAAGCATCTAGAATACCTGAGTATTGACACGCGCCATTTTGACTTGTATAAAGAATGTAGGGTATTGTACTCCTACAACTCCACAAGAGCCCATATTATTAGTGATTTTCAAAAGAAGATCACTGAAGAATGACTTGATGAATTCTTCTGAATTCAGATACCCTTGTTTGAATGGAAATTCCGGGCAAATAGCTTCTCAGAAGGCCCAAAAAATGAAATAATAACAATAAAAGAAATTTTTTCACAAAAATGTTATTTGAGTCGTACTTATCAACGTATTAAAAGTCTTCACACCTCCACCCCGTGCATCATGCTCCACGGGGGGGGGGGGGGGTCAGAAACTCCCAATTTCGCGTTTTTCTCCTGTAACTTGTTGACAATGCGTTTTCTTGAAAAAAATGTAGATACAAAAATTAAAGAATATTACGTTTTCTACAAAAAAGGTACCTATCACTTTTTCTCTACAAGCCACATTTACCGAGGTACGTCACAAAGCAAAGAAACACAGCTTTTATGCAGCTGATACCCAACAGCATTCTTTCTTTCTAGCGTTGCAACAGGATAGGTTTACTTCATACATTGTACTTCTTTGTCTCGTACCTTGGTAAATGTAGCTTGTCAGAAAAAGTGATGGGAACCTTTTTTGTAAAAAAATTTAATATTCTTTAATTTTGGTATCTACATTTTTTTTCAAAAGAACGCATGGTCAACAAGTTACAGGAGAAAAACGCGAAATTGGGACATTCTGACCCCTGTGGAGCATGATGCACAGGGCGGAGGGGTGAGGACTTTCAGTAGGTATGTTCATAAGTACGACTCAAAAACATTTTTGAGAAAAATGAATTTTGGGGCCTTTGAAGTCCCCTGGGAGACGAAACACAACCGGAATTGCTGTGGATTTTCAGTATGTTTTTTACATACTAAGCCATTTCAGAGATATTCCAGAAAAAGATCTATGATTATATTGATGTTCACAATCCATCAACTTTTTGTCTTATTTTTTTGGACCATAAGAATATTTATGTTCTCCAGAGCGTACGCCAGTCACAATAAAAATAAAAAGGAATGTTCTGGCATAGCCAAATAAATAAAGATCATGTTTCATGTCTTAGGAGGAGGTGTTTTTGCGATTAAAAGGTAGTATATAGCTATCACATAAAGCCAGTATAAACCTAGTATATAAACAGGGAAAAGAAGGTTTTCAAAATTTTGCCCAATCAGATGTGTTGTGGATAATGCGAGACGTAGATATTTGAGAGTTCTACGCTAAGGCTTTAAAATTAGTAGAACATTTTCTTCGTATGTACAAGCCATGGTATCAAGGTGAGTTTAGGAGTTCACAGGCACGTAACCAAAAGCTCCGTTACCAATAGAGCTGTGCCGGATGCTGAAAGAATTGAAAGCTGCCACATCAATCAAAGAAGGAAGACTGGACAGTAAGAAGTAGATGTAGACATTTAATAAACACACAATTTCGGTCAAAACATAAAAATTTGGTAGAAACATGAATTTTTTTTGTAATTTTTTTTTATGTTTTAACCAAATTTTATGTTTTGACCACAATTGTGTGTTTATTAAATGTCTACATCTACTTGTTACTGTCCAGTCTTCCTCCTTTGATTGATCTGGCAGCTTTCAATCCTCTCAGCATCCGGCACAGCTCTATTGGTACTCTATTGGTAACAGAGCTTTTGGTTACGTGCCTGTGAACTCCTAAACTCACCTTGAACGAAAAAACCTTTCCAATATTAGAATATTTCAGGCTGATGAGGTTACTGGGCCTCACTCGCTCTGCTCGTTTGCCCCGCTTCTTGGTCCAGTACAAGTCTACTTTAGTATATTTCAGGCTGATGAGGTTACTAAGCCTCACTCGCTCCGCTTGTTTGTCCCGCTTCTCCATTATACATATACTACAGATAGTATGAGAAGGATGGTACTTGCAAATTTCTCAATCACCTACCAGGTATCTTTCATTTTTATTTATTTTCATTTTATTTATTATTATTATTTATTTTCCCAAAAAGAAGGAAGGTGGTACTCGAAGATTTCTCAATCACCTCCTCGGTATTTTTTCTTCTTAATTTTATTTTTATTTCATTTTATTTTTATACAATTTTTTTTTTTTTTCGAAAAAGGGTGGTACTCGCAGATTTTACAATCACCTCCCATGTATTTTTTCTTCTTAATTTTATTTTCATTTTATTTTATTTTTATTTCCATTTTTTTCTCTTTTTTGAAAGAGGGTGGTACTCACAGATTTCTCAATCACCTGACCGGTATTTTTTCTTTTCAATCTAATTTTAATTCAATTTAATTTAATTCAATTTAATTTAATTTAATTTAATATAATTTAATTTAATTTAATTTAATTTAATTTAATTTAATTTTATTTTATTTTATTTTATTTAATTTAATTTTATTTAATTTAATTTAATTTTATTTTATTTTATTTTATTTTATGTTATTTAATCTGATTTTATTTCATTTAATTTTTTCAAAAAAGGGTGGTACTCGCAGATTCCTCAATGACCTTCCAGGTAGTTCACAAAAATTTTCCAAGTCCATTATTGAGGGTGAAGGGGGGGGGGTACTCGCGAATTTTTGGTAGTGTATAGGCCATAGGTTGTCAGAAAAGACATGCAACATGTCAAAACACACACTTTATAGTGCTTCCATGTTATAACGCGTTCTGGAGTTCAATCAATGACACACTCAGCAATTCAGTCTTCAATTTCGGATCGCCATTGCCCTTCAATAATAATTAAAATCCTTGGTCTCTCTTCCTCGGAACCTTGAAACGCCAGAACATTTATTCACAATGTATTAGGTACTGCAGAATAATGGAAATTATTTGTACTTCATAGTCATTCATGGAAGTTCGGTTCGACTACTTACCCACCTATAATATATTAAATATCATTTCAGTAATTTTGCAGCAGTCTGTAATGCATAGAACTCAGAAGTAAGCCACCATAATTGCAGCGTACGCACCGCATAATTGCATACCCTATCATAAATAAATGAGAGAAAATAATTCTGTGTATACGATTACACTGCTTCGAACATGTCTTACGATTTCGCGTTTTTTGCGGTCAACATCGGCCACACTGATCGCTGAACTAGCGCCTTAGCTGAACGGCTGATAACGTCATGTTGACTCGTTTTCGGTTCTATATTATTTCCAAACTTCCGAAAATACGAATAATAGGTACGATGTGATAAGCGCATCCAGTATTTTTCTTTTTCCAACTCGAGTATTTCGTACTTTGACCATACATTTGTACGAATGAATACAGAATTATTGTATTGAAGAATTTTTTGTTAAAGTTTTCGAAAGTTCTGACGACTATTTACTTAGATTTGTAGTTATAACTACCTTGAATCTATAATCATCACTGCTGGTACAATATCAAAATTTTGTTAGGATATTGGCTCTATTCTGCACCAGTTTGTTTATTTCACAGAGAGAAAACTAATGAAGCGAAACGAAAATAAGAAGTACAAATAAATGGGATTGATTTATTCAAGTATTGTGAGTATTCACTGTATTTTTCCATTTTTCACAATCTTTCGTGATAGCTCTTTCCATAACCGACGATCAATGTACGCTGAAAATTGGTAAAAATTTGTGCATCTTAAAGAGAGATTTTGTTGCACAGACTCTTGCATTCTCTTTTTTTCATGCATAGTTTTGAAATTTCATTAGTATTAGCATCTTAGTCGATGATTTCTTCTCAAAATCTTGCATTTTGTAACATTAAAAGAGGAGATTTTTCGGGTTCACTTATGTTACCTACATGAGAAGCAACGCTAGTCTACTGTTCAAAATAGCGTTTCCTAAGTCGGAAAAATGGTCTTATCAATTACTTTATCCTACTTTTTTTTTTTAGTTCTTGTTGATTGATTAGTCTTATGAACTTATTCTGTTGATCGTTTATTTATACATTCGTATGTGTTAATGTTATCACTCCCATGACACCTATCGGTCATTCTCCGATGTATTTTAAAAATTATGTATCGTTTTCGTTTACGATGCTTATTTTGAGTGATGGAAGTTCAACTCTACATTTGCCCTTCTTTGAAAACAAATTTTGTGGATTTTTCACGGAAGTATGATTTTTCAATAGTATCAGTGAAAAGCAAAGCAATTATACGTTGTTGAATAAATTGAAAGATTTACAGTTCAAGATTCTTTTTTTTCTGACCTCTCGGTATGGTCAACTGTTCCTACAAACCGGATAATATCCAGTACCGCCGTATATACCTTGCGCACTATTTACTCTAGATTGTTTGAAATTATTCAAAATCTTTCACTATTTTCAGATTTTTGAATAAATCATGTTGCTGAATGTGGAGGACCTTCATTCCTGTATGAAGTTGCAATAGTGTACGTTCCTTCTCTTAAATACATCAAGAAAACTGTGACAAGGAAAGAAAACAAGATTCACGATGGACAATTTAAACGGTAATCTAGGCAATAATGCACCAGGCGGTAACATGAACGGCGATGATAACGCGAATCGCAATGCTCCTTTGGCTGGAGTGCGGGAACGACTATTCCACGCTCTGTTTTTCAGATTGTCTTTAAGTTATGCCCGTATAGTACCGGCATCAGCTAGAAGAGTTATTGAATTCGTTGCGTTGATAAAAGTAATTCTTTTTCGCTCTTTCTGTAATTCGCTTACAAGTTATGATATTGATCAAGTGAATTTTATGCGCAGGCGGTTTTAGCATTCTTTATCCTCATTTATGTTCATATCACGTTCATTCATAAACCAACAACTTGTTTGAGTCATCTACAAAAAACGTGGCCCCGTGACGGAATCCTCAGAGTTGAAATATTACGAAACGGATCAACGGACTATTCAATAGAAAATTCATATGCTCGAGAAAGGAAAATAAGGGAACAGCGTACTTACGAGATGAATTTGCTTCTGACGTCGTTCAAATTACCATTCGAGTGAGCTTATCATTGTGGTTGACTAAAAAAATCTGGCAATGTGTTGATATTTTTTGGCTCTGCCTGAAGATTAGAAATTTCAAATTCAGCATAAAGTTTTGGAAAGCATATTTAGAATGCTAATATAAATAAAATATAGAGAAAAGGATGATTGCTTCATTCTCTCGAATCTCCTTTCCTATATTTATTTATGTTTTTTGCTTACGTGTTCCAAAATTGAGAGGAAAAATCGAGTTATTGCCTTGAATTTACATTTGATGGTAACTTTTATTACTTTCTCATCCAGATGGTTCGGAGATGTTCATATCGAATCATCTTTAGATGATGATACGTCCAGTAAAGGAGACGAGTCGAAGAAAGAGGGAGATGAAAATACGGACTACACTTCGACCGAAAATTTTCCTCATAATTCTACGTACAATGTGCACGAAAGTAAGACTTGTAGGTTAGGTATTGTAATAAAGCATTCCGATATTAATTTTATTCTGAATTGATGCATTTAGATAACGGAACTCTGTTCAATTCTGGGTCGTGGTCAGATTTGGATGTTTTTGAATCAATCGATAGACCACAGGCTGATCATTTTACGTACGACGTGAGTTTCTGTTTCAATTAGTTCATATTATAAATCAATGATATAGATACTATTAAATTGGGCCTTATATTCAACAAGAAAAAATGATGCCCGAATGGTTGAAAGAAATATTTTACTCAGTCAAAGTATCGTAATAAAAAATTCTTTGTTTTAAAGAAAGAGAGCCTAAACACTAGACTTATTTCGCTCTAGGCATCCTCGAAATATTCATTAATTTAATGGAATAGGAGGGGATTTTTATCGATTTTGGAGTCATCCTTGAAATCATCTCCTTGTTCAAAAGATGTTCTTATACTGCGTTGTTTCAAGTTTTAGAAGTTGAATATGTAGTGGAACTTGGACTGTTATTAAAATCGTCCAGTTACTCGGCTACATCGACTGAATACGCAAAAACAAAAATTTACTAGATAATATTCATACTCTTTGCTGCGCCTGGTGTGAATCCTGTTTGTCTATTGCCAACCTTTTTAAAACTATGTTCTTCTCGGTATTCTTTGAACTAATATTACAAAATTGAAAACTTTTGTAATGTGTTCTAACGTATGATAAAACTGATAGGAATTCGAGGGACCAGATGGCCTCCGCTATAACAAAACGTGGATCAATAGCTCCATCATTTTGAAAGATTCAAATGAAGTACAACCAAAATTGCTGGATACACCTTCCGAAGTGGAAAAATTTGTCAGAGCTGGTGAGAAATGAATTTTTTAGAAATTTGAGAAACATTCTTACGTATTCAATTCTTGAGAATTTGAATTTTGTAAAATTCGTGTTTCGTTATTTATGTGAATTTTACGGTGTGCTTTCAAGTTTGGCCGGACGAAGAATACATCATTGAATTTTCATTGGAATATGGTTTTCTCAGGCTGTCTCCGAAAATACGTCAAAAACTAAACATACCAGTGAAAGTGGTCACTTTGAACCCAAATACGGACGCATGTTTTGGAGATTCGATAATGCGTTACATTTTAGAGTACATCATTGGTTACGACGACTTACTTATGTTGTCTATAAAAACACTGGCAGAAAAAGAGAATGATAAAGGATTTCTGAGGTAAAGATCGTAGCTAATTTTCGAACTTCGTCAATCATTCATAATGATTTCATCATCAATTTTTAATTATCGTAGGAATGTAGTGACCGGTGAACTCTATCGTTTTGTAACATTGTGGATGTCTCGAGCATCATACATATCTGCCTTTGCTATAATGCTTGCCTTCGTGAGTATTTCCCGTAAACTGTATTTGTTCCACAGTCTGTATGATGTCAAAATGATGGAAAAAATTCTTTCTTTTAGACTTTATCAATATCCATGTTGTTGAGGTATTCCCATCACCAGATATTCATGTTCATTGGTGAGTCATAAACCAAATTAACTACGAAAAATGTAAATAATCTGTCTTATCTATTTTGTTTTTTTTTTTTTGCAGTCAATTTACTACAAACGGCTGAATTTAACAGCGAGCTAACTGTTCCAGCTGCTCCATTGTTTACTGTTGTACTAGCCTTGATAGGTTAGTGTCTACTTTGATAGGCCTAATATTGTAGTGTACGCGTATTTATATGTGCTTGTAAATAGTGAATTACCAACTATCCAATGAAACATAAACTCATTGAATTGCATTATCTTCTCTCATCTTCAACGAGATGCCGCATTAAGTAGATTTCAACTGGAGGCATTTCAAAATATTTGTATCTTCATTTATTTGATACAAATTACAGGTATGGAAGCTATAATGTCTGAATTCTTCAACGATTCAACAACAGCGTTTTACATAATCATAATTGTATGGATTGCCGATCAATATGAAGCTATCTGTTGTCAGCGGGCGATTACAAAAAAACATTGGATGAAGTGAGTGATTCATATATTATTTTGTCGTTGCAATAAATTACTATTTAAAGAGGTGATGACTGAGAAAACAGAAGATTAAAATATATTTCTTACCATAATATGGGTGAATAGTTTTTTTCCCCGGATCGTCCAATCGCAAGAAGATCGTGGAATGACTTTAGATTCCTCTTTATCACCATTCGTGGTCAAATGACGTTGAGAGATCTGAAAAGACAATTTTTTTTTTCTTTTTAGTGAGCGCGGATTCAAGACTTTGTTTCCCCGGGGGCCAGAAAGAATGGAAGCCCCGAGGTGTCAATTACAAAATTATATTGTATTCACATGTTGGACAGTCTTAATAATGAGATTTTTGGAAGCTTCCAGGCCCCGTGTCCTCCTCCAACTTTTTTTCTCTTTTTTTTCCTCGGGGGAGGGGGGTGTAAAGATGAAGGAAAACCAAATAATAATTAGAAATGAGAATTTGAATGAGGAAAACAAATGCTATGTCAGTTATTCTCACTCTTGTTATTATACATATAAGAATTGTTGAATATTGCACCTTGAAACAAAATTTCGAAGGACCACGTCTATAGAAATTCAAAGCTCGCAATCTCTATTAATCTCTAAATTGGTTCATAAGTCATAATTAGGTTAGGTTTGCGTTCGCGGAATGGTAGAAATTTTTACGAAAACCCATCCGTAAAACAAATCTTTTGTTACAACTTGATATAACTTTCTGACATGGGTGCATCCGAAGGCTTAGAGACCTATTTCACGTTTGCGTCACGCAATTACGAGACGAAAATGACCTTATATGGCACTCGGAAGAATCCTAATCTCCGCTATTTTGAGAACCCGCATCCTTAGCTTCTATTAATCAGGCCTAACATGCGGTATACTGACTTAAACTTTGGTCTTTATTACACGAATAAATTTTGTTGGGTCGTAATAATGTCACGAGCTGATGATGTCATGAGTGACCTTAATCTACTCGAAGATGTATAGCCTTCAAATTATCTCAACTAATAAATAGGCAAAATGACCTATTTCAGGTTGAGAAGGAGTGGCGGAGGGCTTTGTACTATTGCATACTAAGTTATGTATCGATCTAGAAGTCGATCTATCGTGGTGTCGAAGGGCGATGCATCGATATACAACAAAATCTATGGCTTCAATCCCAATGTAGCTCGTATCAAGAAGTTTTGAATTATTTCAAGAAAAAACAGATATATCAACGATTTAATGTACTTCTCGGAAGCGAAAATCGTATTTCGACTTTTTCGTTTTATAAGGGTAGAGGGGGGGGGGGGGATATTATATATTTTTTCAGTTTTAATTTTCAATTTTGTATTTCCAAAAAGTTCTTATGAAGCTTTCAATTTGATTTTAAGAAATTGAAAAAAATCGCGTTGCGCTCAGAATTACCGTTGTCATTGTAGAAACTGATAGATTTTTGATGTTCACCAAATTACTCTCGAATGGTCTTCTTCGAGAATACCCCCAGCTGACAGATCGATGATAATAGTAAAGAAAGCTTTCACAAAGCGCATTACCTCGGCATGGGGTCCGATAGTCTCTGCTTTGTTACAAACACTTAGCTTTGAAAGCTACATAACGTCTATTTTAAACTTCATTCGTTCAAACAGAGAAAAGTACTTCAAATTACACAAATTTCCAGTGTCGTTTCGTACCCAGCCTTTTGGTTTAAATTCAATAAAATAGTTCTGATTGTCGTACCGTAAGTCTTTATTCCTCGTTGTTTGAGGCTTCACAAAAAAGTCACGTTGCATTTTCTTGAATCCATATTCTTTAGAGAATAGCATCTATATTAATTGTATGGAGAAGTGTACCTAAATTTTGAGTAAAATTCATAAAATTTTTCGATATGATACAATTTTCTTTATTAGTACATAATATTGACAAATCTTATTTCGTAATTTTCAGGTTCTTCTACCTCTATCAATTCTCGTTCTACGCTTATCACTATCGATTCAATGGTCAGTACAGTGGTTTGGCTTTGGTTACTTCTTGGCTATTTATACAGGTAAGTAACAGAAATTTTATTTCTCACCTAACACAAAAGGTTTTCCATTTCAATTTGATGCTCAACTCAGTACTCAGTGAATTCAGAAATCCTACCGAATGTACTGGTAGATATTCAAATTTGATTTAAGGAAAACAAATGGTAGAAAATTGTAAGACTTTTGAGGTCTCATGATGAAGGCGTTCATTGATGGAATGTAAATTCTCTGTCAAGTTCAATCCATAGAAGATGTAAAAATCTTTGAATACATTTTTCAATAGCTCGGAAGTTCAAAAGATGGTAAAATTTTTCAAAACAAAAGTCTATATGTATAAATAACACTTCCAACATCGTTGCATCTATAAAATATAGAGTCAAACTATAGTACACTAGAAGAGATAGTTAGCCCACTCGTTCGAAAACAGGGTTGCAAAAAAAAACGGTTTTTTTAAAAAAAAAACAAAAAACACGTTTTTTTTTGTTTAAAACAGATTTTACGTTTAAAACATGTTTTGAACTATGGTTTTTATTCTCCAGTTTAAAACACATTTTAAACGTTTTCAACATCGTTTAAAACGTGGTTTAAAACAACCTTAAATTTTTTTTTCCAACTTGATCAACCCTGGAAGAATTGTGAATGCATATTTACTATTGTTTAAAATAATGTTTTGTTTTTTTCGTGTGTTTTAAACGTGTTTAAAACATGATTTAAACACCGCCTGTTTGAAACATCGCAACCCTGAAAATTTAGTAACCATATTTTTAGAGATAGGGAAAAAAAAACAAAGTTTTTAATGTTTTAAATGGGATTAAAAAAAACAGTTTTTAAACAAAAAAAACAGTGTTTTAAACATATTCCCGTTTAAAACAATGTTTTGTTTTTTTCGTGTGTTTTAAACGTGTTTAAAACATGTTTTAAACACCGCCTGTTTAAAACATCGCAACCCTGTTCGAAAAACGAGACACTTTTCCATTAATTCAAAACCGTCCACCCGTCGTTATTTTAGCGCTAGTACTGCGTTTTTCTAAGGCGGGGTAAGAGCGGGCTGTAGAAAAATAGGTTTCAGACTTTTACATGGGCTCTTATGGGAAATAACCCTTCATCGGCGATTTCCTCTAAAAGTATGCGTTAAAATACAAACATATCAATGGTGAACTTGAAGAAAATTTTTCGTACTTTAATTTGTTTTCTCATAAATTTTTCATCAAAATGTATATTTTGTGAGAAAATCGCTCGTAAAGAGTAATTCTCCATAAGAGCCTATGTAAAAGTCTGAAACCTAAATGTTGCAATCGCCTGCGAGTGGCGTAAAAACGAACTTTTCGTTTTGCGCTCCGCGTTACATGGTAGTTTCGAAGGAGTGGGCTAACTATCTCTTCTAGTGTACTATAAGTCAAACGTTGGAGATGTCGTGAACTTTTCGGAAGACAAACTGGATTGGACGTATTTACAAAGAATTATAGAGTTGTTGAAGAAGATAAAAATACGTAGATCTCTCTGTCAGTAATAAGGTCAAAATCACGTTCGCGAACTTATGATTCAGAGGCATGTGGTTTGAACCTCATTACCGGCAAGCAAAAAAAATCTGTATTTTCTCCTTAAAAAAAAAAAGACGATCACAAATATGTACTCATCTTGTGGTTGGTTGTGTATTCGTTTTTGTCTTTTCTTACTTAATGAAAATATGCCTCAATGTAGTTAGTCACATTCGTAAAATTGATCTATAGTTCCTCGCAAACAGGTTCAATCCACAAATTTCTTCGAAGTACGAACCCCTCTCTGTGATATTGCTGTTCATTTGCGACACCCTTCTCCCGTGTGTGACCCTTGTGCCCTTCATCTACAAGGTGGAACATTTCTAAGCAATTTAAATTACAGCGATAGCCGATCGCGGCTTTCTGATGTAGAGGCGCGTGGTTTACACCTCATTACTGGCAAAATAAAAGATATTCCTAATTTCAACAAGTTATGAAATATTGCTTAAAACGTCTATTCAAGGAAGCTGCTGATTATTTCGGGAAAAGCAGTTTGCGGCCCGACCCCGGATGCAGATTGCGGCCCAAGTAAAAAAAATTGCGAGCATATTGCGGCCCAAAAAATATGTGGAGTGACCCAGATTGCGGCCTAAAAAAAATTTTTTGCGACCATATTGCGGCCAAGAAAACGAAAAATTTCGACCACATTGCGGCCAAGAAAACAGAAAATCTCGACCCCTGCAAATGCGTGTAATGCATCTTATTTAGCGTATGATGAGTAATGATACGACTTGTATCTTATTTAGACTTGCATTTCATTTAGCGTGTGATGAGCAATGATACGACTTGTCACCGTTTTTGATCTCGCAGGATTGAATGTGAACGAACGAATGAGTGAGTGAATGAATGAAAATACGATCAGTGTAATTTAAGAGGCCTTAGCGTTCTAGTGAGTGCCGTGTATTTTTGTAAATACAGCCGATTAATTTACACTTTTCATGTCAAGTTCACGGCCTAAATAATAAGGTTAAAATACTTCACTAAGTAAAGAACAGAGCTGAGTAGTTATTGCGCTAAATAATCCTGTTTCACTCCTACGTTGTAATAAGAGAATTTGAGTCCCAAATTTTGCACCAAAATCCAAGAGAAATGTCATTTCTAGGAGGAAATTTTATGACGATTAAATTGTATTTCCTCAAGTTTTGCAGAAATCTTGATACTTTTTGAGATCTTTGTGTTTGAATTTTCCCCTTTTTCATAATTTGGCCGCTTGTAGGAATTAGGGGGGCCTGATGGTTCTCTCATGGCGAGCTGACAACGGCAGACAAACTACAAGGTATCAGTCTCTGCTTCGCGTGAGCCCGGGAGGATTTTTCCTAATTTGGCCGCTTGTACGAAGTACGAGGGTATAATGGTTCTGTCACTGCGAGATGACAACGGCAGAGGAGATTAACAATATCACACTCCATTCTGCGTGGGACCGAGAGAATTTTTCAGAATCCTTTTCTTGTTTTCACTGTACGCTAGTTTTTGCTCGAGAAGCAAGTAAAGATTGAAAACTTGAGCAAATTTTTGCTTTGGGGAAGTTCTGACCCTTTCTGGTCACATGGAGCCGTTTTGGTACTTCCAATAATTTGGTGCTACTATAGTATGCGCTCTGGCGGTTTGCTGCGCTCTGACGCCAGTGTGCAACTGTTGCAGTATGCGCTCTGTGAATGAAGTGCGCTCTGCCTGTGAATAATGGTGTGTAAGCCTGTTAGCATTACCCAGAAGACACCACGAGGAGGCCAGCTTACATTGTCTTCCAAAAAAATGGACTTTCACGAGTGACAGTCTTGTCCTGAAGTAGAAGATATGAAATATCTTTGTCATAATAGTTGTCAATAATTTTCGTGTAAGTCACTCGTAGGTCTTCCAAAAAGGCGAGGAATTAGTCAGGTCGCAAGTAGCCTCACTGCTGACAACTTCGACATAAAATTCTTTTAGCAACATATTTGAAACAAACGAACAAGTAAAATATGCAATATTTATGACTAGTGTAGTAAGTGATTTTTTTTCGGACTCCAGGCTAATTTTTGGTCAAGAACCAAGTAAAGTTTGAAAAGTTAGGTAATTTTTTGCTTCAGGGATGTTTTGACCCTCTTTTGGCCCATGAACTCATTTTGGTGCGTCGAAGAATTTCGTAAGCATTTCTTTCGGACTCTGCGCGAAGAATTTGAAAGTTCGACCAATTTTCCAGCCCGGGAAAATTTTGACCCTTTGTGGGCCCATGAACTCATTTTGGTGCTTCGAAGAAGTTTGCAAGCATTTTTTTAGGACTCGGCGCAAAATTTCACCCACAAATCAAATTATAATTTGAAAGTTTCCCAACCCAGGGAAATTTTGACTCTTTTTGGGCTCATTCACCCATTTTGGTGATTTGAAGAATTTTGTAAGCATTTTTTGCGGACTCGGTGCGAAATTTCACTTACATATCAAATTAGTATCCGAAAAATCGAACAATTTTCTAATCTGGGGAAATGTTGACCCTTTTTGGGCTCATGTGCTTCAAAGAATTTTGTTACAATTTTTTTGCGATTTCTCCGTCCAAATTCATATAGGAAACAATAATCTTATCAAAATTTTCAAAGTTCAGGTCAATAGCGTAAATTATTTAATTTTCAAGCCCTATTTGGGAACCCTGGCAAATTGATGAATTTTTGGCACATTTTGGCCCATAACTCGGCTCAGAAAAGTCGTAGAAACTTCGTATTTGGCGCAAATTAAAGAAAAATTAAGCTACACATTTCGTTCATTTGAAGTATACATGTAACGTTTTGCGTTTTTGCGCTACAACAAATTTAGTCCAAATTCCTATTTAACTGTTAACATATTTTTGGCGCTCCCTATGAATACTGAAGATTATACTATTACAGCAGTCTGATTCAGGTCTAGTATAATGAAGGTTTCAGCTCACTATAGGTCTAGTATATATTAAGGTCTTTTGGTCGGACGCCCGCACGCAAATTTCAAAATCAGTATAGTATAGGGGTCAGAGCGAAGACATGAAACATGTCAATACGCTTGCCAATAAGGTAGAGTATCTTGTACTCGTAAATAAGCCTAGCATAATATACTGTATCAGGTATAAGCCAAGTAAGTATACCAGTAGTTTACTGCGCAGCTCAAAGAGAGATCTAGCATAGCTAGTATAAACTAATACAAGCCTCCTCGGACACTTTTTCTGTACAGGTTCCCTGTAAATAAGCCTAAGTTATAAAGGAGCCTAGTATAGGGGAGGTATACAGTATTTTTAGGATTTCTAGACTGTAGTATAAAGCTAGTATAAGCCTAGTATACCAGTAGTTTACTGCACTGATCAAAGAGAGATCTAGCACGCACGCACACACGCCCATTTTCAACAAAATTAAGGTAGGCCAGAGAAAAAAGAATCATAAGTCCTGAGGCCATCTGCTTGCACGCGCATGCAAGTTTTCAAATGAGGGTAGGGTCAAAGCGAAGACATGAAACATGTCAAAACTTGGACGGGCAAACAGGCAAGGGCTTTTGAAAGAGAATCCCTGTTATAGTATGCAAAGATCTTTAATGACGTTATTATTGCAGGTCAAATTCTTAGTGGTTCAACTTTATCATTTTGTGGCTTTGGTTAAAGTCGAACTTTTGTCTGTATGCTTACCCGGTGCTTGTTATAGACACTGGCGGTGGGGAAGAAAGCAAGTTGAATGTAAAACAGTACAAAAACAGTACATCAAACAGTTGTTTTATTTTATTAAGAAAATTTTTCCAGTATGCCAAATTGTATTCTTGTTCTCCTACGTGGTATCAATCTGGTGGTATTTGTAGCATTGATCTCATAGCAGATTGCTTCAAATTGGACAAATGGATTGGCTTAACTGCAGCCAAAAGCCAAACGTCAGAAGCTCATCCGTGGCGCAAAATGATCGCTTATACTTTAAGCCATTATCCGCAATCAGCTTAATAAGCTATAAGCCAGTTTTAAGCCAATGGCATCCCTGACTATTGGGTATGCATATAGCTGTATAATCAAAGAAAGGTACAGCAGTGTTATGATGCGAGCGAGGCGAAAACCATAAAACCACAATGTTTTTCAAAACTCCACACTTTGTGTTTTTTATTTCTATTCTAATGATATTTTGAGGTAAAAGCGTACAAAGACTAAAACACAAAATTTTCTCTTTCATTGCGATTCTATTGAAAAAGTTTCCAAGTGTTCTTTCTACTTTACTTTTACAAGAGTACTTTCGGGTGTTATCCTATCATCAGTTGTGTCGCAACTGGAGAACAAGGCCTTAAACATGAGTTTTTATAGTGTAACACTGTGATCCTATTGGCTGTAACAATGTTATGCTGTGATTGGTTTGCTACTGTGACATTGTGTTCTTATTGGCTATAACATGCTGCTTAGTGATTGGTTTATTTTTAAGACCAAATACTGCGTTGCCATTGGCTTCCTGTTGTCCCGCTATCTTATTGGTCAATCTTCATTCTCAATCTTTTGGCTTGTATCTTAGTGCGTTTTGCAGCTGCACTGTTCTTTGGTAGCCTGATAGTTGCATACTGTGGGATGATGTCTCGTCTCAAGCATTTGTTATCAAACCAAATCTTCACGTGCGTCATTCTCAGTTTGGCCTTGGTCTTCTGAAACTTAAAACCTCGTTGACCATGTCTGGTGCGTTATTAATTTTTCACAACTGCAGCAAACTGTGGTTCTGGGGTCTATAGAGTTAATTCAATTTTAGCTTGTCTCTTCGTTTTCAGTGTTTACACGTATTCATATTTTATAGTTAAAATCCTATTATCATTCTAATATTACCTTAAATTCTAAGGTAATAATCAATCATCACTTGCCATTAATATTTTCCAAATCTTTTAAAGAACTGGTTCTCATGAATTAGAAACTTTCCCAAAAATAATGAAGCTCCTCCATCTGATGAAGATTTATGAATTCATAAAAATTAAAAGTACAGGTAAAAAATTAGTTACATACGTGAGAGAGAATTTCATACCGAGCATCTATCTGAAGTCTTTTATCCATCTAACTACCCAATTTCTGAAATCTTTTGATATCAATTAAAAATGATTTTCATTTAGTTCTAATTATCGGAAGACATCTATGGGTATAATAGAAAATGATTTAGAAGAAACTAGATCTATTGTAGAAGGGAAGACGGGACGGAGTATTTTCTTATTGATGCTCAATGTGCGGAATTTTTTTTTTTCTAGTTTTCAGACTTTTATTGCCTAGACCATCAAGTTATCGAACTTTGTGTGATACGTAGCCTCTCGTCGTCGTAATTTCTTCTACTCCGTCTTTGAATGTTATTAATTCAGGTTTTTGGGTTTTCTTTTTCGAGCACTTGTACCTTCTTCTCTTCTGATTTGGCCATTAATTCGATTTTATACGTCAGTGAAAAGGAGAAAATGTAGATTTTCCAATTAGGCGCGCGGACGAATTTTGTTTCGATGAAAACGTCATTGTTCGAAGAAGAATATGCAAAAATAAATGTTGCCGATGTTCGTTCCGAGTTTGAAAACGTCGAGTAAAAGAGACACGCAAGCAATCACTCGATAACAGTTTTAAAGTGATGATTATGTTTTGCTCAACTTCACCGTTAGTAATTTCCATGTAAATTATTTGATCGGTCATGATAAAAAGAGGGGTGAACGTCAAGAACCATTATTTGCGAGCGTCGTAAATGAACAAATGTTTACTCGTTCTTCGGCGTCCTCGATCCCTCGTATCCGCCGTAATTTGCACGTGTGGGCGACTTTTTCCATCGGTTTGGTGTAGTAGAAGATGACGGTATAAATTTGAAGAATCAGAACTTGTCAACTGTATCTTCTGGGCTAGAAACTTCAATATTATTTATTCGAGCATATCGGAAAACGACAACCTCATGAGGTCTTCAACTCATTACAGTCAAAAGCTCGTAATATAATTAAATTTTAGAGATAAAGTCATCTTCATATGAGGGCGAAGATAACGATGTACGCTGTATACGAGTCAAAACAATAAAAAACATCTATTGGACGGAAACTGAATAGAAAGCAGAGAATTTCACATAATATCGGAGAGCTATTAGAAGTGGATGCGTCAAAAATTTGGTACAAAAACGAGAAAGAAGGTACCTATTTTTGAAGAGATTAAATGAGTGGGAAATGAAAACAGAATGAATGAGTCCATTTCAAAATAATAACTACTTTAATAGCTTCGGAATTCGTATCTCAATTTAATCTAAAATTTGCGTGACTTTTCTGAACCAAGTTATGGACCAAAATGTGCCAAAAATTGATCAATTTGCCGAAATTCTCAAAAATCAAAAATTGTTCAAACTTACATATTTTATCTGACTTGAAAGTAAATATTTAACGCTTATCCCGAGAAAAATATCTAAATTACCCTACAAAGCTTGTAAGTGACGAATTTTTCAACTTCGGTATTTCACGAAACTTCGTATTTCACGACTGAATAAATGATAAATTTTTGGAATGCACATGAACTATCTAAGCCGTTTCTAGAAGTGTTTTTCACGCTGAACACGATGCCGTTGGCCGTTTTTATCTATCTCATCGGAGTTCCGAGTAATTTGCGTTTGAAAATTCAAAAATTGCTAAAAACTGTACTTTCAAAACGCAATAGCAGAGCAAAAACAGAATACTGAGGTATGTTCAACCACACAAAAATGTAGTTCGAACCTTGCTCTATAACATATTTACGATCAAGAATAATCGCACAATTCTTCGAGCAGTTATGAACAATATTGTAGAGGACTATTTTCAGCTTCAAATGTGGGGAAACACGCGATTCTGCGTCGCGGCGCGAGGACGTACATTGCCCCGCATTTGAAGCTGAAAATAGTCCTCTACAATATTGTTCATAACTGCTCGAAGAATTGTGCGATTATTCTTGATCGTAAATATGTTATAGAGCAAGGTTCGAACTACATTTTTGTGTGGTTGAACATACCTCAGTATTCTGTTTTTGCTCTGCTATTGCGTTTTGAAAGTACGGTTTTTAGCAATTTTTGAATTTTCAAACGCAAATTACTCGGAACTCTGATGAGATAGATAAAAACGGCCAACGGCATCGTGTTCAGCGTGAAAAACACTTTCAGAAACGGCTTAGATAGTTCATGTGCAGAAAATGCTGTTCAGTAGTGTTTTGAAAATCTTTGCAAATTAGTCAATTTTGAGCACGGTTCAAAGAAATTGTAGAAAGTTGAACAGGGGTGCAAATTGAAGATGAAATTGAGATGCAAATTTTTCAGTTTTGAAGTACGTATGCATCTACATCACTCCTCGAGTATGACTTAGCATATGAGAAGGGTTCTGGCAGAAGGGCGTGATGCAGGGAGAAGCCCTTTTTGCGGAGACCATGATTTTTGGACGTTTCAGTTCATTGCGCATCTTTTTTTTTTTTTTTTCTTTTTTTTTTTTGTATGGGATTTTACGCCGATTTTACCCTACTCTACAAAAAGGGCCTCCGCTATCTTTTTTTCTCCCGGTCCCTCTGAATTTAATATTCAACAGATTGACAATGTAATTATGTATCTTATAGAAGAAGAGTTGCTCTTCAACTTTCGTTCTTACACTTTTTTTGATTAAACTTATTGTTGCGAAGTTATATTCATCTAAACTTTCAAATTCATTTTTCTGTGTTAAATATTTTCTCGCGGAAGCCCTTCTGCCAGAACCCTCCTCATATAGTGTACTGGACTATGATAGGCTTAAAGTAGGCAAAACATGCTACCCAATCTAGAAATCTGCTGAACCAAAAGAAAAAAAGAGAGGAATGTTGATGATGTCAAGAATCTGCCTTATTGACGTCACGGATGTTGATGACGTCATAAGCTTGATAACGTTATGAACTGACGATGTCATCACAACCACAAGCTGATTCAACGGAAACTGGAGATGATGTATCTTTACCAGTCTTTATTTGCTCTTAAAAATTCCTAAGGTTGGGAGTTTGGACTGGATTTTCTCTATTCAATATCTTTACTGGCATCCCAGCCGTCCATCAGAGATTGGCGGGCCCATCACTCTATTGGAAATCTGCACGTTTAATTCAGAGTTGATCTTCCTTTCCCAGAAGGTTTACGAGGAATCCTTGACTTGATTCATGATCGTTAGCTCATACTAGACCAGGAGTGAGTCCCTGAAAGCTATTCAACTGAACAGGATATATTATTGATGAAACACCCATAGACACATAGGCTACGTGATTCAATGTTTTTCCAAAATTTATTCTTTTTAGTTTTGAATTAGGCCTAGCATATGCTTATGTTACGCTGTACTGATACTGCATATACCCGGCTTAAACAAGGCTTAGTATATAATGTACAAGATTATGTTAGTCTTCTGCTTTCTTCCCAGTAATGGACTTAGAATTCAGGAATCTGACTGAAAATCTGAAAGAGAAACAGTGAGAAAGAGAAAATAGTGAGTTACTAATTTGATAACGTCAAAGGCAGGTCTAAGCTGATGACGTCACGGATGTTGATAAGGTCGCAAAGAGGTTCAAGTTGGATGTCTTTACTGTTCCTTAGTAAATATAAAAAGATATTAAAAATGATCTTCATTATTTTTGTCTCCGCTGAAACATTTTCCATGGAGGAAAATTTTCTCAATTTCATTCAAATGGAATTCAAGGGAATTAAACCAGCTTTCGAACATTAGAGCTGTAGCTTTCCCCAAAGGTTTCAAAACGGAACCGGAGCTAGAAAAAATAACATGCTTTTGTATGAATAGAAGTTATGGCGAAAGCAGATATTCAGAAGGATAGTGAATTTTATTGAAACTTGGCGAAGGTGCGCTTGGCGATACTGTTAAGGGCGGAGTCGTCCTAAATATCGAAAGATTTTAGAATGAACTTGACAAAAAGAGCAATTATATGAATTCTACTTACTGCTGAAGTCAGTCAAGTTGTCAAGCGTCACAATTAGTTTGCAAGAGAGATTAGTACATAAATGGGGAAGTAGGCACAATACTTACAAGTGCCTAATTCAACTAATAAATGCTTACTCACCTTGTGCAATATGATTGACCTTTCATTTATCGTAATATTTTCTTCGACTTCTCGAGTTCGAGTCATGTATTCGAATTGGATTCTCAGTCGTAATCATAAAAATCACGTTTTCATTAGGGATGACAAGAACGGAGAAATTCGCTATAGTGAAATGCTATGATCTGACTTGTTGAATCTGTTGCACCATCATCATCATCATTTATTAAGCGGTTCTATTACAGAATGTTGCTACGATTATGCTTAGAACATACAACAAAGCCATATACAAATACGTTACAAATTAAAACTACTGTTTCGGCCAGATGTCGCTGAGTATTGACTTCCTTTTCCTTCCTCTAGGCGATTTTCCTACGATTAGGCTACACCCGGCACTGGCTGTTGCAAAAAAGCGATTTTCCCCTTTTATCCTCGATAAACTTCTGTTTCATAGAATTGGAATTGTTTGGGATTATACTTACATAATTTGGAAAACGATACGCACGTGTGAATGAATTTGTTATATTTTTTTGTTGCAGCATTCTATGATATACTTTTTTCATCATTATGAACTGCCGATGATTCTGCGCCGCTACCAATTACAGCAATTTCTGATTAGTCAACAGACTTCAAACACTAATGGTGATCCAATCGCCTTTCTCAGCACCAACGCCGACCTGAATATCAATAATAACAATACTATTAATATTAATAATAATACGCATAATAATAATAGTAACAACAATAATAACAATAGTGATAATAACACTAATAGTAGTAATAGTAATAATTATAATCAGAATCGCCGTCATTATAATGTGGGCGATGAACAGTTCCGGCTTGTTGCTGTGAACGAGGACCGTAGCACTCCAGCTCACCCTAGGACGCGACGATTTTCGTTTTTCTCGGTGTTGCGTACTTATAGAAGAAGATTTGGTCACCAGTATAGTTCAAATGGTGAAGATAGGAATACAGATTTGACGACCCGAATCATCGTGACAACAGGTTCAAATAGTCAAGATCAATTAGATACGGATGATGCAAACAGCCATTCGACAAACTTTTCATCCAGCGGTGACGACGGGAGAAATTCAAGGCTGATGAATGATGATACTGGATCTTTGCAAGAAACAACTGACTCGGTATTGGATACTCCAACTGATGGAAGATCGAATGAGACATCGACGTCAGGTGCCATAAATAACTCGGCAATTGTCGGATGAAACGAAAAACTTGTCGCCCCGAAGGAATTCGTTTTATCCCCGATGAGAAATGCTACTGATGACATTCGATGATTCTCACTGATTCGTATGGATGTACGCAAAGTATTTTCTATGCTATCGTGTCGTTATAATACGTTTACACAAAATTAGAAAGAAGAAGGTTCAAGAGATATCGCGTTGTTAACTTTAAGAAACATTCTAGTCTTTGATATCGTTCTTGAGCGTAAAATTTGGTATGTAATCCAGACGTTCAATATGGATGTGCTGCGATATTTATGTTGTAAAATGAAAAGAAGTTCCTGGCTTCTCATATTCGATTCTCGAATCTGGATTGTTTGGCAATTGTTATAGTACTCGTTCTATAGGTGTCCGAGGATTTCTTGTTTCGTATACGCGTGTTGAATTTTTATTACATGTTACCAACAAAATTGTCAAAGATTGAAATTTTCTTGGACACAAATCATCTGCATTATGGCAGATTGACGTTCTTTAGTGTATCACAAGGCAATGGAAAATAATTCCCAGTTTGCAAATGAAGTAAGAATTTTAGCGTGAAAGTTGAAAAGTATTATCAATTTCGAAGTATTCGAATTAATATTCCTTGTCGTTTAATCGTCTTCGTCGGATTTCGGGCGAATTATCCTTTTTTGTTGGTAATAAGTACTTGGATCCTCATAAAAACTGATAGGTCATCAATGTGATTCGGATACCATAGAATGCCCTTCAATGTGACAGCTAAAATACTCCCGGCAAAGATAAGAATCTGGAGGAGTTTCGTTTATGGATATATTTGAAGTAGGTATTATTCAAGTACATTACCGAAAGCCGACTGAGTGAGATGTATCTTTTCGTATTGATAGAAAACAACTACCTATTGTTGTTGTCATTATATAATTAAGCGATTATTTCTTAGAACTCAAATTACCGATGTATTTATTGATATTTCTCTTTTTTGTGATTAGGTTGTTTTGGTTTTTCTGTCTTGTGCAGAATCTTTGTTATTTTGTATCTATAAACATCAAATCTTTCGTTTGGTCATAATACCTATTACTTAATTCTTCAATTATTACCTATTTTATTAGTTAATTCTTCAATTATTACCTATTTTTACGTTATTATATTGATTTTTTAACTAATGATTGGTTTGTTACGATTGTTCTTTTGTTCTTTCTTATATTCTTTATCGAATTTTCCACGCGTAAAAAAAAAGACCCTTTTTCAAAGTCGCAATAATCTTTATTTCCGTTAATGATGACCGCAGTGAGAGTATTTCTTATAATTTTTTTCCAGCCAATGATTTACATAAAAAGTGATGATGCTCTTACTACGATGTAATCGAAATTTCAAATGATATTTCAAATATTTTGTGGATACATTTTCTCTTTTTGTTCATTCATTTTTTCCTCGTGTCTTTCTTTTCTCTTGAATTTTATCTAATTTACGCGATTATGTTATCATTATAATATGGACTGATAATGTACACATGAATTTTCTTACAAATCGTCAGCGACCAAATATAATAAATTTCTCATGTGGAAGTGATGACAAAATTTTCCTATCTTGAGTTTTTAGTGCGAATAAGTTTGAAGGTATACGAAATTGGTTCTGGTTTTCGTACAATCCCCTCTTTTTGTTGCGATGCGTGACGAACCTTCTAGAAGCATTGAATTTTGTGAGCGCGAGAAGATACACTACGCCTTGTAATGGCTCCCGGGAAGGGGAAACTGATGTGATCGTTGCACACTAACTAGAGCCAATTTCAAAAGATGGTCAACGGAATTGAGGCCAGTGTGAAAAATAATTATAAAACCGCATACTTCGTTCAAAAGTTTTTCAATTTTTTTTTTTTTTTATGACCAGTCAAAGAAAAAAACAAGTGTTCAGTTTGCATGACAGGCATCTTTCTGGTTGTTATCATATAAGTAAATACGCCTTTTCTCTAAACGAAATCGCTGGTTCAAGCCCTTCCGGAAAGAAATGAAAATCATCGTTCAATTTAATCGATTTATTCTATCAAATGATTGATAAATTTATCAAGCTTCTTTGTACAAAATACGAATTTT
This sequence comes from Aspidiotus destructor, assembly GCA_035079395.1. Taxonomy (NCBI): domain Eukaryota; kingdom Metazoa; phylum Arthropoda; class Insecta; order Hemiptera; family Diaspididae; genus Aspidiotus; species Aspidiotus destructor. Next base: position 39,002,190 of record JAVHKZ010000018.1, on the reverse strand, counting down.
TTGAATTACAGGTAGTCCAGTATTCTTAGGTGACATTGTAGGGAAAATATTCAACGTTTCATGAGATCTTTACCGTCATCAAGTTTTTAATCAATTTTTGAGCTCCATCTTATTTAACTATTTTGATTAATTATTCCAAATTTTTTGGCTTTTACCAGCTTTTTACAAAAAAAACGACGCATGCCCGTAGTAAGGTGGACAGAGAGAGGTGAAGATGAACATTCTGAAAAAAATTCAAGTTTCTTTCAATATACGGTACCTACATATCGGTCTATAGGTGAATACGATTTTTTTGTCCGCGCTTCTCCAAAACTACTGAATGGAATTATTTGAGCCTTGGCTGGGTCATAGTTGGATATCTGAAAATGAGTTCCTGCAATTTGTCTTAGGATCGAATGAGTTGTTTTTGAGATATACACAATTTAAGAAGAGTGACGTCACTTAGCAAATTACAATAAGCAGAAACCCTGATGATTGTGCTCACGGTGATTGGGCCGGACCTACTATTCATGGCTGTAAACTTATATTAGGTATTTTTTTCAAGAATTCCGCTTCAATTCATTCTCAAACTAAATTGCAGGATCCGCTTCCTTTCGATTTTGCTTCCAAGGAGCAATTACCGGATCCGCTTCCGTTCGGTTCCGCTTCCACAGACCATTTACCGCACCCCCTTCCAGAGAGCAATTGCTAGATTCGCTTCCTTATATTTGGTTTTGTATTTTGATAAAAGTCTTTCGGGTATTGCGGTGAAAAATTACGGTTATCCTTTAAAAAAAGTTAAAGCATATCGGTTATCCTTTATTTTTAGAGATATCCGCTATTTTTTAGGAATAAAATACTGGTTACAGCTCTTTGGCAACATTTCAAGATCCGCTTCTTTTTGGTTCTGCTTCTGCGGAGCAATCGCCGTATCCGCTTTCTTTTGGTCAGACCTGACGAAAGAGGGAAAAACTGGGGATTTTGTCCCCGGACCCGGCTCTGTTAGGGGCCCGCAGGGTCCCTATTTTCAAGGGAATGGAGCGAAAAGATTTTTGGGGGCTCGCTGTATTCCTTGCTTCCCGGACCCAACTGGAGCTCCCGACTGGCCTAACGGAGACAGGCTTTCCCCTTGGGGTTTGAAGTTGAGACTCAGAAACAAATCTAGTTTTAGGTTCTCGAGAATTTATAGCTCGGTGGGTTCTTCAAGCTCCAAACATCGACACTCGGCAAAGAATCAATTACATTCCCTCAGACCACATTCCATCGGCAAAATACTGTAAATCCACAACTTGAGCCCCAGAAATAAATGTGAAATTCTGATTTAGACAAACATCTTATGTTAGACCAGAAAGTCCCACATCTGCGGAGGGATTGTAGCATCCAAACCTCGTCCTGGACGACTGAAAGAGACTCTATTTCCTTTTCAGACAAAATTGGAAGGGAGAATTCAGAAGTTCAGACGCAAGCAAAAAGTACCTTCTGGTTCTTGAACTTGAGACTCAAAAAAAAATCTAATTCTCAGGTTTCCAAGTATCGATAGCTCGAGACCCAAAGACGAATTCGTGATTGGATCAAAAAAATATAATAATTCCCTGGGCTGCCAAAATTGCTGGAAATAGTTCATAAGTCTAGATGGAGAGAGGCTTTACCCTCCGGGATTGAAGTTGAGACTCAGAATTAAATCTATTTTCTATTCCTCAAGAATTTGTAGCTTACATCGATACTAATCAGCAAAAAATCAATTACATTCCCGCGAACAACATTCCCTTGGCAATAAACTGCATCAGCCACAACTTAAGACTTAGTAATGAATGTAAAATTCTGATCTAGAGAACATCTTATTTTAGACGAGATTTAGTGGGCTTCAGTAGACTGAATTCCCACACCTGAGAAGGGTTTGAAGTATTTAACCCTCTTCCTGGCTAACTGTAGGGACTCTAATTTCGTCTTCAGACAAAATTAAAAAAGAGAATTCAAAAGTTTAGACGTTAGCACAAACTACCCTCGGATTCCTGAACTTGAGACTTCAAAACAATTTCATTCTCAGGTTCCCAAGTATCGATAGCTCGAGACCCAAAGACAAATTCGTGATTGGGTCAAAAAAATACAATAATTCCCTGGTCTGCCAAAATTGCTGTAAATACTATAAATGTCTAGACAAAGACCAGGCCTGACGGAAGGGGGCGGTGACTGGGGTCTTTGACGCCGGGTACGGCTTAGGGTCCTTATTTTCGAGGGGAGGGGGCGAAAAAATTTTTCGGGACTTTGTTGGTTTCGCTTCCAAAGAGCATTCGCCATATCCGTTTCCTTTCAGTTCTGCTTCCAAAGACCATTCGCCGGATCCGCTTCCTTTCAGTTTTGCTTCGAAGGTCCAAAAATTCAGTTCCAGATTCCAGATATAGCGATTCCGGTTCACAGCTCTACTACTATTGAGTCCTATGAGGAAAATATAGGGCGCTGAGATCATTATTTTATAAATTAAGAATAAGAAATTTCTCAGTGATTGAAGTTGTAGATCTTCAATATGAAAGGTATCTAAAAAACATTTCTTTTTGTCAGTCGATAGCCTAATGATCTTTGCTCTTTGCGTCTTTCTTGTGAGAGTCCACAGTCCTTTTGGCCCAATTGACAGGGTTGCTGCTGATTGTAATGCGCTATGACGTCACCAGGATATAAAGGTCTATTGAATGGCTTTTCTCAATTTGCGGTCAAGTTGTTGTTCTTTGTAAAATTATTGATTATTCACCTACAATTTTTTTTGAGAATCGTAGTAGCTATTCATGTCATGAGAAGTGGATTTTTGTTATTTTTGCTTATTATGATAGAAAAAACTTTTTTCTTTTGTTAAACTCTTTCTTTTATCTTTGGTCTCACTCGATAGGTACAGTGAAAACCTGCGGAGTTTGAAAATCCATACATCTATGATCTTAGCCTAATTTTAGCTTTCATCAAGTGTGCTGCAAGACTGTCATAGTGACTTCATTCTTAGCAGTGATTTATACATCAGTTCTTTGGTGTTACCGTTAAAACCCGAAATCAGTAAATTCTAGAATTCACTAGTCAAAACTAGTTGCCACAAATGACTTTAGTCAGACCTAGTTTTGACTAGTCAATTCTAGAATTTACTGGGACCCTCAACGTTTAACTGAAATAATTTCAGGCAAAACTAGTTTTCACTAGTGAAAACTAGAATTGACTCGTGAAAAGTGAAATAGAAATAGGAATATTATAAAACAAGGAGGGTGAATACTATCTGTAAAAATAATTTTAATGAATATTTTCATTGTAAACTGCGAGACAATTTATAGTCTTTTTTCAGAAGAAAAGAAAAAAGTATGTTACGCACGGGGGTCCGCACGCCACGACGGTGTTAGGGGCACCTGTCGACTGCGTAGGCTCCTAAAAAAGCGTCGGTACGAGGATCGACGGGTTTGAAGAGTAAAATATATAGCGGTTTATAAAAGCGCAATCGGTTGCGGAAAAAATTGTAACTTTTATTTTTCCTTCACCTTACAACAGCTGATGAACGTAGGTGCAGAGATGTGTGTGGAGATGTATGGCTGTGTAAGAGAGAGAAAAAGAGATCGACCGATAGAGTTACGTTGAGCACAGACTAGTTCCTCGGACACCGCGGAAGCTTAGCCAAGGTGGGTACTCTATGTACCCGCGGGCCCTGCGGCGAACGACAGGGGAGAGACCGTGAGGAGCGAAGACCAGTCCTGCGGGCACCGCGGAGGCTTGGGTAGTGTGGGTACGCTGTTGTACCCACAAACACCGCGGCGAGCAACAGAAGGAAGAATCGAAAAAGTAGAGCAGATCGGTCCCGCGGACACCACAGAGGCTGATCTAGAGGATATTATGTTGTTGTACTCGCGAACATCGCAGCGAGCAACAGGAGGAAGGAAGCGAGGCGAGATAAGGAAGACTACACCCGCGGGCACCGCAGAGAACAGTGCGGAAAGCTGGGAAGAAGAAGTGAAAAGAGGTAAGCGAGAAAGAGAGAGATAGCGAGAGGTAAGCACACCATCACCTCTCGAACTCAAACAATTATGATTCATTTCAGTTAAAACTAGAATTTACTGATGAATTAAAACCATTTGTTTATTCTAGAATTAACTAGTCAAAACTAGGTCTGACTAAAGTCATTTGTGGCAGCTAGTTTTGACTAGTGAATTCTAGAATTTACTGATTTTGGGTTTTAACGGTAACATATTATATAATTGATAGTTGTCAATCAACGCGTTTATAATAATCACAGTGAGCGGACTTGAGAAGGTAAACTTGAATTAGATAAATTTTAAAATGCAATCTTCAATTGTGAGCACTAAGTTTAAAGATGAAGTAATCAAACTTGAAGATGGAGCAGTGGCGGCGGTACAATTTTGGCGCCTGTAAGCAAAATCTCTGCTTACGCCTATTGCCGTCTATTTCTTTTTTTTCATTTAACAAACGTACGAGTTAATAACAGCCGGTCATCAGCACGATGAGCTTGGCGGTGTTAATTATGTGGGAGAAAAAATTTAGTTGTTGTTGGATAGATAAAAAAGATACTGAGAATGAATTGAGGGTGTTCTGATAATAATCCTGTGTGATTGCGAGGGATGAGTAAAGAGTTGCAGATTGAGGCTATACTTCGGGCAGGAAATAATTTGTTGAGTGGATACACGAGGGAATCAGTTTTGCAAAGAGGATATGAAAGAAGCATGAGATGAATGAAGAAATGAGTTTAATGATGTTTATTTCTAACTAGCAAGTGAGTTGATTTGAGGAGTATCAGGGAATGGGAATATTATTTTTAATTTGGGTGAGATTTGAGGTCAGATTAATGAATGAAGCAGACTTGGGTGGTGAATTTGTTACCGAATTTCGAGAAGTCGGAGCGTGAGGGAATGGAAAAAGTATTGACTGATGGGTGATTGATTGCTTGTTTGGCTTCATTGTCATTTTTTTTGTTCCTTGAGATGACCTTGTGACTAGCTAAGCAGATGAAGAATATTGATACGGAGTTAACATAGAAGACGGTGACGAGAAAGCGAATAAAATTCATGAGTGGATGAGAAAGAAGAGCGGCTAGAGATAGCATTGAGTAATGCTAGGGAATCGGAGATGATCAAGAATGGATTAATGGGAGGAAAGGTGAGAAAGATGGTGTAAGTCTTATCAACAGAACAATCATAAATTAAACTAGGGTGCGGAACATTCTAGAATAAGATTTACGTAAGCGCAATGCAATTAATTTCAGGCTAGGGTGACGCGCAGCTGCGTAAGCATTTTTTGAGATTCTTTCTCCTCAATCACAGCGATTTCATCATCAGTATGCCAGGACAAAAACTTTCATTAACTATAAATTTAAAAGCAAGGCCAGAAAAATATTGAGATGGGAAATGAATTTGTAAATTTCCTAGTGGAAAAAAATTAAAAAACTTGCGAGAAAAAAGTGACAATTTGTCAAAATTTAAGTTTTTTTTTAATTTTCTAGATGATCAGATTGTGAGAAAATTATGAGTGCGATCGGGCAGTTCTTATTACTTTCATAGATGCACTTTTCAAAAACAATACAGTACCTAGGCAGTTTTCGAGTTCTTTCTGAAGAATTGTGCTCGTGCAAGTGAAGTTAGACGAAACGTTGAGACGCTTGATAAATCGTTTTTGCATTGGAAATGCTCATTGTAGTTGATGATATACGATATCAATTAAACTTCAGTCAACCAGTACTTTTTGCATATCAATCGTTTGACACAATATATGCCATATTTATTAAGTACCCTCTGAAATTTTTCTTCCGAATTCGCGTAGCGCTGGTATAAGCGAGATACATGAACGTGTTCGGATTTTTATATTCACGTTCATCTTCATATTTTCGTAGAGCTGGGTGAGTGACTTGTTTAGAAAATTGAGAGCGGATCCGCGTGAAAACGAATAAATTGAAACAAAAAACTGCTCATGACGTCGTCGCCATGAACGCGCGTGGATATCAATGAAAAGAGGAAACTCATTCAAAATTGAAAAAAGAAACCCCATGCGGAGCTTGGAAAGCATTTGTTTTCATTAGGGCGTTGATGAGGTGAGTGTCGTAGAAGATGGAGGTGATCGGATGGTCCCCGGTATCGAATTTTATCGCCAATTATCGTCGCAGTCGTCGGCGACTGAGTAAATAGAATAATTTTCCTTTTGCCTTCGTTCGCGCCGATTCTTTATACTATCCTCTTTCATTTTTTCCTCTGTTTTTCTCTCTTTCCTATGTATACGCGGTAGGGTTTCTTCTTGGGTGATATCGAGAGCAGGGTATCAATTTATATGGCGCCTTCGAGCTGGCCCGAAAATTATTTATGGGGCCAAAACGAATAGGAAGAACTGAACGAGAGAGCTGCTTGCTTATTTTTGCTGTTTGTATATGAGTTCCAAAGTACGCTGTGCATAAAAGTTTAAGAACGGACGAATGGAAAATTTTCGTACGTCAACACAATGTGTAGTTAGTTGTACCCTCGGTACTTCATTTCCTGAGCGATTGAAGGGGTTCCTTTTGATATTAAATTACGTGCGGTATCATGTACGTTGTCGCAGTTATTATCGATTTCGCCGGTTTACTAAACTCAAATTATAATAGACTGCAATAGGCACCGAACATTGTTAGCGACTTGATATTGAGAAAGTTCAAAAGATATTACGCACCTATAGTAGAAAGCTAATTGGGACGAATCAACTTCTTTATCCTCATGAAAATGGAGAGATATCTCCGAGCACGAAAAAAATCAAGAATATTTTCTGCGAGCTCGACAGTAGGTATTGTTGTCCTCCTTGTAGGGAGATGAGGAATCGATTTGAATTCTGCGATATAGAACTTTCATGAGTACCGGTACCTATTCAGTATTCACTCATCGCAGACATATAATAAAGGAGGATTTATAATTATCGCACGTATAAAACACTGTCGTCCTTGACAAGATAATTATTATTGGCGGTTCGAAAATCGGTGGGGAAAAGAATAGGAATAAAAAATGCTGTCCACCTGAAATTATGTAACTGTAATTCTATTCGTGCTTCTCGCAGCAAAAAACAAGTATAAGCCCTGGATAATTTTGGATAAAAACCAGTCGTTCCACTGGCCCCATCAAAACATTTTTGCCAATTTCTTAAGAAAAAAATCGACACAAATGGGGTACTTCAATCCACAATTTCCATTAATATCGATCTATACAAGAGGAATGGTCCAGATGAGGTTTAGCTTTGTAAGAGTGAGTCTTGAATAACTCTTTATGATATTGCTATAACTTGAAGATAAGAATTTTTGTACGATTTTTTTTTCTGATTCGTTATATTCAAGCTGCCTTGTATCGCGGAAGGTTTGCCATTTTAGCCCATCAATTTTAAATTTACTTGAATTATACATTTCGCCTGTAGAGGCAATAGTAATCTCCCAAAATCGATATTTTATCAAACAACTTCGGACAAAAAAGGTCTCGTTAAGCCAAGTAATAGAAGATCATGTTTCATATTATGTCAACGCCATTACGCCTACTTCATAGCATCATAAGCGGGTCGAAATTTTAGACTAGCTCAAGCTCCATCCCAGGGGTATACATACTAGGTCATATATTAGCTCAGAACTTGAAAACTTTCTCAGGCCTAGTATATCATGTCAGGCTGATTAGCTCTCGGACGATGGGTGGCAACTGTATCTGTATCTGTATGCGCAAAATGAGCACACAGTATTACTTGCCGGGGACAAGACGGTTTTGGAATGTTCTCCGTCAACTTCTCTATGCGTCTAATGAGTCTGCGAATTATTCGCACCGTTCGCTCGCCTTCATTTTTAATTCAATATAAGTCTAGTACAATTGTGGGTTAGGGCTCCGTCGTTCGGCCCTTTTTTTGGCTCATTATGAGTCTAGTATATACAACAATACAGTATAAGCTAGATTTTATACAACTTGTATTGCTGAAAGTAGCATACCTTACCATAAGATTAAGTTCATACCTAAGCCTAGTATAGACTAGTATACATGTAGCATACTGGATAATAAATTTTTGGACAAATTTTCTTGAGAGAGCATTATCAACAATGACTGAATAATACAATGAGCGGGTGAATATTTTCTAAAAAAATTATTTAAGAAAACGATAATACAATTTTTTAATCGATCAAATAATAATCCTCGATGGGTTGGGCAAGCTGCTAGAAATGCTACTTCTGATACGAAAATTATGTCTCCTCTCTCCTCACCTGTCACTGAATCTCAATTTTTGCCAGGCTGCGAACAATCACTCTAACTGCATAAAATTGAATTCCCCCCCCCCTCTCCCCCCCCACCAAATCCTTTTATACTTTCAAGTCTCTCGCATCTTTCCTACTAGCTCACATTACAGTACGAATACTTTATCCGTCAACTGTTGGTGGTATGCACTGCCGAGACGGTTGTAGCGATGGAGAGCAGGGTAAACCGGGCTCTAGAGGTAGTGACGCGTTGGATCGAGTCGGCTGGACTCGAACTTGCAGCTAGTAAGACGAAGGCCACTTTATTCACAACCCTGAACCCGTCGAAAGTTCAGTCGACCGACCTTTTGCCTGCAAGGTGTGGAAATCGAGACTAAAAAGAAGATGAAGTACCTGGGCATCTGGTTTGACTCGACGCTGAGCTTCAGGCACCATTTCCTGATGGCTGGGCCGGGTAGTTGGATACCTAAGCCCCCTGATGAGGAACCTAGGAGGACCAAGAGAAACAAGAAGAGCCTTGTCAATCTTCCTATAAGGTGCACCAATATGGGCCGACTTCATGAAGATACCATACAGAAGAAGAGTCGAGATGGTAAAGATCCAACAAAGAGCTGCGCTGAGGTGTGTTAGTGCCTATCGCACTGTCTCAACGAAGGCTTTTTGTGTATTAGCACTTTCACCACCCATTGAACTCCCTGCTGAGGACAGAGCGGTGGTGTTCAGAGCAAGAAAGACGACAACAACTAACTGTGAGACTCTACGGGTTAAACAGGAGGCTAGGTGAGAAATGGAAAGTAAGAATTGCCCAGAGTGAGCTGGACAAGTGGACAACCTGCGTGTTGATACGCACCTTGATGAGTGGATGAACCGAAATCATGGCCAACTGAACTTTCACCTGACGCAGGTGTTAAGTGGCCATGGCTTCTTCAACAAGTACCTTTGCGAGAAGTTAAGGAAAGTTGAGCAGGCAACGTGTTCGCACTGCGACCGAGGGTGGGATGATGGAGTAGAGCACACCTTATTTGAGTGCGAGGCGTGAACGGGACAAGCTTAGTTGGTCTCTTCAAAAGATTGGGGTAGATGAAGTGCTTGTTCCGAGTAGCCTGGTGCCCACTCCGTCAACTGTTCCTCCTCCAGACCACTAACTCATCCTCAACTATAATATCGATTCATTCCTTAATGCTGCGACACATTTTAATAAATATAGAGCAAAAAAAAAAAAACAAAATACAGGAGAGTCGCAGATCTAAATAACCTACAAGAGTAGAAACGTTTTCGACCGATGGTCATTGTCAACGAACATATACTACCGTTTATTAAATTTACGATTCCTGGATTTTGTTTTTTCTTTTGTTTATATTCATCTTCAACTGTTGCTCTGTATATTTTCTAATTGATACCCCTGGTCTACCCCAGATTGCTTGGAACGTTTGACACTTTCAACTACTCAAACAGGCTACAGACTGAAGCAACTGTGGCAAGGACGCCCAAACAATGCAGTGAATCAGGATTGCAGACAAAGCAGGGTTCAAACTGACAGCAAGGTATGACCGTGTAGATCTGGAAAACTCCACCGAGATCGCCGTCCATGAAGCCGTAGTGCTTCTCATTCTGCTATATACCAGTGAGTGTTACCCATAAAGCACATCAATACAAGGCGAGGCAACTTCGCAGCATACTTTATATCAAGAGGCAGAAACTAATATCCAAAAGAGAATGCTCGAGATAGTGAATCGCAATCCCGTGGAGCAGCTGGTAGAGAGAAACCATTAGAGGTGAATTGGATCTATCGGAAGAATGCCGAAAGAAAGATTCCTCAGACAAAAGTCACTACGATGAAATCGGGTCAAGCTGGAGACTCCAAGTACAAAGTGATCGAAGGACGTGCTGTATGTTGCAGTAAAAAACGCCGGCGTCAGCAACAACGGGAGGGGCTTTGCGGGGACAGAAACTTCTGGAGACCAACAATTCAGCGGAGTGACGGAACAGAAACCCAAAGCTGCGGAGACCGAGAAAAAACCCATCCCCTGCCCCAACTTTTACCGACTTCTCGGATCAAGTATTGCACTGATCAGCCATAGGAGATCTCATGAACAGTGAACGTGATGGAAAGAGATCCTCAGACAACGACGACTATCTTGATTTACTACTACTACCTCGATCTAACTTTGTGAGGGTGCGGAGTGACCGGGTGGTTTCTGTAATGAGCGAGTCATTTTCTAGAGTAAATAATCGGAATCTTTCTGAAAGTAGTTACAAACAGATTAAGATCGCGAGTACATCTTTACCATTTCACAGAGTTTGTTCAATTCTTGTTCATATGCACTAGGTCGCAAGACTATTGTCAGTGGCGGCAAGCCTTTCCACGTATCTCAACAAGTTTCGGGATTTCTTTTGAATAGTATGGACACGTATGTTATGAGTGAACCAGTGGCAGATTAAGCACTTTTGCCGCTCTACGCACTGGTGAATTTGCCGCCCCTAATCTAACCTATAAAAGGTCTGTTCGCAGCTTGTCTAAAGAAGTCAAATAAAATTCTATTTTTAATTTTTTTTGTTTTACCTGTAAATATAACTTCTTCTGCTGTCCCAATTTCATGTCTGGTTTTATCGTACTCATATACTCTTCAGTTGTAATATTTTTCGCCTTCTCAATAAATTCATCGAACATATCGATTTATTTTTGAAAATTTTGAAATAACTATTTGAAAAATTTGCCGCTCTACGCACGTGCGTAGTGTGCTTATAGGATAATCCTTTAGTGGAGTGAACCAGGTTTGGGTGAGATCTTTATCAATGTGTTTGGAGTGGTTGCAGTATGAGGGAAGGGTAGTGGAGGAAAGGGTAGTGGAGGGAAGGATAGTGGTAAGAATGGATTCATGGAAGGACAAATGATAGGAATGGTGAGGATATGTGTAAGTCTTATTAATCAAACGATTTATAAAATGAGTTAGAACATTCTGAGACAGCATTCAAACGCAATACTTAACTTCATGTTGAGGTGAAAAGCCGTCGTGTTTTGCTTACAAAGCTATGTAAGCTTTCTTGTTTTTGATAGAGCTTAGAAGAAATGAAAAGTTTATTTGGCTCGGGCGAGAAAATTTTTCTATACTAAAATTATCTTGTCCCCCTTCCCTTCGAAAGACATATCATCTTCTCTAGTTTAGCCCTTCTTCAACATTATTTCCATACTGAGCTATAGTCCGTTCCATTTTAAAAGTCCCTTAATTTGCCGAATAAGGGGGAACCAGCCAATCGGGAACAGGTCGGGACGGTGAAGTGTGAGACAAAAACGTAATTGACTAATAATCCTCTTCGTACAATTCATTTCGAGGGTATGTCGTTAAGGGCCTTCTAACCCCAAACAGACTATCGGGAATGGGAATCTGTTTCATTGAAAAATTCTTTGGTTTCGATTTCGATAATCGATTACGTAGTCGAAATTTTTGTCAATTTTTTTCGCTGTTATCAATTATAGTGATTTTTTGAGTTCATCGCCGCCCGTATATATCAGCAGTACGTATTGATTGAAAACGTCTGAATATTTATGACGCTGTATTTGAAGAATACCCAGGATTTTGAATTACTGGTATTTGCTTGTTATGGTGTATCATAATAGTCTCCAAAAATTTAGCCTTTATCGCGATCGATCGCTACGTTGGTTGATTTACCATTACCTACTTACCCGTATTCTTCAATGAAATTAAAGGCCTTCGTAAATATTAAACGCTGTTCCTTACAAAAATATAATGCTGGTAGGCACACACATCACAGTAGGTTTATTTCATTGATTTTTCAATTAAAACTGACTTTTATGATACCGGTATCGATCTCAAAGTTCAATGTTCAAGCTTTTATTGGCAAAAAAAAAAAACAGAGACATACGGACTGTATGTAAAAATAGATTGTCACAGAAACATGGGAATGATAAAGTGGCACATTGATCGGCGGTAGTTTCCTCCCTCATTCTGTTGTAAATACACGTTCTTGTTAGCCAGTCATAGACTCATCAAGTATGGCGCCGGCCTTCTTGTCGGACAAGGAGTACGGTTGAAGGGTGCTCATTTCAAAGCGTTGAAATTTGAGATGATAGTCGTATTTTTTTTTCTTTTCTTTCTTTTGTTTCTCTGTTGTCTCACACCCTCGTACAATTTACCTCATTAGTTTATATTGAAATGCTTAAAAACTTACGTTCTACATCGAATGCTCTTTTCACATTTCTCGTCGCCCTTTCCTTTATTATTTTTCCGTTTTCCCCTCTCATTCAACAAGTAGTCAGTTTACCGACAAACGAAAAATATAATTTTTCGAAGTTTATGAATGAAAATAATGAGACGGTCGCATTGTTGTTATACGAAGTCGCACTTTTACGTTTTCCTTCTTCGTCTGTTTGACGAAAATATAGCAATAATGGCGTCAAATGTTCAGTAAAAAATTATTATTGATGATGATCCGTAAAATGACAGTTACTTTTTCAACGATGTTACAGGAGACTTTCGTCGACTTTTTCGCAAAAGGACATGATTAACGAATGCCAACGTTTTCTATCACTTTGTCTCTCTCCATAATTTGTGGTTACGAGAAATGAACAATTCACGGTCGAATGAGCGTCGAGATGATTTGACAGAAGGCGCCAATAATATATCGCCGAGAAATACTCAGCGGTGATGGTGAAACGTATGCAATTATTTCGAGCAAAATCTGAGAGCAATAATTCTAATAAAATAATAAAATTGCGATATCATAAAAGCGCGGTATCAATGAAAATTTATCATACCTGTAACTACCCTTGAATATTTGAAATAAGATGGGTAATTCTCGAAACATATTTCCCTCTTCATAAAGTTGAAGATAGCAACCACGGTCTGAATTAACTGCATTCGAAAAACACTACTCAAGAAATACACGATTACAAATATTCATGAATCATGACTTATTAGAAAACACACATTGAAAGTAAATTTAGTAGACTTTATAGATGGCAAACCTGGAAAAATTATTCACCGCACGATCAAACTTCCTCTTTCTACGCCTGTCTATCTTACTTTCTATTTTAGTCTGAGAAAATATTTTTTTTGCCTTTGACGATCTTGTCGCATAATTCTAATCACCACGTGAAATCGAACTACTCGTCAATTGCTCTTTATATTTAGAAACTTTTACTTCCAGAAACTTACCAATTAGACCTAGCTCTAGAGGGTTAGTCTTGGAGAGCTAAAATTATGAAATTATAGTAGGGGTGCCATATCCCTCGAAAAAAGGAACAATAGATATATCTATTATCCCCCTGTGGTAGGGGTCCACTTTGATAGAGACCCGCAGTCATCGCCTTTCCTGCACCGGTAGATCCTGCCCTTGTACTAATGCTCAAAGTAGTTGAGCTAGATATTTCTCGAGTGCTCTTGTTCGCTATGCTCTATATTCCTCTTCTTTGACAAAAAGCCCCAAAAAACCTACTGCCTTGAAATTAGGCGTGGATCCAGAACGTTATTATGGATGGAAAGACTCACGCTGGCGATTCCGCGCGAAAAAATTTTCCCCCTCCTCCCCTCGAAAACCCTTTCCCGGCCCTTCAAAATCTACCAGTAATTACAGAGAAAATGACTGTATATAGTCACCTCGAGTTGAGCCTTAGTTTTTCTTGCTCAAAGTGAAGTTTTCTTTGTATAATTTAGGATTCCCCCCCCCCTGAGGATCCGCGCCTGGAAATGTATCAGAATTAAACCAAATTCGGTTTACTAAATCTGAGTTCTGTGCGCAGCTGACTAAAGTCGTTCCTGAGTCATCGCTTACGTAACCTTGATGAGTACCCAAAGGCTTCCACCTCAGGTTGTACTCTCAATTGGTAATTTATGATATGCTTCGATGGCCGGCCTCACGTTTGAATCGGGCGGCCCCCTCCCGGAGTGAAGGTGGACCCCGTTCAAATGCAAGGCTGTCGTCATGTTCAAGCAGCAAGAAGGAGCCCTGTTGGACTACCATCATTGGACAGTCAGCGGTTGGGGCGGCAGCGTGTATGATTGTTAGACCAGAGGAGGCAGGTGGCTACTGCGGACCAACAAGGATGATGAGAAACGCGGCTTCGTAATGGACAATCGACATCAGTGGCTGTGGGGGCTAGAGGTCCGTGACAATCACTTGACCCATCGTATAATAATAGCGTCGTCGGGTAGGGGGCCATTCGTATGCTGCATTTTCGGACGCCGAACAGGTAATGTTTATTTTAGCCTCACGCTTACAAAACATCGCCTCCACCCAGTAGGAGAGAATATTGATGATGCAATGCATAATAACCACCACTTGCAAAAACACCTGATTTTGCGTAAGCTAATGAGAAAAAAAAAACACTGAAAAAGAATACGTAAACGAATGAGAAGAACAAACATTTTACATAATCATAACCATTTGTCTCAAGAAGATGGAAAATTCTGGAAAAATCCATCAATCCGTCTCAAACCACTGCTACTCCTTCAGAAAGCAAGCCACGCAAGACATTCGACAGTGACGTTACTACTACGTCTTCAGCTGCAGGCCCACGTTTTTGAAGGTATGACGTCATTCTTCTTGTCCTGTGTGGCGTTTTTCTCAGATTTGTCATGTGCTACTCCAAAATGTTTGAAAAGAGGTGTTTTCTAGTCGATTGTAAACAGAACGCAACTCGCGTGGACATTCAAAAATACATGGGACGCGAAACCAGATGACGTCACCCGGTTCTGTTTTTACATTGTTTTAAATAGAGATCAGCTGATGTAGCGCCTTGTTGTTTACAGCTAAGCACACCTCTTTTCAAAAACCTTGGAGCTGCCCCTCCTAATACTTTGATTTCTTCGAGATTCGGACAAGTTTTAGTTCCGTATGATTATGGAGTTGTACCCAAGCAATTTTCGTAAGGATCGGCTGAGTAGTTCTTGAGTTATCCTCAATTTGAGGAGATTTGTCTTCATCCGGGTTCCACGCTTCTCCTCCAAAACTACTGGATGGAGTTCTTTAAGACGTGGATAAGTTTTAGCACAGTATCTGAAATTGAGCATTTTTCTTCAAGATTGGTTGAGCAGTTCTTGAAATGTACTCAATTTAAAATGAAAATGTTCAAAATTTCTTCACTAGAAGCGGCGTAATTCTTGAGACGCGTCTGTTCTTATTCTTTGGTTATCTGTACTTATTTAGATGAAGTACCTTATATTTTTACCTCATTTATCTCCTTCTCTTATCATTAGTCATATTCAATAGGGTAAACTTTGGGTTCGAAAACCCGTACATCTATGAGTCAGTACCATTTTAATCTTAGATTCTCATGATATAGGGGCTCCAAGCTGGAGTTTTTTTCAAGTCCCACATCTATAGAGGCTTCAGAGGGCAAAAAATATTCAATCCTCGGGTTAAGAGGAGATTAGGTTTGCGTATAGCGGGACGGCGGAATAATTAACCAGAAACCCATACAGTAATTATTATAGCTGACATATTTGCTGATATTTTTTCAACTTTATTTGACGGCTTTTGCGTCCTCATCTGTGTCACGATTTTTCAATATCAGTCACGCGACTTTCTGCTGCGCTTAAACCTATTTTAGTGGACTGCACACTGCAACTCAATCCGCCAAGTGATTATATTTCTCCATGTGACCACTTTTGAAGATCCCGTCTTTCTTTTTTGTCATCAATTTCATTCAAAGTATTTGATATGCCTTTTACATGTGTTTGGCGTGCACTCAAAAATGAGATACAAGTATTATAGGGCTCTTTCCTCGTATCATATTGCATACTCGTTTGCCTGATTCTTATCGTAATGGTGCTCGGTTTACGTTGGTTTTATGGCAAGGGAATTGAATATGCAATAATAGCATATCTATTCGCCTGCCATAAGACCAATGTAAACCAAGTACCACTACCATTACGATAAGAATCAGGCAAACGAGTATGCAATATGATACAAGAGAAGAGCCCTATAGACATGAAAGGAATTTTTCTGTCATCCTTGGCTGGGAGGGGGGGGGGGTATTGTTTTACGATTTATTCTTGAGATCTGTATTCCATACCTAAGAAGTCCGTCTTTATATTCCGGAAAAATTTTTTCGTTGATCGAAGAGAAAGAACCAGTTTTTCAAATCAGCTGTCGAATATAATGGGAAACAAACCTTGGACTGTATCACTAAATTCATTAGAATATCAAGCAGTACTGCACCACTGACGCTGGCGCCGTATGCGTGAAAGTCGCAGCTATCTTTCGTAAAAATGTGGAAAATCAAAAGCAAACCTGCAGCTTGTGTCTCACATGCTTCACCGTTGAAAAATGTAAGTCTCAATTAGCTAATCAGGATGTTGTATTTCGGTTAAAACGCTGTCATCATCTGTTTTGTATGGCATTAGTTCACTCAAGAAATATTCAGGAGTTTTATCCGCATAATATTTACTCCGAAAAAACTAGCTCCAAAAAGTCCTGTCTGTGTGATGTCTTCAACACGATTTTAAGGAGTACAGATCTAGGATTCTTCGAAATTTTTCCAGTGTGTAGTATTTTTGATAAAATATTCGTGATGAAGAATGTCTTTCCGCCCCTCGAAACATACCAGACTTCGTAGTAGGTGACCTAACACATGCTTACTTCTCATTCAAATACGCTGAAAAACTACTAAAAGTAGGTATAGAGAACATCGGGAATAATTTCAAACAATGATCAAAATTAATAAGAAATTTTGATTAAGAGCCTACTTCTCTCTTCGTAGGTCACTTATTTTTCGAGCATGGTTTGTCTGAGCGCCTCACATTTAAAACAAAAATTGAATTTTTTATTTGGAAAAAAATGACTATATTGGATGTTAAAAACAATAATGTGAATGAAAGCAAGAAATCAAATTGGGCACCTATAGGTCAGAAGAAATAATGACTACACAAAAATTTTCAGTTGAGTTCTATTTTTGTAATGCTCCGCAGGATTCAGTCATTATTTCATGATTGGCGTGACCTCCTGATCTCTTGTTGCCACAATCTATGAGAAGGAAATACAAACAAAAAAAAAGTCGCTTACCAGTAGTGCATATATTTTGACAAGTATAAATAAGTAGAAACAAAAAGTGTTCTGGCGTAGCCAAATAAATAAAGATCATGTTCCATGTCTTTTTCTTTCTCAAAATTCTAGTATAAGTCTATTTCAGGATATTTCAAGCAAATAGATTTTGGGTGTTTCAAGCTAATAGCTTTCGGGTAGCTCTAGTATAAGTCCAGCTTGGAATATTTCAAGCTAATTGTTTTTTGTGGGCAAGTATACAGTTAGTATAAACTGACTAGCTCCTTGAGGAGAAGGGGGTCTTCAAGTACAATACATAGGAAGCCTAAGCCTGCTAGTATAAACTGGCTAGATCCATTTATACAGTATACTGTATTCAAGATGATTAGCCTACGCCCTCCGGACACCCTATTATAAACCTAGTTTTTGACAAGGGAAATCCCAAGAGGGGCTTCTCCGTCTATGACAATTAGAGACCGGACATTTTGACATTTTAAACGATAAAATTTGGCACTAAAAATTCAAAATTTGGCAATATTCGGCAAAAAAATTTTTAAAAATACAACATAACAAAATAACGAAACAATTACAAATAGCGCTTATTTTGCAGTTATTTTTCCAAATTTTCTTGTTATAAATTCTAATTTATATTCAAAGAAAGATCTCTCCACGTCGACCGAAACAATGGAAGTAGGAACTGTAGGATCCGTGGATACGTCTGAAATAGTGCTGCCATTATTTTAAATATTTCCTATCTGAGTATTCAGCAGCTTAGTATCTTCTTTCTTACGCGTCCTATCATGATCTACGGGTAAACTTGCAGTACACTGAGGACAATGAAGCAGTTTTTATCCAAGTTTTGCGTATTTCATCAATAAATTATGGTATTTCCTAAAGAAAAACTAGAAAAAGAATTTTTTCGCTACGACCAAATTATATTTTTATTCAACTCGACGCGTTTCGAACGACCAGCGTCCTTCATTAGGGAAAAAGAAGAATACAGGAAAGGGATGGAAAAGTTATTGGAAAACAAGAAAAACTACTCCGTGTTGAGTAGTGATCTGACCTGTGGTTACCAAAAAAGGAGTAATGAGCTTGTGGGTATTCTCCAGGAGAAAGGATGGATTGATGAGAGGTTAGGCACATAGCTAAAACGGCATGATTCTGTGCCGCTTAAGATCTATGGCTTACCAAAGGTGCACAAGGAAGGGTTTCCTTCGAGACCTATAATCTCTGGAATAAAGTCGCCTACTGAAAGCCTTGTCCAAGTTTCTGGCTTCTATTCTCAACGGATTGAAAAACGACAGTATGAGTATAAGGTCATCAGGTGATCTGCAGGAACTTCTGAAAAAACTCCTGATGAAGGACGCTGGTCGTTCGAAACGCGTCGAGTTGAATAAAAATATAATGTGGTCGTAACGAAAAAATTCTTTTTCTAGTTTCAATCAGACAAATAAATCTTAAATTACTAAAGAAAAACGAAAATTCGCCTTTTTTGGCATTATTTGGCATTTACCCCTGTTTTCGGCATTTATTTCAAATTCGGCATTTTTCGGCAAAATAAAAACTTTTTCCCAGGCTCCCTGTACCTTGAAACGTTCTTTCCATTGATTTTTAGCCACCTGCCTTCAAGCAAGATCATCTGACAAATGCCAGTGATTCCAGTCTCTAATTATAATTCTAGTTCAGGAAATTCTAGTTTAGGACTGGTAAAATCCTACCAGATTATAAAGCTATATACAGCTATCAAAAAGCTAGTATGAACCTAGTATACAAACTGGGCCCTGCACCCTAATATGAGCCTAGTTTAAGAGTAGTGAAATGCTAGGGCGGGTCTTCTTTGTCTGTAAGTCTTGTTTAAGACTGGTAAAATCCTAGTATAAAGCTAGCATTTAAACTGGGCAAGGTAAATTCGCGGGGTGAACTCGCAAATTTTGAATCACCGACGGAGTAACGAGGGAGGCCACGCGCAAAGTAGGGTGAAGAGGGCACTCGTAAAATTCCAAATAAGGGGTTAAGGAAGAGTACAGATATTGAAGAAACATTATAATTATATTAATGGCTAAAATGTAATGAACAAAAACAAGATCGCAGACTAGATTTATTCGATTGAACTTTTCTTAGACAGTACTAGAAAAATAATATTATGATGTCTTTCCAGATCGTCAGCTACATGTATTCTCAAGCAATAACATTCTAATCATGCGTGCTACTGACTCAAGAATACAAGTGGCCAATCGAGTCGCAAAGTTTTCCCTCATCTTTTGAGTGACACGAGCCGTGAACAATATTTGGTACCTATAACAGACAAGAAAATTAATTAAATAAAGGTAAATATCCTCTTTCACCAAAATGATCCAGTGAATAAAAAATAAATATCAAGGAAAAAATCATCATTATTCTTAAGATAACTCTTTGAACAAAATATTTCTATCATTTTTTCCTCATCACCGTCCTCACATTGTATTAACCATTGTACATCGTGCTTCAATTACTTTGTCTTGGTCTTTCGTCGTTACTTCTGTAGAGCCAATATTCCTTTCTAACATTAATTTATTTGCGGACAACTCAATTAGTTGACGAACACACACCTTTTTCGCATTCTTGGATACTTTCTGAAATTTCCCATGAGATTGTTCGAACTTACGAATTACCAGTACCCATTTCTTTCACACCTGGTAATCCGCACTTCATGTGCTATACTTCGTAAATAACTAGACATGTTATAAACCGCAATTTAAGTTCATTATTTTTCATCGTCCATTCGCTACTCGCGTCTTCGCTAGCACCCTGGTAATTTTTACCGAACTGTTCTCGATTTTTGAGAAACTATTCTTGGAGGAGAATAATAAAACTCAACGTAATCAGGACATAGATTCACGACGGCGAAGACTTCGATGGGAGCGGCGTGAGCGACTTTTTCACCTCCCTCCTTCGATAAGTTATTGAAGGGCATTGCCCTTAACAAAAATTTCGCTATTTACTGATCTCAAAAAGAAATTCTAGTTCAAGAAAACGGAAAATACCGTTGGAGTTGAGAGCTTCCAATTCAGAGATGCATAGTTTGATCCTCCTTGATGGCAAGGCCAGAGGGTAGAAAATATGAAAGTATTTTCAACATTCTAATTGTAGATAAAATAATTCTTATCTAGGTACTTATTCTCTATCAAAATTGAATCACAATAATGGTGATTCATAAATTAGCCTATCCCGTATACCATTTTTAGGACTAAAATTCTTAATTTTATCGATTTCGACCTACACAGTATGATAGCTGGGTAGAAAGACGCCTGAGGTTCGGGCGTTAATTACAATTCCTCGAAGACACTATCAGAGAAGGAAATTAACGTCTCTTTGTTTGATATTTATGTACGTTTCATGCAGGGGCGTTCCGAGAGGAAGTTATTGAGGGGGGTGAAAACAATATTTTGCCAAGTGGTTAGTAGCTCCAGTTCGCGCTCAAAAGAATTGGTGAAGTTTGAATGCCAACATTTGCCGACCGACCGAAAAGCCTGGAGGGGTGTCACACCCCCCTACCCCCTATCGGAACGCCCCTGGTTTCATGAACCTGAACTTCATACTATCTCACTCCATACGCTCGTTTTCTAGGTTGGAACCTTCCAAGGCCAATACTTCGCTTTGTAAATTCATCAAATTTCTTAGGAGCAAAGATGCTCATAGCACGTAACATTGAAATAAAAAAGTGGGAACATGGCAGGAAACTTGATGATTCAGGAGTGAATGTAACATTTTTTGTATCCCGCAAGAATTTTCAACTTGTGCTATATGGTCTTGTGTTTGAAAAGAGGTTTAGGCCCCTGCCCATGATACCCGATAAAATTGTTGCGAACGTTATGTTGAAGTCTTTCTTTCTTTTTCTCAAACTTTTCAACTACTCTACGCTTCACCAGCTTGGGGTAGATAACTGTGGGAAGTTTGTGAAAATTGAGGTAAGGAAGGTTTTAAAAGATCCCAGTAATTAAAGACGTTGCCCCATATCAGGATTGTTACGAGGGGTAGACAGAAGACGTGAAGGAAGAGAGTGAGAGAGGTGGATATCGGCAGGAGGTAAGAGAGACTAGACCTCAGTGAATCGTAGGTGACCGATACTGGAATGGGTGAGAATGATTTCTTCATGATGGGTAGTTCGATTGGAGGAAGTCCAGGAGATGGTTAGATACAGTACTCGAAGAGGTAAATAAATGCGTAAAATTCGAAGATTACTTCAACAGTTGGAATTCGAGCTGAGGGATGAGGAGAGTGAGGTGAGAAAGACATGAGTATATGGCGTTTCTTTCGAGTTATATATGCGACAAAAGCTGAGAAATCTGACCTTAGGGTGAAAAAATTAGCAAGATATCTTGAAAAAATAACAAAAATCCGATTTTTGTCGATTTTCAGTTTTTGATGTTAATAATATGTTCTAGAACATCTAAGGTACAAAATCCAAGGCGTTTTTCTCAAGCTACTGTATCTCAGTGAGTTTTGAAATTAGGAGATCGTGGTGGGTCTTATCCGATTCGACATGAAATTTCCTATAAGAATCAGCTGCTAACTTATTTTTCAACTTCACCCTAAAGTCGGATTTCTTAGCACTTGTCACGTATTATGCCAAGAGGGGACTTGAAAAATATTTAGGTTTAGCCTCTTCGGAACTGCAGTTTTGAATTCAACTCTCAATATCAAAACCTATTCGACCGATACAACAGGTTTCCCAAGTTCTTCGTTTGACTTTGCTAAGGAAGTCGTAGTTTTTAGAAATATTAACTAGATCGAGTCGGATATCCGAGGGTGAGGATGATATGGTAAGGGGTAAAATTGAAATTCAGGAGGAAAGAGGAGAGCGAAGGCGGTATGGGGTCGGTGATTTTAAATAAAGGAAATGATGTGACTTACGCTATCACGAGGGCTTATCCTGAAACCAAAGTCTAGAAACTACAAATGTTTAAACCTATACCTCCAACTTATATATTATCTTTTTAGTTTTTATCCATTTTTTGAAGATATCTTTCCTATATATGCATAAAAATTATTCAATGGATCCCATCTAATTTTCTTGATATTTGTATTATGATACACGATACAGCTATCCTCTCTACGACGGACATTAATCCTTTTATCGAAGTACCTACGATGATTAATAAGCAAGTCATCTAGGTTCGAAGCTTCTGTATATTCACAAATGTAGGATGAAAAAATATTGCTCACAATATTCTTTCGTGACACATGTACGAGTTTCCCGCATTTCGAAAAATAATGCCAACGTCAACGCAACAATTCGTGTAAATTATTGTCAGCCTAAGTAAACACGCAAACCTTCCTCACAATTACCCAATGGTCCGAATAATACATTCGTAATATCTACTTTGTTAATAAGTATATGTAATTTGAGCAGAGGCTAAATGTGTTTTACACATACGTCGTACGCGTAAATAAAATCAATAAAGTTTCTTAAGATATAATGCTCTTCTTTACCATTTTAACAGATTCCGATGGGCTATAAAGAATATTTCTTGAACAAAACTTATCCCCACTGGGCCTACCATCGGTCTTGAAAACTCAAAACCTGCGACTATAGTTAACCATCGTATCGTATCAAGGTTCAGAATTTATATTTCAAAGTCTTTCTTTAATTGAACGTTTTTCAAATGTTTGTATTTTGTTGTAATGGGGAAGAGAAATTCATTTCTTAAAAGTACTCTTAATTGAGGAGGTATCTATGAAAAGGGCGTCCGCTGAATGTATTTCTTATAGGACTCCTCCATCAGCTAAGGAAGATAAAGGTAAAATTTTTTCTCTAAAACTTAGAACCACTTATCTCACTCGAAAATTCTGTTTATGCTCGTATTGTTAGCGCACTCATCAATTTATTCTCCAACATTTCCCAGTCATGACGCTTCATCCCCAGACGAAAACCTCCAATAGTGATTTTTTCATGTGGAGACGTCAAACTTTCGACACCATTTCCGTCCATCCAACGCTATCCCTATCGAGACGTACCTTCTTTCGAAATTTTTCACCTCTGGTCCCTCTCTATTTTACTATCAAGCACTCAGAACTTGTTCATCATGTACTCTTGGTCAATCTTTATAGACGATTACAAAATGCCATCCTTTTGTGACGCGGGCTTCGATAACACACATTCAAATCATGAAACATTTTCAGACCTATCCAGGCTCCTCATCCTTTGATTGCGAAATTGCGGACTAATAGTCTAATCACTTCAGTCAAATTCAACAACAGTTACTCATAGTTTCAAACCGGAGGCTTTAGCCATCTCAGATATGATATGCTCAGCAATCTGTATTATCTGTACTATACCTTAGTGCATACGATGAGATATTTATCCTCTTGAAGACATTCGGGATTTTAGTCATTCGAGACAACGTACTCGGGTAAATGACCGGTAATCGTACAGAACAAAAAATACCTCCTGAAGGCTCTCTCTGAACTTGATCTATATAGCCTAGAAAAATTTCTATAATCTAACCAGGCAGGGCCGGCACTTTTCTATTTTCCCGCCAGGTGCAAACATTGATTCCATACTTTTTTTTTTACTCATTACCTGATAGAAAATTTTTCACCAGGTGCAACAAAATTTTCAGGAGGTGCAAGCGCGCAGATTGATGACGTCACAAAAGTCCGGTTCTCAAGTTTGTAGCTCGATGGTCAATAATATTCCAAGTCTCTGCACATTTCCTCGAAAATGATGACGTCACGAAAGTCGGATAGCTTGAGATTTCCAAATCCCCCTGGTCCAAAGTAGAACGCGCGCTTGCCCCATTATCCCATAGCTCAAGAGGCAAAATTCTCCTCAATGCCGTAACCTAACCTATGTTAATGACGT
Source organism: Aspidiotus destructor (assembly GCA_035079395.1). Lineage (NCBI taxonomy): Eukaryota > Metazoa > Arthropoda > Insecta > Hemiptera > Diaspididae > Aspidiotus > Aspidiotus destructor. The sequence continues at coordinate 38,978,146 of JAVHKZ010000018.1, read as the reverse complement.
CATCAGAGCCGAACGCACTCGCGGACATCTAAAAATGCCGCCCTACAAAAGAGAGATAGCCGGCTCAAAAAGTCTACGATTTTTGACTCTATCCCTGAAGTTCCTCCTTATGAAATTTTCTCGTGAAAATGTGATCGTGTGAAAAATAAATAAAACATCTCCTTCCCTCTAGCTATCAAAAAATACGAAAGGGGAAGAAGACAAGGAAACAAACTGGTTGTAATATCGTCAACCCATAGTACTCGTATGATTTTGAGAGTTGAAACTATTCGAAGCAAACGAGTACCTTTAATAAACTAAATTTACACCTCATTGAGAAACAACAGATACTGGAAATGGAAAAAGAATTGTCATTGCGAAATAAAAACACGTTTACGCTTTTCCAGAGATCTGATGTGTAGGTAATGTATTGCAGGCTACAAATACTGTACTTTCACTGGACGATAATGCATAAATTTCAAACATGAATGAGTATGAATGATATCTCAAAACAGACCCTGCACAGTTTGCATGGATAAATTACTTTCTCCCCTTTTTTTTGACGACGGGAAAGCGCGATGATGATTTTTCTACAGTAGGTAGCGAACCCGCATTTTATCATTTTCAAACCGGTACATTTGAGTTATACTAGTAATCGACAAATAACCAGGTAACTAAATAAAAGTTATCGCTCGTACTACCCATCCCGCATGACATACAGCATTATTATGTACATTCCGTACGGTTTCGTGGCAATTCAGATGTGCTTTTTTGTACAGTGAAGTCGAGGAGAAAACGCAAATGCAATCAATTTTCAAAGATTAGGCCTACGTTTAAGAACCATCAAAAACATCAGTAGAAATTTTGTAGATATTTCAAACCTCATTTTTCTAAACAAATTCAGGAAAAGTACTTTAAAATATTTTGCAGAATATTAAATCATTATTTCTCTAAATTTCATCTCATAACAGGTTTTGAACTTTCCTATGCTAAGTAGAATTTCACTAACAATTCCACCCTGGATTAGTATGCAACCGAAGACTAGGCACTCAAAAGCCTCACCCGTTCCCCACTGTAGACGAAGATACCTCGATCCGGTGAATCTACTCGCAAATTACCGTCCAATTATCTGCTGTCAAAATGATCCCCGAAGCATTCCATACTAATTAGTCTTAATCTCAGCCTCAGAGCAGAAGTAGCAGAACCTCGTCGCTTCTTTTCCGCTCATTAATGATAGTCGCCAACTTCTTGGCGACCTCAGCTTGATTTCCGGAACTACCTATTCACACCGCTCCATTTACCTTCTGAAATTTTATTCTTTGTTCAATTTTCTTTTGACGTGTTTAATTCAATTTTATCTCTTTCGATCAACTAACTTTGTTTGATCTATTTTCGTTCGACTTGTCTGACTTCGTTTGTTTTTGATTGTGTATTACTAATACTTTTACTTCTGAGTCGCGGTGTGTTCATTTATTCTTGTTACATTCCGCAGTAGCCTAAATCCTTCCTTTTCACTCTCTTTCCTCCCTCTCGTCTTGACGAAATTCCTTTTCTAACGGCCTCATCACACAATGCAACCACATCATTCCCCATAGCGTATCATCTATCCAATTATAACCTTCATTTAAATCTAGCGAGTCACACCCGTCTTGTCCAACATGAAAAAGTTGATTGTTTATAATAATCCCTACCCATGGCCGCCTCGAAGGAAGGCCGGAACATGCATATAACGGCAACGCTGTGAGAGTAGGCCGACTTTTACATGTGCTCTTATGGGGAGAAAGTGGTTTTTTGAGAATCAGTAAGTACCCGTTGAATTTGGTGAAAAATTGAAAAGAACAAAAATTGTAGGCCATTAAATTCTCTATCAGAAAATGTATTAAACTCAATTTGCGAAATTTTGCATTAATTTACATGTATACGGTCGGCCTACTTAGCTGTTGCCAGATCTGCCTGTTCCGGCCTTCCTTCGAGGCGGCCATGCCCTACCTCAAAAATAACTGCAATTATAGAATTTGCTGAACACTACCTCTTGTCATAGGTTAACAGTAAATTTCCTCTTACGTGGACTAAACGGAAGCCGAATAAATGTGAACGATCATGATGAACGATTATCGATCATAAATATTTCAGTACAAATATAGAGATACGAGTACCTACGTTAGGTTGAGTAGATCAGTCAGTAGACAGCAACAATAGGGTGAAGAACTTGGCGGAGGGATACTTCCTCAATTACGTAAGAATAATGAAGAAGTCAGAAAAGGGTACTGAAAATCGAGTTGATGCGAATAAAGTTGATGAACTTGAGATTTTTCGCTGAAAACTGATGATATCCAGTTGTCGAAAGTTGATTTTGATAGATCAGAATAAATCATTGGTCGAAATACACAGGTCACAAAAGGTCTTCATAAAAGTTGATCTTCCTAGAATCATCAAAGTTGCAAAATTTTTCAATGATTTTTAACTTTTTTTTTTAGCTCCAATGTTTTTCGTAAAATGGGCCCGACACCAGCAGATTTTGAAAATAGATTTCTCAGAGGACCTCGTGACTGGCCACTACTTCCGCAATAAGGGGACAAGCTTCAAAGAATTAGTCAATTGTAGTGTACTGTTTGTGGCTATTCCATCATACGTGCCTGAATACGGAAAGAGGTTACGAGATCGGATCTATGACGCATAAATTGATGATAAACTTTTCAAGTATTTACGTACCACTAAAATGTGTTTAACGAAAGACACGATACTTACGGGCGGTGGTAATATTGGGGGGGGGAGGGTGTTGTTGATAAATGAAAAACTCAAGCGAAAAATTTAGATCGCCTCGTCGGGATCCGAACCCGAGACCTTTCGCTTTCCGGGTGACTCAATTACGGACGACTGATGAAGAAGTCAGAAGGGGGTACTGAAAATCGAGTTGATGCGAACGAAGTTAATGAACCTGAGATTTTTCGAAGAAAACTCGAAAAATGATTTTGATGGATTATGATTTATTGTCAAAATACTCAGGACATGAAAAATCTTCATAAAAGTTGATCCTTCTAGAATCTTTAAAGTTGAAAAATTTTGATCTAATTTTTTCGCTTGAATTTTACATTTACCACGAGTCTTTTGCAGCCAAGTCTGATGAAAATAAAAACGCACGTTCTGTAATGTAGAGATTCGTTTATCTAAATACTCTATTGATAAGTAGAGATAGGCGGATACGTAATTGTCAGGAGAAGACTGATAAGAATTATGACCATTTTGAAGAAGAAGGCAGCCTTAGACAATCCCAACCATCCAGGGGACGAGGACTATAAAAAATTCAGATAGACGAACTACCTATAAATTAAATCAAGTGTACCTTGAAAATTTTCGACCAAATAGTTCAACATAATCGTCGATTATCCAAAATTGAAATTTAAAAATTCACAGTAAAACAGTTCATCTACTCGCCTCAATCAGCGTACTTGAAGAGAAAGAGATTCGGCAAGCAGCGCGAAGAGTTCTGTCTCTGTGGAAGATAATGAGAAATGGTTTAAGAGAGGCTATCTGAAATACGAGCTTGATTCACATCTTTAGGATATTTTACAAACATACCGAGATAGCCTTAGCTGCCTGTAATAATGATTGGATGGTTTGAGAAATTTATTCTTAGCAGACCATATTGAGAGTAAACTTGGTACAAACGGTGATAAAAAAATACGTAGAATAATTACCTGTCCAAATACTGTGCCGTCAGAAACAGATTCTTTTCGAGATGGGAGAGGGGGATAGGTTCAGATTGTTTAAAATCTAGGAGAATAATATTGAAATTTTTTTTTTAATGGCATTTATGACTTTCTTAGAGCAGAATGATAAAAAGAAGAGAAATGGGGTGAATAGTGATAGTTTCAATTATCCCCGAGTTCGGTGTTTCTTTAATCAACTCTCACAACACATCTCAAATTCACCATCTCATTTATATGTTTTCATTACCCTGCACTGCCTTTTCATTTGATACCCCTTTAATTAGTTCAGCCTACGCTGTAAAACTTATTACGGTACGTATATTTCTAAATTGTTTTTAACGCGAATCAATCACAGAATTTATCACATTATTGAAAACCTATTCTTCGTGTTTTCTCAATCCTGACGTATTCATTGCAGTAAGAATTTAGAGAAAGGGTGTCCTGAGATACACTATACAGGATAGTGAATGAGAAATTAGCCTACGGATTCATAAGTTAAAAAAATGAAAAAAAGTATCTATGATGACAAATGAGTCCTCCGAAATTGATTAAGTAAAATATTGTCTCTAGTCTTTCGAGTAAGATTGAGAAGAATAATACCATTACTTTATCATTACACTTATTTGTACACAATCCTCGTGATTTCACCGCCTCGACATACCTAACGTCAAAATAAGAATCCCTAGGTCCAAGATTATCTTCCCTACTCCATTTCTGCGTCCTTATTCCCGAACTTATACTCTCGTACATTTTTTCGAATGGCAAATTAATGAATTCTTCTTTCGAATTCCAATATAGCTAAGTAAAAATTTCAAGGCGCAAATGCACGCCGGTATAGCCGTGGCACATCCTCCCGATGAAAAAAGGTGATACCTAATCATGTTGAAATATGAACTCCTTTATTGTACATAAAGAAAAAAAATAATTTCAATTCAGATCAAATTGAATTGGAGGATGAAGATTGAAGGTGAATGTCTATTCTTTTTTCCTTCTTCCCCCCCCCCTGTTTTCAGAGCCGCTATCCTGAAACTAATCATGTTGCGAAAGCAGTCGACCAAAATTGGGGAATATTTAATTAAAGAGTTGTTTGTGTACCATACAAGTGGAAGAACGATTTTTAAAATAAATTTATGACAATGTTCTGCCGGACAACAAGAAATGGAGGGAAAAATTTGGATCAATTCATCAAACAATTTGATGCTTAGGCGCACTGTTCATGTGATGCAATTTTTTGCCTAACCAAGCCGGAAACATGAAAAATTTGACTTCAAAATATAAATTAGTAAAGTCTTTCTCTTCATTTCTCGTCGTCCATCGGATGATATTTATGAAAATTTTTAACAGCATATTGTAAGATATTTTTCGACAACAAACTACAGCAGCATTTTAAAAACTTTCATTCCCAGTTTTTATAAAAGAATCGTCCTTCAAATTGAATTTAAAATATTCAAATGTGCGTAATTTAATTTCTCAAAGCATTCCAGATGGTCAACAAAGTCATGAACGTCATTCCAGTACTAACGTATTTCCTTTTATATTTTTTATGAATAAACATTGAAAGAATCAAAATTAATGACACGACCCGTTGATTCTGAAAGTGAAAACGAAAGGTCTTAAATAAATTTACTTACCACGCGCGGACAGTACGACGGCGACGAATCATTTTCGAAATGCATAGGCTATAATGCTGATAACGAGGAAAACAATTCCAAGTGCACCAATACTTAGGGAAGCACTGAATATGAAAACTGAGAATAACAATGTGAAAACATAGGAGACAAAAAGGAAAACTATTAACATATGGTCCACACCCAATGCGCTGCTCACATTCGTCGAGAGTAGTACGGCACACGCAACAAGTACGCCTGCGTCGAAAGTAAATGAGAAAAGGCAAAGAGGGTGCATTAGCGAAAACTCAAGGTAAAGGAAACTCATTATAAAGAAAATAGAAAATAAATGCGTGCTGTGAAAGGAAAAAGTCAGGACGTGGAACGTAATTGAGAGGGAGTTATCTCGAAGATATTTTGCTTCTTCTGCTCATTTCATCATAGATTGTGTCATACGTATGCTAGATTTAGACGCGAAAAAAGCACAATAAACAGTAAGAAAAACCATCATATCGCGTTACAATTCCCCTTTTCCGGCATTGTGTACGATACTTGGTTAGGTCGTATATGAGCATCCCTCTCGTTTTCTTGTTTTGTTCTCTTCTTTTCGTCCGTTGTCGTTTAAGGGAATAAATTTCTGCTTGCTTGCTACATCTATACACTTCAAATTTATTCATTTACCTATTTCATCTAAAATATAGAAGGTAAATCCAACATGTCATCTTATAGAAGGAAACGATCGGCAAAAATCGTCGCTTAATTATTTTCAGAAATTCGGTAGGTATCGCGGTCTGATAACTTTAAGCACTAAATCTGACCATTAAAATGATACAATCGTCGAGTTCAATTAAATCATATTGAGAAACTATAGAAAAAAAAAACATCGATTTCAAAACGATTTTTTTTAGGATTTGAATAGTGTCATTTCAAATTATCTGAATCAAAAAGTTTAAGGCTTGCTAGAAAAAGAAAAGAATAAGTGATGGATTTCTCGGCGTAGCCAAAAATATAGAGATCACGTTTCATGTCTTTTCCAAATTTTGCCCAATCAGAGAGACAAAAATATCTGAGAGTTCCCGTTAAAGAGATCATTAAAGCCTCTTTTATGGCATAAGTCTACCTAAGAATCTTTTAGGCTATGGCTTTAGAGCGGCACACTCGCTTGGTCTAGTATAAGTCTACTTTGGAATATTTCAGGCTAATTAGTTTAGGGAGGCTCACTCGCGATTGGTCTAGTGTAAGTCTACTTCGGAATATTTTAGGCTAATGAGTTTAGAAGGCTCACTCGCGGGTTGGTCTAGGATAAGCGTACTTCTTAGTCTTTGTCCTTGTATAATGATGGCTTAGACTTCAGCTTTGTTAGTATAGCCATAGTCACCCCATTCCCAGTGAGTCTATACACATAGTGACCTACCTGATTTAGGCCTTGTATAATGAAGAATTCAGGTACAGTCGTCTGGCTTAGGGTCTAGTATAAGCCTAGTACAACACCTACTGAAGAAGGAGAAGGGGGGGGGGGTTGTACTCGCAAATTTCTCCATCATCCACCAGGTGCATACCTACACCTAGTATAAGCCTTGTTTAGTAGTATATGAAAAAATAATATATGAGAGAATAAATCCTAGTATACGGCTAGTATTTGTAGTATAAGTCCAGTATAATACTTATATTTGGAGGGGGTAGTACTCGCAGATTTCTGAATCACCTACGAGGTATGAAAATTTTGTCCAAATCTTTTAACCTAGCCTACCCACAAATTTTCCAAGTCCATTATAAGAGAATACAGATAGTACAGGGAGTGGTACTCGCAGATTCCGTGCCCACTCAATTTGGCGCGGATGATTTGGCGCGAACAATTTGGCGCGGACAATTTGGCGCGCGACTGAATCTGGCGCCGCATTCATTTTGGCGCAGAAGAAATTTTTTTGAGTTCCTGCAAGTTTAATGAGCTGCAATTCTTATACTGCGGCGTTCAAAGAGAAAGGAAAGCGTTGCAAGAATGAGTAATGTGCTTGATTGAACTTGATGTTAGGTTTTATAAATTCTTTGTTGATAGACATACAAAGTAATGAGACAGTGTTTGTTCAGTTTTGCTTCATGTTGAGATTGATTGTGTCCTCAATTTTTGTGCATTGTGAATTTCATTCTACTCAGTAGTTGAAAAATTTTGTTCAACAATATGGAGCTGGTATTGGAAAGAGGTTGGTAGAAATTAGGTTACCGAGGATTCCTAAATTTAGCTTTTGTACATTTTCTGTGCAAAGTATTTACTCTTTGGTGCAAGAATTTGTGCTATTGGCTAAGACTACAAAAATAGATTATACATTGAGTACTAGAGAACCTTACTTCAAAATTTGTAATTCATTCTATTATTCCATTACAATTTGTGAATAATTTGTTTTCTGTTCAATTTTCATCACTTCTAAGCGTCTTTGGCGCCAAATCGTCCGCGCCAAATTATCCGCGCCAAATCAATAGGGAACCGCAGATTCCTGGATCACCTGCCAAGTATAAAAATTTTTTTCAAAAGATTCCAAGTCTCTTATTTGGGGGAGGGGAGGGGGGACAGTACTTACGGCTTTTCGGTAGTGTATAAGGTGTCGAAAAAGATATGAAACATGTCAAAATGTAAACCAAACAACAATTTGCAAGAACTCTATGTATTCAAAGGAAATGAGACCGGTCAATACAGTACCTAATGACTTATTCATATCAACAAAAAGGTTCCCGTAAAGCTCTAATGATCGTGGGGAAAAAAAAGTAAAATGAGGAAAAATTGTTTCATTTTTACCTTTTTCAGACAGTCACGTACGTCTCCAGTGATTGGAAGCTCAGAGTATTCTCCAAAAATTGGTGCAGACCTAGACATAGTTATTGGGTACAATTGAACTTCACAAATGATTCTGCGGTTAATGTTTATACATGGAAAATGTAACAAAAACTTGAGCAGCTTGCGCAGTCGTTGAATAAAAACTTTTGGTAAAAAAAAATTACTAGAAAAAGGATACCTACCTACGTCTTTCTTCTTTTACCAACATAAGGCACTAAAGCCTTGGAAGAAAGTGGTCACAATTTGTCTTCGTCTTCTTCTCTCTTTTGCCAATATATCACCTAGTCTACCACAGAAGAAAAAGTTCAACAAATAGGACCTAGGAGTAGCTTGTAGAACAAGCTATTCTAGGCGAGCTTAGGTACTAGAGGAAAGAGCAGGAAATTGTTCCAAGTCCCTAAATTAGAGCCCCTAAATTAAGGCTTTTGACCAAACAATTTTTCTCGGGTTATGGTCATTCCTCGCAGAGAGTTTTTTCCAATGTATAACAGAGCAGTCACGGTCATTACTGACGGGTGTACAGAAACTAAATAGGAATAAAACAAAACAAACCTTTATCAGAGAGAAGTTCAGCGAGGACCCAAAGCGCCGAGTTTTTTTTAGCGGGGAACCCGCTATCCATTTTGTTAGAGGGAGTACATCCTCAGAAAACGTCTGACGGCGTTTTTGCCTCGTTCTTTAGTTCGTCACGTTTGGTCCGCGTGTCCGGGAGTTTCTGTGAACTGCGTGACGTCACGTGACGTGACGTTTGACGCTTTATGACGTCATCGATGACCTTGACCTACTTTAAAGACTTGGGAAAATTTCAATTTCCAGCCTTCATTATATCAGGTCTAGTAGCCTATGCAGTATATTGAGAAGAGCTCAGCCAACTCATTTTCTGAGGGGGCATTCTTGCGCCAACGTCATTGCAAGCGCGGGAGGTTGCAGGTTCCCCACTACCAAATTGCAAATCTGCAATGGCCTCTAATTTTTTTGTTAATTTTCAATGAAAACTGTATTATTTTTCCCCCAAAAGTTTTGTGTTTTGTAAATTCCTGGAAATTTACAGTTATGCATCCCAGCTATAATACCCGTTCCATCTTTTTTTTTTTCTAATAAAGCTTTATATCTTTCTTGATCCATACTGTTGTATCCTCGTGCTCTGTCGATCAGCTCCATGTTCCCCAATCATCTGATATCATTTCTCCTTTTTTCATTATTTGCGGGTAAAATTGCCGATTAGTGGCTCTTATAAATTACCTGGCATAACTTTTGACGTTTTAGTTATATTATGTTTCTATAAATAGAGGACATGAGGCTTAAATACGGCCAGTAGACTAAATTATTTCGACATTATACCGCATAGATGCAGTGTTGGGGAAAGATCAAGAGACATTTTCATTTCATCAAAGTCAATAAGGTTGATGATGGCAACCCGCCGGGAAAATACCTGTCAGCCTTATATGTAGCCAATGCTTTTAAGGGGCATGGCAAGCTTCTGTCAAAGTTAATTGACAGAAAATTGACAAAAAGTGCAACAAGTGAGGTGGCAATCTTATTAACCCGTACCTTATGGGATTGGCAGCCAATTGGCAAAATTCATAGGCTGCCATGGCAATAATTTTTTCCGGCGGGAACCATTCCTCAATTTTTAGGACAAAACGGACAAAACAATGGTTCAACGATGATTCCATTAACTTACAGTGGCGTGCTGATTATATGGATTTGGCATTGTCTACTGCAGACTCAAATTTTTCAGTTTCTACTTGTGACGCCCCGTACAAAAACCCGGTTAAGCCTTACGGGATTTTCGTGCATGCTTAACCGGGTTTCTGTACAGGGCGTCACAATTCACCCTTGTTGTTGTTTTACAGAATGATATCCACATCAGTCTTCAATTTTGATGTGGGTATTGGGCATAACAACTGACTTACTAGGATAGAGTACGAGCCTGATTTGCATCCATATGTCACAATCCTATGTCCCTAACACGGTCCTAATCACAGAGTGTAAATATGTACAGACTATAGCGCTGTACGACTAATTGTAGTACTATTGTGGTCGTAAACAGTCTCGATAACACTTGACTTGATAAGAAATAGTGTTGATGGGAGGGGAAGAACATCATGTGATAAATTTTAAAATTTGTGGTGGAAATTATAATGTGAACTGCTGTGAAATAACCGGTGAAATTTGTATTTTTACTTATGTTTTATGCAATTGCTTTTTTCTGAAACAGTCGGTCATGATTCGTACGTGCGCTTGGCCTAACGAAGATAAAGAAGCTTCAAGACGAACCAATAATGACTCGAAAGAATGTATACTTGGGAAAATCCGTTCAGAAATCGATGGAAATCTCATTCAAGTTTGAAAACACTCGTTTCAAAAAGTTGCCATGTCTTCTGGATTTCTCAAAGGATCCTCTATGAGATATTTTCTGACCAGGTGTGGCATGGAGTGCTTTCGTTCGTAGTCGAACCCCTTCACCTGACGCTATCAAGTACTTCAGATTCTTACCACTATTTATTTCCTCGAAATCGCGGCTATTTTGCGGAAGAGAGAATCATGTAAATTTGCTCTGTTAGATATCATCTTTCTGTTTCTACTTCGTAAATCATCAGGATGACGGGTGGATATTTGTACTCAATGGTATGCGGGCTGATGGGAATCAGCTTATTCTTATACGGTTTTTTTTTCGTCAATTATAACGAAGGAAAATTATCGGCGAGTCATTCGAGTCACCTGCAAGACAATAACATTGATATCAAGTAATTATAAAATTGCATTGCGGTACCTAGCGTTGATTTAAAATTTGGTTTACAATTATTTTTCAATTATTATCCGATTTATCTCATTTAGACCCCATTTTACAAAAACGGTTATTGTGGTGATCGACGCTTTGAGATATGATTTCGTTGTTGGGAACGACACCAGATCTAATTGGCCGTATTTGGGTTCGTTGATTGAACAAGATCATGCTTGTGTATTTCCATGTAGAGTCTATTTGCCCACCGTTACGATGCCCAGGATTAAAGTAAGAAAAGAAAAAAATTCTAAAAATCTCCAGAAGGTGAATTCACTGAATACAACATTTCGAAAATGTTAGGCTATGACAGTTGGAGATGCGTCCAACTTCCTGGATATTGTGTTGAATTTTGGAAGCTCGGAAATTAAACACGATAACCTCATCAAGCAAATGAAACGTAAAGGTATGAAAATAGTATTTTACGGTGACGATACTTGGATCAAGCTGTTTCCCAATTCATTTTATCGACAAGAAGGAGTTGCTTCATTCTTCGTTTCCGATTTTTATGAAGTATGTAGATAGTTTGACTGGAAAATTAGGTGATTGTGTGCAGAGACCCGAATATCAATTCGAGTATTTTCTCAGGTCGACAATATTGTGACCAAAAATGTGGAGCACGAGCTTAAACGTGACGATTGGGATGTGATGATCCTTCATTATCTTGGACTGGATCATATCGGTCACGTTGAAGGACCAAAAAGTTCCAAAATGACACCAAAACTGCAAGAAATGGATAACGTCGTCAAAAAAATACATCATTACCTTTTGCAGTGGGTGAGCTACTGAGTTTATGAGTGAATTATGTTTTGGTTATATCGAAAAAACTAAAAAGAACAAGTTATACGTTGTACTTTTGCTCAAGGTTGTTAACTTTTATGTGTTACTCTTTCCAGAAAACGATTGCAAATGAAAATTTCTTGTTAATAGTCTGTACTGATCATGGAATGAGAAATAGTGGAGGACATGGAGGTTCGTCAATACAGGAGACGCTCGTGCCTCTGGTCACCATTGGAGTGAAGTGTTCTTCGAACAAGTTCGTTGATCGATTATTTTGATTATTAGTGACCAGATTTTGTTCATGATCGTCTAGAATGAATTATTTTTTCTTCATTCTTCTTGCGCACTATTTATAAATAGTGAGATGTCACAAGTGGATTTAGCCGTCACTTTATCTGCTCTTTTGGGTCTTCCTATTCCTTATGAAAGCATTGGTAAAGTTGTGCCTCAGTTTCTTGAAGAATTACCTCTATCGGACAGAGTGGATATTCATCGACGGGTAACCGAACACCTCATCAGGAAATATCTTCAAATAGTTGGACCTCTGAAACCAGGTACTGAACAATTATCAAAATTTACGATCGCTAAAATGAGTACATATTCTTTTACCATATTTCAATTCTTTGTTTCAGAAATTGAAGACACTTTTGCGTTTGTTCATAAAATGTTTCATAATGATACAGATGAAGCGTGTAAAATTTTGCAACTTTTGTCGGACCATCTTAGTTCCTCTTTAGTAGCATTTCTCACTAAATTCGATGTATTTTATTTACTCGCCGGCGTTCTCATTACAATGCAGGTTTGTCGCTCGTTTTTCCATTTTTATTTCTCCAAATTTCGGGACCACTGTTCAATTACTTGATTTTGTATCATTCACAGGCTTCTTATCTACCGCTCACAAAAAACAACGTAGTTTTCGTGACTTTTCTGAAATCACTCCCTTTGACAGTATTCATTCTCTTTCTCATCTTCATTAACTCTTACATTTTTGGTCAACGAGGTATGATTCATAGTCTGTCAAGAGATAATATCCTGGTGGTCTACTTAATAATGCTAGTCATCATTTTCAATATGATTCTTATTTTTCAATCTAGAAAACTGATGGTAAGACTTTTTCAATAGTATACATTTTTCTTACGTTTGTTGTCATTAATTCTTCAGTATTTCTGTGTAGCTCAAACGCTTGTCATCTGCCATTAACTTTATAAAGATGGATGGACTTTTAATATTTGTGGGCATAGCATTGTTATTGCAACTGCTGTCCACCCTATCAACAAGCTTGATCGAAGAAGAGCATATGTATTGGTATTTTTTGTGGACGACATGGTTGCTGCTATTGCTATATCAAAATTCCCGAAAGAGTTTGACGAATTCGCTATTTGCCTTATTACTATTTCATAGAGTACTAAAAAAATTCAATCAAACTGGCGATCAATATGCTTCTTTACCAGACATAGGAGATTGGTTCAGAGCTCCCGAACGAAAATTATATCTGACCGTATTTTTAATAATCGGTAAGTGTTTTTTCTTCTTATTGGCTTTTACGTTGGCGAAAAATGTATTGAATGCTTTTATTCACTAATTTTTGTAGAATTATTGTGGACTTCGTGGATCATGCGACACAGAAATGAGGAAGAAAATTTGGAGAAGACAACAATAACTCTTAAGGATATTGTTGTTCACTTGGATAGATTTGTTAACGCAATTTGTTTGAGCTTGGTGTTCTTGTATCGTGCAGCTGTTGATGAAGTTACTTTCTTCGGAAATGGGTTGCTTTCCAACGGGTGAGTTGAAATTACGCAGCGTTACAAAAGTTTTCAAATTGAAATTTGAGTTCTCTTATCCTATTAGTTGAAGGACAAAGAAAAAATTTTGCTGTTGCAAGTTCATTTTCAACTTTTGAATCTCAAAGACATAGTATATGACTGTAAATCTTCTCTAGTCCCTAAAGACAGCTTGCTCTAGATAATATTCTCCTATCAGTCTCCCAATAAGCAAGTGTCATGAGTAAGAAGTTACTGCGGACCGATTTTTATTTACTACTCGGATCTTCATTATAATTACTATGAAAATGATTATGAAATTTGAAAAATTTATAGAAACTCTCGATAATTCTCGTAATTTTATTTTTATAGGTAAGAATGTGTTGGGTAAATGTATTCATTTTGTTTTATTTCAGAGGTAGTGAAGAAGTGAGGATTTTTGAATATCTGTTGATGGTTTCAATTCTTCTAAAGTTGGGCAAACGGTCTTTGAGTCAGCACAAAAATGTAGCGTGGTCGCTTATTGATGCATGCATAGAGTTGTGGATTCTAATCGCAGCTCTACTAATGCAACCTCATAATGTACTTTTACCTGGAACATTAGCATTGACCAGTAAATGGCTGATCAAAACAATCAGAACAGAAAAAAATAAGGAAATAAAAATCGTAGTGACACATTATTGGTTAGCTCATGTGTACTTCTTCTATCAGGTAATTCTTATTTTGTATTATATTATCATTATTTTTGAATCATTTTAGCGTTATATTGAAAATTATGCTTTAAGGGTAACTCAAACAGTTTAGCCACGATCAATGTCGCCTCAGGATTCATTGGTCAAGATGAATTTAGTTTGTCAATGGCTGGGATTCTCATTTTCATGAGTACTTACGCAATGCCTATATTAGCGTATTTACTAATGCTCAGAGAGATTCAAACCTTTAAGAAGTACGTAAAAGTATGGTATTCTGCTTCTGCGTAGTGATCTCGAAAAACGAGGTTTTATTTTACCGCACTCACTTTTCTGTTTTCACGTATTCTAGGAAGACGACAGAGTTGGCAGTTCGATTACTGTTGATCATCATCAACGTGAATATCACATTTTACTTTATTGTAATGATTTTGCAACGACATCATTTATTCATATGGTCTGTATTTTCACCCAAATTATTGTACGTATCTGTTTATTCTTTGGTCTTGTATCCTATTTTAATTGTCGCCTTGTGTGTGCATCGAAAAGAGTGCTGACCAGTTTCATTTTCGGTAACGTCGAGTAGCGTTATGGCTTATCGATAAACGTCGATATTATTACGAATTTTGATAAGATTATTTCCAAATTTTAATTGACTATTTGTCAGAAAACTTGACGAATTTTTCGGTTCTAATGACTCGTCAAATATCGTTAGCCAGAGTGATTATTTAATCAGCTGGTTATCGCCCGACTGTGATTATTTTTTCTTTTCGTTTCTCACATGTAAAAATTATTCAAATATATTGTTGTTTTATTTTTGAATACATTGTTGCTAGATACTTCAAAGGGTAATTGCCTAACCTGCATCCACAAATCATTGTTGTGAGTTTTGAGTAACTTGGAAACTGCCTCCACCCTTTCCTATAGGATTTGAAATAGGCTCGATAGGCTCTAAATTCAATATCAATGCACGCTCCAAGTTCTACCTCTTAAAAATTTTTACAAATCATGTTTTCATCGACAAAGAGATATCGCCTTAACTTCAACTGCAGTTTCCCCACACTACAGTTTTCAAAGGATATTCTGATCTCATAGTGTAATTATGTTACCAAAATGGTACGTGCTTCTTGGTCCATGATCCACCAGTAAATCTATTTTCCCCTTCGCAATCAACGACGTGTGTCTTAAAATGAGTATGTATCGGTTCCTTCTTCATGTTTCTCGCACTATTTTCTTCAAAATGAACTTTTTACCTCATTATTTTTGCAAATGTTTATTCACATAATTTTTGGTGCGGTAAAAGACGAGTGTATTTCGTATACAATACTTACAAAAAGTGTGATACTATTGACAAATAAAATTTCAATAAAATGAAAGAATAAAATTAGAAATTTACAGTAAAGGAATTTCGAGAATTACATGGAAGAATAGCAATAATTTATTACGTTTTTCAAGCTTCATTCGGGAACAATTTCTTCAGCAGAATTCAAATCCACATCGAGCGATTTAAGATTGGTAACTTTCATTTGTTTCATATCGGTGCGAACTAAAAATTCAGAAAAAATGCATTTTATTTTAAGGCTCCTGATAATCAGTCGGGAAAGATCTACGAATTTTCGAGTATGCACATTGACGTATGAAACAGTTTAACGTAATTATTGAAGAGATTGCAAGCTCTGTTCATGTACAATAAAATTCGAGTGATTGCTGCAGGGTGAGTTAAAAATGCAATTTGAGAGGAATAGGGAAACAAAAAATGAAATCAGGTCAAGGATTGCAAGCGCTCTTTCTTGCGAAGAGAATGAACGCAAAATGTAGCAACAATGGTCGATAAACAGAATTAGAAACATAGAATGCTAGAAGTCGTAATCACTAACCCCTGAAGTACGAAGTATCATCCACAGAATCCGGTTGAGGGATGAAAGGAGGTTCAATTGACAGTAAATTGTCCCACTGGATGTCTTGGAATAGAGACATTTTCCGGAGATCCTGACCGTTACTCCGCCGGTCCGGATTAGTGGTAAGCAAAGCGTCTATCGTTTGCCTCATGCAAGCTGACATTTCGTCTTCTTCTGGCCACTCCAACCCTAGTATTGAAATGACCAAGATAGTTCAGATGTCATTCTTTAGAACGATACCACAGAAGTTGTAGCTCACTTACGTTTGTTTAATATGTTATCGAATACTTCTTGCGCAGATTCTCCATTGAATGGCAGGATACCGGTGCTCATTTCGTATAAACAAACACCAAGGGCCCACCAGTCAACTCCTGAACCTGAAAATGATGTGGTTATAGAGAAGGAAGTAGTAACGCGTGATTCCTTAATTACACAAATTTGAAGCGCAATAAAATTTTCATAGGTTCAAACATTTTTCAAAAATTTTTTCGATCAGTGAATTGGATAAGCGAATTTAAACGGTCGATTTTTCTTATCATGATGGAAGGTCGTCGTCTAATGGAAGCACAGGAAAATTAGATGAAGGGAGTTGAAATAAGAATTCAGGACCACAGGGTGTCCACAATATTACGGACTAATATATTTCACAACACTAGAATGATTCTTAAAATAAATCGAACGATATTGAGACGAAGTATCGTAATTTGGAGTTCGTATTCCGAATTATTACAACTTACCATGATCTTTTCCTAGCAACAATTCAGGTGCGAGATAATCTGGGGTTCCTAATATACGATTATCGCTCGCTTTCTTTCCTATTCGTAAAGCTTTAGGCGTTCTGAAAAATGATGTTTTATTTTGGGTTGGAAGGGGGGATGGTGCTGCAATCGGGCTTCCTAAAGAGTCCTCCTGTAATAATAAAATCAAATATTAAACATTTAGCCCGCTTAAAGTTATTTTCCATTCGAGTGTAGTACATAGAAAGTACTAATATAAACAAAGTCTAATCTTCGAAGTTTCTCTACATCAAATTTTACAAGATTTTTGAAATAACGCTTCGAAAGAGATAAAAATCATGAATCTTTTCAGATCACTTCAGGTCAATACAAAATTATGAATTCATGAGAGAGAGGGGAAAAAATTATTAGTCATTCACCAACACTACGTTACTTGATTAGCCGTCAGAAGTTTAGAAACCTACAGTTTCGAACTTACTGGAATCGTTTTCAGAAGTTCAGAATGACTTTGGTTTCAAAATTAGCAAACAATGACGTAGTCAGGACCGCTTCAGGAGGATGAATATCCCTTTCTTTCTTGACTCTGATTTCTATCGGAATAATTTTTTATAAAATCCCATAGAAAATATCCTTCCTTCCCTCAAATCCTGGTTACGCCAGAGTTAACAAAGTATCCCAAGATATATTAATGAAGGATAAGAATGAATAACGCGACTTACTAAAGCAAGAGGTAAAGAGAATCTCGTCGTTTTAGTGGTCTTTCCTGAATCCACCAAAATACTGGTCGTTCTGACAGGTGTGGAAAACATAACATTCGGTTTCTTTTCAAAACACCTTTAAATTGACAGATTAAAATGTCAATAACTTAATCTACGAACTCGCGTTTGATTAAGTGAAAACGATGACAATACCTTTTCTTCAGAACACTTTTTAAGGGACTAGTTTGAACAATTCGTCGAGAAGCAACGCATGACTGGCCTTTCACCGGAGAGACATTATTCGTTATATCCATAAATTTTACATCTTGGGTGAGACCGCTATTGTTACATGATAAAGGCGATGAACACTGAGGGAAGGGTAATTTACGTTTTGGTGCGCGTAAAACGTCTGGTTTCTTGAATGTTTTCCTATGAAAAATTCCGTCATTGAGGAAAAATTTCGAAAATTCTAGGTTAGTCAAAGCACATGTACCTACTTGGCACTTAACAAGGGCGATGGAGTGAGTAACGAAATGGCCAAACAAGAATTCTTTGGACACGAACACGTGCAGAATATATTCTTACTTTTCGAGCAGGTATCACATGAATGATAAGACAATGAATCTGAAATATTAGTGATGCTGGCTTCAGCCGAATAGAATGGTAACACACCAGATACATCGTGTTCATCTTCCACTTCGTGTATTTCGTCACAAGTGACTTCAGTTTTGATACGTTTCAATTGTTGCTCGTAATTTCTCCTCTCAGAACCCTAAAGAATATTTTGCATAAATAATTTTTTGTCGAAGAACTACAGGATACCGGTAGTATTGGGTTATGCTCACAAAAGATAGATGCGAGGTCAATGACAGCAATTGACCAGGAGTGCGATTATTCAATACCTCACTCGGAGTGCGATTGACAAGATCTGATATTTCTAGATCTGCAATGGTGTTACATGTTTAGCGTTCATAATTATGTATTATGACACGATAAAGAAGCAGAAATAATTTACTGACCTCTGTGTAAGGTTATACGGCTCAATCCAAAATCTGTTAGTTTCAAGTGACCTCTCTCCGAAATCAGGATATTATCAGGTTTTAAATCCCGATGAACAATGCCATGCCTGAAATAACGCAACTTCAAAACAGTGAAAGTAATTCATAAACACATTAATATAACTGATACTCACGAATGCAAATATTGTAATGCAAGTATAATTTCAGCGCAATAGAATGTAGCCATATTTTCCTCGAAACAACCGTAGACGTCCAAAAGTGACTTGAGATCACCTCCAACCATATATTCCATCACCTTCAGATATAAATATTTCAGAAGTGTTTATGGCAGAAAAGTCAACCCTTTAACTCTCACTATTCATAAAGAACCCTTATCTCACCAGAAAAATACGTGTACAGGTTTGCAAGGAGTAGAACAACCGCACGCAGAATGGACTCATTGAAAGAGCCAATGCATTTCTTTCAGTAACGACTAAAATACATGAGAAATTCAATTTAATACAATTGGTTTGAAAAATGATTCAAAGCATAATACACTCACCTTGAGAAACCATGTTTTTGCGAATCATCTCATTTTTCTTCATTATTTTAATAGCGTAAATTACATTTGGATGATTGATTTTCCTTCCAAGATATACTTCTCTGAAAGTAAATGCTTAGTTTAGATATTTTTGTATTTGTTAGAAAGAAATTGTTATAATCGTTCAACAATTTAATACCTACCCGAATGCGCCTCTACTTATAGGCTTCACCACTTCAAAATCCTCTATATTCGGAGCCTATTAAAAAGATTGTAATATAAAATTTGTTATTCGAAATTTGAAAGGAAATTGAAAGGACTACTTACTTTCACAGAATTCGTTTTGGAGATGGTGTGCAGAATTGAGGCTTTTATAGGTATACCATTTTGGATCGGTGTCGTACATTCTACAGAAGATTTCTCCATATTTAAGGCGTTATTATCTTCAGAAAATTGATCAGAGATATATTTTGACGATCAGAAATCTTGAAATCATCTTTCGCAACAACTTAATTCCTCACAAGAACACTAAAAAATAGACTGTAACACTTTTCCAGACATTACTAGACAATCATCTTAATGTTTAGATTCGGATGATACACTCACGGCATTCGAACCGTCAAACCGCTGCCGCTCAAAAATATTCAACGGTTTTTGTGATAAAAGGACAACAACACAAGAATGATAACAAACGATTCATGGACGTCTGGACGATTCCAAGAACGACTGATTCAACCGTTTCGTTCTCGAACGATTCGTAAGATGAGGAAGTAATTCATTATCCATGTCTTCAAAATCCATGCTCCGACCATTCTCTTCTTTATCACTATTTTCAATTCATGTTCGTCGAAGTTGAAACTTGCAAACTTGTACCTAACGGTAAATGAAACGGTACTGCTTATGGAGATACTACATAAACTCGTTTGTAATTATTTTATAATATTGTGCGCCCATCAAAATTATTTTAACTTTATGTTCGATTGTTTTCGTTTTGGTGTTTCTTGTCTATTGTCATGACATACCAACGGCTATGTCAATTCGCGAACGTGTCTCTATTACCTGATCCCACTGATAAATACAAGCTCGATGAAAGAATCGGTGAGGGTACCTACGGAGAAGTGTTTCGAGCTTTCGATCTTCAAACAGGTATGACTATGTATCTCCGAAATTCAACGTATCATTCGTGTTTTCTAATATCTCGTACTCTACTTCGTACGAGTTTTCATCGTACCCCGAGAATAATTGCAGATGATAGAAATTGAGGATTCTGTGACTATACGAGCGAACAGGATCTATCGACAAGAAAGAAAAAACATCTTTGAATTCTAAACTCTCCCTTACTTCGATGGATTCGAAGTGTCCTGAGTTCAGGAATTAAAAATGATTGATAGAGTGAGTCAATCTCCTTGTTTTGTCAAGTCTCAAAAGTTTTTGAAGATTTAGCCCCGTGACATCTTGAACTTTGATCAAACCAGAACTGATGGGTTGGATGATCTCAGAAGTTTCTGACATCTAGTTATCAAAATAGGAGAAATTTCTGGGGTCATTCTGTGTACAAATACGAACAGGAACAGTTTGAAAAAAGTCTGAATATTGTTCATTTCTGTTTGGGCACCTAATTACCTATTGCCCCAAATTTTTCTGAATGTGTGAAATTCAAGTGCGATTTTCTGCGCACATGACAAATATTGTATCTCCTGGGAATAGAGGAACTGTTAACAAATGAAGGGGGGGGGGGGGGAAGTGAAACACCAAACTCGCATATGTGGGAATACGATGAATACAAAGAGATGATATGATAAGTTAAGTCTTTTGATTGTAAACTACTCCACGATTTGCATTCAGTATTATGTGACAATCGCTTGAGCAGAAAAATACTCCCCTAATACAATGGTACAAGGGCACCTGATCAATTCAATTCTCGAGTAATGGGTGCCCTTCTGACAGATAACTTGTACGTGACTTGTACTGAGTCATCTTAAATTTCTGCCTAGCATTTTTAGAATTTTTGTGCCGTCCTGGCGATTTTTTTTGCATGGTATTTTTCAAATTTTCGTACGGTCTCCGTAAAAGTTTTTTTCTTCTCAATGCTTGAATAATGGTAATACCTATTTACCGCATTTAGGCTATTCTATGACCATCCTAGTATCTTAATTTCTTCAGTTGGTTATCATTGTTTTGGTTGGAAACACTGATACACTATGATTATTATTGGAGATATTTTTGCTTGACCAGCAAAAAGGAACTAGATCTCTCAAGAATTCCAGATCTGAGTGGAACAAAGATGCGCATCTCTTTGTTTCCAGATCTTGAAATAGAAAAATCTAGATCTTTTGAATTGTACATCTTGGTAAGAGAAAAAACTTCTGATCTTTTGAACAAAATTAAAAAATTAAGTTCCTTTACTTAACGAGAAAAAAAACCCAAAAGACCCAGATACTGAGGCGCATGGCGAATCAGCATTGTTTTCATGAAACCTCCATTGTCTTTCCTGCCTTCACGTTATATAGGAATATATTTTTTCCTTTTTCTTCCTATTGTAATGTAATTTCAACTTTTAACTACTACGTATTACCTGCGGCCATCCCTTTCTAATTTGAATAAATCTAATATTGTTTTTTCCCACATTCATAATATGTACTATACATAATTTTGATCTGCTATTGCTTGTTTCCCCTCGTTGAAAATTATTTGTTAGCTCATTTAATGAGGCATATTTCTGGGTGGTTTAATATCCTTCATCGTTGAAAACTAAGTCAGATCAAAGTTGGCTGATTTGTCGTTGATCTGAGTATCTAATGGAAATAACAAAAGTAGTTATCAATATTGAAACGAACGAATTTCCAATCAACAGGTGAACTGGTGGCTGTGAAAATTTTAGAGAATATTCTGGAAAGTATGGAGGAGATTGAAGAAGAATACATGATATTAAAAGAGATAAGCTACCACCCGAATCTACCTCAGTTTTACGGACTCTATTTGAAGAAGGGCAAAACTTCTGAACACGATCAATTGTGGCTGGTCATGGAGCTGTGTGCTGGCGGGTCAACCATTGAGCTTGTCCGTAATCTTCGGAATCGCGGAGAATATTTGACTGAAATGCAAATCATCTATATTATCTACAATACGTTGCAGGTATGATATCTAATAGAATGACGGTGTACTGCGAATTGAAATTTTTTGGCCTAATTGATTGATTTCATTTTTCTCTACCATTAAGAGTTGACTATTTCAAAAATACAGTGCAATTAGTTTACTTGATGGAGGTTTTCGATTTCAAAAAATTGAAAAAATATTTTCATAAGAATAATACCCTAGATTTTAACCGTGTACTACGTTCTCTCGCACCGTTATTTTAGTTTACTTGATCAAGTATTATTAGTCTTACGATTACGCCGAAGAAAGAATATACATGCATAATATCCTACAAAATTATCATCATCAGCGTGAAATATTGTCGCTCGAGATTATTATCGTATGTGACTTTGATGCGCGGATGTACATCATAATATTTTTAATTAGTTGAAGTTTTTTTTTTTTTTTCCAATATGTATTTCTCAAATTAGGCGGTAGCATATTTACACAGTCAACATTGTATGCATCGGGATATCAAGGGTCACAACATACTGCTAACTGATGAGGCGGATGTGAAATTAATTGATTTCGGCGTCTCTTCACGTTTGGGCGCTACAATGGGTCGTCGGAGTACCTCCGTCGGAACTCCATATTGGATGGCACCGGAAGTAAGACTCGTTCGAGTATTTTGCCTCTTATTTATTCAGCGCGAGTTATCAATTCCATAAAATATCGTAGAGTATCGGTCGATGCTTTACACGATTTTCGAGAGTTCACCGTTAACAAAGGGCGTGTCTACTTCGTAATTATATAATTGACGAGGGAAAAAATGAATGGTACACTTGTAATTTACTTTTTATCTCTTAATTGCAGGTCATTGCGTGCGAGCAGCAATTAGAATGTTCCTACGATTCTAGATGTGATATATGGTCATTGGGTATCACGGCTATCGAGTTGGCAAAGGGTGAACCACCACTCTCAGACATTCATCCGATGCGAGCATTATTCCAGATACCGCGAAACCCATCGCCCAAACTAGATCGTACTGATTGTCCATGGTTGCGACAGTTCGTAACCGAATGCCTAATCAAGGATTTTGAGAGTAGACCTACAGCAGAGAAATTATTGAATCATCCGGTCATGAGGAAAGGAGCCGAGCATGCTCATTTGGTTAGAAATAATTTCATATGATGACCAATTTTTTCTTTCCAACGCGGAAAATGTTTTATTCGACGAGCAAATTGTGGTTTCGAGGGGTCGGAAGGCTATGTGAGAAAAAACGTATAAAAACTTTCTAACCTACTTTGAGGAATTCTAAAAATGTTTGTTCTCGAGCTGAAAAGACTTGACCGAATTCCGACCCTTGAATTAGATCTGAAGGATTTAGAAAAATTTTGATCTTCGAGAGATATAAATGAGGGATTGTGGTTTCAACCTCGAACCTGTCTCCGATTAGGCTTTTACCAGGCTTGAGCAATGTTAGGCTTATTACTGGGTCCCTCCCAGCTTGGGTTTATACCGGAACGGACCATGATTGAGCGTGTACCTGGTTTGACTGGGATAAGGCTCATACCAAGTCTGTCCCAGACTGGGTCTGACCAGTGCATGACCGAAACCGAGTAGCCCGTCTGACTGGAAGAAAGCGTATACCGGGTCTGACCGAGATAAGGTCTGTAGAGTTGGACCTTGATAGAGCGTCTAACGGGCCCGACCGGTGTATGGCTCGTGCCGGTGATTGGGCTTATACCGGTTTGGACCAAAAAAAGGGCGAGTCGTGCCAGATACCGGTTCTGACTAATATGAGCCTCATATCGTGTCTGACAAATACAACCCTTATACCAGGTCCAGCTGGGGTAAGGGTTTCTCATATAAAGTTGGGCTTATGTCTTTATACCGGTCTGACCAGTGTAATCTTACACTAGGTTTGGCTGGGACGAGGCTCATTCCGGGTCCCTCCTAGTGTGGATTTGTGCAGGGTCTGACCAAAATGAATATTATACCGGTTCTCGCCGGAATAAGTCTCATACACAGGCTGTTTCTGGTTGGGTTTGTACTGAGTCTGTCCAGATCGAACATACTCCGCGTCTACTGAGTGTGACCAATTCATGGCCAAGACTGAGTCTCTCTCAGATAAGATTTGTAGCGGGTCTGACCAGTATAAGGCTTACACCGCGTCTCACTCGTCATCTTGTGTGATCAAGTTGTGATTAAAGAGAATTATAGAAACTGAAAAATGCCTTGTGAGGCCTGAATTTGATTGAAAATAATTGTCAATAAAGAATAACGAAGATAGACGTTGAGTGCAATTGAAGCGTTTTCAATCATGTTGACGTTGTTTATAAATTAACGTGAAGGTGGAATAAAGTGTATTGGGAAAACAATTTATTTATTTATTTATTTATTTATTTTTTTTTCTTTTTTCAAGAAAAAAGTTGGAGCAAATATAGATAATGTGGAACTCTGTTTGATGACATATTGTAATTTATCGTGAATTACACCTGATTTGTTTTCAAAATATGTACAATTGTTATGATTCTAGGTGAAGAAAGAATTGAAAGCGATAATTCAGAAGCAGAAGGCGTATCCTCTTAGTCATGTAACGCCAGACGTGACCACGAAGCACGGAAAATTAAAAATCAATCGTAAAACTGAGTTGACGAAAATTTACGTAGATGACTTAGCTTCGCTGGATACGCTGTCCGTGGTGAGATATGCTGATAAAAACTTTTGTCTTACTCGTGTGAACGCCTCTTTGCTTACAACTCTATTTCTTGCCTCAATCAATTTCCTTTTTCTCTATTTTCTTCTTGAATTTCAGGAAATTATCGTCGAACAATTACAGTACCGATTTGAAAGTAACCGCATTTACACATTCATAGGCGACATATTGCTAGCAATTAACCCGTTTACGTTCTTGGGCCTATACTCATCTGCTGTAAGTGCACTATTCAGATTTTGCTGTGGACAGACATAAACATGGTCTAATATCTCTACGAAGAATTGATATCAAGCTACTTGTAGTTTTGAAAATGTTAGTTTCTTGAATTACATATAATAGCTATTTCACCATTCATCATTTTTGTTAACCAGGAACACAAGCGTTACTGCAATAAAATACGATCAGATAATCCTCCGCATATTTTCGCTATTGCTGACAGAGCTTACCATGCACTCTCGCACGAACAAAATGATCAAGCAATTGTGATCAGTGGTGAAAGTGGAGCTGGTAAAACTGAATCAGCAAATCTTCTTCTAAAACAATTAGTGTTTTTAGGAAAGGTGAGAATAATCCGTCGATATTGGATTTCTATCAATGGAACTTGAAATAGACTATTAATATTTTATTTTATTTTAAAGGCTGTCAATAAAAACCTGGAAGAACGTATACTACGTATGAATCAGCTAATGGAAGCGTTTGGAAATTCGCAAACTGGCATTAATAATAATTCTTCGCGATTTGGAAAATATTTGGAATTGAGTTTGACATCTTCGGGACGAATTTCCGGTGCTCGTGTTTACGTATATTTACTCGAGCACAGCAGAATCGTTCAACAAACTCAGTTAGCATGTTTTTCTCTTTCTTTAAATTAATGAATTGATGGTTGAAAACTCGGAGGATTATCCCTCGATATTTGATCAGATCAGTATCTTTTTCCATTCTCAGTTTCATTTGATTTGATTTGTTTTGTTTTGTTTTTTTTTTCATGTAAATAGCGAAGAAAGTAATTTTCATGTCTTCTATTACCTATACGATGGTTTAATGTCCAAAAATTTGCATTCCAATTATCATCTCGGTGACGAACTAAGAAAACAGCACGCCTATCTTACGGCTGACAAACAGGATCAGGAAACAAAAAAGGTAATCTGGCTATCGATTATAATAGGTAATTGGGTAAGAGAAATACATTGCTCATTATCATTGGAATTTTTTCACTATACAGCATAATATATCCAAATTCGAAGAGATGAATAAAGCGTTTCAATTGATCGGTTTTAAAAGTGAGCAGATCGCAAATGTCTATAAAATTCTTGCTTCTATCGTGCATTTAGGTGATGTAGACTTTAGTGAAGTCATTTCGAACGATAACACGGATAATAAAAGTAAAGTAATCGATTTCGCACCTTTACATAGAGGTTAGTAAATGATAATTATTGTATTTCTCTAGCGATATGTGCAGTATTTCCTTATACCTCGTTATTATTTGTTAAGCCTCGCACTTATTGGGATTGAACCGATTGAATTTACTCGAGTGCTTGACAATCAATTACGTAACAATGCGAGGCGAAATAATCACTCGTCACAATTCTGTGAGTGAAGCTTGCATTATACGAGACGCCATTGCCAAGACATTATACAGCAAATTGTTTGATTGGCTAGTCAACTGTATCAATGATGTGCTTTCGTTTCATATCAAGTGAATAACTTTTTAATTTCGGTTTTTCTCAACTTTCATCATAATCATAATCTGCTGACTCGTGTTCTATGACTTGTAGGAGCGAATCATTGAAAATTGGGATCCTGGATATTTTTGGATTCGAAAATTTTCAGACAAATTCATTCGAGCAGTTATGCATTAATATTGCTAACGAGCAGATTCAATATTATTTTAATAAACACATATTTACGCTGGAGCAACAGGTTGGTGTAGAAAATAGAAAAATCTGTCGGTCGTCATCTTCTTGGGATACCCTCAAGTCTAAAAATTGTAATTCAAAGTCTACGAGCGGAAGATTCGTTCATTCTCCCTCAGGACCTCAGGGTAAAAAAATCTTGGAAAGCTATCCGGTACATTTGTTTATCAATGTATCGAAATAAGAGTCGCGAACTTTCTTTGGAATTTTTTGAGCTGAAAGCGAATGTAATTCATTAGAAATTTGAAGATCAAATTACTCCTTCAAAAGTTTCTTATCATTGTAATCCCTTCTGACCCTTTTTTTTTTCTCAAATTTTCACCCGGCGATCCAGCTATTTTTGTTGAGGGTACATCGTCAGAAAATTGAGCGCCTGGTCCGCGCTCATCCGCATAACCTTGACGTGCTTCAAGGACAAAAAAAAATTGTATCTAAATTTTTGTAGAGGAGGAGCGTGGAAAAGTGTGAAATGTCTTTACATGACGTCATCGAAGGAATTTAAAGAAAATTTGACTGAAGACCGGAGCTTAAGGTAGCTTGAAAAACACTCGACTGAAGAAGAAAGGATGACAGTGCGGGTGATAACTTGAAAAAACCTCGACTAAGAAACAAAGATGACATTGCGGTTGTTGAACTCGCCTTCGATGCAACGACCCGTTTTTCTATTTTCCTCCTTTTTGATCTTATTTTATCTCTAGCCATGGTTTTTTTTATAATCAAACTTTTTCGTTTGCTTTAGGAGTACCTGAGTGAGGGGATACCTTTGGATTCCATCGAATTTGTCGACAATAAAGACGTTCTGAATCTCTTCTTGAGTAAGCCAATGGGCTTGTTAGCTTTACTGGATGAAGAAAGTAGATTTCCCCGCGCGACAGATAAATCTTTAATTGGTATGTTGAATTAATGTCTGCATTCAAAAAAGTAAATAATCATTCGCGATGCGATATCATGATTGTTATAATTTGCTTGCGAATTTTTTTACTTCCAGAAAAATTCCACACTAATATAAGGAGCAGATTCTATTTGAAGTCCAAATTAAATATGATGCAGTTCGCTATACAACATTTTGCCGGGAAAGTTATTTATTCGGTAGATGGGTTTTTGTACAAAAATAGACAGTATTTACCAATCGAGGCGATCAAATTGTTGTGTATTTCGACAAATTTAACTGTGCGATGCATGTTTCAAAATTCGCAGAATGTGAACAGTAGTCCACTCTGCTCAGTGCCTACTAGTCCTCATTCATCGCGACCAGAATTATTCAATAAGGTAGGTTCGAAACTGCAATTGCAATGAGTTTTTTTGAAGATTTTTTCGCGTAACCTAGAACTGAATGTTGACAGGAAAGTGGTCCATTATTTGAAAAGTCGCCGAAAACCAGAACTCAACAAACGGCTGCTACTTACTTTCGTCACTCGCTAGCAGAATTACTGCAAAAGATATCGAGTGGATCGCCGCAGTTTGTTCGTTGCATCAAACCTAATGATATGAGAACGCCGCATATGTTCGATCCTGCCAAAGTACTCAAACAGTTGCGATATACAGGCGTTTTAGAAACCATTTGCATTCGTCAACATGGATTCTCACATAGGATTCCTTTTGCCAATTTTTTAAAACAGTGAGTTCTCATTATACGTACCAATCGAGATGTCAATCGTCTAGTTTGAAATCATTTTACTTATTTTACGTACTTTTGTAGATACCAATTTCTCGTCTGCTCCTGTGAAGAACGATTACCTCCTTCTAGAGAAAGCTGTAGAGTGATTCTCATCCGTTTGAAAATAGATGGATGGGCTCTAGGAAAAACGAAAGTCTTCCTGAAATATTATCACGTCGATTATCTTACCAAATTGTACGAGGAAAAGGTTGGTTCAGATATTATCGTTTTCCACCTGACTCTCCGTGAATCATTTGGGCGAGCTTACAAATTATGCAAAATAATGCGTCTTTCAAAACTATCAACAAGTTCTGAATAAACTTTCCTAATAAGGAACGGTTCGATGAATACTATAATGATACTTGTCCGTGTGATATTATCAACTCCCCCCAAGAAAGTTACGAAATTATCGGTCCTCTGCCCAAACGATTTCTCCCTCTTCTTACACATTATCTCGTCTTCGATTTCTCATTTCTAATTTTCTATTTAATCAAGGTTCGCAAAGTGGTATTGGTGCAGGCTTGCGTTCGACGCTTCTTGCACCGTCGACGATATCTTCGAATGAAACGAGAGATGACATTTAGCGTACTCACAATCCAAAAATATATACGAGGTTGGATGGCTCGGAAAAGTACGCAAGAATTGCGTCAAAAACACGATAAAGACCTAATAATCTTGAACTATAACGATGATCAAAAAATACAAAATGCTGCGAAAAAGGGTAAACAAATTATGAATTACGGGCAATGTCTGAGGAAAGGAAACGATCAAAATCAAAAATTACCAAAAAGAAGTAATTACATTTTTTTTAAACCTAGTAATCAATTGAGATTCTGATTGAAAATAATTTTCTGATGATTCATCTTTCCAGGTATACCGGTTCAGAAAAATCAAATACGTAATAACAAAGATAAATACCCAAATAAGATGATAGTCAACAGTCCTCACAAAACAGGCTTCGAAAACCAAAATATGGTAAGACTTGTTACAAAAGCGTATCTACCCCTATAAAAACAATGCCGTAGTTGAGCTCTAAAAAATTTGATGGATTTGCTATAATTGCAGCCCGCTATCGAGAGTACGAGAGTTGGTAATTTGATGAGACGAAAGCTGGTGGGCGTAAAACCGTTCGCTATGTTTGATGCTCCTAAACCGTATATTCAGGTAAATATTATAAAATCGCCATTTGGAAGAAAGAAAAAGAAAAAAAAACAGAATTGGTAGTTTTACGAAGGAGAGGATACCCACCTCTTGAAGTCATATTGAAGATTCATTATTATGGTACTTGACACGTTCACACAAGTTGTAGTTCATTGTTATATGTATTATCATAATAATTTCTGCTACGGTTTTTCCACAAAGCGCGGTAGTGTAATAAAATTGCATTCAAGACATAAAAGTAAATTTTTCACTGAAAAAGAAAAATATTATTTGCAGAGAGGTTTGGTTCAAGAAGTTACCAAAAAATTCGCCGAAATACCATCGGGGAGAGACATTGTTAGAAATGAAGGGTAAGTTCTTTAACGTTCGATTATCAATTGCTTTTTACAAGATTTCTACATTTTTGAATTGCGCACTTTGCAGAAATAGAATGATGACTTTAGATACTGATTCGAAACAAGAGATCCTACAAAAATCAAACTTTAGTCGACCAACATTTTGGAATCATCAGCCAGCGAGGTTTTTATCTTCATATTTTGTACCTAAAATACTCACTTGCATTATTATTATCACTAATAAGCTTTTTTCCCCCTCTTCGCTGCAGGTTGAGAATTCTTGGCGCCAACAATCCGAGTAATTTTCGAAACCTCTTACGACCTATTCAGAATCCACCGACTGAATCTCTTCGTAAACGAGTCATTGAGAGGTATCAAAATCCCAATAAAATAGGTTTGTGAATTTGTTGTTGCTGAAGAAAGTTTATCTTGAAAATCTTCTCGCTCCCGTCGAAAAAATTCTATAGAAATTACAATACTGTGCTAGAAATGTCTAAGAATAAAACCTAAGATGATAATATTTCAATATCCTTTTCTTTTTTTACAATTTTTTACAATTTTACATTATTAGTTTTCATTTAAGGATAATTCCCGAACATTCTATCGTAGAGAACAAAGATTGACTAATTCTAAGCACTGCTGTTCATCAACCAAATAAAATACCTTGTAACATACAATTTGTTACCCCAAACGACAGAAAACTTTCAAAGAAGACTACTCAACGAGTAATCTTATAGAAATTATCTAAGCTTATTTTTATTAATTTATTTATTCCTCGTTTCAATCAAAAACTATTTTTAATTTCAGTTTTAATTGTTTATTCGTACATTCTGTAGTAATATTATATCTGACGGGGTTTCCTCAATAACAAGAAGAAAAAGAAGAAAAAATCACTATTCTTGTTCAAGATTCATTTGTAAGAAATAAAATTTTCTAAATAGAGGTCTCTCTGAATTTTATGTAAAATTTGCTAAACGTAGGATGACCCTCTTTTGGTGTTCTCTTTCAATATGTAAATTTGTACGATATAAAAATCTAACTACAATTTTCGAGTTGGATTTAATGACACAGTCTGTGATACTTCTGCAATTTTGAAATTATATGTAATTATCTTGTATTAATTTAAGAGTGGTAGGCTATTTATTATTAGTATTACTTACTGTTAATGATTTGTTGTTATCGTCTTCACTTTCATACCCTCGTTTTCATGAGACGAGTGTGCTTTGGTTTTAAAACTTTCTGTCTCTTAGAAGAGTAATCATTTTCCTAAACGAAATTCTTATTATCTTCCATTTTTAAATCATATCAAAATTGAAAAAATATTTATCGTTAAGTTCTAGTCTTACGTACTTTGTTTTGTTCGAAAATGTAAGCTGCCATCCCTGTTTAGTTGCCCCCGCATTCCCGCAAATTGATATTTATTTATTATTACAATTTTTAGAACATAGATTGATTTTCATCATTACTCTGTTGGTAACGGTTATGCCATGAAATAGGATTGTTTATGACCGCTAGCTGGAAAGGTATGCACCCTTTGGAAACATCAATTTTGTTACTAGCATTGAAAATAATTTTACCACCTTGATAATGATTCGAATTGCTATTCTCATATTCATTTTATTTTGTGCGCATTTGAAAATACTCTCG
This sequence comes from Aspidiotus destructor, assembly GCA_035079395.1. Classification (NCBI taxonomy): domain Eukaryota; kingdom Metazoa; phylum Arthropoda; class Insecta; order Hemiptera; family Diaspididae; genus Aspidiotus; species Aspidiotus destructor. Next base: position 38,946,624 of record JAVHKZ010000018.1, on the reverse strand, counting down.
CATTCCTTCTCCATTTCTCATGCATTCCTTAATTTTCTTCTTTGTTCATTATCTTTTTTTTTTTTTTCTAATTCTCTTTTTCTTTCGTTATTAATTTCCCTGCTTAGAGTTCAATTCGCGTAAGTCTTCCGAATAAACCTTTCTCAGTTTTATTCGTCGAAAAAATCAAAACCTGTGATGTTCTTGTAAATTTTTTCTTTCAGTCGAGAATTGTTTCGTTCATTTTATTGAATATATAGCTCCAGTTTTAACTGGAGAAAAGAAGCATAAGTTAAAGGTATCTTAGAGTAGATAAAATTGATTGTAATTTTTCTCGATTTTTTTCGAAATTCGTCATCGTTCATCGCAATATTTGTTAAAGGGACCAAAAGTTCGCTCCGTTGTCGGATATAAGCTCTTGTCTTTTTTTCTTTTAACAAAATGTACGTAGGTATCCAATCATATACTGTGCAGTTTTTTTGATATTATTTATGATTGTATTACCGGTACTGTGTTTAAAATGGAAAAACTTGTTATTTCTTTTCCTTCATGAATCTAAAGAAGATTTTAAAATTAAATGAAAAGTCCACTTTTTTATTACGGTAGTTTTTTTCATAATGCTTATTAGTATAGTCTTTGAGTTTTAGAGTCGAGCGACGGCCGTGGTCGAGCTGTATAACGAATACAAGTAAAGGTTCCAAATTTCTTAGTCATTATATTAATGAAAATAAGATAATGCTGTCTGATGTTTGAAAATCATTTTTATTTTTGTTATTGTTTAATAAAGATGTTATTTCTTGATTCATTTTAATGCAAGTAGTTTTTAATACATATGTGAGGTCCGATCTACCTAAATAGAGTGCGCGGTCTATTGGCGTTATTTCTACGTCAAGAGTTGAGACCCGAATGCCTACGCATGGACCACATATTGAAGTAATACTGCCTCATTTTTCTCCAAGGAGTTGATTATCTGCCTGCAATATATTTATTGAAGGAGTACAAGTGTCGGACAGATTTTTTCCCCATTGTTGGATCTAAGTTTCAAACCTTATTATCTACCGGTACTGTTGTGCTGCGAGGTTCAAGCAGAAGGCTATCAGGAATGTATTAATGGGCGCGTTCTTTTCAAAGCTTTCTGTCGCCGTCGGTATAATGGAACCTGTTCTGATGATTTCTTAAATTTTTTTTTTCATCTCTGAAAAATTATCAAAACCGAATATCGAATGTTGAATCGAGTCAGCAAAATGCGACGTGCTTAAATGAACTTCGTGAATTTTTATGATCATGTGGCTCTTTATTTTGGAGTACTCTTACTCCACTATGAAATAACTCTCTATTTCGGCAATATTGTAATGCCGGATAAAGTTGATCTTTTCTATACCTTTTACTCTGTTCATGGTTGCTTCTTGTTGTCTCCCATCTTACGTTGATAAAAAGTGGACATGGAGTTACTCCCTTTGAGCCGCTTCTCCCGCTGCTAACCTCCCGGCCCCATATAGACCACTAACTTTAACTGAGGAACTACATAATAACTTGAGGCAGTCGCCATATCGATGAAGTCGAAGGAGGGAGCAGTTTCAGGAGAGCCGCTAGAGGAATTCCAATATCAATTATCGAATTTCGCTAAATTAAAAAGATCCTATCGATCATAGAAACTAAAGAGCACGTGAGTTCTCCCTCATTATTATTTTGTAGTTTGAATCGTTGACTGTTATTTAAAATTTTGCTAGGATACCTATAGGCCTACTACTTAGATTGCTCCTTCTTCGTCTTCATCACCCAAGTCATAATGAAGGTCCTATTCTTATCTTTTACGCATACTAGGAGTTTCTCAACATACCGGTATATCCAAATAAACGATCAGGCAAACTATATTTTTCGAATGACTAATAGAAAATATTATTACCTTCCTGATCGTTCTTATAATCGTTGATCTGCATTACGCCAATCTGTTGAACGGTAAGAATGGATAGTGTGTGTAGTCGGCTACTCATATGTGTGCGTGTTGATCCCTTTGTCAAAGATCGGCATGGAGTACCTACGTCAAATACAAATTGACGTATCTCGACATTATCTCAAAACCCAGGCCGAATTTCAAACATCCGATGACATTTTCGAATTCCTTGTTTAAAATAAAAAATGAATCTCTAGGGAATAACCACGAATAAATCGTTTATAACCCATTTTACAATCTATATAGAGACCTACGAAGGTACCTATTATTCAGTTTCTCAGACCGTTGGTTTGAATATTGGCCTACATATCAATTCAACTTTGAACGGCAGAGTAGCCTACAACTTAATTCTTCTATTTCTGACCTGTGCCGAAAAAAGGAGGCAAGGGCTTAATTCTCTTAAGGCTTCTAGAGCCACGCGAAGTTTTTCAAGAAAGCCGTTTGAAGATTGTGTATTATTTTCCGCCGTTTTGGGAAATAATTCGTTAATTGCAGCTCCTAAAATGAAAGTTGATGTCAAAAAAATTTCGATTTCACCTAAGGATTTCACCATTTGAAAGAGCGTTGAAAGCAGAAGAAGAATCGCAAATAGCGAGAAAAAAAACGAAAATTAATAATGTTTATAATACCGGACCATAGGCTTCGTTTCTGCAGCACTGGACACATTTTTCCCTCTTCCCGCCCACAAAATTGTTCGATATTCATTTATCTTATCAGTTATCTCTCTAATCCAGTGGTCTTCAACATTTTGTGTGTTGCAGGCCAAAAGAGAATTTCTCACACCTTGCGCAGGCCAAGTTAGGTTAGGTTAGGTAAATCTTATTCTTATCTCAATAATGCACAATGTTTTGAAAATGCATGCCCACTGCCACTAGAAATGATGAAATTAAAGCGTGCCAGACGACAGGTACACTTCAATTCTGTTCGTTCACGGCTACATCATCAACTGATAACAGTAGCAATATATCGCAAAAATTTCATGCGATGGTGCTTAGCTCACCCATAAGAAAATACAGGGAACAATTCGATCATTTGTTAAAATACAGAAATAAGAAATAAATAAGAAATCAAACGTTGATAATGAGGATGTGGAAGACTTCTACAACCATCATTATCAACGTTTGATTCCTTATTTATTTCTTATTTCCGCATTTTACCAAATGATCGAATTGTTCCCTGTGTATTCTTATGGGAGTCGATAGTGAACTAAGCACCATTGCATGAAACTATCGCAAAATTTTTGCGATATATTGCCACTGTTATCAGTGAATGACATCACGTGAACGAACCGAATTAAGAGCAGGTTTTGGCGAGTATCTTGTTCTTTTCTCTTTCCTCTGTTTTTTTCATTTCTCCTTTATCAATTAAAATTATTTTTCGTCACCTCACATGGGCCACTCGGAAGCACTTTGCAAACCACAAGTAGCCCGCGGGCCATGCGTTGAGTACCACTGCTCTAATCCTATTGGTTATGCCAGGGTAATGCTGAAACTGCTGAAAGAACTTAAAGAAGAATGGTTTTGATTACATCAAATTTCCTCTGATGAGTCATTCTGTCTGTTTAGTTTGTCATAAGCTTATCCGAAGTTCCACTGAGGTTAGCGGTTTCAACCTGCTCGTAGATCGCGTTGTGGCAATAACCGTGGACGAATGGTGATTCTCCGATTCCGATTTTCCGTTTTTGAATAAACATCTCGTCTGTACCGGTATGTCGTAAGTCGCGTCTTTGATATTAGCCTACCATTGATGTCCCCATTGAATTCGGAAAAGTTGAATGATAAGTGAAAATCAATTATGACTAATGTAAGTACTGATTGGACATGGAAACTTCAACAAATATTCTTCCATGTAAGTACACAGACTTCTAATTGTTGCATCAATGGATTGCCTTCTACAGTAAACAAGATCTAAAGAGTTCGTCTTTCTTTTTTTGTGCCCCGACTAATGCTCATAGATCATCGTCAAACTCACTATATGAACGTTATCTACTTGAACTTGGGTAGAATAGCTACATCCGGGATTCCTGACTTCCTATACAACTCAATCAAAGCTAGAAGAGATCGGATGGAGATCACTGCACGAATCAAATATCTGGGGCTTCCACTCAATCGTATTGTTGGTAAGTACATATATTGTATTGTATAAATATAGGTATTGTCTCCACGAGATTAATTATTAGAATAGGCTATATTTCATAGTTGTTATATATCATGATTCTGACTGCAATGTATTGTTTATTGTTTCTACATGGGAACCTGAAATTACATTTTGGTGTTCTTGTTGCGATCGGCTCTGTTCTGATATAAGTTTCGTCCGCTTATTCGTCAACTTATCTACATATGAATATTTATAAGTAATTACATCGCTTTAAAGAAAAAGGCTCTGCCTGCACAATTATTCATTTGTACAAAGCAAAGACGTTTTGATCTTTGGGAGATCTTCTTCAGACTAAACAGTCCTAAATAACAATTGAGAGAAGATAATTGCCGTTTTTCGTATTGTAGTCTTACATAGAACGGCTATCCAGCCAAACTTACGAGTAATATACTAGAATACCAGCGTTTAATAGTAATGATAGAAATAATACCATAATATTTAGAATAATAATACAAACTGCAAGTTCTTTTCTTTACCTTAGGCCAGAACAGCTATGTACATCGCTAAATCATTATTTTCAAAAACTAGGGGAAAATATTAAGGTATCTTTCAAGCCTCACAACACTCTCGGCCATACTCTTTTTTTCTGAAACCAAGAATGCTCAACTCAAGAAGAGTAGGTAAATCTGGAATAGTTTATAGAATACCTTGTGCCGATTGTTGCCTCACCTGCACGTGGAGGAAACTATGCAATATCTTTCGGTAGAGGATAAATCATCAAGCAGCATAAGGGGTGAAGGTGCTATTGCTTTGGCCAAACTCTCTAGAGAATGTACTCACATTTTCAATTCTGATAATACGGTTATCCTGACTAAAACGCAGAAAATAATTCTAAGCAAAGAATATGCAATGTTGATTAAAATATTGAAATCAAATTCTGTAGATGTCAAAAGCGGCGACAGGTTTGTAGTTGTCATCAATTTTACTTTTCAATATAGCCTCCAATAGGAATAGATCCCTTCAATTTTGGTGCTACTGGTCAGTAAAGAAAGATATCCCTATCAAAAAATTGACTAAATCAGCTAGGTAGTGAAGAGTAGTACGTACCGAATTTGGCACAGTTATTCAGCAGCTGATAAGCTGCCGAAGAACTGCTGATCAACTACTGAAACGCATACCATTAATTAAGGGGAGGGGAAGGAAATTACATGATGTGAGTTTCAGTAGCCTGAACAGTAGCTCATCAGCTGCTTGAGGTACTGAAAAGTGTGCCAAAATCAGTAGGTAGCTTTCCAGCTGCTGACATTTATGAAAATTTTTTTTGATAGGGATGTTAAGTCAACTTGACAAAGTCTTTTGAATTTAACCTAATCGGAGTGCCATCTTATCCACATGTGTATTTGAGTTTGCACATAGTGTTTGTCATATGTGCGGTGCGGGTGCGAGCGACAATATGATGGAGATCTTTCGGTTGCGCTAGTGATAATTATTAAAGAACTTATATAGGTATACTCAATGGATCATTCTTGCCCCATTTTTGCTCTAGTTTCACCTACATTATTTATGTGTTTTTATAGTATAGAACTGTGATCTTATTGGCTGTAACAATGCTGTGTTGTGATTGGTTCACTTTTAGAAAGTCATTCTTACACTACTATGACATTGTGTTCTTTATTGGCTGTACCATGCTACTAAGTGACGCTAAATACTGCGTTTCTAAGTCCTGCCATCTTACTTATTGGTCACTTTTGTTTTTCCTCTCTCGTCCAATCACTAGGCCGAATAATTTTTTGCTGCCAAATGTGATTACATTGTTCAATACGGTAGCTTTCTTCCTCTTTGCCTTTGTAATCTCCATTGTTCCCAGAGTTTTCTTATTTTTAAGCGATTCTCTTCATGTATGACTCTTCAAATATTCCCTGTGTTCTATTTGTTACAGTGTTTACCAAACAAAGATTTGTCATCTTCTTTCTCCAAAGTCAAGGGAGAGCTCATTCTTCCCGATCTCGAACTTCCCCCCAGTTTAATCAATGTAGATGCCCTTGCACTGCTTACTACTGAGCTTCTACACTCCACTCAAGCTTTCCTCGTCCTTTGCTTCTGTCTGGCCATTGCAGATTCTGCTCTACTTGCACCTTTCACCCTCAATAGGTATTAGTTCCAATAATGAATTAGATCGCTTAGTAGCACAGTGATGAAGAGTACTGAACAATGAAAAAGTAAATGAAAGTCTTTTTTTTATGACAAACTAATAATAAGAAATAATTGTTACTTGCTTTGGTTGCCTCACTATATTTTATTTTATACAATTTTTTCGACAATTCGACGGGACCTAGCCGTTAACTTCAGGCAAACGCACTAGTTACCTTTATTAATTAAAGGAAAAGTAGTTAGTCTGGAATTGGAAATCACAAAATTGATAACGAGCACAATGATCTCCCAGCAAGTACCACGCCTGTTCTTTGAAAGTACTCTTTACAAGGGCTAAAGAGAAAGGAGGAAGCGATAATCAATTGTGAACAAATTTGTTCGAAGATGTGGAGATAATACAGGACGACTTGTATTGAAGAGTTTATTTCGACATGAATAATACTGTACATAGTGTGTATTATTGGAAAATACTCTACAAAAAATATTCACATTATTATGAAACGAGAAAAAAAAATTATAGGCGTTAAGATGTTTCGGAAAAATAATGAGTTTTTTAAACAGAGGGCCTGTTCTGTGGAGAGTTGTTTGAGAAAAACGTACACCGCCCTTCCAGCAAATTGTTTGTGAGGGGGGCAAGGACTCTTATATAGTTTCGAGACCAGGAAAAGTCCGTGATATAGTGTCCAAATATCAGAAGAATAGCTTAAAAGAAATTAGAAAGTCCAGCTACATAACTCCAGTTCAGGAGGGAGTGTGGAGGAATTTTGAGCATCTAGCTATTATGTTCGGAGGAAAGAAGCGAAGGTTGAAATAATTTTAAATTTCAGTTTTTGTCCATTTTATTCCTTCTTTCATGTCTTGTCACATTCTTTTACAGCTCAATTTCACTCGTTTAATGTTCTCTTCTTTACTGTTCTTACGTTCTTTTTTCAATGTTTTGCCATGTTTTTTTACGGCTCTATCCAACTCATCTAATGTTCATTTGTTTACTGTTCTAACGTTCCTTTTTGATGCTACGAAAAAATTCACTCGACCTTTTCATTTTTCGCGCATTAGCAGATAGTCATCGTTTTTTTTCTTTTTTTCTTTTCTCTACCCCAATTGTATTTTGTAATGCTGAGAGCTGAGATTCGTGAAGTGTGCAAAAAACCATCGAAGTCAATCCCTTTCAAATCCCTGTAATCACGTAGAATTTTCTCGCAAATTTTATATTCGTGCTTGACTCCCATTTAAAATTTTTAATGAAGTGGCGTACATATCTGTAACTTCATTTAACGTCTTTAAAAACATATTTTTATCGCTATGATGGTATCTACCGACGCACCCTTACTCGTCCTCTCTTCCACAATCATAAAACATTTACCCATTGAAAACCATGCCTATAAAATGAGGAAATTTTAAACCACGCAAAAACGTGAAACACTGATATTCTTAAAAACGGTACGTTGCGTACCAGCCACGTTTATACGAAATTTAAGTATTACTAGATGGACAGTGCTATTGTAAGGAGTGAAAAAAAAGTCTAGCTCCCTCGTACTCGTATTTTCAACCACGAACTTATAGGTGGTGAAAAAATTTTCACACCGTCGACGTCATCGGTGACTCGTTATTTCTTCAGTACTGGTACGAAAAGGAACGACGCGCGTCTTTAATAATTTTTTCTTAGTCGTCTCGTTCGGGGTCAACGGTATACGTAGTCAGGGTTTAAATAGTAATTCAATGGTGCGAACGCGTTATGCAAACTCGTCGGCTAAGCACAATTATGTGGAAGTAATCTTCAATGATTCTCAGGTGACTTCGTGATTGCAATCATGTTCGCGTCTTAGGCCATTGGTCGGGGCAGCGGCGACGAGTAATCGTCGTCCTCATCGTCATGCTGAGAAACGAGCGCTAACAACGGTATCGTCGAAAAGTAAAGGCTATCGCTGCTGCTGTGTCTACCGCTGCCGCGTTCATGTCTCACAGTCGTCGCAATTCCAACTTCGTCATCAGGTGTGTGCTAATTTAATACCTAGAATTTTCTTACTCCATTCTTTCTTCTCTCCCTTTCCATTTACTCGGCGAAGCTTTAATTGAAATCTCACGAAATTGTCGCCGTTCAGTCTTGGCCGTAGATCAAACGCTCGCTCTATATCTCGTTTGAAATAAGCTACCTACCTTTAACGCTGCCGAATAGAACAATTCGAGTAAATACCGACGAGCATAAAGTTGTCATTCCGTATTTAGAGCCAAGTAAAAGTTATTGATTCTACACGGTTAACGTGTCACTTTCATTAAAACTTACAATTTGAAAAGACGTAAACGGTAAAGGCGGTAAAAAGCAATATGGTTTCGCGATTATGATCGATTCAACTTAGCTGGTGACACGAATTCCTTTTAGAACGTTTTTATTAACCTGCAAAGATAATTTTCTTCTCAAACGATAGACCGGTGAAAAGCCTGAAGGCGTCTTCGTGTAACGTGTACCGTTTATACGTAGTGTTGGTGTCGGTATCCACTCTATCTCGGGGGCGCCTATAAAAAGCTGATTTCTTATTTTCTACGTTCCATCACTCTTTTTGTAATCTCCAGTGACGTATATTCGTCGACGAGTTTAACGTAACGGATGGGTTAGAATGCTGGCTCTACAAAGTAACAAAATATCTATTTATATTCTCGCAATACACCTGAGTATTTGGAAAGAATTGATTAGATCGATGTTGAATAATGATATGCATCGAAGAATAATTTCACACAGGATGAGTTTTTTTCCTATTCGTGGTGTAGAAACCATCATTGTTGACGTGTAATTGAGGTTCGAATTTGCGTGACTGTTTTCAAATTGTCTCTATTAAAGGAGAGAGAAGTTTTGCGCCGAGTAAAATCACGGTTCTACTTTTAAGGAAACGGTGGAAAATATTTCGCCTGAAAATACCAAGGACGAAAATAAATGCTTAACAGGGTGGCCAGTTTCTGGAAAACCGGGAAATTTCGAGGAATTTTGCCCAAGGTCAGGGAATTTTTCAAACCACCTTTTTTTTTTTTTTTTCTGCTTTTTAGTGGAGATGATGATTTGGAAAAAAAGAATAAAAATCTTTTGGCGGAGCTAAATAGAAAAAGATCATGTCTGCTGTCTTTTCGTACGGTTTTCTCTCGTTCGTTTTCATTGTTTTAACCTGGTTTGCTTTATAATTGGTTGAGCGGCTCACGTGATAGGTCTGAGGGCCAGTTTTATTGGCATTTGGTGTTTAGTTCCAGTTAGGGTATTTCAAGCCAATAGCTTTTGGGTAGCTCACTCACACCGCTCGTTCGCCCCCTCTTTGGGTTGATAGAAACCTAATTGAAAGAATTTCAAGCTAAAATTTCAAATTAGGGGTCAGGGCAGAGTAAAGACATGAAACATTTTGGTTACATGACATATTCCCAAATCCGTTTTCCCAAAAGACAAAATCTCGTATGAAAAAATTGTGGAATAATCCATTTCCCCAAATCACGAATGTGCATAGTATGCAGTTGCACAAGGCGGCAGATTTTTGGGGCGGCAAATTTTTCATTTTTTTTTATCGACATCATGACCACTGACTATGATAATTTATTTTTTTAAGGTAGCGTACCAACTACAAATATGCATGCATGATTTTTTTGCTATTTATATGTTTTTTCATCATCATTATTGAGAATGAAAAAGAAGGGTGTGGCAAAGAAAATCGACGAGCCAAAAAAAAAAAAAAAAAAAAATTACTTGGTAGGAGCCCTAAAAATACAAAAATTCAATTGTCAAGGGAAAAAAAGTTCATCTCTGTGAGAAATCCATATTTTTCAATAAGTTTGCCACCCCCCTCCTCCTAATGTTGGGCAGCTCCGATCATGTTACCGGTTTTACCAGTTATTTGCTCGCTGAAAAACCTGGATAACCGGTAAATTTTACAGACTGAATAACCAAGTACAGTATTTAACCCAGTATTCGGATGAAATACCGGTTAACCGCTGCCCCAGCAATGTCTGACTCGTTCCTGGAAAACAGACCTGATCCGTGATGAACCGATCAGCAAAATAGGTGCGTTCCCATATATCTAAGAACCTATTTTGCTGATTTGATAGAGAGCGGCGGTCAGTGACTTGGAGCGTCAAAACTGCAAGGCTGCTAGCCTGCAACTTGCGCGTTTAGACTTTTGGCGTTTATTTTTAACGTTCTTTTATTTTAATCGTTTTTTGTCTTTTAGCGGGGAACCCGCAATCCATTCTGTTAGGGGGCTCACATTCTCAAAAAACGCCCGCGTCCGTGTCCGCGTCTGCGAGTTTCTGTGAACTTCGTGACTTATGGCGCTTTATGACGTCACCAATGACCAATTGACTTACTGTAGGGACGACAAAATTTGAACTTCCAGCCAGGATGCTTTATGACATCATCAATGACCTTGATCTTGACCTACTTTAGGGACTTGGAAAAATTTCAATTTCCAGCCTTCATTATATCAGGCCTAGCATGCAGTATAATGAGAAGAGCCCAGCCAACTCTTTTTCTGTGGGAGCATTTTTGCGCCAACGTGATTGCAAGCGTGGGAGGTTGCGGGTTCTCCGCTGCCTCTAATTTTCTTTTTTGTTATCTTGTTGCTTGGAGTGAAAAAGTCGAGAGCACGACCACTAGTCCTCAGGACACGAGTTCATTACACTCCGGAACCGCTATGAAGCCACGCTTTTAGCGCTCCTGGTGGCAAAAATGTAAAATTTCAAAGCTCCCGTTAAAACTCGGTTTAACCGGTTCTTTCAAAGCTCGAAAACCCGGTATAACAGTTTTATCAATTATTCCAATTATTTGAAAATACCGTTTTTTTTAACATCCCCCCCCCTCCTCCTCCTCCTCCCTCCTATCACCTTGAATGGTGAATCGCGAGTTAAGCGAGCAAACATTTTTTTGTTTGAGGGACAACAAAAAGAATTTTGTACAGGGCGGCAGTAGACCTAAATCCGGCTCTGCGAAAGTCAAAAACCTGAATTTCAATGATCCCCGAAATTACCCCGATCCCGAACCAACAATGAACGACAATTTACGTGGAAAAATGTTTCATTGACATATTATTAATATAAGGTGTGTTCGCGCGTTAACAGTCTCAGCAGATTCTGTTAAAAGTTGTCTGTATTAGTGCGTGATTACACACCACTACCAGCAACTTTGAACAGAATCTGTTGAAACTGTCAACGCGCGAACATAGCTATAAGCGGATATTTTGTAAAATGTTACGAAGGTATCCGATGATGTCATCAGCATTTTTGTAGGTCATGTATAATTAGCAGCAATGCCGATTATTCTTTCCTATAATTCAATCCATTTCTTCCTTGGCATGACTTTAACACGCTTCCCCAGTGCCAGTTCTGCCACACACGTTTTTACAAAAGATTGTTCCTTTTGAAACTCTGTAATCGCGGCAAATAGGTCGGGGTGATGTTCGCCACAATAATACGCAAACGCTCATGTCAACTTCTACTGTTATTATTTGTTTTTGCGGCTGCACACTGATTCCACAAGAGCGGCTCGTACCGTGGACGTACAACAGGACGTCTACCTCGTCGAGGTTCACCCTTCTTATAGGTCTCCCCAGAGTGATCAATGATCGCTAACAAGTCATTGGGACACTCATTTCGCGGTATATCGTATGCAGTTCAGATACTAGGTACGGGTACGTAAGCCAAAGCTAATATAAAGAACGATCATCAGGATTGTTGTATTGTACTGCAAGCCCTTTCTTTTGAATTCGTCTGTAAAGCGACTGTCCAAGATGAAAACTCTGCCGGCATTTACGATGGCGAGCTCAAAGTCCGTGATTAGTTTCGTTGCTACGCCCGCGTTGATCCCAGCACCGCACTTTTCACCGCTTCCAGCTCTTCTGTACCCAGCATTTTCTGATACCATTGGTAGGGCAACACTTTCGCCGATCGGAATATTTCTTTGCACCAACCCTAATACTTGAATGGTTGGCGCTGTGCGAAACGTTCCATCTAAATACCACGTCGAGCTGTTGCACAGAAGCTCCACATTCTTTCGCGTCGCAAAAAGGAGAACGCGATTGCTACGGTCATCTTCAGAATTGATTCCAAAGTTGTCTTCCTCTTCTACTACTTCTTCTTTGGGTCAATAGTCGTGTAACAAGAACCTTTCACCAGTTAATGTGTTCTGGTATCGCCTGGGTAGCTCTGTCTGGTCACGAAGCCTCTTGGGATTGGCTGGCACATCAGCCCTATGAGTCCGGCTAATTGTCTTTACCAACGCCGCTTGCTCCGGTAACTGACTCAGCACGGCTCGCCTGACACTCGAGATTGCATCACCCACAATTACAGACGGCGCCCATTCAGGGTGAGCGAGGGCCTCAGCCTTAACGTTTTGCGTTAATTGCTCTGCTTCTGTTTCTTCGCAACTAGGCGCGTGGGCATGAGGTGACTCGCTTGGCCCTTAGGCATTTCTTTTTTAGAAAAAACTGCGACCTTACAAATTTCTGTTGAAAGCATGTTCTCGCATTAGGCGACAAAGAATGAGTTTTGTTTGTTGATACATCCTGCTGTACTCGATTTATAAATGCGTACCTATCCTAATGATTTCTTAGACCGCTATCATTTTTGTTAGGGGCATATCTTCCGAGAATCCTCCACAAGGTTTAGAGAGATGGGCTCAAAAGATTCTTTAGTTGCGACTACATATATTGTAAGATAGAATTAATACGGTCCGAAACATTAATTTATGCACGGGGAGTGGCTTCTTACTTATTCTATAGAGATAGGGAAGGTATCAAAGTTCCAGATAATTACGTGAACCTTTGGAAATTTCTTCAAGTTCTCAGCGGTTGGGTATCATCGACTTTGATAATTTTCATTTATTCATTTTCCTTGCACTTCCATTCTAAAATGATCATTAGGTACCTATCATTCTTTGGTTCTAATTCTGGATCCGATGAGAGGAAAGGTGAAAATTTATTCTAAGGGCAATGGCTTCGGAATAATCTCAAAGAAGCCTCGGTAAACTTGAAGCGTCCATTGACAGAGATGACTGAGAAATGGGAAAAATTTATTTTGTTGTGTATTATGATGTATATGTTAGCGGCTAAATTAAGGGCTTTGTTTTATTAGAAAAACCTAGACAAGTTACAATTGTCCTAGGTAAGTCCTGAATTGCCTCGGTAATGTGTAAATAGCATTTTTTCGTGTTACGCACGCAATCAACTCACAATTACTTACGATTGGTACTTATACTATTAATTGGTAAAAACGTGAAAAATTTTCCTAACTACTTATTGTAATAAGCGCTACTCGAGTAGCTCTTTGATGAACAAATTATACCATTCTTGACACGCTGGCAGCGTTTAGTTTTGCACCTGCAAGTGCAGTTGCATCGGACGAACCCCTGACCGTGCCCTCCAATCGCCTGCGACTGAATCTCCTGAAAAGATATCAAGAAAGTGATTTCAATAATAAATATTTCAAAAATTAGAGGTCCTTGCAAACTTTGAAATAGGAATGGAGAAAACCGCAAGCCCCGCGGTCGTGTGGCGAACAGCTAGTCTTATTTATTTTTGTTTCCTCCGTGTTAAGGTGAATAGACGTGATAGGTTCGAACAGGAACGCTTGGATCACACCTTGAACTTGAAAACGCAAGACCGATTGAAATTATTTAGTAAAGTCTGTGTGGAAGGAGGACGTGAAGCCTATACAAAGGAAGTTTATTCTTTAAAACTTTGTAAGGGAGACTTTGGTTGTGTAAGAGTCAATGTATACTCGTACTTGGCAATCTTTATTGTACTATACCTCAGAATATTCATCAAATGAAAGCCTCTCTCTGAACTTCATCTAGCCTAGCGAAAATTCCTATGACCTAACCTTGACCGATTCCTACAATATTTAGCTTAGACAGATTCTTCTATGTAGCCTAACCTAACTTGGGTTGATGATGACGCCATCAAAGTCGAAAATCCCTGGTTATTTTGTCCAAGCGGACGTTTCTTGAGGATGCTCCCTCCCCTAATGAAACGGATAATGGTGGAAAACGATTGCAAACGATCCTTCACTATTTTCCTCTAAATAAAAAAGCTTTGCCTGCACATTTTTTAATATAACATCGAACAGATCCCTTCATTAGACTGGACTATACAAACGCAACCGACCACCCGCTCTCCTCGGACGAGAATTCTTTCGGAAAGTAGCACGTTCCTGTGTGAAAACTTTAGAAGTCAAGTGATATAACGGATTGAACACAGCTTGGATACAAATAGCGTTTAATCGTGATATCGAGTCGTAAGCAGTACATTCGAATCGCGCATTAACGTAGCTAATAGGAAGAAGGCAATCTCACTTACATTACGAGGAAAGACGCTTTTCAGCATGTGAGAAGCTATGACATGACCATTTGCAGCTATCTCTCAAAAGTCTCGTTTATGGAACAAGTCCTCCGCACTTCTTGATTAACACCGCTAATGGAAGAGTGGATGTCTCAGTTTCCTCCTGATAAATATCCTCCTGTTTTCTAATTTCCATCTGTGTAGTATCGTATCTTTGTATTGGATTCTTACCATTAATTTGTGTTGCAATTTTATTCGACAAAAGTAATAATTTTGAATCCTGACAATTGCACGACCGGTGTAGTATATTTTTTTTATAAACAACGCATTTATTGCAATTTTTTGTGCCCTGTCGCGGGTTGTTGGTAGAAATTATGAACCAATCTCGAATTAGCAAATAACGCAATAATATTGCAATTTCTTTCGTGTCAATTTTCTTTCCTATAGGTAAAACGTGTGGGTTAGTCTCGTACAGCGTTTAATTGCAAGCTTTGTACGGTATTTGTATTTAATATCTTCAAACAGCGTTGCATTGTTTTCTACCTTTCCTTATTGATGTTCACGTTGTGAAGTATTATTATCATGCAAAAATGCTATGCGAGCTGTTGGTCGATATTATATAATACAGTGCATTATTATACGGAAAAAACTTTCAAACTTTTTTTTTATGTTGTGCCATTTTAGAAAATATGTATGATTCATACGTAGTTTACGTGTGTACTTTCGCTAATGAGATATTTTCTAGCTGTCTCCAACATTATCTCTAGAATGAAAAGAGATAGAAAATGGAACGGATGGAAATGATTTCTAGAGGCTAGTCGATACAAATTCTATAGATGACACATCCTATTGTACTCTTCTTTTTCAGAATTTTTATGGAACATATCCGTGCATCGAATTTACAGATTGAAATTTTTTGACAGAGAAAAGACTCTCTTGTGTTATGCGCGGCTGACTGCTTGAGTGATGATAGTTTCCTCAGTACAATATAATTATTGAATTTCAAAATCGTGTGGAGAACATCAAAAATATCTATTCAAATGTTTTTCTTCTTATTTGATGAAACTTCTCTGGCTGTCATCGCATCTTAATCGACTGTTCGATTTTTCGTATCGACGTCGTTATCGAGCGCTATCCAAAATTGCTTCGCGTAGGTTTGATAAATTAATATATTTATCTAATCTTTAATTAGGACCAGCAGTATATTCCATGTCTTCATTTGCAGTCCAATATAATTAATGCAGATTTAGAAAAATTTTCGTGCATTTCTTTTTACTGTGAGATTCTTCAACTGATTCATGAAGAGTGAAAGGGATATTAAAGTACATAAAATGAGAAGTAAGTTTGGAAGGATTGTTGTTGATTTAAATTATATTAATCAACAATTCCTCATTTCATAGCGCGGTAGTCGGTAATATTTCAAGTGCTCCATCTATCATACATATATAGGCTGAGGAGCCCCTATGAGCATACGAAATTTGGCTAAGATTTTTGGGGGCTTCCCTGTTTCTGGCTGGCGCAGGGCCTCAGAGCGGGATTGAAGCATTCAGCGAGTTTCTGAATAAG
The DNA here is from genome assembly GCA_035079395.1 of Aspidiotus destructor. Taxonomy (NCBI): domain Eukaryota; kingdom Metazoa; phylum Arthropoda; class Insecta; order Hemiptera; family Diaspididae; genus Aspidiotus; species Aspidiotus destructor. Next base: position 38,930,574 of record JAVHKZ010000018.1, on the reverse strand, counting down.
ATGAAAAGAAAAATTAGAGGCCATTGCAGGTTTGCAAGGGCAGCGGGGAAACCGCAACCTCCCGCGCTCGCGATCAAGTTGGCGCGAAAATGCCCCCTCAGGAAATGAGTTGGCTGGGCTCTTCTCAGTATACCGCATGCTAGGCCTGGAAATTGAAATTTTTCCAAGCCCCTAAAGTAGGTCAAGGTCAAGATCATTGATGACGTCATAAAGCATCTCGGCTGGAAGTTGAAATTTTTAAAGTCCCTAAAGTAGGTCAAGGTCATTGATGACGTCATAAAGCGCCATACGTCACGTCACGCAGTTCACAGAAACTCCCGGACGCGGACGTTTTCTGAGGATGTAATCCCCCTTACAAAATGGATAGCGGGTTCCCCGTTAAAAAAATAACCCATTATGTAGGTGTGGGAGGGCGGAGCATAAACGACGCATTATATATTTATGAAATGTCAACTATATGCAAGGAAAATCGTGCTAATAAACTAGTTTGAAGAAAGACTCAGATACCGAGCAACCGATTTAAATTTCTGGATGCGAGAGATCAGGCGGAAAAGTTTTAAACTTTGGTATAAGTTGCTCAAACGCAAAATATAGAACACAAATTTCTGCGAAACCAGTAGCCTTGAGGTTTGTTGGGTTATTGTCAATGGATTAAGACCTTCCCCCTTCTCTTATACGATGCATCCCAGGTAAAAAGGGGCGGGCACTTGGGCCGGAAAGGCGGCTTTCTGAGGACATACCAAAGAGCGTGGTTAAACTTCTGTAAAAATGAAAAATTTATCAGGCTTGGATCTTACAAAATCATCGGGCCTGTTAAAATTCTGCAGATTTAGGCCTCACGTTGGTCGATAAGATAACCTAAATTATGCGTTCTAGTAAATACTAGGACATGTGATGTAGACGGGTAGCTTCTATGAACTCACATAGACCAGGGATTAAAATACTTTCCCGGCCGTAACAAAGAATGATCCACTCTGGTGGGAGTGTAGAAGTCTGCTGCTTGCTCGTTTGGTAGGAATTTAGATAGATACAAATCTGATCGAAAGAGGGGGAAAAAGACAACAAAACAATACCTAACTAGCCAATCACAATTCAAATAACCTTCGCACGAAACACAACGATCATTCGAGGAGTGATTGAGCTGAGGGGAGAGCAAGAATAAAAGAGCGAACCGTAGTTCGTTCCTACCAACAGACAAGTAATCCCTCACCAGGGGAATCTCCTTTGTCCGAGAACTAGCTCAATAATTGGTAGAGATGATGGGACTCGAAATCTGTAGGGACGCGAATCGCGGGTCAGCTTGAACTGACACCAACTTTGGACACACTTTGGCTTACTTGTAATCAAAACTTCTGAAATAACTGAATGGAAAACCGAGACTCTTCGTTAGGTCAGAAACTAAAATAACTTCTCATCTGCACTAACGGGAGGTCAATGGGACTCAGAGAGGCGTTCAGACTATCTCTAAAACTGACTGATCAGGTCAGGAGTGAACGACAAGACGTCTACGAGATCAAACAATATACACTATTGCAGATGAGACTTATGGATATTCCCTATGATTCTTCAACTGTTGCCAGGCTGAGATGCCTCAAGGCCAATGGTAGACTAACGATAACCTGAAATAAAAGAATGAGGGCGGTCGTGGTGGCCGCAACTGATGGTGCAGGAGGACTCTCGATCTAGGAACACTACCACGGACGGACTGACGTGAGAACATAATATACCACCTGCAAAGCTCCACTCCTCCTTACTTCGAATAAAACGAAGAAAAGATCACAGCGGGACTGATATAATTAACGTATTTCAAACACAATAAATAGGATCACATAACATATAAAATGAATATGCGTACGTTACCGCTGACAAAGATGAGATATGCTTAGATGATGGATCCGGTAGCAAAGCTCACAAAACTTCCCAAAGGTGGGCCACTTAACCTAGCTCGGAGATACGGCTAGACGAGACGGAATCGCAGGCAAGGGTCGCTTACCTGGCCGGGATAGTAGACGACGTACAAGATAATCCGTAACTAAACATCGCCCCTTCCTGGGTCACAGTATACATTTGGTGCAGCCCTGGAGATGTTGCGCTCACGACTACTCTACTTTCTGCTCCCTCGGCGCTTATAAACCGCGCAAAAGAATGGTTGGATTTATACTCTGTGCAATGGGTGAGTCTCGCGTGTGTCATGCTTGATTCTTCCTTGGGTAGGTCAATCCCTCCAGCCCACACAATACGTGACAAAGAACGTTCACAACACTACAAAATTTAGGTTTACCGCAAATCACATTTCACTACAAAAAGGGAACTTTCGACGGAAATTCGACGTGAAATCGGAAGGAATCGACACATGGTGTTTTCGGGAGAGCATATGTACCACGTGGTATACTGTATACCCGCACCACACTAACCACTACGGCACCCATTAGCTGAGAATCGACTGACTCGCTAGGCGCGCGAAAGCTTCGCACAACGGAACGAAAATCAGACAATAGAGTGTGATCGCATTCCCACTACCAAAACTGCATTTAGGGGTAGAACGAATAGCGATGTAGTACCGCGAGCGGCATGACACCGGGGAAAGGAAGGAATACAGCCGCGAACAGGTTCGTGACCATATATGGTATCAGGATAAACGATTTAAAAGAGGAGAAGTTCACGACGTATACCCGTATTCACAAATATACGCGGAACAACGACGAAGGAAAAATTGAATAGGAATGAGATAAGGAAAAGATTACAATTTGAATAGAGAGAAAACGAATCACACTCGTACCAGCACACACTCCTAACACAGCGTTGACCGAGAGGGACCCCGATTACTCCACAGACACTAGGCTTGGAATCCATCTGATGACGTCTGCGGTCGCAGGGACTTTCAGCCCCATTGTAGACTAGGCAAAGCCTGAACTTGAAAAACTTTTGACCCAAGCTTCATTCATGAGAAAGGGGCTTAGGTGAACTAGATAATAAGGTTCGTTGTAGAGGAAGCTTGTGACGTCATCCGGAGTGGGGGACAGACATTTTCATGATCTTCAATTCAGAGCTGAAGCCCCTGAAACTCTGTTTTTTCTCTCGTTGTCTCCCCCCCCCCCTCCGAGTATGCTTCTTTGAATCATTTGGACAATCTCACGCGGAAGAAAGGTGCTGTTCACGAATAGAACTTTTCAGTTTATGACTGGTAAGGTAAGATAAGGATATGAAAATGTTCACTTTGCGACCTATTCAAAGATCAGATAAATATCAAAGTCCGCGGTTATACGTTGCTCAAAACTAATTCCATAACTTTTTTACTCGAAATGAACAGGAACGCCTTTTATTCGGAAACAAAGAAGGTCGCGTGATATTTGATGGTTTAGCTTTCTATTATTCATTTTTTCCTCCATTATTTTTGTTCCTTCCTTTTTCTTCAGTTTTAATTAGGAACTTATTTTGGAACAAAAACTCTTCCCTAATGTCTCGTAATGCAGCTTTCATTCACCCGTTTTTTCCTATCACTTTTTCTATCATTTTGTTCTTCTTTTCAGTTTGATGCTTTACTTTTTCCGTCTTTTTTTCTCGGTGTCTTTTTTTTTTTTTTTTTTTCATTTTGTGCATTACTTTCCTACTCTTAACATCAATATTTTTCTGTAAGAAAGAATATGACAATATGATGCTAGAGATTTTCCATTGTTATTATTACTTTTTTTTTTTTTTTTTTTTACGGCTATCCGCCGATTTTATTCATCTGCGAATACCGTGCACCGTGTTCCATCTTTGACCTATATTTTATATGTACACGAGCAAATACCGCTTTTATGGTTTTTGGCTATCACCTCATCAGCGAAATGTCGCACCGTTCAGACTACTACTATTATACCATCAAGGTATTTCATTTTCTCGGAGCATTGCGATTTCTGCTCGAAAAACCTGCATTCGACGCCACGCCTCGGCTATCCGTTATCGGGCCATTTTTACGTTTATATAATTCGACAGTTTTAGTCATTTACAAACTTGTGCAAAATGTTTGAACTTAATTTTTTTTCCCCGAGTTTCGTGTAAAAATAGGATATTTTAATTCAAAAAATATGCCACCGGGTAGAACGTCGACGAAATGTTGACGCACAGAATATAGACGCAAATTTGGTGCGAACTTTTTTTTTTTCATTCATTCATTCGTTCCTCCCTTCTCGAAAACTTTCTTGACAGGCGTGATGTCATTCACACTTTAATTTGTCATATCAGACTGTCTACTTTCTCGTTTTATGGAAAAAGTTTACCAAGTGTTCTCCATCTGAAAGTTCCGTTTTCCGTTTTAATGATATTCGTTCGAATATAAATTCAGTCGCAGCTCCGCTTAAATAGATGTACCTGTCGCACAGATATTGGTCGCCACCATTAAACTTTGGCGTAAGCGTTGGAGAAAAGAATTGAAGAAAGAAGAGTCAAAAGTTAATTTAATATTAGTGTATAGCTGTTAACCTCGCCGCGACAACGCATTTCAATGAGCGAAAAGTGAACACTTTGACTCGTGGAGCAAAATTTTCGAGTTTAATTACGAAAATAGTCGCAATCAAAGGTAAATTTTGAGTTCTACAAGTTTTGTTTGTTTTGGTTCCTTAGAAGAGTCTCTTTTTTTAAAGTAAGTAAGTAGGCCTACATGGGAAAATTATGGTAGTTTCATCTTTTACTTCTTGATTTATAGCGCGATATAGGCAAGTTCTGACGGGTGCACGGCTCGAATACCTTCCAAGAGATCAGATTCTCCAGGGACCAAAAACTTGAGCTCATTTTCGATCGGCTTTTAACGTATACGCGAAGCCAGTAAAAAAACTCGCAGGTCACTTCTTGAGCTATGGTCGGGAATGCCATCATTAACTGTGTTAATCGTTTTTACTATTTTCAATTTCTGTCTACCATGTTTCTATCGATTATATTGCATAGATATATTGACCATGTTTCCTGTCACCGTAATATTCGCGTCTTCGAATTCAACCGCCGTCTTTTTCTAGGAAAAACCTCAACTTTAGCGTGAAACATACGAGTTATCTTGGAAAAACTTGAATTTCTTGTAATTTAGGGGCGCTGGAGAATAGCTCTTACAAAAGAGAGACTTCTTTGCAAGATATCTTTCTGCTTGATTGGTTCCGATTATGAAGATGGAAAATTGATTTACAAAAAGTTGACAATTTTCAAATTAGCGAGGGTGAAATATTGGGCGAAATAACCCACCTTTGCTTTGAAAACAGCTAAATATTCAGTATGAAAAAATTATCGAATTTTCAGGATTTTGTTGATAGTTTGAAAATGGTGTTGGTGCATACAAGAAACCCCACAATTATAAATATAATATTCTAAAGAAACGACGACGTTGAACTTATTGTTCATTTCTGGGAGCACGATGAGCTGCTGTGACACTTGCTATTGCATGTGAGACCCGCTCGACAGTCAGTTCAATACAATATCGAGCAAAATTCCGGATTGACTGCAAGTACTACGTCAGAAAACAAGTGCTTGAAAGCTAATGATAGAAGCCAAAAGTTGAGCGGATGAAATTTACTGAAGCATCAATCTTTTTGTTAGGCAACATTTATCCTAATCTTCTCTACTGGATCCGGCATGATGACGACGTGACGCGCATTTGGAAGGCTTCTTCGTTCGACTTACAGACTTTCGTTGCTTTTCCATTAACTTTACCTTGGAAATAAGTGGCAATCGGTTGACCTTTACTTTGTACCATCAGTCCGGGTGACTGGCCCTAGAAGATCAATGTCTTCAGGAAAGAAAATGTTTAGGGAATAAGTATCAGTTCTTTGTGTATGATTGATAGTCGTTCACCAGTGCGATTCCAATCAATATGGAAAGTGGACTCGGAAAAATTTAACTAGATGAATTTTAAGACGAAATTTTTGTCTGTGCTACGCGAGAGATGAATTAAGTTGATTGTTGAAGGATTTGAAAGATATTGAGGATGAATGAATAAAAAGTCGTTTGTTATTGGAAGAGTACTCCAAGGCAGTGGTGGCGAAAGTACGGCCCGCCAGCACGTAACAAGAAAAAAAAATGAAAATAAAAATAATAGCATAAAATACGTAGAAATATGTTTTTTCAAAGTTTTCCGTCAACGCAGCCTGACTACAGGCCTAAAATGTAAATCTAAAACTTTTGTTTACTTTTGATGTCAAATTAAGAAATAAAAATTTTGTAAATGCATTTTTTTAGTTTCGCCACCACTGCTCCAAGGAGTAAATGAGCAAAACTACAATAGCTGCAGAAAGTTCGCTTCTGTATGATTAGGAGGGGAACAGATAAAATGTTGAATGGATGAGGGAGAGGGTATCAGTTTTGCATTGAGGGCATAAAAGAGGTATAATATGAGTGATGAGACGGGTAAGTGTGAGTCTAGTGTGGTTGCTTGCTTAGCTTCGTCGTCGATTGCCCTTGTTCCTGGACTTCCAGATGAAGAAATATTGGAATGGAGTTGGCATAGGAAGTGACGATGAGAACGTGACTACAATTTATGGGAGGATGAGAAGAAGAGCTACTGGAGACAGCATTAAATTACGTTTGATAGTCGGAGATTATCAAGTACGGATTTATGGGAGGAGAAGTGGGAGAATTGGTGAGGATGAGTGAGTCGTTCTAACAGAACGATTTAAAATGATGCGCCTCTCATCCCTGGAAAGAATTTTGGACCAATCAATACACGGAAAATTGAAAGTCGTGAACAAAATACTCAGAAACAATTGCGAGATGCAAAATGCTCCCTTCTTGTTAGAATGTTATTGATAGCATTGAATCGGAGCATCATAATGCAAATTTCTTCTTTTTCGGACACACAAGCGAAGAATGATTGCCGCGGAAGGGTTTTGCCGTTAGCGTGCGGCCAAAAAGAAGGACGAGAAATTTTGAGCATTTCCATTTTTTTTTCTTCTTCTTTCATTTAATGAGAAACTCAAAAACCATTTGCGCTTTGTAATTTTGTCACAAAAATTGTTGTTAGCCCATTAAAGTGAGAAACATTAACAGAAAGGCTGGGATGCCAATTTTTTTATATACGTATCTCTTAGCTCACGTGCTTGTAAAACCTTAAAGGGATGAGCAAAGAGTGACGGTTTTTGTAAGAGTGTTCGAGAGATGTGTTGAAAGGATGAGGGCGTGACAGTTCTCAAGAGGAAACCCAATTCTAAAATTATACGAAAATACGAAATGCTAAAACGTATTAGTTTTGTGTAGCAGAATAACGGCCTATTTCTGAGCTCATTTATACTGTATGTTGATAATTCCGATACTATGCTCGTTCAGAGTTGTTTTCTATTAATTTCAGCGTCATCAGGTTTTTGTTGAGCTGCATTTTTACATATTATTGTGCGCGCTTTCAAGATCTTTGAGGGAGCAGTCATTTTCCCAAAAAGTAGTCTACTTTAAGTAGGGTCATCATCGTATTATTTTTTTACATATTTTGTTCTTCTCCTTTTATCAAAACCGTAGGGTTTCAAAAATTGAAATAACTTATATGACAATTTTTACTTTCTTGGCTTTCTTAAATAGGTCGTCAATTGATTGAGTCGTGTTTAAAATAATGTACAGGCGGTAATATAACGAATGAGCAATCTCGAGGAGGGTAACTTAATGAATTTAAAGCGTCGATAAAAGTATTTATCCGATGAAGAATTAAAACTCGAGGACGCTCGAGAGAGCGGTCAGTGTGTTTCATTTAATAGACTTACGAATATTATACGCTCAACCATAAAGTAAATATTTGAACTTCCTTTTTCTCTCTTACGCAAAAGCAGAACACATTTCTTGTGGCTACCGGCCTATTCATTCGCTCAAATAGTTTCCTAATTTAAAATTCTTTTACAGAGAAACTTGTGCGTTTTTTCGCATCTAAGATTCAGAGCCAGTATTTATTACAAGTGTAGACACGAAATTTAATCAGTTTTGTCTCATCTTTTGTATATATAGTGATTCACTACAGTGCCAGTGACATCATCGTAACGAGTTTTTTCATTAGAAGGTCGATAAATCTCCGCTAAATGCGCGATTTCTTCTATGTCATAACTTGACCTTCTAAAGAGAGTTTTCTGTACATAATCCTCTTACACGGTGGTGCAAAAGAATGTAATTATGTTTCAACTATTTTCAAAATTCTTTCTGGGTAGATTGTGTGGAATAATCCTAATTATGGACAGAGTATTCGTCATAACTATATTTCATATTTAATAAGCTATCAATCAAATTGTGACGAGTTATGACTCGCGGATTATTTCACCTCCTTATGACGACTTATCTGATATGAGAAGTTGCGAAAACCGGAGATTTGAGCTCTCGTCTTAAATTTGCAGTGGAAGTCTTGAATTGCAGTGGAAGTCTTAAGGTAGAATTTTCTAGCTGAAATTATTACCTCACCTGCTAGTGCAGGGGAGGGAGTTGGATACGTATACCATTGATACAAGCTAAGGAAATAATAAAAGCTACATAATTGAACGACAAGATATAATTGTAACTTCTTTAGTCATTACAGTTTTTCTTCGATGTTTAATTAACGGGGTAATTCTTCTGAAATTATAACTTCTTCAAATGATGCGGTTTACTTCAATGCATAACCAACGCGGAGTCTGGTTCTATTTCGGATTTTCCTTTTCTAACGGCACATGCAAATAAACATAATACCGTTAGTCTCATGATGTCAAGAGATATTTTGTACGACCAGGTATGAGAGGAAGACGACAAGGGGGGAAGCCTGAAAGCCCACCTTTCTTGATACCTCGCTATGATCATTACGAGAAGGTGAATCTTTGAAGAAATTCACGTTCTAAGTACTCGTTGAGAAGTCACTATCTCAGACCAGAAACTTTGGAGAAGAGATACGCTAACTACGTTGAATTACATTTAATAAACTATATCATTCTTTCGATTTAAATTGAGCCGTAAACAGTCTTCAGTTTACTGAAGGGTAACGAGGCAGGTAGAAACTGGTAGTACGTGCGATCGAGCGACCGTTGAGATTTTAGCCTATATTAATTTTAAGTATATAATAAATAGGTATAACTCTGACCTGTTTCTCGCCGTCAACTTCCATATCGTTATGGGCCATTTCACGAACGTGTTTTCACAATAATTAACTTTAAATTCACGACGAATATGTTGACTCGTATACGTATTCGGGCGGATTGAGACAGAGGAAACGTGGTAAGGGTTGAAGTGAAAGTGGTGCGTTTAGAGTCGACCAATCAGATCGTCTGCACACACACACAAGCTAACGAATCTGTTTTTCCGGTAAGAAGTGTAGGAACCGGTTGAGGTAACCAATTAAAAAGCTGTGATCAGAGCTTTCTTGCTCTGCTGCTAGGCGCGACACTGTTTATGGCAGTGTTTATTTATTTTATGACGACCGAATGTTAAATATGACAGATATTATAATCTGTCATATTTTAATCATGAAATATGATTTTCGGCTGATGAGCTGAAGTCGAAATGAAAATATTCGACAGATGGTGTCCAATCGTTTTGATTTTTTGAAAAAACAATTTCTGCGCTTTAGATACAACATGTCGTACCTGCAATTTTTTGGGGATCTTTCTGGCGGCAGATGTAAATATTCCGTAAAAAACTGTAGTTATTCGTAACGGGTAATCTACTGAGATATACCTGTGTGAAATTTCAGTCCAACGTCTGGTGACAACTTCGCCTTGAAAATCCCGTTAAATCCGACGCGCCATGAGGGCGAGCCAAGGATCGACTCCTCTACGCTATGTGTCTCTGCGGAGTAGCTTTTGTCTCGGCATTGTTTCCTTTGAGAGGGAAACCCGCCATCTCGTATATTAGGGCACATTCTCAGGAAATTCCCGCAAGTGCGAGCGCGTTTGTCATTGATGACTTCGTCAACCTAAGTTAGGTTAGATTCCGGTACTTGTAAAAATTTCGACTCTCCAGATATATATGGTGCAGGGACGAGTGCGAGCCCGTCCGCTTCCGACTTTGGACCAGAAGGACTTGGAGAAATTGAAACTTTTTCGCTGCCCGACACTTGGGACGTCATCATTTCCGAAAAAATATCCCTAGACTTGAAATATTTTCACTTCGGGCCTTGTGACGTCATGAACCCAAGTAGGAAGAATTTGTCTATAGGAATTCTTCTAGGCTAGGTCAAGTTCAGAGAGAGCCTTCAGGGGGTATTTACTGTTCTGTATTGTACAACAAGATAAATACTCCATCCTATGTGCTGAGGTATAGCATAAAAATACAGATTGCTAAAGCCTCGTTGACACGAGCGTCCAAGTCGCCGTAATTGAGAGTCGCTAGCTCGCGAGCGACTTAGTCGCAAAAGATGGATACGTTTAACTCTAGAGAATCGTTTTCACGAGTTGCTGGTCGCTTAAGTCCCAAATGTCCCTAGTCGCGGCAACTTGGACGCTCGTGTCAACCCAGCTTAAGCATATCAATATTCTTCTTCACAAGACTCAAGTCTCTCTTACAGTGACTTCTTTTTAGAGCTCTTGCCACCTTTGGCCAGGTGAGAACCCATATACAACCGCAAAAAAAAAAAACAAGACTGAGTCGCTCAGCGCCTCAGTATCCGGGTCTCTTGGTTTTTTTTTTCACTCTATTCCCTGACTGTAAGTTACTCTTCTTTCTCTCAAATTATTATTGGAACATAGAAAATTGTGACTCAAAAGTTCTGGGGTTTTTTTTTTTACTAATGAGATAAGGAGTGTTTGAGAGATCTAGAAGTCCTGAGACCCAAAGATATTTGTAACTTCTTGTCTTACTTAGACCTGAAAACCGAGAGAGACTGGTCAAAGAATATACGCCTTATTTTATGATTGTTGAGGTACCAAGAAAAATAACCTTTGTACTACACTTTTGCCAAAGACTGTTCCGAAAAAAAAAAATGCTATGCAAAAATTAATCTTGTAGAGACTGCACAGATTGATGTACGTCTACGATAATGAAAAACCTCCGAAATTTGTAAATTGCTATGCAAAAGTGAAATAAGAGAATGTCTCGTATAACTTGAGTGACGTCACAACACATTTTTTCGGGTGAGAATCTTTATTTTTATTTATTTTATTTTCTTTTCGCGGTTGCGTGTGGGCTCTCGCCTTGCCGAAGGTGGCTCTCGCCTTGCCGAAGGTGGCAAGAGCCCCAAAAAAGATTCTCACCCAAAAAAATGTGTTGTGACGTCACTCAAGTTTATTTTTGCATAGCAATTTGCAAATTTCTGAAGTTTCTCATTTGCGTCAATCTATGCAGTCCTAACAAGTTTTATTTTTGCATAGCATTTTTATTTTTGTACAGTCTCTGGCAAAAGTGTAGTACAAAGGTTGTTTCTCTTGGCACTTCAACAATCATAAAATACTGCGTATCTTCTTTCACCAGTCTCTCTCTTGGGTTTGAGGTCCAAGTAGGACAAGAAGTTACAAATATCTTTGGGTCTTTGGATTTCTGGATCTCTAGAACTCCAAATCTCATCAGTAAAAAAAGGAACTCTAGAACTTTTGAGTCACAATTTCCTATGTTCTAATAATGAGAAAAAGAGAGGAATAAGTCATAATCAGGGGATAAGGCAAAAAAAAAGAAAAACTCAAGAGACTCAGATACTGAGGCGCTGAGCGACTCAGTCTTGGTTGAGAGATGAACTCGTTTTCCATCTTCTGTCCCCCCCATCCCCTCCAAGACTTTTTGAAACAATTTCATTTTCTTTTTTTGCCTTTAGGAACATGGATTGAGAGTATAGAAAGAAATTTTTCGCAACTCACTCCATCCCCCATTATCAGTCATTTTGTTGAAAAGTTTCCAAAATCATTGACATTAAAATCACCTAAAGCTTTTAGCTAGGCTCGGCCCGAGTTCGAAAGAATAATAATGCATTTTGTAAAAACAATCAAACGCAATTAATAAGGAATAAAATGTAAGTAAGAAATCTTCGAGTTATATTTGGTCAAAGTCCTCTCGAACATATATGAAGTTTATGCACGTTAGGTCTTCTAATTTGAATTACAATTCGAATCAAAAATTCTTGACAAAAGTTCTCCCATCTCTTTGTGGGGTATGATGTAGCAGTTTTTTCCATCGAATTTACTTTTATGTAACCGGGAATTTTATATAAGCCGTGTGATGGAATCAAATGGTGTCGTTCATTGATTATAACATCCACGAGTATACTTGTAAATAAATAAGTGGAAGCGCTTGTTAAAGCGGACATGAACTACCGATTATTTAGAAGTCAGGTACGTATACGATTCCACTCACGGCGTTCGGGGTATGCAATTTTATTAGCACGCGATATTCCATGCAATAGTGGCAAGTTTAATCGACTCGTCGCTGGTCTTGGCATCAGTATTTCCATCGATTAATCCAGGAACAACGCGACTCCATAGTAATAATACATTTCCTTTTTTTTTTTTTTTTTTTTTTCTGTAGAGCTCTTTTCCAATTTCTACTTTACGACTCGATTGTAAATTTCACGTCTCTATTCTCATTGTTATGTACACCACTATCGACAACTCTCTAAAAATTCATCAAAATAATTTATGTCTACCTCAGCGGTGAGATAATTCTTCCTACAAATTATATTTTCCGAAGCCGAAAGTAAAGGGATGTAAATGTTTTCGAAATTTATGTAAAGTGAGACGTGAATGTTGCATTTCTCGATCATTGGCGCCCGAGGTAAGTTCGACAATTTTTTGTATTTACAATACCAGTGCGTATTCCAAAATTGTCGTTTAGTAAACAAAAATTCGTATATATTCTTTCTACGCGAGCGTAAAAAATTCATAAAATGTGCGGGAAAAGTGATTTTTTGGGGGGATAAATTTATATTCTCATTATTATGTAAAAGAGTAAAAACACTTCTAGGTGATTGGAGGATGCGCGAGCACCTAAGTAGTACGAAGTTTAACGAGTCGTGTGAAGACGCAAGAGTGAAGCGTCAACGAGACTTGCACACACGAGATGGAGGATTTTCCTCCATATAGACACGTACCAACATTCATTGTCGTGTTACTGAGTTAGTTTCGTTTATTCAAATACGAGCTCGCCCGAGGCGAACGTGATTTGTCGAGTTGCTGTGTCCGCGATTTGTCATATAAATTTTTTTATCAATAAAATATCTCGAGTACGCCGTTAGAATCAAATTTTTACATGAATTTCCATGAAATAATATCGTTTTATTTACATCGCGGTCCGGCTTATACGCTAATAAATCAAATTGGTTACGGCGCGTCACACAATCCTCTTTCGAATTCGTAATCTTCCATTTTGGTGTACTCGGCGTACTCGTAACAACGTGTTACATCCACGGAGTCATCTCAAAAATAATTCACATCAACCATCTTCAACGTGTAGCCGACCAATCGTCAACACGTCTACACTCGGTGCAGACGCAAACGGCGGCCCGTCCACTGACTTAGAGCTAACTGATACAAATTCTTATGGCTGCGCACAGTACGTACTGCTTCTTTATTCTTATCAATAACGATTGTATTAGACAAGATACGAGTTCGAAAATAGAAGAGCGGTAATCAGAGAGAAATGTACAGATGAAGGTGAAGATAGAAGTAGATAGAGAGTATAAAACGACGAACAATTCCAAAGCGAAAAAAAAAAAAAAACGATCGTTTTGTATAAACGTTTCATATTTTCGTGTAATGAGAGCGGATAGAAATGCTTTAATTATACCGGTGAGGAAGTTAGTGTCGCCGTTTTCGGGCAGAGAGAGAGCGAGGAGAAAAATCAATTTCTTCTTTGTTGTCAGGATCGTGAGAAATGTCGTCCGTGGTAATGTACATAGTTTTATTATTCAAGGAGTAAAAATGAGAACAAACGATGTCGGAGTCTTAAATTAAAATGATGAAGCACTCGTAGAAATTATTGGGTAACGAGTGCCCATACGACAAGGGTGATATCAGTATTTTAATGTTATGATTGATTATTTATTACTAGGTTAGAATACGGGCTGGGAATATAAAAATCGAATAATGAACATATCGCTCAGATATTTACTTCTGGCCGAAAAATAAAATTTCTCTTCGTTTACAAATCAATCTACTTCGCTTGTAATCGCTATAATGTTACGTTTGTAGTCGATGGCCAAAAATTGTTTCAATTTTATGCCCTCATTACGCTGAAATTTCTGATAAGTCGATTAGTAGGTCAAAAATTTCAAAGATTCCTGAACGTCTAGGATTTATTAAAAATTATTGAAATATTGTTTATACTCGATGTATAACGGATCATATGTAATTTCATAATTTATTCAATATCAGCCTTACTTATTAGTAGTACAAGGAGAGACTTTAGGACACCATCCAAGACAGGTTGAATACTGTCAAAATTCATATCATTTTTACTTGAATTATACTCCTAAAATTTGACCTAAAATATTACTCCAAAATTTATTCTCTAAAATGCGCTGAATGAGGTAAATTCTTTACCTATGATTTTTCAAAACTCGCGGACGTTCGGACTAAAATTATTACCAGTATTTAGCGTATTTTAAATTTTATGTGACTGAAATTACTGTCACCAAGGATGCATCAGTAGGTACACAATAAAATTCAAATACTGTATATTTGAACTTTTCCAACCATTTCTGGTAATCCAGCTACCTAATTGAAACATTGGTAGCTTGAAAATCGACTTTTTTTGGAATCCAATTTTGTCTCGAACTCAGAAAGCTCATTAGTCGTTCCAGGGTCAACATTTTTTCTATGTGAAAGAGACAGTGCTTCTCCAGAACGAAGAAAAGAAAGAAACTGACTCGAAAGAAAAAAGATGGACCACAAAATGAATGATGAATAAGTTGAATAAAATTCGTCAATATTATTACAAAAATTTCCTACCGAATATTGAATAATCAAAAAATTATATAAAATCGTTCTTATCTTCACTTTTGCAAAAAATCGTAATTGAATATAAAACATGGTACATATTTTGGTGACATAGGCGTAGGAAGAACCAGACACCTGAAAAAATTCCAATTGCTAACCAATGCGTCTATACTCATAATACACTCTAAAAAAGTTTACGGTGCTACTGCCTCAAGGACAAAATGAGAGATGTGAGTGTACGGATGAAAATGTCACTGCTATGAGGAATCTGTGCGACTTTTATAAAGAGGATCTAGATTGTCTCGTAGAATATGCGATAGGAGAACTGTCCCTCTGGTACCGACACGTCAGGCAAATTCTATCTCGTTCTGGTTCTGAAAGTATTAAGTGCAATCCGCATACATATATTCAATTTTGTGATGAAGACGTATTCCCTGCGTTTACAAATTACTCAAAATTCTAATTACTATACCCCTATCCACCAGTACGAGTGAACGCTCATTCTCCACTCTCCGACGTTTGAAGACATACTTAAGAAATACCACTGGGGAAGATGGACTGAATGGCCTTGCTTTGCTGTGGATCTATCGAGATATTTCACTTTCAACTGAGGAGATTCTGGAACACATGGCTCGAAAACAGAGGAAATTACACTTAAAATAGAGTGATATAGATTTTACATCGAAATAGTAATTTATGTTTTTTACGAGATAAATACTCAATATATTGTGACGTTCTACCAGTCACCGAGTTTCCGCCGATGCCAATAACAAAGGACAATTGTAAAAACCGAACTTTATTACTGGAACCGCAAATACACTACACAGTCAAAACACTGTAAACACACAGTTAATCACAAGGTGTTCGCGTTGAAAGACACGAGAGCACGTTAACTGCAAAATACACCGTTAATCACTATACAATCGCGTTAAAGAACACAAGAACGAGTTAACTTTATCGCTTCAAGATTCTAACTGAACCAACCTTGCAGGTTACTGCCGGCTATTTATAGTCTTTCTCCTATTTCCGGATTCTTCGAGATATCTTCTAGAACGGCAAATGAGATATGCAAAATTGGTTGCTTGTGCTCTGGACTTTTCAGGAATGTTCGGCAGTTACAGGTGCGCTTTCTGGTAACGTCCGTCTTCACTAAAAGTTTTGGGGTACATGCAAGCTTGCTGCTTGTGGCTTTGCCGCAGAACGCTACAATATTTTATTTGATGATTTTTTTTTCAATACCGAACCCCCCCCCCCCCCTCCAAGACTGAGACCTTCCTACGCCTATGTTTGGTGACAAAGGATTCTGCTCATGTCGAGTTTTTGTACAAAATTAATGGCAAATTCGGATCTTACGAAAAAAGAATCTTAAATCAAATTAGAGAAGTAGTTACAATTCGATAATTTGGTAAAAATCGAGGGGGAGCGGATGTATATGCAAAATCTTTTCAGTAATAAGCCCATATTTTATGTGTTTGTCAATTCACATCAGCATGTATCCAAATATGTATTTTCTCACCAAAATATGTAGCCTATCTTCTCACAGAAACATTGCCTGACGCTCTGAAGAACCTGGTAAACAAATACCTCCTTTTTCACCTGAAGATATACATGATTTGGTAGGTAGCACCTTTTCAAGTCTTGTAAGAAATGATCCAGCGAAGAAAATCAATATTATGGTGATTGTTAAGTTCTTATCCCAATTTTGAAAAGTCAACTTGACGTTTAGAACATGAATCGCAACAATCACTATTTGAATCTTATTGACATTTAAATTCATTTTATTGACAATTTTGGAAGAAGATCCAATTATTCCACAATCATGGATCGAGAGAATCATTGTGAAGTATGCTGCATGGAACGATTTCCAATTGCCAGCAAAATTGATCAAACACAAAATTTTTTTTACCTGCGTCTCAGATTGATGAAGGAGGGATTGCCATCATGGCTGGGAACAATTATTGCAGATAAAACGAAGAAATGTGATTGTGCGCTGATGGCAAAGTTTATTTTTGTTACGTACAACTGACTAATTATTATAATAAGTTGCATCATGATAGACCAATTCCCTAATGACGTCACAACACTGATATTAGTGTTTGCTGAGCAAGAATGCCCGTACATGTGTTCGATATTATTCGGTATTACAATTATTGGTTCAATTGCCTTATCGATTCCCATAAGGATACACAGGAAACGTTTCAAGCACGCACTGATATGCCAAAATAAGAGAGAAATAAGGAACTAAAGGTTCATATTCAGAATCTATAGGTTCTGGAGTATTCACTCCTGCCTCACTCACCTCACTAAACTTCCTCCACAACTCAAATATCTCCTTATGACAGTTGGTATTTTGGTCTTTTGGTATTTGCGTCTTTTGGTATTTGCATCTTTTGGTATTTTGGTATCTGCATCTTTTGGTATTTTGGTATGTGCATCTTTTGGTCTTTGCGACTTTTGGTATTTTGGTATTTGCGTCTTTTGGTATTATGGTATTTGCGTCTTTTGGTATTTTGGTATTTGCGTCTTTTGGTATTTTGGTATTTGCGTCTTTTGGTATTATGGTATTTGCATCTTTTGGTATTTTGGTCTTTGCCTCTTTTGGTCTTTGCATCTTTTGGTATTTTGGTCTTTTGGTATTTGCATCTTTTGGTATTTTGGTATTTTGGTATGTGCATCTTTTGGTATTTTGGTATGTGCATCTTTTGGTATTTTGGTATCTGCATCTTTTGGTATTTTGGTATCTGCATCTTTTGGTATTTTGGTATCTGCATCTTTTGGTATTTTGGTCTTAGTCTCTTTTGGTATTTGCATCTTTTGGTATTTGCGTCTTTTGGTATTTGCATGTTTTGGTATTTTGGTCTTTTGGTCTTTTGGTATTTGCGTCTTTTGGTCGTTCATCCCCCTCCCTCATGGTCTAGTGTAAGTCTACTTTAGAATATTTAAGGCAATTTTTTCAAATCCCATATAAGTATACTACAGATAGTGTAGAAGGCTGGTACTTGCTGACTGTTCGGAAATAGAAATCAGAACCTAACCTAACCTCACCAAAAGAGTAGGGGGATGATACTCGCAGATTTCTGAATCACCTAAGAGGTATAAAAATTTTTCTCAAAAAATTTTCCAAGTCCATCATTTGAGAGGGGGAGGGGGGGTGATGGTGCAGATTTCTCAATCACCTGACAGATATAAAAATTTTAAAAAAAAGGTCCATCATTTGAGAGTAAGGGGGTGGTACAAGTTATGACTAGAGACATGAAATATATCAAAACGAATATCAGGTATTATCGAATACAAACAATTCTGAGGATGGATAAAATTGTCCCTAAGATACAACAACTCTCTTTACACTGTTTGAAAATATTTCTTTATTCGACATATTTCTGTTGAACCCATTTTTTTGCATAACTTTTACAAAAATTGGAAAACGAAGACGTCGAAGGTTTCTTCGAGTGATAGGTGAATCCAAGTTCAAAGTGATTCTCCATATTCTTATCGCGCCTCAAGATCAAGTGATATTGTCTTATTGCAGAGATTTTTCCGAAAGTAAATTTTCAGCCTAATCTGTTATTAATATTTAATGTCGAAACCTATAGAAAAGTAACGAATGATGAATGATTTGTTATGAAAAGTATTGAAGTAGAAATTCAGCAAATAGGTACAGTACGCAAGGCCGACTGAAGGGGAATACTTTTTTCCGAGTCCAAGATTTCTAGGGGACTCAAATTTTGAAGAAATTGCAAATTTATAGTCACGAACTTACCAGATTTTCTCGTGAGGCCCTATTGACTCTCGACAGCTCTAGCAGTGCAATTTAATATGAATGAAATCATTTCTGTATTGGCTTGGCTATAGTATAATACCTTATCGCGTAAATTACTTTTGAGAATTGAATAATTTCCTCGCAAATCTGATGCAATTACATTTGAAATTTTGTCATTTCCACTTTATTTGGTCCTTGTAAGTTTTACTCTTCTCTCTCTCTGTCTCTCTCTCACATTTTAGTTTTCTTCCCGTCAAGAAGTGCAAATACAAAGAAGCATACTCCTAGGAACAATGAAAAGTGACCGGCATGTAAAATGAAACAAATGAAGATGTCAACTTCCCATCGTTAAGTTTCATGACCTTAAATTGCGATGGAAAACTACTTGACCGCTTGATATGTTGTTAAAATTTACAGAATACCAATCTCAAAATGCTATCCTACTCGCACAATAGTCAATAGTCATTGAAATCTCTGTTCTAGAAATGTTCTATTCTAACTAAAAAGTACTATTCCGAATTAATCGAAGAAACAATATATTTTGATGTAAATATTTTCGATTCATTTAAATACTCCTGTTTTTAGATAGCTTATTTCTAATCCTCTTTATTTCGTTTTTCCTGCTTTGCGAGCACTTTTTCTTGACCTATATACAAAGATCAATAACTTGCAGTTTCCAATTTAAAAATCGAAGTATTCGCTTCAAAAAAGAGGAATGAATGCTAATGAGTACATATCGCACTGCAAATGAAATTCAATGCTATGAAGCGCAGGAGGTTGTAAGTTCAAATTCCTTAGAGAGAAACAGAAGTTTGAACGTTTTTTTTTTTTACAATTTCTTAATGTTCCCTCCTTACTGTTGAGAGATCTTTTAATTGCCGCGCTACGTTTTTGATGAAAAAAAAGAGAAAGATCTCAGGTGTTGAAGCACGGTTGCGTGGTTGAAGTTGTGTTTATCTTTTGAAGTGCCATTTTCAAACTTTGCTCGTGGAACAGGTCGAATGTTATGCTATAAGTGATGATAGCCTAAATTTTCCCCTTTGCGACACCGTTTTGATGAATTACAACGCTGTTTGTACGACAAAATAGTTCCCAACGACAATTAAATTCCTATTATTGTACCTTTCTAGAAAGAAACTGGATAAAATTGTAATTATATCAGCATGGGTACTTCTAACTTCAAAATAAAAAATATTTGTTTGCATTCAAGTATTTTAATTGAAAGTCAATTTTATCCGTACTTCTAAAATAGATTCCGTTGCTATTCAAAGAGTCCGTTTTAATTATTATAGGTACCTCTCTCTCAAAAAAAGAATAAGTTACTTAAAGATCATAAGTGCGCATGCAGCATTGAAAAATTTTTTACCGGAATCTTTCCTTGTAGATTTTGCAGTTCAACATTTTAAGAAAAATGACGCATTGCTTCGAGTTATCGAGTTTTTTTTTCTTTTATTTATTTCTCTCGTTCGCTCATTTATGCTTTCTTTTTTTTTCCTTTATGTTTCTCTTGTGAGTTAGCTTCGTACAAGTTTTCCTTTTTTTTTTTTCGCTCTCTTTTCTTTCCAAAAACATGCATAAGTAAACGTAAAAAATGCGACGCCAGTAGTTTTTTTTCGAGTGTTCTCTCGTTCTCACTTTTTCTCTGTCACTATTTTTACTATTCTCTGGTTGCTAAGAACAATGCAATGATGCTAGACTTTGATTTTTATAAGGAGACGCTGTTTATGCTCATGAGAACTTTATAAATGATGACACCTGATGGGCCCACATTTTTGAGAACATTAAAATTTTATCGGATGCCGAATATATTATCCCTTTTCCGCAGAATGAGCCTACGTATTGTGAATAAGGCCACGCTTGTTCGGTGAAGAGGAAAACTAACAGCAAAAATCACGCAATCCTTGACCCTGCATAAAATAAACAACAAAGTAGGTTTTGTAATTTGCAGATAGTCTTGTCATAACACCTTCTCGAGAGAATGTTTTCGTAAAATTGGATAAGAATAACATTAATTCAACATAATTAAGTTCCACACGCTACATCAGTCAGAAACAATTGCACGGTGGAGTTATTATGGGAGTTTTTTTTTTTTGTAGCACAATTCTTGTGGAATTCTGAACTATTTTCATTGTTTTAGTGAAGATCCTTACTCCAAACAATTTTTTGAAGAAAACTGACGTAGTGATATGGTTTACTTGTGATTCACTTAATGCTGCTGCGTATTGGTGTAAATACATTGAAAGGTCTTGAAAAAATATGGTCTTCCCGGTTAACCGATTCGCTCATTTCTCTGTTGACATTTTTAATGTCTTAACTGGCTTCCCCCCTCCCTCCAACTATTGGAAATCCACGAAGCCGAGTTTCCCCTTCCCCCTTGTCTATAGACTTACTTGGAGTCCTCGAGCCCTCGATCTAATCCAGAAATCTGCGGAGCCGAGTTTAAGTTTTCTGGTCTTTGCGTACAGTATATTAGGTCTATATTTGCTGTAAAAATGTAATCTTGGATCTTTAAGTAAGACAATAAAAACGTAATCTGGGATCCCCAGGTAAAATAATAAAAACGTAATCTGGGATCCCCAAGTAAAATAATAAAAACGTAATTTAGACTCCTCAAGTAAAATAATAAAAACAACAAGCTCATATTTAACACAACTTGGCGGATGGATCTCCTGGCTGCCCGGACAATTCACGCACGCTGCAGGGTTTCCGGTCACGACCCTCCAATGCGTCTACTGCTGGATTAGTTTCATGCCCTGCAAGAGAGTTGCTTTTTGCCGCTTTTAGGCCCGCAGACTTTCAGCTTTTAGCGCTCTTCTGTATCGTTGGTGGTAGTACTGATATGGAAGCTTCAAGTGCAAGGAATAATCTGCTATGAGAGTTGAATTGGTTCGACAAAATGTACGAGGTAGGAACATGTTTGGGAAAGGGTTCCAAGTTCTTCTGTCCTATAGCATACAGTATATTAGGCTCCACTAGCTTTAAATTGGGTCTAGCAAACGCCTGTGCTACACTATACTGATACTAAACTTTACTGAGCTTGAACTAGGCTAGGCTTCTATGAGAGAACAATATTGATGACGTCAGAAACCATGATGATGACATCACCTTCATCTGTACGTTGTATGGTTTTTTCTATGTTACATGACATAGTAATTGTGAGGAATTAGTTTTTACGAAGCCTGTATTAATTAAACACAAAAAATTGAACACAGAGATTGAATTTTTAATGTTTAATGCAAAAAGTATTGCGAGATCTTTCGGCACACACCCATTTTCAAGCGAACGACCACTAAGACTAAACGAGTAGACGTAAGAGTACCGCAGAAAAAGACAAGTACAAACAGAACCGCGGACGAAGACAAAGCTGATTAAAGTTCGGTGGTTACATAAAAAGGTGATTCATTGTACACCTTCCGTATGAGTTCATCTTCGCTGATAATGTGGTTTAGCTTACAAACGTCGTGATGGTTCGTTCTCTTCGCAATTTCAATACTTTCTAGAGCTTTACGACGACGGAAGTTGGATTCATAATGCAGAACGAATTCATCCTTAGCTAGGTGATTATTTTCTAGGAGATGTCTAGCGAAGGCAGATTTTTCCGGTTTCTTGTTTTCGTAAGCTCGCACATGGTCGGTAATACGAGTCCGGAAAGAACGCTTAGTTTCTCCAACATACACCGCAGGACAGTCGCGACAACGGAGTAAATACACTCCACACCTCGATAAGGGAGAGGTCGAATCTTTCCCATTAGGGAATAGCCTCCCAAGTTTAGAAAACGGATAGAAAAGAGGGGCCTTGTTGATGGACTTAAGAACTTCACCAATTCGGGAAGTGAGATGGGGAAGATAAGGAATTAGAACATTTTCTGGAGGGTGGGTTGAGGGTAGAGATATGCTGTAAGGCATTCTTTACCTCCTTCCTTCGAATGAGTCCATCAACGTCAATCTTAATTGAATTGACCGAAGCAAGGTACTTGATTATTATAGAAATGTCCTTGTCGTAAGCATTTGGGGTGAGGGGGAGGGAAGTCAAACGGTGGATGTAATAATTCAAAGCCGCTAATTTATGAGAGAATGGGCAGAAAGACGACCCGTGAATAAGGGTGCCGGTGGTGGTTTCTTTACGGTAGATGCCGAAAACATTATCTATCATGGAGGAGGGAAATGGTGAGGTCAAGGAAGTTGATCCTTGGTCCTCCAATTTCAATAGTGAAAGTGGTAGATGGGTAGAAACCATTCACAAAGCCAAGGAAGTCATTGAGGTGTTCCTCAGTCCCAGTCCAAACACAAAATACTTCATCAACATATCTTCTCCAAAGTGAAACGTAGTTGAGGAGAGGGTGCCCTGATTGGAAAATTTCACTTTCAAGTCTGGACATGAACACCTCAGATATGAAAGAACGTAACGGAGATCCAATAGGGATTCCAATGTCAGGAGGAAGACTGTAGATGGAATCCTCGAACTGACATATATTAGGTTGGAGTGAAGTAAAGTCAGATATGATAGGGGGAGGGACAGTTGCCTCAGTAAGAAGTTCAGTGATGCGCTCGCACGTAGGTGGGAAGAGACCCACAACGTCAAACGACACAAGAATGCTTCCAGAAGGAGGGGGGTTATGAGATAGAACCTCAGTTAACTCAATTGAGTTACTAATAGAAAGAGGGGGGGAGGGGGGCAGAAGCTTGTTATTCTTTTGAATCAAATGTCGAGGTATTTGGCCAATTTATAAGTGGGGGTGGAAATAAAGGATACTACAGGGCGCATAGGACAACCAGCTTTATGAATTTTTGGGAGGAGAAAATAATCACCTAGCTAAGGATGAATTCGTTCTGCATTATGAATCCAACTTCCGTCGTCGTAAAGCTCTAGAAAGTATTGAAATTGCGAAGAGAACTAACCATCACGACGTTTATAAGCTAAACCACATTATCAGCGAAGATGAACTCATACGGAAGGTGTACAACGAATCACCTTTTTATGTAACCACCGAACTTTAATCAGCTTTGTCTTCGTCCGCGGTTCTGTTTATACTTGTCTTTTTCTATGGTACTCTTACGTCTACTCGTTTAGTCTTAGTTGTCGTTCGCTTGAAAATGGCTGTGTGCCGAAAGATCTCGCAATACTTTTTGCACTAAACATTGAAGTTCGCCGTGCGCTGTTTGCTGTAAGATATATGGCAAGAACTAACCTATCTTAATAAAGAAATTGGGCTCGGAAAAATTTTGACCTTCTGAGTTATCTATAGTAGTGGGGGGATTTGAATAATTTTGACTTTCAAGTTATATATGATAGGAGGAAGACTTAAAGAAATTTAAATTTTCAAGCTTTATGCTACGAGAGAGGAACCTGGAAAAATTTCAACTTTTGAATTCCGGCATTAAAATCAAATTTGCCCGATAGAACAAAATCCCTGCGTTTCTCGTTTAATTTCGTCAAGGGACTATCTATTTTTTGTCTCAACTTACTGGTAGCTAGATCGAGGAATTATAGAAAGACATTGAAAATGATTTTTATTCGTTTGGCTCCACGTTAACATTTTAGAACCAATTCTTGAATCCGCGCGAGTGATTTGGAAGTCAAGTTCTAAAATCTGAAGGAAAAAGATACAGTTCCTTTTCTTTCTTTTCTAAATGAGGGGTATTAAAAGTCACTATCGGACTTCATCGAGTTTTTATAGCTTCTTCTTCCATACATTTCTTGTGGGAAATCTCTTTCAATACATATTTTCAAACTTTTGTTTTCCATATCTCCCATTCCAATTAAGATACAAAGATTATTCTATTCTAAGAACACTCAATTGATCATTAACACCTTTCATTCGAGCTATTGACGAGCTCAATTAGATGAATTGGCCGGATGTTGCCCACAAATTTCAACTGGGTTGGCTAGGGGTCAGTCGAGACGTTCTATTACGTTCCGGTGTTCCTTTTTCCGAATCTTGATTTTAATTTTCGAGAAATTTCATGAAGAATAATGAAATTTGTTCTCTTTTTGTACTATTGCGATGTTAGTAGACAACATCAATTGATGTTTAATCGCGTGTAATATTCTAGAACGAAAAAATAAAAAGAAAATTTACTGAAATATATTTTATGACGAAGAGTTGTGTGGAAAAAACGTTTTCAATCCAATGCAAATAATCCCTCAACGTAATGTAAGGAAATAAAATTCATAGGAAAAAAGTATGTGTCCATCAACCAAATTCAAACATGTGGTAGCTTATTTGTATGTGGTTGCTGTTACATGACGATGTATTTACGTGCAGTGATACTTTATTCGGAGTGAGTGGAGGAAGGGAGAGGAATTCGTATGACGACTTTTTCCTTCAAAGAAATCACACGCAAAATTGCGTTTTCATCTTTATTTACATTTTCCTTGTCGTTTTTTCAAACTAGAAAATGCTGCGAGCAACCACAACAGGCGTCACAGAAAATGCGTATGTTCACAATCCTATAATATAATGTTCAGAGGAACAACTACGACAACTATAATATTAATAGCAATGTTAAAAAATTGAAAGATAGGCGTACGACTTCAGATGTTCTATAGGATTTGAAACTGCTAACAATCATCATCCAGATATTTCTGAGGAAGTAAATTCAGTTTACGAGAGTTGAAAACTAAAATTCATCTTGTTCACACTTTTGCTTACAAAAATATTCTCATTTTTTAATCTTTCTAATTTATAACTTTGAAAGTGCTGAAATACGAAAAGTAAAAAGTTACGTCTCTACTGGGTGTAAAAAAATATTGTAGGTACCTGTCTGTACTTGCATTTCGGATGGAAGATGAAGATTGGCATGTAGATACAGGAAATTTGTGAATGGAGTTTTTATATTATTACGGATCGCGTTTTGTCAAGATAGCTAGAGTTAGAGAATAAAAATCTCCCATCCCTCGTATTTACATTTCTGAGGAGGATAGTACGAGTATAATGCCCTACGATAAAATTCTTTACAAACTGTAATAGTTTTAGAACAAATTCCCTTTGATGTAATTTTTCCTTATACGTTCTTGACTGAAGGAAGAAAAATAATCTTTAGGCAGAGCCAAAAGAATAAAGATCACATTTTAAGTCTATTAAATTGTATATTAGGTCTCTCCTCCTTCGACCTCATACTTCGCACCTGAAGTAAAAATCTTTTTTTTCTCTCTCTCTCTCTCTCTCTCTCTTTTGGGGAAAAGAATAGAGTTTAGGATGGAAGAGGTGAAAGAGATTCCGATTAGTTCTTGTCTCTGAGGCTGGTAAAGAAGACAGGAACTCACAACTAGTTTTCACTATTCAGGGCCAACCCTATTGATGCCCCGCGGGCTTGTTCAACCAGACGACAGATCGGTGCTGTTATCGTACGCGTTCTACCAAAATTATTGTGATCTACGCAAATGAAAGCGTGTTCTATCAAGTTGATCACACTGTTACAGTACGCGTTCTTCCCGTGTAGCGAGGAGTAACGAAAACTATACCTGATGCAGTTTTACTGGTGGAATCCAGATTGCGTCCGAAAGTATCCATTTTGCGTCTGGACTACGAAATGTTGCGTCCACGAAAGCAAATTTTTGGCGCCCCTTCTTATGACGCCGCTTATTTTGCACGTCCCGTTTGCGATTTGTCCATAAACATCAATGAAATAGGAGTGATGATGACAGATTGTTGTCTGACACCAGTTCACGAAAAATGTTTCGAAGAATGCCTACACTCCACATTACTCAAACAATAAACTGGAGGAAGGTCTGCAACTTTAATGCCTAAGTTGCTCATAATAATCCGATACATAACTTGTTCGGCACCCGGGTCATCAAACTAATCAATAAAAATATTTATCCGTGCGTGTCCGTAACGTTAATTTCTTCAAATTTCAAAATGGCTCGCAACGTTGAGGAAAACCTTCGTATTGTTTTCACAATACACTAAGTACAGTCGGAAAAGTTCGAAGAGTAGGCAGCGAAAATAGAATGCCATAAATTGAAGAATATGACCGAAATTCCTGCTCGAACAAGAACAGAAGAAATGTTGATTACAAAAGTTTGGTACCATGTAAAAGTTTATTACAAGTAGAAAAAAAACTGAATAGTCGTGGCTGCAAAAACTTGTCAGGATATACGCTCACCTGTAAAAAAAAAAAAAGTCAGTTCAAATTTCGACTGTGCCACCGCTTTGAAATCGAAACTTCTTGCAAAATTACCAAAAAGAAAAAAACGAGTACATAATTGTCTACAGTAGCACGGATCTGCAACCATTATTGCCGTGGTCTCACCTAAATTAATTCATTTTCAACGAATATTTTTGTGGGTCAGTTCAGGAAAATATATCGAAAATTTTGGAATATTTTGTTCTCGGCTTATATCACGAACAAGGTGATATAGCAACATTTATAACGCGACCCCTCGAAACGGCAGGTTTGAGTTTATCGGAAGAGATATTAGTACCAATTTATGCCGAACAATCCAAGCGGCCGTTCGAACAATCATAATTCTTTTCCAATACACGACTAATGAAAAATCAAATACTCGACAGAAGATATTAAAGTTTGCTGGTTTCAGATAATCAGAAATCGCTGAAAAAAATACTCCAAGCTTTTGACTCGCGAGTCTTTCGTGCATTTCACATTCATTGTTTACATCAATGCATACTAATAAATACCACCGCATTGTAAGCATCGATCCTGGTAATGGGATAAGAATGATTAATTCGCAAGCTGTTAGAACGTCGTGCGATATGATTGAACGCAACATTAACATACGAGTAAGTCTTCAACCCTCTTATTTTTAACTAGCTGAGAAACATACTAACAATTTCACTTACCGAATTTCAAATGCGAAGAATACAGTGTTTGTAAAATAGAACGAAAGTTAGGTGCAATACTAAAATTTTCTAATGTGAACTTTACGGTTAACTGCTTTCGTGACAAAAGAGTGGTAACAATACTATACTCTTAGCACCGGTAATGCTAAAAAACGCGAAACCTAATGGAGAGAAGGAACAATTGAACTGCACTAACTTACATAGCCTTCAGCGAGAAAAACAGAAATACTGCGTTTCGCGTTGTACCATCTCAAAATTGTGGGTCAAATATCGTAGGAAGTTGAAAAAGCTCTTCCCCTTAAGTTTTGGTCCAAACAGTAACGCTGAAGTGACTCATAAATTTGACCAAAAGAACTTTCCGTTTTGTTGGGAAAAAGAATCCTTAGAGGGGGCTTGGCGACGTCACCAATCCTATGAAAATCTCTAGTTCCGATCCTTCATGATGAAGGAACTTGGACTTATGACAAATTTCAAAAATGGAACGCTATCAACGAAAATACAAAATTTGTCGAGTATAAAATTTAGTTTAAAATTGTAAAACAAATTTTGATTTTCCAATTTGAAAAAAATACTGCTTCCTGGTTTCCTTATCAGCAATCCATCTAATAATGGAATCTTGAACCGAAACTATAGGGACAGTTTTTAGATTAATTTGGAGTACGCCAACAACAACGAAGCTTTCTATTTCAACATTTTTATTCGTGAGATTTTTGATTTAATAGATAAGAAAATAAAATAAAACCCTGGAAAGAAACATTACTTTTTCAAAGTTCAACGGACAATTAAAGGCTTCGAATCGGAATAATCTTTTCGAAAGGACAATTAATGTAGTTCAGAACTTTCTTACGCGAAGAAGAATCTTAGAGCGTATAGTCACGGCGTCATTAACTTCTGATGCAATGTAAATCGATGTGTATCCCAGCGCAATTTGCACTCCTCGCAGTTCACTCGTACGTATATTATACTCATACATGAAGCAATGAGTAAAGTCTAGTTTCTGTGTGCATTCTGAAGTACTTTTGTGGCTACTTATTACAAAACGTTTTCGGTAAAAGCTATTCTTTACGGGTATATAGTTATTCTTTCGCGAAAGCAACTTGACCTAGTTCCTTTTGATTCATTGTTTTCAGAGAAAAACCAAATTTTTCGTTCTCTTTTGCATCCGTCAAGCTCTCAAAATTCAGTTTACACGTATTCTTTATTACAAAAATTGTTTCTCCAAAAAAAGATCTCGCTGTTGAAGTAGCGACAGAGGCGGACTTATATATTTCAAAAACTGTATTGTACGTAGTATTCGATTGCGCTTTTTTCCCCGAGGAAATGAATCATGTACCTACTTTGAATGAAAATTTTGCTACCTAGATTCTACATTCGTATGAAAAGAATATTTTTGAGTGTCGAGAGTAATTCTTCATACCTATGGTGAATCCTATTCAGTATGAGTTGCACAATTATTGAGCAAAACTTTTCTAGTAACGATGTCATAAGAATTACGCCACCTCTGCCCGGCATGTTTCATATCTTTCCTCTGACCTTCCCCTTGATTCTCCGATAAGCGTCCGTAAGACCACAACCCTGAGACTAGGCGACCTCTGAGGCATAAATCTGAGCCCTAGATTTGCGTCCGCACATCCCTTGGTCTTTATTGGCCAAGACATACGTACGCTAAACTTAGGAGTAAGGAAGGAGGAAAACATCGATCGATATGACAGTATACTGGGCTCGAGAAAAGAACAGTAAGAAGAAGCTAATGTAGTATACTACACACCGAAGACGAAGTAGAAAAGTCAGGTTATCAAACTCTCACTCTAATTCACTTGGATAAAAAAAATTTCCTGGCATAGCCAAATGGATAAAGATGGTGTTTCATGTCTTTCTTAGTAGGTAGTGGCTTTCGAAGGTCTCACTGGCTCCGCTCGTTTGCTCCTCTTCTTGATCCATTACAGGTCCAGTTAGCTGTTGGGGAGCTTTTTTTCCAAGAAAAATTCCTACCAAATTCTGCTGTATTTAGAAACTTGACTCGATAAAAAATACAATGTATTGTTGATGATTACAAACCGCACAATTACAAATTTAGAATTTAGAGATGAAATTTTGAAATAGAGAAAAAGAAAAAAGGTAAAGAAAAATTAAAGAAAAAAGATGAAAGAAAAATTAAAACGTGAGAAAATTGCCGAAAAATAAATACAGAACGCGAGCATAAAGCGCTTTTCGACTCTATAGTCACTGACCAAAAGTTTAGACTGAGGATAAGAAACTAAAGAAACCATACGCAATCAGACCGGCGGTGCAATGAAACTAAGATGAATCATAGTCGTTGGGTAAAGAGTAGAATTTCTCGATGAGATCATTGTCGGGAATAAACCGATTCAAAACTGAAACCCGACTATTATGCATGCGACGTACGATCTCGATGTGCTCAAGAGCCAACCGACGACGAAACGAACTTTCACAATGGAGCATAACAGCCTGGTTCAACTCGAAACTATGGCCGGATTCCGAAAGATACTCAGCGAAGGCCGAACTTTTTCGGGGGAGGGTAGAAGAGACTTCATCAAGGTGTTCCTGGACCCTGATACAAAGCTGCCGTCTTGTCTCCCCTATATAGACAGCCGGGCAGTCAGAACATTGAAGCTTGTAAACTCCACTTCTCTCAAAAATAGGGGTAGAATCCTTGTACCTACAAAATAGGGAACGAATAGTGCAAGCCGGACGGAAACCGAAGGGTTTGAGGAGGTGACGGAAGTCAGAGGATAACTCACCCATGTAAGGCAAGCGAACCCATCTTTCCCTCCTCCTCCCCAGCCCAACAGTCCCACGGGGAAGAGAGGTAGTGGAGTCCAAAGCTTTAGAAATAAATTTCTTCCGGACCATAGGATCAATGTCGATCTTAATACCATTGGAATGGGCAAGGTGTTTAATAACACATAGCTCCTCGGAAAAACCCTGCGGAGAGAGGGGAAGAGAAACAAGGCGGTGGATAAAACTATTGAAGGCGGCAAGCTTATGAGGAAAGGGGCTGAACGAGGAATTATGGATAGAAATATCCGTCGAAGTGCTCTTTCGGAAGACCTTGAAAGAGTGCTCACCACCTTCAATAGAAATAGAAAGGTCAAGGAAGTTGATAGAGGCACCACCTACCTCAATAGCGAACTCAATAGTAGGATAACGACTATTGAGGAACGCTATGAAATTATCGAGATCATAACGAGAGCCACTCCAGAGGCAAAGGACATCGTCCACGTATCGGTGCCAGTAGACAACATGGTGGAGGAGGTGAAAACCAGATTGGGAGACCTCCTCCTCAAACCGTTTGAAAAACACCTCGGAAACCAAAGAACCGAGGGGGCAGCCGATAGGGACACCAATACCTTTGGGGAATTCGTAAATCAGGTACTTAAACTGGCAAAAGTCAGGGGAAAGGCACATCTCGAATAATGCAATGAATTCCTTGATAAGAGGATTAGGAACCTGCGCATCAGCTAATAACAGATTAGCATATTCAGGAACACCTTGATGAAGTCTCTTCTACCCTCCCTCGAAAAAGTTCGGCCTTCGCTAAGCATCTTTCGGAATCCGGCCATAGTTTCAAGTTGAACCAGGCTGTTATGCTCCATTGTGAAAGTTCGTTTCGTCGTCGGTTTGCTCTTGAGCACATCGAGATTGTACGTCGCATGCATAATAGTCGGGTTTCAGTTTTGAATCGGTTTATTCCCGA
Source organism: Aspidiotus destructor (assembly GCA_035079395.1). Lineage (NCBI taxonomy): Eukaryota > Metazoa > Arthropoda > Insecta > Hemiptera > Diaspididae > Aspidiotus > Aspidiotus destructor. Next base: position 38,899,474 of record JAVHKZ010000018.1, on the reverse strand, counting down.
CAATGATCTCATCGTGAAATTCTACTCTTTACCCAACGACTATGATTCATCTTAGTTTCATTGCACCGCCGGTCTGATTGCGTATGGTTTCTTTAGTTTCTTATCCTCAGTCTAAACTTTTGGTCAGTGACTATAGAGTCGAAAAGCGCTTTATGCTCGCGTTCTGTATTTATTTTTCGGCAATTTTCTCACGTTTTAATTTTCCTTTTATCTTTTTTCTTTAATTTTTCTTCACCTTTTTTCTTTTTCTCTATTTCAAAATTTCATCTCTAAATTCTAAATTTGTAATTGTGCGGTTTGTAATCTTCAACAATACATTGTGTCAATATGTCCCGCAATATTTTCCAACGGTTGATTCAGATCGATAAAAAATGTTAAAATGATTTTTATTGTCTTGTACGCAAATTGGATCAATCTTGGCGATGGAAGTCCGTGAAATAACTACGTAAATATGACCTGAAAATCTTCTACTGCGCCAGAAAGAATAATGTGAGACTACACTTAGTACTTCGGTCTGATGAAATGTTTCTCATTCACATTTAGTCTATTTTTTCAGTAATCAGTAAAAATTATTTGTTCGAGTTACTGAATGTACCGCACCCTTTTTTTTTTTTTTTTATTATAAAAAAAGTTTTAAAAAAAGTACTCTTTCTAAACTCTCATTACGTACGAGTACATCGACGGAACGGTTTTCATTACTTGGGTTCGCCTTCGAGAAATTTGATGAAGCTATTTATACTCGAGCGAGTCGAACGTTTTTCATTTCACGAATGAGCGGCGATACGTAGCTTACCTACCATAAATTTAAATTTGATTTTACTTTCGTTGACGAAAAGAGAGGAAAAATTTTTGTCGTTTCAGTCGGATTTACGGGACAATAGAAAACGTCTGTTTACATCATCGCCGCATATAAACGTTTTGAATAGTAAAATAATGTATTACCAATTTATGAACATTGAACGGTGAATCCCCCGAGTCGTAAACGTGATAATCCATTTTATTATCAGAAGTCCAAATGAAAGACGATGACATTTCCTGAATTCTAATTTTGATAGAGGAAAAATCTCAGTGTTTCATGAGATCGCAACGACGACTTACACAGGTCGTTAATTCGAAAAGAAAGAGTGTAATTTAAAATTTTCTTTTCTTTGTCTCGTCGTATTTGGCCTCACAGTTACGCCCCCTTCATTCAGCTTCCGTATAATTTACTTATAAAAATTATTATATAGGTACGGCAGTAATAAAAGGCTTTCGAAACAAGAAACACGCAAGAACATTTTTCACGAATCGATATTATTTCTTTTCTGGATCTGAAAAATTAGGACAAGAGACGCGCTGCTATTTGCTTGTTCAATACTTTCTAGCCGAACGTACATAGGAAAGAACTAAATGAGTCATTATTTTCAAAAACAGCAGAGAAGTCGTCGAGAAGAATGATTTCACTTAATTTCTTGCTCGAGTTACGATTACAATCGTATCACTTTCGCTATTTCGCGATGTAATTTAATACTTACAATTTTCGTTGTTCACTTTTTTTGGTCTCCTCCAATCCTTTTCACCTGCGAGATCTTCGTTGCTCTTATTTTTAGCTCTTATCCCCTTTTCCTTCCTTTACCAAACAATAAAATTTTAATCGTTTAATTTTTGCTTGAGTCAACCTTTTTATGCGTAGTCCCATAACATAATTATGCGTATTTTTAATTTCTTACAATGATTTTGTATTGACACTAAGTATCAAGGATGAATGAAGTAATAGTTGCAGTAACCAAAAAAATAGTCGAAATCAACCAGTTCACTTTTTGTGGTCACTTTGTCCTCGTTTTAGGTCAGTTTCAACTTATTTCGTGAGCATTCTGACTAGATTTTACCGTTAAACCAATTAAAGGAGCGAATCAAACCGACCAAACGAAAGTAGATCGCTCGATTTTGACTATTTTTTTCACGCCTTTTTCGTCGTATCTGACTTGTTGACTCACTCTTAATGTATCGTTAGCGTTTAGTTTCACTGACTTTTCTAATGTGCTCTTTCGACGTTTCACAACTAGCATAAAAAATTTAGAGGCCATTGCAAAGGTTTGTAATGGCAGCGAGAAACCCGCAAATTCCACCGCTCGGTGAAAAGTAGCTAATCTAGAATTATGTGTGTCCAGATTGATGACGTCACCAAAGTCGGACATGGATGTTTTCTGAGCGGGGTATTTTCCCCCCTCCTCTTTCCAAACAAATCAGGTAGCAGGTTTCCTACTGAAGGGGTGAAATATTCAGGTTTTCCTTTATATTAATATAATGTGGCAAATATTCTTGTCAGACTCCTTCAAAACCCTTGGATGGATTTTTCTTGCATGTCTTATATCTGAAATTATGCAATTACAATTTTTTGAGGATAGGATGAGTACTTCTTGAAATTTACTTAATTTTAGAATTTGAGGAGATTAACTGACAGTTCCGCTACCGTATTTGTTCTCTAGTACTAAATTGCAGGTGGCTGCTGTATCATGAAACATAAAAGGTAGCCTTTGGGATTTAGGAATTTTTTCCTCCATGCTTAGTGTAATTTGCTGCCTATACCAGGCTTTCTTAGTGAGGTAAAAAAAATTTTGCTCGCCTCTTTCATTAGCTAGCATACATTAACAGAAAATTACAAATTGACTTGAAATCAACTCAACAGAGCTATCAGTTGAATTAACACGGTCCGAAATGTTACGGCTCGACATATTGTAGGATACTCAGAGAGTGACCGAAAAGTAAAAAATCACTATGACCGCAGATATAAATGAGAAGATGCTAGATCTTTCGGTTAATGAACCATCATCGGGCAAAGATAGAACAGTACCAACCCAGATGTGAAAAGTAAAACAGAATACCGACGAAGTTCAAGAATGAACGAGCGAGCCCTCAGAAGGTGACTAAATCAATTAAACCCTCGTCAGGAATGTACCTGTTGAGAAAGGTAACATCATCACTGTTCAAATGCCGCACTATTTCGATATTTTCCAAAGCAACGCCTTTAATGTAAGAACTTTCCCTGTGGAGGAGGGTGGCTGACCCTTCTTCGAAACCATGACCACTGGAGATGAGATGGTCCTCAAAGGCCGAATCACCCAATTTTCTTGTCTCCAAGACCTTGAGGTGTTCCTCTACTCAAATTCTGAGCTGGCGACCTGTCTCACCTATGTAAACATCGTTATAATCCCTACACGTCAATCTGTACACCCCACTCCTCTCCTCCCGCGGGATGGGGTCCTTAAGTCTAACAAACAACCCCTTAACCGTAGTGAGGTTAAATGCAGGCCTGAAGCCAAAGGGGCGGAGGACGCGAGTCAGCTTAGATGAAAAATCATCCAAAACTGGAAGTCTGATCAAGCGTAATTTTTTATTATCATTACAACTCATATCGCGAGGAAGGGAGGAAGTAGAATCAAGGCTCTTCCTTGTAAGCTTTTTACGGACTATACGGTCATTCAGTCAATGTCCAAGTTGACCTCATTCACAAACGCCGAGTGCTTAATGGTCGCAAGCTTCTTCTGGAAAGCTGGCTGACTAAACGAAATGCTGGTCAGTCGATGAATATAGCTATCGAAGGCAGCAATCTTATGAGAGAATGGACAGAAAGATGATCCGTGGACAAGAGTATCGGTCGATATATCCTTTCTGAATATAGCAAAATCATGGTTCCCATCTCTATTAGAGATATTGAGATCCAGAAAATTTATGAAGGAACCTCCGATTTCTAGAGTAAACTTTATGGAGGGATACATTTTATTCAGATAATTAAGAAACTCGCCAAGAGTTCTTGAGGACCGGTCCACGCACATAATATATCGTCCACATATCGGTGCCAGTAATGGATGTGGCTCAACAGCACTTGGCCCGAGGGATACAAGTCAGCCTCAAATTTGGACATGAATCAATTTCTTCTGCACGTTTTTACTGCATTTTTTCCACTTTTACTTGCACAAATGGGGATTTTATAGTGCACGAACTTCCGGGCTCTACTTATGATTGACTGCAAATGGTTGGTAGCCCGCAACTTCCAATGATCAGTGGGCTGCCCTCCGTTAGAGTGGATGACCGAGCTGAGTACTTTGACTCTCTCTTTCGATGAAACCAATCTTAATTAGAAGGTGCTTTCAATCGAGCGCAAACGCTAGTAGCTCCGGAGATTAAGCGTGACAATCATTGAGACGCCACACCCTTCGGGATGCTGGAAGAGAAGCCGAAGGCAATTTTCTAGTCAATATTCTTGAGGTATTTCAACAGGGGACCTCAGGTTTTTTTTAGCGGGGGACGCGCTATCCTTTTTGTTGGGGGTACTCCCAGGAATTTTTTTACGAGTGCGAGCGCGTCCCCGAAGGTTGATGACGTCACGGAGAGGGACTTAGAAAAATTTCGACACTCTAGCCATATATGATACAAAGTGGACTTGCGCGAGCGCGTCCGCAAAGGTTGATGACGTCACGGAGAAGTTGATGACGTCACGGAGAGGTTGATGACGTCACAGAGAGGTTAATGACGTCGCGGAGAGGTTGATGACATCGCGGAGAAGTTGATGATGTCACGGAGAGGGACTTGGAAAAATTTCGATATGAAGTGGACTCAGAAGAATTCCTACCTCCGAGCTAAGGGGGGGTTGGAAGAATTTCGAATCTCAAGTTCTCCCCCCCCCCGATCTCGCGCTCGCGAGGTTGATGACGTGACGGAGGGGGATTTAGAAAATTTCAACTCTTTAGCCATGTATATGATAAAAGAGAACTTGAAGTTCGGGGCAGCGGGTTCCCCGCGGCCATTGCATTTCTGCAATGGCATCTAATTTTTTTTAAAATTTTGGCTTTCCGCCATCCGGCAAAAACTGACCTACCCGAGAGAGGAGGAGAGAACGATAGAGGGGGAAGCTGAATGTCTGCACAAATGAACGGCTTGAAAAGATTCTGATCATTATGAGAGAAAATTGGAAAAAATGTCGACCTTCGAAAAAGTGAAAATTATCGTCCTGATAGGTGCGGGCCACTGACCTTCTTTGAAGACTTGAAAATATTTCAACTATCAAGCTACGTACACATATATTAGAGGGAACGCTTCGAAAAACTTCAACCATCCAGCATATGTCACGGCAGGGATTGTAAACTATTCTGCTTGGGAGTACTGTAATTGAGAAAGTTGATGTTTGTTTAAGGATACTTGATTTCACAAGAACGAAAAGTCCGTTAACATCGAATGGGCTAGTCTCAAAAACGCTGAATAACTGCATTGGTGGTTTTCTTATTTTTCATTCTTCCTATTATTTTTCATCTTTCAAGAATAATTGAATACTCGAAGGCTCATTTTCAATTATTAAAAAGAAACGAAGCAAAGGTAGCTTATAATAATATTATCTTCAGATTCGATAACAAAGTTGCGCTGTTCAAAATCTTCAAACTTCTTTCCAGGTCGACTTTTTTCCTCAATTCACGATACTCGCCGTGCGGTACGGAAATATTACTCTGACAATTTTCGGTTTTTCCCTTTCCACGAGTATAGTACTGCCCGACCTTTAGATCGCAAACTACGTACAATACATTCGGATCTTGTTCCAGCTAAAATGATATCGACATTTTATTACTTTTTGTAACGAAAGAATATACCTCTTATTAATGTTGAAAGTTCAATGATGAGTACTACTTTCCTTGTTGTATTAAGGTTTGCGAATGAAATGATTCTCTGTGGGGCGAACGCGGGGTATATCGATTATACATAAAGAGAAGACTACTTAATACCAATTCCAGTTCACTATAATAATATAGCTGTTATATTCACGATGACTGCAATACGGGTCTACCTCCTGCCACGAATGATAATTATTGTATATGAATTATCCTCAGTAAGCGTTGTTGAAACGAAGTCCAAAAAACATCACAAAAATTGTGATCGTAATCCGCCTAGACAAATTCTAAATTTTCATCATTATAATACAGGAAAAAGAGCCTTAGAATTAATCATTCGCAACGTACTCTCAAAGATCTCCTCTTTTCTGAGTTTCATTCTATGCTCAAGAGTCAAAATTTTAGTAGTATCTATTCTATGAGGGTCATTGGAAAATTTTCACTATTCGCCGTGGACCTTTAAACTACATAGAAAAAGTTTGAAGCACGCGTAATGTTTCAAATAATATTCTTTTTATAATTGAGATTAGTTATAAGATGTTTGATTTTATCAGAATTCCGAGAAAATAACCCTTGTAAAGCGTCAATGCTTGCAAAAATTAAGAAAATTTAAAAGAGGAACTCCGAAAAATCTTGGCTCTCGAGATATACTTACTAAGAAATGGTGAAAACTTGACTCGTAAGCCTCGTGTATCAAAAGGGGAACGGGGAATAATTTCGATTCTTCAAGCTGAATATTCGGGAACATTGGGGACACGGGAAAAATGGCGATTATCTGGCTTAGGTGACGTAAAACGATTTTACAGCTTTTTGGCACAAGTACAAAAAATCAAGGAGCAAAAAAATGGTATATCACGGTTTGGTAAACTTTGTGACGAAGAACATCACGATGGAGAAGGAATATTTGAAGTCACACATGTAGAGAATCGCACAAAAAAAAGGAAAGTCTGGGAACAGTGATGGAGATTGCAAAAGCAAAGAGCAAGAAAGTCATCTTCTTGAACAATGTAATCACATTTGACAGCAAAAAATGATTCGGCCTGGTGATTGGACAAGAGAAGAAGAATAGAACTGACCAATAAGACGGCAAATAGGAACGCAGCATGTGGGTGAAAAGAGTAAACCAATCACTAAGCAGGGCACAGTGTCTTATTATTTGTAAGAATGAGTTTCTAAGCGTCAATAACCGATCACAATTAAGCATTGTTATAGCCAATGAGATCACAGTTTTGTGTTATAAAAATGCCTCGTTCTCCAGTTGCGACACAACTGATGATGGAGTGACCTCCGAAAGTACCCTTCCATAAGCAACTAATAAAGTACACTTGGAAAACTTTTCCAATAGTTTTATGCGTTGCGATACTCTTTGAGACACTCGGCTATGGAGCGGTCGATTCAGCGCCTTTGCAGAAAATGCCGCATTCGCTGAGTTACTTATAGACACCGCAACGTTGGAGGAGGAGCACCATATCTTTGACGTTGGAAAGGAGGTTAAGGGACAGTATGAAGTGGAACGCTACCCTTTAATCGCATAACGAGCGAGCATGTGAGCGATCCGGTAAAATATGCTCCCTAGGCTGGGGTGACGAGTCCATAAGGTGCGCCAATAAGGGGGAGGCTCACAACAAATCTGCGACGTATTCCAGAGTTTGTGGTTTTTTAACGAATTCAGCGAAGAAAAGAGAGGCAGATGAGACGGCGTATTTGAGCTAGATGCCAGTACGTCTATGTGTGTGAGGATGATGAAATTATTCGTGGTTTATAAGGCCTGTAAAGGTGGGTTTTATAGAAAATGTTGAATGAAGGAGTATTCGTTATGTCGCATATGCAGCGCCGCCCCGTTCTCTATGGTGGAATGGGGGCGGGTTGCTTATACATTTGATTTTGTTTCTTCCAGTACCGGAATCGATCCTTTTGAGTATAACTTGAGAGTTGGAAAATTCTCCTCTACTTAGCAACTGCCAAGCTACAGTGTCCCCCTGGCACGCAGAAAACACTAGAACACACAACAACAACACTACCATTATCTGTACATAATAAACTGGATTGCTTTAGGCTTCTCGTCATCTTCTTTTTTCTTCAGGGATGATCTTCCTCTTCTTCCCGCACATCTGGATGTTGATGGTTCACAGGTGTCGAGTAGGCCATAGCGTGGTTCTGCATTTGCCTATTCCATTTCCAGTCTATCTTCTGGCTGGAAATGCAGACACTTGGTCCATGCTTCTTTAGAACCTAGCATGGTGGGTACAAGCGCTTCATCTACCCCGATCTTTCAAAGAGACCGACTAAGCCTGTCCCGCTCACGCCTCCTTGCCTCGCACTCAAATAAGGTGAGCTCTAGTCCATCATCCGCCTTGGTCGCATTGCGAACACGTTGCCTGCTCAACTTTTCTTAACTTCTCGCAAGGGTACTTCTTGAAGCAGCCATGACCGCTTAACACCTGCGTCAGGTGAAAGTTTAGTTGGCCATGATGTCGGTTCATCTGCTCATCAAGGTCGCGTATTAACACATGGGTTGTCCACTTGCCCAGTTCACTCCTGGCAATTCTTACGTTCCATTGATCAAGCAAGGAGCGTGTGGCCTCCTGTTCAACCCGTAGAGTCTCTTGCTTGGTCGTCGTTGTCTTCTTTGCTCTGAACACTACCGCTCTTTCCTAAGCAAGGAGCTCAATTGATGGTGAACATGCTGATACTCAAAGGGCCTGGTAGGCACTAACACACCTCAGCGCAGCTCTTTGTTGGATCTTTACCATTTCTCTCCATCCATAAGGTAAATAGTCGGCCCGTACCGAGGCACCATGTACGAGGATCGACAAGGCGGTGCTCATCATGATTCTTCTCCTTGCTTCTCTCGGTCCTCCTAGGTTCCTCATCAGGCGGCTTGGGTATCCAACTACCCGGCCTGCCTTTTTCGCTACCATCAGGAAATGGTGCCCGAAGCTCAGCGTCGAGTCGAACCAGATGCCCAGGTTCTTCATCTTCTTCTGAGTCTCGATTTCCACACCTTGCAGGCAAAAGGTGGGTGGACTGAACTTCCGACGCGACGGCTCGTGAATAGAATGGCCTCCGTCTTACTAGCTGCATGTTCGAGTCCAGCCGACTCGATCCAACGCGTCATTACCTCTAGAGCTCGGTTTACCCCGCTCTCCTCCGCTACAATCGTCTTGGTAGTGCATACCACCAAAGTGTCATCCGCATAGCAGATAAGTTTAAAACTCGGCGGCAGCTTCACCTTAAATATTCCGTTAAAAGCGACGCACCACAACAGTGGCCCAAGGACCGACCCCTGCGGCACCCCACAAGTAACTGAGCGCTTCATTGTACCGGCAGACGTCTCTGCTTGGAATTCTCGGCAGCTAAGATAGCTGCTGATCATTCTGAGCAGGTATGTGAGCACTTCTGCGTCCTTGAGGGCTTCCAAGATCCTCTCCCAATGAATCGAATTGAACGCATTTACAATGTCGAGGCTGACAGCTGCGCAAAACTGACGCGTAGCAATTGCTGACTCATCTATCCTTTTCGGCCGGATCCCCGCATCTGATGTGCAGCGTCCAGTTTGAAAACCGTACTGGCTACTAGAGATTACATCTCTTTCCTTCAGATAGCTCTTAAGGCAATTGGCTATCACTCTTTTCAAGAGTTTGCCCACTGTATCAAGCAGGCAAATTGGACGATAAGAGGATGGTGGGTTTTCCTTCTTATCGATTAGCGCTAGCCTGGCTTTTTTCCATCGCACAGGGAACAGTCCCCCAACAACTGCCGCATTGAATGTATCAACAAACAGTGCCGGGTCAACTGAGTGTATGGCGCTCACCAGACTGGATTTGGAATCTCATCCTGGCTCAAATGAAGGCGTATAAGAAGATTACTATGAGGGTGGAAAGAAACAGTGAGATCGAAGAAATTGTGAAAGGGAATACTTTTTCCGATGGTGGAGAATGAAGAAGAATGAAAAGAGTTGATTTTCTCGAGGAAGGAGGATAAGTCAAAGTCAGAATCAATCAACTCCTTTTATACTGCCAGCCAACACGAAACTCGGTCGCGAAAATTTACTCCAATTTTACATTTTCACGAGCCTGTACCGTTTTTTCATTTTATTTCAATATTTATGGAAGTTCACTTGAAAAATTGGTCAAAAACACATGAAAAAAAAATCCACTCGACCTCGATTTTCTCTCCCTTTGTTAGGGCACGTTTCAAGATGTAAATCACATTTGGAACGTCGATTGAAATGTTGAAAATGTTGAGATTCGGATTGTCATTATCCTATCCCTTCATCTTCAATCACGGTTCACTTTCTAGGTCGGTCATAGGGGTAGCGAGCTAGATCCCTGGATTATTGTGGAACGTATACAATATCAACTCGAAAAAGTTGGGTTAATGGCTATATGAAGAAGAGAAGTATGACAAAGAATAATCGTTTCGCAATTTAGATAGCGCGTTGGAGTACACACGTAACGTTTTTTCCCAAAATTTCAGAAATCAGCGAGCGTTTACGTCATTAGAGTGGCGGTTCAACATTTTCTGTAATCTTCTTTACGAACAAATTATCTCTAATATGTTTCTGTACGAAAAACGAAACAGGAAGAACTAAGTTGGTGTCATGAATGGGTTTGAACATTTTATAACAACAATGAACGAATGATGAAAAAGAAGCCAGATAACGGCTGTTGAAATATGCTACAACAGGGAGGTTGAATTTTTGGAAAAATGATTTAGAAATAATTAGGAATTTATAAAAATGCTGGAAATTGTGCCGAGCTCTGCTTTCGTGATAAAAGTTCACGTTAGTTTTTTATTATCTAGGCTCGTAAGAAGGTGGGAAAATGGGTGAACTTTGCGTTTGTTCTGCAATATTTTGACGTCTTCCTTCCTCGATTGCGGTATACAAATAAATACCTATTGTGAATTTCTTTCAAGTTTGAAAAGGCTGCAACTCAATGATGTACCTAGTGAAGGTGAATTAGAGATTCAAGGTCATCAAAAAGATGGAATCGAATCTGGCTCAAAAAATGGTCGAGTATACAGATTACACTGTCCCAGAAAGGCAAAAAGCACGTACAGAACTGCGAGAACAATTATTTGATTATTCCGAAGTCTCTCCTGAAAGTTGAGTGGTTCCGAGGAATTGTCAGTAAAACTCTGAAAAAATTGAATGTTTAGACAGGGCTCATTTTTCAAAGTTAAACTAGATATGTTTGTAAAAAAAAATTATGTAAAAACAGCATCGGTTTCGTATATTGTCGAATAATACTCCTATATTATTGAAAAGAAAAACAATAATATCATTTTTGTTGGACAGCAATTATCAGCGCCAATATGTAGGTCATTGTCTACACTGACTGTCAAGTTGTTCTTTCTCGTAACGTATCTTTAGCTGAAAAGTCGCTAGATTCCTATTCTCGCTGTCCGATTAGGACGTTTCATTTCTTCGCAAAATCGATTGAGACTAGCGGTAAAAGAGGGTACCCAAATCGCTATTGAAATTGGTACGTATATAAGTAGGAATTATGAAAAAAGAAATCTCGTCGAAGCTACATTTGAAAAAATGAAATAATATACAGTCATATAGCTTGAGCACTTTTTCTTCCCATCGCATCTACTTTCAATCACTTTGAACTTACTGTCGACAAAGCGTAACTTTCAACTTTGGCCATAAATCGAGTAAAAGACTTGTTTTTACAAAACGGAGGTGACACATCTTCGTCGAAAAAAATCAATATCGGGGACCCTTGGGGCGACGTAAAGAAATTTCAAGTGTTTCGTTGTTCATATTTCTTATAAAAATATGGCATGGATGAGTACACACACATGTACTGAAAAGAAATTCCAAGTTTAACGTACGGCTTCTTCTGCAGTAGGTAGTCTACAATTTAGAGTAATTTCTCAGCCCTTATTATTCAACAATCGCTCGAATAAAAATAGACGATTAGTATGGCTCAGAATTCCCTCACCGTTTTTTCGATTTGTGTACTTTACCTAATTCTCAGATTTAAGTAGTTTAACTCGAAAACTTCCAGTTGATGTTTTAAGAAAACCTTCGCTTCAGGCTACTCGCAGAAAAATATATGGCGCGGCGAAATATCGTATTTTATAAGTACCTACAAGTTTATCTTCGTTTAAATGAGAAAATGGCATCGAAAAGTAGATTATGTACAGAACATTAAAATCATGTGTGGCAAAATCCAGGTCAGCATAAAGAGAGGAAGCACTACTCGCCGCTCTAGCTGTACAGTATGGTTTTCGATAATTATTTTTCCTGTCTGCCCGAGATTGCTATTCGCCATAAACACGTACTCTATAATATATTTTCGAACTCGGGAAAAATAAATAGAAATAAAGTAGAATAATGATGTGTTTTACGACGAAACTGCAACAACGACGAAGAACACGAATTGTAAGTACCAGACGGCGCTAATTAAGATGCTGGTACCTATTTCATTATTTATGTATTGATTGATTTTCACTGGAAATGGTGAAATTAATCTGCAGAATACTCAACTTCACGTTTAGAATGCTTCACCTCGCAGTTCTGAAGCTGTTTAACCGGAATTGTATTAATTTGTTCATTGTTGTAGCTTTTATTGGAATATTTATTCCTGCGAATTCGTACCGCGTTTTCCAGAAGCCTTAATAAGATGTGTGATAATCAAGCAAAGTACAGTACATGGTTTGAACCTGGATTGAGGTAATTTAGGACGATCATAATTTTACGAATTTGAGGGTACATTTCTAGAGAGTTTTCAGGTAGGATCCCTTTATCTCGCCTGTGGGATATCGCCCTCTTTGATTTCAAGTTACGTAAGAGTTGATTTTTGTTCGCAAATTTGCGACGAAAGAATATTTTCCTGATGAATTTTCACTCTTCCGCCTATCAAAACTAAAACATTTGGAAGAAGGGATGTTGGTGAATGGAAAATTCAAGCGAAAAAATTTTAACAGGAAACCTGTTTTATGCGGGTGGGGGGAGTAAATCGTAGAAAAGTGTTAGGCGCTGGGTGCCGTCCGGCAGACTTAAGACTTGAAAAAAAGATACTGTCTGGCAGAATGTGGGTTTTGGAAAAATTTCGACCTCCAAGCTATAGGTTAAAAGAGTGGGACTTCGAAATTTTTGAAAGGTGGTGGGGAACGAAATCCAAGCTTTATTAATCAAAATTAACGAGGTAAGCCGCTCATGACTCCCATGAGTCAGATTTCTTGTATACTCCAATTAACAACCTTAATGTTTGATCGCCTCGTCGGGATCCGAACCTGAGACCTTTCGCTTTCCGGGCTGCTGCTCTAATCGATGAATTACGAAAGTTGTTGCTTTCTTTGGTCTGAATCTGATTTTTCTTCATGAGTATTTTGCAGAAGACGAGCTGCTTCTGAGATAAAATATCACTACAAGAATTTTCGTAAATTTGCCTGCTTGGATCTGAAGAAAGACGTTAGCCAATTTCTCGCCACGAGTTCACTGCACGAGATCCCTCCATCGCCGAACACGACGAGAATTTTCACAAATTTTACCGCTTTCATTGTACGAGCAGGAGGGCTGCAGTGAATGTCTCACCACGGAGCCCCAACAGAAAGCAAACTTCTTTCCATCGCCTGAAAGAAGGAGAACTTCATCACATTTGTCCGCTCCGACCAAACACGGGACCTCAGCCCAACTCTCACCGCAATCACACTACATAAGACAAGGAGGGCAAAGGTACTAGTTCAAACGTAGCGTAAGGGACTCGACGTGAAATTTGCAGCACAATTCAAAAGAAACCAAACACAATTCATCGTGGTTATTTAAAATTCAAAGTGAAGACTGTCGTTTTACCAGCTTGCCCTTTACCCTTTCCTTGAAGTCTTTGGCTGATATCTTCGAAAGGGAGCGAGCCCAAAACGTAATATTTGCGAGATAATTCTGCACAAATCAAGCATAATTTAATAAGCCGTTGAACCCTGTATGTTTTTAAAAAAGGAGCCCGGTAAAATGGACGATTTCCTCCTAAAAGTTCCAAAAAGAAAATCCAACCGAATGTTCCGAGAAATGAGTGCAAAAAGTGAAATTTTCAAAAACATATAGTTCCGAAAGAAATTTCAAAACACCAAAAACTAAAATTTCGACTTAAAAATGTTTGTATTATAACCCACAGCCGTCACAAAGGCGACAAGGGCAATGCTGTTGTGGTTATAGCGAAATCCACTTATGCCTCTAAGGTCCACGAAGTGCTCCAGCAATATGGTGCTAAAGAGAGAACAAGAATTTCAGCTGTCCTAAGCAGGTTAAAGAAGTTAGGAAAGTCATTAACAAGTTTGAGGCTATTATCAAAACCCCAGCGATGAGTAAGCCCTCCTTGTTCCTAACCCCTCACCGCCCCTCTTTTACGGGTTGCCTAAAAAGCAGAAGATTAATACTCCGCTGCACCTGTGGTCTCAATCATTTTTTTCTCCCACCTACCTCCTTGCTAAGTTTTTGGACCGTTGGTTCAAGTCTTGTGTTGATTTCGAATCTCCTCATTCAGTTTTGAACTCGGCCTCATCGGCGGATGTTTTGAAGAATGTAAGACTTCCCCCTAGCGCAACCATCTGTTCTTTCGATGTCGTTGGTTTGTTCCCAAAAGCTGTTACTATGCAGCTTATGAGCGAGCTACTTGTTAAGGCCAATATTCCTCATAATCAGCTTCAAGAATTCTTTGATCTTCTAAATATCTGTTGGTGTCCTAATTATTGTAAGTTCGAAGGGATGTTCTTCAAGTTCTCTGAGGGACCCCCATTGGATCACCTCTAGGCTCCTTCATCTTCAAAGTTTTTATGTTGAAGTTTGAACGTGATCTTTTTTCCTCGAACCAGGTGCTACTGAGTCATATTTACTATTGGCATAGATACGTGGATGATGTTCTGTGCGCGTGGGCTGGTCCTCCAGATCTCCTCGGTGAGTTTCTAAAGTATCTTAATTCCTGTTTCCCTTCCATAAAATTTATCTTGGAAATAGGGGAAACCTCCATCAACTTCTTGGATTTATTGATCTCTGAAAGATCGGGTATCCATGAGTTTGGAATATATGAGTAGGATATTATGACCGATGTTCTAGCACACGGAGCTTCATTCTGCCTCTGTTGCTCATGATAGCAGCCTTTAATAGCTCAGTCCACAGACTGACTCGTATTCTGTTTAGTCAGGCTGCCTTTAAGGACAAAGTGTTAACTATAAAACACCTGGCTAGAGTGAATAGGGTCAATGTCGACGTCGACGTGATGGTTTGGAGGAAAACCACTAGGAAAATTCTTGATTCTACCACCTCCCTCCCCCGAGACACGATCAGTGATCGTCGTATGCGCTGGATCAGTCTCCCTTTCCTGGGGAAGTTCTCCCTCCAATTGGGTCGGGCCCTTCATCCGTTTGGTTTCGGACAAGCATTTTACAACCCTACTACTATGGAAGGGTTGTTCGTGAGGTTGAAGGATCCTATACCAGTTGATGAGAGGAGCGATGTTTATAAGATAGAATGTAGGGATTGTAGTGGTTTTTATATTGGTGCGACCAGCCGCCAGATGAAGCTGAGAATAGTTGAGCACGTGAAGTCTTGGGAAAAGGGACACCTGGGGAAATCAGCCTTCGCCGATCATTTGATCAATAATGGATACAGTTTCCGTGGGGGATCGGAAAGCCTCCTCCAGGAGAATTTCTACCGTAAGCGTAAGGCCCATGAACACATAGAAACATTCGTCACCTCAATACTGATGAGATTACGGTACTGAACACGTACATTTCGGAGGACGGCCTGATCGAAATTCACACCGCGACTTCTCTTTCGAACAACCTTGATAATCTCATTCTCTCCTCCGTCTTGTCAGTTGCTTTCATTTCGTCCCTGAAAATGGTTTGTAAACCAAAAGTGCTCGTCGTTTAATTTTTCTGCGGGCGGTATTTTGTATGTTTTACTCTCCCTTTCCAATACTTCTTTTCGATGATTATATCTCTGCAATCATACTTGATGAATTTCAATGCAATTCAAATTCTTCTATTACCATTTAAATAACGCTCGAGTTAGATGGGAGCAGGAGAACGCCTTCTTTGTACATAGGAACGTGATGACCAGTGAAGAGAAGAAATTTTCATAAAGCCAAATTTTTTGTTGATGAGTAAAGCTTATATGTAGAGTAGGTCGAGTACACATTAGGCGGCTAGTATACATTATTATAGAACAGATCAATGATTTGAGAGAACTTTGCACAACAATGCTCGCAAGTTGATCTCAACTTTCAAGCCCACGTCTATACGTGCTGTATTACCAAAATAACTACTCTTTTTCCGAATGTAAGTTCTCACAGTACTCCATCCCTCGAGACGGAATTACCGGTAGAACGATATGGTTGAGAAAAAATCTACTCCATAAATTTTGTTCAAAATAAAAAATATAATAAAAATTATGAATATTTCTAAATGCCTGTACTCGAACAAGCATCATTTTACAGCGTAACTGTGCCGGTCTTTATTGCTTCGAAAATAATCGCGTAATACATAATAATAATATTCTTAGGTGGATCCTGTACAGATTAGACACGACTGTTATACGTATAATATTGGGTATTTTCTTAGAGTATAATTTTTCAACAGTTTCCTAAGTGCTCTGGTGCAATAATAGAAGTGTTTTTATTGATTGAATTGTTATTGCAGTGTACAGAAGAGCTGTGAGAGAACTCTTTACGTATACGTACATCGTATTTGTTCGGATAAACTAACGCAAACTGTGAAGAAGTTTTGTGGCGTGAAGTTAATCAAGAGAAAATCTGACGTCTATAGCATTTGAGATTCTATGTAGGTACTTTTCCATATACTTCGTGCATTTCATTCGAAATCGGAAAAATGATTGGGTATAGAAAATTGAGTCATAACGAATCTCTCGAGGAGATTTAAGCAGTTTCTTCTTATTGAAAACGTAAATAGACGTTTTCTATCAAACTGATAGTTCAACATTCATCAAGCGTGATCCGTTAGTCTTTTCAATTAGGTATGAAAAAATTTTATGGTAAACAGTTGCAGTATGTGGAATATGTGTGTTAGTAACTTCTCCTCAATTCTACATTAATATTTATATTCGTGTATCATAAACTTGCGCCCATCATTTTCTCACTAGACATGGTTCTTCCCCAGATATGAGACTCGGATACTTTTCGATCATCGAGCTATGGATCTAGTCAACTGTGCATGAAACACCGTATCTTTGGTATGGAGGAGGGTATAAGAGAGTAGAGTGAGTGAGCCTGTCAGCTTGGTCACCCAACATACAGCATATTCGGCTTATATTGGACGAAAAAATACTGTTAGAACGAAAGGCCTCGTCAGCAAGTAGCCTGACGTACGGAATACTAGGCTATGACGTACTGTAGGGACTAGCAAAAATTTTTAGTTCTGTGCCGACCTATAACTGAGTGCAATACCTACTTCTAATATGAAGCTCTATAAACTCATAAGATAATCCAAGATTCCGATCCATTGATAATGCCGTGAGTTGGTATGGCCTTGACTTATTTCGAGGGCCAAGAGCAAGTAATCTCAAGTATACATAGGGCATACAGAAAGACATGAAACTGACTTTTGATCCTTTGGCTCAGCCAGAATATTTTGATCATGACATGATGTTCTTACATCAATAATAAGTAATTAGTTTGAGTACCTACACGACTATATGACTTGCATGGAAATCGAAGTTTTGGTCTCGTTCATCTCTTCCTGCCTTCCAGATTCAACCAACTGGTACCGAACAACCATCAATCATTTCTCAATATTTTCAAAACTTATATGAATGCTCGCCTGAATACCAAAATATGAAATAAAAACCTATTTACCTATTTTGAAAACAACCACCGCGGTTGTCTTACTTCTTTTACACTTACGAAAGTTTTTTACATACCTATAAAACTTTTCATCATTCTTGACTTTTAGATGAAAGTTCTGATTGAATGAGATGATAAAGAAGTGCTATCAAGCTTAATTTTCGAATGTTACTCCATCATCAGTTGTATGGCTACTGAGGAAGAAGGCCTTAAGTGTCCAATACTGCGATCTGATTGGCGACAACAGAAATGCGTCGTGATGGGTTCATCCGCCTATAGGCTGCGTTTCCATTGGCTATCAGACTTCATATAATTTTATTGATCGAAGAGGACTAGCGATAAAATCACCGCTGTCCGATACTGACGAAGATATTCATGAATTACTTGGAAAAGAAGATATTGAAAAGTATCAAGTTCAGAAACTCTGCTACATTGATGATACCTTAATTGTGTAGTCTGGCGCTGATAGACAGGTAGACCGATTCCTTCTCGAAACGAATGCGATGAGTGAGAGCATCAAATTCACAGCAGAAAAAAGCAATGAGACCAGCAACTAAAATAGACCGATACACTACAAAACAACCGGATAAATACAAAATTTAGAGACGAAGCCCACGCAGACCGACATGACAGCATCATCTCAAACGACTCTCACTACAATCCCAAACACAAGTTAGCGACGATTCAGAACTACAGCTACCAAGTAATTTTTGTCCTAAAGAACAATCACAAGAAGAGGAAAGAAACTGAGATAGTGAGTAAACGAGAAAGGAAAATTATTGCACGGGACTTCAGTTACCAAAATTCATTTCAAAACGAACATCAGTTGGGAACAGAGGAGAATTGTGACGCTTGTGATGGCAGTTTGTGACGGCAATTACCCATTTAAAAAGTACAGTGTTCCCTCTCTGTGACCCAACTGTGACGCAGATATGCGCCGTCACAACGCGTCACGTGACGGCATCTTGCACAACGAGAAGACCAACATTTAGGTTTACGGTATCATCAAGGTCTGGAATACTACTTCAGACCCCAAAGATGCCGCGAACCTAAACGTTGGTCTTGCTCGTTTTGAAAAAAATTTTGATAACGGAAGTGCCGAGTAATAATTTTCTATGTCGTGTGTTTTTAACCGTTGCCTACAAGCTCGAGTATCCAATCTGAAATAGTAAAGCAGATCGCAGCAGCCAACGGTTATTCTAGAGGCGTGGTTCAGGGTGTCATTGGAAAAATGAGAGCAAAGATGGAAACTCATGACAACTCAGAGATCAGTAAGATAGATAGGAGGGCACGCGAACAAGTTAGGCGATGAAGGCGTTTAGTGGTTGAGCCCACCATGGTGAAGAGAATAAGCAACGTCGACCAGACAGCCGAAAGAGACAAAGAAAGCTCAATCGGAATGTGCAAGCTCACTGGCTCGCGAGACTGAAGGAAAATTCGATATCGAAAGGAAGGAACACGAAACATCAAGGGAGAAAGAAGACGGCAAGTTTTGTTAGGTAATGCTACTCTTTTCTTAAAGAACAATCGAGAGAAGAGGAAAGAAATTGAGATAATGGAGCAGATCGCAGTAGCAAACGGCTACTCTAGACCCATAGTTGAGGTAGTCCTCTGAGAAATGGAAGCCAAGAGGGGAACCTAAGACAACCAATGAGAAGTACTTACTCCGGATTTGTACCATACGTAGGGGCGTTCAGCGATCATGATGAGAATAGTGTGCGTCCATACCAACTCGTCCATAATGAAGAGAATAAGAAACGACCAGACGGAGGAAAGGGACGAAGGAAGTTTGAGCGCAGTGTTCAAGCCAAGTAGAAGTTGAATTGATGCGAGATTGCAAGTTACGGCTATCCATAATACGAAAAAAAGGCGATACTTCTAAAAAGAAAAGAAGTAACTAAATACAAAAAACCGCAGAAAATACTAAAACCTTCGAAGATCTATCGACTAAACAGCCATCATCAGCGAAAGACAAGAATGCACTGACTTGGAAGACCGAAACCAACCTCGAGAAAAACGAAAAACTGAAGAAGAGAACTACTCATCAGATTGTGAATCATAAACAAGCTCGATCAAATCGTCGTCCGGTATGTACCTGTTCAACAAAACGAGACCACGAGTGTTCTTATGACGAATGATTTCGATATGCTCCAAAGCAGTACGCTTGAAATCGGACCTTTCTTTGTGGAGAAGCACCTCGGATCCCTTTCGGAAGCTATGACCGTAAGCAAGAAGGTGGTCAGCGAAAGCTGACTTCCCCACTTTACTATCTTCCCAGGCTTTCTCATGCTCCTCAACCCTAATCTTAAGCTGGCGACTAGTCTCTCCGATATAAACACTCATACAATCATTACATTCTAACTTATAAACTCCACTCTTCTCATCTTCAGGAATTCGATCTTTCAACCTAACAAATAACCCTTTAATAGTGACGGGGTTATAAAACGCAGGTCGAAAGCCGAAAGGGCGAAGGGCCCGGCCTAATTGAAGATAGAACTTCCCCAAAAATGGGAGCCTAATCCAGCGAAAATTCTCACGGCTGATAGTACGTGGGAGGGTGGTAGTAGTGTCGAGGCATTTCCTAGTAATTTTCCTACGCACCAAAGCATCAATATCCAAGTGAATCTCATTAACTCTAGCTAAATGTTTTAAAGTGAGTAACTCCTTCTGAAAAGCAATCTGGCTCAAAGGAAATTCAGTAAGTCTATGAACTAAACTATTAAAAGCAGCATGTTTATGAGCGACAGAGCAGAATGACGACCCGTGGACTAAAACATCGGTCGACGTATCTTTTCTAAACACTCCAAACTCGTGGACCCCGTCTTTGTTGGAGACAGTAAGATCCAAAAAGTTGATGGAGGCGCCTCCCACTTCCACAGTGAACTTCACGGAAGGGTATAGCTTATTAAGATACGTGAGAAACTCCAAGCAGAGCTCTCCTCGCCGTTAGGTTCCCTAATCTCTGAGGTGTTCATGTCTAAGTTTGAATCAGATCTCTTTTCTTCTGGCCATCCTCTTTTAAATAACATCTTTTACTGGCGCAGGTATGTAGATGACGTGCTATGTACGTGGACTGGTCCCCGAGAGCTCTGCTTCCAAGTCAGTGCATTCTTGTCTTTCTCTGATGATGGCTGTTTAGTCGATAGATCTTCGAAGGTTTTAGTATTTTCTGCGGTTTTTTGTATTTAGTTACTTCTTTTCTTTTTAGAAGTATCGCCTTTTTTTCGTACCAAGTAGAAGTTATTCTTATCGGTGTGTGACTGGAAAACAGTTTGACGGATGACCCCTTCGAGGAAACCAGCCGGTATACCCCCGGAATTTTCTCGAAAAAGTGTTCCTTAGAACTATTTTAGGAAGTTCGAAAAATTGTGACGAATCCTACCAAAGAATTATGGTTCTTAAGAAGGCGGGAGCTATGACCTACTCTGTGTAATTAATAAGAGGACATGTTCACAGACGTGCTAAATTGAACTGTGGAGATTATTTCAAGTCTCTACAATAGTTCGCTCTCTTCGAATTCTTTTCTTCTTTTACTTTTTCAAAATCTCAGGTAACTGCAGTCAACTCTCAAAAATTTTTTCAAGTCATAGATCAAGAAAGAAGAGGATTATGTAACAAAAATATAAAGCGTCAACAGCCTTCAGATGGAGTAGAGGAAAAATTCAAACTTTTGAGAGAAAGGAAACTCGGAAACAATTTTACCCCATCTTGAGCCCTAAACAGAAGGAAAAGCAGTGATAGAATAAAGGGTGATTTGAGATGAAGTTCAACTTCCATATCAACGCTGATAAAATTAAGTTGATCAAAAAAAAATTATCAAGGTAACCAAACTATAAATAGAGAATTAAATATACCTTTTCAAAAGCCACTTTGAGAAAATGCTTCTCCTTAATTCCATTTACATTTTACGTATCTTAAGAGGAAAAATGCCTCGTTTTATTCGCTTCTACATGTTGCGCTTGGAGGTTTCTAATTCAGACTTTTTTCTCAAATTTTTTCGTCCATCCATGAAAGCAGAGCAAACAGGTCTGAAACTCATTTAAAATTTTTGTAGAAATCTTGTTGAATGTACAGAAAACGACGCGTAATAGGGTCTACCGCTAAAGCTCAGTAAAACTTCATTATTGTCTAATATGCTCATAACATCAGGGTCAAGATAAGAATAAAAATTGAAGCCTATTTTTCGAATAGGTGCTCCTACTCCCTGAACGATGTGAAAAATGAATGAAAGTAGGTAAATTTATAGTTCTTTTTAAATCGTATAAAGTATTCATAACATTACGAGGCGCGTGTAAATGAAATTATAGACCCAGGAAGCTTAAAATTAGACTTATAATATTCGCAGATATAAGTACGTATTATTCACTATTTAGGACTTTCACACGAACTTCGAACGCTACTTACCGTGGCCTGGGTTCTGATGGTAGGGTAACGTTACCCTCGTAGCGGTGGGGCAAAGTTGCTATAAAGAAATAATTGATGAACTGAATTACTAGCGACTGAATTTTCACGAAGTGAATAGAAGAAAAGGAGCAGTAAGATTCAATTTTTCTATGTGATGGTTTCCTATCATCTACTTCACCGTAATCATCATTTTCGATTTTGAGCAAAATATACACATTTTTTTCCTTCTTTGATTCGAGTGTTATACCGATGACTTTCATTAAATTTTTTATTCACGCAACAGCAAGGAATGGTCGTCTAATCGCCTTTCGTACGGCTTACAAAGAGGAAAACTATTACAATTTTTCCCCCAAAAAAACAAAGTTCGTTTTTGTCGTTATTGCAGAGACTTCAGGAATTTATTACTCGTACGAGTACTTTTTAATGGGTGTAAGTAGCATCATCACGCTTGTCAGAATTGAAAGGTATATTCTATTGTAATGGTTTTGGTAGACAGCATCTGACTGGGTTTGGGGAACCGCAGTATCTTATTTCATTCCGCTGCACCGAAAAACAAATCGAAATTATTTGATCATTAATATTGTTAATATTATAAGGAGAACAATATAAGAGAGAAACCAAAAATTATTTTTTCTAATACTTGAAAACTCCCAGACCTATTTAAGCAGTACCCAACGAGGCGACCCTTTCTTATATAATTATGTAAGACTTGGAGTTTTGTCATGCGAACTTGTTCTTATACCACTTTATTGTGCCTCAAAGGTATTTTAGACCCGTATGTACATGGCAACAAAAACACTGAATCCATGACCACCGGTTTACAATCCTGACACTTTAGTCTGTTCACCCCGCTCCTCTCCACTCGCGGGAAGGGGTCCTTAAGCCTGACGAACAAACCTTTGATAGTGGTATGATTATGTATGGCAGGTCTAAAACCGAAGGGGTGGGCGCAATTTTTCACTATTATAACTCACATCGCGGGGGAGGGAGGAGGTAGAATGAATGCCCTTCCTCGTGAGCTTCTTACGGACCATACAGTCAACGTCCAGGTTGACCTCATTTACTACGGCCAAGTGCTTAATGGTCGCAAGCTCCTTTTGGAAAGCTGGCTGACTCAACGGGATGCTGGTCAGCCGATGAATATAACTATTAAAGGCAGCGATCTTATGAGAAAAGGGGCAAAATGACGATCCGTGGATAACTATATGAATTGGTCGAAGTATTCTTTCTGAATATTGCAATTTCATGGTCTCCTCTCTTTCAAAGATAGCCAGATGTCAGATTGTGAAAGGGGGGGGGGGGCTCGGACTCGGACTCGCAGATTTTAGAATCACTCCTGAGAAAGCCTAGTATAAATCTAGCATAAGCCTTTTCATTATATTAAGATAAGCTAGAAACTACAGAGAGGAAGGGCCTCGGACTCGGACTCGCAGATTTCAGAATCACTTCTGAGAAAATCTCGAAATTTTTCCAAGTCCCTTTCGAGAGGGGGGGGGGTTGGACTCGCAGATTTGAGAATCTTTGCCACAGTGAAAATTCCCATAAGGATGAGACCAGAGCAAAGACATGAAACATATCAACAAATCAGCCTCAAATTTTGACATGAAAATCTCCGAAACGAGAGAACCTAACGAAGAGCCGATAGGGATGCCTACCTCGTCGGGGAAATCGTAAAATTTCCCATTGAACTTACAGAAGTTAGGAGACCAACAAACATTAAGAAGGTCAAAAAATTCCTGTATCTCGTTATGAGGAGTTGAACTTGATTAATAGGTCACCTATATGCTGCATAGTAGGGGCCCTCGGTATATTGGGAAAGAGGCCAACTACATCAAATGAGCACAGGATTGTACCCAAAGGAAGGATATCATTTTCGAGCCTCTCGGCCAGACAGGAGCGGGGTGTATAGATTGAAGTGTCAGGACTGTAACGGCGTATACATAGGCGAGATAGGTCGCCAGCTCCGTATTCGAGCGGAGGAACACCTTAAGGAGAAAGTTGCGTGATTTGGCCTTTGCGAACCACCTTATTCCAAGTGATCATGGTTTCAGAGAAGGCTCAGCTACCCTCCTTTACAAGGAGAAGTGTTGCGCTGGAAAATATTGAAATGGTGCGTCATTTGAACAGCGATGATGTTACTGTACTCAACAGGTATTTTCCCGACAAAGGATTGGTTGAATGTATCTCAAGAGTCAAAATTTTTACGAGTCTCGTAAGCTAACATAATCTGGATGAATGACGTCATCACTTGCAAAAATTTCCTGAAGATATACCCCAACAAAAGAGACAGCGGGTTTCTGGTTGAAACCGAACTTGGATTAATTCAAGAATGTTTTTCATGAAACAGGTTTTCTGCTGCCCTTGTCTGACTTCTCTGAAGTACCCGTGAATTTTTTGCTTGTTATTTCTTCTTTAAATAATCTATAAATTGGATTTTTTGTAAGTACTTACTTCACTTTTGTCTCTGACCTATCATGATCACCTTTCAGACTATAGTCAGCATCAGCAATGCGCGTTTTATGCTACCACCGAACAACGCACCCATCATATGGGAATAAATCATACCTAGGTGACCTTTCAACCAGATACGTTCCATGCTCGTGGACACGGAGGGCCTTTTCGGAAAAATTTTCGCTCCAAAGGCTTTTTCCTGTTGGAAGGTTCCAGCATTTCGTAGCATTATAATTATGTCATCTCTTTCATAGAGCCAATTTTACAAAGTGCAAGTTAGCTGCCACTAACCTCTGGTAAACATGACCATCGAGTGGTTTGGGTAGCAAGAAAGTCCCACTTGATCCATATAGGATTAGTAATTTAGTCGCGCTTGTAAAACTGGGCCTTAATTGTTTGAGATGTGTTCGTAACGTCTACGTAATTATTTCATCGATACAAATTAACACAAAATTTAATTCCAGTCTCTCAGAAAGCAGAAATACTTCGCAGTTTCACTGCTTAAAAATTTTCTCGTTGCAGAACAGTCGAATAATTAAGGAGACAACTTTTTTTGTATAATGTTATGAGAGCCAAGAACGATAAGTGAGCTGAGATTTTAGTAAAAATAGGCGTCACAATTTGAAAATACTGAAAAATATCATATCATTCTTGAAGACTGAATCGCGTTACACCGTTTTGATTCACACGCTTATCGGTACCTAGTAAAATACTTCAAGTAACGAGAATGGAGCGGGGCTTATACCATGAGAGAATGAATGAACATGAATATGAATTAAATTTTGATTAGGTAGGAATTCCGAGACAAAGATAAGAACTATAGGTTACGCGCTAACGAAAAAAAGTTATCATTTTCTAAAATGCCACTAAAGCAAAGTTTGAAATTTTACCGGCATAGAATGACACATATATGTTTAAGCTATTCGAGCGTTTCGATTCACGATACTTTGACGGCTAGTCTCATTATGAAAAACAAATCAAGAACAGCGCTCAACAAGTGACTTCGACAATAATCGAATTTCCTGAAATTGGTTTGCGCTGCTTCTTACGTCTCTGCGTCGCGCCTCTATAATTGAAATACAAATCTTCGGAACGTTTCCTTATAATTTGGTTCGGCGACTATATTATCAACTTTACAACGCTCACGCTCGAATTATTAACAGTTATTTATCGCGCGCGTATTCGTGCCTTTTTTCTATTCGATCAGAATAATGAAGAAAATTAGATCGTAATTAAGAATAATATTTACGTGCGTCCTCAATTTATTCAATTCTCTGTATATTTCTGTGTATCGTTCTTCATCTTAACGCGTTTCATTTATTTATTATAGAGAAGAGCAACACTCGCAATCTGGATCGCAAGGATCAGAGGGGACGACTGTGGCAGGATCGACGGCAGCAGTCGAATTTCAGCGCATGCTCACACATAAGCTGACAAACGTCAACGTCACTACCACCACTAACAACAACGTGACCAATAACAACAACAAGAACATTAATAGTAGCGGTAGTGTTCATAACCAGTCGTCGGATATTAATAGTCGGGGTCGCAGTCTCAGTCATAATCAGTCCATAGAAGAGTTTCATCGACTCGGTATCGGCGGTTTTGTTGTGAATAGGGGCTCGTGCTGTGGCGGCGTCGATCATGACTCCGTCAAAATTAGCATGGAGAATACGAACACGTGCACCGACAGTTTAGTAACCGCAATCGATGACGAAGCATTTTTGTTGAGTGATTTTTTGCCGCACGATAACGCTTCCTGCGACTCCAGGATGAATCATCGAGGAAGCAGCGGTAAAGTGCACTTCGGTGGCGATGATTTGAGTTTGTACGGAACGCCGAAAGAAGAACTCGCTCCAACCAGCTCGTGTGACAACCACGAAAGGACGGCGAACGACGTTTGTGCTAATGGCTATACCTTTTCGAGCTCGGGTAGCGCCGCTGGTGGTAGCGGCGGCGCAGGAGATAGCGGGAAACAAAGTTTCATTAGGAATCAACTGCAAGCCCTTTTCCAGCCGACTGATAATAAATTAGCCATGAAATTATTCGGCAGCAAAAAAGCCCTTATGAAGGAACGTATCAGGCAAAAGGAAACCGGTCATTGGGTTATTCATCCGTGTTCTAGTTTTCGGTGAGTGTATTTCTGTGTTCTCGGTTTGTAGTTTTGTAGTATACGGGTGTACTATGAAATTATGTTGCGTAAAACCGCGCAACGATTCTCACGATGCTCGCGATACGATATTAGAGCCTTGATTTGCTATCTAGCAAATTTGGTCCGCCATGGGAAGGAAACTACGAAAAGCTGAAACAACGTGGGGCGTAATTACCGCACGATGTACAACTGTACACGTTGAAACCGTGGAATTTTAGACGATTTAATGCAGTTAGCAAATCCGAGCATAATTATGACGTTCTCGATTCTTACGTTCGAGCTCTCATTTTCACGCTCCGTAAAGTGTACGTTTTCTCAAATTTAACTCGATCGTTATTATCGACGAATGAGGGAGGAGGGAGATTGTTCACATTTTATTCGTTTCATTTCCGTTGTTTGACTACCATCGATAATTTTTAGCTGAAGAAAAAAAGAAAGAAATTAAAGGGAGAGCAAAAAAAAAGAACAAAATTTTCAAATTGCACTGTAAGTAAATTTATGTTGCCGTATTGAGCGAAAAAGACGTGGGTACAACATAAAAATATTGTGTGTTTTTTTGTCATTTCCTACACAATACGGTCGAATCTCGGCGTGAGAATATTAATATTTTGAATGGAAAAAATTATTTCTTAGAATTGAAGGATTGAGCTAATGACAAAATGGAATATTCCGATACACGAAAAGCTCGTAAACTTGTACTTTTCATGTTTTTTGATATGTCCAGTAAGCTCAATGAAATTGTTATTCGTATCGGTAAAATAGAATGTTGTTGGAATGTGGGGTTTAAGAAGTAGTGGACCGAAGAAAAGATGGTGTACGCATAAGGTTTTTTGATAGCAAGGCGAGTAGAATGCAGAGGGAGGGCCCAAGAAGAGATACGTGTGTGTGTGTGTGTGTCACAGCTACAGGTGAATAACAAGGACCCAGATGGGTTCTTTCCAAGAAATCTTGAAATCGAGAATTTTTCCAAAAAGAAGCAACTTTTCAAAAATTTATCTCAAAAATGATCAATAGTTCCGGGTAAGTTGTTGCACCAAGTTGGTCGACAAAGGAAAAGAAAAACTCGCAGCCTACTTCGTTAACTGCTGGGGGTTGCCTTCATTAACCGTGTTCATCGAAGCAAACAGGGTCTCTTCGTTTATACGATACTTTTTTAAAATGAGAATCAATCTTTTTTCCTTATTAACTTGAGAATTTAAGCTCGAAAGTCCGAATTTGTGAAGTTTCCTCTCATTAGATGTTCCTGGATATTCGAAATAGAATTCAAAAGTCGAAATTTTCTCCCTATCATACATAGTTCGATATTGAATAAGTCCCTCTCCCATCATAATATTATATAGCTCGATATTAAGAAATGTTCCAAGTCCCGGAACCGTCATCACGTACAGGGTGCGCCAGGAAGATGTTGACAGCGCGAAACGTTAGATGAAGAGAGACTGGGTACAAAGCACGTAGCAAATTAAAAAAAAAAACACTCTCAAATTGAGACTGTTCTTCTTTTATTTGTTATGTGCTTTGTGCCATACTCTCTCCTTATTACTAGGGCTCGTATTTCGGAGGAACTTCTTGAACAATGGATGTGCACATATGGTTCAAATGTATAAAATTTGTATCTTGATTTCATCTTTAATATGCGCCAAAACAAAATTTCTACGTCTTCTCTCAGCCGACTTATGGACCAAATTATAGCAAAAATTGACCAATCCACCAAGATTTTCAAAATAATAATTGAAAATCCCTCCCGCTTTCAAGCTTCGTAAGATTGATAGTTTTTTTTTTTTTTTTGGGGGGGGGGAATCAGAGTCAAATTTTCTCTTTCAAATCTGGTGAGATATAGAAAATTGAACAATTTTCAATTTTTGAGGATTTTTTCAAATTGGTCAATTTCTGGCACATTTTCATCCATAACTTGGCCCAGAAAAGAAGTAGAAACTTCGTATAATTGGCCCAAATCAATTATGAAATTGAGATACAAATCGCGTATATTTGAACGATACATCTAAGGTTTCGCGTTTCGGAGCTACAAACAAATTTAGTCCAAATCCCCAATTATTCGTTGACATCTTTTTGGCGGACCCTATAACTCGATATTCATACTTTTTTCAAGTCTCTCTCCCATCTTACATAGTTTCAAAAATTTTCTCAAGTCCTACGTTTTTTCGGCCCGGCACCCGGCTTTCTATTTTCAACTTACCTTCGGGGCCTCCCATAAAACAAGAACCTTTTGAAGGAAAATGCTCTGGCAGAACCAAATGAACAGAGATCATGTTTCATGTTTTTTCATATGCCCCTATGTATTTGATATTATTCGATTACCTCGTGATATCGTGAGCGCGGGTCCGAATCTTTGGCGTGGTGTACATGTCGTAAGCGATTTGGAAAATTTTGCCTTTTACAATCTGCCTTAGATGGAATTGAAACTCCCGGCAGTATGATAAACGGATTAAAAACTGTCCAGTCTGCCTGATTTATTGTAGGCAGATTATAATCTGCCCAAACTCTGTCAGGTAGTTTGTGAAATGCACCTTTTATAGTTCAATTAGCCTAACTTCAATCCGTATCATTACGAAGAGACTAAGTGAACGCAGGCAGACTGGGAAAGCGAACGGTACACAAATTATCACAACCGAAGAAGCGTTTCTTGAGGTAACAATATTAAACAGTTCTAGTCTACGTATTATGTGCAATGAAATGAACTGTAACATAGGGAGACTGAAAAAAAATATCGAAAAGAAAAATAGTAAAGAAGAGGGGAGGATGGGTGCACAGGACGTACATATCTTTATTCTTTATTTACCCACAAACTACTTTTACGGCATCTCGAGTTTCACAGAACTTGGGCTTTGAAGCAAGTGCATCTCGTTGTGCGGCATTGCATTTTCGAAGCATCTCAGTTGCAGCTCGCGTATCCTTGCCCACCAAACTTCAACTCCATGGAAACTGCTTCGGGTAGAGAAATCACTTTTTCTGTCGCATCTCCTAGGAATGCCGCGCCGGAAACACCGAAGTCGTTGTGGGAGTACGTACCAGTCTTTCAAAACTCCATTTTTCGTGCCGACCTGGTATGCATTATTTTAGAAATTCTTCCTATCAGATTTTGAAGGCCCAGCAGCCCGCGATCGACATTCGGAACGCACCAACTTCCGCGCGGTTGCAGTTCCTCTTAGCATTTTCCAACATTTTTTCAGCAGCCCATTTCTGCCCCTTGCGCGCTCTTCTCGTTCGGCGGTCATTTTTCCTTTTCGCTCTTCGATGTGACGTATTTCTTCCTTTTCATCTTCTTCGTCTTCATCTTGCTCTTTGCCTTCGAGACACTTATCTAAAAGTCACATTGACGAAAACACTCATGTCAAGTACGACACATTGAGGACACCCACCTAAAAACTTGCGTAAGTCTTCCTTAGTATAGATTGTTTGAAAATCGAGGGAAGAATATTGGTTGCAGATAAACCTATCCTCGACTCCGCCTCCAAATAATGCTCTTTCTCAGTTCGCCTGCGTACACTTAGTCTTTTTTGTAATGAGTCGGAATGAAGTTAGGCTAATTGAACTATAAAAGATACGTTTCACGAACTAAGTGCCTGACAGAGTTTGGGCAGATTATAATCTGCCTACAATAAATCAGGCAGACTCGACAGTTTTTAATCCTTCTTCCATACTGCCGGCCGTTCCAGTTCCGCTTCAGGCAGATTGTAAACGGCGACTAAATTGCCTACGACCTACACAAGGTAACCAGCTTCCAGGAAACCCGGGAATAATCAGAGAATTTGAGTGTTAATGGAAAAATCGGGAAGAATTCTGATAATTTTTTCCGAGGTTCGGTAATTTTTTTGAAGAAAAGTTCTAGCTCAGAAGTTTTTAGCGGGGAACCCGCTATCCATTTTGTTAGGGGGATTACATCCTCAGGAAACGTCCGCGTCCGGGAGTTTCTGTGGACTGCGTGACGTGACGTGTGACGCTTTATGACTTCATCAATGACCTTGACCTAGTTGAGGGACTCAAGAAAATGTCAACTTCGAGCCGGTATGCTTTATGACGTCATCAATGACCTTGACCTACTTTAGGAACTTGAAAAATTTTCAATTTCCAGCTTTCATTATAATCGGCCTAGCATGCAGTATACTGAGAAGAGCCCAGCCAACTCATTTTCTGAGGGGGCATTTTCCCGCCAACGTGATCGCAAGCGCGGAAGGTTGCGGGTACCCCGCTGCCATTGCAAACCTGCAATGACCTCTAATTTTTTTTTTTTTGCTTTTATAGTAGAGATTATGGTCTGGGAAAGTCGAGAAGTTTTTTCTCGAGAAGGAACTGATCACCCTGGCACTGTAAGATGAGCTATCTAGCTATAACGATACCAACACTAGTAACGTTATTATCACGAGACGTCATAACCTTTGATAATGGCTGCTAGTGATATCATCAGCACAGGTTGGGCTCCCTCTTCCTCACTCTCCTCAATTCTCGGGGTCATTTACACCGTGCGTCAGCCTCCCGACAGTCTCCACTATACTAGGCCCAATTGTAATACTGCTCAGTTTCCTCCATACTAGGGCTCTTGTTCACGGCTGATGAAGTCATGCTTGTAGATCTCAAAATTGTTGTACTATTCCTAAAGATTGATTTTTCATGACGTCGTAGCCCTGATATCTGTAGACAAAGTACTCAATAAGAAGAACATCAGCTTAATGATTCTCATAAGAATAACAGAGGAGCATTTCAATCATTCATCAGTACATCAAAATGAAAGAAAAGTTGAGAAAATAAAATTAATTTTCACACAGGGGAGGGTTTTGTGAATTCGAGAATTTTGGAATTAGGGGCTGGAACTTTTGGAAAGGCATAAAACATTAAAAAAACGTACAGGCTCTTGCTCAGGGATCCAGAGTTGCGAGAGACCCGCGGCTGATGATGGATTGCCAAGTGTACAGAGGAGCTCGAAATTTTTCCACGTCCCAACGTTATTACTCCAGCGCGTACGCGGACAGAATTCCTCTGAGGGTCCTCAGTAACTAAACGGATGGTGGGTCACCCGCCAAAAAAACTTATGGTACACCCCAAATGTTGACATATCTCTTACAGAAACAGTAATGTAGCATTTTATAATGTGCTTACCTCTTATTCTTCGGAAGCGGTGTCTAGTATAGGCCTATAAAATCACACTACGACCCGACGTCTGTCTCTCTGTCTTGTTTACTACAAATTGAAGTATGTGGAGCTAAATAGCTGAGCTAAATTCAGCCGAATACCTATAAAGTAGCAGAAGGCGAAATTTTTTCAAATCCAGAAATTAGCTTAGTATACTGCACTGTATGCTAATCTTATAGTATAGAGGGCAAGACGAGCTAGTTCGCTCAACATACAGTTTATAAAACTTCTAATGTCCGGTTTGGTATAGCCTAGTATACTGTATGTTGGTTGAAGCATGCTGAAGGCGGAGAATGCAGGTCCAACAGAGCGGAGGCCAAATTTTCTCAAGTCCCTACAGCAGGTCAAGGTCACAGATGACGATATCTAACGTGACAAAAAAAAAACCAAGGCGGTTTTTCCCTTCAGTAGTCCCAGTTTCAAAGGTATATAAAATGCTACACCGTCAAAAATCGTGATGGTTTTTCCTAGAGTAGTCTTAGTTCTAAAAGAGAATAAAATGCTAAAAAAGTTTCTTCGTGTGGACAAGCGATATTTTAAAATATGACTGTCAAAAATGTGCAGGATCATAGTTTCCTTGAGGGTTTGCTTCCTATAAAAATTTAGGATTCTTTGGTAACGGGTGCCTAATGCATCGAAACTTTGATGGCAATTTCTCTTTGTTGGGAAACCTTCAAGAGTAGCATTATAGTTCTACAAAATAACCAAAAGCATGTTGGGGACTTTTGTATTTGTTGACTTCACAATCTGCCTGTATTTTGAAACTTCTGATGGAGAAGAAAATGAAATTGAAAAATGAATGCTGTAAAGGACTTCTTTGCACCGGTGAAGTGATTCAGGGATACTAAATTAAGAAAATGGCCAGCCTAACATATATCCTCAACGGAAATACGGTCAATTGTCCTCTTCTCGTTGTTCTTTCTTTTTTGGTTGGCCAAACATGAGTGTGTCGACCAACTTGCAACCCGACCAACTGGCTGCGACTAACCAACTTGACGTGTGCCCAGATTTTCCTTCAATTGTTGATTCTGAAGATGAAAACAGTGTTATATCTATGAATGCGGGATATTATCATTTTTTTGTAATTGATAATGAAATTTTGATAAAATACGACTTGTATCGAGATTTCAGATTGTAAATCGTTTTGTGGGCGGTTTCTTGTATAATGACAACGATAAAGCTCCGTACAAATATTTTGCTGTATAGACGATTGAAGTATCTTCTTATTTCATTTAGGAGTAGCCTAAGTGGAGTTTTCGAGGAATAGTCGAATCCGATCGGGGATTCTTTTCCCGTCCCGCCAAAATCCCAACGTGGAAAATTTTCAGCGAAATTGATTGAATATTTTTCTTACGACAGGATTGCCAAACCAACCGCAAACGAGTTCTCTTTTTTCTGAATCTACTTTTTCTTTTCTTGTCCCCCTTATTTTTGAGACATTGTTGGTAGAAACGGCCCGAAGATATCTAATTGGGTTCGAGTATATTTTAGGAGAAGAGTGTGAATAAGGTGCGAATTCAGGATGATAATTATATCAAATAGAGTATTTGGAAAAAGTCATAAATTTTTAAACGAAATGAAATACTTGATTAATACATTTTAAGCGGTATGAGGACGTAAAGAAATGTGATACGAGTGGTACATAGATGTACTCGTACATTATTCAACTGTCGAACTTGCGAATACTAATGAAGTTGACCTATTGCTGAAGATCTAACAGAGACGAATAATATCTGAAGAAACAAGACAATATCAATGAACTTGGATGACCCCGCAACGTTCTTACGAGCATGAAAATAGCTTTAGTATATTGCTGAATAAATTTTTGATAGTATAAAATAGTACATAGATCGAAACAGAGAGAAAGGAACAAAGAAATAGACGCAAGTTATTGTTTTCGAGAGTGGGGAACTTATTTACTTTGAATCCAATGCTTCTTGGTCTTCGAATTTTTTGAGATGATAATAAAAGAGAGACCCTAAGAAAATGATCAATTTTTAGTATGAGTTGTAACTTGAGCTTCTATGATGTATACTTCGTGCAAATTCGATTTTAGCCAAAAGAGCCTATCATACGTATAGAGAATGATGATGAAAAATTTATTGCATAGCAAAAATTTTGAAGAATAATCCCTAAATACGACCGTACTTCCCTCCAATTCAGTCATGGTCTGTAAAAAGTTATTAATACATAGATTCAAATGTTATCGTCCGAAAATTTGAACATGACCATAAAAAATGTTGATCGCGGCCATAGAATTCCATTGTTCTAAATAGAAAATTTTGACCACTACCGCGGAATCCTGTATCGTAAAATCGATAGTCAGTATACTCGAGTTGAACCAGGGGTGGACCTCTCGGATTTTACTAGTCTTAAACTGGACTTATGCTAGATGCTGAAGAGAGACGAACTGACGTTGAACCTCAGCCCTACCTGGGTGTCCATGCCTAGGCTAATCATCTAAAATATAGTATACTAAAGTTGAACTAGGCTACAACCTTCTCTTGTATTTTATACTAGCTTTATTCTAGGATTATACTCTGAACTATACTTATACTAGACCAAGAATAGGAGCGAATGAGCGGACGCAGTGACCTCAAAAAGCTAGGAAAATAGGAGACTCTGGAATCTGTTAATTCAGTCTACAGCCTACCCCACTACCCTGGCTTGGTATGAAAGATGTAAGGGCTAGTGTATTATACCCCATACCAATCTTGTATACTTACAAATAGTGCAGTGTACGTATATTAGGGGAGGTTAGTATTTTGTTGTTCCCCTTCTCCTCTTCCGTCTTGTACCCTCCGGCATATCAAGAGTATGTCTAGTATTTCCTTCCTCCGACGAAATCGACAGAATTATAATCTACTGAAATTCTGAAATCAACGAGTTCACCTCATCTTTCCCTAGCCTAGTATATAGCGTGTGGATTGTGGACACTTAGACTAGACCAGTGAGGGGCTCTACAAGTGAGCCCTCCCCCAAAAGCTATTAGTTTGAAGTATTCTAAACTGTAATTTTACTGAATCAAGAATTCATTCTGTATAATTCTTTACCCGGCCATTTTGACATTCGAAATCAAAATTCTTGTATACTGACAGAGGCATGAAACATGATCTTAATTCATTTGATTACGCCTTCTACCCACAGATAAGCCATAACTCATTAATTTATTCAGCCAGCCTACAAATCAAAACTTGATTCGGCCCCGTACATTTCTTATAGAAATATTTTTGAGATAAAATTAAACACCTCTTTTCAGTTTGCCAGCAACTTCTAAACAGATCTGGCCGATCTTTTTTTTTGACATGTTTCATGTCTTTGCTGTGGCCCCCACCCTGATTTCGAACTTTTCGTGCGTCCGTCATGTCAGTCCGTCCGATCGGCCAAATGACCTTATATACCAGGTCTATATTGGGCTAAAGCCTTCATTATACTAGGCCTGAATCAGGCTGCTTTAGTAGGTATAGGCCTTGAAACAAAGTTCAATATACAGTATACTAGGTCCAAGAAGGGAGCAAACGAGCGGATGCTAAACATGAAACATGATCTTTCTTTACTTGACTACACCAGAAAATTTTATTATTTCAAAGAACGCTTTTCACCCACAGATTTGATATCACTTATTAATTAACTTCGCCCCAAAAAAGTTCCCAAGATATCGAAACGCGGCTTCCCCCTCAAATTTCTTATGCAGGGTCTCTACCAGATTCAAAAATGGAAAGTATTGGACTTTATCACACCTTCAATGACCTTTTTTTCCCTTTTGCTTCATTCATTAATGCATAGCAGTAGTACTTTGGGGATATAGACAATATCCGCAAAATGGACTGGGATTTCTCATTTCAAAAACTGATCAAATAAATTTCTAAGCCTGTTAATTTGAACATCAAAAAAAGTAGAAAAGATTTCTTGGCGTTGCCAAAAATATAAAGATCATGTTTCATGTCTTTTCGCCAGTCGTCTTAAGCTCTTCATAGTTCAAAAATTTCCGAAATTTCCAGCTTCTTGTTCTAGTATAGATCTACTTTAGAGTATTTTAGGCTGACTGTTTTCTGGGACTCACTCGCGGCACTCGCTTGATGTAGTATAAGTCTACTTTGGAATATTTCAGGCTAATGAGCCTTCTTGGTCTAGTATAAGTCTACTTCAGTATATTTCAGGCTGATGAGATTACTGGGCCTCTCTCACTCCGCTCGTTCGTCCCGCTTCTTGGTCCAGTACCAGTCTATATCAGTATATTTCAGGCTGATGAGATTTTTCATAATTATTTTTTATTTTATTTATATTTTATTTTATCTTATTTTTTGATTTCATTTTTTTCTATTATTTTTTTTTTTGAGAGAGAGGATGATACTCGCAAATTTCTCAATGCCCGCCCAGACATTTATTTTTATTTTCAATTTAATTTAATTTTATTTTATTTTATTTTTAATTTTATTTTCATTCCATTTTATTGTATTTTATTTATTTTTTTTTGTTCTATTTTTTTCATTTATTTTTTATTTATTTTTTATTTTTATTTTTATTTTATCATTTCTTTTTTTTGACCAAAATTCTTCCAAGTCCCAAGGTCACTGCCGGACGCCCGGACAATTTTCAAGAATTAGGGGGTAGAGGAAAGACATGAAACATGTCAAAACTTCAACTTGGTCCCAACACACAGTTATTGAGAAGAGGGCATTTGAAAATATGACGTCATCAATAAACTTGACCTACTTTAAAGACTTGGAAAAATTTCAACTTCCAGCCTTCATGTCCACGTCCAGAAGTTTTTGTGAACTGCACGACGTGACGTGACGTGTGGTGCTTTGTGACGTCATCAATATTTTTGACCTACTTTAGAGACTTGGAAAAATTTTAACTTCCAGCTGGGATGCTTTATTACGTCATCAATGACCTTGACCTACTTTAGGGACTTGAAAAATTCTAACTTTCAGCCTTCATGTCCGCATCTGGGAGCTTATGTAAACTGCGTGACCTGACATGATGTGTGGCGCTTTATTACGTCATCAATAACCTTGACCCACTTTAGGGACTTGAAAATTTTAAACTTATAGCCTTCATTATATCAGGCCTGGTATATAGTATACTGAGAAGTGCCCAGCCAACCCATTTTCTGAGGGAGCATTTTCGTGTCAACGTGATTGCAAGCGCAAGGTTGCGGGTTCCCCGCTGCCATTGCAAACCTGCAATGGCCTCTAAATTTTTTCTCTCTGAACGCTACCTTCATTTGAAAATTTGCGTGCGCGGGCGTACCCTCTACTGGTATACTCGGCTTATACTAGTTTTATATTAGGTCTAGGAATCCTGTATACTGTATTTAGTTCAAAGCTATACTAAGCTCCTTCATACCATAAGCTCATTCCAATGGGAGGCCTGTATTAGTTTATAGTAGTTCTGCTTGGCTTATCCTGGGAGGCTGATAACCAATGCAGTATACTATGCTAGGTCTGTTTACTAGATAGTCCTATCTCATTGACAAGCGTGGTTCCCCTCCCACTTCACCCTTGTTACTCCGTGGGTGATTCAAAAATTCACGGGTTCTTCAACGGAGTTGTATGAGGGGTTGCAGGGAACCTGTTTTATGAGGTATTTTAGAAACGCCTTTTCTGATTCTCATGGTGTTTGAAGCGTTGCATATCTCGCTCATTGAAGGGGTGGTGCCACGTACAGTTTATTGAATTTAGACTAGGCTAGGACTCCCCTTTAAAGTATATTTGCTTTATACTAGTATATATGATAGGAGGAGGGAAGGGGGGGGGGGGACTTGGAGTTAAAGGTGATAGATGAGCCACTTGGAAGAATTTTGACCCTTAAAATATAGGTGATAGTCCAAGCTATGGGTAATAGAAGAGGAGCTTGGAAAAATTTCAACCTCCAAGCCCCTTAGAAAAATCCTTTGTCTGTTCAATGAAAAAATGCGCAGTATAGGTAATGACACGACGCCATATTGGATCTTTTCTACAACATTGCCATAAGAGCCTGTGTTAATTGAAAGGCAAATATCTCGAATTTTCCAAGTCTCAAGGTAGGTAAGGACCCTCAAGGTAGAGGGGATAGGAAAGGGACTTGGAAATGATGGGAGGGGAGCCCAAAAATTTTCCAAGTTCCAAGGTCATACTTAGGTAAGGAAAGTGCCTCCTGGATGCTGGACGCTGGACACTTTTTCCAAAAAGACCCCCTGATAAAACAGGTTCCCTGTTAAAAAAAGCAAAGTTGCTCTGGCCTGACCCTACCCCCTAATTCCGAAATTTGCGTCCGTCCGTCCGTACGTCCGTCCGTACAACCATGACCTTGACACTTGGAAGAATTTCTGCTCTAGACCTCCCCCTCCCCCTCTGACCTTGTACCCTAATTCCAAAATTTGCGTCCGTACGTCCATCTGGCCTCTGCTGTATACTAGGATTATACTGTTAAGGCTGAATAAACGGTATACAATGTTCCTTAATATATAGGATACAGGCCTTCATTATACTAGGGCTAATATACAGTATACAAGGTTCCATAATATACAATACTAGGCTAAGCTTCATTATACTGAACCTGGAGTGGCTCTAGAAGGGAGTTGACCAATCTTTCTTTGACTCGTAATTAAAGACCCGACCTATAATAGACCAAGAAGGGGGGTGACCTAACGGAGCAAATGAATCCTCCAAAAGCCATTAGCCTAAAATATTCTAAAGTAGACTTATACCAGACCAAGAAGCGGGACGAACAAGTGGAGCGAGTGAGGCCCCGTAATCTCAAGTAGACTTGCACCAGACCAAGGAGTGAGGCCCCCTGATCTCATCAGCTTGAAATATACTTATACTAGACAAAGAGGCGGGACGAAGGAGCGGAGATTCTGCAGTAGACTTGTACTAGACCAAGAAGCGTACAAAACAAAATAAAATAAAATTGTTCTAAAGTGCGTCCGCAGAGATAAACGCTGAGTACATGAAACATGATCTTCATTTATTTGGCTCTGGTAGAAAATTTTTTTTGTGATTTTCATTGGACTCGCATCAAAACTAATGGACTTTTATTGACTTATTGGGCCATTTTTGAGGTAGTGAGCTTTTATTGGACTTATTAACCTGGTAGAAACCCTGTTTTATGAGGATATATTCCCATCATCGATGGATTGTCTCTGTTCAGCTATCATTGTTGAATTGTATCATTAACTACTCATGCTGTGGAGCAGCACAGGTAATCTAGTTTGTTGTTAAATACTTTTTTCCGCGTTCCTTGAACTTTCCGAGGATGAGTCATAACTCGCACATAAGCTATACATCCGACTTCTCAATTTCAAATGTTCTAAACAATAGAGGACCTGATCATACTGTATATGTGGTATAGTAACACGTAGAAACGGTATGTATGCGAAATTATTACTTTAAGAATTTCTTTCATCTGCGTACAACAATAGGCCCATCGACATGAGATAGTATGCGCTCAATAAATAAAGCTTGAAGATGATTCAAATTAAATAGAATGTATAGCGTAATAACGCGATGAAATGAAGTGTTTTTTTCCCCCTTTCTGAATTGTTTCTTTTGATGCAAAATGCTTTCATCGTATAGAAAATACTTCGTATTCCGTAAAGTTGGATAAGTTGGCGATATTTTACAATGAACGATAACAAAATGTAGAAGTGTAACTATCTTCACGCTAAATTTTATTACACCACAATAACGATTTATAAACGTGAATTAAACAAATGGTAGAGTAGGTCAAGAGAAGAGCCGTCGCGTACTGACAATTCAGACAGCAGCGAAAAATTTTGCGCGAAAATTATCGGCTTTGCGATCAAACACCAAAAAGTAGTCGCATCCGTAATTAAAATATCGTGAGAATGTTGCGCGATAAAACTTTTTCCTCGTTCTGTATTATTTTATCTTCAGCGCTTTCTATAAGTTTGTTCCAATGTGAACGCGTATCTAATTAACGAATTTTTGAAAGACAAAACATACAAGAAGAACGAAAAGGAGTAAAGCCGGACTGAAACATACCCAAATGCGTCATTTAGAGTTGATAATTAGCATTTTAATTTATAACACTTAAATTGGACAGTTGAGGCTTTCAATTTACGAGTCAGTGTACGCTGCTTTTCTATATGAAACGCGAGCGCCGAGCATAGATGCCGACACTCGAATCAGTAAAGAAACAATATAATTTAGACGACTCCTCTTCATGGTCTATCTCTGTTTTTATTTTTCTTCTCGCGTAATTAAGTCAGGACTTCGTTGTCGAAAAATTGGAAATATAAAAAACGAAAATGCCGCGATGATGAAAAGTGGTTACTTTGTTCACATTATTAGCTGTATTGGTGACCGTTTTTCCTCCTCCATTTTCCCCACGTATAGATCAGTGTTTCTCAAACTGAGGTTCAAAGAAGTCCTGGAAATGATTTTCACTTTATTCTTTTTGTAAATGCGGAGGATGATAGAAAGCTCCATCAGAATCCATCAAGAAACCAAACGCCCTATAGATCGATTTCTGAGCTTTTATACAAAATAATGAAGAAAGTCGACATGGTCTCAAAATCGATTGAAAGTAATCGGGCAATAGAATATTTATTTTTGGCCCGCCTAATGATAACCACACTAATTGAGAAGAACAGTCGAAATTAAGTAATTTTTCAAATAATGTATATTTTTGGGTATAAAATAAAAATCAATACATTCCCCATTAGGATGTCTCTATAGGAGTTGTTTTTTTTTTTTTTTCAATATTATTTCTTCTAATACCTTTTCCTAGTACGGATTTAGCAAATTAGTTTTTTTTTTCCGCTGAAAAAGAGAATAATATTGCTTTCCTTTTTGAAAAAACGTAAACTTTTTTGTATCAAGGGTGGTCCAACTCGCTCGGAAGCAATTTTGCAGTATACACACGTTCGAACTATAGAAAAATAAATTCAGCTAAACAAATTAAAAATGACTTTTACAGCATTTTTCACTAATGAAATTCTGATACGGTTGGTCGCCGTTTCGCGTTTGTGTAGAACCATCAGTTTATGAATCAACTATTTGAATGAATGATTTCTAACAGGAAAAAGCAAGCTTTTGCAACGTTGTAGGAGTATTACTCAACAATTTTTCTTCAGTTTGTTTAACATTCGTGTACCTTGAAACAGACCGCGCCGTGAAAATCTTACTAATATCCCCGTGCAAATAAGAAGTACTGACTGGATTTACTAATTTCCTTCCTTCCGCAATGGTAACAATATTTGTTGTTTTATTCATTTTTTTTTATTTTTTCCCCTGGGTAATTAAACTTTCCCGAAATCATGTAAGTCTCCTTTGTACTTTCATGGTTGTAACATTTTCAAGTCTCTCCTCTTTCTCTATCAAACCACCTCAGTATGGGTATTGATGACCTCACGCTCCTTTTCAATTCATACGTTTTTGAAAAACAATTGAGCGAAAACTTGGAAACTTCTACGCTAACAACTTCATCTAGCACTAGTATGTGCTAGTTGTAGCCTTGCTTTCATGCTCCGAGGAGAAATTAGGTTTCAGACTTCTGAGTTAGAGCCTGAATGAAAGGTTCAAAGCCTTAACCTTCCTCTAGGCCCACTTCCACAGAGGTTCATAGCTCTAAATTTTTCCACATCCATCCTCTACAACGGATTAAACTTTAAAATTTTTCATATCCCTCAACCCGGTCAAGGGCCTTTGATGATGTCACACAGGTTGGACGTTTTTTAAAGATGTGACTTCCTTAACTCAAAATTTCAAATTTCATAAGATGAGGAATTTCGAATAAACTTTCGAAGCTCAGTAAAATTTTTTTACCAATAAATAAATAAGAAAATTTGGACTTCATTTTGATCGACGTCTCCACGGTCAAGCGTCTGTAGGATATTCGAAGCTGAAATTTTTATCATAGTAGATCGTATGTGGCGTTCTTGCCAACCTTGGTTGAGTTATAATGAATCGTTCAAGATTGTTCCATATAATTTATGGGAAGGTCAATAGAAAGAAAATCAAATTTACAATAATGTTTCATAGTGTTCAAAGAATTGGACATTAGGTCACAATACCTGATAAGGCTCGCTAGCGCCTCTCTGGCGAGAACTCTGCTCCATATTAATCGACATATTTTTCTTTTCTTTTTTAGCGAAGGACCCCGCGATCTCTTCTGTTAAGGGACATTCTCAGGAAATATTATCGAGCGGTCGAGCTATACTTAATCGACTCGGAAAGAAGAATACTTTTACACATTTGTTGAATGTCGAGATTTTATCAATTAGCAAAAGTATTGTCGAACCAGCTAATCTTGGAAGAAAAATTTTCTGGTGGAGTCAAATGAATAAAAATCATGTTTCACGTCTTTCCTTTCTCAATGACCGTGTGAATGGAAATATTCCTAGCTTATAACTATTTCAAGCTAATAGCTTTTAGAGAGCTCTTCTTGGTGTATGGTATCAGTTAGTGTATTTTGAGCTAATAGCTTTTGGGTGGCTCCCTCGCTCCACTCGTTCGTTCTCCTTGCTCTATCAAGTGTCCACTTTAGAATATTTTTAGTTAATAGCTGGTGAGCAGCTCCCTCCGTGGGTTAGTAAGAGTCTACTGTGGAATATTTCAGGCTAATAGCTTTTTGGTAGCTCACTCGCGGTTCTGTATACTAAATTAACTTACATAGACCAAGAGAAGGGGCGAAAAAGGGGAACAATTGAGCCTCCAAAAGGTATTACCTTGTGAGTGATTCAGAAATTTGAGCGTCCCCCCCACGAATTCCACCCCCCAGTATATTGACATGTTCAAAACAAGGTTCCATACGCAGTATACTAGGTCCAAGCGGCCAACTGACCTTATTAACTTGACCTCTACCAGGCTAAAGCCTACTATACTAGGCCTGAATCAGGATGCTGCAGTAGGTACAGCTTTTTAGTAGACTTATATTGCCACGAGTGAGCCCTCCGGAAGCCATTAGCCTAAGATATTCTGAAGTAGATTATACAATACAAGGGAGAGGGCGAACGAGTGGGAGATTTTCTTCTCGATTGCTACCAGACTCTTGTGGTTATTGCAATTGATTAGGAGCGCGCTGCTTGGAGAGACAACGTAACTCTTAATACCTGCCACCTTGGGATCTAGAATGACTTGAGAAATGACATCCAATGGGATATGATTATCTTTTGGTACTGTCAGCAGTGTATTCTTCTTACGACGCTGCCATCTATTGAGGCGTTGGCGTTTTGGCCGCTGTCTTGATGGATCAGAATTCTTGGAGGGATTCTGTTCAGCTCGATTGCATCTATCAGTAGATGTGGAAGGCTCATTTGTAACAGTTTGTCCCACTGAGTTTATTCTTGAGATTCCCTGAATTACGCGACGCCGAAGGGTAGGGAGCAGGGACATCATTGCTTAACTTTGAAGTAGTGGTACTTGCGTCTTGCTTGTGGGGAGTTTCATTGCAAAGCTCTTTGCAATTGCTTTTCAGCATACGCTCCTATTCTTTATTTACTTCTTCCATTTGCAGGATTAGTTTATTCCTCTTTTTAAGTTCTTGGGTTATTAGTCTCGCAAATTTTT
Source organism: Aspidiotus destructor (assembly GCA_035079395.1). NCBI lineage: Eukaryota > Metazoa > Arthropoda > Insecta > Hemiptera > Diaspididae > Aspidiotus > Aspidiotus destructor. The sequence continues at coordinate 38,856,351 of JAVHKZ010000018.1, read as the reverse complement.
CTTTAGCTTGCTTGATCTCACCTTTTGCCTGAACCAATTGTGCGGCTAGCACGTCCTCCTTGTAACTCATCCGGTGGAGAGAGAGCAATTGTCTCTCAGCAACTGATTCTCATTGAGGAGGGCTTTTACTTACATCTGTGACTGTGACTCGTAAGGGGTTTGGCCAGCAGATTTTTCTTCTTGAGCACTTAGCACAGAAAGCTCTTTTTCAACAATTCGTTTTCTGTTACGTGTTAAGGGAGGAGGAAACTGTTGTGGATTGCCTTGAATTTCAGCCGTTGAATCAACCTTCACCTCTTTATTTGTTGACAACCCCAGGACGCCAGAGTGCGTCAACGCCTGTTGCCGTTTCCCTATATCCGAAACCAGGGGGTTTTTCTTCTTGTTCTTATCCATCACATCGGTAAATTCTGTCCAGGCTTTTAATTGTAGACCGCCTGGAAACTACTTGCGGGATGGCAATCTTGCAGGCCGTTCATCATCACACTCCAGCTACTTGATCCTAGATGTGTGACTGTTCTTGAGTAGAGTAAGAAGTGAGTGAGATAGATCTGCTTCTGGCTACGGTTACAAGAGGGCGCGAGATTTCCACTCCCAAGCAAGATCCCTGTGACTCTGAAGTGGTGGTGGCTCTTCACATCAGTGGATGGGTGAGAGTAAGGAAGGATAAATAGGATAGGGATTCGAGGGATGGGGGATGAAGGATGGGGGCATATGCAGTGGGATTTCTGCAGGAGTCATGCAGCTTTTGGTTAACAATGGACTGCGCCTCACGCTCAGCACCTCTGTTCCCAGATTGGCCCGTAGACAGTAGGGTGAATATGACTCACTGGGTTGTGAGCCACACTTGCCTCAAAGTCAACTAGCATATGAGGTGGAACAATCCATGTTATAAACTTGACATGGCCACAGTTACGTGATACACTTTGGCTTGTGTGCCTCCCTCTGGGGCCCCCGAGGAGAACCCTAACCTAACTTAACCATGACCATGGGACTTGCAAAAATTTTTGTTTTCGTCCTATCGCTTATAGCTTGGAGGATGAAATTTTTCCAATTCCCTCTCCTATCACCTATAGCTTGGACTATCACCTATAGTTTGAAGGTCAAAATTTTTTCAAGTTGCCCATCCATCACCAATAGCTCGATCAAAATCCTATCATATATACTAGTATAAAGCGAGTATACTGCAAGGGGAGTCCTCGCCTAGTTCGAGTCCAATATATTGAAAATCCGTAGGTCTGGCAGCACCAGTGGCCTGATTAAAATAGCTCCTTCAAGTAACTAGATATGCAATACTCCATACACCAATTGACCTAGCCCCTTCAACGAGCCAGATATACAACGTTTTGAACACCATAAGATTCATAAAACAGTTTCCCTGTCTTCTCTCCTTCAACTCCGTTAAAGAACCCGTGAGTTTTTTCGAGATTTAGGGAGTAGAGAAAGGATCACATGAAACATGTCAACAGTGTTTTGGACAAACGGTTTCGATTGCGTGTCATCGCTGTAATTACTATAACGATCGAAAAACATGTTCAATAGTTTTTAGCAAGCATCACGTAAATCTCAAATGATTCATAAATGACTATTTGAAATAGGCCTACCCCAGAGAAGTGCGAATACAGGTTTGCAACTTGTTTTATCGCTGACTAATGTCTATAAAAATTAAACGAGCTGAGATAAATAGCGAAAAATAAGACGAGCTTAGCTATTCCGACGGGTAAGCACAAAATTCGTAATTGAGAATCGACGTGTAAATAACGTCAGTAGTAATATCGATTATTGCCTTAAAATAGAGACTGTCAAATTTGCTTGTCTGACAAAACTATTATTATTAATTTCAAATCTATCCGTATAGGCATGTATTTCACGTTTTCATTCAGCTTCTGAGGAAAAAACCACTGAGATACGCTTAATTTCCCGTTTTCTCAACTTCCAAGAAGACAAATTCATTAGTCGTATAATCGAACTTGAAAGCAGCTATAGCACATTTACTAGCTCCTTTTAAAGATTGTAACCGTGAGTAAAACATATTGCGTGTACAGCTTTCTTGCCTTGTAATCCGTTATTACAATTTTTAATGAGAATTCTCTCTTCGATGCTATAATACTATAATGTATTACTATACTCCCTGAATAGGTCAAATGTGTGAATAAAGCGGAGAGGTGTATAACTTGTCAGGCGCGTCGCGTATGAGAAAATTGAAATGTGCTTTATGCTCGTACATCTACAGTTTGTAAACGTGGAACGCATTTTCTGTCTACAACTTTGTAAAATTACTTAATCGTATATATACGCTCAATATCTTCGTGTACCCATTGTATTTATGTACGCTCAGATTGCAACAAAGATTATGACTGTATACTGATCTCCTATGGTTAAAATAATAAACTGAATAATTATCTGATTTTACTGTCTCAAATGAAAGAATGAGTGGATGGGTATACTTGACTTTTCGAGTATAGTAGAAATACAATATGGTAAAATTGTTACACTTGGTATGTATATGTCTTGGGAACGTGATCAGGCGATGACTGAGTTCACGAAAATGTTTTCAACAATTCTCGTCTTCATTTTCATCGACTAATAAATTGACACTGCAAGCGTTCCTCGGGGACATCCACTTAGTACTTATCATAACATTCTTTCGCATTTCAATAATATCATCATATTCCTTGAAGATTTCCGTCTTCTCGTAAGATGTGATGCACTTCGCATTTAATATAACCTTTCAAGCGTAATTAAGGAGTCAGTCGTATCAAAATTATAACTGTTGAGTCATTTGGGTCTTGTGTTATGAAAAATGACATAATTTAACAAATAGAACTCAGTTCTTTCCTCTACAGTCGACCACCCTTAAAATTTTAACAGGGAACCTTTTTTATCGCGGGTTATTTCGGAAAAAACGCCCGCTGTCCGGCCGACCGCGGCAACCTAACCTAACTAGCAATCTTTGAGTTTATCCCAGTTCATTGGGCGACCGAATCAGTCTGTATTTGGTAGTCTCTCTGTTGCCAAAGCCACGAGCTGCCCACAGTTCAAATGTTTCCGGTGTATCTGTCTTGATACGTTGAAGATATGACCTGAAGCAGCCGTGGTCAGTTTTGGCTAATGAAGACCAGAATGTGAGTACATGGAGTTTTGATACTGAGTCAGTCACGGACTGATGGGAACAGTTTTCGTGGCCTCTTCTTTGGCCTTATACTTTTCCACGTCCTGTCCCATTTTTCAGTGGTCTTTGGCTACTTCAGGCTGGGATACAGGTCCACCTAGTAGCACGGAGCCGTTTTTGGAGGAGAGGCTTCCCCAGTGAGTGACTGACTTCTTTTGATAGGAGCCATTTGACTGATCTCTGAGCTATCTGCAGATGCCGATGGAGTGGTGGGCTAGCAGCGAATCTTCGCTGTTTACATCCTTGTGACTCCTACTGCTAAGGATATAACAGCGGTGTTTAGTACGTCCTCAGATGGAGTCTATGATACCATACCGATAAGCAGTATCTAACGAGGAGATCAACTCTTGGATCGCTTTTTAAAGCTATATCCATGTAGGTTTGGGAGCAAGTTTCTAGAGGAGGAAAACTGCGAGTCATCATCTTTTCCTCCATTTACTTGACGGACGTCCTAAAGCTTAGTTTGTCGTCAATCTTCACGCCAAGATATTTTATTGGTTTGGATGCTTTCATTATTGGTCAAGCGCATTAACGTAACGTAACCTACCTTTAGGAGGGGAACTTGTGAAATTTCAACTTCTGAGCTAGGGTATCTATGATAGGAGGAGAACCAAGAAACATTTTCGCTATTTCATGTTCTGAGTAGCTTTTTCCAAGCCTCCTTATTTTTCCCATCAATTATCCAAATTCTTTCTTTATAGAAAAGTGGGGTGCTTCTCATAAGATACATATTGCTAATGCGACCCATAGTCGCTATACCGAGCTCTCAGTAACAGCGATTGTTACCTAGGTACATAGATTGTTCGCTTCTTCTACGTGATCCCATATCTCTAACCGAAAGGTTGCCGAAGTTATCCAAAAACTGAAACTCGCTAAATTTCATGGAAATGTGAATATCTCATCGATTTTGACATGTTTCATATCATTCCTGATTTCTCACCCTGCACTTTCCTGATAAATTTTTTAAAAAAGTATCATTCTGTTTATACAAGTTCTGGAAAATGATTCACATCACAAATAAAATGTATTATAAAATCATTTTTCAGATTCTATTGGGATTTGTGTATGCTGCTTTTGTTGGTCGCGAACCTCATAATTCTTCCTGTCGCAATATCATTTTTCAATGACGACTTGAGCACTAGATGGATCGCGTTTAATTGTCTTTCAGATACGATTTTTCTAATTGATATTGTTGTCAACTTCAGAACCGGTACGTTTACAAATTTTTTAATTGCAATTTTAGATTTATATAAATGTATGTATGTTACGCGTAATAATGCGCGCATTACGTAGACATTTTGCCTAGTGCGTGCCGTCTGCAACCACTTTGCCAATGTGCGCAATAGAGAAGTATAATCCTCTTGATTTGGGTACGGATTGGGCAAAATGTTTCAGCGAAATGCGTGCAGTAAACGAGGTGGTTTTAGCGATCGTATGCTGTCAAGTGGCTGCTCTCAGTCAGAGTCCACCTCATTGAACAAAACGCTCTGGACTGTAGAGCACTGGCAATGGTGGATGTATCCAAAGAAGAACATTCTCTCAGAGAGTTAGTACGACTAGCTTCTGGGGGCGTAGGCCAGGATCACCGCCGTTGCAATTGCAGACAAAAATGCGCAACAAAAAGATGTGAATGCGTCAAGTCTGGGCTACAATGAAAATTCGCTTTTCAGGGGGGACGCACTTGTGATAATAATCACGAAATTCTTCATTAAACAAACTATGAAGAATTCTTTGACTCGACGGTACAGGTAGTGACGAACTTATTGGAAGGTGGAAAGAGCTCTCAAATTCTGTAGACTGTATTGATCCACCTCGTATGTAATCTATGAGTACCTACAGTAAGGTAGTCAATTATTAAAACTCATATTGAGTGGAAAAAGGTGTAAGTAGAGCGTTTAAAATTGAAAAATTGAAAAAGTCTTTACAAATGTACAATTCTACTTTAATAGTTGCTTTTACAAAAGTACTTTCGGGTGTTATCCCATCATCAGTTGTGTCGCAACTGAAGAAAAGGCCTTAGACAAGAGTATTTATAGTATAACACTGTAATCTTATTGGCTGTAACAATGCTGTGCTGTGATTGGTTCACTCAGAGACTTATTCTTACACTATTCAGACAAAGCGTTCTTATTGGCTAAAACATGCTGCTTAGTGATTGGTTCTCATTCTAAAGCTAAATACGGTGTTCCTAATGGCTAACTGGTTTCCTGCCATCTTATTGGTCAACTCTGTTCTTCTTCTCTCGTCCAATGACCAGGCCGAATAATTTTTCGCTGTCGAATGTGACTACATTGTTCAAGAGGAAGGCTTTCTTCCTCTTGGCTTTTGCAATCTCCATTTGCTCCCAGAGTTTTCTTCTTTTCAAGCGATTCTCACACAATATCCCATCTCCATTGTGGTGTTCCTCATTACAGTGTTTGCCAAACAGTGATTTGCCATCTTCTTTCTCCTTTGACTTTTCATGCTCCTTCTTCCTGATCTCAAACTTTCTCCCAGTCTCACCAATGTATATGCCCTCGCACTGGTCACAACTGAGCCTGTAAACTCCACTCAAGCTCCCCTCGTGACTACCGCTTCAATAACAAATTCTACAACCCGGAGAGGGGACTTGCGATGGGATCACCGTTGTCACCAATCCTGGCAGAGATATTCATGAACGACATGGAAAACAAGATATTGAAGGGCAGCAAGTTCAGAAACTCAATCAAGCACTGGGCCAGATATGTAGATGATATCCTGATTGTGTGGACAGGCACTAACAGACAGGTGGACTTGTTGCTTTTGGAAATGAATGCGATGAATGACAGCATCAAATTCACAGTAGAAAAAGGCAATAAGACCATCAACTATTTGGACCTTACACTCACACTGGATAGTAATAGGATAGAGTACAAAATCTACAGGAAGCCAACGCACACGGACACCATCATCCCAAATGACTCCTACCACCACCCTAAGCACAAGCTAGCGGCAATTCAGAACTACTGCCATCGAGCTATTTCTGTACTAAGAACAATGAAGAGAAGAGGAAAGAAATAGAGGTAGTAAAGCAGATCGCAAAAACCAATGGCTACCGTAGTGGTGTGGTGGAGGCAATCTTTAGGAAAATGGAAAATAAAAAGGGTACCCATGAGAGCACGGTGAGAAAGTACTCCGGATCAATACCATACATAGGAAAGTTTACAAATAAAGTGATAAAGGCGTTCAATGGCTATGAAGTAAATGTGGGTATCCAGAATAACTTACCCATGGTGAAAAGAATTAGCAACGACCAGACGGAAGCCAAGGACGAGGGGAGCTTGAGTGGAGTTTACAGGCTCAGTTGTGACCAGTGCGAGGGCATATACATTGGTGAGACTGGGAGGAAGTTTGAGATCAGGAAGAAGGAGCACGAAAAGTCAAAGGAGAAAGAAGATGGCAAATCACTGTTTGGCAAACACTGTAATGAGGAACACCACAATGGAGATGGGATATTTGAAATCATACGTGTAGAGAATCGCTTGAAAAGAAGAAAACTCTGGGAGCAAATGGAGATTGCAAAAGCCAAGAGGAAGAAAGCCTTCCTCTTGAACAATGTAGTCACATTCGACAGCGAAAAATTATTCGGCCTGGTCATTGGACGAGAGAAGAAGAACAGAGTTGACCAATAAGATGGCAGGAAACCAGTTAGCTATTAGGAACACCATATTTAGCTTTAGAATGAGAACCAATCACTAAGCAGCATGTTTTAGCCAATAAGAACGCTTTGTCTAAATAGTGTAAGAATAAGTCTCTGAGTGAACCAATCACAGCACAGCATTATTACAGCCAATAAGATCACAGTGTTATACTATAAATACTCTTGTTTAAGGCCTTTTCTTCAGTTGCGACACAACTGATGATGGGATAACACCCGAAAGTACTTTTGTAAAAGCAACTATTAAAGTAGAATTGTACATTTGAAAAGACTTTTTCAAGGTAGTCAATGTTTTAAACCATGTCGACCGTCGATTTGACGTCGATCTACGTCAGATTGACGTTACTTCTTTCCAAGACTTCTTTCAAGTCTTGGTCAATTTTAAGTCGATATATTTTACCAATGATGGGCGATAGTCCATTGTTTCATGCTGTCAATAGTTCCGATGGTTTTTCTTGAAATTTCGGAGGAAAATTCCAATCAAGAGAAAAGTATCTATTCTACATACACGATAGATACCTTTCTTCTGATCCTTATTTTCATTTCAAAAAGCTCTCGAGGAGTGCACTCTGATGTTACCAGATCATGGGCACGATGAAAAAAAATCACAAAAACGTGATGCCATGCCCATTGCACAACTGGTACCGCCTAACTCATCCCTCTCGTGTACTTTGATTTTCTTCTTATCGCGTCCATTTTGCTTTTAAAAAGGTCGTTATGTGATCATCCTTCGGTGGTAGTAGATACGATTTGCTTTGAATATTTTTTATTCGTCATCTTTTTCAATTCTAACGTCATTAGTTTTCATCTCTTCATCTTGCCTTGTATCATACATAATTTTTGTTCTTTCTATGTTGATTTGAAGGCTCATAAATCAGTGGCATAAATTTATAATTCCTGATAAATAAGAAATTTCTCAATCCCAATTCTTCGCTGTATGATGAATCGTTCTATCATAGGAGCCAAAAAATAACATCGTCACACGATCCTGAAATCTTTTCATTTCTGTCATCTTATTTTCTCCCTGATTCTGCTTCGTTGGGTCGTATTGAAATTTTCGATCAAAAGAGTCTCTAATCACAACTTTCCAAACTATGGCTCATTATTGCACAAGTTCAAACTCGAACAAGGAAGGCTCTGCTGGATTTCGGTTGAAGAGAATATTTCAAAGATTGTTTTGACTTTACATACTTGGTGTACCCGAGGATTTTATTGTGTTGGTTATAAGCTCGACGAGACTTAGGGCCTGCAACCTCGTTGATGATCGGGTCTCAGTCTCGAGTCTCAAGCTGGAGTTTCAGCTTGAAGTCTCGGGTCGCAGTCTCAAGTCTCAGGCTCGAGACTCAAGCTCAAGTCTCAGTCTCAAGTTTCAGGCTCGAAACTTAGGTTTGAATGTCAAGCTCGAGTCTCCAGTCTCGGGTTTCCAGTCTCAGTGAGTCTCAGTCTCGAGTTTCAAGCTAGAGTCTCAACCTCAAGTCTCGAGTCTCAAACTAGTGTGTCAATCTTGAGTCTCAGGCTCGTGTTTCAGGCTCGAGTCTCTGTCTAAAGTCTCTGTCTCGAATTTTTCTCGAAAAAACATTCCAAGTCCACCATTTTTTGCGTTGGGGGGGGGGGCGGTATACTCGCAGATTTCCATTATTGCAGAGGGAAGACTAAAGACATGAAACATGTCAAAAATCGACCATTGTAAGCAAAGGAGAACCGATGCGTAGCTTTGACTCTCTTTCCTTCTGAGTTTTATTACGTTGAATCACTTTGGGTACTTGGACAAATTTTAATCATGGTACTCAGGCATTAGGCTGAGTCTGATCCCCCATGTTCGGCCTGTCAGTGTTCTTGATTCACAATTTAACGATCGTCGTGCTGTCACGTTTTTCGGTTTTACAATTTACCCTAATGATGGTTAACGAACAAATATAACTGCACACGGGAGGATATTGATCCTGAAACAAATTTCAGAACCAAAAATTGTATTGTTGCATTCAACTTGAAACCTTAATTATTGTTTTCACGAAAATGTGTCAGTCCCTTGAAATATCCTAACTATCTTATACCTACTTCCTGAGAAAAAAAAAAAAAAAAGAAGAACCAAGGAGAACAACAGAGCTGCAATTGGGTGTCAAAATTGTGGTTTTTTCCATTTTTCCGGGGCTTCAGAGGAGAGACAAATTGTTTACCGGGTTACGTACGTCCCTTCAATAATATGGTATCATTTTATTATTTTTTTAATATAATTTTTTCTTCTTTATAGGTATAATGCAACAAGACAACGCGGAACAAGTGATATTAGATCCAAAAATTATAGCGAAAAATTATTTCAGAACGTGGTTTTTTCTAGATTTAATTAGTTCGATACCGTTAGACTACATTTTCCTTATCTTCAATCAAGTAAGTATTATTTTGTAGGCTATCGGTTTGTGTTTACGAGAGTTTCAAATGCGAAACTACCTATTTAATTGAATTGATTTCAGAAGAAGCTTTCATCTTCGTAAGGTATTTCGTTATTGTCAATGCGCCTATATGTACCTATAGTGAACAAAGATTAATTTTGAAAGCACATTCTATGTTAGCAGTGTTGATGAGCGCTTTTTCGATTAATGAATATCGATATTCTGGGTTAAGTAAAACTAGCCGAACTGAAATCCTTTCATGTTTCGACATCAAAGGTTTTCTAATTTTCCTGTAGAACAGCTAAGTAGGTACACGACAAGAAAATACATTTAATCTCGGTATTACTACCCAGCGTCCATCCTATACGCTTGAAAATAACCCGATTATACCAATTCGTATAGTTTTTCATGTCTTCTTCTTTGATAAATTACTTCACTTAAAGTTTGGAAGAAATGGATTAAGTAAGTTTTATAAGTAGTGACTAACTTTGATAATTACCTGACGTGATCAACTGCTTCTTTCTCGTTCGTCAAGAAATTAACTCTAGCGCCCCCTCTCTTATGTAAGGAGTAAAAGAGGGAATTTTATAAATTTGACAGTTTTATTTTAAGTACGACTTTTGAGAATAATTTATGTAGCTAAGTATCTTCCGTTACTCAATTATGACCTAAATGATGATCGAAGTCATACTTCAGAATAAGACTCGGATTTTTTTCTTCCAATACAGAATGTTAGGCTACGCAAATCTTCAAGTTCCTTTAGTCTATATTTTGATGAATTTCTCATTCAAAAATTGTGAAATCTTTTGATACTAAAAAATTCCTAATGTAGTGCAGATATCATCGTATGTCTCATTTTCAAAGACTTTTCGGCAAAAATTGCTTCGTCTGTTGGATTACATTGCGACGCGACGCTATCTTTTTATTTCATTTGCAAGGTCATTTCGGTCTTGCGCACAAGCACTTACACGTTTCATGCTACTTATTGCTGTAATTTTTCAATTGAAAAATTAATCAAATTTTTGGCTCCAATTTATTTCAATTTTTTATGTAAGGTCATATAATTCAATATTCACTTGAACTAATAAGATAATTAGTACTTCGTATTAGAATAGCATCATAAACCTCGTGGATCATTAAAAATTTATTATTATTTATTTATTTTTAGATTACCGAAAATTGTGATTTCATGTGAAAAGTACGTCATCTTCCTTTTTTTCTTTTTTTTTTTGCAGGACTTCGGAGAGAGTTTTCAAATCCTTCACGCGGGACGAGCATTGCGAATTTTGCGATTAGCAAAACTGCTGAGTTTGGTCCGTTTGTTGAGATTATCCAGACTAGTTCGATATGTCAGTCAGTGGGAAGAAGTTTACGTGAGTAAAGAGACTATTTAAATTGCCACTACTGTGTACTTATACTGTAGACGATTGTGTTGTGACGATAATAATAATGAGGATAATGGTCGCTACGAAGTTTCAATTGCAGCCATCGATAAGTAATTTGAGAAGTAATCGGTAGTAATTTGAAGGCGAAAATCCTTTGCCCCTAAACGCATTTATCCTGGTGTTGATAGATTTGTTTTTATTAATTTTCGTTTTGTTATAATTTTTTTTTTTTTTCTCGAGTGTATATATTTTGCGCTTTGATAAACCCTAGCTTCTACGCGTATATAATTTTTTACTGTATCATGTAACAATGATTACTCTATTACCAATTACATCATTAATATTGTTACTTATGGAAATTCCCTTTGAATATTTTATGGACGCAAAATCACCCCTGACAAAAATTGTTTTTCATTATGGACGTAAAATGTGTCTATCCGTAGTCCAGGAAAATTAGACTTTATTCTGGTCATAAATCTAATCATAGATTTTTTTTCTGGAATATCTCTGAAATGACTCCCTAATAAACATAATAGCGATTGCGGTGGAGCTTCATCCCTCAGGGAGCTTCAAAGACCCCAAAATTTAGTTTTTTACGAAAATCTCTGACAGAAAAACGTTATAGGGGAAAATGTTTGGAACAAAAGTTATTTCTTATTAAATTTTAGGTCACTTGTAAAATTTTTGTACTTATAGTTGAGAATAACGCCGCTAGCGCGCGCTGAAGGTCGCATATTTTGTGCATATTCACGTTGCGCAGTGAATTACTCGTAACCTTCAAAAATTGCGAGTCAACTCATTATTCTTCCAACAACGTTTTCAAACAACATCAAATAAAAGTATATTACAAAAATGATACCATAGTACCAAGTATTACACAAAATTAATTCAATAAAATCAGTAGAAAAAAAAATGAAGATAGAAATGTGGACATAAGCTTATGATATGATCAAATTACTGTACGAGGTACGAAGTAATGCGGTGGAGGCTATTCAGTGAAGGAAGTCAGGCTAGATAAGCTGAAGAGCAATGATAATTACTCCTATGCTTCATGGATAGAATGCAGTGATAGAATGTGCTAAACGACAACCCAATGCTCAGGAGTTGCCTAACATCTGGAACAGAAGACACTTGACAAGACCAGTGGATGTAAAGTCCATTACCTAATGAAACGACCCAGTCTGAGAAAGTTGTAATATTTACTGCTAGCTGGTGAACAGCCTGGACTGGGTGTTTTGGCATTCTCGACGACAGTCCTACACTCACCTGAACACCCTGTCCCTGGACTGCAAATCGAAACCAGAGAGCAGCAGCACATGATAGAGCAAACAGCTATGACCAAAATAGATCTAGGACTCGAGTCCCAAAATAAGCATGTCTAAAATCTTGTCACCAAGTATAGTAGGTAAGATAGGTAGGAAAAATGAATGCATCTCTGCACAGTGTACCAAAAGTACTACAAGACGCACTAACACTGCACTGAGATGCATTGAAGGCCCCTGTTCAACAAATGACCACCTTCATTTGTTCGAAACAATAGCATGGATCGGTCGTCTGGTTGAACAAGCCCGCGGGGCATCAATAGGGTGTCCCTGAAGTGCAACCAAGGTTGAAAATCGGTGTCCACATGTGAACCTGAGGTTGAGATAAGGACCACGACAACAACCAAACTTAGCCTTGATCTCTCACATCCTTGATTCACTCCATTCCTCAAAAAAAAAAAAAAAAGAATAGCGGCCAATGCAGGTTTGCAATGGAAGCAGGGATCCCGCAAACTCTGCGCTCACTATGACGTTGGCGCGAAAATACCCCCTCAGAAAATGAGTTGTCTGGGCTCTTCTCAGTATACTGCATGCTAGACCTGATATAATGAAGGCTGGATATTCAAATTTTTCCCAGTCCCTAAAGTAGGTCAAGGTCAATGTCATTGAAGACGTCATAGAGCATACCGGCTGGAAAATTGAAAGTTTCTCTAGTCCCTGAAGTAGGTCAAGGTCAATGTCGTTGATCACATCATAAAGCATCCTGGCTGGAAGTTGAAAGTTTCTCAAGTCCCTAAGGTAGGTCAAGATCAAGGTCATTGATGACGTCATACCCGACTGAAAGTTGAAAATCAAGTCCCTAAAGTAGGTCAAGGTCAAGGTCATTGATGACGTGTCGTCATAAAGCATCCTGGCTGAAAGTTGAAATTTTGTTAAGTCCCTAAAGTAGGTCAAGGTCGATGTCATTGATGACGTCATAAATCATCCCGGCTGGAAATTGAAAGTTTCTCAAGCCCCTAAAGTAGGTCAAGGTCAATGTCATTGTTGACGTCATAGAGCATCGCGGCTGGAAATTGACATTTTTCCAAGTCCCTGAAGCAGGTCAAGGTGAAGGTCATTGATGACGTCATAGCGCGTCAAACGTTACGTCACGCAGTTCCCAGAAACTCCCGAACGCGGACGTCTTCTGAGGATGTAATCCCCCCAGAAAAATGGATAGTCGGTTCCCCGCTAAAAAAGCTCTCACATTGTACAAGCTGCTAGGCAACTGCGCCCTGCATCTGTCCCCTTACTTTTGCCAGACTGGTCTTTATGTATACACGCGCAGCAAAACTGTTCAACTGAGTCCATTCTTATACCTGAGATACTAGGCACCGTGATATTAGGGTATACTAGTGTATCCAAATGGATGCTCATCGCGTATAATATCATATGAATAGAATGCATTATTTGGTATATGACGTGAACATGCACAAAATGTGCGAACTTCAGCGCGCGCTGGCGGCGCTATTTTCAACACTACAAACTTTTCACTAATGACCTTCACTATGTAAAATTTAATAAGAAACAACTTTTGTTTCAAACATTTTCTTCTAGATAACGTTTTTTTTTGTCCGAGAATCTTGCAAAATCGAAGCTCCCTGGGGACGAAGCTCCACCGGAATCGCTTTGGACTTTTAGTTTGTTCATTAGGGAGCCATAGCAGAGATATTCCAGAAGAAAAATCTATGATGAGATTTATGTCCACAATCCATCAATCTTTTGTCTTATTTTCCTGGACCATATATGGGTAGAGGCAAAACAAACCCTGTTATTTTGAAACGGATGGGTTCCATTTCTCCCGAACGGATTCTCCTAATCAGTAGGTCACATTTTATACTCGAGTAAATCGCACTAGGGGAGTTCAGAGCTCAGAATCCTTTTCTTCGAAGTCATCATAAAGCTTGAAAATAGAACGTATATTGGTTGCCGATTTCCTTTGTGCACCTCCTAAAATACAAAAACAAAGGTTCTACGTAATTGGATGAAATAGTAAAAACGGGCTTGGTCGTCAAATATTATTTTATTTCAAATGTCTGTCAAAAAATTGTCCCCCATAAGGAAACTCTCATTCCAAAATATTGAGCCCATACGCTCATCTATACAGGCTTTTGAATCAGTGGTAATGCTAAAATTCAAATGACTGGATCTCAAGCACAATAACGGACGCAGAGCGTGAAACTTGCAGAAATTTTAGAAGATGTATCAAGATGTTCAATCTACAATATTATATTAGATGAGCAAAGTATCGGTGCACGTATTAAACGACGGGTAATGGTTTTATGAGGGAAATTTTATTGTTGGTGAGTCAAGTGCCACAGCTGATGAAGTCGAGTGTTGGCGCTTTTGAATAAGTGGACATGAATAAGGGATCGAGTTCTGCGTTGCCACGCGTAGGAGTATTTCGTTGTCGGGTGGATGTTTTAATTTTTATAGGTCCTGTGGGTTCAGAAACTCCTCACAAAAAAAATTATATTTATTCATTTCCTCTGATAACTGGGTAATGCTGCAATAATAAGAAGTCTGGATTGGCACATAATTCCTATAATCAACAACTGTAATATCATCTCCTGAAATTTGAGATTTTTCTCTAAACCTTGTACAGTTTCAGAACGAAATTACATCTTACAACAACGACAGATTCTTGTAAATTTTAAAAACTTTGGTGCAAAGAGCATGAGAGTACTCTTGATATAATAAATTATTCACATAAACGTACTTGTTATCAGAAATAAGTGTTACAGAAGTTTGCAATATTCGGTTTTGGCATAAATTCTGCAATATTTGTAAACATATCAAGTACTTACCGGTATATAATTTAGATGGGATTATGACGTGCTGAATCTATTCTCATAGATACGACCATCAAATCTGTCTGCCTCGATAATTCATTTTTCTAGAATACGTACAAAAGGAAGAGATCTTGTTTTTCCATAAATTATCTTTAAAAAGTACGAGAGATAATTAGATCAGAAAATTTTTCCAGTGAACTTTCTTTCTAAATACTGTACACAAACGCAAAGGAATACCCGTACAGAAAATTCAGATTAAAAGCTCGCATAAGCAAATTTTGGGAGTGTATGTCTAAAATTTTCATTTAAATTCATCATTTCTTCGTAAATATCATGAGGTGACCTTCAGCAAATTTGAAAAATTTCAACTTCAAAACCATTAGCAAATTCTGCAAAAAGTAGTCCAGTAGGCTAGTTTAACTTAAAGGCATGAAATAATCAGTAAAATGGCTGTACTTGTAAGAGTGCGGGTAAGCCTATTCCGTTGATTGGTTTTTCACGCCCAAGTGTTTATCTCGCCACCATCACAATTATAAATTCACCATAAAAAAATTCCCCAACTATTTTTTTTTCTCTTTTTTCTTAGTCCTTGTTTCGTTTTTCCCGTCAATATCTTGCAATAAATTGAAATTCGTTGCCCATGTATTTAATTGTTTGTTGAACGTCTTGGTAAAAAAAACAAACCAACTATAAGTTTATATATACTACTGGGAAATTACCTGTAGAAAATAATATTCCTCATAGGAACAAGGGTTGATACCATGTATAGTTGATTGAATTTCTATTGAGTCTGTTAATTTGAGATAGATAAAAAAGTGCTTCTCAGTTTTAAACTAGAAAATGTCTCATACTTGAATACCTCCACAAAACTGAATTCTGTATTGATGCATGCTTTATACTAGACGCAATACATTTTTCAAAATTTCATCTTGCGCTACATTCGCCAGATGGATGTTTTTTCCTTAAAACTTGGGTAGGACAATTACAGGAGAATAATTATTAATCCTCCTGACATGAGTTAAGATAGTTGAAGAAAGTAAGAAATTTCGCTTCCGTAAATTTTTACTTAACTTAATCGTAAGTTCTGCACATCCTCGTTTTTTTTTTTTTTTTTTTTCTTTTTTAACCGTGTATCTTTCTACCCTTTTCTCCACTCCGCCTTCTGAACGAATTTCTCTTCGCTTATTATATTTCTTTTTTTAGATATTGCAGAATTTACAAAAAAAACGAACTGAAAGGCGTTCTTGTCGAAGTTATTCTGCCGAACAAAGGAAAAATAAGAAGTCGCTCAGAAAAAACAATCTGATTTTTAAGGTAATTGTGGTAACGATGATGAGCACACGACTCATCTCTCTATATTTTATCAGATGATGCGCGATTACTAGAATTTCTCGCATCCTATAAAGTAAATCTTGCCACATTATCGCTGTAGGAGTATTTTGAAAAACAACCAACGGGAACTAAAACGCCTACAAAATTAGACCTGTTAGATTAATTAGGCCTATCGTAATATTTTTATTTTGTCTTCATTTCATCGTTGTTGCGTATTATTTACTTTTACTTTCGTCCATCTTTTATTTTCATTTCTTTGATTATTGTCATACACGTAGGTAGCAGCTCTATGACTGCTCAAACTTGCATTAGATTTGTTCATTCTATGATCGGCTAATTTAAGCTGGAAACCGCAAGGAAGAATTGAAAGATGAATAGTATTTATTATCGTCAGTATGCTTTCCAGAATTTTCCCCACAATTTTATATTACTTCATCTCCTAGTCTCTATCTTTACCTCGCTTCCATTTTTCTTCTTGATTGTCACCGACGACAAGAAGTTGTACTAATGAAAAATAAACTCGTTTTTTGCTTTTATCTTTATCGAGTAAAGCAAAGATCTTCACTCCGAATTGTGAAAATTACTTATAATTGTTTTGTACGCTAAACATGTACCGTCTTATTTTTATTACTTGTACTGTTTCATCCTAATACAGTAGCAGCTTCCTGTGTTTTTTCATTCGAAGTTGGAGTATATTTGTACTGACGTATTGCATTTTGGCTGCTACAAACAATTTAGACTACCGTACCATCGTATTTTGTGCGTAAAAGAGGTTTGTTTTCTCCTCATTTTCGCCATCTATGTTACGGATTCAGCACGTCAAAGTCCTTTCGCAAAGTTTTTTTTTTCTCTTCTCGTCTACTTTCTACAATTGCATGCGGCTTCCATTGTAAAAACGTGACCTTACGCAAATGCTTCCATGATAGTCTATGTAAATTGTGCACGTATTTGATAAACATCCCTCTGTTGCGGCTCCGTGCGGACATAGATATTTTATTTATATTGTATATTATGTATAGTATGAAATTTTTTGTTTCTCTGTTTGTAACAATGGTCGAAGAAGGATAGCCATACAGCGAAGGATTTTGAATGAGAAATCTTTCAACAACTCTTAAGCAGGCGCGGATCCACAGGGCGAGGAGTGAAATCTCCCCCTCCCGTAAATCCTGAATTATACGAAAGAAACTTCCTTTTGAGATAGAAAAAGTATGACTCAACGCGAGGTGACTACAATCTGAATCATTTGCGGAATGTAGTGCTCTCAAGTCTCCCCCCCCCCCCCCCCCATAATGACGTTCTGGACCCGCTTGTTAATGGATGTGAGTTCATTCTGATTCGCGTCGTGAATAAGTATTACGTTTACGGACTGATGAAGTTATGACCTCGTGAGTGACCTTGACCTACTTTTAGGACTTGAAGAAATTTCGAGGCGATGAAAGGAATGATAAAGATGAGCTCACCTTCTGTTGTGACCTCGGAAGCTCTTAGTTCAATTGATGCAAGCAATTGTGCGGAAACTCGAACAACGAGAATTTTCACTCACCAGACACAAGACCTCAGCCAATCCCTTGTCAAGAGTCTATTGCGGAGGACAACAAATATAATAGAATTTGAACCAGGTAGCGCTAGTGTCGCGATTTGCTTTGCATTTCCACTGAGCGATGGGAGATCGGAAACGTTAAGTAAACAATGGCGGTGTATGGAAAAAATGAAAAAGTTGAGATAACACCTGGAGGGAGCAGAGTTGGTTTCTTGGTATCTTATAAAGTCTGTCTACAAACACGCATTCTACAAATTAGATGGGATAACAAAACCTTCAATTATGCTTAAGTCAAGAGTTACTTATTCAAAGTTTTTCATTTTTTTCTCACACATCGCCATGGTTCAAATACCTCTCTTAAAATCACCCAAAGTACCATGTTACTGTTGAAGGAACCACGGACGTCTTCAGCGATCCTAGCGGATGCCCGGTTTGAATTCTGTTCACTGATTTGTACAGTCTGTTCACGTTAAGAAAGGGCCGAAAGAAGGTAGAAAGTTATTTTACTCGGGACAAACTTCTCGAGTAGTTCATACCATTTTATTTGAAAAGTTTGTTCAAAACGGTACAAACTTATACCGTTTCTCGAGTAGCCCTTTCTTAACGTGAACAGACTCCTAGTAAAGTTGCACGTACAACAATGTTTTTCACCTACAAAAACGTGATTTTATTCCTGTGAATCAAGAAAAATTTGAGATTTGGTTTGGTGGTGTCACATTTATGTGGTATGAAACAAGTTCATCCTAGTCATCTTTTTACGTGGTCTTACTGTGACCATTGACTGTACACGTACCAGACGAATACCCGCATTGTTAAAAAAGTAGTCACTTTGATAGGTACTGACACCAGAGTGTGCTGCGTGTTACAACGTTGGTGTAAAAGAGAGGGAAATATTATGTTCTGTCTCTTTCACTCTGCCGGTTAACACGCAGCACACTCTGGTGTCAGTATCCATCAAAGTGACAACTTTTTTAACAAAACAAGTATTTGTCTGGTACGTGTATAGTCAATGCTGTGACCTATTATTATAGACTTTGTAAAAGAATGATTCTCCTGGATGAGTAGGTAACATGCAGATATATTAGCTCGAAACGTTTTGACCATTCAGTAGTGCTTCAATTCATTGCATCAGGGCGCTAAGGTTGTAGAGCCCTCTGGCGCGACTCAGAATAAGTTGAGAACAAAAAATTGATATTCACAATCCTCAAGCTTCCCCATTAATGAAAATGCATTTTTAGGGTCGGCCCATTCTACAAGGCCGACCGTATTGTAATCACTATTTTCTTCTTTCTTCTTTGGATCTAATTATTAAGACGCTCACGTCAAGTCACAGACGTCACCTACAATAGTCCACAGCGCAGAAAGCTGTGGGTATTTTTGTATTAAGATCATCTGTTTGAAAATTAGTGTTATCGGCGTCGTCCAGTCATTTGGAGATTTCTTATCATAACAAAAATTTATTTTGATTTTGTTTCGTTCTAATTTCGTTCCTTTTTTTTGCTAAAAAAGTTTCGCTTCTTTATTTTTGTTTTTGTTTCCGTTATGCATGAATAATTTTGTGATTTTGGGGTGACTGCGCAAAATTTTTGACTTTCATTTTTTGTTCTAGAATTTTCTGGAATAACAAATTTATTTTACTTTCAAATTTATTTTACTTTTGTTTTGGTATGAAAGGCGCGCCTCGCGGCTATTAGGCGAGTATCAATAAATTTGATTGAATGCTCTAATTTTTTCTTTGTGGGTATTTCCGTGTGAGCTATGCTGAATAACCTTGTGTCTTTGGCTCTTTCCCTGTTATCATTGCATTTTGAGGTTCAAGCAAATGCGGTTCAATTGTGAGTTATTATTTTGTATTAGGATCGCGTGTTTGAAAATTAGTGTTATTGGCGGTGATTGAAGCATATAATTGGTATTGAGCTACAGTGAACCAATTTTGACCAAACTCAATACATATCCTCCATAAGGATGCCAAAAGAACATTCATAGGTTAGAGCCCCCCTCCCCTCCTCAAGTGGAGGAGCTTGCATTTGGAGCCCTATATATGAACCAATTTCGACCAAACTCAATATAATATATCCTCTATGCAGATGCCTAAACAACATTCATAGGTTAGACGCCCCTCCCCTCCCAAAGTGAGGGAGCATGCATTCGGGGCCCTAAATATGAATCAATTTTGATCCAACTCAATATAATATATCCTCTATGCAGATGCCTAAACAACATTCATAGGTTAGAGCCCCCAGAGCTCAATCCCTCACCCCTAGAGGGGGGCGTGCATTTGGAGCTCTAAATATGAACAAATTTAATTAATCAGCAGAAAGGTATCTTCGCTACATATATACTTGATCACCGTGGGTAAATGTTGTTGTAGCTCAGTCCAAGTATGGAAGTCACTGACAGTGTGATGAGAAGGAACTTCAGCATTTCAGCAAGCAGCATTCTGCAATATTTTGCAATTTGATATTGTGACTAATGGAAAATCAATACATCAAAATTCAAGAGAAAAGATTCGCCGACCTTCTTCCAGCCTGGTACTGGCTGCTTCTTTTTAGGGTCGGCGCGTTCTACGAGGCCGACCGTATTGTAATCACTATTTTCTTCTTTCTTCTTCGGATCAGTTAAGACGCTCACGTCATGCCACGGACGTCACCTACGCACCACAGCGCAGTACGGTGTGAGTATTTTTGTATCAAGATCCATGAAAAGGATACTTCGATGCGTCCTGTCGTGTCTTATGTCTCCTGACCCGCTTACTTTCTCGCTAAATACTTGAATAGATGGTTAAAATCTCGCATTGCGTATGAGTCGACTTACTCAATTAAAAACTCTGTTTCCTTAGCCGATCAACTTGAGAACCAGTTGCTTCCTCCGGGCACCATTCTGTGCTCTTTCGATACGGTCGGCCTGTTTCCCAACATACCGAGAGCCGTTGCTATGCAGCATATGGAGGACCTCCTTGTCCGTTCTAATACTCCTCGCAAAGAGTTGCAGGAATTTCTTTAATTTACTTAACGTATGCTGATCCCCCAACTTTTGTTAGTTTAATGGAAAATTTTTCGAGTTCCCAGAGGAGATTGGCATTCATATTGAGTCTCTATTAGGTTTCTTGTGCCTGAGATCTTCATGTCCAAATTTGAGGCTGACCTCCTCTCCTTGGGCCAAGTATTCCTGGATTACGTTCGCTATTGGCACAGGTTTGTAGATGACGTCTTATGCGTGTATACCGGTCTCCAATATCTCCTTAGTGAGTTTCTTGAGTATCTTAATGCTCAATATCCATCCATCAAACTCACTTTAGAAATTTGCGGCTTTAACATTAACTTCTTAGATCTCACTATCTCAGTCAGAGATGGAGTTTTCAATATATAGAAAGGATACTTCGACCGATATTATCGTTCACGGCTCGTCATTCTGCCCTCTTGCCCCCAAGTTGGCGGCGTTCAATAGTTTTATTCATCGGCTAATTAACTTCAAATTATAAAATACTTGACCAGAGTGAATGAGGTCAACGTGGACATTGACCTTATCGTCCGTAGGAAGATAACGCGGAATTGCCTTAATTCAACTACCTCCCTCCCCCGCGATTCCTGCGGAGATAATGGAACTCGATTTATAAAACTTCCTTTCTTGGGGGAATTTTCCTCAAAATTAAGTCGTACTCTTCGGCCCTTTGGCTTCCGACCGGTCTTCTTCAACCCTACGATTATAAAAGTGTTACTTGTCAAGCTAAAGGACCCCATACCGCCTCTTGAGAAGAGCGGAGTTTATAGCGTAGCTTGTAAGTACTGCAATGGTATCTATGTTGGTGCGACCCGTCGTCAAGTTAAAATCAGAAAGGCTGAACATCTAAAAGATTGAGAAAAAAGAAATTTGGGCGATCAGCTTTTACTGACCACCTTATGACCAGTAGTCATGGTTTCAGGGAGGGATCCGAAACCCTCTTCCATAGAGAGAAGGCTTACTTCAAACGCCGTGCTATAGAAAATATTAAAAATATTCGCCACCTTAATAGCTACAATATAACATTATTCAACAGGCACATTCCAGATGAAAGGTTGGTTGAACTAGTTTATGAGTATGACTCACAATCTCATACTTCACTAGTCCAATCATGATTCCTTCTCTGGTGTCGTTGTGACTGTACTTCTTTTCCACCTCGTCGAGTCGCTTTTCATCTCCGCTTAATAATGGTTGTTTAACCGAAAGCGCGCTCGCGGCTTCTTGTAAACTCGCTGAGTATTTTGGAGCTTTTCCTAAATATGTCCGACCGTAACCGGATTAATTCTAAAAATTAACGTTTATAAACTAAATTTCGCAGTCTTGATGAGGACATATTTTAGTACTATACGAACTTTCATGCGAGATTTGGAGCTAATTTTAAGCAGTAATCAGTATTCCAGAATATTTTCCCACAATGTGCTGCAATTTGTCACTTTCCGTGTGCTTACAATGCTAGTGGCCAGGTAAAGCACACCCTTAATCTTGAAGCTATGCGGTCGTTGAAATTACATACCCCTCATTTTGATGAAATCAATCCAACTACAATAGACCAAGTTATCGTGACGTCACACGCTCCACATCCGTTAACCCCAACGTAGTCTGTAGCCCACTCAAAATTGTCACGTAGAAGTTGCGAAAGAACAAATAAAAATAGTATGCTGTATTGTACGATATTGTTTTCTACAAATGATGCTACAGAAAATTCAACTCATGTTGAACGGAGCTAGGCCTATCAAAACATGAAAAGTACGTGAACGGATCTCGTTCAATTACGATTCAATCAACGAACCTTCGAACGTGATTGGCTGATTCTTTTTTTTTTTATTTTTTCTTTCGCTAATCCATAGCTGGGGGTGAAGTTGAACTTTGACCACATCTATAGGTGTTGTCCGTGTATAGAAGAAAAATTTTCATCGAAATATTGCGCAAAGAACAAGGGTGGGCGATAAGAAATGACACTCTGGAAAAATCTAATTTCGTTGAATATTTTTTTATTAAGAAGTCACCTAACCCCGTTTCTTCTAAAAATTCGCTCGTTTATTTTTTCCCTTAGAGAAAACCTTTGATTGCCTTAGAGAACATCGACATTGTTATTGTTTTTCTTCACCCTAAAAGTAATTCCTAAACTCTACCACCGAGATCACATCACGAAAAATGAGTGAATTACGGTACCAACATTGATAGTTATACAGTGTACTTATAGAATTTCTCATCATCCTTTCTGTTTCGTTGTAACTTATTAGAGTATCATTCAGTCTTGAAATGCTAAAGTATCTCCGGTTTCAAATCCTACTCATATATCTGTGCGAAAATATTATTCCTCTCCCAACGATTTTCTGAATTCATCGAAATAGTCTTTTATTTGCTCCTGATATTCGATGATAATTTGGTGGGAGTTCCTGATCTCCAGGAAGGAGAAAAAGAAAAGACTGGACCAGTTTTATGCAGTGTATTTGTATCAATGCACCACAGGTGTCTGTACTGAAAATGTCTCCCTTCACCTTATTCATTTATTAAAAATTGAATTTTTTAGCGCGTTTCTGTTCCGTTTTTCGTTCATTAGAAGAAAAATGTCGCTGTTCTATTTTTTTTTAGCGGGCAACCCGCAATCCGTTTTGTTAGAGGGATTACATTCTCAGAAACGTCCGCGTCCGGGAGTTTCTGTGAACTGCGTGACGTGACGTAAGTGTGTGACGCTTTATAATATCATCAATGACCTTGACCTACTTTAGGGACTTGAACAAATTTCAACCTCCGGCCTTCATTATATCAGGCCTAGTATACAGTATACTGAGAAGAGCCCCGCCAAGTCATTTGCTGAGGGCGCATTTTCGCGCCAACGAGACCGCAAGCGCGTTCAACTTATTACGTCATCATTTTCAAGAAGGCTATATAATGATAGGAGGAGGACTTGGACAAATTTCAAGCTTTAAGCTATACAGGGTGAATTAAAGAAAAAACTTTACACTGTAATGAATCGCAACGATTTTCTAAACTTCATATACATATATAATTCGAGAAGGACTTACAAAAATTCAACTCTCAAGCTAGATATCGAATGAGAAAAGAAAAAGAAGGAAGCCAAGAGCTAGGTTTTGACATTGTTTGGATCTTGATTCCATAGGAGAGGGGGGGGGGCTGGACGGAGTTCAACGAGAAACGCGGGGAACCTGTATGGCTTAGATTTACTTTAAAATTGAGAGTTGAGTCGAATTCTAAATCTCCCTCATATCATATATAGCTCGAGAGTGAAATTCAAATTCTTCTGAGTCCCCCTCGTATCATGTATGGTTCGAGACTTGAAGGTCACAACAATATTTCATATTTTCACAAAGTATCATAGAATTTAGTGTTTAAAATATACTTATCCTTTGTTTGGCATTCAATAAGGTCCTTCATATTAAAACAGATACGCATGTAAAACTTCCCTCATTAAAAACATGGGTAAATCAGGAAGGTTACGGGTTTCCCGCTGCCATTACGAACCCGCAATGGCCTCTAAATTTTTCTCATGGAGATAGACAGTACTTTTGCGATTCAATGTGAGATCGATCTGTGGATAAATAATTCTGTTTGAAGCGAACTTCGCGACGAACAAACTCAGGAAGGGTGGTAGAATGGTACAACGGTAGTGCCGGGTTTAAAAAGCAGGTGAGTTAGCCACCTGGAATTTTGCTGGGAAATTTTGGGTACGTTTTTTTTTGTAACAGGAAACCTGTTTTATGGGAGGATCTGTCCGCCAGGCGCCGTCCGTTGTTCTTTTGGCAAATTGTGGTTCCCGAAGAAATGAAGGCTTTAAACTGAGTGATAAGGAAAAAAAAAATTCGATTTTGAAGCAAAGTCATGGTCTTATCTCTTGGATGTTCCTCCAGGTAAAACCAGCTCGCTTAGCTATTGAATTGTAATTCCTGAGGGAGAAAGGGGATTTATGACCTATTGTAGGGACTTGAAAATTGTTGACTTTTAAACTGTATAATGTATTTACGGTTGTACAGAATTTGGAAAAATCTCTACCTCCAATCTCTATACCTGAATGCAGGATTTGGAAAGGTGTAGCTCCTGATTCGTGGTTCTTGGAAAGACACGGAATCTGACCTGCTTCAGGGACTTGAAGACATTTCTACGTTGAGGTATAGTTGGTTTTGAACTACTGTAGGGACATAGGCCAATCTTGGGTCTTCCGAGAATTTCGACTTCGTTCTCTCTGTAAGAGGTAGGACTTGCGACCTCTGATTTTTTTGTCCAAGTACTGCTACTCGTCGCTCAAAATCCCTCGATGACGTTACCCCCTTCACAAGGTCAATATCCGGTGAAAGAGGTTCTTTCTCTGTTAATAAACCCAAAAATTTTTCGATCATTTCGAAACGTTTCGTATCCATTCCTTTTCAACACTTGAGATCTCGAGAAATTACAATTCTCGACAGTAAAATTCGTGCTTGATTCATTTCTGCGAGTCGTTAATACAAATCCTCATGTTAACTCGGAAGTTGACCAAAAGCCTTTGAAGGTTCAGTCTACAAATTACTGAAAGATAATTAATAAGTGAAACAATTTTAGTTATTCAGAGTTGATGTCATCTTATCCCTTTCATACTCCTAGTTATAGCTTTAAAGCATCGTGCTTACCGTTTAGAGCAGTATAGAAGAAGCTGTTTCACGCGTAGACTATTTTGTTTTAAGAAATACTCGAACTATATGTTCGTTATCTCACAAAACAAATCTAGTATAGGTAGGCCTAAGCTTTTAGTAAGCCTGGTATTACTTCACTTTTTTGTATGTTCATTAAAATTTATGTACAAGAATGACTAAGACCAGTCAGAAAAGAAAAAACGTGGGAAAAAGGAAGTTGCTGTTGAGACTGTTTCTAGCCTTACCTTCCCCCTCTTGGATTGAAGAGAAAAAATTATTATATTGAAATCGCCAGAATCCAAGAAAATGTTTATTCCAGAGGAAACTAGTATGAATGCTTCTCATTACGTAGCCTTATATCATTTAGGTATGTACAACGCGGAAAGCTTGTAGATATTGTGCGGAATGACGGTAAATTCTCTACCTTCGCTACAAATGTTTTGGTTAGAGAACAGGAGTCGAAAAAATTCCGCAACTGTATCAGGAACAGTCTACAACCTTCCTATCATTTTTCCCTTTATTTTGTGATGAAAAATGTTTTTGTACATATTTTGACTCTGTTTTCTTTAACGTGTAGTTCTTAGTATGCGTGTGATGAATACTAAAAAGAATTTTCGACTGGTTACAGTTCCTGAATATGGCCAGCGTGTTCATGAGGATATTCAATTTAATTTGTATGATGTTACTGATAGGACATTGGTCGGGCTGTTTACAATTTCTTGTACCAATGTTACAAGGATTCCCAGAAAACTCGTGGGTTGCAATAAACGAATTACAGGTAGGTTTCTCAGACCACTATTCAGCCCGATATAATTACGTCCACATCGAGTGGTTACTATGAGGAAAAACTAGTGAGGACGCAATTTCGGGATATTCTAGCTAACTACGATACGTCTCAAGGTTCTAAAAATCATAGTTTTGATACATAACTGTTGTTTGTTTTCAGGATTCTTATTGGCTAGAACAGTATTCGTGGGCTTTGTTCAAAGCAATGTCGCACATGCTGTGTATTGGTTATGGTCGTTTTCCGCCTCAATCTCTGACTGATATGTGGTTAACTATGTTATCGATGATCAGCGGTGCTACTTGTTACGCTCTGTTCCTCGGTCATGCTACTAACTTAATTCAGAGTTTGGACTCTTCAAGACGGCAGTACCGCGAAAGAGTACCTACGATTTTCTTTGGTTGTTTACCCGCGAATAAGAATACTCAATTAAATCGATCATTATTTATTTTCACATTTTAGGTTAAACAAGTTGAAGAGTACATGGCATACCGTAAACTTCCAAGAGAGATGCGGCAACGTATAACTGAATATTTTGAACATCGTTACCAGGGTAAATTCTTTGACGAAGAGGCCATTTTAGGAGAGCTATCAGAAAAATTGCGCGAAGTAAGCCATTTCTTCGATAGAAATTTTAACTTCATCATTTGTTGGGTTCTTCGTTTAATGGTTGAAAATTTTGAGGAACCGCAGATAACGAGGTATAGTATACAGTCATTATCCGGATTTTGTAAGGAAATAATTCCTACCCAGAATTTTATTAATGGAAGTTCTTAAGCATGATCCCAAGTAATACGAGAAAAAACCCACGGCCCTGAGCCCCTCTCCCCTTTGTGAGGGGGCTCAAAATAAAGACCCAAAATCAGTTTTTCTCAATTTTCTCGCTAAATATGTATTCTTGAGGATAATGTCTGGTGACCAAAAATATTTTCCATACGATTCTCTACAAAAATAGTTTTTATGAAAATTTTCGTTGCAATCATTATTTTCCATGAAGTGAGAGCGCTTCGAAAGTATAGTAAATGTGAAAAAAATGTACTATGCCGCTCTACAGGTTGACATACATTGAAATACGTTGCACTCACCCACGAACAGTGTATTTCTCACCAACACAGTGATCCGTTCCTCAATTACTAGAAGAAATTGTTTGAGCATCCTTATTTTCAAGAGAAAAATATTTCAAGAAGGAAATAAAATTGTAATAACCTGAAGGTACAAAATTATTTACAGGATAGTGTTTTTTTTTTTTTTTTTTTTTCTTTAAATAGAGGGTAGCGAGCATAGTTTTGAGGTTTTTTTTTGCAAAAATACCTGCACAAACATTACCATCCAAGTCTATTCTTTTGGTCCTCCATCCCATGAGTTCGCCGCTTTCAATAGCTTCATCCACCGTGTCTTTTCTATTCCTCTTTCCCCTCAGGCTTTCCTGAGGAAAAGGAGGTCATCAAGTATCTCGCCCATTCTAAGGGTTTAGAACTTGATGTCAATTGTATGGTCAGAAAAAAAAACTTATCTCCAAGGCTTTCGACTCTACCACTTGTCTCCCTGGGAGCATCGTCCCTTCTGAGAAGAAAGTGAAATGCCTATTCCGGGAATCTTCCCTTGGAGATCACTCGTCCTCTCAAACCCATCAATCTTCATCCTGCTTTTTATAACCTCGTCACTGTTTGTAGCCTCTTCTGTAAGCTGAAGGATCCTGCCCCTATTTTTGAGAGAAATGGTGGCTATGAGCTCCAATGTTCCAACTGCCCAGCTGTCTTTATAGAAGAGACGAGCCGACAGCGGTTCGGGGACGTTTCGGCGCAACCGTTTCGGCGCGAGAAAAAATGAAATGAACTGATGAAGTGTAACAAAGAGGCTTGACCAGCGCCTTCCCGCGTACACGGTCTATGCGACCAGGGTTCGGCTGATGAACATGTTGGTCTTTGACTATACAGTACTTCGTAGTACTATATAGTCAAAGATGTTGGTTCAGTTTCGTCGTTGTATTATCGCCGTGCACATGAACTCGAGCTCGACAACCGTCGCTCTTCCTCTCACACCTCCAAAATTCCGTCTTCATGTCACTGCTGTACTTATCAACATCGTATAAGAATCCGTCAAGGGACAACTTCGCGCGACCGCGTTTACTTTCGATCGACAACATTGTCAAATAAACAAATAATTTCACTGTAACTACAACAGAGAGATCACATTCGCACTGTAATTACACAATATTCATACTGACTCATCTCTCACTCTTGTAACAGGGAAGACGCTGAAAAGGCGTCGTTATCTTCTCACGTGTCTGCACAAGAATCGAGATCAGCTGTACAGACTCGATTCATCAATATTACTCATAAAGTTGCACTTTGCGTACGAGGATAGGTGCTGAATAAGATGCGTTATCTCCACACATGCTCGCACACGTTTGGATACATACAGATTACGTTCATGATCATCAGTTGTTGAAAGTTTTGCAGACCGTGTACGCGGGAAGGCGCTGGTCAAGCCTCATCGTTACACTTCATCAGTTCATTTCATTTTTTCTCACGTCGAAACGTCCTACCACGATTTCACGCCGAAACGGTCGCGCCGAAAAACTACCGCACCGAAACGTCCGGGCACGCCGACAGCTTTGTACCAGAGTCCAAGAAATCAATACCGTCACCCCCCCCCCTCCACTAAAAATATCGGCTTTTGCTGAGCATCTTTTGGATTCCAACCATAAATTCAATCTCGAACAAGCCGTCTAGCTCAGTTTTGAGACTTCTGCCAGCAGAATGGGGTTGGAAGTGCACTGCAGACCCGCTCTCCCTACCGTAGATCCACCAGCGCCATATACCTTGTTGAAGAAGCTATTCTGTGGATGTTGGAGAGGGATGCAAAACTGATTGTGGTTGTCGAAAGCTTGGTGAGCCTACCAATAATCGATGACATGCAAGTCACAGCCGTGATTGTAATTACCTCGTAATCAAAAGAAGATGTTAAATGCAGATGTTCACAAGGAATCATATAGATGAGGATAGAAGAGGAATTATGACGAAAAATGTCCTAGCTAGGGCGGAAATCAAACCCGCGACCTCTCGTTTTTCGGACGAGTGCGATAACCACTATACTACCAGGCCCCAAGATTAGATCGTCATATTTCGTCTTTTAGATGGATGTTTCACCTTATGAAGGAGAGGGGCCGGAGACCATAACACATTAGGCTGTTGCAAACGCACAAAGAACCGCCGAGCTCTGGAGGGGTCG
Source organism: Aspidiotus destructor (assembly GCA_035079395.1). Taxonomy (NCBI): domain Eukaryota; kingdom Metazoa; phylum Arthropoda; class Insecta; order Hemiptera; family Diaspididae; genus Aspidiotus; species Aspidiotus destructor. Next base: position 38,827,117 of record JAVHKZ010000018.1, on the reverse strand, counting down.
CGGGTTTGATTCCCGACCGGGCTGAGAAATTTTTCTGTCATAAACCCTCTTCTACCCTCTTCTACCCTTATCTACTTCATAATTATATATGTTTCATGCTTAAAATGCACCCGAGCATGAACCTCGTGCCATAGAAATACCTGCCTGAACTGTGACATCAACGGCGTATTCAACAGCAACCAAGAAGAGGAAGACCTCACTGAATGAAAACCTGAAAAAATTGGATGTGTGCTTTTGAGGGATACTATCTTGTGAATGATTTCGTACCTTCAGGTTATTACATTTTTATTTCCTTCTTGAAAATAAGGATGCTCAAACAATTTCTTCTTGTAATTTAGGAACGGATCACTGTGTTGGTGAGAAATACACTGTTTGTGGGTGAGTGCAACGTTCACGTGCACGGCGATAATGTATTTCAATCTATGTCATCCTATAGAGCGGCGTAGTACATTTTTTTTCTCACATTTATTATACTTTCAAAGCGGTCCAACTTCATGGAAAGGATCATAACGAAAATTTTTATGAGAACCATGTTTGTAGAGAATCTTATGGAAAATATTTTCGGTCACTCGACATTTTCCTCAAAAATACATATTTAGCGACAAAATTGAGAAACACTTATTTCGGATCTACATTTTGAGCCCACTTCACAAAGGTGAATGGGGCTTGGAGCCATGGGTTTTTTCTGGTATTACTTGGGACCATGCTTGAGAATTTCCATTAATAAAATTCTGGGTAGGAATTATTTCCTTAGAGGTCACCTTTTTGACTGGATCAATGACTGTACTAGTATAAGGAGCAGGCCTGACGAGAGAATGGGACATTTGGTAAATTTGCTCCCGGGCCCGCACTCTTTGAAGGGCTCGCAGAAAGTCTGTTTCAACGACCAAATTTTGTCAATAATGATTTTTCAAGATTGAAAATGAGCCTCTCTGTTTCATTTTTCCCGGGCCTCGATATTCTCTCGGAGGCGTGAGTATAAATTGATAGTAGCTTCACTAAATGCGACTGCAACGAAGATAAAATTTTCGAGGCCATTACAGGTTTACAATGGCAGCAGGGAACCCGCAACCTCCCTAATTTACCCATGTTTTTAATGAGGGATAATTTTGGCATGTGTAACTCTTATAATATGAAGGACCTTATTAAATGCCAAACAAAGGATAAGTATATTTGAAACACTAAATTCCATGATACTTTGTGAAAATATGAAATATTGTTGTGGCCTTCGAGTCTCGAGCCATATACGATAGGAGAGGGACTCAGAAGAATTTGAAATGAGGGCGACTTAGAATTCGACTCAACTCTCAATTTTAAAGTAAATTTTAGCCATAAAACAGATTCCCTGCGTTTCTCGTTCAACTCCGTTAAGGAAGCCGACGTTCTTCTAAGCCCCCCCCCCTTTTTGTTCTATGAAATCTAGATCCAAAAAATGTCAAGACCTAGCTCTAGGCTTCCTTCTTTTTCTTTTCTCAGTGATTATCTAACTTGAGAGTGAAATTTTTGTAAGTCCTTCTCCTATAGCCTAATTTCTGAGTATTGAAAATGATGACGTAATAAGTTGAACGCGCTCGCGATCACGTTGGTGCGAAAATGCCCCTTCAGAAAATAAGTTGGTGGGGCTCTTCTCAGTATACTGTATACTAAGCCTGATGTAATGAAGGCTGAAAGTTGAAATTTCTCCAAATCCCTGAAGTAGGTCAAGGTCATTGATGATGGCATAAGGCGTCCTACGTCACGTCATGCAGTTCTTAGAAACTCCCGGACGCGGACGTTTTCTGAGGATGTAACCCTCCTAACAAAATGGATAACGGGTTCCCCGCTAAAAACGAATTTTGACGACTCGAGGCGTAGCCAGGGACTTCAGATTGTACGAATAGACATCATATTACTCTACTTTGCGGAAGTTACAGCGGTATTTTATTCCCAAAAAAACAAAGAAAATGACTCAGTAATTTTTCCGAAAGTCTCGCGAAGTACTACCAGAGATGAAATTTGTGTATTATTTCAGGATGTCATAAACTATAATTGTCGATCGTTGGTTGCTTCTGTACCATTCTTCGCCAATGCGGATCCAAATTTCGTATCGGACGTTGTTACCAAATTAAAATACGAAGTCTTCCAACCGGGTACGTTGCAAATCATTCGTTGTATTTGAAAAATCCTCGTCGTAACGGTATACAAATAGAAAACGTAATTTAAATAAAAGCTCCGTGTGTACTAAATTATTTACCATCCTTTTAGGGGTATAACTTTCCCAAAAAAGAATATACTGATGAGACGAGTTGATTATCTCTGAAATCATACAAATACCTATAGCTTCAGCGAAGCCTCCCGTAGTCACCGTTTTTAAATCGTTCTTATTTTTGGTCAAACTTATGGTAAAATTAGATAATGAGCAAAGTGTTTTGTTCTCAAAATTTGAAACTTATTTTATATCATTATAGAAGGTGTAGGTCATCGATTTATTCGGACAGCAGTTCTCGTATTAATATTCGCGTGTCAACTAACAAGTCTTGAACAAACGATTGTGACGAGAAAAATTTTCTTGTACCTCAAAAAGAAACGTTCCATTAGCCTTGAGCAACTAACGATGAGGAAATAGTTTTATTAAAAAACAAAAAAAACTGTCTACCTTGTTGTTTTACGATGCAAATTAGGTACTCAATTTTCCTACGCCAAATACTCCGGAAAATCACCGTATACCGCATTCAACTCCGGCAAACAAGCTAGGCAACTCATTCAGCATAGCTGCTCGATTAATCCTGTCGACTTTTATAGTATAGGAAAATTGGACTCTTTTAAGCTAAACCTAATCAAGCGACATTGGGACGATCTGGGGAAAAGGAGAATCTCTACGTATAGTAAATGAACATTTCTCCAGTTCTCCAGATTATTATCATGTCGCTTGGTTGGGTTTCGCTTAAAAGCGTCCGCAATTAGATGAAAAATACGGTAGAAAAAAGAAAAATTCCTACCCTCGACTTCCGGTCTCTCAATGGTTCGAGGTTCGGAAAAGTTGATAGTTTTTGAATAAAATTGAGAGAATTGTAACAAATCCCTTCAAAAGGATCTCTCAACCCTCGGATCTCAAGAAGAGTAGGAATTCTTCTTTTTTCGAAACCCCTTTCTTGTACTATAATGAACGCTGCCAAATTAAAGAATATGCATTCCTTTTCTCGGAGGAATTGCCGTAAGCGGTTCCCAGAGTTGTGTGCCGCGGATACATTTCCATTAAGGCTAGTAAGACGTGCTCGAACAGGGTCACATTCATGAATTTCAGCTTTGGAACTCACACCGCTCCAACCAAACAAGTTTTTGTAAGTCTCCAACATTAAAGGGATGGATTGCTTAAATCAAATTTTTCTCCGTTCGACTGAATTGTTGAAACGAAGAGGAACTGACTTTTTCATTTAAAAAACTCCTGTGAAACAAATTTCCTGATAATAGCAAAGCATTACAATTATACATATCATGTCTCAAATATGACATGTCACATTTAATTGCTGTTATGTTTTCCGTAGGGGATATCATCATAAAAGAAGGTACAATTGGCAATAAAATGTACTTCATCCAAGAAGGTATCGTTGATATTGTCATGGCGAACGGCGATGTAGCGACCAGTTTGAGTGATGGTTCTTATTTTGGTGAAATATGTCTGCTGACAAATGCTCGACGCGTGGCTAGTGTGCGCGCAGAAACTTACTGCAATTTATTTTCGCTATCCGTGGAGCATTTCAATACCGTGCTCGATCAATACCCGTTAATGCGTCGTACCATGGAATCGGTGGCTGCTGAAAGGTATCGTAAGAAAAAAGAAATAAATTATAAACTGAACGAAAATCAAAACGAGACGAAGTTGTAGAGAAAAGAGATAAACGGGAATGACGCTGAATTATTATTTTTATATTTTTGTATAACTTTTTTTCCCTGTCATTTCGATTGAAATGGGAGAGAAATAACAAATTACAATGTAGTGCCATTTTGGAGAGAGAAAAAAATATGTATAAGTATCAAATTATTTTTAGGCGTATTGTATGGACAAAGCTTTCTACTTAATTTATTAGCATTCATTGAACCGTAGATATTTGAAGTTTTTTTTTGTTTCTTCATCAACTATGTTGTTGTGTTGTGTAGTCAGTAAACATGAATATTATTTATAATATTTTTTTGTAGTTTGTAGTTCATAAACTAAGTATGCTTCATCGTTGTATTTTGTGGCATTTTCATTATTAATTTTTAATATTATTTGACGAGCTATGCTGATCCTCTTGTGCATTATAATTGTTGAGAATTTTTTGTGTTCGGTTCAATGTTACGGTAAATGGTATATTATTTCTCGTAGTTGTCTATCTTTGCTTCAATTGGCTTAGAATATTATTCAAATTTTTGAAGTGTTGAAATGCTACACGTACATATACAAGACGTTGTTAAAATGCATCGTCCTTGTTAGTGTACACTATGTGTTCTGAAGTCCACTAATAATGGATCGTAGATATTTTGCCTCTTCAAATCTGAAAATAGGCGCTTCTTCTTTTGCTGAAAAGCATTGTAGTTTGTCGCACTGTATAATAATGTTTCTTTGAAAAATGAATAATTGATTGGGATGACAAGTATTCTAATTTCTATAATCGTTACCCGATGTGCAAAAATATTAGTTCACGTTATCGAAAGTATTTCGTCATGCGGTTTCTTGAAAGATGTGTGATGTATCAACATGGATATTAAAAATTTGACTTAAAATTATACCATCCTTCTATAACGCTCATTTTCCTCTAATAAATATCAATGACTTTTGCCCAACGGGTTACTGAACGTAAAATCTTTATTAAATATTTAAAATAACAGCGGCGGCGATAGCTAGGCGTAAGCAGAGTAAGCGGTCGCTTACGGACGCCGAAGGTAGGGAGGGGGACTCTTTTTCATTTTGATTACGGGCGCAAAAATTGTATCGCCGCCACTGGAAAATATAACTTGGTACTTGCAATTCTGTTATTAGATAAGCAGGTAAAGTCTGTGGGACATATTTCACGTAGATTTTAATTCTCTTCAAGGCAGACAACTGTTCATTCCAGGGAAGGATGAAGGCTTCCACTTTGTATTGACGTCTGTTTTTCACCAACTTGTAAACGTTTTCATAGACCTTCCAAACATTAGATAATTTTACTCATACAACTACATATAAATCAGAAAACTCAAAATTTCTGGAAAAATGTTTAGGTCAGCCCTTTTGTCGTCCCTATTCAACCAGCTGGACTTGACAGAATAGGAATGCATTAGCTTGGAAACTAGGACTTGACCTCAGGAGTTTCAATATAGTGTTGCGAACATATTATCAGGAATATTTGGGTGATCAAAAGCATATTGTTAGAAGACGACATTTTACAAAAATATTAAACTTGAATGGAATTGTTTTTTTTCTCGGGGGAGAGGGGGGGGGGATTTTTGAATTTTATTTGATTAAAATTCATTTTTCCCGAAAATAAAAAACTCAAAACGAACTTTAAAGTATTTGCGACATCTAAAAGATCATGAATTCGCCATAAGAATGTGCAGTGTGACGTTGTGTGATCAGTCATATTTGCGGCATGAAAGGAATTAATTTTGTAACGCTCTCTTGTTCGGGTTCAAATCTTCTTTAGGTTCAGGGTAAAAATTTGAAATAACACACCCATACGAATAAATTTTCAATCGATTCTTCTGGGTTTCTTGAAAGAAGGCTAAGAATCAAGTACTCATATAACTCCTATTTGAATTTTTTTTTCGACGAGCCATACCCTAAACGTCCACTTTTTGAATAACGGTAAAAGTACTTTGGAATCTTTCATCTTTGAAAAAATACCTCCGAATATTAATTAATGAATTTCGGAAACTATTTTTGATCAACAATTCCATAATGAAGTCAGTTCGAGAATAACGATGTTTGTGTTTTTGAAAATGGTCCTAACGGATGTCGCCTACAGTATATTTACAAGGCGTGAACCTATTACTCTTGATGATTATACGTTCACTATTGCTCCTAGGGCAGTTTGGACCCTCATTGCAACTGATTGTATCGAAGTTTTTTAGTACAGGAAAAGTTCGCCAAGACACCAAAGAAGGGAGTGATAATGGAAAGCCATTTTGTTTAGAATTGAGTTTCCAACCAGCTGATGGCTGCATCTGTATTCCAGTCTGTCGGTTTTTAAGCGTGATGGGGACTATCGATAGACTAGCGATACTATCGAGAAAAACGAAAGTTTTGTGAAAACCAGGGATGGAAAGTGAATCGTCATTGGCTTAAACTTAGCTTTGGGCTGACATGTTTTTCAAAATTTTTGATGAGCTTAGCTTGAGCTGTTTCAAGGTGGAAGCAATCAGCTATAAGTCGCGAAGCGATTAGCTTTGAGCTTCTTTTGTGGCCCAAAATGTGTCAGAATTTTTTGAAAATGAACCCAAAATCAAAATTGACAAGCAAAAAAAAAAAAAAAAAGTTTTTCAAACCTCATATTTAAACAATTCAATCAAAATTTTTCACAAAATTTTCGGTAATTCAAAAACAGCTTATCAGCAATGGCTTTGAACTGGCTTTGAGCTTAATGGCCACCCATTAACTGACTTCTGAGCTGATCTTACGAGCTCAATAATAAACAGCAGCTTCCGCTGCTGCTTCAGCTCATATCGACTTAAACTTACCATGAAAACCCATCGACAATTGCATTGTCGATGGTTTGAGAAACTATAGATAGTTCAAAAATTTTTCTTTTTCTTATCAAAATCACAAAATTGGTGGGACTTTACTGATAACTCATTTGAAAGAATGGGAAAGGAACTGGAATGTCAAATAGTCGACCATTCACCATTCACTTATGGTTACATACGTGCTTTTTGGGCGCGGGGCCACGTTTTTGAGGTATTTCTTAGTCGCGTCCATCATCTGGTAACGCTAGAATGCATTCCTTGACAGGATTTTCCAAAAAAATAACGATCAGGAGAAAAGTATCTATCCCATAGATAGCACAGGTACTTTTCTCCTGATCGACGTTTATCATTCAAACTATCGATAGTATCGAGATGGTCCCGATAGTACTTTGGAAAACCGAATCCTATTGGGACTATCGATAGCACGAGACTATCAACTATTGCCTATCCACGGCTTAGACCATACAAGAGGTAGACCGAGCATAGTATTGAATTCTTGAAATGTAAACAAGGTCCATTATCCTTATTTTCTAGGCGCCGCGGTTCACTGCGGGGAAAGGAAACGTTGTACGGTGTGTTTCACTCCTCCGCGCCTTCACCCGCATTGCCTATACAAGGTCCATTATCCTTATTTTTCTTATCATGTTCTCGGTTCAACGCGTTGTACACGGTTAAATGGCCGATGCTCGGTCTACCTCTTATATGGTCTAAGATCCACGGCCTACTTTTATATAAGGCCGTAATGTAGAAAATGACAACAGCGCGCATGTGGATTGTTATCAGTACGTTTCGCTTACGTTTTGGGGCGGTTCACGTTCATCGGTGCGGTGTAAGGATGATGAAACTGTACCGCACTTCGTCCCCTATCCAATTTTTAATTTTAAAACGATGCTAACTTCTCTTGTACTGTACCAATTTTACTGAAATAGGGCTTCAAAAATAGAGAATTGTTTGCTCTTCAAGTTATAGGCCTATTCTCTTCATTTTTTCAAAAACAGCGTTTTAATTGCGTACAAATCAAAACTTGGGTTTTTTATCACTTTTTCCTATAAGCGTAAGTGAAATTAATCTGTATCCACTTCTTTTCGAGTGCGACGTTGTGACATCGCTGCATTATGGCCTTGTATAAAGTAGGCCGTGGCCTATCACTAGTGATTAAGTGAGAAAAGTTATCCAAAAAATCTAAAATTACATTTGTCTGAAAGAAAATAGGAAAGGTAACAAGTTTTGTTTTTTCTGCATTTTTTATAAAAAAAACAATTTAAAATGCTGAAATTTGAGATTTTGTCAGTCTGTCGTCTTATAGTAAAAGACACCATGATCAATTTTTTCACAGAACGAGTAGCGTTCCTAGCGGGACCTTTATCCGCGAATAATTCAGTTCTACAGAATATTTTTTGTACGGCAGTATGTGATGTGTCATGACTCATGGCAAACTCAGACAATCAGGCATAAGTTGGAAATTTTTGTTTTCAGTTCTTGCTCTAGCGCCTTAGCTCAATGCTGATAAGTGATAACAGCATAACCCCAACTTACCGCCAGGTTTCAAACAAAAAAGTTGTACGTGTTATTCCACATAAGAGAAAAAAGATCTCGGAATATTTCAAAAACAAAGAAGAAATTAGTACTCGTATGTTTAAATACTTATAATTATGTACTAGAATCTTCTCCCTTTTGTTTGAGCCTTCACTATCAAAAATTGTTGAACAGTTGATTAAATAAATATTGCTAGAATCTTCAAGAGCCACGCATAAAAAGATATCGTTCTACTGATCGTGCGCTACTTCAGCTTGTATAAGAAGGTGGGGCTGACAAGATTTCAAGAATAGTGAATATAGGGCAACAAAAAAACACGCCCCATACCTAATGATTCTCCGCTCATTTTCGAGTCGTTTGGTTCAAATTTGAAGTCAATTTTGTTTTCCTACTTATGCCTGGGTTTCCCATGACACATCACATTATTCTGTTTGCAGTTGCTTGTAATTGCTTCCGTAGAGCAGAGGTTGAAATAGTTGCCTGTATTCTATAGTCCGTTCGCCGAAAAAGGGAAGTGATGTCACGACCTAAATTAGACTGCTTTCGGTACTTTGTATACTTTGCGACGCAAGCGAAATCGCCCAGCAAGTACCAAAACATATAATTCAAGTTGTGAGTTGAGACATCATAAGTATTTCTTTTTCGGCAAATGGACTATGATGCCATTATTCATTGAATTTTCGGACTAAATTTTAAACGAATTCCCAACTGTTAATTATTTAATCTCGTTTTGCCTGAACGAAATTCTGAATTCAAATTTTTCAGATTAAACAAAATCGGTATAAGTCCGAGTATAATGGCTCACCACGAAGAGGAAGAAGAGGATGACGAAGGAAGCAATAGTAAAACTCTCAATGCTGTAGTCAACGCTTTATCTGAGCAGGCGGAGCAGGCTAATACTTCCATCGAGTCAGATGGTAGTCGATCTGTTTTGACTGAGATCGGACGCAGTCTTCATATACTTACAGCTAGCTTGCCAAGGCCTAAATCTGAATGCAACTTTGCTACAATCGCCGAACATCAGCCAATGTTACCGTGGCCATCGTTTCATCGTTTCGATTCCATTAAAGTTACGAACAATGAAGCAGAGAGTACAAGTGCAGTGGTTGAAGATGCGAGAAATAACTGGAATTCCGTTATGTTAGAGGATCGGGGTTCCAGCTAAATTTCTTAATTCAAATTTCGAAGTATTCAAATTGATCAAAAAAGCACGACACAGAAGTGAAAGACACATTGGAGGCGTAATTTCCATTCTGCATTGGAGTACAGCCAGGGGAGGGGATCCAAGAGGATGACAATTTTGTAATGCAAAATATGCTGAAAAATATTAACGAAAAAGGCCATTTATCCCCTCTCTTCCTCAAAGCTTGGCTAAATCTTGGCTACAGCGCAGGCACTCCTCGGTCGATGCCTGTTGAACACGTCCCATGCTGGAAACTTAATTCGTTAATAACAGAGGAATTGTAATGAATGAATGATATAGGATTGGTCGTTTTTCATTTGTGAACAAGTGTTTCCCAATTAGTGTCGTAGATGAACCTAGCGTTGATATCTGCGGGAAATACCTCCAATATCTCAATATGACTAATATAGTTTTCTTCTTCAGGTATTTCCCCAGAAGACTGTAGGTAGGTGTAAGTGCTGGTGATGATGATGAAGATTCGGTTTAGGTCACCAAAATGTTCTTAATCAATTGACAGTACTAACTCAGCATTAGTAAAAGAGGGAACAAGGAAAATAGGTAGCCTACGAGTAATTCTTCCACAATTTTAAGTACTTTATTTTGGTATTTATAAATGCATACTTGATGTAGTTCGTATTTCACAGGTATCTATTATTCTATTACTTTGTAAGTATAATTATTTTGTAAAAGTCTGATATTCAGGTTCATCATAATAATGGATGGATAGGTAGTTGAACCATTCTTAGAGTTTTTAAAACCCTGTTTAGTGATAATAATACGCTTCTAGGCAATTCAAACTACATTAATAGATTTTGAAGAACAAGTTTTTAATTACAACTTCTGGAGCTGTAGATAGCTCAGGAACAAACATTTTCTATTCTTCTTAAATAATATTTCGATACATACAGAAAAACTCAAATTTTTTTCTATTATTTCATTCAATCAGTTTTGTTTTTTAAAATCTTATCTTAATTTTCTCTATTGAGAGTTATGACTTGGTTGAGAAACCCTAAGGGTTATCAAGAAAATATATAAGAAAAATTAGTGATCTTAACATTTAGGTAATGTCTGTGTTATTATAATTTTACTCGTAGGGGTCTGTAGGTACTCGTATACTTTTACTTAATTTTTTGAACAAAAAAAATGTGAAAGTACTTACACACGTTGAGACTTGAGCCGTAGTTACAAGATTTATAATTTTATTAGAGATTAAAAGTACGATTTACGTTGTTGAAAATCAATTTTAACGTAAACCAACCGACCTAATTAATTTGAAGTCACTGTTTGCAAAGCTAAGTGGTACCTCATCAAATGTGTTTCACTTGGTCTCGTATTTTCTAAACTTTGAAAATTGGCTTAACTTAAAAGCAGAATCATGGATGAAAAGCATTCCTATATCAGATACCTACCACCTATAACTTCAAATTCCGTGCGAATCCTGTTTCTATATTATGGATGTTGACCTTTATTTTGGACCACACAAGACATATAGAATGAGCATAGTATTGATTAATAATGAATCATCGAACGGAGGACATGATAAGAATGGGTGCCGGACCTGTCAAGGGCTGCGAGGGTTGAATGCGGAAGAACGAGACGTTGTATGGTGTGTCTTACTCTTCCGCGCGTGAACCCGTGTTGTTCATAACAAAGTTCCGTGTCCCTTATTTTCCTATCATGTCCTCTGTTCAGCGTCTTCTACTTGCTTAGATGCTTTACATAGTTATCGTATGGTCTAAGCCCTTTAAACCCTCAAAAAGTGTAGGAAATCAAAAAATGAACATTGTTGTGGAGCTGAGGCAGGGAGTACTTACAATCAGGTCGGTTGTCCCCAAATGACGGGAGATGGTAATTCGATATTCTAATTATATTAAATAGGCCAGATATTCCAAATTACAAAAACTAGGAAATATGTATCTCTTCAATAACGTGAATATGTGCCATAAAAAGTTTTCCAAAATTAATTAAGGAGATCGATATTTTAATATCAAAACAAGAATATACTTTCTAAAAGTGATTGCCTTTTAGGGCTCATACTCCTTTGTTTTATAGTGTCGACGAATATGACATTAAACAATGATTACCTAGATTACGGATGAAAAAATACAGGAAACTTTAAATTAAGCAGTAATACAGTTAGGATTTTGCCTACCGAAGTTTTGCATTATAAATTCCAGGAACGGTAGGTTAATTTTATCCTTGCCTTCCTCGGTTCAATTTCACCGCCTCCGCATACCTCATCGCACCCAACATCAACTTCATTCTCTGACTTCTGTTTGTCTACTCCTAAAATTGTGAAATTCGGTTCTAAACTTCGAAAAGCTTAAAAGGGACTCCTTCTTGGTATTATCTCAAAGTTTTCAGTCACCTTTGGGTTATAGAAGTCATAATTGTGTGACTTTCTTTCCACAAGAAAATTTCCATTACCTACGGCGAAAGCGCTGATTATTAATAATGAGAAATCGCATAATTAAAATTTCGGTCACGTTTGAATTGAGTAATTGCTCATATTAATCAAGACATACGGTATCTATATCTATCATGTTGAAAAACTAGTGCTGATTATTCGATAGCATAATGAAAAATGTTGAGTGAGGAATGTATCTCAAAATAAATGACGATAGGTTTTTAAGCTATCGATGATTTTGATATTTATAAGATGTTGTCACCATTATTGTTGATTTTATTGGCTATTACATCCATAGTTCCAAATTTTAAAATCCCATGAACCCTCTTTACAAATTACTCTCTCGCAACCTCATACGTTTGAAAATATTTTTTATTTGATTTGCATCTAAACTGTTTTCCAAGTTTCTCCTGTATCTACACGTCGGCTCAACTTCTAAATTTAAACCTCATCCTTGAGCATTCTTCTATGTTATGTTCTCTCCGGTCAAAGATTCCTAAAAAATATTTCACCTCAATCCACTTTTATTAAACTATAAAAAAAAACTGTTTTTTTTTTTTTTTTTTTCTATTTTGAGTCCCATTACTAGTGAGTAAGTATTACTGTTTTCTGTTTTCACGGAGGGATGGCTCTGTTACCTACTTTGTTTTTCTAATCCTGCGACAGCGACATACTTTTTGTGTGGTAGTTAGATGTCTTTTTCCAGAATAAGAAGATAAATAATGACTTTTCATCAAAATAGGTACCCAGATAATTATAAAGGTTACAAAATAAATTCAGCATAATGTAAATTAATTTTATTCATTTAATTCAACTATTACCTATTATCATTATTATTTTTTTCCTACGAAAAGGTTTGTCACCCCGTAATTTCCTTAATTTTCCTAAATTGAATGAATAGGTACTGTACTCCATAGATATCACCTCGTATGATAAAATTATTTCTTCATGTTTCTGTGCATGGTACCACATTTTCATTAAAAAATATTGGTCAACAATAAAATTTATTTGTTTTAAATGTTAGTATAACTCTGCTCAAGAGAGTGACTTTAGTTTATTCTGTAATCAGGAAAACAGTTTTGCACTTCCGATTTTTAAATAACTTTTCATCCAAACATAGGGAAGCATTCTGGGCAATTATGACACTTCTACTCTCTGTTGTAGATACATACTCAGAGCTTTGAGAAATGAGTTCCAATTTTTCTACGTTCATTTTTCGACACGGAAAATTTTGGTCCAGTTGTTTCGCCGATGAATGTTAGTAGGTACGTAAATGTGACCTCTATCTTCATCTGTAAAATTTTACTTATTCTTTTAGAAAGCTATATTATGGAAAAATATTATTTTGTGATAGGTACGTAGATATCACTGATGAATAATACATTATTTCTTTTAAAATTGTAATTGTTCTTATCAAATGTTTTGTCTGTTCTATTTTTTTATATACCTATTTCTAAACTATTCAATGTGGTACCAGTTTGAAAACATTGAATCTTGAACTAATTTGAACTGAATATCAGTTCTTTTTCTAGAGAGAATTACTAAGAAATTTATTATAGGCCTACCAGTGTCTTAGTTACCTATCTTAGCTACCATTAGTCAATTACTCAATGAGTTCCATGTACTCCATAATCTTTATACGCTTGTATACTACTTTTTCATACTTTGTTCTGTGTTTTTATTGCGTTGGGAATCGCAGTGTATGAACACGAATTCTAAATTAAGAACCTTAACACCTATAACGTTGAACTAATTATGTACCTACTTATTTATAGCTCTTTAATTACTCGTAGTATCGATTGGAGGAAAAGAATCAATTTTATTTTATTCAATGAGCTAGTGCCTTGTGCACACGTCGTAAAAGCTCTACTTACTTCTGTCGTATCTTTCCTTTTAGTTCATGAAGATACTTCGGAGAAAACAAGCCTTTAAGTATGCGAATCTGTGATTTCTTTTACTTGTTACTATAATCTACGTTACTGTTATGCGACAGTCATCGTCATTGTTCTTTCGTTTTATTCGAACTTCGATGATTTTACTGTACTGTGTATTATATTGTAGAATTCGTACTCATAGCGTTAGTTACTACCTATGTTACATTAATGAAACAGGTGTTAATCAACCGTCTTTGTACTTACATTCATTTGTCTTTCTTTTCACCGACTAGACATCTATTTCTACATATATAAACTCTCTCTTCGTCATAAGTTAGTTGTTTCAAGGGAAACTTTTTTAATGCTAACTTACTTGAGAATTATAAGTCATTGAAAGTCTGCTTTTGAGAATTATCTTGCCATCTGTCGAAAAAGTCATCGTTAGAGCATCAATAGATGAATCATGCATTGAAAATTCTATATTTTTCTCAATACAAAAATTGAATTGTCTACATGAAATTTCCAAATTTTTCAACGAGTATCAGTTAAGAGCTGAGGCTAAAACTAGTCTCTGCAAACTCTGGTACATCTTACAACCAGAGCAGAATTCAGCGCAAAATGGCTTACAAGTGCGGATTCCCCTATTCAAGGCGTATAGCCTCGTTTGCAGGGCTGCGAATTGCACTAGTGATCATTCTGCGCCATTTTGACGATGTTCTCAATTTCAAAAAAAGGAAACAGCTATAGAGAATGTGTCACTTGTTACTCGTCTACCTTTGTTGGATAGGGGAAATTTTTGACAGATCATTCAGGGTAAGATTATAAAAAAGTGAAATAGAGGTACCGTCAGAAATATGTGTAATTTCAAACTTGGATCCCACATAGGCGGTGCTATTCTATCAAGATGGCAAATAATACAACAAGAATTGGCTGTTAGCTATTATCCACTAAGAATACAGCTCTCCAATTCCAAGAGGTACTATAAAGTTTAAACTGGACATTATTCAATTTTCATACAGAAAATGTAAAATATTCTTGAGAAGTACATGATTACAAAGTTATTGTTTTTTTCTTTTCATCATTAATTTGGTTCACATGAATGCAATATATTCTTTCTCTGTCAATCGATCTGATACCAATTGATAATAAGCGAGGTAAGGCTAAGGAAAAAAAAAAGAAAACATTTAATACGGTAAGTATAAGCCTAATTATGCGCGCAAATGGTGACGAAACAAAAACAAAATATGAGGGGAAGCATTTCAACTTGCAAAATTTGAGTACTTTTAAAACTTTCTCAAAACACAGAGTCACATGAATAAAATTTGATCAGAGTAACAAGGTACAACCCCGAAGAAGGAGGGCAATAAGATGTAAAAAATGTTCTTCTAGTCTCCTGTCCTTCCTGGACTTCAATCACGTTTTGTTACCAATTGCACATACATAAGCCTACATTACCGTGAAAATTTCTTTATTTTCCCGCCCTGTGTTCATGCAGAGTCCTAATGCAAGCCAACGTGTGAGTCACGTTTTGAACTTCAAAACCTTTCACGTATAGAGCCCTTAGACACAATATCGCATTCCTCACATACTATTTATTGGAAATAACCGCATTTTTGTTATAAAATTTATTAACTCTTCTGATCACATTCCTATTAGATCTCCTTCTCCTCCAACAACCAAATGCCTTCCTACTGAATCTCCTCCACCTTCAACAACCAAGTGTCCACCTCTTAACAATGGAATACATTATTATAACGATTTACAAGAAAAATGTTTACCTTCAATTTAGTTGATTTTCTTTTTTCTTTCTTTTCTATAAAAATATGTTTAAGTAATTCTTCATTTATTTAATTAATTGATTTTCTCAAGTTTTTACTTATAACAACAACTAATTAACTCTCAGGGCTCACACATCTATACACATTAGTGTCATTCAAATTCAGTTTTTTCAGAGAGAGAACATTATAGGTATATCAAGGTTGAGAAAAACTTGTTTACTAAATTTGGAAAATTTATTTCCAGTCGGCACATGCTAACATTCAAACTTCAAAACTTCACCAATTCTCTTGAGCGCAGACTGAAGCTCCGAGTCACTTGACAAAATATTGTTTTCACCCCCCTCAATAATTCCCTCTCGTAACACCTCTGACTCCGTTAAAGAACCCGTGAGTTTTTGAGATATTGGAGTTACATCAATTTGATAGATTGCCATTTTTGACGTGCTAACTCCAATATTCCAATATTGGAAAAACCAAAAGGATTTAAAAAGAACTGCCGTCACCGTCGAATTTCTTATTGAAAATTGACCGCTGAAGACTCACGTAAGGAACCATACTAGCTTATAGACCTTCTACAGAGTCAAGGGACACAATTATACAAGGGACCAAGGGTAGCGCCTAATACAAGTGGTTCATGACTCATAAAATGAGCACGAACCTATAAAGTATCTACATTCAATCTTGTTTTTGTGAAAAATTCTTCTTATGATGGTAAATATGGAGTGGACGCGAGTTTCCAGATGTATTTTCAACGTACAATTTGATATTCAAGTTTATCTATAAAGATAAGAAAGTTCATTAAGTAAATTTAATTCGGAAAATTTCATAAATATTGATCTTCACTGTGTGGTCTTCACAAATCACATCACACCCTCAAACACTGACACTTCGATCAAGTCGAAGATTTTATTCTCCAGATCGTTGATACGCCATACGTACTTGTACAGCGCGGCAGTAACAGCTTTGTACGGCAGTGCCGTACAAAGCTGAAACAAATGACGTATATCCAAATTGACGAGGCAAACTGTATTAAGGAGCTCGAGAGCGGGTAAAATGGACAACCATTTTGTTTGTATCTTACTGCGAGCTGACGGCTTCTCTACTGACTGTGAGCTCGTCGAGTGTTTGTGTGAGTGTTTGTTTACTCACAACTACTCGCAATGCAATCAGTAGAGAAGCTGTCAGCTCGCAGTAAGTTACAAACAAAATGGATGTCCTTTTTACCTGCTCTCGAGCTCCCTAACTGTATCTGTCGGACGATAGATGCGAGTGTGTGAATCGTGATAACACACTACGACTATTTCATTGATGGAATTAAGGACTGCAGGTATGCGCATCTTAAATGTAAACAACAAAAATGTCATCAAAAAGAAGAGGTTGCACGGAACAAACAAAAAAAATTGTAAATATTTCTAATGTAGACCGTTTGATATTAAGTATTTTTGAATGCTGAATTCAATTCTGCGTTCAGTTTTTCAATTGAACAACTCTGTGTCTCATAATGTTCATTTTTTGTTCGGTGCAACCAGGTGCAACCTCTTCATTTCGCCATTTTCCTTGTTTACATTCTAAGATGCGCATACCTGCAGTCCTTAATGGAATAACTGAGAAAAATAATTCAGATCTAAGAAATTGGAGCCTAGTTTCGGGTATGCTGAACACTTCTCTCTGAATTGTGTTGAAATTATCGTTGGATGTATGTCAAAAAACCATGACCCAAAAATGCCAATATTGGAAGAAGGGGTGCTTGTATCGGAAAACTATTGTGATAATTGGATTTCTCATCGAAAAATCATCCTATAGACCTATAGTCGATCGAACCCACAACCTATGACGCAATTGTATTATCACAAGACGGAAAGGAAGTTGTATTAATTACTAATTAGACACACAACTACACCCTTCCGTCTTGTAAATTGTAATGCCAGTGTCACAGGTCAAGAGCAGCTCTTAAGTTGGATCGAGTAAAGTAACGAATTTTTACATCTCAATTAGCCGTATTGATCTTATTTTAAGGAAATGAAACTTCTTTCCGATCGTTGATTTTTCGGATAATTCATCAATAATTCAACTTTGTACGGCAGGGCAGAGCTGCCAGCAGAGCAGACAACGCGGACTGTAATGAATGACGTCATCCCCGAACAATTTTTTATCAACTACTGGCATCATTACGTCACGTCATCTTGGAATTTTTTATCAACGAGGCTTCCTGCTGGTATTTCCGTGCAATTGCTATTTCCGTAGCG
Organism: Aspidiotus destructor; assembly: GCA_035079395.1. Taxonomy (NCBI): domain Eukaryota; kingdom Metazoa; phylum Arthropoda; class Insecta; order Hemiptera; family Diaspididae; genus Aspidiotus; species Aspidiotus destructor. The sequence continues at coordinate 38,809,412 of JAVHKZ010000018.1, read as the reverse complement.
ACAGCTTATGGAACCCTCGAATCCTCGATGTTTCAATCTATTAAAATTTTATGAGAAATTGTTATTTCCTTATGATTTGATAGTTTTCCTCGAGCGATTTGATCGCAGTTCGTGTTATTAGAGTATAATAAGTTATGGCGTTGTTGTTATTGTTTTGTTGTTCGTTATCGTTTGTTTCGTAATTGAATACGGTTGATTGTCCTATCATGATTTTCACCTAGATTTGGCTTCTATTCAAGAATTTCACTCTCTGATTGTAATCGGAACTGGACAATATTGAGTAGGTAAGAATCACATTCTTCAGAATTTACCCAAATTACTCTCTTAATTTTCATAATTAGCCTAGCTTGCGTTTATCTAAGTTGTTATCAAAACAAATGAAATTTTGAGAGAAGGAAGATGAAATCGAACCGAAGTAGTGAATAAACTTTGAACGAGCGTCATATCCATTTTGGAACAATTTTGTCATAATTATGCAGCAGTCAAAACCGAGACGTCGCGAGACTCGTTTCATTAAGGCTCGATTTGGTAATGTAATGGTGCCTGTCTCATGAAATATTAAGTGCGCGGGACTTGTATGCTTAGAAAATTCGATTCCAAAACTAGTTAGTTACTTTATCGTAGATTGATGAATTTTAATTTCAAAGAATTCTGAGCTCTAATTTCAATTCCATGATTATAATGATCATTCTGTCTAGGACCTACGCGTCCTACGGTGATCTATGATCACGAGGCGGGAATCTGAAGTTTGAAATATCGGTAACCCTGCTTCAGAATGACTCAACAACGATAGCATTGATGATGACTTCACATGACTTTACTCATTACAATAGAGTGTTCGGTTCATTGTAGGTTTCTTAGATTATTGTTGTCCATGACTTAATGGTCTTGATGGGAGTTGATACTGCCAAACCTAACACACCATCTTCAATAAATCATCAAACAATATGATCTTCGATCGGTTTATGAATGGGTGCATTTCCCTGATCAACGTCAGTAATTAATAATTGCTTAGTTTTTATTTCGTTTTACGCGCATCTAGAATTTGTTATACGATTTACGCTCATTTTTCGCCGTGAAAAATTTTTCTCTCAGTATTTTGTACTTCTTATCCTAGCTTGAATATTTCAATGCCCCAGCGACTGTCTAGCAATAATTATTGCATATGAATACGATGTAAAGTTCATGTATTTTGATCTCGGATTGACTTTTTCAAGTACTGTTTTCGTTTCGTTCATTTACGTGGTGATAAATTGTGCCGATCATTTTTAATAATACGTCTAGTCTAATTGCAACTAATAGCTGGGATTTTTAAGGAGGGTGAGTACATACACAAGTAGGTTATCCCAATCGGCTGAGCCGGTGAATGCATTTTATCGAGCTCCGCACTTCGTATAAATCGGTCGAAAATAATGACCATAATTTAGTTCTAGACTGAATTCAGTATCCCAAATAGTCATGAAAGAGGGACTTTGTAGGAAGCTTTACGTCTTTTGTGAATCCCTCGAAGATTAGGTATCCATGAGTAAGTCAATGTTGAAAAATTTAATTATGAACATCTTGGGTGTCTATTCTGAAAACTGGAATAAAAACTTTTTGATCATTTGGTATGTAATGAACTTTTAGATCCAAAATTTCTGCCGATTAAAACCAAAACGTTTCCTGCCTCAGTATAATCCAAAAAAAGAACCCATGTTTTTTTCTCGTGTCGTTATTTCATTAGAAAATTTTTAAGAGATCGAGAGAATTTTCGAGTCTTGGCGAATGAGCTAGAGATAAAGAAAATTTAAATTAGAGGTGGAAAAGGTTTTCCTCGTGAACCGAATAATTTTGTACGTACTTTAAATCAGCTGTGTAACGTGATTTATCTCCGTACAGACCCTTCAATTTATTTACGAATTTTTGTATCGATACTTCCCCCAAAGCATTGATCTATCCACCCTCAAAAAATCACCATTGAAATTTGATTTGATAATGGATCATCAATATTTGACAAATCGGTAATTCTTCTCATTGAACTTTTTTATTGATTGGTTGGCTTACGTGGGTAGGTATGAATTGCTTTTGTAAAGTAGTTTGTATCATAAGCTCTGAACCACTGATGGGGGTGAAGAACTAGAAATAAGGGATGGACGGTACCGAGATCAAGTTTCAGAAACATTTTTCTCTCGCGTAGATCCTGAAAAGTGTACATTAATCGAATTTGAAAACATTAATTCAGGAGTTAGGTATCTGTCCAAAGGGTATTTTTATTTTTAAAAAAATCGAAATTAGTTTCATTTCCCTTCAAAAAAGGTGTGTTTTTTCTGAATGTAGGTATTTGTTTTTTTATGGGGCTTGAGAATGATGAAACCTTGGATCTTTAGAAAAGCTATAGTTTACCTGAAGATCCAATTTATGAGAAACATTCATTACTAAAAAGAGGATAAACGAGATAAAGTTTGTGAAGAAATGTGCCAATGACTTCGTAAACTTGAAGATCGAAGTTGATAGTGGGAGAATTCAGTTTCAAAGTTGAAACTGAGTCTCACAGACTTCAGTAAAGGAATCAGTTTGCTAAATAGGATGACGTGAACGGTCTTCAATTGTAGATTAAAATTCAAAGAAACATGCTGCAGCAAAAGGTCTTAGAAAAGTTCACGAAATGGTTATGAATTTTGCCTCACGTACATTCTGGAATATTTCATGTTCGTTAGATGTGCAAAGATTGAATTCAACCGAACTAATAGTAAGGCACTATCGCTACTAATACTTGAAATCATACGAAGTACTCGTTGATTTATTTCACATTCGGTTCACTCGCTTACAGAAACATTTGCGAAGTAAAAATAGATGCTGCGATGTAATCGTCGTTGAAATGGAAAGAAGTGATTGCGGAAATTATGATTCGCTGTTCATCGCCTTGCTCTCCCCTTCGAGTTCTCGTTAAACACTACTTCTAATCCTGTGTGTGGAACGGTTGAATAATGAGACAGCGTCAAAGTCAGATTGTTGACTTATATCAAAGTTGGCGCCCTGTACTTTCAGTACTTGAAATATGGTGTTTGAAATTTCTTGGAAACTTATAATTACTCAATTTTCTGGGGCGAAACAGTAAGACATGCATTTGCGCTATAAATTTTTCGTAAAGATTTGTGGTTGTCGAGTCTACGGAAGTGTCAGCTGAACTTTGCGCCAACAAAATCGAATGACTCATTCTTCTGTTGTGGGCGGAATTCTCGACCGTTGTTCTCAATTTTCCTTACCTTGAAATTACTCAGCTAGAAAACTGGCGCCCATTACGATATCATAGACAGTAGAATAACGTTCTTATTTTCATTCATCAGTGATACAGCAGCTTAAAAAATTGACCTCACTTCGTCTAAATTGTGTGATTCTCGACATCACTGTTTCGTATACTAATTGAGAGAAATATGTTTTCTATTAACATTAATTCAGTGATATCTTAATAGTCATACGGAACTAGCGCGATATACCGTCAATTTTGTTTCTTACAATATGTGTTTCCAAGGAATGTGTAATTTTAAAGATACAATCTTATTCGAATTCTTCAAACCTATGACGGGTCAAGATGAGAGAAGGACGAGTCACGTATGATATATCGTTGCTATAGATACACGGGTGGAGGGGAAAATCAACTTTGATAGTGTGATTGATGTTCGACGACGTCCCCCACGCTTCGTCATTGTTTATGGTGCCAATAAATCAAAAACTCGCACTTTTTCTGTTGAAATTGGTTTTATTTGTACCCTCGCTAATGAATTCATATTGGGTTGGTGTGCTTTATCGTCGTGTCGACAAGGCTTCTGTAATCGAATTCGATGTTACCACTTCACCAATCTTTCTTCGTATCACATTCCATTAATTAAGCTAGTTAAACAGCCAAGATGTTACGCACGTTTGATTGCTGAATGGCTGGAATCGTATCGTACGAGTAAGTGAAGCGTTCTGAAAGGAGCTTGGAAGTTGAAGGGAGCGAAACGAATTATTGCAGTCGTTCGCGTAATGTCGAGTAGTGATATAATTAAGTGTCGAAAGAACGACGTAGGAACGAATATGACTCCGAAGAATTAGTTGGAAAAGAAGAGTCTGGTGAATAATTAGCGTCATCACCATTAAAACTGAATTCTCGTCCTAGCTCCTCTTCCGACGTTGTTTTTACAATTCACCATATGATGTTTGAAACGTACAGCTAGAGTTTCATCCGCCTTCCTCTTTTTTTCTCTCTCTTTCCCTTTCTTTCTCTCTCGCTCCTTTCATCTGTCTGTCTCTCTCATTTCTCCTATCGACTAAAACGCATGACATCCGGCCGCGTCTGCTACATGATAAAGTAGCGATAGAGAACTTATTTACATTTCTATTCCGATGTGTTATATTTTATCATTATCGAAGATGGTTGTTTTCGCGTGGTGGTGAAGACTCATTGGTGTATCAATTGTTTGTTTACTTGTAGATGTATTGAGCTCTGCTCTTATTTTATTTCCCTCCCTCCCCCCGCGCCCAACTTCATTTTTGTATTCGCTCTTCAACAGACCAGCAGAAATTTCGTATCGCGATGCAATGTGGGTGATAATCTGTGTCGAATCATTACACAACCAGTATCAAAGGTTGTTGCTGTTTCTTGCTGTTCACTTATTGTGAAAAATACTGATAAAATTTTCCGAGAAACTGTGTAATCGCTTAATCTTTAGAAGATGTTCTTCATTCCGTTCTGTCAGTTTTCTACTGATGATCGTTCATTGCGCGTGAGAATAGTATCAGAGAATCACGAGTTTACTAGTGTACTATCTAGCCCTCTTTTTTTCAAATTAGAATGTTAACGTAAGATCTTGGTGAATTTCGACCTACCTTCGATTTTCTTACCTCTTATTCGATATTTTTGACAATTGTTCTGTCTTTCTGTAATATGTGAATCCTAGTTTCTTGACTGAACGTTTGTGTGTAGGTGACCTTCGATTCGACGAAGTATGTTACGTAGCGAAATGATGATTAGCTATTCAAGCGAAAATACGAAGTGCCAAGAAACTGGTCTGCCAAATCCCGATGATAACGAGGATCCAGAACTGTTGCTGAATGTATGGCTCGGCGAACTGGATACGTTGACTGCGGTAAGTCGAGTCTATTATTTCATAACAACCTCTAATTTCTGTGAATTACCGTATATGATGTCAATATTAGTCAAGTTTTATAAGGCCATGTCACGCGACGAAATATTTATTACGAGTAAAACTCACCTACACAACCGCGCAAGAGTCGCTCGGGTTTCTTGGGTCCATTTGCTCATTAGGAGTTCTCAACGATGTTTGAACGCATGAACTTGATAAAAACGTGCTCTATGTTTATATACGATAAAGGTTCGTCTTGGCTTCTGCCATCGTCAGTCCACTTTCATCAATCACGGAATGAAGGTATAAAATTCTCATATTATTTATGATGAGTTTGAGAGATAGTTCGAGACCGTCGAAAATATTTCCACTGTTCGATAAGCCTCCAAATGGCTCTGTGAATTTTTCTCAGTGCTATGGTCTTTACCATTCTTGATTTTGCTCGAGGCTCAAACTTTCACCTTAAGCCTGAAATACTGGCCTCACTTGTAAACCCGGGTATACCAGGGTAGTAGTAGGGAAGGCGTATACCCCTCGACAAGATACCTGTGATATTAGTTGCCATTGATTTGTATGAGGACTACCCAGATGACGTCATGAGCTGAACAATTATCACTTATCAGCCAATGTTTAATGTTAAGGTAAATGGGTCTAGAGTGGAAATTACCGAGGCGTAACCTAAATCTTGAACTTCTTCCCTCAGGTAAGCTCAATGATCTCGATCTGACTTTGCACTGCTGATCCGGATTGACTTCCACCCACATAAGGACTACCCTGATGACCTTATCGGCTGGAAAATTAGGTTTTAGAAAAGACCTATAGTAAACATTGGCCTTTTGAATCACGATCTTCTTCCTCGTATGAGCTCAACATTCTCAACCTGATGTCGCGCTGCTGATCCACTGACCTTAACCTAGATGGGCCCTAGGCTGAATGAGCGTTCCTCAAGGATCTAAAGAAGACATTAGCGGTGGAGGGGGGGGGGGGTAGATGTGCCTCCCACTGCCTTGTTTATTAATATGGGTGTCGCAAACTCTTTTTCACATCCTCTCCCTTCTAGGCGATTGCTTGCTGTGTTGTGACCCTATTGATTCAAATATCTTGACTGTATTGAGACATGAGACGTATAATCTTCATTTTTTCCTCGCAAAAAGTTTGAATTGACCTATTGACATGTTTCACGTCTTTGCTCTGGCCTGACCCACCCCCTAATTCCGAAATTTGCGTCCGTACAACCATGACCTTGACACTTGGAGGAATTTCTGCTCTAGACCTTCGGCGATTCTTCCCCCCTGACCTTGTACCCTAATTCCGAAATTTGCGTCCGCACGTCCATCTGGCCTCTGCTGTATAGTACAATAGCCACTCTTTTCATATGCGACCATGCCTGTGAGTGTCCTGCAGCGATTTGTACTTCCTACACAAAGGTTCATTATTGACAGCGCTGCTGGCAACCGTTATGAATCATCAGCGTTGCTGGCAACTGCTATAAATTTTTGAGGCCTGTTGGTTCTCCTCTGTTAGAAATCAGACTGGAGGGGTCCAGTTTGTCTTGAGACGTTGAATTTATACTCATTTAAGTACAAAGTTAATAATAGATGACAGTTCATTACAAAAAAGAATATATTCTATTGTCTTAAGACGTCTTAAAGTAAATATTTTCTAGAGCGTCACTCTCGGGCAAGCTAGGTACAATCTCAAACCAACATCCTCCTCCATTTTTATTTTTGTAAACACCTCGAAGACATACCTATACATGATCCAATCAAGAGTGGGTCAAGCAATTCTGAAATCTGAAGTCTTGGTCAAAATTTAGGATTGGACTCTTTATACGTCTACCTCGGTTACGATGACGCCATAGTAGCAGTATCTGTCGTATGTGCAGCACCGCCCTTCCTCCATAATGGAGTAGGTGCAGTTGCGTATGTATTTGCTTTTGTTTCCTCCAACACCGGAATGGACCTTATCAGGCACAACTTCGGTGTTAGAAAAATCTCCATGGCAAACCACTTCTTCTACTCGGCAACCGCCAAGTTTCAGTGCCTTCTAGCACGCAACACATCTAAGAACACTTAACAACAACACCACCATCTTGGATATACTGGATTGTTGTTGGAGTCTCTTCATCTTCTTCTTTCTTCAGAGATTATCTTCCTCTTCTTCCTGCACATCTGAATGTGGTTGTTTAGTAGGCCATGGCGTGGTTCTGCATTTGTCTATTCCAATCCCGATCCGTCTTTTTGACATGTTTCATGTCTTTACGCTGACCTGATCCCCCTGACCACTATTGAAATTTTGCGAGTTTTTTTTTAACGCGAGTTCACCCCGCGAGTTCACCTTGCTTTGGGCGTCATATATGCATTTTGCTGGGAGAAAGCGCGTTGGGGGTCATATATGGAATTCTCTATTGAGGGACTTAGAAAAATTTTGAGCTCTTTTATACATGGTCATATAGGGAATCCCATTTACCCCGTGGGTGATTCGAAAATTTGCGAGTTTTTTAACGCGAGTTCACCCCGCGAGTTCACCTTGCTTAGTTTATATTCGAGCATCATACTAGCTTTATGGTGGCTTTATACTAGCTGTATACTAAGATCTCTCAAGTCGTCTGACTCTTAGCCAAACCCTCATTATGATACTTACTAGACATAATATACACTTTATGAAAGCTTAAGTCTTCTGACTCCTAGAGAAGCTTCATAGTTTGCCTCATTATACTAGCTTTATGGTGGCTTTATACTAGCTTTATACTAAGATCTCTCAAGTCGTCTGACTCTTAGCGAAACCCTCATTATACTAGACCTAATATACACTTTATGAAGGCTTAAATCTTCTTTCTCCTAAAGAAGCTTCATAGTTCGCCTTGCCTAGTTTACATGCTAGTTTAAACTAGCTTTAAACTAGGAATACCACAGGCTCATTCCAAACTAAGCTCCTTTATACCATAGGCTCATACAAAGGTGAAGTTTGTATTAATGTCTACTAGCTAGACTAGATCCCTCTTTGATGTGTGCGGTGAACTCACCGTGTTTGCGAGTACCACCTCGCCGTATGCAAATGACCTTGGGTCTCTGAAGCTTTCCTTATACTAAGCCTGAATCAGTATGCTGTAGAAGGAATAGCCTACATTATAAAGGCCTAATATACATATTTTAGCTTGAAATGTAGACTAGATTTATACTAGATCAAACCAGATTCCTACCCTGAATTTGAAATTTGCTTGCGTACATCCGTGCGTCGGAAGCTTTCATTATACTGAGCCTGAAGTAGAAGGAATACCCTTTATTGAAATACTGAAGTAGAATTATACTAGACCAAGAAGCGGGGCGAACGAGCGGAGCGAGTGAGGCCCCCTAATCTCATCAGCTTGAAATACTGAAGTAGATTTATACTAGACCAAGAAGGGCGCACGAGCGGAGCGAGTGAGGCCCTCTAATCTCATCAGCTTGAAATACTAAAGTAGACTTATACTAGACCAAGAGCGGCCGCTCTTTCGCCCCTCTAATCTCATCAGCCTGGAATATACTTCGGTAGACTTGTACGAGACCAAGATGGGGGCGAACGATCAGAGCATGCTACCTTATAGAAGACATTAAACATGATCTTTTTCTATTTGGTTCCGCCAGAAGATTTTTTCCTCACAACGGTGGATGCAAATGCAGACACCGGGTTCCATGCTCCTTCGGAACCTAGCCCGGTGGATACCAAGCTACTCGGAACAAGTCTATATAGTCAAGCGCTTCATCTACCCCAAGCTCTTGAAGAGACCGACTAAGCTTGTCCCGCTCAAGCCTTCACGCCTCACACTCAAATAAGGTGTGCTGTTCTCCATAATTCCGCCCTTGGTCGCACTCCAAACACGTTGCCAGCTCAACTTTCCCTAATTTATTGTGGAGGTACTTGTTGGAGCAGCCATAGCCGCTTATCACCTGCGTCAGGTGAAAGTTTAGCTTACCATGGTGTCGGTTCATCCGCTCATCAAGGTCGCGTATCAACACACGGGTTGTCCACTTGCCCAGTTCACTCTTTCCATTTCTCAAGCAAAGAGTGCCTCGCCTTCTGCTTCACTCTCAGAGTTTCTTGGTTGGTCGTCGTCTTCTTTTTTTCTCTGAACATTATCGCTCTCTCCTCAGCAAGGAGTAGTAGTGGTATGCACTGCCGAAACGATTGTAGCGGTGGAGAGCAGGATAACCGGGCTCTATACTCGATTTAACATAAGAACTTCCCACGCCGATGGGAAAAGGAAGTTGTATTTTTTCAATACAACTTTCCTTTCCTCTCGCAATACAAGCGTCCATATGCGTTGGCAGTTCGTAAGTTGGATCGAGTATGGAGGCAGTGAGGCGTTGAGTTGAGTTGGCATAGTAACAGTACAAACCGAATAATCTCTATGTTGTACAACTTGCTGCGAAAGGCTCTTTCTCAGTCTCATATTGGTATACTATGATGCATGTAAGGCCTATTTCAGACTTAGTATAATAAAGGCTAGGGTTACAGGTCCCAGAGTAAAAAAGGTCAACATTTTTCTAAGACTCTTTGATATCATCAGCTCATGACGTCATTTTCATGACACGATTTCGTGATGCAAATTTCAGAATGACCCTCAGCTTCCATATCAAAAGCAATTGATCAAACTAACCTATTGAAAAAGGAGGCTGCTGCTAATTCTTTTCTTACGCTCGAACGTCGAGTAAAAACAAGGTGCATGTCAAAAAATTTTTTTTTTTCTAGTCCTTTCCCAAAACAGTTTTTCGCGGAGAACCGTGTGATATTTTTAAAAATTTCGGCGTCGCGCTATCTGTCGTGTATCGTCCTGCAAAAATTGACCTACCTGTATCGGAAAAATTTCGGTTATCGTCTTTTGAGCTGTATAATATGATAATAGCGGAACTTTGATTCTTGAAACCAATACGATCCGTATAACTCGTTCCTTGGGCTCCTCGTTCAACTTCGTTGAGTAAGCTGTGACATTTTGAACTTGGACGTCCAACGTCCAAAATATTGTACTAAAGTTTTCTAAGAAAACGGCTTCTCTGTTGGTGTTTTCAAAAGTACCGAGACTTGTGAAGTTAGTCCGTTGGAAGGAACTTGTCAAAGCAGGTATCTGCTGTACAATAATTGGAATTATTCTGCTCCTCTTCCAAATTTACTTTATAAGTTGTGAATCAAAACACCCAAAGGTCTACCAATTCTTTCGGTCGAGAACGGATGTTTAACCTTTAGAGGTAGGTTTATGTAGGGAATATTATATGATTGGTATCAGGAGTTTCACTTATAATTTGAAATACGATTTTGATACAATATTACTATACTAAGAGCTCGAAACACAGCTGTGACCACAGTCGAGAGGAAACGTACGATAGGTTAGTTATGCCGACTGTGGTATTATGCACACCCTGAAAATAAAATTATATTATGCTGTAGACCGTCGACGTGTGTGTATTATGGTTTGCGAGAAGCAGTTCAACTGTTGGAAATAGGTGATCGAAAAGTACTATTATTGTATACTCACGAGGTTGCTACCAAGTTCGCTGTCTCTGCTATCACTGCTTAGTGATCACGAGAGTAATACAACCCACGCTATACAAATGTTCATGTATTGGTATACGTGAAGTTTTCGGTCACCCTATTCTGTATAGGTACCCTGTTCATGTCAGAGGAAGAGAGAACATTTCCGAAGAATTAGGTTTTCAAACCTACACCACTTTTTCGTGCCGGTCTTACGGTATGTTTATAAGAATGAAGGCAGCTGCTCACGACTACAGACAGATGGCCACGCGTCACGATCTTCGGATATATCAGTGCGCGCGGCCCGGTAGAAATGATGCTATACGATGTAGAGGTTTTTTCGTCTGAAACAGGGTACCAGGTGTTACGCATTAATTAGTTCTTTCCTCTTAGCGTACCTTTACATCTCAGAAAAGTAGGATTGTCTGCAGATTGTCTTTCTTTCTCTCTCTTTATTTTTTGGGTGCATGGTGCGACTCATAAATCTTCCACTACCTTTCGACGACACCATACGCCGGATAGCGCGCGTGTGTATAGTTGGGTGAAGAATTGAATACTGGCAAATTTAGAATCAAATTTCGTGTGTATAATTTTGTGGAACCTAATGGTAACTCGATTAGAAAAATATTTCCAAATTGAAGTTTAAATGTTTCTCGTGTAAGAAAGTGAATGACAGCTGAACGTTTACTCGATTTTACTACTTCTAACATGGACTGTTTCTTCTTCAAATTCAAATCGTCTTTAATGAGTAATTAATTTACTCTTACGTGCGGAAAAACGAGCTCATGGCGTGAATATCTATATCTACACATATTGCGATACGAACATGTAAGGTGAACGCACCGTTCCGGAAGGAGGAAGTTGAGAGTCAACCGCAACTATAGCATAAGTAATGCGTGCTTTTTAAACTGTGGAAGGGGTACTTAACCGGTTGCAAAAGAAAGAGATGTTACGAAAGGTCAATGTTGTTTGAAGGCGGCGGAAGGTCGTGAATTTATGCAGAAAATTATAATTTTTGTGGTATTTCATTAATTGATAAAAAGAAAAAAACATTATACTGTTGCCTGCTCATTTGTACAAATCAATAATACGATTGAACCCTATGCTTCACTCATGGGATTTATAAATTTCGACTGGACAGTGCCAGTATCGTTAAGATATCACCTTGTGTGTGAATGTGTGCGTAACAGAAATTTCATGCTGAAAACAATGTCGATCGATAGTTATTAAAATTTTTCGACCAGTGTATTCGCGAACCCTCGTATCTGGTTAGCAATTGTAACAGCTCAAACAAATACGCCGTCGAATTGGTTTCTGGTATTGAGAATTGAATTCGGAATTGGAGTGAGTTTCTTCAGATTCCCTCCTATCATTGGCTCGGAAGTCAAAATTGTTCTATCGGTCGGCTAATTTTTGGTTATTTTGAAAGTTGGAGCCAGTAAATAGAGCCGAGGGTCAGAGCTGAAGCTCAATTTTGGCTTCCAGTTCCCAGAGAGCGGGAGTGGAGCCGTTTTTGGCTCCAATTTTCAGTTTTATTGAAACATATAATTATTATCTATGAAGCTAATGTTATCCGCTATAGTAAGATTCTTCCAAGGTACAAACCATGTTTAAGAAATGAGATAAGAACATCCGCCTAGTGTGAATTTCATGGTTGTCAAGCCGAATTTTGCCTCCCGATGGGCCAAATCAAAGATGGCAGCCATAATAATTTCATTTCTGTTGAATGCAAAACAGAAAAATTTCTATCAGAGCCAAATAAATGAAGATCATCTTCCATGTCTTTTATAGGATGCTCCACTCGTTCACACCCCCCCCCCCCCACTCGGTCTTTTATAAGTCTACTTTGGAATATTTTTGGCTAACAGCATGTGGGGAGCTCACTCATTCTGCTCGTTCGCCCCTCTTCTTGGTCTACTATAAGTCTACTTCAGAATATTTTGGACCAATTGCTCCAGGGGGCTCACTTGTTCTGTTCGTTCGCTCCGCTTCTCGGTCTAGTATAAGTCTACTTTGGAAATATTTTTGGCTCATGACTTTAGGGGGCGAACGAGGCCCAGTATAATAATATATGAAAGAGCAAAATCCTAGTATAAGTTCGTATTATATCTACGGGTGTGTACATACACCTAGTATAATAGTATATCTCCTAGTATACACCGAAAATATAAAAACTTCCTATCTACCGTCGAAAATTAGAACTGTCTTACGAGTCAAAGAGAGATCGTTCGACTCCCTTATAGAGGCACTTCAGGTTTAGTATAATGAAGGTCAATGTACTGTACATTAGGGAACATTGTATACCTTCTCCTCAGCCTTGACAGTATAAGCCTCCGATACTGTATATTAGTATACAGAAGAGTACGGACGCAAATTTTGGAATTAGGGTACGAGGTCAGGGGCAGTCAATTGGACGTACTAGGCTAGGACTCTAGCTTTATACTAAAAATATAAGATAGGAGGGGCTCTGAATAGTTGATAGGAGAAGACTTGGAAACGAGCTTTATGCCAGTAAGAACTGTCTTACGAGTCAAAGAAAGATCGGTCACCCCCCTCCTAGAGCCACTTCAGGTTTAGTATAATGAAGCTTGGCCTAGTATATTGTATATTATGGAACCTGAAATACTGTATGTTAGCCCTAGAATAATGAAGGGCTGTATACTGTATATTACGGAACATTGTATACCGTTTATTCAGCCCTGACAGTGTAAGCCTAGTATACTGTATATTAATATACAGCAAAGGCCAGATGGACGTACGGACGCGAATTTCGGAATTAGGGGATGGGGTCAGGCCAGAGCAAAGACATTAAACATGTCAATTCATGAAGGTAATAATTTTTTTCTTTTGTTACCTTTGTGAATTCTCATCTCATTTCTCTAATGTTATCCGGTTGGAGCGCTAGTGTTACTAAGGCAGTATAGTTTCACGCGGGTAAACTGGGCCGCCATATTGGATTTAAAAGTGATTAGCGGAAGGTTTGAGTAACGCCTCAACATTGCGCGGAACAACGTATGACGTCATTGTTATTAATGGCGTCAATCTTTACCAAGAACAAAGAACTTGAATGCGAATGCAACCTGGCCAAAAGACTTTCCTGATTGTAGACAACATGGCTGTCCATTATATCTACCTTCTTTCGTGTCTTATCCTCGTTGAAAATGTTTCCTATAAAACAGGTTCAATTGAAGAACCCGTAAATTTTTTTTTTGACATGTTTCATGTCTTTACTCTGCCCTGACCCCTAATTTGAAATTGTCTGAGTTCCCCACCCCCTCCACCCTCGATACTCCGTGGGTGATTTAAAAATTTGCGAGTTCACCCCACGAGTTAACCTTGCCCAGTTTATATGCTTATGGGCGTGGGGTAATCATCAAAAAAACAGTATGCTGTACAACTAGCAGGCTTAGGCATCCTATCCATTATATTTCTTTTTTGAATTCTCTATTGAACTGCCCTCAACTAGCTACTGTAGTAGATTTAGCCTTCTTTATATCGGCTTACATGTACAGTAAACTAGACCAAGAAGATGGTAGGTCTGAGCGCTGGGCTGTTTCTAGACCCGGCTTTAAACTATGTGTAGGCTTATCAGGATTTCAGCAGTCTCAAATAGCCCAGTAGAATTACCGTTTTGAAAAAAAGAAATGTCCATCAAAGTTTTTATTGCTGAAAAGTGTTGGCCTTGGTGTCCTTGTTATGTGGTGAAAACCCATCACCCCCACCCTTTGCGGAACCCCTTAAAAAGGGGGCTCATTCGGCACATTTTTTGGTTTTTCGAATTTTTCTCAAAAAGTTTGAGATTTAGAGCAGAAATTCCTCAGTACAAAAAGGTTCCCCATAAAATTTACCATCGAAAAAAGTCATTACTTCTTCAGTTACGGTTATTTGACGCGCTGTGTAACAATATCTGCAAATTTACTGTTTTCAGAAATTTTCGATTTTTCGAGTCTTTTCCTTACGTTTTTCTGATTTTTCTCAAAAAGTTCGAGATTTAGAGGAAAAATATCTCAGTACAAAAAAATTCTCCATAAAATTTACCTTTAAGCAATGCCTCACTCACTTGGTTACAATAATGTGAAGCCATATATATATAACAATATCTGAAAATTTACTGTTTTTGGAAATTGTCAGGTTTTCAAGTTTTTTCTGTATGTTTTTCTGATTTCCCTGAAAAAGTTTGAGACTTAGAAGAAAAATACGTAATTGCAAAAATGCTCTCAGTATAATCCTCTACTGACTGACCTCATCATTTACTCAGTTTCAATAATTTGAAGCTATACAACAATTTCTTGAAGTTTAAAATCAGAAAAACGTTAGGAAAAGACTCAAAAATTGAAAATTTATGAAAACAGTAAATTTGCAGATATTCTTACACAGCGTCAAATTATCGTAACTGAAGAAGTAATGACTTTATTCGATGGCAATTTTTATGGGAAATCTTTTTGTACTGAGGTATTTCTGCTCTAAATCTCATACTTTTTGAGGAAAATTTGAAAAACCAAAAAATGTGCCAAATGAGCCCTCTTTTTGAGGGGTTTCGCAAAGGGTGGGGGTGATGGGTTTTTACCACATAACAAGGACACCAAGGCCAACACTTCCCAGCAATAAAAGCTTTGATAGGCATTTTTTTTTTTTCAAAGCACTTATTTACTGTAATTCTACTGGGCTAAAACTAGAATTATAATAGATGTAGAATATACCTTCCCAGGGATTTTAATAGTCCTTAACTAGACTTATACTAGACCAAGGAGGGGGGGGGCGGAAGAGCGGAGCGAGTGAGCCTAATAGCTATTAGCTTCCGCTTGTTTGCCCCCTGAAAGTTATTAGCTTGGAATATTTCGAAGTAAACTTGCTTGAAATATTATTTCAAAGTAGACTTATATTAGACCAAGATGGGGTTGAAAGAGCGGAGCAAGTGAACCCCCCAAAAACTATTAGCTTGGAATATTTCAAAGTAGGCTTAGACAGACCAAGGGCGGGGGCGAAAGAGCGGAGTGAGTGAGCCACCTAACAGCTATTGTATGGAAATATTCTAATCTAGACACGTAGTAGAGCTCTTCTGAAGCCAGTAGCTTGAAATTCTTTGAAGTAGGTTTCTACCAACCCAAGGAGTGAGCCACCCAAAAGCTATTGGCTTGAAGGACCCTAACTGGAGCTATCGACCAAATGCTGGTAAAACTGGCCCTCAAACTTGACACGTGAGGCGCTCAACCAATTGAAAAGCAAACCAGGTTAACAACGAAAACAAACGAGTGAAAACCTCACCAAAGGAGAGCAGACATGAAACATGATCTTTTTCTATTTGGTCCCGCCAGAAGATTTTAGTGACATATTTCATGTCTTTATCTCTGACCTGACCCGACCTGACCCCTAATTTGAAATGTTGCGAGTGTACCCCAATTTTGCGAGTGCCCTTCACCCTGGTTACTCCGTGGGTGATTCAAAAATTTGCCAGTTCGTTCCGCGAGTTCACCTTGCCCAGTTCATATACTAGCTTTGTACTAGGATTTTACCAGTCCTAAACTAGACCTATAATTGAACGATGAAGAACCCTACCCCAGGCCGATCCTCCCCCTACACCCTCGATACTCTGTGGGTGATAACAAAATTTTGCGAGTTCACTTTCGGTGGATTTTTTTGAAACTCGGCCAAGTTATAGTGTTATATCTGAAGTTTTGCAAGTGCATTTTTTTTGAGGATCGGATGAGTAGTTCTTGAGATATACTCAATTTTCGAAAAAATGTCCTATTATTAAAAAGCGTCCAGTCCCTTTGTACCTCATACCTAATTCCGTACCCGATACAATTTAGCTAAAAAAGTAGCTAAGCCCGATCGATCTGTTTTACCTGTAATTATTATGACTATATATACAAGCGTTAAAATAATTACTTAGCAATTCGAATACGGCATCTATATAATTTTCATAGATTCCCCTTCCGTCTCATACCCGATTGCCCGATATAATACAATTTAGCTAAAACGTAGCCAAAACTCAAAATAATTACTTAGCAATTACTTAGCAATTCGAATACGGCATCTATATAATTTTCATAGATTCCCCTTCCGTCTCATACCCGATTGCCCGATATAATACAATTTAGCTAAAACGTAGCCAAAACTCGATTTTACACGTAATACGTGAAAAACCATTCCGTCCCTTCACTCCTCATCTCTGATTGCCTGATACAATTTTGCTGAAAAGTAGCCAAAGTCAAATATTATCGGCTCCTCAAGTCGAGTACCCACGTAACATCTCGCGAGGTAAATATTCGGTTATTAAATCAGTATAAACAATTTTTGTTATCATATCAAGACGTAGAATTTTTATCATCTCAGTGAAAGTTTTTTCGTATAAAATTGCAATAAATGGTGATTTTTCATCAATTATTTTTGACTAGCGAAAAGACCTCGGCAAATGAGATATTTGATCTCTATGACAATATTTTGTAGTCAAAAATGTGGGGTGCGGGTTATATTTGAAAAAAAAAATAATAATAATACTTTGGTTAGTCGGTAGATAATTTTTGTGGCCTTATTACTAACTACTTCGAAATTCAAGTATGTACAATTTTATGTATTTTGCGGCTTATAATTGGATAAAATAAATTATTTTTGGAAACGTGTCTTAAAATTTTAGATAAGGCTTACATTTGAATTTTTACGGAAAATATTTTATTGCCCTTTTTGTTAACAACATTGTAAAAATGTTTCCCAGGAAGGAAAATTTGAAAAAAAATTACTCAATATTATATTCACAAAACAAAAAAAAAAAAAGGGTCGATGTAGGCGCGCTGGAAGCGCGCCGGCGACGCTAGTATACTTGTACGCACTGTTACCATCAAATACAAGCGAGACTTTGCTCGTCGACGTCGAGTGGGTGTGTGTGTGTGTGTGTGTGTGCGTAGACCAGCCTCTGTTGACGATTTTACCTATTCCTCTATTTGCATTGTTTGGCGCGCGTTGTGATGTTTTCACCACCTTTCTACTGGTTCATTGGAGGTATTATTCCTACTGTTGCCTTCCTCTTGTAGCTCTTTATTGCATTATCAACAAACACGTGTAGTGTCACAAAATTTTATCTCGTGGCGGCAAACTTGGCGCTATTCCTCGTAGGCAGTATTTTTGTCTTATTGAACCCGCACTCCAACGACTCATTTGATACCTTTTTGATACGCACTCGGACGGCTCATATTCTTGTCTCTCTTTCTCTATTTCTCCATCTTCCTCTTTGTCTTTTTCAAACTAAACTAACGCCGCCACTACGCAATCTGCGCCACTGTTTTTATTTTTTTTGTTTCTTCTAGGTTGGAAGAGTTACTTTTCTAATATTCTTCGTTCAGGTTCATTTTTTGCTGTCCCAGTCGGTCCTAACATTACTTCTCTTTTCTCCAAAGCCTTTTAGTGGACGCTTCAGTCTTTTTGTCTATTTCAGATGTCTGACTTCCCTTTGTTGCTCTTGCATCTCTATCTAAACTATTTTTTATTGCTATCCAATCCTCTTACTTCTCTCTTACCGTCTAGTTGAAACTTTTTAAATCTATGATAACTTGCTAATTGCATTGTACTTTTTTGGGGCTAAGGCCTTTGGCCTAATAATGCCAACCTTTTTCTCTTGTGCGCATGCACTTGATTGCTGTGACTTAGAACTCTGATGAATTTTCATTTGTCGACGCAATGAGTTTCATTCCTTTGCCATATAATTAATTTTGCAAATGATTCTCTTTTGATTAAAGTTTCAAACTCTATGTGCTGCGTGAAATGTCGCAGTTTTTAATAGTGTCGCCATGATGTGTTAAAAACTCTCGCTGGGAGCCATCTCCCCAAACCGTTCCCACTCTGTCCAAGATGCATTGATCATCTCATGTCATGGAGACCCCAACCATCAAGGGGCTCCTTACATTCGCCATATCCTGCCCGTAGACCATCATTGCAAAAGTGATTAAAGAGGGGTCCCAGCTATACTTTCAAATTACAAATTACAGACAACACTTCTCCGGAAGAAGTATAGAGGAAGTATATCAAATGGCACATAGATTCATCGGACTAAAACACAATACAAACCGACCAGTACCCGTTGCACATGATTTCGAGACAGAAAATCATATTTGATTGGTCTAGATAAATCGATAAAATGAAATTATTTTCCTACAGTGAAACTCATAAAACAGGTTCCCTGCATCCCCTCATTTAACTTCGTTGAAGAACCCGTGAATTTTTACCGTTTGGCTTCGCTAGAAGATTTCATTCCTTTTATTTGTATCAATTATATCACCCCTATTAATACATACTAAAGGACCTAATTTACTGCAAAAATTTCACTAGTACGTATTTCATGCAAACGTTCAACGGTAACGATCCTAGCCCATTTTAAGCTGGAAGTATCATCTATGATTGTAATGTGCTGTTACCATTTCTATACTTATTTCTGTAGACCAAACATTAGGATCGATTGAACAACAATGAGGAAAATTTAAAACTTGGAACTATAAAAATTGGAGATCGATATTTTCGAAGTTGATTGCGGGCATTCGATACGGTGGTAGTAATGTAATGCATGACGTGTGCGTTGAATAGAAAGCGGTCTAAATTTGTTCATTATTGATTTATCATTCGTATTTATAAAAGGTGATACGATAGTAACTTATGCTAGTTTAAAACGAATGTGCGTTCCTTGAGAGCTTAATCTCGCAGTCTCTGGTCTTATTTACCATCGTCGGATGTCTAAACATCACCCACAGTTTGTCATTCATTTCCTCATTTTTCACGGCTGTGGTATAGAGGGAGAGAATTTTGTTAGCAGGATATATTGAATGTATGAAACGGAAGCTCATCGTGATGATATTTATTTGAGACAGCGGTAGAAGTACCCTTGTGCTTGAAGCGCGTCGTTTTTGTGTTCAATTTTTTACAGACGATTAGTATTTAATCGTATTGATTTTTGAATGCGGGAAAGTAAACTTTTCTCACTCGCTTTACTGCTACAATAAAAATTTGCTCGCATATATCAACGCCAAGTATATAAAACCTTCAAGAATTTCCAATGAGTTCTCTCTTATTACTTCGTTACATCTTTCTTTCACCAAAAAAAAAAAAAAAAAGATTAATTTGGCTTTTCGCCAATTTTGAAAGTTTTGTTGTTCGAATAGTGTTCTCTATTAAGAAGAACCTAACCGGTCCAGTATTGGAAACGGTTTGTTTCTTCTTCAACTGTTCACCCTTACACTCACTGTAAGCAAATGAAAAAAAAAAAATCGTTACCTCATTTATTGCTTTCATGTTAAAACATAAAGCCTGAATCAAATTAGAGGATGAATTCTACGTCACTGGTACTCGTCTCATAATGACCTTATAATGTACTTCTCGATGGTCATTAGTTAGTTACAGCCGATCCTGTCTTTCGCCCTCGAAAATCTGGCCTTCCTTACGGTAAAGCAACAGATGGTTGTCGCGCTTACCGTATACAGTCAGGGTGCTGTTAATACTCCGCTCGGAAGACGTCGATGAAATACGACGGAGGGTTAAAAAAAAAGAAGTAAAATTCATTAAAACCGATTCGTGCGTCGAAGATAAGCTATACTGTCGAGAAACCGGTGTTTTTAGGCACGTGTGTCAATGCAGGTTGCACCTGGCGCTTCAGACATCTGCCACGGATGCTTTAATATACTCTATAAGCTTTATTCTTTATGCCTACTTTTATCCGTCTCATCTGTTGTTTGGTTTTTCATCTCGGGTTCTTCAAATATGTTTTCAATTTAATCCCTCCCTCCTAGAGATTCGGTCTTCTTTCTTTTTCTCGCTTTTTCGGGTTTAACTCGGGCACGCGCTCGCAGAAGACCTTGTTAGTTCGTACTTGAACTCGTGAGCGACAACTTGTTGATTCGTCCTGTTCGTCTGAGGTGTCCGTTTTTTCGCGTGTTCTTCGAAATTTCGTCTGCATAAGATAATGCTGTAACGCGTTTTGATTTCTTAATCTCGTCGATCGTGATTACACATCAATATGTTGTGTCATGGTAAACCTTTGTTGTGCGGTAAAAAGCCGAAAAATTCGCTGCTTACCGATGGTAATGAGAGCGAAGGCGAAGATATGTACGGATTTCTGCCGAAGAAAACCGTACCGCCGATTGCTGTGCGACGTGAAAACATTTATGGCGCGACCCCTCGTCGACCTGTGCGTAGGGTCACATTTAACGAAGATCCACCTAAGGTCAAACTGATTCAACGACGTCATTCGTGCGCGGAGAATTTTCGCAGTTTCGCCGCTAAAAAATACGATTATCAGCCGTTGATACCTATTGAGCATTTACCAACGTACCCGAATCAGCGATCGTCCTCATTCAGGGTTCGACATCATGATAAACGCCGATTCGTGCCGTCGAATGCGGTAATGACGTCCGAAGCACGTTTACCACTGCCGAGTTACCAGGTCGCTGTACGTAGAGCGGCTAGTTTTTCAGCCACCCGAGGAGTTAATCGCGGCTACGAAATAAGACGACCTTTGCAGCTGCAACAGTCAGCCGCTGTTAAAACGGTGTCAAATATTCCACCACCGATGCCTCTTCTGAGTCGACAGTTTTCCAGCTCTACCTCAGATTTGTACGTGGATGCGTTGGCTTTGAAACGTTCTCAGACCACTCGTGATCCGTCTCCCGATAGCTCGAGCTCGTCAATCTCGGAGGTGACTGTTTATTGTAAAAGCAATTCGAGTAATCGTGGGAACGTGATTAATCAGTCACATCAACAACGTCTATCTTGCCAACCTTCATCGGAGAGCTCGTCCGACGATGGTGTCGACGTGAGTTTTTCTCCTTCCGCGAGAAGCTCTACGGTACGTGCTTATAATTTGTCTCCGTGCTTGCGAAATCTAATTAAATGAAGTGAGAAATTCGCGTGTTGTGAAGAGGTGGTGTAGGTGGTATTCACGATGTGTAGACGAACAAAATTATCAAAACTACCCTCTGTAGAGTTGTTTTCACTATCGCTCTCATTGTGAGTTGGGTCGGGTCTGTTTTTCAGATCGTATTTCGGTATTTTTTGGTAATCAGAAATAGGAGTGCTGAAGGCTTTTTAATTTTGACTATAAGCTAACCTTGAAACGATATTACATTGAAAGATAAGCGGGTTCAATTTTCATAATTACATCAACTTCATGTATGCTCTGAGATCGAGCAACGTTCATCCTAGTTTTCCTTTAGAACAATATTTTAACAATATTAAAAATTAGTTTCCTCATGAAGATATAGTATGTCTGCATGCTTGCGGTTGTTTCAAAAATGATTGGCAGTATAGATTGTATTTGACAAGTACTTATTTTTGAGCTATTTTTTTTTAATTCGAGAAGGTACGCGTAAAAAATTGTTCTATAAAATTCAGGATAACTGTCGATTATCTGAGGTTTTATCGTTTTTTCTTCTTTCGAACAGAGAAACCTATAAAATATCACCAATAGTAGGCAATACAAAATCAAGATTTCTGAGAAGTCGCAAAAGGTTATGTGCAGTCAGTCGGCAGATATTGTCCGAGTTGTTGAATTCTGCTGATGTTAGCATATTTTTATTTATGTAGTTGAATTAACGTAAGGCATTTCACCGAGTTGCGAACTTTCCCTCTTATTGTTTCATTATACGGGATGTCCACTGGTTGTCAGGAAACGTCAGAACTTTTACGAATAGGTTATGAAAATTTCGGAATAAAATTGAATATAAATTTCATCAGGAATGGAATACCCAAGATGCAAATTAGTAAATATCATTAGGTTCAATTTTCTTAATTTTTTTTATTTTCGCTCGTGAAAATATTTGACAGCATTGAAGAAGTCAGAAAGAGAACTACTAAATCAAAATTGCATAATAAGATTTTTCAATCCACTCTACTTGGGATTTTTATTCCTATTCCTTTATTATAAGCTCCACAACGGGCCATCAGTTCAAGCTTGATAAGTTCATGTTCAGTTACATTTGATGAGATTCTACGTATCGAATTTATCATACTTCTTCAAGTTATAGGACCAGGTGCGTACAGGTACTTTTAATCATAATTGTAGAAGTGGTCGTGACGTGAAATTGTGAAGAATGAGCTATGGTTTCAGAATTGATTTTGAAGCTTCGGAGAGGAAAGAGAGATGGTTTTTAGAAGATCGGATGTTTGTGGGTCGATTGTTGAATCATCTTCTTGGCAGTAAGGGTATAGGGCTAAGGCAGGACGAGTTTAGGACTCGTGATTAGTGCCCTAATGAAAAGTGAAAACAAATTCTCTCTTACATGATTTTACACAGAGAGTTGATACCAATAAAGTTTGAATTCTCGCACATGTGTTGGATCCGCCTTCCAATCCGAAAGGTCTCTCTTATTTTTGTTTTGTTTTCAAAAAGCAAACTCATCTGTAATTTATGTATAGTCTTGTAAGTCTTGTAGGTCCTCTTTCTTTTGTTCGTAATATTCCACTCAATTAAGTATTGTCCGGTATATTATCCACAGTTTTTGAAGTCCTTAGTGCTATTGAGTCAAAAAATACGGAGTTATAAATGCTGCGTATACCTATCGTTCAACAATAAATTTTCATTCTGAAACTCTTAAGACATATATTTCAGTGTAGAAAGTCTTTTATCCACCCTGTTCTTGGATTTCATACCTTTGCTCCGAGAATAAACCTACTTTTCTTCGTTTCTATTTCGTCTTCGTTGGTAAAGTAGATGCTTTCCACCCTACATTCATCATTCCTACGTGCCCGTCATTTCAATTTGTCTGCTGATCAAGAAATCTCGACTATATTTGCGTTTTCCTTCTCGCATTCTCATGTGAACTGTGAATCGGCATTCATCATATTGGGTAAATCGTTTAATAATGTTATCAGTATTGTCGTCAGTGAAAAAAAACTCATGACGTAATCATTGTTACAACATTCCTGACGGTATTGGAAGTACGTGGTATGTGCAATGCTTCGTTGCGCGTATTATTGTCTGTAAGTGGAATTTTATTTACTAGTGGGTACGGTATTGAGTTCTATTGCTTTCATAAACAAGGAACTGCGTCTACTTCTTGTTTGTAATATCGAAAATTCTGTTACGGTTTTGAACTTTCCGACGACACGAAGACGCCATAGCTGATAAAATGAAAATTTTTGTATATTATACGTCTATGTTGGCATTATTTGTAGAAATATGTGCGGGCTTATGCTAAAGAAATTCGCTGATGTGCCTCTCTGTTTGGCTTTTTGGCAGACAATGATCTAGCTCGAAAATAAGTTGTGTAACATGTTTAGATTTTTGAAAATCTTGCGATTTTTGGTATCACGGGTGAATGATCATCTCTCCTCGGATGTAACTTTAGCGTCTCCCACGAGAGAACTGTTATAAATCGGAGCTGTATTACTATCCAGTGTACGGCTGTATTATACCACTACCGCCTAGTATAAAGCTATCATGAAAACTACATAGTATAAACTAGTATATAAACTGAGCACTACCCAATATGAGTCTACTTTGAATTATTTTAAGATGATTTTACTCGCTCCGCTCGTTCGCCCCCGTCCTTGGTCTGGTATAAGGCCACACTGCTGCCAGATCTACGGATTTTTGGTCCAGCCTCAAAGAAAATGATTATGGATTTTCCTACAGGTTTTGCGTGAAATACGGATTTTCTGTGCTCAAGGGAAAAGTATTTTAGATATCAGAATGAGAGCTACTTTTCTCCTGATCGTTATTGATCCTTGAAGGCGGACACAGTTCATCTCCTGGCACATTGACCCCCCCTCCCCCCCCCCCCCCCTTTATAGGCTTCTTCAAGCCTAATATGAAGGTAAGAAGTGGCTAGATGAAGTCTGTGTAGTATATTGTGTACGTACGTTTATAGATATAATAGGCCTAGTATAAACTATACAAGCAGAGACGGCCTTCTTCTTGTATTCCGTCTTCTTAGGCCACTTCGAGGCCTAGTAAAGCCCCCCTCTTAAGCTACTTTAAGCCTAGTATTAAGTTGAAAAGAGGCTAGAGAGAATTTGTCTAGTATACTGTAGGTAAATAGGTCTAGTATAAAGCTAGTATGAGAAAAATCAAGAGTTCTTAAACGGAGTTGAATAAGAGGAGACAGGGAAGCTGTTTTATAGGGTATTTTGGAAGAGCCTTTCCTGAGCACTGCTGCCAGATGAAACCGTCATTTTTTCAAAAACCAGAAAACTGATTTCTACGGACTTTCAGTGATCCAACAATAACGGTCAGGAAAAACGTATCTCTCATATTTCTAACAATGGTACTTTTCCCTTGATCGGCTCGATGTTTCAGTAGACCGCGATGTCAGCCTGTAACGACCAAGAGAAAGGTATCTCTCATACGAGTGAAAAAGATACTTTTCCCCTTTAGTACAAGAAATCCGTTTTTTACGCAAAATCTGTAGAAAAATCCATTTTTTTTCTTAAGTGCTAAAAATCCGTAGATCTGGCAGCACTGAGGCTTGTAACCGCCATTTTTTCAAAAACCAGGGACTTTCAATAACGGTCAGGAGAAACGTACGTGTCATATCACCAACAGAGATACTTTTCTCTTGATCGACTCAATGTTTCAGAAGACCCCGATGTCCGCCCATAACGACCAAGAGAAAAGTATCTCTCATACGAGTGATAAAGGTACTTTTTCCCTTTAGTACAAGAAATCCACATTTTACGAAAAATCTGTTGAAAAATCCATATTTTTTTCAAGTGCTAAAAATCCGTAGATGTGGCAGCACTGAGGCTACTTTGAAATATTCCGAGCTATTAGCTTTTAGGGGTTCACTTGCTCCGCTCCTTCGCTTCCTTCCTTGGTCAGTATAAGTCTACTTTGAAATAATAATATTACAAGCTAATAGCTTTTAGAGGGCGAACGAGCGGATGCTAATAGCTTTCAGGCTTACTTGTTTCGCTTTTTCGCCCCTCCCCTCCTTGGTCTTGTATAAGTCTAGTTTGGGGCTAGTGAAGTCCCAGGGGGTGGGGAGGTTCTTCAACGTTCTATTATAGGTCTAGTTTAGGACTGGTAAAATCCTAGCATAAAGCTAGTATATAAACTGGGTAAGATGAACTCGCGGGGTTGACTCGCAAATTTTTAAATCACCCAGTATCGAGGGTGAAGGGAGGGGGGGTACTCGAAAAATTTAAAATTATGGATCAGGGCAGAGTAAAGCCGTGAAACATGTCAAAAATTTTCATACCTGGCAGGTGATTCAGAAATCTGCGAGTATCCCTCCTATACTATCTGTAGTATACTTATATTGGACTTGGAAAATTTGCCTAAAATATTCTAAAGTAGACCTCTACTAGACCTGAAGGGTGGACTAAACCCCCCTAAAGTCATTAACCTAAAATATTTTGAAGTAGACTTATACTAGACCAAGCGAGTGTGCCGCCCTGAAGTCTTAGCCTAAAATATTCTAAAGTAGACTTATACTAGAACATGACGTGAAACAAGATCATTATATTTTTGGCTACGCCAGAAAATCCATTCCTTTTTTTTCCAGTCGATCGATGGATCTATCTATATTTTTGATTCTGAGATTGAAAGAAGGAATTGAGTTCTGAGTGAAAGGAAACATATTTTCTAATACTTTTATCTTCTTATTGACCCCCTTCTCCAAGACACGTGTGAGTCCTCCAAAACTTATAGACTAGTCGAGTGGGAGGTCATTGCATTGAGTGGTAATGTCCACAGAGCCTCGGTCTTCATATTTATTTCTTTTCAGCGAATTATTCTTATGTACTTTAATTTGACGATCATATTTTGTGCAGGATCTGGAAAATGTGGACCAAGTCAAGAGGGAAGAAACGGAGTTGAAGTTCCAAAGAAATGATTCCTACCGATTTTCAATGGCTAATTTAGAAGGTAAGTTGTTATGATTGACGTACACAGACAGGTATGTTAGCAATAAACCGAAATCCCATTCATTAATACTCTGCTCACGTTGAGTAAATGTGTGCAAAACGACGTCACTGCATGTCAAGTAGTGTCCAAGTAGTGGTCGTTGTAAATCGTAATATGTCGTGTGAATTTGATCTGTCGCAAGATAATCGCCCTGAAAAGTGATCAGGAGAAAGACTATTTTCCAATTTATCAAACTCACTTCGAAACGCAGAAAATTTCTTGAAATATTTCTCAAACCAAGGCGCTAAAGGTATTCTCAAGAATGTAAACAAACACGTGAAGTGGTGGGACCTAATGTCACTCTACATTATAGTCTAGCCGCTTCTTTAAAATTCACCACCTTTTTACGCGTATGTTTTCATTCTTTAAGAATACCTCTAGAGCCCTTACTCAGATTCTGATGAGGGTTTCTTGTGACAATTCACGGGTTTCCTAACCATCATTATTCTTTCGAATAAATCTTTCATTTCGGTGTCCTCAACAGATTTTTTATTAGAAGTCGCTGCGAAAACCTGCCTACGAAACTAATTTCACTACAATGGTTGTTTCACTACCACTCATTCAAAAAAGATTTTTTTCCGCCTCGTGATTTTACACCTTTTTCAAAGATTATTTGTAAGCCATCTTCCGTTTTTTTTTTTAAGAACATCTTCTTCTCTGGTTATGATCTTGACCCAAATTCGTTGCCGCGTATCGTCGCGAGACGTGACGTTCAATCTCGAGCTTCTATCAAGGACACGAGCTTGCGACGATGTGCGGCTTCTAACTGAGATCAAAACAAGAAAATGCGATTTTTCATCGAAAAACTGTTCTGAATTCAGCGCAGAAAATACTTTTAAAAACAACTTATCCCAGATTGATTTTCAAAAAGTGTTTGATTGTTGTGTACTCAACGAAATCATTGAAAAAAAATATTGATTTCAAACTTGCGTTTGGGCTTTGCCTCCTTAGAAAGAGAATCAGAGAAATTAGAAAGCGAAAACTCATGTTTTACAACTGATGAAAACGAAAATACTCGATATAAAAAGGATGACTCCGAACAAAGATTTATTAATAAGAAATATTTTGTCATAAAAATACTATAAAACCAGTTTTTGAACTTGAAAAGAACTGAAGAAAATGTCCATAGGCATACGCGTGCTTTTTTTTATGCGTCCTGTATGTTTTAACTAGGCGCATATTTCATGAGTGACTCAACAGAAAAATTTTAAATTATCTATTTCTGTTGAGATTATGTGGATAATTTTTTGTGAGTTCCCAACGCAGTTCTATCCTGAATTTTGTCTCATTTTTAGTCAAGTAGTTCGAGGAAATTCCTCGTAAAGGCCTCGATAGAGTCTCTTCTCGATTCTGACCGAATAGACCCTGTGTAACTTATTGTTTTAATGCTAGAGGAGTAAATATAAATTTATGAAAAGGTATGGCGATGTCTGAGTATATGATCAAATTTTTTGCTTCACAGATACACAAGATGTCGATTTGGATGCCATATTGGGCGAACTTTGTGCTCTCGAGTCTCAATACAAAGACGATAATAACTCGGTATCGCGACCCAATAGTAATGGTGAGTAGAATCAGCCTTCATCGGCAGTTGAAATGTGATGGATCTTTGTAGTAACTAATCTGAGCTTGACCGGAGATTAATTTCACGGAAAGATTTTTAATTTTCTTTTAAGGGGCAGAAATGATTGTTGGTATGGGTGACCCTTGTTCAAAAACATAATGACTCCTAAAATAATAGATATTTCTTTATTATTATCGTACTATCGTGAATTTGCGATTTCTCTTGGACGAAGCAACTTTAAACTAGAAAGATCAACAATTCAATCGCGAGTTACTTTCATTATTTTTACAAGTTTTTCTCTCGATTTATTTTGCAGTCATGAGAACAGAAAGTCCGGATAATGATTCTGCTTTTTCGGATAGCCTTTCTCTGTTTTCAAGCGAGAGTTCAACATCAAGCAGCACGACTCCTTCAATCAACAATAATCAGGTTAGTTATTATAATTACTTAAAAATCCATTTTGCGCCCTGTCAGCATTACTCTGCCATTGTACCAGAGGTACAAGTTTCAAGATAGGCATTGGATATGTGCAAAAAGGCCGAAAAATTGAACAGACTCGAACAAAATTGTTCCGAAAAGATGAATTTCTATTTTTGTAATTGTAATGTTTTCAATAAATTCCCTCTAAAATCTGATCCTGTAAAATTCCAGATTACTCCAACTGAAGACAGTAAAGCGGAGAAAATCAAGCTAGCGTTGCAGAAGATGAAGGAAGCGAATGTGAAAAAGTTGTTCGTCAAAGTTTTTAGTAAAGATGGAGGAGCAAAATCCTTATTGGTCGACGAGAATATGACGTGCGGCTACGTGACGAAATTGTTGGCAGATAAGCATCATATGCCAATTTCACCTCGATGGGGTCTAGTTGAACATCTTCCCGAGCTTTATATGGGTGAGTTGATGAACGTTTTCAATTTGTCATCCTAGAGTTGCATTCAAAATAGTCAAAAATTAATAATCCAACTTACTTTCAGAGCGTGTTTACGAAGAACATGAACCGCTAGTTGAGAATTTAATGTTGTGGACGAGAGATTCAAAGAATAAATTATATTTTGTGGAGCGTCCAGAGCGTTTGTTGTTGTTCCAGCGACCTGAAATATTTCACCCGGATTATAATTCGATCTCAACGTTGGACGATGAAATTTCACAAAGCGCGCTCATAGAGGTAAGAATAATATTGAGTTTATTCAATATCGAAGATTATTTTCAAAATCGGGTTTAAGTGAAAGCGATCCTGTCAATTCAAGCACCTCTTTTTATTTGATGGCTAATTATGTAATTTTATTTCAGGAATATTTGAGCGGTGATGGTTTGCCATCTATTGAAAGTCCTCTTTATATCAAGATCGACTCGAAAAAAGGATGGAAAAAATATAATGCCGTATTGCGTACATCCGGTATCTTCTATTACAAAGAAAAAACCAAATTACCCAAAGATTTAGTGTGTTTGGCCACATTCGAGGTGAACCAGGTGAGTTTCTTGATATAATTGAGAGAAATTCTATCATTACCTTACCAATCACGAGACCATTGCATCATTGTATTTCTTATTGCAGGTATATTACGGAGTTGGCTGGAAAAAGAAGTTTAAAGCACCCACCGAACATTGTTTCGCCATCAAGCATCCTTGTCTGCAGCATCCTAAATCTACTAAGTACATTAAATATTTATGTGCCGAAGACGCGCTAACTCTGCATAAATGGGTGACGGCTATTCGGATTATTAAAGTACGTATCCGACAAAATGTTCTCCTTTACTAGTAATTTATTTCGCAGACACAGGGCTGTAAAGTACGCTTCATAATCCTGATATTGAACTTTACGGTCTTTGGTACAGTCAAATATCTTATAATCCAAGAATGTGAAATGAGAAATCTGTTATTTGCACGTTAACTTCGCTCGTCCTCGACTTTTTCGCGAAATTTCTCATTTTGTAGACCTTCGTACGTAATATATTGGTGGATCATATCGTCTAATAGAATCTTTTTCAAAATTTCAGTTTGGCCGCAAATTACTCGATAATCACCAATCAAGAATTCCAGACGAGAGCGAACTCTCAGATTCGGGTTCATCAGGTTGCGATGTAGCTTTCGATTCAGATTTTCCGTGTGGCACCATCAAGCGTAAACCTCCCAAATTACCATTAACAGCCACCACCCGTCAATTGGCGTCACTGGATTCGAGGGCCTCGAGTACGGCTAAACTGGAACGTACTCCTAGTTTTGGCTCATTGCCACCGCCGCCACCTGAGCTTCTTGCGAGTACTTTAACGTTAAACGAAGATGTATTAGATTTACCTCCTCCTCCACCGCCACCGCGATTGTTACCACCGCCTAGTGCCACTTTTTTGCAAGATCTTCAACGTGTCATGCGACGTAAGTGGCAAGTAGTACAGAAATGCAAATTAGACGAGAACGTAACACCACATGAAGTGCTCGGATTTCGAGATCCTCCTGACTACAAGGAAACGAACGTCAGTAACTGGGTGGCTGAACATTACGGGGGTGGACAAAATTTATACGAAAATATTTATCGCAGCAATACGCTACCCATTCAAACCGGTATCACACCAGCTCGAGTGCCCACGGTTCCAGTTGTTTCGATACCTACGGTGCAATCAAACACACCCGTCAAGAAACGACCTCCTCCTCCACCACCACCTCGTGCAGAAACCACGCACTTGACTACAACAAGTACGATTAATCGACGTCAACAATTCTAAAATTAGGATTTTGGTTCGTTTTGTAAATGAGTAAACTAGTCATTAGATGAGCCACCTAAACGGCTCCAATAAAGTTATCCAGAAGGTTTGCGGATCGATTTTTATAGACCTTCAAGAAAAAAATGATAATATGGTTGTTATTTCTGAATATCGCCTTCATTTTCGTCTGTACAGATTTGATGTTTTGTCGCAAATTACGAAGTCTCAGTTATATTGTTAAGCCTGTACTCTGTTTCGTTATGATCTTTACTGTTTTTTTTTTCTTTCTTATTTTTGTATGATTTCTGAAATCTATTTCTGACTGTAATTTTACATTCAATGAGTTCTTACTTCTTTTTGCTCGTTTGATAAGAAATGTTTTTCTTTTCTGATAATTTACTTGTAGAGATTTATGTCTTGTGACTAATAAGACTGATCTGTCTGTATTTTTTAAGACGTACTTTTTCCGGTGTTGCACACCATCGATATCTTTGTAATTCGTATACAAGAAAAACAAAATGTCGCAGGAAAAATG
This sequence comes from Aspidiotus destructor, assembly GCA_035079395.1. NCBI lineage: Eukaryota > Metazoa > Arthropoda > Insecta > Hemiptera > Diaspididae > Aspidiotus > Aspidiotus destructor. Next base: position 38,778,121 of record JAVHKZ010000018.1, on the reverse strand, counting down.
TGAAAGTCAGATATATACGATTTTATGGTGCTCGTATTTGTGTTTCTTTCATTCAAATTTGATTAGGACAATGCTTAATGTTATTGTTTTGTACTGAAATTTGAAACCCTATTTCATCTTAGTGGTATTACCCATGTATGTTCTGGGACAGCTGAAGATTTCTGAACTTTTCAGCCAATTTTCTTCACTTTTAAAAATCCCTGAAAATTAACTCGCCGATAGCCCATTCTCTCCTCATTTTCTGTTGTCATTTTACAAAATTTTCAATTTTTTGTATCCTTTTTGTATTAAATCCCATCAAAACTAGCCAAAATATGACACATCTTTCTTCAATCACGGTGACAAGTAATGCATCAGCATTTGCTAACTTACATCAGCAACATTCCATCAGAACTAGTTGAAATATGTGAGACCCTGGGCTTCAATATATGTGCTGGGACAGTTAACAATTTTCGAACTTTCCACTTACTTTTAAAAATCCCTGAAAATTAACTCACCAATTTTTGTTGTTTTCAAAGGAAAGGTTGGTAGCTTTCTCATAATTTTTTGTCGAGTTGGGTTGCAAAATTTTCATTTTTTGTAATCAATTTTTATAAATTTCATTCTCAAACAAGCAGTTGTATACAGGATAATTTCTTTGAAACGCAACCAAGAGTTCATAATGTTCTAGGACAGTAATTTTTCTAAACTTTTCACCCACTTTTAAAAATCCCTGAAAAATGACTCACCAATTTTTGCTGTTTTCAGAAGAAAAATGGATCATTTTCTCCTCATTTTCTGTCGTCATTTCACAAAATTGTGTCCATAAAATTGGCGAGTTAGTTTTCAAGGATATTTCAAAGTGAAGAAAAGTGGGTTAAAAGTTGAGAAATCTTCAACTGTCCCAGAACATACATATGGGTATACTACTTATCTTGAGAGAAAATGCTGGTACAAGAGATTTTTATAATTTTATTTATTGAGAAAAGTGTTCATCGGAACGACATACTTAGTTATTATTGTTAATCATATTGACGTCAGGTTACCTGTCAATTTGTTTTATTTGTTCGCAAAAACATTTTACACATTTATTTTTTCATTACTCTTAATTCAATTTTTTGGCTACTTTTCGTTTCATTTTTTTTGAAACTAACAAAATGTTCAGAGCATTTTTAGAAGTTATTTTATTGTATTCGCGTATTTTTATTTTCATTATTTTTTTCTATTTTTCGTACTACTTTTTCCCTTATACCAGCGGTGGATATTTTGTGAGATTTTTAATAAAATGTCCAGTCATTAGGTATTGCATTTCATTTCAACTAATTATGAAGACATCAGTGATATTTTGAGAGTTCTTTTTTGAAATTTCGCTTCATCATCGAGCGTAGTACAATCATGACTGGAAAAACAGAAAGTCAGGGAAAAGTCAGGGAATTTCAAGTAATTTCTCAACAGTCAGGGAAATCCTCACAATTTGATTCAATTCGCGATAGAGAAAAAGAAAGAAAAGTTCATTCATAAATAATAAGCACATGAAATAACAAAAAGAAGTCCAAAAATATCATGGAAAAATATCAAAATTAGGTACCTGGAAAAATCAGGGAATTTCATAATTGAAAGAAAGTGGTACCGCCCCAACACAAAATACGATGAAAATCTTGAAAATAATTTCAAAAAAAAAATCTAAATGAGATGCGTTTTGCGAAAACCCGGCTTATGGTGAAAAAAAATCGACCTCCATATTTTGACGGAATTCGATTCTGCGTTAAGAATACGATCTAGATATAACTTAAGCCTTGATTTTAGAACAAATTTCGATAAAGTATGCTGCTCTCCAACAATGTGAAACCAAAATTTTGAATGTTCTTAGCTCGAGGATGAGTAATAAAATGCAGTTTTCAGTGATGGTTGAAATGTTTGAAAGGATTGGCCAGAATCCAGATTAAAGGATGGGAAATTGGTGAATAGTGTGGATATTTCCAGATGTGAGATATTCATCAGGAATCATGTGAATGAGGAAGAAAGAGGAATTTTTTTGTAATACTTTCTCTATCTTGCTTATCTATATTGGCTAGATGTCACAGAATGGCTAGTTTTATCAAAATTTACATGTCTACTCTCAAATCAGCTCTCACGTCGTGCATTTTCTTCATTCCATCAAGAATGGCTTGGTTTATGCCTATGATGTTGTCTTTACCCAACTTATTTTGCTTTGAAAGCTATTGTAGTCGAACTGTCTTCACAGCCCATTTCACGTTTATACAGGATTGAAAAGTGTTTAATCGCAAACACGTTACGATATACAATCAAAAACGCCTGTTGTAGAAGGTGTGCATGATCAATAGACGTATTCTTACGTCTACTGATCTTGGAAGGTGTGGTTCACGTAATCACGTTTGTCTCGAGGGAGCAGAAATGTATATTCCGGTAGTCGTCCACGGCTCGTTTCAATGCCGAATAAAATAATTATAATTCACGTCTTTTTCAATTTATTAGGTATTTCCTTTTTCGATTAGATACCCACAAAGCCGCTTCTTGTCGACTATGAATCTATGGATGAATGTTAATATCAGTTTGTACGACAGTTCAACAGGAAAAAAATTGGGAATCAATTTATCATTTCGCCCGTATCCTACGTACTATTCCAATAATCCACGGGTCACAGGATGATTCTTTTTTTCAATCGAAATTCGACAGCCATGAGCAATACTAGCAACCCGCTCGGTTTGCAGCTGACAGCCTGCAGCTGATCAGTCATCTCAACTGCAGTATCGATTTCACTTTGACGCTTTAAAGTATCGATAGATTCCGATTCTATTGATCATCAAAATTCGAGGGATTTCGGTTATCGCTGAGCGCCGACATCCTTTGAACTCCGAAGCTGATTGAAAAGTGAAGAGTTGAGTAGCGTCCGACGCTTTAATTTTCTTCCGCTTGCATCTTTTCTTCAAATATTCCACTAAAATATTTTGTTGCATCCATTTAATCTCTATGATACACGAGGTGTACACGAAATTGGTTTGATTCAGGTGAATTTTTGTTTCCGTCAAGCTGGCTTCGTGCGAAGAGGATGATTTTATCATCCGCAAGAGGAAAAAACCAAAACGGGATAAACATGAAGGTAAATTTACGATTTGTAATAACTAATCAAAGTATCAATGTTGAGAAGTTCATAAGTACATGTCTGATTCTTGTTTCAGGATTAAAGCTGATACTGAAAAAAACCTCCGCCACATCAACCCCAGAACGACCATTTGAAACACCCAGCTCTAATTTCGCATTTGTCGACTCTCAGGAGGATAACTTTAATTCGCCATCGTCTTCAGTATACTACGATACTTTTAGCCGAACGCACAAGAAGTCGAAAAAGAAGAAGAAAAAGAAAGAGAAAGATTACGAGAAACGTGATAAGAAGAAAAAACATCGTAAAGTATGTAATAAGAAAATATTGAATTTGATTTTCTCCTTCGTGATTGTGTCCTACATAACGTACCGGTTGGTCTCTCTGAAATCAGGATAAGAAGAAACGAAAAGATTCTAGTCTGGAAGATATTCAAGATACTGAAATCGAAAATGCAGATTTTGGTCGTGGTTTGAATGTCGGCCATAATACCTTCAATTTTATTTTATTAGGTAAGTCAAGTTCAAATAGTGTGGTTAATTTCAGTTTCGAATGAAAAATTATACTTGACTAAATATCTTATAGATGAAGATAAAACAGAAAATTCGCAAGATGCTAATGGATGCATTGGTTCCAAAAAAATCGAAAAAACAGCTTTACAGCGGCTTCTTGAATCAATACATTCGTTGATAGAAAAAAAAGACACTCAACAATTTTTCGCTTGGCCAGTCACAGATCAGATCGCTCCTGGATATTCATTAGTAATTAGCCACCCAATGGACATGAATACCATGAAACGGAATATTGAGAATAATGTTTATTCGACGTTATCTCAATACACTGTGAGCCTAAATTTTTCCCACCAAATCAAAATATGTAGGAACACTATTTTCACTTTTTTTTGTCTCCCTTCTTTTCTAGGAGGATCTACAATTAATGTGTCGAAATGCGATGGAATATAATCGACCCGACACAATTTATTTTAAGGCAGCTAAAAAGCTGCTACATGCTGGTCTCAAGATGACTAATGTTGATAAACTACGTGCTACTCCGCAGTTATTACCTTTATTGTCACAAATTTCCCCTGAAGAATTGGGTTGTGGCGAAAATTCATCAACTGCTCAATCAGATGATGAAGAAATGAAATCACGGTCTTGTATTGTAACTAATGTTCATTCGCAATCGATTAAATTAGAACCTGTTGACGAAATGAACGTAGATAAGCAACTGAAATTGTCTCATGAGTAAGTTGGTTTTTGAATTTTTTTGATATAACATCCATTCTCTGCTGTTTTTTCCAATATATTTTCATGGAGGATACTTCTACATCTTGCCATAAAAAAAAAGAACCACCTATTTTTAGGACGAAGATAGGCGTTCTTCTATTTCCTGTAGATCAAAACTATTATGAATTGGTAGCCTGTCGAAATTTCATCGAATAATTTGACCATCTTATTTATCCTATATGTTTTGTTCTGCGGTTCCACTAGTGTGTTCTGATTTTTAAATACCCTTAGTTATAAATCCCACCCGTCTCCTCCTTCCAAGTGAAAAGAAAACTAATATTGATTTAATAATTTACAATATTGCGAGTTCTAATTCACCTTTCACATAATATTTCATTGTGATTTTCCTTGTAGTATGAACGATTCAAAAGATGACGATCAACTTGCAGAAGATATTTTGGTCCAAGCGAAAAGTGCAGCGCAGCAAGCTGCTAAAAAAGTAGCGCAAAAAAAAATTCCGACCGAGGTAAAGTAAGGGCTAACTTATTTTGTTGAATTCCAATTTAAGCATGTATCTAGAAATTTGCTTCTATCTCTACAGATGGGTTTTTTGCGTCAAAAAAAGGATGGAACAACGACTTTGGCCATAATTGTGCCGAATGACGGTATTGACGAGAAAACACGAGAACGGCCAGTTTTGTTAGGTTCGTTGATCGGTCGACTGAGTCATGGATCTGGTAGTCTTCAAGGATTCAGGGAAGATAAGCGGAATTTTGTGAAAACTGGTAAGAATGATCAACAGATTGAATAAATTAGTGGAATCTGTTTAACGCAGCTTGACTTTATTGTTCCAGTTAAACCTCTATATTATGGAGCTTTTGGATCATATGCTCCATCCTACGATTCAACTTTTGCCAATTTAACAAAAGAAGAATCGCAACTATTGTTTCAAACATACGGTGATGAAACCGCCGTTCAGTATGCAGAAAGGCAAGTCTTGACAAAATGTGAATAAATCTATGTTCGTGAAGAATATCCCTATTGACAATCATTATCTGTTTCCAGTGTGTTGAATTTTTCCAAAGACTGTGATTATGTGACGACAATGGTGGATAATCTACTTGATATAATGACTGGGGGTGATCATCGCAAAACAAAGAAACTACTGGAAGAAAAGAAGAAAATTCAAGAGGACGAAGAATTGGAAGAAGAACGCTTGAAGAGTTACATAGAGAATAAAAAAGCACCGATAACTGTTGGTGTCGTAAATGGTACTTCTCACGCTGCAAGCGGTGTCAAATCCGCCACTGTATCTCCAGTCAATGCCAACAAAAGTTTCAATTTTGAAGAACTTCCAAAAATTGAATTAAATCAACTGAAATCTTTGTCAGAATTTGGCATTGATACTAGTTTCATCGAATACTACGGTTGGGATGATTGTAATTCATTGATATTGATCGAAATAAGACATACAACCGATAAAGTTCAAAATCCTGTTGTTTTCAGAAAGTCAACAAAAAGAAGAACAAAAGATTAACGAGAAACTTGAGCAAACGCGTTCGCTTTTAGAACGCCTTCAACAAACTCAGTATGAACGATTAAGTGGACCTCTTCCGCCGCACTTGTCGAATATTCAGCCAGCTAATGAGAACGAGCTCCAATTAGGTACGTGATATTGGGACTAATTTGACCACTAATGTTCAGATTTCATTAATTTTTTCTTTACTGTGCAGCTGGCAAAGTGACTGAAAGTTTGACCAATATTATCAAGAAACTTCCGCCAGGTAATGTTGCCCCAGTGGCTGGAGTGCGGAAGGCTATGGGTATAGCCCCGGTTCCTCCTCAGCAGCAACAATCCCAGCAAGAACCTCAACAGCATCAGCCGATATCCAATGTGTTTTCTACTCAACAATTCTCTAATAATGTAAGTATTCATATAATAGCAAGATTAGATATTCTTTTTTCTTGACTTCGAGCGTGAAAAGTAGACTAGATGGTTTGTTATAATATTTTTCATCGATTTATTTTATTTCAGACCTTTCAAGTTCCGCATGTGGATGAATCAAATGCCAGCTCAAGAAGTGGCTATGTCTTGAATCAAAATGTGCCCCTAACTCAGAAAATGACGTCTGATGAAGAAACCTTATCGAGTGCAAATACAAACTTGCCAACCGCTGTAACAGGTTTTGATTTTGAATCAGAACTTCGTGAATTTTTGGAAAATGATACGGCGTTAAGCAGTTTCCAACTACCCGACGATGCAGACGATACCGATAAAACAATTGAACAGATGTTATCAGCGCATTCGTAGATTTCTTGGCTGGTCTCCATTTGCGACTACCTCAAATCTTTTCCTGTAAAAATCGTGTATGAAGTGTTGTTTGTCCAGTAATTGTATCATCCTATGATCTTCACCAATTGTGTTATTAATGACTATAAAACTAGTTTGTTTTTTTTTTTCAGTTTTGTAATTACAACTTTCTTCAATCATATACAATCTTTAACTCTCATCGCTCTTTAAATATAGTACAAAATAATTATAACAACAAAATTTGCTAATTAATATCATCGACATCTTTCACGGCAAATTCAGGTACATGATATCCTAGTTCTTCCAATGTAGGAATGCCTAATTCTTCCAGAGTAGGTCCTATCTCTTGCATGATCCAAGGGTTAACTTTATCGAACTCGTAACCTTGTTTTTCCCTGACAACTTCCATAAATCGTATTGCCAAGGCGAAGTCATTCAAACGACGACAAGCTTTAAGTGCTGCTATGATAACTATAGGGTCTGGGACAGTATCATAATCACAAAGAACATGAATACCTCGACGAATTTCCCAAGAGTCTATGTTCGGTCGACTAAAATAATTGGCCCACTTCTGGAAGAAAGCTTCGTTATACTCTGGTTCTTCTTCCGATTCATAAGGTCTCGATGGACCAAGAACATACACCACTTCCTCCAAAGCTTTTTTAGCTTCAGCTTTTGCCTGTGCACTGGCCTTTGTAACTGAATCACTGGCTGAACGGTTATTCAAGATAGTACTAGAATTTAATTGCAATAAAGCCGCACATTTAGCGTGAGTTCGACAAACAGATGAAACGACGCGGAGCATTTTGAAGATTTTGAATTGATCTCCGAACAAACGAAATACTTCTCAAAAAACTTTTCAAGGATGAAGATAACTCGAGTAAAGAAGTTCACTTTTAATACAGAGGGCAGAGAATGGGCAGACCACACGGAATTATTTTGTTCAGTGGTCGCAAGGTGCGTTTTCGATGACGTTACGTTTGTAACCGTGCCCGCGGCACGAAATACGACAGAGATGTACCCGATGTTAGCGAACTCTATGGAGTGCTCGATCGGCAGGCCGCAGCTGAAAATGGCTCGAGAAACAAGTCACAGAAGAAATGGGTGAGCATTGCGAGCTTCCGTGATTACGTGAATATGAATCTTGTAGCTACTCAAAGTTTCGTATCCACGTCATTTCTTGACTGTTTATTGCTTGTGACTTGCGAGTTCATTCTTTACGGTAACACTAAATTCTTGATTTTGCATTATTTGCAAGTGCTTCGTGGTTTTTTGGATTGTGTCGGTCGGTAATTTTTAATTGATTTGGACCTCTGTGTTATGTGGTTTGAAATAGAACGTATACCGTTCCTGGGTTTATGATGCTCGCGAACCTCGATATAGATCGTTGAGTATTTGTTTTCATGTAATCAGTATCCATTTGCATACACATCCCGTATTGCAACCAACTTAACCTAATCCAAGATGAGTGACGAAAGTCATCCTCGAACGTTGTACGTTGGAAATCTGGACGTATCGGTGACCGAAGATTTATTGACTACATTATTTTCGAACATCGACAAAATCATAGGATGTAAAGTGATTCGCGAACCAGGAAATGATCCGTATGCGTTTGTTGAATTTGCCACTCACGAAGGAGCTAGTACGGCATTGAGTGCGATGAATAAACGTATCTTCTTAGATAAGGAATTAAAAGTTAATTGGGCTACGTCGCCAGGCAATCAACCCAAAACCGATACTAGTAACCATTATCATATATTTGTCGGCGACCTCAGTCCAGAAATCGAAACACAAGCATTGAAAGAAGCATTTGCTCCGTTTGGTGAGATTTCTAACTGTAGAATCGTTAGGGATCCTCAGACACTGAAATCGAAAGGATACGCATTTGTATCGTTCGTGAAAAAGGCTGAGGCAGAAAACGCTATCAACTCGATGAATGGACAGTGGCTAGGTAATCGGAGTATCAGAACAAACTGGTCTACAAGAAAACCTCCGCCACCTCGATCTGTTTCGACTCGACAGAACTCTAGTTGTAAGCCCGTTACATACGATGAAGTGTATAATCAATCTAGCCCGACAAACTGTACAGTTTACTGCGGTGGATTCACGAATGGTATGTGCGAGGACCTAATGCAAAAAGTATTCTCACCGTTCGGTAATATTGTAGATATCCGTGCTTTCAAAGATAAAGGTTATGCTTTTATCAAGTTTTCTAATAAAGAATCAGCTACGCGTGCAATTGAAGCGGTCCACAACACTGACATCAACGGGCAAGCAGTCAAATGTTTCTGGGGTAAAGAATCTGGCGATCCCAACTCGTTAGGCACTGGTGGCACCACTTCAAACAACTCAACGAATGCAGCTATGCAGTATTCTTATAATATGTACAACCAACAGATGGGATACTGGTATCCTCAAGCATATTCGACTGGTGGTCAGATGCAGCCTGGACAGTATTACCAAGGTATGCAAGCTAATTATGGTTATGGACAGTTCGCTGCCTATCAGCAGCCGGGTTATACTGTTGGCAGGGTTAGTGTACCCGTGCCTTCAAATTCGTCGACCTGGCCTCAAAGTCAGACTGCTGCTTCCGCTGTTACATCGCCGCAAGCCGTGCAGAGTGGTTCAACGACGATGACCTATTGCATGCCGCAGTTCCAGAACCAATAATGACGACGATTTAGATGATAGTTAACGTGGAGCACCGACTATTTCAATCCACAAAAAAGGGTCGGATATAAAAGAAGAGAAAATATTCCTTTTTCTAAAAGAAATGAATTGATAATAGTAAATTTCTGTCAAAATTAAAAGAAGAAAACGAATTACGATTTAGATTGACTCCATCTTTTATTTCATATTGAAATAAACGAAGAAAAATTGAAGAATATATTACGATGTATCTTTCCTCCGACAAGTTTTTTTCTTACTTATTTCTTTATTTCGTTTATAAATAAAAGATTTTAGAGATTGAAAGATAGAAAATAGATATTCGTTTTTTTCGGATACATTCAACTTGTGTATGTATGTAAAATATATATACGAAACTTTTCATTATTTTTATATTTTAATTTTCAGAATTCAATGTTGTTTTTCCAATAGTATTAATTTGAGGAAATATTCGTAACGCACGCAATTTTCCGTTCTGTACGTATATTATACTGGTATGTAACGTGAGATTATCTGATTTGTCCTTTTTTAACGTGTAAAATCGCGATACTCTTGGTTTTGGTTCTTCAAGAGTATGGTCATTGACTTGTACAAAAGGTCTAATTCGAGAATTTGAGGAAATAGTCATGGGAATCCATTTTTTTGTTCCGGTAAACTTGAATTTAAACGTCATCGGAAGTCCATTTTCGAGCTTTGAAATCGCCTTGCATTGCGGAACAGTTCTCTCATTGGGCTCTGGTATCATTAACTTCTGATATTAACTTTTGAATCGGAGAACTTCTCCATTGCTACCATCATTTAATTGTTCTCTTTCATCTCTAGAAGATATTTCGTGACGAAAGGTTTTCGGGTACTCTACAGTATTCATGAATCTGGGAAAAATCAAAGGAATTGAATTCATGATTCCTCTATTTTCGAACTTACTACTACATATTTGTTCGTTGGATTGCAGAATGAAGATGGCTGATGTCGAAAATCGTTCTGGTGCTGATTTTTCAAATTTCTTCCTCATTTATCGTCGTAAATAATCTGTGAGGGAAAAGCTCTAGTCGAGTATTGAGTGATGATAAGATATCAAATAAATAGTTATCTTGATCGATGAGATAAACTCAAATGGTTTCATTTTGTTTGAAAGGTTTAAATAAACACAATGCATTGAATAAACACTACAATTCGAGGAAATGTAAATTTGACGTGCTTACATTATTGAGATCAGGAACCTTTCGTTCATAATTAATATTGAATTAACTCGCTCAACTAAATGTCGAGATCAATGTTCGTAATACAAGTCTCAAATTTAGTCAATTCCTTCTTGAAATACCTGGAAAAAGTACGTGTTGTACTAACAAAAACGACAATTTGGAACAATTCTACGGGCTATGAAAACCGTAAAAATATGATTTGAGTGTGTGCTTTATTGAGAACTTCATGAGAAGAGGAACAACCGATGAAATAACAGCATCATTGGTCAAGAATCATTAAGGAGAAGGGTTGGAATCATAGTCAAAATAACATCAGAATATCTGCTTCAAAATGAATATGTACGTCCTGTTGTCTTCAGATCTCCGTTCAGAAGTTCTAACGAATTCTCAACAAAATATAAGATTGAACGACAACTCGCAAGAACCGAATTTAATTGGTCTATGCTCTAGTATATTGTTTCCTTTCAACATTCAATACCCCATGGCAAAAACACCCGTATTCATGTCTCCATTATGCGTGTAAAATATCTCTAAAATGTTCCTTTGGGGAAATTTTGGGTGAGTTTTTGCTATCAAATGTTCAACGGGATTGTCACTTATGTCTGTCTTACGGGATCCGGCATCTTGCAATTTTTTAAAATTTAAGTGGCATCAGTAGACAGATGCCAAAGAGCAGCGGCAGATACTCGAACAGATAGAATACAGTAAAACTCCGTTTATCCGCACTCCAGTTATCCGCAACTCCAATTAACCGCACAGCGCGAAGAAATGACCCAACAATGCAAATTTTAACTTGTTCAACGTCTTGTGCATTAAAAGCCTGTTCTTATTCACCACTTACTAAGTGACTCTCTTGTGGCCAATCGTTACAAATCGTATTTCATATTGTTGAAAAGAGCAAAAAAAAAAAACAGGTTGGTGGAAAAATTTCTAAGAATTCACCAACCTCAAACATGAAGCATGGGGCTCGATAGAAGCCGTACAAGTGTTCCGCAAATTCGGTGACAGCAATCGCACCTGAGAAAAAGAAAATTGGTCGAATAACCTGCACTCGACTCTTTTTCTCAAAATAGTATTTTCCGAGGTCATGGATGAATACTGGGGTTCGTGTCATTAAAACAAGAACAAGAAAAAAAAGGGGGAAATCCATCTGTATTCGGACGCATGGACGGATGAAAAAAAACGTTTGCAGAATTATTTCAGAGCGAAGTAGTTTGTAAATAGAAATTTTTTCAAATCCCTCAATATGATCGCGTATCAACAATTTTTTTTTGCAATGAAACAGAGGAATGGAAACAACAAAAAAGAAAAAAATACGGACTCCACCAATTCTCTGAGCTCCTCAATACCCGTAGCCAAAATTCTGCATTCTAGTATGACGTCTTTCCGTGGGTAAGATTCTATAAAGCAGAGGCGACAACTTTTCAAAATCCCTGTGTAGCAAACTCAAAATTTTTCCAAAAAAAAAAGGAAAAAAAAAAAAGTTCATTAATACATATAATTTTTGTTCGCATGTGTAGCATTCGCTACACTGGCTACGTAGATGTTGCCACCTCTGCGATAAAGGGCTGCCGAGGTACTATAATTATTATTATCTAGAAGATGTGGTGAATTGAGAAAATTACGGGGCTGCCCCCTCATGGTAAGAACATTTAAATTACCGGTATGAATGTTACTAACGTATCAGTTCGAGAGGGTTATTACTGCTTGGTTTCGAATGAACTAAAATAATGTGACCTGTGCTAAAGATACGCGACTTGTGGATAGGCCTAAAAAAAATATTGTTTTTTCGCGATTCTTATTCAGATTAATAGTACACAATATTTGGACGACAATTTCTTTTTCAACACATGATGGTATAGTACGATTTTACCGACGGTTGGCAATCTTTACCATAATTTTTCGAGAAAAATACCATACTACTTTTTACCTACAAGGCGGGTATCTTCAGCATAGGTGACAAATGTGGCGGTCTAGGTTATTGCCGATAATAATGACCGTAACTCCTAGGTCATTCAATAGTCCAACAATCACTCATCTCACGTCTAACCAGAAGGTTGGGTCTTCCTGAATGCCATGAGACTCATGAGAGGTCTGTGTAATCATTATCACTACCTATCCATACTACATACATTTTTCTCTCTGCTCATCTCCCGTTTTCCAATACCGATTTTCTAGCAGTATAAGAGTATAAGCCTAAGTGGATACCATGAGAAACATCATTCCGTTTTTTTGCCAGAAATTTCAACTTATATTTGTATACACGCGGCCGTGACATATAACTAGGCATTATGAGAACTATGTAGTAGCCTAGTAGGAAAGAGTTACCATCGACATTTTATTCTTGATAATGTGAAAGAAGATTAGCCGACTTCCCAATAATGTTGAAACCCTGGTACTTCTGACTTTTAAATTCTAATTGATTCTGAATTTCCAATGCTCATAGCTAAGTCAAATGTGTTGTGAATGACAGCAACGATTGGTACCGTGATTGGTACTAAGATGAAGTGTCTGAAAGATACTTTCCTCCTGATCGTTGATAAGATCGATCAATTCTCACTCTGTCACTCTGCACGGGCTGCGGTCGACTAAATTTGGATACAAAATAATAATAAAGAGTAGAGTTCTAATAAGAAGTAAAAATTTTCATCAATGAGTTCATTTATCATTGCGGTTCACTCTATATCATCGTTTCAACCATCTTAAGAACTTGTTATAATTCGACACATGAAGAGGAATCGAAAGAGAGTATAGTTCAGGCGACTAATGGCTGCGTATAATTTCCAATTAAATCCAAGACTGTCATTGAGTGAGTATTATCGACTAGGCCTACATTTTCATTCAAGGGCCGAATTATTTATTGAAATAAATTGTCTCTTTTACCGAAGAACTCCAAGCTCCTCCTGGAAACCCAGCTATTACAACGGTTTCAGGTATGTCGCCCTCAGTGATACGATCGCCAGTGCCTACTTCAACTTCTACTGGTATGATTTGGTGTACGATTCTCTTGCGACTCACATCAAGAGATTATATGGCGTGAATGATATCTTCAATTTAATCTTAATAGGACACCTGATGGCAATGCACCCGATGATGGGATCAACTAGACCTATTTTGATCACTCCACAAGGATTCCCTGTATCCGCTAGTCATATTTTTGGTGAGAGGATGTTTTCCTCCGCAACGATAGCGCCAGTTTTGTCGTCCGGATTGAACGATGTTCCTTTGGAATTCAACGTCGTCAGACAAAATTCCAGTGAGTGCAAGACTACGTTAACTGTTTCAACAATACATAATTTTCTCTCTAACCCAAATTAAATTTTTGGCAGTCGAAAATGATTCCATCCGCCAGGAAAAACTACAATCGCATAATGTCTCTGTTGACAACCAAGATTCGCCGAATATCTCCGGTTATGCCAAAATAGAAGAAAAGAAAGTTCTCCCCGAAAAACCTTCATTCAATGAAAAGAAGTACAGTATGATGAATTTTATTGCTGAATTTCATTTTTGCTGATAACAAAACAACTTTTGATTCTTTTACCCATTAGTGACAAAAATAACGAACCAAAAAGCATCGAAATAGATGACTCTGATTGCCAGATCATTGGTACCGATCTCTTCAATGAAAGCGACAGAATAAATAAAATTGGTCAATTAACCACCACAAACAACGTTTCTACTAAAAACGTACCCACGGTATCGAATAGTTCCGGTGTGTGGAATTCGAATATAAACTTTCCGATTCTTGGTGTCAACCAAATGTTGAATTCGAGTATCATCGATCCTTATCTGTTTGTTGGACAGACAGTACGTTAAATTCAGATATAAGAACGTAACTTTATTGCAGTTCTTAAAGCCTCGAATAATATTAATTATGCTGAAGATCGCAAAATTGTTTTCTAATTCCATTGCGTTTCAGAATAATATACGATTATCCTCGGTGTTGGTTTCAGGTTGGTGTCTACAATAACGCCCTGTCTCATTTACCCAATAACGGAGTTCCGCTCGAAGACCCAAATGTTGAGTGTAAAACTATTATTCATCACAAAAGTAGCACTTTATTTCCTCCAAATATAGATGCTCCATTACCGACTACTCGTGAGCGACCACAAGGCTGTAAAACCGTTTTTGTTGGTGGCCTTCCGGAAAATATGAAAGGTGAAGTTTGGTCCTAGTAAATTATCATTCGATTTTATTTCTTCAATATTTTTGCTGTCAACATCGTTTTCAGAGGAAGCTATTCGAGAAGTTTTTGCGTTTTGCGGTGAAATTATCAACTTGAGACTAAGTACCAAAAAATTCTGTCATATTCGATTCTCGGAGGAAATAGCTGTTGATCGTGCGCTAACACTATCAGGTAAAAGAGAGATTTTGGGTGCGAAGCTGAAAGAAGAAAGATTTTGAGGGTGATCGTAAATATGTGTGAAGAGTTGAAAGAAACTTGTTGTATTACGAATCTTACTTTTCTGAAATTATAACGTTAAAAAAATTGATAATGCTTTTGATTTTATCAAACGCCGTTCCAATTCATCTTTACATTGGTTTGTTTTAAATTTCAATTTTATATTAATATCTCTTCAATATTGTTTCAACTTGAAAAAAACAAATCTTTTGAAAACTTGAGCAAATGAAAACCCTCAACTCTTCGCATCAAGGAAAAAAATTGTACGATCCTAATATGTTCATGTTGATTTCGTGACTTCTTCATTGTGCTCTGATTAGTTGGGAGTAGAAATTAATTCAACTAGGAAAATTATGAATCGCGAAGTACTTATTCTGAAAAATATTCCACTAGGTTATAGAGTACGGTTGGGTGCCTTGTCTGATCTGCCAAATACAGGTAGATTACACGTAGATTTTGCTCATGCTCGTGACGATCAATTCGAATGGGAATGCAAACAACGTCAAATTCAAAGAGAACAGCGGCATAGAGAACGTATCAGACGAGAAAGCATTCGTGATAGTTCGCCTTCAAATCCTAGTCATTTCACGGAAAGTGAAGCGAATAGCGTTCTTGAAAAACTAAAAGGTTCGTAATCACCAATTTTATCATTATATCGTTTCGTCTCACTCATTGGATTGTTCAAGAAGAAATCCTTCCATGTTTATAGGCGAAGATACTTTTTTAAAAGCTATTTCTATCGTTGCCTGTTGGCTGGATCGAGGAGAATGCAACAAACGCAATGTTAATACGTTTTACGGCATGATACAGTCTGTAAATTCGCACGTCAGACGATTACTTTATGAGAAAAATCTCTGCGAGAATGAGTACAAAAAAGCCAAAGATACTCTGAAAAGTCGAGCTCAAACAATTTTATCGCAGTGTAAGTACTTCATATCCTACTCTTTCATTTTACGTACTTATATTTTAACCACGTATCCATTAGAGGTTGAACGTGATCAGTCAAACAGGCGGTTTGATAATCAATTATTTTAGTTCTGGGTTTATAATTTCAATAATTCGTACAACTTTTGATTCTTGAGGCGCAAAATTTGGGTGATAAAATGAATCGATCTCGCGACAGAAAGTTCGATTGTAGAATTGAGATCTCATGATAGTTTACCTACAAACAATTCAACAAAACAAAAGTGATATTGAAAAATCAATTTTAGTCCAGTGAAATCAACATTAATCATGAACATATTTCGTATTATACAAATGTCTTGATGGGAGAACGAGCTAGAATATCCTAATAATTGTTTTCTATTCTTGAAATTTCAAAATATTATTTCTCTTCCAATTAACAGGCTTTTTATTTCATTTTGCTGACTTTTAAGAACCTGGTTGAGCGAATAATTTCAGAAATCTGTCGTTTTTTCCAATTAATCGTTACAAAATAATTTTATTGAAAAAAAAATAAATAAAATATAAAAAGAGAAATTATTTCCAGTTAATTAGTTCGAGTTTGTCTTGATGATTCATTCAATTAAAATATTCTGCTATTTACGAAAGCTGTCGAATTTTTTTCCTTGACTCTGTTTTTTATGAATGAGAAAAAGAAATGAGCTACACAGAAAAGGTAGACCGCAAAAATATTCAACGCATCATAGTTTGTATCATTGTTATTATCATCTCATCCTTATTATCACGTCTAGTTTCTGCCATCGAATCTTCATTTGTCGCAAACTCATTGACTCAAATTGTCTGTGTAAATTATTCTGAAATTACTAATAAGCGATCACAGGTAATCTATGTACAAGAATTGTGCGCCTCTTCGATTTAAGAGGAAAAAATTTCAATGGAAAATAAATTCACATTTTGCGAGAATTTTCACTCATTGATAAAATTTCTTTTAAAATAATCTACTTCAATGTAAGCTATTAAGGATTAAAGTCTTCAACGACTTTTTTTTGAATTGTGTTCATCTGGTTCAAATCGTGATTTTTAATTTTTTTTCGATCTATAAAAAGAGAGTTAATTTTGATTAGGATATTTGAATCAATCGAAAAAATATTTGCAAAGTATTTAAAAAATTCCAAAACTAGTCTACTTTATAATTTGAAATCGGATTATACGATGTTAAAGTCGCTCAGATCGAGAAACTATTCATCAGTTCGTTGCACAAGAAAGTGTGGGATCATTTTACTAAGGCTCAAAGGAAAAATATCGAAGTGTGGAAGAAAACCGCTCTGGTAGGTGAAATTAGTGTTATCTTTTTTAGGTAGAAGTTTTTCTAGTTTTACTGCCTCTTTTTTCTTCTCTCTTTTATTTTATTCCCTTGTTACCCTGAAGGAATGCTTTATTAATTAGGCTTGTAGTTCTTTTTGTTTTCATTTATTGATTTACTCCTTTCAATACTAAATGAGAAGGTAAGTTTGGCTTTTTATCTTTTGTGGCTCTTCTGTTCTGTAATCTGTTTCCGTTTAATCAATCTAAAGTTAGTGCTTGTGTTTGTGTGTTTGAATAACAATTATATTCTATTCCGCAGGTTATATAAGTTCATGGAAACGTGATATGCTATGAATAAAATCAAATTTTTATATAATCATCTCTATCTTACCGGGTCCCATGTTTTCGAACCCTTAGAAAATTTACTTTGTGACTTTCTCCTGCTCCTTCTCTTCCACTCTTCTAGACCTGATAGGAGTAATGAGGTCACAAGAATCACCTAATACTCTGATTTCGCCTCATTCCTGTTCTTTTACATCTCGTTTTATGTTTTACCTGTTATTCACTGGCTATATCAATTTATTAATTTTAGGAGATAAAAACTTTACCATCGGAAATTCAAGATTCACTGAATGACGACGAAATGGATGTTTCGGATTCGGATAGCGACGATGTGTCCCTGTACAAAAAGAGGAAGTTGGATGTTCATGAAACGAATTCTTTAAAGGTGCGCGAATAGAATCGATATGAGTAACTTTCATTCATCTCCATTCGCTAATGAATAATCGGTATTCGGTATTCTAGGATGAAAATGATAGTCTCAGATGTCAATTAGAAGCATACAAAAATGAAATATGCGTCGTACGTAGCGAATTACATTGCGAAATCAGTCGCAAAACCGAGCAGGTTACCATTCTTCAAAAAACATTGAATTCATTAAGTCAGGTAAGGCGTAAACATCATTCATGAAACGTGAGCTAGTTGGAATATGAGTTTCCGGAATTCATATTATGATTTGTCTTCAGGAAATGGATAAATTAAAGAAACAGCAAATACCTGCGCCAGAACTACCGACCAACTGTAAGGCTAACGAAAAGGAAGCTCAAGAAGCCGATACGACCGTCATTCCGTGGACATCCAGTCTCACTAGTCTTGTCGAAAGAGAAGCAAAATTATTGGGTAAGTTTTTGAATGAATTGTAGAAGGAAAATTTTTCTCCGAGAACGCGATGAAATGAAAATTTCCGCATTTTACGAAGTCGTTGTTAAACGCGAACTGTCTTTGTAACTATGCAACGAGCCTACTTCTTAATGAACGATCTTTTTTCGTCTGCCAATTTTTACAGGTTTAATTTCCGTTTTTCTTCACGTTCATCCGTTTGGGGCTGGAGTAGAATATATATGCTCTTTTCTTCAGAAGACGATACCAACTCTAAAAGTTACCGAAATCGAACATACCATGTGCAGATTTCCGTCCGTTTTTCAACAAGAAGTCGTGGGTATTGGAGCCAATATGGAACGTAGGTGGAAATTTGTTGGCTTTAATGCTGAGAGTAATATTTCATTAGCGCAAAGTTGAGTTTGTAATAATAAAATAAGTTGAAAAAAAATTACCGAGAGTAGTTCATTATTTCGGTCGCCAAGGAACGTTCCATTCAAGTTTCAATATTTTCTTTTGCTAATCACGAAAATTAGTAAATTCGACTTGAATGAAGGAAGATTCTAATACCTGAATTACAAGAGGATATCTGATGTAAATGTCCCCGCATGGTTAATCGTCACGTGATTGTTGGAAGTGGGCTTTGATTTACCCTATGGACTTGAAATTTCTAATATATTCCATAGGGCCCCCGCAAAAATATTCAACGCATCATAGTTTGTATCATTGTTATCATCATCTCATCCTTATTATCACGTCTAGTTTCTGCCATCGAATCTTCATTTATCGCAAGAACTCATCGACTCAAATTGTCTGCGTAAATTATTCTGAAATTACTAATAAGCGATCACAGGTAATCTATGTACAAGAATTGTGCGCCTCTTCGATTGAAGAGAAAAAATCTTAAATTCATATTTTGCGAGCCTCGAAAGAGAAATTTTTACTCATTGATAAAATGACGTCGAAAGTTTCTAAGTATACCAGGAGGATTCAGAAAATTAAGTTTCAACCTTCGAGCAACAGACGCAAAATTTTGAGTTCCGAAATATAGGTGGATTCAGAAGGATTGATCTCTGAGCTGTACGTTGTATTATTTATAGGACTTGAAAAAACTTCGAACATTAGCAAAGGGGAATTTATGGAATTTCCGACTTTCGAGAGCTACAAAATGTAGGTAGCAAGACACGGGAAAGAAATTTTTATTTTGTATCCTCATTTTGTCATGGATGAGTCTTAAGGTTGAGGGTCATTCTGAAATTTGTTTCACGAACTGATGACGTCATGGATGATCCCAACCCACTTTGATCCTTGCTACTTGGGAACCTATATCCTTAGAATTCATTAGACTAGTACTCATAAGTAGTCTATTAGGCTGCACCAGGCTTTTAATGAAGAAGAATGCAACATTTTCCCTTAACACAGATGAACACTGGCCATGCTGTGCTGACATGTTCAATTTAGCAGCTTTACGCGGCTCCGGTAGAGGATACTTCTAATATGTTAGGGTACAATGTGGTTGAAAACATCAACTCCAATGCCGAACAATCACCGAGTAGCTAGAGGAAAGTGTCAAAAAGGCGAGCACTGTCTCAGTGAGGAGAAATTCGCCTGCACTCGGTAGAGCAACATACTAGGCAACTCCCAGGGGCAGCTGAGATTATGTCACAAAATCCATTGGTGCAGAAATCCTTCACTACTCCCGGCACCGCAGAAAGGTAAAAGTGACCTTTCGAGATTTTGAAGCCCATGTATCATACAGTCCAATGAACTGGCTTGGCAAAGTTCTATTGACTAAAGCTGCTCCTTGGATAACCATGAAAACTAGTTGCAGTCCAGAGGGAACGCGTGAGGGGAATTGCGACACTTCGCAAGTTGAATTGCGAACTTACTACCCCTGACAAGGAGGCCAGCAAATTAAGCTGGAGTCCACCAAGTTCTGAGCAAGATGGAGGTACACCAGTCTTCCAAGCTTCACCAGATACAGAGTGTAATATGGCCAATTAGCCAGGAAGAGATTCAGATAGTCTTCAATCGACAAAATCAACGCTTACCCCTGACTATGAAAATAACATGACCTCGACAAAAAATGAACATAGTGAAACTAGACTCATTGTCGGTTTTCGTGAATTCGTCCGCTGATGGTTCTGCCAAAGAATAAGAAGTGCGACAGACACAGCGCCAGTTCCAACCGTCTTTCACATGCCTGAAGGTGCATTGTGTACTTTACTGAAGCCATTACAGACAAATTACTCTACAGTGCTCAACATGGATTCATAGAGGGAAGAGCCGCGAGGACTGCAACATGGCCGCTATCAAAGCAGTAGAGAAGATGCGTGATTCCAGCGTTAAGGGCGCCTCTGACCACTCGTTATTAATACACATACTCAGGGAGCCCCCGAGTATTTCTTACGAATATCTCAAAATCAAGACTCAGCAGAAAGAAGAAAGAAGTTTAATAAAAAATGACTTTTTCCATTTTCAATTTGACACTAATAATAAACACGACAAACGCTTCGAAAGATGATTTTAATTTCGAAAAATAAAAGAAAAATAAAATAGCTTTTTTGTCCGATTTAATTCCATTCTGCAAGGTCAATAATGAGCAGAAACATGGTACACAGTTCGCCCTTTCCTGTGCTGTATTCTATTTTCCGGAGCTGAATTAATGATCATTTCCTAATTCTCAACTCTCACCGACGAATCAAAACGTGAGAAATGACTTCTTCGAAAATTGTATCAACGTCAAACCAAACTTTCACAACTTTCAATTAAGTTTGAATATAGGAAAATGTTGGTGCGCTGAAAAATCAAAATCCATCGAATGCTCTGGTCCTCGTTTATGTCCGCTGGCCAACACTTTCAAAACCACAAAGTTGGTCTTTACCACCTTCAATAGGGCGTTGACCTCTTGATCTGGATTACTAATACTTTCGAGCACTGTCCGAGCTTGGTGGTACAGCTTACTAGCCGAAAAGTACAACGTATCAATGCCAGTTTTCTTCAAACTGTTAGTCATCTCATAAAATTCCGAATACTGTACAACCGGCGGTGTCATAAGAATATTGAAAGCCATAAACCTATGTTCATAGCGCACTCTTTCGTTGTCGAATTCGTAATACGGAGCACGTATCTTTCTTTCCAATTGAAAGCCAATCATCGCCTATATAGATGAAAAAAAAAAGGTATAAGAGACTACTCATTGGTATTTTGATGTAAGAAGTTGAGGAATGTAACAAATATTTCACGATAGCTAAGAGGCACAGATTCAGATAAATTCGTTTCTTATTCACCTTATAATATGCTCCGCATATATTTTGTAAAACTTGACACAAGATAATCTCATTGCTATTCAATCGTGTTTTACGTTTTTTGAGAATTTTATTACGCTTGTTGCTGTTACCACTTGATCGATGCTTTGAATTTTCGATAGCATATTCTTGGTTAAGACAAATGTTTTCCGCTCTGGTCAACGCAGATATCAGCCATCCATAAAGGAACTCATGAAGGTACCTAAAAATGATAATTTTCATTGCAATATACGATATCTTCGATAGAAATCGACTATTATACATATACGAAATGGTACCGGCGACTTGGGGGAGTTGATGAAGACTGAGAATATTCTACATAACCACTTTGCACTCGGCGCATTCACTCCCAAAATTATTTTTAAAAGCTTGTAAGTATTGATAAATTTGAATTACAAAATAGACTCAGTTTCAAAGCTTCTGCTATCTTTAACCTCTTAGAAATCTCAACAATAAAAATGTGCGAGGGCAGTGGCGTAAATGTACCAAGATTACCGAAATTTCGAAGGAGGGAGGTTAAAAATCAATACTAGCGGTTTGATACGTGAAATCATCAGAATAAGAAAATAAATAATTGGTCAAATAAAGAGTAAAATATACTAAATGACTCTTGTCTAATGTAGCGAACTTACCAAAACACATACGTATACTCGTGGGCACTATATAACTCAAGTTCAAATCCTGACAATAGATACATGATCATGATACGCAACACGTAGTATAAGATCCATGTACCAAAGCAAGCTAAATGAGAACGAGGCGGATCCAGTTTCATTGAAAAGTTGTGCAAGTAAACATCTACCCTTTCTGCCTATGGAAGAATAAAAATAAGATCATGGAATCATGAAAAATATACCAGACGATTAAAATCTTGAACGAACTTCTTCTTGGAGGGCAGCATAATCTTCGAGGAGATGAGATAATTTATCCCGCTGACGAGCCCGATTGAAACCGCACAATTGAACGAATAGAGTGAATGGGCGAATGCAATGACTAAAAAATAACTCCACATTTTCTTTTGCCTGCAAGTTCATAACAGTCGTTCATACATTCCAAAAGCTTTATTTTTATTAGCAATCAATGCTACTTACATCTTCCTTATTGATAAGCTGAGATCGGCTTGACAACACAGGCGGACAGATGAAGTTTCGGGCAGTCTCGCGCAAAACTTCATTAATGTACGTTGTACCTAAAATTTTTCCGCTACCTTGGGTGTATAATATCTGCATAACTGAACGCGACAATATACATGGGTTTGTGCGACTGAGTTCAATGAAGTAATGCTAATAACAAAAATATTATTATTTATGAGATGAGCTATACCGCTGTTCCTCTATTTTTGATTTAATTTTGCTCATTCTCGCCATCATTGAACTTGATATTTACCAAAGCTTCGTGAAAGGACGTGTAGTTGGTAATTTTTAGCGCTTGTTTCAGTCGGTGCAACAGCAATTCAAAATAGTGAAACGAAGCTGCATTATTTTTGATCTTCGTATAGCGAGGAAATGTTGGCGGTAACAAACGTTGGTTGATTGTGGGGTCAAATCCCAGTTCTGACCATAATTTATCTACAACATATTGACATAATAACAACACCTCGTACCACTATTAGCAGTTGCTGTCTTGCTCAAAATGATGCCAAATCAACTTGAAATTTTAATAATATTTTATCATCAAGAAACCCCCAAAGCAAAAAGAAATGTTCCATGGAAAGGCATTCAAAATACATGCAGAATTTTAGAAGATAAGACAACTTTTTGAACAGAATTCCTTAAAAAATTAAATATGTTCGTTTGCATCAAGCATATTATACATAAAGTTAAAGTACTCACAGTCATTGTCAGAACTTGCACTGTCTTCACTAGATTCAACAGAATATGTGGTTTTCAAAATTGATGGCAATATTTCGAGACAGGTAGTCAACAAATTATAACATTCTCCGATACTATCGCTCACAGGCAATGATTCTTTCCTTAGCGTCATGAATAGCTGATAAAACAGTCTTAGGAACCGAATACGAGAATTTAATGCTGATGCCCATTCAATCTGTCAACGTATAAGAAAAAATAAGATTTGCTTAAGTAAGGTCCTCATTTCAGAATAGTAGAATCACCTACTTCAGCAGTGGAGGCATTTGAAGATAGGTGGATAGTTTCATTGAATTCGGTTTCTACTTCTCTCAGCATGCCTATAACTCTTTGTTCACTAACTTCTGGATTCAAACGGTAACCATACATGGCTAATTGAAAATCTTCCTCCTCGAATACCATACCTCTGAAATGAGAGAGAATAGATACATCGATCAGTTTATAATGAATGAAGTTCGAGTTGACAGAAAATGATTTGCTTGAAGCTAGCAATTTAAAACGCAGTTCACGTCACAAATGCATTTCACTCACCGACTCACAATATCACGAATTATGTCTATTATTTTGTACATGCAAATACAGAATGCTTTCAGAGGTCTGCATTCAATCAAATTTGGCTTATGCATATACAAATTGGTGAACACGGTTTGAGCGAGTGAATGTCCTTCTAACCATGAGACAAAACAGGAAAGCGTACGATCAATGATCATGGTCTGTTCGCTCATTGTTAGTCCTTCTAGTCGGATCCGTCCTTCCTGAAGAAGAAAGTATCGCTTATTACAACAGAATTCAAATAATTGAATAAATTGTGACACCAACACAGCTCCACACTTACCGCTAAAGCTTGATCAAAATTCAGGGTTGGTTTACCGCCGCGATTACATAACATTCCTGCGTCCATCTTCGGATCCATCATTTCAATAGCTGACATTGCCTCGAACAGGCCGAACAAATTATCGTGGAAAAGTTGTCCCAGTTTAAGAACTAACATTCCATTCATCGTAAAAACGTTAGTCAAGGTTTTACAAAGAGAGAAAAAATGGTGACAAAAATCTATTTACTTGAGATGGAATCGAAGAATTCTTCGGTAATATCAACCCAGTTGAAAGTACCATTTTCAAGCAAGGAATCATTGCGGTATTCTTTGGAATTACAGGTTCTGCAGAAAACACAAGTACGTGAAAATAAAGATCGAAAATTTCTGTTTCAGAGCATAAATAGAATTGGACTCACTCTTTCGAAAATGATGTTTTCCCAGTATAATGTGACATATTGACGGCAAATTCTGGGATTCTCATGTGTATTCAAGTTTTTAAAGGCGAATCAAATTCTCTCCATATTCTGATCGTTCAGCGGATAAGAATTTTCTCTACATAGTAAAAAGAAGTGGAAAACTAGAAAGGAATCAATGAATGAAGAGGTACAAAAATAACTGGTAGAGTTATCAAATTAGAACGCCGCTATCAAATTATACCAAGGTGCTCCAAGTTTGTATGTTTGACTTCTCTTGGTTTGACTGTGGTCTGTGTCAGTTCCTTAGTCTGTGACCTCGACTGGCCACTGGACAAGTACGATCCTGGCGGATATTAGTGAGAACTTTTATAGGTGGGGAATCCTTATCACTATTGTCTTTCTTATATGGAATAGACTGCCCCCGGTATCCTCCCCTGCAGTATCGCTTATCTATCTTCACTCGACTCTCATCCAAATCCAAAGAACTCTCAATACAAAGCGACGGTATTGAAGAGCTTGAAGAGTACTGAGCCGAAGTACTGAGCATTGATGTGTAATTATTAGTGTGAGGATGCGGAAAATACTTTTTTCAAATATTCGCGAATAAAAATTGCGGACAATGGATATTCTGTACATGAAAACGGATCATTTGCTACAGGAGTTCAAAAGACATCCGTACTCGGACGAAATAATTTTGAACATAACCGAATTATTTCGCGAAATGCGAAATGTCTGCTCTATCATGTATGCCAATCGTGATTACCAATGCGGAATAGTGTACTTCGCCGATGGAGCTATATTACAAAACGTAATCGACATTGTTAGTCTTATTCTTTCTATGCTGAATTCTCAATCGGAGCTACTCGAGAAATGTTTTGCTGTCGGTATGCAATTGATAGGAAACTTGGTTGTCGGCAACATCAAGAATCAGGAGATCATATTGATGAAATATACACCATTTCTGAAGTACGATCCTTTTCAATACTTTTTGGACCCACTTTGACTTGTACCTTACTAACCTAATCTTGATTTCAGGAATATGTTCTCTTATGAGGGTGCCAAAAATTATATTTACATGATTTATTATAATTGCTATCTCGGATCTCCTCATCTGGAACAATTAATCATATCCCATAATGAAGCAATGACTGAACTCACTAATGTCAACTTGAATTCAGATTTCGCGTAAGATCTCTTCGATGATCATTTGATTTTTTTGTCAACTGACGAAGCGGATTGTTGTAGAGATTTTCTTTTTCCAGTGAATTTTTCATCGAACTTTATCTGGATCGCTGTCAATATTTTGATCATTTCTTCGAGAATGTAGCAGCTGCTGAGCGTCCTGCTTTGCTTAGTATGATCCGACAACGTTATCTCGCAGGACGTGAGAAAAACTACTCGAATAGTTTCGTTACATTTCTACAGAATCGTTTCAAAGGTTATAATCAAGAAGCTCTCTTGCAATCATTTAAGTCGAGTAAACAATCTACAGCGAAAGAAGCCGCTAGCGTGCTTGATCTACTCAGCAATTTTTCATCTAACGAGAATTACTTGAAGACGTATCAGCCTGATGGTAATTTATTTCAGTACACTGTGGGTGAGTTCGAGTATCTTCGTTTTTGGTCTTGCTCTAAGACGTAATCTGATGAGCGCATTATTCATCAATTTCAGATCTTTTCTTGACAATTCACTACCTGGATGTAAAGACAGATAGTGGGTTTAATGATATATTCAGCAAAACCGGATCCAATGGTTTCAAATTAGGACCTAGTAGCTTTTTTGAAAACGTTCAGAAAAACCCCGCGTATATATTCAAAGTAAATTTAGTTCGTTTGATAGCCAATCTGGCTTGGCATAATCCTAACCTCGATAATGTACAGGTAAATATAGATAGTGCGTCGTAAAAAAATTCAGAACGAAAGTACTCATCATCAAATTGCTTTTAGGTGGAGAGGAAGAATTTAATACCAGCTTTATTGGATTGTTGTTGTATAGACGCAGCTAATCCTTGTAAGTATTACAGCAACACTTTTAGTTGTTTGAGGACGGTATTATTTTGTTTGAGGTATCTCGAGTTGTTGATTCTAAATGCCACGTGACAATACCAATGGTAGTACTCAATACCCCAGCTTGAGATAAGAATGTCGCTGGCAATTTCCACCTAAACCCTACCTAATACCGATTCGATGATTTTTTTTCAGTCATTTTTGAGTGGGCAGTTTTTGCAATACACAACCTGCGTGAAAACCATATAAATAACCAACGGCATATAGAGATGCTTCGTCGACAAGGAACCATTAGCAAGCAAATGATGAAACAAATGAACAAAAATATGGGTACGAGTAGCTATCGATTTTGTGTGCCCGGACATAAAGAACAGTTGGAAAATGGATTGCCGATTGAACTTCTCGATATATCTCGTCGTGAACGAAAACGTTACCTGAGCAACTACTTTACCTCAGGTGATCCGGAATTGTTATCTGACCTATCCAATAGCAGTGACAGTAGTAGCGGTAATGACGTACTAAAGAAGAACTCGGCACGTAAAAAAAGTAAGAAGACGAAGAAAGAATATCATAAATATTCTTCATCTTCATCCTCATCGTCACCGTTCCATAGTGACACTGAGAGCGATAAACACGAGGATAAAGAGCCTGAGAAGATAGAACCATCCAAAAGTCCTGTGCCTAGTACAAGTGAAGAGGCTGAAAAAAATCATAATTATGAATTTGAAGCGGAAGAAGAGTGCTCAAATCTGATATCGTCGATGAACATTAGCAGTAATACGCTCAATAGTACGAACAACGACGATGAGAACACTTACTTGTACGAAAATTTCGAGAAAGATAAACAGAAAAAGCGATTCACTGAGTAAGTATTGTAGTTGTAATGAAAATTGATGCGTATTCGCATTGTTCGTTGAGACAGGTCCTTATCTATATTGTTATAGACGATTTTGAATGTTGATGTTGGATGGTCGACAAAATCATATTTAATGGAGAACTCGGTTTCAGCTCGGGAGAGTGCTATACATCGTTCGTTAGAGCTGGGATTATTATTTTGTGTCCGAATAATATCTTTTACATCATTAAAATGGGATTGAAACATTTTTTTCCCTGGAGTGATGAAAAATTTTTACGAGTATGTTATTTTATATACATTCTGTATAGAGTAAATCTCGAACCGTATAAATATAAATTTTATAAATTATGCTTCATTGGTTAACATGAGGTAATTTTAGGTACATAAATATTGATTCCATTAATGATTGTGGTAACCAATAAGCCTTAATTGAATTAATCCGAGATTCCGAAAACCGCAGAAAATACTAAAAACGTCGATTGTGTTCTTGTCTTTCGCTAAGAATGATTGTTTAGTCGATGCGCTTCAAAGCTTTTGGTATTTTCTGCGGTTTCCGTATTCAGTTACTCCTTAAAAAAGAATATCGCCCTTTCTGTCGTAAGCCTTTATTGCAAGCCTGGGGAGCCAGTGATTTCTGGCTCCGGCTCCAGCTCGTGGCTCCTCAAAAATCGAAGAGCGGAGCGGAGCCAGGAGGCTGGACCTTTGGAGCGAAGCCGGAGCTGAAGCTCTCGATCTTGAGAGCGGAGCCAGAAGAAAGAAAAAAGCTGGCTCCGAGCCAGCTCCAGTTTCTCCAAGAGTGGAGCGGAGCCAAAGAGCTGGATTTTTGCAGCGAAGCCGGAGCTAGTTAAAAGTCTTGATCTTCTGAGCGAAGCCTCAAGGCAATTGTCTTCACTTCAAGCCTTAGGGCTTTGAATTTTGAAATTCGTCGAATTTTTTTTTTTGTCATTTTGACTGAAGAGTAGCTCTTGAGCTTCTTGAAAAGGAAAGAGCGGAGCAGCTCCCAAAGAGCTGAAGAGCTGACCAAAAGAGCGGAGTTTTTGGCTCTTTTCAAGATCAAATTATGGCTCCAGCTCCTAGCTCTGGCTCCTCAAAATTTAAGGAGCGAGGCTCCGGCTCCCCAGGCTTGCTTTATTGTGTAAAGTGCGAGTGTTTGTGTTAGTATGAGAATATGTCAAACAATTTTTATACCGACCAAAACATGCCATATTTATGGGGTGAAGGCCTTCCTCAGTCTGTCGCATCATATTCTTGCGTGTACTATTCGATAAAATGGTTCATTTCTTGATCTTGAAAATTTATCCAAATTGTTTCTCCATTTCAGCAAAAATATTCCTCTTCTTGAAGTCCATCTATATTTTTGCCTGTATTTATTTTCAATGTGTACTCGTTTCTTTCTTTGGGGATTCGATCTCGAAAGGTCGATTTTTTAAATTCAACGTTCCGATCTATTTCATGTTCTTTTCAATTCATTTTTATGCTGGCGGTCATAGTGCTTGTCTGATTTTCAAATGTAAGTGTTGGCCCCAAGCAGCTGTCAAGGATTGACATGTTTCATGTCTTTACGCTGACCTGATCCTCCTGACCCCTAATTTGAAATTTTGCGAACTCGCGGGGTGAACTCGCAAATTTTTAAATCACCCACGGAGTAACGAGGGGGGAGGGTGAAGGGGGGACTTTCGCATGCAGCTCTATTTTCTTTTTTTGAGAAATTTGGCGTCCATTATCCGGCGGAAACTGACCTACTGTAATCCAATCAAACTCTGGAGAGAAGTTTGTCCATTTTTCCCTTTTTTTTTTTTGTTTTCACCGCTTCTGAAGGTGGTCTCATGAGAGAAGTCAGATTTCCGGGAGAATCCTCGTTATGAATGGCAATGGGATATTGACCATCCTATTCCTCTTGCCCCTCGTCCGAAAAAAGTTCTCCTCATAGAATTGTATGCTCAAGATTATCCCACATTGGCCAAAGAGACCTAAAACTTGATACTGGGTCGCGGAACATAGTTAGGCATCCGAGTTGAGCTTGAGCCTTGTTACTTCACTCCTTACCTTCTAGTTGAAAATCACTCCTCTCCATCGACACTGCTGTTCGTCTTTCTCTTTACTGCTCTTAAAGAAATAGAAGTACCAAGAAACAGAAGTAATTAAAAATTGTAATGATTCCTCTTTCCTTCCCTGTGTCAGAGTTCGCCTAGCCTAAGGTGTTCACAGTACGGGCGCTAGGCCCGGCGAACCGGGGCGATCGCCCCAGGCCTCGCGCTTTGTCATTCAGTGAACATTCCTATCAGAATTTTTCTTCTTGGCTTTCATTATTGAGTGAATGTGCTGCTAAAACGTCTTTAGAAAATGTTACTCATACAGAAGCGTACTTTCTTTAATGAATGCATTTTTTTAAATCTTGCATGTCCTCCTCCAACAGAAACTCCCGCCACGAAGAAGTCGTCCTTTCTCGCCTACAAAACTAACCCACTCATTCCTACTTCTGAACATTCATCCACCATTATGTAACTACTGCCAATCAGAAAACCTAACTGCTTACCATCTCTTTTCATGCCCTTCCCTACTCAACCAACGTACTCTCCATAATGTATCCTCCTCCATCTCATCTACCCTCTCCAACAACTCAGAAACAATAACCAACTCCCTCAATTACCTCCGTACCACCTATTTTTACCCATTACTTTAATTCTACCTTCCTCTAAGTTCCGTCATGCTGATGACTCACAGGTGCAGTCGCATAGCTCGTAAATATAATGAAAAAAAATCTTGCATCGATAGTGACAAGAGTGTATGATGAAAAAAAAAATACCTCGCTCTATTTTTGACTCCGGGCCTCGCAAATTGTAGCGCCGGCACTGCGTGTTCATCATTTGTTTTATGACTCGCCTCTTGTCTTTTTCATCAATTGTTTTCTCTCAGTACTCTTGAAGAACTCAAGATGATACGTAGTTGCCAAAACGCGTCGTTTTATCAGATTTTCAAGTCGATTGCCATCCTATCGATTCTCATTATTATTTCTAAGTTTTTGAGGAAAAATTTTATCGATATCAATATTCATCACATAATTTAAACTGACTGGAGTGGTGTGCCCTAAAATATTTTTCAATACAAATTACTCATACATGCCAAAGTAATGAATGAATTTCCGGATGAGAATCGAGTGGATTTTGGATGTCAACAATAAAAAATCAGGAGAGAAAAAGGTAGAAGAAAAGTACGAGTTTGAAGAACTGCGAAAAACTTTCATACTACATCTACACTGCTTTGATAAACTCGAGGAAAGAAAAAAGGAATGATGAAGGGAAGAAGAAGACTCGCGTCGAGGGTAACAATGATTTAGACGACGTGACGTAGTGTCCTGATACGCTCCTAGTGTAATAAGGGTAGCGAGCGTAGTCTGTGTGTCTACTCCGAAAGCTCCGACTTGTGGGAGCGGCAAGTGGCAACGAAAGCAGGCGCAAAGGATTCGAGCAACGTTATTTCATTGATTTGAAAACTCGATGGTTTTATTACAACGTTTTACTGAGAAGTACTACTACAAAGAAAAATTTTACTATAGTATTTACTACCACCGTGTTGGGGGTGGCGTTTCATTCGCAATAGCAATTTCCTTGTATTCGATGTATACTCGATTTAGTATACCATCAGCTTCGGTAGTATATCGTTCTAGGGTAAAAACGTTACCCTAACGGAGCGGGTGTGTTCGATTCGATTAGAAATAATTATCTTCTATTCAATAGGCTCGTCGTTGCGTTTTTGAATGGAATATTTACACTAAATATTGTAGTCTTACGTTGTGGTTTTGGGTCAACGAGAGTAAATTTTGGCGCAGAGTGAATTCGAAGTAGGCGTGCAATCAACAACAAAAAATGTTAATTAACGTTATCCAGACAGTTTGATTTTCTTTTTGAAGTGTGCTAGTTTTTGGTATGTCTCGCGATATGTATGGGCCAGGATCATCTTTGGGTAGCGGAATGAGCACTCGGTCTCCGCGTAGTGCCATGAGAATAAGTGAATTACCGACCGTAGACCGATCGCCATCGAGAAATTATCCGGGTGCTGCAGGCAATCGACACAGTCCAAGTAGACGAAGAATACGTGGTACTGGCTCACCAGATCATTACGGTGGTTACTTCGCTCGCGATGATGATCTATCTAGTCCAATTCTTACGGAAGATCGCGGTAGGACTATAGCATCTGGTGGCGGAATGCATAGGTCGAGAAGTGCAACCAGAGCAATAGCTCCCGAAAGAGGCGGCCTGACCACACGTTACCAATCACTAGATCGTGGTGGAGGAGGAGGAGGGATACTAAGTGACCACGATAGAGAGTTCATTCCGATCCGAGATCCCAGAGATAGGTCCTTGGATAGATCTATGCGCGATAGAACGGTATTTGTAGATGAAGATGACGTTTACGGAGGTGTACACCGACCGATGCGGCAGTCACCCACCTCACAACTGTTCACTGGTAATCATCATTTGAGGGATACCATTTCTGGAGGTGGCTACCTTGGAGAATTACAGTTTCAGAATACGGATTTACATAAGTGTTTGAGCAATCTGAAACGCGAGCTTGAACTTACTAATCAGAAATTGGGTTCTAGTATGC
This sequence comes from Aspidiotus destructor, assembly GCA_035079395.1. Classification (NCBI taxonomy): domain Eukaryota; kingdom Metazoa; phylum Arthropoda; class Insecta; order Hemiptera; family Diaspididae; genus Aspidiotus; species Aspidiotus destructor. Next base: position 38,745,968 of record JAVHKZ010000018.1, on the reverse strand, counting down.
ATAGTATCAAAACATTTTGGAGTCCGGAATTAAAAAAAGAGAGAGCTCTTAGAAAAGAAGAATCTGCTAAGTACTGTTTGATCAATGACCAGTTGAAGATGTTACATTCTGAAAATCAGGTAAAACAACTTTATATTAATGACTTCTATGCTTGTAATCAATTTTTTAAATTGAAGTCTTTGATTCCTTTTATGCGCGATTTGTATTACTTGAACGAGAATAGAGTTTGACCGAGATCAGCCTATGAGATAGTTTGAAATTGAAACAATGTCAGAGTAATTTATCATTATTATTTGAGATCACATTGAGTTAGTAATTGCAGAAAGCCTTATAGTCCATTTAGGCCTCTCCCCACGGTGACTGTCAGAAGAAGAAATTCCCGAGCATTGCGGTAACATTTTTCGGAAATTATTTTCATGAAAATCCTAAAACCCACTTTCTACCCCCCCCCACCCCCATTCATCCCATCATTTCTTTGCCAATTGGTTTACTCTATGGCGCGCTTTGTTGTTTAGGTGAATGAAAAATAGGTTTACTTACATTTTATTCGCACTTACTTCAGAGGTAGTTGTATGTAATAACCAGGTGATGAAATTTGTCATTTTTCTGCGTTTGTTTTATCGTGGTATCTTCCTGAGAAGAAGTCAACTCAGAAATTTACTATGCAATAAATTCTAACGTATTCTGATTCTTGCTTGGTGTATTTAATTCGATGCAAAGGTGGCGGAGTAAATTTTCCACAGAGGTATTGTTAAAGCAAGCATCTGTTTGTATCTTCTACTCTTTTTTTTAAGGGAGGGGAGTTGTCCCTCATCCACTACTCCTCCACGCATGATTCGTTGACTACTCAAAATGCAGTAAGCTCTCCTCAAAGATTATCAGGTCCAAAATTTATTCGATTTCTTTATCAATCTCGATATCAAGTGACTCCAAAATATTTCGAAAAAATTCCTTCCAATTGAAATTTTACGTTTTCTTCGGATATGCTCGTGCACCAATTTACTTTGCAATCTAAGTGGAATTCCGAATATCGTGCTACACTAGCCCCTGGAGTGGGCTCACCATCTGGCATTGTGAGGCTATAGGAATTTTATAGATCGAAAGAGGGTAGCTCTTAAATATCATTGCTCGTTTCTGTTCATAACTCTGGTCGGTATTTGTATACTGACTTACCAAAATATGCTGTATGTTAGGGTATTTACTTGACAGGCTCGAGTATTATTATCTAAGCTAGTATAATATATGAGCGGCCTCATACATTGTACACTCCTCCAACTAGTTCATTCCAGCTGCACTATGTAAATAGATTTTGTCAATATTTTCTTTATAGCTTACGCCTACAATGCAATTTTTTCAAGTCTCCTGATTAGGTCAGGATCATTGAGTTGCTTATCTCACTTCTGAGCAGGCTTCAATATGCCCTGGGTTAAATCTCGTAATTAGGTCGTAGCTATTGATGACATCATTGTTACAATACTGTGGCGATTTCTCGTTACGATCTTTCCAAGAACGTTCCTAAAACAGGAAAACTGTTCTTGGAGAGGGGAGTGTATTTTAAAAATTTTTGGCGTGCCACCGTGTGCCATTTGGCGAAAACTGATTTCCAAAATAAAGAAGTTGAACTGACAGAAATTTCAACTTCCTATGTACATGTGATGGGAGAGGAACTGACCAGAATTTACGAGTTTTTGGTAATATTAGGTTTGTTCGGGCGTTACAAGTCCACTGCATATGACCAGGTCAATTGGCCTACCAATCCATGCACTTTGTAAAAATTTCCGGCCGATAAGATCAATCCTGACCTCCTCAGACTCTGGCGTCTGGGTTACCAGAAAACAGTATTCTGATTGTACTGGAAAACGCGCGAACACCTTTCTGCTTTTACAGTACAGACGCGCGAACACAAACCTGGACCAGTTATGCTCATTGAGTCAGAATCTGTAAAAACTGGTAACGCTCGAACAAACTTACCGGGACTCGGAAAATGTGACTTGTTCCAAAATAAGGGCTCTCAGCATCGCAAGTACCTGTTCCAGGGAAAGGGTCGCAATGTTGCCAGATATTTTGAAAAATCCGTATCAGACATTTCTTGTAAGACCTGAAGACAGATTTCGACGGACTCACCGATTTATCAATACTGATCAGGAGAAAGGTATCTCTCATCTGTAAAACTGAAGTACTCTTCCCTTGATTGACACGATGTTTTCGGAAGACTGCAGTATATCAGGAGTAAAGTATCTCTCATGTAACTGTCTAAGGTACTTTTCCCTATTCATATTTTACGCAAAATCCTTACTTTTGAGGACCAAAAATCCATAGATCTAGTAGAACTGAAGGGTAGCAATTGAACTCCGTTTTCGCCCTCCTTGGAGATTTGCGTTTTGCTGCTAGTTGACCTCATCTTGGAACAGGTCGCAAATTAGACTCTTCACACCTCAATTATGAATTCAATTCTTATTATCAATACCAATTCAACCCATAGAACAGGTTCTCTGCGCTCTTGATTCAACTTCTTTAAGAAATGCGTATTTTCTTCAAAAATAGTTATCGCGTCGAAAACCCGTGACGATTTTTCCAAGAGCGGTCCCAGTCTTATGTGCAAATGAAATACTAGACTCGCGACCTTGTGATGATTTCCTCAGAGTACTCTCAGCCTCATGCGCACATAAAATGTTGAATCTGTGACGATTTTTCCGAAAGGGGTCTTAGTCTTATGAGCAAATTATGACTCACCTAGATGATCGATCCTAGTTGGTCAACAACGTCGAAGATAATAAATTGAAATTGAAAATTTTCCCCAAAATCATGTTCTCATGTTCGCCTCAATTGATGTAATTAATGAAAGAGAAAAGAGTTAGGAGTTTTCTTTTCCTCCAGAGGTGCTCAGTTGATTTATAGTTCTTGGTGTGAATGTTGGTGGATTCGATGATCGATTGATGGTCGTGGTAGCTCTTTTATGATGGGCAATGGGATATATTGGGATAGACAATTATTTATTTGAGCGAGGTATCACCAACTGATTAAATCCTGATTTTTCACATAATTCGGAATTATATGGCACCGATATAAAGCGCCCAATTGAACTTTCGCCAATCATTCGTGCCAAATGAGGTGTGACGCCAAATTAAGCGGGCACGAATATGGGGTTTTGAGCTCTTCCTAAGGCTGTAGATTATTATCTCGCCACCCATACTTATAATTTTTCTCACAACTTATACGAGGTACATTTTTACATTGATCGAAGTTCGCAGTGCTGTTCCTTTGATTTTATAAACAGCACCCATCTTCATTCTCGACTCATAGAGCATCATTACATTTAAAGCGATAATTATTCTAAGTAGATAACGGACGAGTTACGCGCTTTAATAAACTTGCAAACAACGTAAACCTTTGAAACGAAAAAGACTTATTTTGTCGAAAGGCGTCGAACAGCTCGCTCACGACTTTGCTGCACTGATGCACGCAACTATTTCTTCCTTCTTCAATATTCCAATCCTTATTATTCGGACGACCAATATAATTTTCAGAATATAATCTCTTTATCGATTAATTCTGTATCATTTTAAATGAAATTAATACGACCGCCACTCCACAAATAATATCCAATAATTTTATTACGAGAGGAAACATTGTATTTCGATGCAACACTGTATGAAATGTAGGTCAAATCACATGACCATTCTTACTTCCACTACGAGCGCGACTTTTTCATCCGCTTGTCTTACATTACCTTCGTCAACTCGTAATGCTTGTGCATAATACTTGTTTCATTTAAAAATAAGGGTGATCCGGCATCTTTTTCTCGCCCAGAATACCTTTTTCTCATTGTTATTCCGCGAACACGCGTGACGGGATCATAATGTAAATAAATTATTATACGTCGCATCCCCGTCAATATCGTGTTTACTATCTACTTATCCCAACCGAATGAATCTAAAGCGTTAGAAATTCACATGTTGTGAAGGTACCCGGTTGAGAACAAGAAAATTAACAAGCACTTTGAAAACGTTATTGAATAGAGTAGAAGTTTGCGTGTTTATTTCTAATTTTTCATATAATTTTTTTTTTTTTTTTTCATTTTGGTCCGTCTGTTCCAAAAATCACGTCCTCGGGCTTGATATTATTGACTGGTGTTAATGTTCCAATTATTAGGATTAAAAATAGCAATAACTGCATAATTTTAGCGATGATAAATAATAAAAAAAAAAAAAACAATAAAGCTGTGGTCAATAGTGCCAGTTATTCAATTACATATTTATGTTACATTTTGAACGCGGGGAAATCTTCTCCCTAATTAACGTGGCAGTTACAGATAATTCACAACCAGTTTAAAACATTAGTACAACAGACCTTTAGTCTAGTGTAAGTATTATACTGTATGCCCACTTCACTCGGTTGTCCAAACACTAGTATAGTCCTAGTATTAGCACAGTGAAGCCTATGACATCACAATATGCCTCGCCTTCTCCCTTTCAGGACCTACTTTACTACATATTAGTAGTAGCTGACTTTAATTTAACCTTATGTATAAGAGGCTGACTCATACATTAACTTTCCGAATCCCAGGAGTGAGGCCTAGTCTACTGTAGTAGTATTGTTATATTCCTTCTGGCGCACTTTAGCGCACTTCCTCATTTCTCTAGCGCAGAGCAAAATTTAGCCATTTTTCAACCTCTTCAAAAATCCTAGAAATATTTCAATTTTTCATCGTGAATATTTGATTGTTTTTAAGCTAAATATGAATCAATTCACCCTATTTTTCTTCCAAGCTAGTATGAAAATTTCAGAGTTTTTGTTGAGCTACTGTAGGCCTCGCGCCAGTGAGGAGAAAAACAAAATTAAAATTTTCTAAATTGAAAAAAGGGCTCATGAGAAAATTTGAAAATTTTGCTTTAAGTCTCCAAAAGTCTGGCGACGATGCGGAGCTTGAGTCTTGGTCTCGAGTCTCAGTCTCGGTCTCAAGTTTCGGGTTTCAGTCTCGAGTCTCCGTCCCGAGTGTCATCCTCGAGTCTTGGTCTCAAGTGTCAGTTTCGAGTCTCAGCCTCGATTCTCAAACTCAAGTCTCAATCTTGAGTGTGAGTCTCGAAACTCAATCTCAAGTCTCTGTCTTAGCCCGAGTTTTAGTTTCGAGTCTCAAGCTTGAGTTTCTGTCTCCAACTCCAGTGTCATTCTCGAGTCTCAGTCCCGAGCGTCAGTTTTGAGTCTCAACCTCGATTCTCAACTCAAGTCTCAAGTTCGAGTCCCAGTCTCGAGTCTCAGTATCGAGTCTCAAGCTCCAATCTCAGCCTCAAGCTCAATTGTCAGTCTCGATTCTCAAGCTCGAGACTCAGTCTTGAGAGTTAGTCTCGAGTTTCAGTCTCGAGTGCTGAGTTTCGAGTCTCAGTCTTGAGCTTCAGTCTCGAGTCTCGGTCCCAAGTGTCATTCTCGAGTGTTGGTCTCATGTGTCAGTTTCGAGTCTCAGCTCCGATTCTCAAACTCAAGTCTCAATCTTGAGTGTGGAGCTCGAAACTCAATCGTAAGTCTCTGTCTTAGCCTCAAGTCTCGAGTTTTAGTTTTGAGACTCAAGCTCGAGTCTCAGTCTCGAGCATCAGTTTTGAATCTCAGCCTCGATTCTCAACTCAAGTTTCAGTCTCAAGTCACAATCTCGAGTCTCAATCTTGAGTCTCAAACTCGAGTTCCAGTCTCGTGTCTCAATCTCGAGTGTCAGTCTTGAGTCTCAAGCTCCAATCTCAGTCTTGAGTCTCAGTCTCGAGTCTCAGTCTTGAGTTTCAGTCTCGAGTGTCGTTCCCAGGTGTCATTCTCGAGTCTTGGTCTCAAGTGTCAGTTTTGAATCTCAGCCTTTATTCTCAACTCAAGTCTCTGTCTCGAGTCCTTATCTCGAGTCTCAATCTTGAGTCTCAAACTCGAGTTCCAGTCTCGAGTCTCAGTCTCGAGTGTCAGTCTTGAGTCTCAAGCTCCAATCTCAGTCTTGAGTCTCAGTCTCAGTCTTGAGTTTCAGTCTCGAGTGTCGTTCCCAGGTGTCATTCTCGAGTCTTGGTCTCAAGTGTCAGTTTTGAATCTCAGCCTTTATTCTCAACTCAAGTCCCAGTCTCGAGTCCTTATCTCGAGTCTCAAGCTCAAGACTCAGTCTTGAGTGTCAGTCTCGAGTGTCAGTCTTGAGTTTCAGTCTCGAGTCTTGGTCTCAAGTGTCAGTTTCGAGTCTCAGTCTCAAGTCTCGAGTTTTAGTTGTGAGTCTCGAGTTTCAGTCTCAAGCTTCAGTGTCAGTCTCGAGTCTCAATCCCGAGCGTCAGTTTTGAGTCTCAGCTCAAGCTCGAGTCCCAGTCTCGAGTGTCAGTCTCGAGTCTTAGTGCCGAGTCTCAGTTTCAAGATTCAGTCTTGAGTGTCAGTCCCGAGTCTCGAGTGTCAGTCTCAAGCCTCAAGCTCGAGTATTAGTCTGGAGTCTCAAACTTGATTTTTGGTCTCTAGTCTGAAGCTTGAGTCTTAGTCTCAAGTCTCAAACGCTAGTCTCAGGCTGAAGCAGGGTCGTTGCCTGGTTGTGGCAAGTAGGTATTACCGCTTCAGGCCTCGCGCTACGCCGGGGAGGGAGAAAAAAACTAAAATTGTCTAAATTGAAAAAAGGCCTCAAGTGAAAATTTTGCTTTAGGCCTCAAACAGTCTGGCAACGGTGCTGATGATGACGTCACAAACCGTGACACAAAACTGTAACGGTTTTTGACGATTTTTCCAAGAGTAGTCCTTGGCAAAAATTGCTTACAGATTGCTAGTATAAAGAGAAATTGATTGGACTCGCAGATTTCAAAATCAGGCTCGCGGTCACGGTTGATCACGGCATCAGCTGATGACGTCATAGTTGGAGGAGAGTCTCAGGATCTGGCTGATGACGTCATCAGCTGACGCCGTTATCAACTGTGAGTCCAAACCTGATTCTGAAATCTGCGAGTGCAATCCACCTCCCGGCTGATGACATCATAGTTGATTACAGGATCTTTAACAGAATAAAAAGAGGGGAGGCAGGGAATCTGTTCTATGGGGTATTCTAGAAGGGCCTTCTGAGTCTCATGGTGTTTGAAGCGCTGAATATCTGGCTCAATGAAGGAGTGGTGTTTGAGGTATGGCATATCTGGGTCTGTATGAAGCATTGCATACCTAGTTACTTGGAGGAGCTATTTTAAATAGGTTATTCACACCAATCACCGTATATTATGATAGGAGGGGAATCTGAGGAAAGTATAAATTGTACTATCAAAAACTAGAGAAGAAGGATTTCATAAAGCACTTCCGATACAGAATTTATTTGGAAGAGTAGCTTGTACTCTCAGTAGTATTTTAGACCCCGAGAATGCTGCATACCTACAGCAAGACGTCGGTCTAGTTGTTCGTGTGTTTCCAAATCAATTCTGTATCGGAAGTGCCCTATAAAATTCTTCTTTTCTAGTGTATATCACCGTTACATACGTACAAGCTCGAAATCTAAACTATATCAAAAACTACAGTATTATGATAAGTCAATGCCTAACATACAGTGTACTGAACTTGAACTTTAATATATATGATAGGTGGAGGACACACTCTACCAGATAGCGCCTTTTTCTGAGTCCCAAGTCTGCTGGACGGCGCCCGTGATATTTCTTCAATTTACTCCCTGTAAAACAAGTTTCCTGTTGAAAATACTGGTGGCAAGACTAGGGATCAAATGAGCAGAGCACCAAGTATTTGCATATGGATCGGCCTGTAGTGACGCCTGTGTCGTTTCCAAAAACAGGATTAGGCTGTTATTCTTATAAGAACAGCGAACCTGTTTTGTCGGTGGGAGGGGGGGGGGGTCTTTTCGGGAAAAACGTCCGGTGTCCACCGTTCGGGAAGCATGGCAATGTGACTTGAAAAATTTTTTGTTTTCGTCCTATTGCTCATAGCTTGGAGTATGAAATTCAGATATTGAAAATCCGTAGATCTGGCAGCACTGATAGCCTGATTAAAATAGCTCATTCAAGTAACTGGATATGCAATACTCCATACACCAACTGGCCTAGCCTCTTCAATGAGCCAGATATGCAACGTTACAAACACTATAAGATTCATAAAATAGGTTCCCTGCCTCCTCTCATTCAACTCTGTTAATGAACCTGTGTGTTTTTTCACTAAACTGTATCTTTGTTAATATTGAATTAAGAGTATGGGTGGTAATAGCTTTTCCAAACATTTTTGGCCAGTACTTTGAGATACAATGATCAAAACCACATGAAACAGATTTTCTTAACTCCTACTGTTTTTGATTGGTTCTGTTAACAGCCGCCACTGTAAAGATAGTGAGCGACTTCTTTGGGATCCATGGGTGAATATTGTCGAGTGTTTTCAAACCAGGTAGCGCTGGCGTTGCTTGCACTTTTATTGAACAACAAGAGATTAAAAGAGGTATCCCAAACTATGGCGGTATTTGGGAGAATTATAAAAAAATTGAAATAACACTTGGATGAAGCTGATTTGGTTTCCTGGTCGCATTAGGGCCAGTTTCACCGACTACGCTTCAAGTCAAGCTTCAATTTAGCCAATAAAGCGCCTGATTTTGAGGACTTGAGCTCGGATTAACATTAAATCGACAATTAGCACTTGAGTAAAAAACTGGAAACTGGAAACAAATTTTAAGCTTTACAAAAATTGTCTTCACACAATTTATTTTGTTGTTGTATTTCAGAAACAAGCGTTGATGGTTCGTCAGTTGGAGGAAGAGTTGCGGCTGCGAGCACGGGAATCAAATTTAGGAAATCACAAGCAAATTGAAGGCCTAGTTTCCGAAAACGATCACCTGACTAGAGAAGTTGCGATATTGAGGGAAACGATAAAAGTAAGACTAATTTACAAATTTATAATAATATTAGGGAAGTTCTTAAAAATCTTTACGTCTAAAGAATCCATTTTTTCTTAAATTTATATTTCTTCTCGAAGATTTTTGGGGTTGCCCCAGGATTACAAAGTTGATGCATTGTAATGTTGTACCTATCAGCCTTGTATTTCTCCCTTTGTCAGCGAATTCCCTTGAATGATTGAAATAATTTGTATAGATAGACTGACAATTTGGTCTCTCTAAATTATTAGAATGAGTCATTTTAATTTTTCCCCATTCTTCCTTTCTTTCAGGAGCTCGAATTAAGAATAGAAACACAGAAACAAACTTTATTAGCCCGAGATGATAGCATCAAAAAGTTATTAGAAATGTTGCAAAACAAAGGAATAGGTGAGTATAATTTACAAGACACCAACATTCATCATCAGTGCTTTGTTTACATTTCAAAAATCATTGTGAAATCCGAGTATTTGAAGTGAGAGTTTTTTCCTCTCCTTTTTAGCCAATGTTCGCTCAAGGTAATTAGTTTCGTTATCATCAGAACTCGATCAGTTATTTAGGAACTGCCCGCCGCCCGCCGGGAAAATATCTGTTAACCATTTGGCTGCCATATGTAGCCAATGCTTTTAAATGGCAAGCTTCTGTCGAAGCTTATTGACAGACAATTGACAAAATCGGCAACAAATGGTAACCTCTCATTAACCTGTACCTTATGGGATTGGCAGCCAATTGGTAAAATTCAGGTTACCATGTCCATATGGCAGCATAATTTTCCCCGGCGGGTGATCAATATTAGGAAAAATATCGTCTAATATCATGATAGGTTGTTATGGGCTATGGCTTCAGGTTCGAACTGAACAACGAGTGAAAGATATAAAACGCGACTATTAATAAGTACTTGTATTTTTAATAAAATAAAGGACAACAGTTACAACCACAATAAACAAATTGAAAGATCAATTATGTATACTAATTGACAATTAGTCATTAATTCAAACGATTGTCATTTATAATGGAGGAATGAGTCACGCGTATTTTTCTGAAATTGGATAATCTTAATCGTGTGTATTAATGAATTCGAATACCGGTCTTACTTTTTCATTATTTTCGCATCTCTTATTAAAACATGAATACACTAACACGGGAGGTATAATGGGACCCACATCTTTGCCGTGTAAAGTTGAATTGACGTATAACCAAAACAAAGGTCTGGGAAACTAAATAATACTGAATAATAGTTTTCTAGATAGTAAAATGGGATATAATCTACTTATTCCCTAGAGCTTTCCCTCCTAATTTTCTACAAGGAACTCGAAAATGTCATCAAATTTGGCCTGCTTTTGACATGTTTCATGTCTTTGCTCTAGCCTGACCCCACCCCCTAATTTCGAAATTTGCGTCCGTCCGTACGTCCGTATACCCCTCTGACCTCGTACCCTAATTCCGAAATTTGCATCCGTGCGCCCATACGACTCCCCCCCCCCCCGTCATCGTATCCTAATTCCAAAATTTGCGTCCGCGCGTCCGTACAACCAAGATCTTGACACTTGGAAGAATTTCTGCTCTGGACCTCCCCCGTGACCTTGTACCCTAATTCCGAAATTTGCGTGTGCACTCTCCTGTATACTGATAAGTCTGGCGACGGTGCTTATGATGACGTCACAAACCGTGACATAAAACCGTAACGGTTTTTGACGATTTTTCCAAGAGTAGTCCTTGGCAAAAATCGCTTACAGATTGCTAGTATAAAGAGAAATTGATTGGACTCGCAGATTTCAAAATCAGGCTCGCGGTCACGGTTGATCACGGCATCAGCTGATGACGTGCGGCTAATGACGTTATAGTTGATTACAGGTTCTTTAACGGAATAAAACGAGGGGAGGCAGGGAACCTGTTTTATGGGGTGTTCTAGAAGGGCCTTCTAAGTCTCATGGTATTTCAAGCCCTAAATATCTGCCTCAATGAAGGAGTGGTGTTTGAGGTATGGCATATCTGGTTTTGTATGAAGCATTGCATATATAGTTACTTGGAGGAGCTAGTTTAATCAGGTTATTCACACCAACCACCGTATATATGATAGGAGGGGGATCTAAGAAAAGTATAATACTATCAAAAACTAGAAAAGAAGAATTTTATGAGGCAGTTCCGATGCAGAATTTATTTGGAAACACACACATACAGTATACTGGACTTGAACTGGGCTAGGACCGATACTACAGCTTTACACTAATATTTATGATAGGAGGAGGATCTGCAATATTTTCCAAGTCCCCCTCCTACCATCTATAGATTCGAGGTCGTAATTTTTCCAGCCCCGCTCTCAATCAGGTAGTGCCTTTTTCTGAGTCCCAAGTCTGCTGGACGGCGCCCGTCATATTTCTTCAATTTACCTCCTGTAAAACAAGTTTCCTGTTGAAAATACTGGTGGCGAGACTAGGGATCCAAATGAGCGCGTTCGCCCCCAAAAACAATTGGCCTGAAGTTTTCTAAAGTAGAGCTATACTAGACCAAGAAGCGGGGCAAACAAGCGGAGTGAGTGAGACCCCCTAAAGCAATTGGCCTAAAATATTCCAAAGTAGACTTGTACTAGACCAAGAAGCGGGGTAAACGTGCCGAGCAAGTGAGCCCCTTAAATCTGTCAGCCAGAAATATTCCAAAGTAGACTTGTACTAGACCAAGCGAGTGAGCCCCCCTAAAACCTTAGCCTAAAGTATTCTAAAATAGACTTATACTAGACCAAGGGGAGGGACGTGAATGAGCGGAGCATCCTATAAAAGACATGAAATATGATCTTTATTTATTTGGCTACGCTGGAGAATCTTTTTTTAGCGGGAAACCCGCTATCCATTTTGTTAGGGGGATTACATCCTCAGAAAACGTCCGGGAGTTTCTGTGAAGTGCGTGACGTGGCGTGACGTGACGTGTGATGCTTTATAACGTCATCAATGACCTTGACCTACTTTAAGGACGGAAAGATTCCAACTTCTAGCCTTCATTAAATCAGGCCTAGTATACAGTATACTGAGAAGAGCCCAGCCAACTCATTTGCTGAGGGGGCATTTTCGCGCCAACGTAATCGTAAGCGCGGGAGGTCGCGGGTTCCCCACTGCCATTGCAGACCTGCAATGGCCTCTAAATTTTTGGGATAATGGAGAGACGTCATTTTGGATTTTGACTATCTCAGGGTGTCTGCTGGTCATGCAAAACCCGCGAAGTCACTCAAAGTCACAAATTTTCGAATTTTGAAAGTAGGTCACGCAAGTCACAAAAAGTCACGCATTTTCACTAGGAAAAGGGTTCTCATATCTGAAAATCAAAAGTCAAGAGAGTCAATTCATGGAATTTTATAATTCTAGAAAAGTAACAAATTTTGGGTCACAAAAAAAATGTGAGGTCACGAAAGTCACGCAAGGTCACGCTTTTCAATTTGATCTGGTAGACACCCTGTATCTACATGCCAACAAAGGGATCGTATCGCACACTCCATTCTTTGTGCAAGCAATACCGTTCAACAGATTGGCGTAATCCAGATACGTCAATTCACCTTTGTACGGCAGATCTTATGTGGGACTCTGTCTGCAGCTGATCGATGCACTGCACATTTGCATCAGTTTTCTGTATTTTGATGACGTCATACATGTACGCTGATAACGGCATGACGCGCAAAAACAAAGTATTGCCCAAAAGCCGAATCATACCGAATTTCCACTGATAAGAACGGAAATGTAAGCCAGCTTTATTCACACCTTCTTAAACCAGAAGCCAAATTCTTTCAAATTTTTTGTACAAAATAAAAAATAATGTCTTCAGGCTCTGTTGTTCAGCCGTCCAGCATAGAAGCCTGTAGATGTAGTGCAGTCCGAAGGATATGAACATAAACTGAAGAATAGGTATTTTCCACAAGTGAGACGGAGCCTCAATTCTCCTGACCGTTCCATCTGGACTCACATTTTTCCATAACATTGATCAGCCAAACATTAGCTGAATTTAGTCGAAAGTCAGCTGAATTTTCCTGAATGCGAAAAGCAAAAATTCGAAAGCCAAATGTTCAAGGTCGTAAGTTTAAGTCGAATCTGAAATTTTCGGTTGCAATATTCTGCGCGCAACCCTTGCAAAACACAGAGCTTGGATGCAAGTGCAGCATCAGCCTGAATTATACTGAAGTAGACTTACACTAGACCAAAAAGGCTCATTAGCCTGAAATATTCCAAAGTAGACCTATACTACATCAAGCAAGTGCCGCGAGTGAGTCCCAGAAAGCATTCAGCCTAAAATACTCTAAAGTAGACTTATACCAGAAGAAGGAGCTGGAAATTTTGGAAATTTTTGAACTATGAAGAGCTTATGACGACTGGCGAAAAAACCTGAAACATGATCTTTATATTTTTGGCAACGCCAAGAAATTCTTCCTTTTATCTCAGTTATTTTGTTGGAGGATGGGGAGGAGAGGATATCTGAGGAAGTGCACGGGAAGAAATTTCAACTATAGAACTTGGAAGGAGACTTGAATACAAGATGGAATTCAATTACATTTCCCAGAACAGGACCTATTTGACCTATAGATATTAATCCCTTATGAGCAAGACTGACGCCTAATTGTAATGTTTTCACCCATGCAAAGCACAGAAAGAAGTAATCTTCAATTTATTGATACGTCTAACTACGAGTGAGATTACTTGTACTCCCAAAGGATGTACCTGGGAAAATTATTTGAATTATACTTTTTCTTTCGGATAGATAGACCCGAAGTTGTTGAAGGAAAATTTATTTTCTGAATCGAGTCTATAAATTAATGATGGCAAGGTTAACGGGCACTATAGATGCTTTAGTAATTGAAATTTGCCGTGAATTGTTCTCAGGAAGTGTGAAGTGAATATTTCATCTCGTAGATGAAAAAAGAATAATTTCAAAAATGATCTCACTTATTCAAGTTTTTTAAAAATTTTTCAAAGTAAAGGATTGTAAGAACATGCCCTCTCATTCATGATATAGTTGACGACCATCGTCTTTAGAGGGGAAAAAAAAAATCCATTTTCCTTTTCCCCTGGTTAATAAAAACTGTAAATTTCTCGAAGACATGGTAAAAAGTCGATTCGATCATTCCTCACAAGAGGTTTGAATTTCTAACTGATAGACCTATGCTACGACTATTTGGACAAGACAAGAATAATCAACGTGTTTGCTGGAAAAATTTATTTTTAGAAAATTATTTACATACCTATTGAATTTACGAACGTTTTGTAGTATTGCCCATCATATGTTGTAGGCAAAGAGGAAGAAAGAATGATGTTTCAACAAATGCAAGCTATGGCTCAAAAACAGGTGCTAATGCTTTTATCATGTTACTTTAATAATTTCTTCCTTTGTGAGTGAATGTACGTTCAGCTTCTATTTTCGTTTACAAGTGCCGCTTTTATTTTCATTTTATTTATGACGAAACTTCCAACGCGCTGTTGTCGAGATCCATAGTTCTTTGACCGTTGACTCACTGACGAATAATATTTTTCCTCTATTTCTCATACTTTTGCTCTCATTTGAACTTTACAGGCATTATAGCGTATTATTGAAATTGAATTTATACGGCGCTATCTGCGGCTCGATTCCAACTCGTAGACCATTCGCCCGGATCGCTAAACTCGCAAAATAAATTGTTCGTGTTCAAGAGTGGATTTTAAAAAATACATGTGTATTGTGTCTTGTAGGTCATGTAAATCAGTTATTTGACAACCTTGATGGCGATGACAGTGACGAGAAATCTTGGAGCGAATTGAGCAAATCCAGGCGAATGGCTGAGTTGGAGGATAAGATAGTCGATCAGGATTGTTTGATTGAGCAGTACAAAGCTGCATTAGGCGACCGTGAAAATGAAATAGATAATTTGAAGCTCGTGAGTATTTTGTTTAGCAAACATTAGCCGGTAGAAATCAGTTGAAGACAAAATTTGAGACGATTTCACAGGAATGTGTCATGCTTATCACATTTTTCTTTTTTCCCTTTAAACGGGCGGAGTTTTAAATATTTCGCCTTCCAAAACACGCGTGCCGGTTCCTAAATTGACCCGTTAGAACCTAGATTGCTGTTAGTATTGTACAAAAGAAACTAGTGAGAAATGACGGCATCACTGTCATTACTACACAATGAAGATCTTATCACTGGTGGTTCCTGTCATCTTGAGGTCATCCCTATCACACTGCTGTCACCCTTTTGTGAAATTTTCACATTGTTATCCGCTAGTCATATCACTCATGTCAATTTTTCTTTAACAATTGTCAAACTGCTGTCAGACTTCATCAGACAAGGTGACATCATCACTCCAAGAAAAATTGAACCATGAAATCACTCAATTGTCAGAAAAATGTGACAAATTCAATTCTCTTTGACCGGAGCTAAAAATTCGGCAAGCTGGGAATATACTGGTCTTTATTCTGGAGATTGGGAATCTGCTATTTCTCGGCTCCTGAGCGTGGCGTTAGCTCTCAAAAAGTACGGAACTGAGCTGCAAGTCGTAACTGAGAGCCGGGAAGGAATAGACTGGTTCCCTTCTTTGGGAGTGGGGCGACTCACAATGGTTCCAAAAAAAAGACGCAAGTTGTTTTGGCTCCTTTGGCGTCGACCGTTTTCGGATCTGGAATCCGCAACTGACTCCCAAAAAGTTGGAAACTAGAACTGGCTCCGAGTTAAGAGCTAGAGTTAAGCGGAGGGAAAAAAATCGGCTCCCCAAAACGCCGTAGGAATAACTCAAGTCTTTTACCCATCAAAATTCTCATTAGGTCCGTTGAAGATTTATCTAGTCGTACATAACTGGCATTACCTATACTGTTTTCAACCTAGATTTTTCTTATCGTTTTACCATGTATTTCCTCCGAGACTGTAATGAGGTACATTATACTACCTAGGAATTGAAAAATGCAACGGATACATTGAAAAAATTTCAAAAACGATTAGAAAAAACTTTACAACTTCGCAACGTGGAAAAGACAGGAGATCCGAGCGATTTGATTGACCCGTCGTTTTTCTTGAACGATTCTCTATCCACTCTGCTCGAGACTAAAGATATACGCATTGAAAATCTCGAAAGAGAGATTGACCTCCTAGAAAATACGCTGGAAGAATTAAATTTGAAATATGTATCTCTACTGAGTGGAGATACAACTCCAAATGAGTTTCAGCAAGTGAGTTCATTTGTTATCGTTCTTCAATGCATGAATCCATTTTCGGGGACGAAGTCTAGTAGTTCTTGACGACAACAGCGCGTTTTGATACGCATAATTATAGTTTCTTTCACCTTAGCTTTGTAGAGATTTCCTGCTTGGTTTTGTATACTTTCTAACATAGATCGACTGCAAAGATGATTTCTAATGAATGTTTTTAAATTTCTGTCACGAATAGCTCGAGGAGTTTCGACTGGAGGTGCAGAGACGCGATCAAGAAATAGTTGCCATGAGTGCTAAAATAAAAACTTTGGAAGAACAACATACCGATTATCAAAGACATATTTCTGTTCTGAAAGAGGCGATATTAGCCAAAGAAGAACATTGCAATATACTACAGGCCGATGTACCTATGGCGTTTTTATTCTTTATTTCACAAATATCTTTATTAATTGGTCAGTGTATGATCGATTTTTTTTTTTTTTTTTTCAGGCTGAAGAATTGCGGGCTAGATTAGAAGAACGCAACAAAGTGATTGAGAAGAAAACTCAAAGTTTATTACAAGCTAACCAAGAAAGGAATAGAGTAACGAGCGAATTAAGTGAAATTAAGGATCACATGGATATAAAAGATAGAAAAATTAACGTGCTGCAGAGGAAGGTAAGAATCCATACTAAAGGTATGGTTGAAGTCCGTACCATCAATAATTTTTCAATAAAACGATCAGAATTGAAGTTGCAATAGAAGATTGTCTCAAGAATATTTTTGCGTTAACTCTCTGACGTTAAATTATAACCGTGAAATCACTTTAGGTTTGATACATGTAGTCAGTTTTTGTATATAGGCGCTTTTTTTATAATCTGATGTGGTCAGAAGAAATGATTTTAAAATTTCGCCTTAGATTGGCTAGAAGAAGATCATATTTCATGTCTACTGTCCTTTCGTGAGGTTTTCATTCATTCGTTTTCATTGTTAACCTGGTTTGCTTTATAATTGGTTGAGCGGCTCACGTGTTAGGTCTGAGGGCCAGTTTTACCAGCGTTTGATGTTCCTGTTAGGGTATTTCAAGCCAATAGCTTTCGGGTAACTCACTCGCTCCGCTCCTTCGCACCCTGCTTGAGTTGGTAGAAACCTACTTTAAAGAATTTTAAGCTAGTAGCTTTAGAAGAGCTCACTCGCTCCGCTCTTCCGCCCCCGTTCTTGGTCTGGTATAAGTCTGCTTTAAAATATTCCACGCTAATAGCTTTTAGGGGGCTCACTCGGCTTGTTCGCCCCACCTCTTGGTCTAGTGTAAGTCTACTTTAAAACATTTTAGGCTAATGACTTTAGGAGGTCTCACTCGCTCCGCTCGTTAGCTCCGCTTCTTCTTCTAGTATAAGTCTACTTCGGAAAATTGTTGGCTGATTGCTTTAGGAAGGCTCACTCCTTGGTCTAGTAAAAGTCTACTTTGGAATAATATTCCAAGGAAGTGTACTTTGAAATATTGAAAGCTAATAGCTTTTAGAGGGCGAACCAGCGGAAGCTGGTCTAGTACATATAACTCTAGTTAAGGACTAGTAAAATCCTATTCTAGTTTAAGACTGCTAAAATTCTAGTAAGCCTACACCTAGTTTAAAGCTAGGTCTAGAAAAATCCCAGGGGCTCAGCCTACCACCGTCTTGGTCTAGTTTAGTGTACATTTAGGCCTATATAAAGAAGGCTAAACCTACTATAGTAGCTAGTTGAGGTCCAGTTCAATAAGGAATTCAAAAAAGAAATACAATACATAGATGCCTAAGCCTGCTAGTATAAACTGACTAGATCCGTTTCTACAGTATCCTGTATTTTTGATGATTAGCCTACGCCCATAAGCCTAGTGTAAGACTAGTAAAATCCTGGAGGGGGGGTCTTCTCCGTTCTATTATAGGTCTAGTTTAGGACTGGTAAAAACCTAGCATAAAGCTTGTATAAAGACATCATAAAGCTAATATATAAACTGGGCAAGGTGAATTCGCAAACTTTTGAATCACCCACGGAGTATCGAGGGTGAAGGGAGGGGGGCACTCGGAAAATTTCAAATTAGGGGTCAGGGCAGAGTGAAGACATGAAAAATGTCCAATACCTACGTTTTAACCAATGATGTGCAAGTGGGAACTTTGTAAGTCTGATTTTTTGGCCATTATCATCTCATAGATATGGGTCACCTACTTACACCTCTTCTAAAAATGACAACTGATGGAAAATGGTGAAAATTGGAAAGAAATTCACTACGAAGGCTCTACCTATTCGTTTCAGAGGTTCTTCAATTTCAGCCAATTTTTTCAAATTCCATGTCGGCCGTTTGAGGCTCGTAAATTAGGGAAGAAAAAAAGATTTTCTGGCGGAGCCGAATGAATAAAATCATGTTTCATGTCTACCAGTAAGCGACTTCTTTTATATTTTAAGGCCACACCTGCTTTGTGATGAATTCATGGCCTAGGTGTGAATTTTTCTTACTCGGCCGTAGGCGTGATGTAATGTAAGATGAGCTATCTAGCTAAGTGAGCCTCACATCAATATCTACATTAGTGACGTCATTAGCTTGTGACATCATACCCATCCATGATGACTACCTGTGACGTCATCAGCTTGGACTTTCTCTCTTCCTTTAAAATCACTCATTCTGCTTGTAAGCCCCCCTACAGTCTTCATCATACTAGACCTAATAGTAATACTGCTTGAGCCCGCGAGGGGGGGGGAGGGGCACGGCTGATGACGTTATTCTTGCATTTCAGAACTGGGATCTTTTTTTTTTTCAAGTTTGAATCTACTCTCAGACATATTCCCCCACCCCCTCTTTTACACTGCATGCATCTTACAATTTATCAGCCAGTGAGGAGAGGGAGGGGGATATACCACATCAATGGACTTTTATAGCGTTCTTCTGTAGTTGACTTCTTGGAGTCTCCAGACTGTTGCAGGTGCGTTTGTGTCACGACGCCTCCGAGTTTCCTTTTTCTCTATCTTCCATAGGGTTTTGATGGTTCGTTTCGGGTATCGCAGGTCTTTTGCACGAGTCCAGTCCAGCTCTGCGGGCCGGTCAGCAGCAAAATGGGGGCATTGCTAATGACGTGTTCCGCCGATTCGTTGCAGGTAGGGCAGGCGAGACACTTTCTGGTTGTAATTTTATCCTTTGGAAGGTAAGCCTTCAAGCAACCATGCCCACTGAGGGCTTACGTGGTGTAGAAATCTGTGTCTGGAGTAGTATAGCTTACTCGTGGATTGTACGTCCAGGGGCTTGATTTGCTGTCATCCCACCATTTCTGCCAGATCCGGAGGATCTCGGAGTCGAGATAGGCTGGCAGGGGGAGGTCAGTCGAAGAATCCCCAAGTAATTGGCCAATTTTTCTTCTCCGAAGTAAGAATTGCCCGCGCTTTCAATTCGAGCACCATGACCTTTCGTAGGTACTCTTCTGCCTCTTCGGTGGTCCTTGTTACGCCACCTTCCCTCTTTACCAGGTGAAGGTGGACTTGGTTTGGGCCTTTTGCCTTGACAACCAACTTGTAAGGCCGGCCCCATGGACGGTCTAATCCAGTGAATTCTCTCCATTTTGCGATTTTAGTTCTGGCTATATTCTTCCTTAGTTCAAGCTTCTTGTTTTGATTTCTTCCTTGATGGAGGAACTCCTCTCGTGTGTTGGAATTGTGGCTACTTACCAGACGACAGAGTTTCTTTATATCTTTCTTCAGGATTTCCAGTTCTTCTGTCCATCAGTATACTTTTGTGTCTCTCTGTACCTCTGTGGTAAAGGCATCCATGGCCATGGTTAGCCATTCACTTATTGTGGATGCTTTTTGTGATACTTCCTCTGAGCTTGTTGCGTTCCATTCTATGAATGGGCACTCATCTGTATATTCTTTGAATTTCTCCTCTTTCAATTTTTTCTGTACCCATACTTTGGGGAAGGTGGTTGACCCAACAATGGTGAATTGAATTGGTAGATGCAGGGAGAGGCGGTCTTCATCCTCTGGTACAGCGGTGGTCTACATTTTTCTTGCTTGATCTACTTTGACAATTTCAATTCATTGCGTGATCGACTCATTTGTGGAACGCAGCAAAACAAAAATTAGAGGCCATTGCAGGTTTGCAATGGCAGCGGGGAACCCGCAACTTCCCGCGCTCGCGATCACGTTGGCGCGAAAATGCCCCTTCAGAAAATGAGTTGGCTGGGCTCTTCTCAGTATACTGATGCATGCTAAGCCTGATATAATGAAGGCTGAAAATTAAAATGTTTTCAAGTCCCTAAAGTAGGTCAAGGTCAAGGTCATTGATGACGTCATAAAGCATCTCGGCTGGAAGTTGAAGTTTTTACAAGTCCCTAAAGTAGGTCAAGGTCAAGGTCATTGATGACGTCATAAAGCATTCCGGCTGGAAGTTGAAGTTTTTACAAGTCCCTAAAGTAGGTCAAGGTCATTGATGACGTCATAAAGCGCCACACGTCACGTCACGTCACGTCTCGCAGTTCACATGAACTCCCGGACGCGGACGTTTTCTGAGGATGTAATCCCCCTAACAAAATGGATAGCGGGTTCCCGCTAAAAATAAGAAAGATGCAATTAATGAATCGAATGTAATTCTACAATGTATTAAGGCCAATTTCACTGATTAACTTGCACCTACAGGTACAAAATTCCAGTAAAACCTGGCTAAAACGAAATTATAATCTTCATTAATAATTTCATCTTTTCTTTTGTATTTTCCTTAAAATTTCGAAGACATCGCGATCGACTGGTCGATCGCGAACCCCCGGTTGTCCACCGCTGCTCTAGTACTTGCCACTTGTCAATTTCGCATTCGCCTATGATGAGAACGGGGATACTATCATACTCGTTTACACAACTGCTTTAGGCCTACCAGGTCCAACGTAAGCCTAAAATGAAGCAGTATATAAACCTATATTTAACCACTGATAGAGTACGTAGATACCGGGAGGTGGATTGAACTCGCAGATTTCAAAATCGGGTGTCACGGTTGGTGACGTCACCAACCGAAAGATATTGTAAAAATTCAATCTGATCTTATTTTTTGTGTTTTCCAACTTTACAGATCGAAAATCTGGAAGACCTATTGAAAGAGAAAGATAATCAAGTTGAGATGGCGCGCGCTCGTATGAATGCGATGCAACAGCACCGGTGCTCATCCGAAGGTGCCTTGAACAGCCTGGAAGAAGCGATCGGTGACAAAGAAAAACAAATGAGTCAATTACGCGAGCAACGTGATCGTGCGGAACAAGAGAAACAAGAGGAAAGAAGTTTGCACGAACGTGATATTGCCGAGTACAAACTCAAGTTGCATACGCTTGAAAGTGAAGTAGAAAAACTCGGAGCTCGTCTTGATCGTACTATCATCGAAAAAGATAGACTCGAGGCGCGTCTTGAAAGTTCGCAGTCTGAATTGGGTAAATCGAAAGCGGAATTAGATAAAGCGGCTACCGAAGTTGGTCGCAGCGGCGCCGATTGGGAACACGCGAAACAGAGACTGACTAGATTAGAGTTAGAGAACGAGCGCTTGAGACACGAGCTGGAACGATCGCAAACTACTTTTGGTCGAAGCACGCTAAATACTTCCCAAGAATTGGAACGACTTCATGAAAAGGCAGACAAGGCATCTAGTGAATTACGGAAATCATTGGCAGAATTAAGGGTTACGCAAGCGGATTGCGAACGTGCAAAGGCAGAAGCTGCGGTGTTACAAGAGAAATTAGAGAAATCTCAAGGTGAAGTGTACAGACTGAAAGCAAGACTCGAAAATACGCAAGGAGAAATGGAGAACCTGAAAGACGAATATGAAAAAATGCAATCGAACGTTAATCGATACCACATAGAGAAAGACAGAGCGTGTACCGAATTGGAGAAGACCAAGGAAGAATTGGAGCGCACACAAGCAACGTTGGGTAAGGCGCAATTGCAGCAAGAAAAATTGGAAAGTGATTTGATGAAAGTGCAAAACGAATTGGATCGTACCCAGGAACTATTGGAGAAGGCCAATGTAGAACAGAAAAAGGTAATAAATACTTGATTTTGATTCTTGAATATCATTTTTGTTTTCTTTCTTCTGATGATTTAGCTATATGAATTAGCGAAGTAATTTTCTAGTAGCGAATGCTGCTAGGCCTACTGCGAAGTCTCAATCAGAATTACTCTTATTATATAGTAGTTCATGTTGAATGCATTGATTGTTTTTATCCTTGATTTTGAAGAAAGAAAACGTTAATTTTAGTTGCAATTAGAGAAAGAAAAGTACAAATTTGATTACGAAGATATACAGTCTGAGTTAGATAAAGCTTTGGGCGCGGCCACCAGAGTTCAGAAAGAGAAAGACAATATGAAAATGGAAGCTGATCATTACCAAGATAAATATGAAAAGGCTCAGGTTAGTTTTCTCGATGTCCCCCGAATAGTTCAAAAATCTCTTTGTCATTCACATTCAACCGGTGCATGCTCTTAATTTTATACCTACATTAAAAGAAAGCGAAATGCGTCCTGAGAATTTGGTTTGAGATTGAGATGATCCCGCACTTGTTCGGACTTGATTAAACGGCGTCATATTTTTCTTCGTGTTCGTACTCCCTTGTCAGCGCATTGTAATAGGCTGTGGAACGTGTAAACTTTTACGCTTGACGTCTTTTGAAAACGCGCTGCTTTGAAAACTATCAGGATCCAATTTACAAATTTTAAAAAAAGTGAAAAATTCTTCCGATTGAGGTACGATTTAAGCCTATATTTGGACAAGGGATCAGGCGCTTATCATTTGATTGATTTTTCTTTTTTTCCATATTTTTTTCTTTATCGTAATAGCCTGCCTCGGGGAAAAACTGAAAACATGAGAAAAAGTTGTAGCCTACCACAAAAAAACATTGAAATTATTACACTAATTACTTTATATACCCATGAAATTATGTTTTTCATGTAAATTTAGTTGAGCACTTGAGAGCAACATTCAAGATTGAATGTCTCTTCAGAAGTTTCTCTATACTGTATCATTTGGAGGTAAATGATGTATGCGCTTATGAAAATTCCCAAAACTAAATTACGTCTTGAGATTCATTCTTATTTCTAAAAATATGTTCGCCGCACTTCTTGAAATGAAGGTAGCATAAGTTTTCCAAAAACCTGTGAAAGTTATCTACAGGTAATATGCATAGGTACGCATCAAATTTTCCAAATTTGTTGCTTATAAAAAGTACGGTAGGCTAATTTTTGCTTTGCCAATTTCTCGCACAAAGAGGGGATCCAAATGTTTTTTTCTCGCGATCTCAAATCATAGAACAAATTGGAAATGCATTGCACTGGTAACCACGATTCTCAGGTGTTCGCATTTAAGTAGAGCATTTACTTAGAATTCATCACACACATGTAACCAGTATTTTAACCTGAGATATAATTTCATTTCCTTAATTTTTTTTAATCAATTACTTCCCATTTATTGCACCATGTCGTATTTTAATATTTTGTATTATTTTTATTTATTTCTTTTAGGTATACGTAGTAGACCCTTGTGTAATTTACTTACTTCGATTTTTTCAAGTGCATGATTTCTCTATTTTTCTTCGAATATAAATAGTTTGGTTTCCATTCAACTGTACCCGCCCGTTTCAAATTTTAAGGGTCGAAGGTTTGATAATGTATATGATAGAATCATGATTTTTTCAATTTTGTTTCAGATATTGGTCGGACGTTTACAGAAAGAGAGAGATGATGCGAAAAATGAGGCGAAAGATTTATATGATAAACTTGAGCTACAACAAACTCTACAGTTGAAACTTCAACGTGAAAAAGATATTTTGCACACTGAATTGGAAGTTTACAAAGAACGTCTTGATAAATTACAATCATCTGTGCAGAAAATACAAGTAACTGAGATTTACCAGCTCTATTTTTCGATCATTTCATAGTATTTATATAAGGATAAGTCATACTCACGTATTTAATTTTATTTGTACAGATGGAAAGAGACGAAGCAAAACAAAAGCTGGATGAGTATCAAATGATGCTGAAGAAGACCATGGAAGAAAAAGAGAATACCAATAAGAATTTTGAAAGCGTGATTGACAGATACGAAAGGTTAGTACCAAGCAGAATACTCTTGAGAAAATGGTTCGATAATTATTTTGGGCTTCTATAATTCTATGCTTGCACTTACTGTTGTCGTTTTTTCAATCCCACTTGCTAATAAAATGAAAAGACAGCACTCTCTTGAAATAACTCATGTCTCTTCATTCTTTCCGGGGCACATCGAAAAAAAATCAAAACCTCGTACCTCCACTTTAGCAAATTTCACAGGAGGCGTCAAAATTGGACCAGTTGTAATCACTGGTACCAATTTTTTTGCCTCCTGTAAAATTCGCCGAAGTGGCTTGGATCTCTTCTTTATTAAATTTTCCAGGAGACATAAAAAATTGATACCACTGATTACTACTAGAACAATTTTTATACCACCTGTAAAATTTGCTAAAGTGGAGATACGAGATTTTGATTCCAGGCCCGTCCGCGACGTAGCGTCGCGGAGTCCGATATCACTCGTTGATTCTGGTCTGTGCGTTTTTGATTGTTTCATGAGTCTGTCATTTACTAATTTTTTGCTGAATTTAATTTCAAAAGATTTATGGACTTCTAAGGATAGTAATTGAATTATACAGCCCGGGCCTAGAATCAAAATCTCGGATCTCCCTTTCAGCAAATTTTACAGAAGGCGTAAAAAATTGGTACCGGTGATTATAACTGGCACGAATTTTTACGCCTGATCCGAGGTTTTGATTGTAGGTGGGGCCGCAAGAGACTGATCAGGAAAAAAAAATCTTCATTAGGCCTAAGACCTACTAACATAATCTTAAATTTTTAGTCTTCATGTAGAGGTTTCATTTTCTTATGTCGCTAACAACGTTTCTCTGCTTTCACAGGTGCAAATCCGAGCTTCTTCGGCTTCAGACCAAACAAGAAACCCTGGAGACAGAAAAAATTCACTTAGAGATGGAATTGAATAAGAGTCAACTTCAGGCGTCAAAGAGTCGCGAAGAACATTATAAATTAGAAACTGATCTGAAAAATTTGCAAGAAATGTATGATCGCACAGTTTTACAATTAGGCCGAATTAAAGAGACCGAAGAAAAATATAAAAAAGAGATGGATAACATGGCAGACGATATGGCACTGATTCGCGAACAACAGAACAATATGCAAATGGAAACAAAATGGTTACATACAGAACGTGATAAGTTGCAAGAACAATTGGATCGATTACAGTTTGAACTTCACCGTTCCAGTATGCAGATCACTAAATACGAGACAACTATAGCGAAAAATCAGGATGAACTAGCGCACACTAAAATTGAATTAGAGAAGATGTACGATAAATATGAGAAATTGCAGAAGGACCTAAAGAAAGCACAGATGGAGTCGACCGATCGATTTGATTTGCTTGGAAAACGAGAAGATTCAAAATTATACTCTAGTCGAGACAATTTCTTTTACTCGTCCCAAGATAATCCGAGTAAAGAGGATTCTAGGTTGAGAGATTATGAAATGATAAAAACAAAATGGGAGTTCGAACGTGAAAAGAACGAAAAATTGCAACAAAATATGACCAAGTTGGAGAACAAATTGTTTGAAACAAAATTAGAACTAGAGCGTTGCGAAAGTGAAGTACAGAGATTGAATAAGGGACAAGAGAGGTTTGAACATGAAATAGAAAGACTCCGCATTGAATACGAGAAGCTTCAAGATGGAAATGAAAAACTACTGAAAGAAAATACCAATTTGAAATCTGAGTTGTCCTCAAAATCAGAGACCAGTTTGGAAAGTGAAAGACAAAAGGAAAGATTGGAGAAATCTTATCGTCAAACATTGGAAAGCAAAATTGATAGTCTACATACTACTATTAAAGGATTAGAGAACGAAAACTGCGCCTTAAGATCTACCCATTCGAAAACTGATGACAAGTTAATTGTGGGCCTAAAAGAAAACCTGGATCAATGTTTGCGAGACAAAGAAAAAGCCGAACAAGAAGCAAAACAGCTTCTGAAAGATCTGGAGAAACTGAGCAGCCAGGTAGTTAAATTGAAAGAACAAAACGAAATTCTTAATAGAGATTACGAAAAAGCTTTCACGGAAATCGGAGTTCTTGGCGAGAAGTTGGAGAAGGTGCAATCCGAGAATAATAAAATTCTCGACGAGAAATTCAAATTGGAGACAGATTTACACCAAGCAAAGCGAGCTTTAGAGCAGATATCTCTGAAGCAAACTTCAGAGCGTACCAAAGAAGCATATGCAAAAATGCAACAAGATATGAACAAAGCTTTCGAAGAACGAGATGCTTTTTCGGCGATGTTGGAAAAGCAAACAGCTCAGTATTCCAATCTAGAGAAAGAATTGAAAAAAGTAGTCAACGAACGCGATCAGTTAGTAGTTCAGCTTGAGAAATCACAAGGTATGTTGGTTGAATTCCAGAAAAATATTCAACAAATGCAGCAACAACTCAATTATGAGAAGATGGAAACAAACCGATTACGCGAGGAACAGAAACGAGTAGGTAATCAAGTAGAAGCGTGTCAGAATCTTGATTCGGAAATATTAAAACTTCAACAAGTAATCCAAAGTAAAGATGAGTGTATTGCTTCCCTTCAGCAACATTTACAAGCTAAAGATTCAGAAACATTAAATGTACAGAAACAGTTGCAGCAATTAATGAAAGAAAGATCACAAAATGAAACTGATCAGAATTTACAAACAAAAACTGTGGAAGCACAGAAACGACGAGCCGATGAACTCCAAAAACAATTGCAGACAGTCCAACAGCAATATGCAGCGACCAAGGATGAACTTCAGAAAAAAGTGCAAGCATTGGAGAAGCAATTGCAAGTATCGCATAATGAGTTCCGTCAAACAAAGGAGATGTTACAAAAGAAAATCATCTCATTAGAAGAAGCACTGCATGCACAAAAATCGGGTAATGCTGGAACCAAGGATGATGTACAGCGTTTACTCAACGACCTTGATAAGTGCCAGGAAGATTTGAAATTGGTCACCACCGAACGAGATCGCCTATTGTCGCAACTGGAGCAAGTGATGAATGAATTCCAAAGAACTCAGGTACCTACTCGTAGTTTTTTTCTTTTTTGGTTCACAAGAAAGTGTGTTCACCAAGCTTATTTATGTATTTTGTTGTAGCTCGAACTAAATGATATGAGTATGAGAGCGCAAAGCTCTGCCAAATCTAACCAAACTAATGAAGACCAAGTACGAGCAGCGCAAGCTCAGTTAGAAGAACAGCGTAGACAGTTGCTGGCGCAGCAGAAGAAATTAGATGAGAACTTCAAGGCTGTTGAAGTAAAAGAAAAACAAGTCAAAGAGAAAGAAAAATCGTTGAGTCAGACTGAGAATCAAATGAAAAAGCGGAAAGAGAGTCTTGACCATTTAGAGGCGGAGCTAAAGAAGGTGAATTTATTTTTTGTGTAGTTATACCGCATAGTGGTAAGTTAATTCACCTAGGAAACGTGTGATACCTGATCAATACCAACCAAATAGATTTTTCATGTTGAACATAGATGACGTTTTGCTATCTTCAGATTACCTGAAGATAAAATGTATCAATGTTTTTCAACCTTTTTGAGTTTGCTGCATATTTCCACCCCCTAAAATTTGTCACGGCGCACCCAATTCAAAGTACGTAGATGAAATTTTCGAAAATTTAGGAAAAATTATACTTACGCAAATTATAAGAATCTTTTGATTGAAGATTTGGGCCTGGGACTCTGTACATGTACGTAATTCTATGAACGAAGTAATCATGATTGAACCATCAAAAAAAAAATTTCTTCAGAATCTCGCGGCACCCCTGATTGAAGAGAACTTATATTCGATATGGAAGTGAAGTGAGAGTGAAGCTATTTTATTTTTGTATCTGAAAATGTCTACCACAGAACATTTATATACTTGATCGTTTAAATTTGAGTACTTACTTACCTATAACCTGTTTCTACTCATTTTTACTGCATGTTTATTATTTACTCTACGGTTTTGCAGGCGCAAGCAAACGTCAGTAAAAATCAACCTGTAGGAAACGATGCCAATCTACAAATTAAGAAGCTTACTGAGCAAATGGAAAGAATGGCTGATGAATTGGAGAAATCGAAAGAAGAAGCTAAACGAGCTCAAAGTGATATGGAAAGATTACTGGATGTCATGCAAGCGACCCAAGAAGAACAAAACTCCAAAGAAAATACCATCAGGGAATTACAAGAGTTAGTATGAATTTTATTTTGCCAGCTTCCAAATTGTTCTACGCAGTATTTTTATTTATTCCTTTATTATTTTGTTTTACATAGTCAATTGAAGAAATGTCAGATACAATTGAAGAAGTTGCAAGCTGCGGGATCAACGCAAAAGAAAGAGGAGGAAGTGAGTACACTAAGAAGAAACACGTCTATCTCTTGATGAAATATTTTAATTTGTACATATTAGAAATTCACATTTGTTAGTCAAAGTCTCTGTTCGTTTGATTTTTAATTTACCCGTATTTAATTACTTCCTTAGATATTCAATAGAGTTTTTTATTCTTTCCTTCGTTATATTTTTTTCAGGCCGGACCTGCAAGCTTTTTGAAGAGTTTCTTCTAATATGAAAATGCAGAAAACTGGTGTGCCTCTGTATGGTGTATCGAATGTATCTTATTTATTTATTTTGTTTTCTTTACCACGTCCTATCAAACCATATCTTCTGTTTTTGTTTACGTCTATTCATTTGTTCGTTTCGTTTAAGTTTTTTTTTTATCGGTTGCTATCTAAAACGCTGTTTTTTTTCGCTCGTTCGACTCTTTTTTTATAACGTCCTAATTATAGGTCCGTGTATTCGTTGCTGTTTACCATCTTGTAGGGAATTCTGGTACGCATTGATGTTTAATCGTTTCATAATTGCCTTTATCATCTTTGTAAATCATATACCCTGTCTTCAACTAATCCTTATACGTATAAAAGTCTACAAGCATTTCATCTTCTGAGTGTGACGGAAAATTACTCTGTATAGGCTATACACTTCTTTAATTAAAAAAAAAAAAAAAAAAACTTCTTAAATTATATTATTATACATTATGTGATACAAAATTCTGAACTTCGAAGTGTTCAGTGTGCGTATACAGGTTTGCACTTCTGAAGTGTGGAAATTTTCCTTTCTATTTAATTCCTCTTTTCTCTCTTTTTTTCCGTTATTTTCTTGTTTTTTTTTTTTTTTCTTAAATTGCGGAACCGGGAATCTTTTACGCGTACTTAGAGGACATATAGACTGGAAAAAATAACAGTTTTAGAAAAGAGGTTGAATGAAGTGGAATCTTATGATATTTTGTAGATTTACATGTACATATAGGCTGGGAAACTATGTAATACTTTGTGTAGGCTATTTGTTATTATTGTTCAAAATAACACCGATGAATTGCCTCTATTTTAACTATTTCTCGTTTGATTTTCCTAGGATATTGTTTTTGGAGAGGGAAAACAAAAAAGTTGTTTTTCTACCAATTTATTTATTTCACAAATTTTTCGGGCTGAATTTCCATTTTGATTGTATATTTCCGTGATTGAATCAGGGGGGTCCTCTGGCTTCATATAATTGGTAAGGTTTTAACGTCATTAATGCAATCAGTGTCGCTTAGACTAGGGGCTAAGTAAAACAAAAACTACTTTAAGTTTTACCCGAGGAACAATCTCAACTATCTAATACTTCCATTCATGACTTTAAGGGATAAAGTCAACCGTGAAGTACAGGAGTGATGAGCGCTTTATAGCACTGTACCAACGTTTTTTTAATTTTTTTAATTTTTAGTTTTTATTTTTCGTTAGCTTGAAGCGCACATGATAATAGTCAGCATAAGTATGTAAGACCGATGTTACCTTTTGCCTCATCTTATGAGTTGAATACTCACTTGGATGTTGAGTAGCGTGACAAAGTGTGATGTTGGAATCATGTCGGTTTGAATTCTATAAGTTTGCCCTCTTCAATTTTTAGAAATGAGTGGAAAAATAAAAATAAGTACGTAATGTCAAAATGTATTTTTTCCCGTTCTATTTAGTCTAAAGGTGAATGTGGTCACCTCGTGGGCTGGTCTTTTTACGCGTCTTCCCGAGTTCCGATCTTGTAACGCACATTCAAGTCGTCGGCTAAAATTTACCACGTATTAAAATATTTCTTAGTGATCGTTTGAGTTACGCGATTATCAAATCAGTTCGTCTACTTGTACTAGCCTGCTTAAAACTTATTTTTGTTTGATAATCCAAATTTGTACATGAATTAAACATATTATTTATGATGAAGTCAATAAAAGAAGACTTATCTCCTCCTTTCATGTATAATTTTAGTCCTAATCATTACATGTATTAGTGTTCTTTCTTCTCTGTTGTTTTTCTGATCTCTACAAATATTGTGCAATATTGTTTTTGTTGCTTATTATTACGTATTTATCCTTTGATAGTTTTACCTTATTATTACGTTGATCAACGGCTATTAGGATCTATAAAATTATTCTTTGAATTGGAATGATAGACGCTATTCTTACCAAATTTATTCTCTCATCACCTACTCCTTCTAATGACTGATGCGAGGTGCTTATTGACTTTTATATAGCACTGACTCTTAGTCCGCATTTTCATGCATTTTTCGCGTACAGGCAAAATGATTTTCGGATTTCGGTTAATTTTCGAAATTTCATGAATAGACCTTTAAAACTTTATCGTATAAAAAGCTTCCAAGTGAGTTCTATACGACTGTATCCTTCTGTTGTACTCGTTTCCTACGTTTTGTATACTCCAACCTTAATTCTATTAATTGTACTATTTCATCTTACCATTTTTCAAACTATACTATTTTAGTGAAAACAAAAAAATTATTTTATAAAAATATATAGCGCTTTCTTTTCCTCCGCTACTAATTCTTCTCTTTATACCATTTTATTGTAATCGGTAATTGCTGCGGCAAATCCCTATTACTGCTACGTACCCCAAATAACTTTTGGAAACCTCAATTAATGTATTACCTACATGATTTATATTTTATTACGTACGTCTTACATTTAAGAGATTGTTATTGCATTTCGCATTTGTTATGAAATTATAAATGTAAACTTGTGTTCATCGTAAAAAATATGCAAAAAAATAAAAGATTGAATTAAAAAATTCTTACGAGTGTCCACGATATTTCAACCTGCGTGTACAATCGTTAATTTTTAGAAGCCGGACTTCCATTCACTCTTTTTTGGAATATTGGTTCTGAAGAATCATGGGATAAAGTCTCAATTTATTTACAAAACGACTCGGATCCAAAATTTGTCTTGGCCAATCGACCAAAATGGATGCTAAAAAAGAAGAGGAGACTGGCGTCTTATTTTGTTGAGTAGTTCATTGAAAGTTTGGACTTATCTTTCGTTTCTGATGCAGAATTTGCGCTGTAAAGAACCAAGAAAAATTTTCTGTCTTAGTTCTGGCTCTGAGTTGTGTAATGATGAAATAATTTCAAAAAATATTTTTTCAAAACAATCAAAATTTTATAGGACTCCAAAGGCAAGTCCATTTTTTGAATTTGATGTCGTTTCTTCTTATCTTCGTATTAATTAAAATAAAAAACCGATATTTGCTGACGTTTCCCGTTTCAGCTTTTAAACCATATGTTTACTCATTCCTTTAAAATTCATGCATCGTCATTCTTCCATCCTATGAGAATTCTTGCCATTCTACCGTGAGTTACAATATTCGCCATCACTACATAAATCCATATTAAAAGAAAAATTCGTTGAGAAACAAAAAATGTTGACTGAAACTAAGAACATATTTCATCGATCAGATTATCGAAATGCAGCCCTGTCTTGAAAGGTTTCTTTATTGAACGAGTAGGTCCACGTCGGCTATGCAAACATCTATTTTCCAAATCGAAAGTTGGAAAATGGTTCGTATTATTTTAGCTAGGATGAATTTGAATGCGTCACTCAAATGGTCTGATCAACTTCTTTCTTTATCCTTATACCACCTAATCAAAGACAACAAACAAAGGTTTTCATTTATCTCTTCTCTATTTTCAACCGAATCAAAACAACTGAAATTGTACTACTGCACTACAGTAAAATATAGGTAAAATAAATGCAATCACAAATTAATATCAAAAATTTTCAACGTACCGAATAATAATCAATAAAATTTTGAAAACAAATTAAAACAATTAACGTTAAACTTAACGAATTTTTAACCGATACAAGTCGGAACAAGTATTAGAAAATGTGCAATACGAGATGAAAAAGACGAAGAAAGAACGACGTTCGTTCTCCAAGTCTTAAGAAAAAAGAATATTCATATATTACGAATTAAGTAAAACGACTTCGAAAAATCATAAATTGAGCTCTTCAAATATCACATTAACAATGAAAATGGTGATGATTAAAAATCTCTGAAAGATAAGGTATTTAAAAAATAAAATGATAAAAAAGAAAAGAAAAAAGAAATTACGAGATAGGTATTTAAAAAAAAAAATCAAAAATCTGGACGATAAGATAGAAGAAAAAGAAAATAATTGCTAGGATTTCTTCGAGTCACATATAGTGAGGTTAAAATTAAAAGCACAACGTGGCGCTCTGTTGCAGATTTCAGCCACAATTTCGGACGTTATTTGCGGACAACCGTAGAGATCGACACAGCTCAAATTTTTGAACGAGTCTATAACGGCAAACAAACTTTTATCACTTATACGGGTACACTGACCCATATTAAGAATTTCCAAATCGGAAAGCGCTTTCGCAACTTTCAAAATACCATCATCAGAGATATGGCATTTTCGTAGATTAAGACATCTTAGATTAAATAATCCCTGCGAAATATAATCCAATGACAGATCGGTTATTTTATCACAGAAAGATACGTCTAAGGCGGTTATTGGAGAAGCACATTCAGCCATAAAAGCTAGGCCAGCGTCCGATATATTATCGCAAGAATGTAAATCCAGTTTCCGCAGAGAAGTAATCTTGGCAAGATATCTCAGTCCGATGTCGCTAATATTAATACAAAAACTTAAATTTATACTATTAACGTTGGTTAAGCCCTGCGATATGTACTTCAGTGCGTCATCAGACAGGTGCTGACAGTCTTGTAGTCCCATATGTTTCAAATTCAGGTTCCCGGGAGATGATTCTTCTGTTTGGCCATTAATGGAACGAAAAATGTGCGGACGGTCTTGTAGTACCATATGTTTTATTAAATTTAGATATTTGGGAGATGATTCTTCTGTTTGGCCGGCAACGGAACGAATAAAGTGCTGACGGTCTTGTAGTAAGACCATATTTTTCATTAAATTTATATACCTAGAAGAAGATTCTTCTGTTTGGCCGGCAATGCAACGAATACCTTCATCGGTTACACTCCAACATGAACGTAAGTTCAAACTCGTCAGTCTTTTGAGGCCTAAGGCAATAGCTGCCAAACCTATATCCGTAACATTCGAACAACCTCCCAAGTCCAAAGTTTCCAAATTTGAACACTTTCGAACTAAATATACAACGCTTCTATCTGTAATCTGTTTGCATATTGACAAATCCAGATGTAGTAACGTCGGTATGGGTTGAACGAATGCGTGAAGGAGAGTTTCGTCTTTGACGTTGTAACAACCGCTCAAGTTGAGCGAAGTTAAATGACCAATACCTTGAATGATTTCGCGAAATGACTTACGCAAAGAGAGAATCTGCACTCTTTTGATACCTCGACAGGTCAAACTATTGATCAAAACAGTATTCAGTCGACGAAGATGTAATTTAGCTTCAACATTCTTCCACACGGATTTATAATACGACGCGTCTCTCCAAGACGTACATACTTGAGCAGCGACACCTTTGTCTCTGACATCTAAGTAACTGAATATAATGGCCAAGATCTCAGGATGTAAGCAAGAAATATGCGAGCCAACTTGAGGCGGTTCTGGGCTACGCTCTTTCGCGGATAAATCGAGATGAGGTCTGTACAAGGTGTATTGCTTAGGAGAAAACGGATGAAAACGATCTTCACGACGAGAACGCGTTGAATTTACGGCCAGTATAGAACTTGAAGGCGTGATTCCAAACTCAGACTGAATACCGCATTCAACTATTTTGTTATACGACATATTCGCGGATGAACACCAACAACACTCACAAATTCAAAAACATGCTTTAACAATATTCCTACGAATACTGAGCATTTTTCTGACACATCGAACCAGCATTGAGCTCAATGATTAAAACTGAAAAGTCAACATGATGAATGAGAGTTCGAGAATCGATAATTATTATGATTTAGGTACTTCTGCTGATTGAAATTTGAAATTCATCTTGTTATTTATTACGATTTACGGATAAAAGCCCACAAAGTGTTCATTAGACCAGCGAAGACAAGATCATGGACACCATCATGGGACTGAATAGTGGATAGAGTAGGTCAGTTGCACGGACCACGGACACGGCATGCGGCACAGGCTAATAAAGCATGGGAGTGGGATTTCACCCACGTTCACGATTCACCATGGCAAGTAACGCTCCTATAGGCGATAGAGGGCTATCCTCACGCCCTCACACCATGCTGTGCATCGTGTATTATTTTGTGTGTTTGTGTGTGTATTGATCACAACTACATTTACAAACTTTCATTCTTTCATGATTATACTGCTGTTCTGTTTCAGTTTCAGTAACGAACCATTGGTTTGCTTTTCAAGATGTGACATGTTCGCCCTACTCAGCATTATTGAATGGCATATAATTTTGATTTTAAAATTCTGTCGTGTTTTTTTAGGAAAACAGTGCTGAAATGGCGCGATTATGTGGTATATTTTTCGTATGATTAATTCTCAACGTTATATGAAATAATTCTCAATTTTTATAATTTGTGTTATCACTCTGCAACGCCTCAACCAATATGAAGTTCGCAGAACATTTATCAGCCCATATTACTCCTGAATGGAGGAAGCAGTACATCAATTATGAAGTAATTATTACTCCGTATAGTTAATTATTGTATCATCATCGTGCTAATGATTCATGCCGAACTCAACCACTTTGAAGAGTCGGCGTTGACGTTTTTCGTCTACCTGCGCCTACTTACAGGCATTTATTTGCTGAGCAAAGATAAGTTTTACGGAAACTTTGATAAAAAAAATTATTTTGTAGCATCACCTACAGATTAATGAGTGTGTCTACAAACTCCGTGTCAGCCTGCGAAAGTCGTTTTTTGACCTGAAAAGTTTTAGTCGTAATAAAGTCTACAATCTGATACGAAACGTGTTGAGTGGTGTAGTGAAAATTTTTTTTGCAATTTGATTTCTGATAAGCTCCACCTCTCCATGTTATTGGAGACTGCTTCTCACGTGTTTTCTCCTTGTTCATACATTTTTTTGATGTGGGAGAACCGTAAGAATTTTCGAGTGCAGTCAATAAGAAAGAAGAAGAAATGAAAATCACAACCCCTCGAAAATATTGGTGTTTTCCCTGTGTAGATTGAGATGAATGCCTTAATGAGTTCTACTAAACTTTATTTTAGGTTCAAAACTTCCTTCACTTGCCCACTGCACCTATAATTCATGAGGGAATTTTAGCCGGGTTTTATGAATCAAAGAATTGAATTTTGATCTTAGATTTCAGTCTCAAATTTTGTACAATTTACGAACAGAATTGAAAATAATTCCTCCCCTATTTTTTGATGTTTGTCGTGCCCATTTTTTGCGTTCGCCCAGAAATAAATTTACATCTAACGCTATTTTTGAACGATTTCGGATGTCTTCATGTTGATATACTTCTACGACTCTATTTACGTCCATTCGACCGGCGCTGAAATTCGCTCTTAAATGCACGATACGTATTTTATGATAATAATAATGATGACTTGGAATTCATTTTATAGGAGATGAAATCGATGTTGTACAATGCTGTAGCAGATGCTGATGCAGAAGATTTGGACGAGGAAGAGAGACGAAAGAAGTTCGCTCAATTTGACGATTATTTTTTCCGTTATTGTGACGGCGAATTAAAGAAGATAAACATCTTCTTCTCCGGTAAATAGCC
Organism: Aspidiotus destructor; assembly: GCA_035079395.1. Taxonomy (NCBI): domain Eukaryota; kingdom Metazoa; phylum Arthropoda; class Insecta; order Hemiptera; family Diaspididae; genus Aspidiotus; species Aspidiotus destructor. The sequence continues at coordinate 38,709,910 of JAVHKZ010000018.1, read as the reverse complement.
TCTTAAAAGTACAATTGGAGCTCGTGTGTATTAGATTCAAGTGTTGGTCGTCTTCGACGAAGAACAACGCTTTAATTGATTTACTAAATAGCGTGAAATAATATCGCTGCCAAAACTACATAACTGGGATATCATCCTTTGAAAATTTTACCTTCGCCGCCTCATTACACCTAAAGCACGTAAAGTTTAATGATCACTGGCGAACGCATTCGTTATGCCACACTCGATAATTAGTGTTTCTTCCCACGCGTGCTTGACCTGCCAGCTCTTCACCTATAGGTTTGAAGTCTCGAATAGAATGCTGCATTTTCGTCTCAAAACATTTTGAAGTCTGGCATTTCTATTTACTATACGATGTTTTCTTGTTTATCTGTTGCAGAGAAATTAGCCGAAGCTATTCGTAAATTTTCTACCCTGAAAAACGAACTGATAATACCGAAAGGTCCTCCAGGAGGAAAAAAAAGTGATTCGAGGAGCACCATGTTGTATCCCCTCGCAGATCGTTGCGCAATTCCAGCGCGTAAATTACAAGATTTGAAATTGGCTTTTACAGAATTTTACCTAAGTTTGGTTTTACTCCAAAATTATCAAAGTTTGAATTTTACTGGCTTTCGGAAAATTCTCAAAAAACACGACAAAGTTGGTATATTCATTTACTCGGAGTCGTATTTAATTAGTGGGTACAGAACTCTTCAGTCATTCATGTTTTTCTGTTGCAGTTACTGCAAACAACGGAAGGTGCTCAATGGCGAATGGAGAACGTTGACAATGCGACGTTTCACATCAATAACGATATCAACCGATTAATATCGGAAACCGAGCATTTATTCACTGTGTATTTAGAGGGCGGAGATCGTCAGAAGGCAATGAAAAGATTGAGAGTTCCTCCGCTGGGAGAACAGCGAAGTCCGTGGATTACGTTTAAAGTGGGCTTATTTTCAGGTAGCTTTATCGTCCTCAGTGTTACCGTTATTCTTTCAGGTTGGTTCTAAGTCCGTATAGTTTTTCGTTTTTTCGGTTACAACATTCACATCAGACGCGTATGTTTTACTTTTCCAGCAATATTTCACGAAGGAAACGAACAATTTTCGGAAGTCTACCGGCTATTTCGTGCGCCCTTATTACTAATGCAATTTATGTTCCTAATCGGCGTTAATGTTTATGGTTGGAGATCGTCTGGTGTAAATCACGTGTTGATCTTTGAGCTAGATCCTCGTAACCATTTGTCGGAGCAACACCTCATGGAGTTGGCAGCCATTCTAGGTGTTAGTTGGGCGCTCAGTGTACTTAGTTTTTTATACAGCAATTACATAAGCATTCCAGCGTATATTAGTCCTCTTATATTACTTATCCTTTTGGTCGCATTCACTTTAAATCCTATCAAAACATTCCATTATGAAGCCAGATTCTGGTTGGTCAAATTAATTGTGAGTATATATAATGAGACCGACAAATTTGTATCCTTCACGGAGCCTAAAATTGACGTTAACATTTTTTATTAGGGACGAATCATAGCGGCACCTTTTTTCTACGTCGGTTTTGCTGACTTTTGGCTTGCGGACCAGTTTAACAGTATGGTGACTGTATTTACCGACCTCCATTATACTGTATGTTTCTACTTGACGCATAGTTGGGTCAGCGGAGGTATCGTGCATTCTCTAACTTTTCTGTTTTTATTGTTGTGTCTGAATTTTTCTATAATAGTTTTATTTTTATTTTTAGCTGGAGAGCCCATTACTAAAGAATTCATTGTCTCCAGAACCGTAGTTAATTGTATTCCAGCATGGGTTCGATTCGCTCAGTGTTTAAGGCGTTATCGTGACTCCAGAGAAACGTTACATTTGATTAATGCGGGAAAATACGCATCATCAATAGCTGTCATCGTAAGCCAAGCATTTATGCACAACTTTGAAGGTGAGTTTGCATGACTAACTTGTATTCTCGCAACTATTGTATCACAATTGGTGAAAGTTGAACTTGTGTTATTTGAACCTTTAGTAATGTTAGTTGTTTATTCATGTTTCAGACAAGTATAACGTCGCATTCTCCGACAATCCTTATTTCTATTTGTACTTTGTATGTGCCACTATCAGTTCTACTTACACGTACACGTGGGACATCAAAATGGATTGGGGTCTGTTCGACTTTAAAGACTCAGAGTACAAATATTTACGAGAAGAGATTGTGTACTCGTCGCCAGTAAGTTGGGCCTTTCGGATCGTTTTCTTCTTATTTTTCAGTCTTTCTCATTTAAAAATTTCTTTTTCTCAGGTGTTTTATTACTTAGCTATTGTTGAAGATTTCATTTTACGTTTTTTTTGGGTTGTTACTTTCCTCTTAACAGAGAGTGATCTCGTGTCAAAAGAAGTCATAAGTTCAATTACTGCGCCTTTGGAAATTTTCAGGTTTGTTCTTCAAAATCAGTTATAAAGTTTTCTATCATCTACTGCACCCGGGTATTCTACCTAATCGCTGTTGATATCTTTTTCCTTCGTTCCCGAATTTGGATGCACTAGTTTTTTTCCTTGTTCTAAATTTCAATTTTTTTTCTCGTGCAAAGGATTTTTTAGCTTGGGATCAAAATTTTTCGATATTCGTCTGCGAGTATGTACTTCTCTGCTTGATGATATCGAATTTGTGTGATACGATTCTGACATTCGCTCCTTCAGAAAGGCACGCGCTGAGATGTTCAGCAAAAGCTTAAGGATTGTGAAAAGCAGTTCAATGCTCTTCAAAGCGCTTCTGGATCGGAGTGGGGCATGGACATCTTTTTTCTACTTACAGTAAGGAAGAGAGAGGAACGGTCGTTGAGAGGTATAGAGTGGTCGCTAAGAAAAACCATATTTCCGGCTGATTTGTTCGAAGTGGTGAAGGATTAGACCATGGAAAGATGTCCTCATAGTTTCAAGCTTTCTAGAAATCTTGAAATCTCGGTGGTGTGGGCAAGAAATCTGATAAAATTCGGTTTGGCAAGCACCTTGAAGAGTATTGTTCGGTTTTTTTATTACACTCTAGCTCCTCATCCTTCTCGTTCCCGTTCCAACTCTTTGAGAAAGCTGCTGTCAAACTCGTTCGCCAAATCACAAAGAGCAGACATTGAATAAAGTTGGGGACTTTGTCGTAACTGTTACGTCACTAATTTGTGAGTCACTGCGGAAGGCATCCCAGATTTTTCCCTTGTGTAGCAAAAAGGTTAGAAGGTTCAAACGAGTTTTAAAAAAATAGACACCAAATCAGATTGAATTACCAAAAAACAACGGTATATTACGAGTAAATAGAATTTTGCTCATATTGTTGGTTACAGAAGGTTCGTTTGGAACTTTTTCCGATTGGAAAACGAACACTTGAATAATTGCGGTAAATTCAGAGCTGTCCGTGACATATGTATCGCACCTATAACTCCGTCCGATCCACTTGAAGTGATACGCATGATGGATGAGGAAGATGGCGTCATGAATCGCAGCCGTAGAAGGCCACTGCCTGCATATCTTCGAAAGACCGCCAAAGGAGAACGAACACCGTTACTTCACGATGAAATGAATAATATGCACGTGACCTTGTCCAGTATTTAAATGAGGAGAAAATAATATTCCGTCGTAAGTGTTCTTTTCAGATTTTTTTTTTCATTCGAATAATGTTCAATCATTATTATTTTCATCCGTTTTCACTTTTAATTATTTTACGGAGTTCAACATAATAGAATTTTTTCTGACTTTTTGAGTGCCATGTATCGATGGATGAGACTAAATACTACCCGATACCGATTAATTCATTTTGTTGCACTCGTTCGTTTTTGTTTGTTTTTCGTGATATTTCCTGTTGTTCACTTTAATTTTTTCTTTCTCCTTAATATTTTTGTATGTGTAAATGGGAAATATGGTTGTAACGTTTGTCTTTCAGAATCATTACGTTCTACTCGTAGATGACCATTTTTAGGGAGTATAAAATGTTGAACGATTTTTTGTTTTTCGTTCTTTCTCTTAATTCCTTAGATTCATTATCAGTGATAGCTCTACCATAATTATTATAGAATTTAAAGGTAGTCCTAGTTCGTAATGAATGTTTTATATACTCGCGTTACTGGGCGGAGTTCACGGTAATTGTTGTATGAATATTATCCTTTTTGTAGGCATATTCTATCAAAATAGTGCTTCATTAACAATTTTCGAATGGGAAGATCTTCTAGACCTTTATATTTTGGACTGAAAGTCTTTTTTATTTTTCACGTTTATTTAATCCTCTTACTTGTCACCGAATGTATGATAGAACATATCCTGCATAAGGGCTAGAGCAGTTTTACCATTGTATTTCAATAATCAATGTAAATGAGATTCGTAGAGTTCGTCTAATTTGTTCGAATCGCTCTCGTCTCCTTTTCCATGAAATTTTCCGGACAATTTTTCCTCTCTTGTGATATTTTCGTCGTTGCATTTATCACTTCCATCATATGCGTATCAAAAAACTTGGTTTATTCTCATCTATCATTTTTTCACTAGTCTCTTATTTATAAAAATATTTTTCTATTGAAAAAATTATCAAAGAAAGTTCGTGGGAAAGATGATTCATTTTTGTGTGGCAGTGTTTTTGTCAACATGTCATACTTTCATGATATTTTTACGAGAAGTACGAAATATGTTTGAATAGTTTTACGATAGCTATTTTGAGTTTCCAAACTGGAGCTAAGTTCATCGTGACTATGTATAAATGTTTGAAACGATATTTCAATTTTTCCGAACTTCCAAAAATTTGTTGCGATAAAACGATGGTACGTTGCGAAAGAGAGAGATAAATTAATTTCTCTCCACGATTTCGATGCATCCATGTTATTTTTGTAATCATATTTTGTGCTGACCTGCTTTGAATTTCGACAGTGAAATTACAAACTTCTTCAATACCCAAGATATTTTGTATCTGCATTTATAATTATGTTTTACCGTTCGGTACTATTACTAGAAATAATTCTATTATAAGTTCCTTCCGAGCTTGTTTTTCCTAAATTACCATAAATATGTATTCTATTCCAATTCTAAAAAAGATGATGCTATTGTTCCTTTATCCGGGCACAAAAATCAACATAAGACCCTGTATGAAAAATTGATGCCCTGGATGTGTTATTCCAAAGTTATCTGCGATGAATATTTTGTAAAGCGAGAAGATGAAATATTACTCATCATATTATCGGTCGAGCAATTTTATTTGTTCGATTTTTGGATATTTCTTCCGATCATCTAGAGTTACCTTCTCACGCCCTTACATTGTGATAAAACGATTAAGAATTATTTTATTGAAATACCGTACCAAATTCGAAAACATTATTGCTTTTGTTCGGCTGTGATTAGAACTTTAGAAACTGCTGTGCGACATACGGTTTGATTGTATCGGTACAAACATTGAATTGGACGACCAATTTTGGGCGAGTGTGGAGAAGTACCGGTAATATTTTCAGGTACCGCCTCACTGTTCAAATTTTCCCATTGAATGACGTTCCCTATTATTATATGATGTATTATACTGTATGACATTTAATTCGTCGTTCCACTGATACTCCAGTGAACTATTTTTCATGATGTATATTTTTCTCATTGACACGACTCGCGATATCAAAAACTCGAATCTAGTGTTAAAAAATATTTTTTGTAGTGATTTGTGGCATATTAATTATTATCTATTAGTTCCTCATTGTTGTACGTACAAAGTATACACGAAAAAGTATTATTTCTGAAAGTTTCACTGGAAAAATATCAAAATTTTACTTTCAAAGACTATTTTGTACAAAGAATTATTGAGAGGGAAAAATACATAGACAATAAAGTATGAATACGTTGCTAAATAAAACGTACTTCATCTCCTACATTTAATGTAAAATTGAATAGTTTTCTTTTGTAAAATTGAAATGTCATAATGTTCTTATTGGGCATTTATTATGATCTATAGAATGGTTCAAATTGGTCCGTGTGTACCTTGAATATTTCTTTTATGTTGATATTTTATAAAATTAAATTGTTTTACATAAATGATTTTCATTTTATTTTTCGAATGATTCTATATTGGGAAATTCCAACTTTTGAAATCATTTTGCAATAAGCGTCTAAGAAACTTTCAAAAACAACAGCTTTCTTAGCGAAGTTGAACAAGAAGTTCTGAGTGCCTGTTCTATGGGACGAACTTGGTTTCGATATAAAGGAGAAATTGAAATAGAATTTCCCAAATGTGGAATTTCTTCCGGCCCTTCCTCCTGTCGTATAGGTATAGCTCGATATTTCCAAGTCCAACTTCCTCGATGGTTGAAATTTCTTTTAATCCCCTTCGTATGAAAGTCGAAATTTCTCACAAGTTCCTCACCTCTATTTACCTCGATTATAGGAATTTTTGCGAGTCCCACTTAGGATCAATTTAATACATTCCTCGTAGGTACAAGCCATTAATAATGATAAAATGAATTCACAGACACGTAACTTTAGTACACTGAACAGACAAAACAAATAAAAATCAAATTGAATTAAAAATTAAAATTAAAATCAAATCAAAACCGGAGATCACGAAACGAGGTAACTTAATGAATGTATTTAGAATCACAACAATAAAATAAATAAAATAAAATAAAATAAAAGGAAATCATCAAGTTAGATTTTAAATTTCAAAGGAGAAGATGAAAATTTGTATGTCCGTCAAAATGTAAGATCACGACCGGTTTCGAGCGGGCAGGGCCGTTCTTCATCAGGTGAGATTATAAACTGACGAAAGGCGGAGAGAATTACGTGATTTAAGATTAGGTTTGGAATCATGTTGTTACAGGATCTAGATTTGATGAGCCGATGACGTATTGTATTATAGGATTCTTAATTGTTTCTTGTATATCGTTAAGTAAATTCTTCTTGTCTTTTTTATAAGCAGTTGATATTTCAAATTCTTCGAGTCGATTAAGCGTGTTGCTCTTGCTGCATACATGGATATGGGAAGCAGTTAGTTTCTCGGGATCGTGACCAAATGCCACACAATGGAGAGCCATAGCGGATTACCATGGAGTTCCCCCGGTTTGGCCCACATAGATGGCTGGGCATTCCCCACACCTCACTTTGTACACGCCAGGTTTGTCGCAGGCTTTGATGAGGTCTTCTAATTTAGACAATGAGCCCAACGTTGTGAGGGGAAAGAAACCAACTTTGTAGTCGAAGCGTTTCAGATCTCTCGCCAGCTGGATAGAGGGGGGGGGGGGCAAGATAGGGAAGACGGATCCATTTCTGACGGCGTGAGTCGATGGAGGTAGGTTGTCTAGAGTAATCGAGGAGCTTGTGCAGTAATTTTCTTCTGATAATGAGGCGAACATCGATTTTCAGTCCGTTAAGAGCGGCAATTTTCTCGATTTGAATTGTTTCAGCCTCAATTGAGAGTGGAAGCGACACCAGGCGGTGGACTGCGGCTAGACTTGCGGCCATTTTATGTTGGGGAGGGTGGAGTGAGTTCGCATGAATCGACACTTCCGTGAATGTGTCCTTGCGGTAGACATTGAACGTGGGGGTGAGGCCGTGGGCGGAGCGATCAAATGTTAGAGTCAGATCCAAGTAATTAAGTGAGAGTCCACCTGTTTCTAAGGTACATTCAATAGATGGATGGTAATGATTTAATTTTTCCAAGAAGAGGTGGAGTTGTGCGTCAGTTCCATTCCATATGCAAAAAACATCATCCACGTAGCGGCGCCAAAATAGAATACAATTAGAGAAATATCGCATTGATGAATTAATCATAACTTTGACTCCTCGACCTTTGCGGCTTATGTCTTGAACTCCGGTCTCCACGCAATGGCAGGCCCCCTTTCTCATTAGCTCAGATTGAAATCGTGTGTTCTGTTTCAAAGAGCCGACTGCAGAATAAGTCCAGAAAAGAAGAAATAATCAGCAAAATCTTGTGATGACGTGTTCTTGTTATTGAACAGCGGCATTACAGAATCTCTCAAAATCTAGTTATTTTATTTCACAAACCCTCATTTTAAAAGGGATTTTTTCCGGATCGTGATTTTGCTTACACATAGGTCAAGTAAGGCTTGTAAGCAAAACAATTTCTTCCTGATTGTGGCCATTTCTGGTTGTCACAAAGATTTCTTCAAAGAAAAGAGCAACAAACCACGGTCATTTCTGGCGTGGAACGAGCAACGATATGTTTTCCTTTTCCGGTCGCGGGCGATAACCAAAAAACATCAACTGTATTTTCAGAACTCCCAAATCTCAATCAAACGCAAAGGCCAAAGGCCAAACTAGAGAGGTCAAACCAATAAAACTGAAAGTACTGAAACCATCGGGTCAAACAATCATTTTTATGACCTGTGCTGAAGATGGCCTTGTGGGTAAAACTGAAAAGTATTCAGGATATAGAAAAATGATTTTTCCATCCACAGGCCATGAGGCGGGTATCTTTAACACAGGACTACAGGAGGCATGACGGGGGCACAGGACGGTCACCCTCACCTTTTAGGCTCTTATTATGGCACAATAAATGGCCGCCTTGAAGGAAGGCCGGAACATGCAGATCTGGCAACAGCTAAGTAGGCCGATCGGTTTACATGTAAATAAATGCAAAATTTTGAAAATTGAGTTGAATACATCTTCTGATAGAGAATTCAATGGCCTACAATTCTTGTTCTCTTCAATTTTTCACCAAATTCAACGGGTACTTACTGATTCTCAAAAAACCACTTTCTCCCCATGAGAGCACATGTAAAAGTCGGCCTACTCTCACAGCTATAGATACCTAGAAGAGACAAGATAGCCAACTCTCCATTTTGACCGTGTTAAAAACGTGTACCCAATTTTCGTTGAGCTAATTTACGTGCCGAGAGATGACGCTACTGTGTTGTATGGCTAAATTAACATTGCGCTTATGGACGTTTTTCAGTTTTCATCAATTATCTCGGAAACTGTTAATTTTTATGAAAACATGAAGAGAACAAAATTTATTCCTCTTGTAATTTCCAATGGAATGAGACCTATTTCATATTTTGAAAAAAAAAAATCCAAAATAGGTCTCATTCCATTGGAAATTACAAGAGGAATAAATTTTGTTCTCTTCATGTTTTCATAAAAATTAACGGTTTCCGAGATAATTGATGAAAACTGGAAAACGTCCATAAGCGCAATGTTAATTTAGCCTAAAAAGACTGTGTCGCTGTGCTGGCGTGCGGTGGAACATTGGAACTAACAAAGTTGTTCATCTTGTCTCTTCTAGGTATCTATACTCACAGCGTTGCCGTTATGTGCATGTTCCGGCCTTCCTTCGAGGCGGCCAAACTTGGGGGCGTTCGCGAAAATTTCGTTCGCGTTCGTTCCCGTTCACTTCGGAAAAAAAAACGTTCGCGTTCGTTTGCGTTCCTTCATGAGATTGCCTCCGTTCGCGTTCGCGAACGAACAAAAAACCGTCGTTCGCGTTCGTTCGTTCCGTTTGTTGCGATTTTAGCGAACCTATGAAATGCAACTACGGAACGACAACAATCGGCTCCGGAGCGCAATGAACCGGCTCCGGAATACAAGGATCCGACTCCGGAGCACAATAAGCCGGCTCCGGAGCAATACCAATCAGGAGAAAGGGAATTTTCCTTCACCTCAGTGGCGTCATCTACAGTTGAACACAAAAAGCAACGAACGAGTCGTTCATCTCGTTCGTTTGCAAATTTTGGTCGTTCGTTCAGTTCGCGTTCGTTCCATAGAAATTTTCGTTCGTCATTCGCGGTCGTTCGTTCGTTCCTCGCGCACGTTCGCGAACGAACGCGTTCGCGAACGAACTTTCCCCCATGTTTGGAGGCGGCCATGCACAATATTAATGCAGGCTCGCAGACGTGCAGTCATTGGTCTGAGTAGTCCTTAGTCTGAGGCATCTCGACTCTCGAGCTCTCTCAAGTTTTGCTTTTCTATGATAAAAATAATACGATATTCTTATCAGTCTGCTGAATTCGAAGGTCCGACCGGCCCTAGTTATTCACATTTTTAATATTGTTTTGCGTTTTAATTATTTTTAAGCAGTAATTTTTCTAGTTTTTCTTAAGAAATATGAAATATTTCCAAGAACATTTTCAAACTTCTGAATTCTTTTCTCGGCGCAAAATTTATATCCTTCTCAACCATCTTCACATGTAAACATCAGATTCATATTTCATAAGTTCAAAATGATTTCTTGGTGCAAGTTACCTCGCTGTGGTCTGTATGCAAAACCCTTGAAATTATTCTCTTCTCGGAATTTCTCGCGAACTTCCGTTAATCGAAAAAAAATTCCCAAGTACCCTAGATTATCACCAGATCAAGTCCTCAAACATCCTGCTCACGAATTGACAATTGATGATGAATTGTATAATTCTCTGAAAGGAAAAGTGATATATAATTGTTTGGTCACGAGGAGAAATTCAAAAGTTCGATGGTATATCAGGAAAGAATTAATAAAAAAAGAAAATGATACGATCGCGAGACCATCTGTACCTCTGTCTCTAAAATACATGTGTGGTGACTCTGTTTATGAAATTGAAGAATTTAGAAATGCCACTCAAGGGTCTACTCGCGAGGTACAAGACAGAGATATTGTAGAAGACGATAGTGATGTAAATTTACCTTATAGTTCTGTAAAAGCAGTCGAACATCACCTTGTCGGCGTACTTCAGCCGGATTGTATGAAGGAGAAGGAAATGAATATTGACGACCTTCGTGCGCGTAAATTCGAAAGAGAAACAGGTAATTTTTATACTTGGCGACCGCTCAGTCAATTCGGCCCGATATTACTCTTAGATTTTCTGATTCAAGATGTGGATCCCCCGGAAATCATTGGCAAAAAATGGATGAGCGACTATGAAGTATTTGAAGAAGGTGTCTCCGATGAATCTGAAGTAATCGATTTCCCTCGAGAAAACTATGGTACAGCTGATCCACATGTATCGCCCACAACAATACCGTGTGGAGGATGTGGAGCGCATTTGCATTGTCAAGTATGACCATTGTATTGAAATTGGTCAGAGGTAATAGAAAATTAATGATTTTGAATCTTGCAGTCCTCCTCAATTCCTGGTTTCCTACCGAAAGAAATTTTTCTAAAATGTACAAGAAAAGATTTTTATCGAATCATTTGCCAACGATGTACATTCTTGAAGCATTACAATGTTGCACTGTCAGTGTCCGTCGATCCTGATGCATACCCTAAATTGTTATCGTCGTTGAAAGCTAAGGAATGTTGTTTAGTGATTATGGTCGACATGTCTGATTTTCCATGTAGTATATGGCCTAATATCTTGGATATTGTGGGTAAGTATTGAAAACATCAGGACCAAGACTTATCTATGTTGAAATTTTTGTGCAGTAGTTTCTAAGATCTTCTGTCACTTTACAGGACGTGACAAGCCTATCTTATTAGTCGGAAATAAAATTGATCTGATACCAGGAGATTATCGAGGTTGGCTTGATCATGCGAAAACCGTTCTGCGGAAAAATTTTCCCAAAGAAGCGAATGTAATCAGTACGTGCTTGATCAGTGCGAAAACGGGTTTCGGTGTTGAAGATCTCATTACTAGTCTACAGTCTAAATGGAAGAGAAATGGCAAGTAAAGAAGAGAATATCAGGAGTTTCAAAATCTCACGAATTAACTTTATGTCTCTTGCAATTGTTGCAGGTGATGTTTATCTGGTTGGTTGTACGAATGTTGGTAAATCGTCGCTTTTTAATGCTCTCATCGCTTCGGATTACTGTAAAGCTAAAGCGTGTGATCTAATGCAACGTGCTACCGTCAATCCATGGCCAGGAACAACTTTGAATTTGCTGAAGGTATAATGCGTCAAAATAATGTTATGCTACTCTTTACAGGGCAGGCGATTTTTCATTTCTCCTTTCCAAATAATTTACCAATTTCTTCATACCGCGCCAATGGGATCATAGTTGAATTATTTTTTTTATCTGTTACAGTTCCCAATTATGAGAATGGAAGCATGGCGTATATATCTCCGAAATCAAAGATTACGCCAAGAGCGGAAATTTTTAATGAACGAAAAAGAATTGGAAAAACAGCGAGATGAGGAAAATGGTGTGAAGACATCATCAATTCCCACCATTACTGGTATGGTTGTATTGTGTTAAAAATTTAATCGAACCGTAGAGAATGTATCCTGCTCTTTTCATGCTCTCCGGCCGTGTATAATGTGTATATTTCTCATGTAACTAGTATTCGAAGAAACAGCCCAGGAGTTAAGATGATGTGGTTGACTGATCTATCCTTCAAACATGCTTTTTCAGGTCAAATTGGAAGAACATTTCGATATAAGAAGCCGCAGAAAAAGGAAGAAGTGACGGAGGAATTTGTTTTCCCGAGATTGACTAATCAATTTATCAAGTCGGATGAACGACCTTTCCTGGATCCGGATGATAAAGATTTCGTAAATTCCAAATGGTGCTACGATACTCCAGGTGTTGTACATCATGATCAAGTAAGCATGTGTTTGTTGGGAATGTAGAACGCCTGATTATTCCACTCAATTGATTATTCTTTGTTTTGCTCTTTCGCGTTTCAATTATTCAGTTGATCAATCTGTTGACAACGGAAGAATTAAATATAGTAACAACCAACTCTCTGTATCGCGCGAGAATTTTTTCCGTGTACGTTGGGCAAACTCTGTTTGTGGGAGGACTAGCTAGGATAGATCATGTGGAGTCAGAAGGTCAATTTATGAGGTAATGGAATATTTTCTTCTTCAACGTAGAATGTATCGTATATTTATAAAACTTGTTCTGCATATTATCCTATTAGGTTCTTAGTTTATTCTCCGGGAACTCTACCAATCACGATATGTTGGACCGAAGCAGCTGAGGAAGTGTACAATAGTTTATTGGGAACTAAATTTTTACAAGTACCTTGCGGTTCGCCGAAACGGATGGAAAAATGGCCGATGTTGACGAGTGGCAAAGACATTGAAATCGTTGGTCAAGGTTCTGCGCAAAATACATCCGAAATTGTGCTGTCAAGTGCGGGTAAGTTCAGTTATTATCTTTTTGCAATGTCCTATTTAAAGAAACGTATTTGACCTTCAAGATTCCTACCTAGAATACCTATTGAATTAGTGTCTAAATTAGATTCGGAAACGCATTGCGCGATAACTTGAGAGTTTCCCTTCATATTAATGAAATTCCATTTGCTGCATCGTTTTTTCAATTCTGATACTCTTTTTCATACATTCTATAAAATGAAATATTGTGATAATCTTTGGTCATTTCTTTTCAGGTTGGGTTTCGTTCACTGGTAAATTAGGAGTAAAATCTACGATGAGACCTTGGACTCCAGAAGGAAGAGGAATTTACTTACGCTCCGTTCCATTATTGAGATATACACCTCGCCAAAGACGTTGTCGAGTGTCTGGAACACCAACTTATTACATGAAATATTTATGACATCTTGGCGTGATGATTGGATAATTTCATTGAGTATTCAGAAAGTTTTTATGAATGCGAGAGAGATCTGGTATCAAATTGAAGCTTAAGCTCTTTTCTTAATTGATTTGATTTGTACTGCGATCCAAGTGAAAATAAAATAATGACTGGGCGCAAAAAACTGTCTACTAATTCAGGTCTTCCGGATGATGCTAGCTTTAAGCGCCAATATTTTGACCAATTTTGATGCCAGGGGGAACAATCAAGTTGTTACCGTATTTTCTAGAAAGTACATAGTTTCATTATTTTGGTACTCAGATCAAGTGATACTTTTCACACCCAATTTTCAAACGTACTTTTAATATTTTTGGGTGTAATATTATATTATTATCTTGAATGAGAGAATGAATTTGTTGAATGAAGTTTTTAGATTATTTCAAGTTATAATATTGATTTGAATTAAAGAATTGCTCATGCCTGCTCGAAATATTCCAGAAGAGCTCTTTCCTTCGGTTTTACGGCGTTAGATATTGAATTATGTTCGAAAAATTACCCTGATCACACTTCAACGAACTGAAAGCAGATAATTCATGAAGAAATAATGTAAATGATTTGGCTCCAAGTATATTATGTAAAATATAATTCTTTCACCGTCAGGAAAAAGAAAATTGAATCAGAGAAGTTAAAACAAATTTATAATTTCAGAAATCAATTTTTAGCCATTTTATGGTAATCGGGAAAAAAAAGAAAAATTCAAGTTTTGCTTCACAAGCATTGAAATTGAATAAATCCATTCTTAGGTCGAACACGGCGAAATCATTGTATGATAGGTTCAGTGACGTTATGAGTTTCAACAAGATTCTATGGAGCAAAAACAAAAGTGATGTTCAAACAAGTCTCTACACAATATCCTACAATTTATTCAGAACTTTCTTATCGAGTTTCCGTCCCTTACCTTCCAATCATCGAACGTGATAGAAAATACCATTTGATGTTTTTCGCTAGGAACTTCGTTGTCACCTTTACAGTGTTGGGTTGGTTCGATTACTAAGTCGTCATCGATAATATCTGCGTTAATGCATTCGAGTAAAATTTTCTTTCCTCAATCATCATTCTAATACCTATTCGTTTTAAAAACTCACCCAAACGAACTAATCCGTCTCTAATCATAAAACACAAATGGAAAATATTTTCAACGGTTGCGGTGAAATTGGTCGGATGCAAGATGAATTTAAAGAAGGAAATAGGTCGATTCTTATTACGTGAATGGCACGTATGAAGTATCTTCTGTATGAGCTTGACTTTTTTATCAACCGAATTTCCGTCCTCCTCGATTTTTTGTACCTGAAAATGCAATACAAAGAAATAAAGATGAAATTAAGAAGATCGTAACAATTTCAAGAATTTTTGTACAAACGATCGCACACAATCCTCAATGTATTGAGGAGACATTTGAATGAAAACGTAAGAGGAAGAAATTAAAAACTGCGCTTCGTTTTGAGAGTTTAGTGGTCATTAGAAATTTATGTTGAAATAGTTTGAGAAATCGCACCTTGTCGGGTATTTGTTTTTCAGAGTCCTCTTCTCCCGAAATAACTTGTACTGCACTGCGTTTCCTCTCTTTCTTAACTACATCCGGAGAAACAAAAGTACGATCACTGAGTGTCCCAACGAGCATAGGAATACCTGGTGCTCGATTAATTATATGGATAACTCTAGGTGTCATCTGCATCCAATCCATGTTATCATCATCATCTTCGTCGGTAGAAATTTTAGCTAACTGAAATGTAAGCATTATTGGCCTAAATTGAATTTCAAATGTTTGAGAATTAGTTGAAAAACAAAATTGAGATTTCAATTATTACCAATTTGTTAGCGTAATCAGAGGGAGAAAACTTCGTGAAAGTATGAAACTGGAGTTGGCGAGTGTATTGCCCTAAATAACCGCAAGTTTTTTCGATGATCTTCAACTCAGTCAGGAACTCTTGCATTGAAGAACTTGGTTGTATAGCTGCGGAAAAAAACACGTGTTTATATTCGCTCACACATTGATGACGTTCTATCAAGAAGATCATAATTCGGCTCTATACAAACCGGGCGAGTTTGGGACCCGCTCATTTTTCTGGTCAGAAGTTTGCGTTCCGCTTTCATCCAGATCTGTCCATAAACCTCGAAGCTTCTCCGGTATATCTTCTATTTGGGAATCCCCTCTCCGAACTACGACAAAAAGAGTCCAAATATAGGAGTACGATGGGGTCATAATTAGTCATAATAACAACAGAGGGTTGCAATCGTCTTAAGAATACCCACCAAAATTTCCAAAATCTTCAGCATCTTGAAGTATTTCCTTCAACTTGCACAATCGATCGTCACTCATTTTTTCAACTTCACTACAGACTGACAATCCAACAATCGGGTCGAAATTTGATTTCACAAGATAGAACGAAATTTTTAAAGAAACCAAAGTTGAAAGCTGAAAATTCAACTTAAAACAAGGATTGTAAAACTATTCGGCGTCAGAAGAATTCAATCTAGGAAATAATATGAAGCATGGAGAAACTTTGGCGCGGGATGGCACTATTGTTCAATTGGTTGTTATTGCTGCTGGATAGCACCATGTTGTACGAGTCTGTGAAAATAGACTGATATTACGAGACGCAGATCAATCAGATGTTGTCTTCTTCATCATCCACTATCACTAATCAGCTGATGAATAAACCATAAAGACCTCGCCTAATCAATCACTAGTAATCAGTCACACGTAGGTATGTCTTATTTAGCCAAGGCGCTAGCTAGAGGTATTCAGGAGGTATTTAGTCACTGGAAGTATTCTCGCTCTATGTTTAACAGATGTGAGTATGACAATCCAAAAAATCATGCGGTGGTGATGTAACTATGTTCTTTACAGACCTTCTGGACTTGATTTTTTGGATTATCACATTGTCACAAATACAAAAGGGGTTTAATTGAAGGTGAAAAAAAAAACGGCCATTGAACTCTACAGGTTTATATTACATATAAGACGGTAGGCCTACTATACAGAATGTTGATGAATGAGAATAAGTTTACAAAAGTACTACTGTCTAAAAAAGGTTGGTTTAGTAAGGGCTTTATATTAGTGTTGAAAAGAGGGGAATGTTAGTTTTGGGTACAAAAACGAAGGTTCTATAACTCTATTTTAGTAATTAACTCTACTTATGCATAAGGCTAAAAGGAAAGTGTCGTGTGCGATGATAATTGTGGGGATGTAACTTATTATGAGTAAGAACTAAGAATAGGTGCGATATACTCATAACTAAACAGAGTGCATTTTTTAGTGCACTCTGAGACAAAACAGTTCATGATAAGAATATTTCTATCGTTGGTCCCTATATATAAGTACTTTGCAAACTGAAAATAATAACAATTTAATAATATACTTACCGATAGAAAAGTTGGTCTGAAAAGAGGGGTAATTGGAAAAATAATTTGATAATTAGGTATATTCAAAGAGAACTACAATGAGATGTGGTCTGTGGCAAGCATATTCTGCTGCTTTGTTTTGCTACCATGGACAAAGTTTTGTTCCATACCTATACTTTTCCAGGAGCGCACGCATTCCAACTTGAACAATTTTGACATCCCTCAAAATTACTATTTACAGTTTAATCTCACCGTAATGAATTTTATTGAATTTTTGAAATGGATGTTCATGGGAATCACCTCCAGTGTGGAGCTTGATGACAAATTGATTTTTTAAAAAGATTTTTGATGAAACAATTTTTTGAAAAACAAGTAAAAGGAAAACAATGGCTCATGATGAAGTATGTAGCTTTCCTAATTATGCAAACGTATTTTGGGAAAAAGTTTCAATACTGAAGCCGTAATGGTGGAATGTGCAGTAGTGAGACTTTGAGATGATACATTTCATCTCGTCGCGTAAAGGTATTCCAATGGATTTTTGGCGGAATTGCTGCTCAATTAATTTGTATGGGTACCTATAGGACAAAGAACGTTTTTTTTTGTCTGCCATTGGGCTACGGATGATATACATTAACCAACTTTTTTAGGGATGAGTTATCTACTTTAATTTAATCGTATTATTTCTAGAATTATTTTTTCTACTTCATTTAATTCAACTTTCCTCATTTCTTGAAAAGTACCGATGTTGTAGGTGACATAACAAGGACAAATTGTGTAAGATGTACTATTTTGACATGTTTCATGTCTTCACTTTGCCCTGACCCCTAATTTCAAATTTTCCGAGTGCCTCCGCCCCTTCACCCTCGATATTCCGTGGGTGATCCAAAAATTTGCGAGTTCAACCCGCGAGTTCACCTTACCCGGTTTATATACTAGCTTTATACCTTTATGCTAGAATTTTACGAGTCCTAAAACTAAACTAGGCTTATGGGCGTAGGCTAATCATCAAAAATACAGTATACTGTATTTACGGATCAAGTCAGTTTATATACTAGCAGGCTTAGGTATCCTATGTATTGTATCTCTTTTTTGAATTCCCTATTAAACTGGCCCTTAACTAGCTACTGTAGTATAGGTTTAGCCTTCTCTATATGGGCTGTCGAAACTTTCGACTTTGATAAATCAAAATTCATGATGTAGTCGAAATTAATTGGCTGAGAAAGTTCTGTTCAATTTCCTTGGCATTATCATATTCGACGTCAGGGCGAGAAAAGGTAAATGTTGACTTTTACGTTCGTTGACCTTGATCGATAACGACATCCGCATTACGACATTTTGTGGAAGAGATTTAGGTTAAATCAACTGATTTGAGAGGTATATTGAAAGTACCTTACTGAAATGGACGGTGAAGCAAATGCTCAAGTACGTGAAAATCGTATATTAGTATACTTTAGAAAACCTCGAACGAACAGAACTTTTTGGTAGGCGTCTATCTCTTGCGACAGAGCTCGGATTTCCCTTTAGTGCTGTGGCACTCTTGTACGATTATACTAGTTCGAGGGTATTCAATTAGCGGTCCGCGGAGTCACCGAGAGTGGCCCGCGAGAGACATCGATGAATAATATTAAAAAAAGGAAATGTCACTTTTCGCATTCAAATAGTAATAAATTTGTAGAAGTACAGAGAAGTGCCAAAACCTAGCAATGACGATTGATATTGTCCACGTTTCCCTTGAAGTACAATCGTGAAAAGAGTACCAATTATATGTCGATTTACATGAATTTTTGACATAGGCCTTGAACTGGACCAAGAAGATGGGTAGGCCTGAGCACCGAGCTTTTCCTAGACCTGGCTTTGAATTAGGTGTGGGCTTACTAGGATTTTATAGCAGTCTCAAGCTAGAATAATAATGTATGTAAAAGACCCTCCTAGGATTCTACTAGTCTTAAGTCAGACTCATACTAGACCAAGTAAGGGGGGGGGCGAAAGAGTAAAGCAAAAGAGCCTAAAAGCTATTAGCTTCCGCTCGTATGCCCCCTAAAAGTTGTTAGCTTGGAATATTTCAATGTACACTCGCTTGAACTATTATTTCAAAGTAGACTTATATCAGACCAAGGAGGGGGTAAAAGAGCGGAGCGAGTGAGCTACCCAACAGCTATTGGCTTGAAATACCCTAACTGGTACAAAACTGGCCCTCAGACTTAGCAGGTGAGCCGCTCAACAAATTATAAAGCAAACCAGGTTAACAATAAAAACAAACGAATGAAAGGACAGCAGACATGAAACATGATCTTTTTCTATTTGGCTCCGCCAGAAGTTTTTTTCTTATTTCAATCACTTCTCAAAGAACATTCATAATCATTTCTTTATGTGTTCTACGTTTATCTTTGAAACGTTCCTATGGTCCCAAATATTATTTGTGCTCAAATATTAGTATTATGGAACACGACGGAAGTGCCTAATTCTTGAGCCCATGCAACTATGCATACTACCTACAATGTAAAATTATCAGTTGTTTTTGCGCTCAATAAATCACGGAATACCATAACGAAACTAATCATGTATTGAAAACTGCATTCTGACCGTATACTTAGTAATTTTTATCGTGAGAAATCAAGGAGATAGCATAGGATGACTTTAAAGAATTCGTCGATTTTGAATTTCAATTAACGATGATCATGGTTTACTGATAATTACCAAGTTAAATCGGTACTTTCCTAAGATACAAAATTAAAGTCTCGCGTATCATCTTTTCTGCCTCAATATTGAGATTTTCATTTAGTTCGTCAGTTCTGCAAGCCTTTGACCCTATCTGGCTTTTCTAGAATGTAGGTAATCCTCAAGAAAACTTTCGCTTTGTTTTTCGTTTTTTTTTTTTTTTCTCTCGCAAATATAATGCTCACTCGGATTCTATTTTCATAGTTGTTCCTTGTAAATGTGCAGAATGAGTTGAGTACCTATCGTAATACTTCGTATTTCTAAAATATATTTGAAACGAAAAATGTCTTCTGAGAATATGACTAGTGTCGTTTTACGTGACTATCAATTGGAGCTTTTCTACAAGATCAAGAATCCGAACAGTTGTATATTATTTTTGCCCGCCGGTAGTGGTAAAACTCACGTCGCGTTCTGGATGATCAAATCCATGGCTGCCGATTTAAAAAAGTAAAAGCGTAGACTACAATTATTTTTACGGATTTCCACATCTGTGAAAGCAACTATTGTAGTTAGGTACCCTGTTAAGTAAGTGTTTTTATTTTTATCTATGTTTTGATCACAGACCCATAAAAGAAGGCGGGAAGAGGGCATTTTTTTTGGTCAACACAGTGCATCTGGTACGTCAACAAGGGGCTCTTCTGACAGAATTGGGAAATTTCCGAGTTTCGTGTTTAACCGGAGATATGAAAGTCGATAATTCTAAGAAGAAGAAGTTCTGGACATCTTTGATTCAAAAATTCGAGGTAAGATTTTGAAGGAAGGTATTCTCAAATTATAGAAGCTAACTATTCATTTTGCTAAAACACTCGTATGTAAACAGGTTTTTGTCATGACTAGTCAGATATACTTGAATGCATTGATTCACGGGTATTTATTGATAGAGAACGCGAACTTACTCGTGTTTGATGAATGTCATCATGCAACTGGAGATCATCCCATGTCTCAGGTATGTATCTAGAAGATGATCGTCAGTTTTCTATCACGAATAATACTCACGACTCCCGATGAGAAAAACAGTTCAGAAAAGTGTCACAGCTGGTGGTGTCCAGAAAGTGTCCAAGCAGCTCATCACTGAAGACCCCTCCCCCTTTTTTCTTGTGGAATTTAGTACCTAGGTGCCTCTGATCATGAAAATGATTTTTTTATCATTATTAATTTTAGTCTACAGTGGTGTCACTAAAAGTCTTGGCCAATTATTATTATTTTTTTCTTGTATTTCAGACTTCTTACTTTATTAACTCGAGATTTCGATTCATACCTATAATTATAAACATATCGAGCTAAGTTTTAACTTTTTTTAGCTACCTGATTTTTCTCTGAGCCTTCAATTTTCGATTCAAATTTGTTGCCTCACTCCTTTTCTTTCTTTGCTCGTCGTCTTTTGAAATTATCAGTTTTCATCTTATTTTCATTCGCTTCACAAGTTCAAGCTCAGTTATTTCAATTATTTCAATTTTTTCAACGAGTATAGTTAAAATAGTAGTAGATTTTCCATTTTTAGTTTGATCATTTTTGTCAGCAACGCCTGACTTTTTTTCAGAAGTATTTCCTTCCTAATTCATTGAACGCAATACCTGCTGACAAATTAGAAAAAGCTCTTTTCCAGAAAGTAGCCTGAAAGCTAAATTTGTTCTGCCTTCTACTTTTAGATAATCAGACGCGTTCATGACTGTCGCCCGGAAAAGAGACCCAAACTTTTGGGACTGAGTGCGACGTTACTAAACGCGAATGTAAAAGATTCCGATGTCGCTCTTAATGGAAAACTGGAAGAGCTCAAACGCATATTTGAAGGAGAAATCGTTACTTCCAGGAAATGGAAAGAAATCAGTGAAAGGTTTGTAGCAATTAATTAATATTTTTGTGTAGGCGAGGGTCTTTGCAGAATAGACTCGACGCGCTGCGTGCATCAATACTGTAGCATATTAGTCTAATTATTAAAAAAATAATGACATTTTTAAAGTGTCATACTCACTATGAAACTGGGTCATAAATAATGAAAGCCTCAATACGGTCGTGAAATTCTGCAGTAATTAATAAGTTTGAGGGCATAGGTCGCTCTCCTCTGAAATTATTATGAAATTTTTCAAAACTGATTCGCGGCGAGGAAACCAAATCATAAAATTCAGATTCCTAAATCATTGACTTCTCGTGCTGATGGAGAGAAACACTTTTTTTCGACTCTATTCATACCTAACTTGTAAGAGCTCTGAAATTTTTATCCTACGGCGAACGTAATGAAGAGGTTTTTATTTCATAATTGAAGGACTGTCTTGTACAGGGTCCGGCAAAATTATGTGAACCGTCAACCGGGGAACTCAACGAAATTGTCGCGGAGTCCTCCCGGAGTTTTTCGTTCAACTGTGCACATCATTTTGCCGGACCCCGTATACTATCTCAAAATTCATACCAGGGAATTCATTTACTGGGAAAGTATAACAAATGCAAATATCCTCAATTGAACTTCTCATTCTGTTATTCACGGGTACTGGTATATACGAGGAACGTAACATTGACCCTACTATAAACGCGAAAAAGTACTTAATCGGGGAAATTATTTTCGTGCGAAGCGATGGTTGCAGTAGGTATACGGTATACTTGATTGAAAACTTTACAGATTTTATGATTTTACTTTTAGGTTGGTACTTAACTTTCTATAGGAGGTATCTATTAGAAAAGCATAGGTTGCTGCGAGTATTAACTTCAACAGTAAAATTAAAAATCGTCTTCTTTCAATTCAAGTCACTAGTTTTTATGGACTCTTCCAATAACTTCGAAGTTGAAGAAGGGTCTCTTCTTCATTCTGCTCTTTCAAACTAAATTTCGCGCTCTTTTCGTGTTTTCGTGTTCTTTCTTGATCCGCGCAACTCTCATTGTACACGTGGTTACCTCTCTACGTAAACTGTTCGACCGCCAATACTCTCCTATATTGAAAGGTCGAAAAATATGACTAGGCTAAAAACTTGAGAACTTGCATAGTTGAAAAATTCCGGTCTTTAAGCTTAAATGAGTCGTAGAATTGAAAAGTATTTCATAGTTAAATCATTAAGAAACAGTTTTCTATTTCCTGTAACGTAAAGTAAGATGCTAGGTCCGCACAGAGTGAACCAAAGAATTTTCAATTTTCAAGCACATTTTTATTTTTATCCTGCACTTCCTATTTACGTTATGAATGAGACTGTTTCTCAAGCAGTGCTGTCAATCGGACGCAATTAAATTATTCTTTTCAATTGACTTAAAGACTGAAGTGAGAGCTTCAAAAATTCTCAGTAATAATGTAAACCGCTTGAAATTGATACACATTTAAGCAACTGTTGGCTTATTGGTCTGTACTATGATATTCATTTTAATTCTTCTTTTGTTTTTTTTTTTTTTTCTCTAGATATTCTGCGAAACCCACCGAGATTATTGAGCACGTTGAAGCGTACGAGATCGCCGATGATATAAAAAAACGTTTAGAAATGATGTGTGAGGAGGGTATAAAATTAATAGAAGTCGTTAAACTAAATAACAATCCAGTTATAGAGGATCCGGATATCGTACAACTTCGCAAACCGGACTCTAATCGTCTAAAATTGCTCAGAATAATGCTCAAAGATATTTTGGTTAGTCTTGAAAAAGAAGATTTTCTGGCTAAAATCAGTCGGCGAAGAATCTCTGTAAAATTTTCTTTTCTCATGGAAAAAGCGACGATACCTTACGTAATTGGCTGAGGGTGAAGAGAAGAATGATAACTGTTATCTTGTTAACGTACTGACATAGAAGCCTGGGACTGATGTTGTTAAATTGAATAGGTATTCAATCTTAGTTTGTCGATTTAAATTCTGTTCAGGAGTTGAAACGCAGGGACTGAGTTCAAGTCAACTAGAAAATTATGAAATTGATTGAACTAAGTTTCAAACCTGTACAGATTGCTTGATTAAAAAGTTTTCTCTTCTATGAACAGCTAATTGAAAATCAGTGGTCTGTCAAATACACTGAAATTTATCGTCCCTCAAGTTCTCCATAGCAAATAATTGAGTGAATACTGGAAAGACGCATCAAAGGTTGCTAAAAAATGTTTCCAAATCGAATAAATGGAAGACGGCGAAAATTTGACTGGAAAAAGAAAAGAATAGATAAGGCTATAGGGTTTGAAAGCCTATCACTAGTGCGATTATCTTCCAAATTATAGTTGGTATAACAGAAATCCTTGCAATCATATCTCTATGTGGTAAAATGGTTTTTCGAAATACGATTATTTTATTTTCAATTGAAAAGGATCGCAAGTTATTGTGGAACAAATCGACATTTTTGAAATACAAGTATGACGAATCAAGAGATACGATTTGAACTTTTGTACCTATAAGAGAAAATTAAATTTTCTTCAATATTTTTGCCGAAATTCTTCAAAGATTCGTTTTGCCTTCCTGCGTCAACAAAATACAAAATTTTATGTCTTATGGAAGATATTTCTAAGAGCTTACTTACATCTCATATTCGAAAAAAATTACAGATGCACGCTAAAGAATATGGTCTGTTTGTGGGCTACACGTGTTGCCAATCTTATATTCTGCAGTTGTATCGATACATGATGATTTCCAAAAATTCACATTACATCACTTTAATGCTGTATACTATGAATCAGGCTCGTTTGATAAGGTAAGTTGATTTTACAGCGGGTTTTCACTCGAATTTCGCCTTCCCTTATTATGAAGGCCTATGGATTTTATTGACTTAATTTTTTAGGAAAATGTTATACGAAAGTATGATGGGCAAATGCCCTCATAACAGCCAGCCTTCTACCCGTGATTCCGTCGAGAATATGGATGTAATTCGCAGTACTTCTAGCGGCAAAATACGATACTTGTACAATCGCTTACAAAGTGTAAATTCATCTGACAGATGTATCATATTCGTGGAAAAAATTATGACGGCGAAATCCTTGTACAAAATTTTAAGAGTAATTATTACTTAATTTTTCTTTTCGTATTCCAGCCAGCGAGTTGATGCGAGCTCCGTAAATTAATGTTAGGTACATGACTTAAAGTATGAAGAATATATCTTTAATATATCGGAGATGATGATATAATTTACAACCTGGTGTCGATTATATACAATTTCATAACTCGATATACCGCGCCGAAAGATAAATCCAGTGCTATTAGCTATAGGTACCTTTGGCCAAATTTTGAAACTTATTTTCTTTAATTTTGTTTTCGATAACGGGAGAAAGAAAACATGAAATTACGGACACTCAATCAGGAATAAAACAGAAAATATTTAATTTTCTCTACCTTTGTAAAAATAGAAGCTTCAATTTGATGTCTTGAAGCTCCTCCTGTTACAGGAGCAATTAAAGCTAGATGTTTTTCAAAACCCTAACCCCACTACTCATTAGATCGGTAGTTTCATACTTTTCTGGTTTTCTTCATAGTATCGAATTTTTCAGAAGTCAGGGCCTAAACCTTCATTAGAACTTTCTTTTTCAGAATACTGTTGTATACCTTGAAGCTTTTAATTATTACAAAATAATTAGGTGTACTTATCTAGGTACTTTGTATAGATAACCTTTCTTAATTTTCAGATATTTGCACAAAATCGCCCTACTAATGACATCCGCGTTGATTTTGTGGTAGGATCACATAATAATCCTCTGCGAAATTCCAAAGAAGGTCTTTACGATAGGAAAGACAGAAAGTTGGTCCTCCGGAAGTAGGTTTTTCATTTCTTTCAAGTACGAATTATTATACAAATATCAGTGAAGTAATACTCTATTGCGTTTCTTGCCTTGCTTTCAGTTTTAGAAAGGGATTGACTAATGTTTTAGTCACCACAGATATTCTAGAGGAGGGTATCGACGTACCAAAATGTAATATAGTAATTATGTTTGATGGGATAAAAACTTTCCGATCCTATGTGCAATCGCGTGGACGCGCCAGAATGAAAGGAAGCGAGTACATTATTTTAAGCCATTCATCGAATCCCGTGAATTCGCGGATTAATTTCTTCAAGGAAATAGATCTAAAGTTGAACAGTGTATGTATTTTTTCACTTTTCATGAACTGGCTTTGGAATTGAAACCTGGAGGGGTCTCTTGCTTTCCTCAGGAACCCTCTACGTAAAAGATAACATTGCAGTTTTGCACTAAGCAACAATAACTATTTGAACGTACCCAGTTAGGGCGACTCAAAGGTCAAGTAGCATGGTTGCAATCCGCCATATTGCGGCTTATGCGTAGAAGGGCTCTTTTAATTTTTGTAAACAAATAATAAGTATGATAATGATTATAATAAATCATCATCAGAAATGATGAGTCACTATCAATTATAGTACCTATATTTTGACACTCATACAGATACTTGATGAGAAAGATACGACGATAACGTCATCATTCCAGAAACACGATGTAGTCTCAACAAAGTCCAGTGATAGAAATGACACTTACGTAACTTCCACTGGTGCAACAGTCAACAGCCTTACTGCTATCCAAACGGTATATTTGTAAGTTTCAGAGATCTTTACACGATAGAAATTCCTAATAAACAAGAACGTATCCTCTTAATAGTAACAATTGATTAATCATACTCAAATTATATTCTAGGTATTGTGCAACATTACCTCGAGAGTTGCTTGCAGAAGTAATTCCAAACTGGTATTATAATCGAATAAAAAGTACTTGTAGCGTAAAACTACCATCTAATGCTGGGATTACTTCTTCAATTGAGGTGAGTTCACTTATGAAACATTCGTTTTACTTTTAGTTTCAAATCCACTCAATTCTGAGATTAAGTATAATTCAATCCCTATCAAAAACTTTTCATAAATGTCAGCAGCTGGAAAGCTACTGATTTTGGCACTCTTTTTAGTAGCTACTGTTCAGCTACTGAAACGTACATCATGTAATCTCCCTCCCCCCTTAATTAATGATATGCGTTCCAGTAGTTTGATCAGCAGTTCTTCGGCAGCTTATCAGCTGCTACAAAACTGTGCCAAATTCGGTACTACTTTTCAGTAGCTGATTTAGTCAATTTTTTTGAAAGGGATTCAATCCTTTTCAATCGGTAGATTTAGATATCTATATAGGGTTGAATCTGAATCCAATACCTCCCATCTGAGTATTGAAAATCTAAAAAATCGATCTGATGGAAAAAGATGATATTTTAGCCACAGAATAAAACTATGATGTTGAAGTAAGCCTAAAATTGAATACAGTCAAATCTTCAGTTTCATGTATGATGGGTACCTATACTCACAATTTTGAATTGCAATGGTGAAAAAAAACTACGGTACGCGTTATTTGAATTGAATAAAAGAATATCGTTGATGAAATTTCCTAGGCCTACCGTGCTCCAAAGTTCGAATTAATCAAGGCATAAATTTATTTCCGTTTCACTCGTAGTGTATTAGCCTGAAAGTTGTGAATTTGAAATATTTTTTATTTTCATTCCGGTCGTAAGTCGTCCTGAAGTAAATTTATTAACTCATTTTGGAATAATTTGTTATAAAAAAAACAAAAAAACTCAAGAGTCAATTCATAAAGTCCAGGTATGAGCTTCAGAAGAATTCACCGAAGTAAGTTAGCTTTCCGAGTGAGAATGAAATCGAGGACTTGGGACGACTAAAGAGAATACCTATACAGAAAGACAAGTTGCGCTGTTGGCGAATCGAAAAATGGGAGAAAGAAATACCGGTACTCATTACTCAATGGACTTTAGCACCTAGTCCAAACAATTGATGCCGAAGTGAATACCAAACACTCTTGTACCCTCACAGCGAGTTGAAGACGAATTGTTTTCTCGTTTACGACGGTTAGTCTTTAGTTTCGAAGAAAACGGATAGTGCCTCATGATCAGTTAGGAACGGAATTGATGAATGATGAAAATTTTTTTTTATTCCTGGAGTTGAAACCCGATTGTAAAACTCCGGTCAAGAGAAAATAAGTTAGAAAATGAAGGAGAACTGCGGAGGGTATAAACGTAGATGAAGATGCGGTCAAATCTACACGCTGTCGGCTGGATAAAGTAGGGCGCAATAGTTGACGCAATGGGACTTATCTCGAAAAATGTGAGACCAATGGATGAGCCAGACGGTGGATACCAGAGTAACATGAAAAACTACTAATGTTCAATGCACTAGAATAATCGGTGCTAAACTTGATTTCTCCTGCCCGCGACACAAAGATGAAAATTGGAAATCATGGAAATCGTCAATTCGACGATCGAAGATAGGAACTAAAGTATTTTTAGGCCTGCGCACAATATCGATGATAAAAATGAAGAATTTATTGAATAAAGAGTAGGTAACAGAAATGGAGAAAAACAAAAAAATTAGAATCTTAATTGAGAAGTTTTTCAATTATTTGTGGATTTTTTCTGCAGTCATCATAGACAGAGGCTATAGGCTTTCCTCTTTGGTATTTGATAGGGGTCAGAGAAATGCATGATTACATCAAAATGTGATGGAAAATACACCTATGCTCTACCTTATCCTGTATTTTTACTTTTATCTGTATTTCATCAACATGGAACCAAAAATTTTGAAATTAGTATGAGGGATCGAAACTTAGACCGAAACCTTCTTGGTCTAGTTCTAGTACAAGTCTACTTTGAAATAATATTCCAAGCAAGTGTACTTTAAAATATTCTAAGCTAATAGCTTTTAGGTTCACTCGCTCCGCTCTTTTGCGCCCCTTCCCTCCCTGGTGTAGTATAAGTCTAGTTTAGGACAGGTAAAATCCTAGGGAGGAAGGTCTTCTACATCTATTATAATTCTAGTTCAGGACTGCTAAAATCCTAGTATAAAGCTATTATAAAGCTAGTATATATAAAATGGGCAAGGTAAACTCGCAAAGTTTTGAATCATCCACGGAGTATCGAGGGTGAAGGGGGGCACTTGGAAAATTTCAAATTAGAGGTCAGGGCAGAGTAAAGACGTGAAACATGTCAAAAATGCTATTATTGTTAGTCATGATATCTCGTACTCTTTTCTTCTATCGTATTTTCAATAAGAAAAACAAAATTACCTATATTAAACTTTTTACATGCCAACAATTTGTTCGTCGGTAAATTACTCTCACTGGAACGTCTTGTCAATGATTCTCCCCGTAAGGTAAAGAAACCTTTATTCATGATTATGTTCCTAGCTTATAAGTAATCAGATGAGCGACTCTGTTACAAAAGAAAAAAAAATAATAATAGAAATTGAATCCTGTAGTAGAGTTTCTGCAATGGTTTTTTGACTTTCGTTGAATTTGACACGATCATTCAAATTTGCATTTTTTTTTCTAGGGTCCCCAAAGCCCGAACAGAAAAACGGCAAAACGAACAGCTGCTTTCGAGACCGTTGTTCAGTTGCACAAAAACTTGTTATTAGACGACCATCTGGATCCAGCCGGGCGTAAACTTTCTCGTAAAATGTGCGACCATCATTCTTGGCTCGCGAATTGGAGATTCGGTAATGTATCAGACGAATATTCGAACAAAACCTATGTTTCGACAATAAGGGTAAGCAACTTTTCTAAAAAATTTTCAGATTGACACTATCTATGAATTAACAAACATGAGAAATTTTTTTGTTGTGCAAAACCGTAGGTTCCGAAATTTTTGTTGGATTCTCGGCCCATACCATTCCAACAATGTTTTTTGCATATCATCTGGACGGAGCCAAATTACGAAGTCCCCACCATCGGTCGTCACATATTTTGCGATAATTTAATGAAATCAGATGATTATCACTTTGGCATTTTAACTCGGAAACCATGGCCGTCAACGGTATGTCTATAAAATCGAAAAACAAATACCTAATTCATAGTACTTGGTACCTACATAATTACATTTAATATTATAATTGGTAGGTATGAATACTAATAAATACCTGATAAATAATTAATGATCCATATTTCAACGTTTTTCCAATTGTTCGCGCCAAACCCTGTCAATTTCTTATCATTTTTTTCTTTATCATGTCCACAGCAATGTAGTTTTCCTGTGTACAGCGACCTGGGTGAAGTAAAAGTAAGGATAGAAGTGAACACGCAAGTTCTTTATTATACTAAAGAACGGATAAACAAAATAACACATTTCCACCGTTTCCTATTCATCAATATTTTGAAAACGGTCCGTAAATGTTTGGCCTATGACCCAGACGGAACAGTAAACGGATATTTCCTTGTGCCACTCCAGCGAAGTGAGTTTAATAATCATATTTTTACAATTATGCCGAAAAAGAAATCTATGATAAAAAATCCTTTTACAAGCTCTTTAATTATATAATGAAAAGAAAAAACATTTTTTTTTTAATGGATTCCAACCAAGATACTATAATATCAATTTTTGATAATCATTTATTATTTACTTACTCCTTAACACACTAGTTTACTGTTGAAGTACCCACCTGTCAGAATAAGAGAATTTTCTCTGTTCCACTCCCAGCGAGAACAAGTACGTTTAGAAGTTTGAAGCGTGTAAAGGAATATCCGAAGCATTCGGTACAAAATTTAGTTCTTCATATTCCATCTGATGGCCCCAGTAGAATTGGAGATATTCGTATTTCTCTGGGTTATACATTCAAACCCTGTTTTAAATAATATTCAAGTTGATCAACTAGGTACCGGTATACTAAAAACATGGAATAGGAGTCTTGAAATTTAATTATTATAATGAATTCAAAAGTATTGAGTATATTTAGATGGTCTCTTAGAAGAGTTGATTTTATTGGAATTAGACAATTTTTATAGGTATGTGAGGAGGTAAAAAGTTTTACGACATTAGTGGTACTTGAATCGATTTTTCAACTTTTTACAAACAACTAGGAAAATTCGTAAAATTCAATTGTTTAGATAAGAAAACCTCGAAAATAGAAGTAAGCTGGGAGACTATCGACAAAAAACTTTCAGACAAAATAATCATACCAACCGATAAAGAAAGAATCGATCAAGAACATATCCCCGAAAATTACGTGAAAACGGTGGTCACTCCGTGGTATAAACCACTTCAAGTGAGTTTGAAATAACTTGAACACCTTTTTTTCCTTTAGTTCACCACATTAAGCTTACCTACATTTTTATCCTTCGTAGCCGTTCATCGTGTGTGACATCTCAGAAAGAGTTTATCTTCACAGTAAATTCATTTCTAAAGAATTTGAATCATATGCTAAATATTTCGAGCAAAAGCACAAGGTGAGATCGAAACGCAACGATGAACAGCGAATGCTTGTAGTACGTCCCATCACTTCAATGTTAGATGGCATCAAACCCAGGTAAAGTGCAGTAATTTATTGCGTGTCGAAATACCGCTGTACTCCATAGATCTAATGGCACCTATAAATCCAAGAAAATGAACCTGGTATCATTCGTTAGAATTCTATTGTTTCAACGGATTTTTAATCTTTCGAATAATATGAAACAATTCAAGTTGAAATAATGAATTAATGAATTCATTTTACTGTACATACGGTTGTGAAGTAGGCCTACACTTCAAATTCCTCTTGGCCAACTTTACAACCCTTTGTACCGTAAAATATTTCAACAAACCGAGTTAGAAATTTGCTAGTCGTCCGTTTACTGAACTTATCGCACTACTTAGCAAAATTCTAACTCCCAGTCCTTGGTACGTAATGTTTTACTGTATCAAACCATTCATAGACCGATAACGGCATCTCAAAAAGTTCGAAGAAAAACTATCCAAACTGACACAAATACTTACTTGGCGCCGGAATTCTGTCATACATATCCGTTTCCGGCCGAATTGTGGTATAAATCCATCGTGATCCCTTCAGTGCTGCACAGATTATTGCATTTATTAATAGCCGAGGATCTTCGGCAAAAAATAGTCTTGGAAGCGAAAGTGGGTTCGCTCACATTGCCGAAAGGTACGAATGAATTCGAGTGCTAATGTTCATTGCTCGTGCCAAAATTTCCGTCGTAAATTGGAGCATTTTTAATTTCTCTGTTGTTAGAGGATGATAAGTCAGAATTACAATTGAAGGAAATTGACGGCAAACATGAAAGCGAAGTGATCGTAATCAAATCTCCCAATGTGAAAAAACAAGTATCGATAAGACGATCTAATCTTTTTAATTACAAACCGAAACAATTGGAGAAGAGATTTGAAAATTCTTTTCGACAAGATACGAACAAACTGAAAACCACCGACCTTAAGCGTAAGATAGAGGTGAGAACGCCTAACGGATTTCTCGAACTTCCTCAGAAAGTAAATTAAAGACGTCATTCATTCATTACTTGGGAACGCGATTGTAGATTACCTGTATATCTTTTTGCCCTCTTTCAGATTGAAGGAGCAGCGGTGCAAAGAACATTGATAATTCCTGAACTAGATTCTTTGAAAAAACGTGCGCAAGAATTTGGGCCCAAGCCACATGAAATACTAGAGGTAATGTGATGGAACAAATTGGGCTAATAAGTACAAATTGGAACGAGGAGCCTGCAAAATGGGTACTCATCAAAACGTGCGATTTTTTCTTTCAGGCTTTGACTTTACGCGATGCTCAAGATGTAATAAACCTAGAGCGTCTCGAAACGTTAGGAGATTCATGTCTAAAGTATCTAGTTTCTGTTTCTACGTACATTACTTATAAGGATATGGATGAGGGTGACTTGACGATTCTGCGAAGTCGATTAGTATGTAATGAAAACCTTTTCTATTGTGGAAAACAATTGAATATCGGTTCCTACGTAAAAGTACGTTTATATATCCACTTGTAAAATTTTATTTTATGATATTCTCGCGTATGTTTAAGTGAAATCAATTCAACTTTCATTAGGCCACACATTTTTCTACGAAAACTTCTTGGCTTCCCCCTGGGTTCTCAATTCCTGCTTGTTTTTTGAAAAATCAGTCTTGTATTGAATCATCGTCGTCTCTGCTTGAAATTGACATTCCAGATGATGAGCAATACACAGGTAGGAAAGAAATGACTTTTCTTCTTTTTCTTTTTTTTTTTTACAAGCTGTAACCTCTAGGAACATTTCAGGCAATGTAAGTGCAGATCGTGCGAAGCAAAAGTTGAACAACGATAGCGATAGTTTGTCGGAAGATCGGAAAAATTCAGACGAGAATAACGTTAACAAAGAGCTTGATTTTTTCTTAGGACGTCATACATTAACACCAAAAAATTTATCTGACGTCATGGAGGCCCTGCTGGGTGTATATTTACAGGTAAATCGTAATTTAATATGCAGGCCTTTTTTGTCGGCATTGAATTGACTGCGATTAGTACCCCCGTAAGAAATGTGCATTCTTCATGCGAACGCGCTAGGCGTAAGTCTTAATTTAACTGAAAATCTCGCTGGCTTTTGTTATTCAGAGGAAGGATATTAATGACCAGAGGAAGTGATTATCGGGAAGGAATATTGCAAATTTAGTTCTTGTGTACGAAATTATCCAAATTGACCAAATTTTCAATATTGATGTATGATCTGATCTCTAAAACCCTTTTCAGTGGCAGCTTTAAAGGAATTAGTATAGGCGATAGAGTGAAAAAAAATACCAAAGTTTACATTTTGGGGGGAAAAGCAGTGATTGATGAAAATTGTAGAGCCAGGCGCTGGGAACAACATATCAAAAATCCCACCCCCTAAACCTTGAGCAAAATTTTCTGTGGCACGTTTCAGCCCCCCAAATTTGGTTTTTTGTCAATATCTCGAAAAGTTGAAGCGATAGAGAAAAATTTTCCAATCTAAAATTGTTCCTCGTAAAATTTTACACAAGATACTATATTCGAACATCATTCTAGACCTATTTTTTGGCCTCAAAAGTTCGCGAGAAGTGCTCAATTTTCAAAAATTTTCATGTTTTTTGCCTGTTACACGAAAATGAAGACTTCTAGAGAAAACTTATACACTATAAAAATTATTCGTAACAAATTTTCTTACTCCATCATTTAGACTACACTTCCAATAGGCTGAACATCTGAAAACTAAATGATTTTCTCTTCAAAAAGTAGCTCCCGTCAGGTATTCATGAGATAGCAACCGGTAAACGAGAATATACCCGAAAATATACGTTTAAAAATTCTTATTTACGCGTCAGCGTTGTACCATCCAACGTCTATTCATGGTTTGCACCCTGGAAGTTCAATAAAATTTATAATCTCTAGTAGTTAGGACGGTCTTCAGATTGTACGCTGTACATCAGATGTTGGAATTGGGCTGAAGAGGATAACCAAGTTAGCAATAGCAAGAGGCCAGTTTTGCGCAGCCCTCAGCCTGGACATAAGGAATGCGTTCAACTCAATTCTGTAAGAGAGAATATTGGATGCCCTCATGGAGAAGTGGTCCTCTGGGCACTCCTGTAGTGAGTTGCATTCAACGGTATTTAAAAGATGAAGCTGCGACCGGGTGTTGAGCTTATTCAACATGCAGATGAGACACTGATGGTATGCCCTGGTGAGACAATTGTAGCGGTGCACAGCAGGCAAACCGGGCCCCAGAGGAAGTAACGCGATGGATGGAGTCAGCTGGACTAGACCTTGTAGCAAAGGGAGACCATATTATTCACGACCCCTCGAAAGTTCAGTCCACCCACCTTTTGCCTGGAATGAGTGGAAATCAAGACCAAAAATGTGATGAAATACCTTGGAATCTGGTTTGACTCAACGCTGAGCTTCAGGCACCATTTCTTGATGACAGCGAAAAAGGCAGGAATGGTAGATGCATACTTAAGCCACCTGATGAGGAACCTGAGAAGGCCAAGAGAAGCAAGAAGAACGATCATGATGAGCACCGCTCGGCGTAAAAGGAAGCCGGGTAGGGTAGATGTGTACCGAAGGGTTCAGATGAGGAACCTGGTAGGGCTAAGGGACGCAAGGAAAAGGATCATGATGAGTAGGCTACCACCTTGTCCATCCTACTCACTGATGTCAACATCGTCGATTTTCCGTTGATCATAGGTCCTTCATCGATAAAAGACTTGTGTGAGAGGGCCAAGTGAAGCAGGACGGAAGATCATGATGAGCACCACCCTGGCAATCTTCCTATATGTGACCTGGTCTACGGAAACCCGCAGTAGCGTTATCAGTAACGCATGGTTTTCATATGTAACTGATAACGCTTAATGCGGGTTTCCGTTGACCAGGTCACATATGCGAGCCCGAGTAAAAGCCGACTCAACATGAATACCTTACAGAAGGAGAGAGATGCTCAATATTCAACAAAGAGCTCCGCTGAGGAGGCTCTTTGCGTATTAGCCCGTTCACCACCGACAGACCTTATTGCTGAGAGGTTCTCCAGTTAGCCTTTCTGATATATTCGCGAAACATCAAATAGGGGGCTGCAACGTGGGGGTGAAATTTCTAGACACGAAAATTCATTGCAAATTGTCTTTGTGACGTATTAATTTTCTCTAAAAGTCTTCATTTTCGTGTAACAGGCAAAAAACATGAAAATTGAGCTTTTCTCGCGAACTTTTGAGGCCAAAAAATAGGTCTAGAATGATGTTCGAATATGGTATCTTGTGTAGAATTTCACGAGGAACAATTTTGGATCGGAAAATTTTTCTCTATCGCTTCAACTTTTCGAGATATTGACAAAAAATCAAATTTGGGGGGCTAAAACGTGCCACAGAAAATTTTGCTCAAGGTTTAAGGGGTGGGATTTTTGATATGTTGTTCCCAGCACCTGACTCTACAATTTTCATCAATCACTGCTTCCCCCCCCAAAATGCAAACTTCATTCCCCTATCGCCTATACTAAATGAAATTTGACCAAACTAAATTTGAATCCGTTTAAGGGGTGTTAATCTATGTAGCCGTTCACAAGGAGTAAGATAAGAAAGGAAGCGTAAATACGACGAAAAAAATTCTTGGCTCGAGTAAAAAACGAACTCGCGACCTTTCGTTTTTTAATGATGAATACACCTACGATAACTATTATGCTACCGGGTCCTAAGATAGATCGTCATATTTCGCCTGCAGATGGAAGTAATAGATAGCATACAAAGATCACATGGCTCTTGCGAACGCACCCTTTCAGCCCTCCAGGGAAGAGCCACAAAATCCCTGAAAGCGGATTCAATAAATCGAGACTAGCATTCACCTCAAAGAGCAATTGCACAGAATCCTCGTTTTGTAGACTGTCTCAGATTTAATCATAAATTGAGCAAAGATAACGCATAGCTATGTTGGTTGTAATCCAGATCTTTCAATCAACGATCTTTTTATCGTAATCCTGGATGCTAGGGACTGACTCGATCGTGCCGACGACTATACTTTGAAATGCACTCCGAATTTTTCGAATCGCTCACTCGTAAACTCTTTGCTATTTGAATATTTCAGTCAGCTGGTCTTGAATGTGCTCTAAAATTATTAAAATACTTCGGCATACTCGAAGAAATCCCGGAGAATTTATTCGACCTAGCACCCAGCGTACCTTCTATGAAAGGCCACATAGACTTTTTACTGCCCGGTTACGAATACATTGAACGTATTTGTAATTACCAATTTAAGAACAAAACGTATCTATTGAGAGCGTTTACCCACCCGT
The DNA here is from genome assembly GCA_035079395.1 of Aspidiotus destructor. Taxonomy (NCBI): domain Eukaryota; kingdom Metazoa; phylum Arthropoda; class Insecta; order Hemiptera; family Diaspididae; genus Aspidiotus; species Aspidiotus destructor. The sequence continues at coordinate 38,673,930 of JAVHKZ010000018.1, read as the reverse complement.
CGTATCCGAGAGACCACATCATGGAGTGTTATCAAAAATTAGAATTCCTTGGGGACGCTGTTTTAGGTAAGTGAAGTGCTAAGTGTCTGAATATTAATTTCGAAAATTATATTGAATTGTAATGATTTTTATTGTGCAGATTTCCTTATAACCAGTTATATATACCAGTACTGCGGAAATCTGGACCCGGGTCAGTTGACGGACCTCAGATCGTCGTTAGTAAACAATAATACATTCGGTTCGCTGTCAGTGCGCCTGAATCTTCATAAGTTCCTTCTGAGTGGAAGCGACTCTTTGTCAGAGACGATTCGGTTGTTTGAAAAACATCAACGAGACAGAAATTTCTCTGTAGAAAGAAACGACGAAGTAAATTATGGCTAAGTTTCCTTCAGATTTACTCGAAAGAATTTAAGCATAATTAAACATACGAGCACATTCACTGTGCGTCGATGTTCAGGAAAAATCTTAAAATTTCGTGCTGAATTTTTGTAGAGCTTAATAGGGTGGGGATGATAGGTATCAAACGAGGCATTACTTGAAGAAAAATCTTTTCTGGGACTTTAAAAGAGAAAAGTTTCTTGAACCCTTTACTTTTTGCAGAGACTTTCCTATCGTCTACGATTCGCTATTGTGCTGGTAAATGGGTTCACAGTACCTACCTAATTAGGCGTGGACAGGTCAATTTCTGCCGCACGCCCGGCAAACCGAATCAACCAGATTTCGACGTCGATTTTCTCATTTTTCGACCAAAAATCGACTGAAAAAATCGACCAAATTTCGACCAACTATATCGACGTCAATAACGGGTCGAAATATTTCCGGATAGCGCTAAAATTTCGACTAAATTTCGACCTACATTCGACGTCGAAATCATACCCGCAATTTCAATCGACCAGATCTCGTCCTTGAAATCTAGTCGATTTTTCTTTCTTTTTGAACATTTATTCTAAAATCGACGTCGAAATTAGGTCGATAATGATAGCTTCTCAAGAATTTGCTAGAAATTCGACGCAGTGCCCGATTTCGCTTCTGTTGGCCCCGGGGTCAATTTTATGTGGGGGCCCCAATTTTTGTCTTTTTTAAGTGTAAAATTCTTTCGCTCGCTCCGTTCGCAATTTGGTTTATAATATGAACTTTAATTAACGGTGGCCTCTCAATTGCGGGAGCCCGGGGCCAACGGCTCCCTTGGCTCCATCTTGATTCGATGTCTTATTGGACAACACAATTATTTTCATATATCCCGATACCAGGTCTCTAATTATCCGTAGACCTTCATTATACCCTGATAACGAGTCTCTAATGAACGATGAAACGTGAAATCAATTGATGAGTATCCACTGCTATTCTCTCTATGTTATAAGATATCTGACTGCCTAATCTCTCTACGAGTATCAGTGTGACGGTACCAACACAAAACTTGAAACTATATGTCAGTCGATTTCTAGTCGAAATTTGAGTTTGAAAAAGTAACATCGGCGGTCTCACAATTCGACCGAATATCGACGTTAAAATGAAGTCGATTTTGCGTCGAAAACAACTTGAAATTATATGTCAGTCGATTTCAATGTCGACTTCTAGTCGAAATTTGTAATTGGAAAAGTAATGTTGACAGTCTTATAATTCGACCCAATATCGACGTCAAAATGAAGTCGATTTTGCGTCTGAGAGATTCATTTTTCGACCTGATATTGACGTTGAAGTTAGGTTGAAATCTGGTTCTGGTCGAAATTCTCAAAAATTGAAAATCGACGTCGAAAATAGGTCCAATGTTTGTCGATTCTTTGATCGACCTGAATTCGACGTCGTTTCGACGGTCGATCTGGTTTGCCGGGTGGTGGACGTCAAATTAAAATAAAATTAGAGCAGGTTTCCTGTTGAAATTCTGACCTTGGAACTGACTATACTGGGTAGAAGATAGCAATTTTTCAATTTTCTTGCTTCTGACTACACTAAGGACAAAAATAGGCCCAATTCTCATGAACTTGGCGAAAATTCAAAAGGGTGGTCAGGTCTAAGAAAGAAGGCGTAACAGCAGAGTGAGTGAGCCCATCAGCTATGTCTCACTAATGTATTGAGGAAGATAGTCTTAGATATAGATCAAGTATGTATGAAGAAATGGGAGACTTGAAGACATATTAAATTCTTGAAAGGAGTGATATTGTTTTTATTTTGCGCCTACGATCTAGGTAGAATAATTTATAGAATTAATCCGGTTCACAAGGTTACGGGTAAACTGGAGGGCAATTTACAAGAACCGCAGAAAAAACACGAGAAGCCGCGAGCGCGCTTTCGGTATCAAGCAAAGATGAAAAGCGACTCGACGCGGTGAAAAAGAAGTACAGTCACAATGAGACCAGGAAAGAAACCATGATTGAACTAGCGAAGTATGAGATTGTAAGTCATACTCATAAACTAGTTCAACCATCCTTCATCTAAAATGTACCTGTTGAATAATGTTATCTTGTCGCAAAGATGGCGAATAATAATTTTAATGTTTTCTAAAGCACGGCGTTTGAAGTGAGCCTTCCCTCTGTGGAGGAGGGTTTCGGATCCCTCCCTGAAACTATGACCACTGGTTTATTAGGTGGTCAGCAAAAGCTGATTCGCCCAAATTTCTTTTTTCTCAATCTTTTAGATGCTCAGCCACTCTGATTTTAACCTAACGACTGGTCTCGCCTTCATAGATACCGTGACAGTCCTGATTCCACGACATTTTCCCAAATACATTTTCCCGAACGTCATTTCCCTGAATTACAATAACCCCGAAAAAAAAATTTCCCGAACGCAACTTCCCCGAACGTAAATTACCCGAATGATAGTAACCCCGAAAGAGAATTCCCCGAACGACATTTTCCTGAATTCTTTTTAATACATTCATGAAAATATATATGGAGTAAGTACAAGCCTCAAGAAATGTTGATATTATCACCTAAGCGCTGCAAGTACTCCAGAATCGGCATGGTTCCGTATTCAGCGGCAATGCTTTCCAACCGTTGTTGCAAATCAACCCATTTCTTGTTCGGTGCTGCCTTGACTTTTTTGCCGAATGCTAACTCTGTGATGCACGTTTCCACGTGACCCTGTTCTATCTGCAGTTCTCTTATGACTTTATATAGATCCGGATGATGTTTCCCAATTACTCCTTGAAATCGGTTATGCCAACCCTCTGAAACATTATTCGTTCTGTGCGACTTCATAACCGCGGTCGCAAACTTGGCGCATACCGAGGACGTGCAGCTCGTTGACGCCCTAACCTCGGCTTTCCCGTGATGTAGTACTCTTTGAAGTTGTCGTATACTGATGGGCGCAGTTCAGGAGGACATTCTCTTCGGAGAGCATTGAAAGCTGTGAGGACATCGGAAACCAGCACGAACGCCAATGCGAGAAGTCGGTGCGTGTAATATTTAAGTGTGCAATCGTCAGGATCGTTATACTGCTGCTGAAGCCCAGCATACTGAATTCTACGATATATGCTCTGTCCGAGATAGAAGTAACTACAGGACACTGGTATTGTTGGAAATATCTTAGCACAGGCATTGATTAAACTAGTCAACAGCCAAAAAATTGCTGGAACGAGAATAGGTGATTCTTAAAGTATTTTTCACGCTAAATTCAATACCGTTTTTCGTTTTTCGCTAGCAGGTCTAGATTTCCTGTAATCGTTGCAACAACGTGCTGATTTTTGCAACAAACTGCCGCCCATCGTCGCGGAACGCATCGAGGATAGCAGTATCATACTCTGCGAACCTGCGTTACGTTCGCAACGATGCGCGGCACGTTGTTGCAACGATTACAGGAAATCCAGACCTGCTAGCGAAAAACGGAAAACGGCATTGAATTTAGCGTGAAAAATACTTCAAGAATCACCTATTCTCGTTCCAGCAATTTTTTGGCTGTTGACTAGTGTATGCCTAACTCGAAGTCTGTCATTATTTTCAATGGTGCGCCCGGTGCGATTCGGTAGCGCTCTACAGCGTCCTTGACGATCCGCAAAACCTCTTCATATCGCTCTTGTTCCTTACTGGACAGGAACGCGGACACAAATGGCGCTGCTACGACCTCATCATCCTTGCCGGTCCGTTTCCTTAGGCCAACAACTGTAAACAACTGTGCGAAAATAGCCGGAGATGTTTTAAATGTTCCATCTAAAAACCAAACGGGACTTTCGCAAAGGATCATAATGCAACTGACTGCTCACACTGCACACAAACGGTTGTTATAGTTTCCATGGAAGTTCAATACCCCCTATGAACACCCTCTTAAAATTCTGTTTCTTCTGTATTCGAGAAAAAATGTCGTGAAACCAATAACCTCTACAAAGCACCGTCTTAGAATTCGTTTTCGGGAAATTTTTTGTTTGTATTCGGGAAGTTTGTTTTCGGGAAAATAGTTTTTGGGGAAATAAGTTTTCGGGGAAAAGACGTTCGGGAATTTTTGTTTCGGGTTTTTGGTTTTCGGGAAAATGTATTCGGGAAAATGTCGTGAAACCGACAGTCCTTATTAGCAACGCTATAAACTCCGCTCTTCTCAAGAGGCGGTATGGGGTCCTTTAGCTTGACAAGTAACCCCTCGTCGAGTTGCTTTCCATCTTCGCTTGATAAAGGTTGTTTAACCAAAAGCGCACTTGCGGCTTCTAATGTTTTTTCTGCGGTTCTTGTAAATTGCCCTCCAGTTTACTCATTGAGTATTGTGAAACTTTAGTGTTCGTGTTAAAGCAAAGACTTTCCCGTGGAAATTTCGTGCTATCGATTTCAAAATTTTATTAATCATTTCAATTGTTGCAGCTCAAGATGGTCACCAACGATGCCGGCGTGATAATAGCGGAGGAGATCGAAGCACCAAAAGCCCTCGGTGATATTTTCGAAAGCTTGGCAGGTGCAATATTTCTGGACAGTCAATGTGATTTGAATACTGTTTGGAGAATATATTTCGGAATGATGAAAAATGAAATCCGTGAGATGAATATGACAATTCAAAATTACCTACGCAATATAACTTGAAATATACCCATTCACACTTTTAACTGATCTGGTTTGACAGATGAATTCAGCACCAGCGTACCTATTAATCCGGTTCGAGAGTTGTACGAGAAGACAACGAACAAAGTCATTTTCTCAACGTGAGTATCCAAATTAGGTAGGCCTTCTTGATTATTATAGGGTGGAACAAAATGACTTTTCCTTCAGAAGACCAAGGAGAATCAAACGTATTATTTCTTCTAAGAAATTGTTGAAAAATTCGACGGCCTCAAAACCACCTCGGTAAATTCGGGAAAAACAAATACGTGGATTATGTTTTTTCACCGTTTTGCACTCCTTTTCGAATACCTGCACCTGACAAGAAGGAAATATTTTAATTTCTATTAGTCTGATAAAAAATTCTGATTACAATAATAAAAGGTCGTGTATTTCGGAAATTGAATATTTGGTCCGATGAAAGACCAATAAGGCTGGTGTCCGACTAGCATATGCAATGAAGTACTTGCGCACTTTTGCGCCCTTGCTAAGGTAGTTTTATTACACTAATCGCAGACTTACATTAATTTAACCTGGTAAGTAAGATCGCATTTGATCATACCACGGAAAGTTCCGTTTCGCTATTATTTCAGTATAATAGCCACCCAAATGGCTGAAGGTTAAAGAACGCTATAGTAGCCATTTCTTGATCGGCTCTTAAGCCAGCCAATAGTCGACCGTTGAATCAGCGATTTAGCCAAAGCCAGCTCCCTAATTGTGCAAATAGCTGCTTTTAGTTGCTTTCGATATTATTTTCAATTGTTTTTATTTTTCTTCGATATTTTTCGATATTCTCCGAGTTTTCAACAGCAGAAGCCGATCACTGAGAAACCAATGAAAAAACAAAAAACCTGATAGTTTAAGCCGACAATGTCAAAGACTGGCCAGTCGATTTTGTATTCTCAAAATTCAACATTAGACGACGCTGAAGATAATTTTCTTGTTCGTCGAAGAGGGTATTGACCACTTAGTAAAAAGTATCAGAAATGAAATCAAGAAAATCTGATACGAGTGAATCAAACTTTGTTTTGTTAGGTTCGTTATCCATGACTTTAAAATTAGATATTCATTCTAGTGCTGTTATGGTCTGCCCCATCCTCTACTCCTTCAGTTTTTTTTTCATGAAATATGGTTCGCGATTAAAATTTATTAGTTTCCAAAAATATTGAAAATCGCCGAAAAATCGAGTCTTTTTCTTACGCTGCTATTTAGGCCTACATTTTGTGAAGACCGGTAGCCAGTGGCGTGACTACCGGGGGGTGTCAACCCCCCCCCTTCCCCCCAGAGCTTCCAAAATTTATGAGTTTTCTGTAATTTTCAAGACTCATTATTTATTTTTTCATTTGTGGTTTCTTTTTTTCCCACACCCCCCCCCCCCCCAAGAAACTTTTTAGTTACGACACTGCCGGTAGCCTATTTCAACTTTGGTGATTTGAAAATAAAAATGACTTTTCTCCGTTCATGTGGCTATCTAATGAACAATTAAAATTACTGGTCCGTAGGCCAAGTTATATAGGGTAATCCGGAGTATGAATGTGTCCCTAAACTAGCCTCATCTAGGCAGTATATGATCTATTCGGGAATGTTCCCGGGAGGCGTCCCTTATCCCAGGTTCCCGTTCAAATGGGCACCGCCATTTGGGTGCGGATCCCCATAAAGCTCAATTCGGCGCCACCCGTTGGCCGCCGGATGGAAAAAGCAGAAACAAAATGTGGGAAGCATTGTCACCGCTAAAGAATGTAAGCTTGTTAGCGTAAACCAGAAAACATCACGTGGAGGTCAGCTTACAACGTCTTCCATCCACAAAACATAGAGCTTTGCTTCGTCAAAATGCATCCACAAAGCACATTCATGCACAACACACATTCATTCACAACACAAGTTCATTCATTTAGGTACATTGTGAGCCACCGCTCGCACGTACTCTATAGGCTCCCTTTCGTGATCCTCAACTGTCAATGTGTAGAGGCGCTCGTCACGTCTTTGGTACTTCAACTCCTTACCCTTAGGCTCTGCAACCCCTTCCAATTGGTTGTAATTGATGTCTCGCGTTTTCTGACAGCGTCGTATTTTATAGATAAATTTACCCAAAGTAAGGTGAGAGTAACCGAAGTCACTTTGGAGTCGCCGGTGCCCTGTTTCAGCGAAAATATTTGGTAACAAAAAACCCTTTGGCGCCCCGATGAACCCCGCGTTCAAATGACGGCGCTCATTTGAACCCGTACCCACAGTACAACATACAGTACACGAGGCAAATTGTAGACTAAAAAATATTCACGTACCCGTTATTAGACTACGCAAAGGGTAAGGCTGATAGGTGAGGCAAACAAGCGGAATATGGAAGCCCGTCAGTATGTCTAAATGATCTTCTCTGTGTGTTGAAGTAGACTACCCCATACTAGACTGAGAAGAGTTGTTAGGTCTTGTGAGGAAAGCAAACGAGCGGAGCAAGTGATCCCTTCAGCATGCTTTACTGAGTATGAAAAAAATAGGCTATTCCACTAAGTAGAATAACGGGAGTTTTTGAATTGGGCAAGGGTGTAGCGCCACTGGCCGTGTGGTTGAGTCGCAAACTTCTGATACAGAGATACGTGGTTCAATGCTCGTTACTGACTGGGCAGAAAATGACCATATTTTTAACTTTCTCGCTTCTAACTGGGCGATACCAACTTAAGAGGGGAGCGTACAAGCGGAGAAAAAGAACCCAGAGCTGATATGTCTCATGAATGCATTGTGTAAAATAGCCTAATAATAAGATACGAAATCAGGGAGCCTCTGTCAGCAGACACGTAAATGATTGGGTACAATGACAATTTACTCTACTTTGAAAGAGACATGAAATTTGTTATCTCTATTTTTTGTCCATAGAAAGTTTCTTCTTCTCACTTTCTGTCGTGCTCAAAGCGTTGAAAATGTTGAAAACATCCATTTCTGTAAAAATCGAAATTTCTCAAGTCAAAATTCTCACAGTGGCGAGATTCTGTTCGAAGTAGGTCAATCTGGGGCCTGTGAATAGTCAGGTGTGCCAAAGATTAAAAAGAGGTGGGGTTGAGTTCGGAATCTAAGATTTTGGGTTAGGCCAAAGTGTAGACTGGGAAATTTTCAAGTTGGTCGGCCTCTCCCCTGGCGCCGCCACTTCATTTTCAGGAAAGTTTTCCCAATTCTATAGCGAGCAAACAAGATCGAACAATGCTGAGATCAGAGGCTCGACAAAAATCTCTTCGAAGTTTTTTGCGCAAATTTTCAAACTTCTAGTCAATTACACCTCCGCGCTTGACTCCCTTCAGGTCTAAAATAATTTTAAAAAAGGATTTTTTCGTCTCGCCTAATCTTCATCAATTTCTATGAAGATTTCCGAAGAAATTCAATCATGGATGTCAATGGCGTCATTCAGTTTAATTAATTCTTGAACTTAATTTTAATATTTTTCAGGATCGAATCGGAGGTGGGCGAGAACAGTTGGGTAAAACCTAAAATAGAAGTTTCGTTAAAGGTAACTAATTCAATTACCAGTGAAACTCGTCAGTACAATGGCCGAGGAGAGAGTTTAAGAGCAGCAAAGCGAGCTGCAGCAAAATACGCTCTGCGCAATTTAGATGATCCTAAATTTATCGTCGAATACTAATTTTCTACAACTTTTGACGTACCTATAATTTCAGAAGATCTACTCATTCTTGGATATGATTTGCTTTTTTTCGGTCTCTAGGACATCCTTCTTGATAGGTCATACGAGTTATCTTGAGCATATCATTTTGTCTCAGCGTTTCTTCGATAACAATCAAAGTTCAACTTTTGATTCGATCGTCTTCCGTATAAACTTCAAAGAAATGAAAATCAGAATAAAATTGGCTTTATTACCTTCTTGATTTCAAAAAATAGAAACCGGACCTTTTGCAGTGAGGATAGCTCTTGCGTTGCAGGTACCGATGGCTTCTCTATCGTTTAGAAGTACACTTCTATATTACATTGCACTAGTCTTCATCAGACTGTTTTCACTTGTGTTATTTTTTATTCATCCTCGTAATATTTTCTGTTACTGTAACCTAGTTGTCTGTCAACCGTTCGCACCCTTGCGAATGCACACACAACACTGCAAAATATCGGGTTTGTAAGTTTTGAAATCAAGAATGGTGGTAAATTCAATTTTATTCTGTTTATCATTTCATTCTTTATGTTCCTACCGTGAGAAAAATCATTGTTTCACTTGTACCGGTAGGCGTTTTCTTTTTAAAACTCGGACTTTATTATAATGATGAAGTATTGTCGTTTGTATTTTATGTGACAACAGAAACAATATTTTAGTAAAGATTTGACTTTATTTTTAATAAAAAATCTTTTGACGATACATTTGAATAATAATTAATAATTTCAATTAGTCTATTACGAAGAATAAAATAATAATATTCCATGTTATTGGATTTTACTTTTTTTTTATTCTTTCTAGAAAGTGGTTTGTTTTGTAATCTAAAATTTGTGTTTTACGCAAACAGGTTCGATTTTTTTCATTGCGTACTTAATATCAATGATCCGGTGTAGATACTTATAGGATTACCATTACTCACGAGACGCTTTCTCATGACGTCATGAAAATCCATCATAGCTCGCGTACGCATACATAACATCATGCAATAGAATCGTTACAGCGTAGAAGCTAGCGACAAGAAGACGTGCCATACAAAAAGATTTTCTGGCGTAGCCAAATAAATAAAGCACATGTTTCATGTCTTTTATAGGATGCTCCACTCGTTCACACCCCCCCCCCCCTCCATGGTCTAGTATAAGTCTACTATAGAATATTTTAGGCTAACAGCTTGTGAGGAGCTCATTCGCTCCGCTCGTTTGCCCCGCTTCTTGGTCTAGTATAAATCCACTTTAGAAAATGTTAGGCCAGTTGCTTTAGGAGGGCGAACGTGCAGCCAAAGTCTTGGTGGGACGGACGCGAATTTCTAAATTAGGGGGTGGTGTCAGGCCAGAGCAAAGACATGAAACATGTCCAAAAATCCGGAATTTTAGCCCATCTTGTGTACTTACAGAGGCTCGTAAGTCCATCATGCGGTCCTTACACCATTGATTACCCTAGACCGCTTTTGATTGACGTAAAAATGAAGCTTAGGGTAATTGTCTTCTTGGACGAAAAGTTTTCAACGTATATTAGAACTATCGTGAAGACCCACTCTGATTCTTAATGTACTCCAGTTCTCTTGAAGTACACGAAAGAATTGAGGTTGAAGAATTACAAAAATCGCGCATTTTACGAAGTACTTTAGAAATTGTTCAAATCGAGGTGAAACAATAGGCAACTGTTATAACGTTCATGTGTTGAAGATGCTTTTTACAAACTTGACCCGGCAATACACATATTTTATTGACAAACAGTGCTTTTGACCTAAGTATAATTATTTCGCTTACATTCTTACCATTTTTGAGCATAAATGAAGTCCATGCGATGAAGATAAATTCAATATAGGTCTTTGCCTCTGCTTTATAGCAAACAGGAAATGTTCTTGACATAAGAGTGTCTATTATTAAGAGAGGCGGAAGAGGAGATAAATTAAGAATTTGCGTGGCCAAAATTTTCACGTACAAATTTGAAACCTTCTGATGACATTATACAATAGGCGATCGATGTATGTAATTCTTATTTCATTCAACAGATTTACCGAGGTATTGTAATGAATATTTGTAATCCATATTTTGACATTTGCGGAAGAAATTTTTCAGTTAGGTAATTTGGAGTTGCTTTAGTGCATGATTTTGAACGATTTCTTTTTCATCGATCAATTTCTATTAAGGGTGTACGAACTCGGTTACTAGCCAAGAAACGTAGGAATCAAGTATTTCATATTTGCGTAATAACTTAGAAAGAACATCGCACAACGAGCGCGAATTCGGGCAAAGGGTCGGCCCTCGGGTGGCAAAACAAAATTCTGTTTGCTCGTTGGTCTAATTTATTCGAGAAAAATTCTCAAAAAAATATGAAGCTGAACTCATCTCAAAGATAATTATAAGAGCTACAACTACCATTCTCTACATTTTTTCACATAAAAAATATTTGTGGTAGCAGAAGTGATTCGACTTGTTTAACCTTTCATGGTCCAAATCACCATACTCACCTTTTAATCCATTCAAGATATCGTCATTAGCACTCCAAGGAGATTCCGAATCCGCGATGGGATTGTATCTACTTTATGCCGAGCAAATACTTTGTCCGACGGCGACAGTGCCATTTGATACCAAAAAGGGGGCCTATTGTGAAGAATTTCTGCCTCATTAAGATGTTTTGTGTTTCAATACAAGTCTCCCACTTTTATCGACTCTCCGTAGGATTAGGAGATAGCAGTGCTGCCAGATCTACGGATTTTTGCTTTCCCAAAAAAGATGAGGATTCTTCTACTGATTTTGCGTAAAATGCGAATCTGCTCAAGGAAAGAGCACCTTAATAACTCATTTACAAGATACTTTTCTCCTGATCCTTATAAGTTTACACCGCAATTTTTCGTAACATTGAGTCGATCAAGGGAAAAGTACCTCAGTTCCTGGTATGAGAAATACCTTTCTCCTGATCGTAATTGATGAATAAGTGAAAGTCCGTAAAAATTGGTTCTTAGTTTTTAGAAAAAATGGCGGATACGGATTTTTGATAGTATCAACTGGCAGCACTGAGATAGGTATATTTGAATGATAATAACTGAACAAGGTATAAAAATTTAACTTTAATATTCTGATATTTAATAATCTGTTTTAATTCCATTCATATTAATATTGAATTTGAATGATTAATAATCAAATTATGAATAATTTCCCACTTTGAAAATTTAAAAATTAATACAAATAATTTTATTGTATAAATAATTATTATCAAATAGAATGAAAAAAATAGTTAAAACTTATGAAAGAATAATAAAAATATTGTTTTCCCCCCAAGAAAATGAAATACTTTTATAAAATTAATAATTGAAGTTAATATAATATGAAGATAAAGCTAAAGCTATTAAATTCATGAAATTTAAAAACCACAATTCTTGAAAGAATTGAAGAAACAAAAATTTATAAAATAGTAGCTGACCCGACAGACGTTGTCCTGTCTTTACAAATAAGAATTGTTGTTTAATAGGTGAGGTACCAAAAATTTTAGAACAGATTGAAAATTAATTTAAAATGTGACGTCATTAAATGAAATAATTAGGAAAAAAGTACATTTGGAAAAAGAAATCATTACTCAAGTGCTTTCTGATACACAACATTTTTTGTTTTTTGGTTTGTTGCAAACAAAAATAAATGCGCTGGTGTTCCCACACGGGAATAGGCGACCTATAATTGACCATGTGAAAAGCATGGATTTTCTAAATTAATGCCACAAACTTCTAAGGACTGTCCCTACGATTTATTTATGGACATGGCAAATGCAAGTTGCACTGAGAATTGCAACCGTTTGAAGTCAAATGGCACGTCGGTAGGAATCATTGGAATGCGTGGGATCAAGCACGACCATGGATCAAGACATCTTCACCTTTGTATTTTCCTTTAATAATGGTAGCTTCGATGACATTGAGCATGAGTTTTTTTTACCGCAAGCCGAGTACCATTACAAAGACGTGGTTGGTTGATATTTTGTAACATGATGATGACCGAGCCGATTTTTAATTTTAAATTATGAGGCGGCAATCCTGGCAATTCCAGCGAGTTTAAAAATTCCATTGGATAGTGAACAACATCATCTTGGTTGGTCACGGAATCAACCGATTTATACGTCATCAATGTGCCAGGAGTTTAATTTTGAATTTGGAAATTCATTTCTTTGACGTCAACGTTTTTTGCTGCCAAGATAGCACGTTTGCTTAACCAAATATGACTTTTGTAATTCTGACCAATATTTGGGAACACCTTATTGATCAGTTCAGTCTTTGATTCGATCAAGTGGCAGAAGTTCCTATATAATTTTTATTCAAAAATTTTATTCGCAAATATTTTTAAAAAAATTTATTTTATTATTAATTCTTATATTTATTTAAAATATAAATTTTAATTCAAAAATTATGAAAATTAAAATATTTTCAGTAAAAACATCCACTAATTTAAATTCAATGTGAAATATTGGATCATTAATTATAATAACAATATTTTGAACGTGAAATAATGAGATTAATTCAATTTCGACGTGAATAAAAAAAATCCTATTTTGATTAACATTAATAAAATAAAAATTTATTAATTTAATTCATTATTTTTATTATTTAAATTCCAAATTTAAGTTATAATAAATTTTATGATTACTTTGAAATAATTCCTTTTAATTTTAAAATTAAAATGACATCAAAATGTATTAAAAATTGAATTAAACATAATATTTCATAAATATTTATCAAAAATATTATTTAATTAAAATTAATATATTTCAGAAATTTATATTAATTATCTTAATTAATATTATTTTTATTTTAATTTTAATAATTAAATTTATTTCAAAAAATAAATTCAGCAATGAACTAATTTTACAAAACCAAATATTAGAAATTAAATCTTGATACAAAAAGAATAAGAAATAATCAATATTTTATATAATTAAAGAGAATGAAATTGATAATTTTAATTTTATATCATTATATTTATATAATTTAAAATTAAATATTAGTTTGTGAAATTGAAAATATATTATATAAATTTATTAATTAATAAATGAAACTTTCCAATTTTATAAATAAGAATGGGAAATTAATTTTCATCAATTTAATTTATATTAATTTTTTAATTCAGTTTATATTCATTTGTAATTATTTTTTAATAATTTTTTTATCAATATTGATTTTCATAAGTTTTCAAAATTCAAGTTGATTATTTTTATTAATAAAATTAGAATTATTAATAATTATTTTTTATTTATTATCATTATATTTAATTTAAAATTATATAAGAAGATTTTTCATATTTAAATTTAATTATTAAATTAATCAAAATCATTAATTCTAAAAAATAAATTTTAAATTTTTGTTTATTTTTATAGAATAAATAATTTATTATTAAGATAGGCATAATAATTAGTATTTTAATTGGATACTGGAATGAATGATTGAATGAATTACTATATTTTTATTAAATAAATTTATATTATCAAATTGAAAATAATTTAATATTAATTAAAGACAAAAAGACCTTAAAAATTTTATTTATAAATTATTATTTATATTTTTAAGTTAACCATTTTGTTTATAACTTGGGAACGGGTGGACCAATTGTGGTCATTTTTTAAAAACCTTCCTTGGATGACTGCGAATATGTTTTGAAAAAAATTAGCAAAATTGGTCCAGCCGTTCCCAAGTTATGGCGTCACTTTTTATATATTATATAGATTCTTAGTATTGAAATCAATTATTAATATCTGAGGCACTTTGGAAGCAGGGGCGGGAGTAGTCAAATAATTTCTTGTCAACACTTGAAGGTATGAGGACTTCCAAAATGACCGACATACAAAATTTGTAAATCCAGTGAAGTATCCAGGATTTCAACAAGGGAGGATACGAGCAGAAATGTTGCTTGTAAGTAAAATATACTCCTCTCTGAGTCTGTTGGGAATGTGACTCGGTTGGCCTTGGTACTAATTAATGTTGATGATTGGTTAATGAAGTTGTATCATACTTTTTGAAGGGGGCACGGCTCCCAAACTCCCGGTGACCTTCCGCATTGGACTATATTTTTCTATCTGAAAGAGTGAGTCTGCTAGCGTAACCCAGAAGACACCACGTGGAGGTCACCTTACATCGACTACCATCACATACGCCCGCCATCACTTCATGTACACAAATCATTCAAGAATTTCATTCAATTATTTGAAAAATTTCTACTGCTTTCCAGTAGAGTTTTAACCGGGATCTTTTGCGGGCAATGCGGTCGCTAAAACTACTCCGCCACTGCACTGAAAATATAGATTTTTTGTTGTTTCATGAGCCTCCCCCCCCTTGAATCAGTACTCGTGTGAACATGTCTCTTTCGTGTTCCCTGATGTCAGTTCTCTTAAAAATGTTAATCGCTTTAAATACAAATAGCTATTAATAAGAATTATTTCGATATTTTTCTGCGAAATTTCAGCTTGGTGAAGCATTTGTCCCTTCAATTTGATTTGCAGTAAAATTGTCTAAATTCGAAAATGACTGATAATCAGGGTTCATTAATGTATTAATTTGTATTTTTGTGTGATACGGGCGTGGATGGCACTAGCTGGCAAATACCTAATACCTAATATTTACATGTTTTTGGTAATATCGTGCTCTCGAAAAGACATTACATTAATCCTACATGAAAACTTTAGAAATCGAAAATACTAAGCGTCACGAGAGGTTCACTCTGATTATGGCATCTCAACCATTAAGATGACGGAAGTTAATGGTAAAGAGCAGTTTGCGAGAAAGGTGTACATGAAATCAAAAAGTCGGATGAATCTCGTTTCACAGGGTAAAGATCATGACGAGTAGGAGATACATTTTTTGTAGGTACTTTGGAGACATCGTGCTCTTCAAAGTATCTGCGACCTATAATTTTTTTTGTTGGTATGAATTTTACATCATTAAAACAAGAAAAAAAAAAACTTATTGAGGAGATGTACAGTTTATGGAGTACCTATGTCCCGTTACTGAATTCAAAAAATTATAAATTCCGGTGATGTACTCTATCAGAACAAACTGCAGCGGTACAATTATGAAATACTTCGCAGACAAGTTTACCAGCGTTTTATATGAGATACGGAGAGACTGAACCGCTAGAAATGCTGCAGAAGGAGTAGCCTATTTAGTAAGCAGAAATGGCGAGATGGAAAATGTTTCTCCATACTTGAAAGAAACAACGGAAGACACATTCGTAGCCAAGTTGGCGGCATCAGCAGCTCATCACTAAGCTGCATCAGAAACTGGTACATTCGTGGAAATGTAGTTCTTCGTCGTATCCGTTGTCGTGCGTTTTTATTTTCGTTCCTCGTATTCTTCGTGTTTTACGAATGCTCTTTCTCGACGTTTACACAACTCTTCGCGGTATCCATTTGAATTTCGCGGGTTTTATCACATGCCGTGTACATCTGATTGTGTAAATAATATTGCAAAGTTCGAGTACATATTTCCATTTTTTATTTAGATCTTGCAATACCTAAATATTTTTTATTCGCGCTGGTTTTTAGGATATACACGTGTTAAAATTGCAATAATGACTGATGAATTGGAAAAGAGAAGAGGCCGGTGAAAAAGGCATGGTAAGCTTTTTTATTGACATTTTGCGCTAAGTTAGATTTGGTACCGCGGAGATTGATTTAACACTTAAATGTAGAGTTCGTGATTCTAAAAAAGATACCTTAACCAGCTGATAAACTTCTCATCTGATGAAATCAACAGGATGTTTTTCCAGCCGGTGTCGTACTGTTTTTTTCTAAACATTACCTACTGATTCCTTTTTGCTGCGACGGTTTTGTCAGTACTAACATAGTTAATCTAATCACGGGAGAAGTCAGCATCCCCTAGTTTCAAGTAAGAGAAAAATCAAAAGCTTAGTAATTTACAAAACCAATTCTAGGTGATACACGTTTTATCTACAGTAATTTTTGTGCATGTAGCCTTCTAGAACTTCGATTAAAGATAAGGAGAACAAGAAACCACCTGTTGACACTTTTACAATATGAGAACGACTCAACAAATTTTACTTGAAGTTTCAAAAATTTTTACGGGCAAGATTAGCTCCTTTGGAGAAGAAGCACTACTTTTTGATGGTTATGCATCGGCGCATTAATATTTTTATTTTTGAAAAATGCTATAGATGGTTTGATAGTTGACAGTTTTCATCAAAATTTCATCGAATTTAAAATGCTTCAGAAAGAGTTGGCTTATTTCGGACTAGCTTTTTGTTCCCTCTCTCTCCCTAAGTTACAATAACTGGTAAATCCCTTTTTCGAAGACTTATATTCTGAAATCTTCAGAAGTTTTTGAAAAATGTTCCAGATCTTGGCCTGCGACTTTTATTTCGCACTACGTTACTTGTGTAGTTGGTTGATGATCGCATTTGGCAATGAATAAAACGCCTGTGAATTGTCCTAATAATAAGGGAACCACATCTGAAAAGAACGTTTATCGAGTTTTCAGAATGCTTTAGAGGAAAAATATTTGGATAAAATTTGTATGTTCGACGGTAGAACGCCTAGCTATATCACCCTATAGTTTCCATTTTTTTTAAACGGGGAACACGGTATCTTTTGGCTGAATCCAGATTGTGGCCCAAAAATGACCGTATTGCGGCCAACTGAAAAAACAAAACCAACCAGATTGCGGCCTACTTAGAAATCAAAAACGACCAGATTGCGGCCAATTTTATTTATAAATCTAACATTGTAGTTTATGAAGATTTTTTCTTAACTAAGAACTTTTGGAACATGTACATACTTAGCAAATGCAACTCTATCGGTATGTCTCTCTTCGAAATCGTTCGTTGCCTCACAAATGTACTGCTGTTTCAGCGCGCTCTTCTTCAAATTTTTTCGATATCGACGGATAACATTTCCAAATAAGTTCTCTCTTGTATTTCCAGGAGGGTATCAATGAGTAAGTGAATGTTGAAATGAGAGTGGTGGAACAGTTCAAACTTAATTTATTATTGGAAGACTCGCATGCATTCGTTGTTCTGACTATGCTAGACAAACATTTTGCCCGTTTAAGTGAGGGAGGGGGGGAGGGGCACCAGGTCGCACATAATTCTCGTACACGTAGCTAACGTAGCTAGTGAATTCCTTGACTGCAGGAAGATTGGGTTCCTTCGTTTGGAGTGCAAAGTCAAACACGAAAAGATGCAATCAATCAAACATGATAAGGTCAAACACGAAGACATACGATCAACTATCCTGAGAAAAGAATGACGTGTATGCCAGAAGTTGAGTAAATTCTACTTTTGCGGGGGTTGCAAGTCACCATCATTTTCAGCCGAAAAAAGAATGTCTCAACACGACACACAGGCCGCAAAAAGGATGTCTCAACTCGACACACGGGCCGCAAAAAGGTCATCTGTGGGCCGCAAAGTGCACATCACCGCGGCCCGCAATCTGCCAACAGCATCTGGCTTTTTTGTAGGGGGATATTCGTAGGAAATCGGAGACTTGAAAGCCATCGAGCTGTCCCTACTTATGTATAAGGAGGAATTTGAGAACGGGATTTTGAGGATGACGTCTTTAACCTGTAACAGAAGAGTTTGTCTAAGTGAGATTACAGAAATCTTTCGAGGCTAGGTTATGTTCAGAGAGAGAAAAAGCCTTCAAGAGACATGCACTGTTCCGTGTCGCAGAAAATGATTAATATTTGATCGTATGTACTGAGGTATAGCGGATACGACTTTTATCTAATTGTAGATGTAGTTTCCAGTTGCGTGCAAGACAAGGGTGAGATAAATATTTTAAAATATTGGTGTCATTTAGATATTTTGCATTAAACAATTTTACGTGAGAAATCCAAGAAAGATCATGTTTTGTATGATTTTTTTTTTTGTATGAATTCTGAACAACAGAAATGTTTTGCTAGTCACATGAATGCCATTGAAACTTCTTTCAATAACTTTGTGCCCTTCAAAGACAATATTTCTTCATACGGAGATCTTCCTGATGAGGAAAATGTTCCTTTAAATAGAGAAACTGATGAAGCGGTTGAAGATTATGAGAACGGCACAAATGATACGCTATCTAAAAATATTCTTGTGATGTTTCTGAAAGAGCAGCAATATTGCTGTGCAAAAATAAAATAAGAAAATGTATGTACGTATAACTTGAGTGATGTTACAACATATTTTTTTGGGTGAGAATTGTTTTGGGCTCTGGCCTCCTTTGGCAAGGCAAAAGTCCATAAGCAACCGCAAAAAAACAAAAGAAAAAAAAAAAAAAAGAAAGAAAGATTCAAACCCAAAAAATGTGTTGTGACGTCACTGAAGTTATATACAGTTGGTTTTATTTTTGCACAGCAATTTGCAATTTTTGGAAGTTTTTCATTTTGGTACAAGGTGCCCTGCTGATTCAATATTTTATGATATTTTATTCACTCTTGTTATCGGTAGAATACCGTTTCAATTTTACTCCAAATCCCATCAGTAAAAAAGAAACTCCAGAACTTTCAAGTCGCAATTTTTTATGTTCCAATAATTGGAGAAAAAGAAGAGTAACTTACAGTCAGGGAATAGAGTGAGAAAAGAAAAACTTAAGAGACCAGACGCGGATCCACGGGGGGAGGGGGAAACCCCTCCATTCCTGAATTATACAAAAAAAAAAACTTCCTTATGAGAAAAAAAACCAAGTATGGTTCAATTTGCGGTGACTACAGTCATTTGCGCAGAATCGCCGGCGTGAGTCCCCCCCCCCCTCCCTCACTCTTCCATAATGACGTTCTGGATCCGCGCCTTAGAGACACGGATACTGAGGCACTGAGCGACTCGGTCTTGCTTAATTTTTGGCAACTTTTAGAATGTGTAGCAACTTGTATTGATGATAGTGCTTTTGGGGCACTTATGTGACCTTCAATATTGTAATAATTGATGGAATCGACCCAGAAGAAGATTAAAATTCCTTTGAAACTCAGCAATTTCTGAATCCGAACGTACATCTCCATAATTACTTTTCTTCAATTCAATCTTTCCACCATAACTTGAAAAGCTCTAATTTTTTGAATTTTTTGTCCTTAATTATGGGGATTTCACTAATTATGGAAAGAACGTCATATTGTCCTTCACTTGATCCGGATAGGGGCCTACTTATTTCAACTTGACGAATGGCAAAAATAGTATGTGGAAACGTTTTTTTCTTTAAATTTGGCATCTTCATTTTAAATCTGTAATGATGGCGGTCATTCACATGAATTTACTATCCAGCGGTTTGATCTAGAAGTGTTTAATCGTGTACCTTGTTCCACTGAATTAGTTGCGGAGAAATATTTTTTACGCGTATAGCTTTAGTACCTAAACGAGTGTTTGCTACAAATTTAACGTAGTCAAGAATGTTACATCTTGATACTCCGTACTTACATACATTACTAATTTAATTTAATCATTACCTTTTTCAAAATGCTTACGGAGGTCAAAACGTTTCAGGTTGCATTTAATTTGCGAACAAATTTAATTTTTCTTGAAAATTGGGAATTTTATATTAGACAAAGAGGTAAAGTGCTGTGAAAAGTAAGACTGATGCGAGAACTGAAAATATAAATCATTAGAAACAGTGCTTTTTCGTGATTCACGTGTGCTGTGTTTGGGTAAATTTGGTGCGAGCACATGAAAGTGTTCTTTGTTGAAAACTCGTCCTGTATCCACTTAGGTCAATATTAGTAGACGATGTTAACTTTTTAGCCGATTTTGGAAATCTGATTCTTAAAAGCTGCTTCGTTTCATAGATGTAAACCGTAGCTGGGGCCAGTTTATATAGATTACACCCGCTGCTTTCCTTCTCAGTGAGAATGGAATTTTATCACTCCCTTGCAGTTAGGAACTGACCCCAAAAGCACAGTCACAAAGTCCAAGGCTCTCCTGAAGAGTAATACTGTCGATATCAATCTTTCAAATTATTTGCGCGTTATACCTGATGCATGATAGTTTTTTCCTTGCGGAACGCGCTGCGGATCAGAAAGATTGAAATGAATCTATGAATGAGACAAAGAAAAGTAGCGTTCTTGGGGTGGGAGTAACTTGTACAAACTCATGGTAGCCATAATTGGCCCTTGAAAATCGTGAAATTGCTCACCAGTCTAGATGATAGTCCTAACTTCTTGAATAAGTGTTTCTCGAGAAGTGACCTAATCGAGAAACTATTCTCCCTCCAACATGATCCTATCAAGTAATCATTTCCCTCCCTCAACGATCTGTCTTCCATCCATTTTCCTGTATTTCTTCATTTATATCGCATTTTTTTAATCTTGTCTCTCAAAATTTTGTTTCAGTCAATTTTTCTAACCTCTTTTTTTTCCTCCTGATTTCTGCCCTCGTCCCTCTTCATCCTTAACTTTTCGTTCACCACATTCTCTCCTTTACAGCTATCGACGTTCTGACTTGGGGATTCAGACGGTTCTTCCATTCTGGTCTGGGCTCATGGAATTTCTAATACAGTAAAAATCTTTCAACGTCAACAGTGTTATCAAAAGATGAAACTTTTACTATGAAGTCTGGACTATATTGAGTAGGTATGCAAAAAAAAAAAAAAAAAAATCGATATGCTCGCGGCCTAGATAATTCACCGCCGGCCAAACCAAGGTATAATACTTTAGCCTACCTTTCTCACTACATTATATGGTATAGTGAACCTTCATTGATTTTATTCACTACTTGGATGAGTGAAGTTGTTTTTTTTTGGAAATCTAGATTTCAAAGGAAAAGCTTACATCGTTTGCAAAAAATTTGAAATTTTATACCTACAAGATCTGTTAAACAGTTATACTCTTCCGTATCAGTTTTCATCACTTTTTGGACGGAAGTATAAATCAGTTTTTAATCTTTATTAAACGCCAGTATTCGTTTACGTGTGTCGCTGGAAGATACAGGTGATGATAAATAACCGGCTACAAAAAATGAAATGGAAATTTGTGCGCAGTACAGTTGTGAACGTAGTATAGAAGCTACAGAATGAAGGTAATACTTCGTGAATGTGTACGTGTGAGGAGCGGCGTGATATAAATTGATGGGATCTCCGAACGAGTTAATTTTCTTTCCTTTCTTTTACTGTATAACACCAAATTATGTGATAAATCACGTTCATCGGCCAATTAAACTGTGAAATCGACGTAAATCAATCAGAAAATAATCAATACCCACTCTAAAAGAGCGAGAGAGAGCGAATGAGTGAGAAGAGTTTGTATCCACGTCTGTGTGCGAACGAAAGGGGGAAAGAAGTTGTTAATTTGGAGAAAAAAAAAAGTAGTAGTCGGCCTCTTTACAAACAAGTGACACAAACTCTTCCGCGTGAAATTTTCAAATCGTTATGACCATTTTATCATCGAGCCCCTATGTTCGAAATTAAAATGATTTTATTTTATTAGATGCGAACGTGAATGTGTTTATTCAGAATGAAACACGGTAGTCCCGAGAATGATTTTATGCACTCACAAACTATCGGAACGAATTGATCGAGTGCGTAGTTTACGTCTACACAACATTTAAATTATCATAATTCACGTCGACGCTCAGAAGTAAGGCAACAATAGTCTGCAAGTCTACGACAAATAATAAAGTTTTAATTCTTCAAATAAGTATAACAATAAGTATTCCGATATAAAGTATTGCGAGCTCTAGACCGCAATATCTTGACGAAATTGGTCCCACATGCGCATACCTATTGTGACGGAGTGCCGGATTTCGTTCTTTTACAAATGATAGATGCTACTTTCCTCAGTCTTTTATTCATTAGAAAATTCAATAAAAATATCACATGGACAGAAATACGTACATACAAGAATCTTTAAGAAGTTTATATACTAAGATAGGAAAGTACACCCGTTCATTTGTGGCCCCGAGTGGAGTATAGGAACATTGCTGGAGCCTTTTGATTGCCTTATTCAAAAATATGTCGTCCAATCCATACAAAAATTATAGAAAAGTGAGATTAATCTCGTAGTTGTCCTTTTCGGGATAGTTATTTTTTGGCGAAAAAGTGAGTAGAGGGTAATTTTTAATAAATGAAAGTGAATTTATGTGGTAAACGACCACAAGCTCCATGTTATCAATCAGTAGGTAGGTTTCTGCAGATTTGTTTGCGCACCTCATTAAACCGACAATGTATTCTTAAAGATATGAGTAGAGACCGGATTCTTCGGCACTGAAAATTTGAAATTCGGCGCACAAAAAGGAGTAAACTAGGATTTATTCGGCAAAAACAAAAACAGACCACAAAAAACCGGGGAAAAAAGACAAAATTACTGCCCCGATTCATAAAAATTTTTCCTGTAAAAGGAGATTTTCTCAAAATTTTTCCTCGTACACCGGGAATTATACTCGTTTTCTGACGAACATTGGCAACAATTTTGATTTGAGCGTTCAGGGACAAGCCTCTCATCTCCAGTTTTTTGTATAGTACAGGTTCGCTTTTACAGATAATTTCATTTACTTCGTTGCCCTTCAGAATCATGATAATTCATTTTTATTTAAAAATTTATTTTTGTTCTACAATTACGATTTCGGCATTATTCGGCTTCTATATCTCTTTTCGGCATTTTTCGGCGAAATAAAATTTTTTCCTAGCCTCCGACTGCCCTAAAACGTACTTACCTCTAATTTTTAAAGTTCTACCCTTCCGAAAACTCATTCGGCAAATGCTGAAGAATCCGGTTTTTAGTTATGAGTGACTTTTATTGCGCTGGTGATTTTATTCGACGAAAATCAAAAACGGAAAACAAGGAATAAAATCCTCTCATTTTCTACTTTGGTGCGCGATCTACCAGGGTAGTTTCTACTATACACATAGTTCAGACCGAATCTAGCTTCTGTGAAGCGCGTAACCAAATTTTTGTGAAGTCCCTCGATTCCTACAGAAAAAAAGTCCTTATTAACTCCAGTTGGTATCAACTAACTTACTCCTTAACCATTCCCTATCCAAAAGTATCGAGTTCCATCGTCTCCTCCTCATTTTCTTTACCTTACTTCCATAGTCCATACCCCAGCCAAAAACAGTTTTCAAACTACATACTATAAAAAAAAAAATTCTGGCTTGGCCAAATAAATAATTAATCATCATGTTTCATGTCGTTTATAAGGTAGCGTGCTCGGCTCCTTCGCCCCCCCTTCTTGGTCTAGTATTGAGTCTACTTTAGAATATTTTAGGCTTATAGCTTGGGGACTCACTCGCTCCGTTCGTTTGCCTCCTTCTTGGTCTAGTAGAAGTCTACTCAAGAAATAGATTATTTCAGGAGTAGTATAGCCTCTTCACGTCTAGTATCAAGATAGTATTCAAGGAGCTCCATTCTTGAGCCTCTTTAGGTCTAGTATAATGAAGGCTAGACTCAGTATCTATCTGCTTACTATCTGATTACTGTGTAAGTCGAAGAGTGGTCTAGCCGCTTCAGGTCTAGTATACTGCGTATTTGCCCGAGTATAATGAAGGCTAAAAGTCAAAAGGTCATTTCCACGGACGGCTCGTTCACCCCCTCCTTAGTCTCCGGCCTAGTATAGTAAAGGCTTAGCCTCGTATAAAGTATACTGTATATTAGGAAACTGAGCTTTGTTAGTGTTGGCATAGTCAGGCCCTCTACCTAGTCTGAATCTGGTATATGTATAACGGGTGGACCAGAGGCTGAATCCAGATTGCGGCCCAAAGTGCAAAAAACGTCCACTTTGCGGCCTGAAGATGACCATATTGCAGCCAACTGTGAAACGAAACACGAACACATTGCGGCCAACTGGAAAAACAAAACCAACCAGATTGCGGCCCAGTTGAGAATTAAAAACAACCAGATTGCGGCCAATTTTATTGCAAATTGTCGTGCACCTCTCCCTCGATTCGTCGGTAAGGGTAATTGCAGCTTCGCCCCCGCGCTGTGGATGGTCTTGCGAATTTGAGTTTGGTCATGCTCATTCAGTACCTCAAGCGCTGTTCCCGTCATCTCTTTACACAAAATTTTACTCGGTCTTTCGAACAAATCTTCAGTCGCCTATTCCGCTTGCGCGAGTTGGATATTGCCTGACGCATCAAATTATCATCACGAGAATGGTTATGTTGCAGGTCCGATTCCAATGTACGACCGACCATCAATTTCATATTATGCTTTACACCCTATCGTTCTACTGGAATGTGACTACATTCGTTCATTCATTCAATCTTTCTTTCACTCATCTGAAAATGCAAGGTCAAACATGAAAAGATGCAATTAGTCAAATATGACAAAGTCGAACACGATGAAGACATACGATCAATCATCCTGAGAAAAGAATGACGTGCATGCCAGAAGATAAGTAAATTATACTTTTGCAGGGGTTGCAACTCATCAACTCATTGTCATTTTCGGCCACAAAAAGAATGTCTCGACTCGACACATGGGCCGCAAAAAGGATGTCTCAACTCGACACACGGGCCGCAAAAAGGTCATCTGCGGGCCGCAAAGTGCATATCACCACGGGCGGCTCGCAATCTGCCAACACCGGACCAGAAAAATGTTACCAAGTGAATGGGAGTTTGCGCTAAATCTGTTGTAACGCAAAAACGCAAAGCGTTAGACGTATAGTTTAAAAATTTGTATCTCAATTTTATCTTTAATTTCAGCCATATTCGAAGTTTCTACTGCTTTTCTGAGCCGAGTTATGGACCAAAATGTACCAAAAATTGACCAATTTGCCAAAATTTCTGAAATAAAAAATGAAAATTCTCACTCTTTCAAGCTTCCTGGGGTTATTTAGGTATTTTTTCGGAATTAGCGTTAAATTTCACATTTGAATCAAGTAAAAAGTTGAAACAATTTTCAATTTTTGAGAATTTTGGCATATTTGTCATTTTTTGGCTTATTTTGATTCATAACTCGGCTCAAAAAAGTCGTAGAAAGTCAAGTTGGGGTGTAAATTGAAGATAGAATCAAAATACAAAAATCGTAGATTCAAAGTACCCAGCTGACGTTATGCGTTTTCGCGCTAGAGTTGATTTAGCGCAAACTCCAATTTAACTGATGGTAACATCTTTTTGGTCCACCCAGTATACTACCTAGTATAAAGGATGGATACAGTATACAGAATTCCTAGACCTAGTATAAAGGTAGTACAAGCCTAGTATACCAGTAGTTCACTGCCCTGATCAAAGAGAGATCTAGCACGCGCACACATACGCACACATGCATATTTTCAACAAAATTAAGGTAGGCTCAAAGAAAAAAAAATGAGTCCCAAGGCCATCTGCATGCACGCACGCAAAATGAGGGTCCCTCAAAGCAAAAACATGAAATATGTCGAAAATTGACAAAGATCTTTACTTACTACTCCTTTTCTCAAATATACTGAAATCACATACCATCGCCAAAGTCACATTCTGCTTTACCGACGGTTCATAGTAGTTTTGCATATTTTATTTACAACAAAATTTTCGGTCACCGTCACCGCAATCCTAATAGCCGAGGTCCAAGCCATCTTCCAAGCCATCTTCCAATGCCTAGAATCAATCCTGACTCTCTTTCTTCCTTCATCACCTACCTTTCTTAGTGCTTCTGGTCTAATTTCCAAATTTTACTCCACTCAGACACTCTTCTTTCATAAGCTTGTCATCCTTCTTCTATTCTGTAACCATCATCCAGGTCTCCGGACACAGCGGAATCAGTGGTGGCGCAGAAGTCGACCAAGTCGTAAAAGCTGTCATGAGACCATCACGCTTTAATTCCCGAATTCTCCGCACTGTATTTGTCCTCCCTGAAGAAAGGTCTACTCTATTCAGAATTATCCATGATACACTATAAAGCAGTGAAAAAATTTTGCTGCTAAAAAAATTGTCCTAATTTGAAGTCCAGAAACTATGGGAACATTTGGTTTGGCTCAGTTCCACTACTCAACTAGAATATTTCCAGGAGAGGATCGTGGTCTGGCTCAATTTTTCCGTTGAAGGCTACTGAAAGTGGGCAAACTCGGTCTTGCCCTATCCTTATGTTACATTTAAACATTCCTTGGAAGGATTTGATCTAGCCCAATTCCTCATTGCAGTTGAACAGTCTTAGGGAAGATGCGGTCAATTGAATTTTTCAGGACAGGATTTGCTTGAGAACGATTCTTCAATATTGAACTCAGACATTCGGTCCATCCTGATTCCTCCATTAAACTTGAACATTTTAGGAGAGTAGCCAGTCCAGCTCACTTCCTTCATTGACCTTGAACATCATAGAGCAAAATTCGGTCTTACCTAATTCCTGCATCAAGTTTGATGATTCCAGCAATAATTTTGATCTTGGCTTCTTCTTCCTTCAAGTTCAATATTCAAGTGGAGGATTCATTCTAGCTCGATTCCTTCAGTTGAACGTTTCAAGAAGGATCCAGTCTCGCCCGATTCCTCCATTGAACTTTCAACATTCTAAGAAGTTAGAAAAAAAAAACAGGGTGATTTTAATCAAACAAAATTGATTAAAGGTCGATGTTTGGGTAAGAGAATCTCCTCTCGCGTTCTTCAAACAAATTTTGTTGGAAAATAAATTTTTCTTGGGCATGTTCGTGTAGAAGCACCATAAAGTAAACATACCTTATTTAACCCAGATCTACCGGTACAAAATTTGACTTTATTGCTAGAATTTATTTTACGGAATATTGTCCTTCGAGCTAATAACCTATATGTAGTTTTAAAGCCGGTTAAAATAAATATTAAAAAACAAAAAGAAAAAAGAAAAGAAAAAAATATTGTCTTGAGAATTCCCCCCCTCCCCGCCCCTCCAAGAATTCTTAGAAAGTTGAGGAAAAGAAAATGTTTCAATCCATTGAAACTACTAAGATTAGTATTTTTGGACTTTTGTAAAGGTTTTCTTGTGACAGGTGACAAATTTGTTTCAGGATTTCCGCGGTATTGCTATCTTATACGAGACCACTCGAATTCTTGCTCGTGATCTATACATTTGAGAATGATACGATAATTACTGAGCTTTATTGTTCGAATGTCCGTCAAGTACAGCCACCACACTCTCGAAATTGTCTTGGTATTTAAGGAAAATGGTTATAAAAGCCTCGCGTAATTATTGTTTATCCAGATAGTATAACATAATCATCTTTGAAGATTGTTAAATTTAAATTAATTCCGTCGTTTCTACGATCAAGCGCATATAGGCTACTGTCGGTAAATGGTAAATTTGTAAAACGACCGGTTGTTTGGATGTATGTAAGATACTTAGATTCATAACGGTCTGGGTTCCGTCGTTACCCGGTAAACTGTATACTCTTGCGAGACGGCATTTATAGCGGGTTTATGCGGTACATCTTTGAAAAATACCTCCTCGTTTCTCGTTTCATATGTGCAGTACTATAGATTTCGAATCCGATGCGAAGACAATATTTTCAAGGTATCCTGTCAGGTTGGGTCAGACTGAATGAATTAATACTTCTTGTTTGATATTAAAAAGAGGAGATCTGTAAACATGTCAGTTTCTGAATTACGTATCTTGGGTGCCAAATAGAAAAGCAGTCGGTTGCCAGCTGCATTATGTTGTTATTATTTTTTTTTTGTGAAAGTTGTAAATACCGTACCTTGTAACTTGTTCGTTTGGTTTGGCTTTCACTAAAACACTTTTACTCGAGTTACCGTCATCGCGGTGCATCCAAAATTTAGTAAGGTCGACTTTGAAAGAATAATTATGGAAATACCGAGTCGATCGGAAGTTCGACTGGAAGTGGCCTTGACGGTGACGGCGTAAATACGAATGTACAGTTATCTTCCTGTAATGTTGATTTTTCTTACATCAGATAATGTTACGAAATAATTTAGAATTTTTGCGAATGGTATGTAAAATTTTTGTCGTTTGTATTTCTGATAATTTTAATCGTATTGCTAAAGTGCATTTTCGAAAATTTTTATATTTTAGCTTTAAAAGGCTCAACTTTTTCATTCGCTAATTCTTGGTTTTTGTTGACCATTATTTGGATCGATTATTTGGTAGACATTTTTCAAGTCCACATTCTGTTATATGAAGGTAGCTCAAAAATCGAAATTTTGCCAAACCCTCTCTCTCTCCTCGTAGCTGAATGATGAGATTGTTTTCAGTTCGACTATTCTTGTATAATTATGATTAGCTCGAAAAACGATATCTCTCCGTG
This sequence comes from Aspidiotus destructor, assembly GCA_035079395.1. Lineage (NCBI taxonomy): Eukaryota > Metazoa > Arthropoda > Insecta > Hemiptera > Diaspididae > Aspidiotus > Aspidiotus destructor. Next base: position 38,645,179 of record JAVHKZ010000018.1, on the reverse strand, counting down.
TCTTCATCCCCCATTCCTCATAATAAATTTGAATATTAGGAAGTTTTTCAGGTCCGACTTCTCTCATATGCGAGTATAGGTCGAAAGTCGAAAGTTCTCCGAGTTGTATTCCTGATTTACCAGGGTATGATTGAAATTTCCGCAATTACTCCTGTCTCTGACGATCGAAATTTGGCTTTAAAAGTCAAATTTCTTCAAATCTCCCTTCTCCGCTCATAATATATCGCTCAAAAGTCAATATTTTTGACATTTTCACGGCCTTCACCCGCCCCCCTCCACATTCAATAAACTCTTTATGAGGAGTGTTCGCGTTCACTGGTCACCGAATTTCTGTCAATACAATGGCAAATTTTTCGAGTTCCCTGATAAGGGGAAGAATCCTATTGGTTCCCCTTCAGGTTCCCTAATCTCCAAGGTGTTTATATCCAATTTGCATCCGACCTCTACTCCTCTGGCCATGACGTGCTATTTACGCGTGAACTGGTCACCGAAATCTCTGCTTGAAGTTTCCCACGTGTTTAGAAAAGCGATACTCTTCCATAAAATTTTCTTTGGAAGTCGGTGGCTTCTAGATAAACTTTTTCGATCTTACTGTCTCCCAATTATCCGTAAAGCTCGGAGGCCAAATTTTTCCAATTTCCTCTATCATCATACATAGTTGGAAGGCCGAAATTTTTCCGAGTCCCCCTCCTATCACCTATAGCTCGAAGGTCCAAATTTCTCCAGATCCCACGTTTTGCCAGACGACACTCTTTCCTAAGTCTCAAATCTGCAGGAACGCGCCCGTAGAAAAGATACGTCGACAGACGTTGTAGTCCACGGGTCGTCATTCTGTTCTCCTGCCCACATATAATACTGTGTTTAACAGCTTAGTCCATAGACTGACAGACATACCTCTGAGTCGATCTACCTCCAGAAAAGAGTTAAGGGCCATGAAATATCTGGCCAGGGTGATGAGATTTATTTAGACACAGACGCAATGGTGCGCAGAAAGTTCACTAGGAAATCTCTACTACCACCCTCCCCCGTACTATGAGCCGCGAGAAATTGCCGTTGATTAGACTCCCATTCTCGGGGAAGATTTCTCTTCAATCAGGCAAGACTCTTTACCCCTTCGACTTTCGGCCTACGTTCTACAATCCTGTTGCTGTCAAAGGGTTGTTGGTTAGGTTGAAAGATCGAATTTTCGAAGATAAGAAGAGTGGAGTGTACCGGTTAGAATGCAGAGATTGTGAGGGTGCTCACTTCGGGGAGACTGGTCGCCAGCTGAAGATGAGAGTTGACGAACACATGACAGCCTGGGAGAAGGGAAGGTTGGGAGATTCGGCATTCGCTGATAACCCAATCACTATTGGACACTGCTTCCGGGTGGGTTCAGAAGTGCTTCTCCGCCAGGAGAATTCGTATTTCGAACGTACCGCCTAAAAGCATATCGAAATAATTCGACATGGTGTCATTATGACAGGCATATACCGGACGAAGGTTTGATTGTACTCATTTATGAGTCGCAATTCTATGATTAGTTTTCAGTGGCGGATAACCCTACACGCACACCACGCACGTGCGTTGAGCGGCAAATTTTTGAGGGACGGCAAATAATAAACGGAAAAAGAAAAAAACATTTGAGTTTAATTTATTATCAAATTTTGACATGTTTCATGTCTTTTCTCGACCCCGTAATTCTTAAAAATTATCCGGGCGTCCGCGTCCGAGAGTCCGGCAGTGACCTTGGGACTTGGAAGAATTTTGGTCAAAAAAAGAAAAACAATGAAAAAAAATTGAAAAAAATAAAAACAAAATTAAATAAAATGAAATAAAATAAAATAAAATGAAATAAAATAAAATAAAAATAAAATTAGAAATGAAAAAAAAATTTAATTTAATTTAATTCAAAATAAAAATAAATGTCTGGGAGGTCATTGAGAAATTTGCGAGTACCATCCTCTTTAAAAAAAAAATTCAAAAAAATGAATAAAATAAAATAAAATAAAATTAAAATTGAATTAAATTAAAAATAAATACCTGGGAGGTAATTGAAAAATCTGCGAGTACCATCTTCTCTCAAAAAAAAAAAAATAAAAAAAAAGAAATAAAATGAAATCATCAGCCTGAAATAATATACTAAAGTAGACTTGCACTGGACTAAGAAGCGGGACAAACAAGCGGAGCGAGTGAGGCCCAGCAATCTCATCAGCCTGAAATATACTGAAGTAGACTTAAACTAGACCAAGAAGGCTCATTAGCCTGAAATATTCCAAAGTAGACTTATAATACATCAAGCGAGTGCCGCAAGTGAGTTCCAGAAAGCAGTCAGCCTAAAATACTCTAAAGTAGACTTATATTAGAAGAAGAAGCTGGAAATTTTGGAAATTTTTGAACTATGAAGAGCTTATGACGACTGGCGAAAAGACGCCTAATTTTTATATTTTTGGCAACGCCAAGAAATCCTTTCTTTCTTCCACCTGAGAAGGGCGGCTTGATAAGGAGTGTGTGTGGGCGGCAATAAAGAGCCTAATCCGCCACTATCGGTTTTTCTTTCCTGTTTTATCATTCTGGAGGTTAGTGACATTGTTTATGTTTCCTCGTTAGGTCAGTTGCGATCTTGTCTTCGTTAAGGATGGTTTTTTAGTCGAAAGCGCTTCGTTTCAATTTTCTTTTTCCGCGATTTTTTATAACTAGTCACTCGTCAGAGTATTTCTTTTTTCGATCCTCCCTCCCTCCACTCGGAATCTTGATTGACTGGAAGGACCGCGGTGAATGTTGACATGTTTCATGTCTTTGCTCTGGTCTCATTCTTACGGGAATTTTCACTGTGGCAATGATTTTCAAATCTGCGCGTCTGAGTTCGCGAGTCCGAGCCCCCCCCCCCCCTCTCTCTGTAGTTTCTAGCTTATCCTAATATAATAAAAAGGCGTATGCTAGGTTTATGTATACTAGGCTTTCTCAGGAGTGATTCTGAAATCTGCGAGTCCGAGTTCGCAAGTCCGAGGCAGTTTCCAGCTTATCCCAATATAATGAATAGATTTATACTAGGCTAAGAAGACGCTGAGAGCCATTTGAAGCTATTATTAGCTTGTGACGTCATAGGTTCGGTGACGTCGTAAGTTGATGACGTCATAGGTCGGTGACGTCATAAGTCGTTAATCCTGGTCCGTTGTTTGACATGTAGTTCACGAGTCCGAGGCAGTTTCTAGCTTATCCTAATAATATAATGAATATATTTATACTAGGCAATCTCAGGAGTGATTCTAAAATCTGCGAGTCCGAGGCCTTTCTTGTATAATATCTAGCTTATCCAAATATAATGAATAGATTTATACTAGGCCAAGAAGACGCTGGGAGCCATTATGAAGCTATTAGCTTGTGACGTCATAGGTTCGGTAACGTCATAAGTCGTTGGAACAACTCTTTTCGTTCTTCTCAAATTGAGAATCTTCCCCTTCTTCTTTATTCGTTTCATTGTTCAAGAGACTTTATTTTCTATTTCTGATGCTCACATTATACAAACATTCTTATACTTGGATCGTCTACATCTTCTTCTTTTTCATTTCAATAAGTATTTTGTATGCACAAGTATTTATTACGCGGATAAAATATAATTTAATAAATTGATTTTCAAATGCGTAGTGTCACGTATTATTTCTCATGGAGCATCATTTTATTTTATTTACAGGCCGCTGTAAGTGAACCGAAAAGATGATCGGACATTAGACTTATTGGCGCAACATGGTGGTCGTTTCGATGGTATTCATCTTCATCGCTAAATTAGGCGTTTATTGTCGACTTATTCGGAACGCCGAGCCAAGATACGAGCCACCATTCCAGCACAGACACGATCTTCACTTATTGGCGCTACTTCTGATTTATCGATTATCGTCGACGTGTTTGTGCCGCAGCGCCTTACTTTTCAGCGAGAATCTTATCATCCACAATGTGTCAGCTCCCTCATCGTTGACATCCGTGGATCTTTTGTCATCTGTTACCAACACCGACGAATCTAGTCAAGATACATCATCCTTTCGGACGAGTATATCAACAAAGGAGTCAGTAACAGACGACGAAAATAGCGATTCTCTTTATATAGTGAGAAATAATCTAGGTGATACCTTCCTCGATATAGGTAAGTAAAATATTTCTCGTACACAAGTTTGTGTGGTTTGTGATGTCTATATTATTTTCGTATACCTACCTATTCGATATTGAAAACTTCCAGTTGAACATTCTTCGTTCGATGCGTATAGAGGCCTACTTTTCGTGATGAATGAATATCAAAAATATAGGTAGCTATGTAGCTCAGATTCATGCACGGATATTACACGCCCCTGGCAAATAACCAGATTAAAATATCTATGTTCGAAGGATGAAGATAATTATCATAATATGGCTAGAAAGAAAAGGAAGATAAGAGAAAAACGTTTATAATATGTAGGCTATTGACAGAGAGTGAGTATACACATGATCGGTTGATTCGTGATGTAGGTCAGCGTTAAATAATTTTAGAGCGATTTCATATTGGAGAAGTCGAACTAAATGCAAAGGTGGAGAGGAAGAGTTGGAACATTTATCGCGGAGCACGAGTCCACATTCGGGTATGATCATTTTCGCTCTTTTCGAGGCTGTCGAAAAAATGATAAGTTGAACGAGCCCACTGTACGAAGTGTAAAATTTACGAAAAAACCACTATTCTGCTAGAGAAAAATGTTCCTCCCTCCAAATCATCTATGATGCATTGACTAGTCAGAATGATGGCTCGCTTCCTCATCTTTAGTGTGAGTTTAATTCAAAGCTACTCTTGGAATGGATTGGAATTTACAAGAACAGACAACTCAGAGTAATTGACATCAATCGATTTGAGGCTACACACAAGAAATTCTCTCTTATTTCAACTTTGAATCAGAGGCCTTCTAAGAAAAATTTCGCAGTTTCAAACTGCAAGAAGACGTGAGCTTACTTGTCCTATTTCCAAGGTCATGAATCAATAAATCAGTATGCAGTGCCGGATTTGACCTAATTGACGTTTTGGCACTTGCGCTGTTTCATTTTTTTCCAAGTCTTTTCTTTCGATTCCCTTAAATTTGCCACCCTCAGTCGTCACCAATTTTTTGCCGCCCTGGTCAACTGCCCATTTTGGCCTTGTGGTAAATCCAGCGCCGCTAGTTCGGTGCAATAAGAAATTCATCGACAGCGGAAGAAGAAAATCTAGTAATGACTCTTTCCTTTAGGAAAAACATTGAATCATGGATACGCCTCTACTTCATAGGCTAGTACAGCCTAGTATAATGAAGGTCAAGGATACCAGTCTCAAAACAGCGAGGAAGGTTTAAATTTTCTCATAGACGTACATTAATGGCAAGAGAGTGCGACAGTTCACAGAGATACTATTTTGAGGGGGATGTGGAAAAATTATGAAACAATGGAGGACGTACAAAATTTTCGTTACTTTTCATTGGGTTCAATCGGTCTCTGCCTTCCTCTCTTTGAGCTACGTAGAGCAGTGAAATTTGGAGAAATTCTAAGGTTATGAATGGACCAAATGCCTATGTGGAGGGTTCTGGACAAGCTCGCAACTTGCTTTGTTCAGTTTTCTATTTTACAATGATTTTCGCATTCAGCGTGGCGGTATTGTACGGGTACAGACAAACTCACCAATTAGATCATTTTACATAGGGTAGCAAATACTACGGTGTGTATGCTGAAATGAAATTTTATACTCAATGCATTATGTGTAGAAGAAATGGTATTCTGAGTTGTTCAATAATGGAACCGGATGAATATGATAATCTAAGGCGTTTTTGTGCATCAAAAGAATGGTCTTTATCTACCGCACTCCGACTGAAGGAACTCAAAAGTTGCTCCACCTGCTCCTACTCATATCAATTCGAGTCCTGTACCAATTCAGTTCGCCGACTCTTGTGTGAACCACACTAAAGTTCAATCCAGGGATGAAGAATTGGCCTTTTTGAAGATGGGGCGTAAGCTTGTTCTGCCGCCTTGACCGAAAGTCACTCAGCAGGAATCCATTCTCGTTGCCGACATCGTCAATGGTATCGGCTGCGATAATCGTATGATTTCTAATCCTGTTAAGAGCCTAATTAAATAGTATAAGTCTACTATAGAATATTTTAGGCTAATTGCTTTAGGGGGGCTTACTCGCTCCGCCTCTTGGTCTAGTATAAGTCTATTTTAGAATATTTCAGGCTAATGACTTTAGGAGGCTCACTCGTGGCTTCTCGGTCCAGTATAAGTCTACTTTAGAATATTATCTGAAGTTAATGACTTTAAGGGGGCTCGGACTTTGGAGAAGTTTGCTCTTAATGTTGTAAGTGGACCAGGATTGACGACTTATGACGTCACTGACTTATGACGTCATAAGCTAATAGCTTCATAATGACTCTCGAAGCTTTCTTAGCCTAGTATAAATCTAGCCTACGCCTTGTTTATCATTTCATCATAATAGGGTAAGCTAGAAACTACCGAGGGGTTGGGTGGGTGGGCCCCCTCGGACCTGGACTTGCAGATTTCAGAATCACTCCTGAGAAAATTTTCTCGAAATTTTTTCCAAGTCCCGGGGGTGGGCTCGGCCTCGCAGATTTGAGAATCACTTCCACTGGGAAAAATTACCATAAGAATGAGCCCAAAGCCAATACATGAAATATGTCAAAACTCTGTAAGTGCGACTTCTACCACCTCTTTTTTTCACCTCAACCAATTCCGCTCTATCTAACATAAGCTGAAAACATCCAACAGTTTTCTTGGTAAACCGATATAGGTGAGGTTTTGGTCGCTCTCTCCTCCTTTGAATACCACACTAAGATGATCATTTTCCTTCAAATCTCTAGCGCCACCTCTTCAACATCGCTTTACAATTCACGCATTTGTAAGGTTCGGGATTTTGTTCAATCCTCCGAGTTTGTGTTTCAGAGCAGAAAACGAATCCTTTGCCTCCTTGTTTATATGGCCAACTCAAGACTCCGACCGACGATACTCATAAATTGGCCCGCCATCTTGGTAGATGGTTTGGTCTTTATTCTAACTTCTTTCCTCACCAATTCTCTCAATTGAAAGACTATTCCTTTCCTCCTGACTCCTCAGTCATTTCTTTCGACGTGTCCAGCATGTACACCAATATCCCGGTTGCTCAGAGTATTGTCAACATGCTGGATCTCCTCACCTCAACATCTCTGAGTTCCGTACCTTGATCTCTGTATGCCTTAGTAAGAATATTTGTCTGTACCGGGATGTTCTTTACAAATACTCCGATGGCCTTCCAATGGGTGCGCCTCTTTCTTCACTCGTCGCTGACGTCTTTATGAACAAGCTCGAATCCGATGTTCTCAACAGCACCGTACTTCCTCAACCTCACATTCTTCGCTGGTTTCGCTTCGTTAACGACATTCTCTGCGTTTGGAATGGCCATTTGTCCGGTCTTGAAACTTTCCTCTGTCACGAAAAAAGGCGATACTCCTAAAGAAAGAAGTAACTAAATCGCTGATGATGACTTCTTAGTCGATAGATCTTCGAAGGTTTTTAGTATTTTTCTGCGGTTTTTTGCATTTAGTTACTTCTATCCACGGGCAGCTATCTTTAGGAGTATCGCCTTTTTTCGTAATATGGATAGCCGTAACTTGCAATCTCGCATCAATTCGATTTCCTCTGTCACTTGGACTCTCTTCATCCTAACATCCATTTCACTCTCGAATTAGGTGTCTCTCCATCAATGTTCTCGATCTCACCATTTCTCCCCATCTTGAGAACCATCACTACTTTCCTCACTTCGCTATTCGTCGTGAGCCTTTTAATACTGGCACTCTTATCAACTGTTCATCCTTCCATCATCGCTCTCATAAATACTCCGCTCCAATCCTTTCATCTCTCACATGTATAATCATGCTCCTTCTGATGACTTCACTTTTACTTGATCTTTCTTCTTCTTTCCTCTCATCTTTTCTTTTCCTCTTTCATCTTCTATAAGTACACCTGAAGATGCGCCGCGCTGCTCAGTCGACGTGAACCCTGGTCGTGTTTGATTAATAAAACGAAAAATCTTTCATTACGTGATCGTAATTTTCTGTAATAAATTCTAAATTGAGGTTTCGAATTTCATGAAAGTTTCTAAGGCTTTATCGGTTTTGTCAAAATAATTGAAATATGGAACTCGATTATTCATTTTCTCTAAATTTTTTGTTCCCAAAAATAATGGAGCTGTGATCTTGAAAGATGACGGTGAATACTCAACTGCCGGGACGGAAAACGAGTTCCAATTTTCATTTTACAGACGCAAGATCGTAATTCTTTTTTTTTTGAATATTAGGTCTGCCTTCATTATGATGACCCATCTTTAGGATATATTTAGTATTTGCAGTGGTAGAAAAAGGTAAACTAGTTCTGTTTCCGTATACACCGGTATTCGATTAAGAATCGTTCCAGCAAAATATATCACCAAATAATTTTGCCTTAATGATTATGTTTCCTTTTTAGAAGAGATTTAAAAATTGACCGAGACTCGATTTCGAGTTGGAAAATGGTTACGAATGTATCGCGTTGTTCGTACATGGACCCACATTTTTGTTGAATATTTTGCTTTCTTTCATTGAAGCGTAAATTCATAATTGAGCACAATTATTTTAGAGAGTACATAAAGTATACAACTATAATTTACCGTCATATTTCATTAAACTTAATACTTATAGTTAATATCCGCTAGTTGATAGCATCGAGCCATAGTTTGCGAATAGTAGAAGAAAATCAAGTTCACTCTTGTTCTCGTTTATTTTTTCTACAAATTTAAACTCATGCCGTACGCGCGTTAATACCAAAAAGTAAGATATACTACTGACCTAATTTTACAGACAGTTGAGTTTTGAAGCGAGTGAAGGGGAAGAGAGAGATTAAAAATATACACGCGAGTATACCCGATATTGTCATAATTTTTCATCATGTATTTGTATACAGTATACCTTCAAGAGATGATGAGACTAGTGATGGGTCAAAAAATACTTCGCAATTTTTTTTTTAGATTTTCCCATGTTTAGTGTTAAGGGCTTAATTGAACACAGAAATGAGCGCCGAATATTTCAGTTTGGGGAATTTCATCTTTAGTTCTCTGAACGTATAAGTTTTGATTACATGTAGTACTGTACTTCATTTTATGTGAATTGCCGAAGAAGAGATTACTATGATGAAGACGCTCCTTGAGGAACGTGATCGCATGCAGTGTCTTAATGATTGATATATTTATTATGTACAAAAGATTGCACGTATTTTCTCGGGCATTTGATTCGAAGAGAATGAAATGCTGTCTATTTTGATTATCTTTCATTTTTACAGATGACACGTGGCTTTCGTGCTCGGCGGAGAAATGTATTCAACAAAGTAGCGGCACCGCCGCGATCGCGTTTGAGCTCGACAATGTGGGTGAGGAAAGAAAATTATTTTTCGATCGTCATACTTTGAACGACAAACTGTGCCATTGTCGTTGTCATCAAAACAATCCGACATTCCGTGAAGATCTTCATATCTGCGTAAACGACATCCATGGTCAGCTGGCTAAGAAAATAAAATATAGACATAACCCAATAAGTATATTTACTATAGAAACTCTAGATAATCTTACTTTCTTATTGACGAATTACAGAATGTTCCTTAATATCATTTTCGTCAAATAACGGCCAACAGAAAATACCTTTAGTATTTTTACCACTTAGAGGACAAATTATATACCCGAATGCGGAGATTAAATTTCATGGTAAGAATACCGCATACGAAAATAATTGTAGAAAGATTGCAGAAAATTATTGATTCTATTTTCATCGTGCTGAATTAGGTGTACATTCAGTTCCTACATGTATCGTATCGAGGGTTCGATATTTGAGTCGGAGCGGATGGTGTGATATCAAGAATTATTCCGACGAACGAACCACTTTCCCATTTCGCTTGTTTCACGATAAACAGCGAACTTTCTTACAAGTAAGGCAAAAATTTCTTTCTTTCTACTCCGACAATAGAAAACCTCGCTACTCACTTTGTTTTCTTCCATTACGTGTATTCGATTTTGACATGTTTCATGTCTTTTCTCTACCCCCTAATTCTTGAAAATTGTCCGGGCGTCCGGTCGTGGCCTTGTGAGTTTGGGACTTGGAAGAATTTGGTCAAAAAAAGAAATAATAAATAAATAAATAAATAAAAGAAAAATAAAAGAAAATTAATAAAATATAAGAAAAACAAAATAAAAGAAAAATAAAATAAAAATGAAATGAAAATAAAATAAAAGTAAAATAAAAATAAAAATAAAATAAAAATAAAATAAAAATAATATAAAAATAATATAAAAATAATATAAAAATCATGTAAAAATAATATAAAAATAATATAAAAATAATACAAAAATAATATAAAAATAATACAAAAATAATATAAAAATAATACAAAAATAATATAAAAATAAAAAAAATTGAAAAGGTGATTATCATGTTTTTCACCTTGACACAACCCATTGATAAAATCGACTCTACCTTCTTAAATATTATTTTTTTGTGAATAATGTATGGAATAAAAATTGCAGTCCTCTTAATTTCCTATACGTTCTGAAGAAGAACGTAAGAAGGACGCTGCAAAACACGTCGATTTCTTTTTTATAAAAAAAAAAAAAAAAAAATTTTGAAATAAAAGTCGTAAATTTGTGTTTTGACATGTTTCATGTCTTTTCCCTACCCCCTAACTCTTGAAAATTGTCCGGGCGTCCGGCAGTAATCTTGGGACATGAAAGAATTTTGGTAAAAAACAAAAAGAATAATAAAAGAAAAATACAATAAAATGAAAATAATTAATAACATAAATAGAAAAGAAAAAAAATAGAATAAAAAAATAATAAATAATAAATAGAACATGAATAAAATAAAATAAAATAAAATTATATTAAATTGAAAATAAAAATAAATGTCTGGGAGGTCATTGAGCTAGAAATTTGCGAGTACCATCCTCTCTCAAGAAAAAATAATAAGAAAAAATAGAATAAAGAAATAAAATATACATAAATTCAAAAATAATTCTGAAAAAACTCATCAGCCTGAAATATACTAAAGTAGACTTGTACTGGACCAAGAAGCGGGAGGAACGAGCGGAGCGAGTGAGGCCCAGTAATCTCATCGGCCTGAAATATACTGAAGTAGACTTACACTAGACCAAGAAGGCTCATTAGCCTGAAATATTCCAAAGTAGACTTATACTACATCAAGCGAGTGCCGCGAGTGAGTCCCAGAAAGCAATCAGCCTAAAATACTCTAAAGTAGACTTATACTAGAAAAAGAAGCTGGAAATTTCGGAAATTTTTGAACTATGAAGAGCTTATGACGACTGGCGAAAAGACATGAAACATGATCTTTATATTTTTGGCAACGCCAAGAAATCCTTCCTTTTTGTCAACGATTAGGGTCGATTATTTGAGGAAGGTGGCATTCAAGTCTCGAAGTTTTATTACCTGTTGAACCTTGTCGCTCGTCGATTTAGGGCCGATCTCGAGTTATAGGCAATGTCGACTCAAAGATCTTCATCAAAGTCTATGAAAATGCAGTCGCTTTTGAAGGTATATCGACTGCATGACGAAGTCGATCTGAAGTCGAATTATCTTCAACTCAGAAAACATTTTGTTCGATATCATGTTGACTGCGTATTTCGACGAGGGCTCTTAAGCTACCAAAAGTGTGATTGATATGATAAAAATGTGAACAATTTGTACACCCGATGTCGACGGCAACAAATGGTCGATTTTCGTTCGACTAAAATATTTTTATTGTTGACTCGAAATCGACTTAGAATCGATATCGATTTTGAGTCAAATTAGTTTGGCCCTAAGATTGACCGAAAATCGACTGGAGGTAGACTCATTGTCGGCGTCGAAATTGAGTCGACTTCTGGTTGATAAAATATTTGAAAAGGTCGACTTGAAATCGATGTCGATTTTTGCTCGACAAAAAATTTTCTGACGTAGCCAAATAAATGAAGATCATGTTTCATGTCACTTATAACATGCTCCGCTTGTTCATCCCCCTTTCTTGGTCCAGTATAAGTCTAGTTTAGAATATTTTCGGCTAAGACTTTAGGGGGACTCACTCGCAAGGTATAGTAGAAGTCTACCCTCGAATATTTTAGGCTGACAGCTTCAGGGGGGCTCACTTGCTCCGCTCGGTCACCCCGCTTCTTGGTCTAGTATAAGTCTACTTTAGAATATTTTAGGCTAATGATTTAAGGGGTCTGACTCGCTCCGCTCGTTCGCCCCGCTTCTTGGTTTGGTATAAGTCTACTTTAAAATAATGACCCGGAGAAAAGTATTTCTTACACAAGCTTGTGCCCAAGGAATCCGCATTTTACGCACAATCCACATAGAAAAATCACCATTTTTTCAGGAATTGAAAATCCGTAGATCTGGCAGCTTTGATAACCTGATTAAAATAGCTCCTTCAAGTAACTGCAGTACTCCACGCACTAATACACTGTATTGGTTGTCAGCCTCCCAGGATAATCCAAGTAGAGCTAGTATCAACTAACACAAGCCTCTTCTTGGAATAAACCTGTGGTATAAAGAAGCCTAGTATAGCTTTAGACTGGATACAGTATAAAGGATTCCTAGACCTAGTATAAAGCTAGTAATAGCCCAGTATGCCACTGCACAGATCGAAGAGAGATCTAGCGTAGCTAGTATAAACTAATCCAAGCCTCCTCTTGGAATAAGCCTGTGGTGTAAAGGAGCCTAGTATAGTTTTGGACTGGATACAGTATACAGGATTCCTAGACCTAGTATAAAGCTAGTATAAGCCTATGAGTGGTTTACTTAGTATGATAGTATCTAGCGGAGCTTATACAAACTAATACAAGCCTCCTCTTGGAATAAGCCTATGGTATAAAGGAGCCTATTACAGCTCTGGACTCCAAATCTGTAATAGGCTCAGTTTGGACTGAATAGAGTATACAGGATTCTTATACCTAGTATAAAGCTAGTATAAGCCTAGTATACCAACAGTTTACTACACGATCAAAGAAAGATCGAGCACGCACGCATATCTTCAACAAAATTATGGTAGGGCTCGGAGAGAAAAAATCATAAGTCCAAAAGTCATCTCCACGCACGCACGCACGCGCAAGAACGCAAATTTTCAAATGAGGGTATGGTCAGAGTAAAGACATGAAACATGTCAAAATGTGAACTTTGTCAAATGACGTCGACTTAATAGGTAAGGAGTCTATTCTTGGTCGATCACGGAGCTGAGTATTCACTCGGAATTGACTTCAATCGACTTCAATTCTTGGTCTACAAAAATTAGAATTCCGTTCAATGATGTACCGACTTGATTTCGACTCCATATTGAACTGCGTTTTTTTCTGTAACTTCACTACTCGCAAATGAGTTATGCACTCATAGTTACTTAAAAGGAGGATTTAACGTACTATATTTTTGAGAAGCAAGCTTCAGGTTGAAACGGTCGAGCAACAAAATCGACTTCATATCGACAAAATCTCGTGTACTCCAATTCGACTATATTTTGACGTTAATTCAATGTAGACATAAAACTATCTACACAAAACTGACTTCACTTTAGGACGAGCGAAATTTATAATTATTCATGGCATATGTACAAGAATCGTTTACTCCGGATCGACTTGATTTCTACGTCGATCGCAGGACTTCGGTTAAAACAAATGAATCGACTCCACGTCGATTTGCAGTCGATTGTGTTCGATTTCTAGTCGACAGACCCCGGAACTACTTCGACGGTAAATCGATGTCGAATTTGTGTCGAATACTTATGTCAACATGACGTCGATTTGTAGTCGACATGGTTCAACGAGTATACTCATTTTGTCCATCATCCGAGTCATGGGAAGGAATGAGCCCCCATTCGATCTTTCGGGTGCCGGTAATTTCACCGAATTTTTGACACTTTTTTCACCGAAAGGCAGGTTCACCGACAACTTGGTTTACCGATCTAAATATAATTATAGATTCACCAAACTAAAAGAATGAAAACTGACGAGTACTTACGCTTACACGCTTACGTATACTAATAGTACTAATACGTACGTACTATTTACAAATACAATGATGAGCTTAGATTGTGATTTGCCATTCATCTGTTCGCCTATTTGACAGGGAATGCGGCAATGTTTACATTTTCTTCTCCCTAGGTCTGTATTTTTGTTGAAAATTAACGTCATACATTGTAGCCGACACTGTAAATCTTGCAGGAACTTCTTTGGTATAGGTAGGCACGTAAATATTTGAAACAGTTTTCTGCATTCTTATTGTGAAATGTTGCATGCAGTTGCATACTTAACGCAGCAGAATGGTAGTAGAGAAAGTATCCCTTCTACCTCTTTATCATACTCCATTTTCAAAGATTAGGGGTTCCTCATGGTGTATGTACCTACAATTTTCGACATTTTAAATCTATTATTACGTCTCGTGTATCTATTAGAACGTTCACGTTCTTACACATATTCCATCAATAAGAAATTTTACATTCTAATTTCGGTGAAAATTTTTCTGGGGTCGATGAACTTACGTACGGTGAAGTGCAGTCGGTGAAATTACCTAAACCCGATCTTTCAGCTTCTGAGAAACAAGAATTTTCTTTTTCGTCTTCGAAGGATTCCGCTGCCTGAATCAATTTCCAATGGAGCCAACTGTACTGTTGCTCGTAATCTTTCAAGGAGCCGAGTTCAACCTCAAGAACTCCTTGTCCATCGTTTTGTATTGCTTCCTCAACTACTTCTGTTGATATACGATCATCCCTGACCAAATGGCGACATTGAAGTCTTTAGCAAAAAAAATGTAGTCTCTGCCTGTAGGCCGGCGTCTCTTGACCTGTGGTACACGAGGTGGCTGTAGGTGGTACGCGAGACCATAAAAAAAAAACGATGCTCTTAGACTCTCAAGCTATACACACGGTGAGTAGGACCTGGCAAAATCCTGACCATCGAGTTGAGGGAATTCAGAAAAAATTTTCAGAGCGAGGGATTTGAAAAAACCCGTTTCCAATGCCCAAAACTTGGTCATACCCTTCTATCTCTCGGATAGCTACGATCATCTTCAGAAAAATTTTCAATTTTTCAAATTACTCGGCGGCGGATTTACGGAGAGGGGATTAAAGAACGACGCCTTCACGATTGAAAAATTTGATCTGACGTATCATACAAATTTTGTTTAAAATCTCCGGTTAAAATTTTTTTTTTCCAAACACCCTCAAACATTTTCTAGGTATGCCAATGCGGACATTTATGGTCACCCTGAAAAATTTCTCAAGTCTAACAATCCTTGATTTGAAACTAAATTGAATTAAATTTCGAATTTGGATTTTCTGCGTTCCCTAGATTATTCAAATTCTCCTCCCCCTCTCCCTCTCTGGAACTATAGCTTGTTCTTCATTAGTACAAGAAAAATCTGAATTTTTTTTCAATTCTTGAGTTCCTTATATTTTAGTTATGTTTGGTATAATTGACCTTCATATCGTCTATGAAGGAAGGTATTTCGCACCATTACCGTAATGAAGCTATGTTCGCAAATAGTCAGTCAAATTAATTTTCAACACATTCGTGATTTGGTCGTCATTAGATCGTGGAAAACCTAATCAGAATAGAATAGCCAATTTCAAAAACTTACTCCAAAATTTGGCATAAGTTTATAATTCTCTTTGCTCTTGATTTTGACCATTTTATTAAGGACATAAATGAATATTTTTGTTAAAGATTAAAGGGGAAGCTTATCATTTCGTGACCAAATAATTACATTTTTTTTTTTTTTTTTCTTGAATTACAGTGGCTTGGAAGCACCGAATTGAGAGTAAGTATGGAAGGCCGTCTACTCCTCATTGATCTGATGTGCAAAGACCTTCTCAGTCAGTTGATATTCACTCCGTGTATATCCTTCAGAGTAGCTGGAGTTCCAAGTAAGTCACGAAATAATGTTATTGATCAATTTGTATCATCTAGAATTTCGTGCCTTTAATATGAAAATTTTACTTATTTAAGGTCCGAGTAAATTTTTTCCCGACGAAATTTTGGATCGAACTCTGAACAATGAGAGGGAAAAGAAATTTTCCGCGCAAGAATATGTAGCCCTTGGTTTTGCGACGCTACTCATCACTCTTATTTACATTGCCTCAGTCTTCATGTATTTGCATTTCAAAAAATCTAAACTAAAGGAAACATCACTGCGAAGGAGCCACGCCTTCAAACAGTTTTTCGACGCTGAGGATCTCGTATCTCATACATTTAACGACGGTCCCAGCAGTAGTAATAGCAGCAATAGTCCCGGTCAATCTAAACAGTTGATTGTGGAACAAGAGGGACTAATTAAGAATAATCCATTGTTGATGAAGCGCTACCATTCGCCTGCTTCTCCGATCAACAACCGACCGTTAACCAGCGCTGAGGATATTGCCAAATATGGCGTGGAACAAGCCGAACTACATAAACCTTCTGGGGTTAGTAGAACAAAGAATGAGAGGCCTGCAAAACTTTTTCATCGAGTTCGCACTTATTATCTTGCTCTTTTCCGTTTCCAAATTTTCCATCATCCTATTCCTGGAAAACGTTATTGAAGGTTCATCTTTTGAGCTCTCCGATTGCTCAAGAGCTGAACACGTAGGTCATTAAAATTCATTCAAAAGGGAATCGATTTGTAGGATACTCAAAAATAAGCGTATAAATCCTGCCAATGTATAAAACAAAATGGCTCACTCAATCTAACTCGATTCAACATGAATTTTTGTCTAGTTTCATAATTTTAACTCTTTTATTTTCAGTCAAAGTTAATCATGTGTCCCGAGAATACACTCGTTGGCAAAACGAATCACTTCGTCGAAAATTTGGAGCCAAGATGGTCGATATTTTGTAATCGCTTACTGCAACGAAATTTCGAATCACACTCCCATAGCGAAGGGGAGACCAGAATCAGAGCCGGCAAAACAACTCTAAACGATGCCAACAACATTGAAGAAAAACATCCTGACGAAGATATATCAATTGTTGAGTGTCCTGAAGACATGGTACCCGCCAATGCCAAACACAAGCTTTATTTTAATCCAGCCTATCTGGAACCAGAGTTGCTGATGGTAAGTTAGACAATAATCCGTGAACGAGAGTACATTTGCAATTGAAAAAAAAACACTGGTTTTTCAACGTAGTTTAGCAATGGATGCAGGAAACCTATTTATGGGAGGCACTGTAAATTAGAAATAGAAAAATTTTGTTTTCCGAGTTAAATATGATAGGAGAGGCAAGTTATACATGATATAAGATCGGGACTTGGAGAAATTTTGATTTGCGAGCTATATATGATGAGAAGGGATTTGAGAAATGTCGACTTCCTACCTATTCATAATTACATATGATAGGAGGGGACTCGGCAAAATTTCTTCCTCTTCTACAGTTAGGTTAGGTTTCCTGTCGGTCAGAAGGGGACGGCATATTCAATGTCTTTAAGCCTTTACAAAAAAATGCGAACGTCATGTTTATCCGGAAAAAGGACTCCGTGGTTCGTAAATTCAGATATTTGAAGGAAAAAACTCACAGGCTCTTTAACGGAGTTGAATGAGGGGAGGCAGGGAACCTGTTTTATGAGTCTTATGGTGTTTGAAACGTTGTCTGGCTTATTGAAGAGGCTAGGCCAATTGGTGTATGGAGTATTGCATAACTAGTTACTAAAAGAAGCTATTTGAATCAGGCTATCAGTGCTGCAAGATGATACAAGAGGGGCTTGGAATTCACTGAAGGGATGGTGTTTGAAGCATTGCATGTCTGGCTCATTGAAGAGGCTAAGCAAATTGGTGTATAAAGCATTGCAGATCTAGTTACTTAGAGGAGCTGTTTTGTTTAGGCTATACTCACCGACTTCTAAGCTGTATACACACGATAGGAAGGGGACTTGGAATACATTATACTCGACTTAAACTAGGCTAGAACCAGGTGATAAGAGGGGGACTTGGAGAATTTTGACCTTCGAGCCATAGGTAATAGGAAGGGACTTGTAAAAATTCTCGACCTCTGTCGGATATATATGATAAGAAAGAACTCAGAAAATTTTCCAAGTCCCAAGGTCATGTTGCCTTCCGGACGGCGGGGATTTTCTCCGGGAGACCCCCGACAAAACACGTTGCCTGGAAAAATTTCGATTTTTTTTAGGGAAAGAAAACTGTCGGTTCTCAATGCATAACATATGATAGGAAAGAGAAGTGAAAAAATTCAGAGGCCATTGCAGGTTTGCAATGGCAGCAGGGAACCCGCAACCTCCCGCACTCGCTATCACGTTGGCGCGAAAATGCCCCCTCAGAAAATGAGTTGGCTGGGCTCTACTCAGTATACTGTATACTAGGCCTAGGTCCATTGATGACGTCATAAAGCACCACACGTCACGTCACGGCACGGCACGGCACGTAGTTCACAAAAACACCCGGACACGGACGCGGACGTTTTCTAAGGATGTGATCCCCCTAACGAAATGGATAGCGGGTTCCCCGCTAAAAATTTGACTTTCGAATCATAGTATGTGTCAAAAGCGGGACTTGAGGAAAAATTTCGACTCTTGAGCTGGAATATATGATAGGGAAGGCTATGCAGAATACCGTGATACAAGGGACTCAAAAAAACTTGAGAATCTTCGATTTCTATCTGAATTCTCAATATTATAACCAATTCCACCCATAGAACAGCTTCCCGCCGTTCCTCATTCAACTTTGTTGAGGAAGCCGTCGTTCATCTGAGTACCAGAAGTGAAGCCTAATATACATTATTTATGTTACAGAGTATACTAGACTTTCACTAGTCATTTCTTTAGGACCAGTATAAGCCTTGTATGCTCTATGTTAGGACTCGTGCCTATTACGCTGTATATCAGACCTAGTATAAGAATGCAGATCCTGAAGTAGTGAAGGTCCAAAATATTTTTAACAGACCTCTTTTATTGGGGGGTATAAAACGTCCAGCGTCCAGCTGGCTGGCAGGTAACTAGATATGCAATACTTCATACACCAATTAGCGTGGCCCCTTCCATGAGCCAGATATGCAACGCTTCAAACACCATGAGACCGAACGCGCCTCCAGGGTCCCCCATAAAACAGGTTCCCTGCTTCCTCGTTTGACTCCTTTTAAGAACTCTTTATTTTCAAATCCCCGAAGAAGGTCAAGGTCATTAATGACGTCATGCAGCGTATTGCATCACGCGTCTCACAGATATCCGACGGACTCCCAGCCCGCAGACGCGTCAAACACAAAATGTTTCGTTATTCGAAATGGTCATTCTACTCAAAATGCAACACCCTCGTTTTTCGCTTCCCATTTTCAACAGGGAATCTATCCTGTAGGGCAGAGAAGAGATGGCTAACTCGAATAGGGCAGCTTGTTTCAAGTTACGCGTTCGCCGCTCACTAGTAGCGCTTCATCGCCGTAAGAAATGTGTTGCTTCCCGCTTCCGTTGTGCATCGCCGCTCTTCGCCTGTACAATTTCAATGGAGAATGTGGCGCTGTTCGTGGGCGACGAACGCGTAACTTGAAGCAAACTTCAGTATGGGAGTTAGCCATCTCTTCTCTGCTATAGGGCATATTTTTGAGAATTTTAGCGTCTGTCCGGCAAAAACTTACCTATGACGTCATCAAATCGTGACGTCACAGGAAAATTTCAACTCTCGAGCCATAATGTACAGTATAATGAGAAGGGGATTTCGACGTTTTTTCTACGAAGAAAGTGATAATAATGAATGATGAATGTTTCTTCCTGTGCCATTTTTTACCGGTACAGAGAAGCCGACGCTGAAACGAGGGGAAAAATGAATCGCAAACTCGGCTGTAGTTCCAAAAGATATTATGAGATACCTACATACTTTTTGAAAGAATATAAAAAAATCACCCCCCCCTCCCGCTCCTTCCGTTTTTTATCCCTAGAAAAAGTTCATCGACAATAATTCAGATCCAAGGTTTGATTCAAGGAGACTAATTAACAGGTAACAGGGAACCTGTTTTAACGGGGGGGGGGGGTCTCCCGGAAAAAATATCCGCTATCCAGGAGACAACATGATCTTCCTTCCTACCATATATATCCGACAGAAGTCGAAAATTTTCTAAGTCCCCTCCTATCATATCCATATCCGGCTGAGGTCGAAAATTTTTTACAAGTCCTTCTCCTATCATATGTACATACTTCTGGCCTAGTTCAAGTCCAGTATACTGTATTTTAAGTCCCCTTCCTATCACATAATATATAGCTTGGAAGTTGGTGCAAAACAGCTCCTCCAAGTAACTAAATATGCAATGCTTAAGACACCAATTTACTTAGCTCCTTCAATGATCCAGATATGCAATGCTTCAAACACCACACTTTCAATAAATTCCAAGTCCCCTTTGTATCATCTTGCAGTACTGACAGCCTGATCAAAATAGCTCCTCCAAGTAACTAGATATGCAATACTCCATACACCAATTGACCTAGCCCCTTTAATGAGCTAGATATGCAACGTTTCAAACGTCATAAGACTCATAAAACAGGTCCCCTGCCCCCGCTCATTTAACTCCGGTACAGAACCCGTGAGTGTTTTTTTAAACTGGGGAAGCTAAGCCCTTCCCAAGCTTCTCTTCTTTCCCACCTGCGCTAAAATGTATGCGTCGATGAAACAGCGGCGCTCGATTGAACGGATCGACATACTAAAAGACAGAAGTTCCAATCTCATGGACGTTGACTCTTTCTTGACACCTTCCATTTAAAAGCATCGAGTCAAACAAGTAGGTCAACGCTTCTTCAATACGCTGCTCGGGGAGGGAAAGTCAGAGTTTCTAAAATCTTATTAGTCAGAATGAATGTGACAACCCCATCAGATTTATGAGAAGAAAAGTCGAGAATGAGACATGCTGCTCACAAGTTTGGCGACCCAAGGTGGAAAAATGAAGTGTAGACAAGTCTGATTGATACGGAGGACGACGTTGAGGGACATGAACATGATTAACAAGTATCGCATTTTTCTTCCATCATCCAACTTTTAACCTCCTATGGGTTGCTGTATTATCTTACAGGCTAAGGTACGAATTTGAAATGCATGAGGATACAAACTAATGAATATTTTCCGTTTTACAGGCACCGCCACCAGCAGCTATTGAATTCCTTTTCAAAATTCGCGAGATAATGTCCATGGCCAGACGTAAATTGTTGACGAAAAAATTTTTGCCAACGTTGACTAAGATAACGGAAGAAACGCGAAGTCACGGCGACTCGACGGTTACTCGTGAAACATCATCCAGTCATCGATGCGTGCCCAAGAAGCAAAATTCGCCCTATCTACTGAAAGAAGACAAAGAGAAGAGGCAGATAATACAGAAATGGCTCCAAACCATACCGACCTCAGATGGCACGACCACCTCTGTTGTTACGAGAGAGTTGAGCACATTCCTAGGAACAGAATGTGATCATCCAAACGACTCTCTAACCTTGGAGTCAGGGGACTGCTACAGCGTTGAAGAAAATAAACAGGTCAATGAGAAAACCGCCTCGCTGTCTAAACGTCGTAAAGCGCCCGAAAAACCTAAACGAAGCTCAGTCAAATCAAATATTAGTACTTTGTCGAAAGAATCTTTACCCTCTGTTACGGAAATGTCTCTTGATAGTTTGGAAAAACGTTATGTTCGCAAACGGGCGGAGGTAGTACTTGAGGAGGGAAAGGCGGTACAGAAAAATTCTTTACCGCGCGAATTCGGCTCAAATTTACCTTTGGACGAAGAGTTAACTATGCAAAACGCAATTTTCAATGTTGTCACCGGAAATACTACCATATCGAAATTAAAAATGAGAGAACATCCTTGTTTCGAGTCTCACGAAAACTCAGAAGAAAATAAATACAGTCTCGTGAGCGAAGTATACGTGAATGATGAGTTTAGCAGCAATGACAGCGTGTCATCAGAAGATTCATTCGACGAAAATGAAAAGCAGGTGAAAGAAGCTAATGCTGATTGTAATAATTATAATAGGGATGATAATAATAATAAAGAAGACGTTGGCCAGAATACGTCACCCATTAGTGATAAACAGTTTCAAGAGTCTAGTCGATTGATGATACAATTGAACGATTGTCCATTTTTTTATTCGGTGGAGAATGCAGAGGATTTTGAGCCGGATACCTTAGATAGGAAAGTAATTCACGACGATCCTGAGGATCAGACCAATAATCGATTTCGTTTTATTGATTCATTGGAAAGGCCTGCTATTTGTTTACGTTCGCATGGTAGTTTTCGCGATCAATTAATTCCTTCGGTTCGATCAAATTGCAACAGTTTGAAACGCTCATTCGGAAGTTTACAAGAGATTTACCAGTCACGTAAACAAATTGGAACGGACGTGTTGAAGCAGAGTCCACAGCAAAGTGGGCCATGTTCGCTGAGTTCGCAAATCGAAAACATATTGTGGAAGAATGAGAACTCTACGCCTCGACATTATTTTCGTCAGTGCAGGCAATCATCCCCTCCTCCGTTGCCACAAAATGAAAATGAACAGTCGATGGTTTCTAAACCTGGACCATTATCACAGGAGTCTGACCAAAGACCCAGGCTTCACGTTGCCCCTGACTGTAATACTAATGGTATATTTGCAAATCGGTCTCTAAAATTATATTTTAATAATCACATATGGTCGTACAGACCTGATGACTCTGGTTACCTAAGCGGTTCGGACTCCGAAAACAGTCAGAGGCGCGCACAAATGAATAAGTTGGACTGTCGAAATTTGGTGTATACAAGGGACGGACCAGATAAGAATCTTCAGAATATGAATAACGATGAGGATGATTCGTGTTCGAATGACGATAATAGCGAATCTGGAGCAGAAAGCACGGCTACGAATTTCAAATTTTATAAAAGCAGCGTGAAGTCCATAAATGATTCAAGTGAGCCAATCGCCAGTTCTTGCTAAACGAGCAAAATAAACTTTCACTATTATTGTTAAGTATTATCATAAGCAATGCGCATCGACTTTCTGGTTTCCTTCTTAATTTCGAAATTTTAATATAGATACGGGTAAACAGAGGGGGTAAGTACCAATTTCGAAAGAGGTGATCAAAATTTTGAAAAACATTCAAGTCTACCGATCGAATGCCGCATTATCTAGCAGGGGCCAGTCTGGATGAGACGGTGAATCTTTAATTATAATTGGTCTAAGATTGCTCAACGCTTAAGATTTTGTTTTCAACCTCTTCTAGGTACGTGGATCATATTTGGTCGATTCTATAAAAAATACAGAACTAAGAATTTTTGAATCAGTTGATTATTGCGAAGAAATAACTTTTTATATATAGCGTAATTGAAGTTTGTGAAATAATTTCAGAGATAATTCGGTACAGTAAACTTTCTCATATGGAGAATGAATCTCACATTTTTATATGACTTCGAATTTATTAAAATTGTACCGTATTTGTTTCTTCATCTTTCCACCTAATACTTCAATTCGAAAAATGTTGTAAATGATGTCTGCATGGAACGAAATCACTCAATTCTTTGCAAATGGTCTGGTTAAATATCACACCTTTCAGTTGAACAGTTCGGACGTTCTGAGAAACTCGCCAGTCGCCCCTCGGACACTTCTTGGAAACTTTTTTATTCAAACCCACGAGCTAGAAAAGTCAAGATTCATTCGCTATTGCAAGAATACGAAGAAGTAGAAATCGATTCTTGAAATTGGCCAGAATCATGGCCCCTAGTCAGCCAGACTACCCCGCGAAAATCCGGATAAAGACAAATTGCAATTCTAAATTTATGCTTTCATTGAAGAAAAAAAATTCAACCATAATTTTATTAACAAAGAACAACAAGAATAATATTATAAAACGTTTTTTTTTTTTTTTTTTGTATAAAAATACAAATCACAGACAGAAATTTAAAAAGGAGAGCTCTAAAAAATATTCTACATACAAGTCAAAATTATCCAAGACTAGGTTCATGATTTTTCCGAGAAAGAAATTAAAAAATATCGTACTCGATATCAGTCGATGTAAAGAGAAGATAAGGTCCTCCTCAAGATCTTTCTATTTTTTTAAATACAATCAAATGCTTTCAACTCGTCGATGTGCGGGTATCACAGACTTTTTCATTTTCACGCTTTTGCACAATCACGCGAGTTTACGTCTTTTAGCAGTACCCTCTTTAATATATTCCGCTGACGACTTCATTTTTACTTCCTTACACGTCAGTTGTTTTTGTATGATGTGATAAATATCCTCAAGAACTTTCTCTTTATATTCACTACGTAGCAGCATCTTCAACGAGTATACTCTTTGCGAATGACTCATATCACCGACTAGAGCGTGTTTAATCACGTCTTGACAGATAGGCCATGAACGAGCGCAAATCAAGAGACTACCATTTTCTATCGCCCAGTCGTATACAAGATGACCGTTTTTATAATTCAGTCTGTGATTCATAGTAATATTTAGAAGTTTCTCAGACAGCGTGGGCATAAGGAAACGATCACACTGCACAATCAGTTCGAGCATAATCACCATATTCTTTGGTAAAATGCAGTCACAATACGAATACAACAAACGTATCAAAACTCTCAAGCAATCTGATGAGATATTAGATAATCGAACGACTGATTCCTTTGCTTCTTTAAAACCACATCGAAACATAGCTTCGAAAAATTCAGATTTTTCACAGATCAAACGCTTATTTGCCGTCACGGTGCTATTATCGTCCAATAAGAAAGTAATAGTCCCTTCTTTTGTTTGGCTAGCAACGTCGCATTTTTTGCACAAGTTATACTGAATTCGAGAATGCTCGATAAAAAGTGTTTTTGCTAGAGAACTCAAGGAAGCCACTCTTTCTTCGAATAGTGGTTCATCAAAATCAACACTTTCAAAACTATCTCGGAAAAAATTAAGCATTTTATCTCGTATAAAATATTTTTCCAACCGACTCACATTCCTAAAAACAAACGAAAATCAATTGAGTATCTTGCATTAGGGCCAAAAATTTCATTAATAATTAGATTCAATTTTTCCAAGAACTTGTTTCTTTGAATCGCTTTATACAATTCAAATGAAGTTTGAAACATACACGGCACTATAAACAACAACAAGCTAAAAATCTAGGACCGGTTTCCCTTCGATTTTCGTGGAAATATATGAGTATTTGAGAAAAAGAACACCGAGGGTGAAGTAAAGATAAGAATATTTGTAGACCAGAATAAATAGAATTTGCTCAAATTTTTAGCACTTGAATTCTAATAGCGTTCAAACGTCCCTCGTCTCATCGTAAAAATATCAATGTATTATCGCGTAACCATAAAATTATTTGGGCTCAATAAAATGATCGGTATTGTAAAGTAAAAACCAGACCAAAGATAGTTATTTATTATACAAGTGAGTTTGAAAGGAGTCTTGCTAAGGCGTGTGAAAATCATCCCCACGAGTGGTCCACTCGCATGAGTAACTCATAATTTTTTCACACCGTATAAATAAAAAAAATTCCACGAGTAGGGGAGAACGTATTCTACTTACATTGTGTATAAAAAATTAAGACGTTGTGGTCGACCAGTCAACATTATCAAAAAAAGTACTTTTAACCAACTCACTTGACTATATGTGGAATGGTAACAACCAGAAGAATCTTCTCAGCGAAAACCGTATTCTTATTCTTGAGTTCGTCCAAGATAATGAGATCACCAAGCGACGACTCCGCGACCATACGATACCTTGTCAGGATTTCTGTCCCATATCGTTCCATTTCCTGACACCAACTACAGTCAGCATGGACCGGACGGCAAAGTTTACGATGAACGGCGAGGGCGAATTGTGACTTGAATAATGTACAAAAGAAATTTTCATTCCTGAAATAAAATATTGGCGTATCATAGAATTTCTAAAACATACATTCATTACTGATTTATTCCATTCAAAATTTCAAATTGATAATAATATGACGATAAATATAAAAACAATCTCTAACTCACACCTACCCAGCAATAGAACTCAGGAGTAACTTTAATAAGCTTGTACTCTTGCGAACTAATACCAGGTATTCAAGCAATGTTTCCCAAGTACGTGGAACACACAAATCAAAGGTCGGCTTAGATGTGAAGGAAAGCTGTTTCAACAAATTGAATATCTTTTCTTCACATTGAGCGACGTCGTTTTCCTACGAAGAAATAGAATCGAATTTTCAGCATCAAATTCTAAACAGAAATGAGAGGAGTAAACATTATCTTCGTACCTGGATTGTCAGAGGTGAATCAGTTCTACTGCTCTCTCCTATGGATAATTCTTCGCAATCATTTTCATCCAAAAAATCTGTGGTCGGCGAACAAACAGGAGAATAAACGCTATTCACGGAAGATGCGGGCGAAGAAAGCAAGCCGTCACTAAGCGGACTAGCCACGAGTGAATTCGATAAATCCGAGTCGGAAAAAGGACTCAGTCTACCAGATGAAGTTGGACTGCATGATGGTAATGAGGAATCATTTTTTGAATCATCATTGCAGTGAACCGAGCCTTGTTCATCGACAATTATTCGCAAATACGTAATTAGTACCAATATTAGACGCCGTTCTACAAGTTTCTACAAACAAGAAAAGGAGTCACGTGCTTACTCAATGGACTAATGAAGAGAGAAAGAGAAAAAAAAGGGATTCTATTTACTCGTAGTATGTCCTCGCTATAGTATATAAACGAAGTTAATATAAGCACGCAATACTTCTTGAATTTTAAATACGTTGAGTTTTTAATGATATCCATTAAAGTGTCGAAGGCTTCTGGTATGCTGCAGAGCCTTTCACGACATTTAGGTTCATGACTGAGGCGACAGATGGAGTGCAAAACTAGAACAAGAAAAACACTAATATTAGGATCATTCTCCGTCTTACATTTCAGAACAGCAGCAAGATGTTATACCGTAATTTATATCAGTCTCTTTTGTAGGTTCTAAATTTCTCAGATTTGCGCCTTGTATTTGCGAAAAAATTATTTCAAGTACTCCCGCTTTCACTAAATTGAAATGGAAATGATGGATTTCACTGAGGCAGTAGATGATTCTCAACACAATCGACAGATACTTTGTAGTCAGCAAAACGATTCGTTCGAGAATTTCCTCCGAGATTAACTGGTAATGAAAAACTGGTACAAATCAAGACATCATATATTTATTTACAGAATAATATTACTCACTTGCTTCAACACCGACACTGACCGAGATCGCGAGATATAGAATAAAATACGGAGGACCGTTTTTTGCACATCTTCGTTTTCGGAGTTCAAATACCGAATGGAACTTTTGAATACTTCATGTCTTATGATGAGTTTTTTATCATTAGAACTCGCTCCCATACAAATATACCTGAATAGAAAAATCAACTGTAATTAATTTTAAGAAATCTTGAACAATAATTATGATGACCCACCGGATCCCGAACTTAACGTTTCATGGTTTGGCTAGAAAAAAAAGTTCTTAACAATCATTGTTTGTGTTCACATTTTTGATATACATTCTCGCTGTAATCTAATGCGGGCTTCACACGATAAACCTAACAAATCGTCAAAAGAAAAAGCACGTAATTCGTACAGTAATAAACATGTAGAAAAAGAAAGACATTAGAATATTCGCGATTACCCTGAACAATGCTATGGCTCAAAGGACAAACCTCTCAAGTACCCCACCATTTCAGTTTTTACTTGAAAGGGAATACCTAATAACATGAGCCCAGAAGAATAATCAGTAAATTTTCAGTTTGAGAGAGAGTACAACATGGTGAGCCCAGAGAAGATTCCAAACATTGAATAACAAAAAGAAGATATTAAGATGTTGAAGCACTTACCGTAAACATCGCACGGCAACAAATTGTGTATTTATTGATGGATTACCGCTGAGAATTGGATTCAGTAGATCACAAATATTACCGAGTATCAACACTGAGCACAAATCTGGGTGTTGAGCGAGATTACCGATAAGTTTACAACACCGATAATGGATCCTATCTTCATTAATAAACCTCATAATTGAGAACAGATGTTTTAATGCTCCTTTATTCACAATCTAATACAGAAAGAAAAGGAAAAAAATTGAATTAAAATTTACTAACCAATCTCATTTACCAGCATCAATACTCGAGTACCAAGATTGAATATCTTACCGTCTTGCGACATTCCTCATCAGAACAACAATTCGCCAAAATTCCCAAAGATATATTCAATATTTTCTCATTAGGTTTCATTAAATACTCGATGACAATCTCGAATCCACCACTCTCTTTGAAGTGCTGCAGTCCATTCTTAGATGTTATCACATTTGAGTAGATATCCAGCAGCGTATTATAGGTCTGTTTTTGAGATGTTGAAGTTTTCAACCGAAGTAGGCATTCGTCAGCATATTCCGTCATTATTGCCAGCACAAAAGACTAGTTGTTCTACACCGATACTAATCCTCCCAAATATGAACAACAAAAATTACATCAAATTTTACATTGTAATAACCAAACACAAAATTTTACGCTGATAACTGTTTGAAGTTGATAGCAACTTGCGATCAAGAGGTACAGGGGGCGTCTATTCTAAACCTCGCGATCATATGGTCAAAACAGTTGAAAGCTGGGTTTGGCCCTTTCTTAACGCGAACAACATTGCTGTTGGTGAATCTAGTCTGCGCCTTGACGAATAGTGATAAGAAAATATTTGATAAGAATTTTTATTATCAGCATTATTCTCACATTCTGTTGGGCCCGGGTATTTCGGGTACAGCTTCCTCGTCGTCGTCGAAAATATTGAAATATTATTGTGGTTGAAAGACTGGTTCAAGTAGATTGACTTGAATTTGGCCAGCGATTGGTTGTTCAAAGCTATCATCAATGTTTGGGAGACGGTTGGAACCACTGTCAGACTTTCGATGTGTATTGCCTACAGCATATAAGTGGAACTTTTGATATGAATTATACGAACCACTGTTCAATATGTCATCAATTGTTTCACGAATATGAGGAAGCGAGTGGTAGTTACCGGTCTCGGCGTCATTTCGCCAGCTGGTTGTTCCACTGAAGAATTATGGAAAAATATTCTAATCGGTATTTCTTTCGGTAAGAAGATTGTGTTCGACGGTTACGATACCATACCTTGCAAAGTAGCTGCTACAATTTCTCCTGATGTGTTGGAAAGTCTTAAACGAGATAGTAACATTACAAATAGCTCATTTCGAACCATCTCTAAGTCTACTTTCTTTGCTATCCTCGCGGCCAGACAAGCTGTGTGCGATGCTGGTTTGAAAAATTGTGACCTCAAATTAAAACAAGAAATAGGAGTTGCTATTGGCAGCGGTATATTTGATTTTGATGACATTTGTGACGCAAAATCGAAGTTGGATCAAAGCTATAATCGAGTTAGTCCTTATTTCTTACCGCGAATTCTGTTGAACATGAGCGCGGGTAATGTTAGTATGGATCTTGGGTTTCGCGGACCTAATCATTGTGTTTCGACAGCTTGTGCTACCGGTGCTCATGCTATTGGAGATAGTTTCAAAATGATTCAAAATGAAATATGCGTGGCTATGGTCTGTGGAAGCACAGAGGCTTGCATCAATCCCCTCACGATGTCTGGATTTAGTCGTATGAGAGCTTTATCGCGTAATTTTAATGAGAAACCACATGAGGCTTCGAGACCATTCGATGATTTAAGAGATGGGTTTGTCATGGGTGAAGGTGCAGCCGTGCTTGTCCTTGAAGAAATGGAACATGCTATTAAACGGAACGCTAAAATTTACGCTGAGATTCTTGGTTACGGTATGTCTGGAGATGCTTACGAACTCACTATTCCATCACCAAATGGAGAAGGAGCTGTTCTGTCGATGAGAAGAGCACTTGAAGATGCTGTTGGTGTTGAAGCTGTCGATGTAACCTACGTAAATGCTCATGCGACTTCTACTCCTGTAGGAGACGCTACTGAATTGAAGGCTATTGAAGATGTGTTCCAGGAGGGTCACGTGTATGTATCGTCAACGAAAGGTTGCCATGGACATTTGCTAGGGGCAGCTGGAAGTTTGGAAATACTTTGTACCATTTTAGCCTGTTACTACGGAATTATCCCGCCAACTGCCAATTTAAAAAATTGTTCCGGTCAGAAACCTAACATTGTATGCAACGAACAGAAGCGGACGTGGATTGATGTGGAAAGAAGAATTGCCTTGAAAAACTCGTTTGGCTTTGGAGGAACAAATGCAAGTCTATGTATAGGTGAATTTCAGTAATGATATTTGGTGATATAAATGAAATTAATGAAGTAAAGTTTATTGGAAATGAGGAAGAGTTAAGTATAATGAAAAGACGTTTGGAATGTAAACTTATATTTTCTACGAATTTGAAGTGTCAACAAATGCTAGCGCGGTAACTGCTTTTTGGTGGCCTTGATATTCTTGCTTAATTTCTCCACTTTCTATGTGCCATAGACGAGCTAAATTATCGGAAGAAGCTAAACGAAAGAAATAGATTCCTCAATAAATCATCTCTTCTTCACGTTTTTATTCATTTTTTTTTCAAACTTACCAGTAATCAAATATCTTGAATCGTTGGTGATAGCGCAATCCCATACCCATCTCTGTCCGCCGGAATACTTCAATCGTTGACACAATGAGAAATCTTTAGTTTTCCAGACTGATGCAGTTTGGTCCGCTGAAGTTGTAACTAACAACCTGCATATGATTTAAAACTTTAATGAGCAATATGTTTGAATCAGAGATTTTAATAGAAAATGCAATACTTACGACGAATCAGGACTAAATTTACATCTTAGAGCTTGTCGAGGGTGAGCAACAATCTTGGTTTTAGGCTCTAACTGCAAGGTATCAGATTCGCGGGACAAGCTCCACACATGACATCGTCCCATATTGTTCACAGCCGCTAAAAATGAACCACTCGAATCGACAGCCACACATAGAATCATGGCTTCAGGTTCAGGTATCTGTGAAGAATAACGCTTCTAAAAAATTCCAACTCGGGAAAAGATGTACGACTCAAAATTTATCCAACTTACCAGCTGATGATCGCTCTTATTTGTACGCAGATTCCAAATATATATTGTACCGCTATCGTCACACAATATAAGTTCTGTTTGATTAGGATGTAGCACTGCATAATTTATAGAAGCGGTAGTTTGAAAATCTCGATAACACTGAATATTTTTTCCTCTGAATAGAAACGATGGAAATTATTTTTTGGAGACCTCATAACGATTAACCAAATCCGTTTACCTTAGATCCCAGATACGAGCATGAGTATCTTCTCCAGTAGTATACATCCATTTACCGTCTTCTTGAAAACCAACGCAAGTAACGTTTTTTGTGATACCATCGAAATTTATGATAGGATTTGCGTTATTCGAATTCAGATCGTACATACGAATATGTTGATAACCTGACCATTCGTATAAATTAATCATCTGATTGCTTCGGGTGTCTTACAATTAGGTAAACATGAATATTACGCGACAAAAAACTAGAAGTTTCGTAGATAACCTACTTAAAATATACACAAGGGTTCATTTCCACAATATGAATACTTTTTCAAAACTCATTTTTAGAGTGTTTTCGTTCGAGTTTTTCATACCGAACGTTGTATTTATGAGTAACTAACCTGCTGCTGCTAATCTCTGTTTGTCGGGGGTAAAAGATAGCGAATTCACTTGCTGAGATTGGAATCAAGGGAATTATCACTGAACCATACACAAAATCATGAAGGAAAAAATTAGGACATTAATAAAAGGATACAGAATCTGCATGTTGACCAGTCCAATAACAAATACCGGTATGCGCTTGCCATAATTTAACAGTGTGATCATAGCCTCCAGTGGCCAAGATAGCTCTATTACTTCCAGTAAGATCAACACTTTCGTTTACACCATTATCCATTTCCTGAGCGAAATGGGGCATTCAGGAAGTGAATTTAAGACAATTATTATCGACTTTCCACACAATTTAAAACGAAGGGATTCAATATGGGTCCGTTTTCTTACGCGCCGACAATTTACTCGTAGATACCAGTCTGTGTATCTTGAAATTCTGAACTATGAACCCTTGTAAAACACAAAAATAGGTATGATCTTCTAGCGCCTTCTTCTCTCTGATAAAATCAATTGCTGTAAACATAAGGCGCTAGTAAACATTCTGATAAACATAGATAAAAAGTTCCAGGGCTACACCATATCATATGGTAAGCGCGCTCAACAACGAACACAGTCACACACGTGACTTCCTAGTTCCTATGGATATGCTCGATCTAACTTCGGGGGTGCCCACAACCTGGCAAGAGGTTTTTAACTCGGTTTAGGGTCCTTTTTCGATTTTAGGTGATTTGGGTTCAGCACTTTCTCCTCGTCGCCTAAATCGATCTGATGGCTATAGAGTGTAGAAAACTATGCTGAAGTGCAGCGTCTGCACTAGCAATTAAGTAGAACTACTTCGCGAGTAAAATTGGCTGAATCAGCGGTATCTTATAAAATAAGTATTACGCTTATTTTTGGTTGCCTTTGTACCTCAATATTTTTATTCCAAAAATGTTCTAGCCTTGTTTAATAGAATGAAGATTTCATTTTGCGTGTTCAAGCCCAGGAATTTTTTTTTTAGCGGGGAACCCGCTATTCCTTTTGTAGGGGGTACTCCCAGGAATTTTTTCCGAGCGCGAGCGCGTCCGCGTCACGGAAAATTCGATGACGTCACGAAAAATTCGATGACGTCACGGAAAATTCGATGACGTCACGGAAAATTCGATGACGTCACGGAAAGATTGATGACGTCACAGAGAGGTCGTTGACGTTATGGATAGGTTGATGACATCATGGAGAGGGACTTAAAGAAATTTCAATACCCTAGCCCTATTGTCCGCAAGCGGGGTTGATGACGTCACGGAGGGGGACTTAGAAAATTCCAACCCTTAGGCATTTATGATAGGAAGTGGACTTGGAAAAAGCGCGAGCGCGTCCGCGTCTCGGAATTGTTGGGGGTACTCCCAAAATTTTTTTTCCGAGCGCGAGCGCGTCCGCAAAGGTTGATGACGTCACAGAGAAATTAGGTTAGGTTAGGTTAGGGGACTTGGAAAAATTCTTACCTCTGAGCTATATATGATAGAAGAGGGACTTGGAGGAATTTTGAATCTCGAGGTTAGGTTAGGGGACCTTGAAAATTTCTTACCTCTGAGCTATATAGAAGGGGGACTTGGAAGAATTTTGAATCTTGAGGTTAGGTTAGGCGACTTGGAAAAATTCTTACTACTGAGCTATATATGATAGAAGGGGGACTTAGAAGAATTCCGAATCTCCAGTTCTCCCCTTGATAATGGACTTAGAAAGTTTTCAAGAAGCGCGAGCGCGTCCGCGAAGGTTGATGACGTCACAGAGAAGTTGGGTTAGGTTAGGTTAGGTTAGGGGACTTGGAAAAATTCTTAC
This sequence comes from Aspidiotus destructor, assembly GCA_035079395.1. Taxonomy (NCBI): domain Eukaryota; kingdom Metazoa; phylum Arthropoda; class Insecta; order Hemiptera; family Diaspididae; genus Aspidiotus; species Aspidiotus destructor. Next base: position 38,611,751 of record JAVHKZ010000018.1, on the reverse strand, counting down.
CTCTGAGCTATATATGATAGAAGGGGAACTTGGAAGAATTTTGAATCTCGAGGTTAGGTTAGGGGACTCGGAAAAATTCTTACCTCTGAGCTATATAATATGATAGAAGGGGGACTAGGAAGAATTTTGAATCTTGAGGTTAGATTAGGAGACTGGTCTAATGGACTCGGGACAGCGGGTTCCCCGCTGCCATTGCAAATTTTTTTTTCAACCTCAATTATTTCATTTACTATGATTATTGTTGCATTGATATGTCAACTTTGTTCGGCGGCGCCAGAGGGCTCTTCAGCCCTAGCGCCCTCATGAAATGAAGAATTAAATTAAATTGAATTGAAAATTCAAGACAAGAGAGGTAGGCGGCTAAAGATGACTTCTCAGTATCTGTTTCACTCGCTGACTTGTAATTTCCGTGATAATCTGAAGGTGAAGGATACGATTTTTCACTTTTGTGTAAATAATTAGCGGATTGAGAAAGGATAGTATGAGAGCTAGGGGAATGACGTGCGTATTCTTGTTCAAACCTATTTACGACGTAGTTCGTCAATTAGTGATCATTCATTCAAACAATCAACTCAACAACTCAAAATATACTTTTAAAATCACTCAGAAGCATTTATAATTGAAAGAATTGATACGATTTGCTTGCCAAGTTATGGCGAGACGTATCGAAGGGAGACATATTCAAGAGAATGATATACGAGGAGTAAAATTGCCACAGAACGTGGCTATGGCAATTTTACTCCTCGTTTTACTCTCTTGAGTATGCCTCCCTTCGGTACCCTATCAAAAAATTTTCATAAATGTCAGCAGCTGGAAAGCTACTGATTTTGGCACACTTTTCAGTACCTCAAGCAGCTAATGAGCTACTGTTCAGCTACTAATACGCACATCATGTAATTCCCCTCTCCTCCTTAATTAATGATATGCGTTTCAGTGATCAGAAGTTCTTTGGCAACTTATTAGCTGCTGAAAAATTGTGCCAAATTCGATACTACTTTTCAGTAACTGATTTAGTCAATTTTTTTGATAGGGTATCTATAATTACTATAAAAATGATAATTCTTTTCAGAATACATTATACAGAAGAAAAAAAAACCTATTGTATGTCCGTGATGGTTAAATTTATTGACCCGTCGTTTCATTTGAATATACCTGACAAACAACAATATCTTGAGCGATTAATTCGGTAAAACCATTGAAGAGTAACAGGATCATGTTGCTTTATTTATACACACATCTATTAGTAAAAAAAAATGCAATACAATTCGAAGATTTTTCTCGCGCAATAAAATCAAACATTTGGAATGTACCTTCCTTTTTTCGCAGCTTTTTTCTTTTTTTTCTGTTTTTTCTGAAGAATCTTCTTGTCAATATTCTCCTTACGTTTTTTCTGTTTCTCATTCTTCTTATTCTGAACATTTTCAAGACGTTCCTTCCACTTTTTTTCACTAGTCTTCTTCTTCGCTTGCCTTCTAGCCAATGATTTCTTCAAAAGCTGCGGATTGTCTTTTACTCGAATACCTTCGGATTTTTTCAAAACATTTGCCCATTTGGTTTCGTGCCTTATTTGATCAGCCTTTTCGGAAGCTCCAACTTTTTCAAGTTTTTTCAGATAATTCTGATCTTTTTCCAATTTCTCGAGAATGCGCTTTTTATTGTTCGTATTCTTCACTGGATTTTCATTCGTTACTGAGGACGTTTCACCAAGGAAATCGAATTTACTGAACACCATATTACCATTGCTATTGAAGATCGGTTTTGGTGGTTTAACATCACCAAGTTTCTCTTTATGATTCGTTTTCGTTTCATGAAGGTCAACTTTTTCAATTTTAGGAGCTTTGTTTCGCTTGTTCTTAATCTCATCTATTTTTCTTTTCCGTTTCAACTTGCTTCGCAACCTGCTCTTAGTTTTCCAGTTTTGATACGACATTTTCTGACCTGAAACAAAATCAAAATGAGTACAATTTTTATTTCATACTGAATTGTTCATCACGACATCATACTGGACCAATAATAAATAGCTTACAATATCAAGGGGTTGAAAAATTGGGAGTTTTCAATTTACAGAGAAAACAAAAAAAAAAAAAAAAAAATTGTTTCAGCATCAAATTTTGCTTTAGTTAAGGTCGTGGTATTTTATTACTCATTAGTCATTACAAACATTTAATGTTGTTCAATGTCAGTCTTCAAAGCTACACACAAAAACTCAGACATTGCTTCGAAAGATTTCAAAATTTTCAGACATGCTAGAAAGAAACTTCTTCCAAATTCTGCATGATTTCTTTCTGTAAACGGTTCAAACACGATGTAGCTCTCGGACCTACAAAAAGTGAAGGGACGCATCACTTTTGAAAATTAGAAGGAAGATTAAACAAATTGTTAACACCATTCCTAGTTCCTACTAAAACTCAATAATCTCTCGTTATTCTACTAAACTTATTATTATGATTTACAAATGAAATAATTTCTGAAAATGGCAACATCGCGATCTCAACTTTCCCTGAACCAATTATTATTCGTATTTTTTCATTTTCAAAAACCGCAAGTCCTGAAAATGAGGTTTTCATCTTGAGTGATTCTCAAATAATGTACATTCGCGTTTTTTCCGTATGCATCTTTTGTAAGGGATTCGTACTCGATAATAATTGCAGGACAGCGTAACGTCAGCTTCCACTAAATCGATTGGCTGACTTTCTTTTTTTTTTTCAATTTCATGCGCACGTGTATCTTACTTCTGGTATTCTGAACGTTTCTATCTTAAGTAGCAAGGCGATGACACTAGTGTCATTACTCTTTATGAAAGCTCAGACGGAAATAATCATCAAAAATTACCTTTGAGCGCAGCTAGGCGATTTTGTAGTTCGACGAAGGATTTGGCTCGATTTGCATCGTGAGTATCATCTAAAATTCAATATTCACAATGATTTACAATTGGAAACATTAGTTTACGAAGGATCAAAGTGATTACTCCTACCTTTAGATCTCATTGTGGGTGTTTTTTCGTCTCCTGCTTCTGTTTCTGAATCTGGAAATAAAAATTGGCCTTGTATAATGGATCCGCAATTAAATTGGTACACATGGAGGAAAAAATTTTGAAGTTCCATTAAATGAATTCACGATCATCCCAATAGACTAGACGGTATTACCGACTAGACTTGACTCGGTAAATCACAAATCGACTCATTCAGTCATAAAATTTAACTAACGAATAATAATCATAAGTATATGTTTACCAGAATCATCTGGGTCTTCATTTGGTAAATGAGCTCTATCTATAAGATCACTAATGAACTCGTACTCTCGGCGGTATACGTCTCTGATTTCCTTTCTCGCTTTATTCCGATTTCCTTTCATCCTTGATCAATAATCGCACGGAGTTAAAGAATTCATGCGATTCATTTACATGCCGGACTGCAATTTGATTTCATTATTATCATTGATTGATAAGCAAAACATGTGTACCGTGGTTTGAAAAAAGAAAGAGCTGCATACACTGACGGAATTAAGGACACTACACGGAATAATGATAGTCTGATGGCAAGTCAAGTCACGGGTTCGTTACGTTACAACACACTGCCGCGCCGTACAAAATAATAAGGACGAACGTGCAAGATGACAATTTAGAGAAAGGTTTCCAACGTACATCTGATTGTGGACCCTTTTCTCAAAATCGTCATCTTGCACGTTCGTCCTTATTTATTTGTACGGCAGCCACGGCTGGAGCATGCTGGAGCAACACTCATACTATCATGCACTCATTAGTGCCCAGTGTTGCCAGATCAGCATATTTTATGCTTTTTGAGCATAATATTAAATCATTCAAGCATATTAATGCTAGAAATGCTAGAAAATTATGCTAAAAATGCAAGAAAAACGTTGAAAAAGTATCAAAATAGGAATTATTAAAAATCTAGCATAATTTGGGATGATCTTCAGTTTTTTGAAAAAAATCTCATCTAGTAACACTGGGTGGTCTCATGGCCTGATGAATTTTGTATCACGCAATCGCTCCTCAGATAGTCAGATATTTGATAGTACGGTACTTCAAAATTTCACATTTCACCGGAGAAAAGTTAAACTTCGAACTTTGTTACTAAACTTCGCTAAAGTATTATTATTTTCGGTAACATAACGAGAAAATATTACGTTCAATGCTTGTCTATACTAAGGAGCTATGTTTCTCTAAGTAATCCCATATCCGTATACTTGTGGTGAATTATTCGTCTGCGAAGATATTTTATTCGACATGGCTAATCGTTTTCGAAGCGTTCCTAGTAGACTTTGCTGTACTAACTACATCAAAGCCGCGCATATTCCTTACATAGAAAACACATTCGGATTGAAAAAGCCCATTCGGCAACCGTCTAAAGTAAGCCGTTATATTTCATTATGTCAAATCAGAAGAGCGGTTTTATTTACTTCGTGATTGCGCCCTTACTTTGTTTCAGAACTGGAACTGTATGCTGTTGAAGAATGACAATTTAATTGATAAACTCGAATCCTTTCACTCGAATGGTGTATATTTTAAAAAAGATGTTTGGCTTTCGAATAGACGAGAGAATGTATCTTGGTTCCATTCAAATACTTTAAGTCAAGGAAGTGAATTGAATGTCATACCGCTTCAAATCAAAACGTATAGATCAATGCGTGTCATGAATAGTAGTTCGAATAGTAAAGGAGAAGCTTCCCAAAAGTCAGAACCTAAGGGAGATGTCCAGGGAAGACCCTCCGAAGAACAACTTGAACACATTTTCAAATCATTAAGTGAACACGTGAGTCAATTACATTTGCTTAGTCACATCATCACGATAAAAATCATGTGTAGAATTATAATATTTCTTGTCTTATTTTACATTCACTGGCAGTTACCAAGAATCTTTTCTGTACCTCTACCATCAAATGATTACCATCCTGAGATAATATTAGAGAATAACATCAAGAAGAAACGTACCATGTTAGTACATATTTATACGTTCTTTCATATGGCATCACGTTCTTTAAAATGGCATCAAGAAGGTTTTATGATGTATAGGTTCTCAGATTAATGGAAGAAAGTGGCAGTGGAATCCGAAAGCGGTTCATTAATTATCTCGTTTTCTCATTGTTCTTCAACCTTTCCAAAGCTACTAATATCTCCTGATTGATGCCATCCTTATCTTTCCATTCTGTTTCATGGCTAGGATTTGTTCTAAATGTTTGGTTAATTTATTGTAGTGGCTTAAAAGCATACGTGTATCAGTTGGCTCTGGTCAAGATGTTAGCACACTGGAAATTTGCTTATGTCAGATTGCAAATATTAAAAATTACCAAGCATCCCGAAGATGGGTCAATAAAAGTTCGGTGGAGAGTCGTAGGAATACCTGGGCTCAAAGTAAGGGAATTAGAAAGTTTACCAGTTTGGTCACTTTGCACTTCTCTTCAATTGTATAGAATTCCATTAACTTGGTGAATTATGTTTTAGGTAATTTTTCAATTTTGGAAGTACAATGTTTTTAATCTACAGAAAAGTTGCGACGAAGCGCCGACGTAAGTACACGGTTCGTTTTCCATTGAAATTTTCTGTGAACAATCTGAAACTCACGTTGAAATAATGTTCATTATCGCTAGATGGATTGATGGATTTTCGATTTATTACGTGGGAGATGATGGTAGAATTGTTAAACACATATTGGATAAGGTAAAAGATATTTCTGCGGTAATTTCATTTCTTCCTAGTTGTTGGCTTTAAAAAATATTCCTATTGTAGATGCAACCTGATGAAGATAGAGTCAGTGCGAATTCAAAAACAACAATTGGATCAAAAGTGGTCATGTTTCTAAAGTCATCACGGAAGATGCATCACATATGCAATACATGAGAATAACGAGCATTTATCTTATTTATGATGTAAGCGAAGCTGAGTAAACATTCTTAAACGGCTTTTGGCTTCTTTAATTTCTTACGAGTTCGCTCTATGTGCTCGATAACGATTACGAAAGTGACTTCGATTTATCAAGTATGTACGCACGATAATATATCATTTCAGTTTTGAAAAAGAATCTCATTATGATCATTAATCGAAATTGATCCTCCCCCCCCCCCCCCAACCTTTTGTAAGTAATTTCATTTTCAAATTATAAATTTGGAGTCGACAAGAAATTACGGAAACGGTCCAATTTGAATTATTTTATTTTCCCTGAATAAGACAATCTGAGAATGGAATAGAAGAAACTTTCAAGTACAAAACAACTCGAATAAACATTAAATTACTGTTGGGTCTTTGAGTAATGTACGGCTAATTTTTCGAAAGCAGTTGTTACCAATCATCATTGAACGAAGTAACTCGGACGTATGTGATAAAATTGTTGGATCATTCATTATTCAGTACGTGGTACGGCTCATCATCTTCGAATTCCTGAATTTTACATATTTTTTCTCGTCAACTTGAAATAACCTGATGAAGTTATTAAATCTGATGACGTGCTGATGACTTACTGGTATTCTAGTCGAATATCTCACGTTTGGAAAAGTATTTGTATTTTTTTGAAGGTATGACCTGCTTTTCCTCCATAATGCGAAATCTGTGGGCGCGGTGAAGATTTTTTTCGCCAAATACGTCTGAAAAGATACCAAATACGATAAATGGTCTAATGAAGGAATGTTCTTGATCCATACCCATATAATTGTGCTTTCAAAAAGTCAAAAATGAATTCAGAGGAGACAGAAATTTGCGTTATGGGAACGGAACATATAAATCAAAACGTACTAAAGGTTGCGACGTAATCACAATAAAACTGCACCGCACACCGGCACTTTATCCCCCATCTGATTTTTAATTTTCAAACGATGACAACTGCTCTTGTACTGCACCAATTCTACTAGAATAGGGCATAAAAAATAGAAAATTGTTTGCTCTTCAAATTTTATTCTTTTCATTTTTTCCAAAAATTCTGTTTTATTCGCGAACAAATCAAAATTTTTATATTCAAGTTTTACCATAAGCCTATGTGTAAATCTGTATCCACTGATTTTGGAGAGCCCCAGAGAAGGAGAGCACCAGTGTGATTTCTCTGCATAAGAGCGTTGTATAAAGTAGGCTGTGGAACAACATTGAGCCGCAAACCAGAGTCTTGCAGCCGAACCAAATGATACGGCGTAGGCTGATGACCTTGAAAATACAGCTTTGGCTTTTGGCTGCTCTAATCTTCCACAGATGGGGCTGGCTTTTGCCTGATGGCTCAAAAATACGGCTGTATATGGCTTTTGGCTCCGGTAAGGGGACTAACTTGAAGCTGGCTCATGGCTTTTGGCTGAATGGTCAAAAATGTGGCTAAATACGGCTTCTGGCTTTTGGCTGGCAGCAATATTGCCGCAACTTACTCCCAGCAAAGCAGTAATTGTAGACAGTATCAGTTTAAAATAAAAAATATGGAAAACTTCTTGCAATTGACAATCATGGAATTTCTCTTATGCGGAGCTGAAGAGAAGCAAAGTGGAAAAAATTCAACCGAATAATTGCTTAGCTAAGCAGTTTGCGGCTAAAAGCTAAAGCTTGCAGATTGTTAACTACTTGAGTTTTTGTTGCCTATTTGCTACCGTTTTTGTTGCTTTTTATGCAGCCACGCCCTTAGTTTCTCCTGTCTTTTCGACATTTAAAATAGATTTGAAAAAGAAGAAAACCTAATGCTCTTTTGATTGTGTAATTTTAGGATAAATACCAAGGTATTAAGTAACTTACCTTGCCACAATTCTACTCCATTGAATCAAGTCGCAGTATGAGAAAAAAAAAAAAACAAATTGATCAATAGACGATACATGATATTATTATAATGTTGCAGTAAATGATATAGGCCTGTATGATTATATCAGAGGCTAACATTGAGCGTCAAAAGATATTGTCGATTTAGATTAATCGCAGGGGACACGATCATAATATAAATTTGTAATAGGTGTGGCATAGTCAACTCGCGATTGTTTAACTAAGACATTTTGATAATTGTGATGCATACGCTATCATAGGGAGGTGCTATGTTATTTGCCGAAGTCTTTTTCAATCATTCTCGTCAAGATCAGTCATTGACGGCAAAGTGCGTAGGTAACTGCTTGAGGTAGCATATACACTGCGAATATCGGATCTTTTAGCGTTTTCAGGGATGTATGAGTGTATGGTTACAAAAGATGAGTATGTCGTTGTAGATCGTCTTTCTTGAAACTATGTCGGCAATCACTTAATTTTCTCCATTGTAACCTGAGAACGTACGTTCTATATCTAGAAACGTCATTCGAGTGACTCTTCAAAAATGAGTAGGTCTAATAAATGCATGTTTCATGTTGCATCTCGGAAAGTTCTGGTAGGTGCCAACTGCCAACGTCTTATGATTAATCAGCAGTTTTGAAATCACACTTTATCAACTTTGTTACAAGTATGATTCAGTTGGAAATTACTTCGTCATTTCTTTTATTTCTGTGCAGGAAAAAAGTTCGCCTCAAAAATGGGCATACTTCGTATTTTTTGAAAATATTTAATTTTCTCTCAGGCCCCCTGCGTCCTAAAACGTCCTCATATGAGGAGGGTTCTGGCAAAAGGGCGTGATCCAGGGAGAAGCCCTTTTTGCGGAGACCATGATTTTTGGACTTTTCAGTTCATTGCGCATCTTTTTTTTTTTTTTTTGTATGGGATTTTACGCCGATTTTACCCTACTCTACAAAAAGGGCCTCCGCTATCTTTTTTTCTTCCGGTCCCTCTGAATTTAATATTCAACAGATTGACAATGTAATTATGTATCTTATAGAAGAAGAGTTGCTCTTCAACTTTTGTTCTTACACTTTTTTTGATTAAACTTATTGTTGCGAAGTTATATTCATCTAAACTTTCAAATTCATTTTTCTGTGTTAAATATTTTCTCGCGGAAGCCCTTCTGCCAGAACCCTCCTCATATTTGACTCTCAGCTCAACCGCCCTTCATGGAGTAATCTGACAGAGGCCAGTAAATCCGAGCTGTTATATTGAGTATTTTGAGTATTTTTGTATATTAAGAATGACTATTTTAAACAAGATCTAGGTATTAAAAATGTTTACTTACTCGAGCATCTACCTGCCCATACAAAATGTAGCGTAATGAGGCAGAGAAAATCAAAAAATTTGCATTTACAAGTGAGTGAATTTGAATTTTATAATTATAATTAGGTATGTAACATTTCCATCATGCGACTGAGAGTATAATAAGTAATTACTGTACTCACCTGGCACATCTGTAATCACAAAAAGTAAGGAAGAGCGGGAGGAGATAAAAAAAAGAGATTAGTCCACAGGTGAATTAACAATTATTATATTAAATTTGTTGACCATAAAATTGAAAATTAATCTTACCAACTTCATATATCCGTGATAGCAGCAAAAAAAAAAAAAAAAAAAAAAAAACATTTATCATTACTGATCAATAACTACAGGCTACTTAAATGAACCTTCAATATTTTATAGAGGTATCTTAACTTGGAGGTGTCATAACTTATATCAGTTTATCAATGAGTTTTGATAGGGTCATCTGTAATACATACTACATAGGTAATTTGCAATTTTTTTACACTTTTTCTACGTACTAGAAATTTTGATCAAATTATATCTTCATTTACGTTATTGCAGTTAGAATCGAATCTTCCTTCAAATTTTTGGGCAGGTTGGTTTCGGGAAAGTTGACGAATTTTGAATTCAAGAGTATATAAAATACGTAAATTCTGATCGATTTATCAGTTAAGTTATGAAGAAAGTTGTCTGTTCAGAAAATAAAAAGGTATGATTATGGACAATGAGAAATATTTTCCATAATTGGAAAAAGAAACTCACTAAGAACGCAATTTGAGAGTTTCTTGTGAGTTTCCTTTTGAATTTTGAAATTTTTTCAAATGCACCTCTCCGTGTCCTACCTCAAAGATCAATATTCTTCCAAGTCCATAAAATAGTGATAGCAATGCGATTCTCGATAAAATTACGGCTCGAGTTCATGTTGAATAATATAATTCAATTAAAAATTACGAATCCTCGTATTTATAAAATACAAGCTGAAGACCCGCCCTTTGGACGGAACCTTTATACGTGCCTAGCCCGAGCCTGTAATTTCCTCAAGTTCGACGATACCCCTTCACTTGTTGAACTCCTCTTTCCTCATTACTACCCTATCTATTCTCTGACAAAAATACTCGGCCGTTCTTCAAAATTTCACTTCTATCTTAACATTGTGAACGTTGAAATAAAATTTTAATTTTTGCATCAGTAGTGAATGAACATCAGGAATAGGGAAGAAATAGCAGCTAATATACGCTTGACTTTGAAGCCTTATTACAACTTTCCCAACGATTATTTTCTAACTTTTTTTCAAAAAGATTTATTTCGGAGGTTATAAAATGCTATAAACAAAATTTCAACAAAATTAATGCATTAGGGGAGGCGATTACTCCACTAAAAGTTTCACAGTTGTACTTTATAATGTAGGAGAAGCCAGTTTGCCCGCAACTTTGTCGCCTCTGTCAATTCATTACTCTTTTGTTTAGCTTTATTTTAGACAATTAGATGAAATGCAATTCAATTTTCTTCCAACATCGCTTATTTTCACTTTTCTGCCTTAATTTTGTCATTGAATAATGTGACGTTGATTGTCCCTCTGAAATAAAATTTTCACACCTCCCCTTTGCCCATTATATGTGAAATTTTGTCAATAATTTTAAAAAGAAGGAAGTTTCAAATTAATAATGAGTGAATTTTTAGCCCACCCCGAGAGTAAATTGCCAATTTTGACTCGTGAAAAAACTGGAAAAAATTCATGTGCAGATGGCTTTCCACCCCTCTCTCCTGAGTAAAGTCATGTAGAGGTTCATCAAACCCACCGTGGCCCTTAATTGATTAATGATTGATCTCTAGTCGAGCAAATGAGGATATTTTTCCCAAAATTCTCACCCATATATTCTCTTATCAACATGATTCAGTTTGATTACTTAGTCATCGTATTTTCCACATTGCCCTTCACAGGGACTACTACAAACGCTACCTGAGTATGGTGGAAAAAAGAAAAGGGCAAAGCCTAAGCTATGAGATACGGAACATGATTTTCAATTACCGCACTGGCTCTGCCTGCATTATTAAAATAATTCTCTTCCATTAATTAGGCACCGTATTTTCCACATTGTCCCCTTGGGCCTTACCCGCACTCAAAATAATATACGCACTATATCAACTATCCACCAACCTGACAATTTATCACTCTCTCTCTTTACAGATGGATTGGAAAATAAAAATCGAGTCGGTTATTTCCACCCCTCCCCTCTCCCACCAAATTGCACTTTTTTGATCGCCACTGACTCCTCATGCGCCTTAATGGCAATTTACAATGAAGATACACTCTATACACCCATTTGTCTCACGCATCCATTCTCTACGCACAACCTTGTCATCCATTGTTGACGACATAACTTTGATTTGAGGGTCCAGTTATACGGGGAAACAGGGTACGTACAGAAAAAGTCGATTTAGCCGCCAGAACTACCACAAAACTTCAGCGTATCAACTCTTGTCTTCTTGCAATGATCTCACTCTTACCAACTGCCTACTCTAAATTACGGACAAATGGATCACTCTGTGACAAAATCGAAGAATCTATCGCATGACACTTTTTCTGTTGAGAATTCTTCGTTTAGAATCGCTCAATACCTAAAGTTATACACTTCTCCATTGTAATACAAAATAAGATCTATATGAACTTGAAGCAATGAGATCAAAGATAAAATGACGCATACAAATTCCACTGCGCAACTCAACGTGTTCCCTGTCAAAAATACTCGGCCGGTTTTTAAAATTTCTCCTCTTGCTTAGCATTCGGAACGATGAAATAAAACTCTATTTTCGCATCAGTAAACATATTTACAGGAATAGGGAAAAAATAGCAGCCAATATACGCTTAACTTTCAAGCTTTATTACAACTTTCCCAACAATGATTTTCTAAATTTTTTTCAAAAAAGGTTGATTTCGGAGGTCATACAATGTTATATACGAAATTTCAACAAAATCGATACATTAGGGGAGGAGGTTACTTCGACGAAAATTTTGAAGATGTACTTTATATAATAGGAGGATAGGATATTAGCGCGAGCGCTTTCGGTAGTTAGCCATCTTCAAGCATCAAAAGGAAACTAAAGACAAACGATGACCAATACATAGGTCAGAGCTCTCTTGACGACATTACAATCACTCCAGCTGAAGTTTTCAGCTTAAGAAGAAATTTTCTATCCCCAATGAGAAAGAATATCTCGAAGAAGGAAAAAGACTCAGTCTCATCGCACTGCCCTCACCGTCAGCAAAAACTCTCTTTTCTGGACTCCAGCTCATGATTCTTTAGCTAAGAATTTTTCCTTCTCTTCAATTCAATAATATAATAGTATCATGTACTACAGTATTTTTATAATAGCAAAAAATCATCTTTTCTTCAAAGGGGACGAAGCTTTAAAGGTTTTATCAGATAGATACAATCAACTGAGGGCGAGAAAAATACCGATTTTCGTCCCCAAATTAGAAAATAGGTGTTCATTTAATCACTCTAATTTTATCTGTGTCTCTTCAAACGTGTTCTAGTCATGAGGTAAAACTCCTCGATGAGAAAGAAAAACGAAATCACAAACAGGCTTGAGATTGTTGACGTCATTAATTCATGACACGTTGGTAGTATGATATGAATGTGAACAAACTTTGGTAAACGTACCTATTAAAACTTCCGAGGTTCATTGATATTCTGTGCGTTAGTAAACGCGGCGGTCTTGACTAAATCAATTTATAAACAATTTTTCTGATAGAAGGGAACAGTACCTATACTCCTGGCAACTTGCTCCTAATTTTCCAATCCAACTTTTAACAAACAGCTTACATAAAATTAGCTAGGTATTCCTACTTCAGCTTTTTACAATAAATTAATGAGTAGAACCATCTAGCTTATTGACTACATGAAGTGTTTCTTTCTCGGAAGTAGGGAAGGGGGCGAGAGTGAATAAAACATAATGTTTGGCAACTTTTAAAAATGAATTTGTATCTGATAACGAAGTCATTTGGTCGACCTTCCTAACACCTCGCCCGAGGTGCTTGTTTTCGCACCTTAAACATTTTTGTAGATTTTTCAGAATGGTTGACAAGGAACTTGCTGCAAGTCTATATTTTTCTGCAACATCTTTCTTTCGCATTCCACTGTCGACATCTTTTATGATAGGTAGCCACTTTTTCAGACACATCAACACATTTCCGCTTTGGCATGATAGAGCACACAGTAAGATTGGACAACAACGCGAGAACATTATGAACTTAATACCTATTTAAAAACAGATCGAGACAAGAATAGGGAAACGCTGCAGTAAATTCATGCCACAACTCACGTAGTAAGAAGAATAGGCTCAGCATTTAGACAACTTCTTCATAAAACAGTTTTTTTTCGTTCAAATTCTCAATTTTTTTTGGAATTTCGCTTCAAAATTCTACTTTTTCAAAAACAAAAACAGTCCGTTAATAGAGATATTCTTCATTATATAGAACACATTTTCTTATGTAAATTTTAAGGGAAATGAAAAAATTTCGTTAATTGTTAGAGACTTTCGTTAAATAGAAGTTCGTTACATGGAAGTTCGACTGCATACGTCGGAAACCATTCTCAAGAGGAAATTTTCAAGGGTATCGAAATCAAATATTTTTACAAAAGAATTTTTTCAGTCAGATTTTTGTTGACCGCTTTTTAGTGACGACTGCAACTTGTACTAAAAACCTATCAAAACACACTAGGTGTCCTAAATGAATTTGTACGATTTGCTATATAGATGGAGATATGCAATAATATACGTGTCTTAAAAATTCTTTTGTTCTTAAAAATAGCCCATGAATTCGAAAAGACTGAGCATAACGACGATTTTTCTAGATCATAAAATGCATGTTCACCATATTGTGGGTACTCAATTTTATTCACTTTGGTGTTCATCCACGTAGCAATCAGGAAAGAGTTAAAATAAAACGAAACCTACAATCAAGAAACCGAAGTTGAAAATTGATAAACTCGAGCGCATAAAGTTTTGTTGCAAGAAAATTTCATTATATCAGGGTGCACAACGGATCAGTAACTTTTTTACTTCGAACATTCATCTCGCGTACGTACTTCAACTTCACTTCACCTATATAGTTACAACAAAAACTACCTATTGTAGAGTTTTCCTTATTCTTGAGAATGAGAAAAATGTGTGACCAAACTGGAAATACTAAATAAACGGTGAAATTTCATTTTCTTTTTTTGGGCTTTTAATAGCTTACCTATCACTTGAAAACAATGAAGAGATGAATATAGTAGGCGGAATTTTCAACGTTAATTTCTTCTTCTTATTTTTTTTTTTTTAATAATTTCGATTGAAAGAAACCATTTACGTAATGATTTCAAACAAAAAAGGATTCATTCCATCAAAAATCCGCAATTTTCTGTGTTTCAAAGAATTTAAGCATTTAATTTCAGACACTTTATTGTTGCTCTGAGGTTGAAAGCATACAAATCCTACTTGTTTGTAATTCTATAACAATTTGTCGTTGCCAAAAAGAAGGGGAACGAACAATGACTGCTATTCGTATCCACTGCTAGGTACTGGAGCAGAGACTGGAATGGTAGAGATTCGAAGGAACCAATCATCAAGTGCGACCCTAGAAGCCCAACGGGGGGAGGGCTTGAAGAAATTTTTTCCGTCCAACGGAAATGAAAATTTTTAACAGAAATACTCACATTGATGATTTAGAATTTTAATGATGGTCATTTAAAATATTAAACTAGCGCATTAAAATGATCTTAACGGTAGGTACCTATTCCTGTTTCGCATATGCAAGAATAAATACTCAAAAAGAATACTGTCTTTTTTTTCATGAAAAGGAAAACTTCGATTTTTTATATTCATGAAAAATTGAATACAGTTTTACATCTGTGAGACATCGATGGTTTGGAAAAATACCTATTTTCAGAAAAATTGGTAAATATGTCGTCGGTTCATTGATAAAAAGAAAGAAAAAACTACCGTTTTGGCTTCGTAGGACGATACTAAGAAAATTCCTTCAATGCGATGTATGGATGTGTATATTTTTTTCTACTTCTATAGTTTGGATACAATATAACTCTCACGTACAATAGTTGATACTGACATTTTTCAACATCACTCTACGCCCGAGATACAGGATTTATTCTGATATTTTCTATTCGCTTGTAACGTTTTTAGGGAGCAACAATAGAGATGAATTTTCGAGAAAAATCTCGAGTAAAAACGAACACAAAGAGGAAAGGTTGATACGAGTATTACGGAGGAGAAATGAAAGCTTGTCGTATTTCTAATAGAATATTCATACTCGTATTGATGTTACATTCGTAAGTCATGACCAAATTAAACAGGTTAGGTACTCAAAAAATATTTTTTTCTTTTTTCCTATATCATTATTATTACCTATTTATTATTAGTATTGTTATCATCATCATTACACCGGGATTTTTTATTTATTTTGCTTGTGTTGGGCTGTTCTATAGCCGGTAGTTTGTAATATGTTAGTACAATCCATTTTAGCCGAGTGACTTTGTGAGAGGGGCGAAGTAAAACAGTAAAAGATGGCCATTTTCGCTTATGAAGCTCTCATTGGAAAAAGATCAGCCCACGTCCAGTAGAAGTTGCTGGCATACTGGAGTGAGTTTCACAGCATTTTCTTATTGTAATATAAGTAGAAGATTCTTCATCGAAGTTTCGATTTCTTGATTTCAAAACGCTGTTGATTCCTAAGACTGCGATATTCACTAGTTAAGTTTCTTTTTTTTTGATTGTGAGGGGGGGGGGGGGTAGGGCGCAGTGTGGTTCATTTTTCTAGACTTGTGTTTGTGTTGAGATAAGAATAACGATTTGTATTCTTCCCGTTTTTCTATACGCGAAAAGAAAAAAAAAAGTCATGTCACAATACGCGAGAGACAAATCCGTTATCATTTTGTGTAATGAATAGGAAAAGCTCACAAGCATATTGAAGTTCAATAGTTGAATAATATAATTTAGTAACCATTAGTGTGTCGTTCTAGTTCATAATGTCTGATGTCTGTCTAGGCGGAGGCATGAAAATAGGGAAGAGAGATGATGTACATAATACACATCTCAACAAGCAAGTTATTATCACGTCTTTAAAATTGCCGATTTCTGTGTATAGGGCTGGGAAGAGCCATAGGGCTCTTCCCCTACATCATATTGCATACTTGTTTGCCTGATTCTTATCGTAATAGTACTTTGTTTACATTCGTCTTTTGGAAGGGGAATTGAATAAGCAATAATAGCATATCTATTCCCCGGCCATAAGACCAAGGTAAACCAAGTACCATTACAATAAGAATCAGGCAAACAAGTATGCAATATGGAAAAGGGGAACAGCCCCAACATTGACTATACATTACTTTATAAGCAATCAATGGCCCTATCTTTTAACGCTTCACAGGACGGAATTTTTCGTTTCTCTGTGCAGAGATGATTAGCCAATCATCATTGGCTAAAGCTACAGCTAAAGACTACAAGCTCGGACGAAAACATTTTTGGCTGGTTAATCGGGAACTATTTTTTCTGTAAACTACGGGCTAATTTGGCTAATTTAAGCCAATTGGCCTAAATTAGCCGAAGAAATGGCCTGGTTAACAGGAATTAATTTTTGGGTGAAAAGTGAGCTAACGCGAAAGCTAATGTAAAGCTAAGCTAAGGTTTATCATCACTGTAGAGATCACGTCGAAATTCTTGATATACTTGGTGCTAGATCTGCGCCGGACGAAAATGGGGTAATGCCTAAATTAACATGAATCATTGTTATCATGAGAGGGTAACTTGCAGGAAATTTTATGTTCTACAAATTTTGGTCTCTTAATTTGTTCGTTAAACATCTTTGTTCTCAACTTTCTTCAGATCACCAGCTCAATCATCATTCAAGTAGGAAAATCATCCTGATCCCGTTTTCAATTTTCTCAGTTGTAGCGCTCCTAGCGGTTACTAGCCTCACTCTAATTAATGATCATGCTCATTTTTTATCAAAGGTGCGGAGCTGGAGCTAAAAGAGCCAGAAGAGCGGCTCCGCTCCTCAATTTTTGTCATTTAGGAGCCAAGGGCTCGCTCCGCTCTGCAGTTTGCACAGCTGGGATCGAGTTGGCTCCGGCTCATTCTACCGCTGAGTGCGAAGCCGGAGCTAAAAGAGCCAAAAGGGCAGCTCCGCTCCTCAATTTTTGTCATTTAGGAGCTAATGGCTTGCTCCGATCCGCAGCCGGAGTTGGGAAAGAGCTAGCTCCGGCTCATTTAACCGGCTCCGCACCCTTGTTTTCCGTGGTTCGTCGCAAAGTGAGTCACATATAACGTTTTGATCAGTAGTTCTGTGAAAGGATATGAATAAAAGGAGAACTGTATATCATCCTGAAAACAATGTGTTTTCCTTCAGAAAATAACTTTTGAAACCCTCATGTAAAGCCCTGTTTATTTCCTCGTTGCCGTTTCTTTTGCCTCCAGAATCCAAAATTGGTGATTTGCTTCTCCTCATATCCCATGCTCCGACCACTCCAGTGACAGTGGATACTGTTTCTGAAGTATACGTACTATCAATAGCCGTCGTGATTTCTCATCTTTTTGGTTCCTACTAATTGCAGTCAATGGAATTACAAATAGGATCGGTGTGCTTGTTTACTTCAGGTTTAGAAAACCTGCCACCCTACGCCAGGGCGTAGTTGGCGTATAGGGAAATCCGCCACTGGTTTAGAGCTCTAAAAAAGTTTTTCAAACGCTGCAATCAGAATTCCTATTAAATGCCAGCTTAAAACCTGTCGGATTCCCGAGCTCTAACCGAGAACAAGTGACTTAGGTACACAAATTTCGATTCTGGACCTATATTGGTGACTGTTTGACCGTTGACCGTTTCAAGAAAGAATTTTGTTGACAGTTGACTGTTACCACCGCTAAAATTGATTTGCTCAAAAGCCCTCTTGACATGGAGAAAATCTAGATCTCTTATAAGCTCTAGACCTCCGTAGAAAAAAAAGCTCCAAATCTTTTGAAAAAAAATAATTTCCATCATTCAAAAAGTTTTTTCGGTTGGCCACTTTCTTAGCTAAACAAGAAATAATTCCTGTTGGGTAGCGCTATTTGTAATTTGATGACAGGAATTCTCCTAAATTCAGGCAAATGTTTTATTATGTGGTCAATACATTTTCTTTGAGAGGCTGATAGGTAGAAAGAAAACCTACCGAGTTTATTTTATACGTATCAAAAAAACGTTGATATATGAAACTAACAAATTAGTGTAGGTATCTATTAGTATCCCAGATTCGCTATTGCATGAGAGATGGGAATAGGATTAAAAAAAATTAGGTCAGCAGCGTCCATCTGATAACTACGTCGAAAGCAATAATTGATTAATTTATTGTCAAATAGTTGCTTGGAACTTACCTGATATCCAAGATTTTCCTGAAACAGAGAGTGTCGTATTGTTCGTTATTAGATGGTAGGTAGGTATTTTGTTTTGTACATTGTAAAGCAATAGATGGACATGGAGAATAAGAGCTTAAAGAAAGGACAAGAAACTTTTTCCGGGAATTTACTCATTTTTGGCATTTATTCCATTTTTAACATTTTTTAGTAGAATAAACATTTTTCCCAAGCACCCCAACCTCCTCTGAAATGTGCTTGTATTTGATTTCTATATGCCTCCTGATCCTTAGGAAATGATTTGACAAATGCCAACGTCTCTATAATAATGGCATATTAAATACCACCAGGCAAAGATGAGAAAGTACGCCATTTGCAGAAAATTATTACACAACCTAAGAGTACCGGTAAGATAAAACGAATTTCAAATAAGCCGAGAGGTTGGTTGGTGCAGTTATGCGTCCAATCTCGCCACAAAAATCGAGAAAAATATCGTTGTTATGTTGATTGATCTGTTGAACATAAATAATTTGGATAGCCTTTCATAGACTATATTGCTGCCAGTATGGGAATGGTAATAGGACCGTCGGTTGTCTCGGCTGGTGAAAATACTAAACTGAGAATATTATTGAGTCGCTGAATGAAATACCCGCGTAACCCGGGAGCGAACGTCATTCAGTGGCACTTGGCAGGCGGCGTGAATCGCTCACTTGATTGCTGCGGTAAACATCAACTTTGTATGCCCCTTTTCGCTTGGTCTTTTCATTGTTACTCATTTTTTCCCACTCCGATCTTATTGAAATTTCTCCGTCGATTTTTGAAACTGAGTGGAGCATCTTTTCACATTATTTTCGTATCGACACCGAAATTTTTTCATCATGAAACTGACTTTGAATTTTTGATTACACCAAAAACTTGTAACGGGAAAATTCTGAAAAATTTCTGGTAGATAGTGTCGATGATCATCCACTGATAACATAAATCACAGATATCTCTTTTGCAACATATGTTTTGTATAGGAAATTCCCGAGCAAAATCACAATTTCGGTTCCGGTACGTCGAAGAGTTGAGAGATGAGGGGCTAAAACTTCTGGGGGAGAACTTACCCGCGAAGGAATATCAGTGGGTACACGTTTGAATGGGGGTCTGCCAACGTAGGCAGATCGGGCTATACCCGAAGGTAGATTCGCTATTCAGTGCTCAGCTATCATGAAGTACTTGGAAATATTTCGACCTCCGAGCTACGTGTGAGGGAGGAACTTTTGAACACTCAAAGTTCCAAGTATAGTAATTTCCACTTCTGTGCGCTTGCTGACTCATTATGATCTTATTCGCAGTCTTCCCGATTCCCATCGACAGGACGGATTCTTTCAGCGTTTCCTTCATCGTACTTGCGTAAAAGAAACGGACCGAGTTCCTGCTTACACCGATTTTCGTAACTTGGAACGTGTTTTCAATAAAATTCAACACAGGACGGGACAAGAGTATTCGAGACTTTTAATTACATTGCTACGTGTGTAGTAGTGCCTGGCGCTTAGGATGGCGACGACCGTGAATTTTTAAGTATACCTACCGTTGAATCATATAATGAATGTACTGAATATTAGGATGTCGTTACCTACTTTAATTTTACCCAACGAAAAAATTTCAATGATTAATCGAGATTATTATTCCTCCGATCCTTTCAGATGAATTCACGTAAGTAGCTAACATTTTCGGGCGCAACAGAGCTTTTGTTCGGTGTTGTACAGGAATTGTAAACGAATTAGAATATAAATTGGTACTTCAGACTTTGTTTTCCTCTTCAACTAAAACGTCGAGTGTGGGTTTTTGATGATGGCGTAAACATTTTGCGGTTTAATGTGAATAAAAATGAAAACAACATATTCCACAAAAAACATACACATGTAAATATCATGCATAAAATTTTCTTTTTATTCTTATAATTCTGTGATCATTTTTTTTATACCGATGGGTGATGCTTTCTGCAATTGTTCAACTTTTTTTAAAGCTGTTTATGTCATAACCACTCGTAATTAGGATAAGTATTTCATGCAAGAAAAAAAAATAATAAGAGAAAAAAAAACAATCAAGCATAAATTTCCAATACGATAAGTACGAAGGTACCTAAAGCGACTTTTAGTTTTAGATCAAGAATTGAACAAGAACACATTATACTTAAAAAGATGAAATCGAGTTCTCTCAGGGAAAAACTTTTAAGTATGTCAAATCTCAAGCTGTCAGCCCAGTAGAATTACAGTGAGTAAGTGTCAATTGTAAAAAAAAAAATATCCATCAAAGATTTTATCGCTGATAGGCTAAGTGTTGTCCTGGGCGTCCTTCATAAGTGGTAAAAATCATCACCTCCACCCTTGTCGGAAGTCCCTGGTACTTTTGTGCATTTATTCAATTTTACTCGAGAAATATGAGATTTTGGGAAAATGTACCTCAGTTGTAAAAGATTCCTCACAAAATCTTCTTTTAAACGCGCCGAGTTTCATAGAGTTACAATAATTTGGGGTTGAGTAACGATTCTCGGAAGTTGACCATTTTTCGAGAACTGTCTTTTTTCAGAGTTTGTTTTCTGTAAAAAATGAGTATCAAGTCAAGTGAAATATATTATTTGTTTTAGGATGTAAACTATGATGTAATACAGAATACGTATAGATATTTAGGGGGGAAAAATCCATATGATACGCCTCTTCAAATGTGACAAATAGCCCAAAAAAAGTTTTTATCGCAAGAAACATAACATGAAGGAAAGGTGGAAAAATTTCAAGAAAAATTTTTCAAATTCCCCTCTTCATTCCAAAAACGAATAGTCATTTGTGCAACAGTGGAGAAAAATGAGCGATTTCTCAACAAGTGTTAAGTTGGCGACACGAGCCCAAGGCGAGGTGAGTAGAGACACTTTTGACCATTTAATCCAGCTAGTCCCTTTCGTTCTTTCAGTTCGTCTACTTAACGGCTTTGTCCTCTACTCATTGTAAGATTACTCAATCATTATTCAAACCAATAGACAAATTATCTTGATCCCGTTTTCTACACACGTTGTCGATCGTGGGAACGTTGATTTTGGAGGACGGGTTATGAAAATAGATGTTGAACTGTGAGGTTATTTGAATGGCAGTAGTTACATGACGAAGAGGCGCGAAGACGTAAGAGGATGTAAGAATGGGTGAGACGGGTATAGTCAATCATGAGCCCTATAGTCAATTCTAAGACAAGCAAGGATGACTTCTTCATGACGGGAGTTTCTATTTGAAGAGGACCATGGGATAAGGAAGCTTTCGATTGATCTTAATTTGTCATGACGCTGTTTTAGCGGGGAACCCGCTATCCCTTTTGTTGGGCAGGAATTTTTTTGCGAACGCGAAGGTTGATGACGTCACGGAGAGGGACTTAGAAAAATTTCGTTACTCTAGCCATATATGACATGAAGTAGACTTGAAAAAATTCCTGCCTCCGAGCTATATATGATAGAAGGGGGATTTAGAAGAATTTCGAATCTCGAGTTCTCCCCCCGCTGCCATTGCATTACTGCAATGGCATCTTATTCTTTTCCAACGGTTATGCCAAGAAGTCACAATAGACGGCGTTGTTTGATTTCGGGATGTTTGTGAGATCAAATCTGATAGTCGGAGGATTGAATAGCCATTGAGGAATGGATGATTCAATAGGGAGGAGAGGGTTGACTTTGGGAAAAGATCGAATTGATGCGAGATTGCAAGTCACGGCTATCCATAATACGAAAAAAAGGCGATACTTCTAAAAAGAAAAGAAGTAACTAAATACAAAAACCGCAGAAAATACTAAAACCTTCGAAGATCTATCGACTAAACAGCCATCATCAGCGAAAGACAAGAATGCACTGACTTGAAAGACCGAAACCAACCTCGAGAAAAACGAAAAACTGAAGAAGAGAACTACTCATCAGATTGTGAATCATAAACAAGCTCGATCAAATCGTCGTCCGGTATGTACCTGTTCAACAAAACGAGACCACGAGTGTTCTTACGACGAATGATTTCGATATGCTCCAAAGCAGTACGCTTGAAATCGGACCTTTCTTTGTGGAGAAGCACCTCGGATCCCTTTCGGAAGCTATGACCGTAAGCAAGAAGGTGGTCAGCGAAAGCTGACTTCCCCACTTTACTATCTTCCCAGGCTTTCTCATGCTCCTCAACCCTAATCTTAAGCTGGCGACTAGTCTCTCCGATATAAACACTCATACAATCATTACATTCTAACTTATAAACTCCACTCTTCTCATCTTCAGGAATTAGATCTTTCAACCTAACAAATAACCCTTTAATAGTGACGGGGTTATAAAACGCAGGTCGAAAGCCGAAAGGGCGAAGGGCCCGGCCTAATTGAAGAGAGAACTTCCCCAAAAATGGGAGCCTAATCCAGCGAAAATTCTCACGGCTGATAGTACGTGGGAGGGTGGTAGTAGTGTCGAGGCATTTCCTAGTAATTTTCCTACGCACCAAAGCGTCAATATCCAAGTGAATCTCATTAACTCTAGCTAAATGTTTTAAAGTGAGTAACTCCTTCTGAAAAGCAATCTGGCTCAAAGGAAATTCAGTAAGTCTATGAACTAAACTATTAAAAGCAGCATGTTTATGAGCGACAGAGCAGAATGACGACCCGTGGACTAAAACATCGGTCGACGTATCTTTTCTAAACACTCCAAACTCGTGGACCCCGTCTTTGTTGGAGACAGTAAGATCCAAAAAGTTGATGGAGGCGCCTCCCACTTCCACAGTGACGATTTGATCGAGCTTGTTTATGATTTACAATCTGATGAGTAGTTCTCTTCTTCAGTTTTTCGTTTTTCTCGAGGTTGGTTTCGGTCTTTCAAGTCAGTGCATTCTTGTCTTTCGCTGATGATTAGTCGATAGATCTTCGAAGGTTTTAGTATTTTCTGCGGTTTTTGTATTTAGTTACTTCTTTTCTTTTTAGAAGTATCGCCTTTTTTTCGTATTTGGGAAAAGAGTCAAGATGCGGTTTGAGAAAATTTAGTGTAGTATTTTGAGGGGTGGAGAATTGTTAATATTGAATTAAGGGTGTGCTTTACTTGTTGGCGAACTCCGAATTCGTGTAGAACAGGTTGCCTATCAATTCCTTAATACCCTACAACGTTTAATCTACCACCGGTCATTACGCGACGCTTGTCGGGTGTGTGTTGGTGTACGTACGTAGTCCCTGTCAGGAATGACTTTCAAAAATTGATTCTCAAAACTCAAATTTCCGAATAATATTAATCATTTCGTAGAATGTTGTTCATGAAGGCTTAATTAAGAGCGCTAGAGAAACCGAATTTGAAAATTTGGCTCTGAAAAGATTTTATGAGATTGAAAAAAAATAAATTTTGCCAACTTCAACAGCCTATGAAAAAAATGCGGAAGAAAAAATTCAAATTCTGTTTCTATAGCGCTCTTAATCAAACCTTTCTGAAGAACATTCCAAGAAATCGGAAAAATTAGTTCAAAATTGAAATCGTGATAATTAATTTTTGGGACCATGTTTGTTTTCACGTGTAAAGCACACCCTTAAAAGTACTTTTTGTAATAGCTTTTTCAAACATTTTTAATCAGTACTCTAGGATCTCCGTAAAAAAGACGATTTTTTAAAAATCGCCATCTTCACCCCAAATTATTGTAACTGTATGAAACTTGGCGGGTTTGAAAGAAAATTTTGCGAGGAATCTTTTCTAACTCAGATTTATTTTCCCTAAATCTCATATTTCTCGAATAAAATTGAGAAAATACATAAAAGTACCAAAGACGACCCCTTTTGGGGGATTTCCGACCAGGGAAACGAAAAATATTTTGCCATAATTTTGTTTTTCTTCGGTAGTCAAAGTCCGATCACAAAGAGCTAGACCCAAAAATTTTGAGGACCACAATTCATCATACAAACTGTAAAAAAAAAACAGTTTTTTCACTTCATTCTTTATCTGAACAATGGAGTTGTCTGTGTAAATAATAATTAAGCTGTTGCCTACATTTCTCTTATTTCTGGAAAAAACTCCTCCCAATATCCTGCAATGATTACAATAAACTAACTCGCAAATATAAAGCTAATTAGGTACTGCTTGTCAATGGCGTAGGTGTGAACACAATTTTTGCAATAAGCGGGAGGGGGTTATGGCTTTTCCTATAGATATCATTTTCTCATTCAAGCGTAAAACTAGGAGAGAGATATGATGAAAATAAATTTTAAATATATCTCTTTATCTACGCTACTGCTGAAGGAAAATCATAGTAGAGTTAGAAATACGCACATAAGCCAAAAATAAAGCAGAAAAAAATAGGTTCTAAGTTAGACAGATAAACTATTGACTTTTTCAGGGATTAAAAATTAGGAGAAATCAATCATATAGAATAGCTCGAACAAATGGACTCAGTTCAAACCCTATGTACAACAAATTCGATTTCTTTCTTTGCTTATAGGAAAATCTGAAGTTGAGACTGACTCTTAATTTTAGGTAGAGTACAAAGAATACAAACGGATCAAGAAGAAGGCTTTTATGAAGAGAAATATAATTATTTACGGAGTGTCAGCAGTAAGGTATAGATACCTAGTTATTCTTCGGCTGAACTCCTCAATTACATAAAAGTCACAATTATCACTGAAAGCAACATAATCCCTATTATTAAAAAATCGCAGTGAGTTTAAAGGGTCCGGAAGAATGAATTGCGTATTTTTGGTATTGACAAATTTTTGAGTTGTCATTGAATAATTTTCCCTTGAGTATTCAGTGGCACAAACTTTCGGAGATTTATGGAAAATATGAAAATTGATACTTACCGCGGTCCTTTTCAATATGAAAGCTCGTAGTAACCGATCATCTGAATCTGGAACATCGATAACTTTTTCTCAGAAATTAGGTATTATTATTTTTTTTCGAAAAGTATAATTTTAATTGTTAATCGCAACGAATGATTTTTTTACCAGCAAATGTCGTCAACAAGGTTTCTGCGCTGATAATAACCATCAGAAAGAATATACGCATATTTAATTGACTTTTTCAAATTTTTTCTCAAAATAAATTTGGCGAATGAAGATCTATTCAGTAAGATCAAGACCACGCAGAGATCTCTAAAATTAAAATTCGAAAACGGAAAACGATTACTGCTTACTGTAAAATTTACTGTTGTGAAGGCGAGATCGTCTACGTGAAGAATGTAAAAAATAGGGTACCTAGCCTTTAAAAAATGAATGCGCATTCAACAAGTACATTTGGACACCATAGGCGGAGCTATTTTCTTCAACGTTCCTCTCTGCTGCCCATTCTCATGCACTGCTTTTTATTACGGAAAATGATTCTCAAATTTGATGAAATACAGTTTATAAAATATATGTCTTATTCATTAGTAGACGGAATGTTGACTACAAAAATGAATACGCGAGATTCTATTCACATTTTGTTAAACCAAAATTTATATCTACAGTCGCACCTCAATAAGTCGAACCCGAGGGGAATGGACTCATGTGTTCGAGTTATCTACGATTTCGACTTATAAAAATTTGAGTTGGAAAAATTGATGTTCGACTTATGAAAATTGACTTACGTACAGTCGTCAATAAAATATTAAACTGCAGGTTGTGTACGAAATAAATTTGATAAACATTTTATGTAGGAAAATACTTTGACAAGGTAGTCTGGACGAAACTTTTGGTCTGTTGTTGACTGAGAACTTAATGAAGATTGTAGCCTACATTGAAACATGTGCATGCGAGAGGCTGACAACGTATGAAGAAGGGTGTTCGCAAGTTCAAGATTTTACAGGCACGCATAAAAATTTGACTTACATACAAAAATGTTCGAGATGCTGAAGAAAAACCCTAAATTAGCAGTTTTTTTTGGTAATTTTTTGTTCAACTTATCTATGGTTGAGTTCGACTTATAGCGGGAAAAATAGTGCTCATTTAAATGGGAGTGCGTCGGGACCGAGCAGATTTGTTCGACTTATCTATGTTCGACTTATCAAGGTCCGACTGTATATCCTACTGACATATTCATATTGCATGTCTTTTTTTATCAGCTCGCATTTTCGAAAAAATTGATACTTACTTTATGGTAAGAGGGGATTTAATTTTTTTCATTCAATTAATGAGCCTTGGAAATACACTTAAACATTGTAGGCAATGGCGGATTAGGCTCCTTGCCGCCCACGCGCACTCCTTATCAAGCCGCTCTTCCCAGCTAGAAAAAATTTGATGAAAAATTAAACTCGAATTTTTTCTTCTTTTTCCGCCTTTTTTGCCGCCTTAACCTCAAAATTGCTCAGCCTGTTCACAAACCCACCGCTGAGTGTAGGTCAATAAGATAATTATGAATTAGATGGCGTCGTACAGAGATAGATGGAGTTCATCGTACTGATGATTTTCTCATGATTGTATGAGTGGGAGTTGGTGGTACAGGAAGAGACAAATAAAGAAGCCGGATATTTTCGAGAGCTGAGTAAGAGAAGAAGTGCTGATAGATCATCAGCATTAAAAGCATGAAAATGATGAGGAATGTAAAAAGAAAGAAAAATGAGTGAGGTGAGGTAGGACGACTTCTTCGCGTCGGGAAGGGCTGTTTGATAGACTAAGGAATTGGACTTTATTCAATAGGTTGGAGGACAAGAAAGACCAGAAATCATACCACAGGAGGAGAGGATGAGGGAGAAGTAATAGGATTTGAGATCATATACGAGGGGAAGAGATTTTGCGGCAAGGTCCACTGCGTCAAGTTTCTTGAGGTCAACATGTCTTGGCAAAAAAAGAAATGGAAGATGAGGAAAGATTCGACGAGTGTACAGTATAAGAATGAGGATTCATTGGACGATAGGATTGATGGAATAATAGTTTTGGATAAAAGGTAATGATGAAAGTGAATCGTATGGTATGAAGAATTTGCGGGAAGGAGGCATGCGGTTGAGAAGGAAGAAGCTGATGAATATAGCGATAAAATCGATGGTGGGCCGAGTTTCTCATACGGAAGGATGAGATGATACCCTGAATGGAGACTGCAAATCCGATTCTGAAACCCGATTTGGACCCCTTCATGTAGCAGAGAAGGTGGGAGGAAGATTCTGATGAAATGATTTTGTTGTTAAGTTGTTCGTGTATAAAGTAAGATATTTTGGGAACTTTAGTGAGATTGAGATGTGATAGAAGTGGTCTGAGAGCATTTGAAGAGATGAGAAGATTTTGGTGTTGGACTCTTGAAGCCAGAAAATTAGCGGCAAATGAAAAAGCGCCGTAACGGAGAGGAGATACACCTGCGCCTTGGTGCATTTAGGCTGAATGAAGGGCTAGAATGTAGGTGCGGGGTGCTCCAAGGGGTCCAGCAATTTTGAGGTTGTTTTCGTGTACATTGGAGAACCGTAATCAAGTTGGGAACAGATTAGACTACATACTGTAAAATTGGAGGAGGAAGTTGCAGTTACAGGCGGTACGGTAGTGTGATAGCTTTTTGAAAACGTTCAAATAATTCAGGCATTTTCCTCTCAAGATTTTGATGGGGTGGTCCCGCGGTGGTTTCGGAGTGAAAATTTAAAATCGTCATTTCCAAATAATTCAAAATTCATGACCAACTTCGCAAAAATAGATTAGGTAGGCCTACTTATTCTTTGGTTTTCTTATTGTAGGATTTTATATGCGAAAAAAAAAAAAAAATAGATTTCTCATCATAGATCCTTTATTTGCTAAATTCGTCACATATAAAATGATTCAAAAAGCGTTTATTCCATTCAGCCTCGACTGCAAGTATTTTTTAGACACCTAGGTAGCTTCAGAAAATAGGGCTAAAAATTCATAAAAATGATAGACAAACAACGTTTTCTTGCATTCCCTTTACTTGTATGCAGTGGCGTATTTAAAAATACTCTCTGAAAAGGGAGTCCGGAAATTTCCTGGGACAAAACTTCCATTTGGCAAAAACAATAGAAAGCTTTATAAATTAGTTGAAAATTGATGAGTCTACCTACTGGTTTTTGGCGGTCCTCTGGGAGATTGTCTCCCGCCGTCAATACGCCACTGCTCGAATCCAAAATACTTTTTCATTCCATGTATTCGACCTTGCATTCGCTCAATGTCTCTTGTTCAACAACAAAATTATCTAACGAGAGAAAGTAAGTCTTGGGAAATTTTCAGACCATCATGTTTGAGCGGGATTTTAAAACATTTAGAATCGTTTATCAAAGATGTATGGGCATGATACCCGAACAATGAAATCTCTGTGTCATCGAGAGCGATTCTGTGTGTTCTACGATGCCACTACAGAGGCCTGCAGCCTACTGACTGACTGAGCTCCCAATACTCAACCTGGAATTCAGTTATGCATAAACCATGTATACAAATATGTTTCACTACCGGAGCTTTCGACTGCTGCGGAAGCTCATATAACTTGGTTCTTCAACTGTCAATCCCATGCTACGTTCAAGACCTTAAACGCTCAAAACTGATTGGACACCAATTATTGAAAATGTAAAAAAATATTAGGTCTAATAGCTACAGAAATTCTTCATAGTTGCTTCTATGTTAAAAATATCGAACAACTTTGTTATTGGGATACACCACAGGGATACACTTTACATGGGCTTCCTCAATCATATTCAGTAATTGATCGATTTTGTTCTCGACATCAAGACAAGTATAAGTGGGTACCTATATAAATATGAGAAAGTATACCTGACGAAGAATTATATGTACATAGCCTAAATTTTTTTAATGGCTCACATAACTTCGGCGATGCTGTCGAAATTGAATAAAAACGTTATACGTAGGGACAAAAAGGAACATAATACTTTCAGTCGTACTACACGAGATTAAAATGTTTTCCGCGTCGCAAAAAAAAAGTCCGAGGAAACACGTTCAGCGTAAAAAATTTGATTAGAAGATCCAATTGTTTCTTTAACGAGTAAATGGGATTGTTCAAAAGTGTACATGCTAGATGATTGCAAGTAGGCCAACTTAATTTGTTGTTATTTATGATAACAAAATCAAGCTTTTCATAATTTTCCAGAATAAGCATATAAACGATCCAATTTATAATGTTAAATTTCTGTATCAAAATCCATCTGCTTCTTCAAATGGATACTTCGGCCTACTTTCGTTGTATTTATTCTGAGGAATTCTCCGATTAAGCTACGAGTCATTTGCTTTTCAATAAGGATGATATTATATGAATGGGATTTTAAAATTTATATAAAAATAAAGTCCCGTTACGACCACGGTTACGACACTTGATACGAGACTCTCGTATTCTAAATTTCTCTTTGAAAATGAGGACAAATTTAAATTAAACGATTTCATAAAATTACACCGACGTACCTAGA
Source organism: Aspidiotus destructor (assembly GCA_035079395.1). NCBI lineage: Eukaryota > Metazoa > Arthropoda > Insecta > Hemiptera > Diaspididae > Aspidiotus > Aspidiotus destructor. The sequence continues at coordinate 38,581,967 of JAVHKZ010000018.1, read as the reverse complement.
TGGTTATAATACAATTGGGAGTACCCGGGAAATATTCTGAAGAAATAATCTGGAATTGGAAAATTAGCCTTATCTTAGAAAGGGATTCTACGACGGCTATAGGTATTACGTAAGAAAATGAAACGAAGAGACAAATGGCCAAAATTTAGTCCTAGGTTTATTTTTCAGATATGAAAGATATTTTCTATTTGAATTACTTAGATAGAAATTAGAATACTTACACATAATTATATTGACCAATACAATTACTACCTATCCCTTATGCATGATCACAAATAAATAGGGCTTTTACAATGTTTACATTTTATGTTTTGCAAAATGATAGTACCACGAGAGCAAGAAAGATAGTGTATGAGAATTACTCTATCCTTCCATCTTTCTTGCTCTCATTGTATTTGTCCTGCAAACTGATAGGTAGGTCCTTATAAAATTGAAGATACTATCCAAGTATTCACTTATCTTGTACATTTTTTCCCAATGGACAGCCTTCAAATTTTTTCAACACGATTTTCTGAGAAATCCACAGACATTGAGTTACGCGCCGTATACTTACACGCTAAAATAGGCCTGGATCGCCTTCCCCATTTGGAGGCGTGCTGTGGCAATGAGCTAATAATATTGTATGCTACCTATCACTAAAAATGTTTTCGAGAATGAGTATTCGTATTACCCGGAGTTCTATTACAGTATTTGTACATCATACTAAATTGGAAGTTCTGTATTTGCATTGGATAGAAAAGGGGATCATCTAAAGCCTACAGGGCAGGGCACGGATTAAGATAAAAATTGGATCCAAATTGCGGATCGCAAATTGTAGGTCTCATAGCGGACCGGATGGCGGATCAGGAATCGTGCATTGAAAGCAGGGCTGTAGCCAGAACGTTCTTTTGAGGGGGGGATATGAAATTTTATGGAGGGCATACCTCAAATTTTTTAATCTCTATTTTGGAAAATTAATTTGTTCATGAGTGGCAAAAGCACAATGCTGGGGGGGGGGGCAACGCCCTCTTTTGCCACCCCCTGGCTACGGCCCTGATTGAAAGTAATCCGGATCACAGATAAGATAAATAACTTTTACCTAACATTTTCTTGCAATAGTAGAAATACAAGTTTGGGGCCGCAATTTTCTATGTTACAGCACATCACAGAGCTCTACGTACTACACGTGGATACAAAAGGCTCTTTTCTGTAAATTGGAATTTGTGATATATTTACCTAGGCTACGTCAATTATTTCCTTTGCAGGTCGCGCGGGAGCAAGAAAAGATAACTGCAATTGACGTGGATTGATGCAATTGAATTGATTCAGATCAAATCAACCATAAACAAATAAAAAATGATTCAAATCAATCTTGGATCATGGCTGTCATAAATGTGACTGGTCAACGGAAACCCGCTGTAGCTTATCAGTAACGCATTCTTTTCATATGTAACTGATAACGCTTAATGCGGGTTTCTGTAGACCAGGTCTACGGATTACGCGCCGCCAATTAATCCGCAATCCAATCAGTGCGTCCAGCCCTGATCATATACAATTTACCGGGAAAGCCCAATTTATACCGCATTGTACTGCATGCAGCAAAAGGGTTTGCAACCAAAATGATTTCAAACGGTTAACGGTTATTGGTCACTCAGAAGGCTCCATAATTTTGAAACGGTTATTGGTCAAACGGTCAACAAATTTTTTTCAATTGGTTAACGGTTATAACTGTTATATACCGGTAACTGTTATTTTAGGCTCGCCAGATTTTTTCAAAAGCAAGAGTATTCAGCTCTAAAAACAAAAATTTGACTCCAAGATCAAAGTTGACAAGCAAAAAAAAAAAAAAAAAAAAAGATCACCAAAACCTGCCGTGTGAAAAAATAGTAGCCTATTTTTGAGTGTTTCAGTGCGCAAAAGAGTATAATAAAGGTATATGAAGCGTAATTTTCCGAAAAAAAAAAGAGTATTTCAGCCAAATTTTGAAAAAAGACTACAATAACCAAATGAGAGAATGATGAAACGGTCAACACTTATGACCGTTTGAGAGGAACTTTTCTCACTGAAACGATTATCGGTCAAACGGTTAACGAACTTTTTTTGTTTTGGTTATTGGTTATAACAGTTATATAACAGTTAAATTGCAAACCCTAAGCAAAATTCAATTATTTTGTTTCAGTTAATCGCAGAAGAGAACGTTGGGTGGGTTGACAACTTGACATCAGGAAGTTTACGCGGTTAGGCTAACCAGTAACCTCCCTTTTGAATAGCTGAAAAAAGTTGATCTTAATCAACTCACAAATGCCTTGATTCAGATCAAAAAAACTTGATATTGACTATTTTTTTCCATGCTGAAAAGACTGAAAAGTACTGCACAGGTTCTCTCATTTCAAAAAGGTACAATGATCACTGATCAGTGTTGTCATTGACTATATATACTTCGCTTACGAAGTATATATAGTCAATGGTGTTGTATTTTGAATTTTTATCACCCTCTCATTTCTTCCCTCTCGTACCCGCACAGCTGATTTTGCAGCGCTCTCTGGTAGAGGTTTTACCGCTCATGTTTTTACTAAAAAATGACCTGTGCTGCAGCTATGCTGCAGCTCTGGAACTGCCAGTCTTCAGAGGTTTCCACTATCAAAAAAAAAGTAAATAAAATGAATGCGTTGAGACGTTGAGTAAAGCTAGAGAAGAAGAAGGTAATTTTTCTGGAAGTTTTACCACATTATCAGATTCATCTCCGGTGAAGAGTGTTGAACTGTTCGACACATATTAGATATGAGATAGTCAGATAGTCGAATAGGTTGAACTTATGATCTTACCTTTACGGCTTTACCCGTCGATCTTATCGTAATTCGTGAAGCCACTCCATTCCATTTTACAAAGTAGACATTTCTTCTCCATCTTCGGAAATTGTATTGTTTTCAAAATGGTCGTAGAGAACGAATTCAATGGTGTCGTCAGCGACGAAGTAAACTACAAGGCTGAGTATCGTAAATTAAAGCGCAAGCTGAAAATGTTGATCTATGTAAGTACGAATCTACAATGGATTTTTAGAACATTATTTGTTCCCGACGTGATATCGAGGGAATTTTTCCGATGTTGTGACTGATCTATCGTTCATGTTTGTGGGTACTTTGTGAGGGTTGATATCACCTCGGCTTGATATACTCACCCCTTTTCATTTGGCTTTCAGGAAAACGAATGCTTTCAAGAATCGCTGAGAAATACTGAAAAGAAATACTTGACTGCCACTCGCGATCGCAATTATTTATTAGAAAGGTTATCGACTTATGAGCCGCTCGATACAAGTACTAGTGATACTGAAGAGACAGCTGAATCATCGGATGACGAACATATAAGAACTGGTGTTAAGCGGTGAGTTGCGAGTATTTTGCCTTCGTATTTTCTTTATGAGTTAGCTCTTGACAATTTGTGTGATGTATTAAACAGGAGAAAAATTGAAGTCAATTCCCGTGGTTCGAGCGTATTGACACTTCCGGGCAGTTCAAAATCAGGTACGCCAGTGCGTAAAAAGAAAGCAGCAGGTGGAGTGCCTAAGACAGGACTATCCAAAAATTTGGTGCCCATTCCTTCCGTAAGAATTATGAAGTTTATTGTTCAAATGGTTTTTCTTCGTAAGAATATTGATTAATAAGTTTTGTGTTTGTAGCTTCATCAACGTAGTGCAAGTCACGATGTGATCAATGGAAACGGTGAAGGCTGTATGACGCCCGAAGAAGTGGAGCGTCATTTAGAAGCTAAAAAAAGACAGGTTTCCCTAACACCGGAGAAAACTTCGCTGACATTACCATCAGAAATGTTTAGCACTGATATTTCGTTAGATAGGTGATTATTTTTAACTTCTATTTACAGTCTTATTATTATTATTTTTTTTTCTCTTTCTTGGACCATATTATTTTGATATAGACCGCGCCAATAAAGATAATTACGTCCAAACATTAAAGGCGACTTCAGTCGGTTGAGTCTTGAACGTCAAATGCATCGATGGGCGTGGTTCATTTCATCCTCATGCCCTGTCGTTTGCCAAAATTTCATAGTTGAACTGATGAGGACCCAATGGGTCATGTTTTGGATGTCAAACATCGATCGATACGTCTACAAGGTACATCCTTTGAGCTTAATGACTCCCATAAGAAATACATGCGGATCAAATATCATCATGTTACTGATTGGAAACAAGAAAAAATTATGGACAAGAACTAGAACAAGAATCATGGCAACAGTGATATATAAAATCTAGAATTGAAATAAACGAGAACAGATTATGTTGTTCAAAATTTCAAGTGTCCTTCCATAAGTATTTAGGGGACAATCTGGAACATCCAAAATTATTAAATAGAACTAGCTCGGTACCTCTGTTTTAAAAAAGAAAGGCCTGAACAAACTTTAGAGTTATGCTTGTGAAGATGTCCTCTGAGAGATTTCACAATGAAGATGTTTTACAGTATCAGAATTTCTTATGTAGAAAATTTTCAGTAATTCTCAGTATTACTGAATTTAACGCTCCCCCCTGAAAATAGGTGATCGGCAAGAATGCAAAAAATTTAGCAACATCTATTGGCAATGTTGATGAAAAAAAAAAAAAAAAAAAAAAAAAAATTATTCTTTCATATTTGTAAAAATGTACCTCGTGTCAGTAATGATTTTACAAAGTGATGAATTTTTAATGGATTCCATTTCTGTTTGATTTATGTTCATTAGAAAGCCAACGGACTTGTATGAAATTGAGAATGCAAACAGTAATATTGTTGAAGACATGCCTGTGGATATGATTTAAATGATGATGAAGAGGGAAAAAAATTGAATCTATATGTAATTTATAATTAAATTTTCTGTGCTTCTTATATATCCTCATTTATTTCCTTTGTCAGTTTTATAATCATAATAATATGCATAAATATATGTAATTCTGCATCTATCTATTATAACTTTTCATTGTACTTCTTCAACAAAATTAGTCTCCATCAAAACCATTTTTGTTGGTTGGTCAGCTGTATTATCATCTAGTTATTATTTCTTATGAGTTATGAGATGTTGAACGGACACCTTATAGACATACGCCCTTTGCACAGATAGGTCCTCTCCTCGGTTGTTCAAGTATTGAACCATGAGCTGTATGACTAGAACCATCTAGAACTAGAACCCCTCTTCACAGCATGGCCCTTCATTTTCAAACTCATCACATAATTATATTATAGAGATGAGGAGATAGCACCAAAATCTGGTCTGCAGGTTTGTTGCAGCCCATTAAAATTCTGTGATGTTTGTTGCAAGCTAGGTCCATATTCCCCGCTTTCTACCAGCCCTTTTACTGTAGGTAGCTAGTAGAAACATGATATTATTGAAAAATAGTCAAAAAAAGAGAGGAAAAATTCACAACACTGCAATTTGCATCGCCCTTTATCTTTTTTGTGGTGGCCGTTTATAGAACTGACACAAAAGATGAAGATTTTGAAAAATCTGTTTTTATGTGGTTTTGAATTGATCATCCCATCTCCTAGTACTGGTCGAAAATATTCGAAAAAGTTCAATATTAGCAAAGACCCTTGCGCCCCTACAGGCTGGTTCAAAAACAAATACTTTAATCAAGTGATCAGTCCGGATAGGCAAATGTAGAGGGCGCACCCTTTGCGAATGGTGTCACTCTGTCAGCAATCTTGGATCGGCATGCGATCGGGCGCGAAATAACAATTATTTATCATCTACAATAATAATTCTACTTTTTTATCGTTCCTCCTGTTATTCCTAAAACTGTTGCCTTAAAAGTGTCATCGACGATATTCACTTATTGAGCTTTTGTGCGAATCCTGATGTGCGGCATCGCATGAACGTTCTGCCATTCTTTCGAATTTGGATATGGATAATACCGCGAATGTAGCCAGTTCGTCGAGAGCGAATGTTGTTGAAAAACCATCTAGCAACGCACCTTGGTACTTTTCAAAAAGAGAATTGATTCGTCTTTGTTTTTTACTTATGCAAAATGTAAGTTGTTAACGCATTTGAATCTTTTCCAAGGATTGAGAAATATCGCCCTCAAACTTTTGATGACATCGTTGGTAACGAAGAAGCGGTAGCCCGCCTGAAAACTTTTGCAATTCATGGAAATGCTCCGAATATCATTTTGTCTGTGAGTGTTCAAACATCTGGTTTCCCCCTTTTAAATCGATAGAACTTTGTATTTATTTTGATGAATTTAGGGACCGCCTGGTATCGGTAAGACTACTACGATCATGTGTTTGGCGAGAACGTTGCTTGGCCCCACTGTAAAGGAAGCGGTACTCGAACTAAACGCGTCTAACGAACGAGGCATTGACATAGTGAGAAATAAAATTAAAATGTTCGCCCAACAAAAAGTTACCTTACCACCTGGTAAACATAAGATAATAATTCTAGATGAAGCCGACAGGTAACGCATAGCATCATGAAAGCTCGTATATTTTTTTCTGAATTTCTTCTCTCAATGAGCCTGAGATTTTATGTTTGACAGTATGACTGAAGGAGCTCAGCAAGCTCTTCGAAGAACTATGGAAATTTACAGCAAAACTACGAGATTTGCCTTGGCATGTAATAATAGTGAAAAGATAATAGAACCAATTCAATCACGATGTGCTATTTTACGTTATAAGAAACTTACGGATGCCGAATTATTGGCAAAAGTTTTGGAAATTTGCGATAAAGAACAAGTTGGTATTAGGTGGTAACAATTATTTGTAATAATGATTTCCGCTAGAATTGAATACAATCTTGGATATAGGTTTCTTACACTAATGATGGACTCGAAGCCATCGTGTTTACCGCTCAGGGAGATATGAGGCAAGCGCTCAATAATTTACAGTCCACTTTCAACGGTTTCAATCACGTAAATAGTGAGAATGTGTTCAAAGTTTGTGATGAGCCTCATCCTTTATTGGTGAAAGATATGCTAATGCAGTGTGTTGCTGGCGACGTCTCTAGAGCTTTCTCGGTTCGTACCCTTTTTTTTATCTGATATTCAGATTTTTCGTATTCCTCAGACTAATTCTCTGAACTCATTTTACGTAGACAATGAATCATCTATGGAAGCTAGGTTATGCTCCCGAAGATATCATAAGCAACGTTTTCAAAGTTGCCAAAAATTTAGATATAAAAGAATCTTTGAAATTGGAGTTTGTCAAAGTAGGTAATTTTTTTGTATCCCTCTCTCAAATAAATCCGAGTAAAGGAAGTTATAATTCGTCTTTCTTTGTTTGTAGGAAATTGGACTGACACATTTGAGGATTGTGGAAGGCATTAATTCTCTTTTGCAACTGTCAGGATTGTTGGCAAGACTTTGTAAATTGAGTGTCTCACATAGCAAGAGTTGTGTGACGATATAGACGGCATGACCACTTTTCTCGTGTAAGGATTACTGGCGGTTCATTTTCAAGAATATTTTGCAGCTCTCATGACTTCAATTCATTTCAGCGAAAAGAAATCACGAAGGTTTTTAGGATTATGAAATCTGATAACTTCAGATTATTTCGTAAAACAGTTGAATAAAATTTTTCAAGTTTTTATTTTTTACTTTTATTCAAATTAATAAAAATTGTTAGAATTCTTATTTTTGCAAACAGGAGAAAAAAATGCCTCATAGTAAAAAATCACAGATACAACCATTGACGGTGTGAATGAAACAGATTCTCATCTACGTTAGTTTTTCTTACAGTCAAATACTTCAGAGTTCTCATATATGATGTCGATGTTTCTTTTATCTTGAAAAAAAGTTTCTCAGAGGTAAAATTCGAATAAACACATTGCAACCACGAGCTATCACAGATATTTTTCTTATTATTGATCATCACCAGTCCGTCATCGTAATTCAGTAGAACTGGAATTTCCGGATTTTGCGCGGCCAAAGTACTATTATTGTTTGATATTAATTCGTCAACATCGTGGGGCTCGCTGATATTCACAATGGTAGGTTGTAGAAGGATGTAGAAAATACAGTTTAATAAGAAGTGCTTCGCTCGGATGGCTAATAATGCGGTACATACCAAGGAACATAATGTACCAGTATAACACGTGAGGCAAACAAGGGAGTACTGTCGAGAAGAAAAATGTGTTAAAATAAAAATGAAATAAAAAGTGAAAATAAGAATATAAGATTCTACCTTGAGTACTTCTTTCAAAATGCAAAATTCATGAGCAGTGATCAAAATATTGAATTCGGTGTACGAATACCAGCCTCGACGTTTGCCTTCCTGATTGGCTAAATACCGTTCCATCAATAATAAACGAGACCAAAACAATTTGTCTCCTATGTGTACTTCCCATTTCTGAAAATAATTTAATTTACGTATGACATCAATGAGAGACAGTGCATACGATCATTCATTAACAACAATTCTTACTCACAATAGCGTTCAGGAACTCTTTTTCTATCCTATTGACAGTATTCAAAGACAATCCAGCACATGCAGCCCACTCTGAATTGGTTATAGCATCATCCTCACCGTCATCATTCAAAAATTTAGACGCGATCAACTGTGGTTCAACAACGAGAGAAAAACAGTAAGTGAATGGAAGTAAAACACACGCACGAACAAGAACCGATTTATCCTAGTAGTCGTGTTGTCCAACGTTCTTCACTTAACCCCTTATTGCTGAGAGTTAGTAAAGTTATTTTGAGGGTACCCTGTGATCTACCTTCAGGATTCTTTAAACCTGAGGAAACATTTGTAAATACAACTGTACTGTAAGAGTAAATTTTGATTATTCTTGCACTCATAAAAATGAGTTCGTTTACGGGTTGAAATTCTTCAATCACTCGAAAAAAGTGATACATTTTTGAGTAACGAAACATTAATCAATAATGTTTAATTTTGAGACATAGTGCTCGCACATTCAATACTATATGTATTATTGAAAATAAACCCTTCATGAAAACATGAGTCCGCAAGTCTGAATCGTTCAGTATCGAGTGAAATTTCCACGTAGAACGATAATTCGAACTAATTGTTGCCCCCTGTTTTCCAAGATATTCCGGAATACAATTATGACCAAGCTGTTCAATATTGACAAATGTTTCCTGCAGAATTGTAGTATTCTTTCCCTTGAGTACCTACATTGACAGTTACAACCATTTCTACATTGATAATTATCAACATTTAGGACGAATTTATGAGGAGGTAGAAGATATGATTGTCTTTGAAATTTTGAAAGTGAAGCATCACACACAGATAATTTTGTAGGAAGACGGGAGATATCATGAGAGATAATGAAACGAAATATTCCACAACATACCAGCGAAACGAGGAACAGTTCAGAAGGTGCAACTTTCTCCACATAATTGGGGTTTGAACTTTTTATTTTCTCCAGGTAAAGAATGGCTAATACTAAGGAACAGGTTGATACGCATGCATTCTCGTTTATCTCAGCTATCTCGCGAACTTGAAGTCTTTCCAATGTGTTTTGCTTTTTTACTTCGTTGTATATTTCCGCGGCAAGTTCTGAAGTAAAATAGTACATTGATGGACGTATGTAAAAATTATTGATGAAATACTGACTGACGTATAATGAAGACTTTCGAAATTACACACCTGTTAGTGGTAAGCTGACGGAATCAAAAGATGACGTATCACCATAATACAACGTCTTAGCTATTCGACATAAAAATTCATCGTGATCCTCTGAATTCTAGAAACATAAAAGCAATGGAAGTTGAAACTGAGAATTGGTACCTTTCTTCACTAGCGAAAAATAGACTGAGTACCATTTCAATGATTATTGAAGAACTATACAAGTTCTTAAGAACGAATCGAAAATATTTATCAGCAGCAGTCAGTGGGAGAAAAGTAAAACGCTGTACAGTCAAGATGTCACCGTCTTAATAGAGAAAATTAAGCGAACTTTCGTTTCAAAACATTTTGAAATTAATAACTGAGTACGGTGAGAATAATATCGGACAATATGTAATTAATGACTCAAAGATCGTCCAACAACTTCATTAAAAACATAAGTTTAGTGTTCTCGTAGCCCTTGCATTGATCTTTGATAAAAGACGAAAGTTGGATTCGAACTTTGGAGTTTCGACTCGACAGACCGTACACTTTTAGTGTTAGTGTTGAAACAGGCTGGAAACAGGTAAAATCATGCGCCATTTTGTTTGCAAAAACGACGACTTCCATTACTCTTTGTCTAATCTAATCCAGCAGCAGCTTCGGACTTCGGACTTCGAACTAGAATCGGACCTGGGGAGGGACCAGCCTGCTTCGTATTGTTTAACTATGAAACTCCATTCCTGGAATAACGACTCATTTTCATTAATAACTTTGGGTGTCGCCTGAGCGGTCGAATTGTTTTGAAGCTAAGGCGGTGGAGTTATTCTCAACTTTTAGAATTTGTTAACTAGTCTTAGAATTGAACGTCTCTCGATCAAGTTTTAATTTATGAATTTGCTGTAAGTGTGCTCTAGAATGTTCATGGAACTGAAGCTATTCATTATCAGGTAACTGAAATAATATCCATCCCGCACAAAGCTAGGTATATTTAGATCGTAAAACTTGCGAATATGAAACTGAATACCTTTCTGACGGTCCTAGAATGATTTTTTATTAATTGGACATTCAAAAGACTACACTGCGTTCAATTCTTACGCAGTTTTATTGCCCTTTCCTTGACAACTTCTCGTTTTATAAAATATGTACTTTGAGATTTTTTATCCTTGAATTGTACGAAAGTTGTTACGAATGTAATTGATGTTGAGGCCCATTCTTTTCTAGGTAGTATTCACTCCTTCTGGATCGATTTTCACCATGGATTACCGAGGCATATTACTTGTGATTACTAGTCTCGCGTGTAGCTGGAGAATTGGTGGAGCTGCGCGTAAGTGATACCGTTATCGCCTATCATATAATCCTGAAGATTATTCTCATGAGAATATTTTTTCTATAGCTCATGCTCCTCCATTAATAACCAAGGAGCCTCCAACTGGTGAATTGCTCTTTCAAGTGGTGTCGCGTCAAAGTGAGAATAATAAACCGTTCTTGATTGAATGCGAAGCAGAAGGAGAACCAGTGCCAACGTAAGTCTTGGGTTTCTTCCTTAAAACCCATCCTAAGTACACTATTTTTCCTAATTTTCTTTTGTAAAGGTATCGGTGGGTTAAGAATGGTAAAGACTTCAAATATCAGCCGTATGATGATCGAATATCGCAACAACCTGGTCGAGGAACGTTGGTTATAAAAGTTCCTAGGGAAGAAGATATCGGTGAGTAGCGATTTATTGATATCATCGTGTAAGACATTCTCCGTAACAGGAATTTTTTTTCTCCGAGGTAGGTCAGTACCAATGTTTTGCAGAAAATGAGTATGGCACAGCAACATCGAATTCTGTATTTTTACGTAAAGCTGAACTGAACTCGTTCAAAGACGAACCACCAATGACTATCCCTGCAAAAGAGGGGGAACCGTTCAAACTTAGTTGCAAACCACCCGATGGTTGGCCGAAACCCAATGTATATTGGGTGTTACAGGTATACCGGATTTGAATTTCTCTTTATTAATTAATATTACAAAACGTTGACGAATGATATTTTACCTTAGGATACATCTGGGGTCGTTAAACCGATTAATAATTCGCGTATGACGGTTGATCCTGAAGGAAATTTGCACTTTTCGAATGTTACGAGGTACGACGCTAGTGATGAGTCTACCTATGCTTGTTCTGCTGTGTCTTACTTCAGGTTTGTGCTCTTTATTTCATTTTTCTTCTTGGATCTTGAGAGTTTCGTACATCCGTCCACGTCTATTTGCAGGAATGAGATTAAGGTTGGTAATAAAGTGGTCCTTAAAGTAGAATCAGCTAGTTCCGCTCAAGGACAAAATAAAGTTTCGCCTGTGCAACAATACGTTACAAGACGACAAGAAGTCGCGTATCGAGACAAAACCGCGAACCTCTATTGTATTTATGGTGGAACGTAAGTGACTTCGTCAAGATAAATTCTTTAACTTTTATTTGAATGAATAATTTGTTAGAAAATTATCAAGTAGTGTATTCAGAGTATTTCAACTAAAATAATTGAATAATATTGTTATCTATAAAATTACAACTTTTCGATTATCACATGTTTAGACCACTTCCGGGGACTGTTTGGTTTAAACAAGGACGTCCTTTACGAACGTCAGAGCGGGTTAGTCAAGGCAATTATGGTAAAAGTTTGATGATCAAGCATGTTACTGCTGAAGATGAGGGAGACTACACGTGCGAAGTCAGTAACGGAGTTGGTGATGCTAAATCGTATACCATCAATTTGAAAGTCTTAGGTACGTATGCAATAGGAAGATGTTACGTCTCGGCCTTATGAGAATTCATGATAAAACGAAATCGGACACTCATAAAGAGGAAATGGTTTTAATTCTTATCAATAGAGAAATTTTTATTCATATCGATACCGTAGATCATATACCTCGTAAGCCACAAAAAATTGATATTTTTTTCTCTGTGGTTTTTGGATTGTGGAGTATGAGAAACGTGTAAAATAGCACTTATCTCGATAGTTTTTGTGGCTTACATGGTATTCGTTCTATGGTATCGATATACTGTCTTGATTTCACACATTCCTAATGTCATGGACTACTTCTGTGTTGAACAATTCCATTCGCCTGCATCTCCGAGAAACTATCATTTTTGATCAATACTCCTCCCCCTTTATATTGTCATCATGTTCTCTCTTAGGACTATCCTTCTCATTCACTTGAATTCGTCTTACTGCTCTCGACCAAATTTATGTTTGGTCTCTTTCCTTTTTTGAATTATGCTTCGACTATTGCCGTATATTTAATCTACATAATTGAATTATTTTTTTCCTCTGTTAGCTGCGCCGTATTTCATTGAAGCTCCTCAAAAACAAACAAAAGCCGAAGACGAAACAGTGGAGTTTAGATGTACAGCTTCTGGAACTCCGGAACCACAAATCTTGTGGATTTATAATGGTAAACCAATTAACGAGGCACCACCCAATCCACGCCGTAAAGTCTCTACCAATTCTATCATAATCACGAATCTCCAGAAATCGGATACCGGTAACTACGGTTGTAATGCAACCAACAGTTTAGGGTACGTCTATAAAGATGTTTACGTCAATGTCCTCGGTAAGTTTTTTTTGTATTTTATTTTTTGAAACTTTATTCTCATTTTTTATTTCATTTATGAGCTCTGCGACTCAATTCGCGATATTGTAAAAAGGCGACCGAAGTAGAGTGGCAATATTAACATAAGGAAGGCAAAAGGAGACTCAGAAGGAAAAGCGAATGAATGAGGCGAGTGTAGCCAATCTTGATACTGACCACAATGACTTTCTAGCAGGGTCTCTGTCTAAAGAAAACAAAGAAAGCAGATTGATTTTTGGTTGTGCAAAGTTATATCGACTGGGAAGGACTAGGCAATGGTGATAGTGTCTAAGATCGTATCCTCCTAATTTTCAATACATATATTGATATTGTACCTGATGTTGTGGAAAAAGATTCGTCTTACTCGTATGACTAATTTGCCGTACTATTTTCAAAGAACTGTTGGTATAAATCAATGCGCTACAAATAAATTCTTTCTTCTGCCTTCAGCTCAAGCCCCTGAGTTCGAAGAAACACCCCACGACGAAGAAACTGTAGACGGACGAACTGTTAATATGACCTGTCGAGTCGCTGGCTCGCCTCGTCCCCAAATTAAATGGATTCACAATGGAGTCGAATTGACCGGTGGAAGATATACCACTAAACCGAATGGAGACTTGGAAATTAGGTACAACTTCTTCGTTTACGTATTTCGTTCCTATCAATTCGTTTGACGTTTTTTCATCAACTCTTTTTCAATCTTAACCGTATAGTAATGTCGGTTTCGGTGATATGGGTACGTACACGTGCCACGCTCAAAATAAGCTGGATTCCATAAACGCGTCCGCCGTCTTGAGCGTGAAAAGTGAGTAAATGAATTCCCACAATTTTCTCCAAAATACTGTACATGTTTCTGATATTAATCACCTCTATCAATATTGTAGAACGTACCCGTATTCGACCTGGTGCTGGTCCTATCGATTTCGAAGTGAAGGCCGGTGATCAAGCTACCTTCCGTTGTGCGGCTGAAAAAGATGAATCTTTGACACTGTACATCGATTGGAAGCGAAATGGCGAACTGATTAATTTTGAGTCAGAACCAAGGTTCTTTATGACCAACGATCATTCCTTGACAATAACGAAGACCAGTGAACTTGACTCTGGTGAATATACGTGTGTCGCGAGCACAAGATTGGATGAAGATTCCTCGCATGCCACTCTAATCGTTCAAGATAGACCAAATCCGCCGCGTATGACAAATGTTGAGTGCTATGCTAAAGAGGCAAAAGTTTCGTGGAAGTCGATGGGAGAAAATCGAGCAAAAATTTCGAACTTCGTTGTGCAATTTAATACGAGCTTCACACCAGATACGTGGGAGGTTGCCGTCAATAATGTTCCTGCTACCAAAGAAGATTATGTGGTGCGTATAGCTCAAGTTATAATGATTTCTACTTGACTTAGATAATTTGGCCATTCCTTCCTCAATTATAAATGAATTTTCTTTTGTGAAATTGAGAAATTCAACCTTTCAGTAAAATTCAAAGGTAAACAAGAAACTGATCTAGTTGAGAGATGTTCACGTTAAATCTGTTCCAAAAAACGAACACAAAGTCCATTGCTATTTTCAGTTATTCTTATGATATTTATAGTAATCCATGTCACTTATTGTAGATCCCAATGACACCGTGGGCAAATTACACGTTCCGTGTTCTGGCCCAAAACAAAATAGGTTTATCTGATCCATCTTTCCATTTTCCGGGAATGTGTCGCACGGACGAAGCCGTACCTTCCAAGAATCCAGACAATGTCATGGCCAGAGGATCGGAACCCACTAATTTAGTTATTTCTTGGACGGTTGGTATTATTTTTGAAATATTCCGGCTGAAGATGAATTCAGCTCGACAAATTCTTGTAAAACAACTTTTTGATTTATATTAATGCAGCCAATGTCTCAAATTGAACACCATGCACCTCACTTTTACTACGAAGTATGGTGGAAACGAAATATTCCTGGAGCGACGTGGGAAAATCCTGTAAAAATACAGAATTGGAAACAAAGTGAATACGTAGTGAATCATGTACCCACTTTCCAAGAATATGTGGTCAAAGTCATAGCATTCAATGAAAAAGGTCAAGCGGAGCAAGCAGCTCAGGAAGTGGTTGGTTATTCAGGCGAGGATGGTGAGTACCTAACCCTTCATTCATCCATTCGATAGAGCTATCATTGTAACGCCAGTAATTAAACTCACAATTTTCTACAGTTCCGCAAGAAAGTCCTCGTAATTTGACGTTGATTGAGGTGATTTCTGCAACTAGTGCTAATATCTCCTGGTATCCCGTGAAAGCTGAATCACTTCGAGGCCATTTCTTGGGTTACAAAGTACGTGTTGGTTGTTAGGGAATAAATTATCATGATGCGATTGTTCTACTTTGCTGAATAAATCTTTCTATTTCAGGTACAAATGTGGCCTGCACACGACACACAGAAAAGTAAGGTACAAGAAATTCTAGTGCCACAAAATACTACGAATGTCATCATCGATAAGCTGACACCAAACGTCGACAATCGGGTTCGTGTATTAGCCTACAATTCGAAGTACAATAGTGCTCCCAGCGAGGAACTGAATATAAAGACTCCAGAAGGAGGTAAAATTTCGACTTGTTGCTGAACAATCAAAATAGTCTTGTGGTTTCAAGCGATCGCGACTCAAGGTTGACTCCGCTAAAATAGCATAATCCATTAATTTCATTGTTAACCTTATTTTCAAACAGTACCAGATGCTGTACAATCTCTCGATGTAGTACCTTTGGGTAGTTCGGCATTCCTATTGTCATGGAAGCCACCTCTGGAGACGAACGGCGCCCTTACTGGTTATAAAATCTATTATCAAACCGTGCATGGTACCGCATTAGGACCTCTCAAAGAGCGTACTCACCAGATTAACGATCCTAACCGAAATCAAGCGAAATTAGCCGATTTGGAATCCGCAACCAACTATCGAATAAGTATTAATGCGACTACTAAAGCTGGAGAAGGAAAAACGTGAGTGAATCAAGAACCAATAGTTTGAAACGGTATTCGGAAAGGGGAAAATACGAATCATATTGTTCTATCTTACATTTAGATTCTGGGTGGAAAAACGAACTCGAGGCTCCTCTGGAGTTGCACCCACTAAACCGGACTTCCAACACTATATCGTTGAAACGAATATGTTTGCGACAATGCGCATTCAATGGTTACCATGTGGCTTTGATTACGACTGTCGGGATAAGCCGGTTGGATCTCATTTTTATGTTAAATATAAGTAAGTAGCGTGCAGTTATCAACTCTTGTAAATTTTGCGTAAATTGTAATTTTGGTTTGATCCAAATAAAACTGGCAAAATGACCGTCGAAGGGGAAAAACGTGTTATTCGATAATTGTTCCAGGAGAGAGAGAGAGAGAGGGGGGGGGGAGATATTTTCGAGCTGAAATGAGAAGAACTTGAGTATAATGACTATTAAAACTCAAAAACTATTATTTGTGAAGGTTTTTAATCAACTTATGGCTGTGGTAGGATTCTTATGTCTGCCCATGCACTTATTTTTCCCAATATTTCAATTTTTTCATTCTTTTTTTTTTTCTTAGATTAAGGGGCGAGCCTGTATTTCTGACCCAGGACGAAATGGACGAAGATTTCACGTTGGTTCGTGGTTTGGAGCCTAATTCGAATTACATTTTCGGCGTCGTTTCTGTGGACGGTAATCTGCGGACCGAATCGGATGAGCGCGAAGTAGAAACTTACGCCGCGGCCACTATGAAACCCCGAGAGAATATGGCTAGCGCCGGTTGGTTTGTCGCAATGATGCTAGCCGTTGCCTTCCTGATATTGGTTTTGATACTGGTGTGCGTCGTGAAACGAAATCGCGGCGGAAAATATGTTGTCCATGAACGGGAAGCCGCCAATGGTAGATCCGATTTTCCTGAAGAACCTGGCTTTCACGAATATTCGCAACCGTAAATATGATTTTTCGACTCATAAAATGCATTTCTTCCTATTTTATTTTATTTTTTTTTCTTTCTATAAAAGTGTAATTTATTTCAGGTTAGGAGGCGGGCCTCGAAATCGTGATCCGTACAACAGAGAGAAGAAACCATCACCCGAAAGTGATACGGATTCGATGGCGGAATTCGCCGAAGGTGATACTGGTAAGTATCGAGGATATAAGAAGTTTTTTGCTTTCCGTATCCTGTTTTTGAGTATTTGTTGAATTTATAGCCATAGTTATTTCGTTTCTCTGTAGTGTCTGTATTAGATTATGATTAGATTGTTTTCATTCACTGCTCGCTCGTTTAAATTTGTCAAAGTATTGTTACGTTGAATGATGAGAACATCAGTTCTTTCAACGTGATAATCGAGGTGTTGTTGGGTCCAAATGCACTCATAGAGATGTTTCACTTCCTTGATAATTACCTAGTGATGAGGACTGAAAAAAATGCCCTCGTTTAGTCATCTGCTTATTTTGATGGTGAATTTCTTCAATCATTAGAGCCGATGTGCTGATATTATCAATATGCCTATAACATGTGTACAGGTCATGGAAGTTACCTAATGTAATGAATTAAGACTTAGTATTGAGTTAAACCCTTCAAAAATATTAATCTTTTTTTTCATCCGAAAACTTATTTTTTTCTTCCTTATTTTGTTATCGGGCTTATTATTTAGAACAGGTATCATACTGTTACGTACTGAAGAAATTTTACGCAGTAGACACTCTGACGAGTCATTTAATGAACTTTTTTGTCGCTGATACAATTTTACAAGATATTTACAACAAATGAAGTATTTTTTCCCAAATTCATTTAGTTTGTCCCTAGTCTTCATCTACAATAATCAGTATTTCAATGGATGTATGCTTTTTGCTCAGCTTTGTTTATTTTGTTC
This sequence comes from Aspidiotus destructor, assembly GCA_035079395.1. Lineage (NCBI taxonomy): Eukaryota > Metazoa > Arthropoda > Insecta > Hemiptera > Diaspididae > Aspidiotus > Aspidiotus destructor. The sequence goes on along the minus strand of JAVHKZ010000018.1, from coordinate 38,563,969 downwards.
TCTGTTTTGTTTTGTTTTCCTGCTTGTTTGTGTTCGTCTTTTGCGAACGCGTAGATGGCATGAATGAAGACGGATCATTTATAGGCCAGTATGGCAAGAAAGGACGAAGCGCGGAAACTACGTCCGCCGGATTTGCAACGTTGGTATAACTTTCTCTGACGAATGAATAAAAGTATGATTGAGTAAATAATGTAATCTCTTGCGCACACAAGGTTAGTAAAATTCGATCAGACGTATTGCTCAGTATTACGCTTAAGCTTCGGTTTGAGAAAACTTAGCTTTTCTTATTAGCATTAATTTCAATAAAATTTCTGCATCGAAATTAATTTTTCTCGATCAATTTTATTTATATTCCATGTCCATCACTTCTTTCAACTATTGTAAGGATATTGTAATGAAAATACTGTTTCACTCGTAGTAATCATCTTTGATGAAATCTGGGTTGTCTCAATGTCGGTAGTGTCTGCACAAAGATTTTTGCACTTTTTTAATGCTGAAGAAGAAAAAAAAGTCTTTTACCTCATGGTAGGGAATCCTGGTTAGATGTTGTAGGTAGGTATTCTCCGAAAACATTGTGATAGTATAATTTTCAATTTTAATTTCCAAGTCTCACTCTCTTCCTCAATTTATTTAGTCGACATTGGAAAAAAAAAAAAAAATGAATTGGGATTCAAACATCATGGTTTCAGGTTTATTCTCGACATGTATTTTGATCGAAATTATTTTCATAATACTGTAACTTTATTTTTTCTCTTGTATTTTCTAGCTCGATTTACCGAGGATGGATCCTTTATCGGACAATATGGTCAAACAAGTAATGGAGATCGAAAAACTTATGGCGATCCGCAATCTCCTTCCGCTATCGCCACTTACGTGTAATGGGACCATTTATTTTTAACAAATATTGACCGTTCTTTGTTATGTTTTATTTTTTGTTCTACGACGATATATATTTTTTTTTCGCGCGAACCCGTCACGAAGTGTGAAGGAATTTACCTTTATCGCGAAATGAAGCCAAAAAGATTTGGCTTTTACCGCATTTTAACGTTATTTTTTGTTGTCACCCCTATTTTGTAAATACTGCCATCGAAAATTTAATTTTTATGTAGTTAAGATTTTTTCTATCTCCTATTCTGATTGTTTGGTCCTATGTTTTGCTATTGGCCGATATTGATAATACCAAGTGTATGAATTTTGAGTAAGAGTTTGTGAATATTTACCGTACACCATAATACTTAAGCACACATATTTCTTCCTTATTTGTCACGCCTAGCGGTTGTTAACGCTGTATCACTATCATTAACTATTCGTAATTTGTAGATTCTCGTTAATTATTATTGTTTTCGAATAAGTTGTATGTGCGTGTGTTTGTCTGGAGTAAATGCTGCCGGGTGAATGATAAATTCTTCTTGAGTTGATATCTTTCATTAGTTATTAGTAGAAATAGTATTTATTTATTTTTTTTGTACTCGTTCATTTCTTTTTTCTTTTTCGTCCAAGGTTGTCTTTTCGTGTTTCTTTTTTATTTATGTACTTTTATCGATCGTTGTAAGAAGAGCAAATGTATCGTAATTTTTTCTTTTAATATAATGTCAACGAGCACTAGAGCTAGACAAAGGTCATTTTAGCCTTTTCAAAGTATAAAGTGGAATATCTTCAGCGTTTTTCCTGTCTTGTCTTTCCCTGGAGGAAACAAGTATGCCTCTTGTCGGGCTTGTATTATGTTGTAATTCACCCTGCGGATAAATTTTACGAACAAATATTCTTTCAATATTTCGTATTGTAATAATTCTACATAATTCTTTCGTCGTAATGTATTTCAAGTTTTTTTCTTGTTCTTCATTATTTTGAGAAAATAATTTTGTAAAAATAAAAAAAAAGAAGTGATGAAAATACGAATTATTATTTAAATAAAAAAATAATAAAAGTGCCTCGTATATCAAGGAAGAAGAAGTCAAGTTAAAGTAATTACGTTTTGGGAAGATCTCGGTTTCATTTTCAATTCTGCAAAATTCAAAATTATTAACCTAGTTACTGTATAATGAAATATATAATTTTCTGTAACTTGGACTATTGGTCATAACCTAACCTTAGGATTTTTTTTGCGTTTTCATTATTTACAAGAATCACCTGCGAATGTGTGCACAATTCACCAAGTTCTTGTTGCATTACTTTTTTCAGTTTTTTCATTACACTGATGTACTGAATAAAAGATTCCGAATATTGTGATTATGACTAAGAGTGATGATTATAGTACATCAGCAGGTTGCTTTATTGTCATTGTGTTTATTTTGTTTGTGATTCTGCTATTTGTACTCATATGTTCGATGTCTCTTTAATAATGTGTTTAAAAAGCACTCGGTAATTTTGATGTATGTATACATGAAATCGGATTCCTACCAAACCAGTTAGGTACGTAGACATTGGAAAACATTTCGGTCAAGAAAAGAAAAGACATGGATAATTATTAAAAATATAGTCCGTACCAACATAATCTTTAAAGTAACTTGATTTCTGCTGTAACTGTGATCTACAAAAATGAATTGAAAAAAAAAAAAAATTGGTTGATAACACATCGAACCAAGGAAAGATTCGTGTTTCAAATATTCAATTCTTTTTTCTTTCCTTCAAACAGTTTTTTATCCTCTCGATAGTAATTGTTAAGCTTGTATCATTTTTGTTGGAGTCGTTCTAGATTTTATTGATAAGAAATAAGGTACAGAAATTAGTGAATACTTCTGTGTTATCATGTTACTTTAACTGATAAGTTGTTTTTTTCCCTGTTTATTTGCTTTTGGAATTCTTAATGGGTCAGTTTTGTTGTTGTTGCTGTACGAAGTGATGTACTTGCTGAGCTTTATTGTGTTATTTCTCGTTTTTTTTTCCTTTATCTCTTTTTGTCAATTGCATTCCATTAGCATTTTGTGCAATATATTTCAACAATCGGGGTAATGAAAAGGTTAGAAATTCCTCTGTGGGCTGCTCCAACAAACTTGTGTTGACTCATTGGTAAAATAGGAACTGTGGAGCCTTCGCTTCAGTTGTATCATTTGTTCAATGCCTTTTCCCGTTGTTTTCTAAATAGATCTTATCCACTTTTCAATCTCTGTTTCAACGTACTTGAAGACTGAATCTTTGCCTAAAATGCCTCTACTCGTTCATTAACCTTACATTTATACCATTGGAAGCAAATTTTGTTTTCTTTTTTTGTTTTTTCAATTTTTATGCTAAGTAGTTCACGTTGTATTGTTAATTGCTAACCAATTTTTCCCCCACTCAATAGAATCACCGCATTGCATTTTCACTCTCGCTTGCAACTAAAAAATAAAAATCGAAAGTTGGAAGGCTTCGCTATGGGGAGAACGTTGCTTTTATATTTTTTGTCGTTAGTTTGTTACACTGCCTTTCTCCAAATCTGCGTAGATTTATTCTCACTAAGAAGAACTAAAACGTAATCGAGCGTACAAACCGGACGAATCTCATTATCTTTTCGCAGTATTTCAAAATCTGACTATTCAATTCTCTAATAAGTAAATTAAACGTACTAAAATTTATTGTAGGCCTATTTTCGTCTTATTTATTCGATCTCTTCCTCATTTATATGTTTTTACATATTGAGTCCATAATTTCGTACGCTTCCTCAGTAAGTATGAATAATAATCCCGGGAAAAAAATGATGTGAAGAGAAAAATGATCTACTAACATTCCATAAACTCATTATTTATGTAACACGTTCATTATTATGTACCTATTAATATAATTATGATTATCATTATTTTTATTGTTTTCTGAAAATCAATCTGTTTCCCTTGTTTTCTTCATTTTTATTTGTGAAAATTTTTTTCTTTCCCTTTTTTATTATGACTCTTGACTAGGTTTAATTCATCCAGTTATTTCAAGAAGAAAATTCTGTTTTCCGACGAAGAATCATATTTTATACTGTATAACAACGTGCTGTCAAGTTTATACAATCCAAATATGCAATAATTTTGAAACTTGAAACGGAAATTTATGAATAAATCTCTACAAAAATTATATCACCCAATTATTTCGTCACAGGGTGTTTAATAGCATGAATTTGACGTGAGGTAGCATGAAATCATGAAAATGGCATGATTTTTAATGACTTCCATAGAAAATCATGAATTTTGAAGTCAAATTACTTTTCATTTTTTTCCAGGTTTGTTATTTTTATGATTCTAGTCCACTGTTTTCGAGAAACTTGTTGAATGGTTCATGCTGATGGCAGTGGCATGGAAAAACATAAAAATGGCATGAATTTTTAATTTTGAGATTTGTTAGACACTCCGTCATCAGATTCTATCAATACTTGAAACGTATGATCATCGAAATTTTTCAAACCCGGCGTCCCTACTACAGTCTAGTCCCTACAATATGTAGTTTCTGTGAATTTATTCTTCATTTCCCTTTCACTCGAAATACCGTAAGGAGTGTCCTAATAATTGGAACAGGGTATTTATGGCAAGACCAGTGTCAAGTGTGTATAAAAGCCGCCGGTACCATACAATGATCTGGGGAAGCAGCTATACTCACTACTTGTCAGAATGCATACTGAACTATTATACTGGTATACTTATAGACTGTCCTACATTTAACCACACACCCTACCACCAACTATGAAATAGAAAACAGAGCGCAGCGGCACAATGTAGGCCACACAGCTTTGTCCAAAATAGGTCTAGGACTCGAGTCCTAAAATAGGCATGTCTCAATCTTGTCTTCAAGTAGGTAGGATAGGTAGGGAAAAATGACTGTACCCCCTTCCCTCCATAAAACCTCTCTATGTGGGCACCCTATTGAAAGAAATGAAATCCTCCCTGCAGAGACACCACAATACACTGTAGTTCTGTTAGAGTTTATTCATCCATACAAACCCCAGTCCAGCGACATGCCTGTGTCTTTGAAGTACAATGTATCAGAAAAGGACTCTCAGTCCTTAAGTATACAATTGGAAAAGAAGCAAGACAGGACGACAACAATGTCCCCCCCTGATTGATCGAAGTACTTACCCACTTGATCAATATACTATCCAAACGCCGATGTATGATGCTGCAGAAGCTAGGAACATGGCCGGTACTTGAATGGAAAGCGGTGGCCTCAGTAGTGTAGTATCAAACACAATATACCCAGATTTGGAAATAAGTCTGTCAAACCAGCATATCTGATCTATTTATTCCTGTTCTGGTGCACTGCGGGAGCACTTGGCCGCTGTGAGCCTCCACTGCGAGTCCCTTGATCACTCTGTGGTCCACTGAACAGTGTTGGTAAAACGGTGGCAGCAGGTGTTTACGCAGAACTCTAGACTAGAGCAAAAGACTGCATAACTGACAAGAACATCCCCAAATGGCACACCCCTGCAAGACACAGTAATTGACAGTGGTAGGTAGAGTACTCCCCTTTCAGTTCACTTGTGGCTTGTATAGATGATGCCCCCACCACTGCATCCCAGAACAGTATGTTGTAAGTACTACAAGACATACCAACACTGCACTGGTATGTGGAACTTGGTGAACCTGTTGCTGCCTGTGACTGCCTTCACAGACAGGAACACTAGTGAGGATCAGTCCTGACGCACTGGCAAATGCCCCACAAGTGGCCACTCAGGCTGGACCCTGAATCACAAAAGGTTGGAAAAGTCCCTGTGTCTATCTCAACCTAAGGTACTGTTAATGAGCCAGACAAAGAAATGTGAACAATTTGTCGCTTCATTATCCATATGTACATCACTACAGCTACCACTAGTTGAGTGACTGATTTGTTGCTCCATAAGTAGAGAAGAGAAAATAGGGTGAAATGACTCACATTTGAGGACGTGGATGCCAAAGGGTGCTTAGTCCAAAAACAATTTTGTTGGGAAATAAAAAAAAAAAAACGTTTGTATGTGAACAATATTGTAGATACAAGTTTACATCATAGCATACAAAATTACTTAGCGTACAATTGTCAGGAAAAATGTGCGGTTGGTCTGAAAATGTGTGTTTTGACTTCCACCCCTAGATGGCGCTAAAAACTCATTTTTTGAAATTTTGGACTAAGCACCCTTTGGAATATTCACATCCTGATTTGCTTTAAAAATAGGCAGTCAAAATATACAGGGAGAAAAATCACAGGATTTTCTGGATTTTTTGGGTTAGTTAAAAACGTTGGATGTTGGAAATTAGTGGAAAAATTCATTAAAATAAAATGTGGGAAAAAGCTTATAAAATCAACTAAAATTGAAGAAATATAACAAAATAGTCTCACAATGCGCTAGAAAAAAATATGAGTACCTAAGTAAAAGTTATAAAAATGTCACACAAAATAAAGAAATAAACTAAAACACTCAATTTTTATTTTTAAAAGTGTGGTTAAGCAATGAATTAAAATTGTTTAGAATATCGGTTAAAAAACTGCCGCGCTTGAGGTGCGCCAGAACAAGTACTCTACTGCTACTAGAGCACCTACTCCCGTGTAGGTGCTCTAACGCTACCTACCAGACACGGCCGCGTGCGCTGCAATCCATAAAATTGTCGGCGCACGTGTGAGGTATCAAGGAGGTTTTTTGGTGAGAGTATGTCTAATGAAATTTTAATTTTTCAGAAAAACATATGTAAATTGCACATTTCAAGTTACTCCTTGTTTTACATTTTTGAGTATGTAAATTGATCATTTTCTCTTTGTATGTGTGATTATTTCCATCAAATGAAACTTTGAATACCAGTACAAAGATTCAATTTTAGAAAAATAATTTTCACAAGTATACCATGATACCTTTTACGACTTCCGCGATACTAGCGCTGCCCGGTTTGAATGAGTGTGAAACAGGCATGTAGATACGGGGGGGAAGGGTCCAGTTATGTCCCCACACAGATGACTTTGGGACTTGGAAAATTTTTGAGAGACTTATCGAGTGTGGCTTTTAGAGGCTATTAGATGTATACAATATACTGAAGATGAATCAGGCGAGGACCTCCTCTTGTATTATACTACTTGTACCTTACTTGTACGATAGCTTTATACTGGGATTAAACTACTTAGACTTACACTAGAGGGAGAAGGAGAGCAAACTAACTTGGTCTCTCGTTCATCTACGCAGTAAATTACACACTAGCTTCAAATGAAGTCTAGGAATCCTGTACACTGTATGTTATTTTTGGGAGGAGGAAAATAAGGACCAAAAATGCATTTTTCTTAATTGAATATGTTGTTGCACAACAACGGTAAATGATATACTCAATTTTCATCTTTTTTTCCAGTAAGGAAAGTGCTATCTATTTTGTTGGAATATCCTCGCAAAACATTTGTGGCCGACATCAGTGACCTTGATCTACTTTAGGGTCTTGAAGAAATTTCGAGCTCCGTTCCAATGCTTCGCTACGATAGGATTTGTATCTTCAATCCTGTAACCTACGGTAAACATGATATGAGGCAAGAAACCTCATTTTGAGGTGAATTTTGGGTTCAAATGAGGAGGATTTTATTCCAGAAATGCTATTGGCCGGAAAACCACGCCCTCTTCTGAAAATCCATGGAAAGTGTTTTAGAAACCTCTTGTCAACCTACAACAAACCCCTATAAGAGGTTGATTAGACTAGTTTAAAGCTGTAAAATACTTTTATAAACCTCTCTTTCACCTCATAATTGCGAGGCTGATTGTTGGATGTTTTGAGGTTCTCGAGGTTGTGTATCCGCACTGTCGTACAAACCTCGCTTCAACCTCCTAGAAACCTCTGCTTGAGGTTGATTTTTATAATTTTTGAGCTTCATTATTCACATTATTTTAGAATCCTTATTTCAACCTCTTATTCACTTCATACGTGCGAGGTTCACGGTAGTGGGTTTTGAGGTTATGAAGGTTGTGTATTTGAACTGTTGTAGGAACCTCATGTGAAAGTATAAGGAACCTCTTAAGTGAGGTTTATTTTTATAAATCTTGAGGTTCATTACTTACACCCGCTAGAATCCTTATTTTAAGCTCTTATTCACTGTATACGTGAGAGGTTGATGGTAGTGAGTTTTGAGGCTATGGTGGTTGGTTGTACAAACTTCATGTCAACCTACAAAGAACCTTGGGTTTTACTAGGCTTAATCTGCAGTTTACTATGCTATTTTTTCCCTTTAAGCTAGGCCTAATTTATAGTATACTAAATTCAACTTTTTAGCATCAGACTTTCTAGCCTTCATTCTGCACGAAAAGTTGCCCGGGCCGTCAACAGTGACGATCTTGTTCTGACTCAGAGATTTGTAAGTAGCCTGCAAGGAGATTGCAACGTCAAGAAGGAATGACTTTCGGTTTGAATCCTTATAGTGTAGACAATGGACCAATAAAGGTGAGAACGTAATGTCGAGAAAAATGACGATAGTCACTAAAAGGAAGAAAACTTTCAACATTTTCAAAATTTTCAACTGCGCAGGAAAGAGAGTTCTTTTGCTTGTTTCCTCAGTTCTTATGCAGTCGACAGAACTTTAAAGGAACTTTATGCCTCAAATAGAAGTGAAACATATTAGACACAAGGGTTTCAACCTGTTTCCAAATTATTTTTCACTTCATAGTCACCTAAGTCTAGGCTGTTCGAAAACTAATATAGAAGTCGCTTTACGACGAACGTGCTGAAATACCTATACTGTGTCTCCAGCTCGTTAACTGTCTCTCTCTTGTACGCGTGTAGCTTTTCCTTTAAGGAACATGTTTAAATGATAGGGTTGCATTAGCGAGGGTGTTGAACAATGAGCAAGATGTATCCTAGTATCAATGTTGTACGAATCAGTTTAAAATAAAGAGGCATCCTCGCCCATCGTGCGTTGTGATAACTGACACTCAAAATTATTGGTCCTCCAACATTGGCCGATCCTTATGATATGAAGCGTAAAATTATTACAACCGTGGACAGAAAATTCTGCGATACTACATGCAATCTTCTCAACAATTAGGTATGTTGTCCTCATTTAATTGGATTAAACTTCTTCTCTCTATTTTTCCTTCTTTTGTCACTTTACACATTATATTACCGTAAGTAAGTAGGTACCAATTTTACTGAGCTGTCATGACAGGTGCTACTGTGCACTATGCCTTTCCGGACTATCCTTTTTTTTTTTCTTTTTCTTTTCTTTTCAATTGTACGGCGACAACGCTCCTCCGGGAATCCAACATATTTATAAAAACGAGGCAAGAAGTAAACAGCGCAGCGTGTTGATGAATTATCATTCGAATCACTAAATTTCATTTATCAGAATGATACGCTGATTTGCAAAGAATAGATTCGCTGCGCGGAGATTTATTCGACTGTCAGTTTGCACTTCTAAGGAATAGAGTACTTATCGAACCTCGCAAAACGATTTATAAATATAAAAGTAGGCACTCGGAAGTCGTAAGCAGGTATTGTGCTGACGACGTTAGCGACATCAATAATAACTTCATTTAAAATACCTATACCCTTCTATGCATTCATTTTGATACAAATTCGAGTTGGTGCCAGTTTAGCCTTACATAACTTTTCCACGGTGTGCTACTCACGTACGTCATTTTGTTTTACCGACTTTTTTGCGGAAGAAGTGAGGTATTGTACCTGTAACAGGAAGGACCAAGGAAGGTGTATGACGACAAATTTTCTCAAAGTACCTATTAACCTTTCTTGAAAGAAATTATTTTTAGAAATAGAGTGGAAATGAATATTCTGAAAAAGATTTCGTTGAGATTCTATGAAAATTGTTTCCTTACATGTTCTGTTAACGTCTGTCACTACTAAAGGTCAAAGGGTTGATGCTGCAGACCACACATCCAAGATTAGAAAATTGAAAAGAAGAACCAGGGCCCGAGAGTCACTAAGTTTATTACAGAATGCAGCGAGGAAAACTGTTCCATCAATAAAAATTTGGAGACATTTTTCAGTATGATGACGAAAAGGCAATTGTATGAAGACATGAGCCGATTTTAGGCGACCAATGTTCTCAGCTCTTACCGCCCTAACTTGAATCAGACTCCAGGATGGTGTTATTGCTAAAGTTGTAGGTGTTTCAGAGCAGGTTTCAGAGCTTAGAGTTTTCAATGGTAGCTCTCATGTGCCGTGAACTGTACCTTGGAATTTTTTTTTATTTGGCGTCAGAAAAATCTACAAAGCGTGGAAAAAATTTTGTATTTGTTGTTTTATCTTCGATCTCATTGTTTCGAGTTCATAGACCTTATTTCAAATTTCAATGGAGAAGTGTATGATATTAGGTATTGATGTTACTAACTGAAACGGTTGAGACTATGTTACTCAACCGTTAACTTAACATTCGATGACTGAACTTCTTATCTAACGACCATTACCGAGGTAAGGTACATTGTTTTTACTTATAAGAGACAGCCAAGAATATCCGGTTGATCCGTCATAGTCGGTACGGCACGTATCTTTATGAGTGAGCGTGTAATCATAGAGGAAAGTGGTAACTATGGTACCTCTTATACCTCAACACCCCTTGTCACGCGAACAGTTACATCTTTGTACTTTGTACTCAACTTTGAACTTTACCATGAGAACACAAGCATCACAAAAACGAATTTTTGGATATGCACAAGTGACTCTCACACACACAGTTATATCCTATTTGTACTTTGTATTCAACTTTGAACTTTACTATGAGACATAAATGCATCACAAAAACGAATTTTTGGATTTGCACAATGATTTAAAGTAGATAAATTTAGAAGATAATTAAACGTATAGGGAGGGCAGGGATCAATATCGATAAATATATTATAAAGATAATTTTAACAGTAGCTAGTTGGAAGTAATTTCAAAAAGATAAACTATTTGAGAACTTGACAGTTCCACAACTTGACCTGATTTTGACTTTGACTTGTAACTTTCACAACTTGAGACGAACTACTTGACCCTTTGGGACACATTTTAGCCTTGTGCCCTTCACCAAGACACTTGAAACAGACACGTCCACTTCGTTTACATTCGGATTTACTGTGGAAACATAGACCACACGTGCTGCACATTGCCGCCTTCTTTTCCTCCGGAGACATTGACTTAATTTTGGATTGCTGCTCCTTCGTATAAACTTTATCCCAGACCGACGACGTATTAGGCGTGACCTTGAAACCAACATTCACTTTCTTGTGACTGACAATACTCTTGTTTACTCCAATTTCGGCGCAATCCACTTTGAATTTTTTAAAGGTATTTGAATAACCCGCATCTCCAGTTGAAAAACTCCGCTTGTAGACACTCTCATGATCAAGGGCTAGGAATCGCTCTTTTACATACTCATAGGTTGTAGTTTCCGTTGGTAATGCATTCATCGTACTATAAAATGTTGACATAGGTGAACGATGATCATATATTCCCTCAATCTTCTGCAGAAATATTGTACCTAGCTGAGTAATCATCCTTGTATTCGGTTCCCTTTTGTTTAAATTCATCGACCATTGATTCAAAATCAGAGACATATCGTATCGGATCAATATTCGGCTTGAACGACAATTGAAACCATTTCGTATGCAGATTAACATACCTAATCTTGAGCGCGTCCTCCTACATAACTTTCTATCAGCTGATTGAATGCTAGAAAAGCATTGCACGAATTATTTAATCGTGATCGAATCGATTTACAAACTGACGCCTTTATGTACTGTAACGTCTGAGCATCTGAAGTGACTCCTTTCAGCGCGGTGAGATTTCCAAAACCTGCGATCCGCATTTGCTCTTAACAAAAGGAAGTAACATTAGTGCCTTCAGATCGAGTTCTATCATCGATTTCCAAACTTTAAAATTGCGATGCCCAACAAGCAACTTGTAATCTTCATATTTTCGAATATTGAACGTGGGAGTGATGTATGCACTTTCATTCATTGATGTTGTTGACGTTGACAAACTAGATAACCGTTCTCGAACCTTTTGTTCAATCAGCTTTTCTATATAGAATATCGGTACGGCACGTATCTTTATGAGTGAGCGTGTAATCATAGAGGAAAGTGGTAACTCCTACCACTTATACCTAGAGCTTGTAACCATAACCGTAACCAATATCCGTGACCGCCATGACCAAATCAAAAAAGTTCATCTTAACCGTGACTGTGATGACCGAATTAAGGAAATAAACATGATAACCATAACCGTTATAACCAAATTGAAGAAAATCATTGTGTGACTGTGACCGTAACCGTGATACCGCATTGATCATGGATTCCATTTTTGACCATGACTGGTGGTTTTGAAACGGTTATAAGGGTTATGACGGTTATAACCGATTGAGTTTAAGCGGTTATTGGTCAAACAAAACACCATGTAACCGTAACCGCCATGACCAAATGGAAAAATTTGATTTTGACCGTAACCGTGATGACCAAAACGGCAAAATTTTAGCCCTAACCCTAACCGCAATAACCGCATTTGTTGATTCGGTTACAAGCCCTACTTATACTTCAACAATTGAGCGATGCTCGAGGAAGAATTCTCAACAGAAAAAGTGTTATACGTAGATTCATCAATTTTGTCACAATGCGATCCATTTATCTGTAATTTTGAGGTGGCGGTTGGTGTGGGTGAGATCATTGCAAGAAGACGAGAGCTGATACGCGAAAGTTTTAAGTTATGTCAGTTCTGGCGGCTAAATCGACTATTCCTTTACCTCCCCCTTTTTCTCTGTACACATAGAACTAGACACTCAAATGAAAATTATGTCGTGAAGAATGGATGACAAGGTTGTGTGTAGAGAATGGGGTGTAGAAAGTATGTTTATTGTAAACTGCCGCTAAGGCGGAGAAGGAGTCAGTGGCGACCAAAAAAGTGCGATTTGGTAGGAGAGAGAGAGGGGGGTTTGCCGACTCGGTTTTCATTTTCTGATTCATCTGCGAAACAGTATAGGTAGTGTTCGAAAACAAGTTGAGTATTTCTAGAAAGAGAGAGCGATAAATTGCCAGGTTGGTGGATAGTTGATGTAGTGCGTACCTATATTATTTTAAGTGCGGGTAATGCTCAAGGGTACAACGTGGAAAATACGATGACTAAGTAAAGGAAGTGAATTATTGTAATAAGGCAGGCAGAGCCAGTGCGGTTATTGAAAATCATGTTCCGTATCTCATAGCTTAGGCTTTGCCCTTTTCTTTCTTCCACCATACTCAGGTTGCGTTTCAAGTAGTCCATGTGTAGGACATTATGGAAAATACGGTGACTAAGAAATGGAAGTGAATTATTTTGATGAGAGAATGGGTGAGAAATTATGGAAAAATATCTTCATTTTCTTGACTAGAGGCCGATCATTAATTAATTAAGGGCCTCAGCGGGTTCGATAAATCTCTACACGACCTTACTCGCAGGATACAGCGGTAGAGAGCCATTCGTACATGAATTTTTTCCAGTTTTTTCACAAGTCAAAATTGGCTATTTATTTTCAGGGCGGTCAAAAAATTCACTCATTACTCATTTGAAACTTTCTTTTAGAATTATTGACGAAATTTTACAGATAAAGGGGGGGGGGGGGGAAAGGAGGGGGTGAGAGAGACAATCAATGTCACATTATTCAATGACAAAATTAAGGCAGAAAAATTGAAAATAAGCTAATATCGGAAGAAAATTGAATTGTATTCGGGCATTCCATCGAATTTTCTGAAACGACGCTAAACAAAGAGTATTTATAATGAATTGATAGAAGCGACAAAGTCACGGGCTACCCGGCTTGTATTTTATGGACGTCATTTTATAGAAAATTTTACGAGGAACATTTTCCATTTCGAACATTCTCTCCAGGGCCTCAATTTTTTAAAATATCTCCAAATAATTGATTTCAAAGGGCTGAAACATTCCACAAAAATGTGGGGTGGCATTTTCACACCTTACTTCATAGATTTCAGCAAGCTTTTGCTTTCCACCTCGAATTATGTTTCTATATCCGTATTTTGACCGGACTCCACCAGAATATAACTTTCTTTCTCCACAAGTATTCACAGGCGCTGTATTCAGTTAGGTATTCAAGAGCGCTGAAGAATCGATTTTTCTATCTAGCTTAAAGTTTATTTACTGGATATGACTTTTTTCTACTCCTCTCTTTGCCTTCATCTTCTCTCTTCTATGAAGTGAAGAATACGTAGTAGGTAAGTAAACGATGATCAGTATAAACTAATGTTTGCACTTGCTATATGTTTCTGATGAAGTGCGCGAGTTGAATGAAAAAAGCAGTCTTACAAATGTACGAAACTCGTTGTCCGACGAAGAAGAATACGAATACGATAAAGACAGGATGAGAGTGAAACATGTTACAGCAGACAAGTTGACGTCGCAGACAAGTTGCAGGAATAATACGAGTTATGGAGTTTTGTTGTGCGCCTCTCGGTAAAGAGCGAGACTTGGAAAAGGTGAACAGAGAGAAAAATACAGTAGGTTTGCTCGTCTCATTCGTCCTCGATCTTCTACAACGTATTTCTTCTGCTCGGTTTATTGCAAGTCGCACCGTAAAAATAGCGAAGAGATTATTTATTTCGTAAAGATTTTTTCTGAATTTTTCTCGAGTTAAAACTTTTGTCAATCTGCTCGGATCGGGTTTTTCTTGGTTTAAACTTTTTCATGATCTAATTCCTTTCTCTCTTCTTTGCAGTTCCTCACCAAATGAAACATAACATTCAGATTTATTATATGCGTCGATCTCAGCTGGTCGAAGTTAGCGCAACTCCAGCTTGACTTTTATAATAAGCGTCGCGTCGCTCTCGAAGGAGTTGATTATTGTTCCATAACTATGATAAATGTTACGGTACGCGTGATTTAATTATGGTGAGAGCTCTCCGGATATTTTATTTCTGTTCAATGGTCGTGCTTGTCGGAGTACATTCGAAAAAACCGCCGAGTAGCGGTGATTTATCGCTCTGGATTGACGAACAGCAAGTAAAAATGTTCAGCGGTAAGTATAAATACACATGTTATTATACGACTAATCTTAGCGTATGTCCCGCTCAACCCTACTTCTCGAATGCTACCTAAGGAAGCAGAAGCTGTCAATATACCCTTCTCTTTTCTCGTACTTGTAGGAGGTTCAACATGTCATTGTGCCGAGGAAGGTGTTGAAATTTCTATATTGCATTTTCTACCTGACTTCGGGAATTATAACGGTCGCCAGTTATTTTCTAGTATATACGTAGGTCTAGTTCTAATCATGTGAATAAGTATACACCGCATTTTTGCGGGACCTTATAAAATCATCAAGCGTAAAATACTAAACATTTATTCGAAAAGAGTTACAATAAGTGTCGTGCACTATGCATCATCATATTTATGAGTTTCACATCTTCGTCTCTTTTCAGTCCATTCCATGTTTTATCAAATTTTGAAGAATTTTTTCGCAAACAATTGATTTTTCAATTATGAATATTGTATCCTGAACTCGGGTACTGCATGAAGCAACGTAAATCAATAGAGTCTGAACATAGTTTATAAGCTTAGTCTTGTTCAGTCAGCGAGGATAAGTAAAGCTGAATCCCCTTCTCTCAGCGATGAATACCTCTATTGTTAGCTCTGGTCAAATTATTCATGGTTGGGAGCCTAGAAATTGAATAAAATATATTATTTGCATTAAGGTCATTAATATTGCTTTTGTTTGCTTTTCTGAATAAAATATTGTGCGGAACTCGCAAAACAGTAAAAAATGGCTATTTAAGGAATTTGCTATCCTCGGCTTTGCTTCAAGTAACTCCACTCCTCTCACTCGGCTTCCGGCTCTATCTTCAGCTCCAACTCCCCGGTTTTTTGGGCTGTCTCCGACACCAGACTCCGGGAGTCTCTCATCTCTTCCAAGTGAAGCACGTGCGGAACGTATGTCGTATGCCATTCCTTAATATGCGTAGGAGCATTGTAGCAAAGTTTTTACTTTGCGCAAGCTTTTTAGTTTGTGATCTGAAAAATCATCGTATTCACTTTGGAAATTTAAAGGAAGTAGGTGGTCACAATTAGGGAGCAGTTTTATAGAGTGGGATTAGTTACTTCAATGAGCTGAAGAGGAGCATATCGAAGGCTATTTTGAGTGCCGATGATTATTTCAAGGGAGACATATTAGACAGATCGGTGTTCTGTATCGGAGACAACAAGGCGGTGAAAAGGATAATTAATAACTCATTATTCAAGATGCAAATTAGTAAAGATCACAAGGAAAAGAAGGGCAAAGAAGGGCTCTGATTGAAAAGTGCAAATAGTTTGATTGAGTCTTCTTTGACGTAACGGGAAGAAAGTTTGATTTATTAGGAAAGATTCAAGGAAAATGACGATGGCAAGATGTTTTTTTTTACGTTACTCTAGAAATTGTAATACGTACAAGTTGATGCAAAGGATATAATTTTATTATATGCGAATCCCAGACTAAAATTTCGCCATAAAGGGATTTATGTTGTTCGTCGACCTAATTTTTACAAATATTTTTGAGGAAAACCTAACATTTCTGCCACCATGTATCTCGTGATCAATAAAGAGAGACATGTTGAGACGACAGGATTAGTCCTGAAAAGCGTATATACATGGATGTGGTTCAAGTGAATGCTCTTCGCTCCTCTACCGGCTATTGTCCAGTCACCATCGACTGTACTTCAATATTTCAATATACATAGGGGGTGTATGATAGCAAAGGTGAAATGATTCAAAGTGAGGTGTAGCGTTTGTGTATTAGGTATATCTCACAAAAATTATCTCTACTGTGCGTCAGCGAATTCGGGCACGTCGCAAGAGTTGGAGAAGGAATACATTTTGAATAATGTTTGGGCACATCCAAAGAATTTTGATTTCCCCATCCTCGAGCAGCATGTAACTCGAAAGTTGTTGGTTGTCCGAATTTCCGTGGCTGTGCTACTCAGAAAGAGGGGAGGAGGTGCGTGCGTTGTTTTTGCTTCTACTGGAGGGGTTAACTCTCGACGCTGGGAAAAGTCGTTAAAAAGAAAATTGATAACTGGAAAAATACAAAAGAGGTGAATGAGAGGTGAATGTATAAGGTGTTCTCTGACTTTACTGCCATTTTGCTCAGGTTTTCAAAGATCATCAAATTCAAATATACCATGTAAATGCAGCGGCTGACGCCGAAAGCTTTCTTTTATCTATCAGTAACCATTCCATATCGATTGTTAACAGGCTGTGTGAGTCTGAGAAAAATGAAGGAAACCTAACTTGATATAAACCTTTGAACCCCCCCCCCAGAACAATTTCTTAGGCACGCCCCTGATTCTCACTACGTTCAAAAGGGCTGCAGCAACAATGAAAAATCGCTCAGGTCCTTTGCTTTGCCTTATTCAACTGGGTACACATATATACTAGATCAAAAATGATTCACGTTGTGCACTTGTCACTTGTTGAGAGGACAAAATATTTTTGTAATGGTGTCACAGATCAGCTTGTGTTCCTGTAATAATACATTGTTTTCTTTGAATGAGTTAGTATTGGCAGAAGAGTAGCAGATTGAAGTTTATGCTCACATCAGCAAGGATAAAAGCACAGCAGTAGCAAAATGAAGTGTGATGGGCATCAGTAATAGTAAAATGCGGTTTGTTTACTTTGACCAAAGGAAATAGTAGCTCTTGGTGCAGCATACTACTAATAGCCAATGGCACATTACTTTTTGAAAAGTAGCAGAATGAGCAGCAGGCAGAAGTATCTGCTACACTTTTGCAGGAGAAAGAACTGAAGCTCCTTAGACCATGTAGTTAACATAAGGAACTATAAAGATAGGTATGCGCAAGTGATAAGACGAGGACCGTCGCCATGTTGATAAAGTCGAAGGAGGAGCCGTTTCAAGAGGATTAAGGAATGCCCTGTGAAAAATTTAAATCACCAAATCAAATTTTGGTTGTTGTAGATTGATTATATAAGTATGATTAGAAACAACAAAAATAAGGTTAGTGAGTTTCACTTTACTCTGGAGTTAGAATTCTTGTATTATGAGGTTTGATGATTTTAATTCTCTTAAGATGTAACTGAAATTGCTCCTCCTGCGACTTTATCAGCATGGTGACGGATGCGTTCTTATCACTTGCGTATACCTATCTTTATAGTTCCTTAGTTAACATAGACCGCCGAAACAACTAGGTAATCAGTTTGGTTGATGGAGGCTCTGCTCGCACATAAAAAGATGAACTTTCTATGTGCGAGCAGAGCTTCCATCAACCAAACTGAAAACTTTTTCTCTGCACAAAAAAATCATATCTAACTAGGTAATCAGTTGTCCAAAGATTAGGATAAGATGACTGGGTCCAACATACATATTTTGGTTACCAACTGGGATCAGGATGATTACAAGCCACGCCCATTCATACATTGAACCTTGTGGCACCTACCCAGCTTATTTTGTTTCCAGTGTTCCAACATACTTCTCATCACTATTGGCGGCCTCTGTTACTATGGTCTAAGTGAAGCACTCACGGTAGTTTGAGGTAGAGTGTGTTGAATAACACAATTTCCTCCCTCTTTTTTCTTTTGTTTATAGATAGTTGCTGAGCAATAGGTAGTATACATAATATACAGATTACCAATTGTGTTACATTGCTGCTTATAGATACAACCCTAAGGCCATATAAGCCCTCTGTGCTAAGAAGGGTTCTTTTGTGCAAAGAAATTCAGTAAAGACAACGTGTACAAACATGACCTGTGTACAAAGATGACCGCGCGTCTCATTACATAATAATGATCATGTGTTTTATTTCTCTGTTATTCTCTCGACTAATGGCAGTTGAGTTGATTATCAACATGAAAGTGACACTATTACCACTGTGTGAGCACTGCTGTGAATAAATTGTTAGAGTAAGGGGTAGAGCTATAACTTAGTTGAAACTTCTGTCAATTAATAATTCAATATATCTTGTAAATACTAAGAAAGTTATGAAAACTCAAGAGCTACCATCAATGCTAGAAAAAAAAATCAATTTTATCAGCATTATAATGGAAACACTATAAAAGTAGCACCTTTAATAGTTCTCCTGCGGTGTGAAGAGAAATAAACAGGGCAGCAATTTGCATTCTAGACCACACACTTCTATCTGCTGAATGGTAGCAAAAATAGAAGCGCGCCTCAGATGAGAACAGCATCATTTCACCAGTTGGCAAATAACCTCTCCAATCCTTATTACAATAAAGAAACAAGAGGAATAGGCTCTCTTTAATAATACTTTTATAGTTTTATTAGAGCCCTATAATAACAAGTGAGGACATGCGCCGCCATATTTAGTTGTTACAGCATGAACTTCCCTATTCCTGTTACTGATGACAATTTATCAGTAAAGTAGGAATAGGGCTAGTTTTATAAGTCGCTTACAGCAAAATTTCCATAATTATGATGTTCATTGAGACAAAGAACTCTATTTCTGAATAACAAAAAACAGACGTTCAAAAATCAATAAATCTTGAACGCAGAACGCTTCCTCTGTTTAAAGTATTGCGCTCATGAACATTCATGCGTGAATATTTGAGTAGTGGCGCTAGTGTTATAGACCAAAAGAAGATAACTGTTTTTGCAATGGACCCATAGTGACATTGACAGATTTAGATACAACAAAAGCACTTCGTATGAAAAACTAAAAATGTATCTTTCTGACTCTTGTTCATATTATGCTGCTAAGAATAGACAAGTATAATGAATAGGATTATGTCATTCTCCTGAGGTGAAAACTTGGGTGTCTCCCAGGATGATCAGCAAAAGTCGAGCCACGCGCAACGGGCAATCTGATACTTGAGCAACCTCAGCAAAAGAGTTTTATTTCCGTAGCACAAATTGAGCTGCGTGTTTTTATCCTGATCAACGCCGCTAAAATTTCACAGTCTTTTCATCACACAGATAAAAAGTAAAATTTTATACAATTCCAGCTCTTATTTATTATTCCGCGACGAACCTGTACGTCCCATACCTTCCCCCTTTTAAAACAAAGTGATGTTTGAATAATGAGATTCGACAAATTTTATTTTTGAAGCTGCTCAACCTTTCATTTCTTGTAATGATACAGATTTATTATCATCATTATTTTTTTCAGGTATCTCAATGCAAATCTATGCTATCGTTGATGGTAAAGTATTGCCGTACATATTGGATCCAAATTTTGAGAAATATCTTCCTGTCATACCATCCGAAGTAATTAATATGATAGTTGGTAGATTAACAAAATAAGTAATGGAGAGTATCAAATAGGAAGTAACTATCTAACCAGAATAGATCTTAAAATGAGGAGGTATTTATTGCTGACCATGACATCTCTCATCAGCTATATTCAGCTCCGCTATGGATTTCCTGGAGCCTTCACGTTCACTTGCTTTGAGAAATGCAATCAACGAGACAAGTAAACGTGAATGTAGGAGGATTTGGGAATTAGATGATGGATTTTTCTTTTGTAATTTTTATTCGAAATTCTGCATCTTCGAATACATCAAATATATCTGGATTTTTCTCAGGTAAACGGCGTGAATTTTACTTGGAAGTCGGGTACCAAAAAATACTATTATAACTTCGACCGTTTGCAATCATTTGACGAAAATATCTTAGAAGCACCGAGTATATCTATCAAAACGGACGGAAGAGTTCCTCGCAGACCCAAAGGTATGAAATGATGAAATTACTAAAATAAAATTCTTATCCTCCGTTTCTATAATCTTTCTTCAGTTTTTAGCGTGCTACTTCCTTGTACTGGTCGCGGATCGGGTATCGCCACTTTAAGTATTGGATTACTCATTCAAAGCAGGAAAGGAAGACCATTGCCGGGAACCCCATTGCGAGTGAAAATGCGTAAAGAGTGTAATCGAGGTAAATGTTTAGGAAACGATTCCCTTTCTTAAAACATACGGAGTCTAGACAACATCCAATTTTCGCCGAGGAATATTTCGTACTTCTCTTTGAGCTAAAAAGCTGATTCTTTTTCCCACGAACTCAGAATTATGCTATCTGTAGTTTATGACAAAAATCGAAAACTTTGAAAATATGCAAATACTCGATTGAGAAACGGCAAAAACCAAAACATCGCTTGCAAACTACCTGAATCTTTAAGGCGCACCCTACCATCTATTTTACCATCGCAGTCGCAACGAAGTGTTGAAAAAGTCAACGTTTATTCTTTTAGAAGTGGAAAAAAAAAACATCCGATTTCTGAATGTCTAGACCTGTTTCAATAATAGATGAAACTGCGAACTATGGCTGTTGTGTTGCGTACCTATGTATTTTTTCTCGTGGACATTCGAAACTGGCGACAAAACTGATCCAAATTGAATTATCTTTTTGAAAAATACATTGTGTGTATATTATAGCCAGCAATTCCGCTGTTTTTTTCACATTGGTAACTGACGATTGTGTGTTCTGTGTTACAATCGCCAATAAAGAGAATGCATGGGTTTCCTCGAATTTGCCTTCTTTTGTCCTCTTCTTAGGACATCTTGGAATGGCCTCGAAATTAATGCTCTTTTGAAAGCCGAAGTGAGAAGAATAATATGCAAGGAATATATGTACATAGATGAGTGTTGAATTATTATTAAAGGTTGAAACGTTATGACCTGTTAATAGTTGAAATTCGTTCCTAAAGTCCCTGAATGCAAGTGCAGAGTACAAGTTTGTCGCCGAAGTATCTCAGCAGTTTCAGCGAGCGCGAGGCCGTCAGGCGCCGCAGGCCTAACCGTCGAAGTGCGCCGAAGGCGCGCGGCAAACGGCTGTCGACTTGACCATTAATAATCCAATCCTGACATCAGTTCGACTTATGCTCTACTGTTCGTGCGTCATACACAGAATTGTTTACCATTCCTCTTCATCCGCATTTGGGATCTCAACGTTAACAGACTCTGAGATAAATGCCGGTTCTTCCATTTGCAATGCCTAGGGCAGTGATAAAAAAGCGTTTTTTCGTATTTTTTAATAAGAAACGCTACCTGTCTAGCGGTTGAATTTCCAGTTCTACGAAACACCTCATCTACAATCATGAGTAAGGGCACGATTTGAGCTCACAAGAAAAAAAAAGTTCCTCAAAGTTACTTTTTCGCGAGGCTTTAGATAGTGCAAGGTTACCGGGTCTAGAGCCGTCACTGCTGAGTTAGAGAAGTTGAAATTTATGGGGTGATGGATTGCGGAATATTGAACGACAACCATATGAGATTAACCAATATGAATGTCGAAGAGCTAGTAAGATTTTTAACAATAAGAAATTTTCTAGGTTTAAATACAGGACCAGATGCCGAATGTGACAAAAAATGCGCCAATGGTGGTTGGTGCAACGAAGATAAGGTTTGTCAATGTCCAGAGGGATATTTAGGACAACACTGTAAAACTGCTCTGTGCTACCCAGCTTGTATGAATAATGGTACATGCACTGCTCCTGGAGTATGCAGCTGTCAAAGTGGATACCACGGAAGACATTGTGAAGGGGGTAAGTCGTCAATACGGATAAATCAATCAACGTGTTTGTTCTGATATTCTGGATTAATTTATTACTATATATGTAAGGTATTTGTTCTGAAAGATGTCAAAATGGTGGTAAATGTATACAGAAGGATACATGCGAATGCTCAAAAGGATACTATGGATTGAAATGTGAATTTTGTAAGTTCAAATATTTTTAATTGGAAAAATTGTAGTACAGTACACCGAAACCAACCTACATTTCCCAAATATCTTTCCTATTTCAAATGTGATATCTCAATTTCTCAGCAAAATGTATCATTCCGTGTTTAAATGGTGGACGTTGCAAAAGTGTGAATAAATGTCGATGTCCACGCAGTTTTCGAGGAGACCATTGTGAGATAGCTCAGCCAGACATGATCTGTACCAAACCTTGTCGACATGGAACCTGTTTCGCTAAAAGCGTTTGCGTGTGTGATCCTGGATGGAGCGGAAAATCGTGTAATCAACGTAAGTACTTTCATTTGATTTATTTCAACAAAATTTCACAGAAAGATACTAAAACTTGTGAATCTATAGGGAAGCCAAATGTTGACACAGAGGAGACAAGCGAAGAAGATGAAGAAGAATTTTTTGTACCTCCAAATGATTCAAGAAAAAAACAAAAAATATTCGTATGAATTAGTGTGATATTTGTTCAAATGGAGAGAAGAAAAATCTCCTTTCAGACTACTTTCGCCATCGCTATTGCACACTTAGAACCTGTTTTTATAATAGTCGAAAGATAATCGTATAGGAACGCCTTTTCAGCTTCATGCTGAATACCGATGTCATGATGTTCTTGTTCATCGTCTCTGAATTTCTGTATCACGCTTAACAATTCTTCATTATTTTTGCTATCCATCATAAGTTGACGCAACTGATCGTTGTAGTGCTCTACAATGACTGATTCGACTGCCACCGTGCAAGCCATAGCAGCTCTAGGACCTAATAGCGCTGTTCCTGTAAAATATGGAATAAAATCGTTCGTTAATATCGAAGGATATAATTGATTTAGTAAATCTGAGCACAGAAATTGATTACAGACCAGCTCCAACAACAAAACCTGCAACATTCCATAAAGGTGTCAACAATGAAGGACGTACTCGATGTTTATTGACTAGCTCTTCGAATTTAGCCTTATGCCGTTTCTCTTCTTCCCACATCTCTTTGATTTTTGATCCATAGACTGAATCACCTAAAGAATTAAAACAAACATTGGAGAACTTCCCAAAGCAATTCGTTCTCATGAATTAGATAACCTCATTCACCCAGCACAGCCATTTGTCCAGCATATATTCTATCAGCACCGGTTTCACCAGCTAGATTCACTCTGATCATTGCTTTAATATCGGGTGATGTTTGCGAGGTACTTTCATTCCTTCGCAAAACATTCCAAAAGTTGTTGATTGAACCACGGCCGGCCGTGATTGAACGTATTCGTACGCTGCTTTTCACTATCATAATACACGAAAAAACATACTACAAAGTGACAAGATTATCTTCAGAGCTGTTTAAAGCAGAGCAGTTGACTCAGACGATGGAAAGACCTTGGGAGTTAATCAATGGTCCCATTGATGGACGGCGGAAACTTTACATCAGTATGAAGCGTACATCTCACTCACAGTAATTTGAATTTATTGTTTCTCATGGAGTGAACTTCGGATAAGCTCGTAAGGATCGTTTACGTAAATTATTTCTTACTTCGAACCGAAAACGGAGAAAAAAATGAATTCCTTACAGGATCGTTATCTGATAATGTTCGACCATCGTCTGACGGTGACAACACAGTAAACATTGTAGGTGATAAGAATTAACCAATGAAACGAAGCCTTCCGTATCAACCCTCCTCGCCGGATTGAGACCCATTCAGAACATAGCTTTTCTTGTAAATAGAACTAGATCGGATGAATATTATGGATGTAATTTAAAATCTTCACAACGTCGTAATTATTTATATGTGAATAAGATAATTCGATTGAGAAGTAAGTAAAATGAAAAAAACCATTCATGGCAAGTAATGTAATCATCCCGTGCTCCTATGTCACTGGCATTCGAGAAACGAGCTTTGCGCAGACGCAAAAAAAATGGCGTTCTCGTTCCACATAAAAAATATTGATTTTCATGGCCCTTCGAATTGTTCGAATCGATCAATAAATGAGAATGGCGACAAGATAGGAAAGTTAGTGGTAGTTTATCTTGCTGTTTGATTGTTCATACTTTTTTGAAATGTTTTTGCGAAATTGATTGTTTTATTGAATTTAATTCAGTGTTAAACTGCCCTTGGTAGCGTGTTTTCTAATTAAAATGGACTACACTGCAAATAGGTGCGTACGCAGCTGTCAGTACATTCGTTTTAAACTGGGCTTGCTCAGATTTAATGGTACGAGTCGCGCGGTTCTTCTCATGCACGGTTACTCAGTTACTCTGCTTATTTTGCTTTGTATTAGGACTGAATTACTTATTCCACAGTATGGTCTTATTAACCTTTAAAACATGTTCAAACCCTTCGGCCCACTGACGTTATATTTATTGAGACCATTTCTCGTACGTCCATGGCAATTCAAAATTGTCCTTATCACCTGAAGAATGAGAATGAAAGTTCTTTGATAATACTATCTTATGATCAAGATGTTTGTAGATACTTAGTGTAGACAGTAAAGAAAGGCATGTTCGGAGATAGCTAGAAAAGACAGTAATGATGGACTTTTTCTGGGTATCTCAGTCGAAGTTCGGCAAACGATGGAAACTGATACAAAGATTCTCGCCAAGCTGGATCAAATATTTATGTAGCCTTCGAATAATTCACACATCTCAAGTTTTATCATTAATTTATTTCAACTTCAGGAATTCTGGAAGTGGTAGCCTCCTGCGTATAATTCTCCTACATGCTTCGTTTCATATTGGTATTTGTTGCGAGTACAAGTAATTCACCGTTCTCACGTGAAGTAATATTATCAAAATGAAAGGAGAAGAAGGTGACAGCAAACATTTTGTTGGAAAATGCCTCTTACATTAATATCTTTCTAACTGCTAACTTTGGGTACATGTGCAGAACCGATGGTCACCATGATGGAAATAGGTAGTCATGTTGGTATATCAACTACAGATGGTCGTAGATTAACTGTGAATGGTGGTAGTGATATGGAAGCTGAAATCAGTTTAACCGTTATTCCGCAATCCGATGACGAGGATGATGGAGGAATGACTTCCGAGTGTTCAACACAAAGTAACGATAATTACTCGGGAAATTCTGCCGACTTGATGGCTGCAGCAATGGGTGATGATGTGACAGCTCAACTAGCCGCTGCAGGTTGGCAAAAACAGCACTTACATGGTTTGTGTTTTGATTTTGCTTTTTTTTTCTTTTTTTCTCGCGTATACCACATCTATTTTCATCAATAACAATCAGTAGGGCAAGCTAAGGGTTATCAAGATTGAAAATATTGTATATAAACAATCTTTGAATCCTCTACCCCTATTTATTCTGTAATTCTTCCAATTGATCTAATGAATATAGGTAAGCTGAAAAATGAAAAGAGCTCTTCTATTATGTGGTAATTTCATTTTCGTATATTTACTTTTTTTCGCATACTTTTATTTTGACAGACTTGCACGTGCCTCATTTATTTTTTTTTATCGCTTTGAA
Organism: Aspidiotus destructor; assembly: GCA_035079395.1. Taxonomy (NCBI): domain Eukaryota; kingdom Metazoa; phylum Arthropoda; class Insecta; order Hemiptera; family Diaspididae; genus Aspidiotus; species Aspidiotus destructor. Next base: position 38,537,970 of record JAVHKZ010000018.1, on the reverse strand, counting down.
CTTTAGTTGCATTGGTAGTTCTATATTTACTTGATTTTGAGTTAGTGTGCCTCGTTTGTGTGTATCTTAGAATCGCATTGAAAAATAACCTTTTGTAAGCAGTAATATTAAAACAAATTTGTTCGCCAAAAATTTTATGTCGCCTTCACCACGTATTCATAGTCTTCTAAATCGCCTATTATATCTTACTCTTCCATGTTCATTAGGTCCAGTAGGTATGGCAGCAGCTGCTGCTATTGTGTCAGCGAAGAAACGTAAACGTCCACATTCATTTGAAACGAACCCATCCATCAGGAAAAGACAACAAAATAGATTGTTGAGAAAACTCAGAGTAAGTTACGTACCTTCGTGGTCCTCAAAAGTCTGAAATTAGTTACCGAAATGAATATTTTTCAAATACCATCTACGATGCATAAAATTTCTGTGAATCCGATATTTTCTGTCCACAAGCTCTCACGTTTATAAAAAATCTCCTCTAGTTTATCTCTTGTAATTTGTCTAAATGTTTACCGTACAACTCTAGTGAACTTTTTCAAAGCTGTAGAAGCTAAAATGGGAAAAATATGATCTGAAATAACGAATATATTATTCGTGTTATAATACTATGAAGTATGAAAAATTATAATTAAAAAGTTTGGAATTCATGAACTCATTCTGCTGTGAACAATTTTTCTTTAAAATTGAGACCTATTCAACAAATGAACTTTTCCAGTGCCGTTCAATTTATTTTTCCCTGTGGTTTGTTTGCAGCAAACAATTGATGAATTTTCAACTCGTGTGGGTCAACAAGCAGTGGTTCTCGTTGCAACTCCTGGCAAGGAGAATAGCGGGTTCAAATGTTTCGGTGCAAAGCCTCTGGAAGATGTGGTAAATAATGAAATCTATTGCGCAAAAAAAAATATATTTTTTACAATTTACGGGTCCGATGACACTTCTGGAGAGAAAGAAAACTTTTAGAAGATGAAGAACGAAGTTCAAATGTCGCTACGCTTATCTAAAATTGGCTCAAGGACCCAATTTCCAATTCGAAGTAACACTTTTGCTGAATTACATGTCGACATTCATAATTTTGTCTAGATGAAAAATTTGAAAAGCATGATAATGGAAGAACTAGAACACGCATTGTCACAACACGCCCCACCTCCAGTTCCTGACGATCCGAGTCTTTACGAGTTACCGCCTCTTATATTAGATGGCATTCCTACTCCAGTTGAGAAGATGACTCAGGCTCAGCTGCGAGCTTTCATTCCATTAATGTTGAAATATTCCACCGGTAAGTTGAACGATTTCGAATTAGTAAACATATGAGAGATTACAAATTCAACGTTCGAACTGCATAAATTTTAGGTCGAGGAAAACCTGGCTGGGGTAGAGAATCAACTCGACCGGTGTGGTGGCCGAAGGAGTTACCATGGGCAAACGTGCGTATGGATGCTAGAACCGAACAAGAGAAACAAAAAGTACGTTCATTTAAAAAATGAGAAATAAGTGCAACGTTTTTAAAATTTTTTTTCACTTATCATTCCTCGTCTTTATTCTTCAATTAGCCTTCAACTTCTTAAAATTCATGATCGTATATTGTAAAACATTCTAAAAGTATCTGTAGAATTCATTCTATTGCTTCATTCGCAAACAACGAAAGTCTAAAATAGAAATGATATCTTGAATTTATTCACGATTTCAGATTTCTTGGACTAAAGCGCTGCGACAAATTGTCATTAATTGCTATAAATATCATGGAAGAGAGGACTTGTTACCAGTATTTACTGAAGATGATGAACAACCTAAGAGCGTTAATGTCAATTCGCCTCAAAGTACATCTCCGTTGTCGAATTCAACTTCTGTTCTGAAGTATACGACGACTGTGAAAACGTGTCCCCGCGAGATCTCAAATTCTCCTACACAAACCACTCAGGTATCTACGTCGGGAATAATTTTAGCGGTAATTTGTCGCTCCCTTAATCTTGGACTTATCTTTATTCAGGTTTCCACACAATATACCCCAGCAGTTTTACAAACAATTAGTAACCCAGATGGAACTGTATCAATCATTCAAGTTGACCCAAATAATCCTATCATTACGTTGCCCGATGGCACTACCGCTCATGTCCAAGGCGTAGCTACGGTGAGGATCCGAAATATTATATTATTATATTTGATATTTGTTTTTTTAATAATTATCTAATGATTATATCGCTTCAATTTGGGTACAGCTTCACGCTAGTCAAGGAGAAAATGGTCCTACTGTTCACTCTGTTCAAAATTTAGCGGATGTTACCGGTGGACAAGGCGAAGTTACATCTGTCGATTTCAATAATGTCACAGAAGCAGCTCTTAATCAAGAAGGCCAGTTAATATTGACCAGTGAGGATGGACATGGTATGCTGATTACTCTAGGCAACAATACAGAACGCACCTAATACGATCTTTGATTTTTTCCCCTCTGAATATCTGTATTCATGTCCGTTTTGATCGCTTCTATATTCATCAGAATCCTGATTTTTCTTAATCATCAAGAAAAATATGATTGTGTTACTGGCAGTTCTGGAAATAATTTTCCTTTATTATTGTAAATTATATGGTTTTTCAGGGTATCCTGTATCCGTTTCTGGTATGCTAACGGTTCCTGTATCTGCCTCGATGTATCAGACTGTCGTTGCCAATATCCAACAAATCAACAACGATGGAACAGTTCAAGTGAGTACCCGCTAGTGAAGAATAATTTCTTTTAAATTTTAATGACACCATGACATTGAGGATATTGAAAGATCTAGGAGAAGAGCGTATCCAATCTATTTCATTATATTTTTCAAAATTATTTCTTTTCAATCATCCATGTTGTGTCCTATCAAAGATCAATGTGTCAATCTTCCCTCTCTGCTATTGCTTGCCTCGATATTACATCCTTAAGAAATCTATGCGATACAATCCGTTGGTATGTGGTAGAAAAGGACTTGATAAAGATTTGAAATTCAAGAACAGATTGTGGGGGGGGGGGGGCTCAGTTGTAAGACTTGCAAAGACCTGACATCGCGGGTATCCCCTTGTCACACTTGTCATGCTCCTCGTGTTTTTTTTTTCTTTTTTCTATGCTGTTTTTTTATTTCTTTTCTTCGGCTCTTGTATTATTTGGTATTTGGTAGGTTACTCCGATCGTTCACGTACCAAAAATAGAACCAGGTACTGGTGGTCTAGATGGCAGTAATGGTAACAACGGTAATGGAGAGATGGAGACAATAACGGTGGCTCCTCATCAAGTCATAATGGCTGGCTCGAATGGTGAACAACAGGTCTTGCAGGTGATCTCAATTAAAGACCCAAATGCTCTGAAAGCTTTGGCTAGTGTTTCAGTCACTGGGGAAATCAAGACCGATGAACCGCAAACTATCACTGGTGATCAGTGATGGTAGGCTCCATGGCTATATTTACCACGATAGTGCTCACATGTATGTGTTCATCTAAGTGAATTGTAGCCATGAATTTTATTACGTGCGTAATTGTCGCGAAAATAAAATAACACCTACAGCAGCAATTTTTTCACGGAAAAAATTGGGACTAGTCCTTATTATAAGAAGTAGGTTATATATTTTTTCATGTAAGTTATTCATGATGACCTTCGTCCTATTATTGTTGTCTGGTTTTTATGTTTCTTATTTGTAATTCAAGTGAGGAGACCGACCTATCAATTGAACATATGAATTGCGACAGGGGAGAAGAATTTTATGCATTTATTCCTCTTTTTCTCCTCTTGTTCTTTCTTTTTTCCCTCTCTCTATAAATATATTCCCCTCTCTCCCTTTCTCTTTCTCCATCTTTCTTCCTTTCTTTCTGTCAGATTGTTGACGACGTAACATTAAAGATGAAGATAAAGTGTGTTTTAAATAGTAAAATTTTTTCTAATTTTTAGGAAGTCATTATCTGATAAGATATTTCTTGTGTCTCTTTTATCTCTTCTTGTCTCTGAGTTATCTTCCAATTTTTTATAAATTCAACGACAGGTTCGCTGCGAGGGTGATAGAGACAATTGACAAGAAGATTTAATATTTATATCACGTTGTTTGCATGTGTGCGTGTTGTGTTTTATTCGCATGTGTTCTTGTAGAAAGCTTGTTTTTTTTTTATCTATAGTTCATCTATACTGTAATTATACGTAATGAAAATAATATTATCTCTGAATGAGCCTTGAGATGCCGTATAATTATGGTAAAATGATGATGAATAAAGGATGTTGTTGATGAAAGTTCAAGTTAAATATGAAATTATGGAAGAAAACAAATTAATAAATGTGTTGTGCAATATAATAGTAATAAATTAATGTTTTATATTTTTTATTGAAATGCGTTTTTGTCTTTGTTTGTTTATTCGTTTCTTTTTTTTTCTCTCTAGAACTAGGTTATATTCAAAATTATTCAAAAACAATATTTTTCTATTTTGTAAGATTTTTTCACCACCCAGATGTACAACATTTTTGTATGTGGTTTTAAATGGTTGTTCTTTGCTTCAAATGACGGAGTACGAAAAATTTATATTCAATTTTCAATATTCTGATATATTAATAAAGGTGATCAATAAAACGGGAAAAACACTATTCAGTTCTTCTGATACCACGTGTTTCTCTTCACACTTTTCTTTTGTGTAGAATATCTTCTCATTTTGTTATCTCAGTCTAAAACTCACTTCCTCCCTCTCTATTACTCTTTCTTCGATTTTTCATTACTCCAAATTGTGATTTGGACGACCTAGTCATACTGTTTTAGACGTTTTAAACTTTAATAATTTGTTAAGCTTGCGTTAGGTAAATTTTAATGTTGTTTTTTTTTTCTCCTTATTTTTCATTCAACTTATGTATTTTTCATCTCAACATCGAACGTGTTGATGTAAGCAGTTGACACTAAGATACGGATACATTAAGAAAAGAAAATCATACGAAGACGATAGCAATATTCTGTTGAGCTAATGATGTTTTAGTAAGAAAAAAGACTGCATTATAAAATGAAAGATTTTTTTTTCTGGTAACCCATCGATTTCATTTCGACACTCTTTCTGTCACAAATTCTGAATAATGTATTTCTTACGTTGTATGTTCCCAGTATTTTGATATCCTCGTCTTGTGATCGAGTCAGGATGTTCGGAACACCAATAAAATTGCATGATTTGAGGTATTGGTTTTGATTCCAATATTTATTTATTTATTTATTTATTTTGGAGAAATCAGTCTGAAGAGCATAATTGAAATTACTGTTTAATCTGTATTGAGGAGCGAAAAATATGAAAATTATAAGCTGTGTGATTTTGTGATCGTCACATTCTTTTCAGAGGTTTTATCTCAAATACCATTGCTTGAATTTTGAATGCTGCGAAAAAATATGACTGAAAATGTACCCATTCAGCTGTTCTTAATAGTATTGTTCATTGAAATAATATCCATTCAACTTATTATTATCATTATGTCTATTTTCCAAAAACTAAACAATTAAGTTCTGTAATTTCTGTATATCGTGGCGGAACGGTTACTCTTGTTGGTTCTAATTCTACTATAGTTTGAAGTACTTGTTCAGATTTCAGTGTCAACACCCTTTGTACAAACAAAATATGAATACATAATGATGAATAAATTGGAAAATTTATTTTGATTAACTGTAGATTATCATTTTACTAACGTAATCAAATTTTTGTTGTTACAATCATACCTTAATAGAATTTCGAAACTGTAGCCACAATTCTTATGAGGCAGGCATACAAAATCAGTCGTTTTCTATTGTTCTCTATCAACTTGGTGTTTTTTATAATTATCTAAGTACTCCAACTTCAATAAAATTTACTTTTTTGGAAATAAGTTTTGTGATTTTATTGAAGTCGCTTATTCTTGATTCAGCTTACCTTCTGAATTTATCAAAATACAACTGAAGGGTACAGGGAAAGAAGGAGAAACGTCCGAACGAAAAGACATGAAGAAACGGTTTCTTCTGAGAGGTGCAAACAGGCGCGGATCCAGACCATCATTTTAGGAGGGGAAATTTTTTTTCCAAGGTTCTTTTATAGTCGCGTCTTAGGTATTTTATTAGACGTATCTATTGCTTGTAGTCTCGTTGATTATCTTTTTTCTTGATTTTTAGGGGGGAAAATTTTCCCTATTTCCCCTCCCGTGGATCCGCGCCTGTGCAAACGATCCAATTGTCCAGCTTGTTTCGTTCGGACGTTTCCCTTTCTTTCCCTGTACCCTTCAACTATAAATTGTGAAGCAATTTTGATTCAATGCGTTGCTTTCTTGATGCATGACAATTTAATGAAGAGTGGTCCATGCTACTAGATTGAATTGTAAGTTCTCCATAGAAATTTCAGAATGGACATATTCACAGGGATTATTTGTTGAGAAAATATAGGTATAAATTCTATGGGCATTCATTACCTACAGGTCTCTCAATCGACTGCCTAAATTACCTCAACGTATATGGGGAATGTTTCGACTCCTAAAAATATTAAGAAAGACACAAAGTCTGTTAGAGGCTGCCGTGACGCACATTAATTCTTCAAATCTAAGGGTAGTCAGTGTTGCAATAATGTCTTAGTCCAGAAGTGTCCAATCATTTTCTAGTTGAAATACTGCGACATCAGTATATTTTCAATCTTCTTGTATCCTATTTCTTCATGACGTACCTTTCTGGTCTGGTGGTGATTGTGATAGGAACGGTAGGCCTATTATTGGTATTATCGTACAATTTCGGTATGAGCCCTAAGTTGAAATTTGAAGTTGATTGATTCGATTACAAGCCCCACTATTTTAAGAGAATTTTTAGCGTAATTTTAGCCCTTTCAACTCTCTATACTGGGTAAAACATCTTATTAAAGTCAATGATCTGTGGAGAAAACCCTACTTTAGCGCTCTCGCTAGAAAATTTAGCACTTCTGCCTTTGCGAGAAAATATCTATTATTAGCCAGAAAATATCGAATCTATAGCACTATCTCACATTTGGAATCTGGCAACACTGCATATAATGTAAGTGGCAATTATTTTTGTTTTCTTCTTGAATGCTGAATAGCACTTCTGGTTACAATATGAGAATTCTACAAGTTTTCCTCGATACTTTTCTCGGTTTACGATTCAAGCTTTGATTATTTCGACTCTTTTCTTCTCGAATGTAATCAACGTGAGCTTTGAATCGCGTTTCATCTAAGTTGATTTTCAAACGCTGGACTCCATGTCTGGTTTTCCAATACTTTTCAGTTTTGGTTCTGATTGAGACCTCGAATTTACTTTGTAAGGTGAGTGCAAGTTGATAATTCGTTAAGCATGGTTCATTATCTAGTACTTTAATTATATCCGTAGAATTTGTTATAAGAGAAATTTGGGGTTTGCCAAAAATATTTCCCCCTCTTCAAGAAATTGCTTGAATTTCATTCCAATTGCAGTCTGTTTTCGGGAAAGTGATCAATTTCTGCTGGGGTTATCATGTTGATGATTTTACTTGATGGATAATATCTCAACCTATTTCATCTCGATAGTTGTTATTACTCCACGATCTAAAACTTCTACTTCTGAATTGAATGTGAACGATAGTTCATGTTGTGCTTCTGTTTATCTGAATTGTTGTAATATGACGATACTTGCAGAATACGCGGTTGACTAATTATGATTCCGTACATCATCCGAATTTTGCGCACATATGCGCCAATAACGATGCTGCCGATTGCCTGCGTCGTTGGAGCCATCGGTTACACAGTAGAGAGTTACTACCGCGATGCTTTCAAAAATACGTCTTATCTTGAAAGCGTTCAACAGAAACGCGAATCACGATTAATGGAAGAATTGGAAGTGGCGAACGTGGACCACTTTCCCACGTTGAAAGAAAAGAAATTCGTACCGAAAACAATTTTTGAAAAGAACGTCTCACCGAACCTGTTAAATGATGACGAGCGAGGCAGTTGAATTAAAGTCAGCGCTTCTAGATACCATTAATTTCTCAGTGATTAAAATGAGATCTTCCAGTTATATTTCTGTTGCAATATGTTACAGTAATAAAGTAAGATGAGTCGATGAATTATTTTTTGTTTTTGGTGAAAAAGAATTAATAAGTAGTACTCAGTATGAGGATAGTACGCGGGAACATCATACAGGCGTTTCATCGTTTTTTTCCCAATTCGAATGAGAAAGACGCTTTTTCAAGTTGTCGTTCAAATGATTATTTATTACATCACTGGTATTTTGAAGAGTTTCATCTCCCGTGGTTCGTTTCACCGGTGATTGATTATTCTGGTTATATTCGCGTACATTACCGTAACTTTTCTGCATTTTCGCTCTAGAAATGATAACGTTAAAATGAAAAAATTAGAACGCTGAAATTTATTGTTTCTTTTCCACTATTGAAAGAAGAAAAAAAAAAAAAAAAAAACGCACAATGGAAACAGGGTTGATAATGTCATTATTGCATCATTATTATAAGCTCTTACTTCTAGTCACCATTCTAGTAGCTTTATTTAATGATTTTTCGGAGGCAGTACAGAGAGAAATCCAGTTGATGGGGCATATTTCATATACAGTACTCAGAATATCTAAACGGTTCAAGGAGTTTGATGGTGTTGTAACTACCCTCTTCTGCTTCTTCTTCTCAACAATGTAGTATCAAGTAAAAAGAAGAATCAGCAAAAAAATTGAACCCGAATTCAAAGAGTGATAAGCTTAAGGTACTAGGGTAAAAAAACACCAGATAAATACGATCCTGACTCTAATAATTTGTGTAACTTCAAGTTCACATACGAAAGTCTACGCAGAATGCACATAATTTTAATCAACAGGAGTGAATGTTGATAGCGAACACAGAGGTGAGCTCTAAGGGTAAGGATGAACCAGAGGTTCTTCACTAGCCTTTTTAACCACAATTGTGTTCATCAAGCTCAAAGACAGTTTGCTCAATACATAATTCCATTCTGTAATGTAAATCTACACTTACACATCAAGTAACTTCAACAAAATCCTCGAATAGACTCGGTACTCCTCTTCTGTGAATTCATTTGGATCATATCGAGCTTGTTCATATAAGTCACAAAATTGATGTATAGTTCGCTGCCCGACGCCATTTATTGGTGCGGCTAAGATATTTAACAAGTAGGCTCTTAAATTTTCAGTAGGATGTCTGCCCAAAGTTTTATCATATCTCGTGATTTCAAGTTCTGTAAAAAATAAAAAATTATTTTCTCACTTGGGTCAAATTTAAAATGATCATTTTAAATACGCGTGGTTACAACTAATGACTAATATTATTTTTGTGACCACTTGTTGCAGAACTTTTCTGACAAATGGAAACTCTGTCTATGACCGAGGCTGATGAATCCGAAGATGATTACAGTGACGATGACTTCGAGGCCTATTACCATCCAATGGAATACGGCGATGCCGAGGAAACACTTATGCCTGGCGATGTAGATGATCCTGAACTATTCCCAATTGATTGTTTGACCGACGACCAAGTGGAAACGTTTCTTGCTGAAGCAGTGGCTGCAGTTGGGGAGAAGTTGCACATTAATTTATCACTTGCTAAACTTCTCTTATATCTCAACAGTTGGGATGTTAGTAAAGTGATTCATAGATATCAAGAGGACACATCTGCTTTCCTGATTGCGTCTCGTGTCGTTCCGCAATTACAGGAAAATATTGATCGACAAATTGATAATAACTGTGATGCACAAGATGAACTAAAACACGAGGTTAATAAAGACAAATTTCCATGTCCCGTTTGCACTTGTATGGCTTCTAATGAGGATGGGCTCAGTCTACAATGCCATCATTTATTCTGCATCGAGTGTTGGACGACGCATGTTGAAGTCAAAATTAGCGAAGGATTAAGCACGGAAATATCATGCATGGCGCAGAATTGTGAATTAGTTGTGCTAGAAGATGTTGTCGCGCGGTTACCACTCAACAACTATGTGCGTCTTCAGTATCAGCAATTCGCATTCCATAATTATGTTCGGTCACATCCGCTGTTACGATTTTGCATCGGACCAAATTGCAATATCATATTTAAAGCCAAAGAGTCGCTGGCTAAACGAGTTATATGCCCCTGTTGTGATTCTGCATTTTGTTTCAAGTGTGGCGATAACTATCACGCGCCCACCGACTGTATCACTATTAAAAACTGGTTGACAAAATGTGCCGATGATAGCGAGACTGCCAATTACTTTAGCGCGCACACCAAAGATTGTCCAAGTTGCAATATCTGCATCGAAAAGAATGGTGGGTGCAATCATATGCAGTGTTATAAATGTCGCCATGACTTTTGTTGGATGTGTTTAGGTGACTGGAAAGGTCACGGATCTGAATATTATGAATGTTCGCGGTACAAGGAAAACCCAGATAGTGCTAACGAGAGCGCGAAAGCGCGTGCTGCCCTTAGAAAATACTTACATTATTACGAAAGATGGCAGAATCATGCCAAGAGTCTTAAGTTAGAAGAGAAGACGTTGGAAAAGATCAGGGATCGTATAAACCAAAAAGTGATGAATGGTTCAGGCACGTGGATCGATTGGCAGTATCTGTTGGATGCGGCAGCTTTATTGGCAAAATGTCGTTATACCCTGCAGTACACATATCCATACGCTTATTATATGAATCAAGACTCAAAAGATCTGTTTGAATATCAACAGGGTAGATTAGAAGCAGAGATCGAGAATCTGTCCTGGAAGGTGGAGCGGGCTGAAACCACTGATCGAGGAGATTTAGAAAATCAAATGTATATTGCCGAAAAGAGAAGAAAAACACTTTTGAAAGATTTTTTTCAGACATAAAAAAGTCTTTTGCTAACTCCGTTTTTTCCGAGTATCGTTATAACAAAGTGATATCTTGAGCTTGTAATCCTAATGTCACACAGCTCAAGCTCTGTAATACGTACTCGTAATGGAGAACCACTGCGTATCATGATCAAGTTGTCCTTCTTGACAATTATATTGCGTTAGTTCCTGTATCATTGTATCAAGACGAGTTGTGGAAGTTTTTACGTACATGTGTCATCAACTTTTACTGCCGCGTGGTCGTCTGTTGTATTCCGAATGAAATGAATATTTTTGTTACCATTTGAGTAGATTTTTCATTTTGAAATCGGTTGTGTAGCGCTCAATAATTTAAATCAATTTCCTCATTGAAAATACGATTCTTTTCTTCATAGATAATTAGGTAACCAAGAGTTTGCGCTTATACCTGTCTCTTGTTTGCCATCGCATTGTAGATTACGTACGAATAATGTACTGACTTATTTCGTGGGTACGAAGAGATTTTTAAAAATTTACGAACAGCGGAATCTCTTCTTCACTCACCCCTTATTGTGAAGTCAAATAATTTTCGATTAGAAGAAAAGTGATTTCAAATTAATCATTTTCTAGACAATGAGTAATCGCAATCGAGTATCGCTCTTTTTCTGCATCATTTTTCAGTAAAATAATGTTGTACGCTATCTGAGAAAACCAATCTCAGCAAACTAATAAAACCTTCAGAAGTCGTAGTCGAGGATACTTACTCATCTCGATAAATAATTTTATATTTTAAATGCTCAGCTTCTTACATTCCAAATGAAGGCATAGCAATGTCAAAAGCTGGTCCAAGTTTATTGGGGTTCCAATGAGTCAGGGTGAAGTGCGATTTTGAACCATTTTCAGTCATCTCAATCTTCATTTTTCTAGAAATTTCACTCGTATAGCGCTTTGTTTTTACACTCCTTTAAGCTCTTGAGATAATGTTCTTAGTTAACGACCAACACAGTCTCATTAGCTAGGAATACAATCATTTCATGTTCCTTGATTTACAATGTTTGTCAAGGGAGGACAGTACGTTCCCCTATCAAAAAATTTACGTAAATATCAGCAGCTGAAAAGTTACTGAATTTGGCACACTTTTCGGTACCTACCTTCAGCAGCTGAGTCGGTGCCGAAATAATTCCTGAAACGCACGAAGTACTGAGATGACTTATTGTCAGTAGTTGAATCAGCACCACATCAGCCGCTGAAAAACTGTGCCAAATTCGGTACTACTTTTCAGCAGCTGATATGGTCAATTTTTTTGATAGGGTTATAATACTTCGAATGAAATTACCACCGTCTGAGAAAATTCAAAAAGACCAACTTGAAGAAATTGATTCCTATTCTTTGTAGGTTTCGAAAATAACTCGCTGGGAAAATTTTCCAAATCATCAAATTCGAAAACTAGGCTGACCAGATGTACTCTTTTTTTACTCAGAAAAATCGTGTCATCCTACAAAAACTGACTACAAAATCTTTTTAGATACAGGGGTTGAAAAAGGAATACACCGGTAATTGATAGGGAGGTTCATGGTGATCATTACCTCTATGATGATTAAGCTGAGACGTACGATATCTTTGAAAAGAAAACGAAGTATGCATGATTACATATTCGGCGTTGGAAGCTTGAGACAGTTCCCTAAATTTATAAAGCAGGAAAACTTGAATTACCTAGTTTTTTTACATCGTCCACAGCTCTTTGACGGCAGTAAAACGAAGAAGGGTAGATACTATTTTCAGTAGGAGGAAGTATATACTTGGAATCATCATCCGGTAACAATTTTGGTTCGTACACTATTTTTGGTATCACCTCTATACGTCTTTCAATCTCCCTCCTGAAAGCCTGGAACATGGAAATGGGACAAGGAAACACTGAATGTAAAAAAATTATTCAAAAACAATCGGAATGAAATGAAATTTCGATATACTTTTTTGGCATCATGACCGATGGGAATGTGTGGACCTCGTCTTGATCGTAAGGCGAATCGCATGATTTGTCGTTTTACAAATATAAAAAGCAAGATTAGGGTAAGTATTCCCCCAGAAACGAATATTACAACGGAAACACCAGATAATTTTTCAGTCATCTTGGAAGAAAGAGAGAAGGAACAAATGAAGTATCAATCACACCGACAATGTACAATATAGTTAATCTCATGAGTTCTGCTGATTGTATCCAAGTTCATCATTCTAAAACTGAGATGAACTCGAGATCCAACACATAGATGTATCATACATGAAAGAAGAGAAACATTAATTTTTACAGAAGAAGAGAAGTAGTTTTTAATAAGAAAACAGAAATTGTATGAGCTTCTCTGGTATGAACATGAAGACAGATAAGAATTTTATTCTGTTTGTACACAATGCTTTGATTAAGATTGTCATTGATTTTTAAGATTCCCCCGTAAGACGATGTATTTAAGCAGTTTCTACTAATTTCCGCTAGGGTCGCACCTCTGTGTCTCGAGCTCTCGACTGGCTCGAACTCCGTCGGGCTTGAAAGCCTAAATTTTTTGTAAAACATGTGTGACGGTAACATGTGTAAAAATTGAGAATTGATACGAGATTATGAGACTCCGATTCGATTCGACACCTAGAGAACATGAGGCGATAGGTGAAATCTCCTATTCTTCTTCTATGAGGATTTAGTCATTAATAATAAATTTGGTCTAACTCTTGTTCAAGACAGTTGAGGCGACGATGGGAAAACGACCGAAGAAGGTAAATGTTTCAATTTTCTAATCCGTAGATGTATCAGGTGCCATAATAATTTGGAAGTTGAACGGTTATGGAATAATGATGAATATTTTGATTTCAGTACGAATCCGGCGAAGGAGCTCGTTACATGTCCAGAAAAGCAGCATTACGTAAATTACAATTGACACTTCGTGATTTCCGAACTCTGTGCATAATTAAAGGTATTTACCCCAGAGAACCAAAACATAGACGTAGAGCTCAACAGGGTAAAACAGGGATTCAAACGTTATATTTGAAGAAGGATATTCAGTTTCTTTCACACGAACCTCTAATATGGAAACTACGAGAGAAAAAGGTGAGCTGAAAATTAGTTGAATATACTTATGTGAAGTTTTCAAAAATACTCTAATCTTTTCTCATTGTAGATTCATTTGAAAAGGATTAAGCGAGCTAAATCCATCAAAGATTTTAGTATGGCTAAACGTTACAGTAATACTATTCCAATACTCAATGTTGATCATATCATCAAAGAGAGGTAATTTATTCTCGGATTTAGCTGGAACTTGCTCTACTCTTCGGTTCATTTCGTTCATATTTTTCAGGTATCCTACATTTATTGATGCTCTCCGAGATTTGGATGATTGTCTTACGTTATGCTTCATGTTCGCTAAATTACCTCGACGACAAACGATCCCATCATACTTGATTGCTATGTGTCAAAGACTTACTGTTGAATTCATGCATATTGTTATTGCAGCCCGCGCTCTACGAGCAGTATTCGTATCTATAAAAGGGATATACTATCAAGTCGAGCTAAGAGGTCAAACTATTAACTGGTTGGTTTCGCACAGTTTTAGTTTCGAGGTATAGTTGTTCAATTTTCTTAGTACTTAGGCTCTCAATTGTAAAATAAGTTTCACTATCTTAACTTTATTTAGCCGCAAGCCACAGCGGAGGTAGATTTTCAAACCATGACTACGTTTGTGGAATTTTACACGACTTTGTTAGGATTCGTTAATTTTCGATTATATCATTTGCTTAATCTTCGTTATCCACCGGAGCTTCAAGGATATACGAGTAAGTAATTTTTTATACACGAATATAATGTCCTCGTAATTTTGAATGCTTTTCATGATGGTAATTTCTGTTTTGGTAGTTGAAGAGTTGAAATCTGAACTAATCGACGATAGAATTGCTCTATCAGATCCAGTTGCAGCATTGAATATTCCTTTGAAATGTGTGAACCAGTCATATGAGGAATTAAATGATGATGTAGATTTAGATGTATTCCCACAGGTAATATCATTCTTGTTCTGAAAAGCGTGTTCCAAACGGTCAATATTATTGACGCGAAAAACCAATGCAATAGCTACTTAGTATTTTCGAGCGTTTTCATTCAAAAATCTTGACCGCTTAGAACTCGCTTTACCAGAACTTGGTTGAATGACTTCAAATTTTTTTGTACAGTCCGAAAATTCTGAGCTAGCAGACGAAGCAAAACAGAAATATGAAGAAATCAAAAATTTGAAGAAATTATTTGAGGGTTTACGAGTGTTTCTTAATCGCGAAGTACCACGTGAGAGCTTGGTTTTTGTACTACGTAGTTGTGGCGCAGAAGTTTCGTGGGATCGGAACAGCTTTCCGGCTGGGTCCCTTTTTCCCGAAGATGACGAATCTATCACCCATCAAATAATTGATCGAACTGACATGGAGAAACAATATATATCGAGGTACGTAAATTTTTGTTGATCGTCGAAATTGATACCAACTCGTTTATTGAATGAACTTACGTATCCAGGTATTACGTTCAGCCACAATGGGTGTTTGATTCTGTAAACGCGAGAAAACTCCTACCTGTTGAAAAATATTTTATGGGAGTAGTATTACCTCCTCATTTATCGCCATTCTCGCACGATCATCGA
The DNA here is from genome assembly GCA_035079395.1 of Aspidiotus destructor. Taxonomy (NCBI): domain Eukaryota; kingdom Metazoa; phylum Arthropoda; class Insecta; order Hemiptera; family Diaspididae; genus Aspidiotus; species Aspidiotus destructor. The sequence goes on along the minus strand of JAVHKZ010000018.1, from coordinate 38,522,565 downwards.
ACGCACCGATATGTACCGCCTGAAGAACGTGCTCTGAAGGATCCGTCATTCGTTTTACATGAAAGTAAGTTATATTTATGTCGATTATTATTCATTGTATCATGATAGAAGCCCTAAATTCGGAAATCGTATTCTGTAAGAGGGCTAGAGCGAGGAAGAGTAAAATCTTTGAAAGTCGTGAAACCGCTAAAACGATGCTCTATCTTTTAGGTGAACCGACACCCGAAGAACCACCAAACCATGATGAATTTGTTTTACGAGCTGCGCATTTGATGGAAAGCGATCAGGAAGATGATAGCTGTGAAGACGAGGAATCAGATCAGGTTAGTCAAATCATCAAAGTTTGATTTTCATTCTTGTACCTAGTTGAAGAATTTAAAAAATATCGATCAAGTATGCTCAAATTTATGTCTTCTAATTAGTCATCTCGACGTAGCTCGTTCTATCAGCGCTGATTCTGCTTGAACCTTATACTCCAGGCAGAGAAATTGTCGCAAAAATTATGATCGGGTTTTCCAGTAGTGATTTTTTGATGTTTAACCTCGATCGTATAGATATTTTTCATTAATTTTCAAAATTTCAATAATAATCGTATCGCAATCACGTTAATTGTTGGTTTGGAATTAGTTTAGTAGAATATTGGTGTGCATAAAATACACTGTATTCTTTTTTCGTCTTACTATCTACAGTCAATACTGCTAGCTGGAGAAAATCTTTTGAGCCACCCGTGGTCTATCCATCAAGTTTAAATTGGACAAATTTGTTCAGTTTGTAGATTTGACGAGTTCGAGTGTCGAGTTCGTTATTATGACCAATTAATTTAGACGTAAAAATACTTGTTTTGTCTAGGTGAAGAAAATGAAAGTGAAACCTGGAAAGACGTACCGAACCAATAAAAACGCCGAGCGCAAAGATTTTAAACAAATGCATCAACTCAGAGAAAAGATGATTCGTAAAAAATACCGTAATTTGTACAGAAGTATGAAGAAGGCTCGTACAGGTCGACAGAAAGAAATTAAATTATTGAAGTACAAGCGACGACTACACGAACGCAAAGGTCAAGAAGTACAGGCGACGAAACAAGCTCAAAGAATAGCTGCAATGATGTAACCTGTCTAATATCGTCTTTATTTATATTATACATTGTGGTGCAGGTCATTTGACTAGGAGTATTTTTTCTTGAAGATGACTTGTTTGTACAGAAAATAGAATAAAGAACCTTTATTCCAACGCTGCACACTTCTTTGAGCTATCTATAAGTATTAATTGAAAAATAGAAGAACTAATATATGACGGTGTTTCATCTCCTCCCATGAAAAAAATGATAGGCATGGCTAGAATTCATTTTCCTCCTTTAAGGTGCCTCAGATAATTTGGAACTGATTTGCCACAATGACAACACTCAAAAAGTCGACTTGTTCAGCTCTCAAATTGGATCAAGTTAAAATAGTTATAATTTCAATTCAAACTTTGTTCTATAAAATAAGCTTCTTTTTTCAATCGATACAAATTCAGTGAAAGTCTATTTCATGACGAAAACAATGATATTTTATTCATTTTGCAAATTAAAACGATGGCAAATTCAATCATTACGATTTTATGAAAAGTTCATATTTCATAGAATTCAAGGAAAAATAAATCAACAAAAATTGTTTCGAAGAAAAAAAGTTGAAGGTATGGTCTTTGAAAAGTAAACTACGCACGTAGATACACAATCGTATTTCCAGGACTTCCAAAAATTTTACTAGATGACCGATGGGAAATCAATAATTTTCACAGTTTGGCCACTTGAACATTACTAGGCTCTAAATTGGAAATTGAAGATTTGTCACTAATGTTTGGATTCATATTTTCTTCATTGCAACTTGGCGAAGGTTTTTTAGTCCTAAAGAAAACATAAAGTATAAGAAGTACATTTCACAAAAAATAAATACCGTATACCTCTGAACATGAGCCGCACTTTTTTTTCAGAAATTGGCGTATAAAAATGTGGGGTGCGGCTTATAACCAAAGCTTTAAAAAACAAAAAATTATTGAAAAAGAGTGAAGAACATCCATAGCAGTGAGGACGAAATTTTAAGGGAAGGAAGCGAATTTGAGGAATATGACATATCTTCTAGCGATATTGACGACTCAGACGATTGAGACTATTAGAAGTTACCTAACACTATCGATTTTTTACACTTTGTTCTTATTTTTCTGATGATTTTTCATTTTATTCGTAGTTTTAATGACTTTCCGATACAAACTATTAATGCGGCCCATATTCTTCGCGGATTTAAATTATTCTTGAAGCATGTATCGTGGGGACGGCTTATGTACGTGGGCGTCTTATATTCAAAGATATATAGTTATGAGTTCAAAATACTTACTGCAGGAACCATTGTTTCTTATTGATCAATATCAAAGTTATTAACAATGGTAAATGAAGTAATGAAAATTTAAATAGTTGTCTAGAATTGGCGCTGTCCGATGAATGGTAGAATTTATAAGCTGGAAAAAGGATTTAGCAAATAATTTATTTCAAATCTTCCTCATTATTTGTAGTGCAAAATGTAAGTATTTCTACTCACCTAAATACGTAAAATAACAATTCAATGGTAACATTTGCAGTAAAAATGTATTATTAGTCATATCACAAATCGGAGCGAGTGCACATAATGCTGTTATTGCGACAGTATATCTCAACGCGGTTCGACGACACAAATCTACGAACAGAATAATATCAGTGTAAGTTATCCCCAGAATACCAAATTACAGGGAAAGGACAGCGCGAATGCTTGGAAAATAATCCTTTTTTTCTAAAATCAAGAAGTTTATTCTGTGGAAGATAGACCAAGACCAACTTACCTGGATGAGTAACCGACATCATCCGATAACCCGCTCTCGAATAATCGGCACGCATATTCCAACTTAGAGCGTTGAAATGAGGAAACTGCCAGGCATATAATATTCCTGCTAATAACCAAGCACCTGGTTCTAAATTACCGGTACAACTAGCCCAACCCATCATAGGCGGTATCGCTCCAACTACGAATGAAGAAAGTTTGTGAATTAGATTTGCAAGTCATAAGTTCCAATTCTGACAGATAAGTACTCACCAACTGAACCGACCCAAGTGTTTAAAATACTTATTCTTTTTAGCGGCGTATAAATACAAGTATACAATATTAAATTAGCTGCTCCCAAACTAGCAGTCAGAAAATTACAGCCGAAGAACAAAATGGACAAACCAGATAGTGAAGCCATAGACGCAAAACCTAAGGCGTGTAACGGTCTGAAAAGTTTAAATAGTGAATATTTTGATATCTAAGACAATCAAATTACCTTCATGCGTAAACATACGTCAGTTGAGCTTTCACTAAAACACGATTTTTCGTTCTCGACATCTGAGCATCAAAAGGAACTTCGTGATATTGATTAATCGCGTTTGCTGCAGAAGATACTAAACCAGTACCTACACAACAACAGAGAAAACTATACATTTCGAAGGGAGCTGTCGCTGCTGCATAGCCTGCCATCGTTGTTATTACTACCAATGCTGAAAAGAAAAGAGAATACAATCTTAACACATCGTAAACTTTACCGCAATAGAACCTCGGATTTCTTACTTGTCAGTCTAATTTTCGATAACTTCAAATAAAGAAAGGGTATATTTTTCCAATCAACTGATATTTGGGTCCAGTCATTCGCAGTAAACTCTTTTGAGAGAGAAGTACACAACGGTGATATCTTTTTCTGACTAGAAAGATGTTCAGTCGCAATCTTTTGATGACGCTTGATTTTGTCCGATTCGGTAGACACTTTGGTGGTGGATAGAACATCATGATTAGTTTTGACTTTATTTAGTACTCTAGCAGTAGTAGATTCGTAATCAGGTTTAACAGCTTTTGATGCTTTCGTGGAGAACTGTCGCAAATAAACACAAATAGCATAGAATTGGAAATAATTGATGGCATTGTAAAAAATGAGTCGATTACCTCTTTGAAGCAAATGAGAGCGCGATACGAGTTTATACAATGTCGATTTCCGCAGCGAAATCCACTGAGCATTTTCAATTCAAGTAGATATTCATAGACCAAAAAGATCTATGAAAAAGACTGGATAGAAAAGAAAACACATCGTTTCCAAACACCGATGAACATTTATTTTCTAACAATTTCCTTGAAATTTGAGAATGATTCAAGGAGGAATAAATGAACAACCCAGACGAGGGGCATGAGGATGAGGCATGCCCAAAAGACGTTGGCTCGGACTTGAATTTGATATCAGTGTGATGCGAATGCGGCAGGTAAAAAAACCCGAGCGCTAACGTCGCTTTCAGATATTTCGAAATTGCAGATTATAGTTTCACTAGTGTCGCCTGTGTAAAATAAACAAGAAGTACCATAATGAATATGGTGAAAGAAACGCAAAACAGCATGAAAATTTCAATTTTGTCGTATTCCTAGTTCTCTAAAAAAAAAAGATAAATTCAAGAAGATACCCGCTGTGAGAAAAAATTCTGAAATATAGACTCATTTATATGATGACATTAGTTGGAATTCAGAAGGTGAGTCACTTCAGCAAAAGTAAAACACTACCAGTTGTTGTTGCCACTAAAACATGTACACCAAGGTCACCAACTCTTAGTCTTGATGCATTATTGGCAATGAGAAATTTCTTTAAAATCAGAGGTTTATTGAGAGAAACTGCAGGCCTCATAGACATATAGATAAAAAATCTATTATCTTCAATTGAACTCCTTCAAATTGTTTCTCCATTATTTCTCACTTTGAATTATTATTTATATCAAGGCCATGTTCTTTGCAAAAATACCTCAAAAAAGTAAAGAACTATCAATTTTTTCAGAAGATCAAGAACTTTTTGGTACAGCAGGGAAACTAGTTCCCAAAATGGCCAAAAGAGCGGTTCCACTTGCGTTTTTCTGAAATTAAAATTGATTTTTGGCACCAACCTTTGGCTTTTTTGACCAGCTCCACTTCTCTGTTTTCTTGGGGTCGGCACCAAGCCCTGGAGCTAATTAATGGCTAGTTTCCCCCTTGAAGATGGATAGCAATAAAAAGTGAGAAGCTGGTAACTGGTCTCCTATATCATCAGTGCTGAAGCATAGAAGTTGGTAGCTTTCTGAAGACTTGGATAATGCTTGAGTGAAGTTTCATACATGTCAACACGTTCAAAAATTTGACTCCAATATCAGAAACGTGATTCTGACACAAGTAATTGCCTATGTAAACAAAGAGGTGGGGATGCAATTTGGTGCAAAAAGCAAAGTAATGCAGAGGCAATAGGAACTTAACCCGCTGCACTTCTTTTTGCACCCAACTGTATTACTATACCTTTACATTTACATTGGTAAGAATACCTGAGGCGCCTTCAATCCAAGTATTGATATGATTCCATTGAGCAAACTAATGGATATACCTTCTGAAATGAGAGATGAAGAACACATGTTCACGTATATGTCAATATTTGAATATAACACACTCAAGAAGATCCAATACATTCTTCAAATTTGTCTTTGAAAATATATTGTCAGATTGTTTGATTTTCTTTTCTGTCATCATCAATTCACCCTATAAACAAATCAACTTATTTTTGTTGATCAACGTTCTGGATATACATCCTTCTCACTTTGCACAGCAGTAGAAGGGAAAAATTTAGTAACCATATTTTTAGAGATAGGGAAAAAAAACAAAGTTTTTAATGTTTTAAATGGGATTAAAAAAAACAGTTTTTAAACAAAAACAACAGCGTTTTAAACATATTCCCGTTTAAAACCATGTTTTGTTTTTTTCGTGTGTTTTAAACATGTTTAAAACATGTTTTAAACACCGTCTGTTTAAAACATCGCAACCCTGAAAGCCAGGTTATACCAAAGACCCAAAATAGTGGCTCAAGTTCCCTCAACTCCCAGCCTTTCAGAAATGGGCTCCAAGCTCGACTGTTTTTGTAAAAAATGAATAGATACTGGTAATAGATACAATTAATACGGTTCTCTAAATTATGACCAAAGACAAGGTACTCCTTTGTGTTACAAGTTTGAGTATGTATCCATCTGGTGGTAATAGATAATTTATACAACTTTTATCCGCCAAAAGGAGTTTGTTGAAATTGAGTATTTTACAATATTATTGAAAGTCAAGAGTCTGATAGCCAACAAAATACCCACCGAGAAAATACCTGTTAGCCATTCGGCTGCCATAAGTACTTTAGTTAGGTAGCCAATATGTTTTTAAATGGATCATTGCAAGCTTCTGTCAAAGCTCATTGACAGACAAATGAAAAAAAGTGCAACAAATGGCAATCTCATCAAGCTGTACCTAATGGGATTGGCAGGCAATTGGTACCTTGTTGCACAAAATTTTTCATGTCTCTTTCTAGATCCTACATTTGTGTACTTGAAATTATTTGAATTTCAATCCAGAGCTAGATCAATGCCATTCAATCTAATTTTTATGAAATCGATATATTGATATCGATTTAAGATGTCATCCATATCGATGTATCAAATGCAATCGACTTGAGCAATTAATTTCCATTTTATAAGGTAATTGACGGGCTCACTCGCTCCGCTTGTTTGCCTCCGTTCTTTATCTTATGTTGGTCTATAATACTGAAAGCCTGACTTGCTCCTCTTCTTTGCCCCCATTCTTAACTCAGTAGTATACTGAAGGAAGTTTAAGCCTATACTTAATATAAAAGTGAAATACTGCATGAAACTGGTGGGATGCGTGGGCGCAAATGTCTTAGCGAGGCTTACTATGAGAGTTTATAGAACTAGATAGTAAAGGCCTAGACAGCGAATCCCTACGACATCATCAGATCATGACGTCATCGGAAAGTGTGGCAACTCGGACTCGCAGGTTTCGAATTAGTGAAGACAATAATATCAAAAACTAGAAACTGACTAGAATTTTTGTATAGATGTACCTACGCGACAATGTCTGTATTTGACTGCTGTTTATTTTCAATTGTACTTACTACAGTTCATAAAAATGTTATCCACACGTACCTAAGTTGATTTCGGTTTCAAAAAAAGCAGCTTTACTCATCAGCACCTATCTCCCATGATTATAATTCGAATGTGTACATTCACGTTTACTTATTTTGAATGTCGTTTCATTTTTGTGTTTTTTTTTCCGCCCATAAATATGAATTAGTTAATCTGATAAAATGACCTGGGACAAACTCGATTTTATTAAATACTACCTACATTTTACGGTTTCGATTTTCAGGTTTTGGTTTACTTCTATCTTCTAATCCTCTATTTTTAGTGTGAGTTCTTCATATTTTATTTTTAGATAGAGTACCGGAATCTTCGGCAGACGCTCTCGTAAATTTATTACTAAAATTTATTTTCATCTCATCCGCAAAATCTTATCAGGTCATTTAGAATTCAACTTGCCATTCTCCGCTCCTAAAAGTGCGATAACCATTATGATACACGTTGATAATTGCCAAATGTTGAATTTTTGATTAGGTAGTTTAGTCTAAACGGTGTCTTGAAATTGGCAAAAAAAAAAATGACGCCTATGTTGCTAAACTTTACCCAGAATGACCGCAACAGGTCAACATCTTGAAGAGCGCTGGATACGTCATCAAAACCAATAAAATTTTACGCACATTTGTGTATTTCAGAAACCTATTAAAATAGTCTAGGAAGATCAATAGAATACGGAGGACGATGTACGAGTTTTTGATGAAATTAAATATAACATCGACTCGGAGCGCTTTAAGGTCAACCGACAAGTTGGCTTATTTACAAAAATAATTTTGACTTCATTTGAAAAATTTTTATTGGATTGTAACTTAATTTGCGTGATGAAAATATAGGTAGGTGCACTCATTTGGAGAATGAAGGGAAAAGCCTTCCGAGGCAAATATAGTTCAATGTCATCAAAGGAATGCGGAAATGAATAATTGTATTTTAAACGTTTTTCTTGACTTGGATTTCTTTTTTTTTTTTTTTTCGTGTGCCAGTAAAGTAGCCTATAATGAAATGAATATAAACCTAATAGGATATAACTGATTAAAACAGTTAATGGCGTCAGTTTGTAAAATTGCTGGATTTTTTCAACGTTTGCAAAAGAGTAATTCAATCCATCAAAGCTTGTTGGAATGAAGAACGTCGGATGAAAAGAGGGTGGAAGAATGAACAAGTAGATGATGATGGTGTGGGGAGCGGAGGGGGACTCTACAAAACAGAGGTAAATGCTGATAGTTATTAATTTGCGGTTAATTTGCGCAGAACTAATCCCGTTAAATGAAGAAATAGAAAACTTCTGGTTAATTATAATCGTGAACGTTGAAGTTTACAGCCGGGGACCCAATTATGTTTTTTGGTGTCGCTGTGCAGATCGGTAACATAATTTTTTTCATCGTCCCGCTGCGATAAGCGCATAAAAATCAACATCTAGAAAATACGCGTATATATTACTATCGTAAAATGATGGTTTGAGGATCATTGTTCTTCATTACACAGGTGTTCGTTTCGAAAATTTATCGTTATAAAACTGATTAATAGGCGCGTAAAATAAAGGCCTATAAGCGGAACACAATTTACTGATACGAGTATTCAAAAAAAAAAAAAAAAAACGGCGCCCGTATTTAAACTTTCTCATGGAACTTACAATGCAATGCAGGCTTACAGAACTACCCACAAAATCCGTTCCTTACAATTCGAATGATAAATCTACTCGGACTTGTCTTGAAAATGACCTACAGAGTATGCGGAAACAGGAATAGTAGGCCTTACAGATTTACGAGTCTAAAATTCATGTCTAAAAGTGAGGGATCAATCACCCGAGTTAAAGTTGAAGTAATTAAATCGTTATATCGCTTACCGAGCAGCGTACGGTGTCTTTTGCTGTCAGGATTCCTTTACGACAAAAATATACCTATTTTCAGAGCAACTCGATTATATACTCCGACCTTACTTCTTCTGAAGACCGTTTTGACCACAACTAATATCAACGGACTATCTACATAATTATATGATGGCGTGATTTAATTAGGACTCATAAAACATGATAAAATTTCAACCTCTGCCTGCTAATATAGGTATAATTATAAGAAGAAGAATCTAAAGAAAGTTACACAGGGTCCCAGTTCCCCTTATGACCTTGACCAACTTTGATACGTGTAGTATCTCAACTAACTCTAGGAGCTCAAAATTTTCAGTGCTCTCCTTCTTTCCCCCAATTGGGCTTTTCCAGTATTTCAAATTAAATACATTCTCCTACGTGTTATCAAGTTGGTAGTGTTTCTAACATTGCTCTTAAGGCAAACCACTCCTGAACGAAAATGAAGCAACACCCATAAGATCAATGTTAATAAAAATACTACCAACTTGATAACACGCAGGAGAATAAAGTACCTATGCGATATGAAATACTGGAAAAGCCCTGCTACGAGTAAATCCATTCACATTTTTTGATGAATCTGTACCTCCACAATGAAGAGGAGAAGAAAAAAGTTTGGTGTTGGAGCTGTACATGTGAGTAGTGAGCCCAATGACGAGCTACTTCATTTAAGGTAGTCTTTGGATTTGGAATTTCCTTCCGCCACGCCAGACTTCATTTTTTCTGAATAAATTATTAACTTTATGGGTAGTCAACAAGGAACGCGATTTATGTTTTTTTTTATTATTCGCACTTCTACCAAAAGTCTTTCTTCATTTTTATCGATGACTTAGAAATACTGTACTTGAAAAGCAAAAGCAGTCGAAATTATTGATCTTGATGTGGCGGTCAAAACAAGATGTAAATGGAATCGACTTTTTCCCATTAAGAAAACTAATGTCAAATACACTTAGCTAGTAATTACTCAAATACCTGAGTATACATGAGGACCGTTTTTCCAAAACTCGTTGAGTCCATTTAGCAAATTTTTCAGGAGGAATAAAAAACTACCTCTATTCGTCACAGTGAGAGATAATGGCAATGTGTGAATGGTTATAGTAGGAGTAGATGGTCATACAAGTGTACAAAAATTGGCATCCACGTGCATTGGTTCATTAGCTTGTGAGGCTGCGCCTATGATTACAAATTTTGGACTTCACGAGTTTTGGAAAACTAATTTATCTTATTTACGTGTATTGATGTCCAAAGAATATTGAAAAAGGGTGCTAAAATAACACGGCTCATATACTAATTAGACCATATAACGCATAGATTGTGGTGCCAAAAAATTATTTGACATTCTTATATAATGTAATACTTGTATAAGACGCTAAAAACGCTAATATCTTAAATTTGATTAAAATGGACTTGACGAGTTTTGGAAAAACAGTCCTCACATATAGGTATTTGAGTAGCAGAACCGTCGCCAGGGGGTGACAAGTAGGTATTACCGCTTAATTCAGGCCACGCGCTACAGTAGGCCTCGCGCCGACGAGGGGGAAAATTTAAAATTGTCTAAATAATAAAAAGGCCTCATGTAAAAATTTTGCTTTAGGTCTCAAAAAGTCTGGTGATGACGCTGAACTCGAGTCTCGGTCCCGAGTCTTGAGTTTCGAGTCTCAGTCTCAAGCTCGAGTCTTAGCCTTGAGTCTCAATTCTGAGTCTCAAACTCGAGTCTCAGTCTCAAGTGTCAGTCTTGAGTTTCAGGCTCGAGTGTCAGTCTCAAGTCTCAAGCTCCAGTCTCAGTCCCAAGGGTCAGTCTCAAGTCTCAGCCTCGATTCTCAAGCTCGAGTCTCGGTCTCTAGTCTCAAGCTTGAGTGTCAGTCACACGTCTCAGTCACAAGTCTCAGGCTTGAGCAGGGCCGTCGCCAGGGGGTGACAAGTAGGTATTACCGCTTCAGGCCTCGCGCTACTGTAGGCCTCGCGCCGACGAAGGGGAAAAAATAAAATTATCTAAATAAAAAAAAAGCCTCATGTAAAAATTTTGCTTCAGGCCTCAAAAAGTACGGCGACGGCGCTGTTGAGTAGGCGATAGATTTACAAGGGGGGTATACCTTCTCTGCAAATCCTCCGGCGTTGCACAATAATGATTCTAATACAAAAGATACGTAGCTTATATCACTTATAGATGCTCAAAAAGCTATGGATTTTCGTCACGCTTCTTCGGCCAAATACTTTTCTTACTAAGTTATCGGACTTATTTTCAAGCGATTTCAGAAGAATTTATTTTAATATGGAATGTCCTATCAATTATTTCTATTTCTTTTTAGATTTATTCAAAAATTTGACTTTGATTCAGAACTTTCTAATGATGGCCATTTATTCCATCGCGAATGGTGACGTCACGTGACCTGACTACACGTGACTCCTCGCCATCCAAGTTCTAAAATGAGTTGAATTATCAAGTACACCATGTAGACAAGAGTATTAAATAGATACAGGAAGTCTGATTTAATTTTCGACCTAGAACGTCGTTTTTAGATAGGCACATCAAACATTCAGTTATAACTTAAGCGTTTGTGCATGGAAATATAGTCCTATAGTAGATAATTGCAAATCTCCAGGATTTAGGTGAAGAGATCGATACAAATAAGACAGAACAAATCTATGATATCAGAAATTACATTCCATTTAACTTATTAAAAAAGTCAGATAGTTTTTATTATACAACGCTGAATTATAGAGTTATAAAAATTTAGATTGAATGCCTGCATTTTACGACTTTGAATACCGCGGTATTTTACTTTTTTCCTCTTCTTTCTTTACTTTTAGGTCTACTCACTCTTTGCATATATTTTTACTGTTCTTCAGGAAAACTTGATATACATATCTACGTACCCATGCACTAGCTCGTAGGTATTTTCGTGGTAATATTTTACGCATGAGTTGTTGGGTAGTTCCTAAGTCTTAATTAAAACTGTTTTCCATTTTCTATTTATTTCTAAGTAGTATATATTACAACCGATCACATGAAAGAGGTCGATAAAACCTAATCAAAAATATGATTGAAGAAGTACAAATTACTGTCTTGAAAGTTACACATTTGCCATTGAAAAAAAATTTCCCTTCGTTTTGGAAAAGGTCAATGTATGAATTGCTAAAGAGAGAAAAAGAAAAATTGACGGTAAGTTGGCCAGGTTTATAGGTTCAGACTTCCCTTCCTTTGAAATATAATAAAATTTCGTTCAAAAGCCTTTCCCGTAGAATTTTTTGGTCGTCCTACTGAACAGATTTAAACTACAGAAGTAATCATCAAATTAATCTGTTGATTGTCATTTTCGAAGGACCTGTTACTTACATTCAATCCTTAAACTAGGAAAAATTTTCCATAAGAATGAAGAGGGAGGATGGTTCATCGACAGAAATTTCATCGACGGAACTATCATCGGATGTTTTTTTTATGGAGGCAGCATTCATCAAAAAGACAAAAAAGAAAAGACTCAACAAATCTTATTGAGTGTGGCTTGGACACTGCCACGTTCTGCTCAATGACAGTTTCAACTTTTCCATGGCTTGTTTTGAAAAATCCGATGGAGTGCTAGAGATTCTCTCGCTGGCTGATGGTCGAGGACTCAACCCTTCTAGGTAAATCTTTCAGAACGCTTCCCACAGTGAAGGGAGGAAGTCTGGTTTACGATGAGAATCTCGGGTGCGCCTTTCAATCCATGTGTCCTCCTCGCAATCTTATAAACTTTTTGGAACGGATGTATTTGTATCCTGAGCAAGCTCAACAATTAACGAATCAAACGCGTCACCAACAAGATTATTGGGTACATTAGGGAAAGCAGATAAATGCCGGAGAAGGAGAGTGAATTCGCTATCTTCCTCGTACTTTTCCAAAGGTCCTTCTGCTTGGATATGACGCCAAATGGCTTCGCTGAGGTGAAAAAAAAGGTCATTGTTCGTAGCATGAGGAAAAATCTCAAACACGCCTTTTCAAAATCGGTGACTACCATTTCAGGATCCATAGTAGGCCGTGTTTGTTGAACTGGAGAAAGTTCAGAATTTTGATGAACTTTCGATAAAGGTAACAAAATTTTGAAGATTTTTCTTTTAATGAATGTCCCCTTTGATGAAGAATTTCCGATGAAACTTCCATTGATGAACTTGATGTCGATGGACCTGGAAGGATAAGGTCCTCAGGTGTTGCATCATATTCGGACTGTCCCCTTTCTTATGTGGGTCAGACATGCCAAAAGTCAAGAGCCCGTCTTTCTCAACTTAAAAATAATGAAATAGACCGATCCAATCACAATGCTTCGGTAAATCACGGTAAATCACAACCTAAAGATGGACCATCCATTCAACTTTGATAAAGCGAAAGTTATAGGACGAGAGGATAAGAAGTCATCAATATAATTGAAGACCAACAGAGTACTTATACATTTTAAGAACAATACAGCCGCACTTTCGGATACATGCAGCATTGATTTCCCCTGTTTCTTCTTTTTGCTTATTGTTACTTTCCATTGTCCCTACAGGTTCCACCCAGAAGATGATCTCATTAAGGCTGTTGTGGATACTACCTATAGTACCAATATTTTCCTCTTTTTTGGTAAGATCATTTATTTATTTGTTTGTTTGTTTGTTTGTTTTTTTTTTTGGTTAATTAATTACAAGATTTGGACGCGCAGAAAATGATGTAACGTTTTCGTGTAGAGTATGCCTGTTTCACTCCTTAAATTGAGGTATTCCACAAATTAGGCGTAACATGTACAAGGCATAGGCAGTTTTAGAGGAGAGCGTTGAATTTTTGGCAGCATGGCCAACCGTATCCTGTTCTAAAAGATCGATACGATCCCCCCCCAAATTAATAAAATTTGATTTTTCGAATAGGCCGCGGAAATATTCGAAATTCAAGTCGAAATTTCATATAAGAGTGGGAAACCAGAAATTAGAAAGACAAAAATTCATTTATTAATCGAAAAAAAAAAAAAAAATGCGTGCACAGTTTTTGCAATGTGAAGTTTTAAGGAAAATAATTTATAAGCAAACAAAATGTCTACGGTAAACTGCATCGGTTGGTCATCATTTCTGCAATTTTTCCATTAGCGTATTCTTCATTTACATCGTCGGTACCGACGAAGTAGTGGGTAACATTCAAACAATGATGGCTAGGTCGATATATTATAATGCGCTTCTTTATTGTGACCGCTTCCTTTCTTTTTATTAATGTCGAAACGATGCTGCAGGAATCAATATAGAAAAAGAGAGAGAAAGAAATTTTAAACAAACATCAACACACATCCAACAATATCTCAACTATTTCGGTTACTTGTCGCTCAGGTGCAAAAAAGCGCGTGCGACTACAAGTAGCGAGACGAATTCCAAGATGAGTAGGCTCTCGATTCATTCTGAATGTAAATAGGAGAAGAATCTTCGCAGTTCACTCTGAGTCTGGGTCAGAAGATTATTGTGAATATTATGAAGGAGCGTTGGACTATAACCATTTTAGATATGCGTTTAAAGAAAATCTAAATAATATGTGTACGTACCTATATAAATACGCGCGACCTCAAAGGAGCCGAACAATCTACCACACACACATGCATGCCAATTTTTGAGACGGATCAAACGTGCATAGTGATTTGGCAGCAGTGTACTCGATGAAAACTACTCTTCTGCGACATAGAAATAATTGGATTTTCAACTTTTTTGTCATAGAAAAATTCGAAGAATGGGGGAAAAAATGAGAAAGATGAACGCGGACGTGTTCCGGTAGGTAGCTCGTCGACTTGAATAAGGAATTGAAGCAATGATGTAAGCACAAAGATTCAAAAAAACTATTAATAAATTTTTCTTTGGAGAATAGAAAGTGTTACCTCTGTACTTCGTGCTGCAACAGATCATGGATTGTATCATCATTTTTTGGTTACAGATAATAGTTTTCCCTCCTCATCTGTGACATAATTTTTGGAGGAACTTTTTAAAGTGACCTTGAAGGAAATGAGAAAATTGCGAGTGGAGAACTGTAAATTCTAGAAAAAAATGATTTTCGGAAATATCGACTCGAGAGCTTCACCTATGTGTGTAAGATTAACCACCATTAATCTCATGGGAAAAGCCAGTCACATTTACGCCGATTACGAGCACGTATTTTCGTGCAATAATTGTACCTTTTATAATTTCTGTACATCATTCTTTTTTCATACTGTAGTATTCAGTTTATGCTCACGAGCAAACGTTCTCCCCCTTTTAAGATGATCATAATTTGATATTTCACCTTTTTGAGATCGCGATATCATTTATTATTTCATCGAAATCTATTTTCTCAGCGATGATTAAAGTCTCAGCTCCGTGGACAGACTTTGGACTGATATTGGAATTATTTAGGTAACTGATACCTGTGTTACCATTTTCACTCGTTTTTATTGTGCTTTGTTATTATTATTTTTTTCTTACTAACTTACATTTGCAATTTTTTCCGCCTTTCCACTGGTCTTTTTTGGCGTTCCCTTGAAAAGAGGGAGTGTGGCTATCCCCAGGGCCGTCGCCAGGGGGTGGCGAGAAGGTATTACCGCTCCAGGTCTCGAGCTACTGTATGCCTCGAGTCGACGAGGAGAAAAAAAAATTAAGATTGTCTAAAATGAAAAAAGGGCACATGTTAAAATTTTGCTTTAGTTCTCAAAAAGTCTGACGACGATGCTGAGTACAAGTCTCAGTCTTAGTCTTAGTCTCGAGTCTCAGTCTCAAGTCTCGGTCTCGAGTCTCAAGCTCGAGTGTCAGTCTCAAGTCTCGGTTTCAAGTCTCAAACTCGAGTCTCAGTCTCAAGTCTCAAGCTCTAGAGTCAGTCTCAAGTCTCAATCTTGAGTCTCATACTTGAGTCACAGACTCGATTCTCAAACTCGAGTCTCAGTTTCAGGTCTCAGCCTCCAGTCTCAAACTTGAGTCTCGGTCTCGAGTCTCAGTCTCGAGTATGAAGCTGCGGCTTCAGTCTCAAGTCTCAAGCTCTCGGGTCAGTCTCGAGTCTCGGTCACGAGTGTCAGTCTTCAGTGTTAGTCTCCAGTCTCAAACTTGAATCTCAAGCTCGAGTCTCAGGCTCGAGTGTCCGTCTCAAGTCTCAGTCTCAAATGTCAGTCTCGAGTCTCAGCCTCAATTCTCAAGCTCGAGTCTCAGTCCCAAGTCTCAGCCTCCAGTCTCAATCTTGAGTCTCGGTCTCGAGTATCAAGCTGCAGTCTCAGTCTCAAGTCTGAAGCTCTCGAGTCAGTCTGGAGTCTTGGTTCCGAGTTTCAGTCTTGAATGTTAGTCTCCAGACTCGAACTCGAGTCTCAAGCTCAAGTCTCAGTCTCGAGTATCAAGCTGCAGTCTCAGTCAGGAGTCTCAGCCTTGAGTCGCAAGTCTCAGTCTCAAGTCTCAAGCTCTAGAGTCAGTATCGAGTCTTGGTCCCGAGTGTCAGTTACAAGTCTTGGTCCCGAGTGTCAGTTTTGAGTGTTAGTCTTCAGTCTCAAACTTGAGTCTCGAGTCTCAAACGTGAGTCTCGGTCCCAAGTGTCAGTTCTGAGTCTTGGTCCCGAGTGTCAGTCTTGAGAATTAGTCTCCAGTCTCAAACTCGAGTCTCATGGTCGAGTCTCAGTCCGAAGTCTCAGTCTTGAGTCTCAATTTGGAGTCTCAGTCTCAAGTCTCAAGCTGGCGAGTCATGCTCGAGTCTCAAGCTCTAGAGTTTGTCCCTTGTGTCATTCTTGAGTGTTTGTCTCCAGTCTCAAATTCGAGTCTCAAGCTCGAGTCTCAGTCTCGAGTCTCAATCTTGAGTCTCGGTCTCGAGTATCAAGCTGCAGTCTCAGTCTAAAGCTCTACAGTCAGTCTCGAGTCTTGGTCCCGAGTGTCAGTTTTGAGTGTTAATCTCCAGTCTCAAACTCGAGTCTCAAGCGCGAGTCTCAGTCAGGAGTCTCAGCCTTCAGTCTCAGTCTCGAGTCTCAAGTCTCAGCCTCAAGACTCAATCTTCAGTCTCAGTCGCCAGTATCAAGCTGCAGTCTCAGTCTCAAGTCTCTAGCTCTCGAGTCTCAGTCTCAAGTCTCAAGCTCTAGAGTCAGTCCCGAGTCTCGGTCCCGAGTGTCAGTCTTGAGTGTTAGTCTCGAGTCTCAAACTTGAGTCTCAAGCTCGAGTCTTGAGTCTCGAGTCTCAGTCTTGAGTCTCAATTTTGAGTCTCAGTCTTGAGTCTCAAACGTGAGTCTCGGTCCCAAGTGTCAGTTCTGAGTCTTGGTCCCGAGTGTCAGTCTTGAGAGTTAGTCTCCAGTCTCAAACTCGAGTCTCATGCTCGAGTCTCAGTCTGAAGTCTCAGTCTTGAGTCTCAATTTGGAGTCTCAGTCTCGAGTATCAAGCTGCAGTCTCAGTCTCAAGTATCAAGCTTGCGAGTCATGCTTGAGTCTCAAGCTCTAGAGTTTGTCCCTTCTGTCATTCTTGAGTGTTTGTCTCCAGTCTCAAATTTGAGTCTCAAGCTCGAGTCTCAGTCTCAAATGTCAGTCTTGAGTCTCAGGCTCGAGTGTCCGTCTCGAGTCTCAGTCTCAAGTCACAGCCTTGAGTCCCAATCTTCAGTCTCAGTCTCAATTCTCTAACTTGAGTCTCAGTCTCAAGTCTCAAGCTCTAGAGTCAGTCTCGAGTCTAGGTCCCAAGTGTGAGTTTTGAGTCTCGGTACTGAGTGTCAGTCTTGAGTGTTAGTCTCCAGTCTCACACTCGAGTCTCAAGCGCGAGTCTCAGTCTCGAGTCTCAGTCTCAAGTCTCGGTCTCAAGTCTCAAGTCTCAGTCTTGAGTCTCAATCTTGATTCTCAAACTTGAGTCTCAGTCTCAAGTCTCAGCCTTCAGTCTCAATCTTGAGTCTTAGTCGCGATTATCAAGCTGCAGTCTCAGTCTTAAGTCTCTAGCTCCAGAGTCAGTCTTGAGTCTTGGTCCTGAGTGTCAGTAGTCTTGAGTGTTAGTCTCCAGTCTCGAACTCGAGTCTCAGTCTCAAGTCTCAGTCTCAAGTCTGTCTTGAGTCTCAATTTTGAGTCTCAGTCTCAAATGTTAGTTTCAAGTCTCAGCTTCGAGTCTCAGTCTCGATTCTCAAACTCGAGTCTCAATCTTGAGTCTCGGTCTCGAGTTTCAGTGTCGACAGTGTCGAGTATCAAGCTGCAGTCTCAAGCTCTCGAGTCAGTCTCGAGTGTCAGTCTCCAGTCTCAAACTCGAGTCTCAAGCTCAAGTCTCAGTCTGAAATGTCAGTCTTTAGTCTCATGCTCGAGTGTCAGTCTCAAGTCTTAGTCTCAAGTCTCAATCTTACGGGTCAGTCATGAGTGTCAGTCTCGAGCTCAAACTCGAATCTCAAACTCGAGCAGGGCCGTCACCAGGGGGGTGGTAAGTAGGTATTACCACTTCAGGCCTCGCGTTGGCGAGGGAAAAAAATTTAAAATTGTCTAAATCGAAAAAAGGCCTCATGTGAAGATTTTCCTTTAGGCCTCAATGGTGGGTGGGACTAGGCCAGTACGGAAATCCTTGAACCAATGGGACCAGGGGTGCTCTGACAATGTTTTTTTGTGGAACGATCTTCAGTAGAAATTTTGGGGGGTCGATAGAATTTTTTTTTTACATTTTTTCACAAAATGAGGGGGGGGCTCCTCAGTAGCTTAGCGGGGTCAGAGCACCCCATTATGGGGCTAAGACTACCAACTTTTACGGAAGGCACTATAACGACAATCTCAGAACGTGTATCCCATGTCCAAACGACAACCTTGGTACTTGGCCAGACATCATAAATAAGACCATGAGAAAACACTTGTAGAGAAAGGCTTTCCTCAAATTCCAGATTAAGATTACGAGTTTTCAAAAAACTCGGATGGACGTCATTTCTCTAGAAGCTGCTGTAAGGGTGTAACGGTCAATGGTGAAGTGTATGCAAGGAAAAGGTGAACTTACCCGAAAAGTAAAGATGCTGCACTCTGTTTATTGTAATTTTCTTCTTTTAGAATCTTGTAACAAAAAAAATAAAAGGAGCACAGAAGGCAGTTGTAATTGAAAGAATTTTTCTTACAAATTTCAGAACCGTGAACGTTCAGAAGGAGTAGTTTCTCAAAATTATGACTGATAGAAAAATTTACTAAATTAATCGATAACACAGGAGAGGCTGGAAAAGCTTGAGAGATTGAGATCGCTGATCTCATCAATGCGTTTGCATCAGAAAAAGTTCGGAGCTTTTTATTTTATGTAAACAATCGAGAAATTATGAGTTACACAATCTATCGCTTAGTTGTTGAGTTCTTTGCATTAAGCCCTACAAAATCACGCATCGGCCGCTGGCCACTGCTCTTCATTCATATTTTATGGTTTCAAATTATTGAAAGAAATTTGTGGACTGTTCGACTTTTTAAAAATTGGAATCATCGTTCGTGAGAATCTTATTTTCTTTCTTTCTTTATTCATTTTTTTGACCACTGTATAACAGACAAATTATAAATAACAAAATATATTATATCGTTAAAGTATGCAATCGGATGAGTTTTTGCAAGAATATTGTGTTCAATCTTCATCGCAAAAAAAGATTAAAAAATTATTACCTGTAACTCGTTAACATTTACATCATGTCGTGCATTTATTAATTCGAGACACGGTTGGATCCTAGATGATTGGTCTTCTTTTCAAGTGATTTGAGACGGTGCGATGGACGATGCAAAATACTGGACGCATTCTTCGTAAAATCTACAATCAGGTTTTTGATATGCTAACCCAGCAAGCTAAAAAATGACTGGTGGTTTCGCTAGTTTTCAGTTCCGCGTTGCGCTGGCTACATTATATTAGAGGTTAGAAGAACAAGTACTCGCAGGTAGAGCTCGTCTTCGTAATGCCTAAAGCCTCTAGAATATGAGCATTATTACAGAGTAATGAGCGCGGATACACAAAATCACGAGATTGTATGCATATAGCGTGTAGTCGATCGTGGAGAAGCCTGCGATAACACTTCTATTTGTGGTTTCTATTAATATGTTTAGGCACATAAATATAACCGTAACTCAATGACCTTACCAATGACCAATTTGTTTATCATTGGTAAAGTGGCTCGAAAAAATAGTTATGTAAGTTAACGGTAGTATCACAATTTATCATTCGTTTAATCTATAATTATTTAGGAGCCTTGATCAGTAGTTTAAAAAGTAATTTTTAGCAGATTTGTCTCATTATAAAGTGTAGCTGGAACCAAAAATCTGCGACAATTCTGCATAGGAAATATCATGTAGGAAGGAAACTATAACAAAATACTAATCTTGACCTTTACAAAAATAAGTACCGGACTGACATGGTTAGACAGGAAAGCATTGTTTTACTATCATTATAATCATTTTATGTAACAAATTTTGTTGTAAACATCGAGCCTTCGATTTTCAAAGTGACCAGGAATTATATCTTCGATCTTACCATGAGAAACCTTCCTCCAATATAAAAAATACGGTGAGTCATTTACGGGTAAAATTCTTTTAAAGAGATAAAATTAATAGGTCTTTAATGAGAAATTATTTGAATGAGCTTACTATCGTCTGAGGAATTTGTCTCAAACTTTTCAAATTATAACCAAAAAATAAAATTATCTATCCGACGTCATAATATAAGAAGCACAGTAAATCTGTAATTAAGTGATGACTCGTAGAAATAGGTATTCATAGATACATCAAATAATAAATAGCGCCGGTACCGATGCTTTTTGAAATTCATTCCATTTGTTTCTTTGTAGAGTTCGTTGTTTCTGGCTCGGTCTCATAAATTTCAACAAACTTGTTTCTATTAATTTCATCATTTTATTTAATACGAGATTCTTTTCTTAAATTTTTAAAATTATTTTGTACAAGAACAACTGAACATTATGAAAATATTTCCATTTAGACAATAAATTATCCAAATCCGTAGCCTTCTTCATTGCTTGTATAGCTTGTAAAATAAGAGAATATGACTGCATTCTTTTGTCCTCTTATCATGTAACTTATTTGGCAACTCGTTTTATGGTCAAGAATCATACCGATAGTTTCCAGAGATGCTGACTCGAGTTGTAGTGTTTAATGATCTCTGTTTGAAGGACCTTGACTTTGTGCTCCGATTGACCTAGGAGTAGCGGGAGGAAAAAGTTGATTGGTCTAATGGCCTTGATCTAGTTGAGACTGAGAGGAGACCCTTGACGTCCCGCCCCCGATCCTGAAAGATCTAGACCAGGCCTGTCGAGAAATGGGGACAAGACGATATTTTATGCCCGGTCAATTAAAAAGCCTGGCATCGGTCTATGACGTAATATTATGCCCCACTACTACACATTAGGACTATGTTGGGCTAGGTAGCTAAGCCTAGTTTAGCCAGGCATTTTAGGGGGTACTGTATATTAGCTTTAGAACAGAGAAAGCCTAGTATAAGGGGCAGGATGGGCTGATTAGCCTAACATATCGAAGATCTTAGTATATTGCATATCAAGCCAAGTATAGCCTAATCAAATGAAAGTAGCGATCGTTGAAATTTTTCTGAGTTCCTGAAGTAGGTCAAAGTCATTGATGACGTCATCAAACACAATGAAAAACAAAATTGTCACGTTTTTTTATGACGCTTTCCCACGAGTCGTCAGTTCCAGTCACAAAATCGTCAAAAAACCGAGACAGTTTTTTGTGACGGTTTTCCCAAGAATAGTCCCCTCCCTATAAGCATATAAAATGCTGAAAGCGGTAAGCGACCTAGTAGCAATTCAGAGAGCAGAATTATTAGAAACATTACAAAAGATATTTTCTCCTGATCCTTATCATGTCGCTTATTGCTCTTCTATTTTACGTACGTTCATTGATAGTTTGATAGTCGAGAATTTCCTGGATCTCCTTCCCCCTATGGAAAGCTCGAAAGTCAACATTTTTTCAAGGAACCTGTTCTACGGGGGAGGAGAGCGTCTCTTCAAAAAATTTAGGGGTCTTCCCAAACGCCGTGTGCCATATGGCAATAGTCCCGAATTAAGAAGTTGAATTTTGAAAAATTTCGACTTTTGAGGCACAGTTTATGACAGAAGGGCACCTCAAAAAATGTTGACTTTTGTGCTATACCTGATGGAGGAGCACAAAAATTTAGATTCTTCGGTACTCCAATTTTCAATTCAATTCTGAATATCGAAACGAATTCGACCCATGAAACAGGTACCCTGCGTTCCTGAGCTCCGTAACTTTTGGAGAGCTCACTCGCGCCGTTCGTTCACCTCCCCCCCCCCTCTTCGGGCTAGTTCACAATATTTTAAGCTATAGTGGCTTTGGTGGAGGCCTCACACGCTGCGCTTGGACTCTATGTCCAATTTAGAATATTTCAAGCCAATAACATTAGGGGGGGGCTAACTCCTGGCCTCCATGGTTTAGTATAAGAAAGACCCAAAACCATACGAGGTGTACTCGCAGATTTCTGAATAATAAATTCATACTCGCACTCGCAGACGCACACACGAGCACGCGTCGATGAACTTTTTCTTGAAAATTTTCCAAGCTCGTCAATTCGAGAGCTGGGGGGTACTCTTAACTTTTCAAATCGGGTTAAGGTGGGGCCAAAGACATAAAACATGTCAAAACTTGACAAGTTTTAATTTGCCGTAGGAAATCGTTAATGGTTTTAGGTCGTGACATTACCTTCCAAGTATGTAAACGCTTGGTTTGTGTCTAGTGCCTGGACAAGATTTTTTAATGTCTCAAGGTAAACGCGGAGAGCGCGGATTCAATAATACACTTTTTGACACGTTTCATGTCTTCACTCTGCCCTGACCCCTAATTTGAAATTTTCCGAGTGCCCTCCATCCCTTCACCCTCGTCACTTCGTGGGTGATTCAAAAATTTGCGAGTTGACCCCGCGATATAATCTTGCCCAGTCTATATACTCGCTTTACACTAGCTTTATACTAGGATTTTACCAGTCTCAAACCAAACTTACAATAAACCAAGAAGCCATATAGTGTCCGGGCGTAGTGCCCAGTCTAAGTATATAATAGGTTTGGTTTATACTAGTTTTGTGATAGCTTTATACTAGCTTTAAGCTTAGATTTTACTGCCTAGACCTATAATAAAACGGAGAAGACCCCCCTCCCCTAGGATTCGCCTAGTCCTGAACTAGGCTTATAACAGGGTGTCCGGGCAGGCCTAGGCATCGTATGTATTGTATTTCTTTTCTATTTAGCTGCCCTCAACTAGCTACTGTAGTAGATTTAGCCTTCTTTATATAGGCTTAAATGTACAGCAAACTAGACGAAGAAGGTGGTATATCTGAGCACAGGATTTTTTTTAGACCTGGCTCTGAACTAGGTGTAGGCTTAAACTAGAATTATAATAGATGTACACCCCTAGGATTTTACTAGTCTTAAACTAGACTTATACGAGACCAAGGAGGGGGGGGGGCAAAAGAGCGGAACGATTGAGCCACCCAACAGTTATTGTTTGAAAATTTTCTAAGCTAGACACATAGTAGAGCAAAGAAGAGAGCGAACGAGCGGCGCGAGTGAGCTCTTTCAAAGCTACTAGCTTGAAATTCTTTAAAGCTTCTACCAACCCAAGGAGAGGCGAACGAGCAGACGGAGTGAGCTACCCAAAAGCTATTGGCTTGAAATACCCTAACTGGAACTATACACCCAGCGCTAGTAAAACTGGCCCTCAGACCTAACACGTGAGCCGCTCAATCAATCATAAAGCAAACCAGTTCAACATTAACAATGAAAACGAACGAATGAAAACCTCACAAAAGGACAGCAGACATGAATCGAGCATATTGCAATCACTTTCTTATTTCTTTCTTTCTTTGAGTAAGTTAAGACGCTCACGTCACGGCATGGTAGTCCACAGCGCAGTATGCTGTGGGTATTTCTCGACTCTCATGTTCCTGCGTGTTTGTTATTGTTCAAAGTAGTGATTGTCGTCGCGTGCGTTGTAATGTCTATTATTTTCTCCATCTTCATTAAAACGCTGACGTCACGGTCGAGCAAGCTGTAGGGTATGTAGTCTCTGATCTTTGGCTCTTTTTATGTTATCATTTCTTATTGCGTTTTACTTTTAAATGTGAACCAATTCTGACTAAACTCAGTACATAGGGTGAGCCAGAAGTTAGTTTATGCGCGTATGTACTGAGTTTATCAGGCGGATGACAAACAAGTCTCACTATTTGAGCCTGATCAAGAGCACACTTATCATGTCATCAGTGACCCTGCTCGGGGTTTGTTTCACTGGTTGAAAATGCTGATCAGAGAAAAGTTTGATGCACGGCCGTACTGGCTCACTTCAGGGCGGCTGGGCCCCTGGCAAAAGCAGCGCCCGAGGCCCCGGATGATTTTCCCCCTCCCCTCCCAATATCCGGAACATTTTAGGGACCCCTACGGCCCCCTATTCTTGCCCGGACTCCTAACGATCGCCAGTCAGCCATCCGCACCAGTCCGGTTATGGTTCGACAAAAGTTTACAAAAACCAAATAATATTTTGACGGTGATACAAAAGAAGAAGTTGAGCAAACTGCCTAAATCTATGATCATTTCTTATTTTTTCTCTTTGTTTTAAAATTTTCTCAAAATTGTAGAATTATTATATTCGCGCCGACGTTTGTTCAATTGCTCGTGGCGCTCATCATTTTTCCTGGCGTTGAGATTTTTTCTAGGTCTTTCATAAGATTTTAACAGGGTTCTCTTTTTTTTTTGCTGGCGTTATGTGAATTACCTGACGCTGAATTCAATATATAGATGTGTGAACTGTTTCTTCTGGCGCTCATTTTCTTTTTACCTGGATGGCGGGCCGATAAATGCATGCTAAAAAAAATCGGGTATGAAATGCATTTATATGAGGCTGAAAGACTACTTGAAGGGTACAGGGAAAGAAGGGGAAACGTCTGAACGAAACGAGATGAAGAAACGGTTTCTTCTGAGAGGTGCAAACGATCCAATTGTCCAGCTTGTTTTGTTTAGACATCCCCCCTTCTTTCCTTGTACCCTTTACTTGATATTCGTTGCGACTCGTTGCGGTTTTTACAAGTGTTCAACGATTTTCTTTTTTTTTTTTTTTTTTTTTTTCAGATAGTGAAACGTTCAATCTGAGATATTTCAGCCTCATACAAGTGCAATTCATACCCAATTTTTTTTTGTGAACCAACTTCTGGCTACGTGGTTGCCCAAACAATATTCATATGTTGGAGCCTCCTCCTTGAATACAGGGGGCGAGCATTTGAAACCCTAAAAATGAGCCAATTTTGACCAAATTTGATATATATTGTGTGACGTTCTACCAGTCACCAAGTTTCCGCCGATGCCAATAACAAAGGACAATTATAAAAACCAAACTTTATTACGGGTACCGCAAATACACTACACAGTCTAATCACTGTAAACGTACAATTAATCACAAGGTGTTCGCGTTAAAGAACACAAGAGCATGTTAACTTTATCGCTTCAGTATTCCAACTGAACCGTCCTTGCAGGTTACTGCCAGCTATTTATAGTCTTCCTTCTATTTCCGGATTCTTCGAGATTTCTTCTAGAACGGCAAATGGGTTATGCAAAATTGATCGCTTGTACACTCGACATTTCAGGAATATTTGGTGAGTTAGGCAGTTACAGGTGCGCTTTCTAGTAGTGTCCGTCATTACTAAAAGTTTTGAGGTCCGAGCAAGCTTGCTGCTTGTGGCTTTGCAGAACGCCACAATATTCTCTATGTGGATGCCCAAACGATATTCATTTGTTGGAGCCCTCTCCTCCCTCTCCAAATGGGGAAGCGAGCATTTGAAGCCTTAAATATGAACCATTTTAACCAAACTCAATATATATCCTCTATGTGGGTACCCAAACAACATTCATATGTTAAAGCAGTGGTCCCCAACGCGTGGCCCGTGTGAGGTGATAAAATAAATAAATAAAGGAAAAAAATAAAAAAAACAGAGGAAAGAGGAAAGAACAAGGTACCCGCCGAAACCTGCTTTTGAAATGTACCTGTCTGGCACGCTTTAATTTTATCATTTCTAGTGGGCATTTCAAAACATGTGCATTATTAAGATGAGATTTACCTAAGCTAACCTTACTTGGCCCGCGCAATTAGGTCTTAGACCATACAAGAGGTAGACCGAGCATCGGCCATTTAACCGTGTACAACGCGTTGAACCGAGAACATGATAAGAAAAATAAGGATAATGGACCTTGTATAGGCAATGCGGGTGAAGGCGCGGAGGAGTGAAACACACCATACAGCGTTTCCTTTCCCCGCAGTGAACCGCGGCGCCTAGAAAATAAGGATAATGGACCTTGTTTACATTTCAAGAATTCAATACTATGCTCGGTCTACCTCTTGTATGGTCTAAGAATTAGGTGTGGAAAATTCTCTTTTGGCCCGCAATACACAAAAGGTTGAAGACCACTGTGTTAGAGCCTTCTACCCCCTCTCCAAATAGGGGAGCGAGCATTTGAAACCCTAATTATGAACATGCTACAAATGTATATCCCAAGTTACCTTCAATAAATGAATTGAAACTTTCCTGTTATGTCATGAATAACATTTTATCAGCAGTAGACTATTCAGCAACAATATTAACAAAAATAATATAGAACAGAACTTCCAAGAGATGGAATAATATTCTTTCACTATGTAACTAAGGCTCTATACCTTAGAGGATATACATTGAGTTTGGTCCAGTGCAACTTTGAATAATTTTGATGATTATTCACCTAGACCTAAGAGTACTGTTATTATCCCTAGATATTTTCTACTAAGTAATTCACTTTCCGTTGAATATGCGAAAGCTCAGTACCAATATTTCAAGTTCAAATCAAGATACCTATTCAACAATCATTCATTCATTTTGCTCAACCGCTTCAATATACCTACTCTAATTTAATTCATTATAATAGCTCCCACCAATCGATCAAGAATTCCTCTTATCACTTTCATGTCGGTGTGCAGTTTATTTGCTCCATTCTGCGTTTTGCCGACCCTCTTCAACCCTCGGCCTGCGAGGGTCTCGTTTTCTATTTGGCTCCGCCAGAAGATTTTTTCTTCGAGGGAGGATATTCTATTGTCCAAAAAGTCTTCCAATTGCATGATTTTGTATTTTTCATAGGGGGAAAAATTTATCTCCTTCATCTCTCTTCTCAAAAATTCGCGTCTTGAAAAGAGAACAGGAAGGAGAAACAGGAGAAAATTCTGGACTTTCCCCGGATATATTACTCTAGTGATAACATCTTACAAAACAAGTTCTCTGTCGAAAAATACGAAACATGGATTGATTCGTTCTTGTCGAACTAGAACCATAAAATTCTGTTTAATTTTGCTATATCTCTCATGATGGAAATGATGAAGAATTTTTCTTCCAGATGAAGAAACGCGCACAGATGTACAAATTACTATATATGTGTATGTCTGACACTATAAGGTGTTGTGTTGACGAATTAGTCGGTGTCTAATCAGAGGTTGATCTAAATTAAGAAGTAGGTACCGTCTCTTGATTAGTTATGAAGTATTGTTAATTCGTAATTGTGCAACTTGAAAATTGCTATAAGTATAACGGTAGTCGTATTTGGTGTCATTCGACTATTCGTCGGAGGTATATTATTCATCATTTATTTGTACTTTGGTACGTGTTGAAAAAGAGTCGTGACTCGATGGAACGGTATATGACGTTCGTTAACGAAAATAGCCCTGCAATATAGAAATAAACACATATTATTGTTTTATAAAAGGTGTTACTCATGAAGATGATTTTAATCTAGAGAGGAATAAAATAAAGAAGAAAAAAGAAGTAGGCGGGTAGAGAGGAACAGCAAGAGAGCGCGTATTCTGATAACTAAAATGATAACATCAACACATTGTTTGTGGTTAGAGGCGAATAAGTCGCACGAGTGAATCCTAGTAATTCAAAGGACGCATAGTTGGAATAGTTTTCTGGTGACGTTGTCTGCGAGCCGTTCCTCAACTCGTCCCAAATTTCAGCGCAATATTTTTTGGACTCCGTTTGTGGCGAGGTTTTTCTAGCTTTCGATATGCTATAAAAGTACGTTGTATATCATGCGTTCATTCCATGAAGCTTTTTATAATCGATCATTTCCAGTCTTCTGGTTCGTTCAATTATATGGCAGGCTAGCGAACAATGGGCGCCCCTGTCATTTTGCTGAGGACTAGAAATGGTAGTTCGTATCTCTCTTCTCATTCTCCCGCAAACGATAATATATAATGCGCTATTCAATTTTTTTTTTTTCAAGCTTGCATTCTTTATGCACCATATATACTGCGTGTGCACAGACTTTTTACACTTGTTGCGTTATTCTCTCGCACATGTAAAAACGGTTTTCCAGAGGTGGTGGCTGAATATCGGCGTGTTATGTAGGTACGTCTAATTTAATTACTTTTGATTGCAATAAACAGATTAAACAGCCGGTGAGAAAAATTATAGGTATGAAAGATAGCACTGCGCAGAATAGCGTATCTCGACGTAAACACAGTGGTTTTAGACCATTGCCTTTTTTTTTTTTTTTTTTTTTTTTTTTAACAGTGTGTAAAAATGAAGACGGTCAAGTACTCCGGACGACGAACGAACTCGTATTAGATACAGCCCGAAGGGAAATTCCAATTTCCTATTATAGCATTCCCGGTCAATTGGTTTTCCGTGGCGCGCTGCAGAATCGTAATTTCTATTTTTAAAATCTATATAATATACGTACTTACCCACTAAGTACTGAGCGGGAGAGAGGGAGAGAGAAAGATATAGGAGGAAGAATGCTCTTCCCTCTTCTAATGTTCTGTTTGAAAATTCTTTTCGAGAACAAATAGTTTTGTTCGAACGCAAAAAAAAATCTAAGAGAGTAAGAAAGAGGAATGAGGAAAAAAACCTAATTGGATAAGATTTAACGACGACTACCTAAAAATACTACTCGGTATAAATATTTATCCCCCGGCGCAGTGCAACACGAACGAACGTGCGAGGGAGACTGGAGCAAAGCGCGAAAAGATGAGAAGGAAAGAAAAAAAACGGTAATCTAATACGTCTGATCGAAAGTGTAATCAAGTCCGATGTGAGTACGTGCGATCATCACGAGAACGAATGAGATGCAAGTTCATGACAAGGTATCCTTCGCTCGCGTATATGTATTGATTCGTTCTTCTTGACCGACAGTTATGGGTGAAAGGTCAACATAATTAGAGAAATGATCTGAAATTACTACTGGCAACAAGGTGAATAGCCTGAGAGATGTAAGGGGGCTGGACTCACGATGATCAAATAACCGATTACAGGAATTTAGCGGACGATAAGTTCGGTTCGTAGAAAAGAAAATTTTGCTTGTACGAATGTAGGAAACTCGCGTCAGGCGCCGAAGATGCTGCGAATTTCAAAAACTCAACTTTTATTACATTTTTGTCTGCGTAAGAAAACCACGAGAAAAACGTTAATGAGTTTTGATAAAGTTGTAACGGTAATGCGGAGATGAAAATCTTACGACAGAGAAGTTTTGCATCTTTATCAGATCTACTCGGAATTTTGGCGAATATTTAGAGAAAAAATTTTGAGGCGCATATACTATACTTGCAGCGCTCATTACGAATGCAACCTTTGAAAGAACGGAATTGTTTTTCGGCAAGTACTCCAAAACAATGTATTTTTTTGTGTTCTACGGTAGGATATTGTGACTTATTACCAGTTTCGTTTCTAGACGATAAGACGCTGCGATTAAATTTACATATAGCTAGTCGAAGGACGACTTTATCTGTTTCCGTGTAGTTCCGATCAATTGAACTTCTCTCCTCCTTCGGAACGAATAGTCGAAAAAACACAGTACCAATTTAAATAAGTCGAAATTCTTACCGAGTAGGTAAGACAATTGTATACATTGGCAGAATGAAAAATGGCAAGAAAGTTTGGAAAGAAACAAAATTAAATGTCATTACAACAAGTGCAACAACAGCGAAGAACCCACCATGTTTTCTTGCCAGATTCTCCTATATTTTTTTTATAGTCCCCTCTTCCCTCAAATATAAAGCTGAAAAGTCGCATTCTACCGAAGTCCATTGTTCAGCGAAGAAATCGGTACCTTTGGATGGAAATTATGATTTTAGAGATATTAGGGAATTTTGATAGAACTCGCGATGCAAAATTTAAGTAACCAACAGGTTACGGTCGCTGGAAAATTGATAACGTTGAGATTCTACGCGCATAATGCGCACTTACATTCTAATTTTTATTCCGTTTTGAGTTTTAATCACGGTACACTGTTTTCCTTCAATAGGTCGTTGATTCGTAACGAGTCACTAGATCGCGTTCTATGCTTTGTCTTGGGTTTAACACAGAGTCGTATGACAAATTGGTAATTTTCAATAAATCATAGAAAAAGAATGAATCATTGTAGAAAGCTGGAACTTGACTCAAATTATTACAAGCTATACATTTCAGACAAAATCATTCCTCAAAATTTTTTAATTTTTTATAATTCCAAGAAATTGCTCATAATATACTAGGGTACCTGCAGTAACGTAAAATCGGGAAACTTGGACCTAAATTACAACAAATTAAGCGAATTTTAATGCGTTGCGACAAATCTGCAGACAAGATTTTGGCGCTGTGTCTGTACCTCTTTTACGTACTGTGCTTTTGATCATCAACTCTAAGAATGCCTTCAGTCACCGCGCCTGACTAATAGGGCTCATGTCAATCGATTCAACGGACAAGTAATTTTGTGTCACCTCAGAGTGTGATAACTACGGGTGTATGGACAACTCAAGCTTGCCTGACGAACCTCTGAGTCTTACAAACTGATAGACCAGCTCACAAAACAAGGATAAAACGACATGCTGAGAAGGCATAGAGCACCAATGAATGATTAACTCGAAGTCAACATTCTTCTCCGTTGGTGGAGACGCAATCTCTCTTGGTAGCGGTAAGCCCGCCGTTCTTACGACCATCGTATTGATAGCAACTAATCTACAGGGACGGGGTACAAACTGTGAGTTTATACACTGATGTCATTCGAGGGCGTTGTGACAAGGCAAGTAAATTTTTCACAATTTTCTCAGTAAAAATAAAGATTCCGGTCCTAAAATTGATGTTGCTATTAGTAGAACATTTTCTTTGTAAGTTCGAGTCATGGTATCAAGGTGTGTTTAGGAATTCACAGGCACGTAACCAAAAGCTCCGTTACCAATAGTATTGTGCCGCATACTGGAAGAATTGAAAACTGCCAGATCAATCAAGGGAGAGAGACTGGTCAAGAACGAGTAGTCGTAGACATTTTTAATAGAACAATAAACACATAAATTTGATCAGAACATGAGACATTTTGGTCGAACGAGAAATGTTTTTTGAAACAAAAACAGAGAAATCAAAATTTTGAACTAAACAGCGGTCGTGCATTGAAAATGAGAACAAAAAAGGAAGAAAAATTTTGTCGATACTCGGCACAGTTTGGTTATTGGTCGCGGGATCAGTGTATTACAACCGGCTCCGGAAGGACCGAGCCTACCATCATCAGGTGTAATACTGAAAAGACGTGAAGAAGAACCAGAAGTCTAGATAGAAGACGAGTAATTAGATTTTGCTATCGATGATTCACGTTGTTGCTTGGCAGGCGGAGTCGACGATGAATCTTACTATAGGATTTACGTATGTGGCTTTCATATCATCAAGGGAGTGGTGTTTATCTCTGCTGTAGGCTCGTAGCGTTTTCAATTTCTTCCCACCTATTTAGTTGTTGGCCCTTGGTACAGACATAAAGGAGAGAGGTGGAAAGTTTGTGCGGGTCATGTTCAAATGCAGCGCAATGCAGACCAACAGCGGAAGCAGGGTGCTTTGAGTAGAAGGAGGAAATGTGTTCTTTTAGCCTGGCTTTTAATGATCTGCCGATTTGGCCTATACGTAGAATGATTCTATTTTATAGACGCCCGGTGTGTCATCTTTGTCTATAGGGTCCTTCAAGGCACTGAGAGAGGCTAATGTAGTAACCGAGTAGAATCCAACTCGGTAGTTGTACCGGCGTAGCTCTCTAGCCAACTTGTCTGATGGTCGGCCAAGGTAAGGGAGGCTTAGCCATATTTCACGGTTGGACCGGTTATGGAGAGGGGAGAGAGTAGTGATAGACTCCAGGAGTGGGCTAGCAGGGAACGTACAATCTTCCTGTTGGCTATCAATCTAACGTTGATGTTGAGCCCATTTAGAGTAGCTATGTCAATTCACGTTCTCTGGCTGCGGAATTGAGGGGAAACGATACCAAGCCGTGGATGGAAAAACATAACGCTGGCCTGTTTCTGCGAACGTGGGTGGAGAGATGCCTCATGAATTGAAACACCTGTAAAAGTGACCTTTTGGAAGATGTTAATTTCAGGGATTAAACCTGCTTGCATGTTGCGTAGAGTAATTGTCATATTGAGATAATTTATATCGACGGTAGTATCTTCGATAGTTGGAAAATTTTTCTTTTTCTTATCGAAATCACAAAATTGATGGGAATTCACTGATAACACATTTGAAAGAAAGAGAAAGGAACTGGAATATCAAATAGTCAACCGTTCACCGTTCACTCTTGGTCACATATGTGCTTTTTGGGGGTGGGACCACGTTTTTATGGTATTTCTTTCTCGTGTCCATCATTTGGCAACACTCGAATACATTCCTTGACAGGATTTTCCAAAAAAAAAAAAAAAAAAAGACGATCAGGAGAAAGGTATCTATATAAGTCCGGAAATTCCACGGATATAAATGGATTTCGACGCAGTCAATACTGTAATTTATTTAGCATTAGCAATATACAAAATTATATCAAATAAACTTCTGACATATAAGATGAATTCAACATAAATTACCTGAGTCGAAACAAAAATGTTCACGCTATTTGCAAATGGACACGCTTGGAGTTATACAAAGTATATTGAGGTATGTGAGCACCAGACCAACAGTGTGCGTAAGACAACCACGCTTCATAAACTGACAACTGTTATCTAAACTACAGTACCTTATCTATTGTTGTTCTCACACATAGAGAGATGCAATCTCATATCCCCCCACCCCAAGAAGAAAAGGCCTAAAACCAAAGCTATAGTCCTAAAGTTAGGTTGCTGTACCAAACTACTAGCATGAGACACTAAGTATGGAAGTTTCATTACAGAGAGAGACAACTCAGTTGGAGGTGATGAGAGGAATGACCTTGTTTATGTGAAATTGTCGAATGTGACGTCTTGTGACTCCACATTTGACTAAAAATATGGAATCTGACACTAGATGTGTTATGGGAAAGAGGCCTATCCTAATTTCATCTAATTTCTTTCTATTTAATTTATTGCCGTTTTCTACGTAGACGAGGTCTCCTTTTTTGAAAGTGTAATCTTTTCTATTTTTGTCAATACAGTTTTTATTTATATTATGATTTTTTATTGAATTTTCTAAGGCAATTTTCCTAGCTTCTTTTAACGATATTTGATTTTGCATCAATTCTTTTGGAACAAGTGGAAAGTCTATTCCTTCCATTAAAAACTTTAGCGTAAATTAAGTTACTGTGTGAATTGTGTTGTTATATTCATCTACACACTCTTTTGCTGTGGTGGACCACGCACGTTTTTTGTCCAAATTGGGGTCATTTTTCTTGCAGCGAATTCTATTGGTTAATGTTTGACCTAGCCTTTCATTAAGTCCATTTGATTCTGGGTGGTCCACTGCTGTGAATATATGATTAATACTATTTTCTGTCAGGTAATTTTGAAATTCTTCTGACATAAATGCCCCAAATTGGTCTGTTAGAAGAGTAGCAATCTTATTGTGCTTTTGAATAGAGTTTATTAGTTTAATGAATTCGTTTGTATTTTGGTTGGCGGAGGTGGCAATGTATGCATACCGGGTAAAGTGGTCAACTAGTAAATGCATATAGCGCTTTGTTGAGCGACGACCCCCAAAACCTCCTATAGTGTCCAATGAAAGAATCTCAAAAGGTTTGGTAGCTGGCCCAAGATATTTTAGTAGACCTAATTTCCTCCCAGTTCTAGTTTTGTTTTTTATACATCCGTTTAGATAGTTCAGAAGTGGATTTATTATTTTCATTATTCTTATAATTATTACCACTTGACTATCCGGCTACATTACCGCAGAATTGATAAGCACCGGCGCTATGACGCTCGGTCGCTTATGTACTCGCCCACGGCCTACTTCACACAAGGCCGTAATGTAGAAAATGACAACGATGATGAAACTGTACCGCACTTTGTCCCCTATCCGATTTTTAATTTTAAAACGATGATAACTTCTCTTGTACTGCACCAATTTTAGTGAAATAGGGCTTCAAAAATAGAGAATTGTTTGCTCTTCAAGTTATATTCTCTTCATTTTTTTCAAAAACAGCGTTTTAATTGCGTACAAATCAAAACTTTGGTTTTTTCTCACTTTTTCCCATAAGCCTACGTGTAAATCTGTATCCACTTCTTTTCAAGTGCAACGTTGTGACATCGCTGCATTACGGCCTTGTAAAGTAGGCCGTGACTCGCCACTTCAAATCTTATCGGCGAGTTTTGATGCGACGCCACCAACACAAAATCGTGAGAACGGCAGCGTTCTTACATCTCCCTTCCTCGGGGACTCCACCACCAGAGAAGAATGCCAGGCTGATCGTTTACCCAAGTTCAGAAGTTCAAAGACTTAACTTAGGCATTCCGTTTACCCTGACACCCAATTCTAGGTGGTGTACCGGCTTATCCATTTGTAAGACTCAGAGGTTCGTCGAGCAAACTTGTTCTTACGCCGTTAAGATAGTTCAGAGGTGGATTTATTATTTTCATTATTCTTATTATTATTACCACTTGACTATCCGGCTACGTTACCGCAAAATCGATAAGCACCGGCGCTATGACGCTCGGTCGCTTATGTACTCGCCACTTCGAATTTTATCGGCGAGTTTTGACGAGACAATTTGGCAACTCCTCTACTATTATAATGTCTTGTAAAATTGAAGAAACCACTACTCGAAGCGTCACTATATTATCAAAGGTACCCACAAATTTTTTAAAAATTACAAAAAATTATGATCCTTCAAAATCCTTTGGGGCTAATCAAATAGAATTTTTGTTCCGAGTTTAAACAGTTGAAGTTGATTCCTGAAACTTCTGTTTATGGAAACTCTAACTATCATATCCGATGCCTTGCGATCATGCTGAGCGTTTTATTTACTAGTAGGAAAACAATGAAGGCTCGCCAATAACTTTTGGCATGTTTCATGTCTTTTCTCTACCCCCTAATTCTTGAAAATTGTCCGGGTGTCCGGTCATGACCTTGGGACTTGGAAGAATTTTGGTAAAAAAAGAAAAAAAAAAGAAAAGATAGGTAAAATAAAAAATAATAAAATAAATTAAAATAAATGGAATAAAAATAAAATAAAATGGAATAAAAATAAAATTAAAAATAAAATAAAATAATATTAAATTAAATTTAAAATAAAAATAAATGTCTGGGAGGTCATTGAGAAATTTGGGAGTACCATCCTCTCTCTCAAAAAAAAATAATAAAAATAATATAATAAAAAATACAATAAAAAAAATAATAAAATAAAATAAAATCAAATCAAAAATAATTCTGAAAAAACTCATCAGCCTGAAATATACTGAAGTAGACTTACACTAGACCGAGATTCTAAAGTAGACTTATACTAGAAGAAGAAGCTGGAAATTTCGGAAATTTTTGAACTATGAAGAGCTTATGACGACTGGCGAAAAGACATGAAACATGATCTTTATATTTTTGGCAACGCCAAGAAATCCTTTTTTATTTTTCTTTCTATGAATTTACCATGACGTAGCAACTGTCAGAAAATTGTTCGAAAATATCAATAATAATCAATTTCGTCATATAGAATTGGATTGTTATTCTCACCAATCAAACGACCTTCACTAATCGAGTATGTCGTATGGGTACATCTGTAAGTATAGTGACTTGGTCTTGAAAACGTGAGAATTTTCTATTCACGGTTATACGCTCTTCCTACTTCGGTTGCTTGCGCTATCGATGTTCAGCGGAGACCTAATTAGAAGACCTGAAATGCAAGTAAAATAATCACTTTAGTCCTCCCATTTTTGGAAGGGTCTCTTCATTGTAGGAAGCTTTGGTGAAAGATGATACAAACCACCCCAAATTCTAGACTGAGAGTTGCAAGCTCTTCAGTAAGGCGAGAACCTTGTGGTGACCTCGCGACAAACACTGCAAAAAGTGAGGAATTACGTTGAAGAAAACCTCAGGAGCAAAGTCACTCTCAATTTATTCTCTCAGGTTTCGTGACGGAGGTGCCTTATTTTAGGGACCACTTTGGTTGTGCGTACATGCCCTACATCCCCTTTCGCGTCATTATTATATTTCTGTAAGTATTTTGTTATCGTCATGATTCAACCGATGACAAATTCAAGAGGAAAAATATGATTTTTATTCTTTCTTCATCTAATTCGTATTTTGATCGTAGGATAAATTTCACGTTTTTAATACTCTCCTGTTTGAAGAACATGAGTCATCTTTTTGGTGCAAGTGTCGCCAAACAAAAAGTGATCTTCGTTAATCTTGATTTTGAAAAATTCGGATATTATTAATAAATTCACGAGATGAGCTGAGTGTATCTTCGATTTTGACGTTGAACGTGAATCGGGTAAATTTTATACTTCACGGATCTAAATTATATGAGCGATTCGAAATGAACGCGAAATCAGTTGCGCATATCGACGATATTTAATAACGGTATAAAATATTTCTGAGTTAGCCGAAAAACTGTAGTTTGCCTTTCTAACCGCAATATAAAAGTTAGGTATCTGGAAATAAGTACTGTTTGATTTTTAGGTCTGATTTTGATGGGCGGGAGTCACGTTTCATGAAAGTAGTCTTCGATAGAATAGTACCTATACAATTAGCAAGGTATGGATCATTGAACTCAAATAAGTAATAAAAATTCATATTTCGGAGAAGTAATAATAATTTTTTTTGAACGAAATTTGAATTACGCATTTTTCAACGGAGAAAAAAAAACTGTATCTATTCAATTGAATGTGGTGAATATCTTATGCGTCGGTAAATAGCAAATTCGAGCTAACAAATTGCGTACTTGTAAGTACCTATGATTTACGAATTTAAATGTATAGTTGTATAGTTGGTACCGTATAATCATTGATAACAACAGAGGTAGGACATGGCTTGCGGATGAATGTGAAAAAATAGCGAAATAAGACTACGAAGATCCGTATTGAACGAAACTGTGTAAATTTTTTTACACACCTAATTAGTATATACAAAAAAAAAAATCAAATAGTTGGTCAAGTGGTAACTTGATTATTTTCCAGATCACAACAGGTACTTTTATTCTCATCGTTTTATACTACGTAGCTTCAAGGTCACAGAATTTCCTCTTTAGGCTGCGGTTTGTATATACAATAGTGTACGTGCAACTAAAAAGGTCCCACATGTGAGGGATTAGTTTTCGCGCTACAGCAAAAATACGTAAAAATGGCAGAAATTACCAATTTTGAGATTTTCATAGTTTTTTCAAAAGGAACACTGCTCTCTCGAATGCCGTTAACCGTTCATTGTAGTTCTCGAGACTAAATACGCGTTGAACATGAGAGAATTGTATTTTCCCCTCTGAATTCACAGGATTGCAAAACTTTAAGGTATCGAAACTTTAAATGCGTTTTTCTGAAAAACAGGTTTCTTCAAGTTTCAACTTCAAAAGCGCATATATTGATGAATTTTTGACTTGGAGACTATAGCTTTTTGGCTCTTTATACCTATGGCCAGTAATAACAAGATAGTCCGCAAAAGCCGATTTCCCCAAATTCTTCTTTTCCCATGCTTTCTTATGCTCCTCTATTCTAATTTTAAGCTGGCGACTAGTCTCACTCCAAAACCCAAAGGGGCGGAGAACACGACCCAATTGAGAAGAAAACTTCCCTAAATAAGGGAGCCTTATCCAACACTTCCTCCTATCTAAGGTCGGATTAAGAGGAAGGGAGGTTGTAGAATCTAGGCATTTACGAGTCAACTTCCTCCGCACCATGAGGTCATATCCAAGTAGACCTCATTTACTCTGGCCAAGTGCTTTATAGTCAAAAGCTCCTTTCAGAAGGCGAGCTGACCCAATGGGATGCTAGTTAGCCGATGGATATCGCTATTAAAACCCGCAAATTTGTGAACAACAGGGCAGAAGGAGCTGCCATGAACAGTAATATCGGTCGAAGTATCTTTCTTAGAAATGGCGAATTCATGGACACCATCTCTAGCTAACCAGCATACTCCGGCGTTGTTTATATTTCTGTGGCTCTATTTAAACGAAATGATTATTCGAAGGTATCGTACCGACGGATAAAACGTTTGTCCGTCTTTACTAAAAGTTTCGGGGTACGTGCAAGCTTGCTGCTTGTGGCTTTGCCGCAGAACGTTACACTATCCCCTCCTCATTCTTGAACGTCCCGTTCAAGCGCCAGACTCCATAGGGCCAATCTAATCCGATGTACTATTAACCACATTTCTTCATCAGCTTTGTATCTCCATCTGGTCTTCAGTCTCCATTTGCTTCCATCTGGTGGAAAAACAACCTTCTCTGAACATATTGCCAGTCCATGGATATCCGCCGATTGCACAAAAGTTGCTTCCTTACAGGACATATCAACCCATGTCCACTTTCCAACCAGTTGTGACGTTCTACCAGTCACCAACTTTTAAACCAGGCAAGCAAAGATGTACCCATTGACAGAGCCATGAATTTGGCATCACCAATTCCTGTAATTGGTGAGATCAGTTCCAATTATTTTCACCATCCATCAGGAAAATCACATCCCGGAAACTCAAACCGCCATGTTTGAAAACCATTTTTGTATGGAGTCAGGTCTGCATCCTCAGCCACAGAAAGGTTACTGGTTTGCATGTAGTTGCCCAATTAATTCTTCCAGTGCGTGAACACATCTTCTCTTCTTTGGACAATGCGCTCTAAAGCAGTTTTCTTTACCACGGTTGTACCACTTCTTTTCATCTCTATGGCTGTCTAAGAATCCTTTATCTGGTTTCTCTGCCAATTCAAGCCTGTCTTGATGATTTTCATGCCGGAACTGTCTGAATGCTGTCTTCATCCTGCAGTACTTCTTACTTTCTCTCCTTTTGTATTGGGATCTGGGTTTTGGTCCAATCAGAACTTTCTTCTTTCTGTTCCACTTTACAGAAGTCATCAAGCAACTATTCTCAAGCTTGTCCACATTCCCACAATCAATGACAAGACCATTCCGCACATCATCTTCATTCTTTTCTATTACCTTGATCCTCATGACGGAACCACTGTGCAAAACGTCTTGATTTTCTTCAGTTACATCTATCTTCTCAGATGGAAATTCTTCAATGACGGGTCCATTGTGTACAGCATCTTCATTTTCCTCCGTCAATCTTACCATCTTGGTTGGAGGCTCTACGCTCTCTTTTGATTGACTGTCAGAGCACTTCCCTTTCAAATTGTAGCTCTTGGGCTCCTCCTCAGCCCCAGTTGAAGGCAGGCCCACTGTTGTTGACTTCAGCTTCCCATGATCAATGACGGAACCATTTTGCCCAAAATCTTCATTTTCTTCTGCTACTTTCATGTTCTTGGTTGGAGGTTCTATAACTGGTACATTTCCTTCATTAGATCCAGAACTGAAGAGGGCAACGCTCGGCGGATCTACAAGCAAGCTTACTCTTGAATTCCCTTCCAGTTTCCAAAGACGTTCATCCATCATTTTCCATCGTTGTTTGAATTTTTCAACTATTGGTTCAAACTGGTGTTTGACTTCAACGCCCACGGCTTCTCTTAATCCATTGAAAATTTCTGCTTTGAGATCTGCCTTGTTCTGTTCAAGTTTCTGGTTAATTAAAGCAGCAAACTCCGTCTTCAACTCAGTTGTCAACCCAGTCTTCAGGTCTTCCGCATTTTTAGCCATTGCATTGGTCAACGCCTGTAGCATTGCAGTCATATCAATAGGTGGAGCTTCCACATAAAAATTAACTTCATTGATATCTGCACCTTCTGCTAGTAGAGCGTTTTCCAGATAATCCTCGAGTTCATCTTTGGTTCCAATGTGCGGTAACGATCTCTTCTTTAGTTCTTTCTGAAGTTCGACCTTTGTCAGCTCCCACATCTTCTTTCGGATCATCTTGGACAATTTGTTGATTCACCAATACTCAATACCAGTAACAAATCAAATTCAATTCCAAAATCAATCTTGACTTCACGTGCCAATATCACAATTCACAACCACTACAAATTCACAATCAATCTCCGCTTCACGTCAGAATATTCGATTCACTTCGAAGCGCGATGTCTTCAAATCCCACTTCTGACACCAAGTGTAACGTTCTGCGGCAAAGCCACAAGCAGCAAGCTTGCACGTACCCCGAAACTTTTAGTAAAGACGGACGCTACTGTATCGTGATTGACAGTGCGTTTGCAGTAGCGTCCGTCTTTACTAAAAGTTTTGGGGTACGTGCAAGCTTGCTGCTTGTGGCTTTGCCGCAGAACGTTACAGTATACAGCAAAGTATAAGTATTATAGAATGTGAAGTTTGTTGTACGTGACAATGTTGGTATGTAGTAGCGGCAAATTAGACGAAGATTGTGTATGTACTAACTGGTTAAAATTTCTTCTGAGGTATGCGCAAGAGAAGGTTATGAACGGAAAAAATTTGCTTAATTTCTCGTCAAGTCCTCGCTCTTACCCTTGCTGATTTACTGTGTGCAATAGTGTATGTACTGACTGGTTGAACTTCCTTCTGAGGTATGCACAGGAGATGGGTATGAACGGACTATTCGGCAACGGCGTGAAGCCATGAGTATTAAGGAGGGTTGCGTTCGGGAACTCTTCGGCGATGGAGAAAGTACATACAAATGCACAGTGCTCACCTACACTTGCACTTTTTATTGCCAGCATCAATACCCCTGTCGATACATTCTTCG
This sequence comes from Aspidiotus destructor, assembly GCA_035079395.1. NCBI lineage: Eukaryota > Metazoa > Arthropoda > Insecta > Hemiptera > Diaspididae > Aspidiotus > Aspidiotus destructor. The sequence continues at coordinate 38,481,785 of JAVHKZ010000018.1, read as the reverse complement.
AAAAAGAGAGAAGGTAAACGGTGATCCATGTACAATACCAACAAAGTAGCTCAATCGCTAGTTTCTCAATCATGTCTGATCCAACTACAAATGGCGAATCTGGAGGTCACCATTTTGTATACAAAGATTACTTTGAAGAGCAATTCAATGCAGAAGAGGAAATTGAGTCATTAAGTACCCGTGACAAAAATAACAAAATTCTGTCTGTCATGCACAATACAGCCACCCTAGCCGTCAGTTACGGCACTTCTCAATTTCAGCACTACTTAGAAGCCATGCGCCAGATCGAGAAGGTTATTAGGGTTGTTTGTGACCTGAACGTCAGTGCACCAGGAAGCCATGAGAAGAAGCAAGAAACAAGTATAGCGAATGAAGGACCAACTGAGGAGCCGTAAGAAGTCGTTTTAGTTCCTGCAAGTAGAGGGAACCCAGTACCTTCAAATAACGTTCTATCCGTCGGTACTGTACCTTAAAATAACGTCATACTTATTTAAAATTACCCCTTTCGTTTCGCGTTTGTTTTACTCATTTGGAGTATGTCGTCGTCGTCCTGGACTACAAAGTACCTATATTGACTGTAGCTCCATTGATTTACGCTCATACAATTTCAATACAATAAATTTATCAGAGAATTTTGAGGCCGAAATTTCATTCATCAAACTGAAGGCAGGGACAGAAAGCCCAAGACGCCGGCTTCCTTAACGAAGAACCAGTTCCATGGGTTGGATTGGTTCTGGTATTGAGAATTGAATTTGGAATCGGACTTTTAAAAGTCTAAATTTTTCTGAGTCCCCTCGTGTCTTATATTGCTCGGAAGTCAACATTTTTTCAAGTTCTCCTTCTATCACATAATATTATGACTCGAAATTCGAGATTTTTCCAAGTTTTCCTCCCTTATCATATATTATGACTCCAAAATCAAAATTTGTTCAAGTCCTTTATCTGCCATACAATATAGCTCCAAAGTCGAGATAGGTCCAAGTTCCTCTCTTGGTATGTAATATGCCTCGAAAGTATAAATTATTTCTGGTCTCCTTTCTATCATTTTTTATGACTCGAAAGTCAAAATTTTTTCAAGTTAGACTCTTGGCGCACGACGGAACGCCAAAATTTTCAAAAAGACCTGCCACTGAACAGAGTCTCTGCTAATGTTGGAGGGGACCAGTGTCTAGCAGGGCGCACAAAGAACTGTTCTTGACTTGAGAATAATCTTTGCAGGAAAACGTCTAGAACATTGCATTCTCTTCTCCGGGAGAGGGATGGTAAGGATAGAGTAAAAACGTAAAATAATGACACAGTGTAGCACTATTGTAACGTATTTGATTAAGTTCAGCTTGGACGTGAGTCTTCTTTTGCTCTTCCACCTCTAAAAACGACCATTTTCAATGTGTACCTCAGGAACGTAATTTGAGGAGAACTCACCGCAATTGGCAGAGTTATGTGAAGTTCTTTCTAAGTATGCTATAATAATCTTTATAAACCTATTCACGTGCTCACATTTTGTGACTTTTGTATTCAATTCTAGCCAGGTAGTCTTTGTGAGATGAAGCGCGTATACAATTTGTCTATATGGTTATTCCTTTGGGTATGGATGAGTACCGTAGAAGTAGGTGTGACGCCATTTTTGGCTTTAATTTTCGGCGTCACAAATTACAGAAGAAAAGATAAATCCTCGAAGTTTCATCATACGAAGTTAGTCAGAATATAGGTACACTTTATACATAGGAAAAATGTACCGCTAGATTTCGATATAAACACAAATGTAAATACTCGTACGAATGCGCGAAGCGCCACCTCGTATGACGTATAAATCGTCATGATCCGCGAAACCAATTATAAGATGTATTATACCCTTTCCATACGATTCTTACCAGCTCCTAAATTAATCATCTAATAATGTATATTTTCCCCAAACTGCGAAATAGACCAGCCCTCGAAGCGACTTAACCTCAAAAGTAAAAATGTAACTTCAATTTAATTCTAATTTAATTCAATTCTAATTCCGATTCCGATTCCGATCCTACATTAGATGAAGAAGAAACCTTTTCGATTATAACTTGTACATTGATTGTAAATTCTGTAATTATTCGAAGTGCAAATAATATGAAGTTAGAAAATCAGTTCTTTAATTTTTCATCTTAGCCGGTCAAATTATGATATTCGTAACCACACGCGAACTCTCATCACAGTAGGTATACTTGAATTTTTCCAAATTTATCAAGTGCACAGATTTCATTTTTTTAATGCATACTCGAGAAAAGTTTTTGTAAGAAATCTATAGGTTGAGAGAATTTAAATTTGACGGTGGTCATGTGCGGAAGTACAATGTACACTGCTGTACTTATATTGTTGTCTCTACGCTTATTGTTGCTGGAGGCCGAAAAAAAATAAGGCTGATACTTAAACAATTTACTTGAAAAGAAACCGAGAGGATAGAAGTCAATGGTATGAGAAATGGTCGTTTTCAAGAGGTAAAAATGTATCGGGTTTCAAACGGCGGTCTCGAGATGTGAGAGATTTATAATATGTTATATTTCGTTCATGTGTGACCCAGTGACGTTTTTTTATGCAACTTGTCGCATATTATAATGATATAGATGACAAGAAAGGATCTAGACTGTTAGGATGGAGTTTGGTTGAATAATAATTCCACGCACGTGAAAACCACGATGTTAAGATGCAAGGACAAATGACGCGAAGTCATGGAATAAAGATGGAAGGCGAATGAAAAAGAAAACCAAAAAAAAAAAAAAAAAAAAAAAGGAACGTGATTGGCGATGCGAAGAGATACCGGAACACAATGATGATATAAGATGTTGATGGAAGCGTATTTCGGCTAGTTTATGCTTCATTCTTAACAGACGAGCGGTCACATAGACAAACAAGGAGGGAACGAAGAAATTCAATGTTATCGATGATGACGATACGAAAAATATTGCGGAAAAAAGTGGCAGAAGATGTGAGCGAAGAATTTCGATTTTACACGACATAACTTTCTTATTCAAGTGTGTGATGTACAGTGCAATTATGGTTCATTTACCGAGCCTTATATTCAAAGTCAACGTTTGCCACTTGCAGGCCTCTGAAGGCAGTGACTCCTGATGGCAAGAGCGCAACCGTAAAAACAAGGAAAAAAGAGGAAAAAATGAAAGAAAGAAAGAGAGAGCGATAAAGGTCATCGATTTTGACCACTCAACTTCAACGATATTTAATAAAATAAAACTGAAAAAATATCGATACGCCAATTAATGATGGTGTTGTACATAATTTGCATCATAAACTTTTTTCATCGATTGAAACATTAAGCGTATAATTCAGCAGCCTAAATCGGTGATGAACTTCATGCTTCTTAATGAGAACGAAGAAAAATACCAATCAAACAACTTAAAATATGACTCTTGGACAAACTTATCATTAAGACGGTAACTTTCTACTAATTCGCAAAAAATAAGATTGGTAAGCAAATTTTTAGCTTTGTTTCTGTGAAAACATTGAGGTAGAAGAGGAAATGGTCAAATTAGTGTCTGCTCTTTCCAGGATAGGAGTATCTTGAGGGTTGAAACTTTTCCAAGTCCCGAGATCAGCGCACCCGCCCAGTCCCGCGGACTATCTAGTTCGTCTTTGCTATATAGTAGTATAGCGAACTAGCCTGAAAGAGACGATCACATCTCCCCCAGACACTAGAGATTCATTGGTATAATTAACATACTAAGTAACCAAGTTATGTTTACGCTGAAGAAGTAGAAGACATAAGGCTGGCTTCTTCGGTGATTTTATTAGTAGTAGAAGAAGGGGAGACTAGCTTAGTAGGTCTATAAGACAGTTCTCCGGTTGAGTCTTGCTTAGTTAGCAGAGGAAAAATCTACGCACACACAGATGCAAATTTTGGAGTCAGGAATGGAGCTGAGACCAAAATCTTTCCAAGTCCCAAGGTCGAGTGCGGACGTACATGTAAATTTTGGAAGAGGGTTAGGCCTCAGAAAGAATTGAAAAATGTCAACAATTTTGAAGTGTATGACTCTAGCCTACACCTCTAATTGAGATTTTGATAAAAATATGTAAGTGACACTAGCGCTCTACGAGTATCAGTACCTGTTTCAAAATTTGGGTCCTATTCCTTCCCCCTTGGTATGCTTCAAAAATTAAGCCTGATATGTGTCAATCGATTGATGCTAATTTGTACCTTACTCTCATCCTTTGTGTGTTTTAGTGAAGTTTGGATATTGATTTTTCAATTTTATTTCAAAAGATTTTCACTGAAGTATATCGTCGTGAAAAGTATTCACTGTAACCCGGACATGCGGACACATTATGGTAACTCAAACACGACGAGCCTCGTGAGGGCAGATGGAAGGACACATTCGAGTCACGTTATGAAAACCATGTTAACACGCACACTTTTTAGAAGCTCTTCTGTGACCGGATAGAGTTGGTGGCATAGCATGGTTCAGGAAGCCAACCGCTAGATACAGTGTTTCTCAGATATGTTGCATGTATGACCCCATAAAGCAACAGGAAATCACTATAATATGTATTCTCATAAGAGGGATTCTTTTGCATCCTTTGCAACATTCCCACTCGTAGGAAAAGTGTGGAGCCTTGGCGTACATAATACACTTGCAAGTTTAGCAACAAATTAAGAACCCATCTTCGTTGCTACCTTCACCTTATTCAGCGGTTTGGGCTGATATGACGTCATGGGAGAAAAATGACAAGCAGAGAGGACCGCTCCGAAAACTAAGGAAGCAACCTTTGTCATGAGAAAGTAACGCAAATGTCATTCCATGGACACAAACCAGAATGTAACTGTCTCAAGAAAGTACTTATTATTCTTTGATGTGACTACGATGCTTCTCATAAGTAACCCGTGAGTGTCTCAAGTCACACTTGAAACTCATCCTATCTGAAAATTTCCATGTTACCCAGAAGTTACTAGCTCGACGCTGAAATGTGTCCTTTGTTTTCTGCAGTCTGATAGGTCAATTATCTGACACAACATAGCCACATTTTACGGTCACACGGATAGATATGACGGCTCCGGTTACATACTTTCCTTGATGTTGTGATCTCATTTTGCACGTCGGGATAGCACTCTAATAGAGATAGTTTTATGTCATCGAATTGGTGCTCAACTCAAGTCCTATGTATAGGCTACTGAAGTACGATTACCAGCCCCCTTCTCTTTCGGTTAAACTTTAATTATTTATTTTGCTTAGAATATTGGGAAGATGTGGCAAAACATTATTATGATTTGAAAAAAGATAAGAACTTGTCTAGACGACTTAAATACGCAGGTAACAAATTTCACTGCCCTTTCGTCTTTTATTAATTTCAGTCTATTTGATCCACGTTTCGAACGTACGAACGTTCTGAAGTGATGTAAAATCCAAAAAAAGGTGTACGGTTTTATGCGAGCACTCTCATGGTAAGGGACAGTGTTTTGATTTTGAAAATGCGTCCATTTGTTGCTTTGAAAAAAATGACAGAAAAAGAAAAATTCCTGAAGCGATAGAGATTATTAAATGTAATAACAGCATAAACTTTAAAACCGACAGCTACAAGATCAGCAAATTTTATTTACCAGCTATGTGCAACCATCGTGAGTAATCTACTTTTGAAACGTGGATCAAATAAATTGAAATTAATAAAAGACGAGAGGGCAGTGAAATTTGTTACCTGCTTTCTTGTATTTAAGTCGTCTAGACAAGTTCTTATCTTTTTTCATAAATATGGCAAACTGTAATGTCAATATTTTCGGGCAATTAAATTGAAAATACGGTGCGGCTGCAATAAGTGCTTTTAGAAACCTTATTAAATGTGAGGAAAAACTTGTTAAAATGTCCGGGCGTCGATTGTTTTTCTAAAACGGTGCAAAAATAACTAAATCTACCCGTCGCATATCTGGGACGCTTTCAAACCAATTGCCTCCACTTTGATAGAACCTTACGGCAATAGGGTACCTACCTACGTTTCGAGTCATGGTTGAAGAAATCGCGTCAGTTTCTTTTGAATTTTGAACTAGATCAATTATTCCAAAAACAACACCATTTAGAGCACCAAAAACAGACTCTTGAGAACTATTTCTCCAACATAAACAAGGACGAATATGGCTGTTCTCCCTGTCCTTCAAATTCATTGAAAAACTTGTCTATCGGCTTGGGGTGAAAAATAAGAGAAAAAAGGAAAACCATCACTTCCATCTCTTCCAAGTAACTGGATTGTCAATCTTACCAACGAGGACATACCTCCCTCGGTCAAAAAAGTGTTGCGCTTGGGTCCAAATTTTGCGCATAAGAACAAAAAAGCACCTGTTGATGAATTCATTGTTCATGCGGAACATATTATATCGCAGGCGAGGGCATCTGAGGAACGAAAAACTAAGGTAAGACTACGGAAAAAAACAAATTTTCGTGAACAGAGAGAGGATAATTTTGTCTCTAAAGAGGAACTCAGACTCACCAAATCTTTCCTGAATGACAATAAGAATTTATTCATTCCCAAAGCGGACAAGGGTAACTGCACGGTAGTAATGGAAAAAGAAGAATATGATTAAGAGATACACCAATTATTAGATGACCCAGCCACTTACAAATGTCTAGATAGCGATCCTACCTCCTCAATCCAAACTAAAAATAATAAACTCGTGAAAGACCTTTTCAAGAAAAATTCAATTGAAGAGGAGTTGAAGTCTTTTCTCACTACCTACCCAGGGACTGCATCGCGTTTTTATGGCTTGCCTAAGGACCACAAAACAAATGTTCCGCTTCAACCTGTGACATCGTTTATTGGAGCTCCTACCTACAACTTGTCCAAATTTCTTTCGATACACAGCCGATGATTCTATCAACATCCGCAGCTCAGGCCCCCTCATAGAAGAGTTAAAGAAAATTGACACGCATAAAGACGACATTATGGTCTCGTTTGACGCAGTGTCTTCATTCACCAACATTCCGATTAGCTTGGCGATCCAGTCAATTGATGAGAGATGGCAGGATATCCAACCTTTTACCTCTATCAATAAGGAGATTGAAAAAGTCTTTTCAAATGTACAATTCTACTTTAATAGTTGCTTTTACAAAAGTACTTTTGGAGGCAATCTTTAGGAAAATGGAAAATAAAAAGGGAACCCATGAGAGCACGGTGAGAAAGTACTCCGGATCAATACCATCCATAGGAAAGTTTACAAATAAAGTGATAAAGGCGTTCAATGGCTATGAAGTAAATGTGGATATCCAGAATAACTTACCCATGGTGAAAAGAATTAGCAACGACCAGACGGAAGCCAAGGACGAGGGGAGCTTGAGTGGAGTTTACAGGCTCAGTTGTGACCAGTGCGAGGGCATATATTGGTGAGACTGGGAGAAAGTTTGAGATCAGGAAGAAGGAGCACGAAAAGTCAAAGGAGAAAGAAGATGGCAAATCACTGTTTGGCAAACACTGTAATGAGGAACACCACAATGGAGATGGGATATTTGAAATCATACGTGTAGAGAATCGCTTGAAAAGAAGAAAACTCTGGGAGCAAATGGAGATTGCAAAAGCCAAGAGGAAGAAAGCCTTCCTCTTGAACAATGTAGTCACATTCGACAGTGAAAAATTATTCGGTCTGGTGATTGGACGAGAGAAGAAGAACAGAGTTGACCAATAAGATGGCAGGAAACCAGTTAGCCATTAGGAACACCGTATTTAGCTTTAGAATGAGAACCAATCACTAAGCAGCATGTTTTAGCCAGTAAGAACGCTTTGTCTAAATAGTGTAAAAATAAGTCTCTGAGTGAACCAATCACAGCACAGCATTGTTACAGCCAATAAGATCACAGTGTTATACTATAAATACTCTTGTTTAAGGCCTCTTCTTCAGTTGCGACACAACTGATGATGGGATAACACCCGAAAGTACTTTTGTAAAAGCAACTATTAAAGTAGAATTGTACATTTGAAAAGACTTTTTCAATTTTAAACGCTCTACTTACACCTTTTTCCACTCAATATGAGTTTCAATAATAAGGAGATGTTCCTGAAAGCCTTAAAATTCTGTTTAGAGAAAGGATATTGTTGCTTTCAAGGCAGGTTCTACTCTCAAGTTGAAGGCATGGCAATGAGCAGCCCTCTGTCACCTATTGCAGCAGAGCTAGTCCTTGATAAATTATTTATGACGCTAAAAAACAGTTACAATTTCACATGTCTATTTAAGTATGTCGATGATGCCTTGAACAATTTTCATAACCGTACGTCTTTGTTTTACTTTAGAAAAAGAAAAGAATAGCGCGATTAATTTTCTTGATGAAGGTAACTATTATTAAGAATCTTAACCTAACTCTTAAATTTAAGCATTACAAAAAACCGACGTATGCTGGACGCATTATTAATTTTCATTCAAATCAGCCGTTTCATTACAAAGTAAATACTGCTAGAAACACCCTTACGAATAGACTAAGTGGTATTTCGGACCTCGAAATACTTTCAAATTCTTTTTCCGCAGCTACCGTAATTAGAATATCTATACCTAGGTCGGTGAAATACTAGGTAAAATCGAACCAGGCATATGATCGATATAAAATTACGCTTTCTTGGATTACGCCCAATGAGTGATACAATGAGTATCGAAAGTTCAGCCTTATCGATGAGGAATTAGAACGTTATCACAGTGCTCAAGTCATCGTACCGAATGCCAGATCTTCCTCTCGTGCTTATTGTCACCTGTTTGTTAGACCCATTCATTGACTCTTTTTCAATGCAGGTAGGCAACTTCTATACGCATGTATATGAGTTAATTTTCAAGGAAGAACCACTTAAAACGTTATTAGCTGAAAAAAATTTGTATGTATCATACAGTAAAATAGCTTTATTATATGATTAAAAAGTGAAAACTGTATCATTTTACGATAAAATCTCAATTTTAATGAAGTAGTAAAGCTCGAATAAATGTTCGTTCGTCACTGAAGTACGCCTCCAAATTTGAAACTGTAATTTGAACGATCCAATTATCTGGAATTGAAGCCGCGCAAATTTCTAGTTTGGCGGGAAATTATGTCGAAAAATCCGAGAAATAATTACGTCAGAATATCAACTTTTAGCTAATAATTTACGTTCCGGAACGTGTAACGCGAAGGAGGAAAGAAAGGATTCCATGAATGCAAAAAATCCCGAGCTAGCTCCGCTCGTTGGTTGTAGATCGAACCTCATGATTTCCGTTAGTAAAAAACTATTGGTAAATTCCTTTTGTATGAGTCTCGCGATCATCTTCATCACATTAATTTTGATAGGCGTGGACGTTTAACTTCGTCATCCTTGAGTTATTTCTTTAGGAACTAGTTTATATAATTTTTAATCTACATGATTACAGATCCATTGTAATTCCTGAAAAATAAACGAGTTTCATTGCGAGGAGATTCTAGAAGTAAAGATACCTAAGTTTGTACGAATCAAAAAAAAAACCGTAAGTCTTATTAAGGCCTACGCAGATTCATTTCTGCATGTGCTATACAATTATGATATATGGCTGCGAGATCTGCCCATTGAAGACAAAGACAAAGAATTTTCTCCTAGCAACTGAAATGGATTTTTGCAGGAGAGCAGCCAAGTGGAAAAAACTGGAAAGATACCGATATAAAATCAGGGAAACAAAGAATGTTTTAAATGTACAATGCTGGATGATATCAGGACCAAACAGCTGATATGGTATGGACATGTCCAAAGACTGCTGGAAGAACGACTTCCGAGGAAGGTCAGCTTGTGGTATCCGAACCGACAAAGGAAGAGAGGACGCGCCAGGAAGTGCTGGACCGCTGAGATAGCAGAGCAAGTGCGTTTACGGATTATACCGGGTGTTCTCTTGATGAACCTAAGGAAATAGAAGCAGGTCATCGGAAGACGACACAAATAAAGAGAAGTCTCCTTGAGACAAATTTATTACTGCCCCCGTCTAGAAAGAAAATGTTATGTTGTTCTCCTTCATTTCAAAAATAGAAATCATAGATAATTTAAAACATAAATTTTTTTTTTGAATAAATTCAAAATCGAAGTGAAATAAAAGAAATTAAAAGAAATTTATTATTTCATATTACATTATTCGCATAAATTGTGACTCGATAATGGGTATTTATCCGAAAGCGCTCGTCGCGAAAAGTAGTACAGTTATGCGGTTAATGTAATATGAAATAATAAATTTTTTTTAATTTCTTTTATTTCACTACGATTTTGAATTTATTCAAAAAAAATTTATATTATTGTGTACCGTAACACGAAGATGAATGTCAACGAAAGCGTTCGTGTTCTTAGATAATTGTTTTTCAACTTCAAAAATAATTTTACGATAAATCAAACACTGCAAAAATGGAGAGCAGGGTGAACCGGGCTCTGGAGGTAGTGACGCGTCGTGGTTGGATCGAATCGCCCGAACTCGAACTTGCTGCTAGTAAGACGGAGGCCATTTTATTCACGACCCATCGAAAGTTCAGTCCACTCCCCTTTCGCCTGCAAGGTGTGGATTTAGCAACCGAGAAGCAAATGAAGTACCTGGGCATCTGGTTTGACTCGCCGCTGAGCTTCAGGCACCATTTCCGGATGGCAGCGGAAAAGTCAGGGTAGTTGGATGCCTAAACCACCTGATGGAGAACCTAGGAGGACCGAGAGAAGGAAGAAGAAGAATCATGATGAGCATCGCCTTGTCGATCCTCCTTTATAGTGCGCCAGTATGGGCCGACTCCGTGAAGATACCATACAGAAGAAGAGAGATGGTAAAGATCCAACGAAGAGCTGCGCTGAGGTGTGTTAGTGCCTATCGCACTGTCTCGATGGAGGCTCTTTATGTATCAGCACGTTCACCACCAATCGAGCTTTTTGCTGAGGAGAGAGCGGTAGTGTTCAGAGCAGAAAAGACGACGACAACCAACCGTGAGACTCTACGGGTTAAGCAGGAGGCCAGGCGCTCTATGCTTGAGAAATGGGAAGTAAGAATTGCCTAGAGTGAGCTGGGCAAGTGGACAACCCGTGTGTTAATACGCGACCTTGATGAGTGGATGAACCGACACCATGACCAACTAAACTTTCACCTGACGCAGGTGTTAAGCGGACATGGCTGCTTCAACAAGTACCTTTGCAAGAAGTCAAGGAAAGTTGAGCAGGCAACGTGTTCGCACTGCGACTGAGGGTGGGATGATGGACTTATTTGAGTGCGAGGCGTGGAGGCATGAGCGCGACAAGCTTAGTCGGTCCCTTCAAGAGATTGGGGTAGATGAAGCACTTGTCCCGAGTAGCCTGGTATTCACCATGCTAGATTCCGGAGAAACATGGAACCAGATGTCTGCTTTTGCAGCCGCCGCACCGTCATGAAGAAGAAGATGGACCGGGAATGGAATAGGCAAATGTAGAACCATGCTATAGCCTATTCAAAACTTGTGTACCATCAACATCCAGATTTGCAGGAAGAAGAGGACTAAGGTCATCCTTGAAGAGAGAAGAAGATGAAGAAACTCCAACAGCGATTTACTATGTTGTGTGATGTGGGGGTGTTGTTTTTGTGTGTGTTCCTATGCTTTTTGCCTGCCAGGGGGGCGCTGCAGCTTGGTGGTTGCCGAGGAGATTCTTCCAACACTGAAGTAATACCCGAAAGAATCAGTTCCGGTACTGGAAGAAACAAAATCAAATGCATAAGCAACCCGCACCCACTCCACCATGGAGGACGGGGTGGCACTGCACATGCGACACAAATGAATCAGATTGACGTAATTCTAATCTTAGATTTTACCGACTTTTAGAGGTATTACTAACGACTTAGTATTGCACCCATCAGTTTGAGTTATCTTGTATAATGTATAATGTGTATTCATGTATGACGCTATAAAATTTTTTTGTCCGCGAAACTCCTCCATAACTACTGAATGGATTTTTAACAGGGAACCTGTTTTATCGGGGGGTAAACTGAAGGAAAATGACGGGCGCCGGCCGCCGTCCGCCGTCCGGCAAGAAAAAGGGACTTAGAAAAATTTTGATGAAGTGATAGGAGGGGGACTTATCCTCTCTGCTTCATGCAATATATTATACTAGGTTTATACTACGTATTATACTAGGCGTATACTAGGTCCAATCCTCCTTTATACTAGGTTTAGGCATCCTTCATACCATAAGCTTACAAGTTTGTCCTAGGTCTGTACTAGGTCTTAGGCTTCCTTTATACTACTGTATTAGTGGTTTTACTAGCTCTGTGACGTCATCAGATAGTGATGGCACGATGATAGTGACGTCACAGATCCCCATCGTGACGTCACCAGATCGTAACGTCGTGTGACGTCATCAGATTATGACGTCATCAAATCGTGACGTCATCAGATCTCCGAACTGATAACAGGATAGGCCTAAAAAATAAATCAGATTATGACGTCATCAAATCGTGACGTCATCAGGTTTATACTACGTATTATACTAGGCGTATACTAGGTCCAATCCTCCTTTATACTAGGTTTAGGCATCCTTCATACCATAAGCTTACAAGATCTTTATAATAGCTTATAGTAGCAGTTTGTCCTAGCTCTGTACTAGGTCTTAGGCTTCCTTTATACTACTGTATTAGTGGTTTTACTAGCTCTGTGACGTCATCAGATAGTGATGGCACGATGATAGTGACGTCACAGATCCCCATCGTGACGTCACCAGATCGTAACGTCGTGTGACGTCATCAGATTATGACGTCATCAAATCGTGACGTCATCAGATCTCCGAACTGATAACAGGATAGGCCTAAAAAATAAATCAGATTATGACGTCATCAAATCGTGACGTCATCAGGTTTATACTACGTATTATACTAGGCGTATACTAGGTCCAATCCTCCTTTATACTAGGTTTAGGCATCCTTCATACCATAAGCTTACAAGATCTTTATAATAGCTTATAGTAGCAGTTTGTCCTAGCTCTGTACTAGGTCTTAGGCTTCCTTTATACTACTGTATTAGTGGTTTTACTAGCTCTGTGACGTCATCAGATAGTGATGGCACTTCTAAGCTATATATGATGGGAAAAGGACTTGTAAAAAATTCGAAAATTGACCTGTATCTGATGAAAAATCCTTTGTAAAACAGGTTCCCTGCTTGCCTCAATTAACACAGTTAATGAAGGCAATTCCGAGCAGCTAAGTATGTGGGCTGCGAGTTATTTGTAACGTGGCCAGATTATAGTAGCATATTTGAAGATGTGAACCAGCAATTTATCCATTTTGTTAGGGGGATTACACCCTCAGAAAACGTCCGCGTCCGGGAGTTTTTGTGAACTGCGTGACGTCACGTGTGACGCTTTATGACGTCATCAATGACCTTGACCTACTTTAGGGACTTGAAAGATTTTCAATTTCCAGCCGCGATACTTCATGACGTCATCAATGACATTGACCTTGACCTACTTTAGGGACTTGAGAAAATTTCAATTTCCAGCCTTCATTATATCAGGGCCTAGCATGCAGTATACTGAGGAGAGCCCAGCCAACCTCATTTTCTGAGGGGGCATTTACGCGCCAACGTCATCGCGAGCGTGGGAGGTTGCCGATTCCCCGCAGCCATTGCAAACCTGCAATGGCCTCCAAATTTTGAAGATCGGATACTTACGAAAAATAAAAATAAAAATAGGCTTTTCTACCACTTTATTTGTTATATATATTGCTACCGCGAGCTTTTGGTAAGCGACTGTTCTATTTATTATTTTAACGCATATTATTCAATAGTGACTTTGAATTTGAAAATCCATATATATGATTGGAAACAATCCTTTAGTCTTCATCGAAAGTGCTCCAAGACTGTCTTGGTGACTTCATTCTTAATTTACGTAATTTTTTCGTAATTGATCGTAGTTCTTCGTTGATCTGAGGTGTCTCAGGAGATGGGAATATTATTTTTACTATCGTTAATTGCAGGACAAATGAAATAAATTAAGAATAAGTATGCAGAGTACGAGAGATCAAACGAATCATGTTTGAAATGAGTGGGTATAAAAATTATGAGTGCTTTCACGCGCTCGCACATGTGACGCGAGATTTTTTTTAAGGATTGCGTTTTTCGTAAAAATTTGATGATCATGAACTAAACGACGACGATCTTATCAACAGAACAGATTCAGTTTCAGAATGGAGATACTTGTCCTCATTCTCAGAGAAAAAATTATATTTACGCCAATGTTTGATTTTCAAAACTAGATGACCGTAAAAAGCGACAGCACTTAAAAGAGAGAGAAGTATGGAAACCCAGTAAATTCACATTAACTTGACGCCGTCGTCACTATTGTCGATTATCCTCGCCGTTATTACACCAAGTAAGTGCCAGCCACTTCAGCAGCGCGGTTGACTCTGTGAAGAACGTCTATGCATGAAGGTAAAAATCCAGAGAGAAAGAAAAGCGAACGACAGAGGAAGTGAGACAAAATGTTTGAGTGGCTAACAAATATGACCGTTGGGTACCCTTGTCAGCTTTTAAATTGACATTAAGCGTATCGAGTTTGTGTACGCTATTCGGTGTAAAGGGCACCCGTAAAAGTTGCCTTCCGTTACAGTCCATAACCTTGATATTGGTGCCCTAATAATTAGTCGGATGATAGGTGTACGCGCCGCAGATGCACGTACGTAATGCAAAATTTATTCTAATTAGGCCAAATGTATAGTATAAGACGAAATTCTCAGGGGCAACAACACGAAATGTAGGTGCGTGGTGCGTGGCTGGTGCAAGTTTCCAATCATTGACGAAATGAATACGAGTTCACGTGCTGGTGCAAGGAGAGGAAATTCTTACGATAAACATTTAGGACGCGTTTGAAAAAACGAAATTGGCTCCATAAAAAATATATCGAACAAGTGTTTCCTTTCTCTTCAAGTACGTTCTTGATGATTATTACTGACCTCTGATAAACCAGATTGTCGGTGCTCTAATCAAGAGGAAAACGAAATTTAAGAGCTTTTGTGCCGGTAAAAATTCCTATTGAAAATAGGAAGAATGATAGACAGCGATTTGTTTGACAAAATTTACATTAATTTGTGAGAGTACAAAAAATGATAGATCAATGTGATTGTGTACATTTAATTTTTTCCTTTTTTTTGTCGGTATTGTGTATAGGTACGTAACACCATATTGATTCGTAGAATCTTCATATTGAGTATCATCATTAGGAGTCGCTGTATTGCTGTCATAAATTGAAGAGAATAATATTTTTCCCCTTTATAAGTTCCTATTCATGAAAACCAAATTGGAATTTTCGAGCGGATTTTGATTTCATTATATAGGAAACTACCGACAATGGACGGAAAAATTTTTTCTTCAAGTTTGCATTTACAGCCGTATTTTCAAGTTAATATGAATAAATACGATGCTCTTTGTATGATACCACTGAAACTTTCTACCAAAATGAAAGGTAAACCGAAACTTGCTATCAATTTTGAAACAAGCAAAGAGCAACAATAGCACTTCAGTTCTCATACAGGTACTTAGAGTTTCCTGGTATTATTTGTATTTATATTAGGGTATTTGGAACAACCTTGTACCCCAGTTTCCTGTGATAACACAAGTTATGCCTGTGAGTGAACAACAAAAGTGTAAACAACTTTTTCCTCATTTAATTAACCTAAGGATAACGTTTGGTTGTTCCTTAAGAGTTTTCTTACTTCTACAGATAGAGGAATAACAGAAATACTCTGGCTTAAAAATTGATAAAAGCCTCTAGAAGATATTAATCTAATTATCAAGTTCTTTTAAGAATCTTCTATTTTCCAATTATTGATAGTCTAAACAACTATCACATTCTAAAATCCGTTGTTTACATCAAAGTGTTGCAGCCAGCCAAAAGCCAAGAGCCGTATTCAGCCATATATTTAATCATTCAGCCAGAAGCCATAAGCAAGCTTTATTCTCACTCTCAGAAGCCAAAAGCTAAAAAAAATTTCCAGCAGACTGATTTCTTCTGTTCCCTTTACCCCTCACCTTCATGATAGCATGGATAGCTGAAAGCCAGAAGCCGTATCAAGTCGTAATTTTGGACCACCAAAGCCAAAGCCAAAAGCCAGTCTTATCCATAGAAAATTGCAGCTGCCAAAAGTCAAAGCCGTACTTTTCAAGGTCATCAGCCTAAGCTGTATCAATTGGCTGCAACACTCTGGTTTAAATTTTTCTTGTCCTCTCAGCTTGGAGCCGAAGGAAAGCGGTATTGCAGCAGCCGCAGATCAGCAATCTTATATGACGTCACCAGAGAATCGGTTCATTAAAAATTGAGTATTGATTCCTTATGAAAAAGAATTGTTTCTGAAATACCTATTTAACAATTTCCAGACTTTCTATAACACCATTTTTTTCGGTGTTGGCAGATTGCGGCCCGTGGTGATATGCACTTTGCGGCCCATATGTCGAGTTGAGACATCCTTTTTGCGGCCCATGTGTCGAGTCGAGACATTCTTTTTGTGGCCGAAAATGACAATGAGTTGATGAGTTGCAACCCCTGAAAAAGTATAATTTACTTATCTTCTGGCATGCACGTCACTCTTTTCTCAGGATGATTGATCGTATGTCTTCATTGTGTTCGACTTTGTCATATTTGACTAATTTCATCTTTTCATGTTTGACCTTGCATTTTCAGATGAGCTAAAGAAAGATTGAATGAATGAACGAATGTAGTCACATTCCAGTAGAACGATAGGGTGTAAAGCATAAATGAAATTGATGGTCGGTCGTACATTGGAATCGGACCTGCAACATAACCATTCTCGTGATGATAATTTGATGCGTCAGGCAATATCCAACTTGTGCAAGCGGAAGGCGACTGAGGATTTGTTCGAAAGACCGAGTAAAATTTTGTGTAAAGAGATGATGGGAACTGCGCTTGAGGTTCTGAATGAGCATGACCAAACTCAAATTCGCAAGGCCATCCACAGCGCGAGGGCGAAGCTGCGATCACCCTTACCAACAAATCGAGGGAAAGGTGCACGACAATTTGCAATAAAATTGGCCGCAATCTGGTTGGTTTTGTTTTTCCATTTGGCCGCAATATGGTCATCTTCAGGCCGCAAAGTGGACGTTTTTTGCACTTTGGGCCGCAATCTGGATTCAGCCCATTTTTTTAATGGGTAAGTTGAAAGAAGGATAGATTACATTTACAATATTATTGGCAGTGTTTGGACGGGGAATTCCCGTTCTCGGCTCTGAAATATTCCCGATTCCCGATTAGGAGAAAATCATGTTTAGATGAGGAAAAAACTTGTTCTTCTGAAATAAAAATGTCTAATGTTTTTACCTGAGGACCGTTTTTCCAAAACTCGTTAAGTCCATTTAGCAAATTTTTCAGGAGGAATAAAAAACTAAGTACCTCTATTTGTCACAGTGAGAGATAATGGCATTGTGTGAATGGTTATAGTAGGAGTAGATGGTCATACATGAGAACAAAAATTGGCATCCACGTGCATTGGTTCATTAGCTTGTGAGGCTGTGCCAAAGAGGTACAAATTTTGGACTTAACGAGTTTTGTAAAACTAATTTGCCCTTATTTACCTTATTGATGTCCAAAGAATATTAAAAAAAGGTGCTAAAATAACACGGCTCATACCATATAACGAATGGATAGGGGTACCAAAAAATAATTTGACATTCTTATATGATGTATTACTTGTATAAAACGCTAAAAACGCTAATATCTCAATTTTGAATAAAAATGGACTTGAAGAGTTTTGGAAAAACGGTCCTCACCTAATTTATTTATTTATTTATTTATTATTATTTTTTTTTTAAAGAATAATTTATTTTGTAGTGGTGCCACCAACAGTTTCAAAAAAAATAATTACAGGTGACACCACACCAAACTAAATACTATGGGAAAAGAAAAAACAAAAAAAAAGTTACAATAATAATGATAATTATAAAATAAATAAACACAATAAAATATAAAATTAAAAATTAAATGAATAAATAAAAATTAATAAAAAATAAAATAAATAAATAAAAAATAAATAAAAAATGAATAAAAAATGAATAAAAAATGAATAAAAAATAAATAAAAAAATGAATAAAAAATAAATAAAAAATAAATAAAAAATAAATAAAAAATAAATAAAAAATAAATAAAAAATGAAAAATATGTTTTAAACAATGTTTAAAACTATTTCGTTTACAACATCGGCATCCTACTTCTACCTACCAAATGAAAAAGAGCGGGAGTTGGCCCAAAATGATGAGAAAACAACGTAGAATGCAGATCCACCGGGAATTCTTGGTCCAACATTGGACTCTTGGGAACGTCCAAACACTGATTATTGGTCTGTATATTTCTATTTGGGTCGTATACCTGCAGTCGGAACGCTCTGACCTTTTGTGAATTTGGGCAAAGGGTCTGCTGTCTAGCAGTTCAAGAAATGCTGTATCTATAGAATGGTTATTACAGGAACTACTTTTCCCATTCACTACATTTCTCTGCAGTGCTCTGTAAAAATAATAATTGGAGTATTAGAATTAATTTCATCAAAAACACCATGTCCACCTACCAGTGGATTCCAAATGTACAAATACAATGCTTTTAAGGTCAAAAAGTGAACATTTTGTCATATGGCGATTATACTTTCATTCTTCCCCATTACCCAATAAGTGCAATCAATATTGCGACTATGGTTGGTCAATGACATGCAGAGTCGTCACTGGATAGCTCGAATTGTCCAACCCTGTGGCGGTCTTTGGTATTGCGCCGCCGTAGGCTTGGTCAACTTTTGCCGCTGTTTGCCCCTGCGCATCAAAATATTCAAAATTTACTGCCCAAAGAAAAGTGCCACTGTATGACCGGGCCTGATGGGTCTATAGGGAAAAACGTCACTAATCCGATTATCCTGTATCGGCGGGCAATACGGTATAGGAGTCTCAAAACATGAAAAAACCGCCAAGAAACGCCGAAAAAATCTACCTTGAATGTACCATCTTTTGCCAACAGGTTACAGATTTTAATGGAAACTATGGAGTTCGCCTTTGGCATAATGAGAGTGTCAAGAGAAGACGTCGAGCATTAGAATTCTCAAGGTCATTTTCAATGAGATGATTTCATTGCAAAAAACGAAGACGCATCCCCCATCTCATGATCTCACATTATAGCTATAACGATGTTTACGCGCGAATATGACATCAATCATAAACAATTTCTTGAATTTTTGTTTTCCCTTGTTTTGACTTTTAATGTACTTTTCGTGTTCGTGATTCAGTATTTTTAAGTTTAGTTTGATTATAAATTAGTCTTCGACCGCAAAACGCGTCACTCGATACCTACATTTTTAGTGCTAATTAAATCGTTGCAAATATCAGATAGGTAGCCTACTGAACATTGTTTTGTTCTTTTCTTTTGTGAGAATCAAGGATTTTTTATTTTACAGCCCTTGTTATGTAGGTATTGTATTATAATACCATAATTTAAAATAAGTTACTGGATAATCTGGTCATTATCATTATAACTTGCCAATACATCAATTACCGAACAAGAAAAAATTGCATGAAGATCAAGGCACTATACGTATAGGGTGTGTAAACAGTTTGCGTCATGGCACAGATCGTGTCAATCTACAGTTTGCATCATGTTAAATAATTTGATTAAACACTTATAAAAGGGAGAATATACGTAGCCAATAAACGCTTGATAGGTAGGTCTTGATATATCATTTATATTCGTGGGATTCTTTGTAGCGATTGGTCCAGT
This sequence comes from Aspidiotus destructor, assembly GCA_035079395.1. Taxonomy (NCBI): domain Eukaryota; kingdom Metazoa; phylum Arthropoda; class Insecta; order Hemiptera; family Diaspididae; genus Aspidiotus; species Aspidiotus destructor. The sequence goes on along the minus strand of JAVHKZ010000018.1, from coordinate 38,462,099 downwards.
GCAAAACTCACCCAAGAGAAAAATAAGAAAAGTAGTATGCCGCAAACTGTCGTTTTGACTTCTTAATCAAGGGTGCGGAGCCGGTTAAATGAGCCGGAGCCAGCTCTTTTCCAGCTCCGCAAAATGCGGGAACCCTTAGCTCCTAAGTAATAAAAATTGAGGAGCGGGGCCGCTCTTCTGGCTTCTCTAACTCCGGCTTCGCACTCTGCCGTAAAATTAGCCGGAGCCAACCCGATCCCGGGGCGAGCCCTCAGCTCCTAAATGACAAAAGTTGAGGAGCGAAGCCGCTCTTTTGGCTCTTTCAACTCCGGCCCCGCACCCCTTGCTCCTTATGGAGCATACGTGTAAAAAACAAGATGACGCGAACTGTGGATTTCTCATTTTTCAACTTTGGAAATTAATTTCTTTTTTCGTGTCATACTTTTCGGGGGTTCTGATGGATTTATCGAAAGCTACAAGTCTCTAAATTATGTAAAAAATACAACTTGCGTTTTCTCGCTCTCCTCACGTAAGTTACAGTCACGTTTTTGAGGAAAAAATGCTTAAGGTGCCGCACCCTAGCTTGAAAAAAATTGAACAGAATTCCATATCATGGAAAAGGAATTGCAGGACTTCTGCTTTATTACAAATTCACCAGTAAAATACTCACCACAACGCATGGATCCCTTAGAGAGATGAGGAGATGGAAATTGGATATTGAGTCTAGATGACTGTGAGAAGTGACGTCATTGTTTCGAACCCGTTAAAGATGATCAAAAAATTCATCAGAGAGTAAAGACGACTTTCTGGGGAACGTCTATTTTCCGTTGTCATTTCATCTTCGTGAAGATTTAATGAGCGAGGTACCTCGCTAGTTTCCTATCCGCATAAGTGCATCGTTATTTTGCTAACCTCACTCGAGATATGAGTACCTACTCTATTTACATTTTTTGACGATTGTTATCAGTTAACTTATCCAGGAGCGAAAATTATTGTAAAATCATCATGTAATGAAATTGAAAGCAATCTATGTATTCCAGACAAATGACCTCTCTAACGATGACGACACAACTTAGGAAAATGTCCATATTTGAGTTGGCTCCGTGTGCAGTATGTCTTTGTGTTAGTGAGCAGTGTACTCAAAGTAGGGAGAGCTGGTATAGAAAAAGGTTGGACGTTACAAAAAAATTTGCAGTAAACAACAATAATGATGATAATAATAGCAATATTACCATGAATAAAGTGGGTCGTTACCTATCAAATGAAGATGTAGATGTGGGTTTTCTTTCACATACCAGGTTAAGAGAGCTTTAAAATTTAAATTTGAAGTTCTAATCAATGAGAGATGAGGTTGCAACGATCATTCCGAAAAAGAATGAGTAAAGAGGAGCGAAAAAGAGTGCATAGAGATGAACAATAAAACAGCCATTCGTATTTACAGCCTGGAGTTCTTTCGGTACACTAGAATACGGTGTACCGTCAGAGAGTTGAAATACACACGAATCTTATTTCCTCGAAGATCTTCTCGCTCACGTCCGCTTCATCCGCGTGTACGAGCAGATAAGAAAGAAGAAGTACAGTTTTACGAACTGGCCGGCGTAGTGCTCAAGTGCTCTTTGGTCATCTCGTGCGATTTATTTTCAGTCTTCGATAGTGCTCAGTCATTTCGTGCGAAAAGTGGTAATAGAAAATTTCGACACTTCCATCATTCCTTAACGACCATCAAAATTTCTGGATAAAATTTTTCGTGTTTTTGGTTATTTTTTAATTTTTTCCTAGTTTTTATTTTCATGTCGGAAAATTAATAAAAATAAAATAATTAAGACGAAGAATTAGTGCAAAAATTCACACGTGCATTGTAAAACACCAGTTCGATGAATTAATTAGCATTGAAATAGTTGAAATCTTTTCGTAATTTGGTGCTCATCAATTTGACTGTCGGTCAAATTACTCTGACGAACTCGCGGTAAGTTGGATTTTCTCACAGGTATTTGTACTTCGACAATATGAAAAATATTGCGACGACAAGTTATGTCACATAACTGTCAACTTGTTCTATGCTAGACTGAACTACAGTGCCCCAAGTTTGAACGGTTACGCTTTTATTAATGTGCTCTTACTCGAACGTGATTGAATTGCGCGCATGACTTTGATTTTGGAACGACGCGGTCAGGACGGTCGTTTGCCCGTATCGAATTCGTCATCGAGTGACTTCGATAAAACTGAGTGTGACCAAATCCATTTAAAAAAGAACCCCTCAACAAAAAATAAAATGCAATTGGGGTTCGTAATGATGAATTATAAACAATGGTTGGATCATCTGAAAATTTCCTCAAGGTTCTTAAGATTCTTATTTCGATATTCGGTCGTCAAAAATGAAAATGAAATAAGCGGTCAAGCGATTCTCAATAGGTAACTATTATTATGAAACTTGGAAAGATTAAGCCTTGTTATACCAAATCTTAGGTAACGGAGACCAGACTAGCTGATGTTTGCGTATTTATATACACAGACAATATTTTATTTACCGGTACCTGGAATTTTGTCGGATCGCTATAATAAGAACTTGAACTCGTCATGAATATTCGGAATAGATAATGATATGAAGAGAGAATATTTTTTGGTTCCTAACAAAATATGGCCTTCTTCCTTTATTTTTTTCTCTGTGTCAGCATTGGTTTTTAGGTATTCTTTTTACTTGTTTACCCGGTCTGCTTAGCTACATTTTTCTGTCGATGAGATTTCCTCTATTAAAGCAGACTAGCTATTATCGCGAATCTTAACGAACTGACCACAATATTTTTTTGCTGAAGAATCAAAGATAGAAAATTAAGAAAAACCAAGGCTACTTTAAAACTAAATAATAATCAGTGCTTTACGTTTTTTTTTTTTTTTTTTTTTTTTTAAATTTCTCGAATCAGCCCGCCATGAAAATTGTGTGAAAAAAAAGTCACTGCCACCTGTCTGCAGCCGTGTCCTGTACTTTTGAATGAGAGGAGTCAAAAGAGTTTCAAAGCCTCTTTTGACAGTAAAACGTAACATCTGTCAAAATTTTTACAGGCACATAGGTTATAGAATGTGGCAGGAAGATTGGAAAATGTCAAAATAGTCGCTGACACCCGTCAACGTTTTTATAGAAGTGTAAATTGAATGTAAAGATAGGATTGATCTTTTAATTTGTTTGTTGGCAGCCGGTAGGTAGAGTGTAATGAAGATGACTCGCAGGAAAAATTTTACTTCAGCTGAGTTTCCGAACGTTCCTTTCGGTTTAAGAAATCCTTGAGGTAGGTCATAAAGGCAGGAATACGAAAACTTTCTTTGGTTTTCAATACATTTGAGGGCTCCTCGCCCATAAGGAGCTTTGAGAATGTGAGTATGTGCAGACGCTATAATTTTCTCTTCTATTATCATTTCGTTTTCTTGTTAAAGAAGACGAATACCATTCCTTGAATTGAATATTTCTCAAGTCATCGACTGTGCAGAACTGCGTAAGCAACAAATTACCTTTTCTTCAAGTCTTGTTACCGACTTTTTGCGGATTACGATCACACGCGATACAAGGATGACTGCTGAAGAATGCAGTAAAAGTTCTAGATTATGCTAAGTCATCAGAAAATTTCCAGATATTCAATATTCATAGGTTGAAATGGACTAAAATCTCACTGCCCTCCGACATAACCACTTCCTAAGATACACTCGATTTAAGAAAAATAAAAATGACAGTCGTACAACTTCGACGGAGTCTATTAGATTTATTTAAAATTTTCACGTTGTTTCCATGAATTCTAAAATTTGGCGTTTCGTGTGAAATCTCAAACTTATGTGTTAGTCTGAAGTGATTGACAAACGTTCGAGTCGTCTGTCTATCAGTATAAGTTCGCAGATAGGTGCTAGCAAGGAGTAACCTTCGCGTGAAAAATTAAGTTCGTCAAGAATGACGAAAGTGCATTACTGTAGTTTTAGTGCAACAGTTTTTTGTGTAACCTGTTCACGTGTGTAAGGATGGGTCCTCGTTCACGTTAGGTTTGAAATAATTTTTGTATCAGTGTAGTGAGAGTGCAGCAATTCCTCTTCCTTCTTCAGTGTACAGTACACCTTCAACAGTACCACATACAAATTATGGGACTTCAGTACACTAAGAATAGCCCTGGCGAGTGAGAGGCTGATATTACTGGAGATTTTCGACGTATTCCGTGATTTTGAAACTTTCAACGATTGAAATGATGAAAAGTATCCAGAAGACTAGAAGTTTTCTTGAGTCTTTTTTTCAACTAATTCATAGAAGAGAAGAGAAAAATCTTGCCGAGAAAAGCGTGTCAAAGAAATTTCACTGCCATCTGTCTGCAACCTGTGTCCTCGGCTTGTGAATGGGAGGTGTCAAAAGAGTGTTAAAGTCTCTTTTGATAGTAAAATGCAACCGTCAAAATTTTGACAAGTAGTCGTGAAGGGATGTGGCAGAAAGATGGCAAAATGTCAAAATGATGGCTGACATCTGTCATTGATTTTTTTACAGCGATATGATGTGAACCCAAATGTTCTTTATTGTAAGCTTAGTCTCACGTAAAAAAGCAAACTAATTGCGTTTGAACGACTTGTCGGTAAGTTCGATATCCCAATAGATCAAAATTATAAGCAGGAGAACTAGGATTTGCTTTTGTCGGAGGGACGACTCCATTAAGAGGGTAAACTTTTTATATAACCTAGAGGAATTCCAGATTTGGATTGTTTTGTGCGGTGAAACGAATTGTGGTCTAATGAGCGTAGAACGAATACTTCTTAAAAGTGTTGAATTATCAAGATTTTAATTTCTTACGTAAGGCTTTTTTTCCTGGATGGAATTCTTTATTTTCGATTGTGGATCTGTTATTGTTGCAGAAATTGAGCAAGATACTCCCCCCCCTCCTTCCTGCTCATTTGTAAATTCTGGGACATCAATGAGCGAGTTATTTCATTGGGTTTTCTGTTTATATCAATCTTCGCGTCTATCATTCAAGATATCATCCAAAAGCTTGACTTTAAGATTTATATGCTTTAAAAATTCAACTGGAAAAGACGTACGACTCAAATTGTCATGGGGATAACCCTTCATAGGATAAAATGGGTTGAGAAAATGGTCTAGAGCATCTGTGCTACCAATACGTGCTGTAACAACTAAAAAATTCTCAATTCACCTATTCAATGAATTTTAGCGTGAAAAAGCGATTTTTGTCGCGCACATGTGCTAGACTAAGACTTTTTGTACTTTTGGATTGAATTACCTACGATTTTTTACGTGAATATGAATTATATTGAATGATATCGTAAATGGACTCGGGACGTCGATGTAAACAAAGTGGGTAAAAAAAAAAAAAATACGACTGACGTAGCAAATTCTTATGGGATCACCCATACGTATGTATAGCGTGAATCAGTGTGTCCACGCCGAAATAATTTTGTGTCACTCGACTTATAGAGAACATTAGGTGCGTTGAATTCTGAACGAGCTATGAACCCACTGACCATCAACAGAACCAGTGTGTGACGTTCCGACAACATAATTTCCATTTTGTCGACGAGAAGAACAGTGACGCAGACTACGAGAGTGAATGAAGACGCGAAAAATCAAGGACGACAGCAATATCCCAACGAATAATGAGATGAAAAAGAAGCTGCAAGCCGAAACCTTTTCTTCGTTAATTAGTCCACAATTATGCGCACTTCCTCGCGTCAATGATTCGTATACTTCGATTTGTCCGTTGCCAATTACACGAGCCCGCGAACTTGCTAATTATTTCCAGCACTGTTATATCATCCTGCTTGCGAATAAGTTTTGGTATAGGTTTTTTCGGCACGAAGTTTGATCCTGACTGACTGCGACCTATTCTCAATTTCTTTGTTTTCGATTTTCTTGTTCAAGTTCGTACTACACACTCTTAATAATATTGTGTAGCGGTCATCACGTCTCAGCTATTGCCTAAAGGCGCGTACATACCCGAGAAATAGGTCTTATCTGTATACGACGACGGCTTGTTTATAGTTGAATTTTTCGATCGCATCATTAAGCTAATCGAAGAATACTAACGGTAAAATATAAGTACATGCACTTTTGATGGTTCACGAGAGTACAAGTAAGAACAAGTCAATAGATTTTTTCGGCGCGCGAAAAAAAAAGAAGAAGGCCCGAGTATATTATTCGCTATCCTCCTCGTCTCAGTTGCCTACCCGACACCTCTGACAATACATAAATATGCGGTTTACGTCGGCGACGATGTTGTCATTGCCGAACTATAGGAAGTACAAAGTGTGTTGTGAAAAGTTTATCTCGGCAATAAAGATGAAAGGAGAATGCATACGCGCGGAACCTGTTCCGACATAGACCCCGATGAATCTGGCGTCGCAGGGCGGAGCGTAATTTCCACGATAATACCGTATGCGAATCTTTTTCAATTGATTTGATCGAATTATATATCTTTTTCGTATTGACGTGCGATAATTCGCATAGGTCACGTCAACGCTCGTGGCTACGCTACGGGTGACGCACCTAGGCATCGCGTGCCATATTCATCTGGGCTGATGATGATGCTGCTGAGTAGCATCTGTCAGTAGGTACGCCAACAATGTGTACGGCTTTCGACGGGTTCCGAATGTCTGTTTCGAAAAAAGAAGTTGATGTTCCACAAGTCAATGGCCGAACCTGTCTGCCCAAGCAACCCTGACATTCATACGGATAGTAGGACGAATTCAATATCGGTTAGAATTTCATGACAGTACTGTGTATAGCCTAGTGCATGAGAGAATATCGTGAGGCTCGATTAGCTTGCGGACGGGTTTTTACGACGATCACGATCGGTTACAAATGGTGTTAAGCCCCAACCGCATAATCAAAATAACAGTATCGGTATACTGAAATGTTGTTAACGGTCGGTCAGCCCTCCACTCAAATATTTTGTGCGGTCAGTTTGTACACCTACTAATTACGAGAGGACGTAAAATATAGATCGTATATAATATGCGTATACCGTAGGTAGTCTATGCTACATTGTCGGCGAAGTATGCGTGCCTATATGTTCGCGGATCTTAGTATATAATTTTACTTCTTAATGAATATAATACGTACTGTTGAAATTACTTCCTCAAAATACGACTAGTTTTCGTACAAGTACCCAGATTACTAACAAATTAGGGTCCTACATAACCTAGACGTAGAAGCACAAGTTTGATTCTCATTACTCTTCAGAGAAAAAATGTTCTGCGAAACGGTTCACTGATTGCTACAGAACCGTCAACTTGCGAAAAAGGCCGTGTGATACAATAACCCCAAGTATTAGAGCATTAATTGCTCGAGGACTCTTGGAGCCATCTCGTTTTAAATGCATTGCCATGCGTTAGTCAAAAATACAATTTAAAGTTTAGGTCAAAAAACTAGCGGTAGAGCTTTAGATTTTTCAATCAACTAGAAATTTTTTTAATTAAAAACATTTAATTACCCACACGTCTATACTATCATATCCCACTTTGAAATCTGAAGAAGGACCAACCTTTATTCTCACCCGCCCATATTTTAGAAACATAGGCATCTCTTTTTTACATTATTTATAAAATTTGTCTAACTAATACGTCGGCACGTTTCTCTTAACGAGCCCAGAAACCTCGATGGTTGTCGGAAATCTACGAAAAAAAAATATATTGTTGAACGCACCCCGGGAATAAATTAACTTTGTAATTCAAACTTGTTCCGAGCTGTCTGAATTCAAAAGTGGATTGGAAATAATAGTACATCAACTTGACTTAGAGACAATTAATACGGATAGAAGAAACTCTTGTAACATGAGAAGATCAGCAAAATGCGTCGAAGTAGAATAAGTTGAGTATAGCTCCATCAAGTCCTGTCGCTGGTCAATTGCACACACTTTTTCGTACTGCATAGATGGAATTCCTATTGCTTCTTTGGGTAGTTAAGCAGTATAAAGGTGGTCCGACGTACTACTTGGATGCTTGCAAATTTCATTATTTCTTTTGTACGTTCAGAAAATTCTAGTCTACGTATTTTGATAACCAACACTCTTAAGATTCTATTTTTCCTGCTCGTTGTAAAGGTGCCCCATTTTTCTGAGAGGATTAAAGTAGTCGATAATTTTTCTGTTGATTTTTCTAAAGGTATACTCTGATCGAGAGTATGATTATGATATTTTTCACGCAATTGCCTTTCTGAAAGATCTCGCTCTTTGACGACTACTCCTTCCGGGTAACGTAGATCTACTTTCGCGAGTACAAATATACTTTTATATAGGCCTAATAGAGCACAAAAGCGCAATTCCATTTGTTCTTGTCCTCAGTTCAAGGTATGAAAAACTTTATCGATACTTTGATGATCATTAATAACGTTTGGTGCAAACTCTTTTTTCATGTTCTACTCTTTAAGCCTGTAGGCGTTATCCAAGAAGACCCATATTACAACAGTGCTCAAACCAAGAAGCTCAATGTTATGTGATAATTTTTCCGTTTGTTAAGGTCTGCATACTGGAAATATGAACGGGTTTGCAGAATTCTCCATTCTTCATTTTTTGGGCAGCAAAGCAATGACACCCATTCCCCAGCCCGGCTCTTGCAATTTTTCTCTTTCTTTTATGCTTTTGGCAGGGATCGTGGCTTCCGGGTACACCAAGGAGCGCGGTAAATTGAAGAAAAGTGATATAATACCTCAGAACTTGTAATAGTAAAGTAAATTCCTCCAACAATATGATTAGCGAATGAAAGTGTGCAGAAAGTGACTAAAATAAATTAGAACACTCGTAATGAACAGACCTTACATATGTAAATCAACTTGACATGTTTTCATGTCTTTGCTCCGATTTCCTCCCCTATTCCGCAATTTGCGTCCCCAAATTCGTATGTACATACGATCATGGCTGCGAGCCTTGGAAAAATTTCGACTGTCGAGGTATGTACCTTTTCTGGCTTACAGAATATTATACCCTAAGCGAAGTTAAATACTGCAGGAGGAGGGTGGAGGCAATACCAGCGGTATTGATTGTGATGGGTGAAAACCGGTAGTTTGAAACATCCGGTAGACCGAGGTTCGTCAAAGCTACCGGAGGTTACTAGCAAAAATATACTGATAGTATCAGTCGTATTCAAATTTTGGGAATTTTGGTTCGGAATTTGAAAAACTATCGTCCGGAGGTGACCAATTAAACTGCAGAAGTTGAACAGTCATCGATGTGTAGTGATTAGTGAATAGTCGGATTTAGTCACTAGTCACATTTGTGCAACAAAAGTTGAACTTGGTCAAGATTGAGCACTTAAGAAAAACGTTCAATAAGTTACAAGAATCAGTTTGGGTGTGCCTGGGTACTACACCCGATCAATAATTATGAACTATCAAATTACATAAGCACCAATTCTCCAGATGTTTCTAAAACTTCAAACTATGAGTTTTTTTTTCAGTTGTTGTTAATAATACCGGTTTTGAAATGTTTCATGTCTTTGCTCTGACTCTACCCTCATTTAGAAATTTGCGTGCGCAGATGACCTTGGGACTTATAATTTTTTCCCTCTGAGCCCCACCTTCATTTGAAATTTGCGTGCGTGCAGATGACCTTGGGACTTGAAATTTTTTCTCTCTAAGCCCTACCTTCATTCGAAAATTTGCGTGCGCGGGCGTACTATCTACTGGTATATGTGTACTAGGCTTATACTAGCTTTATACTTGGTCTAGGAATCCTGTATACTGTATTCAGTCCAAAGCTTCATACCATAGACTCATTTCAAGAGGAGGTTTGTATTAGTTTATACTAGTACTGCTCGGGCTATCCTGGGAGGCTGATAGCCAATACGGTATATTATGCTAGGCTTATTTACTAGATAGTCCCACCTCATCGGCAAGTGTGGTCCTTCCCCACTCCCCCACTCATTACTCCGTGGGTGCTTCAAAAATTTGCGAGTTCACCTGGAGAGTTCGCCTTGCCCAGTTTATATACTAGCTTTATACTAGGATTTTACCAATCTTAAGCTAAACTTCCCCTACCCGTATTCTAAACTAGTCATCAGCCTAAAATATTCCAAAATCTACTCATACTAAACCAAGAAGGGGGCGAAAGAGCGGAGCGAGTGAGGCCCCGTAGCAACTTGCCTAAAAAATTCCAAAGGAGACTTATACTAGACCAAGAAAGGGGCCGACCGCAAAAGCTATTAGCATAGTGCAAATTTATACAGTGGACCCACGAAAAGCCATTAGCCGAAAATATTCTAAAGTAGACTTATACTAGACCAAGAAGGGGAACGAACGAGGGGAGCATGCTACCCTATAGAAGACATGAAACATGATCTTTATATTTTAGATATTTTTTCTCCGATCTTCAAACTACCGGTAGTAACGGTTGTACCTCCAGAGGTGGTCCATCACTAGTAATGATGGCAACTAAAGAAACCAATGGTCTGTTGAACCTGAAAGAATCTGGGAAAATGGTATTTGTCGAAGATTTGCTAATTAAGAGGTTACGTGTGGATGTACAATCGGTAGTTTTTGCGTTTTCAGTACTGAGTAATGGATATGTGCATGGTCCATTATGTTGCATTTGTCTATTGAATTTCATATTGAAGCAAAATTTTGAAGAGTTATCTTCATACAAAGAAGGAATCTTATTGGACTTCTCGTGTCTTGGTGCAACACTCACAGAACGAAATCCTCTGCATAGATACAAGGCTTACGGTGAAAAATTGTTATAGGTCAAGTGTTTCCTAGAATGAGACCTTTTATTTCGCCGATACACGAGCTGATGTGGTTTGTTGTGACGATTAGATTCCTCGTTCTTCAACAGGAAACCTGTTTTATGAGGGTGATTTTGTAAATGGCTTTTGCCGTTTCTCAAGAACTACTTTATACTTTCTTTTCATAAAGTTTACCAAAAAAGTCACTTTCCTAGCACTATGGATTTTAAAAATTTCCAACATCAAACCAAACCCAAGAGTTTTCTGACACAATTTGGGGGGGGGGGGGGAATTTTAGGCTCTGGGACGTGGAATAATTTTAAGCATGGAACTCGTCCCCATACTTCAATTTTAATGACGCCTCTCAAGAAGAAGTAATTTTCAACTCTAAAAAGTGGTCGTTTTCTTTAGAAATTTCGTTCTCGCAACTAATTTTGATTTTATTTTTCTATAAAAGAAAGACCGAAGGCTTCATTCGCAATATGTATTTCGTTCTATTCGAAGTACTCCTAGACTTCTATTGAAATTTTTTAGATTTCCTGACTTTTATAGGACTTACCAAGTTACTTGACTTTTTCCATTTTAACAGGAAACCTGTTCCATCGGGGGTTATTTCGAAAAAAATATCTGCTGTCCGGCCAGAAACTTGCCTATCATTGTGATATAGCTCGGAGGTCAAAATTTTTCTTAATTCACTAGTCATCTTATATAACTCAGCCAAATATAGCTCGAGGGTCTACATTATTTTCAAGTCCCAATGTTTCCCACAAAACATGTTCCCTACACCTCTCGTCCAACACCTTTGAAAAACTCGTGAGTTTTTTCCTCTCAAAAATTGGCCAATCTGATACAGACTGCTCTTTTAAAGACGAGTCTGTCACATTCCCATTAACTTACTTTTGACCATTTGATAGTCACAGAGGAAAGAAATTAAAGCAGGATGAAAGTGTTCAGGCTTTGTTGGTTGAATTTTGTAACACTGTTTATTCGTTAGCTTTTACTGAAAATGTTTCACTCAGTTATATGGTGACCAATGTAATGCATAAGTGAATTTAACAAAGAGTGCGATGTCAAAAATAAACGACTATCGGTTGTACAAATTATTACCTAATGATAAGGAAAATCGTATGTTGAAGTCTACGATTGGTGCTACACGAGAGGAAAACTTGAACAGACAGCTTGTTGAAAAGTTTGACTCAATATGTCTGGTGGTCGCCGAAAAAGTATATCATATATTGGTTCAGACAAACAGATGTGGCGACTCTCGCTATTATCGCGAACTGGTTTCGCATCTTCATCTGCATCCTTCGTGTCATTCTTTCCCGCTCTTCCCCTCGTTCCTTTTCTTTCGCCTTCTCGGCCTTTCTTCATTCTTGCCTTTCATTCGAGCACGAGCCACGAGATTTGTTCAGTTTGTTTCTTACTTGTACATTCTTATGTAATATAATCGGTCGTAGAACTCTGTAGGTATCGTTGTCGTTTTCGTTCTATACAGACACAAACTCCTACACAAATAAACACGCCTTAAGTTCGATCATTTTACGTCTTAGAAGCATAATTTGTAATTGTTGCGTTGTTTTTAGTCGAATTCTGCCACCTGTTTATTTGGCACTTTTCCTAAAAAAAAAAAAAAAAAATGCTGTAAACGATACCCACAAAGCGGTCAGCAAAATGGTTTTGTGCAATTTGAATGAGAGCCACCCTCGTCTTAATGATCCGTCATTCTATGATTCGATTTGCGTGTGACGCAAGAAAAAATACACTTCAACCGAATTTAAGCGTTGAAAAGTTTTGTGTTCTCCTTACTCAGTTGGATCTAGTTTCGGCCCTGAAAAAAATACAGTTTCCGACTCATGATGGTTCCTTCATGGAAACGCTTATACCCAACCTTATTTTTAAAATGTTCAATTATCAGAAAGCCATGTATGATCAGTCTACCATACTTCCATATAAATCAAATTTGCATGGGGGCTGAGAGTGCGATTCCTTCCCCTCGGACTGGTGATTGTTTTCTTTTTCTATCCCTTCGATTTACGCCCGGGCTCACGGTCGTCCATGCGGCCTTGACCTAATAACTTGGCATTGACTGTCTCATTCAAGCAATTCTAAGTCTAGTTGTATTTTCTAAATTTGCGTCCAGCCTTGGGGCGAGACTAGTTTTATCGATTGTCTTCCTCTTTTCCCGCCAATATATAACCTAGTATATCGATGTACTATAGCTTTGGTACCCATCCCTTCGTGCTGCTGTTCATATAATGCCCACGGAACAGGTATAATGTGTGCGGACATGAGCACAATTTCAATGAATATTTGATGGACCATATAGCTCTGAATATTCATTAATCGACGACAGAAATATAATAAGTAAGTTGGAGAACAGGATGCAGTGAAACTTGTCGCAAAGCAATTACCCACGTATGATCTCAAATCTTACTGCTGATTTCTCGTCCTCTCCTCCTGGCATGATTTCTAATCGTCCGTACCCTTCAATGTGCTCCGGATCTATTATAAAAGCTCCAATTGTATTTCAAACCGCTTCATCTCACCCGTCTCGCAATAGGCCATACCTGTCTCGCCCACTCCTTCCGTTGCCCAAGTTTTCACGGCACGCACTGTCTAATTCATGTTCATCTTTATTGTCCTCATCTGCCCACTCCAAGTTCACACACCTTAGCTAGATTCAGTGACGTAGCCTAGAAAATTTTCCGGGGGGTTTAAAGAAGCAAATATAACAGGAAAAATTTTGGAAAATTTACTGTAAATAAAATTAGATATTTTATGTGGCTTGTGTCCCTCCCTCGCTACGTCAAGGCAAGATTATCACTTTAACTCATTTGTGTGATAAAATTTAGAGAAGATAAAAATCCTGAAAAATATTATTTAAAAAAAACAAATACCAGCTGTTGACCGATGGCTAATGGCCGTCAATCAAATGAATTTTTGGCAAGGTCCGTATCTAAAAAGATCCTTTATTCTTTCTCTTCATGAGACCAGAATCCGAAAAGATCCTACGCTGAGAAAAATTTTGGCGGTGTACACATCTTCTGCTGCTCCAGCTTAACCCAATTCCGCAAATCCTGAACCATCCCTCACTATCAGACGACTTCCCCTCCATCTTCAACGTATTCAACTTTTTACATCAAGCCAACTTGAACACAATTTTGCCTAGCTCATAGCTCTAAAGGCAGACTGCTAGCAGCTCCTAAATTAAAATGAAAACAACACTGAGTCGCTCAGCGCCTCAGTATCCGGGCTCTTCGGTTTTTTTTTTTTTTCTTTCACTCTATTCCTTGTTTGTGAGTTACTCTTCTTTCTCTCAAATTATTATTGGAACATAGAAAATTGTGACTCAAAAGTTCTGGAGTTTCTTTTTTACTGATAAGATAAGGAGTTTGAGAGATCCACAAATCCTGAGACCCAAGATATTTGTAACTTCTTACTCAGACCTGAAAACCGAGGGAGACTAGTCAAAGAATGTACGCAGTATTTCATGATTGATGAGGTACAAGAAAAATAACCTTTGTACTACTACACTTTTGCCAAAGACTGTACCGAAAAAAAAAATGCTACGCAAAAATAAAAATTGTAGAGACTGCACAGATTGACGTACATCTACGCCGAAATTTGTAAATTGCTATGCAAAAGTAAAATAAGAAAATGTCTCGTATGACTTGAGTGACGTCACAACACATTTTTTCGGGTGAGAATCTTTTTTTTTTTTTTTTTGGGGGGCTCTTGCCACCTTCGGCAAGGCGAGAGCCCATATGCAACCGCAAAAAAAAGAAAGAAAAAAAAAAAAAAAAAAAAAAGATTCTCACCCGAAAAAATGTGTTGTGACGTCACTCAAGTTATACGAGACATTTTCTTATTTTACTTTTGCATAGCAATTTACAAATTTCGGCGTAGATGTACGTCAATCTGTGCAGTCTCTACAATTTTTATTTTTGCGTAGCATTTTTTTTTTCGGTACAGTCTTTGGCAAAAGTGTAGTAGTACAAAGGTTATTTTTCTTGTACCTCATCAATCATGAAATACTGCGTACATTCTTTGACTAGTCTCCCTCGGTTTTCAGGTCTGAGTAAGAAGTTACAAATATCTTGGGTCTCAGGATTTGTGGATCTCTCAAACTCCTTATCTTATCAGTAAAAAAGAAACTCCAGAACTTTTGAGTCACAATTTTCTATGTTCCAATAATAATTTGAGAGAAAGAAGAGTAACTCACAAACAAGGAATAGAGTGAAAGAAAAAAAAAAAAACCGAAGAGCCCGGATACTGAGGCGCTGAGCGACTCAGTCTTGTTTTTCGTGGTTGCATGTGGGCTTTTGCCTTGCCAAAGGTGGCAAGAGCCCCAAAAATCATTAGAGCGAGTTTACAGGACAAAATTTGTCGTATATTAATAGGAGAGAGGTCGAGGAATCCGATTCTGGATTCTCTTCAAAAAGGGCGAAGGGCCAGCGCTTCACCCTTCTTGGAAAAAGTGGCTCAATGCATAGTCACTTAGACCACTTTTTTTCTCAGTTTGACTTTCCCTTGTTCTTAGTCCAATTCACTGTAGTTTTCTTTCAGTGCAAATTCTTTTTTCTTTTGTTTCTCATCCTCGATAATATCAAGAACTACTACTTGTACTTTTAAGTGCAATGCGAATGAATTACAATTGTAAAATTTTGTATTAAATTCTAATTCCCTTTAGAAGAACAAACTGAGTAATTCATACAAATTGAAAATAAAAATCATTTTATGGGATAGTATTACACAATGTTCAAGACGTAAAGAAAAATCTAGTACAGACTTATTGAGTTAGCTTCATACTCATTTAGCTGCACGCGCCTCTCCTGACTGGTGACGCAATAGTATATTAAAAATGTGTTCATAGGTTATTGCATGCTCAGTTTTGCAGCTTAATTACTACCAAATGACGGATAATTCTCGCAATATTCTTTGCTATTGGTATGAGCACTCTCAGGAAAACGAACTTTCATTCGAGTGAGTGTTCGACGAAATCCTCTGCTTATAATCACCCAGAAGGTACATCAGTCTCACATCTTCTTCTTTCTACCCTGAGTGTAAGGAACGATGTAGGAATCTTGCCGAAGCCTTCTTTCTTTTTCTGCTGTCCAGACTGGAATTTTAATTTATTTCGTGATAATTGTTAACCCTAATGATAGCGACTGTCCAGGTGCACTTGTGTCCAAACCACGTGAAAAAGTTTAGCACCGCCGGTAGAATCAGAAAGAAATTCTGGAAGAATGAAAAAAGTTTTCAATCTTCAAAACAGAAGAATCAAGAGCACCGTACTGGACAAAACCACTGCTTCCAGGTTCATTAATATTTTAAATAACATACTACTCTCTCACCGTATCCAAGCTTGAAAACTACGCCTTTTCTGTACCTTTTTTTTTCGCCTCAAACAATCATCAACTTTTCATAATTCGATTCCAGGTGGTGCAAAAACCTATCGAGTCACAACGCCATTCATTAATGAATATTCGACAAAAATTCTACGTGATAACTAGTACGTTATTGCATTTTTTATTTTCTATTACATCTGTCTTTCTTTCGATATCGAAATTTATTGCGCTCAAATAATCCGTCGTTTTCAAGACGAAAAGCGTATATATACCTTCTATATCGCGTTTGTAGACGATTTTGTCGTCCACATGTTATATTCCACCTCTCCGCAGATTGTCGTGCCTCGTCCCTTGGAAAGTTGAAAAGAAAGAGAGAGAGAAAAAAAGAATGAACGAAGAGTGGATAATTCAATTTAATCTTGATAGAAAATACTTGTATGTGCATCTGCGCATTTTTATTCTTTCAAAGTATGAATGCTAGTACAGTACTGTACCAGCTTACCAGTAAACATAGCGGTTGTTACAATATTGGCGGCACTGAATAATCGCGAAGAATTTACGCGAACTAATATGGCACAGTTTTTCTTCTATCTGCAACAGCTTCTCAGTCCCAGCTCACTTCGGGCCATAGTCAATGATAGTTAACCGGACTGGCAAGCACCTTTCTGTGCGTAACGAATGTGCCGAACAAGAAATACACTCTGTAATAATTATGCTTCTTGGAAAAGAGAAAATAAATGTAAAGGTGAATTTTGAGCGAATTACTACGACCTAGCCGAGACGAACCATATCGCCAAAGAACAGAAACATAGACAGCCGAAACAGAGAAGGAGAACAAAACGTAGAGCGCGAGCGTGTACGCACATACTGGGTTATTGGACTCGACTGTATTGGGTGAGCGCGAGACAAGTGCCGTGCAATCGACGACTGAGTACAGGATTGATATATTTAGATTATCTGTGCCTTGAAACGTGTATAGAGAAAAAGGTAGAAGGGTAAATAGGATTTACAATATCCTCCGCGCCAAATTTTCTTCACGCTGTAGGACTGAAAAAAATTTCGGTTTATTTTGAAAAAGTTTAAACATAGGTTTTTTCTACTCTAGATGTAACTTCAGAAAAACGTGAGGAAGAAAAATTTAGAATTCAACGATCAAAAATGAATTCCACGCTCGTTCATTGCTGAAAAAACTCCTTTCATCACCCTTATTTTTTTTGGTTTTATCAAGGATAATGTCTAGTCAAGTATATTCAGTATAACTCTGAGGACTGAATCAAGAAGAAGAAACGTAAGGAATGAACCATAATATTCTCAGCATAAATTTTATCGACTCGAAGAACGATACGGGCAAATAAGCCCATTTCTGAGGAGTCTATTATTCAAACATGAAGTCAAGGTTACCTGTGAGGCAGTGGCGTAGTCAGAAACTTTTCTGGAAACGGAGTAGGTGGGGACGGATGATCTCGGTCCGGAGTTTGCTCTTCAGCTATAGAATGAACTCTCATACGCAAGGGGGGAGGGGAGGTCATCTCACTCATCTCCCTGGCTACGCCACAGCCCATTGATATTATTTTGAAGAATAAATCAGGGCTTGTACTTTTGAAGAAGAATCTCTTCTTCACATTGATAAGTCCCATCTAAGTCTTTGAGTTTGAGGACTAAGGAAGAATGAGAGAAACAGAAACAGAAAAATTCTGCCATGCCACCCCAGTATTCTGAGAAAATTATTTTTTGCTTATAAAATTGTCACCAAAGATTTTTCGAAGGAGGTACGTTATCGGAAAATTTATTCAAATTTCATTATTTCACTGACAACTAATCTAAATTATACCTGATTCTCTCAAGTTGTTATTCACTTGATCTGTGTGACTCGGGACTCTGAAATTTCATGTTTGAACGCGCTTACTATCCCAATTCACATCGAGAGTCCTGTTTCATCAAAAATTTTCAGGGATTCGTGAGAGGAATAGATTTTAATCAAGTATACAGGTCCTAAAACTCTCGCCTTTTCCAATGCAAGGGTGATAAGTTTTGAATTCGTTCATAAACTTATGCTACTAAAATTTTCATCATGATTTCACTGAATTATTATTTACTATCAATTAATTAATGGGGATTGGGGAACCATTAATTAATTATCTTTGGTATCTAAAATATTTCGCGTTTTTTTTTTTTTTTGCTTGCTTTAAAGTAGAAACTTACAAAAATAATTTTTGTACTCGGTTGGTTTGTAACCTCAGGCATTGCGACTTTAGATTTTGACTCGAAAATGGTCTCAAGAATTTGTGTCGATTCGTGCCAACAATTTCAGAATTTTTGGCCCACCTTTTTTCCCACTCTTATTGGAGGGAGGATCAGTCACTCTTATCGCAAACTTAGAGATGAATATAATCACAGAAAATTTCGCTTAATTGGCGCCAATTTGTACCACCAATTTCAGAATTTGAGCCCCGTTCCTATTTTCCGAAGAATTCATTAATGTTGGAGCACCAACAGCACTTCCCAGTTATGGTTTCAACTTATTTGTGCCTATTTGTGCCATTAGTCTTACGATGGACAACTATCCTTTGTCCTCCAAACAACAACCTCTATCAGACCCTCCCTTTATTGAAGAATAGCTCCTCCCAAAAGAGATTTTGAGATCAAAAAATTGTGACTGTATTGTGTCAATATGTGCTACCAAGTAATCAGAATTTATATCTCTCCTCTACCTTCTCTATAATTTGTTGAAGTTATAGCATCACTCTCCAAAGCAGTGGTCTTCAACCTTTTGTGTGTTGCGGGCCAAAAGAAAATTTCCCACACCTTGCGCGGGCCAAGTTAGGTTAGGTTAGGTAAATCTTTTTTTTTTTTGGGTGGGGGTCCCCAATCTCCAAGTACGGAGTAGGGCAATTGTATTGAGAGGCGAAATATCACATTTTTATATCATAGCCACTGTAGGAAGATCGCTTCCTGCAGCGAGTTTTCACATGTGTCTCCCATCCCAAGAATTTGCTTAACAGTGGTCTGTCTTGAGATGGGGCCTCTTTACAAATAGTAAGTTTACATGTCAGAAGTTTGGGAAGTTGTGCATCTGGCTCAGTTACAGTGGTTATTTGCGGCATCCAAAGGTCGAGTTCCAGGTCCGATTGGGGTAGGTCAGGCAAGCTCGTATGCTCTTTTCGCTGCCTACCTTTCTCTTTGCTGTTTCCTTATGATGACCGCCTTTGGGCGCTAGATGTTACTTTTGGTGGATTACTCGGATCTTGTTCGAAAGTTCGGATTTTCCATTTTCCAGAGTTTGACTGAGATTTTTGACATATACCGGATGTGATGTATTGTGATTTCCAGCCAATTCACGGGGCGTCCATCCATATAGCGTATACACTCAGTCATGGTGTGTTCCGTTGTTTCTGCTCCGAAGCAACATGGGCAGTTGTTGTCAGTTAGGATGGCGCGATTGAATAGATGGTCTCGGAAGACTCCGTGCCCTGTGATGGCTTGTGTGCTCCAGAAGCTGGGCACAAAGTCTTTGAGTTCAAGCCGTTGAAGTGCGGCCATTTGCTTTTTGGCGGATTGTGTCCTTTCGCCATAGCTTCCTGGCTTCTAGTATACTTATCGGGGTGTTGTTGTGCGTGGGTTAGGTAAATCTTACCTCAATAATACACATGTTTTGAAATGCCCACTAGAAATGATGAAATATAAGCGTGGTACCTCTATTTTTTTCTTCTATCAATCACAATTATTTTTTTAAAAATTTCATCACCTCACACGGGCTACTCAGAAGCACTCTGCGGGCCGCGCGTTGAATACCACTGCTCTAAAGGTATCAAAGTTCATGTGTCCAGCTACCCCTACCCCCTGTATGATTTAGAATTACACTTTTGACATGTTTCATATCTTTACTCTGCCCTGACCCCTAATATGAAATTTTCCGAATCCCCCCTCCCTCACCCTCGTTACTCCGCGGAGACCCCGCGAGTTCATCTTGCCCAGTTTATATACTAGCTTTATGATGGCTATCGAACTGGACCTTCACTAGCTACTGTAGTAGGTTTAGCCTTCTTTATATAGGCCACAGTAAACTAGACGAAGAAGGTGGTAGGTCTGAGCACCGAGTTTTTTCTATACCTGCCCCTGAACTAGGACTAGGCTTACTAAGATTTTAGCAGTCTTAAACTAGAATTATAATAGATGTAGAAGACCTCTCTCCCTAGGAATTTCCTAGTCTTAAACTGGAATTATACTAGACCAAAGAGGGGGGGGGGTGAAAGAGCGGAGCGAGTAAGCTTAAAAGTTATTACTAATAACTTTTAAGCTTACTCAGGATTAGCCGGTTTTTGTCAAATGATTTCCTTTGAGGACAAGTCAAAAATAATGAAAGATGAGCACGGTTCAGGGTGTAGGGTGGCCAGGAAAAATTTTATTTCACCGAAAAATACCGAAAACAGAATAAACACCGAAAATGGACTTCACCACCGAATAAAACCGAAAATTAACTTAAACATCCAAAAGTTTTCAAAAAGCTGCTTTCAATATGTGAAAAGAGTATTTTGTTCCTGTAGAATCAACGAAGAAGCTCCTATGACTTCACGAGCAAATGACGTTATAGATTGGTCCTAGTGACGTCATAGCCTACTCTTTGTAACGTCACACAGACTTTATAAATGAGGCCCTGTGACGTCACAACCTAATGACGTCATCGAACAATTTCTAGCAAAGATTCCTTTAAGAGTAATGTTGGAAAAGATCTGATAGTGCTGTATAATAAGCGGCATATCATTTGATTGTGTGTTACTTGTACACGTAGGTAGTAGGTACCTATTTTGTATTTTAGAATCTTTTTTACCATCTTTTTTGTCAATCATTGTTTTTACGTTCAAAATTTTGAAAAATACCGAATAATAACGAAAATAATATTTCAAAAAACCGAATTTTAATTTATCAGCACCGAAAAATCCTAACTCTGGTTATTAGCTTTCGCTCGTTCACCCCCTAAAAGCTATTAGCTTGGAATATTATTTCGAAGTAGACTTATACTAGACCAAGGAGGGGGGCGAAAGAGCGGAGCGAGTGAGCCACCCAACAGTTTATTGTTTGAAAATATTCTTAACTAGACACACAGTAGAGCAAAGAAGAGAGCAAACGAGCCTAGCGAGTGAGCTCAAGCGCTGGTAAGACCGGCCCTTAGACCTAACATGAGAGCCGCTCAACCAATTTCATTTTATTTATTTATATTAAAGTGTCCACCAACAGCCGATTGGTCAATTACGGACGAGTAAAGCAAACCAGGTCAACAATGAGAACGAACGGGACAGCAGACATGAAACATGATCTTTTTTTATTTGGCTCTGCTAAAGGATTTTTTCCCCTTTTGTATTACGTTTGTGGACTAGATTGACTATCGCCCTGCGCGATGGGTTGAAAATCGACTACAACGCCGCGTATGATAAAGGCGGGAAAATGTGCGGAAAATTTGTTGAATGATACGTGAGGTTAGATCAATGAGTGAACCAAGCTTAGGTTATGTATTTCTTAATTGTTGCTGGTGGGCAATTGGTTGCCTCCTCGGCTGCTTTGTCAAATTTTTCTTGGTTCGGGATACACTTGTACCGGGTGCCCAAATAAAGAATAATGGAATGGAGTTGGCAATGAAGGGTAGCGATGAGGGTGTGAATACAATTTGTGAATGGATGAATAAGAGAAGCGCAGTCGGAGATGCCAGGAAATTGGAGATGGAAGGAGAGGGAGAATGGTGGTGAGGATGTGTGAGTCTTATTGAGAGAGCGATAGGATGTAAGCGCAATGCTTAATTTCAGGCAGAGGTGAGGAGTCCTCACGCGGCTACGTCATCCTTTTTTCTTCTTCTTCTTGCAACACTCACATCAGTCTTACCCGAGCAGGTAGCATTCTGCTGCAAATTTTCAGTCAAAAATTGTTAATACGGCATTTCATTATAAATTTGAGTCCCAAGTCTACAGCACCGATTTGTTATTCAGAAAAGCCATTTTTGCGACTCAGAAGTTATTCCAATGTGGCGAACGTAAGCTTTTGGGATACATGAGCAGCAGTTGTTTTGTTCCTTTATGTTCTTAAAAGTAGAAAAGAGAATTAAAATTTCCCTCCAAGACGTAAAAATATACCTTACGCTCTTTCCAAAAATAATATTTATACAAGAATTTGTCACCTAAGACTTCAGTGCCCATGGATTTGTAGATATTTCACGTTAATGTTATGGGCATTAGTAGAAGAGATGGAAGAAAAAAGCGTTCTTCCTAAATTATATTTTTAAAAAATAGAGACTAAATATTGTGCAGTCATTGTCCTATAAATAAGACTACTGATTAGAAAAATAAAGGAGCAGTATTTTACCGGAGTCTCTAAAAAACATTTTTCTCATTTTTCAATTCAGACATCTCTTTGCTTATTTTTTCATGATTCGAAGTTACTTTTTCCTGAAGAAGTAAAAAAAGGTGATACATTGTCACACAATGGAAACACGTATTGTTTACTAATTTTTTTTGCAGATATATTATAGATGAAGTTCTTTAACAATGCATACAGGCCCACGTGCAGTCATTGATAACGTTGTGTCATCAAATTTTTTACTTTTGATCTACAGCGCTGGCAAATCTTACTCTTGATAATGGTAAGCGTCTAAGCGAATGACCGTATCGAAGAAAATCCATAAAAAATTATTCGTTTTTCCTACTGAGAGTACGTGTTGAGTTCGCCATGAGTGCGAACTATTCATATTACAACCCGCTAGCGGTATCGGGCCCCCATTTCACGAATAAATACAAATGAAATTTGTCGCGATGATACCGAAATTCTGAATCAATAATCGTCTGCTCATCTTTTATGACCTTGGAGGTATAATCGTTTGTTATATACAATTCTTCAGACTACGATGCTTTTTTTTTTATTCCATTTTCTACTTAGAAAAAAAAGTTACGTATTGGATTTCTCGTAATTTTCTTTTCTTCGATGGTGATGAAGGTTATTTCATACTTTACCACAATTATGTCAGAGGAGAAGAAAAATTATATTTAAAGAAGTGAAGCCTAATGAAGCTAAAATGTAAAAATATCGTGTTACTCCGTCCCAGGCGCCTCGACGGGAGAGGATTCAGCGCTCAAACTTCATGGTGCATTTTGCACGTACGTCGCATACTACTGATATGACGTGTATCGTTTCGTGACCTCAGCGGTACTCAATGAAAACATCAGTGGTGATATACTCCATTAATAATCGAAGATTTTCTTTTCTTTCCTTTCGTCACATTGATGGCGACGATCTAAAAATCGATTGCTAATTACAAAAATAAACTGAACACGTTGTTCGAGATGAGACAGAAAAGAACCTGGAGCAAGTAGAGAGAATAGTAGAAACAAGACTGAGTCACCATCATGCGCGGGTCTCTTGACACCCCCCCCCTCCTCTCAACTGTAAGATAAAAGAAATTTATTTTTCTATCCTTCTCGAAAGATTTGGAACAAGATCCGCATTGTTTTGTTTCTTTCAGATGTGGAATCTGAGAGATTTGGTTCCGTTCTGCATTTCAAGATCCGAAATGCATATGTATCCTCACAAATTATTATCATTTATAGCTCGGATTTTTTTGCAATTATTAGGCTCCCCAAATTTCATTTCTGGCTTAAAAAATTGACAAAAATTTTCATTTTGGCTCATGTTCTTTGCTATTTTGTTGGCATTTTGCCGAAAATCTGAGCTGTGAACAAAAAGAGCCAACAAAAAGGGTTCCCAGCCAAAATAATGATAGACATCTAAAGAATTTGAGATGTAGGTAACAACAATTTTTTCCGAATTCACATCACCTCTGCCAGCTGCCCCTCTAATAATTCTATACACTGTCTTCTTTACTGCCCACGTCATAAGCCGTAACCTTGAGCCTAATTCTGAAATCTGCGAGTTCATCTCACCTCCTCTCATCCTTGTCATCTATAGTATAGGCTTTTACAATGCTGTTTGTTAAGCTTATGTTCAGCTTCATTTCATAAATAGGCTAATAGTAGGCCCAATAAAATTCAGTATAATGTACAGCCCAGTATAATGAAAGCTGAAGAGTAGTGCCACAACTCTGAAATACGCGTGTAGGACGTTGTCGGTTGTGACCTGGAGGCCTAGTATGAGGGACACTCGAGCAGTATTACTACTAAGCCTCGAATAATGGAGACTCTTGGGAGGCTTATGAATGGAGTGAGTGATGTCGAGAATAGAAGAGAGTAGAGAAGAGAAAGAGCCCAAGTTGTGCTAATGACTTCTTAGGCAGCCATTGTGGTATGGTTGAGACGTCACTAATGTTGATATCGATGGCAAGATCACCCCTTGTAAGTTAGATAACTCAAAATGCAGTACCAAGAACGATGGGGCGAATGTATGAAGCGAGTGAGCTTCCCCGCCTGGTCTGGGTAGCTCATCTTACATTTACACCACGTCTATATTAGTCCAAGAATAGGACGTGGCCTCTTTGTGAAAAATTTGCAAACTAGGTCATGATTTCATCAAAAAGTATGCGTGGATTGAAAATATAAATGAGGTCACGTACTCGCCGAATTTTTTTGAAAGTTGTCCTCTCAAATACCCCCCCCCCCTCCCGCCCAATTGCAAAATCGTATATCTACGCCATTGCAATCTGATGACGTCATAGGTGCCGGACATCACACGGCGTACACCAAAGTTTTCAAAAATACCCATCTTAGAACAGGTTCCTCAAAAGACTTGCCAGGACTGTGCAGAGATTCGAAAAACGTACGCACAAATAAAATCTCAGGTGACTCAAAATGTGTATCATGACAATTTACCTTCTGATGGTAGGAAATTTTAGCGAATGCATAAGGGCTCTTTTGATTGCCGAGGCAAGTGCCTTAAAATTTAGGAAACCGCCATGATATGCTACAGAAAATGAGTGAACTTCACAGTACCTGTAGACCTACAGAAGCCGATGGCATTAAAGGTGAAACGTTTCACATTTTTTCAGCAAAAATAAGAAAGAAGCGCCACGGTAATGAGAGCGGCGGTACAAAAATTGAATAAAACTCGGCTTGTAGTTCATTTTGATGATTGTAAGATTCAAGATTACGGAAAACCTTGCATCAGAGCTTATTTTATTGCACTATGCAGGCCACAAAAAATATCACCAAGTTTCTTAGCACTTGACTACGTGGTTTTACAGGGATTATTATTCTTGCAGATCTTTTTGACAAGTTTCATGTTTTTTCTCTACCCCTTAAATCTCGAAAATGCGTCCGGCGTCCGTACGGATGACCTTGGGACTTGAAAACGGTGAGGACCCGTCCTATAGCTCTATACTGGGATTATACTAGTTAGACATTATACTAGGGGGAGAAGGAGAGCAAACTAACTAAGTTTCTCTTCTATTCATGCAGTAAACTAACATACTATGTAGCTTCATATGAGGTCTAGGAATCCTACTGTATCCTCTCTTAAGAGTGTGCTTTACTCGTTGGCGAACTTCGAATTCGTGTAGAATAGGTTGCCTATTAATTTCCTAATACCCCACAACGTTCAATCGACCACCGGTCACTACGCGACGCTTGTCGGGTGTGTATTGGTATACGTGCATAGTCCCTGTCAGGAATGACTTTCAAAAATTAATGCTCAAAGCTCGAATTTTTGAGTATTCTTCATGAAGGCTTAATTAGGAGCGCTATAGAAGCAGAATTTGGAAATTTGACTCTGAAAAGATTTTATGGCATTGAAAAAAAAAAACTAATTTGGCCAACTTCAACAGCTTATATAAAAAATGTGGAAGAAAAAATCCAAATTCTGTTTCTATAGCGCTTTTAATCAAACTTTTCTGAAGAAAATTCTAATAAATCAGAAAAATTGAGAATTAATTTTTGGGACCATGTTTTACACATACGTTTTCACGTGTAAAGCACACCCTTAATCTTCCATCATACTAGGCTGCAGCTTAGCTACTATAAACCTAGTATAGATGTTTCATGTTTTTTCTCTACCCGCTAAATCTCAAGAATGCCTCCGGGCGTCCGCACGGATGACCTTGGGACCTGGAAAATGGACATATTTAGTTTCCTAATATTTAGCATACTCTATACTATGGTAAGCCTTTATTATTCTACCGCTCGCCCCCCGACCATGGCCTAAACTAACAAAGTTCAAAACAAGGTTCCATACACAGTATACTAGGTCCAAGCGGCCAAATGACATCTACTCAGTCACTGCATCTACTAGACTAGGCCTGAATCAGGATGCTGCAGTAGGTATACCTTTTAAGTAGACTGCCAGCCATTAGCCTAACATATTCTAAAGTAGACTTATACTAGACGAAGAAGGGGGCAAACGAGCGAAGCATACTGCCTTATAGAAGACATGAAAAATGATCTTTATTCATTTGGCTATGCTAGAAAATCGTTTAAAATTATCTTCCTTCAATTTGGCCGATAAAGCTATTTCTCATGTTTTGTACTCTTTGACTGAAATTCGAGTGTCCAGATGGTCGCGAAATTACAAATATCTTTCCACTTTTCTTTTGTCTGAGACTACGTAAAATTGAGGACTGTAAATAAATATTCAAAGTAATTATTTGTCCTACGTGATACGTCTAGAAGGTATTCTGTACAAGACAAGAGCGATCCATTTGAGAGTGGTCGAAGAATTTTTGCTTTATTAGACTACTCTTTCTGTCGGTCAATACCCAAAAATGGTTCTCTAAAACAAAAAGAGTGACTCTCAAAAATGAGAAACAATACCAAAGGTTCAATTTTTATGCCGTCGGAAAAATTTTCCTTGTACATTTTCCTTGCACCCAATCGAACGTCTGCGTAAATTTAAATATAGTTTGACTACGAATGTTCCTGCAGAAAATCCAGCGGCAGGCCTATTACGTACGTATTTCAAGCCTATAATAAGAGAAAAAAAGAAAAGAGAAGAAAAAAAAGGATCAATAACAAAGAGATCTTGAATCTCTAACGTTAATTACATGTTTTGTTGAGGGTCTTGTGGCGTTCTTTCACATTCTCATTATATTTTTGTTTCGCGGTCTTAGTTTGCGTTCCAAGAATTGCATGCACTGTGTTTTAATTTCTTGTCTATTACCGGATGAGTTACTATTTCTTTTACGCATAGATCAAGTACGTACGTAAGGTACGCGTTCGTTCATTCTTTCATTCGTTTTCTGACCTACGTCAATAATGAACGTTGACCCTCACTCTTCCACGTACCGTGAGAGGTAAAACTACTCTCCTTTATTTTTCGAGGGCTGCATATTCTCGAGGACAGAATTTACTCGAGTAATCCCTGCTCCTATCCTTGAGAAAAAAAAATGTGATGTCTATAATATAGTCAAGTGTATGGGAGACTGGAATTATTCTTACGAACGTTCCTTGTTGGGTTAGGTTGTGATATTACGAGTTATGCAACGATGTACCGTTCATTTTTTTTTTAGGAATGTGACCTTTGGGAGAAGATTGAAGGAGAAGTCTAGTCATAAAAACCATGAATATTTGTTCCTTTCTTCAACTGATGCGTTATATTTTGTGAAGTATTATTCATATGTACAACTATCAGTCCCAGAACTTGGGAAAAATTTCTGGTGATAAGGCTATAAGTGTGAGATAAGCATTAGAAGGGTCTTGAAATTATGGGAGTGAAAAGGAGGAAAAGATTTTGATAGAGAAGGTGAGAAGTTTGGGCTGTATGGTCTCATACTCGATAAGTTCTTAATTTGCACCTTATCCCTGAAGTACCGTAAGAGAAAACTTCACGATTTTTTTTACGACAAATTTTCCGAATTCGGTAATAAGTTGACGAATATTATGAAATTTCTGCCACAAAATCGTTTCGTCTGAAGAAGTTGAGAATGAGTAGTCATTAAACGCTTCTCTCAAATACCATGAAATCAATTTGAACTAAAAATTCATATTTTTCTACGTAAAATCGACACAAACGATAAGTATACAGGCACTAGTGGGCTATCAACCCTACTCTTGGACGAGGCCAGCACTTATCGGATCTAGTGGGAATAAACACGTGGTGATATTTCTCTCCTGTCTTAGCGCGTTCAATGTAACGTCCCTCGAGCGTTGGGTTTACGCGGGTAATTCAAATAAACCAATCACAGAAGTTCTCTCACAAGATTCAGAAGCAGAATATGTCTGATGTCTGAAATGAAATGGATTCCTGCTTTCATTGACTACACATACTCTGCTTTTTATAAGCAACTTATGACGTGAATTATTGATCCAGTTAAATGATCTTATCGATATAACATATGCAAAAGCACCTACATTTATAACGGGCAGTATGCATTTCTATTCAAAACGGAAAGCGCTAGCGTTGGGCTGCACTCTTACTGAGCGGGGAGAGATTGAAAGAGGCACATAAATGACCTATGGATTATATGGTAGTGAAATGAAAAAATTGAAATAAAGCTTGAGTGGCGCTGATTTGGCTCCCTAACATCTTGTAAAAGATGTCCACAAACCCATTCTATACAAATTAGATGAAACAACAAGACCTTCAGTTCAGCTTCAAATTTTTCATTTTTCTCTCATGTCCATAGTATAGATACCTCTTTTGTATTTGGCAGAAGCACCATTACTGTTGAACAAACAGCACGCGTTGTTAGCGGTCCGGTCAAATACCTAGTTAGAAAAGTTATTGATGCTTGAGAGCCAATTGTGAAAATTTCTGATCACTTGCAAAATTACGGAGAAATCAAAAGTTGGTTTGAAAAATCTAATTCATGTTTCAATTTCTGGCTTGTATTTTTCTTCTGAAATTTGTCAAATTCTGTATTCAAAAAAAAGTTTTTTCTACCTTCTAGTGAATGGAGATGGAATTGAGACCTCCAAACGTGCCCAATTTTAGCTGTGAATGTCTTATTTAACCATCATCAATAGGGTAAATAGTTTACTCTGCCACATGTTTCTGTATTGTGATGTAATCCAACACAACAAGTTTCTTATTTGGAGAGAAATGTGCAATGCTTGAGTATAAACAAAACGCAATCCGCAAAACACGTAAAGTTGTAAACACGGCTTGTTTATCAGTCCTCTAATTCAATGTTTGTAGACAAGGCATGGGCTTGAAATCCGTTATCCGTAGCCATATGTTGTTTACAATGCGCTCAGCCAGTGGCGTATTTAGAAAATTTTTCTGTGGGGGGGGGCGGAAAATTCTTAAAGACGAAGTACCACCAGGAAAAAAGTTACTGTAATTTAATAATTTCAAACTTGACAAATGTACGTCCCAATGTACCTTTTTTTTTGGGGGGGGGGGGGGGGAGGGGTCCCTGACTTGAAACCCTCGTAAATACGCCACTGCGCTCTTGATAAATACCTACACTGTAAATTTTACCCAAAACGTAGAATTCCATCAATAAATGTACAGGGTGCGCCAAAAAGATGTTAACAGTTGAACGAAAAACTCTGGGAGGACTCCGCGACAATTTTGTGAAATTCCTAGTGATGGGCGGTTATTTCAATATACCGGTTAAACGGTTTATTGAAAATCATCATACCCGTTTAATTAAAGCACTAAAACGATACGAGTGAAGACATACGCCATTTTCTATCGTAGAAAAACCCTCCAAGGTATAACGCGACACGCGTAACATCGCGGAACAGCAAAAACACCCAAAATCTGCCGCTCTTTGAGAATTGTCTGAGGAGTGAACATTATCTCAATAGGTCAGAATAAGAGATACTTGAGGTGCCGTCAGTGGAATCAAGTATTAAGCTGGAAGACCATCCATCAATTTGCTGTGGAGCTAATAGCAAACATCAGAACTTTTCAAGACCTGAAGTCATTGTACAAGATATACAAATTTGTAGACCAATCCAAAACAAGACAGGACCCACAGTCTTGTAGTCCAGTATAGGCTTCATATATACTGTGTGTTAAAGCCTAATACATAGTAGGTCGGGCTATTTAGCTGACGGGCTCACCGGTATTTTTTAGTTGAGTATTTAAGCACAGTGTATGTCAAGCTTTGTTTTAAACCTAGTTTATCCTAATTTCTTACGTACCAGGAGTTCTTAGTCTGGAGTATGCGAAAATAAAACTGTATGTTAGGCCAAGCAGTTTATTTTGCCTCTTAATGAATAAGTATGAAAGTACGCTTTTGTGTCGGTAACGTTGCTCTAAAACTCGCTCGCTGGTAAAATTAGTAAAGGGTGAGTGTCTATAAGAAGCCGAGCATTGTATCATCAGTGCTTTTGATTCAGTATTTTTTGTTTCTGTATAGACAAGTGACAGTCGGTTATTCCGATCACGTTCCAATCATAATCAGGTCACGATCATCGATGACGTCATAGTGACGAAATCATGACGGAGATCCATACTGGTATAGTATACAACGGGCTCCATTTGCTGTATCTAGTATACCAACTTATACTAGCGTATAAGCCCCTTTTCTTAGTCTAGTATACGTACACATTATTTTAAGCAAACCAGCTTCCAAGGGCTCACTTGTTCCGCTCGTTCGCTCCGTTCTTGGTCTAATATAAGTCTGGTGTACAGTATTTCAAGCTAACTAGCTTTCAGCAGCTCAATCACTCCACTCAGTTTCGCTCGATTCAATTTTAATACACTGTCAGTTAAGCTGAATACAAATAGTATGTTTGCACGGATTTGACCATTTCTCATGAGCAGACGGTTGAAGCCCCATCAACTTGTCTTGGGGCAATCCTGACCCCTTCTTTTTGTTTGCACCAGGGAGTGGTCTGTGGGCTTAAAGGCGGCAATGGACAACTCTCTCGCAGCGCATGCAACGCATCCAGCAGCAGACGCATTGAAGGGTCGTGACCGGAAACCCTGCGGCGTGCGTGAATTGTCTGGGCAGCCGGGAGATCCAACCACCGAGTCGCGTTCAACATGAGTTCATGCTGCAGGAATCAGATGTCGAGAGCGAAATCTTTATGACTAGCATGACGACGACAAGTCGGGGTGTGAACTCCTCTGTTGAGCTGCCTGAGCTGGAATGGTCACAGTTCTAGGGATAAAATGGTATCGGTGCTTCCCATGGATGGCCGTTTCGCGGTGGTGGTGGTACCCCCCAGGGCTTCGACCCAGTAGGAAAACATAAAAAAGGCTGAGTGATTAGAAGACTCTCAGGGCTCTTTTGCTCCGCTTGTTCGCCCGTTAGTTCGCTCAACATGCACCCGGCCAAGTATATAAGTTTAGTTTGGTAACGAGATTATTCGAGGATTTCTCCGTGGTTGCACGTAAATATTAGTTGAAGAGAAAAATAGGCACTAGGCACCACAATTTATTTGATATAATATTTAAAAAGGGACACAGTTTCGACGTCCAAGCGTCATCTTTAGGTCGGCGAACAGAATGACGGTAAACTGATTAAAGTAGAGAAGTACGAACGCAAGCTGTGAGTAATGTTTGATGATCGGCATGTATGTACAGTCTAAATTTTTGGTATCAGTCTGAAAATTAACGGTATCATATTTCACAACGTTGATCTTTTCGAGAATGTTTCTCTTCTTATCAATCTTTTCACGTCCTATAATGAATACATGTATAAAATTGAAACTATGACTATTGTCTATACCTAATTTAGGTTTATTTTAAGCCTAGTTGACAGCTAGTGTAGCCCAATTTGCTCGAGTATCTATATGCTAAGGGATAGAGGCCTAGTTCATATGCTGAGGCAGAGAGACATAGTTCAAATAAAATAAATGTCAAAACTCGAACTCAGACTCGCAGTTTTCTGCATCGGGTCTAGGATCTATCAACGGGGGATAACTCGAACACGTGCTGATTTCCATTAGTGGAATGAGGGTGGGTTGCCGGTAAAGACATTAAAAATAGCAATAATACGTACGGAAACTCATTGAATGACAATGCACAAGCTAGGATGTGGAGCGAAAAAGCAAATTATGATAGTAAACAATGTAATGAAAAAATTTTAGAACTGAAATTTTTTTTCTTTTCATTACTTCCTACAAAGGAAATCACCTGATGAGAAAACATAATATTATGTATACGACGAGGTTTGCTAGACTCCCAAAGAAAATCTATTCCAAAACACCAGCAGCTTCTAAAGATGAAATCGACGATGCCAGAGTAATATTTTGCATGGGAAGTATGGGAAGCATTTGCGTTTTTCATCAAATTAAATGAAGAAGGCGGAAGTTATAAAGGAAATTATCTCAGTTACGGCAATTACAGGATTCACGCGAGACCAATTGAAATTTTTTTCTCGTTAGTCTATTAAAAAATTCATATTATACCCATCAATCGCTTCTTAAAAATTTATTTTATCTGGTTCTTTTCATTTTATTTTTTAAATCGACTGGTCGGCATCATCTGCGATATTGGAGACTGCAGACGATTTCGAGAAGAGTGCGTGAATGGAATAAAAATGTAACGGAACATCGCATTTGTAACGACGACAATAACAGTAGCGTTTGCAACAGCATCATCATAAAGAGTTATAGACAAATACTACTGCACCTCTTGTAATAACGATAGAAAATATATATTGTAAAGTATATAATTATGTGGATGATGATGATGAAACTGGGATGATGCACTGTAATACAAGAGACGTAGTTATAATGCAGTATACATAATTTGGACAGCACTTTGTCGTGTAGGTATATATTGTTACAAAGACGAGTATATTATGTACGTTTATTGTGCACTGGAAAATGCACATCCATAAAAACCAATCACAGGCTGATTGAAGACGAGTGTGGATATAAACTTGCCAGGAATATACAGAGAAGAATAAAAATACGCAAATAGGTCGTAAAAATGACGCGATTTTGCGAAAAAAAATTTTTATTGATTTCCGATCAGAAAATTAATGTCCGCTTGATATGCTACAGCATTCTTGAAAGGCAAAATGAGGGAATGTACCAAAAATGCGTATAATTTGTCGTGTGCTTCGATGCTTACATACCTACCTGCGTTCATGACAATTTGTTTCACGTGGCCCATTGACTGCTACTGATGAATACGATGTTCATTCGTGTGTTTTAGATTCAAAGTTTTCAATTCATTGGGTGATGCTGGTAGTGTACCCATGCGCCATGAAAAGAAGAAATACTCATCAACAGCGCAAAGGAAATTTATTCAAGTGTGCTGTTGCGGTCACAATAGTATTACACATTTACATTAATGTGGTAACAACTGGTGAGTAATTAACTAAGTTATTTTGAGGAAGAATGTTCAAATACTTTTCGATTTTATAAACTTAGTAAACTATAATGAGTAATTCTCGTTAGTTATCCTCAGCTTTTCCCATCTTCAAGTTTGTTCTTTTGTTCTGCCTTCGTGGGTATTCATGGCGAATTGTTCCCACTTTTTTTTTCCTTTTCTACTTGCATCCTTCCTCACATTGAGAAGTACGAGTAATCGAGAGGAGTAAGATTTAGGCCACGTTTGTACATAATTGTTCAGCTCACTTTACCCTTTCCTTACATTCTGAGGAAAGGGAATGTTCCCCTCTTCAATAGTTGGTTTCTGGAAGAAGAGTGTCACTTTTGTACTGGCTTCGCTCTCCCTTTTTGTACATTAGAGCATATAAATCTATTTGATGATTAACGTTTTTAATGCCCGAATTATCGATCATATCCATCTTGTAGTAATCAGAATAGTCATCAGCTAATCTTCTTCGGTATCTTTCCACATTCGACCTTCTAATAACCCCTATATTCGCATGAATCTACGTACATTCCTTCATCTAGCTGGGTTTTGTAACTTCAATTGGTTTGTGAATCGATGCAAGAATTCGTTTACTAAAAGTTGCGGTGAGTTTATTTTTCTCACGACTATCAAAAAAGATGGAGATGAATCGCTATGAGTCTTACGGAATTGTTTTTATTGGTAATTTAATTTTTTAAGAGTCTGTCGCAGCCGCTTGGCGAAATTTGTTATTTAAAACGTAAGACAAAAGATACGTTGAGTGGCATTTTAAATATTTGCCTGCTCCGTCTCGCTCCTTTCTCCAGTATTGCTCTTGGAGTATTGCTCAGTTTAATATGGGCCTAGAGCACGCTCACTTGCTCCTCTCGTTCGTCCTTGCCAGTCCGAACAAGTCTTGAATTTTATTGATCATGTCGATGTATTGAAAATCAATGCAATCGATTATATCAATTTTATATTAACCTTATTGAATCAATTCTACGGATGACATCGATTGTCACAGGGAACCTGCTCTTCTTTGGGGATGAATTCCTGAACGAGGTCGAACGAGGAACGCAGGGAACCTGTCCTGTGGGGCAAATTTGTTTTCGTATTGAAAATTGAGGTCAAAATTTGACTCCCGAAAAGTCTAAATTCTTTCAACATCCTCTCCCATCATATTATATATAGCTTCTCAATTAAAATTTTTCCACATCCGATTTTTGCCGAACGGCGGACGGTGATTGGTGGGACGCTGAGATTTTCAAAAAGACCTCAACTCCCCATTTAGAGTCTCCCTGTTGGAGTTTTTGACCCACTTTAATGAAGGAGTTGGACTTGGAAGAATTTCAAGTATGGAGTCAAAAAAATTTGAAAATTCTAACCATCAAAGAAGTTGAGTTGGAACTGAGTCTTGAGTATGCATTACGACGAACTAAAGAAATACATCGGTACATAAGACTTCTTTGAGCATCAGTTTCCCATTCAGTTCTCAATATCGAAACATACTTGACACCTAAAACAAAGCTCCTGCGTTCTTTGATTATTTTTATTTTAAAAAATTGTGGTTTCTTCTTTTTGCCATTTTCACCCTGTTTTGTATCAGAAGTGAGACTTGATGAATGCCGACCATCGAACTACATTGGGTGTGGGACTTGAAATTTATGATAGGAGGGGACCTGCAAAAATTTGAAAAGCAAGAAAGTCGAAATTGAAAAATTTGAATGTTGAGCTATACAAGTATGACAGAAGAGCGCCCGGAGAAAACTTACGGGTTCTTTAAAGGAGTTGTGTGAGGGAATCAGGGGACCTGTTTTATGGAAAACGTGAGGATATGGAAAGGTTCAGATTCTCGAACTATACCTGGACTAGAAAAAATTTCCACACCCGAGCTATACATCCATGAAGGTGGTGGATTTAGGAGATTTTTGATACGAGGAGGGATGCCGGCCGAACGACGTACAAGTTTTGCAAAATGTTCTGTGCTAAAATTTAGGCTTTTCGGAGCTTGAGTATTAAATTTGAAACCAATTCATCCCATAGAAAAACTCACAGGTTCTTTAACGGAGTTAGATGAAGAGAGACAGGGAACCCGTTTCATGAGTCTTACTGTGTTTGAAACGTTGTATATCTGGCTCATTCAAGGGGCTAGGCCAATTGGTGAATGGAGTATTGCATATCTAAGTACCTGAAGGAGCTATTGACATGTTTCATGTCTTTGCTCTGACCCTGCACTGATTTGAAAATTTGCGTGCGTGCGTGCAGGTGACCTTGGGATTTGGGATTTTTTTCTTTCCGAGCCCTACCTTAATTTTGTTGGAAATGTGCGTGCGTGCGTGCATATTCGGTCTTTCTTTGATCAGTGCGGTAAACTACTGGTATACTAGGCTTATGCTAGCATTATACTAGACTCTAAAGTAGACTCATACTGGACCAAGAAGCGGGACGAACGAGAGGAGCGAGTGAGGCCCCCTAATCCCATCAGCCTGAAATATACTAAAGTAGACTTATAGTAGACCAAGAAGAGGGCAAACGAGTGGAGTATGCTACCTTATAGAAGACATGAAACATGATCTTTATTCATTTGGCTACGCCAGAAAATTTTTTTTAATCGGGCTATCAGTGCTGCCAGATCTACGGATTTTCAATCTCCGAAAAAAATTGGGATTTTTCTACGGATTTTTCGTAAAATGCGGATTTCTTGGGCTCGAGGGAAGAGTACTGCAGTCGCTTGCATGAGAAATACTTCTCTCCGGGTCATCACAGGCTAATACTGCTCTTCTGTAACGTCGAGTCGTTCAAGGGAAAAGTACCTCAGTTAGAAGTATGAGAGATGCCATTCTTATGATCGTTATTGAGAAATCATTCACCAACATACAGTATACTGGACTTGAACTAGGCTTGGATTCCTCCTTGTATTATACTAGCTTTATAGTAGTACATATGATTGAAGGCCGAGCTCTTGGAGAGGGATCTAGAAAAAGGAGGAGGAAGTCGAAAAGAATTTTGACCTTCAAACCTAGGTAATAGGTGGGCGACTTTGAAGAATTTTGACCTTCGAACTATACGTGATAGTCCGAGCTATAGGTGATGAGAGAGGGGCTTGAAGGAATTTCATCCTCCAAGCTACAAGCAATAGGACGAAAACAAAAATTTTCCCAAGTCCCATGGTCATGGTCAAGTTAGATAAGGTTAGGTTGCCTCCCGGACGGCGGACGTTTTTCCCGGAAAGATACCCTCCCCCCGATAAAACAGATTCCCTGTTGACAAAGTCCTTGAATTTATCGTTCAAATTTATTAAGGAAGACGCTGTTTTTTATGTATCTCGGTCATGATGACGTCACAGTAACGCCCCCCCCCCCCGTCAGTATTTCTCCGCATAGTATAAGCCGAGTATCCTATTCGTCGGGCTACTATCTGACGGGCTCTCCACTCATAATCTTGTAGCCTAGTATAAGCCTAATATTATACTGTATGTTTTAAAACTTGATGTATTGTATGTTCGGCTATTTAGCTCACCGACTCACCCTTATTTCTTAGTTGAGATGAGGACGCTTTTCAGCGTATATTAGGAGTATCTTTTGTTAACTAGCTAACGGGTTCAATGGTTTGCCTCTTCCCTCCACCAGTATTTCTTAGCCTAGAATGTGCCAAATAAAACAGTATGTTAGGCCAATCACTTTATTCCGCGTCTTCAATGAATGAGTAAGAAAGCACACCTTTGTGTCAGTAGCGTTGCACTAGAACTCACAGGTGAAATTAGTAGTAGTGAGTCTCTATACAACACCAAGCATTGTATCACCGGTGCTTATCGATCTAGTGTTTTTGTTCCAATGTAGACAAGTGACAGTTGAGTGTTCCAATCACCTGTGAGCTACTTCAAAGCGGGATTAAAACAAGCTTGTGTGACGAACTTGTTTGTTACATATTACAGTGTACATATAGTTTCTATCAGCATTTTTTGGCTTATGCCCCGGGTATAGTTTTTTCAATTCCTTAATCAGATCACGGTCTTTGATGACGTCAGAAATTCAAACTGCCCCATATGCCGTATCTTAGGCTAATCAGCTCATCTCACCGACGCTCCCTCTATTTGGACTTGACAGAACCATCGAGCGCTATAGCATCGCTACGTGTATGTGTGTAGTAGTTGTAATTGACAGGGTATAACAGTTGTGAGACAGAAAGGTGGAGATGCAATTTGGCCGCATAAATATTGGCCGTGGAAAATGAAGTCAAGAAAATTGCCAAAAACGTGAGTTATAAATTCTGAAAAAGCTTAAGGATTGTTTTCCTTCTAGCTTAAGATTACCATAGGATACCTTGCAATGATTTTTTGTTCGATACTATGGCGATCTTGAATATCTTATGGGTTCAAAAATTTGGTTTTTGCCGTAAGAAAGTACAGTAAAACCTCCTTAGTGGACACCTCTAAATACCGGACACCTCCAAATAACGGACACTTTTTCGGGAACGGGAACATTTTAACCTGTTTTATATGGGGAATCCTCTAAATACCGGACACTCTAAATACCGGACACCTTTTTTGAACTTTTGACATTTTTTGGGAATTTTTCCTCTTTTTTTATGCTCAATTTTCCGACTCAAATGAATAAATTATCATTAAATTCCGGAGTATACAATGCAATTCATTTTTGAACAATGTGTCAGCAGAAAGATGTTGCTTCTATCGTCAATAATATGTACTGTACTTGAAATTCGAATGCTATTTTCTTTGCCTGTACAGCTGGAAACAGATCTATTCCAGGAGTTGGGTATAAAATGCCATCAGGGCGGCCGTTAGGAAACTTTGACTGACTATTTCCGCCGCGAATCATAAATTTATACTGCAACATTCTTCAGTACATACGTAATGTACAACGATTTCTTTGCATTTTTTTTTTCCTTTTTTTTTGTCTCCTCTGAATACCGGACACTTCTAAATACCGGACAAATTTTAGGCGACCGCGAGTGTCCACTAATCGGAGGTTTTACTGTATTGTGATTCGACGTCACGATCACCGTCTCGGGCCAAGCTTCCATACATTATCACCTGCAGCGACTCTTCTGCTGTCAAGTCTGACTGGCTTCATCAAGTCAAGGTCGCTGATTACGTAATTTTTTTGAATCCTTCAATTAGATCGAAGTCGTTGATGGCATCATAGGAACAAAATCGTGGTAGTTTTAGAAGTGTTGAAAGTGCTAATATAAGAGGAGGAGATTACTACAAATGGGGGGAAAAAAGTGGTACTATAATTTCAAACGTACAGGAAAGTCAAGTCTGATCTTTGTCGAACAAACGATTAAATTACGAAGCCTATGAGGGTGGGACTTCGCCTCTTTCCTTGGAGTATCTAAGAACGGGAAAATGTTACGAATAGAAAGCAGAGACGGATCCTGGCGGGAAGCATTCTGGAAGGAGAACGTGCAAACTCTCGGGGCCGTTTGACCTTTTCGAGTTTGAAAATTTCATTTTTTGAAGGGGGTGAGGGTGAAAGAGGGCTTGGCAACCATATTTTCACATAAATTTTAGATTCGTTCATATTTTTTGAAGTTTGGGAGGACTGTACCCCCTGGATTCGTCCTTTTTGAAGGAATACGAGAGTTGAACATATCATCTTTGTCTTTCTTTGAAATCTAATGGAAGGAGGATGGTAAGAATAAAGAAACGCTTGAAACAGTTTTGTACGAACGTGTGTAAGACGTAATTAAGTGGTTCAAATCATTGTCATTCTCTTCTTTTTTTTTGTCTTCTATAAACTTTTGATGCCAAAAGTATTGATTGGTGCGACCATATCCCATAGAAACTCAAGGGGAAAATCAATGAATCATCTTCATTATTGCTTCAGTTTAAAATAAAATGAGCGGATTTCGAGTGCCGTTTCTGGAAGAAGAATTGCCTCTTGAAGTAAAAAAATGCGGCCCATTGTTTGAAAAAAAAAACGAAGAGGCAATATTTTCAGCACATTTGACGATACGGACTCTTGATCTACGGCTAATTTTCTAATCGTGTGCCGCGTCAGCCGCATCCGTGGTCAAACAAAACACGTAACCTTGAATTAGTAGTTGCTCATCCGGATTATTTATTTAATAGTTACGTCAATTTCCGATCGCTTTTAACATGCCTTCGCAAAATGAGAATGACGAGCGTTTTTCCCTGTCGAAACGTACTTCGTTTGTTTAATTACGTGTATGTAACGATTTTTTTTTTTCTTACCATTGCAGCTCCCACTTCGTACGATTCTTCGTCACCTCCGTCGAGCGAAATCTCGGAATATTTTTCAGGTAATTTTCGAAGATGAGAGAGGGCAATAATTATGATGATTGCAGTAATTTCTTCTCGCTTTTATTTATTGATATAGATATTTCGGGTTGCTATTACAACTTCCAACGATACGAAGAGGGCGATCGGATTGTGACAAACGAGCCATGTTTAAACTGCACTTGTCATAACAGGATGTTGATGTGTTATTTGAGAGTGTGTCCATTCACCAAAGCGATTGGACAAGACTGCACCATTGAGAAGAAACCAGATCAATGTTGCCCGATTATAACCTGTCCAGAAGGTATTCTCAACCTGAAGTAAACGGTATTGTGCATTGCACAGTTTTTCTAGGCCGGTTGAGCGCACGCTAGACGCACATAATAATATGCGATTGGGACATCGTATGCTGTAGTAGTTGCGTTCAACCGAACCAAAGGCACATTTTTGCCACGAAATTTACGAAAAAAAAAAAAAAAATTCGATTCGTCTCCCGAGAACGATTAGTACCTATTGTAATAATTCATCAGTGGAATATCTTTTTGTGTTTTGTAGTTCCTGTAAAATTATTAACCAGCTCGACGACGTCTTCGCCGACTCCTACGACACCTACTACCGAAATCGGCTTTCACGATGATTACGGATGCACCATACATAATTCGTTTTACGCTGACGGGGCACAGGTGAGTACAATTAATTTACGACAGTCCAGCGACTGAGTACACGTACAGCCGCGTGCGAGGAAATAGAGTCAATGAAAGAAGAAGAAGAAGAAGAAGAAGACGACAGAGCGAGAAAGAGTGGGATTCTTCTGATTAATGAACCGCATCTTTTCAATGACCGCGTCAGTATCTCACTATCTCACAATACTTTTCATGGTCGTGTTATCCGCGTCATCATCATTATTTTTCATCAATTAAGAGGGTACGTAGGCTCGAGATGAATTTGTGAGAAAGGAGAATGGAAGTTACCATAATCCAACATAGGTTGATTTTTCCCCTTCTCTCATTCTTTAATAATTTATAATCATGATCTATGTCCCTCCGCTTGATAATGCAATGTTATTCGAATAAATATTTTTGTTGGTTGTTACAAAGTGGAACTACTTCAGCTCGATGGTTCACGATCCGATCTCAAGTGACCAAAAGTGTCTGTCAGATCAATTCTTACGATTTACCAACTTTTCGTTTTTCAACCTCGACTAGTCAGGAAGACCATTCTTCATGCACCGCCTTATTTCACGGAAAAATCCGAGTTACAGAATTAACGACTTGACGACAAATGTTCACAACGAATATCACATTTCAATATAATATGTAGTTTCTATCTTATTAAATTCACAAACGAGTGAACAAAATTTTTTAGATTATTGAAATTAACTTGTGAGGTTCAAAGCGGTGGTACGCTTTCAAATCGGAAGCTTTTTATTGTTATTGCACGAAGGAGCTTATTAATCATTACAATAGCGGTAAATTTCAATGAATCGATATAAATTTTAAAAAATAGTAGTTCCCAATGTATTACTTCATACGATCGAAGAAAGCGAGATGTAGTGTACCGGTACCTAAAATGCATCGAAAAATGGAGCTGTCGGATCTTCCCATTATGTACGTTTCCTCTTTTTAATTTCTGATTCTTTGTGATTAAATAAAAATTTTCGAGCATTCATGATAATGATACCTGAAATATTTTAAAGCTTCAAAATAATAGCTTATTCAGAAGATAGGCAATATAGCTCGAGAAATCGGTTTGCAGTTGCAAACGCTTTCTTATTTCCTCTCTCAAACCGCATCAGTTAGACAGCTTCATCTCGACCCAAAAATAGTGAGTTTTTCTTCTCAAGAGGCTTCTCACTCTCAACGTCACATATCTGGCAAGAGGTTTCGAAACTCTGTTTCAAAATATTTGCAAAGAAACGGAGTGTAAGGTAGATTTCGACGGGCCCTGCCAATTTCAGACTTTGGAGGCGAGATGGTTCGAAAATGATTGTTTTGAAATTTGCGAACCGAAAGCGCCCGGCTTTTCTTTGTTTTTGCAGTTTTTGTAATACTCTTGGTAGCTATTCTTCTTTGGTATTCCTTTCGTATGATGGATAACCGTGATTTGGAAGAACGTACTCGTTTTTTTGTTCTAATTTTGTTCGAAACGTTTCTTCTTATATCACAAGAACAGAATTTTGAAAGGTCTGAAAAAATTGTAGCTTTTCCATAAGTTCGTATTCAAAAATAAGAATTATCTTAAACAAATTGTTTCAAGTTTGTCGTCGTGCTGGCTCACATTTTTTAGGTCGGGTAACCAGCTCGCCCCCCCCCCCAACTCTCATGCTCAAACTTTCAAGAATTTTCTCGCAAGCCTTTTTTCGTCAGGCTATTTGCGAGACCATTAGCGATTTTGTGGCAAATGCCATCCTAAACGCCTCTTTTCCGATTTCGACTACTTGCGGGACTACCCGGAGAACCAGATTGACAGTCGAAATGACGTCGAATCCAGATCGACCAAAAACTCGACCGACATTCGACATATTTTCGACATCGATTTTGAATTTTTGCGAATTTCGACCAAATTTTGACCTACCTTTGACGTCAATATCAGGTCAAAATATGAGTCTTTCAAACCCTATTGATTTTTGACGCAAAATTGACTTCATTTTGACGTCGATATAAGGTCGAATTACAAGAATGCCAACGTTACTTTTCCAATTACAAATTTTGACTAGAAATCGACTGACATAATTTCAACTTGTTTTTTACGCCAAATTGGCTTCATTTTGACATCGATATTAGGTCCAATTGTAAGACCGCCGATGTTACTTTTTCAAGCTCAAATTCTGACTAGAAATCAACGTCAAAATCGACTGAAATATAATATCAAGTTTTGTGTTGGTACCGTCACATTGATACTTGTAGAAAGATTAGGTAGTCAGATACCTTATAAGATAAGAGAGAATAGCAATAGACAGTCGTCAATTGATTTCACGTTTGATACATGCATTGAGATCGTTCACTAGAGACTCGGTATCAGGGTATAACACAGGTCTACGGATAATTAGAGACCTGGTGTCGGGGTATAACGAAGCTCGATTTTTACATGAATATGCAAATAATTGTATTGCTCAATAAGACGTCGAATTAGTAGCCGATTGAGGACGGAGCCAGGGGAGCCGTTGCCCCCCACAATTCAGAGGCTTTCGCTATTTAAAATTCATTTTATAAACCTAATCGCAAACAGAGCGAGCAAAAAAATCTTTCACCCCCCCCCCAAAAAAAAATAGAGGCCATTGCAGGTTAGCAATGGCAGCAGGGAACCCACAACCTCCCGCGCTCGCGATGACGTTGGCGCGAAAATGCCCCCTCAGAAAATGAGTTCGCTGGGCTTTTCTCAGTATACTGCATGCTAGACCTGATATAATGAAGGTTGGAAATTGAAATTTTTCCAAGTCCCTAAAGTAGGTCAAGGTCATTGATGACGTCACGTCACGTCACGCAGTTCACAGAAACTCCCGGACGCGAACGTTTTCTGAGGATGTAATACCCTTTACAAAATGGATAGTGGGCTCCCCGCTAACAAAAATTGAGGCCCCGGAAAAATTTGACTCCGGGGCCCACAGAAGCTAAATCCGGCGCTGCGTCGGTTTTCTAACGAATTCTTGAGAAGCGATTATTATCAACCAAATTTTGACGTCGACTAGATTTCGACGACAAAATCTGGTCGATAGAATTTGTGAGTATGATTTCGACGTCGAAATATAATCGAAATTTTAGCGCTATCCGGAAATATTTAGACTCTTCGTTTACGTCGATAACTGGTCGAGATTTTGGTCGATTTTTTCAGTCGATTTCTGGTCGAAAAATGAGAAAATCGACGTCGAAATCTAGTCGATTCGGTTTTCCGAGTATTTGAGCTCTTACCGCAAATGATACCGCAAACGCCTCTTTTCAAGTTTCGGCTATTTGCAGGCCTTTTGTTCTAAATGCTCTTTTGTATAGCAGATCTTGTTCCACCCTCCTTGTCCTTATTCACAGAGAACAAGCGGGAAGAAGAGAAATACTCGTTTTTCATTGCGATGTAGGCAAACCAAAGCAAATACTGAAATTAATGCTACCAAATAGCTTTTAAAATCGTTGTTTGTCAATGATGTAAACATACTCTCACGCAATCGTAACAAATTTTCGGTAAAGTGAGAGAAAAAGAATGTTCGTATGCAGGAGCAATGAGGTTACTTTTCCGAAATCCGAAATTTCATCACATCTTCAAACAATTTCAGAATAGAAATGTAACCATTTTGATGAAAATCTCGCGAATGAGTGTACGCACATGATTATTAAAAGGTTGGGCAAATACGGCATTTGATCTAATCAGCTGTTTTGCGCCTTCCAAACGCATTCAAACAATCCTCGTCGGTGCCATGTTTCTTTTTTTAGACGCGACGAATGAAACCTTCCAAATTCTGAATCTAATTTTGTCCTTTTCTATTTCTTTTTGTTTCGTTTGATTAGGTGCCATCGGATCCAGGGAAACCGTGCGAGTTGTGCTACTGCATACGTAATCGAACGGCGTGCGTTATGCAAGAATGTACTTTACATGTGGAAGGATGCAAACCGGTTTATCAAGATGGAGTTTGCTGTCCCGTTAGATACGACTGCGGTAAATATCTCGTCGCGTATCATCTTCTTTTTTTTTTTTCTCAATTTTTCTCACTTCCTTTCGTTACCCGTTTCCTGTGTACATATATTCGCAGTTGTAAGATCGACTTTCTTACGTTTTCAGCGCATAGTCTATTCTAATTGATCATAAAAATCTTGAAAATCATCTTTTCCACATCAAAATTGGATCGGATGATACCTTTTGTTCAAAGATTTTTAATTCTATCTTTCATTGTACAGATTACGAAAAAGAATTTACCAGCACGTCTCTCATGCAGACGAGCGATGGTAATATTGTGAAGTCTACTACGTATGGCGCGGTAGTTGATTGTCAATTCGGCAACCAATCTTACGCCGATGGAGAATTGATTACCACCGATAAGCCATGTGAGCACTGCTACTGTATGCGGGGCGATATAGTATGCGCAGTGCAGGACTGCGGGGAGCCACTGAGAGGCAAAGATTGTGTACCAACAATGCCACCCCCTGAACTTTGCTGTCCCAGCTCTTATGATTGTCGTGAGTTGATAACTTTTTCTAAATATTAAAGTTAGTATTTTTCATAATTGTAGTCACGCGGGTGATTCAAGAGGAAGCTCTCTCTAAAAACATTGAAAGA
This sequence comes from Aspidiotus destructor, assembly GCA_035079395.1. Lineage (NCBI taxonomy): Eukaryota > Metazoa > Arthropoda > Insecta > Hemiptera > Diaspididae > Aspidiotus > Aspidiotus destructor. The sequence continues at coordinate 38,417,429 of JAVHKZ010000018.1, read as the reverse complement.
AGAAAGAAACTTGAACTTTCCCGAAAGTCTTTATAGATCACACGTTTGCTGTCCATTGTGTATCCAGAATTCAATTGTTTAAGAGTAAGAGACGTCTAAAACAAAGAGAAAATTTGAAGTGAATTTCAGATATTTCGTTTTTCAGGCTTCATCTTCAAAATTAAAAGTATTGAGATTGAGCTCTAGAGCGTTCTAATAAAGTTATGATCTTTGATTACTGTAGATGCGCTTTATTGAGTTTGGAAAAAAACATGGTGCGAGTAGAATACCCGCGTGCATACGTTTTACATGCTCATTTGTCTTGAATTAAAAGTCACATTTACAAAAAAATATTTATTGTTTCCATATTTTTTATTGTATTTTCAGCGAATGACACGCCATCCACAGAAAGTAGTGCAAAAGTATCGGAGACACTCAATTCGGACTCACCACTTCATACTACCGTCGCTGATTTGTCTCCACTGCCATCTCGCAATCCAGCTATACTTTCACAAGAGCAAATATACGAAAAATTGGGTGAACCCACGTCATATCCGCCATTGACCAGCGAGTCTTTCACACCTTCCAGCTTTGGTGACCTCGAACCACAGGTGACAACTCTAACTCAATCGTCGGAGAACATTCAGTATGATGAAAATACGAGCGTGACCATTCAAGATAATGATAAAAGCTCCTCTTCTATGTTCACTGAAAAATTGATGACGAAAGAAACACAGCCTACTGATTACACCACTGAAAGAGTCCCAACTTATAGACCTAGTTTGCCGTCAGGAGAACCAGGGGTTACTACTAGTAATGAAGAAGTTACTGAATTACCAATTGGTTACAATGGTATAACTACAATCAAGACACCTGAGTCCTCTAACAATGTAGCATCATTCAACCCCTCAAACGATCCTGATGAAGAATTAGCCACAAACCTTATTCATCAATCAACGAGATCACCTTTTGAAACCACCAAATTTGAATCAAATGATATTGTTGATAAAGTTACCACAGGGTCAGCCTCACAAGATGTCTTGAATTCGAATGAAAATTCTGAGACAACTGCTCATCTCTCCACCTCTAAAGACAAACTAGGTGTGGAAGATCATCAAATGGTTAATGAGCCATATTCATCATCTGAAACAAATCATTACGCATTTACAACCCGTGAATTTGAAAGAAGCACAACAGTTATGAAAGAAGATGAGATGATAGCCACAAACACCATGGAAGATTTAGTACCGACTGCAAAACCAGCTCAAGATTTACCCCAACAATTGGATGAAAGAGTTACTAATAATATTGATACCTCTTCAGAAAAGATTATAGAACCAACAACCTTCAAGGAAACATCCTTGAATCCAACAAGCATCAGTTATTCTGAGGCCTCTTCAGAGACGGCACTAGACAAAGTTGGAACTACTCAGTCTGGTATACCCGGTGAAGGCAGTTGTTTAGTAGATGGAATTACATACTTCAATACGAGTGTTATAGAGTCGTCAAATCCGTGTCACAGTAAATGCGTATGTCTCAGTAGTATACCTACATGTACGTTAGTTAGCTGTCAACCACCGCCCAGCAATCCAAAGTGTATGCCAGTGCAAATTCAACCTGAGTCGTGTTGTCCTGATTATGTTTGTAGTAAGTTTTATTTTGGTAATTTCATCATTTTGATAGAATAGAGTGATTCCCTGCTGACGTCAACAAATCAAATATGGGCAAACAAGTTGTAAACTAAGCAGGTTGCATACTGCAGGGTCTGATGTCTCCCTTCAAACTGTTCAACATACTTTTTGCGTGCCAATTCCTATAAGTAAGTATAATAATGAAGCATCTGCAAAAACGCAAATATTTTGAAAATAAACGATGTATTAATGATGGGTGCTCTTGTTATAATAGGTGAAGAATTTGTATCTTATAAAACAAAACCACTCATTGTTAACATGTTGTTTATTTTTGAAATGTTTGCGTTTTTGCAAATACTATTGAATCTCATGGGAATTGACCCAGGAAAAGTTTGTTCACACTTTCAAAAGAGTCACCAGCTCTAGCCAATAGACCTGCTTTTAGTCCAGATTGAACAAAATTGTTGTCTTTTGTTTGCAAGTATGTTGTCACAGGGAATTGGTCTATAGGCTTACATTTGAGCAAGAAGGTCTTCATGAAAGTGATTGAGATACACTCCTCAAGATTTCCCCAAAATGCTCCCTAAAAAATTACCGAATGAAATTTGTTTCCTAAGAAAAAATTCTTATAACAAAATCATGCGGCTAAAAATGGCCAAAAAAGAGACATAATTATGGAGGTTGGTAATTTATTTGAATTTTCATTTAAAATTGCCAGCAATCTTTTATACTTTACAATTTATAATACTACAAGGGATGGACTTGAGCGGTCTGTGAGAAACTCTGCCCACAAGATTCCTTTTTTTTTTCTTTTTTTTTTTTTTTTTTTTCAATACTGTCAAGAGAATTGGGAATAGGAATCAAATAATTATGATACATAGATGAAAAACATTTGAAAAATATTAAACAAAAGAGTGGTCTGAAAGTAGAATTTAGTGATGGGCGGTTATAGGGTATAAAACCGATTAATTGGTTTATTATGGTAAAATTTAACCAAAAAAACCGGTTTATTTGTGATGAACAAAAAACTGGTTAATAGAGCGCAATAACCGATTAATTGCCAAAATCATGAATTATTTTTTTCAATATTCAAATTACCGCTAGATTTGCTACTAGCCTTAGTGATAATTTGACAAATTCAATTTTTGTCACGGCACCTCAGAGTATAAGAGACCTCTCCTCTCCTTTTCTTTTAATTTTTGCAATTTTGAGGGCGAAAAACGTGGAAGACCTCAGCGCTCCTAGCGGAATTTTTTGAGAACTAAAAGCGATCCAGAATTCAGGGTTGCAAAAAAAAACAGTTTTTTAAAAAAAATAACATGTTTAAAACAAAATATAGGTATGCTTAACACGTTCAAAACATTCCCATAAGAGGCAATGTAAATTTTCCAATTTTGGTTGTTTAAAACATCGCAACCTGCAGATAATTGCTGGTTGACCAATTAACCGGTTTACTAGAGTGGTTTTAACCAATTAACTGGTTATGATGATTTTCAATAAATTGTTTAACTGGTATACAGTATTGAAATAACCTACAACCGCCCATCACTAGTAGAATTATTTCAGAAGTTTTAATGATTATTGTGGGAATGAAGAGCTGTCAAGAAAAATAATAGTTTACCCTTGGTACAATTTGCGAGTGGACGTTCCGCAAGGAGCGCTAGAGGTGCGTTGCAGTGTATCTCTGTTAATACTGAGAAAAAAAGTACTACTTGCAATGACCATTTCTGTCTCTCTTGACTAGTAGAATGATATGAAACTCATGAAAATAAAAATATTTTCATCAATTATTTGGAACATCACCTTCTAGTGCAGCTTCCACAAATGGCCGATAAAGTAAATGTAGAGGGCGACTTTTTAGCATCCACTCGCAAATCACTGTTATTCAAGCACAATTAATCAAGTTCCTTACATTTTTTAACCCCAGATAACTTGACTTAATTATTTTTACAGGTGGAGATGAACATGAACAAGTAATGCAAACTGTTCAAATTCCAAGTCACAATCAAATTGCATTCGATCAAGTCGAGACTGACCATCAAGAAGAGGAACATCAAAATGAAAATGATAGCGGAACTGACAATCATACTACTGAAGGAGTTACTCACATCTTGTCAGAAAGTGATGCGTCCAGTGAGAACATTGCCTCCTCTAGCCAATCCCATAGTCAAACTCTTGGAGACGCTCAACCATTTCCTACAAACATTCTTCCATCTCAAAACAAAAATGATACCTCCGAAGCGACTGAATACTTCACTAAAGCTTCTGAATCAACCACAATTATTTCAGTTACTGAGCTGCCGGGGAAACAAACTCAAGAACCCACAAATGGGCCAGTAATGATAACAGATAAGCCTGATACAAGTAGTAATCAATATCATGATGTAACTGAAGTGACTATTCCGGAGACAACCATTTATTTGAAACACAACTATACACAAGCAGAAATATTGTCTAAATTACCACCAATAATAGTTACTGATTTTCCAGAAGTTCCCACTGAGCCAACAATGCCCGACAGCACTGAAGTATTGCTCACCACCAAAGAATCGACCACTTTTTCATCATTTCATGATAATGTTTTCAGCACTGTAACTTCGGGTGAAAATATGGAGACGTATAACAAAACACCAATAATTACATCAATTGACGATAGTGACGTGAATAGTTCATCTCCAGAATACACAGAACAGGATGAGGTTTCTAACACTGCAAGGCCAGTAACCTCAGAGGAGAGTATTACGAGACAAACCTCAGTTTTATGGAATGTGAATCAAACTGAAGATGACACCCAAACTACTTACAATTTACCCTCTGATTCTCCAGAGCACATTAAGAAAACTAGTTCCTCTACAGTTTTGTCTATTAGCTACAGTGAAAATTATACAGAGGAACCCTCCTCAAGTAGCTTTACCACTGAAGAAGTACAATTGACAACAGTTCCTAGCTCAGCTGATTTTTCATCTACTAAGAAGGAAACTGAGACTGAAATCTATCCTACAACTAACCAGCCAATTGATAATGAAGCTCCAACAACCATTCATCCATTACAAGAAACAACTTTCATTAATAAGGATTCTTACAGCTCGCCTGGATTGTACTCAACTACAATAGCAGCAGAGGAGCCAAGTAAAGAAACTGCAGATGAGTCATCTGTGACCACTACTGCAGCTGTTGAAACTACAGTACTATCAAGTGAAGATACCACCACCCAACCCCCAATAAAAACCGGATCAGCCGAGATTTCAAATGGAAAACCTGTTGAATCAATTGCTACAACCATTTTATCAGAAACCTCTTCTGAATATAATACAGTTACTGAGTCAACCTACACAAAGGAAAATCAGTATAGTTCTTTGCCAACCACAGGATCAAAATTCAGCGCTGAATATAATGAAATTAATACTACCCCACCTCCGCCACCATTATCATCATCATTACCATCGAGTGGAAACGTTTCAGAAGAATCAACAACTGAGGCATCTTCTTCTGACGAGGTATCTACCAACAAGATTTCTGAGACAAATAAAGGAGGATCTACAGTTGCTGCTCAATCTGAAAATATTACCGTTCCTAGCAATTCGAGTGCAACAGAAAAAGAAAGCATCTCCTCAACTTTGTCTTCATATAGTCCTATTTCACATCCTATGTGGACCCCAAAACCTATAGATAGTATGGATATTACCAGTACAAATACAGGTAAAATAACTACTTCTACTGAAACAAACTTTCATTCTCCATCTTTAATGTATCCCACGGGCGGTATGGATATTAGTAATAATGGTGTTATCAATGGGCCAGACAATACATCAGTGGAGGAATATGATGAGGAACCAAGTGGTCTTGGTCCAGGTGCTTGTCGATATAATGGAAAAATGTATGTTTCTGCGCAACAAATTCCGCGGGACGATCCATGTGATTTTTGCTTCTGTTTTCGAAGTGATATCATCTGCCTACAACAAAGTTGCCCTCCCCCAATACATGGATGTCGGCAGGAACCAATCCAAGGTTTCTGCTGTCCACGTTATGAATGTCCAGTGGCACGGGATATAGCACCCAACGCGACTATCTATTCCACTACCGCGCAGTCCACCAGCTCTACTACCACTGGATTTTTCACTAGACCAGCTCGGAATCCACATGATTCACACAGAAGTAACTCACAAAAAAAAGGTTGCGTTATAAACGGATATTTTTATAATGTTGGAGAAAATATAGCCATTGCTTCAGGACCATGCTTGGAATGCATGTAAGTGTCCATTGTAATTAACTTTGAGAGGTGTATAAAAATTGACTTTAAATTGAGTTTATTTTGTTAACAGATGTGGAGTTGATGGTCGGATGAAATGCGAACCCAAGTTGTGTAGTCCTGAGCCCTACGTAAGACAAATGATGGAAGAATCGAATTATAGAAGAAGATGAGAAACGACTAAAAAAAAAAATGATATGTCTGGCATTTATAATTTTAAATTTTTTCTTCGGAAATGGGTGCAAAAGTTTCTATAATAAAATCTCGATTTAGAAAAAAGCTTAAAAGAAGAATTTTCTTGCCATTGTATGCTCAATTTTTTTCTCGTATATAGTTTAGTAAACTCGTGTATTTTAGTATTACTTGTATGTATTGAGCGCCATTGTGTTAGTTGATCTTGTTTCTATTTCATGCCAGGATTTATGTGCTGTTCTTGCACGTAATTTCTATAGGTACGCGTGAAACTGTAAGTCTTGCCATGAAATTAAATTTTTAGACATTCATTCAATTGAAAAGCGCATTTATACAATGTATGTGATGAGACGTTCTTGTGAAAATTTGTAAGTTTTCTTTACAGTTGTATATACGTGTACGTATTATTTATTTTTAATAATTTATTATTCTTGTACAGTTTTTATTAATGTACGAACTCTGTCTGAAAAAACTACCTATAGTGTTTTATTTTTTACTATTTTCCCTGTTTTCTTATTTTTTTCCTCTCTCAAAAATCAAATTCTTTTATTGGATACTCCAAGTTGATAAGTTTACGCTAATATTGATCTCGGAGTAAATTTTCATCTGAGAAAAATGTTTAAAGTCTTGGACTTCATTTTCAATGATTAGGGTTTTACTCTGGCGAAAATAAAGGAATAATGTTTCATTCACCAAGACTAGTCGTAGATTGTATAAGCTCTAAATAAAAGCTTGCAAAAATTGCTTTCACATTGTGTAGAAGGCGATACAATGATCAATAGAAAACCTGCATGATATGTTTCTGAGCTCTATTTATATCTGTTTCGCCAATTTTTTATGATGATCGTTTTTTGACTCACATGTGTATGCAAATCTCCATTCAAATTATTACGCAGTGTAACACTATATATTTCTGTTAATGAGCAGACAGTTTTTTCCTTTAATTTTTTTTTTCTCAACGGCTCTCAGTTGTATGAAAGGTAGAAACAAAATATCAAATTTTACTCTTTAAGTTTTTTTGATTAAATCATTTTCTCAAATCATATAGTTCTCTCTCATCTGTTTCTATCTCTTGAACGCTGAGACAACATTATTTTATTTATTTATATTTTTGTTCCAATAAATTCTTTTAGGATTTTTTTTTTTTTTTTTTTTTTGAATGGCATAATTTTGTAATACCACTAAAAGAAAATTTCGGAACCTGTGTAGTGTGTATATTATTCTATTAAATTGGATAAGTTTTATCAATCCTATAAAATCTGTTTTTTCTTTTGTATCAAAAAAAAAAGTTTATTTGTTGAAAAAGAAGAAAATGTTGATTGTTACAGAAGCTACTATTTTGTGATTTTTTTTTTATTTAGATTATACAGCAAATATTTACTGTTTTTCTCTTCGTGTCGTGCATCAAAAGGGTTCTAGATAGATAGTAGAATCTACAACAGATCTTCTTCACTTTGAAAGCTTTTCTTTTATTTCTTTTCAACCGGGAATTTTGCGGAGGGGTTCGAGTACTTTATTTTTGAGCGGACGGACGCATGTCTACTTAAACGTGATATGTTCGACAAAGTTGATAATAATGTCGAAAATATTGGTTGATAATTCATGTAGATGTCATCGTTACACCAAGTCTAAAGCTATACTAGGCTCCTTTATTGCATAGGCTTATTCCAAGGGGTGGCTTGTATTAATTTATGCTAGCCATGCTAGATCTCTCTTTGATCTGTGCAGTAGACTGGTATACTGAGCTTATATTACAGCTCTACTGTTTTCGTTTCCTGAAGAAGGTTGCAGGTCAACCGAAACGTCGATTTTTCTATCTTGTATTGTTTATAAAGTGTGGGCAGAGCCAAATAAATTAAATGTTATTCAACAGTTTTCCTTGCACGAAAAAATTTGTTTTCATTTATACTAGGTCTAGGAATCCAGTATAATGTATCCCGCCTCTATACTATTATACTAAGGAAACTATACTGGTCTGAGAATACTAGCTTCATACAAGGCATGAAGCCTTAATTTACTAGGTTTTCGACAAGCTTATTGACATGTTTCATGTCTTTGCTCTGACCCCTGATTTTGTCATTAGCGTCCGTCCGTGCAAATGACCTTGGGACTTATAAAAATTTCAAAAAAATCTTGATCCTACCCTGATTTTGAAATTTGCGTGCGTCCGTCCGTACAATTACGCTTAGCCTTCATTGTAAAGGCCTAATATGATCCCTACCCTGATTTTGAAATTTGCGTGCGTGCATCCGTCCGTCCATACCATTGACCTTGGGTCTCTGAAGCTTTCATCATACTAAGCCTCAATCAGTATGTTGTAGTACGTCGTAATATTCTAAGGAGAAAAAGAGGAAAAGAAACTAGATTCTTTTATATACTATTCTTCCATATACTGTAAACCTGGCTTATACTAGGCCCTTGACTAGACGACTTTATCTGAAGCCTTCATTATTCTAGTTTTTCTTCCCGAGAACATCATTATTCTAGGTCTGAATCAGGTAGGTCACTATATAGGCCTCATATACATACACCAGACTTACAAGCAATGGGCTGACTATTCCTATACTAACAAGGCTCAAGGCAAAGCCATCATTATACTCGGACAGAGACTAAGAAGAAGACTTATCCTAGCCAAACGCGAGTGAGCCTCCCTAATCTCATCAGCCTGAAATATACTAAAGTAGACTTATACCAAGCTAAGCAAGTGTGCCGCCCTAAAGCCTCCCGTTGAACATTTGATGGCAAAAACTCCCCCATTATGTCCCCAAAATTTCCCCATGGAGACATTTTGGGGATATTTTACATACACAATGGCGACATAATACGGGTGTTTTTGCCAAGGACTCATCAAATGTTCAACGGGCTTAGCCTGAAATATTCTTAAGTAGACTTATTTATTCTAGCTTTATACTAGGATTATACTAGTCTTCAACTAGATTTATACTAGACCAAGGAGGGAGGCGGAGCGAGTTAGCCCCCCAAAAGTCACTAGCTACTAAGAAAGACAATGAAACATGATCTTTATTCATTTGGCACTGCCAGAGAATTTTAACAGGGAATCTGTTTTATCAGGGGGTCTTTCAAGGAAAAGTGTCTGGCGTCTGGTGTTTGGCATCCGGTGTCCGGCGTCCAGGAGGCAACTTCCTTACCTAACTATGACCTTGAGAATGACCTTGGGACTTGGAAAATCTTTGACCTCCCCTCTTTTCATCCCCTCTACCTCCCCCCCCGAAACCCCTCCTATTTAATCATATACTAGTATAAAGCTACTGTGCTTCAAGGAAGGGTCCTAGCTTATACTAGAGATAATACAAATTGCTAGGTATATCAATATTTTCCAGTTATACAGCCATAATTACCTATGACCTTGGGACTTGGAAAATTTTTGAGTTCCCCCTCCTATTATCTATAGCTCAAAGATTCCAGTTATACTAGTATATAGCTAGTATAATAAAGGTTATATTAAAGATAATACAGATTGCTAGGCATTTACTTGTATAAAGCTACTATACTACAAGGAGGGGTCCCAGTTATACTGAAGATAATAGAAATTGCGAGGCATATTCCAGTTATCCTAGCATGAAGCTAGTATAATAAAGGAGAACTTCTAGCTTATATTAAAGATAATACAGATTGCTGGGCATATATTTGTATAAAGCTACTATACTACAAGGAGGGGTCCCAGCTGTACTGAAGATAATAGAAATTGCTAGGCATATTCTAGTTATACTAGTATGAAGCTAGTATAATAAAGGAGAACTTCTAGCTTACCCATATCAAAGATAATACAGATTGCTAGGCATATACTTGTACGCACTGTTACCATCAAATACAAGCGAGACTTTGCTCGGCGACGTCGAATGTGTGTGTGTGTGTGTGTGCGTAGACCAGCCTCTGTCGATGATTTTACCTATTCCTCTATTTGCATTGTTTGGCGCGCGTTGTGATGTTTTCACCACCTTTCTACTGGTTCATTGGAGGTATTATTTTTACTGTTGCCTTCCTTTTGTAGCTCTTTATTGCATTATCAACAAACACGTGTAGGGTCACAAAATTACAAAATTTTATCTTGTGGCGGCCAACTTGGCGCTATTCCTCCTAGGCAGTATTTTTGTCTTTATTGAACCCGCACTCGGACAACTCATTTGATACCTTTTTGATATGCACTTGGACAACTCATATTCTTGTCTCTCTTTCTCTATTTCTCCATCTTCCTCTTTGTATTTTTCAAACTAAACTAACGTCGCCACTACGCAATTGTCGCCACTACGCAATCGTCGCCACTACGCAATTGTTGTGTTTTTATTTTTTTTTGTTTCTTCCAGGTTGGAAGAGTTACTTTTCTAATATTCTTCGCAATCGGTGTGTTTTTATTTTTTTTCTTTCTTCTAGGTTGGAAGAGTTACTTTTCTAATATTCTTTGTTCAGGTTCATTTTTTGCTGTCCCAGTCCGTCCTAACATTACTTCTCTTTTCTCCAAAGTCTTTTAGTGGACGCTTTCACTCTTTTTGTCTATTTCAGATGTCTGACTTCCCTTTGTTGCTCTTGCATCTCTATCTAAACTATTTTTTATTGCTATCCAATCCTCTTACTTCTCTCTTACTGTCTAGTTAAAACTTTTCAAATCTATGATAACTTGCTAATTGCATTGTACTTTTTTGGGGCTAAGGCCTTTGGCCTAATAATGCCTACCTTTTTCTCTTGTGAGCATGCACTTGATTGCTGTGACTTAGAACTCTGAATTTTCATTTGTCAACGCAATGAGTTTCATTCCTTTGCCGTATAATTAATTTTGCAAATGATTCTCTTTTGATTGAAGTTTCAAACTCTATGTGCTGCGTGAAATGTCGCAGTTTTTAATAGTGTCGCCATGATGTGTTAAGAACTCTCGCTGGGAGCCATCTCCCCAAACCGTGCCCATTCCATCCAAGATGCATTGATCATCTCATGTCATGGAGACCCCAACCGTAAAGGGGCTCCTTACATTTGCCATATCTTGCCCGTAGACCATCATTGCAAAAGTGATTAAAGAGGAGTCCCAGCTATACTTTCAAATTACAAATTACAGACAACACTTCTCCGGAAGAAGTATAGAGGAAGTATAATCAAATGGCACATAGATTCATTGGACTACAACACAATACAAACCGATCAGTACCCCTTGCACATGATTTTGAGACAGAAAATCATATTTGATTGGTCCAGATAAATTGATATTTCAAAAAAATTTCTGATAAAATGCCTTCATTTACCGTGAACTACCCTTTGAGCACGCTGGAGTAGAACAGGTAGAGGAACATTTGTCTGCAGGGGTACAAATATCATGTTTAGCTTCAATTCTTACTTAGTCATTTCTATTTTTCAAATAAATTTCTGATAAAATGCCTTCATTTACCGTGAACTACCCTTTGAGCACGCTGGAGTAGAACAGGTAGAGGAACATTTGTCTGCAGGGGTACAAATATCATGTTCAGCTTCAATATTCATACTTCGTCATTTCTATTTTTCAAAGAAATCTCTTCTAGGCTGATAAGAGCCATATTTTGTGCAATCAGACTTATTTGCATTCATCTCTTAGAACAGATTATGGTCAATCCAAGGTGGTTGAATATTTTGGTTTTGCAAATTAACCACTGTTAATTCTCGGATTCCTCAATACACAAATTTTATGAATTTTGAAATATTGCTTTAAGGCTTCTTGAGGCATTATGATGCATTGTGATGGGCACGGATGAAGTATTAACAAGAAAGCTGTTGACATATGTGTCTTTGGGCTGGGAATCAGTCTGGAATCTGCGTCACTCTTTATGCTGTCATCAATGGCCTTGACCTACTTTGGAGACCTGAACTTTGGCTTTCATAGGCCTAACATCATACATAATGGGCTGCTATGGTGGAAATTATCAGATTTTACAGACCACCTGCAGCTTATTGATAGGTTGCGACCAAAGTATGAAATACATACAAAGCTTGATGTTAAAGGACACCAAAACCGCGGTACTACTGCCCGCCGGCAGGCCAAGTGGTTTGTCCTTCTTCTTGATTAATGCCATCCCGGCTTTTTCCAATTTGTGGGGCACACCCCCTCTGCTGAGGCCTCATTGAAAGCACTTAGCAGCAGACATGATTTCCATGTTAAGAAACTGCTGATATAAAGTATACAGATCCACCTCAAATGTACTACCATCTGTTTTAAGGAATGAGAATACAAATACAGTGGAAACTCTTTATAACGATTCTGAAGGGACCGATTCTGAAGAGACCGCCAAAAAAAATTTGTTACACAGAAATTCTTCTTTTTCATTTATTTGACAGTAAATTCAAAGTACACAGGTACATCTAAGTATTGACATGTTTCATGTCTTTTCTCTACCCCCCTATCATCATAAAAAACCCGAAGTGGCTCCTATTCTAGGTAACCTCCTATCTTATATTTTTAGTACAGAGCTAGGAGTCCTAGTCCACTTCAAGTCCAATGTACTGCATGTTGGCTTTGCCCCTTCAATGAACTAGATATGCGACGCTTCAAACGCCATGAAGTCATTAGGCTTATACTAGACCAAAAAGGGGGGAGGGCGACCGAGCGAAGCATGCTACTGTACTTCATAAAAGACATGAAACATGATCTTCATTCATTTGGCTATACCAGAAAATTTTTAGTATCAAGAATTATTATTGAAGTTAAAATCGCGAGAAAAAAAAGAAGAAAAAAATGATTTCTCTGAATAAATTTTCAATCTTTGTGATTCTGGATTCTAGTCCAAAGGCCTTTAATCTATCTATCCCCTTTAGGGATGCCATTTTGACATGTTTCATGGCTTTACACTCACCTCACCAATCGAAAAATTTGCGAGTACCACCCTCTTTCAAATATTAGCAATATACTAGAGTCAAACTGGCATATTATGATGAATAACAAAGGTGATCAAATTTCACTCAGTGACTAGCAGCCTAAAAACTCTGGAATAATCTACTGAAGAAATATTGTAAATTAATGAATCAGGAGTTTACACTTTTTGCCCAAGTTTACAACGCAATACCATCTGGATGTCATTATTCGTCATTCGCGCTATTACTGTACAAGGAGCCTTGGCCGTCAACAAATTAATTGTTGCCGTTGCCCAGGACGCACCACGTGGAGGTGGCTCCTATGCGTCCCAAGACACTAAAGATCCTAGCCTACACTAAAGACAAAAAAAAAAAAAGGAATCCCTATACATAGAAGACTGTGCACAACCACAACGGTTCACCGCGTCTTAGAGGTCTGCGAAGCTACCCGAATGTGGAGCACTGTACCTACATCTAATTAAATTATAATAAAAAAGAGAGAAGGCGCAGACACCCACGTCAATCAACCACGGATTATCAAGACTGTTTACGACCACACGCCTCAGTTACAACCGCCGATGGTTGCCTCTTCATTGGCGGAGTCAGTAAACTAATACTGCGCCCCAACGCGGCATATCCGACGCGGGTGCACTGAAATCGTCAAGCACAATACCATCGCGCGCGCGGCTAATCCGCATTATGCACTCAATGCACTTCCTGAATAAGACCTAACCATCAAGTAAAGTATATAAGAGTAATAGCGCGAACCAAAAATAAACAACACCTTTAGTCAAACTTTGGAGTTGTCGTGCCACCCATGATTCAGAATGGACCGACCGCTACAAAATGACAATATTTTTAATTTTTATTTGAAATGAATAAAAATTGTATCAAAATGAAATCAATTCGTTCAAATGGAGAGAAAGGTGAAAAGTCACCAATACCGGTTGTCCAAACAGGAGTCGTCGACTTAAACACACATATTTCAGAGTGCAACAGCTACTCCGGAATGACTGTTGGTACACTTATAAGCCCTAAAAATAATTTATGCTGAAAGAAAATACACATGTTAATTAGAATAGTTTTGTTAGTATCCCAGCATGATTAGTTCAAGCGACACCGGTACACATAAGAAACATGCAAAAAATAATTGGTTTCAAAAAAACCTCATCATGCACGCGAGATCAAAACGAAAAACGGAAAAAGAAGCGCGTCAACTTTCCACATCTGCGATAAACATACTGACTGGTTCAGAGGAATGAGGAAAGGACGAAATGCGCGCTTGTTTGTATACGTAAGGTGACGTGTGCAAACTTCACCGGTCCTTTCTTGCTTGTTGGTTGAATGATTCAAAAGAGAAAGTGACTCAACGAATTCGAGGGGTTTCCACAGGTATCTGACGGCACTTCAACAATGCTTGTTTACACGACGTGAATATGTGTATGTGTGCCTTTGTATTATATCATCAGTTGCGCGACGACACTCACACACATGCACCATGGACAGTAACAGCTTGATTGAAACTTTACATTCTGAATTTTTTCCTCTCAACAATTAATAACTCGAGCATTTTAAAGATGTGCTTTACCATTGAGATACTTTGACAGTTCAATGGCCTTTTTCTAAAACGGAATTTTGATGAGCGCAGTGTTCTTCAAACTGTCAATCTTCAAGGTATTTCTGATCGATCACCAACCTTTTGGAGAAATTGTCAAAATATAAGGCCATCAACTGAATACACTTGCATCGAGTGGCATCTTACAGGGAAGTTGTCATACGTGGGGTCAATTTGAAAAATTTGCCATGCGCTGGGTTGCATCAGCGTCCGGTGAATACTGAGACCCTGGCCTAATGAAGGCTTTGGACTTGGAAAAAAAGGCAAAAAAAAAATAATCAAATAGGTACATTGAGAGTTACCAAAAATGAAATAATTATAGTCAACTGGGAATACATCGAATCATAAGTTGAAATCGACAATTTTTTGCGTGCAAGGAGAAAATATTACTTAATTGAAAAAACGAAGGCTTTTCCCGCACAGAATTTATTTATTCGTACAACGTTTCGTCGAAACTAGTCGACTTCTTCAAGTACCGAAACCTTTTTCAATTAAGTTATAAGTTGAAAGGAATAAAATCATTGTTTCAAAACGTGTTTCAAATATTTTGAACATTGTTTAAAACCGTTTTAAATCGTTTAATTATGATTGAAGACACATCAATGGAATTTCAACTATTGTTTTAAATACGTTTCAAATGTTTTGAGTATTCGTTTTAAACATTGTTTCAAACAACATTCTATTTTTTTTAGTTTTTCAACCCTGGAAAAATTGTTGAATATTCATTCTTTACTTTTTTAGTGGAGCACAATAATAAAAATAAGGGAAAGAACAAAAAAAAAAAAAAAAAATTTTGAACATACTTCCGTTCAAAACTCAATCTTCACTTTTTCTAATACTTACCTCTTGTTTTGCTTGTGCGGCGCAAAACTGGTCGAAATGATTTTCGCATTTCAAATTCGGTAAATTGTACAAATATGTACCGTATTTGGTGATGTAGCTCGATAATCAAAGAAAGAAGAATTAAAGTTGGTAAAATAACACGTTATCATTTTTTTTAGTGTCAAAAATACCCTGGTTTTCTTCAAAATCTTGATAAAAAATTTGTTATACAGAGTAAGTCGTTCGTTATAAAGAGATTTTTTTACAGGTAAAATTCGTTGAAGGGGAGGGACCAAGGACCCAAGGAAAAATTTGTAAAATAGAGGAATTCGTTATACAGGAGTTCGTTACCAAGAGTTTTCACTGTATGACAAAATATGGCTTCCTACAGCACTGGCAGTCTCGAAAAGCTATTAGCTTAAAATTTTCTTAAGTAGACTCCTACTAGATCAAGGAGGGGAGCTACCCAAAAGCTATCATCTTGAAATATTCTGAACTAAACCTACACGAAATCCGCGAGTGAGCTTCCTCAAAAGCCACCAGCTATTGAGAAGGACATGAAATAAGATCTTTATTCATTTGGCTATGTCAGAAACTTTATTTAAAATCATCACCCTATCAAAAAAATTTTCATAAATGTCAGCAGCTGGAAAGCTACTGATTTTGGCACACTTTTCAGTACCTCAAGCAGCTGATGAGCTGCTGAAGAGCTACTGCTCAGCTACTGAAACGCACATCATGTAATTTCCCTCCCCCCTTTAATTAATGATATGCGTTTCAGTAGTTGATCAGCAGTTCTTCGGCAGCTTATCAGCTGCTGGAAAACTGTGCCAAATTCGGTACTACTTTTCAGTAGCTGATTTAGTCAATTTTTTTGATAGGGCAGTTGCTTATTGACATGTTTCATGTCTTTGCTCTGACCCCTGATTTTGAGCTGTGCGTCCGTCCGTACAATTGACATTTAGGTCTCTTACGCTTCATTATCCTAGGCTTGAGTCAGTATATGCTGTAGTAGTTATAGCCCTCATTGTATAGGCCTAATATGATCCCTACCCCGATTTTGAAATCTGCGTGCATGCATCCGTCCGTCCGTCCATACAATTGACCTTGGGTCTCTGAAGCTTTCATTATACTAGGCCTGAATCAGTATGCTGTAGTAGGTATAGCCTTCATTATATAGGCCGAATATACATATTTTGACCTTGGGTCTCTGAAGCTTTCATTTTAACAGGGAACCTGTTTTATCAGGGGGTCTTTCAAGAAAAAGTGTCCAGTGTCTGGCCTCCAGGAGGCAACTTCCTTACCTAACTATGACCTTGAGAATGACCTTGGGACTTGGAAAATCTTTGACCTCCCCTCTTTTCATCCCCTCTACCTCCCCCCCCCGAAACCCCTCCTATTTAATCATATACTAGTATAAAGCTACTGTGCTTCAAGGAGGGGTCCTAGCTTATACTAGAGATAATACAAATTGCTAGGTATATCAATATTTTCCAGTTATACAGCCATAATTACCTATGACCTTGGGACTTGGAAAATTTTTGAGTTCCCCCTCCTATCATCTAAAGCTCAAAGATTCCAGTTATACTAGTATATAGCTAGTATAATAAAGGAGGACTTTTAGCTTATATTAAAGATAATACAGATTGCTAGGCATATACTCCTATAAAGCTACTATACTACAAGGAGGGGTCCCAGTTATACTGAAGATAATAGAAATTGCTAGGCATATTCCAGTTATCCTAGCATGAAGCTAGTATAATAAAGGAGAACTTCTAGCTTACCTATATCAAAGATAATACAGATTGCTAGGCATATACTTGTACGCACTGTTACCATCAAATACAAGCGAGACTTTGCTCGGCAATGTCGAGTGTGTGTGTGTGTGCGTAGACCAGCCTCTGTTGACAATTTTACCTATTCTTCTATTTGCATTGTTTGGCGCGCGTTGTGATGTTTTCACCACCTTTCTACTGGTTCATTGGAGGTATTATTTTTACTGTTGCCTTCCTTTTGTAGCTCTTTATTGCATTATCAACAAACACATACCTTTTTGATACGCACTTGGACAACTCATATTCTTGTCTCTCTTTCTCTATTTCTCCATCTTCCTCTTTGTCTTTTTCAAACTAAACTAACGTCGCCACTACGCAATTGTCGCCACTAGGCAATTGTCGCCAGCAATCGGCGCCACTACCCGCCACTACGCAATTGGTGTGTTTTTATTTTTTACCGACTTTTCCAATCGGAAAAGTGAGGTATTACACCCGTAGCAAGGTGAACAGGGAGAGGGGGCAATGAATTTTCTCGACGTTTTAGAGGTCTTAGATCATAAGTAGCCTAAAAAAAAATTTCAGGTTTCCTTATATATACATATATAGCCATATATATATATAGTCATATGTATAAGATTTTTTTGTCCGAGGAACTCCTCCAAAACTATCCGGTGGATTTTTTTGTAACTTGGCCATATTGTAGTATTATATCTGAATATGTGCACCCGCAATTTTTGTGAGAATCGGATGAGTAGTTCTCGAGGAATTTTCAATTTTTTGAGAAATTTTTCAGTATTTTGAGTATGTGTTTGTCCGTGGAACTCCTCCGAAACTATCCGGGGGATTTTCCGGTAACTTAGCCATATTGTAGTAATATATTTGAAGATGTGCACCCGCAATTTTTTCGAGAATCGGACGAGTAGTTCTCGAGAAGCTTTCAATTTTTTCAGAAAATCCGATGAGTATTTCTTGAGAAATTTGCATTTTTCTCACTATTACAAGTAGTCGCTCACATTACCTGAAGTGAATTCCTATCCTTTTGTTATCAGTGCGTCTATTGTGTTGTGATGAAGAACCTTTTATTTGACAGGTTCATTTGATAAAGGGTTCATTGAATTAATTTACACAGTGCAGTGAGGGCTTCTTTAGGTTAGGTTAGGTTAGAAATGTGCACCTGCAATTTCTTTTGAGAATAGGATGAGTAGTTCTTGAGAAATTTGAAATTTTTTTTGAGAAATTTTTCACTATCACAAGTAGTTGCTCACATTACGAGAAGGAAATTCTATTCTTTTGTTATCAGAACGTCTATTGTGATGAAGAACCTTTTATTCGACAGGTTCATTCTTGACAAAGGGTTCATTAAATTAGTTTACAAGAATTATTTACACAGTGAGGGCTTCTTTAGGTTAGGTTAGGTTAGGTTTGAAACATTTGCCGACTTTTTTTCTTTAGATACAGATGATGACGAGAGAATAAATAAAATTTATAAGTTATTAGGAGGAGTGATTCTCTTAATGAAATTTGATTGGTCAAAGGAAAAGTCGTGTATTACTCACGCGACTGCGTGAGTGTTTTTTTGTTTCTTCCAGGTTGGAAGAGTTACTTTTCTAATATTCTTTGTTCAGGTTCATTTTTTGCTGTCCCAGTCCCTCCTAACATTACTTCTTTTTTCTCCAAAGCCTTTTAGTGGACGCTTTCACTCTTTTTGTCTATTTCAGATGTCTGACTTCCCTTTGTTGCTTTTGCATCTCTATCTAAACTATTTTTTATTGCTATCCAATCCTCTTACTTCTCTCTTACTGTCTAGTTGAAACTTTTTAAATCTATGATAACTTGCTAATTGCATTGTACTTTTTTGGGGCTAAGGCCTTTGGCCTAATAATGCCTACCTTTTTCTCTTGTGAGCATGCACTTGATTGCTGTGACTTAGAACTCTGAATTTTCATTTGTCAACGCAATGAGTTTCATTCCTTTGCCGTATAATTAATTTTGCAAATGATTCTCTTTTGATTGAAGTTTCAAACTCTATGTGCTGCGTGAAATGTCGCAGTTTTTAATAGTGTCGCCATGATGTGTTAAGAACTCTCGCTGGGAGCCATCTCCCCAAACCGTGCCCATTCCATCCAAGATGCATTGATCATCTCATGTCATGGAGACCCCAACCATCAAGGGGCTCCTTACATTCGCCATATCCTGCCCGTAGACCATCATTGCAAAAGTGATTAAAGAGGGGTCCCAGCTATACTTTCAAATTACAAATTACAGACAACACTTCTCCGGAAGAAGTATAGAGGAAGTATATCAAATGGCACATAGATTCATCGGACTAAAACACAATACAAACCGACCAGTACCCCTTGCACATGATTTCGAGACAGAAAATCATATTTGATTGGTCCAGATAAATCGATAAAATAAAATTATTTTCCTACAGTGAAACTCATAAAACAGGTTCCCTGCATCCCCTCATTTAACTTTGTTAAAGAACCCGTGAATTTTTGACATGTTTCATGTCCTTACGCTGATTTGATCCCCCTGACCCCTATTGAAATTCTGCGTGTTTTTTTTTTATACTAGCATTATACTAGTCAAGAAATATTCTAAACTAGACCTACACTGGAGCACAAAAAAGAGGGCATGAGCAAAGCGAATGAGCTCTCCGCAAAAGCCACCAGCGGCCCCCTAAAGCTAGTAGCTTGAAATTCATTATGATAGGATTATACTTCTCTTGAAGTATTCTAAACTGGATTTCCACGAGTTAACCCCTCATGAGCCACTAGCCGCCCCCAAAAGCTATACTACTTTTATTTTAGCTTTATACTGTATTAGGACTATACTAGTCTTGAACTAGACCAAAGAGGGGGGGGGGGGCAAACGAGCGGAGTGAGTGAGCTCTCCAAAAGCTATCATCTTGAAATATTATGCTAAACAAAACCTATACTAAACCAAGAAAAGGGGCGAACGAGCGGTCGCCTCCAAAAGCCACTAGCTATTTAGAAAGACATGAAACATGATCCTCATTCTTTTGGCTATGCTAGAAAATTATAATATTCTTTTGATTTTTCATTTTGACCAAGAACCTGTTTTATTGGGGGATGCCCACCTGACCGGCCGGCCGTCAAGGCTCGGAGGTCAAGAACTGTCCAAACCCCCCCCCCCCCCCCCCCCCATCATATATAGTTAGGAGGTTGATGTATACAGGCTGAAAGTTTGAATAGCCCCTTCAAGTAACTAGATATGCAATGCTTCATGCACCCCTTCAATAGGCCAGATATGCAACACTTCAAGCTCCATGATGCTTAGAAAGCTCTTCTAAGGTTCTCTGCCTCCTCAAATAGCTTCTTGGAGTGACTATACATGTAAGAACGTGAACGTTCTTTTGCGTCGCTCGCGTTACTCTTCCACTCGCACCTAATGTCTCGAGCTCCGGCTATATAATATCTTTCCTCTTTCTTCCTTATCATCTTCCAAGTGCAGTCAGCTGACCTGCCTTTCCTTCGGGAACTCGACTTTTATTTCGATTCTGTGGAAACACAGCATCACCAGATTTGTTAAGATTCTACAATCTTACCAATCGAAACAAAGTACGTGAGTTTCCCGCTCCTCTCCTCTTCTGTAGATGACACGCTGTAAGTCTACATGATGCAGTAAGCCGCATTAGTTGGGTACACGGATACACAGCATCGCCAGATTTGTTAAGATTCTACAATCTTACATACATATGCAATGCTTCATACACCAATTCTCTCAGCTCCTTCATTCAAACGGATATGCAACGCTTCAAACACTATGAGACTCAGAACACTCTTACACTCTTCCAAGGTACCTCATGACACAGCGCGCTCCCTACCTTTCCTCGTTTGACTCCGTTGTTACCCGTGAATTTTTCTTTTGATTCATAATTTTGACAAGGAACTTCTTCTGTTGGGGGGGGGGAGGGTGATAACCTAACCGGCCAGCCGTCAAAGCTAGTGGGTCTCGCCTTCCAATCATATATAGTTAGGAGGTTGATGTATGTAGCCAGAAAGTAGAAATAGTCCCTCCAAGTGAGCAGATATGCAATGCTCCATACACCAGTTGGCTTATCCCCTTCTATGAGCCAGATATGCAACGCTCCAAATACCATAGGACTCGAAACGCCCATTCATCATATAATTATATTTTGGAGATTTTTCTTTGGATTGTCTTTGCAACAACGGCTGCAACCCATTTAGATGCATGTGGTTTCTAGTTGATGTTACTAAGTTGCAGACTTTGTAATATTGCAGCTCTTGCGAGAGGAAATTTTAGACCAATCTTTGGATTTGGATTGCTGATATGCAAATGCTAATTCTATTTCATGAAACATTTCACATCCAAATACGCATTGATGAAGCTCAAGGGAACGAAGACACAAATTTTTCATCAAATACTGATAACTTCAATTTATTAGGTAGGTACTGAATAAATATTTTCTTTTTCCACTATGTTGCATAATGCATACGTATATTACCATCATGAACGGCGATTACTCATTGTAAGTATTTGTACTTGAAGTTCGTTGTTTCAAGGTTTCCACGTTTTGTCCAAGTCCTAATTCCGAATGAGTATGCGTTAGATACAATTTATTTCTGAGCCTAGGACGTGGCGCCACACTATAATAGCATCTGGTAGCGGTAGTCGCGACTGTTGCCGTACTGAAGAATCGCGGCGGCGGAGGTAGAGGTGCAGATGCCACGACTTGTCGATAATTACAAACGGGTGGCAGCGTGAACTGCGCACCGTTAGACGTCATGGTATGATCACTGCCATTAGCACTGATACTCGTCCGCTGTATTTGACGAAATTCCGAAATTCTGCAAATTAGAGTTTGGATTACTTACATATCAATTGGAATTGTTCACTCACTTCCTTCAAGCTAATCAAAATTTCTGATAAAATAAAATTGAAACGTCATGGACGTCAAGTACAACTTTTCCCTCACGAGAAACGTCCCGACCATGACCTGTCATGTCTCTAATACATAGGTCGAGGTCTATGAATTCTACGCAACCAATTGTTGAACACATTCGAAGTTGAACTTTCTCCTTGAATTAATAACGGATTATTTTCGGACAAAACTACGAACCACGGTTTTCAAGACTTTCGTACCTTTGCCAAATACATGCTTTGAATTTTGAACACTTGTAATGTTCCTGAAAGGGTGTTCTACAAGATGAGACTTCTACTTTCTCACAATGAATACTTAGGCGAATAGATTCACCATCAACTCGCGTTTGAAACTTCTCGATCACGTGGGAAACTATCCTACGAATAAAATTCCAATAAATAGATATCTAGCCTATACTTACGGCACAGATCCGTTTTGATACCAAATAGTCGAAGGTGCTCCGACGGTTGGAAACGTGGGAGTTTGAGAGAGAACGCGGTTTATCTGCACGTCGCGAGGAACGTGATTCGATCTACGCATACCGTTAACCATTTTACGAAGATTTTCGATCTGTTCATCATACGAACACAAGAAAGGACAATGGACGATATTAAAATTTATAGTTTACATCAACGCCCAACATAATTTCGAAATCCTACGTAATTTACCTACCTCAATTTTATAATCCTTTATTTCTTTACGAAGTAACACGATCTCCTTTTCTTTATCCCGATAACGGCTTTCAATATCGCACATGAAATTGTCGAGCTGTCTGCTCTCATGAGCCTGAGTCTTATTTCGCATCGAAACCATTTTCAATTGACCTGTCAGGTACTCAATTTCACTGCAGAACAATAAGGTGCGCAGAGCTAAATCAATTCTGAAGTCAGACGAGGGGGTCATTCCTAAATTGAAGAAGAACGTGATTTGTTTGGAGGGGAGGGGGTTTAATTAAATACCATGAGTACACATGTACAGCTCATACAGTGCTCTTTAAATACCTACAAAAATTCAAGCGGGAGCATCGGTACATAGCGAATAAGATTGTGGAGAGAGATTTAATCAGAACTTGTCGATCACAAGTCGCCGTAGCAGTAGAATCCCTACATATTGTAAGTATAGGTACCTAAAGATTCGAAAATTTACCTCCGTTGTTGATCAATGGTGCTTCTAAGTTCATCGATTTCCTCTTTCCTCTGAGAGATAGAACCGTTTTGGTTGCTTATATTTTTCTCACCGTTTTTTTCAATTTTTCCAATTAGTTTTTCTCCTTGTTCACTCGATTCCTACGTTGAAAATCGAGAATATGGATAGATCACATGAGAATTAATTGTGAGACAATACCAATAGTATTTTTAAAGATATTGTCATTGACTTACAGAAGTAGGTTCAGTATTTGCGTCATTCATCAAACTACGGGTATTGGAACTTGATCCGCTTCCTGGATTAAGGATCATTTGACAAAGTAAATCTGCGAAGAAAACAAGGATCTGTGTGAATGTAAACATAGATAACATAATTATAATTCTTAATGAATTTGTATAATACTGTAACTCTCTCCTCCCCTTTTTTCTCAGTTATTCTTAGAGTTCCCGCCGTAAAGAAGTGCATAAAAAAATGTCTTGGCATTGGTCTCCTGCCCGTGCTCTGCGCGATTAAAAGGAAGGGAAGGGGTGGGAATTGGCTTAAAAGGAAAGAGTCGGAGCCTCTTTCCACGAAAATTGTAGCCTGTGTCAAAGTTTTTTCATGTCGTCTCAGGGGATGTAGCAGAGGATTGGTAAAACCTCAAAATAATGACGGACATGTTTTTCTTATCATGTGAATTCTTCTCTCATAAAAACCAGTCTCTCTCTTTCCTCAGCTTATTTCCATGATATGAGTAGGTGTGTCACTTTGCCGCAGTGGCCGACTGTAAAAGAAGAAAAATGTTATATTACAGTTGTCGGAGTATGCAACCGGGTGTCTGAGTGTGGGCATGATGTTTCTTTTTTTTAAATTGACTGTGAATATAGCAACGTGAAACACTTGAACCGTCTAGTAGGTACGAACTTAAATTCACATTTTTTTTTTCAACTTTTCCTGTTATTAAACTGATATACTAGGATTATACTGTTAAGGCTGAATAAACGGTTTGTAAAATGTTCCGTAATATATAGGATACAGGCCTTCATTATACTAGGGCTAATATACAGTATACGAGATTCCATAATATACAGTATACTAGGCCAAGCTTCATTATACTGAACCTGGAGTGGCTCTAGAAGGGAGTTGACCAATCCTTCTTTGGCTCGCAAGACAGTTCTTGCTAGTATAAAACTAGCTTCCAAGTCCCCCTCCTATCAACTATAGGGCAATTCACGCTGATGTCAGAGTACCGATAGAAAAGTAAACTATCGATCTTTTAGTGTTCGATATTTCCATCAAGAATGTAAACAATTTTTTTTGCACGTCATTTCTCATAAGAAGAAATACAGTTTTGGAAATTGTTCAATATTTCCGGAAAAGATTGTTTGTAAGGAACCAAAATTGAATTTTCAATTATTACAACGTTCCTAGATCATAATATTACAAGCTTGTCCTTAAGAAATTGTGTGTTCTCGTAATATTCAACAATTTCTAGAACTTGATTTTACCCCGTGCCATAAGGAAACACATGTAAAAAAAGTTGTTTACATTTTCGTTGGAAATATTGATCTTATTCTCAGATATAGTTTGTTGATTTTTTCCACTGGATAGAGCCCTATCGATACCATCTGACGTCAACCGTGAATAGGTCTATTCTACTAGGCTAAGCTTCATTATACTAAACCTGAAGTGGCTCTAGCAGGGGAGCGTCCGATCTTTCTCCGACTCGTAAGACAGTTATGAAGCTACTTTTCAAGGCCCTAAGTATAAAGCTAGGATTCCTAGGCTATTTCGTCCAATACACTGTATGTTGGCTCCGTTCCTTCAGTGGACTAGAAATGCAACGCTTCAAACACCATATGACTCATAAGGCATTTCCATAATATCTCATAAGACAGGTTCTCTGGGATTATACTATTTGGACTCATATTAGAGGGAGAAGGGGGACAAACTAACTAGGTCTCCCTTTGATCTATACAGTAAACTAACACACAAGCTTCATACTAGGTCTAGGAATCCTGTAGATATAAGTTAAATAAAGAACTAGATGATGGTCTGTCACGAAAAAACCTTTCCAATATTAGGAATCCTGTATACTGTATCCTTTCTGAAGCGTCCTTTATACTAGGCTACAGCTTAGCTACTATAAACCTAGTATACAGTATATCAGGTCCTGTAAAATGAAAGCTTAAGAACAGACCAAGAAGTGGGCTCACCCCAGGCTGCTATAGTGAGTTCAGCTTTCATCATATACACTTAATATACAATATACAGTACTAAACCTAGGTGAGTGAGCTCTAGGAAGCCCGTACCCCCAAAAATTCACGGGTTCTTTAACGAAGTTGAATGAGGGGATGCAGGGAACCTGTTTTATGAGTTTCACTGTAGGAAAATAATTTTATTTTATCGATTTATCTGGACCAATCAAATATGATTTTCTGTCTCGAAATCATGTGCAAGGGGTACTGGTCGGTTTGTATTGTGTTTTAGTCCGATGAATCTATGTGCCATTTGATATACTTCCTCTATACTTCTTCCGGAGAAGTGTTGTCTGTAATTTGTAATTTAAAAGTATAGCTGGGACCCCTCTTTAATCACTTTTGCAATGATGGTCTACGGGCAGGATATGGCGAATGTAAGAAGCCCCTTGATGGTTGGGGTCTCCATGACATGAGATGATCAATGCATCTTGGATGGAATGGGCACGGTTTGGGGAGATGGCTCCCAGCGAGAGTTCTTAACACATCATGGCGACACTATTAAAAACTGCGACATTTCACGCAGCACATAGAGTTTGAAACTTCAATCAAAAGAGAATCATTTGCAAAATTAATTATACGGCAAAGGAATGAAACTCATTGCGTTGACAAATGAAAATTCAGAGTTCTAAGTCACAGCAATCAAGTGCATGCTCACAAGAGAAAAAGGTAGGCATTATTAGGCCAAAGGCCTTAGCCCCAAAAAAGTACAATGCAATTAGCAAGTTATCATAGATTTGAAAAGTTTTAACTAGACAGTAAGAGAGAAGTAAGAGGATTGGATAGCAATAAAAAATAGTTTAGATAGAGATGCAAGAGCGACAAAGGGAAGTCAGACATCTGAAATAGACAAAAAGAGTGAAAGCGTCCACTAAAAGGCTTGGGAGAAAAGAGAAGTAATGTTAGGACGGACTGGGACAGCAAAAAATGAACCGGAACGAAGAATATTAGAAAAGTAACTCTTCCAACCTGGAAGAAACACAAAAAATAAAAACACACCGATTGCGCGACGTTAGTTTAGTTCTAGTTTAGTTCGAAAAAGACAAAGAAGAAGATGGAGAAATAAAGAAAGAGAGACAAGAATACGAGGGTAGTAAAATAATAAATAGAAAGGACTATGAGCGTATCAAAAAGGTATGGAATGAGTGCGAATGAGTTGTCTGAAGAATGAGTTGTCCGAGTGCGGGTTCAATAAGACAAAAATACTGCCTACGAGGAATAGCGCCAAGTTTGCCGCCAGGAGATAAAATTTTGTGATACTACATGTGTTTGTTGATAATGCAATAATGAGCTACAAAACGAAGGCAACAGTAGAAATAATACCTCCAATGAACGAGTAGAAAGGTGGTGAAAACATCACAACGCGCGCCAAACAATGCAAATAGAGGAATAGGTAAAATTGTCAACAGAGGCTGGTCTACGCACACACACACTCGACGTCGACGAGCAAAGTCTCGCTTGTATTTGATGGTAGCAGTGCCTACAAGTATATGCCTAGCAATCTGTATTATCTTTGATATAGGTATACTAGAAGTTCTCCTTTATTATACTGGCTTCATACTAGTATAACTGGAATCTTTGAGCAATAAATGATAGGAGGGGGAACTCAAAAATTTTCCAAGTCCCAAGGTCATAGGTAATTATGGCTGTATAACTGGAAAATATTGATATACCTAGCAATTTGTATTATCTCTAGTATAAGCTAGGACCCCTCCTTGAAGCACAGTAGCTTTATACTAGTATATGATTAAACAGGAGGGGTCTTGGGGGGGGGAGGTAGAGGGGATGAAAAGAGGGAGGTCAAAAATTTTTCAAGTCCCAAGGTCATTCTCAAGGTCATAGTTAGGTAAGGAAGTTGCCTCCCGGACGCCGGATGCCGGACGCCGGACACTTTTTCTTGAAAGACCCCCTGATAAAACAAGTTCCCTGTTGAAATTGTAAAATACACTCATACTAGACCATGAAGGCTAAAGTGAGGCTACTGGCTTGAATTCTAATGGACACCCGACCTATAATAGACCAAGAAGGGGGCGACCTAACGGAGCAAATGAGTCCTCCAAAAGCCATTAGCCTAAAATATTTTAAAGTAGACTTATACTAGACCAAGAAGCAGGACGAACGAGCGGAGTGAGTGAGGCCCCTTAATCTCATCAGCCTGAAGTATACTAAAGTAGACTTAAACCAGACAAAGAAGCGGGACGAAGGAGCGGAGATTCTACAGTAGACTTGTACTAGACCAAGAAGCGTACAAAACAAAATAAAATTAAATTAAATTGTTCTGAAGTGCGTCCGCAGATATAAACGTTGAGTACATGAAACATGATCTTCATTTATTTGGCTCTCGTAGAAAATTTTCCATCATATTTCCTCTACCTTCTTTATATGTACCTAAGTGATGAATGTCCAGGAGTAAATTAAGACCACGCATATTAATTTCTTCTTTTTAGCAAATAGCCATATTATTTCTTTCGGAAATTAATTTTTATTATTCCAGAGCTGATTTGGAGCCAGTTTCTCATGCAAAATTTCTATGACTACACCTTACAAGTCCAATGTGGAAAAATTGAACCGACAGCCACGTGTTCAAAAATAAAAGCTAATGATAGAAGCGAAGAGCCGATTGAAGTTGAGCGGACAAAATAATTCAGGGAGAAACTTCCCGTTGTGCAAAATGCCGTCACGTGACACAAATGTGACGACGCACGTATTTGTATCACAGCTGGGTCACAAAGAGGGATCACTGTGCTCTTGACATGTTTCATGTCTTTACTCTGACCTGACCCGACCTGACCCCTGATTTGAAATTTTGCGAGTTTAACCCAAGTTTGCGAGGCCCCCCCCCTTCACCCTCCCGTTAATCCGTTGGTGATTCAAAACTTTGCGAGTTTGTCCCGCGAGTTCACCTTGCCCGCGGTATATATACTAGCTTTATGGTGGCTTTATACTAGTTTTATACTAGGACTCAACCAGGTGTAAACTAGCGCTCCCTTTCCTCCCTTTTAAAATTTTACTAGTCTTAAACTGGGCTTGTAATGGGGTGTCCGGGCGTAGTGCTTTTATACTAGCTTTATACTAGGATTTAACTAAAGGAGGACCCCTTGTATTGCACTAGTTTTATACTAGGATTATACTAGTCTTGAACTAGACGTACACTGCGAGTGAGCCCCCCAAAAGCAATTAAACTAAAATACCCTAAAGTAGATTTATACTAGACCACGAAGAGCCCCCCAAAATCAATTAGACTAAAATACTCTAAAGTAGACTCATACTAGACCAAGAAAGGAATTGACCAAAAGCTATCAGCCTGAAGCAGACTTTTACAGTGAGCCCTCCAAAAGCCATTAACCAAAAATATTCTAAAGTACATATAGGGTTGTACTAGACCAAGAAGGGAGCGAACGAGCGGAGCATGCTACCATATAGAAGACATGAAACATAATCTTTATTAATTTGGCTAGGCCAGAAAATCTTTTTTAAATGGACGATTTCCGTCACACACTGCCGTCACAAGCGTCACAATTCTCCTGTGTCCCCAACTGTAACGGCATTTGCACTTCAGGTTCTGAGTCTTAGATCCATTTGCCGAAAAAGGGGAATGACGTCACAATCTTCAGTAAACGTTTCGGTGCTGATCACGAGGTGACTTCTCTCGCATTGAAAATTCTAATTTAGGTTGTGCGAACTGCAAATAGATTATTTAAGCTAAAATTTCAGTGCTTCCTTCTCATCCGGATCATCCCTGGTTAAAAACGCTGCCATATTGATAACATGTAAGAGAACAAGTAGGTAGCTATACTTTGTTCTCGTTAAGAAAGGGCTCGAAGTACCACGACGAGAAGAGATAAAACTTTGGGATAAAAGAAGGAAAAATTTCTTATCATCACGTTCGAAGCCTCGTCCATTTTTACGTAATGAATTGAAATACGAGTATTTAATCTGCAGTAAAACACAATAAAGTCCCTTTAATTTCAAGATTTCAATAAGGTACTCTGTTCCTGTAGGTGTTTCTTTGTCCACGTTTGAAATATCGTGATAAGAAATTTACCTTCTTTTCTTTATCCTTTATCTCAAGACCTTTCTTAACAAGAACAGAGTATAGTTGCTGTACAAAATTGAATTGACGTAGGCTCATATTATGTGAAAATAACGGTCAAGGAAAAGTATTAAAACGAATTACAGAATGTGTTTGCATGAAAACCAGATCAGTTTTACATAGTTTTCCTTCAACTTCGGTTTTCAGTATAAAATTCAACAATACGAGTACCATTGTCATTTCCTTCGAATAGTTTTCGATTCTCAGACGCGGCGCATAAGGATGTATAATTATTGGTACGATAAAATATAAATTGTCGTGCATACATTCGCGACTGTGGAAGCAGGGAGGCTTGATAACCAAGCTTCATCACTAACACACTTACAACCAATTCCCCGTGATCATTGTTTTTGTATAAGTATACCACGTCAAATTATCTTTGTACGGCAGAAGTATATGCAATATGCAATACTGGAATATCCTTTCTTTCTTCACACTTGAAGGTCACAAATTACTAGCACCGGTGGTGCACGGCTCCGGGTATATATTCCGGAGCTGTGCCTGTAGGGCTCTATAATATTATTCCAGTAACTTCCTTAGTATCCTCCGGGAAAATACCTGTTGGCCATTTGGCTACCAAACGTAGCCAATACTTTCGAATGGGTCATGACAAGCTTCTTTCAAAGCTCATTGACAGACATTTGACAAAAAGTACAACAAATGACAATCTCATCAATCTGTACCTTATGGGATTGGCAGCCAATTGGTAAAATTCAGGCTGCCATATGGCAATAATTTTTCCCGGAGGGTGCCGGTATGTTGCACAACGGCTCAACAATCGAAATTTCTAAAGAAAACTTACAAAATAATCATCATCTTACCTCGATTCCTTATTTGTAGACATGCGATTTCTTGATGCAAACTGTCCAACATTCGTTTCTGTTCTTCTTTCAAGAATATGATCGTCTTCTTCAGTTCGTCAACTTTTAGCAGTGTTTCAGGAGGGAATGCATTTTGGTCTCCGTGAAGGGTGCTATCTTTGCATTCGAACGCGGTCATCATAGTTGAAGGCGCCGGCGTATTTTCTACTCTTGATATAAGTCTCCGAAATTCCTCTTGTTTTCTTTGTAAGTTATTCTGAAGAAGAAAGTTTTCAATGAACAAGAAAATATTAAGGAAAAACTCGTGCGCTCATAATGAGGTTTCGTTTTTCTTACCTGCGAGATATTTTGGAAGGAAACAGCTGTCGGTAATGAGATAATCAATTTGGAAGCCATAGCAGAAACTACGTGATATTGCAATCGTAAGTATCTGACGTACGTATTTAAAGGGAGTTATTTCTATGAACATCAAAACCCAAGACAAATTGAGCACGTTACACATATTACAAAGAATTTAAATTAATTCGTGGGTGCCTATCTGTCGTCAATAAATTTGAAGTTAGATAGGTATAAATGTACACAACAAGACGAGTTGATATGTGTAAAAACAAAGCTGAACTATGACTTAGTCTCTTAGAAATCTAATCGCGTAAACTATTCACCTACCTATTTAATTCTTTGATTATTGCCCAATACTTTCACTAATAACTCACAACATGTTGCTTTCAGATACGTGTTCTTAAATTCTGTTTCTTTATATTACTCGAAAATCTTCTAAATTTTCGTATTAAAATGAGACACAATCAAACATTATTGATCAAATTAGAAAAAAAAGAGTTAAATATCTGTATTATAAAAACAATTTTAGAATGAAATTCATACCGACGATATTTCAGATCAAAACGTTGTAGAAGCATGCGGGAAGTCAACAAGCAATCGAGGATTAAGTAAAAGTGTTAGAACACAGAAAGGGAGTTAGGTACATTTCCAACCCTCGCCCAAAGGAATCATACCTTACTTTACCGTTTATCCTGCACCTACATACTAATACACACAAATATGAACGAAGGTCTTCGCTATGCAGTCAACGAACGAGAACCAAGTACGAAATGCCAGCTCGGCTTTATTGATCGTTTTCCTTCCCGAATTGTTAACACGGCCGGAAAATTCACGAAAATTTTCGCACCGATAACCTGCAATGCTGAAGCGCAAGCTCAATACCATCCCATCGAGTAAGGTCGAAATCTACAGTTTACTTGCTAAAAAAAAAAAGTCAAATCTCATTCACTCCACAAAATAATTAAGTAATGTTATGTAAGCGTATAACTCGCATTTTCTTTCTCCCTGAAGAATTCGCACCTACATGACGAACCCCTCCTCACTTCCATAAGAAACGGATAAGTATTTTCTGAAATCAATGCCATCAAGCATTATTATACCGAAGAAAATAAAGAAGTGTAATTGTAAGTAAAATATAACCGCAATTAGAATGTGAGTGATACACATCGATACTATAGTACTGTCTAGTACTCGAGTTTATCTATCAAAGAGTCATTCATAGTTTTTCAAATCTTATTACTGAATCTTATGCACGCACATTGTATCTTCTAAGAAAGAAGGAAAAAATTGAAGCAAATTATTTTCTGGTATTTTGTTGACCGCTATTTTGCGAAAATAATTTTCTCGTCAAATTTCACTATCGCTTAAGGTCAGCAGAAATTTACATTGAACATTTCCATCAAATTTTCACTCTTCAGATCTATAAAATACATCAAT
This sequence comes from Aspidiotus destructor, assembly GCA_035079395.1. Classification (NCBI taxonomy): domain Eukaryota; kingdom Metazoa; phylum Arthropoda; class Insecta; order Hemiptera; family Diaspididae; genus Aspidiotus; species Aspidiotus destructor. The sequence goes on along the minus strand of JAVHKZ010000018.1, from coordinate 38,385,356 downwards.
CCCCTCCCCAGGATATCAATTATTCACTTGAACAGAAATTAGAATCCATACACAGAATTATTTTTGAAAACCAATTTATTAATAAAAAAATGAACATTAAAAAAATCAATGAAATAACAAGAAAAATGGAAAAAAAAAAGGGAAAAAATCAACAGTTTTTCAATAAATAAGTTAATAATTCTGGAGGCTTCATTTTTCCTTCAAATTTTTCTTTCATTTCTTGAAGTTTCAACCTTCGACGGATATGTGGTAACTGATAACTGAAAAACACATACAGACCGAAATGTAGAAAACACTTCAACATGAGATCATTTTATTCTTTCGAAGACTGTAGAGTATTGTTTGTAATGATACAACGGGAAGTAATGAAATTACCGTTTTTACATCCGATCAACATACCTATCATTGTCAAGTCGTCTTCGTTTACAAATATTCAATACAGTCTGTCTTATCAACTGTCCCGCAGTTCTGCGACTAATAATCATTCCGTCAACCAACGGGGTAGCAATATTGATCCTGCAAGGAAGCACGACTCAAAATTAAAATAAGATCAAGATTTTGTCCTAAATACGAACTATACACAGCTACCTGTTTGCGGGGCCTTGTAGTTTCACTCGAAGTAAACCATTTTGCATAGCTTGTATAAATATCACATAGATATCACGCTGAATATCGACTTTTGTATTGTTTTCGATTCCAGTATTCGTGAATGATAACAGTTCTCCTATGATTGAGAAAACAAATATATTATTTTTAGCATTATAAAATATTAAGATACAACGATTCATGTTCCTAAAAGTAACATTAGAGAATTTGTTCATTCGTAAGTTCATGTTACTGATTTGATTTTTGACTGAATATCTTGAAATTCAATCTTTCGTCCGGTCATTATGGTTATAAGACAGTATTGTTATTATACTTACGGACAGGAAAATGGGTATGGTCTTCAAAACTTTCGAGCCATACCAACATAACGACAGTGGTCAGGTTTACTTTCTTCTTCGTAAACACGCTTGAAGGTTTGCTATCCGAAGACGAATTTGAATCTCCACCCGTCGTTTTAGTTTTATCATTCGATGATTGATTACTAGTTAGGACAATTTTGTCTTGTAAAACCACACTATCCCGATGTTCGCACCAGTTATCTGTAATTCCACAGCGATAACAGATGAACAGTTCAAAATTTAGATAATTCTCGATATATTGAAAGACTCACAAATATTCGACTCATTGCACGACTGACGCAGACTAGGAATCACGAATGCAATCTCAGATAGGGCATCGCACCAATAGAGTACACTTTCAGAACCATCGTACAAGCATATCCCATCATCTAAGTCTTCTTCAGCGCCAGAATCTACAGTTGTTCGCAGCTTTTCTTCTCTCAATTCATTTCGATCTGGAATGTGGATTCGAACTAACAATGTTCAAAATAGTCATACAGTTTGTATTCACTTACATGAAAGTTTGTAACTGGTCGAAGAATGCCCAGTCCATCCAACATGTTTGTCTACTCGAACGGGCCAGCCCAGAGAATATAGCAATTCAATGAAATTGACACACACACTTGATCTAGACATCTGAAGCGGATAAATATTTCTCATTAAAATAAATCCAGGAACTTCGAAAGAATCACTAGCCGCTTACCGTATTTTCCAGAATATCTGTATGCCGTTTCTGTCCAGACTTGACGTAAAACACGTGGCACGTATCGCATGTTTTGTTCGTCATTTCATCGAGGTTCTTTAATTCACGCGCGAACCCCTCCTTGCTACTATCTAGGGCTACGAGATGATCTTCGTCCTTCGGATTACAAATAACGATACACAAAATTTTCATAAAACCATAATAATCCGCGCTGAAGTAAAAAGATTATTCAAAGATTTACCAATTTATTAGTACTGTTACGATACTTCGAAAGCAAGCCCAGATGAGACAGAAACATCCGAGCCGTATAAAATTCGTGACATGTAGGCGGAAAATTACACTCTTTGAATGATTCAGTTTGGGTTTGCCCAGAATCGATTTCGGCCTGATATTGTTGATCTAAAAGAAATTCTAATCTTTCATCATTCATCTCGTCATTAATGTCTTCTAAAGAAGGAATTGATTTGTCACTGGAATGGTCGTAGAAATTAAAATTACTAAATATGAATACAAAGAACAAAACATAAAAAAGTATTTCTATTTTAAATCGACGTACACTTTGAACGATTCGATTCTGTTGATATTATCGGGAAAATAGCGTTGATGAACTATCGGCACGGAGCTCGTCTCCACCATTGAAATGGGTCTTCCTGTGGTTGTAGTCAACAAATTACCGTAGTTTTGCTTCGTAGCGGATCTGTGTCGCGGTAGGTGACGTAACTGTAAAGTCCACGCATACCGTCCGAAACTGTTTCTAACCAATAGCGTTATTGTAGGTTGAGGATCTGAGGAAAAAACAGCATTAAAGAGCGCGAAAAATACTAGGTCGAATTTATTTTATTTACTTTTGATACATCATCAGTAACGCGTACCTTGATCATTTCCCAGCGGTTCTTGAAGCAATGCAATCATTACATTATTTGCTAGTAAGAAATAATGAAATTTTGAGACAGCTTCCTCATATATGAGAGGATCTTTATTGCTATTAACAATCGGTGTCGTACACTGTTTGACCAAAATTAATTCATCCAGTAGACATGAAATTGAACTACAACCCGTTTCAGTCTGACGATAAAATGACGTTTTACTATTTTGATTGAATACACAAGAATGAAAGTATAGATTTGTAAACTCACGATTTGTTCTAAGATAATAGTCAGCAATGCCTCAGCCGCATCTCGCACCCGCATAGATACTGGTTTGAGTTCTTTTTCATCTTTCATACGGATTTGTTCACTGCGTTTACCCTGAGTTTTGAAAAAATATGAAGAAATATAAAAATTGAGATCAAATTAAATTTTGTTTTCTAATTCACATTTGTAATGAATATACCTGCGATTTTGTTCCTGAAATCCCAAGTTCAACCACTTCTAGGAGTGTATTCAAACACTCTTTATCGTCAAGCAGTTGTGAATGAGAAATGAGCCATGTTGACGTGCACTGAAAAGCAGCAACAATACTAGAGTGCATATCTTTTGAATGTGCCGGCGGTGGTCGACCACATTGATGGGTTATGAAATCGCATAACCACTTAACGGCTCGTTTGCACTCCAAAATATCTAGAAAAAAGTAATTATTTTAAGAAATATGATCCTACTTAGGAGTGCAGGAGTTTAATGAGAACTCGCTTACCAAGATCGCGCAGTTCGATTCGTGCCATACTGGTTAAAAATTCTAAGGCAGCTAAAGATGCATTAAGGTCCATTTTCCATGTTGTAATCAATCTATGACAAACTAGGTGGACTGATCTAATAAACAAATTATGAGCCATATCTGCGATTCCGAAAAAATATTTATTCAATTTTTAGAATGAAAGTAGAAATCCAAATATATTTCAATAATTGATTTACCTAATGCAACTAAACTAGTAGGAACATCACTTAATGAATCACCCCGATGTAGAGGAAAGGAACTGTTCTGCTCACTAAGTACAGAATCCTGAACGGCAAATAGTAATCCCCCTGCGAAAATATAAAAAATCAAAATGATACATACTTCAAACCAAAGTCAGACTATATACTTTTACAAAATAATAACTTGCCTAAGAGTAAATGAGTGTTACAGTTGTCTGTTTCACATTGTAACGCACTCATCAATAAATTAATCAGTCTCGGTTTGAGTTGACCGAACGTCAGATTACCACTGTTGCTAAAATTGATGCGGTACGCAATATTCCCAAATTCTCTTAATGGCAAATTCTGTACGGTAAAAATAAATGTAACAACGCTTTTCTAAAAGTATTTCGGTATCTAATGAATCATTATACCTGGAATTGGAGAGGAAGTGGCAATATAGACAGAAGTAAATAAATACAGGCTTTCCTCAATTCTACCAAAGGCACAGTAGTCGAAACTGATATACTCGTCAAGCTACAGGTAGAACTAGAGATTGCATTAGAGGCTACTGAAGCTGATGCCGGAGTCAGCGTAGCTGAACCAGAACTATCATCCATATTCAGATTACTCGACGATTCTATATTAATATCCGTGCTGGATAATGTACTTGATGAAGGTAAGAGATTCACAGCCGCAATAGGAAAATTTACATTGGAAGAGATACTCGATGAGGTGGGATTGCCGGATGATATCACCGCAGTACCACTCAACCCAGAGTTCGACATCAAAGAGGAGCTGCTAATTCCGGGAACTACTGAGCCAGCGGCCATTCCACAGGATGACGACGAAACAGAAGAAATAGGTGACAAGTAAGGCGGAATATTGACAGGATTTGGTATCGTAGAACTGATATTATTCACAGATGAAGCAGCAGTCAAATTTTCACTGAAAGAAACAGAAAATTTTAATAAGCTCAATTCAACAATTTCTTTTTCTTCTCGAATTTCAATATAATTGAGCCTTTAAATCCTTATGTAAGCTAAAATATAGTACGAATCTAAATACAAAACAATGTCAATGAAAAATAAATTGATGATTTTTTCTCTTCCTCTTTTTGATATTGAACCTTCTTTACTTGAAAATAATCTGAAAAATTAATAGACCATTAACTAACTTTAATTTCAAATTCCGATCTGGCAATACAATCTCCAAAGCCTCAACGTAATACGGCACCAATAATAACACTCCATCCAAATCAATAGTGAAAATTTCGGCCGAATTCAACAATATACTTGCCATTACTTCGTCGCATTCACCACACTATGAAGTGGATAAATGAAAATTATAATGATATTACACCCACAAATTTGTTAGTACGTAGATATTATCATAAGACGTGTACCTCTTTTACACGCAAACTTTGTTGTATGATCATATAGAATCGTGATAAATATATAGGTAGTATCTCTTCGCCTGTTTTCTTCGCACAGAATATACGACATAAGGTGCCAATAGCTTCAGCGCGTCCACACACAAATTTATCGTAAGGAACGGAACCAGCGACGGATATTGATGTAGCTGGAGTAGAAGCATTTGTTTCTGGGTCGCTTGAATCAGTCGTCAGGGAATTCGGTTGCGACGAACTACTTTTACGTAATAAAAAAGACGAAATACTGCTGTTGCTACTTATACTAGCTGTTTCTCCAGCAAGACCCTTGTACATTTTGTTCGCTCCGTACATCGTTCCAACTATAAAAAATGAGAAGGCGAATTCTTGATTAAATCAATTGAATAACATCAAGAAAAAAGATTATCAGTTGAGAAAGATTCCTGAAATAATTCCACGCTTAGGAAACTGAGAATATTTCTTTGAAAGCAAAATAGTAAACCTTTACAAACCTGATGATGATGACGAAGTAAATCGAGGTACATTTGGGTTATAGGAGGCTTCGAACAGCCACTCACCAAATAAATGCAGTACACTGTTACACTTCGGTCGTAATGGAAAGAGCAACGCATTCCTATTTGAGCCGTAGTGAGATATGTCTGGTGGAGGAATTCGAGAAAAAAATTAAGATTTAAAATCGCAAGACTAAGAAAAGAAGGCCATCGACTCACAATTTAAACTTGAAGAACCAAGTGAAGATATAGATTGAGCTGAAACACTCATCGACGCGTTCGCAGTTGCAACGGCATTTGATCGACTAGTTGTTAAACCCATCAATGAAGGCTTTGTATGGCTAGCTTTAGAGCGGATTACAGAAATTTAATCAACTTTAAAACAATGTACAGTATCAAATATCATTTTCTCAATACTGACTTTTGGAAGTAGTAACGCTGAAACTTTTCGCCAAACGACGTCTTGAAGGAGGAGTAGGCGAAAAATATTCAACTTGAACAGAGGAGTTTTGAGCCGTACCTCCTGACGAGATATTCGCGGACGGATAATCTTCCCATTGTACGAACGCAGGCGTCCCTAGAAAAACAACGTGGATTCTCAAAATCAATCTTTATGATTCATTTTCACAATTTTTATAATTGAAAGAACGAATAATACCCAGAAATGCGTCGACCAGAGACGCAACACCTTTGATAGCCTTATAAAAATTTAAGGGTAACACTGCTAAGCACGGGTGTTCAGATGGATTATCGGTAGTAATAGCATACTGTAAGAACTGTGGAGTCTGGCTCACTATATTTGATCGGCACAAATCGACGGGATTCCCAATCGTATGAAGAATACGAAACCATGTTTGTACGACACATTCTTCGGACATGCTATTCACAGTTGATTGAAGATCTTCGTCCCCAGCTACGATGAATCAAGGATTACGCTTCATATTTTTATCGAACCGATTGAAATTCTTTTTTATTTACCGATTTTCAGTTGGGAAAAAGATAAGCCGTACATAATCTCCATTATCCTAGACGTCAAGGCTAAATTAATTCTATTCCATTGTTCAATAAGCGCCGTTCTATGTCGCCACTTGATCGCCATCTCACGAAGGGTTTTCCATAGAGGAGGCGACGGATAACTTTTGATGCAAGCAATAAGCCATACCTCCAGGAGAACACTCAATACCCTTTCACAGAGTTGATCCCCAACATCATCTGAGGTATGAAGTACAAGAATTAAAAATACACGTTCATGTTTTCCATGATTTGTTGTTTTAACAATACTGACCTTTAATGGTAGGGGGAGCCAATAACGAGTCATTGATTGTCAATAAGAATAATAACATTGTCTGCCAGGTGTCGTTTTTAATAATCTCAGATGTTTGGGTAATTTGTTGTAGGGTACGTAGAACTCGATGACACAGAACAGCTTGTTTATTGATAACGTCACTCCCTAGAACAGAAATTCCAGAGACGCATTGATGAAATGAATGCAATGTACTAAACGAAACACCGTAAAATCTACATCCCAATATTTAACCAGAATTCTTACCGATATCCAAATACATAAAGGGCCATACTTGAAAGCAATAAAAATTAATAAGATCATTTGAAAAATTTTCCAGTTTCTGACAATATTCCAAAATAATCCCCAAAATAACACGTAAAAAATTCAATCACGATAACGGGTTAGTATTATTTTTGGAATTTGAGGTGTTTGAATGGGGTGGATTATTTCAGAATACAAAAAATAAAACTGATGATAACTCACCTTCGCCATTCCGAGGTATGAACAAATTTAAGAAATGAGCCATAATTTTACGAGCAAAGAAATTCGGGTCCTTACATACAGGAATGGGGACACAAATTTTCGGCGAAGGACATAATGCGGATAGCCATTCACAATAGACATGAACACAGTCACGCACAATATCATGTTCGGTCAGCGGTAGAGTCAAGCCATAGCAAATAACCTGAAATCAAATAATAATGAACCATATCTTTCAAAAACATTGATTAAATCAACTTATTCCACCTACTTCCATACACCACAATATTTCTTTTTCGGTTGTAAGATTGCTGGGTTCAGCAGAGTGCGCTATACCCAAATTGGAAGCCAACTGCTTTACGATGATGACTGCCAATTGCTTTCCTCCAGCAACAGAGAATTTATTCAGAACGCTTTCTTCTTCCAAATTTTCCCAGCAGTTCTGACTATACACTTTACTTGTAAGCGAGGCCCATTTCGAATACATTCCAAACAGGCTACTATAAGGTTTATTCCGCCCAACCGAAAGATATGATTCCTAGGAAGAATAATAAGGCCAGTATCAAAGAATTAGTACACACCAATTCAAAACAGTATACAACAGGTAAAGCTACCCTACATTAATACTTATTTGATTATGTCACCTTGTTGACTCGATTAAATATTTCCAAATTCATATGGTCACTGGCGGTATCTTCAATATCGTACAACGAGAGGAACTTCTGATTTTCAAGTGTTATTTCGGCATACTTTTTCCAGTGAGTCAGTTTTTTCCGAAGAAAAGAGGAAAAACAGATTATTTTTTTGTACTATCGTCGATTGAAAGGCCAGAGAGGGGATGCGGAATACGTATTGAGAAAATAACAACAATAATAAAACAGATCATTGATAAGAGATACTTGGTTTCTGAACATGTGGCGACTGGCTTGACGGCTAGGGCTAGCACGGTACATTTTATAGACGGCTAGCGAATGGTCATACCAAAGTTGGGTTATACGGTCATACCACGGCCGTGGTCATACCTACCCACATCAACGACCAGGAAGAAGTATTATTTTCTTCGGAGTTTTAGAAAGATACAGTTAATCTGATCCTTTTAATTTGGATATTAGATCAATTCAACTTTGTAGACCAACGCCACATCTACCGTACTGGTGAATTGAATGAAATACGCGCGTACAATCATTTTGTAGGTTGTTATTGTTAAATAGGTGTAGCTTGTCCAAGTCCAACTATTAATCTGACGAAAAATCATATCACATTTTCTAGTTCAACTTTCACTGCAGCTCAAGTCACCGTAAATCTTTTTGAGTATAGCGACAGTAGCGCACGCCGTCATCGTTTTGATTTCAGCACCAATAATTCCATTAAATTCCACTAGATGTCGACTTTCTTGTTAAAATTCTACCATTTCACTATCTGTGGCTGTTATAAAAATGAAAAAAAAAAAAAAATGGTGTTTTCGTAGAGGCTCGAGTGCCTTTCGGTGCTTTCGGTTCGTCTTACATAAGGCAGCTGCTTTGCACCCAGTGTGCTGTGCACTTCTGTTGGAATCGCGTTCGGGTTAGTTGCGGCGCCATTTTGTTTTTGTTTTCACGCATTGAGTAATTCTGTTCAGGGACATTATTCATGTATTGTCCGATTATTTTGTGATTGTTCTCAATTATGTTAAGTAGAACATTAATTTTGTTCGAAATGTAACAACTTAAATCGAAAACAGTTCACGATTTGAGTTTTCCATGGTCATAAACGAAAAAATGGTGAGTAATACTCGTACGTATCCATAGTACGTAGTTAATCGAGATTCAAGATGGCGGTTTCTTTGCTTTGTTGGAAATTTGTGATGAGACAAAAGAAGTCACTTTGCGCTCAACGTGCGTTGATTTCGTACGTAACATTCATCTCTCAGTTTTATATTGTACGTCAGAAAATTTTTTGGTTCTTATTTTCTCGGATCTATCAACATTGAAGATATTTCAACTTTTTGTGAAGAATGAGGTGATTTCTTTTGTTGTGTCTGTGCTTTCGCTTCGTGGTGCGAGACGCGAGGTACTTCTCCATACTCACATGTTTCCTATGATCATGGTGGGGTGTAACGTACGCCGAAAGTTTTTTATTAATTTTTTTTAAACCGTTCAGGTATTTTGTAATTAATATGTGAACATGGTTCGTAAAAGTTGCTTTAGCCTTTCGTTTAATTACATTATTATTTTGAATGAAATTTTTCTCCCCACTGTCGTTTTTCTGTTCGACCACTTCACTCGGGAGCAGACTGAGAGATAGCGCCAAAATATATAGAAGAGAGTAGGTGCTGAGATTTTAATTAGAATTGAAAAATTTTTCTGAGGTTTACGAACTAATATTGTTCTTTTTTAACGCAAATCTAATGGCCTTTTTTGATAGAACAATTATCGAGGAGGTATTCGGAAGTATGTTTGAGTAGCTACCTGTGAAAACATTGAATTGGCCTAGCCGGCATTATTAGATGCCGTATTCTCCTCCAAGAAGAGGGAGAATCGTATTATTAATTAAATTTCTTCTTGAAGATGTACAGCCAATAATGATAGTTTTGATGGAAACGAATATATATCTTATAGAACTTCTGATTATTACGGGTTTGAAGAAGAAAAAATCAATTGCTATGAGGACAGTTGGACAGCGTTGAGCTAAAACTGACTAATCGAAGATGAAATGTTTCAGAGAACTGATGCTTAAGGTAGCTGAGAGATGGATGCATTTACCCCTAAAAATTTCATTGTCGCTTCGTCAGTATTCGCCTAACAGCGTCCAGATTTAGCCCATTTTGAGAATTTTGAAAAAGATTCGATTTTTTGAAACTTTTCAGTGATTTTATCCCTTCATTATCTCTTTGTTTGCTTTCAGCTGTAGAGAAATAGTGTCCTGAATGGAAAGGGCAACTAGTGATAGGTGGACCTTTCAGTTTTTGCACCTAGCAACAGATGGCAGGTGGTGTACATGCCTCTTCTCCTGGATCAGCAACTGTCACTCATCAGGTAAGAAATTCAATTCAATCGTGCAAGGTTCAGAAATGTTTTCTATTAGATATTTGAAAGTAGTGGTTGTGGATTAGCCGGTTAAAATTGTATTGAGTTTGAAATACAGAAAGTTGGATTGATGTAGCCAAAACAAGTGGTATTGTTGAAGTACTGGGGATATTGATGAATAGAGAAGAATTTTTTCTTGGATTTTAGTGATACACTTTTGCTGGATTATTTATTCAGATTATCTACAGTAGATAACGCTAATTTTATCAGTTTTCAACTTCAGTACTCATCTGATTGAGCTGAGCTACGGCACTTCGTACTTCATAAAAGTCTCTTATGTCTTTATATTTTTTGTTTTGCAGATGGGGCATTCGGTATTACCTCCGGATTACGCTCTGCATTCGCAGACTGTTATAGAGAACGGAGTACCTGTCCATGAAGCGGAGAATTCTGTTGACGCGAACACAGTGGAGGGTAGCACGTCTAGAAAACGTAAACTTAGCGCAGATGCTTCTAACAACCATCAGTTGGAATCCAAACGGAGCTGTATCTATAACCAGTTGCTTGCGGACATGATCATCGAAAAAGAGAAATATTTATATCTTTGGCTGTTGAAAAAATATAGTAGTAGCGATGAGAATGATTTTTTCCGCTTCGCCGATAAGATAAAATTTTCTGATTCATTTTTACCATCTTCTAATCCACTGTTGCCTAAGTCAAATTATTTCATTTCGGAACCAGAGCAGTTTCAAAACCTATTTCCTAATGATGCTCTGTCGTGCTTGAAAAATGTTAAAGGTAATTGTTTGAAAAGTTCTGTGATTGAATGATTTTCCTTATATGTGTTGAATAATACCTTCTCTTTCATCAGCTGTTAAACAAGAATCGACTGAAATCAGAGAATCTCCAATTGTTGATCAGAATGTGAAAGCGCAGTCCACTGTCAGCCAAGTCAGGCCACACTCTCGTCCGACCATAGTGTCGCCTACCGAAAATACTCAACATATTGCTGAAAAAGCGAAGCAGGTGAGTAATGGAGCTGATATTTCGTTATTGATTCTTTATCAGTTCGTTGATTGAAAGCGACTGATGATTACGCAGAATTTATCAAAGAACGATTTATGAATAACTAAAGTGTATTGTTTCGTATCGTACAGGAGGCTCAAGTGTTGCAACGTGTGGCCGAATTACAAAAATTGGGGTTATGGACAGAGAAACGTTTACCAAAAGTTCAAGAACCGACACGATCGAAGGCACATTGGGACTATGTTTTAGAAGAATTGGAATGGTTATCAGCCGACTTCGCTCAAGAACGAAAATGGAAGAAAGCCGCTGCAAGAAAGCGATCACGTATGATTCAAAAGCACTTCCAGGAACGGGAGCAGATGGTTCAAAAAAGCGCTAGAGCAGCTGAATTCGCGAAAAGGAAAATTGCTAGTCATTTGGCAAAAATCGTTAGAACATTTTGGAGTAACGTTGAGAAGGTATGTCGCTCTTACTGAACTTCACATTTGGCCCAAATTTTCTTGTGTTCATTTCTTTTATTTTTGTTTTGTTTTCAAGTTGGTGGATTATAAGCAACAAACAAAATTGAAAGAGAAACGACAAAAAGCTCTAGATCAGCATTTAAGTTTTATAGTCGATAAAACTGAAAAGTATTCATCCTTAGTGGCCGAAAGTATGAGTAAATCAACAGCATCGACTCAAGATAATAGTAGATCGCATTCACCGACATCTGATGGTATATAGAGCATCAATTTCTTTTTCTTCTCTCCTTCTTATCCTATGTTCTCTCAACATTGACGTGTAATGCTTATTATTTCATAGCTGAATTTGAACCTAATCAAAGTGAAACAGACGATGAAGAAACTATCGAGGCAGAGGAGAAGAACTCCGCGGAAAATATCGAAAAAGAAATTGATTTATTGCGGCAAGAATCCGAGTTACCTTTGGAAGATCTCCTGAATCAGTTACCGGCGGAGTACTTGAACACCGTAAACATTGCTACGTCTAATAACTTGGCAGACAAACATGTGGATGATGACGATGAATACGAAGTTGATGGAAATGATAGTGATGATGAAACAACATTATTAGAAGAGGAAAAAATTCAGGGGACTGTCGACTATAAGTCGGAAATAGCCGAGTTAAATGCCGATAACAGTTTGAGCATTGACGAACTATTGGAGAAATATAACGCGGCTGGAACCGATATGAAGGGAGATGCTACTCCATCGCCCGATAGTAGTAAGAAATTTTACCTTTTTTCTGATTCGTGCAAATTCTCATGTATTTCGTTTTCACTAATTCCTCAATTCATTTAGTGAGTATATCTACCAGTGATGAAGATGGAAGCGATGATGATCTATCCGATGAAGAATATTATGAAGATGAATTCGCGGACGTGGACGATAGTGAGAAGGAGAACGGTGATGAAAAGACGAACGAAGATGAAGATAACGGCGGACTCCGTTCATTGTTACGTGACTGTAATTTAGAGAATGGTGATGTCAACAATGAAAATGCGGACGATAAAATAGATGATGTTGCCGCTATCGCTGAGAGTATACAGCCTAAAGGAAATACGTTATCATCAACAAGTGTGGTCACCAAAGTTCCATTTTTACTGAAACACTCGTTGAGAGAATATCAACACATCGGATTGGATTGGTTAGTTACAATGTACGAACGCAAATTGAATGGTATTCTGGCCGATGAAATGGGTTTGGGTAAAACGATTCAAACGATAGCGTTACTGGCTCATCTCGCTTCTGATAAAGGTAAGTTGCTTGTGGTTATAACTTTTATTCTTGGTACGATCGTAGGTCTTCATATAACCTTTGTGTTTTTACCATTAGAAAATTGGGGTCCTCATTTAATCATAGTTCCTACGTCTGTGATGTTAAACTGGGAAATGGAGTTTAAAAAGTGGTGCCCAGCATTTAAAATATTGACCTATTATGGTAACCCAAAAGAGAGGAAAATGAAACGCTCAGGATGGACGAAACCTAACACATTCCACGTTTGCATAACATCGTATAAATTACTTCTTCAAGACCATCATTGTTTCCGGAGGAAAAAGTGGCAGTATTTAATTCTTGATGAGGCACAGAACATCAAAAATTTTAAGTCGCAAAGATGGCAGAGGCTGCTAAATTTTGATTCAGAACGGTAAATAATGATGGTTACCTTATTTTTGATTTGTAAAATTATAACAGGAATTGAATATTCACATGCGCTTTCCTCAGACGCTTACTCCTCACCGGTACACCGTTGCAAAATAATCTGATGGAATTGTGGTCTTTGATGCATTTTCTCATGCCAAATTTGTTTTCTTCCCATCGTGAATTTAAAGAATGGTTCTCGAACCCCGTAACTGGAATGATCGAGGGAAATGCAGAATACAATGAAACAATCATCAAGCGTTTACACAAGGTTTGACGCTTGATAAACTGAAATCTTTTGCCGATTCGCGCGTGTTTGATTTACTATTATTATTGATTCTATTCCAGGTGCTACGACCATTCTTACTTCGCCGATTGAAAATTGAAGTCGAAAAACAACTACCGAGCAAATATGAACATATCATTATGTGTCGTTTGTCGAATCGTCAACGATTCTTGTACGACGATTTCATGTCAAGAGCGAAGTAAGTGGATTTAGATCATGTTTATAAGAATTATTATTGTATCATTGAGACGTGACAAATGTGCGATATTTTTGCAGAACGAAAGAAACCCTCTCTTCAGGTAACTTATTGAGTGTGATAAACGTTCTAATGCAACTGCGAAAAGTATGCAACCATCCGAATTTGTTCGAACCGCGGCCCATCATTTCCCCGTTCCAGATGGAGGGAATAAATTATCATACAGCGTCCATAGCTTCGTCGGTTTTAGATTATAATCCGTTTCGGGTAAGTGTCTAATTAAGTGTTGAAAAATACTCCATTCTCTTTCGAGCCCTATTATCGTGAATCGCCGGTTAGGTCTCTCTGACAACGATCTGAAAACGTTTATTACATCGACTGATGGGAGTCGGATACGAACTCCGTGAAAAAACGCGTCTCTCTTTTTTCAGACTTGATATTTTTTCACTTTCTCTACTGTATTCCAAAAAGATGGTGTGAGAATTCTCTCATCTGCCGTTGACTACTCTTCGACGAACATCTAAAATAAATTGTGGATCATGAAAATTGTAACATTTGTGATATCCCAACTGGTGGTAGTTTTAAGTTGTTTGAATACTCACGTCATTTTAGCCCCAGCATAAACTGTTCATCACTAATATTGATGTAATAAGTCACACGATGGGGTATATAAAAGGAAAATCGTTCTAAAACACAACTGTCTTACTATTTGAAGCAAGTTGTTACCTGTCGAATGATACATTATTTTGATTATATTTCAACTTTGGTTGACCTGGGTATATAGGATGCGCCAAAAATTGAATAACAGTCAACCGAGGAACTCCACGAAATTGTCGCGGATCCTCCCGGAGTGTTGCGTTCAACTGTTTACATTTTTTTGGCGCACCCTGTAATACGTTCTAGTAATGTGGAAGAAGAAAGCACGTGATTTAATTTATGGTAGACGTTATATGTAGAGACTGTATCTACAGATAAGATGTTAGGTGTAGAGACTGTATCTGCATGTAAAATGTTATAATGTAGATATGCAAAGAATGCTACTGGCGGGGGCTGAAGGAATAATACTGAATAATTTCCGAATTACAGGAAGATAGGCGTGACATGTACAGATAGTATAGATTCATTGCATTGGTGATAGTACAGATTCATTGCATTGGTAATAGTACAGATTCATTACATTGGTAACACGTCAGTCAATCTACAGATCAGTCTGTTTCTATACTTGGTTAGTCACAAGAATCATCTTTCCAACACTTCTTATGAACTTTTTGCAAACAACAAGGAGTGAAAGTTACACTTGATCTTGTGGCTTTATGAATACATGAGTAGCAAACAAGGCAAGCTAGTCCAATATCAGCAACATCTTCCTCGTCACTGCCTTCATTGGACAAACACTTCCTACTCTTTTTGATATATAGTTCACTCCTACTGTCAGTACTGCAGCTACGCTTTTTGGCGTTAGTTCCTCGATCTGCTGCTCTTCTATTGAACGAACACAGCTGTTTGGGGAGGAAGGGGGGGGGGGTGCTTGGGCCTATATTTAACTCTGACTTTCATGCGGAAAGTAAAGTTTAACCGAGTCTGAAAAGCGGTCGGCAATTCCTCCTGAGTCTGTTTGCTTCGACTAGAGGTTTGGTAATGGTGTAACTGGCAGTGGTTTCAATGATCTCGCTATTATTTGCGGTAGACTGTTCACTCACAGGAAGAGGTCTCCCTAAACGTACATTCTTTCAAATTCTTTGAGGTCTTCAGATAAGCTAAGAAAGTTGATGTACCATGATGCGCGAGGTAAGATTGGTGCGACTGAGGGTGATTGGCAGGATCATTTTGTATTTTTGACGCGTTGTCAATGTTCGCGCCCTTGTATCAGTTTTATCATGACAATGTGACACATTACTGGATTCATACAATTCATCATCCTGACTGGTACGATTTCTGTACCTCCTTCCCCGTGATACCGTTGATGGAACGTGAATAACACTCCGAGAGATATCAGAAAGAGATGGAAAGTGTGCATGAAGACTGTATTTTAAAGAACAAAATGATCTTTTCATACGATTTATTGTGTTCTCCCCTAATGTTCTAATGTTGGAAGGGCCTTCCTGAAAGTGGTGACCCACATCTTAGAGCCCGGATAACGTTATACTCAAGGGGTATACATAGTTGATTTATACACCGTCTCTACACATAACATTTTACACGTAGATACCGTTTCTACATGTAATCACTTCGTTAATTTATATGTAAGCTAGTCGTGAGAGAACCATTCGCTAGGTATGTTAGAACGTCAAACGAAACTCTTTCTGCCCAACCCTCATCAATGAAGAATTCTGATTTTCGCAAGTTTAGCTTCATTTTCCCATTCTTTGCTTTGAAAAAGACCTACATGTATTATGACCAAGTGTCTCATAAAAACAGGGTGACCACTTGATCATTTTTTACATTTAAAGTCATTCATGGTCATTTTTGGTCATTGTATTTCCAAAATGGTCATTGAAGTGATTTTTTTGAAAAGAATTCTTCAATTCTTTCTTGATTTGTTGAGAAATGTTGATTGAGATTGCTTTTTCCTTCTTTTATTGTGCTTCCACCGCATACTGTATGCTGCTTAAACAAACGCCGTGTATTTTTTTCAACTTATCATTCATCAACTACAGCACTAGGAAATAATACGGCGGCTGCAACGCATCTAATCTGCGGTTACCCCAAAACTTTGCAACGTTGTTGTAAGCCAGCCTTTTTCAACCTTTTCAAGTCTACACTTCAGGCCTTGGAAATTTTTCGCGGCGCACCAATGCAAAAAATATTCATAGATTTCAATAAAATGTACAAAAATACATAATTACATTGAGAATATCTTAGTGTGATATTTGGGCTTGAAAATTGGAGCACAATTGTTTTATGCGAGGTCTAACTTTCGATAGAGAGACGCGCATTTTCTCTTCAACGGACAAGAGGCGGTCTTGTGTCTTATTTGTTATAGCAATGAGAGTCGAGTAGCCTTGCTTGCAAAGGTAAGAGGTGGAGAAAGGGAGTAAATTGGTCGAGGCTTTTGCACAAATAGCCGGATATTCTCGCGAAGTGTATATCCAAGCTTTGTCGAGGGGTTGTTCTCTAAATTTTAAGAGCAACGTGCGATCGTTCTTGAGCGAGCAAAGTTAAGTATTTAAAAGATCAGATGTGCGCATCAACTTCGAGTTTAGTGGTACGCGGAAACATTGATAAAACTCCTCCAGTCATCTTATCCTTCCGAAATCAAAATTTGTCCCTGAAGTCCATCATTTTGTCCGACGATGTTGAAATATTTTCGTTACTGCCCTGCATGCTCGTATTCGAGCTATTGATGTGCTCAAAAATATCTGTCAAGAAGGCCACCTTCATCCACCATAAATCATCTCCCACAAAATCAAGTTCGCTTCCTTCCATTGTCAGAAATACAAGCACTTCCTCTCGCAATTCATATACACGCGATCATGCACGTCCTCATGATAACCATTGCATATCTCGGAAGTAGAAATTTAGAGTTCAATACCCAGAAAAGTTATTTTCTCTTAGAATCTCGCGGCACACCTTCAGGGGGCTTGCGGCACACCGGTTGAAAAACGCTGTTGTGAGCTAATCAAGGTAAAGCTAATCCTGTTAATGAGTGATATTCTGCAAGATTTGACTCGAGTCAATCACATCGCGCCGTACAGAGTGAACGCGGAATCCGATGCGCGTGCAAAAGATTCGGTAATTCTCTTCACTTGCAACTCTTATCCTATCTTGTCCTCACCCCTTGGCTGTGTAGATTTGACTAGTAGCTTACCTACCTTGCAACCATTCTGTTTTCCGCGTAATTGGCGTTCTAATAACCTTACTGTAACGTGGGTGACGGGAAGTGGCAGTGAGCAGTAGTATGAAGTGTTTAGGGATGTAGGAGGAAAGAGGATGAACATTAACGTTGGAAGTTGGGATAGTACGAGCTGGAGGCTATACACGAAACACACACACGTACACCGCATGGACATTGCCAACCCCACTGATGTCACAGGCCTCTTTGCTGATGACACGGCGGTGGTTGCGGCACCCTCGGACTATGAGACCATTTGTAACACCCTACAGACGGCAGTCTTGTCGGCAGTCGCAAGACTGCTCAATTGAGCTCGCGGGGTCCGGACGGTCGCGGCGCCAGTAGTTTTTCGGCGCGAGATAACTTTAGGATGTTACGGCACGTGAAAGAAATAGAATGAACTGAGGACAACGCGATCTTGAATATTGTTTCAAATTACGAGGAGAGAACAACGATTGAGTACCTCCGAGCTATTGCCCACCATTTAGGAGCCACATCTTTTGACTGAGTGTGAGTAACGAAAAGGCAGCCGACCTTCTTGTGGTGTTTTCTGGGTAACGCCAACCGACTTCGGAAAGTCCAAAAAAGTTGTCGTGCCGAATCGGATTCGCGCCCAAACGTCCGAGACCCGGGCTTGCGACTGGAAGATCAAATTAAACGAAAACAAATCAATGAGGGTCGATTTTTCGCTTGGACCACTCGGTTATTTTCCCACTCTAATCGAACAAAAGATTGTGTGCCACAGCCAAATCGGCAAGGAACCTCGGTTTACACTTAGACTGTGAACTGAACTGGCCCGAACTTGAAGCTTATGGGCGAAAGATGCTGAATCTCCTCTCCAATAGGTTCAATTGGCTCACTGTTTTTATTTTGGTCATTTTCTGGTCATTTTTATAGTTTTGTTAAGGTCATTTTTCCATTTTTTTCTTGTAATTTCCAAGTGGTCACCCTGCATAAAAATAAACTATTATATTCCGCTGTCTGTCGTACTCTTGTTGGATTTAATGGATCTCTCGTTTATCGTTGACCGCTATTTTACGAACATCCTAGATGAACAGAATATCATACGAATTGTAAAATTCGTGATGTTTCAACTGTTTCGCTGATTACACTTTTTAGATGTTTGAATACTGATGTTGATTTCGCCCCAGCTTAGACTATTCATCACTGATATTGATGTAATAAGCCACACGATGGGGTATATAAAAAGAAAATCGTTCTAAAACACAACTGTCTTACTATTTGAAGCAAGTTGTTACCTGTCGAATGATACATATCTTAATTATATTATAACTTCAGTTGACCATGGTATAATACGTTCTAGTATTGTAGAAGAAGAAAGCACGTGATTTAATTTATATGTGAGCCAGTCGTGAGAGGACGACTCGCTAGGTATGCTAGATGCCCGACCCCCATCAATGAAAAATTCTGATTTTTACAGCTTCATTTTCCCATTCTTTGCTTTAGATACGACCTACATGTATTACGACCAAGTGTAATCTTAATATTCCACCATCTGTTGTACTCTTGTTAAATTTGTTGAATCTCTCGTTTACCGTTGACCGCAATTTTACGAATATGTTGAGTGAACAGAATATCATGCAAATTGCAAAATTTGTGATATTCCGACCGATTCACTAATTACACTTTTTAGATGTTTGAATAGTGATTTCAATTTCGCCCCAGCTTAGACTGTTCATCACTGATATTGATGTAATAAGCCACACGATGGGGTATATAAAAAGAAAATCGTTCCAAAACACAACTGTCTTACTATTTGAAGAAAGTTGTTACCTGTCAAACGATACATATTTTGATTATACTGTATTTTGACTTTGCTCAACCGTGTACTTGTGTATTTTAACTCATTTTATATATTTTTTTGCAGCACGTGAATTTGAATTTTCTTAATCTAAGACTGATCGATCTGGAAAACGAAGTAACCGCTTGGAGTGTATATCGCTTGAAAAAGTTCAAAGTACCGAGAACGCTAATCGAAGAAATGAGTGATGTGCCCAACGAACCTCCGCCCATTCCTAGAGGAAAACTTAGTATTCACCTTCGCATGCCCGCAGACTTGAATTCGATTAAAATTGTTAGTGAAATAATGATTTCGTTATTGAAGAAAGAAAGAGAAGATTTAAATTGCGTTTTCATTTCATTTTCCAGGATAATAATGCAAGAAGTAGTCAGAAAATAAGTTCGTTCCTCAGAAATTCTTCGGCTACGTCGAACACTGCAGGTAATACCGTCCGTACTCTGCAGCCGACGACGAACTCTATCAAATCGGCACCGATCATTCGTACGATTCTAGGACAAGGCGAAGTCAACAGTAAATACCAGTTTTTGTTTTCTCGAGTTCCTGTCTGGATTACTCATTGAAATGATTCGTCTTTCTTTTAGATATGGCTGTGAAACGCATTAAAACGGTAGAAAATGTGATGCCGAATCGTAGCGGTTACTCATTACAAATTAAGAGTACTAAACCCAGTGCGACACCTCAAAAATTCTGTGTTCAAACGAGCTCAATGAACAAACCGTTGACGGTTTTACGTACTGTGGCTATTAAAAGTACAGGTGGGGGTGTTGAAACGACGTCTGGACAGTCCGTACCGGTGACCAATACTGTTAACTCGCCAGCAGTCTCCACTTTACCAAGTGTCGGCATTACCCCATCTTCTGTGATTACGGTGTCGTCTGGATCAACTACTCCGAAATTGACGAACAGTATCCAACATTTGGTTCAGTCGTCGACGGGTAAACAATTGATCTTGACTCCGTCTATACCAACCACTACCGGATTAAAAACAGCAGCGTCTTCGGCAGTTGGTGAGTTGAGTTTTCTTTTCGTTGGATTATCTTGATTCGTTATTCTGATTTCCGTTCGTATCCGTTCAGTAAAAAGCGGTCAACGAGTGATATTAACGAAATCTATTCCGGGAAATATCTCATCAAATTCAATCATTACCAGTTTGACACCTCTGATGAGATTTCCTAATCAATCGGCTACGCAGGTAAATTTTGTTTCTCTCAAGAATGAGTAGAATAATTTATTTGTGGTAGAGAATCACCATACTCTTGATCTTCGATTACAGAATTTACCAAATAGCGCGGTTTCTGTGAGCGGTACTCCGATAACTTCGACCATAATTCTGAACAATTCATCCAAAACAAACATATCGATTCCGAAACCGCTGCCTTCGTCGGCGATCTCTTCGTCCACCACCATCTCAAGTGGTTCTAGTATAAGTACTAGTCTCAAGAATAAAGTCGACAAGGCGAAAATTGAACTCGTTCCCGAAGCCGTGAGTTACAATAGCTAACTGATCATTCACTCATCGAATTTTATTTTATTATCGATCAAATTTTCATAGGTTGAAATTAAGCAACGACGCAACCAAACGCGTGTAGAAAAGCTACGTATTTTGGCCGATGTTAATGAACGTAAATCTAGTCCCTACGTGATGTTCGGTTGCGACGTACGCAGTACATTGAAAATATTGGACGTGAACAGTGATTGCCCACCGCTGGATGATAGTCACCATTGGCAATGCACCGGTCACGTTAACTGCATTACAGCGCAATATGCAAAACACGTTCATAATCTGTGCATGACGCTGACAAGTGCGCTGACCAATTCAGTGAAATCTATAGAGGAACGAATACAAGAGCTTTCGGAGACATTTGCCAGGTTGGATTCAGTTTTTTTGTTTTTCTTCTTTTTGGTAGTTTAAATCTTCATAGGTATCTACCGGTCCCTGAAAAGTCCCGGATTCTACACAGTAGGACCGGAATATCCCGAAATTCGTTCGAATGTCTTTGAAAAATTATTTTCAAATAGCAATTGCTCAATGAATAGAAGATGAATGGGAAGAAATTTTCTCTGGGGTTCCAGAAATGTTTTGAGTAGGTCCTCGAACAATCCCGGATTTTCTATTTGCGAATTTGTTGAACACCCTGACCTTGTCCTCGTGATTGAACTAGACACTAAACTTACTGGACAAGGCGAGATTTTCCGATTCAGGAAGTTTACTGTGACACATTTTGTCAACTTGTAAAAGTGAATGGTACTTGGTGAAGAGCTTCTCGTATTAAAAAATCAAGATTGTATTGAATAAGTCGAGTTTTATTTACACTCAATTTTTCTCCATCTTCTAGGTACGTTGTGTATGTGCCGTCGGCCAACGCTCGCCGACCAACTATGCACGTATCGCACCCAAATCCGTCGAAAGCGTGGTCTTTATCCTATATGGAATGCTTGTTGGAGAAAGAGTTGGCACCGCGTAGCCAGAATCTTCATCAAATCGTCTCGCGCATGAGCACTTCTTTTCCAGATGGTCGTTTAATTCAGTACGATTGTGGGAAGTTACAAGCACTGGATACATTGCTGCGACGATTGAAGGTTGAGCAACACCGCGTGCTCATCTTCACACAAATGGCTCGTATGTTGGATGTCCTAGAAGCCTTCCTTACATTCCACGGTCATATTTATTTGCGTCTGGACGGAAGTACGCGAGTAGATCAACGACAACTACTAATGGAACGATTCAACGCGGACAAACGATATTTCTGCTTTATTTTGTCGACACGGTCCGGCGGTATTGGTGTGAATTTGATCGGTGCCGATACTGTCATTTTCTACGACAGCGATTGGAATCCTACCATGGATGCTCAAGCACAAGATAGATGTCACCGTATTGGTCAAACTAGAGATGTTCATATTTATAGGTGTGAAATAGAAACCGTTTTTCGCTCGCTTTGTTTCAAGTAGCCGGTTATCATTTCATGAATATTGCTTTTCGTAGGCTAATAAGCGAAAAAACTGTCGAGGAGAATATCTTACGTAAGGCCAACCAGAAGAAACTTCTCGGCGACTTGGCTATTGAAGGAGGAAACTTTACAGCTGCGTACTTCAAATCAGTGAGTACAATTACCTATATTGAATAACTTTCCGAAAGTTGCATTAACTTGTGGACTAGAAGTGATCTTGATGTAATATGCCCTTCTGACTGGTGAGTACCATTGGCCGGTGATGTTCATGGAACTTGATGAATCCTTGTCTGATTTCTTTCTGCCCTCGTATCATGCTGTCCAAAGATGTAGAATCCACTTTTCTAGGCGTGCGCTATTCGATATCTCATTCTTTCCAACCCCTTCTCTTCTTGGAATCATTTCCAACTCACTTGTGAAGGGCATCTAAAAAGAACGAACTAGAGTCTCGCGCAAATGATTTTGTTCATGATACCGAATAATTTCATTGATAGAAGTCGCACTTTCCTAACTTTTTTTGAATTTTTCAAATCTCCATTTTATAATTATGAAAAAGAAAACAGGAAATGATAACTCGAGCGATGTAACTGTTTCAGTCAACTATTCATGATCTCTTCAATGTCGACTTCGACGAGATGGATCCAGCCAAAAGAATGACCGATGTATCCATGAATGAAACGGTAAATGTTCCCACTGTTGAAAAAAGCACACTGACAGCGTACGAAAACGCCCTGGCCGTGGCTGAGGATGAAACTGACGCTGCGGCGGCGCGCACGGCGAAGGAAGAAGCTGTAGCTGAACTGGCTGAGTTCGACGAGAATATACCCTTAGAGAACGAGAATAATGAAGCATACGCTCCGCAACATGAAGAGCTGAGTAAAGCTGAGCAAGAACTGAATGCACTTGTCGAACAGGTAACGAAATCGTCTTTTATAAAATTCGCATGAAGTCGTGGTGAAGATGAGAATAACATTTGAGTTTTACATTCATTTTCAGTTAACACCTGTTGAAAGGTGGGCTTTACAGTTCATGGAAACCGTGGATACGGAATGGGCAGATGAGCAGATGGCGTTGGCGGAGGCGGAAATCGAGCAACAAAAGAAAGAATGGGAGTTGGAAAGACTAGCCATCGAGCGAGCGGATGCAAGATCGAAACGTTTCGAAAATGAGATGGAGGAAGACGATTTGATGCTTTCGTATTCATCGGAGGATGCAAAGAATCAGGTCAACAACGATAATTCCGTAAATATTGTGTCTAGAAAGGGAACTGATAAGATTGTTAAGAAGCGACCAGGCCATGAGCGTCGTTCGAAGGGTATTGGCGGTTCACAAGGGGTTGAAGCGACAGAAGTTCTTTTGGAACAGAATCAGGACCAGGAAGCAAAAACTGCTACGCCCACGTTGAGTGGTAAGTCCCGAAAAACACACTCGAGACGTCGTGCTAGCCAGCAAGATGGAAATTCGTCGAGTAGAACTGAAATGAAATCACGTTTGAAAGTCGAAGCGATTAGATTAGAACAGCTACCTCTACTGAGTGAAAATGGCCCGGATTCTGGTCTGATTGCTAGGGGTCTAGCTCAGTTGAAGCGTAAATCTTGAATTATACTAATATTTTCCTAATATCATACTTTTTCGATGTCCAATTTGTTTTTCAAAATTTGCTTGACTCTTAAACGTTAATTGTTGTGTGTTGGCCCTTAATTCGTAACATATTTTCTCATAGTAGAAAAAAGTTATTCAATATCTCCTGCGTATTTCCCGTGAGGGAAAAGTTTTGTACATTCATCGTCGTCGTTTAAGGGTTTTAGTTTCATGTAAATTTACTTTTTTATACTTTTTTTTTTTCTAAAGAAAAGAAGAAAAAACGTTAAAAAAAAAGGAAAAAAACTTTTGAATTATGTTACATGAATTATATTTTTTGATGTTTCTACATATTATTTAATAATTTTTTTTCGTTCCAATTGTTAAATATTATGAAGTATTATTGTTTGATAAATGAGTGGTTTCCTCTTAACTTGTAATGAGCATAGATTGCAGCCATTTTTCATTTTTTAAATTTTTGATTGTGTGCTTTACATCAGTGGGTTCATTCATGTCCATTGATGTTCTCTCAGTTGAGTTATTCCTAAGATTTATAATTTTTGTTACTAAAATAGAGCGAAGGAAAAGTTTCAAACGAAAATTACGGAAAAGAAAGGAGAAAAAAACGATTGTGAATGTAATTTATTAGGATAACTTTTAATACTATAATATGTTATGGCGTAGATTCCAGATATTACCTTCGAATAATTCTAAGTTTTTCTTATTGTATATTATAACTACGGTTAATTATGATCGATATTTCGACTATTTATAATAGTTATATTTAAAAATATACGTTGATTTTCCCTTGCCTGTGAAAAAAAAAAATCGCGTTGTTCGACTTTTCCTTATTTCTTGGATGTTTCCCAGTTTTGCGATACAAGTTGGGCTCTGTTTTGGCGTCTAAGACGCTTTCGCATTCGTTTTATTCTTTTGCTCTTTGTGCGCCTTTATTCTAATTCATATTTAAATCATGACCCAGCAATCTCTTTTTTCTTTTTTTCTAATATTTTTTTTTTTTTTTTTGTTAATTTCGTTAATGTTTTCAATTTTTACTCTCTTTAATTTTTCGCTTTAATTGCAATACTTTTTTTTTCTTTTTTTTTTCAAGTATAAGAAAGAAAAGCAAAGCAAAATGAAGGACTAGGTAGAGAACGATAAACTTTCACTCATTTAAATGATGGAAGAACGTTCATTTCTTGCTTTTTAGAAAGCGTAAAAAATTAGTACACCCGTTTATCGTTTGGCTTGGCATTTAGTGTGCACAATGATTTAACGCCAAAACATGGCCCACGAGAAAATTCTCGTCGTATTCAGTGCCAATCCAAACAAACGGATCAAAACTGAGGAAATAACCAGGAATTAAGGAAAAAAAAAAACAGAAAAAGACAGCGCCGCACAGAGAGCAAGGGATAAAATCAGCGTATGATTGTTTTCGTGGATACGAAGCATCGAAGATCAGCGAAGAAGCCAAGCAGAGCCGCAACAAATGTGCGTGACCGAACTGGGAAACTTGATGAGCTGAGTGACTTACGGATACCATCAAATTGTTGAAAAGTCGTGCGGGGATGAGCAATACTCGAACTTGTATGAACTGAACGTTTCATCTTAAGAACAGAATTCTGTGAACTTTTGAACCTACTTGTGATACCGTCTCCCGATGCCGTTTTACTGAAAAATTTTTAGACCTCTTTTTGTTTTCTTCCGTTCATACTGTTTCGGTATTAGTCTTTAACGTCCTCTTTATTGACTTTTACAGAACTGGGTGTCGCTTGACTCGGTGGACGATTTAATGCCGGTAGGTGAAAAATACCTGAACTAGGACCATTCTCATGAATATCCTCATTTGACACCTATTTTTCAATGTAGTTATGGATACCATTGCCTTATTTGATGTCTGATGAATCGGAAGTGTACGTCGATCGCAGCATGAAATATCTATACGAAATCATACCTATTGCTGAGCACCTGTTACCCCCTGTGTATCACCGTAAAGAAAAGAAAAAATTACGTCTGGAACATTCTGTATCAGATTTGGGTACCAAATGTTAGTGTAAAACTTACCTTTTTTTCGTAAGAATCGGTTGAATTTTTGTTGCCGCCATTCTTAATTTTCCGTTTTTTCTCTGCTATAATAGCTCCAAGTCATGTTCGAGTGCGAAGTCGTCATCGCGATAGTCTGGCGCATGGCACTCTTTCGATCGCGGCCCTCGAGCCGCCTAAGTCATTATTCGATCGGCCATCGCCAATAGTCGCTAAACTGCGTCAAGATATGCGTCTACAGAAGTATCGTGGTCTATCGCGATCAACCATCGCTAATATGCCCGGAATGAAACCATACTTCTCACCCAAGGTGAACGTGGATCCAGAGTTTGTCCCAGAATGGTTAATTCACGAGGATTACGCTCTTCTTCAGGTCGACTTGGTCACATTGATTTTATTTTTACTGTCCAAGTTAGAAATACTGACAGCGAAATTATTCGTTGTAGGCCATACAACACGTTCAAGAATTACCGCTGAATTTAACAATCATGTATCCCGGTCATATGCCTAATTGGGATTTGGTTTCGGAACTGGTCAATCAGGTTTCTCGTATTTATCGATCTCCGATACAGTGTAAGCACAGATTCGAGGCGGCAATCCTTCCCAGAGAGGAGGGTAAATTGACGACCGATCCTCTTTCCAAGAAACAGAAGAAAATGAAGGGAATGAATCAACTTATGTCGCATGTAAATATTACAATACACTCCTATAGAGAGAATTTCACAGTTCGACGTATGTTATTACCTTGTACGTAATTTACAGTCCAAGTACACCAGAAATTTCAAAACTGCCCAGTTGTACTTACAAGATAGTAATAATACGTTCACGCACATGATGAATTCACGTTTCGACGCAATTCGTGGCGTTTCTAACCGACGAGCGCCGACGATAAAACGTTTACCGTTGTCGACGTCAACCAAAAATCCGAAACACGCTCAGTTACTTGTCGAGTGCGAGATTGATTACGACCGACCATTGACACCGGTCGAAATTGCCACTAGACGCGCTCAAAGATTGGCCAAGGAGAAACAAACGCAACTGGTGAGTGTTGAAATTACCTACCTTCTTTAACTCATTGGGACCAGTGCTGTGCCACGTGGCCCAGTCCATCATTGTTGTGAAGGTTCAGTGCCAGGTTCATGACCCATCAGGGTGATTTTTTCCAAGTCTGTTTATTAGCTCGTATTTTATTAGTATGACCAGTTGCCTACTTTTTTTGAAGTAAGACAGTATCTCAATTTTCACCTTTCCTCTTTCTTTCCTCAACCTTTTTTCACAAGGAATAAAGATACAAGTGCACGACTTACAATTTTTCTTTATTTTACAATACTAACTTGCGCAATCCAAGCAGGGACAGCGTTCATGTGTCTCGCACATATATTGGCACTCCCCTTCTCCCTCATCCGTCCCTTCCTCAGTCTTCCCTCACCTTTTTTCACAAGAAATGAAGATAAAGGTGCACAACTGACAGTTTTTGTTCATTTTACAATACTAGCTTGCCCAATCCAAGCAGGGACTGCGTGTCTTGCACATGTATTGGAACTTCCTCTCTCTCTCTCTCATCCATCCTTTCCTCACCTTTCTCTCAGCCTTTTTGCTCAAGAAATAAAGATAAAGTGCACAACTTACAATTTTCATTTATTTTACCGGCAATATTTTAGTTGCATTGCGGGGCAATATTTTAGTTGCGCCGATCCAAACAAGGGCAGCGTTCGTTGTGTCTCGCGCATGTATTGGCACACCATCTCTCCCTCATCCCCTCCTTCTCAACTTTCTCTCAACCTTTTTTCTCAAATAATAAAGATCAAAGTGCCTAACTTCAATTTTCATTTATTTTAGTTTACAATATTTATTTGTACAATCCATGCAGAAGCGGCGGCATTTGTGTGTCTCCGGCATGTGTTGACATTTCTCCTCTCCCTTATCCGTCCCTTCCTCACTCCTCTCTCAACCTTTTTTCTTATGAAATAACGATACCTTATAACAAATGGTCAGGTGCGCATGAGTTAAATCAGGATAGACTGGTGAAAGTACGAATGGTCAATGTTGAAACATTTTTTATACGACCCCTTGACGTCTAAGGAGACCCTCAGGGTGATGTTAGAGAAAGTTTATGTCTTCCATAAGGTAGGTTCCCTGCGACTGAAACAGGCTTTGGTTCAAAATTCAACTCTGGGGGGATACAGTGACATAGACCTCGCAGTCTCGCTAATATTGAGCCAAGCGCGGTATGAGCGGCTGGGAGAATACAAGTCATAGGTGTGCAGCTTGCTGCTAATTGTACTCATTTTTCTATCAGATTTCTGTAACGACGAGCTGTGTAACGTTTGGCTATTTGTTTTAGGCTACCGCTGAACAATTACTAATCCGTAATGCGCAACAACAACAACAGCAGCAGCAACAACAACAACAACAACAACAACAACAACAACAACAACAGATCGTGAAGCAACAAACGCCGCAGCAACAAACATCGGCGTTGACGGCGACCACGGTTCAAATAAAACAGCCGATTATAGTGCAGCAATTGCAGCAACAACCCTTGCAAACTCAACAATTGGTCGGCCAGAAAACAATTCCGATCTCTGGTGCGAATATCGTGCCCTCGGGTCAAACGGCGGTAGTCGTCAGCATTTCGCAGAATTCAGCTATCACGAGTGCCTCGCCCGTACAAATTCGCAATTACGTACATCGACCTGTGGTAAATATTTTCAATTTTTCTTTAATCAGATGACATAAGCTGCGTTGAATAAAATAACGGATCGAGGTCAAACATCTAACGAAACTGTCTCTCAAATTCCGTTGTATTGCTTTGACAACCTCATTACAAAACTTTTCGACAAAATGTAATTGTCTAAAATTTATTTTGTAGGAAATGGTTGTGACGAGTGGTAGCCAGCCGCAAACGCAGCCTGCGTCCATCGTAATTCCTCAGACTAAAGCGACCACGACGAACGCAACTGCGAATTTAATCTCGCCTACTATACAGCGTCTGATACCGATCACGCAAATTTCTACTCCTGGATCAGTATCAACATCGCGCAGTAAGAAAATTCATTTCATGAATTATTCACTCCTTATGAAGGACATTTTGTTTATGAATTTTTGTATCCTCTCTCCATAGTTATCACCACTAGCGGAAAACCAACATCACAGGTGCAATTGTACAAACAACAACAAACGGTGCAACAACATCGGGTAAAAATTCTGCATCCAAGCACCAAAACACCGGTGGTCGTTCCTACAAACGTTGTCGTTAGCTCTCCTCAGCAACCGCGACAGCAAATGTCACCTCAGCAACATCAACAAAGACAGATTGTGAGTGTTTGCTACAAATAATACGACTCGCGTGACTAAAGTAAAAAGGTTAATAATGTTTAAATTTTTAGCAATTGAAATCCGTAAGCGGTTCTTTAACGTCAACTACTGGTCAAATATCCGAAGCGGAATTGGCCATGTATTTAAAAAAGCAGAAGCTGCAGCAGCAGCAGAAAATTTCAACGGCAACTGTTATCGCAACGACGAATGCAAACGCAACGAAAGCCCAATTTCTGTCTACGACGCAAACGGCCATAGCACAGACTAATAAGAGCACTTTTGGAGTAGCTTTACCGCCGGTTAGTATTGACTCCCTTCTCTCGTAATTCGTGTACTTTTTTTGTTTATTAAAATCTTTCTTCTTTAATTTTTATAAAGCTGAAACCAGGAACACTAAACGCATCAACTTTGAAAACCACTCCGACAACAACGTCGCAAATACGCCAGATTACGATACAACAACAACTCCATCAACGTAGTAAACTTCAAAGAGTTACACCTATAGGACAAGTTATGGTAAGAAATGAACGTGGATGAGTTGTAACAAAAAGAGAACGATTGAGGCATTGTATTAAATCATACGCGTGTACTTGTGCATTCAAAGGTGAACGTGACTCAGAGCGGTCAGGGCATATCGCAGGTATTGACTAAAGGTGCGCAAGGAAATAATGCAGCCACTCCGCAGATAATGAACGCACGCGTCATCCCAGTGGTAAGTTTTCTTGCGTATAAAGTAAAGAAGGGATCTTAGACCATCTCATGAAATGATTAATTCTTGATTTTTTCTCATAATTTTTCATCAGGTATTAAGTGGAGGCACTTTAAGAGCAGCGCCGAGTGCGCAAAATGTAACAATCGATGCGAGTGGTATACGCCAGACGCAGCAAACGTTACCATCAAATACAATCAAGATCAGTGGTAATCCGGTAGCGGTGACTACGTTATCGCCACAACAACATCTCATAAGTCAAGTACGCGTCTCAGTGGCTGCTCAAGTTGAGGGGTATATTTTCGATTTTTCATTCAATATATTTTTCGTTTTAGTTGGTACAGAATCAGTCGCTGGTACGTCAAGGTAATTTGAAACTGCCGAATACCAGTATCGTTTCTGGTACGATTGCAACCTCGACGGTAACTGCTGCTACATCGTCAACCACACAGATTGTTAATATGCCTCCTCAGTCCCAGACAACATCTAGTGAGAAGGTAATAATATTTAGATCACCTAAAATTGGGTTTCGATCCATTCTTTAAAGTATTTTCTTATTGTTTTTGTTCTCTTTTTCATACAGAAACCACTTTGAACAAATTCGGCGATTTATTTGGTTCAAGTCAATTATAGAATGCACTATGCGTGTACGTTGTTTTAGCTGTTTTTTCGTATTGTACCAAGAGAGAAGCAAGAATGATGGTATAAATAACGTTGTACTTATCAGGACGAGGCTTCTCATTTTAGTGTGTTGTTGACCGTTATTCAGGAGTTCGTTCGTCATTCGAAGATTCAAGAAGTAGTATGCTATTTGTATGATTGTTCTGTATCGGAGTTACTCCTTCTCTTTCGCCCTCTTCTCACAAGAACGAGAAAATATTCCAATTATGCACAAATTTGGTTTTTGAAATCGACGAGTCTGTTACCCTAGATGAAATGTTTTTTTTTTTCCTCCTTTAAAAGAAATTGAATTCCAATCTGAATGATGGTTCATTTCAACAATACTAACATATTCATTATTCTTTTCAATGCAAATATCTCTTTTTTTCTTTCTTTAGTCATACCTAACATCCGATGAATTGTTCGAAAATGATTATTTTTCTTGAAAACCAAGCGTTTTTCCTCCTTTCTCCTTTGATCGTATTTACCAATTTAAACTTACTGCAAAGGAAGAGAAAAGGAATTTGGTGATAGACCGAAGAGTATTATAATGATTCTTTGTGATTTATTTCTCTCTTTTTTATATTGTTTTTTTTTCCCTTTTTTTTTTTTTTCTCTCGTTCTTTGTAAATAAAGTAATATTGTTCACAATAGAAAGTCTCCTCTGAAGTCAGGTGATCATAATTCTTCGAACAGAGGAAATTGTAATATATGTATTATTTTTTTTTGTAAATAATACGTTTTTATATTCTCTTGTTGATAGTCTGTTTGTTAATTTTCTAATTTCCTCACGAACTGTATTCCTTCCTTCGGTGTTTATTTTATTATCATTTTTCTTGTATCATCACTGACTGTCTGAATAACAAATGATGCTATGAATAATAATTGTTCGATAACTATCAGGATCGAAATGTGTAATATAAAAATCAGTGGATGATGCAATTGTTATTTTTTTTTTTTTGCTTTGCATTAATCTATTTTTGTGGATGAGAATATTTTTTTGATAAAATCTGATTGCGAGAAAAAAAAAAATCTTAGATAATTATTATGTCGTTCAAAGAAATTTCTTCTCCCCCTCCTCTTCCCATAATTGCGTTGAATTCAAAATTACGTAGTAATGATAGAGTATTGTCTATATTTTCGTTCGAAATCTGTTCGTAATACTCTACTGTCTTGATTATTAAAATGGTAATAGATTCGAATAATTTAATTCGATGGAACTACATAAATTATGAGGCTTTTTGCCGCGATCTTTTTTTCGGCATATACATAATGTATAAGTGCTTAGTTTTTCGAATGATACTATTTCTGGCATAAAATTTGTCACTTTTATTGGGAAAAAAAAAAAAATAATACGATTTTGAAACTAGAAACGAGATGCATTTATTACAATATAATCGCGTTGTCGTCTATATATACCCGGTATATATATATATATATAATATGTATTACTGCCTTCTATTTTTATTTTTTTTTTCTCTTTCTCTTTTCACTCACCGTTGCGGTATCAATATTATATTATTACGACACTTGAGCAGTAAAATTATTACTTTCTGAGAAAAGTAAAAAACTCATACTTCTTGTTATTTCATCTTGATGGAATTTTTTTTCCTAGTGTATTTATTACACTTGTTTTTTACGCTTAAATAAACATTTTAAGATAACGCAACCGTATTTAGAATGATTTAACTCTCAATAATATTGTGACTATTGTCATTCTTCTTTTTGTTTATGAGAAGTACAAGAAAACGATAGCATTCATTGTAGAATTCATTTTCCTCATTCATTTTATTATAGTCATGTCCGTGATGTGTACAGATTTATTTATATGTGATGTATTAATTTACTAAAGAGACAAGGAAGAAAAGAAAGAAAAAAAAAAACTGAAAAAAATATATGTAGCTACGTTTTTAAAATTGGCTTTTTATTTCTGGAGATGAAAGAAAGTCAAGTTTTGGACATGGTTTGATATTTTTAAAATCATGCGAAAAAAAAATGGCATTGGTAACTCCTGAATTTGGACTCTACTCGTTTGACAAAGAACCTGTTGAACCTGTTCTTATTTGTGTCTTTTTAAAAAAAACTTATCGTTCGGAGAAAACTCTTTCTTTTTCCCGGATTCTTGGTGTCAGAAAAGGGTTTGGCGAGATTCCAACCATCTTAATGGGAGGGCGAGGAGGGGGGACTCGGAAGAATTTGGACTCTCAAGCTTACGCACAAGTATGATAACTGGTAAGGGAACTTGATGGGATATGAACACGGCAGGAAGAAAATATTCACATTTTCAATATCGTCGCCAAAACTTTGTCCAGGTGGTCTTTATTTCTTCAAGGTAGATACCGTAAAAGGTGATTGCACCATTGACATAGGTAATCAGTTTTCAAACTCGACCGTGTCGACAATGTTGATGTAGGAAGTTCATCGTAACATCAATATATGTACCAATAATTGCTTAATAAAAATAGTAGAAATAGTGATTTGACTGTTCAGTAGATGGTTTATCCAAAAAAGAAAGCAATATCCGTAGGTAGCGTATCGATGACTAACTCTCAAGATTCAGCTTCATGTTGAACAACGGCGAGAAAATTAGACGCCGACACTAGACTTCCGAATAGACCGGCTTCCCGTTTTGCACATGCGAAGATCGAGGAACATTTTGATGCGATATTTTGAAAGAAAGGATGGAAGTGATACCTACTGTAATCAAACTGCGGAAAAAGTGAACCGACCTCTTTGAATAGTCAAGTCCGTATTGGTGACACGCTATACCTGTGGTATTGGTATAGTTTTACAAGTTCTTTTTCCAATGCTGACGAATTCGGGAAAATTTTCTCATGTAATAAAATTCAGAAAACACATGATACTTTCTTAGAACTGATCTTGCTTGGAAGTATCTCAATAGTTATATTCAATTTTTGAACTCAGAAATGAAACCTCCGACGAGCATACTTACCTATATAGGTAGCCCAGGCACCTCGTCTTCAAAGAAGCTAATTTCGTAAACTCGAGTACCAGTACTTATAAGTTCTGGAAGTTTTCGTTTAATAATCTGGAGGCTAGCAACATTTCTTAGAAAATGATCCACGATTTCTCACTATATTTCACGTAGGTACAAATTTTCATCAGCTTATACAGGATGTTATCTTCACCCGTCGTAACAGTAAACATATACCGAAGGGAATCAGCTAAAAACAGAATTTTGGGTGTTTTCGAAGTGTAAGAGCCACTGGAATTCTAATTTGGCGTTCGATTTTAGTCGTTCACGAAAGTACCTTCCTAAATCAGCTGAACATTATTTTGAAAACAAGACTATGTCTAATGGATACCAAATATCATTTCTTTCCGGCGACCAAGGATCAAGTTTTCAGTTTTGTACTTATTTAGGATTTCCTTTCACGACGGTCCTGCTCATACATGCAGTCGATTCGATTGGAGAATCAGAGCATGGGTAACTTACATGAATTTCTTGAATGATCTCCTTTTTTAACTCGAAAATATCATCTAGCCTACTTTCGAATTCTTTCTTCTGATAAAGAGTAATGATCCATTACAGCCAGCGTCGTACAAGGGTATGGAATCGAGAGTTTCAATTTGCCTTTAACCTAGTCAATGGCAATCTTCTTCATTTTAAAGTGATGTTTGCGAGCTACTTGCTTCAAGTTCTTAATTGAGTCGTATGAACGTCCTAAATAACAACGCTGAGCTGAAATGAATGCCATAATTGTTCCCCTTGGAATAATTTTCTTAAATTTTGTCGTTTTAGTAGCGCGGAGAGAAAGAACGTGATTCAAAATACTCTCACTCGAAAAATGAAATGATCAGTCTATTTGTATCAACTACACTTTCTTTAGATATTCATTCATCTTGTCTTTCACTGTTACTCGCAAGTAGCTGCAACGAGCGACCATGAAGAACTTGAGGGAAAGTATGAATGATACAGTCAGTAAGAAATCTTGAGACTCCAGACCTTACGTCAAATGTACCGTCTACCGTATCTAAATCATCATTCATCACTCTTATTCATCCGTGACTATGAGGATTTTTAGTATATCTATTTGACAAATTATTTTTGTTTGAGTATCCTCGAATTACGGAGGCCAGACTAGGATGAAGACTTGGGCTAACCATATGCGCAGTCTAACGGCGATCATCACTCTTATTTATCCGTGACTATGATGATTTTTAGAATGTCTACGAGACAAATTATTTTTGTCTGAGTATCCTCGAACTACCGAGGCCAGACTAGGATAAAGACATGGCCATGGGCTAATCATATGCACAGGCTACGGCTCTGAGGGGAGAAGGGGAGGGAAGGCTGCGGCTAGCTTAATGACCTTGAAAGTCTATCTGAGCCTGAAAAGGGAGTTTAAATCAAGACCCTAGAGGCTTTTAGCCAGAGCAAGAGTTTCAATATTTGGCCAAGTTCAACTTAGGTAGTAAATCGAGCCTGATTGATTTACTCGCGGTGGTAGAAAATTCAAAGAAATACCGACGTTTCGATATTCTTCCTACGCAGCTGAGCGATTCCTGTAAATTATTTCGATGACATACTTTTTTGAGGTAGTTCATGAATTAGCAATGTCTGGGTATTGATTATAGGCCTTTTTATGATTGTATTATTTTTTCTTTCTTTTCTCTCTTAGCATGATAGAAAACAACGTTCCGTGGCAAAATGACGAGAAGATAGATTTTAATTGAAAATTACAATTCTAGGTTGCCCTCTAAGTACAACCTATACGTCGATAACATCTTTATTCAAACAAGGTTTAATCAAATACAAAAACGAACGTGTTCATTCCACGCAAACAATAGAATACGCGATCAGGTACCTCGAATGGACGGCAAAATCTCAGCAATAACTCTTTAACCAAGTCGTGGTTTGAAGCAAAAAAGACTCTTCGTTCTCCATCAGAACAAGAAAAAATCGTAGGAATTCATTCTACTTTGGAGAGCGGTTTAAGTGAGCCGGGACGAACCCAAGAAATTGTTCTCAGATCTCCTGAATTCTGTAAATCAATTGAAAGAAATAAAGATCTGTACTTTAGATAAGAACAGAAAATGAGTAACTCCAAACTTACATTCAAATCTTTCTCTTTCATAAGCATCTCTCTATAAGGTTCATGTATTTCTGGATTGTATTCGTCAAATATCATATAATGAGGATCGTCGTCGGACGGTTTTTCATAGATACGAACTCTACTGTTCTGTACACATGTCTTCACTTGTTTCAAAAATTCTTCCCGGTTACTCTCGTATCTGCGTCATAGTATACGTCGATATTTTCATACAGAGTTATACAGATCACCAGATTTTATTGACTATAAGTTTCTCGAAGAACTCACAATTCTGCTGCCCTTCTATTCACGGCATCTATAACATTCACATTATAAAAAATATTTCTGGCGTAAGCGATAAGTTGCCACAAATGGTTTGCATCTTTCCGCCACTCGGAAAATAGACTATTATTGCCCAGATACAATTCATCTGTGGATGGATTGACACATGG
The DNA here is from genome assembly GCA_035079395.1 of Aspidiotus destructor. Taxonomy (NCBI): domain Eukaryota; kingdom Metazoa; phylum Arthropoda; class Insecta; order Hemiptera; family Diaspididae; genus Aspidiotus; species Aspidiotus destructor. Next base: position 38,349,140 of record JAVHKZ010000018.1, on the reverse strand, counting down.
ATGAAAGACTGACGTTTCGAAAATTAGCTTAGGGCAAACGGAACACTGTGGAAATGTATGTGGTATGAATAATCTAAAGCGAAATATGCCACCAACGTAAGGACCACTTCTCACGAATACTACGCCGAACCATACTGTAAAAATGGAAATTATTTGAAATTTGAAAAATTGGATTTCGATACGTGATAACTGAGAAGAATGTTTACCGAACGGAGTTTTAGCTGCGGGTATCACATAAACTCCTGGTTCTGCTCGGTGTTTCAATAAATTGCTGCAAATCATCAATATGTGGATGACGAATATCAACAAGAGAGGAGCTATTAGAATAGACTGTACTTACAATTCTGACGTGAGACAGTATTCTTGAACAAAAATCGTATGCGGATAGTTGACTTCGTTTGATAAAGAACTGGTTCGTTCAATCCTTTTGGCGGACATACCTAGAAAGGCCAAACCACCCACCGGCGAAAAGGCTTTCGGCGTGAATTTTTTTTTCTTTGATTCATTATTGTCACCCATCTATATTCACACAATTTGAATTTCCAACTTGAAAAACAAAATTACTTTGACGATTCAAATCAATTCCTGAGTACTTACTATAGGAAATGTTGACGTTAGTACTTCCAAATGGAGTCTTTCAAGCGATAATTGATAGCAGCAGAAAAGGGAGTTCAGGATTCATACATGCATATGTCTAACACGCAGAATTGAGTCGAGTCTCATCGAGACTACACAAGATTAATGAAACATTGATGACGACAAGTCGGTTAAGTACATGGTACGAGAGAGATGATCGGATGACAGCGTTTTTCCATTTAGAAGTCTTAGAAGAAAACGGTTTTTAGAAAGGTTTAAACGCAGGAAATTGAAACAAGAAAATGCGAGTTTTTTTTCTTATTATGGGCGAAATTACATTTCCATTTAGTTCGATATCCCAAATACACATAACTTCACCCTAAATTCCTTGTTTCGAGAATCTACCAATTTGATTTTGACGCCTGATCAGGATTCACGAAGTTGTTAGTGTTATCAGTAGACTGTTGATTAAGGCGCTGGGTTAGTCGTGACGTCATAATTGTGAATCAGTGTTGCCTAATGCTATATAATAAAGCGCAGTATAGATTATGTTATAAATTATTGTACGTTCTTATGGAAAAATCTTCAAATTGACAACTGATACCCTTCTTGCATTCTCAAGAGATCTGCAAATTTTATGAAATAGAATATGCAAACAGAAAATTGTTCAACCAACGTTTTCCAATTCTCGCGTAATTTTGAAACATTTAGATTTTAGAAACACAATACACTTTCAAAACAAAATTACTTCTCATTTCTTCAAACAGGCGAAAACAGAGTCGAAAATATCATAAAATACATGATTTTTCATGAAGAACAATAACCTTTACAACTCGTAAACGAAACCAAGTCCACTACAGTAAAAACGACAGACTTTCAACACAAGCAGTTGAAGACACTTTCTTCGTAGTTTCTTATATATTCTCATAAAATGCATCGTAACATTGAAATTCATATCAAAAGAACTAATCCGAATTTCTATCGTTGAAAGAAAACGTACACGGTGAGACTTGACGCGTAAAAATTAACCGACACAAACAATGAAACAAAGAAGGCTATTCTTTATAAACGTTCAAAACTAAAAATTAAAATATATTAACGATGAACGAGGAGACTAGGAAGTTAAACGTACGAATACAATTCTGCCTTCGCTTCATTTCTTTTGTTGATCCATCACATGTTGAAATGATGAACACGATAAGAGAGAAGTGATTTGCTTCCATGAGTAATCATGAAGTACGACAATGGTTGAACTTTTTCAAGCTGAGGCAAGGTAAAGGACGACGTCGCCATATACTCTTTGACGATACAGAACATTGACTCTCCTCCGCACTCTCGTTTTTCTTTCCGCTGCTGCTTTCTGATATTAAAAATTCTTGATCTAGAAAAACAACGCTTTATAATAGCAGATAAAAACTCAAATACCTGCAAGGCTCATAGAAATTCAAACGCGAACCTTTAAGCTGATGGGCGGTAACAAACTGGGCATTTTCGTCACTACCATAATGATACTCTATCAAATACGGCAATACTGTCATCGTATGTGATTCATCGTCGTGCATGGTGGGAACTGGTATTGGCGCTTCTAATTTTACAGGCCGACTTATGAACCACCTGCGACAACAAAGCTTTCAGTTATTTCAGATTATGGATAATAAATGGTGGCGGTGCAGTGACAAATCATGAAGAGCATTACTTACGGATGACATCTAATTTGCTGCAAAGTAAATCGATGATTAGGGTCTTTTTGCAACATTCCGTCCAGCAAGGATCGCAATGGTTCTATAACTGAATCTGGTAAACTGAGCATACCTCTACCAATGCTCTCAAATAACCTGTAAACGTTATCACCCTTAAACGGATACTCGCCAGTAACGAGATAATATCTGAAATCACATTTCAAAATGCTAAAGTTGACCCTAAATTTATTTAGAATTACTAAATAATTAGAATAACTCACAAGGTAACTCCACTGCTCCAGATATCGATCTTGAATCCTGAGAAAAATTCTGCACCATTCGCTATTTCAGGTGGCTGGAAGGCAGGAGAACCCTGGGTTGTATAACATGTATCATCAGGGGCAAAAATATCAAGAGCCTACAAAATGTAAATTGATTGTATCAATTTTTAATTAACTATAATGAAAATCATTGAACTATAAAATGCGTGACACAAAACTATAAGCAATTATTACTCAAAACTCCCGACGGAGCTTCACGTAATTCAACTTCAAGTCGCATACTCGTTAATTTCATCAACTTTGCAGATGAAGGAAGGATAAAAATGCTCTTACCTCAGCTACACCAAAATCGGAAATCTTTAATGTACCATCCAAAGTGAGTAATAAATTGCCAGGTTTTATATCCTTATGAACGACTCCCTTACTATGCAAGTACTCAAGACCATCAATTAGTTGTAAAAAATAGCTGAAAATAGAAACAGGCGCATCAAGATTACCAGATTTAGACTATAACTTCCAAAAACAAACTTCGATGAAATCTCACCCATGAGCTTGCCATTGTGGAAAAGTTCTACCCGGTGAATTTTCCAACATATCTTGGAGTCCACCAATACAATATTCCATAATTAAATACATTTTTTGTTTGTCTTTGTTGAATAATACCTCAACAAGTTCGATCACGTTCCGGTGTTTCAAACGTTTTAGAAGTTTGATTTCTCTAAAATGAGTCACAACGATAATTATTTGTGAAATAAAAAATCAATATTGAAAAACTATCTCTTGCGCGTGAGGGGATATAAATCTTTACAAAAAGAAAGAAACGAAGGCTTTCCGCAGCTTGATAAAGACCACCAGCCTGGTCCAAACGTCGTCTCCCATTAATAAAAAATTGTGCGAGAAAAACATCCGTTTTTTTCTTTAAAAAAAAAATCAATGTTCGAAATATAGTTATTCCTTCTGAATTGATTTCATTCCTCACCTTTCGACATTTTGTTCACCATTAGGTATTCTCCTGAGTTTACGCTTTTTGAGAATTTTTACGGCTCGCCGACAAACTGTTTTCATATCCAGCAGTTCCTTGACTTTGCCATAACTACCTTCCCCAAGAACGTCTCCCATGATATAATCGCCAATAAACTTACATCGTTTCTTCTTACTCCGGTAAATTACTTGATCAGAATCTACTCGATGGAAACCCATATCACATATGAAGCCATCCGCATCGTCGCTCACCCACGGCATGGAGGAATATTCTTCGAGAGGATTCGACAACGATTCGTTCTCATGATTCAAATCGATCTCTTCGATAGCCATGTTATTACTCATCACGAAAACATTTTTCCATCAACCATACACGGTTAATTGTAAACTCAATCCACCGACTCAATCGGGGAAAAGAAAACTGAGAGACTATTTTGAGTTGGAAGCATATTTTGTAGGAAATAATGGTAAGAAATCCTTGGTGCGGAAATAAAATTGGTAAAATATAGTATTATAATTATTTTTATCACCCAAAATTAAATGGTAGGTAAATTCAAAAAAAGGCAAAATTTTGATTTCATTACTGTTCCTTTGAACTTATTAATATTCAGAAGAAATTTTGATTTTCTTATTATTAATTTTACTCATCTATCACTCTGATGATAATAAAATTCACAGAAAAAACAAAATAGGTGGCACCACTTTGGTGCGCATCCGCATACAGCCTCTAGTGCCGCTCTCTATGAATCGAATCCATTCCTTAGACCGAGATCAAGTTAGACTCCGCCCACTTTTCACTGATTACACGATTATCTCTATGATCGAAGTTTGATACCGGCCTTATCATTCTGAATATCCTTCTCGTCTATAATATTCTCCTCAAAAAATTAATAAAGACCATACTATTTTTGTAGAAAAATTTCTGTAATTTTGTTACCTTCGCTGTTGAAAAGTAAAGATTTCGATTTAGTCAGTCTCGGCGTCATGCGATCGGCAGTCAACTTCTGTCGACTTTATCAACCTGGATTGTTGAAGGGTAATGACATTACAATAATTAGTTGATAATCCAAACAGCTAATAAATATTTGGATTCTCCTTAAAGTTATTGATGTGTTTTTTCCAGCTGATCATTCCACATCAAACTTATTTCAAACTCGCAGTATATCGTATTTACGGTTACCACCTCAATATGACAGTAAGTATCCATTGTCAACAGTTGCATTGAGAATCTTGAAAAGAGTTTCAGTTTAATTTCTATTCTTATTTCAAGATGTTGAAATGCCGGAAAACCCGAGACCGAAAATCGTACCCAAAGTTCCAACTCTTCCACATAATCATAAACCAGCCAAGATGCAAAGAATGATAAATCTAATGCGTTGGCCTGAACAAGTTCACAATACATTGATTCATAAGCAATACGGATTGCAAGTGAGTTACTGTACGAGAATTAAAAAGAAGCATCAAGATTAAAATTCGTGGTAAATTGTATTGTTTGCATAATCCATCTCAGAGTTTTCCGAAATTATTACGGAGATTAATTCTTACAGAATTTGAATAGTCTGTTCCAGAGAAATTTCCTAGCAACTAACTTTTTACTCCTGATTCATTGTGTAGGTAATCCGAGGAGGTCGTCTAAAGGCGCATCATTTTGCAACAATTGCTAAAATAATGAACAATAAACTTGATTACAAAAGACAGTTTTTCGTGTGGCGAGTTGACAGTCCGTGGCAATCGTGCACAAAAAGGGTATGGATTTCTTCATTAGTTATGATGTGAATCAAGCACAAAGAGTGTCATTTTTGTTCTCTTTTTCTCGAGTGGTTACTCTCGTCGAACTTGCCTCAATTTTAAGCCGTCGATTTGAGTTTTCTGCTTTAGATTTTTGACTTCCAGAACAATGGAGCGAGGTTGACAATCCCCCACCTTTGCTTCGTACAGGATACTCATTTCGGTAAATCGAGCAGTATTTCATTATCCAAAAATTAAAATTTGAACTAGTTAGATTTTCATTTCAAAATAGTGCGATGAAGCCGGTGATATAACTCATTAAAGTACTTGTTTTTAATTTTGAATGCCCCTTCTTATATAATTATGTAGTAGAATTCTTTTTTGAGAACGAATACTTATGTCATGAATCTGCCAACGTACTTCGAAAATCACTGTGTATGAAAATGATCTTTCAATGTAGAACTGAAATGAGAGAAAAATAAAATCCTCTCCGTGTGTCAAAGTCAACAAATCAACTCCTGTCTATTTTCTTGGAATTATTATTATTTCAATGCGTTTAAATGAACAAGATACTTGTAGTGACATCGTGCAGCATTACAGTTTTGTACTTTTCATCGGCAATGGAGAAATTTTTCAATATTTTGGCAAATTTTCTTCTTTGGGTAGTATTAATTTTCTTATCGCCAAGTTGATTGACTGTTCTTTTGATTACAGCCTATTGGTTTTACTCTTGGTGGAGGAAAAGGTAACATTCACCATTTCGTCACACCAGTAGCGCCCGATCGTATCGTCTTTGAAATCGCTGGTAATTGCGCTTATGAAGAAGTGAAAGATATTTTATCTTTCATTTGTAGAAAAGTAGTGCCTTTTCAGGCCAGACCTGTCAGTTACGAAGGACTATTGAAAGAAAAAGAACAAGAAAAGATCGACGCTGAACGCAATATGAACCCATATACTTGGGAGTATTTAATCAAGAACAATATGATGGGATGCCGTAAATATGTAAGACGTATTGATTATGAATATTTCGGCAAATATTTGTAAATGATTTGTCATGGTCAAAACAAAATAAATTAGTCTTTCCTCAAACCAAATATAGATCTCTTTCTTGTTCCGCAAAAGATAATACATAGACTAATGAAAACAGGATTATGGTAATGACTAGAATGATTTATTTGGTTTGCAATCAAAACGAGCTTGTAAACAGAAAACAAATCCAACTTTACAGCTAGATTTCATTTTGTACTCGCACTGATTACGCGACACACTCAACAAATTCTTATCAGATAGGTATTTGAAAATATTTCAGCTTTAAAGCATAAATTATCTTTCTAACAAATTAATCATCATTACATCTATCGCACAACATACACAATTGACAAAAAGAGATATATGTTCCAAGTTCTCATCGGTTAATCCGTACAAAACGAAAGACTTAATTTCACTGCAACAAACGCAAATAAGAAGGTACGAAGAACGCCAAGGTTAATTTGTGCGCTTATCTTATAAGCTTAGGAACGGATTTACGCAGGAGGGCCGAATACACGGAAACTTGAGAAAAACGTGAAATTTGAGGGTAAAGAAGATGAAGTCTGCGAAGATTGATCGAATGACTTCAAGTGCTTGCCCCCTCACTAAGAACAATAGTCTGGATTCGTGCCTCAAAACCCTTAAGGAATCATATAGGACCTCAGATAGTTTCTCCTTCATACATGCGTGATTTCAGAACATAATGATTCATCATTTTCGGACATCACTCAACAGCCAGAAGCCAAAAAAACAAATGGAGTAGGATCTCGGTCTACATTCTAAATAGTGTAACGATGAGCCAGAAAAAGTTGTGTTTCTCAATAAATCGATAAACACCAAGAGATATAAATGACGGATTCAAAATAACAGGTTTCGAGAGTTCTAAAAACTACGATATGTAGATCACGTAGTTTTCGGTTCCAACTAGCACTTCTTTCAGTACATTCAAGATTCAGAAAATTGACAATCGAAGGAAACACGAAATTGTACAAACAAATTAGGTGATAATTCAACAATACTAAGGAATTCAAGACAAAATATGACTACACCGGTAAGAATAGCCCAAATTTTACCTATTAACTGAAGGCTAACCAAGTTTTCAGACAATCCGTATGGCGATAGTATCGCAAAGGTCTCTTCTTAAATGTACCGATATGGTGAAAAATTTCGTTACATTCATTAATGTACGATATCCGAATGAGATACAATTGGTTAAACTTGCTACTAGTTAGATCTTTGATCATGGTAAAGTGCTCAGTTCTGTAGCGGGCATTCCGCTCAAATTAAATTAAGTTGAAACTTACAAAATAAGGTTACGTTAAACTCAATATATGCAAAATAGTTGAAAAAATGAAAACAAGAGAATAGGAACATCAGCATAAAATTCGAAAAGAAAAAGAGACTCACGAATAAGAAATAAATAGATAAATAGTAACTCTTCTTAAAAAATACAGCGATAATAGGAGAGAACGATTAAAACGATGAAAGTTTTTCAAAACGGAAGTAATCAAAGGTAATTTTGGGTAATTATAATCATTAAGTAATACATTTAACTGGTATCCAAAATAATTTTGAAAGAGTGTACAACGTTACATAATCCTGTTTGCACGATCTTCAAGAATAAAATCATTACAAGGATTGAAAATGAGAACAATTCATTTTTCTTTTTGCGTAATAGTCGCATTGCAACTCCGCCAATAATCAATTTTTAGTTATCCAAAGATATCTACAATGTATTCGAATGGACGAAACAATGTGAAGGGTTGTTCTCACCGGGAAACGTTGTACTCTCTATCATCACTACAATAATAATAATAATAATAATAATAATAATAATAATAATAATAATAATAATAATAATAATAATAATAATAATAATAATAATGATAATTATGAGTAGTCATAATAATGATAATCGATCAGAAATATGATAATCAAAACAGACGGAAATTCGAAATTTTAGACGCCGATCAGTGATGAAGAAGAAAAGAATGTGAAAAGTACGTAACAAAACGGGAGCGGCTTACGCTATTTTTGAATCTAATAATGGTTATCTATGTATTGCACCTCTAATGCCGCAGGTCACCTGCGTCAAACAAATAATTCCGGTTATTTTAATTTTGAGCGGTCAATAATACAAACAATGAAGAGAACTTGAGAGGAACTGGAACGTTCAATGAAACACAAGTCCCTAAGCTTTAGGAAAATCTGAATGATAATTTCAAGTATGATACGATTTGAGGAAATAGAGATTGAAATCGGCAAAATAACCGTGGGCAGGATGTCGCAGGAAAGTCAAAGTCAGCGTTTATGTTCCACACGATGGTAGATTGGAAGCCTACAGGCCTTCTTCCACAATTTTCAACTAAGAAAATCTTTATTTCACACTCCGCAGCACATTTCCTCACGAAATCGGGCCAAAGTAAACGAGAACGTCTGCTTAGAGAAGTTACTTAGAATTAAAAATGCGAGGCCCAAAATTTTTCGTCATTACAACAAGAAATTTCAAGTCTCTCTCGTAGATGCTCAAACTTGATCTATGTTTCCAATTAAGCGACATTCTGGTAAATTCAAAAGTCCTACTTGACCTACTCGTAATATTTGGTTCCATGATATGCAACTTTCAAGTTCCGTTTTTTGATACGATTTGAAAATAATTAAAAATGAAGCCAAAATTTCTACAAAAAGTTCGTTCTAATATTCATCAAATTATGTTTTTTTTTTTTTTAAATAGACTTTTTTAGCATTATTTTTAATCTTTTTTTTAGAAGATTCTCTTTTCCGGGAAATTTTTCAATATTTTTTACGGAATAGGGTCGCTCAATAGTCAAGTTCTCACTTTCCATCCGCAAAACGCTTACTCATTTGTTTACACAAACCCTTTCTATTTGTGGGCAGATCATAATTTGTTTACCAAATACGTGTAGCGTCCATAAACGTGAAATTTTACTCATATGGCATCCTATACTTACATTTCAAACGACAAACCGAATAGGTAAGCAAACTACCACAATTACTATGTTACGCATAATTTCAACAATTTGTACAATATCAACTAAAACCGAATTTCAAGAAATAAGAGTAATATACAAAGATAGAAAAACACATCTTCAAGACACTCAATATCCCTCAATACAGTGGTTTTCAAGCCTCCTGAGATCATAAAACCCTGTACCTACTGGGAAAAGATATTTCAAAACTTTTAAAATATAAGAATTTGTTTCGTAATGAAATAGTGATTCAAAACCACTATCTTATAGCATCGCTATACATAAATAACCAGAAACGCAGGTTGTATAGATACAGCTTGGTAACAAGGTAAATTGCAATTCCGGGAACTAAATTTCAAATGAAAAAATTCAAATTCAGCGTTCGTAAAATAGAAATCTTTTCATTTGAGTATTCTTCCACACAGTGCAACATTGGAGCGGGAAAAATCCCACGAGGTGCACTCACAATCATTGATAATTTCCTAGGAAAAATCTGAAGTAAAAAGGAAAAACTATTGCTTGAAAATCACTGTTTTGGCGATCAATCCAATCTACCTTCTCACTCTCAAGAACTAAGCGAATAGGCCTACGTACTTCATTACTTCTTAAAATGAGTACCGATAAAGATATGTAAAAGTGAATACATGTAGTCACAACCACCAGAAATCAAGGATGCCGTATCTCCTTTTAATTCTCGTTTAAGCGGTTGATTCTTTCAAGTTATTAAAATATTCCATTATTTGTTGATAGTCCATAGCCAGACTGAGATCCTCAATTCCTACACTGTCATCATCCACTTTGGCCTTCGAATTGCAAACCCTGTTCTTTTCGCAAGTCGACTTCTCACCTTTTTCAATCTTTTCCTCACTCCTTTTCTTACCATCGGCCGCACTAGCTTCTTCTCTGTACATGTCGTTCAAATCAAAATAATTATTTTTAGAATCTGTTGATCTATTTCGACGGTGGTGGTGATGATGGTGGCGATGGTGATGGTGATGATGTTTACGTTTTTGGGGTAAATCTGAACCCAGTTGCGTATCATCCGTACTCACGGCTGACAGAGATGAATCAATAGGGACGGCTTCATTCGTGATACGGTGAGACTTGCCTAAATCCAGATTCTTGTGAGGTGGTACAGGTGGTTTGTACTCCTCATTAATATTCAAACTCTCTGAACGATCAGGGATGGTTGGAAGACGAAAACACCTGCAAAAAAAGTTATTTATCGGAATTAATAGAAATTCTAACGGAATGACGCTTTTAAATTATGATTTTCGAGTAAACGATGAGAAGAAATTTATTTACTCACTTTTGACGATTATTACGACGAGGCAATTCCTTCGGGTTATGCTTGTTATATGTAGTACTGTCAATACGAGATCTATTCTTTTTATCACCAGGGTTATCATCATCAACTCCTATCAAAATCGTATCAGGGCTGGGCTCGGGTGTGTACGTCGGATTTGATGTGATTCTAATCCAGTTGTCATTTTTCCGACGATATTTATCATTCGTACTCGATGATGGCTTTAGAAGTCCGGAAGCACGCTCGATAGTCGCTCGCCCCAGCCACACCCAATCGTGAACGTTTGTAGTTGGTGGCGCTCGTTTAGTTGGGGCAGAAGGGTTGCTCAATAGTTTATATCCATTAGACAAGTAAGGGGTATCGGAGCAGTTGCCTTGGTAGTCAATATTCTGAGGCTTGTATCTAGTAGCGAACACAATACACGAGACCACAAATACGATAATGGCGAAACTGAAAGTGGCTACAATTATGTACATGCCCATTTCCATGGGTGAGATATGCGACGAAGGTCGTCGATGAACAGTCGAATAGTGGTTTCTGTTGCTTTGTGTTTGTTTTGCAGCCTCCTTGATAGCTTCATTCGAAGGATCGATACCGTTTATAAATTCTTGGAAGTCGGCTGATTCATCCATATCTTTATATTTTCCATCTGCCTTGTTATTAGTCGACAAGAAATTATTGACCGCACCGACTATTCCACCATCATTCTGGACGAACATTGGTGACTTCTGTCCGTACTCGTTGTCATAAAATATGACATTTACAAAAGCACTAGCACTAACAAGTACATAGTCTTTGAGCCGAGTCTGTGTGCGACACGAGTTTGGTAATAACAATGATACCTTGAGCAGGTTACCCCTTCCCTCACCGACAGCAATTACTCTCGGATGAAAGGAAGTAACCATAGGCGCAAATGCCACAATTTCCGGGCTAGTTGAGTCAACCGCAATCACGTAATCCCCGCCATTGATATCAGACACTGATGTACTGCTACCATCCGAGAACTCTACTTCGATGTCCAGCAATCCTTCCTATAAGTCAGCAATAAATTCGTCAATATAAAAAGGTAGTTGAAACGTGTAGAAATTTAAATTTTGTTCTCATTGCTAACCTGATATTGAGCGGACAATTTCCTGGTAATCGATGTTTCGGCAATGTATATATTTTCACCGGAACTATCGGGTACGATATTGAGTTGTAGTCCGGATACGACATTCACCGATAATTTGGTAATGGAAACCTTGTCATTAACAACGCGAACTTCTTTGTATGCTACGACACGTCCGCTCAGCAACGATATAATCTGCGATTATGAGATTGTATGAATTGAAACCATCGCATGGCATTTAAATGAAAGAATTAAAAATCACGAATGCGTACTTGTACTTCGGTCCTACCAACATTTCTACCAGTCAGAATGCGTCCATCAAGCGTGGCTATTTGTGAATCGGCTACACGTAGACCGCGCATAACCAAATCGGTGATCTTCAACCACGTTTTACGATTAATTAAATAGGTCACTCTTCCTGTGTCATGATCGACAGCTTTGAATCGACAATACACCTGTTAGACAACCGTACGGATGCAAACAAAACAGTTAAAACTTATATATAAATGAAATACCATACCCCAAAAAAGAGGTGAAAAATAAAGAACAAAAATTTAACTCACGTCGACGGTAGCTTGCTGGTATTTGAGCTTGCACGTCGGGTCCAAAGATTTGCTACTCTCTTCCGTATAATCAAGATAAGTCGGCTTCATATTGCGCGTAGATTTCGAGCTAGACCATTTCTGTTCTGTACTTTTGAATGATTGTTTGGTCATGCTGGAAGTGAAACCAATGATTTGAAGTGAGCACGTTTTTGACATGTTTCATGTTCTCACTCTGCCCTGACCCCTAATTTGAAATTTTCCGAAGCCCCCTTCAACTTCGATACTTCGTAGTGCGAGTTCACCTAGCCCAGTTTATATACTAGCTTCGTGATGGTCTTATAATAGCTTTTTTTTGGATTTTACCGGCTCCAAACTAGACCTATAATATAACAGAAACCTGAACCCCCCCCCCCCCCCGGATGGTGACAGGAAAATTTAACGCGCGAAATTCAACGCGCGAAAGTTTAACGCAATAAAAATACAACGCGTACAAAATTTTTCGCGCGGAATTTAACGCGCGAAGTTCAACGCAGGATGTAAAAGTTCACTTTAATGATTCATAAGTATCTGTTCTCTTCTTTTTGAGGTGAATAAGAAGAATGTAGATAAGATAGAGCTGCAGGGAGTTCAAACAAGTATGAACCAGGAATTGACAGCACGTATTTAGCTGCTTACTTTTCACATTTTCTCAGTAAGTTAACAAATTGTAACCGTTTGCAAAAAATACAAATTTTTAACCGGTCCGCGTTAAATTTTTTCCGCGTTAAATTTCGGCAGATGAATTTTCGTTGCGTTGTATTTTCTGCCGCGTTGTATTTCGCGCGTTGAATTTTCATGGAGCCCCCCAGGATTTTACTAGTCTTACTGTATAAACGGATCTAGTCAATTTATCTTGGCAGGCTTAGGCTTCCTATGTATCGTATTTTTTTTCAGTGGGGAACCCGCTATCCCTTTTTTTGGGGGTACTTTGCGAGGATGACGTCACAGAGAAGTTGATGACGTCACGGAGAGGTTGATGACGTGACGGAGAGGGACTTGGAAAAATTTTGACATTCCAGTCATACATGATATGAAGTGGACTTGAACGCAACTGCATCCGCAAAGGTTGATGACGTCACAGGGAAGTTGATGACGTCACAGAGAGGGACTTGAAAAAATTTTGACACTCTAGCCATATTATATGATATGAAGTGGATTTGGGCGCAAGCGCGTCCGCAAAGGTTGATGACGTCACAGAGAAGTTGATGTCACAGAAAAGCTGATGATGTCACAGAGAGGTTGATGACGTCATGGAGAGGGACTTGAAAAAGTTTTGACACTCTAGCCATATAACATGATATGAAGTGGACTAGGCGCGACTGCGTCTGCAAAGGTTGATGACGTCACAGAGAGGGACTTGAAAAAATTTTGACACTCTAGCCATATTACATGATATGAAGTGGATGTGGGTGCAAGCGCGTCTGCAAAGGTTGATGACGTCACAGAGAAGTTGATGACGTCACAGAGAGATCGATGACATCATGGAGAGGGACTTTGAAAAGTTTCGACACTCTAGCCATATAATATGATATGAAGTGGACTCAGGCGCGACTGCGTCTGCAAAGGTTGATGACGTCACAGAGAGATCGATGACATCATGGAGAGGGACTTTGAAAAGTTTCGACACTCTAGCCATATAATATGATATGAAGTGGACTCAGGCGCGACTGCGTCTGCAAAGGTTGATGACGTCACAGAGAAGTTGATGACGTCACAGAGAGGGACTTGAAAAAATTTTGACACTCTAGCCATATTATATGATATGAAGTGGATTTGGGTACAAGCGCGTCCGCAAAGGTTGATGACGTCATGGAGAAGTTGATGACGTCACAGAGAGATCGATGACATCATGGAGAGGGACTTGAAAAAGTTTCGACACTCTAGCCATATAATATGATATGAAGTGGACTCAGGCGCGACTGCGTCTGCAAAGGTTGATGACGTCACAGAGAAGTTGATGACGTCACAGAGAGGGACTTGAAAAAATTTTGACACTCCAGCCATAATATATGATATGAAGTGGATTTGGGTACAGGCGCGTCCGCAAAGGTTGATGACGTCACGGAGAAGTTAATGACGTCACAGAGAGATTGATGACATCATGGAGAGGGACTTGGAAAAATTTTGACACTCTAGCCATATTATATGATATGAAGTGATTTGGGTGCAAGCGCGTCCGCAAAGGTTGATGATGTCACGGAGAAGTTGATGTCACAGAAAAGCTGATGATGTCACAAAAAGATTGATGACGTCACGGAGAGGGACTTGAAAAAGTTTTGACACTCTAGCCATATAATATGATATGAAGTGGACTCAGGCGCGACTGCGTCTGCAAAGGTTGATGACGTCACAGAGAAGTTGATGACGTCACAGAGAGATTGATGACATCATGGAGAGGGACTTGAAAAAGTTTCGACACTCTAGCCATATAATATGATATGAAGTGGATTTGGGTGCAAGCGCGTCTGCAAAGGTTGATGACGTCACAGGGAAGTTGATGACGTCACAGAGAGGGACTTGAAAAAATTTTGACACTCCAGCCATATTATATGATATGAAGTGAATTTGGGTACAAGCGCGTCTGCAAAGGTTGATGACGTCACGGAGAAGTTAATGACGTCACAGAGAGATTGATGACGTCACAGAGAAGTTGATGACGTCACAGAGAGGGACTTGAAAAAATTCGGACACTCCAGCCATATTATATGATATGAAGTGGATTTGGGTACAAGCGCGTCCGCAAAGGTTGATGACGTCATGGAGAAGTTGATGACGTCACAGAGAGATCGATGACATCATGGAGAGGGACTTGAAAAAGTTTCGACACTCTAGCCATATAATATGATATGAAGTGGACTCAGGCGCGACTGCGTCTGCAAAGGTTGATGACGTCACAGAGAAGTTGATGACGTCACAGAGAGGGACTTAGAAAAATTTTGACACTCTATTTTTAGCCATATATGATATGAAGTGGACTTGAAGAAATTCCTACCTCCGAGCTATAGATGATAAAAGAAGGACTTTGAAAAGTTTCAACTCTCGAGCTATATATGATAGGAGGGGGACTTGGAAAAATTCTTACCTCTGAGCTATATATGATAGAAGGGGGACTCAGAAGAATTTCGTATCTCGAGTTCTCCCCTTGATAATGGACTTAGAAAGTTTTCAAGAAAAATTTTTATACCTTTCATGGTGTTTGAGAAATCTGTTGGTCTAATGGACTCGGGACAGCGGGACAGCGGGTTGCCATTGCAGTTTCAATTCCTCCTTCTACATCTAGGCCTTGAATTGGACCAAGAAGGTGGTAGGTGTGAGCAGTGGGCTTTTTCTAGACCTGGCTTTAAACTAGGTGTACGCTAACTAGGATTTTTAGCAGTCTTAAACTAAAATTATAATAGATGTAGGAGACCTCCCCCCCTAGGATTTTACTAGTACTTAATCAGACCTATACGAGACCAAGGAGGGAAGGCGAAAGAGCGGAGCGAGTGACCCTAAACTATTAGCTCCCGCTCGTTAGTCTTCTAAAAGCTATTAGCTTGGAATATTTATTCTAAGTTGACTTATACTAGATCAAGGAGGGGGGCGAACGAGCGGAGCAAGTGAGCTATCTAAAAGCTATCAACTTGAAATATTTCAAAGAAGACTTTTGTTAGATAGTGCCCAGTTTATATACCAGTTCATACTAGTTTTATGATAGCTTTATACTAGCTTTATGCTAGGATTTTAACAGTCCTAAACCAGACCTATAATAGGCCCTGGAATTTTACTAGTCTTAAACCAAGCTTATGATAGAGGGATTACATCCTCAGAAAACGTCTGCGTCCGGGAGTTTCTGTCAACTGCGTGACGTGACGTGTGACGCTTTATGACATCATCAATGACCTTGACCTACTTTGGGACTTGGATAAATTTCAACTTCCAGGCTTCATTATATCAGGCCTGGTACACAGTATACTGAGAAGAGCCCCGCCAACTCTTTGCTGAAGGAGCATTTTCGCGCCAACTTGATCGTAAGCGCGTTCAACTTATTACGTCATCATTCTCAAGACTGGAAACTAGGCTATACAAGATATGATAGGAGGAGGACCAGAGATTGCAAACCTGCAATGGCCTCTAAATTTTCTAGACTAGGCTTTGAACTAAATGTAGCCTAACTAGAATTACAATAGAAGATGTAAAATACCCCATAGGATTTTACAAGTCCTAAATTAGATCTATACTAGATTAAGTAGGCGGGGGGGTGGAGGGCGAAAAGTGAAGCGAGTTAGCCTTAAAGCTATTGGCTCCCACTCGTTTGCCCCTAGAAGTTATTTGCTTGAAATATTTCAAAGTACACTTGCTTAAAATATGTTTCAAAGTAGACTTATATTAGACCGAGGAGGGGGAAAAATAGCGGAGAGAGTGAGCCACTTGACAGCTATTGTTTGAAAATATTTCAAACTGGACAAGTAGTAGAGCAAGGAAGAGAGCTACTAGCTTGAACCAACATTAGGAAATTCTTCATTTTACCATATAGCCGGGATAGATCTGTAGAAAAGAAGGGAATTCGGATTTCTTATCGGAGAAAGAAACTGTATCTGAGCCGCCCCCCACACACATGGATACATCCCGCAGTGAATACGACTATTTTAGTCATTCCGCAAGAATAAAACTAGTAAAATTTATGAAACGCGCTCTTACCGATCTGCTGTAGGATCAGGTACGGCCCAGTCGTATATCTGGCTAAGTTTTGTATCTGAAATAACAATGTCAAGTTCGGCCAATTCAGGCATCCATACCATGAAACTCGCAAAACCCGTGAATGTTTCATATTTAACCAAAATAGTTGCGTTAGAAGAGCCTCGTGTTTCAGATCCATCTACATACACCGAACTACATGACGACGTTACCTGCGGAGTACAGGTTTCGAAAATTAAGGTTTCAAGAGTTTACGAGCATTTTCACTAAAAAATTATATTCCCAAACCTTCAAGACGCTATCATCTTCTGTGTGACAAGTAGACTGACGAGTTACGTCGGCTATCTTGCCCGATTGACTAACAACGAATATTTTCATCGGCTGCGAAACTTGTTTGCCCGTTAACAAAGCTGTATTTATCAATTCCCAGGTCTGCAGACAAGAAAAAGTCAAGATATTACCTCATTCGTAAGTGGAAATAAATCCTTTTATAAAATACGAGTCGTAACATCTTCATCAAGAGTAATTTTTCTACGACTTAAAATTCATTCTCATCACAGCTCAATAAAATTTAAAAGTAAACAGAACTTCTTGCACTTTCTTCTTCAATACAAAACTTTTAATAATAGCAATTTTTCGCACTACTGAAAATAGAGTTGACTTGAGATGAGACTCAAGCGCGTAGTAATCACAGCATTTACTTACTTTTGACACAGGTAAAACAGCTTGCGTGATATCTTTGTGCAACTCGAATCGAGCCGAAATTTTATGCTTGGTTTTATCCATACGCTTGCTAGAATGCGACTTGGTTGCAATCCTGTTATTTATAGGTGTCTCCGATGAGTCAGCATATTTGACCAGGTAGGGATCTTCTTCTTGTTTATTCGCTACCACGTAATATACGTTCCAGACAACATGAGCTTCTTCATTCCGAACATCACTGGGTAAATCATGGTCTACTTCCATCAGCCAGGAAAATACCTCGTCGATTCTAAGAACATGACATTTGAAACACCCTTATTCTAGCACTTTTTCTAGCCCTCTTTTCATGACGAAATTTGAACATTTACTCACTGTTCGTCGTCGACTTTAGTACTGCTAGCAATGCTCTGAAAGTCCGATGTCTGGTTATAATCATGGAAGGAAACTTTTTTCAGCATTAGGGTCACCGTTGCCGCCATATTTTTCGGATTACTAGTGAAACTCAAGTCCCAGAGATCACATTTCCGACAATGCGCGTCCATTATTTTCATCCCATTCTTCGCTCGAGCTCTAAATGAGGAAATTGATTACTTATCCGAACGACAAAAATAATAAATACATGAAATTACAAGCTGATGAATCAGGGAAAACTAGAATCTGGTCTAAATAGGTCCAAGGAACCCCTACTTCTTGGATTGAAGATCCTATTTCTTGACAGTTCGGCTCCGTTGGCCAACTACCACTTTATTTCAAGTTAACCTGACGACATCATTTTGGAAGTCTCTTAGGCAGAAAATTTTTCAAGTTCCTAAATTAGGACGAGATCATGAGAACGAACTCGTAACGTTTTCCAAGGTTACACCCTTAATGAAAGTGAAGTAAAAAAAAAGCGAGTTCTTTGCTAAAAAATGGAAAAAATTGATCTAATTTCCGAAAGTTGTATGTTAACACTTTCAGAAATTCATTGTCAATTTTTCACCTCATTCATACACTGTTACGAGGAGCGAATTATGCGTCTAGTATCTAAGAATTTGATGAGAGAGGATCACGAGATTTCATCAAAACTCTGACATTTTTAATATAAAGACTAATAAAATATCAACTCACTTGATTATGAATCCAACGACGTTATTTTTTGGGCACGAACGAATGTATACAGGTACATAAATTTTAGACAGAGGATAAACGGCAGCCATAGGAACCAGGGTGAAGAGCATATCATCAATTTTTAGTTCACGGTAACCGGACAGCGCATTGACAAGTGGAACACTATCGATTTTAGTGAGAGGCTGTATCTGCGAGTGAGGTGAACAATTTTCTATCCAATGTGATTCAGTATCATCCGTCTGCAATTCGATCTTCGGTTCTCGGACATAATACGACGCTTGAACGGTTCTTCGAGGAGATTTTTGCGGCTTCGTTTGTTCAAACCTTGGTAAGGGTGGCCACCAAGTAGATGGAATCGTCACTTCTGCTAAGCATTGCCCGTCTTCGAGTGACGGAACGCAGGTAGTTATCAACGGCGATTCTTCTCCAAAACTAATATGCAGCACCACACAAACCGATTGCTGTTTACTATATTTGCGAACTGTTCTATCAACACCCGCCATATGAAACAGCACTCGTAATACTGGCGAATCGCGGGCGATCTCGCGGTTAACAAGATGGGCGCTCACTTCCAAATGACGCCCATCAAATAGAGGATTCGCCTTCGCATTCTCCGCTGTTGAGGAATTGACTACAACAGTTAGAATCGATGAGGGAGGAGGAATAGGCGAATCAGGAACTATATACCGCGCTGGCACAGTTTGCTTTGTGGAGAACGGACCATAAACGGCACGGACTGAAATTGGGTGCGCATTATGAAATACGGTAAACCTAGTCGTACTCAGCACAGAGTTATCGTCTTCGTTTGATGGCACCGCTTTCGAATCCGTCAACCATTGTTTTTGTTGTTGTCTGTTAGACGCACTACTTTGCTTGAGGAAAAATCCTCCTTCCTTATTCTCGAAGTGCACATCGATCATACAGTGTAAACCTGTAAATATAAATTTAAAATAAGAAACTTAGAATTTTATAGGAAAATATTTATACATCTTTCATTTTTGGAGAAAATTTTCGTAGGATCGACTGAGTCGAATTCTTGACCAACGTTTGTTACGCTGTCTTTACGGGTCACATGTTTTCTCTGTAGATCGTCAAGAAATGCAGATAGCTCTGACATTATAAGAACCCTCTCACAGTCGCGGGAGAATGCGAAGTGGGCGCAGCGAGTGAAGAAATTTGGATGCGGTCAGAAAAGAAAATGAGCGAGGGGCTCGTCAGCTAACGAGCCTAATATACAATATTGCTGAGGAGAAGAGTCAAAATATAATGTAGTACACAGTACTAATGCGTACCATCGGTGGTCTGGTGAAACGAGCCCGAGGGCATCAATAAAGGCGACTCCGAAGTGAGAAAACAGTTGTAACCTTGTAAGACCATCTTCCTTTCTTGAACCTCAAGTGAAGAAGATGACAGGGATCATTAACCTCAAGGATCGCCTTAACCTCACTCATTCTGAACTCGCTTCTTTCCACAAAAAAGAGAAGTAGAAAAAACAGCTGTATGCGAGACAAGAGGGTCGATAGCATAGGGGATTTAGAAGATGATTTTGGAAGGGAAAATAAACAACTTTTTTGATATGTGACAAGGGGAAAAAAACCCTAAATTTACTTTGTCTCAATCATTTTTTTTTTTTTGAGGGGGAGGGGGTGTCCTTGACTCTCCCTCTCCTCGTGAATCTGCTCCTGGTAGCGAGCGAGCGAAGCGAGTGAGCCTGTCAGCTAGTTAGTGTGCGTTGACCTGCCTTGGACTAGGAAAAATTTCGAGTTCCGAGCAATATATGTAAGAAAAATGCACATTCTTACACACCGGCACTCGTAGATAAAATACGTAGTCAGAATGCTCATAAAGGAAAGAAGCGTTCTAGCCGGTTGTCAGTTGATTTAGCTGCTATGCAAGTAAAGATAGGGCAAACGGAATGCCGAATATGGTAAAAGATCAGTGGATTTTAACACATGGACCTAACCAAGTATACCTCACTAGTTACCCAGTAGAAATTGGGTACCTATTTTGAATAGATTTCAAGTTGAAAAAATCTCAGAAGCACACAAACTAGGCTGAGGTTACAACCCGCTGATGTGGCGCGACCTTCGCCTACTTCGGATGATGTTATCAACTACAAAACATGCGACCTAATCTCCATGTTTTGAGCTGCAGAAAGTTTATTCTCAATGTTCAGCCGAATGCTCTCGAGTAGGTAAGGGATATTCTACTTATGTAGTGAAAGTAGTCTGAATCAATCGTTGGAAAATATTGCGGGACATATTGACACAATGTATTGTTGAGAATTACAAACCGCACAAATACAAATTTGGAATTTAGAGATGAAATTTTGAAATAAAGAATAAGAGAAAGGGGAAAAAGAAAAAAGAAAAAAGATGAAAGAAAAATTGAACGTCAGAAAATTGCCGAAAAATAAATACAGAACACGAGCATAAAGCGCTTTTCGACTCAATAGTCATCAAACTAACCAAAAGTTTAGACAGAGGATAAGAAACTAAAGAAACCATACGCAATCAGACCGGCGGTGACATGAAACTAAGATGAATCATAGTCGTAGGGTAAAGAGTAGAATTTCTCGATGAGATCATTGTCGGGAATAAACCGATTTAAAACTGAAACCCGACTATTATGCATCCACGTACGATCTCGATGTGCTCAAGAGCCAACCGACGACGAAACGAACTTTCACAATGGAGCATAACAGCCTGGTTCAACTCGAAACTATGGCCGGATTCCGAAAGATGCTCAGCAAAGGCCGAACTTTTTCGGGGGAGGGTAGAAGAGACTTCATCAAGGTGTTCCTGGACCCTGATACAAAGCTGCCGTCTTGTCTCCCCTATATAGACAGCCGGGCAGTTAGAACATTGAAGCTCGTAAACTCCACTTCTCTCAAAAAGAGGGGTAGAATCCTTGTACCTACAAAATAGGGAACGAATAGTGCAAGGATTATAGAAGGCCGGACGGAAACCAAAGGGTTTGAGGAGGTGACGGAAGTCAGAGGATAACTCACCCAAGTAAGGCAAGCGAACCCATCTTTTCCTCCTCCTCCCCAGCCCAACAGTCCCACGGGGAAGAGAGGTAGTGGAGTCCAAAGCTTTAGAAATAAGTTTCTTCCGGACCATACGATCAATGTCAATCTTAATACCATTGGAATGGGCAAGGTGTTTAATAACACATAGCTCCTCAGAAAAACCCTGCGGAGAGAGGGGAAGAGAAACAAGGCGGTGGATAGAACTATTGAAGGCGGCAAGCTTATGAGGAAAGGGGCAGAACGAGGAATCATGGATAGAAATATCCGTCGAAGTGCTCTTTCGGATGACCTTGAAAGAGTGCTCACCGCCTTCAATAGAAATAGAAAGGTCAAGGAAGTTAATAGAAGCACCACCTACCTCAATTGCGAACTCAATAGTAGGATAACGACTATTGAGGAACGCTAAGAAATTATCGAGATCATAATGAGACCCACTCCAGAGGCAAAGGACATCGTCCACGTATCGGTGCCAGTAGACAACATGGTGGAGAAGGTGAAAACCAGATTGGAATAACTCCTTCTCAAACCGTTTGAAATACACCTCGGAAACCAAAGAACCGAGGGGGAAGCCGATAGGGACACCAATACCTTTGGGGAATTCGTAAATCAGATACTTGAACTGGCAAAAGTTAGGGGAAAGGCACATCTCGAATAATGCCATGAATTCCTTGATAAGAGGATTAGGAACCTGCGCATCAGCTAATAACAAATTAGCATATTCAAGAGTGGGGGCTAAGGGGATGCGCGGGAACATACTTTTAACATCAAAGGAAACAAGGAAAGATCCTTCAGGGAGAGAAACACAGCTGATTTTTTCCGCAAGCTCAGAAGAGTTACAAACGGAGAAATCAGACTGGTAGTTAACCAACGACTTAAACCACTGATCAAGGAACTTGGATAATTAGAAAGTGGGGGAGGAAATGAAAGACACCACCGGTCTGATAGGTATGTTTTCCTTATGTAACTTAGGAAGGCCATAAAACCGAGGAGGAACAGGATTGGGAACAAGAACAGAAATAGGATTTTTGAACAATGTAGTGGACTTATTAACAAGTAGCCTAACATCAGAAACATAGCTAGCAAAATTAAAATCTGAGTCGACACCACTGACGGTACAGCTACTGCTTTCCAAAAATTCCATGATCTTCCTCTCATAATCAGCTCGATCCAAAATTACTACGGCACTGCCTTTGTCCGCTTTGGTGACAACAAGCCGATGGTGGCGGATTTTCTTTTGAAGATTTCCAACCAAAGTACGCGTCTGTGGATCCATGACCTTAACGTGGTGATCATTCAAAACTTGACAGCAGAGGTTGGAAATCGGTACGCTTGATCCGACCTTAATGGACAAGTCCGCAATTAAGCTCGCAGTGGCTTGAGACACCTCTCTTCCCCGTGGGACTGTTGGGCTGGGGAGGAGGAGGAGGGAAAGATGGGTTCGCTTGCCTTACTTGGGTGAGTTATCCTCTGACTTCCGTCACCTCCTCAAACCCTTTGATTTCCGTCCGGCCTTTTATAATCCTTGCACTATTCGTTCCCTACTTTGTAGGTACAAGGATTCTACCCCTATTTTTGAGAGAAGTGGAGTTTACAAGCTTCAATGTTCTAACTGCCCGGCTGTCTATATAGGGGAGACAAGACGGCAGCTTTGTATCAGGGTCCAGGAACACCTTGATGAAGTCTCTTCTACCCTCCCCCGAAAAAATTCGGCCTTTGCTGAGCATCTTTCGAAATCCGGCCATAGTTTCGAGTTGAATCAGGCTGTTATGCTCCGTTGTGAAAGTTCGTTTCGTCGTCGGTTGGCTCAGTCGGGTTTCAGTTTTGAATCGGTTTATTCCCGACAATGATCTCATCGAGAAATTCTACTCTTTACCCAACGACTATGATTCATCCTAGTTTCATGTCGCCGCCGGTCTGATTGCGTATGGTTTCTTTAGTTTCTTATCCTCTGTCTACACTTTTGGTTAGTTTGATAATGACTATTGAGTCGAAAAGCGCTTTATGCTTGTGTTCTGTATTTATTTTTCGGCAATTTTCTGACGTTCAATTTTTCTTTCATCTTTTTTCTTTTTCCCCTTTTTCTTATTCTTTATTTCAAAAATTCATCTCTAAATTCCAATTTTGTATTTGTGCGGTTTGTAACTCTCAATAATACATTGTAGTGAAAGTAGCTTCAAGTTACGCCTTCGTTGCTCACCTAAAGCGCCCTGGACAGGTGGAGAGCGGTGATGGGTAACTACAAGGGGGAGTGGGAATTCTCAAATGGTGATGAAACGCTCTCAGCGAGAGACGAATGCGTAACCTGGAACAAGCTGCCCGATTTGAATTAGCCATCTCTTCTCTGCTCTTGATTCCTCAATCTTCTCAGAAATGGCCACCTATCTTAAATATGTGTTCCTTAATATGAAGGGGGAAAATAGAAATTCACAGACAAGTAACGATTTCAAAAGACCTACCAACAAGACCTAAAATAGAGAGAATGAGACAAGATGAAAGTACAACAATGACAGTATCCCCATTAATCATACATAAAAACTACACATAAAATTTGTTCTATACAGCGATATTTACGGTACGCACAGGTCTTCGAGCTATTCTCGTGGTGCGCCCTATTTATGAGGATTTTGAAGGTCAATCTGCCACAAGGCGTTAAGCTCATCTTCTATGCAGATGACACACTCGTGGTATGCACTGTCAAAACTACTGTGGCCATAAAAACCCGGGTAAATCAGGCCCCAGACTAGAATTCATGACCCGTCGAAAGTCCAGTCATCTTTTGCCGCAAAATGTAGAATTCACGATCCAAAAGGTGATGAAAAGTGTCTAGGCATCTGGATTGACTCAGAGCTGAGCTACAGGCACCATTTCCTAATGACGGCGGAAATGGCGGGCAGGGTAGTTACCTAGTTGAGCCACCTAATGACGAACCAAGGGGGGCCGAGAGAAGTAAGAAGGATCATAATGAGCACCGCTTGCTAATCTTCCTATATAGTGCCCCAGCAAGATAGCCTACAGAAGGGCAGAGATGAAAATGATTCTACAAAGAGTTGGACTTAGGTCTTGTTGGTGCCTACCGTACTCAATCGATGGAGGCTCTTATTCTTTACTTATTAGCACGTTCCACCAATTGAGCTCCTTGAAGAGGAGAGAGTAGTGGTATGCAAAGTAAAAAAGAGAAGGACGACAGATCAAGAGGCCAGAGCCTTCTTGCTTGAGAGATGGGCAATAAGGATTGCTTCGAGTGAAATAGTTTAATAGACGACCCGTGAGTTATTACGCGTCCTTAAGGAGTGAATGAACCGAGATCGTTTTCACCAGAAGCAGGTGTTGGCTGCTTTGAAAAGTACCTTCATGAGAAGTTGAAGAAATTTGAACAAGTACGGGATGATAGACTACAGCTACCTTATTTAAGAGTGAGATATGGAGGCGTGATCGGGGCAAGCTTAGTCGGTCGTCGATGAGACGTTTGCTCCGAAAAGCCTGGCAGCCACCATGCCAAGTTCCAAAGAAGCGTAGAACCAGAAATGCGAATTTGTAGCAACAGTTAAAAAGAAGCATGGAATAGGAAAATGCAGAACTACGATGTGGTTTACTCAACACCTGCGCTTTATCCACACGAATTTCCGCATGAAAAAGAGGAAGCATCGAGACTTGAGGAAAGAAGAAGAAGAGACTTCAACAGCGATCTACGATAACCGAGTGGTTGCTGTAGGTTCTGAGGTTCGCTTGCCTGGGGACACTGCAACTTGGCGATTGCCAAAAAAGAAGGGTTTGCCAAGGAGATTCTTTCAAAATGAAGTTGTACCAGGTCGATTCCGGCGTTGGAGGAAACAAAATCAATGCGCACGCAACCCGCACTCACTCCACTACAAATGATAGGCGGCTGGGTTCATGCGACACAAACGATATGAAGAGAAAAAACAAGAAATCCACGGACAAGTGAATATATTATGAAAAAAGCAACCGGTTTCGAAAGACCCAACAAGACCGAAAATAGAGAGAATGAGACAAAATCAAAGTACCAAAATAACTGCCGAACTACTACTAATCATCATTATAAGAAAATTCAGAATTCAGTTCGGTCTGAAGTGATTTCCACAATACGCACATTTTTTCTGGAATATAGCCTGATGATGTCATACCACCACATAAAAATCGGTCTCTTGTAAGCGTTTTCAAATCGCTAAAATCGCCGACGTTGACAAGTACGATGATCCTCATTTTCCATGAAATGATGACAATACTCCAATTTATAGAACAACGACTCGAACTCGACAACGCAAAACATGGCAGCTTGCCAAATATTCCATTGAAAAATTTTCACTTTCAAGTATGTACCGGTATGGGTGTTAACAGTAGTACACGACACGTTTTTCTCAATAACTCTCAAATCAATTATCATGATTTATTTTTTGAGATTCTTAACGAATTACGTATTATTTTATCGAGGTAAGAATCAACAATAAGGACCTTGGTTATAAATCTGTGCTTCTTTCTGTTCTTGTGAAATACGAGCCATCAGGAATAGATTTGTTGGGACGAAGTTTACGGGGAATCATGCGGATAAGGGAGGAGGAGGAAGTATCTAGGCTCGACGGGAATCGCCAACCGCGAACTCTCGCTTTTATGAGAGCAATAACCCGATGTAATTGAATCAATTTTTGCAACATTTGCTTGCTCCTGTTTCATTCTACAAATCAGAATGAAGTTGAGAAACGAGGAATCTATAGAAAATTTCAATCTTGGTTCTGTATAAAATGGAAGATTCAGTCTCTCTAGCATTGAATAAGAGGTTATTCTTGAAAGGAGATTTCTCTGAATCACCAGGTAGTTATTTTATGATATACGGCATGGGAACTTCAACCTTATTCAGAACGCTGATGAAAGCTTCTTTTTCCGCTCATTGGGTAAGAAAATACACTCAACGTCCCCCATCGATACGTCAAACGTCCATTTGTTCAATTAATTAATATTAGTTTCAGACTTCGCACGTATCTACAGCATTCCCGCAAATGACTTTTTGAGTTACGAACTCGCAATTTTTTTCTTTTAATAACGTTTGAGTAATGTTTGGATGGATAAACAGACTGTCATTATAGGCCAAATCATAATTGTTACCATTGTAGCAAACGAAACTATAATAAGTTTACACCCAAATCATTTAACAAAAATGCGTCGCCAATACAGCAAAGATATTTCTATTTTCAGCTCGTAATTTTACGCAGGAAGAATTTTATGAAAAAATGATGAAGTTTGCTAAAAGTGGGTGATACCGCATTGCACTATTCCTTGATGAAGACTTTTTTTTTTTACGTAAATCAAAATAAGTGTAAAGTGAAGCTTTGGCTAAGATTTCTTTTTGTGATTCGTGAGAACTTTCCCCATACAGAATTCGAAGAAAGGTGACGTATGCATAAGTATTCAATCGCATTATCCTTTATGGTCAGTAATTAACTTCGTTTTGTATAATACGATTGATTGTGAACTAAACGTGACTACATTTCTTCATCCACAGATTGGCGTCAGAAGGGATAAAAAGAGATTTCAACAGAACTGAAAGATGAGATAAAATTTCGCTGAAAAGTACTGCATCAAGGACTAAGGATCCAAAAAATCAGGAGATGTGTTAGAGAAACAGCGGATAACACCGATCAATATTAACACCATTCAAAATCTTATCCATTTTCGCACTCGCCTCTAGTTTCCCATTTCCTTCCTAAACTTACATACTCCCAACGTTAACGTTGTTCTCAAACTCGCGCGTGTCAAGAACAGAAAAAATAAGAAAAAATAATACTATCATGGATGAGAGCCGGGCGTGAACCGCGTTCTTGAGCACTAACTGATGGAAGAATACACCCAAAAAATGAATAACGAAACTTTTTCAATAGTCATACGAGTACGATAATACACCAATGTCGTTTGAAGGGTCTGAAGGAGCAAATCGACAAAAAAACGATCGAGAAGAAGTTCATCAAAAAATGAACCTCATAACTGGGTCAAGGATAGGAACGATGGATATAGACAGGTATGTAATTTCGAACGTACAAGAAAATAAGCTGACACCACCTGTTTTTCCGCCTTTACTCATTCTCATTAATGATAATGACATCAACATACCTTGCAAGAAAATCAAGTAAACGATCAAAGAGATGTTGATCCGAAGATTTAAAGCCATCCCTTTTCTTCTCAATGAGATCATCGTCGTTTTTCTACGGTTCAGCGAGAACTCGAAACCGAGCTGAAGTTGAAAATGGAAACATTTCACGCGAATCGATCGCGACTTTGGTACTTGTACGAGACGATCGAAACAGATTTATTGTGAATTTCAATCTTGGAAGAGCTTGCACGACGAGGTTCTTCTAACCACTTTCCGGCGTCCATCAGACTCGCGAAACAATCTTCTCTCTCGCTCATCATTCATTTTTTCTCACGCAAACATTCAAAAACAAAATTATTAAACACCGTCTTCAACTCGACGAAGTTCGACGAGAACGCTTAGTCGCGCAACTGCACAATGATCGGGCTGCGGCGTACACTAACACTACATTACATCTACAACTACAGCTTACTTCACTCCTGTCTGAATTCACTCCACGAATTAACGAATAACATTACACGCCGCTGGGCACATACTCGCGCACTGCTGCATCATCGCGTCGCGTTCATCCTTGCGTACTCCTTCGCCCTCTCCCACCATCTTCACCCTTCTTCGGTTCTTTTATTTTTATGTAGTTCGTCGTGCATTGCGTTTTGAATTCCGCTTCTGTTCGGACGTCTTATTGTTTGAAATGTACGAGAAGACTAGAAGAGAACGTAGGGAAGTGAAACCGTGGATGCTCGTAACTATACGTCTGAATTGAAACGTCAAAATCCATTCATTCAAAAATATTTCAGATAAAGCCGATTAATAAAACACGTCGTGACGATGGTCATCGGAAGCTACGCCTATAACCCAAACTAGAACAAATTCTGTTGTCCTATGGAAGAAAGATGCTATCTTTATGTGACTTATTAAATTTTCCCCATTTAGCCTTGATCCGAAAAATTGGAAGTCAATATTCTGTGAATTTCAGCTCACAAAAATCAAAAGTGGCAATTCTTTGAAGAATTCCGTCCGATGAAATGAACGCAATAAATGATGCTGATTGCTAACGCATAGGCCTTTACGCCAACAATGGCACAAGCTGACATTTTCTACCCAAGAACACCTTCCGGAGCAACTGTTGTTCGAAGAAACGCTAGATATATTATCCAACAAACAGGCCTAATCCAATATAAGATATTTTTAATTGAAAATCCGACCAAAGTTTGTATTCATATATCCATTCTACAGATGTTCTCTGCAAAACCCTTAGTCAAACGAGCAGGCCGGGTGGGCACGGATCGGGAAAAAATGATCCGAATCTCGAATCAGAATTAAAACATTGTTTCCAATGATTCAAATTATCTGAATCTGGAATAGAAGAATGATTTGGATACGAATCGCTAAAATTTTGATCTGTGATCAGACTCATTGCTAGACTGACCCGAGTAGCTGACTGGCGATCGCCTGGGGTCTAGCCCCAAAACTCAGGATATTCTCAAATCCCAAAGCTAAATTTGGAGCATTTTCTAGTTTAGAGAGATGAAATTGCCCACATCAATCTTTTTCATGTCTCTAAACTAGGTCAAAACCCCACATCCTCATTCCTCAGAAACCATAACTTGGCGGAGGACCGGTGGTCTGTAGACGTGTTTTTCTGATAATTCTTTCTAAAACAGTATCTTTGTAGAAAGATTGGAAAAGTTGAATGTTATTTTTCCATCCTGACAAATGAAACTTGGTCCGGACTCATTTGATTAGAGATCGAGTTGATGCGTGATAAGGGCATCCGCCTGGTGATGGCAAGATTGGCTTATTAACCCAAACTCCAGAATTACCAAAAGTATGATTCTCACCCCTATACTTCTACTATAAGTTGATTAATTTTAGTACATAAACAATTTACCCTGTAGAGAAATCTTGAATAGCAAAAAAATTTTTTCCCTGTAAAAATTGCTTATCACGATGTATTGTAGAGGGTACCAGCGGCTTCAACTATGTACAAACTTCAAACGAGTGGAAGTATGGACTGATATTACAATTTACGAGGCCTCCGCGGTCCCGCGGAGCGGTAGTTTAAAGCGGATATTGCAGTGAGGAAGAAAAGGGAAGGTTGCAACTTGTTTGAAGTTTGTGTAGTCAAAGACCAGCGGCCATTATAATGACCCTCTTCACAATAATATTTCCTGCCTCTTATTTATTAGCTGAGCTGCAGGGGTACTCTGACAATGTTTTTTTGAGAAACAATTCTCAGTAGAAATTTTG
This sequence comes from Aspidiotus destructor, assembly GCA_035079395.1. Lineage (NCBI taxonomy): Eukaryota > Metazoa > Arthropoda > Insecta > Hemiptera > Diaspididae > Aspidiotus > Aspidiotus destructor. The sequence goes on along the minus strand of JAVHKZ010000018.1, from coordinate 38,319,011 downwards.
GGGGTCTCGTCTCCCCTGTAGGTGTTTGGAAGTTATAAAATATGGGGCTTCATTATTGCTTCCCAAACTTTAAGCTTAAAAGTTCAAGTTTGATAAATTATTAATTTTGAAATGAAAGCTTTAAGCTGAAAAATTGATTAGCATATCCCCCAATCTACGAATATGAATTCGACCCAGCCAGTATTACAATATTGGCAAAATTGAAAACGGGATCAGGGGATCAAGCCTCTCTTAACCGCTAATTCACAGCACGGTACCTGAGAAACTGAGAAATGAGAATAACTTCAGAATAAAGCATTTCATACTGAGAGAACAAACTTTTTAAATTGTAAAATTTTCTTTCTGTACGCAAGTCATCTTCTCTCGTAGAAATTTATTTCTTCCTGATCAATTCATTTATAAATTTCAAAATTTGAGAATGCCTTACGCCTCTCGCCCTTACCATTGATTACTATATATTAACTAAGTTAACTAAGTAATATAATAGACAGTCAATGCCCGGGCCCCTACTCTGGGCTGTTTTCGTTGTGCGCGATATTAGCGCTATCCGTCCCGATGACTCTTATCATTGACTACAAAATGCTCTTATCACCTCTTGATCGAATTCTTGATATTTTTCTTCTGATTTCCGAGTGCGCTTCTTTAAGGTTATCAGTTTCTCATCGTCTCACTTAAATTTTATGAAACCAATATATTTCTAAAGGTTGAATAGCTGGTTTAAAATCATTTGCCAGTTCTTCACCATGGCTAACAAAATACCCATGGAAATGACTCGGCCTTTCATATCCACCGATCATCGTGAGGCAAGATTACGAGCTATGCGTCTGTATCGAATGTGGTATAGAAATATACCGTGGATTTGTACGTACACTTTTTTGTATTCTGCTCATTCATGAAGTTGATTGTATGTTCGATATTTGTTATTTTATTATTTTCAGTGAATGTCAATAAAGGTAATATCCCAATAACAGTCGATGATATGAGACAGAAAGTAAGAGAAGAATTCTACAAAACTAAAGACGTTACCGATCTTCGTGCGAAAGACTTGCTGATTCATAAAGTAAGATTATCCCCATACTATCGAATCGTCTTGTGAGATGAGATTTCAAAACGCATATGATTTCCTGTTCGTAGGGTTACAATGATCTCCAAGGTTGCCTTGCAAGTTGGTGGCAACAATGCCACATAATGGGAAGATGGTGGAAAGACACAAATATTCCCAGGCCTACGACATTCATGGATAAATTTTATAAAAATGCTGATTAAGTAGCATGGTCGCCTTCGTATTCTTATAAAATAGATACTTTCTTTCATTACTCTAACCGTGAATATTCTATCGATTATTAGGTTTTTTGTGGCTCTCTGTTCACAGTAGTCATGCTAGTCTAAAAAAATGTAATTCACTCTGTGCTGATGAAAACTTGAGAATTATTACCCTGAAGTTGTATCCAATGTAAAACTTAATCCTAAAGGGATGAAACGTAATTGAATATACGATTATTTTGATCTTTGGTTACTGATGCAGAAAAAATTCTGTTTCCGAAGAAAATTCTTATTTTTTCTGTTCTCTATGAGCAGAGAATTTTACAGCGAATTTTGATTTTACAAGGCTTCTCAATTTCCCAACTTCTTTATAGAAGATTCCTAAAAAATTGTTGATCTCTAAGTTGATCCATTCCTTTGTAGCATACAAAAGTTACTATACAGAATATAATGGAGCTGCGCGCTTTTGAAATAATGGTTCATAAAAATAACATGTTTAACAAAATAGGTACAAAATGATCGTAGCATACGAGAAAGAAAGAATATTAGGTTCTCACGTAACAAGAACGCGAATCACTATCACAATCTTCATATTCAGTAAAATATTTTGAATATGAACTATCTGTTTTATAAATATCTTGATCCATAATATTAATACAAGCACATCGATATGATTGGCTTTCGGGTACAATCAATTTCCTTGGTACACCGACCCAGTTTCTTTCTATTCCACCACTGCGATGAAAACACAAAATTAGTTTCAAGCTTGAAGTATTAAGGTTGTAATCTAAAGTAGGATTAGCATCGTATATTTCTAAACAAAAGGATTAATTCACTGAACGAGTGCAAAATTTCACGGATAGTAAACCTATGAGCAAGAAAATTCTTACTTCAATCTATTGTATAGAATTGACTGATCTCATTCTTCCAGCATATTCTCTTTTCGTTTTATTGAATAGAAATATACTATTTTTGGCACGATTTGAGGTATACCAACCTTCGAGATGAACACCAAACTCGACTACCCTTTTCGGCAGTCCATTCAACATTGCAAGGTGGATATTTCTCTTTCAAGTTATATTCAGCCGCCTTCGAGATCAATGCTTCTTTTGATTTGGTTTCAATTAGTCTGAGGTATTCGGTTGGGTTACCAGCATTGTCGTAGTAACGTCCAATTAATTTTCCTACTCGCATTAAGAATAAAATTCAATGATATATCTCATATAGTTTCCACGAACATGTTTATCGAAAAATATTCCCGATACCTTTAAAGACGTACTTATTTTCGTACATTTTCAACCAGTCTTTGAGGCCAAGCAAATCAGATCCAGACAAATCGAGCACATCATCAATAAGACCTTCTTGCGTGAAATCGCCGCTGATAAACGCTCTACTCGCATCTTTACCTTCAAATTCAATACTTTGTTATGTTAACACTTGAATCAAGGTTTTGATTCAGTAAGTAATCATCAACTCACCTGTGAATCCATGGTATACTTTTCCCACTCCGTAGTAAGAGGCACCACTGGAAACGTCAAACACGTTACCCAGAATAGCTATGTATAATAGATCCGTATTTTCACCATTGTATTTTATTAGCTCATCTTCTGTATACAGAGAAACCACCGTCTCTGACTCATCATGATTTTGAAAAAACTGAGGTAGGATAACATACTTCGCCAAATCCAAGTAAGTGGTGATATTGAAAAAAGGAAAATAAACGCTAAAATTTGAATGAATATCTGTCAAGGCAGAATTATAATAATATACAAAAATACGAATCAGTATCAAGGAACCAATGATTAGTTTTACACCCATGAGGTAGTTGGGCCTAATTTTTCTCTTCAATTTTCATTCCTAATTAATGAATGAAGATCCGCAATTACTAATCCTTTCAAAAGCGAAATCCCAAGTCCTTACAGAAACGAAAAACCTTCTCTGACTCTGACAAAAATTGGGAACCGAAAAATGTAAATAAAAACCTCTTGACCTCTGGCTGATAACGTGTAGGTACGTAATATGATAAGAAAACACGTGTTGATGATTGAAACGGTACTCTTAAAATAGAAGATGTGCGAAAGCTGGGTATCGATAGAATAATTTTTCGTGAAAATTTGAAATGTAAGCAATGTAGATTACGTATAGATACGTCATCGATGCTGAAAACGTTTTCCATGCAGTAGATGAAACAACGGAAATAGAAGAGTAGTCCATTAAATCATCTCAGAATGAAATGAAATACGATTGCCATTCAACATCTGTTGAAACTTTCTTTGAGATGTTATTTACTCCTCTAATCTATTCTGATGGTGTCCTACGTTTGTGAGACGAAAAAACTAACGCTCAATTAAGAAGGAAAAGAAATTGAGAACAGCCGTATGTTGTGTTCGAGAATATTTTCGACCATGTGTAACAGTCAAATAAGAAGGTATAATTCTGAATTCCTGTTTCAATTGGAATACGTGAGACGAAAAAAGGAAGACAGGGACGTAGCGTTTCAAATGAAAACTTCACCGTTTCTCAGATACAAAGAGTATCGGTCGAATGGCAACTTCGGAATTTGCTGTTGATATTGAAGTAGAGAATTATAGTATATCCGCCTATAGAAACGATTCATTTGTCATAGGGTCAACGAACGCTAACCTATTGATTACTGGAGGCAGTAGATTCGATTTTGTGAGACCGAATGGGTGACTTGTAGAATCTTTCATCGAGAATAGAATTTTATTTTCCGAATATTTCTTATATTTATCACATTTTATTAGCAGCAGTAAATTATGAAATAATGTTTCGTAGGTATGGATTTGTGAGTCGGATTCTATTTTGTATTAGTCTACTCGTCAGTTTGCCTCTGAGGTCTCGTCTTCAACCTAGATATTATTGCCAAGAAAATAAAAGAAGTACATTTCGTGTTCCAGTCTCGGGTTTCTCTGGTACTTGTAACAGAAGTTTTTAGGAACAATACTTTTCATTGGAGCTAATTATTGTATTTTCGGTGGATTTGTTGATTGGTTATCACCCGTATCAATCTAGAGTTCTTACAGTTAATTGCTGAATTCAATCTTTTGAAAGAGGTTTGAAAGAAGAGTCCACAATAATTTTCATCGGAGGTGACCATTTTTGATTGTTTTTTCTTTGTGCTCGCTATGAATTATCGAAGTTCAAACTATCACAGAGATGGGTGGAGACTTTCATGTCTACAGAAAAGAATTATTAGATAATTTAGGAGAAATGATCCACATTTCTATCATCGGTGCGAATATAGCGGAGCAACTATGAATCAGTAGTATTCAGATTTTTCTCAAATGAGTATCGCTGCAAATATGGCTGTGCAACAATAAAATAATATTATTCAGACATCTTTTTTTCGAATCGAAATCAATTTTGATTTGAATGGAGATGTTATATAGAATTAATTATGTCAAGTTTTTCAAGTCTAAAGAAACCCTCCAACTCTTCATGAGGGATATTACATTTAACAAGTAACACATATTTTCTTGTCGGAACTCATTCCTTGAATACGAATGCGATTTTGAGTTAGAATTTTGACAAGATATTGCGGCAACGGATAAGTATAGTTGCTAACAATCGGAATTTTCTTGATTCTAGTTGGTAACTTGTCAGGAAACTCAACTTTTTTTTATTGACTTTCTCTCTTTTACGACAGGTAGGCGATTTCCGATACACAGTTACGTACATGATGAAAAGTCACAATGATGACCTTCAATATCTTTTGAATTTTTCCGGGAAAAATAATCAATATACACCCGATTTAAAAGGAAATTGTATAATAACTCTAAATTAGTGACTCATATCACAATAATGTTTCGGTACAGTTTACGAAGAAACAAATAAAATGATTACACGAGAATGTAACCATCTCGGGCAAAATGATAATAAAGAAGTAGCAGCGACCTTCTTTTCACGAAAGAAATTGCAAAGAGGGACTAAAGTAAAAATAATGATTACAGGAACAGAGAATAATGTTGTATAGCATAAATTAATTATGGTAAATAAGAGAAGATAATATCTCATTCACTAGTTTCCTTCCGCATTGTTATTCTTCACGGCGATGTAATTGATCTGCAAAATACAAAGAAGGAACATACACTCGATATACCTTCAAAATAACTTCTAAAGAATCAATTTTTATGTTTTCATAAAAATCGGGACTCATTCTTTCTGAGACGTTGTTCTTTTGCAATGCAGTCCAATCATGTAATTTATTTGAAAACTTCAGATACTGCTCGCTGTCATTCAAATGCTCGTAAACATGAATTAGACCACGATAATCGTATGCCAGGCCTGAATACGATTCTGAAAACAGTTTTAAATCTGAAAAAATTGAAGAAAATATTGAGAACGATGATATTTGACAATAATAAAAATAAGAGTATATAACACCAACTTATGTTTATCGATCGATGATATAATTCCTCGGCTTGTTCATATTTCTGCATATGATAATTATAAAGACTAGCTAGATGTCCCAAAGAAAGACCAACTTCATAGCCATTTTTTCCAAGTATCTTTTCTTTTATTCGTATAGCCTTTAGGTGCAGCTTTTCGGCTTCCTAAAAATACCAAAAGGTGACTCAATACAAGTTTGATATAGCCTACTGGTACTCAAGTAAAATCTATGATCAATACATACTTCATATTTTTCCAAACTCTGATACAGTCTCCCAAGATTACTGTAATGTTTGGCTGTGAGAATATTCTCTTCACCGAATGCATTCTTAGTCAGTCTGAGAGCGTCTTGATGAAGTATTTCAACCTCCTTAAGCAACCAGGAGTTCACTAAATACAAATAAGGTACACTGATTTTTACCATTATGAATGAGCCTTAGATATAACGTACTCTTAGATTGAGCATACCTAAGCCGTTAGGCGTACCGAGATCGTCCGAGTAATAATCAATGGTCATCTCTTCCAGGATGAGGGCCTTCACACGATTTGCAGAAGCTAACATTAGATTTTCGGGTGTTAGTAATTTTTTTATTGTTTCAATCGCTCGTTTAGCATGTTTCCTGGATCAATTGTTGCACTTGAGTTTTCATGAAGGAAGTATAAAGACAATGAAAAATCAGACTTTCATTTGATACTCACATGGCTGTGCCAAAATTACCCGTACTGTATTCTTGAACGTACAATGCATAAGCTAAATCTTGTTCAGCAATGGCAACGAGTAAATTGTTAGAACAATAATCAAATATTTTCTTACGGAGCGAATACGCTTCCTGCAGAAAAAAAGAGATTGTAAAGATGAATGTGAAAAACATTCAATAATGAGTGCACAGCTAGAAAAGAAAGTCAAGGCCTCAGTATGATTTCATAATTTGAATTCACGGTAGGATAGAGCTAAATGCTACAGTAGTTCACTTTTTCAGAATTTTTCTCGACAAAGAAACTCAAAATACCCATAATCATGCGGCCATCGGATAATATTATTTTTTCCTTTTCCTGAGCACCAAAACGTAGACAGCTAAGGTTTTGAAAATTAGCCAAGTAACGGTGTTCCGTGTTCTGTTTTCTCAACTATCGAGTGTAAGTATTCAAAGTATCTTACCCAGTAAACTACAACACTCTGCTCAATTTGGTCCGAGTTCAGTAAGTAAAATCCAAAATCCAACAAGATAGCGGCTAGTCTAAGATTTTCGGGACCATGATACTGATATGCTCTGCTTAGAGCTTGATACAGAAGATATTTCGCTCTGTTGAAATCACGTTTCACGACACACACCTTTGATGCTTGTTTCAGAACTTGAATGATGGTTGAAATTGGTAATTTTTCATGTAATTCATCCATTGCCTTTTGTATCCACCTGTGGGACTGTAAATAAAAATAAATGTATTGTGGTTCATTGGAAGGGAAGATGAAGAAACGAAATTCTGGTACTCAGTCAAGTACAAATTACCAACCTCTTCAAAATTATTCTTCAAAAAATTATAATGCGAGTATTCTGCAAATAATGAAGCGTAATTTACTTGTTGTTTGCATTGATCTATAAGATTTCTAAGAACTTCAATTTCTTCAATAACTAGAGCCGCGCTATCGAACTTGAGAAACATAGTTAAGGTGTGAAATAATCTGAACATTAGAAAAAAATTGCGATGAGAATATTAATTCCACAATGAAAATGACTCGTTGATATCGGTACGTACTTTTGGCAACATTCCAGCCGAATCAAAAAAGTTGATACACTATTCTCGGGTAACTTGCAGCATAATTCTTTGCTGTGAGTGAGAATACGTTCACTAACTTCGTACCAAGAAGCATCACTGAAAAAAGAACCTAAAAAAACGATAGATAGGCTCAACTATGAGAAAAAGTTTGAAGAAATAATAATACTATTCGCAAGTCAGTTCAAACCTAAAATTAAACCATTTTGGATATGTTTTTGAGTATAGCCTTCCGCGGTATTAGAGCAAATGTCGTCAGAAGTCCACTCTTCAAATAATTTTACTGTAACATCATCAATTTTAGGCTCATCTTTTTCAAAACCATCTCTGCAGTCCAGGTGATACAGTCTCTAAAGATGAATTGAAGAAGAAAATTAGAATGGTAAAATAATAATAAGAATGACCAAAACGAAGGACTGACAAACATTTGATTGAAGTTGGAAAATCTTGAAAACTCACAACTTTAAGGTTTGAAAAAAGTTCTTTTTCAAGAGCTTCTATTTTCCAACTAGCGGACCAAAACGAGAAAGTAGCGTTGAAGTACCATTACAGAAGTTGGTGATACGAGACAAAAATGTTGGAAAACTCTTTGTCAGTCAATTATTGGATCGTCAAAGGAAGAAATCAAGCAATCCTATCTGATTTAAACAAAAGACTTTTGCTTCTCAGAATCTCAAATCAAGTCAAATTCTCGTGGTCTCACAATTTTGGAACCGTCTTAAGCGGGAATCTTCGGGTTCTAAACCCAAATGGGTGAAACAAAATTTGTGCGTTTTAAATTTTTTAAAATAAGTCTGTCCTTTCCTGATTATTAATATCTGATAGAAAGTAATAATGAAGTATGAGGGCTTGTACACACAAGTCATTACGATCATTAGCAGGCATTAAACGACAAGCGAATATTTTTATACCAGGAAAAGACTAAAAATGATTTGTGTGCGTGCCCAGAGAATGTACCGTCAAAGACAAAACGATGGGTGATGATAGTGGACAGGAATAGGATCAAAAAATATCCTTTTCACAATTTTTCTAAAAAAGAACATCATTATTCAGAGCTGAAAGCTCTTGTATTTTAAAGAAGACTTCAAATCGTCAACTCCTTGACTATACTCAAACAATCGTTACCTGATAAAATTGTATCATCGTTTTTCGATACGTTTCATATTTCAACAAGCGAACCCAAACGTTAAGGTCGATTTTATTGAAAAGTATTCTCAACTTCCGAGCGGAGTATTTATGAACGTATTTTTCTGATTGATTAGGTTTTGGCTGGAATAATAGGCACTGGAACGTAATTCAATTTGATTGGTTAATGTTGTGATAAAGATGTTACACAGGTGTTCTATCATAACGATAAGAAAAACTGTTTTTTAAATTGACTTTCTTCTACAGTAAATTTCGGCAATTCTCTTTCCATGAATCTCAATTTTAAATCTGTCTCTTTTTAAAACTTACGATACAAAGAACAAATTGAGAGACAGTTGGGCGGAAAAGTTTAACATCGTATTCTGAAGAATTTTTCGAAACTAATTACTCGAATTCCTCGGAATGAAAAATAATAATACTTCCTATATTTTTTAGCTGACCAATAAGCTCTTTATATAGCTCATATTACAAACAACACAGATGCTTGAGAGCTTGAGGGACTAACATCTTTTGAATCTCATGTTATTCATATTTGGAAAGTGAAGTGCCCTCCCTAGACATTAATGCAACAGAATTACTCCCAATAGTTTCTTTGTAACTAGAAATTACTTTCTGAACTTGAAATATTATTGGTTTATAGGGCGAAATAATTGAACGCGATTTATGAGAGGAGAGAATTCAATTCAGAACAGTCACCAAGAGTAGAGGCACGGAAGCAAGATACTTGAGAAAGTTCATTCTTTTAACATGAAGTACGAGTTACTAAACGGTACCTCAGAATCTCGAAGTAGATATGTATGAATCTTCATAGAAGGGACTAACCTCGCGAATCAAATCGTGGACAATCTTATCGGGTAAATTGTTGGAATTCAGATTCTCAGTATTTTCGGTGATATAATTCCGCAAAACAACTTTAATCGCCAAGTTGTAAAGAGACGATCTGTCATCAGTCGTCGTATTTCTCTGATTACTACTGTCGCATGTGCCATAGCCAGCAGGTAAATTATAAAAAGACTCTAAAAAAACCATCACTAAAATAAAAGTATCTTCATTAATGGAAATCGTTTTCTAAAAAGAGAGGAAAAATTTTGGAAATGATGAATGAGAATAATTATGATGACACAGAGTTATCAATAGTCCTATCTCAAAGTGTTTGAAAAGAGGTGTGCTCTCAGTTCAATGTAAACAACAAGGCGCTACATCAGCTGATCTCCATTTAAAACACTGTACAAGTACAACGGAACCGGGTGACGTCAATTCCGGTTCCGTGTCCCATGTATTTTTATATGTGCATGCGGGTTGCGTTTTGTTTACAGTTGAACTCAGCACACCTCTTTTCAAACACCTTGAGTGTAACCAGAAGGTGGGACACGCGACCGTGAGACGTGAGCAAGCGTGAAGTGGACGAATTGTTGAGCTTTGAGGAGCGCCACTTGATAGTCTGTTCCCGACCATCACCAAGCACTCACCTATATTAAATTTTATGCCCCGTAGTGGCTCTCTCTTGTGGGATACTCTAGTCTCATCCGTCTCAATATCAACAACAGCGCTCCTACAGGAGCTTTATAATGCGAATGATCATACCTTCTTCATACATTTTAGCGAATTATGTAGATTGTAGATTCCAACTAAATCCAACCAAGGAATCCAATCTACATTGAGGATGTATGTGAAGTATAATACTATGTACATTGATACTATTCTTTTTTATGTTCATCATGATTATCGTTACCTGCTCACCCGATGAAGTATCACAGTTTTCTGTAAAATTGAAATACAGGTCGTCTCCACTATCATGACACTTTTATGAACCTAGATATTGTTCAGCGATGTTACACATACTTTTCGTTCGCAGCTTGTAGGCTATTTGAGTGGGTTACAGGTAATTGTCATCACTTATCAGTTACGGTACAAACTAATTTAGAAATCAAATTGTGAACTTGTCCAATTCCGTCGCAGTGAGTACTCAATTTTCAAACTTTTCGACTCGAAGGAAATGGAACAATCTTGTCGATGTAAAGAACAGCTGCATAGTTGAAAGTAATCGGTTTTGAAATACGGTCAACTTTTGTTTTCCTTTTCCTTACATTTTTTAACGCTATCAACTACGACGATATTGGAAAAAATTGACTCAACGACCCATGGAAGTTATTGTAGTATTACCTCTTTTATCATCAAAATGAATTACTCTCGTTTTTCCTATGGACTCCCAAAATTGTATCAAGTTAATACAAGGAGTACATGGAGTGGTGGAAACGATTTGATATTCAAAGTCGGTTTATCATGAAAATGTCGATGCTCTTAGTATACCTATGGTTTCCAATTATTAAATTTAGAATACTATCTCTGCACTTATCAATTAATTTGAACTTATATGTTTTGCGTTCACAGAACTCCGAATTTGTTCATAGAAAAAACTCGTAAATCAGATACCGGAATATCTATATAAGATTACAAGATGAATACATCTGACGCTGGGTGAGGCAGTGTTTACAAATCAGCTTTCTGCTTTCACTATTCCGTCACTATTATTTTGATTTATTCTGTCTTAGGTTCAATCCAACCTTTAATTTAGGTACTATCAAACAAGTAATTAATGAAGCCGTCGAAAGAGGTAAATATCTTATTGCAATTACACTATTAATCCTCGCGTATTACTCGATGTAGAATAGATCAAATATCTCACTTTACGTCTTGGGTAAAGTTACAATGGGAACGTAATGAGTCAGTTTTCACGGTACACATGTACACGAGTACACGTTTAGGTAAAAATAAGGTAGTCATTGAGTTGATAAGCTTAGTTTTTATAATTTAAATTTTGAAAGCCACTCCTTCCCTGATAAGAAAATTGAGAACAAGCTATAAAAAAACTGCGACAGAATCGAGCGATATTTGTAAGTGACTTGTTTGTTGACGTTGAATCATAATTGCGTTGTATAGAAGAAACTGATGGACTTGAGAAGGGATAATTTTTGTTCTGGAATATTTTCGCGTGTGTATTTTGAAATAATTTCAATTTATTTTTGTGACCGTTTCAGTGAGAATGCCGACTCCCATGCGTTTGAGAGATCTCATTAGACAAATACGTGCTGCCAGAACGGCTGCCGAAGAGCGGTCTGTGGTTAACCGGGAATGTGCTTATATAAGATCGACTTTCCGTGACGAAGATAGCGTGTGGCGATGCAGAAATATAGCAAAATTGTTGTACATTCACATGCTAGGGTGATTACTTCCCGCAAAATTTTAATTTTAAGCATCAAGTTCTCAGTCGATAATGAAATTGTTTCTGGTACAAAATTAGGTATCCTGCGCATTTTGCTCAGTTGGAATGTTTAAAATTGATAGCATCACCGCGATTCACAGATAAACGTATTGGATATCTGGGAGCAATGTTATTGTTAGATGAAAGGCAAGATGTGCATTTGCTTATTACTAATTGTCTGAAGAAGTGAGTATAACCTTTTTTTCTTCACGTATGAAACTGCTCTTCTCGATATTGATGTGCTTTATTCTTTCCTTTAGTGATTTAAATGGGCCAACACAATATATTGTGGGTTTGGCGCTGTGTACGTTAGGTGCGATTGCATCGCCGGAAATGTCACGTGATCTTGCATCAGAAGTAGAACGATTGTTGAAATCTCAAAGCGCTGATATTCGTAAAAAAGCGGCTTTGTGTGCTTTTCGTATCATTCTCAAAGTTCCCGAATTGATGGAAATATTTCTACCTGCTACCCGATCTTTGCTGTCTGAAAAAAATCATGGTGAGTCGTATTGCGACCTTGTGTCGATGTTCACGGTTCTTTCTCCGTAAATAGAGCAAATCCGTGTTCATAAAAATTTTTTTGAGTTTATAAGTAATGACATCCTGATTATTCCCTTCTTAGGTATTTTGATTACCGGCGTGACACTTATAACGGAAATGTGCGAACAGAGTCCAGATATGTTACAGCATTTCAAAAAGGTAAGCTCTTAAATTGTATAATGTAGATGAGCATTTGGTTCGTTACTGAAATGAAAACGAAATAGAAGAATCGATGATTCGAATATCGTTCTCTATTATTAATTTCCAATTCCATGGATGAAAATTCGTGAAAAATAAATATTTGGGATACGAACCTAATTTATGATGTATTGTTATCCAATATTTATTCAACTTAGTGTATGCCACTCATATGTGTTGTTGCAATGTTTGAAAATTTAATTTGAACGTAAGGCTATACTCCATTCAAATTGTGGTAAACCTAGATTTCCCTACAAATTACTCTTCTATTGTGTATTAGATGATTTATAACGATTTGATATTTTTGAAATTCTTTCTTTTAATATTGTAATTCATTCTTGGTTCGGGATACAGATTATTCTTTGAGGAGATTGAGTTACCTTTCAGAATTTGAAAAATTATTTTACTATCTTTATTCTAATGTTAAGAAAGATAGAGAATTCAAAAAAGAAAAAATTAACGCGTTTTCTAATGCTCGATTCACGATCCAAATGCTAGTGTTACGGTCCAGAGTACAAATAAAAAATCAAAAATCTTGATGAATAATAAATTAATGTTATCGTTACCCTTTGAAAATAAGGTTCTTCTCAATCCTACTTTTGATGAACCTGGAATAATCATAACTTCTTCTGTCACCAGATCGTTCCAAACCTAGTGAGGATTTTGAAGAATTTGATAATGGCAGGTTATTCGCCAGAACATGACGTTTGTGGTATCAATGATCCGTTTCTACAGGTGAGTTGAATAATCGAAATTTTTTTTTCTCATTTCTATTACTTTCAAGGCGTGAATCAAAACTCCATCTATAGTTTTTACCATTTAAGAATTAACCGTAAATTTACACATTCGAAATGTTTGGAAAAATTTACGGTTTTAGGGATCAGGTGATTTTTTCTTTTTATCTTGATACGGTTTCTAGTTGAACAAATTTTATAAAATTGTGAATCGAAAGTTACTGATATCACTGAGTAACAGCCTGTTAATTACATTGATATGAACGATTGACAGGAAGAATCAGAAAGTGGTTGAAATTCATTATGAGACCAAATATCAACTTTCACAAAATATTAACTTTTTTTCATTGGGGGATTCTCGAAATCTTTTTAATGGAAATCTAAGCCGTTTGAATGTTTTTGAGTAATGAGGAAGTCTGAAACCCTTTAACAAAAGTGCGAATGAGTCAACGTATTTTTCCTATTCGCGAGTCCTTTCGAGAAGTTTTCCAATCTAGGTTTCAAGTTACTACTAATTTTTCTTTTATCTATATCTAAATTTTTTACATTATATTTTAATTTTGCACCGTCATGTAGGTCAAAATACTAAAATTACTGCGGATATTGGGCCGTAACGATGCGGACGCTTCGGAAGCAATGAACGATATTCTAGCTCAGGTTGCAACTAATACAGAAAGCAATAAAAACGTCGGTTATACTATATTATACGAAACTGTACTTTCAATCATGGATATTAAATCGGAATCTGGCTTGAGAGTAAGTATCATTTTGAGAAAATAGGGAAGTGATAAGGTGCAAAATCTTTGTTTTGTGGCGTCAAGGAGATACAGTAATGGTTTTTGACCAATTGAAATAATATGTGTATACTAGTTTGACGCTTGTTCGAGCGATTAAATGAGATGAATTTTAAAATTCCGTGGTCGGGGAGGGTATTCTAAATGATCGTGTCAGCCGAACTTTATGATAATTATTTTTTCTCCTTTTCTAGTCCTATTTCTTCTCCCTTTGAATTCAATAGAAACGCGGTCATCAATGAATTCAACAAGTTTTGATATTTTCAGGTTTTGGCTGTGAATATTCTTGGTAGATTTCTGCTGAATAATGATAAAAATATTCGGTATGTAGCTTTGAACACGTTGTTGAAAACCGTACATATAGACACCACTGCTGTGCAACGACATAGAAGTACCATATTAGACTGTCTCGAGGTAAGTAAATTTTCAAATTTAATTTTATATTCTCATGTACATGATCTGTTTACTGTCTGAAAATGAAATTTCTCATTAATGATTGAAAATATTTGCACGATACCTGTACACGTATTTAGGAAGCTAATATTTTTTGCGTGACCAAATTTTGTTAATACAAAATCTATATTTTATATTTTTGGTTGTTTCCGTTATGATTCGATCGCCAAAATCAAGAACTTCTTTCTACTGTTAGAGACAAGCCCAACTTTCGAAAAGTTATTCTTGAGAAAAGTCTTCTTTTCTACTTGATGTACCCCTTTCACATTGATTTAAATGTACATCCGTCTCTGATGCTTTTTTGAAATGAAAATATTTATCCAACACCATCTTGGATAGGTTATTCTGTTGACTTATTCTCTTTTTACAAAATACGAGTTTTCGCTCTAATGACTTTTTTTCCTTTTGTTTTTATCATAGGACATGGATGTTTCCATCCGCAAAAGAGCTTTGGAACTTAGTTTTGCGTTGATAAATTCACATAATATTCGTAATGTGATGATAAAATTATTAAAATTCTTGGAGAAAGCGGATCCGGAGTTCAAAGCCCAGTGTTCATCAAATATCGTGCTATCCGCTGAAAAATTTGCACCCAACGAGAAATGGCACTTGGATACTCTGTTGAAAGTGTTAGTGGCAGTAAGTAGAGTTTCGTTTTATTTGGGCTTTGAGCTCACTCTATGTACTGCGTGATGAGGTATTCATATTGGATCATCACGCGATTTTGTAGCATAATTATGTACTCATGCACATACCTAGATGATTCTTTTGTTCGTTTTTCACAGACTGGAAACTACGTAAGAGACGACGTAGTGGCATCTACCATTCAGCTAGTATCAGCGTCAACTTCGCAACAATCCTATATCGTGTACCAGTTGTGGGATGCGTTACAGAAAGATACTGCCGAAAGGCAACCTCTGACACAAGTTGCTACATGGGTCATCGGGGAATTCGGTGATCTACTTCTAACTCCAGCTGATTCCGCTGTAAAGGTGAGTTCTCTCGAAATATATCCTAAAAGTATATGATTTAAAATAATCTTTCTTACGACCCTGGTACAGGTGACCAATGAAGACATTCTAGAAGTATATCAAAAACTCTTGTGGTCGCCTCAGAATACAATCACTACTAAACAGTACGCGATAAATTCGCTAATGAAGCTAAGTTCCAGATTTGCAACTTGTGCCGAGTAAATATTATTCATTTGTCCTTTCATAATCTTTGCGTTGGGTCGTCGGTTGTTGATTTAATTTTCGTTCCATGATAGTAATATTAGAGAAATCATGCAAATATTCGCCAGCCACATACATATGGAATTACAGCAACGCGGATCTGAGTATTCTCAGTTATTCGTTAAGTACGAGAATATGAGACCGGCTTTACTTGAGCGTATGCCACCGTTCGAAATTGCCCATCCAAGCAATCATGATGGCGGCGAGTTGATAAATGGCGAGCAAACTCCGTCTCCATTGAGTGGTGAAGAAGTAGAAAATGTTTCGGATTCAGTAAGTGAAGGCAATACCATCTGGAGGCGAGTAAATAGAACTTGGAGTTTGAATTTTGTTTCGTAATTTTTTTCCCAGAACGCGTTGCTCGTTTTGTTGGGAGGTGACAATAATGATGGTGATTCGGTTCCAACGGTACCTAGTCAGCCCCCATCTGTTACTTCTAATCAAGATTTGCTCGACTTATTAGGTGAGACTTGAGAATTTTATCGCAAAGATGAAGAATTAATTTGTGACTTGATAAAGTTCAATTTTTTCTCAGGTGATATAAGTACACCCGCGTCAACGACTTCAACGACGGCAATAACGGAAGACTTGAACGGTGCGGTACTCACAAACAATAAAAATAATATCATTAATAACAATGACTCTAAGAAACATAAGAATGATGTTCTACTATTGAATTCTGTGAATCAAAATAATAATAATAGTTACCTAATTGACAACGCATTCTCGTCTTCCTCCAACGGTAAGAGGAAGAATTTGAAATTGGCGAAGAAAAAGTACAAATGCCCGTTCTTTCAAATTTGTACGCTTTCCATATTCTTTTTATTTTTTCAGATCTGATCAGGAGTGCAATCAATAATAATGAAAGCGAAATGGTGGCGTACGATAAAAACGGCTTAAAAATAACGTTCAAGTTGAAACCGTATCCGAGTACGCCAAATACAATATTGATTGATATCGAGGCGCGAAATCATACTAACCTTCCAATGTCGGAGTTTCTGTTTCAAGCTGCTGTACCTAAAGTAAGCTATAAAAATATGGAAAAGACTCGGTGATTTGATTTCACGGATCTATTTTTGCTATAGCTCTCAAAATTCATTATCTTGAATTATTATTTTGATTTGCTTTAATAAATATTTTTATGTTCGAATAGACATTCCAGTTGGTTATGCTTCCGCCGTCGGGTACTGTTATTTCACCTAATTCAAGCGTGACGCAAGTCCTCAGAATAACTAATCACCAGAAGGTGAATTTCATTTGTTTTGATTTGCAAACGGTAGTTTGGAGAGGAATAACAGTAAATTTTAAAATTTTGTTTTTTCTTTTGACAGTCGGCCCTCAGAATGCGGATCAGGCTCTCGTATTCTCATGGAGGTATGCCTGCTCAGGATCAAGCCGAATTAAATAATTTTCCGTCCGTCACCTAGCATTCTGAAACAGTTTGCTGGCTATACGCTGTCAATTTTAACGCAATTGTTGATTACGTTGTTCACAATTCGTCCCCTCATTCTTTTCATCCCATCCATTTTTATTCATCAATAATTGTCTCGTTTTAGTTCGTGTTGATGAGAATGAAGAAAAATCAAGTTTTGTTGTACGTTTCTTTCTTCATTTTCTTCTTCCTGTAAATGTTCGGCTACAAAACGGATACTATTTATATTTTACTTATTTACATCGTCATTCAGAATTATCGTGCGATATTCCTTTCTGTAATGTAAAAATTTTTTCACAGTTTTTCTTTTGTATGAATAAGTGACGTTTCGAGAAGACGGAAAAATGATGAATAGCAGTTGGAGGTTGGACGATAGCCACTTGTCACGTGAATTGTCCTGTACTTTGTCCTCCTTGTGATACACTCTTTATTGTAACCATTTGTACATTTTATCATGTAATGTTGTTATACGCCGATACTTTGTATAAGTTTCACCTACCACTTTCCTTATATTTTTTTTTTCTTTCTCTCTTTGTTCGTATTTAGTTATATTAATTTGTTCAGTTTCTTCGAACGTGATAATCGTATAATAAAAATGTACCCTAGCTATCTGAATATCATGATGAAAATTGTTAAATTCTGTAGAGAAAAATAATAATGTAACATTAGTTATGGGTATTGGTATTGATTTTTCCTTTTCGTGAAAAGTATTATTTACTTTGTTTTCATGTACTGTCATCCCACAGTTGTTGTATTTATCGGAATATTCGTATTAATATAATAAATGTCTACAGAACAGTTTCATGTACTTAATATTGTACTTACGTTAATGTTGTACTTTTTTTTTTTTTGAAAATATATGCAAATTATTTTGTTGAGATTAGATTTTTATGAGTTAGATCTACGACAAGAAAATGTGAATATAATGAGAATTCGTCGTCTATTGTGCGTCATAAACTAGAGTTTTTTTTTTTCTTAGTGAAAAAGACGTAATTTACAAAAACTATGATAAATTTCATCATTTTCGAATCACAGTTATGTGTCTTCTCAAGGTTAATCTGCATCATTAAGCATCGAAGTGCTAAGTGGTGATAACGTCTTTGAATGATGTCCTCATTAGATCATCGATATAATGAAATATCTATCGCACATCTTTATTCATTTCTCTATCCATTCAGCTAAACTAGTATGTGATCGAATGTCCTCAAAACTGTCTTGAAGGGCTATAAAATCCTCGCAGTTGATTCATGTGTCACTGCTTTACTTCAATGGTATCTTTACTCAATATTTATTTGACCAAGGAAACAATCTCTGCGTTTTGAGCATCTTTTTCTGATAAACATTTTTCAGGAATAATTATGCCGGCATGCGCCGATTTTTGCCATTTCATTTATCCGATGTTACGGATACAATTTTACGGGGGTTCAATTTTTTGAGTGTGGATTACAAATCATTTTCTTATATTGCGACACGGGTTTTTTTCCCAAAATTATCTCAGTATTAATTTTGTACTGAAGAAATGTTGCACAAGCAGAATGATTGTTGAGCCTGATGAAGTAAGGCGTAAATTTATGCCTTGCAAATAAGTTGCAGAGACTTAAGCCTGAGACTAAAGACTGACACTCGAGTTTGAGACTTGAGACTGACACTCGTGACTGAGACTCGTGACTGTGATTCGAGCTTGAGACTTGAGACGAAGACTCGAGCTTGAGAATCGAGTTTGAGAATTAATACTGAGACACGAGACTGAGACTCGAGGCTCAGACTGGAGACTGACATTTGGGACCGAGACTCGAGACTGACACTCAACATTCAAGACTGACACTCTGACACTCAAGACTGGCGCTCGAGACTAAGACTCGGGACTGAGACTCGAACTTGAAAATTGAGTTTGGGAAACGAGACCGAGACTCGAGTTTGAGAATTGAGGCTGAGATTTGAGACTGACACTCGGGGCTAAAACTCGAGACTGACACTCGAGCTTGAGTCTTGAGACTGAGACCGAGACTCAAGATTGAGACTCAAGCTTGAGAATCGAGGCTGAGACCCGAGACTGTGACAGGAGCCTAAGACTCGCGACTGAGACTTGAGATTGAAACTCAAGCTTGAGACTTGAGACTGAGACTGTGACTAGACTCGAAGCAAAATTTTCCCTTGAGGTCTTTTTTCAATGCAGACAATTTTAATTTTTTTCCCTTCACCGGCGCGAGGCCTACACTAGCGCGAGGCCTGAAGCGGTAATACCTACTTGACACCCTCCAGCGACGGCCCTGATACTAAGATAGAGCTAGTATAATACAAGGAGAGGTCCTAGCCTAGTTCAAGTCCAGTATACTACGTTAGGCATTAGCTTATTACAATACTGTACTTTTTGGGGCACTGGTACAATATGCTACCTACACACAATATGCCGTAAAATATTAGTTGTACGATCTCACCGGTACAAAAATCCCTTCCACATGAAGGTCTTCCATAAATCACTTCAAGATGAAGGTCGTTCCATAAATCACTTTGAGATGGAGGTCGTGGTCTTCAAGTCTTCAAAAAACGCGTCGAAAGGATCCGGATTCACGGACCGCCACCATTTTTCCATCAATTTCCTATTAAGAATATCGTTATTGGCGACCCCCTCGTCGTTTTATCCCATACTTATCTTTGGCGTGCCTCCAAAGACATTCAATTGTTTCAGTCTGAGCTCCAGTTACAGGGTCGATGAAGTTCTCCGAATGATTCACGGTTTTATGTTCATACCCATGACTACCTAAAATACTGTATGCAGGCCACATGTCTGACATGATTGTACTGCCTTGTGCAATTTCACGTTTGATGATGGGTAAGAGCGTGGCACGATCGCGCTTTTCCACAATGAACATTCGCCGTTCTAAAAGTCCATCTTTTCTTCGACAGCACATCCCAAACACCCAAGGTCCGTGGATTTGTTCACCGTAATTACGGTTGGTCTCAGTTTGAGAGTTATCATCTTCTTCATCATCTTCATCATCATCATCATCATCCAAGGAATCGTCTGATGAAGGCGAAGGTCTGCGGTCACTCTTCAAATATCGACCTCTATTGTACTTAGATAAGCTTGCATTTTCCATCAAGTTTGTAGGTAACATATGTTTTTTTTTTTGTAGATACAACTTTTCGTGTAGGTAGCATATTGTACCAGTACCCTTTTTGGAATTATTATACTGAATCCCCCCCCCCCCCCTATCATACACATATTATATATACATAACTATATAGACACATCAAAATAGCTCCTTCAAGTAATTAGATATGCAATCTTCATACATCAATTGGTCTAGCCCCTTCAATGAGCCAGATATGCAATGCTTCACACCCCATAATTCTCAAAAAGTCCTTCTGAAATTCGCCATAAAACAGGTTCCCAGGTTCCCTGACTCCTCTCATTTGAATCCTTTGGAGGAACCATGAATTTCTGCTCATGGAATCCCGTTTTTCACAGAAAATTTTTGTCGGGTCAGGTCATGAAATTCCCCTCATCAATTTGTACCAAATTTTTTCGAAAGTTTCCTACTTTCTATAGTTGACAGGATTAACTTCATTCTTGCGCGATGCAATTTCTCTGATTTTTCGCAAAATTTTTGATAAAGACAAAGCAGCACAATTTCTTCCACTTTCTAATCAAAGGTTGGAAACCCATACTCCTTCTAAATTTTTAAATAGTTCCAGCTAATAGGTATACTTTCCATGTATTTATGGTGGCATAATCCAAATTTTTATCAAGATTTTCAATTTTTTGATCCAAATAGGAATACATATTGTCAAGTTAGTTTTAAGAGATCATTTTCCAAAATCGACATAGGAATTTTCATTGAATGATTGTCATTTTCAAATTCAATAATAATAATAATCATCAGCAGTTTCATTTGGTAAGATTAGGTACTTCACCATGTCAATTTAATCAATTATTCTGATCATTAGATGATACTTTTTTACAAGGAAAAAATTGAAATACTTGAATTTTTGTTTCCCAATCACTCTGATTATATATCATTTCCATGAATCTTTAGTGAAACAGTTAGGAAAATTTCCTCGATATCTTTGAGCAATAGTAAAATTAGTATCTAAGTATGATTTTTCTTTCTGTTATATCCGTTGAAGGTTGTATTTTATGCTGATTATTAGGATGATAATATATTAATTAATAACCAACTTATATCAATTAAATCAAGTATGCGGGTTTCAACTCCAACAATGAAATTTTACTATCGCATTCTGGACGTTTAGTGGGAATTCAGTCTTTTTTATCTTCATCTTTTGGAAACAAACCAGCTGAAATAGACCATAAATAATATTTATCGTCATTCTCATTACCTACTTATATTTATACACAGCTTTCTGGCTGACTTCTGTTTTCAGTAGTTTAATAAGAAAAAAAAAAAAAAAAAAAAAAAACAGCTCGCCTAGCAGCTTGGACCTATACATTTATAATAAATCTAAATCTATCAATTGATGATAAAACCCGCGGCCGTTGGATTCCCTCTAAATTTTCAAATATAGACTACCTACAATATAGTTGATAACATTGTCTTACAAATGAATTTTACTAATACTGCTGAATAAACGCAAATGTGATCTGGTGTATAGGCCTATGCGCTGATAGATATTGCAGCCCACTCCTTGTAAGTATTAGGTATCAAAATCAAGAAAAGCAGGCAGACCAAATGTATCTATCTTTGAAACAAAAGTTATTTTCCCAACATTATTCTCTTTGAAGCATGATTGCACTTGTAAGAAACCGTTTCGCACTGGTGAACTTGACACGACTAAAATGATGTGATTATCCAGTTATTTGGCAGGGTCACGAACGCGTGAAATTTACAGCTTAAATTCCAATGCTACAGAAGTGTAACGTTTTAATGGACGTTACCGATATAGGTTAGGTAGGTACCTGCGGAATAATACAAATGATGTTATTTTGTATTGAGATTCTAGTATCTTTTTATTGAAATGATAATATAAATTGCAATAAAACAAAAAAAATATACACTCACACAAAAGAAAAAAAAAAAAAAAAAACGAAAAACAGACATAGGAAAATAATAATTTCGAAAGAAGAAATATTAAAAATAATAGCGTTCCAATAAATAAATAAAATATTATAGGTATTCGGTTCATTATACTAAAGAATAAAAGTAGGTAAGGTATTAATAAGTAGTAAAAATTTGAAAATTTTCAACAGCCTCTTCTAAGGAACACATCTTTTTCCTTGCTCAAGCACGAGGCTTTTTTTCCAGCTTCTTCTCCTGTGACTGTAAAATTTCAACTGATATCAAGACTGATTCGTGCTTAAATTGGCGAGGTAAATTGGTCAGATGGATAGAAGAATTAAGAGCGTATCCCCGTAAAGGAATTTTTTGCGCCATGGTCACCACTCAAAAAATTACATTAGTTCTGTAGAATTTCACCTAACTCGTCGCTTGAGTTATCTCCAGTTGTCGCCTAATTATATGTATCACTAATTTAAAGAACGGAACAACTATCCTCGCATGATTGTCCCTTCAAGTCACCAATTTGTCTGGTAGAGATATATTAAAAAAATTATAGGGTTTTATACAATATTGTCTTCTTGGTCAACTTTGACATCCGAAATGACCACTTTAAATTTGAATTGACTAGTTACTTAGGCACTTTAACGATTTTATTAGAAAACGGTTCATTCCATTTTCTACGAGGTTATAATTTTTGTTCTTTGTGCTTCTGGTTATACGTCAGGCTTTTTATTGAAACTTGCACAGTAATGGAACTAGTACACTTTACGCTGGCCAATAAACGCGTTCGCGTGAAAAACGATATTATACACGCGCCAGCCACTCAAGCGTCTTTCTGAAAAGTTGTATTTGGTCTGGCGGACCCGGTTCGAGCTTTGGTAAAGCCCCATTCATTTTCAATAATTTTCCTCACTCCCCATTGCTCATTATATTCTTTGACGTCGTTTTATAAATTTCTGATAGTGATTTAATGTCCAATACTAAATTTTCCATTTTTTTTTCTGATATTTTGTCGTTGTTGCCGAATTAATTTTTTTTTCTCATTTTTTGTCTATGAAAAATTAGGTTTAAAATAAAGAATATTTTTATTATTGCCATACTCGTGTAGCAGTTATTATTTTACTAGCTATTTGTCATATCAGTATTGCTAGACACATAATTTGCGTAGCGTTTGTCCCTGTACTCAATATTACTCCTCTCGTTATGTCATACCAAAGGAGGAAATATTGAAAAATTGATAGAGTCATAAACGACGTCATCAAAATAGCACGGGTAACAATTGGTTCGATGCAAATAATTAGAAATATTTCCTAATAAATATTTGAATTCATCACTTGTGCCATTGAACCGGGGGAATAAACGTGAATGTTTCGTCATTGACTTGAAAAATAGTAAACATCATCATAAAATGATCGGAAGAACCGTGAAGAAAGGATGCAAGCAGTATTCTAATATTGAGAATTCATCAAAGAATGAGAGTAGCGCATAACATATTTCTCATTCCTCGTGCACATACTCCTATGTAACGAGCCGAAGAACGTGAATTAAAAAAATGAAGGGAAGAACCGAAAAAGAGAAAAAAATAGCAAAAATCAATTGCAGTACCGCGTACACTATTATTGACAATCACATACGACGAATGTATCAAAAATAATGAGGTTTGCTTCGTAAGTAATTGCTTGGTGGTCTAGTGGTCAAGAACAGAGCCGAATACGCGGCACAGCAATTTTCAGCACGCGTGTAATACGTTGTAGCCGAGCATAACGTGCAAATTTCACTAGTAGGCAAGTTTCAATAAAAAGACGAAAACCTTCTAAAGTGACACCGGTGTGTAAATGCTGTTCAGCTTCAAAAATAGAGATGGTAACGTATAAGTACACTGAGATCACAATCGTGAAGGGAAATACGTGTAGGCCACTCAATTGCCTCTACAAAACATTTAAGTTTAATCAAGTTACTTCTCACAACTATTTTCGTATTTTCTGGATCTGGCACTATTGGCAGTCGTATCCCTTCGAGCAATTAGCTTGGTTTAAAAATCATCTTACTTGAATAAAAATAAGTAGGTAGGTCTACGTTTCTGAAATCTTGAGTCACTTAAATATTGTCATGGATAAATGTCAGGAAACCATCAAGCACGAAGAATCCTAGGTAGCAAAAAAACTAAAAAATATACCATAAAGGCATCAACGCTACCCGCAACAAATCATGTATGAGAATCCTTATATAGGTAATAATGGCACATGGAATTGGTAAAAGAAAATCATCTATCATCCGTCGATTTCCAGACGTAGAACGAGACAAAGGAAACGAAGATGGATACTTGAACAACTAGAGGGCACTTTACGAAAAGGAAAATTTTACCCATCATGGTATTCTGGATAAAACTAAAAGATCACCGGAGCTTAGGAACAATTATTATTTTTCCACTTCCCTACAACCGAAATTTTCTACGTATTTTTCAAGCAGAAACAATATTTTTTCAAATCGCTACCGCCAGTCACACAGTGGCCCTGCGTACCATACATATTAATTCTACTGATATCGTCCATTTTAACGGGCGATCCGTCCGACTTCCATGTCGCCTCAAACAACGCACCGCTAGGACTCACTCGCATTACTAGTATATATTCCATAGCATTATTAGAGAGCAAGGACCGACGCATTCGACTACGTACGGAAAGCACTTTGTCCAATGTCAACATGGCACAACTGGTACCAAATTTTAAGGCCTTTTTTTGTTTCGCCAAGTGGCTGTTGATGGCGTTCAACACAACGTAAGCAGCATTTATCACGGCTGGATCAGTTTGTGACGTGGTAAATTCTTTATCCGATGAACAAGAACACCAGTGAGACGTGATTGCCGCATCATCGCAAGACCTATTCCATGGAACCTTTGCGAATAAAGAACGACACTCTGGACAACCTCGCGCTGATTGATCATCTTTCGCATTCAGAATTTCATACAGGGTCAAATGGATGTCGAAGGGCGTAGTCAGTCGATTTTTATTAGCCACCAAGTTGGCGTACTTTTCTGGATGTTCATCTCGGAAAGTCGGCGGGGCCCAAATATACATGTATGGCAATCGTTCTTCCAACCAACCGACGAAAGTCTCGCGTATGGGGCCAAATCGAACTCCATGATCACTTAGGAAGAATACGAACGTATTGTTCAGATACGGTTGCAGTTGTGCCAGGACTTGCCATAGACGTTTGTCCACAACCGAGGGTTGATTCAACTCGTTGTGGCTAAAAGAGTTAAACCAAAACAAGCTGAAATGATGATGATTGTAGTTTTGCATTCGGGCGACAAATTCAGTCATGTAATCGAAAATGTACTCGGCTTGGAGTCGCGCACCCATGCAATAATTCATTTGTCCATCTCGCTGTAAGTGGAAAAGAAACAGAGTTGCTGTACCAGCGAAACCAATCACAAATTATTATTGTTAATGACCTTCACGCTTTACTTACTGTAACGTTAAGAAGTTTCAGTCCGGCCACCATATAAGGTCGCCCGTAATAATCCGTTGGCGCATTTAAGAAACCATATTTGGCATAGTTGAAGGTACCTATCTCTGCTTCGTCCTCAAAGTATGCGGTAAGGTATCCTCGTCGCGAATAATCCTTCCAGATGAACGGACAATCATCCATTTTTTTTACATTGGAGGAAAAACACGTACTAGCAACCTGCGTCAGATTCATACCGGTCAATAGGGCCATTACATTAGGTAATGTATTATCACCTATTTTATTGTATCCTTCGAGCCACGTCCAGTTGTGCTGCTCCAGAAACATCTTCGTCTTCGGCATCGTGCGTATGAAATTCAGTCTTGATATAGAATCGATACCGAAGAGCATCACGTTGTATTTTGCCCTCTTCTGCGGGAGTGATTCTTTGTCGTTTGTTTTTTTATCAAGGGATGACTGATGCGGTTTTTTCTTCACGACGACGGAGTGCAGCGTTTGATAGAACAATTTTCTTACTTTTTTTTTCGCACGACAATAAACGTAAAGGAATTCGAGGGTTTCAGCAAGTGTTGTGCTATTTCGGAAACACACGGGTTTCTGTAAACTGAAAATAAATAAAATGATTTAATGAGATGGTTAATTCATTATTTTCAGGGGCTACCTAAACTAGGCAAGCTGTCTGTGGTAAGAAACTTATTTCTACAACCAGGAAATGATGATATTTCCTAGGGAGGGGGCAACTGGGGATTTTGGCCCCGGGCTTTACAAGGTGAGGGGTGAAAAGTTTTTTTGGAGGGGGGCCGCTGTGTTCCTTGCCCCGTACCCAACTGGAGCCCTCGACGGGCCACCTCAGGAAAGCCTATAGTATTTAAACCTTTTCTTTGATAACTGAGAGACAAGAATCTTCTTGTCAGACCAAACTGCTTAAGGAAATTAAACGCAGGCATGAAATACCCTCGAGTTCTTAAAGTTTAGACTGAGAAATATTTTCAGGTTCCTAAGGATTTATAGCTCGAAACCCAAAGACGACGAATGCATCATCGGGTCAAAAAAATACAAAAATGCCATTGTCAGATAAAATCTCTAGAGAAAGCTCCAGTAGTGTCCCGATATAGGGTATACTCTCACGAAATTTTTGCCAAACTTGAAGTATACGGCATATACTCTCAAGAACTTACAATTCTTACTATGGCGAGAGGAAAGGGGGGAATTAGTGTACAATTGAGAACTATCGGAAGTATGAGGAGACATTGGCGTATACTCTCAAAAATTTCCTTCGGGACACTACTGGAAAGCTCAAAGTTCAGACGCAGACTGCCTTTACCCTTGTGGTTTAAAGTTGAGTCTCAGAAATTGAACTATTTCCAGTTTTTTAAAAATTCACAGCTCGATAGAATCTTGAGAATCCAAACACTGACCCTCAGCAAAATATAAAGACCTTTTTGCGCGAGAAAAATGCTTAAGCAATATTCTTGGACATCTGCAACTTGTGATTCAGCGAGGAATTCCAATTTTTGAACTACAGGGCATCTCATGTCATGCTAATTCTAGTTGTACTCGGTCCACAAAGTCAGGCCTGACGAGAGGAGGGGCAACTGGGGATTTTGTCCCCAGGCCCGGTTTACAAGGGGAGAAGGGGGTGAAAAATTTTTTTGGGGGCCCACTGTGTTCCTTGTCCCGGACCCGAGTGGAGCCTTCAACGACCCTGTCCTAAGCAGTAACGTTATTGCCTAAAATGGTTAGGAAGTGATGATATTTCCTAGACTATGACGATAACGCCCATGTGTTGTAATTTCGAGATATTGACATGTTTCATGTTTTTTCTGACACGCTATACACTATTGAAAATTCGCAAGTACCACCCCCCCTCCCCCTCCTAATAAAGGACTTATAAAATTTTCGTGAATTACCTGGGGAGTTGGTTGAGAAATCTGCGAGTACCGCCCTCTTTCGAAAAAAAGAAATAAAATAAAAATAAAATAGAAAATTAAATTAAATTAAATTAAATTAAAATAAATTAAAAATAAAAAATACCTGGAAGGTGATTGAGGAATCTGCGAGTACCACCCTCTTTCGAAAAAAAAAAATTAAATAAAAATAAAATGGAAAATAAAATGGAAAATAAAATGGAAAATAAAATGGAAAATAAAATAAAATAAAATAAAATAAAATAAAATAAAATAAAATAAAATAAAATAAAATAAAATAAAATAAAATAAAATAAAATAAAATTAAATTAAATTAAATTAAATTAAAAATAAAAAATACCTGGGAGGTGATTGAGAAATCTGCGAGTACCACCCTCTTTCGAAAAATAATAAAAATAAATAAAATGGAAAATGGAATAAAATTAAATAAAATTAAATAAAATAAAATGAAATAGAATAAAATAAAATAAAATAGAATAAAATTTAAATTAAAATTAAATTCAAATTAAACTAAAATTAAATTAAAATTAAATTAAAAATGAAAAATACCTGGGAGGTGATTGAGAAATCTGCGAGTACACCACCACCCTCTTTCAAAAAGAAAAAATTAAATGAAAATAAAATGGAAAATAAAATGAAATTGAATTGAATTAAAATTAAAATTAAATTAAAAATAAAAAATACTTGGGAGGCGATTGAGAAATCAGCGAGTACCACCCTCTCTCGAAAGAAAAAAAAAAATGAAATAGAAAATGAAATAAAATTAAATAAAATTAAAATTAAATTAAAAATAAAAAATACCTGGGAGGTGATTGAGGAATCTACGAGTACCACCCTCTTTGAAAGAAAAATAAAATAAAATAAAAATAAAATAAAAAATTAAATTAAATTAAAAATAAAAAATACCTGGGAGGTGATTGAGAAATCTGCGAGTACCACCCTCCTTCTTTTTTTGAAAATAAATAATAATAATAAATAAAATGAAAATAAAAATAAAATATACCTGGGAGGTGATTGAGAAATTTGCAAGTACCATCCTTCTTATACTATCTGAGGACCGTTTTTCCAAAACTCGTTAAGTCCATTTAGCAAATTTTTCAGGAGGAATAAAAAAACTACCTCTATTCGTCACAGTGAGAGATAATGGCAATGTGTGAATAGTTATAGTAAGAGTAGATGGTCATACATGAGTACAAAAATTGGCATCCACGTGCATTGGTTCATTAGCTTGTGAGGCGGCGCCAAAGAGGTATTTTGGACTTAACGAGTTTTGGAAAACTAATTTATCTTATTGATGTCTTAAAAATATTGAAGAAAGGTGCTAAAATAACACCGCTCATTTATCTTAGACGCATAGATAGTGTTGCCAAAAAATTATTTGACATTCTTATATGATGTATTACTTGTATAAAACGCTAAAAACGCTAATATCTTAATAAAATGGACTTAACGAGTTTTGGAAAAACGGTCCTCATCTGTAGTATATCTATAATGGAGAAGCGGGGCGAACGAGCGGAGCGAGTGAGGCCCAGTAATCTCATCAGCTTGAAATATACTAAAGCAGACTTGTACTGGATCAAGAAGCGAGTGAGGCCCAGTAATCTCATTAGCCTGAAATGTACTAAAGTAGCCTTGTACTGGACCAAGAAGCGGGACGAACGAGCGGAGCGAACATAGCCTGGCCATTGACGACAATGACTGACGGCTGTTAGGACATATTGCTTTTTGATAAAAAAGAAAATAAATAAGACTACTCCGTAATGCATAGAGTCGAAATTTCCGAGACCTGGACCTCCTCCTTCTTCAATATTACCCTCGCACGTAAAAATGTCTTTCATTGATTTCCTTAGGTCTTATCGGTCGAGGTCTGAAGCTTACTCTTTCTAAATTTGCACTCTATGAGTGTTTGTCGCCGTTACGGGTAGAGACGTACTTGTTCTCGTCGTTGGTATATGGAAAAATTTGCGGGAGATTTGATCGCCCTCGTAGCTCAGCAGTCAGAGCAGTCTTCGTTCGGAACCCAACAAGGTGATCAAAATTTTTCCCTCAAGTTTTTCGTTTACCAACAACCCCTCCTCCTCTAATATTACTCCCGCACGTAAAAATTGTGTCTTTTTTAGAAATTAATATTCTCTTTAATTTTTCATTTGAAGCCGTATTTTTTCGGCGTCATTTCTGCGTCATGTCTCATTTACTATATGTATAGGGTAGACAAAGACAGAAACGAGGCCCGATTATTGTTGTCACTTTCTACAGCTACGCCCCGCGTAACAACGAGCATAAGCGTTCCAGTCTTGTAGTTCTCTGGCTCGAACAACATTGCTGGTTGAATGTTTGGAGATAACGATAATGATTGAAAGAATAATAGGCTATGACGTCAATGCCTAGGTGATGTTGAATTTGAAACTGTTACGAGAATCATTTCCTAGTTTCAATCGAAAATGACGTTATATCCTAGGCTACGTTGTCATTCTCTAAAGAACGTCGGCGGTGACGTTGTTACCTAGGACATATCGTCATTTTCTGAATTTACATCATTACCGGTAACATTCGATACAACAGCAAAAAGGTTGAAAATTTGATCAATAGTATTGTGAGCTTTTTACAAAATTGAAATTGCGTCTCTAATGAGGATCACTTCAGAGGAGGGTCACAGAACGAGACACGAACAGGCGATCAAAGACAGTTGATTTAAATTAAGAAAACAAAATGTCTATTGAAAATATAGGGATCATATTTTTCTTTATGGACGCATCGGGTCAAAGAACATAGAAAAGACTGAAGAGACTACTCATCTCGGGATCGTACTTGTCAGTCATCACAGGTCGGTAGCCCCAGCCCCTTTGACTCGAAAATAGTCTCAATAATTCAGGTTCAACACAACAATATTAAAACTTGCGCCCCACACCTCTTTTGGGCATCCATAATTCCTTTATTAGAAAATCATACCTCTCTCCTCGCTAACTCAGAAATGGAAGTAGCTTCAAAAAACTGAGCTGGATTTGTGCTAGTTTTACTGCAGAGGCGGATAGGTACTTTTTTTCATCGGGCAAATAATTGTGCAGGGCGCCTACCACAAAATTTTTTTCGAGGGCGTAAGGGCGCATTTTGCATTTTTCTTAGGGGCGCATCGGGAAATGC
The DNA here is from genome assembly GCA_035079395.1 of Aspidiotus destructor. Taxonomy (NCBI): domain Eukaryota; kingdom Metazoa; phylum Arthropoda; class Insecta; order Hemiptera; family Diaspididae; genus Aspidiotus; species Aspidiotus destructor. Next base: position 38,288,216 of record JAVHKZ010000018.1, on the reverse strand, counting down.
CCGATTGCCCAATGGGCCTATCCGCCCCTAAGCAATTTTGAAGTGTGGCGCTTTATGACATCATCAATGACCTTGACCTACTTTAGAGAGTTGGGAAAATTCAACCTCTAGCCTTCATTATATCAGGCCTAGTATACAGTATACTGAGAAGAGCCCCACCAACTCATTTTCTGAGGGGGCATTTTCGCGCCAACGTGATCGCGAGCGCGTTCAACTTACTACGTCATCATTTTCAGGGTTGTATATGATAGGAGAAGGACTTACAAAATTTCACTCTCGTGCTATATATTATATGAAAAGAGAAAAAAAAGGAAGCCTAGAGTTAGGTTTCGATATTGTTTGGATCTAGATTTTATAGGAAAGGGGAGGGGGGCTTGGAAAAATGTCGGCTTCCTTAATTTAGTCGAACAAGGAACGCAGAGAATCTGTTTTATGGCTAAAATTTACTCTAAAATTGAGAGTCCTTTGTTTGGCCTTTAATAAGGTCCTTTACATTGAAACAGTTACACATGTAAAATTTTCCTAACTAAAAACGTAGGTAAATGAGGGAGGTTGCGGGTTCCCCGCTGCCATGGCCTCTAAAAATTTCATTTCAAGATTCTACTCGCGCATTAGGGTACTTTTTCGACAATTTCCTTTCGGGAAGAAAAAGGTTAGGTACTTACGTGTATCGGTCGTCATCGTTGGCGGTACGTCTTCTTTCCAATTTTTTACGTACAATACCCTGATAACAACACTCCAGCTCTTTCTGAGGTACAGAGTAACCGCTTATAGCGGCTTGGACAACTTTTATCGACGTTACCCCACTAGTATCATTGCGAATTAATCTAGTAAGAGCTCGATTTTTCGACCCCGGACACTTGACTTCTTTCCATTTATTACGAATAATATTGCTTATCGATTCGTGAAAGGCAGAAATATTTGGTATGCGACAACTCGCACTCCACACGATGTACCCATCTTCAATTTCTTCCTCTAGTATGTCGGAATCTGTAATAGGAAAAAAATTCACGTCATCTTAGAATATACAATACGATAATTATATAATTTAGATTTAGATTAGACTTTCAAAAACGGAAGTTCAAGCCTAGTTAACGTAAATATTTATAACGTTGCTGTTCTATGTCAACATTCTATTCAGGAAACAGTACTCGGTCTTATCATATTTCCTCATCAACCCATCTCACCTCCTACGATTACCCATCGTAAAGCAAGTTCCTGCTTTTATTTCTCCGATCAAAATTTTATGAGGCCGAGATGAATGATGGATGCATGAAACCAAAAATTAAAAAATAAAATTGCGTTTTAGATTTTTTTTTTTCTTTTTATTTGATAAGCTTTGCGAACCTGTCCTCACAGATGAATGTCCTAGGTACGTTTTGGGTGAAGTGAGGTCACAAACATTTCCACACGTTTGTGCCATTGCTAATGAAGCAATTTTCAAAGAGAAGAAAGAAAAACAATTTAGAAAAATGTCGGTTTTTTCACGACCTCGATGAGACTTGGTTATGGTCTCATAGCGTAGGGACTTCCAGACGTCAGTGTTGTTGTAAAGGACGCAAGCAATCGCAATCCATAATCGGAGTCGAGGGGGAAGAGTGGTAACTCGAAAAATGTTCAAATCTTTAGGGGTAAAGCCTATCGAGTTTTGATTTCTCAGAATCATTGACTCCCAAAGCTGAAAAATCTGTAGTCTGTAGTTTGAGAGTCGTATACCGTATTTCTCTTGAAAACTAAACCCAAGTTTCCTTTCTTCATTGATATTTGGAGCGTCTGCTGTCTGCAAGGCGGATTAAACAGTGGGATGCACAATTAATGACCTCAAAACAAGCTGGTAAGTCGATTATTACATCAATGGGAGTTTGATTCCTAAAAATTGGTTTCTCCATTCTCGCTTCAAAAACGAAAAAAAGAAAAAAAAAACAAACAGAATACAAACCGTTGTAGTTCTTTGGAAATAAAACTGTATTTGGATAATCGATAAAATTTGAGTACTGCATACTATCATAAAATTGATAGAAAAATGTCATCAAGGTTAGTGTGATGACAAATATCAACACTCGTGCCCATTGACTTCCGTTTTGGTTGGCTATCATTCTGAAACACATAACAAAAACGTCATGCATTAATTTCAAGTGATATTATTATAGGATAATTAGTGATGGGCGGGACTACCCGGTTAATTCTTGTACAAAATTAATCTAAATACCTTTTTATCTTTGGTTGACGGTTAAACCCCTCGACTACAGCAAACAAATTACAAAGTGCTGTACAGTCGAAGATTAAACCGGGAATGTAGTATATGCAAATGCAAAAACCATTCAATTGCCAAAATACAAAATTTTTTAATTGCCACTATAATATTTGAATCCGTGGCAGAAGATTTTGAAGATGCTACGAGTACTAAACGCAAGGGTGCCTGGTTACCTGCTAAGAATCATGTGCAGTTACCTGAACTGCAGAGAGGTCGATGCAGAGACGTCTGCCGGCATAGTAAAGAGAATTGTAACATGCGGTGTTCTCTAGGGCTCTGTTTCAGGGCCCACATTGTGGAACATCGCATTCAACGGCCTTCTAAAGTACAGCTTATATGCTACGCCGACGATACCCTGGTGGTTGGCTCTACCGACCCTGTCGCCGAGGTGGAGACGAAGGTGAACCAGGCGCTAGAGGCTGTAGGCCATTATACTCACGAACCATCAGAAGTTCAATCTACCCACCTTTCGCCTGCAAAGTGTGGAAATTGAGGCGAAAGAGACCTTGAAATACCTGGGGCTCTGGTTCCGCCACCACTTCAAGATGGCGGCGGTGAAACTTTCCAGGGTGGTGACACGTTTGCCCCATCTTATCTTGAACCAAGGAGACCAAGAGAATCAAGCCGAAGACTCTACATGAGCGTAGCGGTATCAGTCTTTCTTTACGGAGCCCCAGTGTGGGCCGACTCCACAGAAATCGTGTACAGAAGAAGAGAAATTGAAAAAATCCAACTGGCAGAGGAGCCAGCAAAAGTGTTCGAGGCAAAGAAGAAGAGCTTTACGGGTCAAGCAGGAGGCCAGACGCTCCTTGCTTGTGGACCCGCGTGCTAATATGTGATCTCGACAAGTGGATGGACCGAGAATATGGCCAGCTAAACTTCCATCTCACACAAATGATTAACGGCCATGGGTGTTTCAACAAGTACCTTCACAGAATGTGGAAAGTTGAGCAACCGTCGTATTCAGGAGCGGGATGATGGACCACAAGACTCCCTCTTTGAGTGTGAGGCGTGGAGACGAGGACGAGGTGAGCTAAAACGGTCTCTCTCTGAGATTGGGGAAGATAAAGAACTTACCCCTAACAACTTGGTTCTATGCATGCTATGCTCAACGGAGGCATGGAATCACATATTTACATCTACCGCTAAGGTACTGAAGAAGAAAATGAACGCGGATTGGGAGTGGCAGATGTAAAGTCACGTTGTGGCCTCTCACATCAACGTGTACCATCCCACATGCTGCTGGTGTTGCTGTCACATCTCTTCTCGTCAGCACCAGTACCACCAGATACAGGGCGCTCAGGAAGGAGCGCCAACAGAAGGAAAAGAGGGCAAGCCTAAGATAAAAGCTAAGAGGTGAAGAAAAGGAAGAAGAATCCCCCGCCTGAGAAGCCAGAGTCGCGGTGCTTTGCCCGTGAGCCCCTAGTAGACTCCCAGGAACGGCTAAAAGCTCTGGTGGAGCAGTGGATAAGCGTGTGTCCTTGGTACAGGACTGCCTGAATTCCAGATTGTGTGCCGAGCACTCCCTCGGTGAGTAGGGTAGAACCCTGCTGTGGCCTCAGTGACGGGCATTGCAGAGCTCGCGGAACTCGTGGAAAAAATGGAGCCAGGCTACTCAATTCGAGCCCTCTGGACTACCGACAAAATGCCTTGCCGGAGGTGCGGTTTTTTGGGAACCACTTTGGACGAGCATGCGCGCTCATACGAACCCGTTTCTTTATCGAAACTCGAACATTAGTGAAACTCGCACGCTATACCCAACTGACGCGTAACGTACGCGTGTTTTCACATTCGGCGTGGCCTATGCGATCACCTATGGCCGCATATTCGGCAATGTTCTTGACCACTAGACCACCAAACGTTGCTTACGTATTACACCTTATTTCGTCTATTCGTATGTTCATCATACGTGATTTTTCTCAGTGAAGAGTAACGCGGTACGCTGAAATTGATTTTTGATAATGAAATTCCTTCATTTTTCCATTACCTATTATCATTATTATTATTATTTATTTTTTTTTTTTTTGCAGTGAGCAAAAATAAAGCAATTTCCCTCCTCGGTCTGATTGAAAAGTTGACTCTATCAATTATTTATGGTTTCTTTTTTATGGTTCTCTTCTTGGTCTGATTGAAAAGTTGACTGTATCAATTATTTATGGTTTCTCTCCTTGGTCTGATTGAAAAGTTGACTCTGGTATCAATTATTTATGGTTTCTCCCCTTGGTTCAATTGAAATGTTGAGTCTATCAATTTTTTATGGTTCTCTCCTTGGTCTGATTGAAACGTTGACTGTGTCAATTATTTATGGTTTCTCTCCTCCGTCTGATTGAAAAGTTGACTCTATTAATTATTTCTTGTTTCTTTTTTATGATTCTCTCCTTGGCCTGATTGAAAAGTTGACTCTATCAATTATTTATGGTTTCTCCCCTTGGTCTGATTGAAAAGTTGACTCTATTAATTATTTCTTGTTTCTTTTTTATGATTCTCTCCTTGGCCTGATTGAAAAGTTGACTCTATCAATTATTTATGGTTTCTCCCCTTGGTCTGATTGAAAAGTTGACTCTATTAATTATTTCTTGTTTCTTTTTTATGATTCTCTCCTTGGCCTGATTGAAAAGTTGACTCTATCAATTATTTATGGTTTCTCCCCTTGGTCTGATTGAAAAATTGACTCTATCAATTATTCTTGGTTTCTTCCCTTGGTCTGATACAAATGTTGATTCTATCAATGATTTATGGTTTCCCTCCTTGGTCTTATTGAAATGTTAAGTCCATCAATTTTTTATGACTCTCTCCTTGGCCTGATTGAAAAGTTGACTCTATCAATTATTTATGGTTTCTCCCCTTGGTCTGATTGAAAAGTTGACTGTATCAATTATTTATGGTTTCTCTCCTCGGCCTGATTGAAAAGTTGACTCTGGGGCTTGAATTTGCCGGAGAAAATTCAACGTTCACACGTAAGAAATTATGGTGTTCTTAATTGGAAGAAAAATGAAATTTTGGTGTTCTTAATAGGTAAAAAATTCAAAATGTACGTCCAAAATGAAAATATTGAATAAACAATGATGAGAAAGTACAATAAATAGAAAAAAAAAAAAAAAAAAAGAAAAAAATGGAAGTCTGAGTGAGGCTCGAACCGGGTTCACCAGGTTCTGCCGGAAGAGAAAATTCAACATTTATACGTTAAGTAGCTGGCGCGCGTTTTGGTGTGCTGTTTTTCACGCGAACACATTTGCTGGCCAGCGTAAGCGTGCGAGTTTCACTAATGTTCGAGTTTCGATAAAGGCAGTGACATATATATTAAGGGTATAGGGAAAGAAGGGGGGACGTCCAAACGAAACGAGCTGGACAATTGGATCGTTTGCACCTCTCAGAAGAAACCGTTTCTCCATCTCGTTTCGTTCGTACGTTTCCCCTTCTCTCCCTGTACCCTTCATATTTGAATATCAACACAATATGGTCGATCTTTTCTCTCTCTTTTCTTTGACCTCTGCATTTTAGAGAGCAAAAAAAACGTAAGACCTTAGCGTTCGAGTTCCTAGCAGAATTTTTCAAGAACTAGAAGCAAATTGAATGATAATTAACAGTTGACTAGTTAACTGGTTTATTTGGAGGTTTTCATTCGGTTGACCTGTTACAATCATCTTCAAATAAGCGTTCAACTGGTATTTGAAAAAATTCACGGGTTATTCAACGGAGTTGAATGAGGGGAGGCAGGAAACTTGTTTTATGGGGTATTTTGGAGAGGCCTTCTTCGAGTCTCATAGCTGTGATAGGAGGGGACTTGGAAAATTTTCGACCTCTGAAGTTTTCCGGCCGGCCACAGCGGACGTCTTTGCCGGAAAGACCCTCCGATAAAACAGGTTCCCTGTGAATGATGTCTTTCACACCCAACACTTACGAGGGTGAACAGTCTACTCGCCTCCTAGAGTAAAAACTTGAGAACTCCGTTTTCCGCTAAGCAACCAGTCGCCTTAGGCCAGAAAGCTTTTCATACCCGCATTTAGTGGCATCTATACCATTTATAAAATCCATAAGAATCTCATCCTCACAGCGCGGCAAAAAAGAAAAAAGTGGTCATAATCTTGATAATGCTTAAAAAGAGCTCTGGGATGTACAGTATTAATTGAAAATTGTAGACCTATTCGTCGAATTTTCATAATCAGATGTATAGAATTTTTGCTTTTTGGATACTAGGCCAACATTTTCCATTTTCTTTCCCTTTCCCAAGCATCACAAAACTCATTTAGAGACTGTACTCATGAGGGTCGTCTGTTAGAGTAGATCAATTCTAAAATAAGAAAAACGTAGCAAAGACCACAACAACAGGGCATTGAAATAAAAATTTCATTTTCATAAGTATCATAACAGTGAAATCCAACATCAAAATCTGTACGTTCGGAATTATAATGTATATATAAATTTTCAACCAAAATTATAAGTTTATTCTCGTAGACAAAAAATGCAAGAAGAAAGCGTTTATAATAATGTATTCTCATTGTATTCAGGTTGCTGCTTTAAACAAACAATAATATAAATCAAATTTGCCGAATAATGTTTACTTGAAATTCCACACCTTACCAACTATGCAAGTCCCTAGTGCTATGAATTCTAATGATGGACTGAACTTGTACGAGTCAGATGTCTTGTGATGTTTTGTAAGTATAGTAGTTCCCTAGTCCAGTCATGATGAATTTAAATTTAGCATGAATAGGAACGTAAACCACCCGGACATCAAAATGTAATATCAGCCCGGAGGGATCCCATGTAAACGTAAACCTCCCAGGATAAATGTTCCAAAAATTTACTCTCGAGAAATAATTTGTCAAAATGAAATTTTTGACAGGAATTTTTGAGGTCGGGTTCATTTTATCTGAAATTTCTGATAGAATGTACCTCCGGTGGGTGAAATTCATATCATTGTCCGATTTACGTCGAGTTTACCTTATTCAGAAGAATATAGGATGCGTTATAATTATCATCTTCATTATAGGTAGGTTCGAGTTCTCTGTCCAATTTCTCATATGTACCACGCCATTTTGAAAGGAAAATACCACACTACAGTAGCCTAGGCCCAGTCATTCAAAAATTTGATGCGATTGAACACCTATAAGTACCAATATTCTTCAAAGCATGAGATTTTATTCGGGTAAAGATTGTAGGTACGTTTTTGATGGCTCCCACGGAAAATAAGAGGTTTGTACTTTGAAGAAGACGCTTTCGATACCTATGTCGAAACGTTATAAATTTATAAATTTTTCAAAGTTGATCTTTGTTTATTTTACTGTCCGTGCCTCTATTTTTCATCAAGTACCTATCTATATTCTTAATGGTCTTTCTCACCTTCGACGACTGAAACTATCGTATATAAATATACGCTTCGTCATTTATCAATGATTAAAGGGTGGATATGAGGGGGATATTCTAAACAGACTGCGATCGTGATCACTGTCGTATTCACGAAGTAATCACTTTTCACGTGCTTTCGACTTCCGTTACGACATTATAAGGAAGATCCACTTGTGTACGCGATGAAAATAGACAATTATTCAGCAACAGACGAAAGCAAATCAATGACGAATAAATCACGACTATGGTAGGTACACAATACCGTGTTAGCAACTCCGGTATACATATTTTTATTCTGCTCGTATAGAAACTAACATATAATCTCGAACTATATGAGTGAATGAATACGTTAGAAACTGATATTTATTCGGAAAATTTACATCATCAAATACGCTTTTCTAATCTATGCTAACAGCATTCGTGAAAATATGATTGATGATATGGGCAACAGGGAATAAACGAATTTTAAAAACCTCTCCCACAATTACAACAACAGAATTATTTTTGAATTTCTTTTCACCTACGTCATACTTTTTAAATTACAAACTCCAAGAAGTATAATTTCAACAACTAAGAATGATGAAATTAGTTGAAGAACTTCTCCGAGCAGCTACATGCTCATTACCGGTATTAGTATACGTAGCTATAAGTGACTTACCATGAGAATTGAGGAGAAAAAAAAAATTAATAAAAGCATTTGGTATTTTTAATAATTAAAATGATGCGTCCAATATATCAGAAAAAATATATCAACGTAGTTAATGTATGACGCTATCGGTGTAATGCCTATTTTTATTTTGAAGGCCACATCAAGTCGAGTAACTTTGGCTGAAACGCATTCAGTCTATACACAGTTCATTATCAACGTTTGTCTACCGCTGAAAAAAAAATATTCTTACAGATGGAAAAAGGGTGTTATACAGTTGAGGACACAAGAACTAGAACCTTGATAGGTACTTTATCATTTTTCACTGCCAAATGAGGATTTTTAAGGAACTCTATAGAATATATTAGAGGGAACCGGTCAAATTGCTAGGTAGGTACTTGATAACTGAAAAACATATAATGGTATGAAAGTTCGTCCACAGCTTCGAAAATGGGGCTGTAAAATGACAGGGAACATCCTTGCCAGAGTGAATTGAATGTAAAAATTACCTGCTTAGCACAACCATCGATTGAGATATCTGAATAGGGGAGAATAAATATTTCGTAAAATCACACGGACGACGCCCGTAATCATTCGATTTGTGGTCGTAACGTTTGAATTGTTTCGCATGATTACCTGCGTAAACTCAACGTTTACCCACAAAAAATAAACAATTTTACAGGGCATACTACCTATTTCAATAATTTTTTCAAGATTTCAAAAATAAACGTGATTAACGCGAATATACAAAGAGAATGAAATTTGTGGAGCGTGAAATTTTCTTTCATATGAAACCTACTTTTTTCATCAATAATTTCTTCCCTCCTTTGAAAGAATATCGTTTCCTGATATCATTAATCCATTCTAAAGACAGCAACATTCGGGTAAAACCTGATGTGCAAAATGCCGTCACAATTAATCCAAAATGTCACATCCCCCTCCCTTCCAGTCAAAAACGGTGTCCCTCAAGGAGAAATCGTCAGTGTCCTCCTCTTCTTAATAGCTATCAACGATATCACAAAATGCGTACATTTCTCTCTCACCCAACGTTTCTTCGCTGATAATTACAACATTCCCATCCACTCAACTAATCCGCTTAGAGCCCACAGACTCCTCCAAGAAACTCTTGACGCCATTACCACATGGATAAGCACAATCGGTTTCCGTTTTTCATAAGCTAAAACTTACTTCGTCATCTTCAATAAAGAAATCCTATTCCTACCCTTCCACCTCTTTCTTTACAAAATTTTCAGATCCCCTCCCGCAACTCCGCCAAACTCTTTGGCTTATATTTTGATCGAAAACTCACCTGGACTCATCACATCAAATTTCCCACAGCTAAATGCACTCGTGTCTTAAATTTCTCACCCTTCCAAAGGCTTCATCTCTACAAAAGTCTTGTTCGCTCGCGGCTAGATTATGGAGCACCGGTTTATAGCTTAGCCAATAAATCGGCCCTCTTCTTGCTAGACACGATTCAAACCTCCTCCCTAAGGATGTTCTTGGGAGCCTTCCGAACAAGTCTAAACTTAGTTCATGCGCCGAAGCTGCCGAACCTCCTCATCACTTTCGCTGAATCATTCTAACCTCCAACTTCCTATCATCTGTCTCCCAATTCCCTCACCTCCCCATTTTTAATTCCATCTTCAAACCAAACAACAACCTCCCTCCAGCCCCCAGAAACAAACATATTCTACTTCAATTCGAACATTTCCTCAAAGAACCGTTCACAGTTAACGCCCTCCGACCTATTTACATGTCATCCCCACCTTGGACACTCACCCAGCCGACTTACCGTTCAAATCGCACAGAAATCCTCAAATCTAACAGCACCTTCACTGTGTCTCACTGATGGCTCACTGACACCTGTACTACAAACCCTCTCACTCAAAGAAACCTCCTCACGCTCCAGACTCTGTGTCTCACTGATGGCTCACTGACACCTGTACTACAAACCCTCTCACTCAAAGAAACCTCCTCACGCTCCAGACTCTGACCTCAACTAACGCCCACGTCATATTCATATGGATACCTGGCTATTGGCCTAACTGAGTATGACGTGATAGACCAGGCAGCTGAACTCGCCACCACCTTTGATGCTACCACTGATCACACTCCCCTTCTTGTCACAGACTATAAAAACCATTACCGCTCACTCATACTAAATTCTTGGGCCGAACTCTGGAAAACCCAACCTCCGGACCAACTTCTTCGAATTAAAAAAGGGAGGATTTCTTGTTGTTGCCAAAAATATAAAGATCATGTTTCATGTCTTTTCGCCAGTCGTCTTAAGCTCTTCATAGTTCAAAAATTTCCGAAATTTCCAGCTTCTTGTTCTAGTATAAGTCTACTTTTGAGTATTTTAGGCTGACTGCTTTCTGGGACAAACGAGCGGAACAGAGAGACAAAAGTTTTCAAAATTTTGCCCAATCAGATATGTTGTGGATAATGCCTCCCAGGTATTTTTTTATTTTATTTATTATTATTATTTTTTTCTGAATTATTTTTGATTTGATTTTATTTTATTTTCATTTTATTTCAATTTATTTCATTTTATTTTTCATTTTATTATTCATTTTTATTTTATTATTTTTCTTTTTTCGGATTGAGGATGGTACTCGCAAATTTCTCAATCACCTCCCAGGTATTTTTTTATTTTATTTTTATTTTTATTTTATTTTATTTTATTTTATTTTATTTTATTTTATTTTATTTTATTCTATTTTATTTTATTTTATTTTATTTTATTCTATTTTATATTTTTTATTTTTTATTTTTTATTTTATATTTTATATTTTATATTTTTTATTTTTTATTTTTTATTTTTTATTTTTTATTTTTTATTTTTTATTTTTTATTTTTTATTTTTTATTTTTTATTTTTTATTTTTTATTTTTTATTTTTTATTTTATTATTTCTTTTTTTTGACCGAAATTCTTTGAAGTCCCAAGGTCACAACCGGACGCCCGGACGCGGACGCCCGGACAATTTTCAAGAATTAGGGGGTAGAGAAAAGACATGAAACATGTCAAAATAATCTTAATATTAATTTTGTACTGAAGAAAATATATGGCACAAGCAGAATGATTGTTGAGCCTGATGAAGCAAGTCGTAAATTTATGCCTTGCAAATAAGTTGCAGAGACTTAAACCTGAGACCTAAGACTGACACTCGAGCTTGAGACTTGAGACTGACACTTGTGACTGAGACTCGATCATGAGACTGTGATTCGAGCATGAGAATTGAGTTTGAGAATCGAGGCTGAGACTGAGATTGTGACTGGAGCTTGAAACTCGAGGCTGAGACTCAAGCCTGAGAATCGAGTTTAAGAATCAAGGCTGAGACTTGAGACCGAGACTAGAGACTGACACTCGAGCTTGAGACTTGAGACTGAGACCCGAGTTTGAGACTTGAGACTAAGACTCGAGCCTGAGAATCGAGTTTGTGAATCAAAACTGAGACACAAGACTGACACTAGAGACCGAGACTCGGGACTGACACTCGAGCTTCAGACTTGAGACTGAGACTCGAGACTGACACTCAAGACTGACGCTCGAGACTAAGACTCGGGACTGACACTCGAGACTGACACTCGAGACCAAGACCGAGACTCAAGATTCAGACTCGAGCTTTAGAATCGAGGCTGAGACTGGAGCCTAAGACTCGAGACTGAGACTTGAGCTTGAGACTTGAGACTGAGACTGAAGCTTGAGACTCATGACTGGCACTTGAGACTGAGACTCGAGACTGAGACTCAAGCTTGAGACTGTGACTGAGACTGTGACTGAGACTCGAAGCAAAATTTTCCCTTGAGGTCTTATTTCAATGCAAACAATTTTAATTTTTTTCCCTTCACCGGCGCGAAACCTACAGTAGCGCGAGGCCCGTAGCGGTAATACCTACTTGCCACCCTCTGGCGACGGCCCTGATACTAGGATAGAGCTAGTATAATATAAGGAGAGGTCCTAGCCTAGTTCAAGTCCAGTATACTACGTTAGGCATTAGCTTATTACAATACTGTACATCAGCGCTTCTCAAACTTTTTTGTCCGTGTACCACTTCTGCGATATTCATCAAATCTGACGTACCAATTGAAAAATTTCTTTAATGTTACGGGGTAAAATTTGTGAAACTAAGTAAGTGTAAGAACAGCATATCCGTAGTAATTAATTTAATGCGATGGGTGTGCTTGTTTTTGCTCTACCAAGTGACAAATACGTGGAACAAAGTTTGTTACCTTTAAACGCAAGTCAAGCTGGAAGTCCAAACAATTTCGAAATTTGTTCTTCAAAAAAATTGGTGATTGTGTCACGTACCACTTCAAGCTTCTTTGCCTACCACTAGTGGTGAGAAGCGCTGCTGTACATTTTTTATTTCTTTTTTTGGAGAGAGAATGGTACTCGCAAATTCCTCAAAGACCTCCCAGGTATATATTTTTATTTTTAATTTTAATTCAATTTTATTTTATTTTTTATTTTATTTTTATTTAATTTTTTCTTTTTTTTTCGAAAGAGGGTGGTACTCGCAAATTTCTCAATCACCTCCCAGGTAATGGTGCCCGACATGTTCACCGAGAGAGGGTTCACCGGGGGATGGTTCACCTACAATTTTTCACCGAGTTACGCATTCACCAGAAGGACGTTTCACCGAGAATAAATTTTATTACCGACTCGAAATATGAGAAAAATTTTTGAGTAGAAACCACAACGAAAGCTGAAATAAGAGAATGGTGAGTTGGTGAGTCATGATGCAGGAAAAACATTTCCTGCCGTTGAAATGCACGGCTGCTACTTCCATTTCGTTCAATGCGTATTCCGAAAAATTCAGGAACATGGGCTGCAAAAAAGATACGAACGCGATGCGGATTTTGCGCTGAAAATGCGACACATAACGGCTCTGGCATTTGTACCATCGAATGAGGTTACCGCCGCATACGATTCTTTGGTTGCCCAGGAAGTGATTCCAGAGGAAGCAAACCCTATCCTTGATTATGTGGAGGACACGTGGGTGGGCAGGAAGACGAGAGACGGTCGTCGGGCTCCGATGTTTCCAATTGAGCTTTGGAACTGTCACAAAAGCATTTTGCATGACCTCCCGCGAACGAATAACGGGGTAGAGGGTGGCACCACGCTTTCGAAGCACTGACCACAGGTCACCATGAAAATTTGTGGCGCTGTATTTGGAACTTTCAACGCAGCCAATCTGAAGTTGACATCGTGGTGGAACAGTTCATCGCTGGTCACGCCCCTCCTCCCAAGAAGAGGAAATACGTTCAGATTGATAGGCGTCTGAAATTTCTTACTGCTGAATATGAAATATTCGAAAATGATATCGACTACGCAGAATATTTTTGCGTGGTATAGCCCATAATATCGCTTTTTAATAACACTTGTAGGGCTACATGTCTACGGTATATAAAGTTCTAAATCATTTCAATTTTGCCTTTTTGATTATTTTCGCTCAACTTATATTTTTAATAAACTGTACTCCAGATTTTGTGTCGGTGAAAAATTCATTTTCGGTGAATCTTCCTTCCGGTGAATGTGTGCCTCGGTGAAAAACAGTCGGTGAACCATCCCCCGGTGAACCCTCCCTCGGTGAAACATCCTAAAACCCCAGGTAATTCACGAAAATTTTGTAAGTGAGGGAGGTTGGTTCTCGCGAATTTTCGATAGTGTATAGGGTGTCAGAAAAGACATGAAATATGTCAAAAGACTTCCACCCTCTGGTCAACCTCTTTCAAGAATTCCAAGCGCGAAGACACCGTTATCTCTAGATTAAGAATAGGCCATACTCGAATCACACACTCACATCTCATTGACCGAAGCTCCCAAACACCCGCATCCTGTCCCCACTGTCACGAACCCGACCTAAACGTCGATCACTTCTTCTCATATCCTGTACTCCTCAAATATGGGTACGAATTTAAAATTTAATTTCGGTTCGCATCACGATTTATTGAATTAATTTAAATAGATCACTTCGATTTGATCAGAAATCTTGGTAGAATTTTTTACCTCGAACGAAACAAAGCTAATACAAACGTGAACTTGAACACATTCTTTTTAAAAAGAAAAATAAATACTACGCCATTCGAACGGAAACAAACTGATTTTTCAAAGAGACAAAACTATCGGCCTAACTTTTTGACTATGTGTCATTTAACCGTGCAGGCAATGGTGGAGCTGCAACATCTATCCATACCTTCCCCAAGATGTAACGACCAATTGATTCAATCAACGAGGGTGTCCGAACAAGGAATTTACAGGCCGCACGTGTTTGGGACAAATTTCTCATACCATCTCTAGGACGGTCTTCTTCAAACTATTTTACGACTTCCTCAAGATACAAGTGCAAACTCATGCGTACATTCACCAGCCCTTAACATCGATACAGCGCAACTCCCGCTGTGAAGTCATTGAAGTCTATTTTGTACTAAAGAGGATCTTCTTTAGGAAATAATGAAAACTATTGCAGCGTAAAGATTGACAAGATGTGTGACTATTATAAACCAAAGCCAAGTGTTTTACTATTTTGTTTTCTTTTTTTCTTTGTAATGATTTTGTTTATTTGGTCCAGCCTCAAGGAGAGACATGTGGTAGGTGTTGGTGCATGTGTACATTGAAACAGACAAGGGTGAATTAATTTTAAATATCAAGAAAAAGAATTTCGAGCGACAAGTGCGTGCAGCGATTGTCACACGTGTTTGAATCTACTGGTTTGTCAGTTTCTCTTTACACAAAGAAATACACTCTATGAAAGGGTCGATACGCGAACAGGTTCGATCTGCGTTTCGTGTATCTACAGCGTAGGGTATCTTTTTAGCGGAGGAACCCACCATAGCAATTTCGGCATAGGTACCTGAACATTTTTCTTGAAGAGTTCTTATTTTGCAATAACACGATTCTTATGAAGAATGTTTGGAAACAATTTGACGAAATTTTTCGGCTGTACCCAATTTTGTTGGGGTAAGTTTATTTGAAATAAATTAATTTTATGAGGAACAATCTCAGTTCTGATTTTTTTCACGTGAGATGCATACTAACTGAGAGGTGTCAGAAGATACAGAGGAAGAGAAAATATCACGAAAAAATCTCGTGGCCCAAGAAAGAACTTGAAAAGGTCCGCCCTCATTTACACACAAAAGCTCAATTTTGTCGATTCGACTGACCAATTTCGGACCTAAGATCACACCTGTACCAAAAAAAAAAAAAAAAAAGGTTTCTTCCCTTTGAGCAACACTTTGCTCACACGAGCTGAAAAAAGTTCAGAAAAGAGAAGGATAGAAAGAGAAATCCACAAGTTTTTGAGCCAATATACTCAATCGAAACCGTCGACAGACGTCTCCCCATCAGTAAAAATTCGAATTTGAGACAAGCCTTCAATCGACGGCGGACTACATAGGCTACCTAGCAAGATATTTTCAACAGAATTACGTGCAAGATAAAATCCATTACTGATTTACACGTATAATATCTTCTTTGGAAATATTTTTAATAATATTCGAGTACTGACCTGTATCACGTCCCGCCACACTCGTATAGAAGGGAAATGCATTTGTCATTTTATTTTCTCCTTCGACGACGTCGGACTCTCACTTTGTAATAATTTAGTACAATGTTATTACACGTCTGTTCAACCAATGATGCGAGCGAAGTTTTATACGTCTGTTTTGCAATGCCAGCATTCATTCGTTAAATCGTGTAACATACTCGACAACCGAATGAAACTTTTTACGAATTAATATTAATTTATTAAAGATTATCGCGATCACATCACACAAAGTAAACGAAATTCACGTGTAGTTCGTAGTTTTCGAGTACAGTTTGAGGGAAGCTCTGCATTTCGCTGTCTCGATTCGACTCCAACTAGAACACACCATCCTTCGGCAAGCGGGTAAAACACGTAAACGAGAACTATGCTCCGGTAAATCGTTGTCCGAGTATTTCTTTCCTCTACAATAACGTGTGTGGGTGTACTTCGGGTACAAATGACGAAAACCGAGCACGCTAACACAGGCACAGGGACGAAGATTGACGAACCGAACGACCAGCTGATAAGAGCAGGAAAGAGAGGGTTGTGAAGATTGTGGCATGCGCCCTGTCGACTCGACAGTCGGTCGTTTTCACCGACTTGTTTTCTTTCATGTTGCCTCGGTTAACGATTTCAAAATCAAACGTCTGTGTTCCTTTTGCCGTTCTTAGTGGTTGTGTAGCAACAGAAATTCGCTCAGATATTTGAGTGAAAATTCTTATTTTTCGTTGACTCTCCCACCTAATTTACTTTGAGTTATCGATAACCGTAAACTACAAAAACATATAAGTTCTGTCCTCCACCTAATGTTAGAGGGAATCATATTTTGTTCCTTAACAATACATCGACAAAATAGTCGTTACACAGGAATCCCTTTCCAACCACGTGGAGTGTAAGGAATATTTTCAAATCGTAATTACGAGTATTTACAAAAAAAGTTTACGCTGTCTGTCTCCTTTTTCTTTTCTTTGAATAACATTTTCCCAAACTCAAAAAAAATTACCGTGCCTCACAGAAATTACGTCTCGCGATACAGTGTATTGCAACCGAAAATTTCGGCGTCGGCTTTTGGCTTGAGCTCACGACTTTGAAAAATGAAAATTGGTTCGGCAAAACCAAATAAATAAAAATCTTGTTTCACTTTGGCTAAGTGGCTCATTCGCTTAGACTATAGTATAAGTCTAATATACTGTAAGGCCGTATGTGCAGGCGTATGCAAATTTGGAAATTAACCTAGAGGTCGAGCTGAAATCAAAAATTCACGGGTTCTTCAACGGAGTTCGATGAATTGAGGTAGGGAACCTATTTTATGGGGTAATTTAGAAGGGTCATTCCGACCCTTATGGTTTTTGAAGCGTTGCATATCTAGCTCCTTGAAGGGGTGGTCCATTGCTTATCTGGCTCGTTGAAGAGATTAAGCCAATTGGTGCATGAAGCATTGCACATCTAGTTACTTGAAGGACTATATACCACCAAGCTATATGATAGGAGGGGGTCTTGAAAAAGTAATACTAATAAGCTCATCTGGAGAGTGCAAATTGTAGACCGCGCTAGAGTGCCCGTGTTATTCATCGCTACCCTTTCCTTATTAATCACCAATAATGACCAATTGCAAGACATTTTATGAATTTTGTTTAAATTGTTGCTGTTGTTTGCACATTCCGAATGCCTAACATACAGTATACTGGTTTGTAACTAGGCTAGGAACACTCCTCGTGTACCAGCTTTATACTGGCATGTATGATAGGAGGGGGCCAGAAAATTTTCCACCTCCAAGCTATATATGATAGGAAGGGACTCGGTTAAATTTTTGACCTCTGAGGTTTCTCCAGAGTCACTCGCTCTTCTCATTTGCCCCTACTACTATCCTAATATAAATTTAATCAGATACTCTTAAAGACCAATACTGGAAACTCCATAAGAAATACATTGAGCGCTGCTACTCATCCCTGTTTCCCATTTATTGCAAAGTTAATGCTGAAGTACTAATCTCAACCGCAGCGCCATGATTCATTCAAATTACATTGTCACCCAGGGACAATTTCTGCCGCTAGAGCATAAAAATCCAGCGTAGTTTCCGGTGTTGGTCGTTTAGTATATTTGATTTGAAATACTGCATCTTGGACTGAATAGTTAATATGTAGACTTGATGATTAATAGCAGCCTAATTCAATATCAGTAGAACCCTATTCCTCCGCTGTTATTTTGTTCAATAAGCTGTTTCATGCTACATCTATACTAGCATAGGGTTTTGAAATTCGAGGTTGTAGTCAGCGCCATCGCCACACTTTTTGGGCAAAATTTTCACGTAAGTCCTTTTTTCAATTTAGACAATTTTAATTTTTTTCCCACGCAGGCGCGAGGTCCACAGAAGCGCGAGGGCTGAAGCGATAAGACCCATTTGTCACCCTCTGGCGACGGCCCTACCTGAGACTAAGACTCGTGACTGACACTCGAGCTTGAGACTAGAGACCGAGACTCGAGATTGAGACTCGCGCTTGAGACTAGAGCTTGAGAATCGAATTCGAGAATCGAGGCTGAAACTCAAAACTGACATTCGAGCTTGAGACTTGAGACTGAGACTGAAGCTGGAGACTCAAGACTGGCACTTGAGACTGAGACTTGAGAATCGAGGCTGAGACTCGAGCTTGAGACTTGAGACTGCGATTCGAGCTTGAAAATCTAGACTGAGACTTGAGACTGACACTCGAGCTTGAGATTTGAGCCTGTGACTGGAGCTTGTGACTCGAGACTGAGACTGAGACTCAAGCTCAGCGTCGTTGCCAGACTTTTTGAGACCTAACTTAAAACAAAATTTTCACATTAGGCCTTTTTTCAATTTAGACAATTTTAATTTTTTCCCCTCGCCAACGCGAGGCCTACAGAAGCGCGAGGCTAGTAACGGTAATACCTGCTTGCCACCCCGTCGCGACGGCTCTGGTTGTAGTTAGACCCCTTTCATAGCTTTTAGTATTTATGTAGTAGGCCTATGTTGTATGTTAACTAGTTTGATCCTGTTTTCCACAGAACGTCTGGAATGTGTATAGGTCTAGGTCTGGTATATGTATAAATCTGGTATTTAAACCTAATGAGCCCTGTGTGGAGGTAGTAGATGAGGAGAGGTCACACCGCACGGACGTACAGACGCAAATCCAAGAATTGGGTAGGTTAGCCAAAATTCTCCCAAGTTCCGAGGTCATCGTTGTATGGACGCGCAGGAATTCAATACTCACTGCTTCGTTGAGGTTTACAATGATGATCTCTTTTTGCGGTTCCGTGAATAATTCGATGAATGATGAATTGCCGATAATTTGATAAACTAGGTACTAGTATACTACTATATAATAACGCGATGAAATCTGCTTGTTGTTGAACAAAAATCAAAAAGGGCTAGGCTCGAAAAAGTCAGAAAAATAGCTTATTCTTGATGATGATTGATGAATGTTTGTATCAAGATACCTTGTGTTTTTAAAAAGAAAAGAGGTAGATGGTTTAACCTATTGTGCTATAATTCGAATAGTTGATGACATAAGTAATCGAGGATTTCGATGCCTCGTCGCGTCGGGTTCTTCTCTTATTCGTCAAAAAAATATAATCTTTAATAGTGAACAATTACATAAAATGTAGGTAATCCAGCTAAAATGTTAGGTACTCAAGCTTATACATGCAAGGAGAAAAACTCTAAATGCAATGAGTCTCCTCCAGGACAAACTGATTCAGAAAAACCAAAACAGATTCCATCTCATGTTCATCTTCTTCTTTATATGTCTGTGGCTGCAAATGCAGACACCTTGTTTCACGCTTCAGCAGAACCTGGTATCTTAGCCAACCAGGCTACTCGGACCAATTTTTCCATTGACACCAATTTCCTGAAGAAGCCTACTGAACCTGCTTTGTTCTCGCTTCTACGCCTCGCACTCAAATAAGGTACGCTGTAGTCCATCATCCCGCCCTTGATTGCTGTGCAAATACGTTGCCTTCTCAACTTTCCTTAACTTTTGATGAAGGTGCTTGTAAGCAACCGTGACTGGGCTTCATATCTACGCCAGGTGAAAGTTTAGCTGACTTTGGTCTCGGTTCATCTAATTTATGCAAGGATCGTAAATTTCTTGCTTTTCATTTCTCAAGGAAAGGGCGCCTGCTTAGCTTCCTGCTTGACCCGTCAAGTTACTTGGTCGTTGTTGTCCTGTTCTTTACTTTAAAAGCCACCGCTTTCTCCTCGGCAAGGGCTCGATGCTGATAAGTACGCGAAGAGCAAATTTTTCCAAAGAGTAGAGTGATTTTCAGAAGCAACACAAACAAGTAAAAGGTTTTATACAATTTTTTCGACAATTTTCGAATTCTAATACTTGAACAAATGATTTTATTGAAAAAGTATTTAGTACAATAGACTACGTAGAATCACTTTTTCTGAATAATATAGAAGTTGTAAAAAATATATCTCTTTATCTATTGGTGGGCCAATGAGGTGTTATTACGAGTTCGAAAATTTTTCTTATGCTATATTCTCGTTTCTTGTCGTAGGTAGATAATTATTTCGCGAGATATCTATGTATTTTCTCCACAATATTTTCTTCTACACTATATATAGCCAGAAATAAATTTTCTTCGTCAAGTTTTGTAATGAAACAATATAAAACGTATTCGAGGTCATATTGTATTCTCTCTTTCGTGCAACCTATTATAGTTTACTTTTCGCTCAGCTGAATCCAATCAATTCACCTCAATTATTCAATTCTTATAGCGAATACGATTTGAAATTGACTCATTCGGAAAATACGTGGCGATTGATTTAAGATGAAAAACTCGACGACTTGTTTAATATTCCTCTTTCCAAAAGTAAAATTTGAAATGGACTTTTTGACAGAGGCGAATTACCTTACACGCACACCACGCACTTGCGTTGAGTGGCAAATTTTTGAGGGTCGGCAAAAAGGCGGAAAAAAAATCGAGTTTAATTTTTCATCAAATTTCTTGATAAGGGGGCCCCGCCTCTGCTTTTGAACTCGACTGATTACCAACTGTTTTTACGTTTTGATTTGAAATCCAATCTCAGGGCAATATCGTTCGAAACATTAATTGCTCCGGCCTTGACTCTCGTTGCTGAAGGTGGTTTTTTGGAAAGACTATCGAGGCCTTGACTAATAGGAGACCTATACCAATGTTAGATATCAACGAAGTCACTTGACGTGAACAAATGGGGAATAATTTCAATTAACCAATAGATCACTGCAACACATGGGGACGATTTTGATTAGGCAATGCACTGTAAGGCGCTAGAGGTATTCTCGCTCAATGTAAACAAACATCGTAGTGGAGTGCGCGGGTTGGTGCGCGGGATGTTCCCATCCCAAAATCCGAAAAATGAAGTGGAATTTACACGTAAAAAGTCCACTTCATTTTTTCGTTTCTCGGATGGGAACATCCCGCAATGTTTGCTTACATTGAGCGAGAATACCTCTAGCGCCTTAGCACTGTTGTGATAACACGCAGTGCTACCAACATCAGAATTTCAGGTAAAGATCCAAATTCAAGAGCTCAAAGTTAGTAAGATCGATAAATTTAAAGTTGAAATCATACCCAATCTTATTTGGTCCTCCGCGCCCCTAATAATACGTATGAAAATCTTGTGTGCTCCACCGGATATATTTGTACTTCGGAAGTAAAATTTTCTTGCCCTCCTTTTCTCGTACAAAAATATGACTCGAAGTCGGAATTTTTTAAATATTATCAGTCACACGCCCCAAGAGACGAGAAAAAACACAAAATGGGAAAATCAGGAAGAAAGAGAAAGTTTTGCTCAACGATGGCTGACGAGACTATTTCCAACTAACCCTTCACAAAATAGATCCCCTATCAATATTTTGACTTTCAATAAGGATATAAACGAGGAGGAAAGAGATTGAAAGAAACTCCAACGTTCTGGGTGCAAAAGAGGAGAGTAAAAAAAATTTGGAGACGAGCAAGGAAATGTTGTCCCCCCCCCTCCCCTTTAACATAGGCTTGGAATGTGGGAGTCTTGGCACAAATTTTCATTTCATTTGTGCTGATTGAGACTTTCAAAATTTTTGCCGCATTTCCAAGCTCTATAACTTGAAAAGATAATTTTTTAGGCGGAGCCAAATGAATAAAGATCATGTTTCATGTCTCTCCTTTCTCATTATGTTGTTGTTAAGTGTCAGTATGACCGTGTGAATGTGAATATTTCCAGCTAATAACTTTTAAGGAGCTCATTTGCTCCGCACATTCGCTCCCTCCTTAGTCTAGTATGAGTCCACTTTGAACTATTCCAAGCTAATAACTTTTAGAGAGCTCCCCTTGGTGTATAGTTCCAGTTAGGGTATTTTGAGATAAATAGCTTTTGGGTAGCTCACTCCTTGGTTTGGTAAAAGCCTACTTTAAAGAATTTCAAGCTAATAGCTTTGGAGGAGCTTACTCTCCTCCTTGTTCTATCAAGTGTCTAGTTTAGAATATTTTTCAGTTAATAGCTGTTGGGTAGCTCACTCCATTGCTCCAATATAAGTCTACCTCGAAATATTCCTAGCTAATAGCTTTCAGGGAGCGGCGCGGCGTAGTATAATTCTAGTTTAGAATATTTCAAGCTAATGGTTTTCGGGGAGTTCACTCCGTTGGTTAGTATGAGCCTACTTTGAAATATTTCAAGCTAAGCGTTTGGGTAGCTCACTCGCGCTTCTATGTACTGTACTAAATTAACTGATTCCATGGCACCGTATTCTGGGCTCGTTCACCCCCCTTCCTCTCATTGGTCTAGTACGGGTGTCCATTAGAATTCAAGCCAATAGCTTTTAGAGGCTCACTTACGGCTTCTATGGTCTAGTATGAGTCTAGTTTACAATTTTTTAGGGCACTAGCTTCCAAGAATTCACTCTCCTTGGTTTAGTATATTGTTTTGATAAGTCTATATGATGAAAGCTAAACCCACTATAACAGCCTGGGGTGGGCCCACTTCTCGGTCTGTTCTTGAGGTTTCATTTTACTGGACCTGATATGCTGTATACTCATGGCCGTCTCAAAGGAAGGCCGGAACATGCACAGAACGGCAACGCTGTGAGAGTAGGCCGACTTTTACATGTGCTCTTATGGGGAAAAAGTGTTTTTTTTGAGAATCAGTGAGTACACGCTGAATTTGGTGAAAAATTGAAGAGAAAAAAAATTGTAGGCCATTAAATTCTCTATCAGAAAATGTATTAAAACTCAATTTGCAAAATTTTGCATTAATTTACATGTAGAACGGTCGGCCTACTTAGCTGTTGCCAGATCTGCATGTTCCGGCCTTCCTTTGAGACGGCCATGGTATACTGCATAGATCAAAGAGAGACTTTGTTAGTTTGTCCCTCGTCTCCCTCTAGTACAAATCTAACTAGTATAATCCCAGTATAAAAATAGTACAATACAAGGAGAGGTCCTCGCCTAGTTCATCTCCAGTTTAGTGTACACATCTTTATGGTAGTATAATCCACCATTTCCTTTACTAGAGAACTATGTAGACGCCCGGACGCAAATTTTGGAATTAGAGGTAGGGCTGAGGTTCGACGTTAAAAATTTTACAAGTCCCAAGGTCAAATTTTTGCTTCGAATAGAAACTTGGAGAATTTAAACTTTCGAAAAAACCAATTATCGATCGAAAAATCGATCCACACAATAGATTTCCTGCACATCTCGATGAAGTATGTTGGAAAAGTCATCGATTTTGTAGTGAGTGTAAGGTTTTATGAAACTATACAAAAAGCAACAGGATGTAGAAAATGTTCACACAAACTAATACTACTTTGTATATCTCCGTTTAATTCGTTGTAAACGTTTACGAGCTCAGTGCATGTCTATTTTTTGGATTTTGTTTCTTTTAAAAATACACACTATATTTTGCGTTTATTTTGCGTCGAGAACAACATTAAATACGTATATGATAGAACAAAAACGTGAAATAAAAGCCGCAAGTACGAACCAGAATGAGGATTTCGTGTTTCTCGCAACTCATTGTATTGTACGTACATTTTATGAGCACTTACGAGTCGCCGAACATTAATAGCATTGCTTGACAAACTATCTTATGTCAAATAAATTGCAACCCACACTCTTTGTAGGCATTAAGTACCAGTTCCCACATGTTTAGTCGAACAATATTTGGCAGTTATCCCTGGTGGTAATTTTTGTTCACGACTAGAGAAATGTGTACAGAGCAATGACTACTGTAAAGAAAAAAAAATGCCTTAATATTTTATACTTTTCGCAAACTCATGTTTATTTTGCACCGAGTATCCACACCGAAAAAAGTTGAAAAAAAAAATCGTTTGCAATTTCAACTATTTTATCAATAATGATGTGTTCGCGTGGAGGAAAACACCTCAAGAGAGCTGAAACATTATTCATCAGTTTTTACGATAAAACTCTTCAGTTATGTACGTAATTTGAAATTTTTGCCTCACAGTCTTATCTAATTACAAATGAGAAAGAACTCGTCACAACACAATAGTCATACTTAGCTCGTGTGAGAGTCTGGATATTATTATCACCCGGAATTCGCTGATAGGATAAACGATAAGAAAGAGACAATCATTGTCTTCTTGATGTATGAGATTTTCACTCTCAAAAGAATTTGAGGAGTATGAAATCAGTCGTACAAAGAATGCGTTCGTGATTTCGTGATTAGTACCAGTGGTAAAGTATATTTTTTCTGTATACCTAATTGAATTATATTGAACGAAATTGAAGTACCCTTAAGATTTTCGCGAGGGCTTAGTATAACTCGGGACCTTAATAAGTTGGTTTAGATTACCAAGTTTAAGACGCACGATTTTAAGAATAAATAAAAATAAAATGCAGATAAATTTGTGAAACCGTGCATAGAAAATAATATTCTGCTGCGACGTTATTCGACTATTATAGTGATCAATGGGTATAGAAACAAACTGAAATGAATAAAATTGAAAGTTTAAAATCAGAAAAAAAACTTATAGTTTTCAATTTTTATCGGTGAATTATACTTAGATATCAATTTGATTAAATGTAGGCTAAATTCACATGCCACTCTAGAATCCTCAACCATAATTTTAATTTTGACAGTACCACCATTTTAGCTTACGGAGACAATAAAAAGAAGTGAAAGATTCGGGAAATATAGTAGAAATTATTACTCATGATAAAGCTGTGAACTTTAAAACGGACTGCGGTAATTTAAAATTGTTTTATTCGACGCTATTGAAAAGATATGTATGATTCATTGTCCTGTATTTTCGTGTTGTGTGTTTCTCTGTACTTATCTTTGTAGTTACCTTTGATATCTCTTTCAGTTCGTTGATGTGCTCGAAAAAGAACGGTTACCGGTACACGATCGAAACGTAAAATAAAATAAAAAAATCGAGGTGAATTTAGCCTACATCTAATCAAATTGATAAAAAAAAACTTATCTCAAGGTTATTCTGATTCCATTCTCTTTTGTAAAAAACTAGAACACGACGATACAATTCTCGAGTGATCCTTTGTTATCGCCATTTTGCGATCCGTAATTCGCGACAGTGGTAGGGGAGGGTGGGAGGTGAGGATAATCTTTCCAAAGAACCTCAACAAATCTGTAGAATCATCAATTTTGGACTAATCATTAATTTTTTTTTTTTTTGCAAAATTCTCGAAAATTTATGGACTTTTCAGAGAGAAATTCTGAATAGGTACGCCACTGCTTAGCAACCCACGATTCAATCTACACATGCCACTTGGTTTTGGTATGAAATAGATCTGAACATGTGTGAAGAGTAAGCATCAACATCATTCTTTAGTTTTCATTCCACCTAAGACTGGACAACTTCAGATTCTTGATAGTCTTTCAAAGTTCAGACTTGGACTACAGTCCTAGTTTGTGATTTCTTAATTTCTATAATACCTATAGGTAAGGATAAAAATTACGTTGTATTTACAAGAAAAAAAAAAAAAGAAAAAAAAAACAAGTAATTTTTATTGAAATTTCATAGAATCCTATAAATTTTTAGGCTAATGCAACGACGCAGGATAAATTACGAAGACGGTTATAACAAAAACCAATACACATACATCAAGTTTGCGGCATTTAACAATCACATAAAATCATTTCATTCAATTTGGAAGAATGAATAATTGCTCGCTATATCATTACCTATAACTTAGAATGGAAATACATATTTTCACAAATTTATAATAATAAATTAAACTATACATCCATAATACATATTATGTACATATTTCTACATATATCATAGATAATAATCAAAACTAGAGTACCGGGGGACACTTTGGAGTTTCTACATAAATTGACTGACTTATAAAACGAGTATACATAGTAAAATTATTCTACATACTGCTGATTCGGATGCATTATGTTAGTAACATAATATTTAGAAATATTTACAAAATTTATGAAAGGACATTTCATAATTAGGCCTCCCAATGCTATACCTTCGTAAAAAGGAGCCCAGGAACAGAAAAAAGTTGAAATTTTTGGCTTCAAGAATTACAACATGTTTGCAGATTAGAGTTCATAAATTTGCGTCGATTCAAATGAAATTTGTACAAAATTCACGCTTATGAAACAGTAGCATAATTATAGATTGTAGATGAGCGAATAGTGGATATTATAAAATGTAAGTATGTAATAGCCTTGAGAGGATTAAGGATATTTATTTTGATAATACTGTACCTTGATTTAAGTGTGGTCCAACAGCGAAAAAATTGGATATGAAATGTTCTTAATAACAATAATTTACTAAACTGTTTTTTACGTAAAAATCGAATAGTTCTACATATAGTAAGTTTATTATTATTCATCACAATTTTCATTAGTTAATATAATATGCAGTAATCCCTACCCCGCTTGCTCATTTTGTGAACAGTGGGAAAATACATCTTCTTTTCCTGGAGGAATACTCGTCCTTATAAGTATACAAACAAAAAATTTATTCATTTCTTATTATTTTTTATCGTCTTCATCATTTCTTTTTCTTTGGAATCCTCATTAATCATAATTTATTGACCACTATATACCTATCATTAATTCATACATAAATTTCTGTAAAACAAGAAGAATACTTAGTATTAGGCTACAGCACACTTTTACAATAAAAATTCTATATTATAAAAAGCAATTCTGACTACGTACGCAGTATTCTACAGAAAGAAAGACGAGAGCAAGATAAATGAGCTTGAACTAGGCTACTGAGTAACAACTAACCAAACCTCAAAGAATTTCAGAAAGGCAGTGACTCTTAAGTAATGGTGCGCGAAAAAGAGGGTTCCTATTATTGTTTAGTTAGGAGAAACCATTGCCTGAAATGTGGATTACTCTGTTCTAGTTCTGTACATAAGGAAAAAAAAATTTAACAAAATACTCATTTAGGGTGAGTAATAAAAATTGACGAAAAACGCACATTTCTCCAGAATTGGTTTACGGTTACACCTTCATATCTTTTTTTTTTTTTTTTTTTTTTATTATTATTATTATTTCCTCTTTTTAATAAATTTTGTAGTTTTTCTCTCATATCTAAAATGATTTTTTCGGATTTTTTCGTCATAAAAATTTTTCAAGTAAACAGTTTAGTGCAGTCAGTCACCTAATGTTAACGAAAAAAGAACAGCAAGTAAGATAATACAAAATAACACTAAAAAAAAACTATTGAGAATAAAAATGCGAAAACCTGAAAGTTTGAATGAGATA
Organism: Aspidiotus destructor; assembly: GCA_035079395.1. NCBI lineage: Eukaryota > Metazoa > Arthropoda > Insecta > Hemiptera > Diaspididae > Aspidiotus > Aspidiotus destructor. The sequence continues at coordinate 38,260,733 of JAVHKZ010000018.1, read as the reverse complement.
ATAAATTGGCAGCATATGAATAATTCTCCGTATAAAATCTACAACCACTATGAAAAGTTTACAAAAAACTCTCGCTTTTAGCTTGTAAGTTGATCGATGATAACTTGAATAGATTAATACAGTCTCAAGTCATAGCTTTTTCTATAATAAAAGTTAAAGCTTCGGCCTTAGGTTTAAGACAGGAAGAAGTCTACAATAAAATACTTTAAAGGAGAATTAAGAGAATTATTAAGAAAGAGCTTTTTCTACAAATTTTTCTCGCCCTTAGGAACTTGAAAATCAAATTAATTTTTTCAACTATGCCAGATGGAAATCATACCTATCCAACAAAGCTCACCAATTATTGGTATTATGTATGATTTAAATAAAAATAGATAGGTGGTAATAATATATCGTGTGTATTTTTAGCGACTTTTCTCTTCAAATTACATGGGTCGCTCGATTTTAGGATGAAATAGTTTTCTCACAATTGCAGTTCAGATCGCTCATTAAATAATAGTCTGACTCGGCCCTGTTCTATACACTGATAAGAACTGAAATTATTGCCTTAGGCAGCGGGTGGACATTCTGAAACAAACAAATTTATCAAATTATAATCATTTTTCCATTCATCGCTGGATTATTTAAAAGTCTTCCACATGAACTCCTTACGTATTACCGAGTCTATACTGATAGAGTTTCCAGGCCCGGACTAAGAATATGTAAGGTGCGGGTCCTAATCTTGTGGATGCCCTACTTTTTTTGTCAAGTGCGGAAAGATTTTTTTGGCCCTCGCGAGAAAAAACGTTCTTGATTTAGGATACAAACATCCACGATTAAATTTCCATCATTATAACAAACCCAAGTTGGCAGGCCCGTAGCCAGGGGGTGGCTCCAGCGCAACGCTTTGCCACCCTTAACGAATTTCCAATTACACACAAAAAATAGGCCCTTTGAACGTTATATGCCACCCCTGAATGTGTTCAAATGCCACCCTAAGAAGAACCTTCTAGCTACGGGCCTGCAAGTTGGAAAAGAATGTCAAAAAAAAAAATGTGAAGGCCTTCTTTTTGGGAAAGTCCGAGTCCCCGGGACTTCAAATAACCCCCTTAATCCGGGCCTGAGAGTTAACATGGATCTTGAGGGTGTAGCTGGATTATACTCGTTTTAGTTCCGGAACCAACAATTTCAGATACACTACCGGCTTGCTGATACGTAGGAGAGTATGTACAAGTTGGAATGCTGGGATCACCTTGCAAGACTTCGTTTTAGAAAATTAAACTCGTAACACGTGCACGTACAGACGTGATTCGAAATCTCATTTCATTGTACCATATCCATAGCCACCTAAATTTCAACTTACGTAAGAAAGACCCAAAAAACAAAGATCCATCATTGTTGCTAACTAAAAATAAAGAATTTCTCAGGAACCAAAAGTTTATAAAGAAGTTCTAGGAACCGTCTTGATTATGAATAGCCGATAGGCTCATATGTACGAATTTAAGAACAGTTTTCATTCTAAATTATTCACCAAATGATCTTCACTCCTGGTGTATTCTCATGGAATTTGAATTATCAATCTTTGGGTAATTCTTTCATAAATTCATTCACTTAAAAAATCTAGAAATGGCGAGGATATGGCGCAGTGTGTTGTCACCGAAATTTTGTCCATTAAGGAGAAATCAGGTAATTCCCTGTCTTGAAAAGTGTGTCAGAAAAAATATCACAGCCATCGGTCTGCTACCCGAGGGCTACCTATATTTTTAAATAGGAGTTATCAAAAGAGAGTCGATACCTCTCTTGACAGTAAAATGTGACTTTTATCAAAAGTTTAACGCGTGGTTTTATGGGACGGTTGGGTCAAGATGAAAAATAGAGGCAGACTTATGTCAACAGTTCTTGCGTAGCGGGTAAGCACACATTTTTGTAAAACTCTTGTCAAAAACCAAAAAAAAAACACAGTTGAAAAAAGTGAGAAGGATTTCTTGGCGTTGCCAAAAATATAAAGATCATGTTTCATGTCTTTTCGCCGGTCTTCTTAAGCTCTTCATCGTTCAAAAATATCCAAAATTTCCAACTTCTTGTTCTAGTATGAGTCAACTTCGGAGTATTTTAGGCTGACTGCTTCCTGGGACAAACGAGCGGACTGGGCCTTACTCGCCCCGCTCGTTTGTCCCGCTTCATGGTCCAGTGCATGTCTATTTTAGTATATTTCAAGCTGATGAGATTACTGGGACTCACTCGCTCTTTTAATTTAATTTAATTTTATTTAATTTTATTTTATTTTTACTCAAGGGGTGGTAATCGCAGATTTCTGGATGACCTCCCAGGTGATTCGAAGGGGGGGAGGCTTATTTTATTTTAATTTAATTTTAATTCAATTTCATTTCATTTTATTCTATTTTATTTTATTTCATTTTTACTCAAGGGGTGGTACTCGCAGATTTGTGGATGACCTCCCAGGTGATTCGAGGTTTATTCTATTTAATTTAATTTTAATTTAATTTTATTTTATTTTATTTTATTTCATTTTATTTTATCCTATTTTATTTTATCTTATCTTATTTTATTTTATTTCATTTTATTTTTATTTTATTTTATTTTATTTTTATTTTATTTTAATTTAATTTAATTTAATTTAATTTAATTTAATTTAATTTAATTTAATTTAATTTTTATTTTATTTTATTTTATTTTATTCAATTTAATTTTTATTTTATTTTATTTTATTTTTACCTGGGGGGTGTTACTCGCAGATTTCTGGATAATCTCCCAGGTAATTCACAAAAAATTTTCCAAGTCCATTAATAGGGTGAGGGGTGAGGGGTGAGGTGTTGGTACTCGCAAATTTTCGGAAGTGTATAGGGTGTCAAAAAAGACATGAAACATGTCAAAATTACCTACACTTTACTTCGATGGGGAACAATTAGGAAAAATTTTTGAACGGTTAAAAGTTGGCAACAGAAATATTTTTTAATGAAGAACGTCTAAAAATTGCAGGACCATTTTTAGATGTAAGGTGAAATGTTCTGGTGAGGACAATCGGAATATTCTTCCAATCTCATATACATCGAGTTGAAAACAACAGGATCAAGAAGCTTCAAGGTATACAATACAACACTCACTGCAAACAGAACATTTATTTTCGTCTGAATTGTCTCCACATCCGTCACGTCCAGAACAGACGACCGCGCTCGATCGACATCTGCCGTTTGTACAACGAAATGGACAATATTGCAAGCTGCGAACGGATGTACTCCAAGTTGCTGTGCAAGAATTGTTAGGCTCATCTGATCCGTCGGCGCATGAGATGACCGCGTTACAAAATTCGTACTCAGGTAAACACCGACCATCTTCGCATTGGAACGTATGCGCTGGGCAATCTACATTGAAAAATAGATCTTTAATAAGTGTACATGCAAAATTAATCCATAATTTCTACAATCTTTTAGGTATGACTCGTATCTCCATTTTTGTACTGACACCTTGAGACTCTGGAGTAGAATTCTGCAAGAGAGTTAGAGAAAAAAGCACAAAAATTTTAGTATGGACCACTAAAAGGAAAAACACTGCAGATTTTGAAGCTTGAACGAAAGTACGATCCACTTAGGAAAATCTTCGGGAGATACGAAAAATAACACAAAAAGTAGTACTTTAAATCATACAGCTGAGTGGTGCAGAGAAGCATAACCATGATAATGAAAGAGGACTTCTAACAGCGAAGTTATAGAAAAGTAGATCTGCGAGAGAGAGTGAGAGAGATTCTTGTTGTTCTGAGAATTAAGTGAGATTCATAGGTCATATTGCTCGTATTTCTACGGTATCTTCAATATGAATGCAAAGTTTTGCGGTCTCAAATTTCGAAGTTGCCTGCGGTATGAATCAGATGAACTTCCATAAACTTACTTTTGTATTTAGTGGCCGTACAATTGTGTTCATCCTCTCCATTCGGGCAGTCTATATTGTCGTCGCAACGACTTGCTTGAGAAATGCACACCGCTGGTACTGTGGATCCACATCTGAAGGTCTGTTCTGGACACGCATTTTTATCTTTACAATCTTCATCTGAGCCGTCACTACAATCTTTCCGACCGTCGCAAACGAAAAACCAACTGATACAAACGCCGGAACTTTTGCACTATAGAGCAGTTAGCAGTCGTCGACAAAGTTAGAGTCAAGCACATTGATTCGTAAAGTTTATAAACCAATAAATTTTCTAGAAAGTCTCAAAAGTCGAAATTTTTTCGGGTTCCCTTCTTATCACTAGCTCTGTATTCGAAATTTTTTCAAGTCCTGCTCCTTCATTGGCGTGAATCAGTTTGCTGACGTAGAACAGAACTATCTTATGTTACATATAAATTACCTTGAACTCAAGAGTGGGCTCTACTCACAAAATCGATCATTAAAAACATGGTACCGGAAAACAATTCTCACTGCTCGAGTTTCCAATGGATCTTCCTAATTTTTTGATATGTTCTTCGGAAAGGTTCAATTAGATGCGGTATTGAAGTAGAATTGAAATATTTTTTTACATATGCTTTTTATTTCACTTCAAAATCAACGCAAACGAGTAAAACATATCTTTGAGATACTATAGTTCTGTTCTAGGGTGAAGAGTTTTTAGCGTACGGGGTACGGGACGCCGAAATTTTCGGACAAAACCACCCCCCTCCCACCACAAACAACAGGCCTTCTGAAATTCCTAATGTCCACCGTCCGGCAATCTAACCCCAACTTACCTGCAACCTGACCTGCATGAAGTGAATAATTGTAAATTCAAACTACCTATACATGATGAAAAACTGGAAGAAGGTTGTAGAATCTTTTTGAAAGTCGAGTTAAAGACGTTCATAAATCACGTGCACCTTTTAGGGGGGAAGGATCCAACCAAATCCCACCGATTCTCATGAAGAAGGAAAGTATCTCGAAAAATATCACGTAATTTCTTCCTACAAGATTACAGCCTAGAATACTTTGCACGACAAAACTGGGTTCAATTTCAAGTAGGATATGTTTCTTCGTCAAATTATGACTGTAAATTATTTTTAGTATTTTATATGCTTTTAAGATTGGGATCACTCTTGTAGAATTATCTCAAAATTTGTAACAATACCTTCATTCTAATAGGCCTAGCTAAAGCAGTATAGTCGCCTGAACTAAGCTTGGCCTGACATCCAATATACTTAGGGCTCAATACACTGTATGTTAGTCTAACTAGTTCAACCTGCTCGGACTACTACCAGGTTTAAAATGTACAAATTATGGAGATTTTTACAGGAACTACTCCTAAAAAACCGCCACGGTTTTGTCACGCTAGGCGGGAACTTGAAAAAATTTCGACCCACTAAGCCTAACATACAATATACTAGGCTATACAGGCCTGACATGCAACATACTTGGGACGTCACATAATAAGTGCTAGATTAACCAGCTCATTCTGTCCTCTATATCAGATTTTCTCTATATTAGAATAGGTATATTAGAGCTGAAATGCAGTACACTAGTCTTCCTTTCGGGATTTGGCAAAATATCGATCTCGGCGATTTTATAAAATAGTCTTCAATATACTAGGTTAAATTAGGTTCAACTAGCTGCTTACGAGTATTCCAACTCAACGCTAGTGATTATCTTCATCATTCGTAGGAATACTGCTTCCAAATGAATAAAGATCGTCGGATTTTCCATGATGACGAGCTAAATAAGATCCATTACATCGAAGAACTAATGAAGAAAATTTACCTGAAATGTTCCTTTATGGCATCCTCTATTTCGGGCCGAGCAGGCGTTCTCTAGTCTGGTCCGTTTAGGCATACAATCGCAGAATCCATTTATACATCTGGAATTATTATCATTCTTCATGCACTGTGCATCAGTTTTGCATGAGTAACCTAAACTCACTGTCGTTGTTAGGTCTTCTGCGACTCGATGGTGCAAGGGTCCTACTGGAAAAATTGTATCATGAGAAAAACCTTGAATGATCAGGTAATCGCAGTTTCCTTTGATTTGGAAAACAACTATAAAAAACTTATATCTCATTGGTTGGTAGACAACTAGTAGCAGCATGATTAGTGGGGCTCGATCCAAGAATCGACTTGACGCAAACGATTTGGCGCTGGGTTTTATTTGACGCAAACCTCGATGCGAGAGTCCATGGACGTTTCTCCGAAAATGATGACGTCACAAAAGTCGGACGCGGATGCGCTAGCGGATGTTTTTTGAGGATGTCTTCCAATAAAAGGTAGGGCGCGCGGGTTCACCCCGCCCTCCATAGAATTGGGTTCCTAGTTGGAACGGATGGGGACAAAGTAGACATGGGTGGGTCTGGAAGAGAATTTTAAGTGGAAAGTTGCATTACTAAATGGAGATCTTTTTCTTTCTTTCGAATTTGGTTCTTTTTGCGGGGGGGAGATTAACTAATTTTGAAGGAGATTTTTAAATTGATTATCCCTTTCACTAAATACCATTTGCAGGAGGAGAGAATATACTCGAGTTCCCCTCTTCCTCCGTCGTAAGGGGACAGTTAATTTGTTCTATTGTGAAGGGAAACGTGGAGAAAATGACGCGCTTATTTCCAAAACCAGCTAAAGACCAAAAGAACTATCCGGAAAAAGGGCAATTCTCCCATTTAAAATGTACACAGAAATTGCCCTTTTTCCGGATAGTTCTTTTGGTCTTTGGCTGGTTTTGGAAATAAGCGCGTCAAATGTCCTCGAGTTTCTCAGAAAACACTTATATGTTTTATGGAGGGTGATGAACGTTTTTCGATCCTCTCATTTATAACTAGAGGTGCCAGACCATTTGCAGAAAAAAAAATTTGCGCCAAGTTAGACCCAGCGCCAAATGGACTCTCGCGTCAAATTGTCCGCGCCAATTCCATCAAAGTCAAAATCTCAATCCGGAGAGGCTGGTACGTTGCGGACATGTTTTATTCTTCATTTACAATTCTTATAATGTATGTCTAAAAATCCTGAACTAATGTAACCAGTAGTCTAGAGTTGAAATTTATGTATTTATCCATCAATAGTCTCACTAAACTCACAACTTACTGAGAATGGAAGAGATGTTTGCAGTGGCTTCTGCGTCGTGCTTGTCGTGATCCATCGCCATCGTCTCCATTTGTTTATTCAAATTGATTGGATACCGCAATATGGATGTTTCTAACGAAGCGTTCCCACTTAAAAAAGGAAACGACGCGAGAAAAGGATTTTTAATGTTGGTCTTATTCATTCCAGCGAATTTATTTTTGGAAGGTTTCTTGTTCGAATTATTCACGACCAGTATTTTATCAGCTTGATGTTTCTGGTCTGGTGCTTTTACTATGGTTTCAGTTTTAGAAGGTGGTTTATTTATTTTGGTTGGGAGTTGCACATTAGCGGCGGACGTCGAGCTTATTGGCTTGGGGCTGCTTGTAGACAACGGTCTTGTAACAGAGGTTGTTTTCACTTTATCTGAGGTTATCTTTGATGGTTTAGCAGTAATTACCAACTTACTAGGTTTGATATTTGCCGCTGTTTGATAAAAAGAAGCCAACTTGTTGCTTAAATGCTCCAACTGCTGTTGCGTTTTGTTCAAAAACTGAGTGAAGGGAAGTTTATGCTCAGGCTTTTTCGTTGGTTTATCCGGTTTTGACAGCGGTTTATCAGGTTTAGGTTTACCGAGTTTGACCGGATTATCGGTTTTGTTGCCGAATTTTATATCCGGTTTAACTCGAGGGGGGGATTTGGTTGCTTGGTTTTGAAACTTATTGTTGAAAGAAGTCGAAGGCGTTGATAGTTTTTGAGAGTTGATTGTTGTCTTATTCCCGGTGACTTGCATCTCGGTTTTTGTAATCACAGGGTGGGGAAGGTTGAAAGACTGAAGTGTACTTGTGGTTGATGAGGGTAGACTCGGTTGACAACTACCGGAACGCGATTGTTTCAACGGAGCATTACAAACACATCTTCCAAATAAATTTGCGATCATAAAATGGCAATGGGAATCACCGTCCCATAATCTACAATGCATATCACTGTAGCAAACATCGCCAATTCGTGCAGCTGTACAAACAAAAATGAAAAACATTGTAATAAAATGAACACAAAAAATTGCTGAGTCGAATGAACCATTACATTTGATAAACACCATACAATAACTACTCAACTATCTGAGCAGACTCTCGGGAAAACTGATTTCAAGTTAACAAAAATTATTTTCACGATCTTGAGAAAAAACACTCACGCAGTCGCGTGAGTAATACACGACTTTTCCTTTGACCAATCAAATTTCATTAAGAGAATCACTCCTCCTAATAACTTATAAATTTTATTTATTCTCTCGTCATCATCTGTATCTAAAGAAAAAAAGTCGGCAAATGTTTCAAACCTAACCTAACCTAACCTAAAGAAGCCCTCACTGTGTAAATAATTCTTGTAAACTAATTTAATGAACCCTTTGTCAAGAATGAACCTGTCGAATAAAAGGTTCTTCATCACAATAGACGTTCTGATAACAAAAGAATAGAATTTCCTTCTCGTAATGTGAGCAACTACTTGTGATAGTGAGAAATTTCTCAAAAAAAATTTCAAATTTCTCAAGAACTACTCATCCTATTCTCAAAAGAAATTGCAGGTGCACATTTCTAACCTAACCTAACCTAAAGAAGCCCTCACTGCACTGTGTAAATTAATTCAATGAACCCTTTATCAAATGAACCTGTCAAATAAAAGGTTCTTCATCACAACACAATAGACGCACTGATAACAAAAGGATAGGAATTCACTTCAGGTAATGTGAGCGACTACTTGTAATAGTGAGAAAAATGCAAATTTCTCAAGAAATACTCATCGGATTTTCTGAAAAAATTGAAAGCTTCTCGAGAACTACTCGTCCGATTCTCGAAAAAATTGCGGGTGCACATCTTCAAATATATTACTACAATATGGCCAAGTTACCGGAAAATCCCCCGGATAGTTTCGGAGGAGTTCCACGGACAAACACATACTCAAAATACTGAAAAATTTCTCAAAAAATTGCGAATTTCTCGAGAACTACTCATCCGATTCTCACAAAAATTGCGGGTGCACATATTCAGATATAATACTACAATATGGCCAAGTTACAAAAAAATCCACCGGATAGTTTCGGAGGAGTTCCACGGACAAAAAAATCTTATACATATGACTATATGGCTATATATATATATATAAGGAAACCTGAAATTTTTTTTTAGGCTACTTATGATCTAAGACCTCTAAAACGTCGAGAAAATTCATTGCCCCCTCTCCCTGTTCACCTTGCTACGGGTGTAATACCTCACTTTTCCGATTGGAAAAGTCGGTAAAAAGTGTGAGAAAATATTTGGGATTCAAATTCTGAAAAGTGAAGCTAATTTCATACTTGGCAACGGCAACATAATATGCCTACGCTATAGGGTGAAAAGCTCTTCTCTTGAGCTTGTTTGTTCAATTATTTTCTTTCTTCTTCTAGAACACAAGTCACGCGTCTTCGTCTTCTTCTTTTGTCCGTGAATAACCATCCAAGTATAGTACATACTGGGCTAACTACTCTTCAGAAAATTAGTTTAATTGACTGTCTTTCTATTTTTCCTTTTTCTTCTTCTACCCAGATAATTCAGATGTGTCTACACTAAAGAGATTTCCTCAAGATTGCTCATCTCCCCGAGTTTTTTTATTATCTTTTGTTTTTGCTACTAAATTTTTTTTCGTCAAAGTGGAACATATCGATGGTGAAGTGCGATTCTTGAAGCAAACTCTTCGAGCTACATCATTTTCAGGTCCATTTCACCACCATCTCCCCTTCTCAAAATATCAAGTTCAAACTTATAGCTTCATGAATTGTGCTCGATTTTGGATGAAGTACGCTAAAATATTACGTTTTGTGCTTGCTCCCTACAGAAGACATCCAAATCGAACAATTATAGTCTTTGGAAAAATTGTTGACATAATGGCAACTCTCCCTTCTTGGGATTGTAAATTTTAAATGATCTAATGAACTGCTCGATTTGTGCTGAACTGTGCTGTTCCTATTGTGTTACCCCTTCTTCACAACCGAGTGTAAGTCACTTTTTTTTTTTTTTTTAGATTTCGAATTTAAAGTGGGCTGAATCGTTTGTGCTGTTTTGTGCCGCGCCGTTGAGTTGTTTTTATTTTCTGTACTGGGATCCTTCCATAATTACAAGAGTTTCTCTCCTCATTCCACTTTCTGGCCTTAAAACGGGCTTACAGCCTGTATATGCAATGTTTAAAATGGTACCCTTGCCCTTCAATTGTCGTCCACTTTTGAGTGTTCGCGGTGAGAGGTCGGCTGAGGTTTCGTTTCGGGTCAAAGCAGGCAAATATAAAGAAATTCTCGTTGTGTCAGGCGATATTGATTGTTTCCTCGAAGATGCGAACCATTATCAAACTTAGAAGAAAACATCGAATACGATAAACTCACAATACATACAACGTAAAGAAAAGCCAAATAGGATGTTCTTGTCTACTACGGTGAGATTGTTATTAGAACTTGCCTTAATGATAGAACGTACAACATTGCATCCTGCCGGAAGCATTACATCAACTACTAGTAGGACTGGACACGCGTCCGAATGGAAGGACGCGTGCACTTAAGGATTCCAATGCCTCCAGCCAGTGCGCGACGTCTTTTTTCAGTAGTTACTCTCTATATGTAGAAGGCGAACATCATCTTTTTTCTGTACCTATGTCTCCTGGAGATAGTTAGCAAATGCAGACTTTTCCAGCGTACCGTATTGCTCTTGGTAATTCTCTCATGTTCTAAGACTCTGGTGTTCAGTTTACCACTTGTTTCGCCAATGTAAAATGGGGGGGGGGGGGCAATCGTGGGGCAATCGTTGCACCGGAGTTTTCAAATACCACTCCGATCTTCATAAAGAATGACGAATTTTCAGATTTAGTTTTTTCTTGTTTTGACATGTTTCCTGTCTTTTCTCTACCCCCTAATTCTTGAAAATTGTCCGGGCGTCCGGTTGTGACCTTGGGATTTAGAAGAATTTTGGTAAAAAAAAAAGTAATAATAAAAGAAAAATAAAATAAAATAAAAATGAAATAAGATGAAATAAAAATTAAATTAAAAATAAAATTAAATAAAATAAAATAAAATTAAATTAAATTGAAAAAAAATGAATGTCTGGGAGGTCATTGAGAAATTTGGGAGTACCATCCTCTCTCTCTCAAAAAAAATAGATAAATAAAAATAAAATAAAATAAAATAAAATAAAATAAAATAAAATAAAATATAAATAAAATCAAAAATAATTCTGAAAAAACTCATCAGCCTGAATTATACTAAAGTAGACTTGTACTGGACCAAGAAGCGGGACGAACGAACGGAGTGAGTGAGGCCGTGAGGCCCAGTAATCTCATCAGCCTGAAATATACTGAAGTAGACTTACACTAGACCGAGATTCTAAAGTAGACTTATACTACATCAAGGGAGTGTTTTTTATCCGGAAATATTCCAAAGTAGACTTATACTACATCAAGCGAGTGCCACGGGTGAGTCCCAGAAAGCAGTCAGCCCAAAATACTCTAAAGTAGACTTATACTAGAACAAGAAGCTAGAAATTTCGGAAATTTTTGAACTATGAAGAGCTTAAGATGACTGGCGAAAAGACATGAAACATGATCTTTATATTTTTGACAACGCCAAGAAATCCTTCCTTTTACTTTTCTTTATATTGTATTGTGAGTTCACTCTACTCGACCTTTTCTTCTTACTTTGATGATGATTGTTGATCAAAACGCGAGTCACATCTGTTTATGCTGCTGTTTCAGCGTACATCATTTCAATAACATTTGCGAGGTGATATTAGAGAAACTTGTCTTCTGCTTCGAACGCGTGGCGAGATCTACTTTATCCACCTCCCTCCGTATGATTGTAGCGGGAAAATGTGTGAAAATTCTCGTTGTATTAGGCCTTGGAGGGAATGTTATCGAGAGGGTAATCTTATGCTGTGAACTAGCGATGATAAATCGGCTAACGTCCTCTTTTTGGGTAAGTGTATGAAAATTCTGTTTTTGCGTGGCAAATGTGCATAAATCTACTGAGAGGCTTTGTCTCTTGCAACATACCTACGGAGAGAAATCAGCTTAGGCCCCGGTTCAGATCAAATAAAGCGAGCCCAAACGTAATATTTCCAGCACAAATTGAGTACAATTCATTGAGCCATGTTTAAACCTAACTTTTCAAAAGGAATGGGGGCGGTGAAATGGACTGAAAGGTTTCTATCGATTCATCAAATTCAGGCGCGTAGATAGAAGAAGATTTTCAGAGGGGTTTTGAGCGGCGCTCAAAGTGAACGACCTTTTTTTTTTCTTTGCTCTAGGGGGGGTTGACACTGCCCCCCCCCCGTATCTACGCGCCTGATCAAATTACTTGTACAACTCAATTTCCTCGTCAAGAAAAAATCAATGTTTTGTCTCTCCCATCGTGTGAAATGAAAAATGAATTATTACGTACGCTTTAATAAATAACGTCGTATTACAAATCATGAATGAAACAGAAGACAGTTTTAATATTCCATAATTCAAGAATTTGTTTCATCTTACGAAATACCTGTACCATCAAGGTTTTCAAATTTCCACTGATGCGATACATTTCTGGAATAATATTTCCGTTTCTTAGGCAGCACAATGTGTTACGGTTGGAAGGTAAGAATTTGGTATTGTGAAAAATGTAAAATTGATATAGTTCAAAAAGTGATGTTTCAGAAAAAAAATATGTACCTTTCATCAGTTTTCGAGGGGAAAGAATACGATGGAACGACGTGGAATGTCACTGAGGCAGTTTTCAACGACGATTCCGATAATGGCAATCAATTTCCAATAAAATCTTTCATTTTTCAAACAGTACCGTAAAATAACGATGGTTTAAAATTTTTACGCACCAGTATATTCCCATCTGTTTATACGCTTTGTACTTGAGTGAGACGCAGATATTCACAGAATAGCATTGCAAAAGACTCTCATGACCTACATTCTTCTTGAGCTTTTTTTTTTTTTTTCATTTTTTTGCTGTAAAAGCTATTCGGCGAGTGAGTTAATTTTACGAGCTCTGTTGTCTTGTACAATTTTCCTATTTTTGACTTTATAGAATTATTCGAAAAAATCCTCAAGGAATGTAGGTAATCGGGATAGATACCAAATGAGCATACAGTTGTACCAAAAATCATCATGATTATTATTAAAGTATTTTACTTTTTTATGGGCTTTGTAAATACTTACCCGTGAGACACGTGTGTCGACGAAACTGCAAGAAACCAGGCTCACAACGACATATTCCTCCAATACAGTTACTATTGGCAACTTTCTTTGAACATTGTTCGGGTACCAAACACTCAAATCCTAACATATTTGCTGCAAATAAGAAATACTTTTCAAAACTTGTATCTTGAGTTCGACTGTTGCATAAGATTTGAAACCCTAATGTCTAATTATCATTAGAAAAAGTATTACACAAGTAGACTATAATATGCAGTGAGCATCAAATCCTCATCGTATTCTCAGAAAGTTCATAAGATCGAGGATATCATGAGGACATTACGCGGACGATTTTGACACTCTCCTCGTGTGCTGATTGTATCCTCAAAGTTTCCATACTTTTGAACCGATAGTCCGTTGATAAAGTTGCAGCAATACTTGCAGAGAAAGGAGTGACCTTCATTATACGACATAAAATATGCGAGTGAAGATGATATATTTCGAGAGCAGCCAACTGAGCTTCACTCCATCAGGACTTACGACTTTTTGTTTTGATTAAGTGTTTTTACTGCAACTGAGAGGATTCGTTTACAATAGAAAAAACTTCGAACGCAATCAAGATAACGTTTGTACGCAAATATGGAAGCCACAAAAATATATGATGTTTGTACACAAAAAAAAAACTTTTTGAACGCCAAAACCTAGAAATTTTTTATGCTGGGAAGGAAACGTATTCGTACAATTGTACATTGTTGCATTCTTCTCCCTGCTTAGTACAACAACAACCTGACAACCTCTCAACGATCCAGCCTGCGATCTATTCTTCCTTCCTTCTTCACAATTCAAGAGGGAAAATGGGTGGAAACATTATGATCGCTTCAAAGAAGACCGATACGCTATATGGACTGAAATTGTGAACACAGAAAACCTCATGGATTCGACTTGCTCGTGTCCCTTTGTTCTCGAAAATGCTGTATGCAGGCACAGCCATGGGATGCTCATTCAGCTAAAGCTAATATAAGTGTGCCTCTTGCAGCTAAAACAGTGCCACTTGGTCAGTTACGGGCAGGCTTCGGAAGGCGAAAAAAGCTCTCCTGACGCAATAGTAAAAAAAAAAATTTCAATGTGTTTGCCACTCCCCCTAATGTTGGGCAGCTCCGGTTATGTTACCGGTGTCCAGTTAGTCCCTGATATACCAATCAGCGAAATAGGTGCTTTTCTACATCTAAGAACCTATTTTGCTGATTTGACAGAGAGCGGCGGTCAGTGACTCAGAGCGTCGAAACTGCGAGGCTGCTAGCCTGCAACTTGGGTGTTTTGACTTTTGGTTGGCGTTAACGTTGTTTTGTTTTGATTGTTTTTTGTCTTTCTTTTCTGTAATCTTGTTGCTTGAAGTGAAAAAGTCGAGTGCACGATCACAAGTCCACAAGACACAAGTTTATTACGCTCCAAAGCCGGTTCATTACGCTCCGGAACCGCTATAAAGCCACGCTTCGAGTGCTCCTGGTGGCAAAAATGTAAAATTTTTGAGCTCCTGTTAAAATCCGGTTTAACCGGTTCTTTCAAAGCTCAAAAAACCGGTATCAATTATTTGAAAAATAATACTGATTTTTGTCCAACACCTCCCCCTCACCCCCTCCCCCCCATCACCTTAGACGGTAAATGGCGAGGAAAGCGAGCAAAAATTTTTTTGTTTGAGGGGCGGCAGCAGACCTAACTCTGGCTCTGTTAATATATCTACTGTATTTTGTTCAAAATTATACAAATACATTAAATTAACTTAATTAATTTCCCGCAAACGTCGCCTTTATTGCCCTCATTATCTTTTCGTTTTTTTTTGCTCTCATCATATTTGCGTTCAAAAATTCTTTGATTGCGTACCTATGAATTCCTTTTTTTTTTTTTTTTTCGTTCTAAATATTTCTTTCCGAAAAAAAAATTAGGTTATAATCGGGTTACAATGAGGATTCTGATACAGGGAGATTGATGAGGATACAATGGATTCTGGTGAGGCGAATAATATAACGATATAATCAGGGTTTTTCTACGAGGATATCCTGAGGACATGAATGAGAGAATTCAACTTCCTGCATCTCTGGGTTTTGTTTTTTTGAGAAGGTCTGATGAAACTTCTTATGAAGGCTCAATGACGATACATTGAACTCATAAAACGTAAGATTTATCCAGAGGATACGGAAGTGTATACAAATTATTCATCGAGCCTTTTCAAAAATATTGAATTGATTTTAGTACCGCGGGAGTTACGAAAATGGACTTTCATCTGGCTGTTAGTACATAGTATTGAGTCATAAGGTAACTTACATTGTAAACAAATTGTTGAATTGTACACAGCATAAAAAGGTAGACAGGAACATTGATTTTGGTAACATCGACTATTCTCAACATTACAGTCGTGATCATTGTCGCACATTGAGCCTAATTCGCCCGCAAAGGCATATGAATTGATGGTAACCTGTAAACAGATTTTAAAAAAAAAGAGGTGTTTAATCTATGAATCATTAGGAAAATGTATCAAATTTTCTTGTTCAATTTACAAGAAGAATAAAAAAATTAGAGGCCAATTGCAAACTATTCAGCGGTGGCAGCGAGGAATATCCCGCAAGCTTTGCGGTCCAAAAGAAAACAGCCTGTCTTGTCTCTGTTTTATTCATGTTTAAGTAAGTAGACGGATTAAGTCTTCGAGATGTACAAAACCAATTGAAATCGTCTTGTTGGAGGGAGAACGCGAGGCTTAAAGAAATCAAGTTTACTCTCCAAAAAAGAAAGTTGCTGTAAGGGAGGCTGTAGCCGTGTGAGAGTGAATATTGACGTGCTCAGAAATCTGTATTATCGGTGAAATAATATTTACAATGATGCAATATACGGAACAAAAAATATCTCCCAAAGGCTCTCTTTGGGCTTGATCTAGCCCAGACAAATCCTTCCAACTTAGGTTGATGACGTCATTTCCAAGTCCTGTCTTCAAGCTCTTCCTCATATGTAAGTATAGCTATTTCAAGTCTCTGGACATTTTCCCGAAAATGATAACGTCGTCAGAGTCAGACAAATCTTCTGGAAATGTCCCCCAATGAAAGATGTAGCGCGTTCTCCTCTAAAAAAGACTTTTTAAAAAAAATTCCATAGATAGCTTACGGTTGGCAGGGTATGAAAATGTACCAATTTTCTTCGTTTAGTTCATGAGAATGGAAAAAATATTCCGTAAACGTTTCACGGTTGGCAGGGTATATTGCTTTTGCTGCATCAGGATCCTATAGATGTACAGAGTTCATTAGAATAGCCTTGTTGGAAGAATGTGCAGTTTTTATACATCAAACTTTGCTATCTGGTGTAAACTGAAGTCCAGCAGACGGGCTGAAATTATTAATCAATTGTCATATGTGAGCTCTAATATCACTTTTGTAATGAAAGGAAACCCATTCGCCTGTCAGATTAAGAGCAATGAACTTTCAAACCCTTGTATTATGGGCTTAGAATTTGTTCAGAGGAGAAAATTGATGTCACGTTCATTTCAGCCGAGAGGGAGAAGGTTCATGAGAATATAAATCTCGGTCAACGGTATAATTCACGTATTCGGTGAGGTGAATCTCACCAAAGCGCTGAATTACCGTGTCAGAGGGGGGTCAAGCTCGTGAAATGTTCCAGTGTCAACCGGAGTGATGACCGGAAAATCTACAGAGGACGCGTACAATACAGAATGTAATCGAGAGTGTAGAGTACCCCTCATTATTTTACCCAAATCAGTGCCCCTGAAGGAGAAATACGTGGATTGGTCTCGTCCGGTGGCGAGGAACGTTTTGAAGTATACAGTTTTCCTGTGGGAGGGGGAGTTGAACAAAATCGTATACAGTCTGTAATTTCGATATGATTTGGAAGCAAATCATTCATCGACTCTCAAATCGCTCCTTGGCTACTCCTTTTCCCCCATATTATTTCTTTTATCACTGATTTTGTCGATGATTACAATACCTCTCATGAGTTATGAGACTCTTCGACAGAATCTCCTCATAAACTTCTATAAGAGGAGCATGGTTTTACATCATATACGGGAGAATTTTACAGCGGATAAGTATGTATTGAAGTTCCAGAAATCCCATAAGGAAAATGTATGACAAATGACACCATTCGCGTGATCGTATTTATTTACGCTATTCAGTCAACGATTTTTAAAAATGCGATGCACGTTCACGGAAAAATGTTCCCAAACGTATCGAAAGAATTTTAAGGAAGAGACCTAAGTTTTAAAAAATTCAATTAGAACGCAATTAATATACAACGTGGGAGAATGTGAGGGGTGGTTCATTAATTTTTCATCCAACCGGAATGTCATTATAACGCGACGCAGAAAGATCATACCAAAAAATTTATTGGCGAACGTTGACGTTCTTCCTAAAACGAAGAAGAAAAAGAAAAAAAAAAACATATTTCGTATACGAAAATCTCGAACATGCGAATCATGTTGTCGAGCGCAGAAAAAAAAGTCACCTAATAAACGAAAATGATGTAGTACCTCGAGAAAAACGTATTTATTCCGTATAATATTATTCTTTACAGTTCGGGTACACGGCTGGCTGATTATATATGTTAGCAGGCACATTCCATCAAGTTTCATCAACTATGATGTACAGTACAATAACTTACTGGAATGACGTGCAGACGCGTATCTTCGCTCAGTGTACTTACCAGTTCTTAAATACGTTAGCACTCGTAAATCGTCGTAAAACGTAACTACTGAAAATTCACGTCTCATCCCCATGAATTTGTAATTACAAGTCGGAAACTTGTTGAAAGAATTTTTCAGTGATAACCGCGGACCGAAGAATTTTTTCACCGAATGAGGAAAAATTTCATTAAGAGAAGTTAAGTTTCTTTGAATATCATTGTTGACGTAACATCGATGACTCTTTGTCATCGTCCTTGTGATAACTCTACTCATACACATTGAATGATTTCACATCTTCGGCTTGAAAAAGAGAACAGATGTCTTTTAATGTGACTGTGTATCTTCTGAATTTTCATTATAGAGCAAGAACAATAAAAGGCTGAGGCTGTAGCCCTACAGTCTGCAATGTACGAAATTGATCATCGAATAAAAAAAGTGACCAGACGTGGAGTCAATTTTCCATTTCGACCAAAAGCATAGATACTTGGGCTTTGAGTGTTCTAGGAAATCGCGCCAACGCGAACATTGCCAGTCTAATTTGTTAACCACGAAAAAGGACAACCATGCGTGAAGAAATTGTAGATTACCAAATCGCGACATAATGAAAGGATCGTAATGGTGACAAATGAAATCTCTTTCCCCGCCGCAGACAAGATAAACGGATCCACGGCATGAGGAGTAAAGGTATGGAGAATCGGTTGCCTTCCTGCTTCTTCTCACTCTTCCTTATTTCATTGGTTTCTAAAGTCACTGGAACGGCCTCATCATTGGAACTCGTTGTCCTTCTGCAGATACCGAGAAAATCCACCACTTCCTCTTTTGTTTTTATGAAGGCGTACAAGTCTTCATTCAAATTTAAATCACATCACTGTGATACTGTAGGGATTCTTTTTGATATCAGTGCTGCAGGTGCAATCTTCGTACAAATGAAGAGACTTTCGGCACAGTCTTTGCTGTCCATGCAATCAGCAGGTCTCGGTCGCCTATAAAGGTTAGGAAGACGCGATCTGGTAATTTACAATATTCCACAACGTGGTCCTTTTTCATTTATTCAAAATAGACCAGAACGCAAACTTACAATTCGTTCCGACTGTTTTCTAAACACTCTCCCCGGTGAATAATTTGTACCCTCATTGTGCCCTGTGGACAAATCACCCCTTTTATGTCCTGAATGTATGCTGTTGCATGAAAAATTTAATGAAACTTTCCAAAGATTCAGAATAATTTCAATATGATCGAGAGCTTTACGTTTAAATTCTGAGGTCTCTCTGTGGAGGAGGGTCTCAGATCCCTCTATATAGCTGTGGCTACTGGTCAAAAGACGGTCCGCGAATGCAGAAATACCCATTTTCTTCTGCTTCCACTTTTTCGTATGCTCTTCTAAACGAATTTTGAGCTGGCGGCTGGTCTCACCTATATAAACTCCATTACAATCATTGCACTCCATTTTATAAACCCCGCTTTCTTCATTCAATGGAATGGGATCCTTCAGCTTAATAAAAAGACTTTTTACAGTATTGAGATTATAATACACTGGGCGGAACCCAAAGGGGTGGAGAATACGATTTAATTGGGAGGAAAACTTCCCCAAAAACGGGAGCCTGATCCACCGCTTCCTGACAACAGCTGTTGGATTACGGGGGAGGGAGGTAGTGGAATCAAGGCATTTCCTACCATAAGGTCAATATCTAAGCGGACCTCGTTCACTCTGGCCAAGTGCTTTATAGTCAGAAGCTCATTATGGAAGGCGAACTGACTCGAAGGAATACTGGTCAAACGATGAATATAACTGTTGAAACCAGCATATTTTTGAGCAACAGGGCAGAAAGAACAGCCGTGGACTGTAATATCGGTCGAAGTATCTTTCTTGTAGATGGCAAATTCATGGACACCGTCTCTATTAGAGATAGTAAGGTCCAAAAAGTTAATGGATGAACCGCCTACTTCCAATGTAAATTTAATGGAAGGAAATTCTTGAGGAACTCCAAGAGGAGACCTCGAGAACCGATCCACGTACACAACACATCGTCAACGTACCTGTGCCAATAATGAATGTAGTCTAAAAAACCTGACCAGAGGAAAAGAGGTCTAGTTCAAATTTAGACATGAAAACCTCCGAGATAAGGGATCCCAGAGGAGAGCCAATCGGGATACCTACCTCCTCAGAGAACTCGAAAAATTTACCGTCGAATTTGCAAAAATTGGGGGACCAACAAATATTAAGCAAAGTGAAAAATTCAGCCATTTCTTCATGACAGATATTAGATTGAACCAGCAGGTCACCCATGTGTTGCATGGCTGTAGCTCTCGGGATACTAGGTAATAAACCGACGACGTCGAAAGAGCATAGGATGGAACCCGGCGGAAGAATATCATCCTTAAGCTTATCGGCCAAGGAGGCTGAATTCTTTGCAGAGTAGGGAGATTCAAATTCTACTCTGGATTTAAACCGACGATCTAAAAACTTTGCCAGAAAATAAGTAGGGGAAGATACGAAGGAAACGACTGGGCGCATTGGGATGTCCCTCTTATGAACTTTTGGCAACCCGTATAAGAGGGGGGGGGGCGCAGTATTAGGCTCAAGAAGCCGCTTTTTTAGTCTAGGGGTTTTAATAATAAATTCACAATTATTAACTACCTCTCTAACTTCTGAAACATGGCTAGAGAAACTAAAATCGGCATTTTCCTTAGCGCCACACTGGTCGAGAACGTCGTAGACCTTGGAGACGTAGGAGGACTTCTCCATTACAACAATCTTTTGTCACCCTTAGTAATGGTTAAGCCATCCTCTCTGACCTTCCTCTTAATCCCCTTGATCAACTTGGAGGCATGATCATTTATACGAGGGAGAGGGGTGTTACGGATAAAAACAGCACAATCCTTCTGGGTATTGACCCCGGGCCCAATTTTTATTTCCAGGTCCACGACAACATTAGCCAGCATATCAGCATTATTAAGAGGGGGTAACCCAAATTTTAACCTCTTCTCCAAGAGATTTAACTCATCACTCTCGAACTCAACATTAGTATAGTTTGTGATATGCGGGTAAAACTTTTGGATATCGCTGGCGTCAGTACTCACTTCCTGGACAGCGGAGGCATTCAACTTTTTTCAATTTGGCCTCAAAAGAACGGCATTTAAGATTAACGGATTTAATGAATGAATCCAACTCACCCGGGTGGAGTAGACCAGAGAGCCTAGAGTGGATCAGCAAGTTCAGTCTTGTAGTGACGTTCAGCTTGCCGTGCCATCTCCGCAACTCGGTACGGATCTATTTTTCCGTTAGAAATTTCTCCAATCTTGCGATGGTCTTATTACAGTCGGAGAAAAGCCGAAATTTAATAAACTTGGGTTTTAAACGAAATTTTTACGGAGTTTTGGGCCCCCTCAGACTCGGACTCGCGGATTTCAGAATCACTCCTGAGAAAACTTTCTCGAATTTTTTCCAAGTCCCTTTGGAGGGGGGGCCTTGGACTCGAACTCGGACTCGCAGATCTGAGAATCACTGCCACTGGGAAAAATTACCATAAGGATGAGCCCAGAGCAAAGATATGAAACATGTCAAAAATTTGAGTTTAATTTTTCATCTTTTTTCTACCTGGGAAGGGCGGCTTGATAAGGAGTGCATGTGGGTGGCAAGGAGCCTAATCCGCCTGTGTTAGGTACTCATGATATCTACAACAATGAGGACACTTTGAGTATACATTGAGGAAACAAAGAGGATACCAAAATCGTCTTCATTATACCCTCACAATATCCTCAACAATGAGGACATTTTCAGGATACAAAGAGGATCTGAAACTGTAATGTGTTTCCTTACTGTGTCCTCGTCCTTAATAATCGGATGACTTTGAGGACGTAATGGACATAATGAGGAGGATGAAACTGTTGTCCAAAAGGGAGCAACTAATTAAGTTGTATTTTCAATGTTCCACATTCGCAATGAGGAGATTTTATTTACCGGATCCCAGGTTAAATTTCGGTTGTTTCGAAAAATTGAAACCGAGTTCTGGTCACTTTTTTTTAATGAACGATTCCGTACATTGAGCCTACTCTCTTAGTTCTGCCTCTGCATACTATAGGCGGTTGATTCGAAGTTTCGCTCGATAGGTACTCAAAAACGATTCAATTTCTGAGTTTTCCATCCATGTACGGACTTCAGAAAATTGTTTCCTGAGCTACCTACTTGTGCAACAGGAAGTTCAATTTCTAAGGATAGTGGATTACTTGAAATTTATGTGACCGATGAGACGCTCCTAGTCTTGAAACTAGACGTGTTAGCAGAAAACGACCAAACAGTATCGTTTTTCAGCGTATTGAATCTTTGGCAGGCCTATTCTTTTTATGACAGGTACCTAGTAAACATCGTGAAATTGAAGCATCAATTTTTCCGGAAGAGGGGAATTTTACTCGTAATTCAAAAAAGTTTATTTCAGGGGTGTATATCGGTCGACTCCTATCTCAAAAACTATAAGGTATAAATGTGGCGATATAATTAAGGTAAAAAAAGTTTTATTCAAATTGGATTCCGAGCAATTTGTTTTCCGGGCGATAAGTATCGTTCCATATTTCATTGATAATTTTCATGGTGATTGAATATTATGATGGTTGGAAGAGTTTATGTTTTCATAAAACAATAATGTTAAATCGTTGATATGCTACATCAAATTTCTGAAAAATTAATTACAATATTCCGCTTATTAGCAAATCGCAAGAATGATGGACATGTCTGCGTTGATGTATTAGTGGAGCGTATACCAGCGATAGTTTATAACTGTGATTTCCAAATACAGGGTATATTATGCTGATTGAGATGTATACAAAATTTTGATGCATGACAACAGCGCGTCTAAGATTGGATGGTCTATTATACGTGCGGAAAGATCACGGGAAAAGGTGGAACATTCTATTTGCAAGTGTGAAATCATAGTACCAGCGTTGTTAACGGGAGACCTGGGAGACAGTCTCTTATTATGACTTGATTTGGAACTATGCGAGGGACAATGAGAATAAGAGACCACAGACTCACAGAGCACGACCACCGTGGATTTCTTCGAATTTCTCGATGTACATTTATATAAAAACTTTTGATCCACTTTTTTCAATCGTAGCCGAGGTTACCGAAGGTTGCTATGCGCGGCCACCGATGTAAAGATCCAATTTGAGCTGTGGTCAATGAAAAATTGTTTGGTGGTAATTTTAGTCTTTTTAAGTGATGATAATGTTCATATTGATAGGATACGAAACTGATTGATCTCATAAGACCTGACAAACGACTTCAGATTGTTTCGGAATTAAAAAATGAGGAAAATAAAAACCATTTTTCCATTCGTATAAATGAGAAAGGTAAAACCTAAATTACGTAACGTTACTTCACACACTCGTACTCGTGTTACCCGACAATAAAAAATAAGAATTCATAAATGTATTACTAAGCATATAGGTGAGTATAAGTTTTTTCTCGACAAGAAGTGTTGCAGTCGGGTTTAATTTTCTCTTATGAGCTGTACGATACCAAGAAACCGACCAAAGATTCGATTGTGAGAGTATATAAATAAGAAGAGGAAAAGATAGCGCACGAAAAATATCATCAATGGAATTTAATCGCACGAAGTGAACCGTTGAAATCTTTTTTTTTAATTATTAATATACGTGCGGTTTTTTTTGCACGATGTAACAATAAATGCCGAGAGAGGCGGATCACGGCGCAGCGGTTAGCAAAATTAGGACACAATTCTGATTCGAGAAGAATAAACTACGCTCTGATGATTTATATTTTCACGCCGATTATTTTTCATATTGATCCGTCGATAATAGATCTACCGTGTATATACGATGCGTTTGAAATTATCATCTCATATATTAATTGGTCCGTTCTTTTTGATAGCCGGATAGCCTCTTTCAGTCTTTGAAGGTAACAGCGAAGAATTTCGACTCATCAGTCAGGAAGTAGGCCTACCTACCAATTATCTATCGCCAGCAAATTTTGGTGTACTCACGTGTGAGACGAGTGCGCGAATATTGGTAGACAATTTTTCAATCGGTAGCGAACTAGGCGAATGAAGAATTTTGCCCGCACAGAGTCGAATGTGTGAATCACTATCATTCATAATTTTGGCTAATTTAATTACTCATTTGAAACCATAGAAATACACATCGAAAGTGGAGATGTACTTTCATATCGACTCAAAAATTAGGGCGACTCGCGTAAACATCAAATTATCGTTATCTCGGTACGTAACGCTGTAAATTGTAACCATGAATATTTCGCGGGCTGCTTCATGTTATTATTACTTGAAGGGGCAAAAAAAAAAAAAGAACGTTACAATAGAATTTCAACTGAAAGCGGCTTGAACAAATTTTTTTTTTCTTGTGTCACTGCCTTTGAGAATTGTTATCCCCATTACTTTCAATGGATTAGAATCTACGATGCCCATATTCGATGGATAGGTACCTGTTAGTGTCGTCGATTTGAGATTTGAGTTTTCTCTTTTTCTCATAATGAGTCTTTAATGATGAACAGAAATTCTCTTTCTCAATTGCTAGTTCTTTCACAACGCCTAATTTTCACCTATTTAGATGGCTCGTTTCAGAATTTTTGCTTGTTCTTTTCTTCTACTTACTTCTCATTCAATTGATATCTCCTCTCCTCTCACCTATGAACTGAACGTTATTTTTTCCGATGGATAAAACAAAAATTAGTACCGATGATCACCATTTAATCGTAATTCATGAACATAGGAAAGTAAAAGTTTTTGACTGGTTAGTCATTAGTAAAGAAACATACAGTAAAAATTGAAATGATTAAAAAAAATGAAAAGAAATAGGTACGTATAAGAGATGCAGAATAGTCGTATGAGGCTTCTGTGTCTACATTACATGCGCACAATGATTATTACTCAGCATTTTGATTATCATCAATACCTATTGTATTAGTACTACTGCACATCGCATTTGCAAAGCTATCATTATTTACGGCAATAAAATTGTAATAAAATATTTAATTTTCATTTCATCAAGATTTTCCAATGCAATGCAGTTTTCCATAAAAGTCAAGAACGATACAAGTGACCACTTTTTCTACGGACGCTGCTCTTTAGAGAGGGGCAAATTAGGCAATTTTTTCCCTTTTCTGTTTAATTGTTGAATACGAGGAAGTGAAACTTTTTATCAAAAGATGAAATGTACGAGAAAATGTTTCACCGTGATGTGGAATCAATACTTCGAAACAATACTTCTTTTCGCTTTTTCATGAGAACTCATCTTCTCCTGAGTGTACTGATCTTTTTTTCTTTCTTTAGTATTGCATTTTCGAAGCTTAGAAGATGGGCTCATCCCCGTCCTCAATTAATGGGCATGTGGAAAAGGAAGTTGGGAAGTTTTATGAGGGGCCAGATCTTTAATCTACTCCAGTGGCTTTGTGCTCGTGAAAATTCCTCAACCTTAAATCTATAATACCAGGCCATTTTCCCTATACTAGTAAGGTATACCAAGTTATACACCTATATTGGCTCAGAACTCGAAATTTTTCCAAGTGCCTCGCTCAATTGTATGCTAAGCTGACTAGACAAATGCACTCTCTTCACGTTCGCTCTCGCCAGTATTTCTGAGCCTAATGAAAGCCTAATGTACCAGGAGGTCCAGAAAAATGTTACCAACTGATTTGTTATTTGGATTGAATTTGTTATAGCGCAAAGATGCGAAACGTGAGACAAAAACTACAAACCTACGAAATTTGTATCTGAATTTTATCTTCAATTTGCTCCCCTACTCCACTTTCAACGACTTTTCTTAGCCGAATTATGAACCAAAATGTGCCGAAAATTGACCAATTTGCCAAGATTTCCAATACAGGAAATTAAAAATTTCCCCACTATCGATTCAGGAATTTTTTCGAAATCAGCGTCAAATTTCCCTTTTAAATCGAGTGAAATATGAAAGTTTAAAAAATTTCCAATTTTTGGTACATTTTTATTCATAACTCAGCCCAAAAAAGTTGTAGAAAGTTGAGTAGGGGCGCAAATTGAGATACAAATCAAGTAGCTTTGAAGTTTAATGTCGAACGTTTTGCGTTTTACGCTAAAATAATAGTCAAAATCTCCATTCAACTGTCAACATTTTTTTGGACCACCCTGTATATGATATGTTTGATTAGTTTAGCCTGGTATTCTGTGCAGCCTAGACTGTATCAGAGAAGACATGACACGTATCAAAAGAAGGAGAGGAAATGATCGATCCAAATTGATCGTGGAAATCGAGAAATTACTTTTGGCTGGTTCGCAAAAAACCAGTCGAAAAACTCACCATCTGTATCGTTGGGGAAGGAACCCTCAGAAAATGTCCGCGCCCGATTTCGATGACGTTACCGATGATCTTGACCTTCTTTGAAGACTTGAAAAAGTTTTGAACTTTGCTACTTTGGACGTGTACCTCAGCCTCCATTATACCGAGTCTAACATATAGTGTACTAGACCAACGGCACTCAACTTTTTTGAGCCACGATCAATTTTCAAAATTTCCAAATGTTCCGCGATCGTCCAAAAACAAAAAGGAGGAGGAGGGAACTTCATAAGATTTATTAAAACTTGTAATACAAAAATGATAGAAATTAGAATGATAATTGAGAATTTTTTGATTTTTAATCTTTATCAAGAATTTGAGACATTGAATTTTTTTTGATAATTGCTCGAGAACGTTGGCGATCGGCTAAAAATTCTTGTCGGTCGCGATCGACCCGTTGAGGACGTTGTACTAGACCAGTTATGGGCAAACTACGGCCCGCGGGCAAAATCCGGCCCGCGAACGAGTCCAATCCGGCCCGTGACACGATTCTGAAATTTTGAGTTACAGATGTAAAGTAGCTTGTCAAGGTTGAGTAGACAGTCATATCTTCTGTTCTTTGTATGAAGGAGTCCTAAATCGCGCGTTGTATAATATCAGGTCTTGCCATATTGCTAGCGTAGCTAGAGTCAGTTTGCAGTTCACTTCAACAGTAGTCTGGGTCTTTTACTCGTTTTGCTTTCTCAAGTTTTAATCTTTCTTAAATTTTGATCTCCACAATGATGAGCAAGAAGCGCAAAATTTATTCTGAGTGCCGTACTTTTAAAGATGAGTGGACTTGGAAATACTTTTTCACGCCTCTTAAAGATAAACCTGTATGCCTCATTTACAATGAAGCTGTAGCTGTGAACAAGGAGCTCAACATTTCGCGACACTTTCTGACAAAACCTAACAGCGCCACTTATGAAGCCATGACTGAAGAAGACAGAAAGTGCGAAGCCAGTGGTTTACAAAGACAAATGTCAAGTCAGCAACATATTTTGCGAGCTGGTGTTATCCACTATGAATCTCCGCAAAAACAGTGTCAGAAATAGACTGACAGATCAGCATTTAGCTACGCTACTGAGAATCAGCTCATCCCAGTTCGCACCCGATTATGAAAAACTTTTAGGAGCACAGTCGCAGTTTCACTAGTCGCCCACCCCCTTTTCAACACATTAACCAGTTTGTATTCATTTGTCAAGCGTTTTTTGGAATAGAAGTTTGTTTGATTTAAATGTACCTATTATTATTTTTTCCATACGGCCCGCGTACTTTCCGTTTTTTCGCATCTGGCCCGGCCTTGAAAAACTTTGCCCACCACTGTACTAGACTATACTAAGCCTGAATGGCAGTATACCAGGCTTGGCTCATCAAAACTTCTTTTAGGAAATTTAGGTAATTGTATTACTTATTAAAAACGTCGAAAGTTCTTGTTCATTTTTGTATCTTACAAATATAAAAGTTGAAAAAATCTTTTCAAATTCAATGTGAATTTTTTCCATATTTTGGGGGGTTTTAGTCTATTTTATTTGCATCCCTGAAATGTGCGGAAAACTTTTCGAGCATTTTCTCCCGATTCAGTGATTACGTACAACTAGGTACATGGGGAAACACACGAATTGCGGACTAAAAGAATATCTCAGGCACTTGTACGCAATAACTTCTTTCAGTTAGGCAACCTGCAATTGTGGAGCTCAAACGTGGTTCCGATGGTTGCGCCCATTATTTGTGCACAAGTATCCTCAACATTTGAACCGAATTTTATGCTTCTTACACAAAATGCAAGATTGAACTTTTTTTTTGAGCCCTCAGTCACCGGACTATAAAGTCTTCCCTCCCTTATACTGGGCTTTTATTCTAATGACGTTATAAGCGACCTTGACCTACTTCAGGGGCTTCAGAAAATTTCGATATATCCTAGAGTCTTCATTATACTCGATGTAATATAATCAAAGAAGGCACTCTCCATGTTTCCCTTGACGGTCATTTGTGGAAGCTTGTTGAAAACTTGGAAATTATGTTCACTCGACAGGAAATTAAAAGAAATACAAAAATAATATTTGAGAAGGTTGAGGCAATTTTATTTATTTGCAGGGTCGTGTTAAAATTCGCGATGATCACCTACTCAGCACCAACGTCGTTTAATTTACAAATACAGTATTCTCGAGGTTTTTTAGCCTTCATTAGACTGAAATATTTTGCTCCGAGCTTGAAAAGACATCGGTGACCTTGGTCTAATTAGGGATTTAAAAACAACGGCTTTAATAAAGTTTAACGCGGAACGCAGCGAATCTCTTATATGAGTTGAATTGATTTTGGTGTTGAGAATTCAAATTGAAATCTTGAGGATTCTTCAGTTTACCTGAGTCCCTTTCATTCATTATGGTGTATGCAGCCTGAAAGTAAGAGTTATTCAAAATCCCTTTCCCTCTCATCACATATTACGCTATGGCTTATAAGAAGAATTTTTCTTCTCTCTCCAATCATATTATAAATTATCATACGTCCCTCTCTTATCATACATGTATAGCTCGAGAGTCAGAATTTTTCCAAGTTTTTGGTTGGACGGCACATGGCGTACGGCAAATTTTTGGAACCCCCTCCCCCCCCCCCATAGAACAGGTTCTCTGTTAATAAGTTGTATGTATACTCGGATGAGGACAAGCAGGAAATTGTGACGTCATTAGAGGATGATTTTTGCTTTAAATCCTTATGGAAGATGAACTAACAAAAGTCAGAACATATTGTTGAGAAAAATTGCGACAGTTACAAAAGGGAAAGGGACATTTAACAACTTTAACCACACAAAAAGGAAAGAGAACTATAATTCAAGAAAGATGATTGAAAAGAGCGGAGATTGAGGCTGCAAAGATTCGATAGCCACTTTCACAAGCACTAAAGCGCTTGGTTTAAGTATAGATGTTTAATGGTACATCTTAAGAGATAATTATATTTAGTTTTGTTTAGCACGTACTTTTCAAATGAGGAGGAAAATTTTAGAGTCGGTTAAAGGTGTGCTTCGCTCGTAAAATCGAGCATCAAAAACATGATACCGGAAAATATTTCTCACTGCTCGCCTTTTCAATGGAACTTTCTAATTTCTCTTCAGAAAAGTTCAATTAAAGGCGGTATGGAAGCAGACTTTAAAAATTTTGCTCTATAGATTTTTTATTTCACTTCAAAATCATCAAAAATTTGACTATTTTCAAACGTTTCAAAATTTTTTGGAGCAAAGTTCCTTCACTGCCTCGAGTTAAACCTTTCTGTACAACATTTCTGAAGATTGAAAAAATTCGTCGAAAAAGTGAGCTTCGAGAAGTATTTTCCAAAGTCTTGTAAAATCATTCCTCAAAAAGACTACTAGCGTCGCGTAGTGACCGCTGGTATGCCAAACCTTGCAGGGTATTTGGGGATGTATATGCAACTTATCCTATACCGTTTTGGAGTTCGCCAACGGGCAAACAACACCCTTAAGTATTGTATCAGTCGCTGAGTGAGTAAGGTGTCATTTGTTAGTGCTTGTATTCTGGAGTGGGGATTGTTGTATGTGTTTTGTAGGGACGTTAGTTCTGGGCATGTGAAAATAATATGGTCTAAGTGGCATTCAGGTTGTTCAGAACTT
Organism: Aspidiotus destructor; assembly: GCA_035079395.1. Taxonomy (NCBI): domain Eukaryota; kingdom Metazoa; phylum Arthropoda; class Insecta; order Hemiptera; family Diaspididae; genus Aspidiotus; species Aspidiotus destructor. Next base: position 38,230,912 of record JAVHKZ010000018.1, on the reverse strand, counting down.
AAAAAAAGATGTGAGTGAGATGTGGATGTTTTTTCTCTGGATGATCTTGTTGAGATATTCCCTGAGGGATTATCTTTGATGAGGAGGAGTTTGTTGTTCATTTGGTTAGACCAGAGCTGAAACCATTTTTTGAGTATATAGCGGTCGTGATTTTTGATACCTGATGAGGGAATTTTTCATGAGAGTGATACTCGGCTGAGCTTCGTTGATTATCTTTGGCCGCTTGGTCTACTTTGCCGCTCTGTGGGGCTTGTGTTACGGCGTATATTCTTTGGATGATCGGATTATTTTAGAAAATATTTTCTATTCCTGAATATGATGATAGTGAATTAGTGAGTATAAGATAGTGGTTATTTTGTGTGAGGGTTGATATTTCTATTCTGCCGAGAAAATTGACGCCATGTTGTGAATGCGAAATTTGAAAAGTGAATTATTGATCGAGAATGCTATGCCTGTTTTGTTGTTGAGTCGTGACCTGTCAGTGAAGCAGTGAATATTTGACTCGTAGTTGTTGCACAGATTCTGCACCTCTGTTCGGAGTTCATTGTTCGGGGTAGATGAAGAGAATTTGGTAAGTTCGTCGTTAAAGTGGCCTATGTGCAATGCCCAAGAAGGGACTGAGTTGAAAATAGATACAGTGAAAGCCGCTTAATGTGTTCACGCTTAATAGAATAATTTGGTTAAAAGAATCAAAATGGGTGGGAACGGTCCGGCTGTATCTAAATGTGTACTGATTTTGCCGCCTAATGTGATCAAAAAATCGTTTAATAGAATCAATTTTTTATGAATGCAGTGAATATTTCGGCATTGTATGGCAGAATAAACTGAATGCAGTGAATATTTCGGCATTGTATGTCAGAATACTTACGTTTCAACTCGAAATAAATACAGTTCATGAACAAAAGTGATCACCTATCACCCAACCAGTTGACTACCCGATTACAGTACAGTATTTCTATCATTCCGTGGTGTTTTTTTCTATCAAAGTGCACAGACACAGAACAGTTTTTTGGACAAGTTTTGATTTTTCTGGGATGTGTGAGGCTAAACGTCGCGATTTGAGTTTATCTCAACAAATTAATCTTTTGAAAAAGTACAATGATTTGCCAAAGACGGGGCAACATACAATAAAAAAATCATGACGTGAAAAAATTTTTTTTTAAATAAAATTTCCACCCCCGGATTTTAGAATCAGTCGGTTATTGCGATCACTTTGGCCGCGAACGAAAGCGATCACATTAAGCGGCTTTCACTGTAGTAACGCTTCAAACACCCCTGGGGGCTCAATGAAACGCTCTTCCGTTCCCTGCCTCCCCTCATTCAACTCCCACAAAGAACCGGTGAATTTTCCTTCGCACTATTATTGAATGAATCGCAGTGAGAAAAAGCAAAAACCTCTGAAAAAGAGTATGCCGGTACATGTATAACTTTGAATTGAAAAAATATTTTCATCTGGTTTTTTCCGTACTCACGAATCTACGAATAAATGAATGAGAAGAAAAAAACGCAGTTTGAATGAATAAGCCAGCATTTTATTGGTGCCGTCGAATTTATTTCATTTCCCAAAATTATTATTCTAAATTCCAGCATGTTCTGCTGTCGTTTACAATCAAATACGTGCATTCAATACGGCCTCATTAATTCCACTAATTCCAGAATAATTTTACATGTTTTGGAGAATACTTTTCTTCATGTATGTTTCTTTAAATATTCGAATATTTCCTCTTCGTTAAAATTAGCAGGTCGAAAGTCCCTCTCACAATGCGAATAATTTCTTTCTTCTGTTTTTCTAATTTTTTCTTTACGTCTCAGCTTCTTAAACTTTAATAATTCAATTTTCAGCCGCGAGCATGTTTTTTAAATTCTTAGGAAACCTATACTCACACCGATCTCGTTCTTCATGGCGTACCTCTGCATAAACAAGCGGCCATCCCTTTAATGATTTACCTCACTTGATCTTCTAACCTCTTTTTGAAAAAACGATCGAGGAACCAATTAATGTCATTAAATAACCATCTCGACAATGTTGTTTGGGTTCGCACAACCACTTATGAGTGAGATGCTCCAACACAAAAGTTCATCCGAATCCTCCTCTTGAGGTGGTGTTTTAAGGTGGAATCTCTCCAGCCTTTTAGACTTTTAATCCAAGTCCTACGCATCACTTGATCCAAAACATCTTCCCAATTTCTAAGGATCCTCCATCCAAACAAGATATAACAGACTTGCATTACCTTGGCCGGAGACTTGAGGAGTACGATAAGGCCTTTAAAAATCATATGCTGCTCACATTTTCTACTGACGCTGATGTTCGTTCTCTACACTCGCACTCCGCAAGAAAAAGCTTGATATATTTTATTTATCGTTCTTGAAGAAACAGAAATAAATAATTGAACATTGCAGCGATTCTTCCCTTCTTTTTATGCAAATAGGATGCTAGAAACTCGCTGACTTGTTTTACATTACTGGCAAGCGGCGTTGCTACAAATCTCCGAAATCATAATTTTTACTTGAGGTATGTTTTAGCGAAACCCGTCACTAATCAGTTTTTTTTTTCGATCCCAGTTGAATATCTCCACGGTCGGAGCACTTTCAAAAGAAATGAACGTCTACTATGGATTGTCGCGACGACTTTATTTTTTTTTCTTTTTTCATTTAATGTGATTCTCATCGTCACCTTACACCAGATGAGACGGGACTATTCGTCTAACGCGCACCTAACACTTCGCCGTTCTCAATATTTCCAATTTTAGGTAAGCCATACGTAATGCTCAATCACTCGAGCGAATTCAATTGATATGAGATGGGTACAAGTTGAAAAAAAAATATGTGCTCTGTATTAACTCTCACAAACGAAATAATAGAATTTAACGTCTAGAGACCATATTCTTGACCCACATAAAACTGAACGCGAATGCATCGGCGGCAACAGAAGAAAGAACGGATTCAAAATTGTCTATTCATTGGTGAGTATTGTTACTCCCTTCCGTAATGGTCATTCTCATTCTCGAAATTTGTTTCTTCTTTTTTGGTCAGAATTCTAGATCTAGTATATGGTGAAGGTCCAGTTTGAAAATGGAAACGCCTTGTTCTCTCCTAGACGATGATCCAGTATAATGTGATTAAGGTCTTTTACCGAGTACTATCATCAGATGGCCTACACCAACTCTCTGCGTATTTGGTTGTTGAACAATAATGTCTCATATTAGGTCTCGATCATTTTACGCCACTACCTCGTCAATGAGGAATGATTTGGAGGAGAAAATATCATTTGATAATAATTTTCTAAGCACCGATGGATTGCACAAGATGATCCTTTGAAATGGGTACTAAGAAGATGGTGACTAGCGTTGGGCGACATCGTGTGTTAAATGCCGAGACAAATCATTGCCATAAAGAGTTGAATACAATCCGTATGAGTCGTGCTCGTGGTACTTAATTGACGTGCGTATACGTCCTACCTCGTCGTACTACCACGGTTAAAGGTTTGTCATCAACAACGCAATGTGAAAAAACGTAACATGTCCACAAAAATGAAACTTGACCTCGTAAATACTTGCCTCTGCGGAGGATAATTAGTCAATGGGTCGTTACGATACATAATGCGAATGAAGTATTTTGAGTTCGGAAGTTATTACCACGCCATTTATATGAATGATCGAATTTGCCAACGAACAGAATATCGCACAACCGCGCCAGCTCTACCTTTTCGCCTCTCCTTTCCCAACTTAATTCGACTATTTTCTCGCTAATTTTATTATTGTTCCATCAACTAAATGAAAATCTTTTCACAACAGCATGAGCGTATTATTGAACAGTTTTCAGTTCAGTTAAATATTTCATGAAAATTATAAAAGTATAAATGAAAAACTTCTTCGTTTTATTTTTATCATTATTGTTGTCTGTATAATACGAGTATAATACATGCATACAACAGTGGGTATAGGCCCTACTTTTGAATTTAAAATAGTATGTGTCATAATTATTTGCTCTTGTATTCTGTGCAAAGATACTTGTTATTTTAAACGTTCTACGGGCAATAAAATCTGAAATCGGAAATTTGTATTTCAATTACGGCGCAATATACTGCAGGTAATTGTACAAGTGCGAGTAATAAATTTTTCTGGAAGAGAAACCTCTTTGTATTCTAGGTATGTGGGGATAACTAGAGAACATGTCCATCATTCAATCGTTCGCCGTGCTCTCTTATAATGAAAAAAAAAAACTCAACGCTACGTACATCTTTGAAGTAATGAATTCTACTTGTTTTTGCCTTCTCATAGGGTACTAGAACTCGCAGTAGAGAAGACGGAGGCCGTATAACTTATGACCCATCAAAAGTCTAATCTACTCATCTTTCGCCGGCAAAATAAGGGGATTCCCGATCAAGAAGGTGATGAAAAGTGTCTGGGCATCTGATTTGATTCAAATCTGAGCTTAGGGCACCGTTTCCTGATGGCAGGGGAAAAGGCAGGCAGGGTAGTGACCTACCTACCTAAGGCACCTGATGAGAAACCAATGAGGGCTGAACAAAGCGAGAGAAAGGATCATATTGAGCTTTGTACTGTCAATCCTCCCATATGGTGGCTCAGTATGGGCCGGCTCTATGAGGTTTCCTACAAGTATGACTGGTGTGCTATTCTTCATTACCTACAGTAGTGTTCGTCAAACAGTGGCATGCCATCTTTTTTCCCTCGATATTTCGTGCTCAGGATCAAAGAAATCTTCTTTTTCCACCTAAAGAATAAATTACGAGCCAAAATGAGAGAAAAATTTCCCTCTCATTTCTTGCTCCTCTTTCCTGATGTTGAACTTTCTCCTAGTTTCACCAAAATAGATGTCTTCGTACAGTTTGCAACTGAGTTTGTAGACTTCGCTCAAATTCCCCTTGTCCTTTTCCATTGGTCATTCTCTTCATTATAGGTCAGTTGTCTTGAATGCTCCTATTCATATCATAGCCACTCAACGCCTTTATTGACTTGTTTGTAAGCTTTACTTTCTCATTGGGCATTCATGAGTTCCCTTCTTTGGTTCTATTTCCGCCAAAACTCCCTTAACCGCGCCTTGAGAGTAGCCGTTGGCTGCTGCGATCTACTTCCGCTTTTCTTCATAGTTCTTCAGGACAGAAATTTCTCGTTAGCAGTAGTTCTGAATCTTCGCCAACTCATGCCTGGGGTCATGGTGGGAGACATCTGGGATGATGGTGTCGGTGTGTGGGTTTGCTTCCTATCAATTTTGTATTCTATTCTTTCATCTTCAGAGTGAGTATTAGGTCTTAATAATTAATGGTCTCAATGCCCTTTTCCACTGTAGATTTGATGCTTTCATTCATCACATTCATTTCCAGAAGGAATTGGTCTGTCTGTCTTCATACCTGGTAACAACAGAAACGCAGCACATTCGCGAATGGAAACTAAAGAGTCGCCCTCTACATTTACTATGGCGGCCATTTATGGAAGCTGCACTAGAAGGTGATGTTCCAAATAATTGATGAAATTTTTATTTTTATGAGTTTCACCTTATTCTACTAGTCAAGAAAGACAGAAAAGGTTATTGCAAGTGGTACTCTTTTTTCAGTACAGAGATACAGCGAGTTGAAATAACATACTGTACGCTCTTATGTAAATTTTCATGTGATCACCTTCTAGTGCAATACCTCTAGCGCTCCATGCGGAGTGTCCATTCGCGAATAGGTAGGTTAAAGAGTGAAAGCACTAGGGAGCAGGAATATTACTTTTATACTTTTATTAGTAGCTACCTCTCCTTCCTTCAGTTATCCGTAGTTGAATTCCAAGTATGTTCTCTCATTCGCTGCTCACATATATAACATCGAACATGATATTATGGTAAAAAACTCAAACGTTATTCGCAAAAAAAAACACGATGGCAACAGCGATTAAATGGATTCTTAAAGACTGTCCTAAAAATCCTTACCGACTGATCAAGAGGTATTTCCCTCACAATTTGATTAGATATCTATTTAAAGTTGGACATTGTGCGGGGAAAGTAGGCCATCCCAAATTTGAAAAAAACATAAAATTTTCAGAAGTTCTATTGTTTCTCGTGGAAAGAAATGAGAAATCAGGAACTATGACAAAACGTGAGGTAGAAGAATATAAATTGAATGTGTCAAAATTGTGTATGGGTGCACATTACAAATTATACGTACATAATATACAATACCATTCGTGAAAATAAGTGTACTTTATAGGAAAAAGTTTTTTGAATTTACAAATAGAGTTTATATTTCCATAATATAATGAACTAGGCTGTGTGAATTTTAGAGTGTTGTTGTCCTAAAATAAAGTAGTTTATTTATAATTAATATCGTGATGGTGCACTTATGAGCAGCCGTAATTACGAACTTTCAATTCGCTTCCAAGCTTATCCTCTATGAATAAATACCTATTCCCACGCAAATGTGCATAATTACTTTTCTGCCAGTAGGTACTGATGAGAGAGTTGACTTGTTTTATTCAAATGAAATGAGCGCAATTAAATTTAAACCCAAACAAGATTGAAGAAAGTCTTCTTATGGTGCGTCGATTTCGTTGTAACTTACTAGTACTAGTATATTATGTCGAAATCCATCGATTAATTGACAATATTGTCTGAAAATTCGTAACGGGTCTTTCTAATCAACTTTAATCTGAAAAACGAGACACTCAGATAGCATTTCACAAAAAACTTCTTTATCATTCCCAGCAACACATGTATACTGACGTTGCTGCCTCTAACATTGACATCAACGTAGATTTAAAGATTTCGACAAGGGTTAAGTAGTACGGGCTCATACTCCAATGCGTCCCGTCGTCTCCTTCGTTTCTTCACCTACTTATTCCTTGGCAAAGTTTTTGGACCGATGGTTCAAATCTAGAGTAGAATTTGAATCCCCCTACTCTGTGAAGAATTCGGTCTCCCTGGCTGATAGGCTTAAAGACGATATTCTTCCGCGAGGAACTATCTTATGCTCTTTCGATGTGGTCGGCTTGTTTCCCAATATTCCTAGAGCTACTGCGATGCAGCACATGGGTGATCTCTTAGTCCGTTTTAATATTTGTCATGAAGAATTGGCAGAATTTTTCAATCTACTCAATATCTGTTGGTCTCCCAATTTTTGTAAATTTGAAGGTACATTTTTCTAGTTCCTTGAGGAGGTTGGCATTCCTATTGGGTCCCCTCTGGGATCCCTCATTTCGGAGGTATTTATGTCTAAATTTGAGGTTGACCTATTTTCCTCTGGCCATGCTTTACTGGATTATATACATTATTGGCACAGGTACGTCGACGATGTGTTGTGTACTGGTCCCCGGGATATCCTTTAGGAGTTTCTCAAGTATCTAAATAATCAGTATCCTTCCATTCAATTCACATTGGAAGTAGGAGGTTCATCTATTAACTTCGGATAGAGACGGCGTCCATGAATTCGCCATCTACAGAAAAGATACTTCGACCGATATTACTGTCCACGGCAGATCTTTCTGTCCTGTTGCTCGCAAATTTGCGGGTTTTAATAGCTATATCCATCGGCTAAGTAGTATACTAGCCTTCCAGAGGGAGCTATTGACTATAAAGCATTCGGCCAGAGTAAATGAGGTCAACTTGGATATTAAGCTTATGGTGAGGAGGAAGTTAACTCATAAATGCCAAGATTCTACTACCTCCCTTCCCCGTAATCCGACCTTGGGTAGCAGGAAGCGTTAGATAAGGCTCCCATATTTAGGGAAGTTTTCTTCTCGATCGGGACGTGTTCTCCGCCCGTTTGGGTTTCGGCCTGCTTATTATAATTTTAGTACTGTAAACAATCTTTTTGTGAGGCTAAAGGACCCTACCCATTGGCTAAAAGAAGCGGAGTTTATAGGGTGGAATGTAATGACTGTAATGGAGTCTACATAGGTGAGACTAGTCGCCAGCTTAAAATTAGAATAGAGAAGTATAAGATTGCATGGGAAAAGTAGAATTTTGGGGAATCGGCTTTTGCGGACCATTTTATTATCACTGGCCATAGGTATAAACAGGGATCTGAAACCCTTCTCCTAGGAGAAAGCTCGGACTTCAAACGGAAAACGCTTGAACATATTGAAATTATTCGTCACCTGAATAACGACGACCTAAATTGGCTCAACCGGTACATACCTGATGAGGGATTGATTGAACTATGTGATGACTCGCTAGTTCAATCATGATTTCCTCGATATCCTTGTTTACAGTAGGAGTTGGCTTCAGTTGCTTTCACGTCATCGTTGACAATGGTTTATTAATCGAAAGCGCTCCGGTGTTGTTTATATTTCTGTGGCTTAGGAAGTGAGGAACATGGCATGCTTTCTTTTGGGGAACACCATTTTGAGTAGGTTAATGGGACGAGTATTGGTCTTGATAGGAACCTGTCATCGAGAAAGGATGGTAGGAGTTCAAGTAAATTGCCTTGAAGGCCAATGCTGTATAATTTGGAGGAGAGGTAGTGACGTCAGACGCGAGAAAACGCTTTTTGGAGGGCGACGAAAATGGAATAGAGTTTTGAGTTCGAGAGTGAGGTTTCCTCAGCTTAGTCGGATATGGATCAAAGGGTATCACGGCTCTGCGGAAGCCGTATTGATACGGTCCACAGACAAAAGATATATTATTGGATGCAATAAACTCAAATAGTCTTTTGTTCAGTATTTCTTGGAAAGTCAGAGTGATAGGTTGGTGAAAAGATTTTTGTAAGTTTTATAGTATTGGAAGGATGATAGCCTATTTCCAAGTGGAAGGGTGAAGAACGTGTTGGAGTATTGCGTTGAATAGGGAGAGGAGTGATTTTGAGAGAGTTAAGATGGAGGCAAGGATGTAGTCGGGACCGGGAGCTGTGTGTCCTAGGTCTTTGTGGAGGCGCATAAGTGCAGTTTAGATAAGAAGATAAGGTGGTTGAAAGCAGTATGGGGTAAACAGAATCAAAAGAGATGGGAGAGAGTCCGCTTGAAGTTTGAGATGTAAAAAGTTTGTTTACTTCAAGTGATGGATTTCTTGGCGCAGTCAAAAATGTAGAGATCACGTTTCATGTCTTTTCCAAATTTTTCCCAAACAGATATGCTGTGGATTATGCGAGACAAAAATATCTGAGAGTTCCCGTTGAAGAGATCATTAAAGTGTCTTTTATGGCATACGTCTACTTTAGACTATTTTAGGCTAAGGCTTTAGGGCGGCACACTCGCTTGGTCTCATAAGTCTACTTTAGGATGTTTTAGGCTAATGACTTTAGGGGGACTCACTCGCTCCGCCACTTGGTCTCATGGTCTCATAAGTCTACTTCAGAATGTTTTAGGCTAAAGGAAGATTGTAAGTGCGGATGTTCACAAGAAATCATATAGATAAGGATGGAAGAGGAATTATGACGAAAAAATCTCCTAGCCCGAACGGGAATCGAACCCGCGACCTCTCGTTTTCATGACGAGTGCGATAACCACTACGCTATCAGGCCCTAAGATTAGATCGTCATATTTCGCCTTCAGATGGACGTTCCATCTTGTGAATGAGAGAGTCCGGAGACTACAATACATTAGGCTGTTGCAAATGCACACTAAAGCCTATAGGAAGAGACCGCGAATCCCAGGAGGGGGGAGAACGTTAAAGGAAGATTGTAAGTGCGGATGTTCACAAGAAATCATATAGATAAGGATGGAAGAGGAATTATGACGAAAAAATCTCCTAGCCCGAGCGGGAATCGAACCCGCGACCTCTCGTTTTCATGACGAGTGCGATAACCACTACGCTATCAGGCCCTAAGATTGATTTTTTCGTCATAATTCCTCTTCCATCCTTATCTATATGATTTCTTGTGAACATCCGCACTTACAATCTTCCTTTAACGTTCTCCCCCCTCCTGGGATTCGCGGTCTCTTCCTATAGGCTTTAGTGTGCATTTGCAACAGCCTAATGTATTGTAGTCTCCGGACTCTCTCATTCACAAGATGGAACGTCCATCTGAAGGCGAAATATGACGATCTAATCTGAGGGCCTGATAGCGTAGTGGTTATCGCACTCGTCATGAAAACGAGAGGTCGCGGGTTCGATTCCCGCTCGGGCTAGGAGATGTTTTCGTCATAATTCCTCTTCCATCCTTATCTATATGTTTTAGGCTAATGACTGTAGGAAAGGCACACTTGCTCCGCTCGTTCGCCCCGCTTCTTGGTCTGGTATAAGTCTGCTTTGGAATGTTTTAGGTTGGTCTAGTATAAGTTTGGGATAATTTTCCGTCCTAGTATAATGATGGCTTAGCCTTGAGCTGTGTTAGTATAAACATAGTCACCCCATACTTAGTAAGTCTGATATATGTATAGTGGGCCTATATAGTGACCTACCTGATTCAGGCCTTGTATAATGAAGGCTTCAGATAAAGTCATCTGGTCAAGGGCCTATTACAGGCCTAGTTCAACACCTACTGAAGGGAGGGGGGGATCTCCATCATCCGCCAGGTGCATACCTACACCTAGTATAAGCGTAGTATAGTAGTACATGGAAAAATAGTATATAAGAGAATGAATCCTAGTCTATGGTTAGTATTTCTAGTTCAAGTCTAATATGATACTTATATTTGTAGGGGGGTGATACTCGCAGATTTCTGAATCTCCTACCAGGTATAAAAATTTTTTCAAAATCCTTAAACCTGACCTAACCAAAAATTTTCCAAGTTCATCATAAGTATACTACAGATAGTAAGGGGGGTGGTACTCGCAAATTTCTGAATTACCTACCAGGTATGAAATTTTTTTCAAAAAATTTTCAAGTCCATTATTTGGGGGAGGAGAAAGGGGGTTTACTCGCGATTTTTCAATAGTGTATAAGGTGTCATAAAAGATATGAAACATATCAAAAAGTGGTCTATGTATTGGGTTTTAGCTGGAACAGAAAAGGAAGTCATGGCTTGAAGGTTGGAGAAACTAGAAAAACCTTGACTCAAATTGCGTGATGTTGTAATTTGTCGAAAAGCTTGTTAACCTCTCGATGTCACTCCAGATAGTGGGAGAGAATACGGGCCTGGTTGATACCAGTAATGTAGGAACTTTGTGACCGTCCTTAGCCAAACGCTTGAGAGCTCTGGCTTCAGCGTGGCCTTGTTTATATGAGATAAGGTCATCTAGTAATTTAGTTTAGATAATTGGTGGGATCAGTTCATCTTACGTTGGATTCTATGGCCAAACAGATATCCTGTGATGAATCTTTTGGTCTCTTGGATTGTTAGATCAGTATAGTAAATAATTGAAATTTATAGGTACCGCATATCTCTCAAACAGAAATACCCTCAGAGGTTGGTCTAAGATTGTGTTTCTTCATTTTAGAAGGCCAACCTCCTTTTAATTTTTAATTCTTAAATGAGAAAGCTAAACTAATACAGAGAAAAAGTGAAAATTAAAAAGAAATGACAGAACAGTTTATCTAGACGCACCTTTTCGCGAAAACGATGTTTCTGCTTATTTTCGGGAGACATTATTATAGTGCTGTCAAGTCCATAGCCAACGAGAAAAAGCATTCCTGCTTGTCTGACTAGTACGCTTTCCAATTGTCTAGCAACATATTTTTGACCGGCCTCCTCCTCCCCCCTCAGAAAATTCCTTGTCCAAAATTTTATTTGCATTGTCACTATAGAGACGTAGTCTAGGTTAGCCATGGACTTGAAATACTGCGCTTTTCTTGACTGCTGCTTGATTTTATTTGTGTTGTAAAACGCGCAGATGTGAGAATTATCAGAAACCATCTTAAATAACGATTCATTTAAATTGTTCTCTATCGATAGCTATGCGTGTAGCATGGTCAAGCAAAAAAAAAAACGCGACTTTTGCATCCCCTTATAGTAGCCTACTATAGAGATAGTAAATATAGGTGACTTATTGTCGAATGGCGAGTCGAAAAATTCTCTCTTAGGACGATGATCCTCACACTTAAAAATATGAAATCGATTTTGAGGCTCAGGTTATTTCATCTTTACCGTAGGTACCTATATCTATACCCAACGAAAGAGGTGGCGCATTCGTCAAGGTAATGATGGCTTGGATTGATTTGCCACAAATCTTCGTCCTAAACGAGTAAGTATATGAACGAGGTGCTGGAACGAATAGATCCACGAGAATCTGATAGTAAAATGTTATTATTCTTTCATACATATAGCTTAGTTTTCAACAATCATACGTTAACAGTAGTGAACGAGCTACAAAAGCGAGACGATTTCGAATCAAGTGTAAACAGCATTATTACTGTAGTGCATAGTGATAGAGAGGACCTAAGACTTGTCATATTCGACGCGGGCTTATCGTAATTTATCCGTAAATTGCTAAGAATGAAATTAAGCGAATGCTCAGCACCTCTGGCTTATTTTCATTATTCCAACTAGCGTACTGTAAAATTGTTCTCTAGAAAATTTAACGAGGAAAAACGTCTATTAGAAAAAAAATAAAAGAACGGGACACTAGGTGTCAGGAATGTTTTTTTTTTTTTTTTTTTTCAGGAATGAAGTTCGTATCAGATTAATCTTGTGTGTATGGGTAAGTTAGTTCTATACCAGCAGAGAAGAAAATCGTTAGATTCATGACTCAATAATATCAGCATCGTCCAACAATAGCTAGATAGTTAGAAACTGTATATACCTTGAATGCCCTGAATCTAATTTTGTCTTGCGAGAACCAACAACACTTCTTGATGAGCAGTAATGCAATACGTCGCGTCGCGTCGCGGAAATGTAGGACCATCCCAATTTTCTCAGCATTGCCATTGTTATTATTGCGGATGTTCACACCATACGTACAACAATATAATGAGATTACGAACGTAAACGTACGTTTAACTGGAGAAATAGTAGGTAGGTAATGATAATAATAATAATATTAGGAAAAACTTGGCAAATGAAAGTTATATCTACATTAGAAGTTCAATTCGATATTGTCTCTACAATTTTTAATTACTATACTTGCTAAACCAAATTGGACATCTAATGTACACAACTTGCCCAACTTCTTTATTTAGGCCTAGATTACTTCGATTGTTCGAAAGTTTATTGATAGACATGAGAATCATTAAATGAAAGTAAACAAGCAACGAGAAAAAGTACAAATTTTCACGTGCGCTGCTCTGGCCTCAGCTCATTTGTACAGCCGGTATTTTAGTTCTTTTTTTTTCAGAATTTCCACTCTCACTTAATGGTATTAGCTGTGAACATCCGCACTCGGTAATCTTGTATACTTATACGTAAATTACTTTCTGTTCCTTTGAAAAAAAAAAAAAAAAAAAAAAACTATCAGCCTAACAATACGAAAAAATCTCAACGGTTTATGTTTAATTGATGACAGACGGAAGAGTAAAATAAAATAATAGGAAAACTGACCGTTTCAGAAAATCGAACAGTTTCATCAAGGAAAGCGTCCTCAAGATTGGAGCTACAAGCAAGAACGTCTTTGTATTTTGATTATTTAAAAATATACCTATGGTGTCGCATATTAGGGTCCTTCTTCAAAGCGCTTGGTTTGGAATCCGGAATGTTAAACTTTCTTCGTCTTTGTCCAATCTTGAATATTTCATGTTTTATCTAGACCCTAACTCTTATTCTAGAATTTCAGTCAGCATGAGCGTAAGATTCGAACATCCGCTAGTATCGCTAACAACGCGCGTAGTACTTTTGCCGCATTTTTAAGAGGTATCCAAACTATGGCGGTACATAAGAGAAAAATGAAAATGGCGGATTCAAAGATTTTGTCATCCTATCCGAATCGCAGAATGAGACTTTGTGGATATTTTTTATCGGATGTCAGAAGACCGAACCTAATTTCAATTTTTCAATTTTTCACCCATATAGTTCTTTCAATCTCTCCCGATTCAGTTGAAGTGCGCTGCCCGGTTCGAATTGGTCATTAGTCCAGATTAGGGGCGGGGGTATAAGACTAATTTCATCGACTGTTTTCTTCTTTCCCTCTTCAACCCCATCAATTGGTCTGAGGTGACCTAGTTTTCCCTAAGCTAGTTCAATGAATAGTTTTTTCTTTTCTCTGCTTGAATGTTCATTAGCAGCAAGCTAAATTGGATGCCATTCACGGCTCCTTAAATAGCTCTATACTCGTACGTGCGAGAGATAGGAAGGGAGGTCTTTTTTTTCTTCACCCATTATCAAAAATTTTTTCAACATTTTATTTGCTTATAGAAGACAATGTGACCACCCTTGACAAAACCGTCAGTCTAATACTACGACGGCATCAATATTAATTGGAAAGACACAACATCAGTGACTTTGACCTAATTAAGGGAATTGAGAAAATTTACCCAGGGAGTAGTGTGACGTTATCAGTCCCCTTGACCTGATGAAGCTGAAGGCGTATACCTGTAGATGATTTTCAACTGAGGAGTTTTGCTCAAAAATATATTCTCGTGAACGAGGACAGGTTAGGGCAAGCAAGATTGTTTGGCAGAAGTTTCAAGCAAGAATGTGCCAAAATTCAACTCTCCCATAAATAGTCTATGTCGTTGAATGAAGTTCATGAAAATAGTTCGGTAATGATTACCGACCTAATTTGCATTACGATTAATGATATTGAGTTTGGTAATCATTGCCAAACCACTATCTACCCCTAAAAACTTGAGAATGTTGTATAAATCGCAGAGTGAAATACCATTTCTGACCCTGTGTGTGTATTGTTACAAAAATTGTTGAATTCACCATTCAAGAAAGGGCATATTCATCATCTTTTTAATCAACAAACATGACTCCCGTTTTTTCCGTTCTGGTCAGGTTTTGCATCAATATGCACACCTTTATTCTGACGTGAATATATGTTTCGCACCTGAAAGTCCTGTCAAAATTTTTGTCGAACGAAATCCGCGTCACGGAATTCGGTGACGACAAGACCTAGTGAGTGACCTTGACCTATTTTAGAGATTTGAAAGAATTGCAAGCTCGAAATTCTGTTGTACCCAACTAGGTATATTATTAGCAGGAGCCTTTTTTTGTTTGTTTTTTTTTTTCGGAGAGGAATTATGCTCGCTATCCGCAATTTGATGTTTTTCGGGAAGGAAAATCCCTAGAATTTCTGTTCATATTTCCTGCAAATAAAAATTTTTGCACTGGAAAAAGATCATCCCGTTTGCTCATTACAAAAAAATAAATCTGTATAAATCATTAAGGAATTCTCGTTGTAAATCAGTGTGAGATGAATAAAAAGTTATTGCATGAATAGATCACTAGGTTCAACCCTATGGATAGGAAAGCACTCCATCGAGCTGAGGGAACGGTGAATAAACGCATTAAGTAATTCCAGTTTTTCGCGTTAGTCCTCTCGTACTACGAATATATACGCACATATCATTGTCTCACGTGCGTCCCATTGAACCATGTCGACTTGAGGTCGACGTCAATCAACCCTAAATTGACTTATATTTTGATCGAAAATACACTGAAATTCTCAATTCAGAGATTTCGTCAAATGAGTTTGACCTAATTTCGATGGCAATTCAACCAAACATATCGGATTTTGCAATCGCTGATTTTGATCCATCAACTCATTGATGAAGTTGAAATTAAGTAACTTACGTACATTTCTTCTGAAAAATTTTGAAGACATTAGGAAATCTATTTTTACAGCAATTCGCGTCGAAGTAGAAATTACGGGTTTCATTATATTATAATAAGCATGACTACCCACGCATTCTGTCTGCGAGAAGTAAAGTCAACAAAGAGATAGAATGCTGCAAATCTATCAAGTAGGGTAGGGGAGGACGATAGAATCCTCCCTGCGATATTTTGACTAACGTTATCGGGCATCCACTCATTTGTTTTTCGACTTAGCTCCTATTTGTTTGGCAAATTGTCATTGATCCCCCTAGAATATTACTACAAATGCACATATATTGCGATCCAGACGATGAGAATGAAAATTCTGTCTTTTTTCATTGGTCAGATATGATAGTTTTCGAAGGACGTATTTTTGAGCCCGATTCGAGCTCTTATCGTAGGTAGACATACTTGTAGTTTACTCAATAATTCGAATTTGGAAATGCACGCAGCCAAGGTAGGCTAATGATGCATTTCACCGATTTTTAAGCAACGTGTCGGAGAAATCAATTTATAGTAACGTACCTGTATTGTACAAATGAGCCCCACAATGTGAAAGAATTTTTGCATCGCGTAGCAAGAATTTCGATATTTATGAGACGCGATCGAAACTCAGAAAATAAAATAAACAAAAACATCAAAGGCAAAAACACATGACAATCAAAATAATGACATTCGCGAAAGAAAAGAACCAATCATAATCGCGAATAATAAATTCGTAAAATCGGCCTTTCCAACTCGTATAATAATAAATATCAAACTGACGCTAAAATCGTTCACGCTGGACACGGACGGTAACGCGAACAATCCCGCGTGTTGAGAGCATCAACTTCTCGGTTCTTCCAGTTCGGAATGTTACGTACTGACAGCAGCTATCCGTTTTGGAAGTAACTAACGCTTTTCCTGTCACTATTTCCACGACTTCGTTGTCTGTCACCTACTTATCTTTTCGACAAGCATTTTCCCTTCTTCTCAAATGGTTTGCCTCTCGACGCTCTCGGAGCGGGATTATTAACCGATTTATGAATCTTGCTGGTATTACTCCTGATGACGATAATAATGATTGACTACCTACCTAAGGTATTTGTGACCAACGTGGATAACTACATTTTATACGGAGACGCGTAATTGAAAATTACTTCATTTATGCGTGTGCCGTTTAGATTTCCTAGCCGCCATGTACAGTAACAGCGAAGAGTGTGACAAATAAATAGAATCTGACGAAATAATTTATACATGCATTATTCTCGACAAGACGCGCATAAAATTTCTTCTTATCTTCGTAAAATGTTTTCAAATAAGTAAAAAGACGGCTTACGCAACAGCGTATAATCGAAATTAAATTTTTAAAACATTTTCATTTATGGTTTCTTGATTTATTCCACACAGACGAGGATACGGATAATTTAGAAGAGGGAAGGGGACATGGAAATGACTCATAACCTGTAGTGAAAGTGTCATTAACTAAATTGAACAAGGAAGGCAAAGATTTTACTGTTTGATGAGTATTCCAAGGGGTCCCACGCTGAAACAACTGCAGGTTCGAAGCCAGGGTGAAGAGGACTAAGCTTCTTTAGTGCTGTCATAAGCTCCTCCTTAGTCAAAAATACAATCCTTGATTTAAAAATACGTACATAATAACAAACAAAGAAAAGAGAAAGTTATGGAGAAGATTGACTCCCCTCGAACTTTCATGAAGCTTCCACTACAGAAGGATCTGATTACAAGCTTAAACAACTACAAATAATCCAGTCGTTGAATTGCTCTCAAAGACTGTAGGAAATTCTTTCAATTTTACTCCACACCTCGAAACAAAAATTCTTCAATTTTTTTTAGTCGAGCTAGCTACCCATTGAGTTCATGCTTCAAGATCACTTCTCTACCTGTACCGTTAATCTAGCATTCGTTTGTCGAGATTTCCTCGCAGGTGAGAGGTCACAAAACAAACTTCTCGTAAATTTGCACGTCTTTTATTTTTGTTTATTAAAAGGTATTTTTCTTGAAGATGAAGAAAGACCAAATTGGTCAGCCTCAACCGGAATGAAGAGGTTGCGGGGCATTTTCGGTCTATTGTGTTGAACTAGAAACTCTTGGCCAATTGCTTACATCTCATCTTTATCTTTTTCCTCACAGAATTATATGTATAATTACTCCCCACGCGGTAGAAATCTTTCACGAGGAATCTTGGTATTTATCGTTAGTAATCGGAGGTGGACTCAGAGAAAGAGGAAAGAGGGAAAAACCACTCCTTAGGAAGGAATATAAGACTGAAGCTAGTCTTAGGAAAATCGTCACAAAATACTGTCCCGGTTTTTTACTATGACTTCCTTAGGGAACTTGGAAAAATTATTTTAGGGATGTAGTATGATGGCAATAATGACCTTCACCAGATGGAGCCTGTACATATCTATAAGGATGGAATGAGGTACCTAACGTGATAAGACTGAGACTTCTCCTGGAAAAACTATAACACACATTGGCAAATTACAAATTTGAGGGTATGTTTTACCTACGTTGGAACAATGGTAACCAGTCGAATATTGCACAGAAAGCGATGTGACTTGACAGATTCATTTTTGATGACTACAAAAAAAAATTTTCATGTCTTTCATAAGGTAGCTTGCTCCGCTCGTTCGCCCCCCTTCTTGGTCTAGTATAGGTGTACTTTGGAATATTTTAGGCTCATAGCTTTTGAGGGGGCTCACTCGCTCCGCTCGTGCGCCTTCATATCGAAATAGTACACAAGAGCTCCATTCTAGAGCCACATTAGGTCTATAGAATGGAGTCCTCGACACTACGAGTCATCGTATTATAAGGAGAATCCTGTTTATTCTTGACGCGAATTTTTAAGTTTACCTTTTAGCTCTTGATTTTAATTGTTTTTCATCAAAATTTCGATTATTTTGTTGTTCATTTCAATTTTTTGACCTATTTCGGACTTACTTATTTTACTCAATTATTTTCGGACTTGACCTATTTTACCCAATCTATTTCGGACCAAAAAAATCTACATTACCCTGTGTATTTTTGTTTCCGTCTGTACAAAATTTCTAGTCCTCCAAAATATAATCCTTACGTCGAATAAACCTGTGTGGTGATTCGTTTATTTGTTACGTGTCCATGTAATCAACCTACTTATAACACATTAGGTCTACCCATAGTATTATGAAGGCTAAGCTCATTATTTGCTTACCATCTGATTACATGTATAAGTCAAGGAGAGATCTTGCCATTCTATGTTTAGTATACTATGTTAGGCCTAATATAATGAAGGCTAAAAGTCAGAAGGTCATTTCCACGAACGGACGGACGCACCTCCGCTTATTCGCCCCCTTCTTAGTCTCCGGCCTAGTATAAAAAAAAACCAAGTATATAGCTTTGGACTTAGTATAATAGTATGAAGAAGGGATGGGATAGAGATATACAGGATTCCGAGACTTAGTATTAAGCTAGTATAAGCCTAGAATACCAGTAGTTTACTGCACTGCTATGAAAGAGCCTAGTAGTCCAGGCAAGCAAGGGTTTTAAAAATGAAAAAATTGCTACAACAGATTTCATTGCTGGAAGTTGTTGGGAATGGTCTCCTGAATATAGGGAAGGAACCCAAGTCCCCACAACCTTGTGCGTCTCGAGATATGGAGGGGGAAGTGACCTCAATTATGGTTTTTTCATTTTTTGGGCGGAAATATGCATTTAATCGAGAAGTGTTATCAGAGATAAGATGTTTCTCGTAAAATTCTCTATAAAAATGTTTATTACGTATTTTCTTGTAACTGTACTCATAGAAGAGTTATGACCAATGATAGTTACTACATTGAGTTACTCAGCGGAGGGCAAACAAGAAATTCTAATTTTGTGGGTACATTTTTTACAAGTATAAACCATACAATTGAAGGGTGATGCTAAACAACAAAAAATTATAACATTGAAATACAAGAAAGTAAAAATTTAAAAAATCAGAAAATTTGAAAATTAATGTTAGATACAGTGTAGGCCTATGACATTTTTAAGATACAATATTGTACAAAAATTTCTACATTAAATATCATCATCATCGCTGTCAGATGAGTTATCATTCTGTACAAAAATGGTTATTACGTATTTCCTTGTAACTGTACTCATAGAGGGGTTACTTTTTTGTATTTCAGAGTTATAAATTTTTTTTTTCTTCTCTATGAGTACAGTTACGAGAATGGATACGTTCGCCCGGACAGCCCGAGCATATGCATGCCCTATCAACAGTTTTTCAACGGAATTCGGGCCATAAATTAGAGTAAGACCTTCTATTCTTTGAGTCCACTTCCCGCCATAAGGTATCCAACACAGCCCAAGTAACTCATGAATAATTGAAAGGGCCCTAGGTGAACAATGAAATCATGGAGTGACGGCTCAGGAAGAACAATGTCCTTTGCTCTAATGAAAAGTGGTTGATCAAAAAAGTTAATGGTTATTTTTTTTACCAAGTTCTAAAGTTCTGTTCCTTGCAAGGTGTAAAAATGTATTTATGCACTCATAATTAGAAGGAGCTAAGTCAACAAAGATCATAGGATTGAGGGCTGGCAGTATACCAGATGAATAAACGGACAAAATCATACGGCGCACAATTGCGCGTCAAAACCTTATACTCGTAACACATCTCTACCCAGTGTTTCTCTTCTACCATGCGTCTATTCGGATATTCTGGTCTGTAACTCCTCTATGAGTACAGTTACAAGAGAATACGTAAGAACCATTTTTGTAGAGAATTTTACGAGGAACATTTCATCTCTGATGACACTACTCGATTAAATGCATATTTCCGCCCAAAAAAATGAAAAAACCATAATTGAGGTCACTTCCCCCTCCATATCTCGGGATGCACAAAGTTGTGCGGACTTATGTTTTTTCCCTATATTTAGGAGACCATTTCCAACAACTTCCAGCCATAAAATCTTCTGTAGCAATTTTTTCATTTCAACCCACTTATTAAACCTTTATTTCCTGGACTATTTGGACTTGATATGTATTTGGGGAGGGATACAGTATACAGGATTCCTAGACCTAGTATAGGCCTAGTATTTCAGTAGTTTACTGCACTGATCAAAAAGAGATCTAGTACGCACGCACGCACGCAAATTTTCAAATGAGGGTAGGGTCAAAGCAAAGATATGAAACATGTTAACACCGCTAAATGTTTCTCAGCGTGTAATACTCCTAAATAAAAAAATTATCATTATGATTATGAGTATACGCTAAGAACCAATAAGCGCTGTGATCATCAACAATAAATCTGTCAAGTTTCATCGTACTCTGTACAATATTAGGCTCATGAGAGATTATCCAAGTTACCATTGTTCTAACGTAGGTGTAGAGCATACCTCTGTCTGTCGCAATAGGGCTTTTTCAGTACTCCATACTGCATACTCATTTGCCTGCCCTGTTATCAATCTGGTAGTATTTGATAACGATTTAACATTGGTCTTATGGGTGTTGCTGGATTGCATACTCATTTTCATTCCGGAGCGTTTTGCCATAAGAGGAATGTTAAATCGTTATCAAACACTACCAGATTGATAACAGGGCAGGCAAATGAGTATGCAATATGGAGTACTGGAAAAGTCCTATGAAGGTCGGAAATAAGTAAACATGAATATTGCACTATGATGAGAGGTCTAATTGGAAGCGGTAAAAATACTTCGAGAAATATTTTCGATAGTTCATGCGTTCATCCCAAAAATGTGCTATCTGTTCATGCGTTTAATATATGCCCATAAGACTGGCACTACTCTTGGAAAAAATGGCACAAAAAGCTGTCGTTTCTCTTATCACTGTGACGTCATCAATACCTTTGACCTAGCTAGAGGCAGAAAGCCGATCATTTCTTGATTCCGGAGCGTGCCACCTATGTGGCTCCACCTCTAAAACTAAATCAGAGACCTTGACTTGATGTATTGGGGTGAGCCAATTTGCCTAATATACAGTATATTAAGCCTAGGTACTATATTACTTTGGATTCCCGTCCTAGGGGTGGGGGGGGGGGGGTTGTTGGTAACTCGTATTCGAATCCCGACGAGGTAATCAAATTTTTTGCTTGTGTTTTTCATTTACCAACAACCGCGACCCCCTCTATTCTTACGAGTATAATTTTATTGTGATGCGTCATCAATGACCTTGACCTAATTAAAGGATTGAGAAGAATTTCACACAGGCGTGAGCTAAGAAATACTGATGGAGCCTACGTATACTCATAGAAAAGGTGAGGTGAGTTAGTTATGGCTTTACATACAGTGCACGAGACCCCTAATTTACGGTGGTGCATTTATATACTGAAAGCTAAGAGGCGAACGAACAAAGTGAGCCCGTCTCTCCATTCGTTAATAACAAACAGTTTATAGGACTCTTCCTCCATATTATATTGCACACTATTTTGCCTGACTCTTATCGTGATGGTACTTGGTTTACATTGGTCGTATGGTAGGGGAATCGAATGTACAGTAATAACATATCCATTCCCCTGCCCTAAGACCAATGTAGACTGAATACCATAACGATAAGAATCAGGCAAACATTTAGAGGCCATTGCAGGTTTGCAATGGCAGCGGGTAGCTCGTGATCACGTTGATGCCCCCTCAGAAAATGAGTTGGCTGGGCTCTTCTCAGTATACTGTATACTAGGCCTGATATAATGAAGGCTGGAAGTTGAAATTTCTCCAAGTCCCTAAAGTAGGTTGAGGTCAAGGTCGTCATTGATGACGTCAAAGTATCCCGGCTGGAAGTTGAAATTTTTCCAAGTCCCTAAAGTAGGTCAAGGTCAAGGTCATTGATGACGTCATAAAACGCCACACGTCCCGTCACGCAGTTCCCAGAAAATCCCGTACGCGGACGTTTTCTGAGAATGTAACCCCCTAACAAAATGGATAGCGGGTTCCCCGCTAACAAGTTTGCAATATGATATAGGGGAAGAACCCTATTAGGCATATACTGAACTGAAAAATATTGATGGAGAGGGGACCCAAACAAATAAGATTGTCTCATTAGCCTATCGTACTTCCGATGGGGAGTAGACTGGGTTGAACTAAGGAACTATTATAAGATAGGTATGTGCAAGTGATAAGAATAAGACCGGCACCATGTTGATAGAGTTGAAGGAGGAGCAGTCTGAGAGGTATCCTCAGCGAATTTCAAATATCAAACATGAATAATATCAGAATTCAAACTACAAAAATAAAGGAAAGTCACTTTTTTTTTTTTTCCTATCAATACAATCTTTCTAATGAATCGAAATTTGACGTTTTATATGTAAACTTCACGGCACTGCTGAAACCTCCCGAAACGGCTCTTCCTTTGTTTTCATAAATATGGCGACAGTCCTCTTTTCATCACTTACACATACCTATCTCTTATATAGTTCTTTAGTTGAACTAGACTTCAAACGTAGCTAACATACACTACATCAGGCTTATAATAGGCTAAGAAATACTTTGATGGAGAGACGTTATTAGGCCTATACGACGTCATGATGACCGAGATACATCAAAAGTCGATATGAACGAGAAAATGATATAATATCGATATTTGCTAATCCGTACTAATCGAAACTACGCAGAGAAAGTTATCAGCAGACCAAAGTGTTCCCTCGTCTCATTGTAACAAAATGCTATCAGATCGGAAAATCTGAACAGAAAAGTTTCTTTGAAACGCAAATTAGATTATGGATTATTTTCTAAGTCTAAGATATCATCTACTACAACTCTTTTTGCGCGCGAAAGTAAATTGCGTAGTGTCGATCACTACATTGTATGATACAAATTATAGATCTATTTTTACTTTTACGAACTCCAAATTTTATTTACAGCATTAGGTATCTATTATGAATTAATTTTTGATCCGTAATGATAACTGATGAATAGGATGAGATTTGTATCAGTCTGCATCTTCACCATTTTTTCTTTCAAGTAAGTATGCTCAGACTTATCGACAAAATTAGTACTATTATCTTTATTAATGTTTTCTTGCTACATCCAGCAACACTTGCGCAGTGAATTTAATAAATGTTTCTCTTATTTTTTTTTCTTTGTGATGGTAGAAGAATAAGATGAATAAATAAAAGAAAACCTCAAGATAATAAAAAGTTCAGTTTTGAGCAGTCTTACATAAGTAAACTATTGGTGTTCACATACCATGAATGTTCAACCAATCCAATAAGTGTTAGGCAATTTTTTGTTTCCAAAATTATGAATATTTTCTAGGTAGAAAAAACAACTTTTTGGTTTCCGGGTTATAAAAAAAGAAATTAAAAAAGACAGAAAATACACTGGATGGACAACTTCACCCCTCTATTAACGGAAAAATCATACTACCGAGTGGCTCTGCCAAAATCGGAATGGAAAAAGCTGCACCTAAGAGTAATAAGTATTTTCCTTATTATTCAACTGTATAAAACTGTAAAAAAAAAAATTCTTCAAACTTGAATATACACTTATTATGTGTACGACACATTGAAAACGAATATAAAAATAAATAAAAGAAATGAATATTTTGGAAAGGTGTCGCTCCAGCATTTACCTATCTCCGTAGCCTATATGTAATAATTTTTTCATTAATATTTTTGATAGCATAATATTCTAACAATATTACGAGCTTTACAATGAAACAATTTTCATCTGTAAAACCTACCTACAATGAACCTGTACAGAAGTTGGGAACCTTTCTCTATGGCAGAAAATTGTTCAGCTCTCGGGAATTTTGAATTTCCACGATAAAACGCTGAATGACGTGTAAGAAGAGCACAGACCGCTGTCGGATAAATTGTCTATGGGGCGATTTTTGCAGGCGTTTTTACTACATACAAACAATATGTCTGCAATTTTCAGCCACCGACGCGACGTCAAATAAGTAAATCTTATAATTGCAATCATTTTTCAGATGGTCCGCTCCGACTCCACTGTTTACTACAAGTTTGAAGTCGTTCAATGAAATTGTGCAAGGTAGAACAAACTTATTTGTCAAAATGAATACACGAGTAAAGGAAACACACCAAGAGGGCCCAAAATGTAGAATTTTTGTTCACTATGATCCCAGTCATCCATCAAAACAGATTCTTCGCGTTTTCCTTGTTATGGTGTACGGGATTTTCGTAGAGGCATAGGTACCTAGCCGCGGCAAGCAGCCGCCATCTCGAGAATAGCGTGATAAGACGCGATTAGAACATCAATTTATCACCGAAAAAAAGTAAACAGCAAATCGTCGTCGAAAGAGCGTAAACTTGCTGAATTAGCAAGAGGGAATAAAATCGACGGCGATCGCAGGAGAAGCTTGAGGCAGTATAATCGTATCCTGTATGAATTCACATTTCAATTCGAAGAGGAAGAGACCAAGTTTAAAAATGTTAAATTTAGTCAAGCACTCATGACTTTGTGGTGAGATACTAATAAGTCGAGGTTGGATGATTTAGAAGCTGATTCACGGGTAAGAAAAGAATGAGCTGGACTGGCAATTATTCCAACGTACACAAAGGTAGTGGTGTGCAGTGTATAATATTACATCTCAATTCCAGCTCAAGTAGCCCATCACTAAAATTGGATGAGAATAAGACGAAAGCGACTGAGAATAAGCTGATTTTTCTCCATTCAATAAAGGATACCTGATTGTAAAATGTAAAAATTTGCAATTCACCCGCGTAATGAACGGAAATCCATCGGATGATATACGCACGCACGCCTACAATAAATGTTTAGGCAATGTTTTCTACAGAAGTGTATTCGTTGGTATCTCAAAATACTCAGAAACACAGATTTTTAATTGCACTTTTGTCTTTTTATCAAGTACACACGTAATAATTTGATCGACGTTTCGAACGTACGACGTTCTTCATCAGGATCAAATTAAAAATCTGTGTTTCTTTGTATCGAATAGTCGTCTAGACAAGCTCTATTTTATTTCAAAATACTCAGGTAAATTTTTTATTGGAGATCGCTTTTGGAGTATAGTGTCTGGGTGCGATAAAGATAGCGCATATCTTTGTGAAGAAATTGATAAAATAAGTAATAAGATAAGATAAAAATTAAGAACATTTTTGTTCTACACTTTATCTTTTTAAATCCATGAGAATACAATGTTTGGGAATAATAAAGAATAGGTTTCGGTAAATGAATAAAAATGCTAGAAACATTGAAGTTCAGAGTTGGCACGCTCTCGTTTTAAGGATTCATTGTTCATTCCATCTTCAAAAACAGTCCTATCACCTACTGGCGTAGTTCATCAGTTCTCATCATTTAGATTGCAGCCGCACTCATATGAAGGGTACGATGAAGGAAACTACCCGTATATTGTACAGAATTTGTTGAGTGTATTCTAATAGACGTCTTGGAACAAATTCACCAATTAATAGAATAGAAATCTCCTTGTTCCCTGTCACAACAACGTCAATTTTAGATCTCAACTACAAATTTAAGACACTAGTCAAGCTTCTTATTGGGCAAACTCATCAAATTCGTCGGTGATTGGAAAGAATTTGCTGGACGGATGCGAAGTTCATGAATATTTTTCTTTCAGACAAGGTAGTAAACATTTGAGTAAAAACTTATTACTTTAATCATCACATTTTATTGAAAAATTATGGTGAAAATTGCAAGCCGGGGGTAAAATCTCATCATTGTAGGTATTAAAAAAAAAGATATTTATTGTATGTATTTTTTCATAGCCTCGTTCGAACAGGATTTCAGAAACTGAGAATCATCTTCGTCTCATTTTTATTGTATTTAAAGTTCCTTTCATTGAGTCCGAAACAATTCAGCAGAAATTTGTACTGAATGTATTGGAAAAAGGGAAATTATAAAGAAGCGTGGGTACTTGATGACTTGTGACCCAATTAACTTATGTTATCATGTGAACGGATGAGACTTAAAAAACATATCTGTAATTGCGGTCTTTATTACATACAGTGAATTGTCGCTTTGAAGGTCCTTTTTGTAACACCAAGTCATCATTTTATATACTGCTAGTCAGAAGTCTACATCCAAATCTCATGAAGAAATGATATTATTCCTATGATGTAAAATTAGATGTTCATCTATTATTGTACCTTTGCAGTTATAGACTTGAAATTTTTAACTTGGAGGCATTTAAAAAAGACATCAGACACAAAATGTCAACAAAACAAAAAACTTTAATTTCTTAGAAATCAAGTAGGTATTTGAAAAAAAAAAAAAAAAAAAAGATTAAGATTAAGATTAATAATTTGGAAGCGATTGGCGGGGTACATTACATTATTTCAAGATTTGGAATTCTTTTCTTCAGATTCATCTTGATGAGAAAAAAAATAATAAGCT
Organism: Aspidiotus destructor; assembly: GCA_035079395.1. NCBI lineage: Eukaryota > Metazoa > Arthropoda > Insecta > Hemiptera > Diaspididae > Aspidiotus > Aspidiotus destructor. The sequence goes on along the minus strand of JAVHKZ010000018.1, from coordinate 38,204,041 downwards.
GAGCTCAGGCAGAATTGTAGAGCGCCTGATTTACAAAATATTTCCACATTGTTTTGGAAAAATTATAATCAACGAGAAAAAAAAAAAAGAACAAATCAAGACGCATTTGTGCTCAGTCTATTTAGAAAATAGACTATTAAAAAATATAGTTCATCGCACTTAGAGTAAAAAATTAATTCTAACAAAGAAAATAATATTATGTACATCTTTAAACTTATTTCTGTACAATAACTTTTTTGTACAAGATTAAATGGAAAGTAATTTTCAATTTTAATCAAAATCACAGTTCATGTAAGAAAGACAAAATATAAATGAAGATAAGATTGAGAATACAACATTTGAAAAAGGAAACAAAAGGGAGGGGGTGATGAAAAAAATTATGTACATCGTTACATTTGATAGTCTTCAATCAACACACAAAATTGGATGTTGTAACAGACTGAGCTTAAAAATAAATATTTCATCGACAGAGAAATTTAATCATCTCACAAAAAGTCAATATGTAGGTAGGTGAATTGGAAAAATTTTATATTACTGGAACAATACAGCGTAAAGATGAACTGTATCACATATTATAATCTCTTCTACTTATGCACTTAAAACAATAACAATAATACAAAAAATTATACTTTTGAGGAAGGCTTACAGAAACACTGAAATGAATGTATGTACGGGAACATCTCAATGACTACCCTAAAGAATGAAAATAATAATTAAAAAGACTAGAGTTTTTCTTCCTTTCTTTGGGTTCTTCTTCAAGTTTCTACCGCTGTGTCAAAGCTAACCATGGTTTCAACTGTGTGCTGGCGTGCAAACCCTGTCATGTCCACAAACCCAATCCAGTTTCTGGAATGATGAAATAAGGAAGAATTAATACTTAGTAAGTTAAATATCACAAAAATTATAACATTTATGTTTCATGTCTTTGCTCTGACCCTACCCTCATTCGAAAATTTGCGGGCACATAACGCTGCGTGATTAGATGACCTTGGGACTTCGAATTTTTCTTCTCTGACCCTGCCCTCATTTGAAATCTACATGCGCATGCGTAGTTAGATGACCTTGGGACTTATGATTCTCCTCTTTGACCCTATTACCCTAAAATATTCCAAAATAGATTTATACTAGACCAAAAAGCGGGGCAAACGAGCGGAGCGAGTGAGCCACCTTCCCCCAAGTCAGTAGCCTAAAATATTATAAAGCAAACTTATCCTAGACCACAGACGCGAGTGAACCCTCCTCAAGTCATTAGCCTAAAATATTCCATAATAGACTTATACTAGACCAAGAAATGGAGCGAGTTCACAATTGAAGCTGTGGCTGTCATTTTTGGCGTGTTCAGCTGAGACGGTCTCATCATTGAGAATCTTCTCGTCTGATTTTTGCTGGTAGAGTTTCTTTGATAAATGCTGTAGAGCTTTTCCAATATGAACCTGAGAGCAATCTGAGCAAGGTATAGAATACAACAGCTTTGACCACTCTCCAAAAGGGGGTGAGGTCATTAATACGCGAGAAAAATTAAGTTCCAAGAGTGTTGAAGTATTTAGAAGTGATACAAGTATCATCGCCATAACAACCCACAATAACCTAAATAATATCCTCTTTCTCAATGTACAAGATATAACTTGGGTCAAATTATTCAAATATCATGTAATTGTGGAAGTAGCAAATACTAGACCTTGGTGTATGCATTTCGGGGTCAACCGTCGGAAATTGCAAAAACCTGTGAGGTATGGTCCTAGGAACAACCTATCAAAGTTGCCGCCCCCATCTGCTGTGCAAAATTTAGGTTAAGGCACTTTTTTGCCCCCCAACTGATTTTTCTTTGGTTTTTGGCGCATATCTTGAGAAATTTTAGGTGTAGATGAGAAATGTTGGCAGCAAAAAATTTACCGTGAATTTTACTACATGGTCGAGTATCCATTTCTTAGCCTGAACTAATGGCTGAGCCTACAAACACCGCTAGAAATCAGGAAAACACTGAGAAAGTACAATTTTTCGGTACCGAAATTTTCGTTGTTTTTTGGGATCTCTAAAATGATACAGAAAAGTTCGTCCTCACTATTTTGGATACTATCACTGATAAAAGGCTTTTCATGGGAGGTCAGCCATCTGTATGTGATGTTTATCATCATAAAAGAAGTAGCTATTATTTAAGCAAAGGGGAAATATCAAAAACAATTTCCTGTCGGCTGTCAATAGGAGTGAGTAATTTGATATCATCTCGTCGTTTTTTGATTAGATCAAGAGCAAGCGTAACGGAAACATTTGTATACATGGGGGCAGCGTCAAAAGAGTCAAAAATATTGTCATCTTCCAAATGGATTGAATCAAGATTTTGTAGCGGGTGCTTTTTTTTCAATCTTTGTACTTTGTTTGGTTTCAGTTTCAATTTAGGCTTGATGAAGAGCACCAGCGGCTCAAAACGTCACCACAATGAAGTTTTCTCAAATGAGCAGAAAGAGCCTTTTTCCTTTAATTTAATTACATATGTTTACTTGAAAAACGTTATGAAAGCCCAGTTTCTCGCTGATGGATGGACTACAGAGAGGAAATATGCTTTCCAGCATAAAAAATTCATCCATTTTCCTTTATATTCGGTTTGGCCAGGGCCCAGTCAAAGACTTTTACAGATAGGTCTGGCCTACTTTACACATCCATGTAATGAGTAGTATTACAGAAAAACGAAAAGTTGAGAAACCTAGAGATGAAGCAAGATGCATTGTATGAGACATCTTTAAAAATTTAAGAAACCTACTATCAAGTTATCACACTTATTTTACCTGACAATGGTTTCCACAATAAAATGTTGCGCTACATCCTCCGCAAAGAACAGTCGCATCGTTTTCACAATATTTGTAACTACACTGAAACAATAACAATACTGTGTAATGAGAACTAGAGAAGCAAATAAAGAAAATGAGAATCATATCAACTAAATATAAATACCGCCTCCTTAAAGCAGCATTAAAGCGAGTGCCTAAGCAAGAATGAGGAGAGATGTAATAGACATCATAGAAATGCATCCCAAGCAGATCAATAATAATAACTAGGGGAAAATATTTTCTTCAGAACAAAAATCCAGACCTTGTCAAAATATGATAGAAATTCAACCCCATAGCATCTAGCTGGAAATCTAAAAATAAAACTATAGAAATAATTTAATACAAAAAAGATGACATACAGAGATGGCGTAGTGAAGCATTACACCCAAGGTACTACGCAGAAGTAAGAAATCAACATGTGATGGAAAAAGCGTTGAATTAATGGCTATAGAGCGACACATGTTAACAATAGAGGATCAAATAATTGCTACCAATAACCACCAGAAACTGATTTACAAAGGAATGAGACCTGAAGGTGAGTGCTCCGTGTGCTAGGCGGCGTAAAAAAAGAAAAACAGGTGCCATATGATCACTATATGCCAGAAGAAAGAGTCAAGAGTGACATATTGGAAATTTATTTGGATAGAACTATAGGACCAGACAGAGGAGTTGGATGTAATTTACTGACCAGCCATCCGCCAGGAACGTTACAGTTGGCAAAATTGAAAACGGGAGCATGACAATTTTCCCATTCAAATGTACAGTGAGTAACATCAAAATAACTTGGGAACAAAGCACTTTAGGAGAAAGATGAAAAGGACAAAATTTGTAAAGCGTAAAATTTCCTACAAATCATCTTCCTTCATAATAATTGATTTGAAACGATTTTTGAATATCTTCCGCCCATCACGCGCACCACCCATCAATTCTAGTTTGCGATACTAACGCTGTCCGGCCCAAATATAGCAGGTAGTTGCAGACAAAACAAAAAAGGAAGTATACTCATAACACACCTACAATAACCAACATGGCAATACATCACATACACAACATCCAAAAAGTATACTTGTACAAAGAAAAGATAAGAAATTATGAAGATTCAAGTAGAAAAATGAAAAAGATCAGGAAAGTGAAAACTAAAACATACACAATCGTCATCTTGAATACTGGACATATCCGCTAAAAACTACTGACCACCTTAGAAGAAATATGTCTCAGAAAATTAATGCAGAGAAAAATGAAAAAATCTGTAGGACATACGGAATAACCAGGGAGGTCTCGACCTCCAACTACCTTGAGTGAGTTATTACGACTTGGCCATGCCCTATATAATAGCGTGCATAACCGTTAAAAGTAAAACAGAGAGAAAGGAGGATAAGAAAAATTATAGTACAGGATGAGGTAAAGGACCTTACAGGGTACAGAAAATCCAAGAGAGATGTCTTGGCGCGCATCTTTTTCCATGCAGAAGAACTGTCTCCTTATTCATTTGTGCCTGGTGTCCATCAAGGTTCACTATCTCATCCTCGGTCACAAATTAATTGCGGAGAAATTTGGAGTACAAATTATAGGAAGCGCTAGCGTGCAGTGTAAACAAACTTTGTAATAAGTCTTGGAAGAGGTGATTGATAAGGGAAGACGGATCAATGCAGTTCTATAATTGGTGAGTATAAGGGAAGACGCATGTAAAGCACCTGCAGTCAGTCCTGAATCCTAGCGCTGCCCATAATTTCAAATTGTTCATACCAATTCCAAAGGTACAACAAATTTTGCTCTTTTTAAAGTGAGTATTGATTAGTTGTTCTGAATAGAAGACTTGAACAATTTCTCTCAACTTGGCAAGGCAAGATAGAACATTATCATGCTATTTGTCTGCAATCGAAGTCAAATTTTTTATGCTTTTAAACAGACGTGAAGCTGTTGATGTCAAAAGACCCATCAAAGTTCGGTAGAAAAAAAAAAAAAGGAGCCTGTCAAATTACCATCATATACCCTGAATTCCTGTTTCAGAAAATTGTGATCAAACTTTGTCTATTTCTGCACAGTGAATGTAAGGTAATTGTGCTTATAATACATGGTTCATTGAAATACAAATGGATAAAAGCTCCAGCGCTGCGGAGGTGTTAAATCATGATAATAGTCCCTCCCATCTTGGGAGAAATGATGCAAAGTACTAATTATTATTATAGTTGTTATGACAAAATCAAAACAACAACATTAAAACTATTTTGAAAACTACAAAAAATTCAACTTACAGTATGTTTTGAGGTTGAGTGCAGATTTGTTTTAGGTACAGTCGTTGTAGATGTATTCAGCGTACCATTCTGGTGAGTTGATAAACTGTGAAATTCACCGTGATTTAATAATGGTCCATCATTGAGTAAATTTTTCAAAGTAGGTGGTCTTTCATCAGAAGGCACTTGTATTGGCATTCTATTTTCATTATTCTTTCCTTTAGATGTTATTGACATGACGCTTGGTCTGGATTGTTGAATATGATTGCTGGTATTGGTAGTTAGAGGAGTAAACGGTCCATTATTTGAGCTTCCATTAGCATGAGCGGCAGTTGTAGACCTGGCCTGAAAATCTTGGTATGACGTCGTTTCATTGGCGGTATGTCCAATTAGAGGATTTGGACTTTCAATTGCTGGATGTCGGGTTTCATTCAATCTTGTGGAAGGTACTTCTGTTGTTGCATGATTTTTCATAGGTGGCCCTGTCACATTATGAGGATTGTAATTTTGAACTCCTACAAATGAATAATTGTTTCCAATTGTTGATTCAGAGGGAAACGGGATGAAATTAGTACTTCCAGGATGAGATGCGGGGTTTCTGTAAACATTTGTGCACGTTTGTTCACGTGTATTCACTAAGGAACTTGGATTTTTGAGAGAAGAAAGATAAGTATTATTATCAGTTGGATGGAAAGTTACAGTTGGTCCATTCAATTTTACAGTATATTTTAAAACTTGTTGATTGTTGTTAACCGGCAAGCCTGAATTGATTATTCTACTAGCAGTTGATGAAAGCACAGAAGTTGTAGGGTGAGAATTGGATGCAAATGAAGCTGTAGTTAGATTGAGCTTTGATGCAATTTGACTATTGGTCACTGGTACTAACTTCTTTGTAAATTGATAAACTGGTACAGGCCTATCGGTTTTATAATTCAATTTCATTAGGCTGGCATTTTGTACCATTAAATGACTGCCACAAGGAAGTATTCTGCGCATCTTTGCTTCGTCTTTATGTATAAAGTGTCCTCTGCTTGTATTCAAGTTTCTATTGGAATAGTTAGTCTTCTCTTCTTCTTTATCTGACACTCGTAAGAACTCGAAAAACTTGTCTTCTTTATTCTTTTCAAGAAATCGAAAAAGAGTCAGACAATCACCTCGAAAAGAATTTTTTTTCAGCAAATTAAATATTCTGTCATTTTTGCCAGCTTGACTCTCAAAGCAATTTGACAATAATTTCAAAATCTTCTTAAATAAAGTTCCTTTTTTATGAGGAGTCGGCATTTGCAGAGTTAATATTTTGAGAGTACTTAAAAACAGAATTTGAAATAACAGTTCAAAATTGTCGCTATCAACTTTATCTAAAAATTTAAACTGATCTTTCAAAGTTGAATAGAATAAATTCTTCTTCCGGTTCAATTCACCATATGTTTGAAAGCGCATCATCAATTTCTCAGCGTCTGAACTCTGACTTTTGTTTATCTTATCAATGCTAGCATTGGTCTCATCTGTAGATTTCTCTATATGTTTTAAAGTTTTAGCAACCAATACTAGTTTCTCTCGAATTTCAGGAGTACAATATTTTTGATACAACTTAGCAATAATTTTTAAATCCAATTTATCACTCATCCCGGAATCAATCCCAGAATCATTATTGGAGCTACTAGAGGGAAAAGCACTTTCCATCAAATTATGACGTGGGGATTCGGTTTTCGGACTTTCTATTAAAAATGCAAAGCTGATACCTAGCTCTATGGCAGTCTTGACTCTCAGTCTGGAACAAGACGATACAGACTGTGTAGGATTAGCTCCATCAAAACAATTCTCTTTGACTAGAAAAGCATTACTAGCAGACTCATCATTTTCCAACGATTTTAGAATGACTGCTTCATCAGTAGAGACAGACAAACTTGAAGTTAAAGAATCAGCTGACAGCGTATTTTTTGGAGGATGGTTTAAACTTTCATCAACTGAAGATTTTCTTTCCGAGATTACTTGAGATTTTTTGCTTCTTCTTCCACCTCTTCTTCCAGATTTTTTTTGATATAATGATGATGACTCCTCACAAACCATACTAAAATATACGTCGTCGTCAACTTTATCAAAATCAAGTTTATCATGTTTGCGTTTGACGTTCCTTCTTCTCCTCCTCCTGAAATAAAAATTCAAAAAATAAATATTTAATCTAAGCTATGCCTATACAAACTTACATCTCCAATTTTGACGGTTATGTTCATCACTAAATTGATCACTAGATAACTAAAGAGAGTTTTAATCTTGATAAAAAATAATATTTTCAGAAATTTTCAATGGAAGTTTCAGCAGTCACAGGGGAAAAAAGACATCGCAATGTCCATCATTTCTCATTAGTTCAACAAAGTGATGCGTTCAAGGGAGTGTACTATGAGAAGCTCTAACTAAAAATGTTATCCTTATTTGGAAAATACTCTATCATATCTAAAGTGCTAAATATTCACAAGATGAATATCACAATAGCATGAAGATATTTACCAGTTAGGAGTTAGTGATTCAACTTCATGTTCTTGCAATCGTTTTAGCTTTACAGCAACTTGGTACCTAAAAACTTGATCACAGGCAGCAGCAAAATTAAACTCTTCCTCTATCATGGTATCTGCAAACAAATAGATGAAAAATTTCATAATACTATTACATAAATGATACAAAATTAGCAAACAGATAGACAATAAGATTGAGCAAGTACTCTTACCAGTCTAGAACAAGACCTTGTAACTCTCAATTTATAAGTCAACTAGTCATAGGTATAATTCTTTGGTAGTGCTTGGTTACATGGGAAGCAACGAATATGGATCATACCAATAGTCAGAACCATCTCACACAAATTCAGCGTTGTTATACGTTTTTTTGCTCAGCAAGAAATGAAAATGATAGGAATATTGAACCCTTGTGAAAGTAGGTATGACCAATTACAATCTGTGACAAGGTACTAGCTGGAAATTGCAATTGAAGTTACCAACCATGGGTGACAATAACAAATTCAAATATTTCCTCTATGGATAATTCATTGCCGCCTCTCTAGTTACAGGCCGGAATATTGAAAAAACGACAACATTGCATGGGGCTGATATTTGTACAGTCTCTTATGGGAGAACATCAGAAAACACTCTTTGACACAAATACGGTGAAGTTTTTGAAAAAAAAGAAGAGAACGCGATTTGAAGAACCAACGATTCTCGATTTTATGTACTGCACTCTGTCTGACTTTTTTTTTTAAACGTGAATAACTCGCTTTGTAGTTGATCGATCTTAACAAAACCTGGCTCAAAAAATCGAGAATCGTTTACTCTTTCAATGTATGTATAAACTTCTTCCCTTTGGAATCGAATACTATTTGCAAATCAACAATTAACGTGTTTTTCGAAAATTTTGCATAAGAGCGTGTATAGAACTCGGCCCCGTATTTTTCGTCACCGCGACGTTGCCAGCTTTAATATACCGGCCTGAAACTAGAGACGGCCATGGATAATTGGTAAGAAAATAATTACTTCACTCTATCAAACAGATTTTCATAAATGTCAGCAGCTGATGAGCTGCTGAAGAGCTACTGTTCAGCTACTGAAACGCACATCATGTAATTTCCCTTCTCCCCTTAATTCATAATATTATATGTTTCAGTAGTTGATTAGCAGTTCTTTGGCAGCTTATCAGCTGCTGAAAAACTGTGCCATGGCCGTCTCAAAGGAAGGCCGGAACATGCACAGAACGGCAATGCTGTGAGAGTAGGCCGACTTTTACATGTCCTCTTATGGGGGAAAAGTGGTTTTTCGAGAATCAGTGAGTACCTGTTGAATTTGGTGAAAAATTGAAGAAAACAAAAATTGTAGGCCATTAAATTCTCCATCAGAAAATGTATTAAACTCAATTTTGCAAAATTTTGCATTAATTTACATGTGAACCGGTTGGCCTACTTAGATGTTGCCAGATCTGCATGTTCCGGCCTTCCTTTGAGATGGTCATGACTGTGCCAAATTTGGTACTACTTTTCAGTAGCTGATTTAGTCAATTTTTTTGATAGGGCAAGTATCAACGAGTAATTTTACAAATTCCAACACGGGACAACTACTTTGAAGAACACACAACCTCTCACTATTGGTTCCAATGATGAGGGACTGCGTCAGTCATATTTGGTCTGAAGAAATTACAAGTTAGTGAATAAATACTAATCATAGCTTGGACACTAGGTAAAGGTAACATCAATGTCATATTATTCTTTTCAATTATGTCAAACGCCAATTAGGCAAATTAGTTCATAATGGAGACCCGTTGAGCTGACAGGAAAGTGAAAAGGTGATTGCGGATACTTACACAAGGTATCTAGTCCGTTAGAATGTTATAATCCTCAATTCTACTTGGTTTGCAGTCATCTAAACATGTTGTTTTCTCACTGTCCCAACAACAATACTGCAGGTAACCAAAGTTTGGCTCATTTTTGAAAGATTATTATAATTAGTAATCAAAATGATTTTTTACAGAAATTATTCTTTCATAAGTTTCCAGAATGAGTTGGAAAGAATTCATGCACAAGATTTCAGATTTCAAATTTCATTTTTGAATATACTTTCAAAAATCAGGATATTCTCATTATAAGACTATGTGTCTTTGTAAAATCTTGTTGATTGAGCCATCTCTGCGCATCAAAAAACTAAAATATATTTTCATTTTGTAGAGAGCTACATGCACAGTGAAGGATGGACATAAGTCAATCCTTCCATACCAATTGTTATAATTCTATTTTTCAGAGCTATTCCAATAGAATGATTTGATTGAGCGTCACACAGTAAATTACTGTTACCTTGTTTGGCCAATACACTTAATCACTCTCATATGAATAACATAGGAAGCAAAGATCACTACAGTCATGAATAATTCAATGTAGGAAATTAGGCTTTCACACTTTTGGTTTGTTTACATGTTTCTTATCTCGGCATGAGTGAAATGTGATCAGAGTTCGTATTTCTGAATTTTCATTTCACGTTTGGAAAGAAGAATAACCACAGAAATGCAAAAGAAGAACGTTTCTAACACAAAAATATTATTCTCTCACATTTCTGTGGTTATTCTTCCTTCCAAACGTGACATAAAAATTCAAAAATACTAACTCTGATCACGTTTCACTCATGCCGAGATAAGAAATATGTAAACAAACCAGCCTAATAAGTATGTAATCATTTTAGATATCAGAGGAGTAAATTTATGATCCAGAAGTCTCCTAGAATACGCCACAGACTCTTACCACTACCAGCTAAGAAATTTCATAATCCTATTAAGAATGCAAATAATTTTGCTTCTTAAATTATGCCTGGAAGCGATAAGTTGGCAAATGGCCTACATGTACATACAAGCTGCACAAACAACGCGGGTTTGTAAAATGTGTAAAACGTGACGCAGGGAAACATATTTTAATGAAACAATGCGCTGCAAGCACCTTTTTGAAGTCACAGCTCACAGATAGTCAGATACATGATATTAGAGCGTTCCTACGTAAGCATCAACACAGTACATGTTTATTGAGCACGTCAAGAAAATCAAATAATGAGTTTGATTTGGTTGACTTTGTCCGTGCGTTAATACAACACAAATACGTGCGGTGTACAGTTTGGAGAAGTGTGCGTATGTTGAGTGTTTTGTGTTGACGATGTTCAGTGTTCACTGCCACCTAGGATTACCTAGAGAATTCAGATATTGGACTCGCTGACGTTTTATGACCTTTGCTTGTATCAGCTATATATTTTTTTCAAGGTCCACTTTTTGTTTGACAAAGACATTATTAATAAACATTAAAGTTGTGCAGCATCTTGTAGGAATTTCATCGCTACGCCACCTTGGTGTTGACTGAGTTATTTGTAGGTAACAGAATATCAATTATGGTACACCCAAAATATTTCCAATCGCAAATATACGGTATTCAGTGAATTGAGAATGAAGGAGTACTTTTCCAAAAGTGATTACCTGACACATGAGCGACCGATCGCATGATCACAAAAATATAATATGGAAGATGGCGAGTACAATTAATACCTGCTGTGGTCGCAGTGTACACGTTGCTGTTGCTATAGTTTGTGCACGGTAAAAAATCCCCGCTACTACAGGGCGATTCCTCTCAACACACACATACGCAACGCGTTTTTGTTGCTACTCCGGAGAACTTGTTGTTGGGTTCAGCAAAAAAACGCTCCATAAGAAATAATGTACTTTTTGTCAACTTTAAAGTACTCGTTTTCGATGAAAAATTGAAAATTTTGTGGCATGTAATACATGAAAAAAAACTTTGAAGCTTTCTTCATAAGATTTTTAAAGCGTTTCATCTTGAATGACCCCTATCTGTACTGAATAATATAAAATTCACGACTTTATTTAGCACAGATAGAGGTCATTTAAGATGAAACGCTTTAAACATCTTATGAAGGAAGCTTTAAAGTGTTTTTTCATGTATTACATGCCACAAAATTTTCAATATTTCATCAAAAACAAGTACTTTAAAGTTGACGAAAAATACATTATTTCTTATGGAGCGTTTTTTCGCTGAACCCAACAACAAGTTCTCCCGAGTAGCGACGGAAACGCGTTGCGTATGTGTGTGTTGAGAGGAATCGCCCTATAAGTCTTCACCAAAACGATACTTTGAGTAGGACATAATTGGTTGCCAGGCCAACGCAAAGGTACTCGCATTCCAGCGAACCAACGCTAACAAAGCGCTCACAGACAGTATGTGCGTGCGCTGACTGTGAACGTAGAGTAGTTTCACTGGCAAGGAGATATTTTGGATTATTTTCAACTCTAAGTTAATGTTTAAGACAAGAAACGCATATATTAACCACGCTGGCGCGGCAATCACTAATGTAAATTATACCAAGAATATATTAACATTCAATATCAATATATATTACATATGATTTACATTGGCAATTGCCGCACTAATGTGGCCAATAATATGCATTTTCTGTATACATGATTGTCAAAAAACATTTTGATTGGCTCAAAAGAGTTAGTTAAGTAGAATTTTACACACTCATTTGAGAGGGTCAAGTTAATTCAGTGTTACCAAACATAAGAATTGAAAGCTGTTGACCATTCTCAGAAAACAAAAAATTGAATTATTATCATAAATTACAATGAAACTCGGAAAAATTTTATTCAAGAATAATGTAGGTATTAAATAAGCGATCAAACTTAAGAGTTTCAATTTTTCAAATGTTGGTAGCACTGCTGAATTTGGAGGTGATCATGTACAATTTTGCCATTCTACTTTGTGAAATTTTGAACTTTTTTCATATTAGGCTGAAATATACCAAAGTAGACTTGTACTAGACCAAGAAGCGGGGCCAACAAGCGGAGCGAGTGAGGCACCCTAATCTCATCAGCCCAAAATATACTAAAGTAGACTTACACTAGACCAAGAAGGCTCATTACACAGCCTTCTACCATTACAGGCTGGTAACATTGGAAGTGCAACAACGTTGTTTGGCCCTCTGGTGATAGACCTTTTGGTAACAAGCAGCAAGGAGCTATTGTACCGCACTTTGTCCCCTATCTAACTTTCTATTTTCAATTGATTATTGCTCATTCCACACAGAACAGATTCTATCGATATAATGCTTAAAAAATAGGAAATTGTTCACTCTTTAAATAACTCCATTGAGTCATATTTGTACACCGCACCGTTCTCGCAACAAAATCAAATATTTGATCTTCTCTCATACAACGTAATGCTAATTTTGGCCCTCTGGCATTGTTGCCAAAATTGCGTATACCGGCCTGTTCTCATTAGCCTGAAATATCCCAAAGTAGACTCATACTAGACCAAGCAAGTGTGCCGCTCTAAAGCCTAAGCCTAAAATATTACCACCTGAAGTAGACACTTTAATGATCTCTTGGGAACTCTCAAATATTTTTGTCTCGCATTATCCACAACATATCTGATAGGGCAAAATTTTAAAAAGATATGAAACATGATCTTCATCTTTTTGGCTGCGCCAAGAAATCCAATACCCCCTAAAATTATTTTTTATTTCTTCTGTTTCATGTCATTCTCAGGGTTGCAATGTTTTAAACAAAATGTTTTAAACATGTATCTTGAATATGTTTCAAACTCTCAAATTTTGCGGAGACCGTTTTAAACATTTTTGACCCTTTAAACATTTGGAACAGTTCTAAACATCGTTTTTTTCAGCTCGCATCACACCTTCTTGCATGGTTTTTGCAGATAAAGATGAATTTTTATTATTATTATTTTTTGGTAATGTCATTTTGTAGCGCATAATGGTACAACCTCAACCTTGTAAACAGCTGTGGGCAACAGTGGCCATACCTGCTATATAATAATAAAAATGGGAAATGAAAAGAAAAAAAAAAAGTCCACCTTGAGAGATAATGAAGTCTGAATTTGTAGACAGTCACAAGAAGACTGAGACCTTACAAGTTGAACGTTCAAATATCAGTAGGCAGGAATACAGAAATGTTGGGAGAATGCGCAGCTGACACATGCATTATTACTGCGCTGGCGTTCCCCTCGTTTTACCCTTTTCAAGTAGGTAGAGAACACGCTGGGAAACACCAGCTAAAATGGAACGCCAGCTAAAACAAGTACCTACTGTCGTATACGCAACGAGCCACTAAAAGCAATAACGAGGTTCGTGCGTTTTATATTTTCACTATACTGTATAACGACCGAGCAGTAAATTGCATTGAAGCGCACGCGCATAACCGAAGTTCTTCTAAATACAGAGCGTAACATACTCTTCGAATCCTAACAAAAAACTGCAGTTCACTGTGACCAGCAATCCTAAGGATGGTACCGGAACTATAGATAATAAACGATACAAATAAAACCAAATCACACAGAATACAATATTCTCATAACATCTGAGAGTAAATCAAAATACCTACACCTTTTGCCAGAAAACTCGATTTTGTGGATTTAAATAAGAACGTAAGATGAATCCCAACAAAAGAGACGCAATAATGCAAGATGAAAAAAAAAAAGAAAAAAAATTTGAGAGTTACGAAGAAATATTTTCATTAATATTACCAGTGAAGTCACAATCTTTTAATTTCAAATGGCGGCGGCATTATCGCAGTGCCTTTTGCAATGCATTTAGTGTAAGAGATTTTAAGACTATGGCAAATTAAAAACCTATTAAAATAAAAGAGACAGGGAAAAAGAAGAGCAGATTTGTTGAAGGTACAAGTATATCATTTTAAGGAGGAAGGAAATTCAGCAAGCAAAGTGCATACTTTTTTTGACGGATCCGTGCCATACAAAGTTGAATTGATGTAGGTATATGCAAATAATGAATACAAGAAAAAGAGGCTATGATCAGACGTATACTCATAACCTCTTTTCCTTGTATTCATCATTTGTATATACATCAATTCAACTTTGTACAGCAGACCAGTGAACGCTCCCATGGCGTTTGTTTATGAGTACACCTAACAATGAAATGATCATCATGCAAAAAAAATTTCTTCACAATGTTTATTCTTTGATATACTGTATACTTCTATTTTAAGGTATGAAGCAGAACAAAAATGAATAATATTTGTAAGTAAAAAAACAACTTTACAGAGAACTCCCGATGAAAAATATAATCTTCTTACTATAGATACCTACACCAGAGGTCCGCTAACTGTGCGCTGTGGCGCCCTTGGGCGCCCCGAGTCTTTGTCAGGGGCGCCGCGAGCTTTTCACCAAAATACTGAAGAGTTGCAATACCACAAATAGAGCCACAATTTGACACTCTTCTTGGTACTAAACAAGCGCAGCCGTCTCATCAATTTTAATTCTATTTTTCCACTTTGCACTCCTACCCTAATTATATCTATATTTGTATTCATTACAGTATTACTTTAACTGAATTGTATCACAGAATTATTTTATCTTGGGTTAGGTGCGCCGCGAAAATTTTGCAAAAATTTCTCCGACTGTATAAGGCGCTGTGGGCCATAGAAGATTGCGGGCCACTGCACTACACAGTACAGAAAACTGTTGCACTGTATTTTTGTTGTGCTTACAGCCATACACAGCTCAACACGCAGCTCATTCTAACATCAAGTCTTATAGGGTGTTTTTTGTATTTTCCAGAAAAATAATGCCTAAAATGAAAAATTGATAGAAATGAAACTTAGTCCTCATGTAATTTCCTATTTTATCAAACCAAATTTTTAATTTTTTTTTTTTTTCAAAAATGTTCTTAGAAATTTTGTGAATAGAACCATTTGATAGGCAATTACAAGGGAGATGTTTTTTGTTCTTATCCTTTTTGCAATTAGAATCATGGTTAGTGAGATATTTAGAAAAAATAAGTAAGTTCTGTAAGCTGCAATGTTGAATCTGCGGTGAAGTGTTTGCAGCACTGTTTCCTATATAAAATAATGTTGTGAGCGTTTTTGGAACATGAAGATGAAATCCAATATGGCGGATGAGTTAGCTTAGGAATCTATACTTTTTAAAATGCAAACAAAATCAGTTTTAGTTAGGAGCAAAAACTGCTGTTTGTGTGCGTTTTCCCAGGGAAGAGGGCAAACGGTTTTTGCGCAGATTTTTCTACCCTACAACTTATGAAAATACTTTCTTGTCCTCTAAGGTGCAACCTTGTGCAACCGATCTAAGATCTACGTTTTGTCTCTGTACCTCTATAATATACCCTGCTGGCAAATGATAATTGTGGAGCAAAGAAAGAAACTCCTTACCATAGTATAAGAACAAGCCTATCTTCATTGTACAAACAACTGGCGTCAGTTTTGTGATAATTCCATACTGTATCAAGAGATAGCGTTAGCAGGGTAGCACCCAATTTTCACAGGTAACAAATTATTTAAAAAATGCAGAGAGCTGGGACTCGGCCAATTCTTTTTATAGTTTTTATCAAGAGCTTCAATTTTCACTAAAAATTATAGATCCAACTAATTTTTTGGATTCTTTAGAAGTTTTGGATAAGAAGCCAATACTGGGGTACCAATGGTAATTTAATTGGTGGGGAAGCAATCTGATAGGAATATTGCTCAGTGGAGTGACCTTGTGCTCCAGACATTGCCTCATCTAAGGGCCAACATAGAATTTGTTTTAGGGTGAGGCAAAATGATGTTACGGGAGTTGGCATTAAATCAGTAATTCATTTTCTTCAACAGTTTGCGCCCCTACCCAAATTTGTTGTATTTTCCTGAGCCAAGTTATGGACCAAAATGTGCCAAAATGGATCAGTTTGCCAAAATTCTCAAAAATTAAAAATTGCTCAAACTTCCATATTTTATTGAATTTGAAAGTAAAATTCAACGCTGATTTAAAAAAAAAAACCCTAAATAACCCCATGACGCTTGAAAGTGGGAAATATTCCAATTTCTTATTTTGGAAATCTTAGCAAATTGGTCAATTGTTGGCACATTTTGGTCCATAACTTCGCTCAGAAAAGTCGCAGAAAGTTGAGTAGGGGTGCAAATTAAAGAAATTTGCATAACTCCATTCTGCAAGACGTTTGTGTCATAATTTGACTGTGACCTACTTTAGGACTTGGAAGAAATTCTGACTTTCACACTATAATTAATACATATGTGGCGTAGTTACACCAAAATTTTGGGAGGGGTTTCAAAATGTCAGGAGGGTTTTAAGGTTGATAATTTTATATATTATACGTTTTTTCTTATTTTTCAAATTTCAGGGGTTGGGGGGGTTGGGGTTCGAACCCCCCCCCCTCCCCTCATAACTACACCACTGATAGTGAGCTGGGTCTATGCCAAAACCTACCTAGATATTTTACATATATTGATCCAAAAGACTCTTAATTATATTATTTCATGCTTCAGGTGAGCCTAATGACCTTGACCTCATCATGCCCCTGATTCTGTACAACTATATTTAATAGGTATATAGTTCTAGTTTGGAACTCAACTTCTATTCTATTCATATTTATTTATTTACTTGTGGTGATTGAGAGACCAAAAAAAAAAAGTTTCATTTCCAAGTAACAAAATTCCTTTTAAAAAATAATTCCAATGGTGCCAAACTGCTTGCAGATTTTACTTCTCTCAAATGCCTTGACCTAAATCCCCACATTCCACTAAAAAAAATTCAAAAATTTTTTATTGTATTTTGGACATACACTATTGTCACTTTCATCCTTGGAAGACCAGTTTCAAAATTTTTGAGAATTGGCTACATTCCAACATAATTATGAACATCCTAGAATTTAAAAATTTAAAAATAAAAACACTCACACTAATTTCAACTATATTTCAAAAAAGTGTTCAGGATACTTATTGAATGAGTAACCTTGTAAATAAATTTTTTGAATTTCATAATATCCCGGCAAACTTGATGAGTCAACAAAAATATTAACACAACTCAATGCGTACTCATTGTTTTATCAATATGAAAACTTGGCAACAACAGCTCAACAGACATTATTTATTCTCTTTATTCACAAGATACCATGCAAGTGCGTCAAAGATTCCAAGGTCATAGCCACTCGTGACTCCGCCCCTTCCGCAGTTCATTCCCGTTCTCGTACACTACACATTGAGAAAAAAAAAAGAGATACAATGGGACACGCGCAATACGAGCATAGTTTAGCGCAACATACTGTCGTACAACCTTCCACCAGCGATAGAAGTATAATATTATGGTACAGTGCGTACCTTCTACCGCGGTTACATGGTTGAATATTCGAAGCAGTAGACGCGACGGTTAGTTCAAGCAAAATTACTTGGCAACGTCGTATTTTTGTGTTTCTCTATCGTAATACTTTACTATTGTTTGTGAGGAACCAAGTCAATACACACAACTCTGCAAGATTGGTCTATGAGAGCGTTATGCCTAGACTATGTCTGTCTGTATAGGAAAAACGATAATGTTCTTGAATAAAACTTGCACTTTGTATTCTGACGCTATTTGCAGGGTGAGCAGAATAGAATTTTCCAGCGTTGTTCGAAAATGCTACAGGCAATCGCATTTGCCCTAATTAGTTAAACTTGGACGAAGAATTACTACATTTATTCCGTAAATAAATAAAACCAGCGATCTTGCACAAATACCTGGTTCTAGTATGCTATACTTAGTCGGTAAAATGTCCACGGATCATCGAACGAAAGAAGGAAAATATTTCGATTAAAAAATTCTGCGATAAGATTGTCAAAATAGACACGAAGTTTTATCGTTAGAGTAATTTGAATCGAAAATTGGTTTCACGTTTGGATTTTTCCGAAAAAATTCCGATTCATTTAGGAAAGTACGTACAGAGAAATTAAGGCTTAGGCGTGGGCCAGCCGTCCAACATATGTACTTTAATCCCGCTATAAGTGAAAGGAAAACTTTGGACAAGCTGCTACGATCCTCTCCTAGATCTTCTACGAGTGACAAAGAGGCACGCCTTGGTACCTTTTTCATCACGAAGTAAAATTAAGAAGATATATTTTTTTGAAGGAACTAAAAATCTAGATGGTAAACTGAAATTAAAATCTGCAGGTGCTCATGTACGTCCAATTTTTATCCTGAAGGGAAAGGAAGAATAACAAAACAAGAAGAGAACTACCTACCGGTAGTTTAGTAATCTATAAGATGCACTCTAGTTTATACTTAGGATAAGGCTTCAATTTGGTTGAAATCGGAAAAATTTCAATAAATGAAAAACAAGAATTAGTCTCGAGCAATTTTTATCTCCTCCACAAAAACTTAATTAGAAAACTTTTTCTTTGATAAGCAAAACCCAAAAGATCTGAAGATTTTTGTCACTACTGAGATCTAGAGCTCACGAGGTCCAGGTTTTTTGTACATCAAGATATGGCAACAACCATGCAATAATTTGAAACATGCTACGCAAATAGGCTATAAAACTTTCCACAATTGCACGGAAATTGGAAAAATGCTAGTGAAAATAAAAGAATAGACGTACATTATGTTCTCAGTGATATCACAAACATCTTTCGACAGAAAATTTTCATTTTCTTTTGAGATAAGCCAAGAGCTCCGAAAAATAAATAAAGATCGTCAAAATTTGTGCCAATATAAACTTAAATATTTTTGCAGAAATTTTCCTCATACAACAAGTTTTGTTTTTCAAAATTAGAGGACAAATATAGGCGGTATTCTTACTTTCCCACAACAACCCACTGCTCTTCACTCTAGTTGCATAGTCAAACCAGAATTTCAAGGTGTGAAAAATTGATACGTTTCCTGCCAGTAGATCTATTAAAATAGAATATAGTTAGAATCATAACGGTTTCAAGATTTTTGACTAAATGTCGAAAGTTTGTTTTTAAAGATTTTTATTCTCATACTCTCTCATGAGCGTTCTATATTGATCACCCTTTTGGGCAGCTTTCAAATCCGGCACATGCTTTGTGCTTTGCTTAATTTGCATTCTCATGCAATAGGGCTTTTCCAGTACTCCATATTGCATACTCATTTGCCTGCCCTGTTATCAATTTGGTAGTGTTTTCAACATTGGTCTTATGGGTATTGCTGGATTGCGTACTCATTTTCATTCCGGAGCGGTTTGCCATAAGAGCAATGTTAAAAATACTACTAAATTGATAACACGTAGGAGAATAAGTATGCAATTTAAAATACTGGAAAACCCCTCTTAGGGAACAAAGAAGCGTAAGCGCATTGCGGATAAGGATGAACATCTTCAAGACAAATTCATGTGAGCCAAAAAATAATATCCGCTGCATGAGTATGAAAAACGATTAGGTAATTTGCGAGGCCTTTGGTGCAGCTTGGGGCGCTAAAGCCAATCACAAAGTCAGTTATGATTATGAGTCCAATGTATAGAACAATTGTATTTTACTAGAAAGTTACATTTATGCAATTTAATCACTCGATCCTCCGCGAAATTCATTTTTTTTTTTTATGTTTTCACCACAATTGGAAAATTGGTAAGTGACATTTTCCCCTTCATTGATAGTATCAACACAGATGTAGGACTTGAAAATTGTCGACCATGAGCTCTTTTAGCTCAGTCTACTCTAGTATATTGTCAGTTATATGGATCAATTCCCTGGTGACGTCACAGTGTTGAGTGATAGTGAGTCAAAGTACCCATATATTTGTAGTTGATAACAAGATTATTGAGCCAACATGATATCAATTTCTATAGAAATACAGTGCACAGGTAAGGATTTGATCACTTACAGATATTCAAAAACAAGATGTTCCTCATGTATTAGAGATCTCTATCCAAATTTAGAAGTTTTGCAAAATTCATGTAAGTAGCTTTGATTGCTAAAGTACTTCAAGCCACAAGCATTCAATCAAAATTGGAGTTGTCAACGTTACGGGGAATTGGTCCGTTTGTGGCCTAGTATAGTTGAACTTAACCTGGTATCCTGCTTGCTATACAAACAAGGGATTCAGAAAAATTTGGTCAATCAAGCTATGAGTCTAGCAAACTGACATGAGCCTGTGACCTAGTTAGCCTAACGCATAGTATTTCAGGCCAAGAAGGGGAACACAAAAGTGGAGCAAGGAGCCAGCGAGCTAATTAGCCTAAAGTACAGTATTCTACATACTAGGCTAAAAAGGGGGGAATGGGTGGAACTTATTAGTTTGTCAGCTAGTTAAATTGATATACAGTGTACAGGGCCTTGACCTACTGTGAGGACTAGGAAAAATTTCCACTTTAACCTAAATTATCTAATAGACCTTCAACATGGAGCTTTCCAAAAGCCCACACGCTAGTCTAATACTTTGGTCCACTAATGACGCAATAAGGTAGGCTTGGCCTTGATTTACTTTAGAGAGGAAAATCAAGATATTTCAAATACGTTGGGCAGATGAAAGTAAATGAAGCAAATTCCGTATTTATTTGGCTCTGCAGCTACATTTTCTCTACTTTCTTCATCACCAGTTAGTTCTTCATTTAGAATTCAAGTTTGAGTTGACATCGTTTTTCTGATTCAGAAGCAAAGAAATACTATTCAATTTACCAACAATGATTAATCACACAGCGAGGAATTGTGCATGTATCATACCGGATCAAGAAATTGCTCACGCACATTATACCGCAACTTGCTGTCATAAATCAAAACTCCTCTTGTACAAATAAGTGGAGAGTTGGAAACTCTCTGTTGGAATGAAACACTTAGAACTAATTCTTACTTCAAATTTCACTATCATTTTCCCCTGGCTTACACAAATTCTCGGATATGATTTTATACAAATTGATGTCGCAATTTTTCTTTATCTATCGTTAGGATCCATTTTACATTAATACTATGCGCTGTTCACCTACAGGTGTGATTAGAATTCACACCCCTTCTCGTACATACATTGCACAGATACCACTACACTCAATGAGCATCAGCTCACGTACATACAAGTTGCTTTGTTGCTTGCATAGTTTTAACCAAGGTTACAAGACATGTCTACTACACATTACAACAAATTTTTATTTACACCTAATGCGTTTTGTTGGGTGTGCGTAAACAACTTCATACTTCAGGGAAAATATATAGATCGACTCCTGAAGTCAAACTTTTTCTACATCCTCATGTCAAGGTCATTCAGAATTCAAGGATGCACAGCGTGCAACTGAGTCAGATAGAAATCAGGAATTGTGCTAAAAGAGTGAAGACCCTCTCTCATTTCTGTAGATCGACTTTCAAGAATTTCTGAGACTCTTCCAAGGTCATGTGAAATCCACGGTTGTACAACGCACAACTGAGTCAGACGCACATTTTGGAATTGGAGTTTTAAAATACAGATTGTTTCCTGAGTATGGTTCCAACTACAAGGTTAAAATTCACCCAAACTCTCGGTAAATGTCAATTAGGGAATGAGGTGAGACGTCTTGGTTACAACTATACGATGGCAGAGAGGGGGGTATTTCGATGCTTTACATAATGCATACCAATATTGTTACATCTCACGGAGTGAAGAAAGAGTCACTAAATCTTATGAGATACACGCCAATAAAAGACTTTCAATTGTATTGGCCTACAATGGGACTTGGAATGATTTTTACTTTTGAGCCCAAGCCTCCAGTGTCTTAGCTTAATTCCCTCCTTCTGATCTAGCTTGTATTAGCCTGATATTTTTTTCCTTACACGATCCATATGAAGATGGAAGCCATGGTCAGGTCTTGGGACTTAGGAACGTTAGACAGATTTGAAAGTCTTGTCCCAAAGAAATGTTTGAGCTCCATATTGTAAGAGTCAGATAAAGATAAAATTGACAAGTGCAAATAACCGAGGGAGAAGTGTAGAAGAAACCTTCTTGAGATTACATTCTTTTCTCAAGGTGTATCACAAAAATACTTATCAGCAACGTTATTGATGAGTGATAACTAACACTTGCTAGCAGATATTAGTATACGCAGCACGCACCTTTCTTCTAATTATTCCAAAACAAAATTAAAAATTGAGGGAAATTGAGTATTTTGCTCTAATATTTTTCATTTGACGGGTCCAGTTTCAAAGTTTTGCGTAAAAATCGTTGATTTCAGATTTTATGGGCTCATTAAATAAAATCCGTTGAAAAGGAATAGTACATGTCATTCTTTTTAATTTTTCAATTATAGCAACAAGCATTTCTTCAGAAGAGAAGAAGAATGTAAAGCTGATGAGCTGCATAAATCATAGTTATAAAACTTTCCACCAACATGAATGTAAACAAATATTTGCCTACGCTCGATCAAATAAAGGGGTGGTGTAAGTGGCAGTGGCGTATAGAGAACATCTACAGTAATTTTACCAAGCTTTTTCTCTTTTCTTTTCTTTTTTTTTTTTTTAAATGGAAAACGTAGTACAGTTTTTAGTTTACATCGCGCGAGAAAACTTCTAACCATTGGACTCTTCATAGTCCTTACATAGGTATATTAAAAGACGGGACCATTTTACACTTTAGGCTCTGACAATCTGTGCATGAAGGATGCTGGTTCCAATAAGACAAAACATCGAAAGATATGATAGGATTCCATCTTGTACAGGATCAAGGATCCAACTGACGACCGCACTTCAAGTCTATTTCAGCGGTTTGGCGTAGAATGACGTCATCATCATTAAAAAATATACAGAAAAATGAACTATATAGCCCAATGTTTTTGTGCAAGGATTGTGATGTAAATAATTAAAAGAAAAGCGGCTTTTCCCGCACATATATTTTCTAGAAAGGGGACGTTTCAAAAAAAAATATATATAGATGTGGGAAAAGCAATATTTTCCCCTTTAATTAGAAAGAAGAACGTTCATGCACCCTGCACCCAAGCAGGAAATACAATCCAATACAAGATAAACTCCTATTAACTATATCAAGTGGGATGGGTATTGAGTAGGCACTGTAAATCGCGCACGGCTGTAATGGCCGCCGCCAATTGGACGCAAAATAGACAATAAAGAATCAAAATGTTTAAAATTAGACTTGCAGAATAGACAAAAAAGAATTGAAATTTTTAAAATTAAGCTTTGTTCTAAGGAAACAAGAGCTACTTGGGAAAATGCGCCAACACTTCTTGACCTACTTTAGAGACTTGAAAAATTAGGGGCCTATGGGCCATGGACTATGGCTGTACTGTATTTTCTCTTCATTCTTGAAGAACAGGAGCTAAAAGGAGAAGAGGCTTATGTGACCTGTCACAAGATAAGGGGCCCATCTTGTGACAGGTCACAAAATGGGAAACTCACAGGACCAAACTTCGAGCTGAATACATGCTACAAGTGCAATTATCCAAATTTCAAAATTTCAGTCATTTCAGGCGGTATACAGATCAAGAAGGGAGGAAAAGAATTTTAACAAATCAATTGAAACTGAAATAAAGAATTCCTTCCCCTCCCCCTTCTCTTATGATTAGGTTTCCTGCTGGTTCGATCAACTTAATCAATAAAGAGATCCTATAGGTAGCCAAGAGGGTCAGTCACAAGTTTTTTCTGCATGGCAGAGAGCTCAAGCGTCATTGATCACAAACATGAAAAATGGCAACAACGCAGTAGGCGTGTACATTACAAATGGTGCAGTGAGAGTGTAGAAATGGTACAGGGTGAATGTACCGTACTTTTAATATTTGTTCTCTATCTGACTGAAACTTTTTGATTACATTAAGATACAATTTTGAATTCTCCTTGTAAGGCACTCATAAACAAAACTAGTCCAAAAAGCAAAAAAATCGTTCATATTAACTTCTCTGTTAATTTGAAAAAGAATTGGAATATTTTTTTGTCAATCTCCTTCTGAACGTCAAGGCAAAACGTCGTACCCACCAATATTGGAAGGCGGCGGTGTGACTTTGCTACATTCCTGTAATGTATAGAGAGCTTCATGGCCTATGAAGCATTATTTCATTTTTTAGAGCCAGTTATACCACAAAATGTGACAAATCTGGCGCGGTTGACGCGAAGATCAAAAAGTTGATGTTTAATTTTTGAGATTTTACGCTTGGAAGAAGCCATGTTCTTTGCTTAAACTGCTGTAGATCGAGGAGGTAGTTTGTTGAGATAATTTCGATGATTCACAGCTAAGCCTAATTTTCAGAGATCATAATTATTCAAGAGGAGATGGGTAAACCCAGGAATAACAACTTACCGAAATCGAAATCTCGAGTTCGCAAATTACAACGCGGTGCAATAATTAACTTATAGAAACGAGAAAATACTTACTGAAAGAGGAAACTTCTCGTCTATTGTATAAGAAATTTCATATCCTAATGAAGAATATCATTGCACTCTTTCCGCACACGATCAACACTTCACAACGCGTTTTCGGGCATAATTTCGGGACCGAATAAGGAGATAAATGAATCATGAGAACGAAAATAATGATTGAAGAGTTCGTTTAAATGAAATCAATTTTTTTGAAATATTCAAAAAGAATCGCGGTCGCATCGTTTCACACTACTGTCTTCGAACTCGACTTGATAATAACTGCGGGAAACTTTCTCTAAACAGGAAAGCTACAGACAGTGTGTTCGGTGAAACTAATATCAATTTCTCACCTCGAAAAAAGACTGGAGAACGAAGGGAAAAATTTCTAACCATTAAGGTTAGAACCAAATGTAGTTGCAACTCAATTCATCTTTCTTTAGAGCCAGACCACGAATTTAATCCAAAAGAATAATGATATTGATGACTCAATTGAATTAAGCGATTAAATTTTCTAGAATATGGCTGAACTGTTTTTCTATCAATGTTCTTCGGCTCGTTTTCGAGCTCGATTTCTCGAAGGTCGAGAGTCCTAATTATCATCAATATTCAATATTATCACTTGTCACAAGGTCATTTAAATAGATTACCGAAGGTAACAGTTGAGGTAATTGACTCAATATAGTTTTGTTTTACCCGTTTTCGAGCTGAAGTGAACATACTTAGTACAGTATATTCCGAGTCTTTTGGGAATTGGGAATTATTGATAGCGTAATAACTTCAGAAGAGGCTCAGCCAGTGTGACCAGATATACAAAAATTATTAAGAAATTGACAACTTGTTAAGAACTCATTTTTTTCAATGCTTAAGGGTGGTTTGTTGGGGTATGAACTTTAGTTGGGGAGTTGGTAGCCCTGACGATAATCACCCGTTCGTTCAATGCTTTTTAAATAGAGAAATCTCACGCACCATAATAAATATAGGATACCATTTTTTAAATCAATACAAGCATAAATTTTGTAGTCTGTATCAGCAACATTTAATAGGTACAAAAAAAATTATAGCAATAAATGATAATTACATTGAAAAAATAACAGCTGATTGAAAATCAATGTACAAATGTACCTGAATTCTCTGATTCACCCCTTTCAGTAGCGCTCTCTATTGTAGGTTTGAACACCTATACAACAAGGTCACCAAAAATAATGTTTCAAATCATTACTGATAATAATCATAATATTGACTATAGGAACTTTGAATCATTCATTATATAACAACTTTTTCAAGTGTACACATATCAGTCTTTGTTTATTGACAAAGCATTCAGTAATGATAATAATTTTTCTTGATTATGTAAACTCAAGGTGTGTAGAGAGGAATGAGATGCCCTCATTTGGATATAAACAATAGGTAAGGGGAATCTATGGCACATTTTGTTTTTTTCATTATCTAAAAAAAAAAAAACGTATCAAAATGGAAAAATGGAGAAAATGAAGTTCATTTATCTTTTGATTTTCTATCAATTGATACCAGTTTCAGATTTTTAAACACAATTTTATAATTTTTTTGGGGAAAAAATGAAAATGGTACTACTGGATTCAGAATTAAAAGACAGATATATTTCACTCTGAACTTTTTCATTTTGATTCATTTTTTTTTTTTTTTTTTTTTTTGAGATAATGAAGAAAAACTTGAAACGCTCTATATAACCAGGGATGGAAAGCTTAAGCCATTAATGGCTTAAGTAAGTTTTAAGTCAATGTTTTGTCGTTTCTTGTTAAGCCAAAAGTCAGTCAATCGTTTTTTCGTCATTAGCTTGAAGCCAAATATTAGCCAAAAGCCAATTTCATTGGCTTAAAATGAAAGCGCTTTTAAGCCTGCGCACAACAATTGGAAAAAAAATTGAAAGCAGGAAACTGTGAAGCAGCCGGCAACCGGTAGCTGGCCATCTTATCTTAATTCTTGAAACATTAGCTGAAAGGGTTCTGCTAGAAGCGCCACCTCAGGCTGTGGCCACCTTCCACGGTTTATATGGCTTGAAACTTGAGGCTTGAAATTTGAATTTTGAATTTTCACATTCAATTTTCAATCTTCTTTTACAGAGCACCTGAAAATAAAAAGATATTGATTTGACACCCATTAGAGCTTGAAGAAGCTGAAAATATGATGCTCAACTTATAACTTATGATTCACAAAAGAATAGTGCAAGTTTAAGGTTTGAAGCTATGAGCTCATATTTTACAGCTCATTGTTTGAAGCTTGCAACTTGCTTGACACCCTGATTTTTTAAAAAGTCTAGTGTATTCAAGATTTTTTTTTACTAACGAGATGAGAAAATAGAAAATTTATATTCATGTGAAGAATTCTCGAAACCGTTTTGGAAAATATCTGGTCATATCCTAAGACGTTGGCGTGAAAAGGTACTCAATAGAGCAGCATAGGTACACATGGTACACACTTATATTATATTGCATAAATTCACTTTTTAAACTGACCATAATGAAAATGGTGCTTTTTTAGTTGCCTTACATTTGTCTTTGAGCAAAGGAACAGAGATGTGTAAAAATATAAATACCGAGCCTACTTAAATAAAAATTTATATTTTTCAAATAAAAAAAATACTCTTTTTCGTTCGAAAGAAATAAATTGATATTATTTTGGATTTACATGGAAGAAAAAAAAAAAAAAAAAAAAAAACCACAAACAGCAGCTAAACTTACAAGTTGAACCTAAGGGAACTGAGAAAGTACAATATATGAAACCGTTGTAATCATCATACCAATACCGTACCTAATTCAAGTTATGTCCATAAGTTTGTGAAGCCGAGCAAATAACTCTTTTGTGTACCTAGTTTAAAATGCTTGTTAATGAGTAAAAAGAAAAAAACATTACAAGAGTAATCAGTTCTGTTCAACTAAAATCTCAAATTCTCAGATTTCCCAAATAAAAAAACAAACTTTTTTACAAAAAAATTTTATATTTAAATACTATATTTTACGTTTATATAATTGCATATCTTCCTTGACTACTATTTATTTGGAACACCATAGATAAAATTTTTGAGAATTTATTCCCTGCAGTGGAATAGATAATAATATACTATTATTATCTATCCGACTCCACTGTCATAATACCAAAGTAAAGCAAATACTATCACAATCAATAACGGGTAAACAATTAAATTATTGTATACAATATGATATAACGCCGTTATCAATTTTCTACATTTTTGATCTGCTTTTAACTGAAAGGTACTATGATGATAGGCCTAGAAATAATAATAAATGAATGAAAAGAAATCCAACAAAGAATAAAACTTAACTCACATTACAAAAAACTTTTTTCTTTTTCGAACGTCCCGAATATTTACAGACGAAAAATTCAACTTTTCAACGTACTTACTCGCTAAATTATAAAAAAAATAAAATACTAATGGAAAATCTTGGTGATGACTCGACTTACTATCTTTCCTTTTCGATGACTGGAACATTCTTCTGTGTCGCAGAAGTTTTTTCTTCTTTCTATTTGCTCCCTTATTTTCTACAAACTAATATTCTTTAAGCTTACTCGTATCAAATTATACGTATGAACGATACTAGAAGTATTTTCGATGTTGATCACGATGCAGTTGACCGTTTTTTGAAATTGGCTCTTGTTATCGAGAATTCCCGCGACTCGTTGCGACGCGCAAT
Source organism: Aspidiotus destructor (assembly GCA_035079395.1). Classification (NCBI taxonomy): domain Eukaryota; kingdom Metazoa; phylum Arthropoda; class Insecta; order Hemiptera; family Diaspididae; genus Aspidiotus; species Aspidiotus destructor. The sequence continues at coordinate 38,175,691 of JAVHKZ010000018.1, read as the reverse complement.
GTATGTTCTTTGTTGTGTGAAGATAATTGCTTAGGTACTTCAATACAGGGGCGGATCAAACAGATGATTTCAAGAGGGGAGATTAAACACTTTTTTTTATAATTGGCAAGGAAAAAAAACTCGGTCTTTTCCGTAATTTTACTTTTTTTTTTCTCTCATTTCTGAGTTTCTCTCTTGGGGAGGTGATGTCCCTGCCCCCTTCCATTAATCCGCCCTCATCAATGAAAGAAATATAGTCGTAGACAAACATATAAGAGAAAAATCGGTCGTGCAAACTAGAGGTACCCTACCAAGAAATTCCGGTTGCTTCACCTAAAAAAAATTCATTGCAAAAAAATCTAATCAGCTACTGGTTTATTTGATATTATTATGCTTCGGTGGAAATTTTCCTAAATTGATACCTTCATATCTGACTACTATTATTAAGTGAGGAGAAAAACTTGGGAGTTAATAAAAAATAAGAGCAGAAAAATTTGGAAAAAAAATAAGGAGTCAATTTATTCGAATTTTTTTCACAGCTCTATCCACTCACTGTAATTAGATAAGTGAAGCATCCTCGACAGCCTTTATTTTATAGGTAGGTACTATTGGTAATATGGATATTATTGTCCAAATTTTTCTTGGAATGATAAGATTATCTAGTCCTGTATTCCAAGATCTGATATAAGATTCTTTCAACTGATTGATGTAACAGCCATATCGATGATTACGAGCTAATATAAAATGTTGACAACTTATTGCGATCAAACATCAGATTTTATGCAATAGACTAAATTTTGTACAACTTATCATGAGTAATTATGAAAATACAAGGATAATTTTATATTTTATCGTTCACACCACCGTACAACGGAGATCAGTATCACAGTAAATGTGTCAAAATTTGCAGAAGTTTTGACTCAAAACATTATTTATTCTTAGGTACAAAAATTGTCTAAATTAATAAGTTTTAGCAGATCTATATTTTTTCCCATCTTTTCCATCATTGATACATGGAATTCTAATGATATTGAAGTAGAGATTACCTACTAAATCGGCATTTGATTTTCGAACATTCTTCAGACACCGGGCCAAATTGTCATCACATACACAATGCGATCTGAAATTAAAATAAGACGTCCTTTAATGAAATGTTTGTATCATCTGAATTAAAGAATGGGTAAATGGCCGTAACATGAATGGATAAATGATTCAATTGTACCAAGAAAGAATTTATACCATAGACTTTAAAAGAAAATATCGAGGATTTGAAACTAAATCGTTATACCTATATTGTGAAAAAAGGTTACTAATACTTTTTGAAAATGTCGTGTTCTAAAGTTGCCACGCAGTGCAAATATTCAAATTTCTTTCCCGTAATGACTTATAGATAGACTTCCTGTAAATAAACATTGTTTCCTATCGACCCTGAATCGAACATTCTAATCACGTTATATTACAAAATGAAATTTTTCAAAATTAAAGCTCTTTCATACGTATTATGATTACAGTATTGGTAAAGAGTGAGAAAAAATCGTTATCCGGTATTGATAAAGAATAAAAAGAAAAAATCGTTATTCAGAATCATTCTTATTTAAATAGCTCAAAATGTTGAAATTTTTTTTTTTCTCAGTCAAGTTCACGTACATGCGTGAATTTACGGATATATCTCCTCCCAAAGCCTAGAGAAAAAGAAATTACAGAATTTAGTCTATACATATTCTCCAAACGTAATTTTGTTGAAGAGCAATATAAAATGGAAAAAAGAATGTTGCAATTGCGTCGCGCATTGTAAAACTCCCTACAAAGATTTATTTCGACTGAATCATCTGGACTTGGGGAAGAAAGTCTTTGAGGCACCGTTATCGGAAATTTTTTAGAACAAAATGAACAATAATGTTCAGAAGAAACGTGAAATCATTATGCTTCTCAGCAATAAACTGACTATGAGCCCATTCTATTCCAACTCGAATTTCCTTTTTTATTTCTTGTGACAATTTTTATAATAATTTATCGAACAAAATAATCAAGTTTGCATCTACGCGTATAAGACTCTTACATACGTAGGTAGTTGCACGAAAAAACGAGTTCCATTCATTCATCGATAACTCATGAAATGAGCTTCGGCGAGTAAAAACAAAGAGGACATGATCTATTCTACATAAAATTTTCTTTTTAACGAGGGTAATTCAAAAAAATTTCATCGAGCCGTTCTCGAGTAATCTTCTTTTAAAAATCACAAATTCAACATGAGCTCTAATGCGGAATGCCAATGGGTGTACGTTCTTTCTAGGAGTCAAAATGGCGCGTGTCAATACTTGGGTGTTCTAGATGCTCTATCCATGCGCGTTCAAGAGTTGAAAGTCAATATATAAAACTTCGGCTTTTGGTTTTCAGCTTTTATTCTGAAATATGAAACTTTGAGCTTTCAACTTGTCATCCTAAAATTCTTCAACTTACAGCTTTAGATTTTGGCTTTCAATCAGGCTTTTAATATAGAAATTAATTTTTGGCTCTCCACTTTCAGCTTTTGCCCACAAATTCTTTGGCTTCAAGCTTTCGGCTAACTTTTCAATTCCCTCCATCTTTCACTCTGCGGTTCAACGTGCATTCTTATGGTTGTATTCAACAAAGTGACTAATTTTTTTAACAGGAATGTGAAAAAAATTGTCTGGGACATAGTCAATGGTAGAGGTATGATGAAGACCCAGATGGGATTGTCCATAGGTGCTTGTCTTATTACTTTAGGAGAGTTTTAGATACGTTATGACTTGGACCGGTCAATTAATACAGTCACTAGCATTGTTTGATAACGAAACTGGGGAATTTAGAATTTTGCGTAGAATCAAGTGTTGGTGTGTATTGTGTAAAATTAGTTTTTTCCTAAGTACATTCGGCCCAAGCTACCTATTTGTAGAATTTAAACCAGAACATTACAGTGCTATACTTTTGTACACATAGAAAATTACTTTGTGTACGCCGATTTGTTGGACAAATTGTATCTAGAGCCATTGGATGCTACTTTCACTGGACAAAGATCGTGTCTCCGACAGCATTTATCGATATCGCGTTCTGTCCCCAGATCGAAATAATTTCTCGCAACGTCACCAGTGCCGCACCATTTTGTGCCTAGAATTATAAAATTATGCTAGGTATCGATATTTTTCAACATTATTTTATATCTAGTGAGAATATACTTGATTGAAAAAAATTTCAACACTTTTCTATTGCGAAATTGAATCGATCAAGACACCTAATTCAAAAATCAACTCACTGCTGTATTTAAGATCACTTGAATTATTAAAGAAGATCTTAAAATTAATTGAAGAAGCCATTAAGCAGACTTGAAAGCGAACTTCACGAGTACTGTCCAATATCTTACTTATAAATAATCAATTATTCTCGGTAAAATTTCAAAACAACTGAAATTATTTTAAAAACATTATTTTGAAAAAAAAAATTAGCTCATGAAAAAAAGCTTCAAGTTTACAATGAGGTTAGGGTACAATTGAAAACTTTCAATATACCTAGAGGGTCAGAACTGATGCGTACTTCATTTACATTTTAATTATAGGAATTGAGAAAAGAAAACACTAATGTATGGAATATTAGGATTTTTATAGGGCATCAAATTTTTGTACTTATTAAGAAAAATTAATAATTGTACAAATAATATTAATACATTTCATGTTCAGATTTGATAAGTGAATTAAATACCGGTTGGATTTCCTAAGTGTTATGAGTTACTTATAAAAATTTTCTCCTGCTAGAAAGCGTCTTAATGAACTAGAACAATTATTGCGTCAATGAAATCAGAGCCACCGGCCACCTGCATCTATACTGTATGACGTTTGCAGATACAAAGAGTGGAATGGAGCAGCTCCTGGGTTTGTTTACATTCATCTTTTCTATTCGCAAACACAGTATCTAGATGACTGGGTAAATTTAAGGAAGACTGTATTTTGTAATGTACACACCCAAGCTGTACCTTCATGTCTTGACCGCAACTAAAATCGTCATTTATTTTTTCGATGTGTTTATATGTAGATACCGTGCGGACGGCTAAAACTTTCATTTGTAGGTACCATAAAAAATTGTGAATCTTGTATGAGTATGATTATAGGCTAATAATATTGTCATTCTTAAGTATATGTGAAAGACAGACAGAAACGTATACGGAAGAGCGAGAGGAGTGACTAAGAATGCATTTTATTGATTCAAATACATTCATAGGTCTACTGTTTACTTTTGTATCTCAAATGATTGTAAACAATTACAATAAATTCCTTCTACAGTGTAGGAAAAGAATTCGCTAATCATGAAATATTTTTCGGTAAATTTCATAAGTTTTGTAAGGAGGACGACCAACCGTTCATTGTACGCGACGACTAACTTAATAACAAGAAGCTGGTAACCTTCATTGCCGTCATGGGAATGAATTCACAGGCACAGGTAAATGAACAAATCTCTTACTCGGCACCACAAAAGGGCATCAAACAAAAGCTCGACGCCCCTCGACATGGAAGATTTTACATCAGAAGAAGTTCCTCAGGAGGTTCAGTGCATGGAGACTGAACACCCGAGAAAAGTACAAACTCATTTTACCTACTCTCCTCGACATTGCTTCCTTCACAGCCAGCCATGGCACCGATCAATTTAAATCTTACTTGCACGGTATGAGGCAGATTTAGGATATGGTGAGATGCAGGAGAAGATATCTACTGCGCATTTTACCTAACGGAAGACGACGAAATTGGGGCGGCAGAAAGCTATTCAATGGCTCCATTACCACCTGCGCCTCCGGAGGAGAGCAATGCAGTGAAGAGCAAATTTCACGACTTGCAGTTCAAAAAAGAGGTAAAAGTCCAAGTTCGACCAAAACGTGCCGTCCATCAGCTCTATATGCAATCAACAAGTTGTCTGCAGATAGAACTTTGAAGCCACGCATGCGAAAACGTAAGCTGACGCAAGAAGGTGAATCTACTAGACCAAAACGACAACGCCGATGTGATAAATGTCTTTTTTTGCCATGATATCCTCAACAATGATAGTATGGATGACTGCTGCTCTGTTCACGTACATGAAGATTATATTGTGGTATTAGATACGTGTGTATGTTGCCACTCATAAGTTCGCTTTTAATTGTTATTAAAATTTTTCATGGTACCTACAAATAACCAATGTCATCCTTAATTTTCACGAATGCAAGTTACATTTTTCTCATGACCCGCGAACCGTATGAACCCATTGCTTGAAATTAGAACCATAACTTGAGGAAGGGTCATAACTTATCTACTATTAATGAAAATTTTGTCTCTTTTCAATTTACCTACGTGTGTACTTCGTTGCAAAATTAACATACCTGGCATTATTCCTCGGAGAATAGTATTGTATGAACCGCTGCTAGAAGATTCCGTGTCTATAACTAAACCTAGGCTTGTTCCGTGACGAGTCGAATCAAAATTCTCACATTGTGCCGTAAGATCGACCATCTCGTTAAAAGATAATTTAAACAGCTTACCTACATTTTTTTGTAATATTTTTAGAAAGTCATCCCTTTCTTTATCGGAACTGTAACACATAATATTGTGGATTAAAATTAATAAATATATAAATTTATCGAGTCCAATGTCCAACAATATTATAGGTACCTAAATTTATGTTACCTACGTTACAGAATAAAATTATCAGGTGCAAAGACGCGCTAATTTACTGGTTTACCTTGATTTATATGAAAATTAAATTATTCAATGGTTAGGTCATTCCTGTGGCGTACCAACGAATGTTATTCTTTTCTCACGTTAATGATAAGTATGGGTCAACTGATTTTCTTGCAAACATTGAACTCGCATGCGCACTTCTTGAAAATATGTGATGGTTAGTTTTGAAAACGGTTCAGGCACCATGTCTTCAGTCAACGAAGTTCTTGAGGTTCTTCGCAAAAAACTTGGTCAAGACTTTATGTTTGTTGATTTTATGTAAGACTTTACGGTATACAGTATACCGATACACACCGTACATATAAAAACAATGTGCGTAGGTATTATATAAAATTTTCGACTCTCATAAGACCTCTTTGTATCATCGGTAAGTATAGGCTAGTACACAGTATACTTACGAAGACATTTTTAAAATAAAGATTTTACTATCCATATTATCTTCGGTTTTTCAACGGAAGTAATATTATTCACCGTGGTTAATGAAGAGCATGACATTTTCAACGTGGACCTCGGACAAGTTCACATTTTAACGCCACGCCGCCGCGGGAATTTCAATTCACCGCGTATGATACGCGTACAATAGACCAAGTTTAAATTTATAATATAATAGCCTATGTATCAGGATCACAATTTAATAGAAGAAATGAGATACGCATATCACGCATCAATAGCATCACAAATGATCATTGTTAATTTTTAATCATTCTTGATGATGGAGGTTACTATTGTATGAACAACAGAGCAAATCGAAACATAAATTAACATCTAGGAACAAATTAAGAATTTCCGTGTAGGTACAGACTGGAGAAAATAATTATAGTTTTACGGAACCAACTCTTAAGGATTGAATTCGAGTGAGATAAAAGTAGAATACATCTCAATCACATTTTTATTGTTTATATCCTGTCTTAGCTGGCCAACAACAATAAAATTAGCATTACTTGCTCTACAATATGGAACAAAAATTTGATGTTCTTAAATTGGTGACTAACGACGTATTTTTTTCGTCAAATTCGTTTTGAACGGCACTGCGTACACTTACGGAGGGGGTCTCCTAAACTTCAAAATTTCTTCCATTGAAACATAATACTTTATCACCACCTAGAATCATTTTTGCCAAATATCCGTACGTGAAAGAAAGAAAAAAAAAAAATGAATCAAAAAATAGGAACATAATAAGAAAAAATGCTTATCAATTGCTCACACATGTGTCAAAAATTTTTCAAGAAATGAATCAATTTGAAATTTTTTCGATTTCTACATAATTTTAACAGGTATCTATTATATTTCGATTTAGAATATTCAACAAAATTCGAAACGATATTTCGCTTAGATTAATTGGAAGAAATCTGCTTTTATTTCTTTGATCAAATATCCACGATTTATTTTTAGAATTAACAGAAATCCTTTCCTCTCTTTCTCTTATGGTATATTTCGATTACAACCAACAGTCAGACGCAATGAATCAAAAACAATAGCCATCCGCGGAGTGCTGAAAAAATGGTTTTAAGCCAGTCACATTGCAATTCTACAAGAAAACTGATAGCTTAACTCACGAAATCGATCATATTGGTAGAGGAGAAAATTTTAATTAATTTAATTTCAATTCTTATTCTTGGCACATCATTGCTCCTTGAAACTTAATGATGCTAGGTTGCCTATACAGAATTAAAACCAATAAATTTTTTAGTATATCTTTCGTCATTGTAAGAAGTATTACATTTGTAAAAGTTGTAGGTAAATTTTTTTTTTTTTTTTTTCTTTTTTCATGCACAAATCATCCTTTTTGAGGGACAAATTTCTGCCTTGAGATCGTATCACACAATTTATAATGTATCAAGTTTTCACTCAGTACCTCAATATGAATATATATAGCGCACTGCCTGGTATATAATAACGAACCTCGATGCTATTGAACAATTATACTTCATAAAAAAAGGAAAACGTTGTTTACGAACGACGTCACGAAAAAAAAAAACTGCGTTACATGTCGCAGATAATTAAGGTATTAGGTACCGTATTTCGAGAGATGTATACTGATTTATTGACGTACTTTGATGTGATAATAATGACAGTGGTAGGTATCAAGTACCTATGGAAACTAATCTAGCATTTTTGAAAAGATTAGACGACTTCCAGAAATAAATAAACCCAAGGGACAGAGCGAATGAAAATTATTCGAAAATATGACGAAAAAAATCATTAGGGTAGGTATCGAAAAGAAGTGGAAGCTATTCAACTTTCGAATTTGATAGTTCGTAATAATTGTTGAGAAATGAACATTCCCCGTCCATCTTGTCATTTGCCAGTATCGCTAATTGCAGTCTAATTTTCTAAGAAAAAAAAATGTTGGTATATAATATTGATTCAATTATTATAGCGGTTGAGGAAAGTACTTCTGATCGTTTTAGGTAAACTCAATTCCAATACTTTAAAACAGAATAAATTTTTCAATAGAATGTTGGAACAAAAGTGCTCTAAAAACTGAAGATGAAATCACTACAAACATTTTTCGCTTGTTTAAATAAATAGTTGAAGTAGCCTACATTTTATTCGTAGGTATTTAAAATAATTTCTAGAATAAAAATCTAGGTTACAGGCTAGTTGTATCGACGTTCCTAATGTTGTAACCTCTAGGCCTAATTATTTTCAATGTTGTTTCCAACGACTGATATAGAAGTAATTCATTCGGGTTACATACAGAGTAATCTAGCTACACGTGAAATTTATAGTTACTTTTCTCACGCGCGGCACAACTTTGAGATATTTCCGGTAAATACAAATATGTACCTTTGTACGTCTTTTTGAAATCTTTTGATAGACAATAGGTATAGTTCATCCCAAAGTCTCAATAGCGAGTATTATGTAATGATTATGTTAACTTGAATATTTAATATAGGGATAAGTATACTACGTGTATAATGAAACTTACTAAACTTCGATTAATTCACAGTTCAGTAATTTAGTACCATCGCCCAATTCTACTACAGCTACAGTCAGCTCGTGAAAATACACCATACGAAGAGAATCATTGAACCATCGCAATCCAGAATATCCTTTGAACTGGTGTTGCGCAGGTACGGTGTTGAGAGGTAATTGAGCTTGGCAGAATACAAATGATGACCAGAAGATTGTTTTGATAAGCGAAAATGCATTGATAGTGAATCTGAATGGATAAGACAACATAAATTAATATCGATAATTGTATTTACATGAATGATCGCACAGTAAGTTTTATTTAAATCGAGAAAAATTCCCAATTTGGGGATAGTCTTAGGCTCGTTACTACAGCGTTTTCAGGGCTTCATTTACAATTTTCTTGAAAGATTTTCTTCTTCCTAAGAAAAATAATGATAAATATTCAAGTTCAATCTTGTTTGTTGGGCACTTCTTTATTTAACTCTTTGGGACCAGTGCTGTGCCACGTGGCCCAGTCTATCATTGTTGTGAAGGTTCAGTCAGGTTCATGACTCCTCAGGGTGATTTATTTCAAGTCTGTTTATAACCTCTTACTACATTAGTATGACCAGTTGCCTACTTTTCTTGAAGTAAGACGGTATCTCAATTTTCACCTTTCCTCACTCTTCTCTCAACCTTTTTCACAAGGAATAAAGATACAAGCGCACAACTTACAATTTTCCTTTATAACTTGCGCAATCCAAGCAGAACAGCATTCATGTGTCTCATACATATATTGGCACTTCCTCTCCCTCGTCCCTCTCTTCCTCACCTTTCTCCCAACCTTTCTTCCCAAGAAATAAAGATAAAAGTGCACAACTTACAATTTTTGATCATTTTATAATACTAACTTCCGCAATCCAAGCAGGGACAGCATTCATGTGTCTCGCACATATGTTGGTACTGCCCCCCTCCCTCATACCTCCCTTCCTCACCTTTCTCTCGATCTTTTTTCCCAAGAAATAAAGATCAAGTGCACAACTTCCAATTTTTATTCATTTTATGTACAATATTTAGTTGTGCAATCCGAACAGGGGTGGTGTTCATGTGTCTCGCGCACGTATTGACACACCCCCTCTCCATCTTCCGTTCCTTCCTCACCTTTCTCTCAACCTTTTTTCTCAAATAAAAAAGACAAAAGTGCACAACTTCAACTTTCATTTATTTTAGTTTACAATATTTATTTGTACAATCCATGCAGAAGCGGCGGCGTCGGTGTGTCTCGCTCATGTGTTGACATTTTCCCTCTCCCTTATCTGTTCCTTCCTCACTCCTCTCTCAACCTTTTTTCTCATAAAATAATGATACCTTATAATAAATGGTCAGGTGGGCATGAGTTAAAATAATTGTCAAACTCACTTCTTCCCCAGGGTGCGAAGCCGGTTAAATGAGCCGGAGCCAGCTCTCTCCCAGCTCCGCAAACTGTGGAGCGGAGCGAGCCCTTAGCTCCTAAATGACAAGAATTAAGGAGCGGAAGTGCTCTTTTGGCTCTTTTAGTTCCGGCTTCACACCCTTGCTTTTTCCGTCGAAGGACCTTTTGAATGTCCTATTTGTTTTCCATCTTGCCCCCCCCCTTTTTCTTCTTTTCGGCTTTTCGCCCAACATTTTAGACTAACTTTGAATTAAGTTACTCCATTTCAAAGATTTCCACTTTCAGTGCCCAAGATATCTCCACCAGAAGCAAGAAGTTTGAATATCAGTGGCGAAGCAAAAAAAAAAAAAAAAAAAAAAAAAAAAACATTATAGACGAGGAAGGTCGAGTTATGACAAGTTAGCATGAACAAAAAAGACTTCTGCTTGAGTGAAAGATGAGGGTAGAGAAATAGAGAAAAAGATTTAGTCAAGAAAACTCAAGAAATATAAAACTTTGAAGAGGTCTATTACTCCATCTTTAAGGGGCACCTTACCGTAATGTATGAAGTAGCGGCTATTACTGAAAAAGTCCTTCAGTACTGCTACGTATGCTTCAAGCAGAGATTTGGATTTTGGAGTAGTGGGTCACGTGATACAAGGGGTACACGGTGAAGCGACAGATTTAGATGTTAGCTCCTTGGCTGCAACAACTCGGGTAAGGCGCTAGAGGTATTCTCGCTGGATGTAAACAAACATGGCGCGGGATATAGTCATCCGACTCGGTATAAATTGAAGTGGAAATTGTTTGTTTACATTGAGCGAGAATACCTCTAGCGCCTTACTCGGGTACTGATGAAGTTTCAGATTCCGCTTTGAGAGTGATTCTATTGTTGTTATTAGACTATGCGCCAGGTGTCCCGTAAGCTATACTATACCAAATCTCTGGCTTCGAGGAACGAAACAAAAACAAATCTTGTTTTCGAAATCCCACACTCTTTTAACAAGGAAATTGTCCTAGGCTAGCGTATTTTCCTATTTTTCATCTTCACCTAATGACAGAGTTGAAAAAATTTTGAAGTTTAAAGTATGTGTAAGACTGGTTTTCAACCTTTTTGAGGTGGCGGCACATTTCTGATGACGAAAATTTTTTGCGGCTCACCAATTCGAAATATGTATTTAAAAATGTTTGAAATTTATGACCAATATGTCTACAAAAACTAAATATTAAAAATCTTCAAATGGGAGATTTGCGCTTGTAATTTTTCATATATTTTGTCAATACGGAAGCCAATTTTCCCCAAACAAACGCATATTTCTTGTTCGACAGATAGTAGGCGCTCCCGCATTCAACTTTTTATGAGAGTAAGAGCTGAAAGGCCCAGTTCGCAAAGATAAGAGGAGGAAAACGGAAGTAATGTGGTGAAACTTTTTCATACAATGCCGGATATTCTTGCGAGATGTTGTATCAAAATTGAGGAGTTATCCGTCAAAAGGGCGTCCGACCAATGTAATTCTTATGGAACGGACGCCCTTTTCCACAGATAACTCCTCAATTTATCCACGGATACTTCCTTGAACTTCATTTATAGCCTTCTATCAATTTTTATTGAGCATGGTTTCTTTCTTTTCAAGAAGTTGCAAAAAAAGCTAAATTTCTTTGAAATTTCACGGCACGCCGATTGGTGTAAGAGGATGAACCCCGATTTTCAATTTCAAATTCGATTTCCTCCCCCCCCCCCTCAACCCTCGTTACTCCGTGGGTGAATCAAAAAATTACGAGTTCACCCACTAGCTTTATACTAGCTTTATGCTAGGATTTTACCAGTCCTAAACTAGATCTATAACAGAACGAAGAATATCCCCCCTCCCTTAGGATTTTACTAGTGCTTATGATAAGGTGTCCGGGCATAGGCTAATCAAAAGACAGTATACTGAATAAACGGATCTAGTCAATTCATACTAGCAGGCTTAGAAATCCTATGTATTGTATTTCTTCTTTGAATTCCCTATTAAACAGGACCTTAAATAGCTAAGTAGGTTCAGCCTTCTTTGTACAGGCCTTGAACTGGACCAAGAAGGTGGTAGGTCTGAGCACTGGGCTTTTTCTAGACCTGGCTTTTAACTAGGTGTAGGCTTACTAGAATTTTAGCAGTCGTAAACTATGACTATAAAAGATGTAGAAGACCCCCCCCCTTAGGATTTTACTAGTCCTGAACTAGACTTACACTAGACCAAGATTTAAAAATCTGCGAGTACCACCTCTTACTCTCTCTCTTTGTAGTACATTAGGTGTACCTATACTAGGTGTCTCTGTAGTTTCTAGCTCATCTTAATATAATAAAAAGGCTTAGGCTGGATTTATGCTACGCTAAGAAAACTCCGAGAGCAATTATGAAGCTATTAGCTTGTACGTCATAAGTCGTTGGCGTCATAAATCAGCAATCCTGGTCCGCTTACAACATTGAGAGCAGACTTCTCCAAAGTCCGAGCCTCCCCTCCACAGTAGTTCTAGCCTAGCTTAAGCGAATGAGCCCCCCTGTCTCATCAGTCTGAAATATACTAAATTAGCCTAAAATACTCTAAAGTACTTATACTAGACCAAGAAGTGAGTCCCAGAAAACAGTCAGCCTAAAGTACTCTAAAGTAGACTTATACTAGACCAAGAAGCGGGACGAACGAGCGGAGCGAGGAAATTTTGGAAATTTTTGAGCGATGAACAGTTTCAGATGACAGGCGAAAAGACATGAAACATGATCTTTATATTTTTGGCAACGCCAAGAAATCCTTCCTTTTTTTCTCATGGATACTTATATCATCAATTTGTCTTTGTTTCATAGAATGAATCGCTCTGTTCAATGCCGCTTTTTCAACTATTTTTTACATCTGAAATTTTGAAACAAAGAACAAGCATTCTGACTTTCTTAAATTTCATTTCATGGAAACTTGGAAAATGCAAGAAATAGAGAAACTAAAACGGAAAATAGCCAGCCAGCAATATACCTCCTTTAAATTTACCACAGAAAAATCTAACAAAGACGATTCATTCAACAATTAGATACATGATTGCAGTGTACTTAAGAGTAAATTAAAAATCGAGTGGATGAACAATATGAACGTACTCTATCAATAGATCCAATAATTTATTCATAATAATATGTTACATGGAACAGAGTGGATGTATACGAGTTGCGCATATTAAGCATCAAAGAATTCGAGTAGACCACAAATGAACCACACGAAGGCGTGACATGTTCAAATTGCGTCAATCATGCTCATAGTCCACGAAGGGCAAGTGGAACTAGCGACGCACGTTACCCCGCTCATTGTCAGAGCTTCTATTCCTTTCAAAAAGCCAATTTCTTCTTATTTATATGAAATTTTAAAATATATATTTTATTTTTTCTGAATGTGACCACAAAATAAATACATAGGAAAGAGAAGGACTCACGAAATTGGATTGAAGGAAAATTATTTAATTCCCAACACACCTGATCAATAGATCTACAGCCCTCTATGGTCGGTGCTATATACAGGTGAAGGAAGAATAAATCAAGTGGTCATAATATCAAGCAATCTTTCTTCCATCTCTTCAGACGTAGCAATATTCCTAGTTCTCTGGACAGGCAAACGTTCATCAATAAAATCAATTTTCTAGTAAATTCACTCGCCATGAACTGCGTTCACATAAAATTAGTTCAAATGTATCTGCACATGAAAAATGTAAGGCTATACCTATCTAATGAAAAATAAAAGAAATCCATCACACGACCAACTCGTTGTCCTAATCTTTGTACAAATGTTGTCGTTTGAATTCGGATAATAAGATGAGAGACATTTGCTACAAAATGTTGATTAACATAACATGAAACCTGAAATTACAGTTAAACCTTCAATGCTTTATTTGACATGAATGAAAATACCTCAATATAAACGAAAACCCAGTCCAAAAAAGTTTACTAGGCTGAGTCTCCTCGATTAATATCTCTCCCGCATTCATTGCCATGGTCGATAAAAATTATAGGTCCTCGGCAACTTTTCGTCAACACAGGTTTGGGGATTCAGTCTAGTAGAAATCATCCAATCACAAGCGACCGATATTTAGTCGCAGTCCTAAACCTATCCAAAAAGTACCTACTGAACCAGAGCGGAATGGAGCTTTTCCAATCGAAAATTTTACGGCAGCGACAATCAGGGGCACATTTTTCAACGTCTAGATGTGCATCAATAAAAACGATCCCAATCAGCATTAATTTAAGAACAAGAAAAAATCTATTGTGGCACTATCAAGCTCGTGAATAGAAGAACAAAGAAATTTTTGTAGCTTTCCTTTTCAAATAGTTGAAAAATTTCGAATTCTAAAGCCTATTCAACGTCAAGTTTCTGCACGAATGCGCTAAAAGTTGTCATCAAATTTATGTTCGTCAACTTTCTCAATCTCACATGATGGAAAGGAGGAGGAGGTCTGAAATCGGCAAAAACATTGAACTCGTGACATTCAAATTGAGACTAAGTTGATTTTGTATGGCAGTCCACGTATAATCCTTCATCATTTGTCAGGTCTAAGGCACATTACGTTAAAACTAGTATGGACAGAGGGAACATTAAATCTCGTACTTTACACGTTCGTACCGTGGATTACGAAAAAATATCAAGGACAACATTTGCAGTATTCCTTACTAGGATGTATCCATAACTCAAGAGTGGAGCGTCCAAAAAAGTTATGAGTAGAATTATTTGGAAATCCGTCCTCAGCTAAAAGTTTTTGAATGAGAGACGAAGAGGTGACCGAAATAAAGCAACTCTTGCTAGACAACCAAGTTGTTGTAGTTCTGCACCGTGTAGGCCTACTTTAAGATATGGGTAGCGTCTCAGGGACAGCGGTCGTGTAGAAAGTATGAGAGGATCGAGCACTCGTCAGGACGCCAATGAAAAGAGCCATAAAACTTTCTACCAACTATCTCATTTTCTGTTGAGCAGGCCAGTCTCGAAACATGAGATTTTCAAAATAACAGTCTTCACTCATCAGTAAGGCTATTGTCCCTGCCTCCCTTTTTCTTTCAACATGGATATGTCTTGATGCGGAAAATCATTGTGAAATTTATATCACGAAATCGCATCATGGGCTGATAACGTCTTAGGGACTTGTAAAAATTTCGATATTCGTCACTGCTTCATGTTCTGTATACTTACCCTCCATTTCACTAGGCTCTCAACACACTCTAGAATTCTAGGCAATTTATTACTATGGAGAAAGGAGTCCAAAGAAGAATGTTTCCCTCCTCCATAGTCCCGCACACGCTTGTATACGAGGAGGAAGGAATTTCAAAAGTACAGAAGAAAAGTGCGCCTAATCAACGTAAACAATTCGGGCAAGGCTATTGAACTACTCATCAAACAGCCCGTGGAAAATGAAATTTCTTGTTTTGTAGAAAAATTTTTCCGGCCCACGTAAAATTCTTTGACGTCAAAGCGGCCTGCTCTAAGAAAAATTTGAATAGGCCTGAATTAGAAGAATCTACAGCGCGCTTCATTTTTCTCTCTTATCTTGAAAACAACGGTCCAAAATGAATGACAAGCGTTAAACTCTTTCTTTTCCACTACTATAGCTTGTGAAATCTATCTGAAAAAAATACATGCCTATGATTCAAGGGAGAAATGCTAATTTTTCCATGATTCCTTGATAAAAACTAAGGCTTTGAGATCTATTAGATACCTACGTATTTTGTTGCTGCTAACGCTGGTGCCAGGTTGAAAACAAAAATAAAGATTACATATCTTTACTTGTTTTCATGAGCTCTTCAAAATGATCACTTTCATAATTATAATTCTGAGTCCATACATACAGAGGAGTATATACTTTCAAACATTAATTGATTATTTCATTATTAGGTACCTAAAAAAACATTGCTCCGAGAATACGATTTAAGAAATTCCGGTCGGTTTCCGATATAGTCGTTTGACAGGGTGCGAGATTGTCCACTCACGTATAGATTTCTATGCAGTTAGAGATTGGAGAGGAAACCGAATTACGATATGAAATGTTATGCCCAAACCTGTCATATGAAGTGATATGTGCTTGATGAGGTGCCACAATAAAAAAGTCACTCAACGATATACAATACGCGCCACCTACCTACCTCGAGAAATTAATTTTCATTGGTCGGATCACTCTGAAGAAATTAGAAAGTAAACTTGGAAACAGTTTTATGTTTCATTACCTATACACTCGTCAAAACGTCATACCGTCTACGATGAGTGAACATAATATTGAACACAAACTCGTGTCCGTAAACACGCTAGAAAATAAATTTATGTAAATCAAAAAAAGGTTTTCGAGTCCTCTCTTGACGAGCAGAACTTATTCGTACAAAATGAATATTTTTAGTTTTTTAAATAAACTAATTCAATCACCGGTATAGATTATATTACTTAACAACTTTAAATTTCTGGACTGTTCGTACACGTTACATCCGCTTTGATCATTATTGAAACCTAACTCAAGTGTTACGATACGAAAAGAGACAATACCTAACTGTTTGAAAAATTTATCCTGAAACAAGTGTTCGCATGAACGAGCAAAATAAATGCGATAGATGGTTCATTTTTACACTAATTTTAATTATAAAAACACAAACTAATTTCGTCCAATATTTTTTTCCAACTTTCAAAATATTACGTAGAAATTTATTTACCTGTTCATCATACGTCTGTCTGTTTTGAAATATTGGATAAGTGAAAAAAAAAAAAAAATTATTGTTGCATTTTATATCAAACAGTTAGGTTACGAGCAGAGAAATTTTAAAAAATAAACTGTGAAACATCGTCATTCGGAGAATTGGATGCGCGATTCGCAAGCAATCCACGCACGTATCTCAAAGAAAACTGAACCACATGAAACCAGAATCAAGTTGTGGAAGACTGCTGGCTACTCGATGACAGAACAAAAGTGGATCGAATGGGGGAAAGTGGAATAGGCTGAAAGACGAACGGCGCTCTTGACTGGTTTTCACATCTTCATTTCTTATCGGGATCTGTCTCTGTTTTACCTCATTTATCGTTATTTATTTAAGCAAATAAGGGAAATTGACAAATTATGAATGCAATGTTATTGAGACATGGGACAAGATTTACGAATTATAAAGATGATTTTATGAAGTTACAGCAAAAGTCGGATTTTATTTCACCTCGAATGAGAGTAAGGGAAAATCAAAAAGCAGCACGAGAAAAAGATTTAGGAGCAGATAATAAATTCGAGAAAATGTAGTATGGAAAGAAAAAAGAATAGTCGTAAGTAAATTAAAACTTGGAAATTGCTTCCGTTGTACAAAAATATTATTATGATTACGAAACTGTCATAGTGATGACGCATTTTACTTAAATAATGATTTCATAAAACTGTCAATCGTTCATTTTTTCACGGAGAATAACATACATTTTTTTCATTAAGAAAAACGTAAGTAAGAAATTCAAATCGACAATATGAAAATGTGAAGAGACAGAAATATCTCAAACTTTTGGTAATCTAATACGATGGATTTGAATAGCGTATTAAGAAGTTTTAACTTTTTTTATTAAGTGGGTATCTATTAGGTATTATTATTTTTATTGGTTTTTTTTTCAACACTTGACCAACCATTTCGCAAGAAAAAAAAAAAGTACATCAAACATTATCACAATCAAACTTAATTACACTCAAAAAACATGCATCTTTCAATTAGTATCATGCATTAAATTTAGGTATAATAAAATTTTAATTTTTATTAATATTATTCTCTTTTCTCAATGGTTTAAAATATTTTTTCAGTTACCTAGACCTAATGACTTTCCGAAGAAATATTCCATTGATTTGGTGACCTAATTTTCCATTATAAGTAAAAGGAATTTTTTATTAGGTCTTATTTTTTAAGACAGATGATTATTGTATTAATTTTATAATATTATTGTTTTGAATCGTATTTAAATGCCACCTTTCAGAATATTGTCAGCTTATACAAAACTTATATTATTAATGTAGTTGAATGTTGCGGTTTAAATTCCTTTTTTCTTTTTACAAAGTTTGAAAAATTCAATGTTGGATTTAGAAATACAGAATCCTTTCATCGATTATATTTTTTCATGAGCGCTCAATTCAATAAGGTGTTTTTTATGTTTTTTCTCCCATCACCAAAGCATTAACGGCTATAATTTGCAATTCCATTTCCATAGTCAAGATTTCAGGCCAACATTAGAAACGCGTATCTGTCGAACAAAAGATAGAACCATAGGATTGCTGTAAAAACCATTCATCCGAAAGAGTACTTAATATTCAAGTTTTTAAAATTTTCCACTACAAGTCAAAGACTTCAATTATTTTTTCTCCGAGATTGAACACGAACAAATTTTTTTAGCGCAGCTATTCTATAGCTAACATGAAATTTACAGTCGGGAATGCCAATTTCAAGGAAGTGGAATGACTATATTCGTCTCATCTGAAATTTCCCGGATTCGGCATCGACCAGACAATAATTATTTAGAAATAATTTTAGATGGTATGTGATAGCTTTTATTACTTTTTATTACAGTAACAACCCAAGTATGTGATAGTTATTATAACTTTTTATAACACAGTGTTTCGAAGCCACAAGTCAATTATTAGGTGTATCGTGAGATCTCAATCAAAAACAAAATACTTAGATTTATGCTAAAAAAAATTAATCAAAAGCCTTATCTGACAGTTATATTCCAGCACTTGAATGATCTTAAGGTCAATTATAATATCTTAAACTTGAATCTAAATCTGTACTGAATTTACCTGAAAATCAAAAACTTTTTGCAAAACGGCAAAAAATACAGATGGTGTTTTATGTCTCCTAATAAATTTTGCAATAAGAAGGGGCCCTCTGCCAGTAAAGACAAAAAAAAAAAAAAAAAAAAAAAAACATTCAGATCCTCTTGCACATATTGGTTACCTAACGCCATTGACTATACATGTACCAGACAAAATACTCGCATTGTTGAAAAAGTTGTCACTTTGAAGGATACTGACACCAGAGTGTGCTGCGTGTTAACCAGCAGAGTGAAAGAGACAGAACATCTCTCCCTCTCTCTCACACCAACGTATTAACACGCAGCACACTCTGGTGTCAGTATCCTTCAAAGTGACAACTTTTTTAACAATGCGAGTATTCGTCTGGTACGTGTATAGTCAATGCTAACGCGGAATTTTTCCGAGTCCCTACAGTAAGATCAAAATTTCAGTCTTTCCGAGGTCGCAGTCAACGAGCCTCAATATGGCTCTGGAAATAGAAAGAGGAAAATAGTAAATAAGGCTAGTGTCACAACGCAGAATTGTATGAAATCGGGAATGCTGCGCCGCGATGTAAGAAAGGGTGAGAAACACTACTAGTACAGTAGTACAGTCATTATCCGGTCAAAAGGATGACCTCTAAGGAAATAATCCCTGCCAAAAATTGTATTGATGGGAGTTCTTAAGCATGATCTCAAGTAATACCAAAAAAACCCATGGCCCCAAGCCCCATTCCTCTTTCTGGGGGGGCTCAAAACGTGGACCCGAAATCAGTTTTGACATGTTTCATGTCTTTTCTCTACCCCCTAATTCTGAAAAATTGTCCGGGCGTCCGGCAGTGACCTTGGGTCTTGGAAAATTTTCAACGTCGAATCTCAGCCTTACCCCTAATTCTCGAAAATTGTCCGGGCGTCCGGTTGTGACCTTGGGACTTGGAAGAATTTTGGTAAAAAAAAAAAGGAAAAACAAAATAAAATAAAAATAAAATAAACATAAAATAAAAAAATAAAATAAAATAAAAAAATGAAATGAAAAAATGAAATAAAATAAATAAAATGAAGCAAAATTTATTAGGACGTTTTGATACAACCAGTGTATTGTTTTCACAATCTAAAATACTCTTAGTTTAATTCAAGTATCTAAAATACTCTTAGTTTAATTCAAGTATCCGCTGAAGATGATAGGTAGGCTGGTCAAATCAAAACGTCCTAATAAATTTTGCTCAATTAGTGGTGCGTTATTGCTTGAATTTTTTTTTTTTATGAAATAAGTTTATACTGTATTTGCGATTAATCAGTTTTGTTCCATAAGTAGATTGCAAAGTTTGGGAAAAGTCTTCTCCAATTCCATTGTAGATGTTCCTATAGTGTTATCCTTTTTGCAAATGTGAAAAAACTATCTATTTCTGGTAATGAGTGATAAATGTGTTGAAATTAAACAAAAGGTCCCACCTTGTTGATATGGAGTTATAGCTGATAAAATTCCCTTTAAAATGAGCCCCAGATGAGCTCAATACCTTGAAAATTTGCCGAGATACAGCATTTAACAGTTGACATACAGAAAATAAGTTACTAGTTTTGAGAAAAACGCATTTAAAGTTGGACAACCCTGTGTAGCACATTTTTGTCAATACATAACACGTTTATGCTTGGTTTGTGCGTCCTTCCCGTAATATGAATGTGAAATAAAATCATTTCGACGTTCCACAATGTGGCTACAGTGGTTTTCACCCACTCCTAACATAATATCCTCCCTCTTGCTGCCTGTTTGAATAAGAAAGAGAATACAAGAGAGACACAAGGTACCCTGTTCCTCACCTTCTCTGTAAACGCGGTACAAGGACGGACGTTTGGTACTAGGTTTTGGTACTAGGTTTCCTTGGTATCATTATAACTGTAGGACTGGAAAATTGATATGCATAGCAATTTCTATTATTTTCAGTATAGCTGGGACCCCTCTTTGTGGTATAGTAGCTTTATACCGGTACAAGTATATGCCTAGCAATCTGTATTATCTTTGATATAAGCTAGAAGTTCTCCTTTATTATACTAGCTTCATACTAGTATAACTGGAATATGCCTAGCAATTTCTATTATCTTCAGTATAACTGGGACCCCTCCTTGTAGTATAGTAGCTTTATAGGAGTATATGCCTAGCAATCTGTATTATCGTTAATATAAGCTAGAAGTCCTCCTTCATTATACTAGCTATATACTAGTATAACTGGAATCTTTGAGCTATAGATGATAAGAGGAGGAGCTCAAAAATTTTCAAGTCCCAAGGTCATAGGTGATTATGGCTGTATAACTGGAAAATATTGATATGCTTAGCAATTTGTATCATCTCTAGTATAAGCTAGGACCCCTCTTTGTAGCACGGTAGCTTTATACTAGTATTTTTACCGACTTTTAGGAGGTATTGCAATCTTGGGCGCGGTGGAATTTTTGGTGGGGGGTATGTTTTCTCGACATTTCAGAGGGTCTAGATCAAGATTCTAACATTTGTTCAAATTCATATGTATGTATGAGTAGATATAAGATATTCATCCTGGCACAGTTTGGCACAATCATGGATTTCATTCATTTTTGACCCGATATTTTAGGAAATTTAACACATTTAAAAATATATCATCTTCCAAACCAATATTTTCAATGTATAAAATAATTGTCAATTTCATCATTTTTGACCTAATATTTAAGGAAATTTGACACATTCAAAAATCAGCAGTTTCTTCATTTTTGAGACAATATTTGAGAGAATTTAATACTTTAAATTCTATAAAAAATTTGCGTGAGATTTTCATCTTTTCTGCATGATTTTTAACTATTCATCCTGGCGCAAGTCTAGCACAATCATGGATTTCATTCATTTTTGACCTAATATTTGAGGAAATTTAACATATTCAAAAATCCATCATTTTCCAAATCAATATTTTCAATGCATAAAAAAAACTCCAATTTCTTCATTTTGACCTAATATTTGAGGAAATTTGACACGTTCAAAAATTATCAATTTCTTCATTTTTGAGTCAATATTTCAGAGAATTTAATAATTTCAATTCTATAAAAAATTCAGGTGAGATTTTCTCGCTTTCTGTAAGATTTTTAAATATATATCATATTCATCCCAACGCAGTCTAGCACAGTCACTGCTTTCTCCATTTTTAAGCTTATATTTGAGAGAATTGAGTAGTTTCAATTTTTCACCATCTTCTAGGAGGTACTATCTTATTCTTGTTATATTACTTCATTTTTAACGGATTTTATAAACTTTTCAACATATTTGATGAAAGGGTCTAGCACAATTATATTTAATTTTCAATAACTCCCTTTTTATTAAGATTTTTTAAATGTTGAATAAAATTATTTCTTTCTACATTAATATTATAATGACCCCAAGGTAATGTATCAGTTTGTCCATTAACTAAATATCTTTTATCATCAAATGAATTTAATCCTCTTTTATTCTGTTCAATGGTATAAATTTCATGTTTTGTACTCCTTATCATCTTCTGTTTAATAGTCTTAGTTATTTTATTTTCTAAGCATATTTTATAATCATTATGAGTTATCTGATTTTTAATAATTTTTTTTCACTCCCTTAGCTTTCTTCATTTCATCATCATTTGATTCAAAAACTTTATTAGAGTATAACTTTGAAGCTAGTCCAATAAATTCTTCCAAGATTTCACCATTCATTTCATCTTTGAATTTACCCAGTACCTTTTTATTAATTTGTGGTACCTCATAAACATTATCTTTCTTATAATCTGATGTATCAAATTCATCAATCATTCCTTTCATGTCTTCATAGAAGTCTTTTGTCTGTACAGCTATAATTAATGAATCAGGATCAGTATATAATAATTTTATTCTATCTCCATATCTTTCCTTCAATCTATAATAGAAATCATACATTAATGTTTTTGAAATATCTAAAATTGCTACTCCCACATAAATTGGTTGATTGAATCTTATTACAGTCCTTCTCATCTGTACAGCAGCAAGGTTTTTACCAAAGAATGTTGATTTTTCAAAATTTGGTTTCAAAACATACTTAGTATAATTATTACCTTCAGAAATCAATTTTATATCTACATGCTTCCTAACATTCATCATAGTTCTTCCAAAAACAGAATTATTCATTAATTTAAAGAAATGTTTTTCAAAGTCATTCTTAGCTTCTTGTCTTAATTTTGTATTTTTTTCAATATATACCTTCATCCAATCTGATTGATCAAATTTTATAACTCTATGAATCTTCTCTAATTTTAATCCTGCTTTAAGAGCTTGTTTTAGATTTAAATAATGACAGACGTAATTTTTCTTATCATATAATGTTGTAAATAATTTTGGAAGTTGACTATCATTAATTACATTTTCAGGACAATAGGGTAAATGAGAATGTTTATCATGTAATCCTTCAGGGTATTTTAAATCCACTTCAAAAAGATATCCAATTTTCTGATCATCTTTCATTTTTAGAATTCTTTCTTCATTAAAATATTCTGGTTTTCTCCATTCGAATCCTCCATAAGGTAAGTATTTGCTCATAGCCCATCCATATAAATTATTTGCATCTAAATATTGAATGAATACTGAATCCTTATTTTTATCAAATTTCTTTCCCATGTACTTATTATTAGCTTTGGCATATCTATTTGAACATTGAGATATTCCACCACGTTTAGCTCTTTCAAACATTAATAGCATGTCCACATTGGTCAATAATTCTAACTTTTGTTTGGTAGTTTTAAGCATACAATCCCAAGCAAATCCAGGAGTTGTGTAATACCAAACTGGATCTAATTTATATATTCTAAGAGAGGTTTCTCTAAAGTTTTCCATAATATCAGTTAATAAGAGTACATCTATTGTATTGTATAACATTGTAAATTCTTTCATATTTTTAATATTAAAATACGGTACTTCCAAATTTTTTGAGCATAATGATATTCCTTTTCATTAACATACTCATCATTCAATAGATTATAAAAGCTTTCTTTTGAAGGTAATTCCTTTTCATTATACTTTTCTAATGAATTCATATAATCATAGGGATATGCTAATTTCTTACTCAATAATTCAAATAAATCCTTTCTCTCCCTCTCGGATAAGTTTTTTGGTACAGTTTGATCAAACCATTTCTTTAGATTTTTGAAGTGACATCTTTTTAGATTTTTAGCTAATTCACACAGTGAACTTGGCAAGAATTTATATGAATCTAAGAATCTAAGCTCAATTTTACTATATATGACTTCATTTTTGGGATTCCTAAACCCTCCATCATATTTTACAACTTTTGAAAATGATATGTATTTTTCTTCATTATTTGGAATTAGCGTAATATCATTATAATCATCTCCAAATTCTTTAACAATTAAATGAGCATCATATCCTGAGAAATTATGAAAATAAATAGGAATAAATCTAGGAACCTTATAATTAAGATTACAAACACTATGAGCTGCTCCTCTAAATTCTCCAGTTAGATGATCATGATCTCGAACTTTCATTTTATTCACAAATTCATTACTGTACACAAATTTTATTTCTTTTACCCAGTTTGAAAGGTTTGTATTTAGTTCTTCTTTCTTCTCAATATTATATTTCCTATTCTTTACAAATTCAATAAGTTCATTCAGTAATTTTTCTTTCTTTTCATCTTCTAATTTTATATTTTTTAATTTAAGTATATAGTTTATATAAAATGTATTCTTATCTCCTCCCTCTTCCTCATATTTAATTTTTGCTTTATCTACAATTTCTTTAAACTTATCTTCCTGATCTTTTATCCACAATAATATCTTACAAGTAATATCAATTTTCTTATTCAATATTCTTAGGTCTTTTTCAATAGTGGGTGGAGTATCTTTGAGATTCCTTTCACAAATATGACACTTCTTAGCATTTTTATATTCCATTTTTTGTGTTTCAGATAGCTCTTTCATTTTTGTTTTTTTATCTAAATATTCTTGTGCAATAAATAAAGCATTTTCTCTTAATTTCTCATACAATTTCCTTGGTGCATCTAAGCCAAAATGTTCTAATAGATTTTGTTTAACTTCCCCATTAGCATATTTAATATAATAAACAAAACTGATTGGAAGATGTTTCTGAATTTTAATTGTATAAGATTCATATTTTTCAACATCTTCCTTTGTTTTATTCAATTTCTTTGCAAGTTTTTCTATTTTCTTATTCATTTCTTCTATTTTTTTGAGCTTCTGTATAAGACTTTCAAAATCACCATATATAGCAAATGGAACTTTCATAGAATGATTATAATTTTTAAATTCAACAATATTATCGCTCTCATCAGGTAGAACTACTTTGGCAGGTTTATTCAAACTACAATAATTCTTATGATCAGATAATATTTTTTCATTAGGAAAACTATGTAAGCACATTTTACAAAGATGTCTTCTCTTATGATCTGTTGTGATTTGTTTTCCAACTAATTTCCATAAATCTTTAATTAAACAATAATGAGAATTTCCTTTATTATTTCTTAAAAGTAGTAAATCAATATGATTTTCCACTTCATCTTTTGTTATTGATAATGGATATATTTTACAACTATTATTATGATGATATATATTAATTGATAAACCACCTTCTACTAAATTAAGTTTATTCACTCTATTTAGAAATTTTTCATTATTTTCAATTTTAAATGGAAATTCAATACCTTCTAAAGGTTCTTACTTGCTAGAATCTTTGGAAGTTCAATAAATGAACCAGCTCTGAGTGGATCATATCTATTTATATTAATTCTGAAACTATCAATTGATTCTAAAACCCACTGAGTACCCTCTAAATTATCAGATATATTTTCATGTCTTCCTATTATATACCTAGTAATATCACTATATATATCATTCAAGTTGGAGTTACAAAGAAATACATAATTTTCTGTTTGTAAATACATTGGCTCAATCTGAATAGTTTCTGTATGACCTCTTCTTCCATAAGTTGCTGTGACACAGAAATTAGCTCGAATTCCTTCATGCAATCTCAACCATTTTTTGAGAAGACCAAAAGTAGCATTTTTCATAATAAGTAAAAATTCATTTAAATCTTGTATCCCCCATTCATTTTCAATTTCAAATTGTGCGTGTCTACTTGCAAAATTTTCATCTACAAATTGAGGTCTAATTTTTATATTACTCCTATTATTTGATCTAAATATATCATCATGAAATTGGAATGGAGCTCCAGTAAGCCATGTATTTATTTCCTCCTTTGTTAATGTGAAAGTAATCTGTCTTACATTTGGTTGGGGCAATCTAGATTGAGTTATTTTTTGCAATAATATAAAATATAAATCACTCAATTTTGAGGTTACTTCCTGTCCTCTAAAACCTATATAAATTTTATACTTTCTTAAATAGTGTTCTATTTGTCTTGTTGTTTTATTTGAATAGAAGTTATGGACTTTGAAAAACTGAAACCATTGAGCAATATTTGGGTCTTGTCTTCTAGTTTCATTTCTTATGACACTTATTGTGATCTGATTTCTTGTATTCATTTTTTCCTTAATGAGATTTTTCCTTTCTATTTATTAGAGAAAAATTTTTAAAGGAAATTATTTTTTAATCTGTTGTGTTAATTCTAACATATCCTTATGTATTTTAGATTTTAGATGATCTCTGAGAGAAACTAAAGAAATAGTTCTTCCACATTCACAAACAGTTTTCACTTGCTTACGTTTATAATTTTCTTTAGTTACTAATTTATGGTTATCTCTATTCTTCTCATAATATTCTTTCATTGATTCACTTTTACACTCTTTACACCAATCCCGTCCAAAGTTCTTTTGATCCTTTACAGACTTACATCTTGTACAATATCTTTCATTTTCAGACAATTCAATTGTTATTTTATTTTTAACATCAGCACATTCCTTACACATTATTGGAGAGATATTTTCAATTGATTTAAGAGGTTGATTAAATTCTTTCTCATTCTTTACCTTTTTACATTTAGAGCAATATCTTTCATTTTGTGATAACTTGATAGTCAGAGATTTGGGTGCCATCTTTTTTTCTGATTATTTATATGGAAGAAATTTTTTAAGAAGAAATTTATTCACTTAATGATGTAAGAATGTTTCTAAAATAGACAACCAATTAACACATAGGTAGTGACATGAAAACCGTCAGAAAACCTTCCCAATTCCTGTCCAAATCCTTCTCAATACCTTCTCAAATCCTGTCCAAATCCTTCTAAAAATATGTTCAATCAATAAACCTTCCATAAACCTTTCTAAAATGACCTGTACAAATTCAACAGTCAGACGGTACACCTGTTCAAATTCAACAGACAGACAACAGTTCACCTGATCAAACTCAACAGACGCATGTTCAAACTCAACGAACACCTGTTGAAATTCAACAGCTAGTTGTCTGTTCAAAATGATGGTAAAGTCATCTTGTCAGCTATGTTAAAATTGGCAATCCTTTTCAAAAATATGTTTATTGTACATTTTTCATTTTTTGGGAATTTCTGTGACAGCAATGGCTTCAACATCTTTCAGTCGTTTGTTTTTCAATTCATTCATTTTCTTAAGCTCATCATGAGAATAAATTTTCTTTTTTAAATCTCTTACTTTTGTTAATGATGTTTTTAAAGTATTTTCTCTATAAGTAGATAGTTTTCTATCATTCCTTGTTCTAATTATCATATCTATTTTCTTCTGCAATTCCTTTTGACTTTCTGAAACAAGTCTCTTACCCTCTTCAGTTTTACTAGCATGATTTTGAAGTTTTTCAATTATTTTATCTTTGTGAAGCCCCATTTCAATTGATTTTTGAAGTTCTTCAAATAAATCATTATTAATATATTTATATCCATTCAACTCAATTAGTATATTTGTAATCATTAAAAATACAGTTTTTATAAGTTTCTTCTCTTCAGATGAATAATTTGAGCATTTATCAAGTTCTAATGAAATTTTTGCAAAGTCACTATTGAATTCTTTAGATATTTTTTTTATCTCTGGATAATCTTCAATAATATCATCTAATTCTTTTAGATTTGGTATATGACCACGTGTATAAGTTTTTATAAGATCCATTTTTAATAGAAAAATTTTCATCATAAATTATCCTTCACTAACTTCTACTAGCCCTCACTAACCTTCACTAACCCTCATTATCCTTCACTAACATCTACTGAATATGTCAAAAAAAAGAACGATTGAAATAAAAGACAGGATGTATCTTTTAAAAAATATAAATACAGAAAATGATTTTAAAATTTGTAAGTTAAAAAGTTGGGCGTCTTATAGAATGATCAGTTTGAGAGAAATTAAAAATTCAAATTATAGATTTGATCCAAATTCTCAATATAAACATCTATTAGGTAATAAATGGGATATTGTTTTTAGGGGTGAATTAGATATAGGATATATTGATATTGAAAAAATAATTGATAAATTTATCGACAATTCTCATAAACCTGTATCTACAAATGAAAAAGAAAGAAGATATGAAAAGCATGAGAGCGAGACACAAAAAGAGTATATTAATAGGATGATGAACCAAATAGAACAATCCTGTGAAGATGAAACTGATTGAAATGCTGCATAAAATTATAAGAAATTGAAAAAATAGTTCAAGTTCTTAGATATAGATTACCTAACCAATGCAATGAAGACTTCTATGAGGCATTGTATGCCTTGTGGTAAAAAAACCAAGCATTCAATTATAGAGGAAGACATTAAATCCACTCTAAAAAAAGAAATTAGGACATGCACTCAATGTAAAATCACTCTGTCTAGGGTAATAAGCACCAAAGATAAGATCACACTTATCTGCTATAAATACAATGAAAAAACATGGCATTTCAAAGGAAATTGGTATAATCAGTGTACAATATGTGGATATTTTAGGAAAATCGGATTCTAAATACTTAATATTGAGTCATTTTTATTAAATAGAATTATACATACCTTGTATTTTCCTTAGAATGATGGGAGTGGTTCAAGATTTCTGTTCTAATAAAATGTATTCCTAACAGAAGAAATCTGAATATTATAAAAATTAATCAGGATAAAAATGGACGATTCACTTTTGGTATTTTTGAAAAACCTGAAACTGGAGTTCTATCACATAGCAATGATAATAAAATTGATAAAGATTCCACAAGAAAAGTTTGTATCAATTTGAATAATATAGTCATAAAAGCAGATGGACAAAAAGAAAATCAAAGTAATAAAAAGTTTGATTATGTATCATTCATTGACAATTTAGAAGGGTTTAACTGAGTACTCAATTTATAATCTCAATTTTAGGAAGTCTAGTCACAAATGAATTCATAGAATTATACAAACCTTGTGTTTTCCTTGGAATGATGAGAGTGGTTGAAGATTTCAATGCTAAACAAATTTCCTAAAAGTTGTCATCAATTTACAAAAGTACTTTAGATTATTCAGCTTCATTGAATCACAACTATCAAAGATCCAGGAATATGAATGAATTTCTTAGACTACATCTAAATTGACATCTTCAGAGGATTGTAAGTAATCAAGCATATATAAAAAAAAATGGGAAACAAATTTATTATTTATCAACTATTTAGAAAGAGAAATATGTACAAAACATCAGCCGCCGCTGCAAAAAAAAAAAAAAAAAACTATATAAATGCGAAGCGCCAAAGAAATTTTGTCAACGTGATAAAAATAATGCAACTGGTTACACCTCTTTTATATTTACAAGTGAGATACTGTTATATATATAACTCATAGATATAATTTGGATATTTTCTTCTTTTTTAACATTGATACCGATCAATAAGTATGGTAATTTTGTTTTCTGAACAATTTTATAATATTTTTTGTCAATTATTTTTCGACATGCTGTTTCTGCTTGGGGTTTACAGGTTGTTTCTTTAAACAAAAAACATCTATCAGCTGCAATGACGCACAAATCCAACACTTTCCACTTCCGACGATCATTTTTTTTCTTAGACGTTCCCTCGACTTTTTCTTGTTGTTTGATATCTGCTTGCTGGAAGAACAGTTGCCAAATAAAACTCTCTAACCAGGATTCGTTCATTTTATCTAAATGACCTAGAAGTTCATTAAGTTTTTTTTTTATCTTCTTTAGATTTTTGTGACAAGAGTTGATATCCTTCATGTTCATATTCAAAAACAAATCCCGACAAGCTCTCATTTCTCGTGGGTTGAATCTTAGTACTTGGATGTAATACTCCGTCAACAGATTTTCGAACTCGAGCTCTAATTCTAAGTTTGGTATTAAAACCTGAACCAATTCCGATGTTCTAGAACCAATGATCGTGAGGTAGCCTTGTTGAACTAGGTAATTCATCACTGCGTCAATTTTAACAAGTTTGTATGCTTCATTGCCAAATAATTGAAAATCAGAGAGCTTTAACATATTTGCATGGTATATTTCTACAGGTTCATGATCTTTGTCCAACAAACTTTTCAACGTATCTCTGGTAAGTTTCGCTCCCAGAATTCCTTTATCGAAAGCGTCCACCGATGACGACTCCCTCCAGTAGGGACGGATTTCTTTATTTTCCATGAATCGTTTAACAGAATAGGTACTCAAGATTTTGCAGCCGAAAGCTTGGTAACCGTTATACCATCTGAGAGCTTCGTTCTTCAAGTTTACAACCTCTAAGGAAACCTTTTCAGAAGATAGTATGTGGTTAAATTCGTTCACGGTTATTCCAAAAAATGTTGCAAATTCCGAATGTTCGAGGAATCTCCGATAGTTGATGTTATTCAATGACGCCGACAGTCCTTTCGAAGTAACAGCTGTTACACCAGTCATTATGGCAAGACACTTGGGTTCGCTTTTTATAGCGTTGCCAAGGACGTCACAGTAAAACTTTATCAAGTTTTCCAGTTCAAGTACGTCTTTGATATTCCAAATCGCGGATGAGCAGATAGCGTCGAATTCGTCAACGAAAATCAAAATCGGGACTTTATTATCATATTCACAGATACACTGTACTAAGAATTTTAGTCCATCCCCGACTTCAGTATCATTTTTCTTCAGGTAATTTTCTTTGTGAAGCCACTGTTTGAATGCCGAAAGGTTACTTTCTGATTGGTATTCTTCAAGGTAAGCAAAATTTTGGAAGGCAGCATGTAAAATTGATCTGCATGCTTGCTTACCATCTGTTTCACACTTGATACTACCAGCGAAATTAGAAAATGACACATACACAACGTTGAATTTTCCCCACCACTGCATTGCTGTTGATTTGGAGCCAATATTCAAATTCTCAAAGATTGTTCTATCAACTAACCCTCCAAAAAAACTTAAAAGCATATAGAGGTTGGTGGTTTTGCCGAACCGACGTGGGGCTGTCATTAGAACGGGGTCGCGCTGAGGCAGTTTTTCCGCGACGGAGGCCGGCAACATGATATCAATGATGTTTCCAATTAGCAAAGTCTTATCCACAAACCAGGTCTCTTGCAAAATACTTTCAAATGCATTCTGTCATGAAGCAGAAAAATACAAACTTAATGCCAAACAAAGTACATAATACGATCATAAATTGATTCAAAACAAAAGCCAAACAGATTGACAATACGAACTTTACCTCTAATAATAAAAAATAAATCATACGTGGAACATACCGTCATGAATGAATATCGTTTCTTTTTTGATGGTGGTGGTAACTATAAGAAAAAAAAAATAATTAAGAATTATTACCCAGAAAAAACACCACTAAAGGTTTTGTTTCATGAACAAATTTGATCATCGTTCATTTCATATTGGATTTCATAAAAATTTCTCTACTTTTACGTGTATAATGTTTCTGATAAGTTCATGATGTAATTAGAACGATTATTATAATCTGTAATAACAGAATTAATTACCAAATGATCATTTTAACTTTTAAATTCTGAATTATGAAAATTTCCACTCGTATACAAAAGCAGAAATGATTTTTTTTTTTTTATGGCTAAACACTTTCAAAAATGTTTGTCATGAGCTTGTTTTCGAAATACGTCAGTAGTGTTACTTGACTGACGCACTCGATTACGAAAATTTACATTTTTGGTTGTCGTTCTAAATCAAACGTATCTCGATTCAAATTCCTTCGAAATTTACTAACACGAGGTATTTTCCGTCCGAAAAATTACGGTACTTATTTCCCGAAATTATTGTTTCTCGATAAAATACTTTCGAAGCTGAGACAACAAAATAAAGCTCGACTGTAGCTGTAAACGTGTAACCTCTCTGCAGAGGACGTCCACCGTCGCAGACCATATAGAATAAATAAAACAGAACCGAAAGCCGTCACGTCAATATGAAAAGATTTCAAGTGAAGACGCTCTGCAAATACCGCTGTACATACACGATTCTTTCTCGAATAGACTGACGATATCGTACTGAGACTTCCCAGCTAGATGATAGTCGATTCTTGAAATATTCTAATTATCGTACAAAAGCACAGAAGGGACGAGTATCGGTCAGTCGTTATCATTACTACGACGACGACAAATAGAAAATACGAGATCGAGAATATGAATTTTACTTTCATCAATTACACACATCATGGGTTCTCATAATGTACAAGTTGTAGATGTTTATGGATCGAAGTATCTCGTACTCAGTACAGATCAGACTTGATACGAGTGATTCTTGAGAACGAAAGAAAATTCACCTACTAATGTCATTCCTAACGCTCGATAGCTGATCAAGAAGATATAAGAACGCGAATCAAGACAGCGATGGTTCGAAGATTCACTTCGTGATACGTAACACGAGTTGACGAACATTCTTGGTAAGTTCCCAAGTAGGACTAAGATTCGCTATGGACGTCTACCGCTACACATCAAAATCGACTCACACGCGTACGAGTTCAATACATTATCACTGTACTATCAGTAATCAGTCATCCTCACTTTTCGTATTCCCTTTGATCTCGTAGTAATTTAAACATTCGTGCGCTCGCTGAATCACATTCGACGACTCCAGTATCGGTCAGTCGCTATCATTACAACGACGACGACAAATAGAAAATACAAGCGTAATTCGAAGCTACAGTCTGCACTCCACTGTGCATCCACGAGTATCGTGGACGAAGGTGGAACTCGATGGACTAATTGGATAAAGAAATCCAATGAGAACCTGCGGCGGTCTTACCGTCTCGCCGTGAACCTTTCGTCCGTCGATTTTTTCTTTTCCTTTTAACCCTTCTTCTCTCAACGACTTCGTTTTCTTTTCTTTCGCCGAAACGATCTTCTTTCTTCTGTATTCGTACACTCGATGAATCGTTGATCACACACAACATAGTTAACCTGCAGTAACTGGAATGGCTGAATACGAAAGAGCAGTTATAACGTTCCCTAGCTGAATCGTGACTGAACTTGTAAATTCAAGACTACAATAACCTACAGTATGAACGTGGGTAGATACGTCAATATTGAGTATAGATAACGCGAAAGGAGAGCATTCTTACAAGTATCTCTACAGAGTATGTAAATTCTTGTGTACATGCATCCACACATCAACGATCATTCAAAAACGACTGACAAGAACGGTTATGTAAAATGGATCGAAGTATCTCACACTCAGTACAGAACAGACTTGTATACGAGTGATTCTTGAGAACGAAAGAAAATTCACCTACTAATGTCATTCCTAACGCTCGATAGCTGATCAAGAAGATATAAGAACACGAATCAAGACAGCGATGGTTCGAAGATTCACTTCGTGATACGTAACACGAGTTGACGAACATTCTCGGTAAGTTCCCAAGTAGGACTAAGATTCGCTATTGACGTCTGCTCCAATTTATATCGCGTTCCCCCATAATCACGAACGCAATGCATTACGAGAGATTTACCTCCGTTTCAGAGCTGTGCCTTTTAGAATACTCCGCATGGTGATCACCCCCGGTAGCATAGACAAGTCCAGTTCGAGAAGACGCTTCAGTTGGAACGTGGAAAAGCGTGTTCGGGTCGTATCCTTCCTCGCGCAACGCTTGTTTGTTATCGTGCTTCAATTCCTGGATATCGTGGAACAATTTCTTTATGATGCCTAGAGGCTGAAACAAACCAAAGACAGTAGCCTTAGTCTTCTACGTTAGCGGCCTAACGAGGACAAACTGGGTACGCTTTACATACCCGATCCGTTAGAATTGACTTCAAATCATCTTCTTTCAGCAGTAATAACGCTTTCCCATCAATTTCTTGTGCTTCGAACGAACTAGAAACATCTTCATATTTCTTAGTTTTTAGCCAAGCCTGAACTTCGTCGGCAGACCAGTCGAGAATGCAGCGATTCATTTCTGGTTAGAACGATGAACATTCCATTTATAAAGAAGAAGGAAAAAAAACGACTGAAACGAAATGATTTTAGCGTACTAGTACCACCTACCACATTACATGCGCTACAAAACGGATCTAGGAACCACAGACAGCGAAACGTACTAATCGAATGTAAAATGAGTTAGACGACGCGTGAATACGAGAATTGACCCGGCAAACGACGAGAGAGTTGACTGAATTATAACTAACGTAAATTGTGAATAATTTTTAGGACGGCAGACCAATAACATACAACGTTTACAAAAATATAATCTACTTGTCTATGCATCAGTCCATCAGAGCTAGAGAGATAAAGATAATGAGTATTGAACAAGTACCGGCGAATCAGAGTGACCAGAAACAATAATAAAAAAAAAAAAAATACTCAAAAGTTCGGAGCACGTTCAGAGTTCTGTTGTTACGCTTTGGTCGTTCGTAGTTTTAAAACTCACACGGAGCGTTAGTATCAGTTTTTGAATCGTACCAAGAGACAACAACCGTACAGTATATAACATTACGCACTTATTATACATGGACGATATTAAACTATACGCTCCTGCCAAAGGAAAGCTTAACCAATTACTCGGCATGGTAAAAATGTTCTCGGAAGATATAAGGATGTCCTTCGGTCTCGATAAATGCAGAAGACTAGAAGCAAGCGCAAATGATGCTACGTGCGGTGGAGGACAAGAAGAAAAAGATCAGCCAAGCGAGGAAGAAATACAAGAGATGAAAATCGGAGAAACATATCGATATCTAGGTATTGAACAAGCAAGAAGAACAGAACATCGCATAATGAAGGAAGAACTTAAGAAGAAATTTGTTGAAAGATTAAAATTAGTCTTCAACACAGGACTAAACAGCAAAAACGTAGCAAAAGCGATCAATACATACGCTGTCCCTGTCCTTACATACTCCTTTGGTATACTTAATTGGTCAGAAACAGAGCTGGAAGAGATGCAGCGGAAAGTACGAACCTTGATGACGAGGTTTAGAATGCTACACCCGAAAGCGGCGGTAGAACGACAAATACAACCAAGAGCTAGAGGAGGCAGGGGAATTCTCAGCCTAGCACGATTACATGAAAATCAGGTGCAAAATATAAGACAATATTTCCAGAAACAAAAATCAAGAACAGCATTACACAAAGCGATTGTCAATGCAGATAGGGGACTGACGCAGGTGGAGTTACAGGAAAACTGTGAGGAAGATCGCAGGATTAAAATATCGCAATATATGGATGAGAAGGAGAAACAGTGGAAAAGTAAGGTTTTGCACGGACGATACCACGCCGAACTGAATAAGGAGGAAATTCACAAGGAAGCGTCCTTAAAATGGCTAAAAGATGGTTATTTATACCCAGAGACTGAAGGGTTTATAATGGCCATCCAAGATGAAGTAATAAATACACGGAATTACCGTAAATATATTATAAAGGATGCCACTATAGAGAATGATAAGGGCCGAAAGTGTGGTAAAATAAGCGAAACGATCCAGCATCTGACAGGAGCCTGTGAAAATCTAGTGGCTAAGGAGTATAAGGCAAGACACGATGATGTGGCCAGGGTAATACATAGCTTGCTCGCCAAAAGGTATCACTTTGAAAAAAATTTACAACCTTACTACAGGTATGAACCTCAAAAAGTAATGGAAAATGAGGATGCTGTTTTATACTGGGACCGAACCATTTATACAAGAAATACACTTGAGCACAACAGGCCGGATATAGTTGCGAAAGATAAGGCTATAAACACAGTATACCTAATTGATATAGCGGTGCCGAATACCAACAATATTCTGAGAACAGTTCAGCAAAAGATTACCAAATATATCGAGCTAGCAAAGGAAATCGAACAGCAATGGAAAGTGAAAACGAAAATACTCCCCATTGTCTTATCAACAACGGGAATTATACCAAAGGCAACTGTGAAGAATATTGAGGAAATTGGAGGTACCTGGACTGAGCTACGGAGCATGCAGAGAGCTGCCATAATTCATACAACAGGAATTGTGCGAAGAGTCATCGGCAAATAAGAGACACAACCATAGTAGACCTGGACATGAATATCCCTCTACTATGTGAATACGAGGCACGGGAAGCCTTTGAATGGGAATAATAATAATAATAATAATAATAATAATAATAATAATAATGAAAATAACTATACTCATACTTACTCAGCAACAAATCCGTTTTTTGAACTGCTAAAAAATGCTTCAGTAAATATGGAAACTAGTTAGAGAATTAATATTATAATTTTTACAATTTTCTTTTAAAATGTATGAACAAGTTAGAATCCTTGTGAGTTAATACCTATACTAGTTATAGGGAAACAGGATAACTTGTTCATTGTTCTTTGTTATCATTTTTTTTTTTTTTTTTTTTCTGAAAAAAGGGAAAAACAACCTTTTAATGCGAGCGTTGGTGGTCTCAACTCCTACATGTGAAACGCAGAGAGGAAGGTTGAATTTTCTAGTATTGAAAAATTGAAAGATGAAAATTTTTTAGAAAAGTATCAATTTTATCTTTATTATTGTATGCCAGAGCCTGCCTGGAGCGATGGCTGTAACCCCCCCCCTGAATTCTTGAGTAAGTAAGTGATAAGCATCAATTTAAGGTGAGAAATTAACCATTGTGCTATATGAGTGTGCCAGGATGTCAATTCTCTCAAATATCAGCTTAAAAATGGAGAAAGCAGTGGCTGTGCTAGACTGCGTTGGGATGAATATGATATACAGTCAAAAATCTTACAGAAAACAAGAAAATCTCACCTGAATT
Source organism: Aspidiotus destructor (assembly GCA_035079395.1). Lineage (NCBI taxonomy): Eukaryota > Metazoa > Arthropoda > Insecta > Hemiptera > Diaspididae > Aspidiotus > Aspidiotus destructor. The sequence continues at coordinate 38,138,817 of JAVHKZ010000018.1, read as the reverse complement.
TTTTATAGAATTGAAAGTATTAAATTCTCTCAAAAATGAAGAAAATGGTGGTTTTTTGAACGTGTCAAATTTCCTCAAATATTAGGTCAAAAATGATGAAATTGGTGATTTTTTTATGCATTGAAAATATTGGTTTGGAAAATGATGGATTTTTGAATATGTTAAATTTCCTCAAATAATAGGTCAAAAATGAATGAAATCCATGATTGTGCCAAACTGTGCCAGGATGAATATCTTATATCTACTTGTATGTATGTATGTATGTATGTATGTACTTTTTTTTGTACCTGAATGTTCTCTGTATCTATTCGGTCGATTTCCATGAAATTGAGGGTTAATAAAGTAGTGAACGTGAATGTGTGTGTACGCTATTTTTTTTTTAAATCGGATTAATAGTTTTTGTGTGGTGGGTTAAATACTAGTTGATTAACTAGCGCTTAAGGCTCGTTATGGAATCTTCATAGTTTGTTACGAGGTATTTCTTTTTTCTTAGATGGGGGCGGGGGCGAATGAATGAATAAAATATAAAATGCTAGGCAAGCTACAAAAAAGAAATTGTATCGGAGATGGAAGTCATTTGGCATTGTTAACGAGCGATTTATTTTATCATCGATTATTTATAATAATATAAATTGCTAGGCAAGCTGCAAAAATGAAATTTCATCGGAGAACAAAGTCATTTTGAGTTGTTAACGAGCGATTTGAGAAAGTAGTAGAGAAAAAGTCGGTATTGCTTTCGCGCTGCGAAAGCTTTTCTTTTTTTTCTTTTTTTTTTTTGAAAATATTTTTATTGAGCAACTACATATTACATAGATGTATTCATCTCAAGATGTAATAATAATGGTTGATGATTAACTTAGCAGATCCAGCTGCTCCTTGTAGCACGGTAGCTTTATACTAGTATATGATTAAATAGGAGGGGACTTGGGGGGGGGGGGGGGGAGGTAGGCAGGATAAAAAGAGGGGGAGGTCAAAAATTTTCCAAGTCCCAAGGTCATTCTCAAGGTCATAGTTAGGTAAGAAAGTTGCCTCCCGGACGCCGGACGCCGGACACTTTTTCTTGAAAGACCCCCTGATAAAACAGGTTCCCTGTTGAAATGAAATTTAAAAACAAAGTCTTCTGGTGGAGCCAAATGGAAAAAGATCATGTTTCATGTCTGATGTCCTTGCGTGAGGTTTTCACTCGATCTTATCAAATGGGTTGAGCCATGGCCGCCTCGAAGGAAGGCCGGAACATGCACATAACGGCAACGCTGTGAGAGTAGGCCGACTTTTATAGGTGCTCTTATGGGGAAAAGTGATAAGCCGGACACCAGACGCTAGACACTTTTTCTTGAAAGACTCCCTGATAAAACAGCTTCCTTGTTAAAAAGTGATAAGAAGTGGTTTTTCGAGAATCAGTGAGTGCAAGTTGAATTTTGTGAAAAATTGTAGAGAACACAAATTGTAGGCCATCAAATTTGAAAATCATTAAAGTATGTTAATTTGTATGCGTCAAATAATATGTATCTTTATTTCATCATATTTTTGATATCATATTAACCAGATGATACTATAATACATAATAACTTCGCTCGTCCTCTCCCTTCTTAGTCTAGTATATGTCTTCTTTGTAATATTTGAGGCTAATGGCTTCTGGGGAAATCATCCTCCCCCATACATAGGATGCCAAAGCCTGCCAGTGTTAAGTGGCTAGATCCGTTTATATACAGTATACTGTGTTCTGGATGATCAACTTACGCCCGGAACCCTATTATAAGCCTAATTTAAGACTATTTGGATTGGTAAAATACTTTCATAAAGCTATTATAAAATAAGGGGGGGGGAATATAAGTCTGGTTTAGGACTGTATAGAGCCACCATAAAGCTAGTATATAAACCGGGCAAGGAGGGGAGGGGGCACTCGCAAACTCGAAAATTTTCAAATTAGGGGTCAGGAGGGTCAGGTCAGAGTAAAGACATGAAACATGAAATCTAGGATAAAGAGCTAATAGAAGATCATTATAAAGCTAGTATACAGCTACTATAAAACTAGGATGAAGGGGTGGGGGGAGTACAATATAATTATCTAGTTTACAAATGGTTAAATTCAAGTATAAAGCTATGTAGTATAAAGCTAGTATATAAACCGGGCAAGGTGAACTCGCGGGGTGAACTCGCAAATTTTCAAATCACTCACGGAGTAACCAGGGGGGAGGATGAGAGGGGGGTGAACTCGCAAATTTTTTAACATCTTCCTTTAATTATGAAATATTACAATCACGGCTGTGACTTGCCTGCCGTGCCGTCGATTATTGGTAGGCTCACCGAGCTTCCAACAACCACAACCAGTTTTGCATCCTCTCTTACATCCACAAAATAGCTTCTTCAACAAGGTATCTGGCGCTGGTGGTTTTACGAAAGGGAGAGAGCGTCCGCAGTGCTCTTCCAACCCCATTCTGCTGGCAGAAGTCTCACAGTGGAGCAAGACGGCTTGTTCAAGATCAAATTTATGGTCGGAATCCAAAAGATGCTCAGCAAAAGCCGATCTTTTTTGTAGGGGGTTGGTATTGACTTCATGAAGATGTTCTTAGACTCTGGTACAAAACTTCCGGCACGTCTCCCCTATATAGACAGCTGGGTAGTTGGAGCATTGGAGCTCATAGACTCCACTTCTCTCAAAAATAGGGACAGGATTCTTCAGCCGACAAAAGAAGTTACAAACAGTGACGGGGTTATAAAAAGCAAGACGGAGATTGATGGGTTTGAGGAGACGAGTGATCTCCAAGTGAAGCTCCCCTGAAGGTAACAGGAAAATTCGCCGCAAATAATTGGCCGCGAGAATATTCACTGCTGCTGAAAGTTCACCGCGGGAAAATTTGCCGCAGAGTCAGGGTTAAATTCACTGCAGTGAAGAATAATTTACTACGCTGAAAAAAAAAAAAGTTGAGCTTATAAAACACACTAACTTTGTACTATAATTTCAACTTATTATTTTTGGTACCTACATATTTCAGCGCCATTTTATATAAAATTGAACGAAAGAAAAAAGTTAAACTATTCTTTTGCATGTATTTTTGAATGAATGTGACATGGGTGATGGATTTGGCATGGGTGACGTAACAGCAAAGGATTCCTATGCCGGTTCCTGATAATTTCTGTACAGCTGATATAGGTACCTATCACAACACATTTTTATCAGTTCATTTTTCCTGCTACATTACTCTTTCTTGATTTATTACTTCCTACCATTATGTGTTGTTCAGTTGGAACCTCCACGTGGTGTCTTCTGGGTAACGTTAACAGACTTACACAGCTCAAGATGACTTATGGGAGGGGGGGGGGGGGGGAAATTAAAATTTGGTGAATTTTCTTGCAGTCAATTTACAACCAAGGTCAATTTTTGTGCGGTCAATTTTCATCTGCGGTGAATTTTCTTGTGGCAAATTTTCATGCGGCAAATTTTCATGGAATCCCCCTGAATAGGATACACAAACCTATTTTACTTTCCTCTCAGAAGGGGTGATGCTCCAAAGAAGAGAAGTGGTTGAGTCTAAAGCCTTAGAGATAAGTTTTTTTCTGACCATACAATTGACATCAAGTTTTAAACCGATAGAATGGACGAGATACTTGATAACCTTCACTTCCTCAGAGAAAGCCTGAGGGGAAAGAGGGATAGAAACAAGACGGTGGACGGAGCTATTGAAAGCGGTTAGCTTGGAGGGGGGGGACAAACAGACGAGGTTCGGATGTTGATATTTGTGCAGGTATTTTTACAAAAAATCCCAAAACTAAACACGCCACCCTGTATTTCAAAAAATACATAATATTGTAAATGATTTTGTACCTTCAAGTTATTATACATAATTATATTTCCTTCTTAAAATTCTTTTATCTTGAAAATGAAGATGCTCAAACAATTTATTTTCATAATTAAGGAAATGATCATTGTGTGGAAGTGCACGGCGGTAATGTATTTCAATGTATGTCAACCTGTCCAGCGTTATAGCACATTTTTTTCACATTTGCTATACTTTCGAAGCGCTCCAACTTCGTGAAAATGATTGCAACGGAATTTTTCATAAGAATCATTTTTGTAGGAAATTTTATGCAAAATATTTATGGTCTCTTGACCTTTTCCTCAAAAATTCATATTTAGCGAGAAAATTGAGAAAAACTGATCTCGGGTCCATATTTTGAGCCTCCCCACAGAGGGGAATGGGGCTTGGGGCATGGGAATTTTTTGATATTTCTTGTGATCATGCTTAAGAACTTCCATCAATAAAATTTAGGGTCAAAATCTGGATAATGACTGTACTATAGATGATAATTTTGATTACTAGCATCAATGCATGATGAACAAAACAATGATGAAGAATTGTTTTAGCTCCCTTATTTGTTCTCAAGTCCCTAAGAGAGTTGATTGAATCATGTTTTTGCGTCATCTGTCGTTCGGATGAATATGTTTGATTGCAGAGACCTTGCCAGGAGATTGGAAGAGAAATTTCTGACAAAAGCCCTCCCTCTTTCTTTTCATGTCTTTGCAAGAATATTTCTTCATCCAAAGTTTTATCAGTTTATAGCCTAGAGGAAGTACAATGCACAAAAAAAGTAAACAACTAATAGCACCATTTGATACTTCGGCCTCATAGCTACTCAGAGTAGTCACATTCTAAAAAATTTTACTGGCCAGTAGATTTATAGTACTAGGTGAATCAACTACACAACGACGTTTCACATCAGTTTACGCAAATTTAGTTCCACGAATTGGAGGGGGGAGGGAGGGAGGGATAATTTAGCTACACCAATTTTCAGTAGTATGAAGTACGTTCTGGGTCAGTCTAAGGCGCCGTCAGCTCCTAATGCAATGTCAATCAAATCGGAATATATAGAGAGGACTACAAAATAAGAGCTAGTAAAAGTCACGACGACCCGTATTCCAGCAAAAATTCTGAACAGTGAAGGTAGATATATAGACTATTTTGGCATGTGTATGTCGGTATCCGTCGAAAACGAATCCATCGTAATTACAACTCATGTAGGTACCTATTATTACTAAGACTGCATTATTTCTTTGCTGGATAAAAATAACAAAATGCTTTGATCGTAAATTGATGTAAATTTAGAATTCGGAAAATAAGGTTCACAAAGTATACCGGTAAAACTTGCAAGTTACCGGTACCTATGTGAAACTCCCTAAAATAGACTGATGTTTTAGTAAGATTATTCATGGAAAGAAAAAAAGGAAAGCGGAAGGTATTACAAAAGTAAACATTTAAAAATATTTGGAACTGAGCCACCTGACCTATTCATATTCGATACGATGTTTTGTATACCGTGCATCACCCACACGTTCTCTCTAATTCTGTTTATAGATGAAGATTTAAGTCTAACTTACTGATGAAGATCCAATTACGCAAAAATTAATGTTGGAATATATAGGAAATTCTAACGAAAGTCAGGGAAAATTGGCTTGCGATCAACATTAGGCCTATGACTTTCGAAATTACCATTAGAAGCTCGCTATAGGTATCTTTGGCATCGCGGAATGTATGGAACAGATGCATGACTTGTGCATCGGATTCATTATACAGAATTCCAAGTCAGTCGCGTCAGTTTTAATACAATGGCTCTGTGATAATTTCATTTGAAAATATAGTTATAATTCAGCATTAATGCGTTATCAACTAGAATTAGATTTTCTTCGAGTGCGAGGACGATATTTAATAAGAATTTTTGATGACAAGATTTCGAGAATTCTATTTCGCGCCCTGCATGTATATCATAAATTTCGAGTCAGTATGACATGCATTCCTCGACAATCCAATTATCTGATCATGTCTTCCGATAAAAATAGAAGCGGAATAAAATTTTAAAATCTAACAATTAATGAGGCGCACACAATACAAAGTGGATCATTTACAACAACTTAAGCCTACCGCTTACCATTATGTGTTAAATCGTTTAAAATTTACTTCTTGTATTTTATATAACATCTTCGACTTGTCCGGGTACCATATTGCATGCTATACACAGTTTTGCTTTTTTTAATTGCATTATAATGAGACGATGAAATCTATTCTTAGCGAATTACTAGCAGTAACTAAGACAAGCCAGAGAGAATGATGAAAGAGAGTGGAAGTACAATGTTGGGGAGATGAGATTCAGTAAAAGTGAGCTTCATCTAGTGTACTTCATGTGTGTCGTTAAATTCCTGGCACGCGACACCAAAGCTGGAGAATAATCGCGCTCCACCATAAAGTATTGCGATCGCTAATAACTTGTATTCTTCGCATCACACGACAATTAATTGCAATGCTGAAAATAAACTATAAAAGCGTGCACACATTGCACTCTCCAAAGAGTTTTTTACATCATTTGCGCACGAATAACCGACGTTTCAAATTAGGTAAGAACATTTTGGTCTAAAGTGATGAAAAATATTGGTTAGGAAAAATATTTCTGTTGTGCTGGTACACCTTTTTCCTTAAAATATCGCTGGCTTAATAATGGACTAGTAGATCGACATTACACTCACATTGACTCCAAAAACCACCTAGTAAAACTCCGAATCCTCAAATGGATTGCATAATATTTTGAATATGCATGATATCGTTGAGGATGAATGATGAATGTCCATCAACTATGAAAGAACTAATAACATCGAGTGGTATCGCATTTGATGGTTGACAATGTTGGGCAACACTGTCGCGACCAATAGTGGATTTTGCGATTTTTCTTCTACTATTCGACCATCAGAATTTAGTTTTCAAACGCATTTTACCATTGTAATTTTATTTTTATGATACCTAGCTCAAAAGTCGAAACTTTTCAAAGTTTTCATGTTATATTTTATACCTCGATGACCTTGAAAATCTACAAGCCTCCCCCCTCCTCTTCCATCATAAATAGCTCGGGGGTCAAAACTCTTTGATAGGAATCGAGCAAAAAGAAGCAAAAAGGGGAATAAAGAAAAGTTTTTTCTCAGTGTGGCCAATCAGGTTTGGGTGGGTCAGTTTCCGCCAGACCTCAATATACCCTTCATCCCGTAGAACAAATTCCCTTTCAAGTTCAAATTGCGAGGAGGATATGGAATATTTCCCACATCTGAGATCTGACAGACGAAATTTGCGAATGCTTTCCAATCCTCGCACTTCCAAAAAGCTAAAATTTTAAATTGATTTAGAAAATTCTAGATAAACTAAGACACATCCCTTTTTATGCGCATTCTATTTTTTTGGAAGAAGATTCCAAATTATGATGGGTACCTACTTAGATGAATATTATACTAGTATAAACTTGCAGTGTGAAGCCTCTAAAATTATTAATTTGTACATTTCTAGAATCTAGGTCTACTTGCTAAACTTTTGTTTTAGAATTTATGGATAATTACTGAAAATATTTACTTGAATTGTGCTGGATGATACAAAGAAGAAGTAAATTGCGTTACCCTAGTAACGCCAAGGCGAATGTCAAGTATCCGTGAAACCGATTTTGTAATGCTGGTTATTGAGTCTGGAAGCGAGGTCGTGCATCACATCACGAAATATTACTGAGTCTATATTCTCTCCTAACATGTAGAACAGGAACCAATCACCTAATTTGGAGCGTCTCACAATTGAGCTCACAGCTTCACGCTGCACCAATCGAAATCGTATTCGAAACAGATAGACTCGCATACGAGGACTTATGATTATAATCAGTCTGAAAAAAAAAAAAAATCAAAATATTTTATTTATAGTGATCCTTTTGATCGAGTAACGAAGACGTACGTCTTCAAAATCTTTTATGAATTGTTGTTGGCCATTTTGTAGGAGAAAATTAAATTATTCATTTCTGACCGTTATGTACAAGTATAATTCACGTCTCTACGACACAAAGATACATGTACTGTAGATCTTATCCCCCATATTTCTCTGTTTGATCGTTCTTGCCTAACATTTTACTCTCAGACTGAGAGATCCTTGCCGTCCTTACTCGATTTTCTACTCATTAGCGTAGCAATTAAAATTCTTCCAAGTTCCAAACATGGGTCAAACCATAATACCAGTGACGTCTTCTTTAGTCATGTCATTAGGCTAGGTTACAGGCTAGGTCTATACAATTCAACCTCTCAAAAGGTCACCCTAAACGTAAATTTATTGAAAAAAAAAAAAATCCAATTATTTCTAATACATCGTGAATTCGCGATCACGGCGTAAAATTCTGCAAAATGTATGAAAAATTTTATTCAAATCTAATTTTTCGTCTTTATTACAATACCTAGGTACTAGTCGACAAAATTATTTTCAAAGTCCCATGACTGAAGGTTTATGCGTTCTAAATAAAACTAACGAAGTACTGTTAGTAAATTCGCATGCAAAAAGAGAGTATATTTGTCCCTTTCTTAAGATTTTTCTTTTTAGATTGTTATAACTAGGTTCCAGCGACAATGATTATAAATAAGCCACGAGGCGACGACGAAGAATGAACATGTTTGCCCCAACTCACCCTTTAACACTTGGGAATAATCAGTGCCGGTATTCAGAACTCAAACTACTTTGTGCCGGTATCGATACGTTTTCATAGATTACAGGTTGAATGGTATTATTGAGGATTAAACTTGTGTCACTAATTAGATTACGGTGAAAAAAGATTCGATTCGCTACTCCATACACACATAGGGCCTATGTACTTAAGCCTGCTCCACGATTTAACAGCGTCTCTCTCTATAAGCGATAATTCTTTTCATTCACTTCGACCGTCCTATATTATTTTTTACGATGATAAGTTACTTGAAACTCACCTATAAAATAAAATACATAAGGTAATAAAGCCGAGGAACAGGAACCAAAACCACAAAAATATGTATATTTTTTCGTTGACCACGTTCAAGGGAAGTATACAAACTGCGTCGTGTCGTTCTATCTCTCCGGACGCACCGAATTTGTAAAATGTGCATTTAGTCATCCGTGGAAAAATGAAAATCATTGGATCAATACGATCTTCTTGATCTGACTGTATGAAGGAGAGAACTTCTATTCCAAAACTCAAAAAAGCTCCGTCGAAGAATCGGTTCATAAGAAACATTTGTGCTGCAACAATATTAGAAACCAAAAACGCTTCAATGATTTGCGACGCAAGAAAATACAACAATCAATAGTAAGATAAGAAAATTATACTTCACTCCCAAGCTCATCTTTTTTCTACTAAGTACACCTAGAAGTAATGAAAACCTGTTCTGAGAGTTACAATCGAAAGGTTTTGAAAGAAACGAATTGCAAATACACTTGGGAATGACAATGTCGAATTGTGATCAGGTCTGTCTGTGGGTGTGACTGATCATTGATCAATGATCACCAATGATTAGGGGACAGGACAGGACGCAGGAGTACATATTGCATAACCAAGCGTCTAATAACTCCCCACGGGTACCTACTAAAAATAGTTGGACGCGGGCAGCACCCCAGCAGCACTATGTCCGGCTGCAACGGGAAAAAATTGCGAGAGGTATCAGAACTATTATTGTATACGGTAGAAAAATGAAAAATTGAAATTAACGTCTGAATAAAGCGGATTTTTTTCCAGATTTTTCATTTCCGCGTGCAGCTATAGTTTTAATACCTCTACTGTTGAACAAATCGCGCAAATACAACAGCTGCGAGCCAATAGTGGCGCGCTCTGGGCGGCTATTCCGCTAATGAAGTAGGTATACCATTGCCAAGTACCTCAACGTGCCTCAACTAGGGAACTACCTATAATAAGATATTATTTAGTTCCTTGTACCTCAACAAACACGATCGCGTCGAGTGAAGGTACCTTTGTTGTTGTCCGTTAGCAGAATAGCCGCTCTGATGGAGGCACCTCTTGTAACTTATAAGGAACTATATGTATAAGATAGGTAAGCGCAAGTGATAAGAACGCGCCCGGCACCATGTTGATGAGCAGTTCAGCCTTCAGGAGGTTACAGGAGAGCTGTGAGAGAACTCAAACATAAAATTTCGGTTGATTAGATGGATTGTATCACAGTAGAAACCAAAAAGTGAATGAGTTGTGCTTTATTCTTGTAGTTAGAACTCTTGTATTTGATGTTTCATGATCAAAATTCTCTCAGGATACTACTTGAATTGCTCCTCCTGTGATTTTATCAACATGGTACCAGGCGCGCTCTTATCCCTGCACATACCTATCCTATATACCTCTTGAATACAGAATTTTGGAACTACAAGGCCGTGATGTAGAAAATGACAACAGCTCGCAGTGGATTCTCATAAGTTACACTTTGAGGAGGTTCACCTTCATCAGTGCGGTGCAACCACAGTGAAACTGTACCGCAATTCGTCCCCTACCTAATTTTTAATTTTCAAACAATGATAACTCCTCTTGTACTGCACAAATTTCACTAAAATAGGACTTGAAAAATAGAAAATCGTTCGCTCTTCAAGTTATATTCTCTTCATTTTTTCCGAAGACTTTGTTTTATACTTATTTGCGTACAAATCAAAAGTTTTGTTTCTTCCCATAAGCGTACATATAAATCTGTTTCCACTGATTTTTGAGTGTGACGTTGTGACTTCTCTACATTACGGTCTTGCATTTGAGCCCAAAATCATATGATGCCGCATCAGAGCGCGAAAGAACGACGTAAAATTCTAACTGAAAAATCAGATACTTGCGTTGGCAATAAAGATCGGTAGGCATACAAAAGAGAAATCAGTTTTGACATGTATTTGTTATTTCTAAAGGGTACCAGCAAACGTTTGGTTTACATAAAGTTTTGGACACTAGTGATGATGTCACAAAAGTGTATTATATGTCTTGGAGTTGAGGGTTATGACTTATGACATCACTCGTTGATGGCGTCATAAGAGGGTAAATTTCCTACTTATGGTTAAGGATGATGACATTACGGGTTTGTAGCGCCACAAAAGATGTCCAACTCAAGTGACAAGGTTGAAAAATACTTTTTTCAGCAATCATTCCAACAATACCTTGCTGACTGAATATATAAATATTTTCCAAATTTAACCGCTATGTGCAGGGTAGGCATCCGCGATGAAACTTACCAACAACATTAAGAAATGCCAACAGTTCGCAAAGATAATATCTGTACGCCCACCAATTATGGTACCTCAGATTCTCCCACAAATAATTAAGCAATATCTTCTTTTTTTGATTTTTCTCAGCTTCCGTGCAAATACCAACATCCATATCCAACGTTAGCGCTTGAATTTTTCCGCCTTCCCAATGTTTCCATAGCCATCGTGGAGCGTAAAATAAAATCGCCTGAAACATTTTTGAGAGAGAAAAAAAAAAAACTTCCGGATCAGCAAACTAAGCATGTTGCCAAAAATATTATAATAGGTATGGAGTGATTGACGTTCATGAGTTCATCACCATCAACGAACTATCGCATTGTCACGTGTATGGGTCATGCGAGGAAATAAGCAGTGATGCGTTTCTTTGGGAAATTTTTTCCTAATTAAAACATGATGAATCAACGGCTACGTTTATTTTAATATGTACTACTTATTGCATAACCTAATGGTCTCATTATTTCTTTCTTTTCCTTGTATTATAAAAATATGTCCAATATAATGCAGTGATTTCACTTGAACCGAATTTTCTGAACAGTTGCCAATGGTTTCTTCCTTTTTGAGCATTTCACGCCAGAAAACAACAAATGCATCCGTATGTAGGTAATAAAGACGTATTCGGATAAGGCAAATGAGAAATATTTTATAACACGTGAATCTGTTTCAAGTTTCTGTATCAGGTGCTCAAGTTTGAAATTTTTTGTCTGGCAAGATGAGCTCTCTCTGTCATCGTTCCAGGTCTATTTGGAAACAAGCATTTACAGTCGCGATGGGCCCTAGCGGGTTATTAAAGAAGAAGCGAACACCATCGAAAGAGATCAGCTCAGACTAAGTAGAGAAAGGTTTTCAGTAAAAAGTCTCTAAATCAGATTCCTGAGAATAATAAGAAACAGACCGTAGATAATTTGTATTAACTTACGTTCTTATTTGTGAGGATCTATTACCGCCTTACCGGTGTGTCTAATTTAAATAATTACGGCTCAAATCCAGGACTTCTGGAAATTGGCCACCCTATTGGGCAAAATGCCGTCACGTGATGGGATTGTGACGGCGCATATTTGCGTCACAGTTGGGTCACAAAAAGGGATACCTGTGCTTTTAGAATGGGCGGTCCGTCACAGGCGTCACAAGTCTCCTCTGTTCCCAACTGCGATGGCTATTTCCACAACGGGATCATCCGTGAATTAATGTGGATATAGTTTAAGAAGAATGCTAATATTCAGAACAGGGTAAAGAGAACGTTTCTTGCATAGAGAAGAGGGGTTAAGAAATCTTACTCCCACGAACGTAGAATGTAACGATGACATGACAATCTTATAGAAAGAGAAAATTGTCTGAATTCAAATTCAAGTTGATCCACTTTTCACAATTTTATTGTGCAGATATTTCTGAATTATGAGTACGTGAACGCTCAGGTATAAAATTGCTTCAAAATGTTTGAACTACAATTTCAAGTAAATCAATTCAAACTTGAAAAGAAAGGTCAATAAAGAGGATGCTGCGTCTTATAGTATTCTGAGCGCTGTCTGTTTGGACGCACGTCTATCAACATAACGAAAATTATAGGCTATCGTTGTACGAGAGGAGGTTATAGGTTAATGGTGATTTATCGGTGGGCTATCAGCCAAATCATAGGTACTATTAATAAAATGTATATCGTATCAAAGAAATTGTTTATTTATGGAAGAAAATTCTGGTGTAATTATGTCTGCAGGTTGATTGAGAAAGATCCATCCATCAAATGATGCCAAAAAGAACTTTGGTATTGGTAGCGGTTCGTATCTTTGGGTTGAGAGGAAAAAAGGGATAGAAAGCATCGAAAGTAATTTTCGTTCTTCATATTTGAACCGACAACTTTCGTGTAGAGCAATACCAAAAGATCTTAATTTAACAGAAAGGACGTGAAAAACTTTAATTTTTGTCATCGAGAAGTAAATAAGTTGATGTACTTATTGTACAAGTATTAAGATACAATCTTTGTGTTGTAAAGGCCAGCATTCGAGTCGTGCCGCGGAAAGAAGCTGCTCGCTGTAAAAAACTATCCCCGAAAGAACCTCTCGATTTTTTTAGGATTATCAGCCCTACACGCCATAAATTCGGTATTCTTTTTCTTTTCTTTCTTTTTTGAGGACGCGACAACGAAAATACATTTATTCATAACTGAATTAGAGACTAACCAGTGACCATGTACAGTATGCGGATGATCCGGAAAAACCTCCATATGGGCATAAATCATATCCGAATTTGTAAGTAAATCACACTTTTCCGGAATTCTTTCTGCTGGCACGTGACTTATCAATCGTTCTTATAGGGCTAAAAATAAAACTGAAACTACGACCGCAATACATAGCACTAAGGTTCTATAGTTTATTCAAACAGTTTGAACTCCGCATCGTGTGAATTCCGGATTAAATGTAGACAGCGAAGAAACGAAAAGAAAAGGGAATAGGTACCTACGAGTTGCATGGAATTCTCTCCACGTAGAACGCGCGAACAAGGATGTTCCACCCTTTTAGACTTAGGAATATCATGAAAAATACGTGTTTGAAGAATCTTTGCCTTTTTCGTCAATTAAAATGACGCTTATACATGTGTACGTCAAAAAAGGCGACCGTCCTCAAATATTCAACTTCCTATGTTCATGAGTGAAAGAGGAGCCTGCTTGGTTTGGATTCATTGAACATCAGTGGCGGTTCTACGATTTGGTCGTCGGAGGACAGTGTTAGGTGAGGTTTGTAACTTTGGGGGAAGAAAAATTGATGCACCAATCGGCTCTCATCGACTCATCCATATCTCCAATCAATTAATTAGCACGTTACCAGATGTAAAAAACGGGAGGGCGTCTATGAGCTACTTGGCTCAATGTACAATATACTATACTTGTACAAGGTTAAGATTTGGGGCAGCCAGTTTGCCTAACATACGATGTACTAAGCCTTGATCTACAATGAGACTTGGAAAATTTCAAGTTTTGAGTCTTGTTTACATTTCTTGTGTTTGAAGCTCTAAGCTTTCACTCACTTCAGAAAAGTAGATCTCCAAAAAAAAATACATGGAACATGAAATAAAAGGTTCACTAGACGGAATTTATCAGGTATTTTATGTTCGCCCTCGTCGAAGGAATATGTGTATTCCGAAACGTCGGGCCACTTTGTTTCGAATAAAAATTTTAAAGACGGCAGTGCCATTAATTTCATAAAATACATGATATTTCTTCACCTGGAATATTTATAATAACCTATTATCATTAATTTGGTTTTCAACGACAGATAATTATTAAATCAGAATGAACTACATTTTTCATCAGATTTTTTGGAACAGAATCTATTATCTGTTTTCTTGAAGGGAAGAGAATAGTTCTCAGTCTTTTGTGACGTCATCAATGACCTCGAACTACTCTAGAGACTCTGGAAAATTTCGACTTCCGTTACTATGGTGCCTGTATTCTTAGTCTTCATTATACTGAAACAAACAAATAGTGTATTGGGCTGAACTAGGCCTAATCTACTGTAGCTTAGGCTTTACTGCAACTGCGCCTTTACTATACTTGGCCTTAACACAATGACATCATGAGTGAGCTACTTTGAGGACTTGTAAAAATTTTGATATCCGCTACTCTGAGACCTCTACTAGACCCAACATACTGACGTCTGCGTCATCAATGACTTCAAGCTGTTTTAGGCATTTGGAAAATTTCCGACTTTCGCTACTTTGAGACCTTTATCCTTGGCCTTAACTACATCAGATCTGTAGTAAACTGGACCGTTTTAAACTAGGCTATATTAAGCCCAACATGCAAAGATGTAACTTTCAACAGAAAACCTGTTCTGTGGGGCCACAGATTTTTTTTCTAAATTTTGGCGCCCCAACCTCGCCGTCCGGCAAAAGCTGACTTATCCTAATGAAGGAAGAGGACTTGAAAAATTTCGAATATTGAACTACCTATTTGTATATTTGATGATGATAGAAAAGGGACTTGAAAGCTTTAGATATGACGGGAGGGGGACTTGAAGAAATAAGGTTCAAACTCTACCACGTGGGATAGGAGGGAAACTTGAAATAATTTCGAATTCGCCCTACAGAGGAGATTCTCTTCGTTTCTCGTTTTACTGCGTTAAGGAAGATTTCGTCTTTAGCTTCGGTTATATTGAAAAATTCGATCTGGGACGTAAAATTGTGTCATCAGTAACCTTGACCCAATTCAGGAATATGTACGTATATGTGGACTCAATACTTATAGTACCAACAGGAGAGTGTGACGTCATCAGAGATGACATTTAGTTTAAATCCTTAAAATTGACTGACAAAAATCAGAGCGCATCAGTGCAATGTCAAGAGAAATCATGATAGTCACATAGAGGAAGGAAACATTCAAGATATCCAACAATTTCAACCACCAAGTAGAAGAGTACAGATTACACATATTTCAAAAAGCAGAGAGAGGCAATCGATCAGAAGCTGAGATCTGACTGTCAATACAAATACCTTTGAATTTCGATGTGTGAACAACGCATCATGGGCAGAAAAAATTGCGAATACAAATTAGGCGCCCACTCAAAGGTTACTCCAGACAAAAACTTTACCTTCAGGATTCAAGAAGTAAACCCAGGTACTTGAATTACATGTCTTTTGAAAAACGAATAAGGCGAAGTGGTCTAATAGGAGTTGATGTCTTTGCTATCCCAGGATTCTGGATTTTGGTGGAAAAAATTCTTTTGAGGAACGTACTGATGAAAATTGCAATTAGGTACAGATCATTAAAGATTAATCAAAACTGTGGGATTCAGAAAGGAGACATACACGTATACCAATCGTATTTCAAAAAGTAAGGAACGAAGGAAGGAAAAGAGAAAGAAGACAAGCAGTTCAGTAAAGAAGTTGACATCCCGCTGTCTCAAGATTTTTACTCAATTTTTAAAATATAAATTAAAGTGAAGAACGAGTACTCTTCAAAATCGTACGACCCGTAGACTGAATACGCAGAGTGTACCGATAAAAATATCTGTGTACAATTATTTCATTGCCACACCGTTGTAGAAATCTTAATTGTAATCACTCGCATAGCTTGGTCGAAATAAAGAGATGACAACCGTTTTTCGTGAGAGAAAATTATGAAACAGTATATAGACGATACAACTGCAACTTATTTTAACACCTTCCAAAACACAATAATTCATTTTATGACGAGCGTCATAAACTTATTGATTTCTGAGAGCAATTTTTTGAACTTTTTGCACACCTACTTCCGAATCGTATTCTCTTTCGAATAGGTGCCTCGTGACGTAAAAATCTTCTAAAAAGTTGGATTTCTTAATATTTTTTTCTCGTGCATCCGGAGATTACATTATAACAAAGAACATGTGTTTCCTAATAGTCATAATAACATTACTGCACATTCACGATGCCGGCATGTATTCGAAAACGTCTTCATCATTGTGCCAACAAATTTTCAATTTACGAGCTTCGACGCTGGCTGTGAACATAATTTATGAAGCATACCCAAATCACGATCGATTTTCAATATGTGGCATAAGAGCGTGCCCGAGAAATGAAACTAGCGACGAAAAATGTGCTTAGGCATTTTTTTTCTAAGCTGAGCGAAGTCCAAGTTCATGTGCTCCTAAGGATGGGACTAAAATTTCAAATACATTCTTAGATGAGCCAGAAAATTATTACCATTCTACAGATGATTATTTATAGCACTGGTCTCCAAGTCAGTCTGATCCAGGAAATGATTAATGAGAAAATAAATCTGTGGTAGTGATTTAAAAAAAAAGTCTCGACGACTGAAATGGAACCAGGCAACGGGGCAGTTAGCATACCTATAACGCGAATGAAAGGGAGCAGCTGGACTGAGAAAACAAAACTGGCAATTTATTAACAAAAGGAAGATGAGCAAAGATAAAATACGAAACATGTAAATTTCTCCAAAGGATTACCGGTAGCTTAAATGATCTAAGATTAGGTACGAGTATGAGTCTTTGAAATTCTAACACATTACGGTTATCAGGGTGAAGTTTTCGAAGGCTATGAGGTACCATTCCGAGGTTCAAATCCGATAATGTTTTACCGAAGGTTGAAAAATTCATCAAAACATGTCAACATAAGGTGTACACAGGTTTAGCCGTCAGTCGAGTCATTTCAAAGTACGTACTTTTTTCCATATTGAATGACATCATTGGGGAAATTTTGTAACCAGGTCTGACAAGAACGGTGAAAGAAAGATCAATTTCCTCCTCGGGCCCGAATGTTCTGATGGGCTGGCGACTAGAAACTGGCGAATAACCAAATATAAAAATCTTTTTACATGTTTGCTTTCTTTCTTTTATTTCTAGTCTCCATGCCCTCTACGGGCCTGGGTGCGACCACTACGTGCAAGGGACTCGACTCAGCAGGTCGTCAATGACCGTGGCTTCAGACAGACGTTCTCTGTCAATATAACCAGCCAACATTTCTAGAAAACTGCGTCACAATAGAGGAACCTAATCATAACAAAATAGACTCCATACCCTTATGATGATCAGATGTGATGAAAATGTGTTATCAATAAGTAAGCATTTCGTGTAAAGAAAAAACATTCAAAACCGGTAAGGCTCACATTTGAGACGCCAATATCCTCCTCCGAGAATGACTCAATGTGGAAAGATTTTTATCTAGTGACATAAAAAGGTTACAGACACGAATAAAATTTTGCACGTCGAGCAGTACCGAGTGACGAAGAGCTAGTCATTTGTATCAGAGTCATCAGTAGAAATGCCACAGAATGCCACTTTTCAATTTGAAAAAACGATACTTAGTTATTGTATGATTTTTATGAATTGTGAATTCTAGGAAGAGTCATAAAAATTAACTCGTGTAAAGCTCATGAGAAAAACCTCGGTCGTCTGAAAAGTTATTCTCACCCATAATTCTTCACCATTCAAAGGGATTACGAATATTCCATCTGTGTGCGTAGGTACTTTTCAAATATAAAATATTACCTACTACAATTTTGGATCAATCTTTCCAAGAACATAGTAAGCACTTGTTTGTCAACCACAAAATTTACGGCGTCAAAAAGTTTCTTTTATTACAAATACTCCCAAACAAATCGTCTGAAAGAATATTTTAATGAATTTGGTTATCGAGAAAAATTTAGCCATTGTCTTACCATACGTTATTTCCTTTCCCGATGAGAAATATAAATCTGATGATTCAAATATATAGAAAACAATGAGCACCTATTTCCATCATTTAATCATACTCGCTGATGAATTTTGCCGTTTCTCTTAGGAGTTTTCAAACTCTTGTTATTCGTCACTCACAACTCATAAGAAAGATTCTTAATGTATGACTCACAAGCAAGGTACATACCATGGCTAGAAATTCCTTAACTTCAATAATCGTCTTTGTCAATGCGCGGTGACGTATAAGAAACCTTCGCTTTGGTAGGATTGAAAATCTGTTTGATGATAGTTTGATTGCTCGGATTCAATTTTTGTAAAACTATTCCAAAGCAGGTACAGCGATTCGCCGCGTGCTAACTTCATGAAGTAGGCCTAAAACGTGAAATTTCGTCTTTTTGAATGATGTCACGTTTATCCATATACGCGTTCAAAGAGAAATTTTTTTCAGCTCTCTGTCGTCGGAAGATGATAGAAACTATAGAGAGAGGCATTAATAGACTGTTTTACCGCACTCGACTTTCCTTCAGAGAATTACATTTTTTCCTCAAATTCCTTACTCCGCTTGAAGTGTAATTCAGGACTACGCCCACCTTACGTCTTCACCAGCGGATCAAAATCTTAGACTGATGCCTAAAGAGCTTGTAGGAAACTGCATATCTGGTAAACTAGGTTATATTAGCTCAGAATTTGAAATGTCCCCTAGTCTGTACAAAAGGTCAAGACCTAGTACGAGTATAAGGCTGCCTAGCGAACGAGCTGACTGGGTCGGTCCGGTCCTTCACCTCTCTCTTCTCTTTTTAGCCAAGTATAAGCATACTTCAACTTCGGCTGATGAGCGTAGGTGCTTACTTGCTTCGTATCTTTGCTCTCCTTCTAAGGGCCAGTTTCACCAAATTGAGTAGAAAGGAATATTGATTCAAACGATCGATAAAAATCGGCGACTAATCCAATTTTTGGTTTCCAGCGATTGAACACATATTAATAGGTTGAGAACTGTGATGATCAATTAGTCTCCCATTTGTTTTACTAGCCAATATTGGCCAGTAAATTGATTAATCTGAGATTTTTATTGGTCGTTTTTTTCTACATCAAAGTTTTATTTTCTAAAGATTTTTCGATTTTCTGATACGTAAAACTGGCTTTTGGTCTAGTATAAAAGCTTAGTATGCTGTATGTTGAGCTAACTAGCCCACGGGCTCACTCGCAGGTCAATATATGCCTAGTAACTGTTTATTAGGCTAAATACTAAAATAAATTAGGCTGAAAATGCTCAACGGTCGAAATTTTCAAAAGTCCCACTTGGATCAATGACGATGACGGAGGGGGGGGGGGCACTCTCAACTCACAGATATCCAAATGAGGAGACAGGGTTTTATAAAAGACATGTAGTCAAAAAAGAATTATATCAATTATTTCGACTATCGACTGTATCAATTTTATTTCAAAATGCTAAAAGAAAAACTTCGAACTCTAAACCATAAAAAGTATCCTTTCTATTCGTCAAGAAGTTCCTTTATTCTGGATGTTTGCTCATTCAGAGCACAGATGTCGCATCTTCGAAGTGCTTCAGAAAACCCGGACTTCTTTAAAAAACAAACAAAAACTTCGGAGTATAATTCTTGATGAAAAACTCCGGAGAAACTCTGGAATTGAAGCTCACTGGTACTATAGCTCAGTATAGTTAAAAGTACAACGTAAGTACAAGAATTGAGGGTAAGGTTCTGATTTATTCCTCGGAGGTCAAATTTTTTCCGAGTCCCAAAGTCATGGTTGTACTGACGTATCAACATACGGACGCAAAATTCGGCATTAGAGGGACGGGCAAGTAACCTAGAGCGAGGACATGAAACATGTGAAAAAATGTGAAAGATTGTTTGCTTAGGCTCTCAGTCTTGTCATTAGATTGTGTACAAAACTCAGGTCTAATCAGGATCATCTACGAATCTCAAAACATCTGAAGAAAATATCCCCACCTTTAACTTCCGAGAGGTCGATACAAAATGGTTCTGTTCACATTACAGTTGATACGTCTAGCTCGAAAATTCGACTTTATTCATGTTTATTATGGTTGTACAAATGAAAGATAATCATATTATAGTTTTTCTCATCTCTGTAGGGGGGGGGGGGGTGAGAGAATCATACTCAGAAAAAAGTAGAAATAAATTCTCATTTCAGCTCACATAAAATTGAAAAAAGGCTACCGCTATTTCGTATCCTCCATCCGAATTCTGCAATTAATTTTTCAAATTTGTAGAAGAATCTAAATGAATAACATAAAAATTGCCCTATAAACTGGAGTCACCGTCGCAAGGCTGTGAAGTTTTAATAGCTCTGCTTAATCGTTCTTTGTTCGACCGTTTCTGAAATTTTGGGAGCAACTCGAGGCTGTTGAGAGGGGGTGAGAAAAGGCACATTTTTCCACGTCCGGAATTTCGGGGTGCCCAAATAAAGAAATCAGGAAAGAGGAGAAGATCTTTGAGAACAATTTCAGGGAGGACTCGCCGGGGTCCCTACGACTTTTGACACCCCGGGGCAGTTAGGCTTCAAATTGAAGTTCATGGGTTCAGAAAGGCTACCAGGCAGAAATACCAACAAAGAAAAATCTATCGAGTCTATGCGCTCACATTAATTTTAAACTATGCACGCATTTCTCGTTTGAGCCGTAAGTTGGTTCATCCCCTTTCGGCGCGGGCAAATTCAATGTCTTACACCGTCGACAGGCTTTTGAAATTTTTTTCAACTTCTGCAAAAGTTGTCCAAGAAACTTATTTTGCGAGTTGAGCGTCAAATAACGATAATAATATTTGATTAACCATTGATTTACAGGAGATTACGATACTACGAGTAACGTACCCCAATGAAGTTTGCGTCATAATTGAGCAAAAATCATCACCTCAAATTAGGTATACGAAATATTTACCTGAAAAAATAAGCAAAAGCAGACCCATTGATAGTATCCGTAAGTCTTACGATCTTTGGAATCCGCATTGCCGCGTGAATTATCGACTCCCGGATACGGCACCTCGTCTCCGATACGTCTTCTGAAGGCCGACTTCAACGTGTAAGTCGAGTGTATCCAACAATAGGTATTCAGCACATCCTCTGGTATATCTTTCGTATGGATGCAGTCGATCGGATTTCCCACGTACTGACGAGTGGTCACGATTAGACTGAAGGCGGTCAACATTAGCACGGTTATAGTGTAGTGCAGGCGAAAAATAGGCGAGTCTATGTGTATATGACTGACTTTGATCAAATTCTTCAATCCCCGGAACACGTCAAGCATCGCTTTGACTAGATACTTAACGCCTTCAAGCTTTTTGGGGATATACGCTTCGAGAGCTGGATTAATTCGGAAAGGAATTTTTAAATATTTTTCTTAACACCTAATTGACGCGAAACCGGTTAACTGAAACCGAATTAAAATTTTAAAAATCGCACTCGTCCAAGACGACTAACGTTCTAACATTTTCTGACTTTTCGCATCTCTTCTCGTGATGAAATTCGAAGCGAAAATATTTCGCAAAAGAATTTTTCGCGACTAGTACGTGGAGAAAAGGGTAATGCACGTCCAAGTGCTTTTTGTGACGTCGAAAAGTGGTTGCGATGCGGTAAAAAGCCACTTACCAGCGAACGATTCGAACTAATAGCATCACGAAGTCAGCAGAAAAACAACGAAAATAGGAGTAAAAAACGGCAGATACTCATATCACGAATATTCTTGTTTTTGTCGATGGATAAAATAATAAAAAAATTATTGTGTCGCGTAATTACAAGAAAAAATAAGAAAAAAACGGACACGGAGGCCCAGCATCTACACCACAGGTAATCTCGAAATTTATTTTTTTTTCATTTCTATCTCTTTCTTTTTTTCTCCGTCAGTATCTTTTTTCGTCTGTCTCCTTTTCTCTCACTTGAGTAATTTTGTAAGTGGATCTCTCAATCACGCGGCATGGCTGAACGCAAAAAATGAACGAGCACTCATCTGGTGCTGATCGAAGATATGAACGAATACCGATAATTAAGCACGCGTACGAACTGCACTAGATGCGTGTCAATTAAGTTCAAACTTTCATTGTAGTGTGAAAGCTGTGACGGACTCTTCGCGGTTGCCGTCCGGTACTTAGCCACGGTTATCATCCTTATAATTTTTCTACTCGCTTATTTTCCCCTTCTTCACAAGTATCGTCTATAAATACCTTTCGTTTTTTTCCGGACTGTTTCGTGTATTTTTACGTTGCACCAACCTCTCTACCACAAGTCGTTGCATCATCATGGAACTTCGAATGGATGATGATGCATGCATAAAAACCCGCGAAGAGGGTTTAGAAAAAGTCGCGAACTTGAATTCAAAAAGAGAAACTATATTCCAGTCATACCGAGAAAATATTGTTGCGCGAAAAACTGTCATAAATTTCATGTCATGATTCTGTATGAATATGTGCATTTCCGAAATGCATACGACTTGAGTCATTGTAAATGACGCTTGATTGAACCGTCAGAATTTTGAACCGATTTATTGTGTGTAATAAAATTTTGCTTTGTACTTTGTCCAAGTGCTTCTTTTGATACAAGCGGAACAATATTCAGAATTTGAATACCGCGGTATTTATGATACGTGATTATATGAAAGACATTAAAAAGTAAGCCCTAGATTTGAAGAATAGGTACACGTCACGCATTTTTGGTCTTTGCTTTCAGTGATGGCCTACTTCACACGTACACCAAATGTGAAAGATTTTTCGTTCTAGTATCAATCTTCTCCCGTTTTGAAAACCAATCACGTGCACTTTTGTGCAATAATGAATTTGAAACCCAAAAATGGTAATTTGAATAAAGAGATGACAACACTGCTTACAAATTTGGGAGCTCCTTGTTCTGTTGAGGTTTTTTCACTAATGACCGCACTGACTGCAATGTTAACATCGCCGCGTCACGTGTTGGCTGCATTCTCAACCTCTTAAGCTCTCATCATCTGATTCTGAACGAGAGAAAAATCGAGTAATATTTATAATCTGCAGGCATCAAGGTCGTTTATTGAGAAGCCAGCCTGTCATTCATTTTCATGCGAAGAAATTGTTCTTCCAGCATGCTGCGCGACGAGAAAAACTCGTTCCTTTTTTTTGCGTAAAACTGAGACATGTTCCTCTCAGCAAGCAGATAATTCAATTAAACAGAAGAGATACCTATCCGTCTATATTGAGGACTTCATACAAACACCAGCGTTTTAGCGCAACGTAATCGTCACCCATTTCAAACATGCATGGAGGACTTTAATATTGTACGTTGCAATCATAATTCTTCTTCTCGCTTCTTTTGTTCATTTTGAATTCAACGTCAGATGACTAAATTGTGTTACCCTTTAATGTTTCTCAAGTGACGCCTTATCCAAGATACCTAGACGCGAGTTTTCAAGCACTACCTGTATGATGGGAGACATATAATAGAATAGAACTTGTATAGCATTAAAAGTCTCCACTCTCAGCTGATAGTAGTTCTTACGTTCAAATTCTGCGTTTTGGCGTAGAATGACGTCATCAAGTTGATGATTTTCTGACGGGTTCAATCCCGCCGACTGGTAAACAATAGTAGGTCTGGGAATTTTTTTGAGCTCGATAGATACCTACCTATAGTTCTAATGAGAGGATTTCAACGTTTTACAAGAAATTGTGAAGGACCAAATCATGTGGTATCAAAGTTGTTGAGAATCGTCCCACTGTCACATAGCAGAAGCGGGTCCCGGTGAACATTGTTTGCATTTGAAGCCTTTGAATTCAAAGGGTTTCAAGAATTTAAAAGAGGAAGCAGGTCTTCAAATTGTAATTGAACAGGTAGTTTTTTCCAAATGAAGCCCCGCGATCCAAGGGACTTCAGGTTTGTCCCTGTTGAAGCCCTTCGAGCCAGGGTACCAGAAGAACTTCAACTGGAAAAAAACGGGAACAAGAGGATGAATGGTGCTGCAAATGAGGGGTCAGAAGTGTAGTTTTTCCTATTCTTTCTAGTGCTCCAGAGAAGAAACAAATATTGTTCACCGAGTTTGTGGAAACCGAAAGAGAGTGTTCTCAGTTCGACTGTAAGCAGTTTTGAGCCTTCCCGGAAATTGACAAAATTTTCTCGATGGAAAGAGAGATACCTACTGTTCTCGGGTCTCAACAGAAATTCATTTAAGAGTTGAAACTACATTTCTGCACCATCCATCCTTGCCAATTTCTAGTTTGTTCAGTTCGTTAAAACTGGAGAGAATGAACAATGTTATACTCGATTAAAAGTATTTGCGAGAACCTAGAAACAATAAAGTTCATCACCGGTGACGTCGCAATGCGATATTTGAAAACAATATCACCGATATCACGCTAATTTCTTCCAATAAATAATCGATTCCCATAAGAATAGCATTGGTAACATTCGATCATCGATCATACATCAGTATTTCAAAATAAAAAATAAATAAGGAATCAAAATTGAAAAGTTGATTCTCAAGTACTAGATAGCTTCTGGACAGGGGGCCAGCCGGTAGCCGGAAGCTGAAAAGCCAGTAGCCTATTATTTTTCACAGAATTAAGCCGGAAGCCATATTTGACCACAGACACGGCCTTCTACAATTACAGGCCGGTAGCATCGGAAGCGCGACAACGTTGGTCGGCCCTCTGGTGATAGACGTCACAGACGTTTTGGTAGCGTCGAGCGGCAAGTAGCTATTGTACCGCACTTTGTCCCCTATCTGACTTTTTATTTTCAAATGACTATTGCTCGTTTCACACTGAACAGATTCTATCGATGTAGGGCTCAAAAAATAGGAAATTGTTCACTCTTTAAATAACTCCAATGAGTCATGTTTGTACACCCGCACTGTTCTCGCAACAAAATCAAAAATTTTCCCATAAAACGTAATGCTAATCTCGGCCCTATGGCATTGTTGCCAAAATAGCGTATACCGGCATAATTGTATAGAAGGCCGTGCCACAGAGAGAAGCAGAAGCCAAAGTGGAAGCCAATTATGACTGGCTTCTCAAATTGAATTCCACAGAAAATGGAAGCCAGTTGTAACTTGTAATCAATTAAAGACCGGAAAAATATGCACTGTAAATTTCAAAATATGCACATATTATATGCATTTTGAGTAGCTGATATGCCAAAAATATGATTTTGCACTCCAAAATATGCAATTTCAATATTGGTGCCAAAGGACGGCATTTTCATTTCTGAAGTGGGAAATGATGATTAAATGAACCATTTTAGTACAGATTACAGTGTTGCACTTGCACTGCACTGCACTCGTCAGGAAATCAGGAATTGCTTTCCACAAACTTAGTTTTCTCGCAATTGCAATAGACCGCAACTGGAACTGACTAACTGAGTGGTGGTAGTTAAATTAGTGATAGTGAGTGACTCCATCAGCAGGAGCCAGGAAACAGAACTTGGAGGCCGGTAGCCAGCTCTAAGATAAAAATTTTCAGAAGCCGGTTGCCAGAAGCCAAATAAAAATTAATCGGCTACAAACCTCTGCTTCTGGATTACAAATTAATATAAACTTTTTTTTGCTTATTTATTCTTCATTTTGGAAAACTGATGTATTATCAAATGTTACCAATGCTATAGACCGTTTTTTTGTGACGTCACAAACTCCACATCTGTTTACTCCAACGTACCCTACAGCCCGTCAAAATTGCCAATCTTACCCTAAATTACCAACTTGGTTTGTAAACAAAAAAAAACTCCATAAGAAATACACAGGAGCGTTTCAATCTTACGTTCAGATTTGAAAAGCAGAGATAAATAAAGGACCGCAGGTATATTTTCAAATACTTGAGAACTTCCTACTTCTGAATATAAACACGTAATTGCTTATTTACCTATTCCTAATTTTTCAATTTGAACTTATGATCAAAACGTTCAGTGTATTTCTTATGAGAATCAATATTGTGATAGAACCAAGAACGATACAATCAATCACACTCAAGGGTTTTTGAAGTGTGTTTGCAAGTGTTCGCGCATTGTTGGTAGGGAGTTGGCAATGAGTGACGTCACAAAAAAACGGTCTGTAGCTATTCTTATGGGAATCAATGTCTGCTGGAAGCTGCTGTACTGCATTTTTACTCTGTTATCAGTTGATGCATTGATGTGACATCAGGGTGATGAACTTTATGTAGTTTTGATTTTTCTTGTCCATTTTTGGTATTTTTATCAATTTTCAAAATTGTCCTCGACCACATTTACCATTCATTCACCAATTTGCTTACATCGCATGTAGAGCACCACCCCGCCCTCCATGGACCATGGTGGAGAGGGTGCGTGTTGCTTATGCATTTGATTTTGTTTCTTTCAGTACCGGAATCAACCCTTTTGGGTATAACTTCTGTGTTAGAAGAATCCCCTCGGCAAACCCCCACTTCTACTCGGCAACCACCATGTTGCTTTTGCAACCGCTAAGCGCAGTGCTCCCCTGGCACGCAAAAAGTATAAGGACGCACACAACAACAACACCCCCACATTACACAATATAATAGATCGCTGTTGGAGTTTCTTCATCTTCTTCTCTCTTCAAGGATAATCTTAGTCCTCTCCTTCCTGCAAATTTGAATGTTGATGGTACACAGGTGTCGAGTTAGCCATAGAGTGGTTCTGCATTTGCCTATTCCGTTCCCGGTCCATCTTCTTCTTCATGACGGTGGCTGCAAATGCAGACATCTCGTTCCATGCTTCTTAGCATCGTAGATACCAGAGTACTTGGGTCAATCGCTTCATGTACCCCAATCTCTTGAAGATATACCGACTAAGCTTGTCCACGCCTCGCACTCAAATAAGGTGTGCTCTGGGCCATCATCCCGCCCTGGTCGCAGTGCGAACACGTTGCCTGCTCAACTTTCCTTGACTTCTTATGAAGGTACTTGTTGAAGCAGCCATGGCCGCTGAGCACCTGCGCCAGATGAAAGTTTAGTTGGCCATGGTGTCGGTTCATCCGATCATCAAAGTTGCGTATCAACACACGGGTTGTCCACTTGCCCAGCTCACTCTGGACAATTCGTACTTTCCATTTCTCAAGCAAGGAGCGTCTGGCCTCCTGGTTAACCCGTAGAGTCTCACGGTTGGTCGTCGTCGTCTTTTTTGCTCTGAACACTACCGCTTTCCCCTCAGCATGGAGCTCGATTGGTGGTGAACGTGCTAATACGCAAAGATTCTCCGTCGAGACAGTGCGGTGGGCACTAACACACCTCAGCGCAGCTCTTCGTTAGATCTTTACCATTTCCCTTCTTCGGTAAGGTATTTTCATTGAGTCGGCCCATACTGGGGCACCATATAAGAGGATCGAAAAGGCGGTGTTCATCATGATCCTTCTCCTTGCTTTTCTCGGTCCTCCTAGGTTCCTCATCAGGCGGTTTAGGTATCCAACTACTCGGCCTGCCTTTTCCACTGCCATCAGGAAATGGTGCCTGAAGCTTAGCGTTGAGTCAAACCAGATGCCCAGGTACTTCATCTTCTTCTTAGTCTCGATTTCCACACCTTGCTGGCAAAATGTGGGTGGACTGAACTTCCGATGGGTCGTGAATAAAATAGCCTCCGTCTTACGAGCTGCAAGTTTGAGTCCAGCCGATTCGATCCAACGCGTCAATACCTCTGAGGCCCGGTTTACTCTGCTCTCCACCGCTACAATCGTCTTGGCAGTGCATACCACAAGTGTATCATCCGCATAGCAGATAAGTTTAACACCCGGCGGCAGCTTCACCTCAAATATCCCGTTAAATGCGACGCACCACAACAGCGGCCCAAGGACCGACCTCTGCGGTATCACACAAGTAACTGGGCGTTTCATTGTACTAGCAGACGTCTCTGCTTGGATTTCTTGGCAGCTAAGATAGTTGCTGATCATCCTGAGCAGGTAGCGGGCACTTCTGCGTCCTTGATGGCTTCCAGGATCCTCTCTCAAGGAATCAAATTGAACGCATTTCTAATGTCGAGGCTGACGTCTGCGCAAAACTGACGCGTAGCAATCGCTGACTCGGGTACCCTCTTCAGCCGCATTCCAGCATCTGATGTGCAGCGTCCAGTTTGAAAACCGTACTGGCTACTAGAGATTACGTCTCTTTCCTGCAGATTATTCTCCAGTCGATTGGCTATCACTCTTTCCAAGAGTTTCCCAACGCTTAGCTATGATACTTCATTATCAAAAAAATATATTGGCGTCACAGATGTAAGCCCTCTCAAATGAAATTTTTCTTGAATGCTGATTGGTTATTTGTTGACCCACTACCGTCATACGGTTACATTTTCCACTATTGTGACAAAATTCAGCACACCAAGAAGAAAACTTGATCAATCAAGAATGGGTCATAAGATAGATCTACTACCACAATATATCGAGAGGAGAGTTCAAATGTATTTTTATCAAGAGAATTTCGGCTATTTCTATAAACGTTCAAGTCCAAGTTGTTTAGGAATCAACAATTTTTCATTTCTAAAATCGATAGTCTCGAATTGAAATTCCAAAAAAAAAAAAAGAAGTCGCAAGAAGATTGAGGTATTTTTCGTTAACGATATTCTGTGGATGACTGCTTTATTCAAGCTTCCAAAAACTCTTGTGTGACAGCATCCTTTACACCCTCGAGCAATTCTTACCGAAAAAATCTCATCTTATTTGGTTTTGATTCGTACCAATTATATAACCGCGTAATTTTCTTTTTCTATCGATGGCAATTAGAAAGATGAAAGAAGAAAATAGAAATCGTTTTTGTGAAAGAAAATTTTCAACACACAATAATAAATCGATGTGATTATTCGGAGGTACTGTACCGCCACATAATAAATTGAATTTTTGGCGAGTTTTGTCTTCCAACCATACACCTCTGTTTTAATTCGTTGCTCAACGAAGTATCAATAAGTAAAATTGAAACGATTTCATTTACTACAACACGATACGAAGACAATATACGAATTACAAGTAAAAAGAAGAAGTTACAAATGTAAATAAAGAGATCAAATAATTAAGAATATTTGACAATATCAATATTAACATAAGTGGTAAAACCAATCATTATAGTTCACAAAAAACGAACAAAGAATGTAGACAACTAATTCGCGGAAATACAATCCATCGGAATAAATGCAATCAATACACAATAAAGTATAGCACCCAGATTTCATAATAAAATTATCAGAAATCACAGATAACGATAAATGATCATACTTATAATAATAACAACACAAACAACGAATATAATAATAATAACACAATAGTTTTAACAATAACAACGGAAAGAAAAAGTCAATGGGAAGAAATGCATTAGTGGAATCTGAACTCTCTTACGAAAACAAACACATTAGTTGACTTCCCCATAAAAAAAAAAATTGCATACCTACTTATTTTTCCAACATCATGGAATAAATATTTCAGTTACTTAAAATCAACAAAAATCTTAATGGATTTAGACACAAAAACAAAAAAATAATTAGATTAAAAAATTTCATGATGGTACTAACGATAATTCTCAATTAAAAAGCAAAAAAAAATTGTCAATATTCAATAAAAAAAAAAAGAATAAACCGGAAAGTTAAATTAGGTAAAATGTTAATTCGACTGATATGGCAGTGAATTATCTGGCGTTGGAGGCGGAGGAGGTATTGTGGATGGCCTAAAATGTACACTGGATGACGGCGATGGTGAATTTGATGAGTAAGGTGACGGTGGATGAGCTACATCAAGACTCGATCTGTAGGGCGAATAAGGGATTTCATTGAAGTCAAATGTTGAACTTTGATACCTAGATTGTTTCTTCTGTCGATGTTTAGTCGTCCTCTCTGGAACTTGTCTAGAGTAGATAAAAGATCCAATATTTTCGTTTTGATAACACGAATACGAATCGTCCGTTTGGAACGTTGAAACTGCATCCGATTCATCACATACATCTGTGCTACACGGAGTAGGTGTTGGACCTGGATACTGACTGCAACAACATTCATCTTGCTGCATTGTAGTTGTTGTGGGACTCGGGGGTGGATTCAGAGGGCAATGGATTAAGGACGTTGAACTGGAGACACCAGTTATATGGCTACGCTCGTAGCTCCCAGTGCTGTAGCCACCATTAGTGAGACTGTTGGACATGTTATTCGCGATTTGTGGACTTATACCCACTGCAAGTGGTCGCATGGCCGCTAAATCTTGGTCTTGAATAGGAGATCGCTTGAAGCTTCTCTTGAAACAAAAAAATAATACGACCAAAGCCGCGGATATCAAAATGATAAATGCGACAGTGAAGAAAACAGTGTTATTGTCTTCCACGTAAGTATCATTCCTCAAAGGGTTCTTTGGATTATTACATAAAATCGGCAACTCGTCTGAACCATCAATACAGTTCTGATTTCCATCACAAACGTACGAATTTGGTATACAACCTGATGTCTTACACGGAAAGTAAGCGGATCCAACTCCTAAAAACTCGACCGAACAACAGTTACCCTCATCTGAACCATCTGGACAATCTATCTTTCCATCGCATATCATGCTACTTTTTATTTTACAAGTAATTTCTTCATGAGCGATCAGTGAAGGAATGGTGCATAACCGTTGATCTTCATCCAGCTTCAGGCCGATTGGACAGCCGCATTCACTCCCGTACGAATCATCCGTTGAAAGAAGACACAAATGCGAACAATTTCCGTGATTATGAATACTACTACACGGGTGTGATGGATCGAAACCGTTATCCAGATCAACCGATACTAAGTCAGTAATGGGGGAAGGCAGTTTAATAACTGTCATTTGATCGCTATAAGAATTCTTACTAATGTCGATTCTTTCAATATACTGCGAATCATGATCAATCCAGTACAAAAATGATCTGATCATTGCCAAGCTATATATCTTCTTACTGTCAACTGTAAGTAGCTGACGTCGGCTGCGCTCGACAAGATCATATACGAAGAGTCGACCACCGTAGGTAAAATATAGCATATTCGAATGCCGACTTACAGTCAGCGCATCCACTAATTGGCCATCAGTTTCAATAGTACGCATTTTGTCACCATTTAAACGCGATTGTACGATACGTGGAGTGGTACCAAAATCAGTCCAAAACAATAGACTTTTTTCTGGGTGCACCGCGAGATTACGTGGTTGTTCACCATTTCTACCTGCAATCCAAGAACACACAATTCACAAATCGTTACAAAAAATTTAAAATGATTTTTCAAGTTATTAACCTTCAAAAACACATCCAACGCTCGAATTGCTGAGTCGCGTGACATTTATCGTATTGGTCGCTGAGCAACTCCAAAACAATACTTTATTGTAGGGTTCCAATGCGATATCAAACAAATTTAAGAATTGATCGTTTCCATTTTGGGCGCTGTTCACTACCATTCCACTCTGAGAACCATTCTCCAAGCAACGTTTGATCGCCGATAGTTTTCCGTCGATCCAATAGACTTGCTTAGCAACTGAGTCGTATTCAATGGCACGAATTCCTCTCAAACCTGGTCAAAACAATTTTTACCATAAGTTTTGATTCATAAAATATTGTTCTTTCTCGAAGCAAAAATCTCAATTCGATATATTCGGTTATTTTGCGGTAAATTAGGGGCTACAGAGTTAAAGAGACGACTGGGTATTATTATGAAAATACTTGACGTTACAGTGAAATTTTGGAATGACTCCTGATCGTTCCATGGCCGGCACCCGGTGTGGTTCCGTGCACAAAATGCATTACACGGAAAAATTTGCGCGCGGGAACGGGGAAGGGGGGGTCAACTGAAAGACAGCTGTGCACCACATGGGAAGAACAAAAGATGCCGGCCTTGGACCGTTCACTCATCATTCATCTCGTCCTTGGGTACCTTCAAAACCTCTCTGCACAACAACTACGGGGCTCTTACCGAGATCTCTATATTTGTGAAATGATCAATTTTTTGAAATTCAATTCAACGCTTACCTGAGAGAGATAGTGGAGCGTTCGGACAGTCGTTGATATTAGTTGTCAATCGGTAAATGGCATTGCGCTGTGAATACAGGAGAAAGTTATCGGGAGGATGACAAATTCCGTCACGCATGATATAGTGAGTTGGACAACTACATTCAACATCAGTACTACCAACGACGGAGCCAGGTCGTACCAAACATAAATATTTGCAGCCACCGTTATTAGAAGCACATTTATTCCACCCCGATTGCATCGTTGAGCCTACTATCCGCAAATCAGTTACCATATCATCATGCGCATAAAGAGTACGTTGATTTGTAATATTCTGTTTATGCGTTCGTATCACTATCGAGTCGTTCCATTTAGACCAAAATAGATAGTCTTGATTCACAGCAATTGTATTTAATGTCGCATGCGACTGGATTAACACTTGCCGTCGGTTCTGACCTCGAGTGTCACACATTTCGATGAAGTCTTGGCTTGGTAAGGTGTGAGTCCAATAGAGATTCCTAAAAAGCAAAAGAAATTCGAAATAAAAACGCGAAGGTTTTGATTAGAAAAATTTATGCTAAAAAAATCACCTTTGAGGGTAATCAATCGTCAGTCCATTAACACGACCAATATTAGTAACAATAGCATATCTCATTTTCCCCTCCATCGATGCCTTAGTGATGCTACCCAAGTCGTTTGCCCATTCGCTCCAGAACATATAACCCTCACGCGGATCGAGAACTAAATTGCGCGGTTCATTCAGATTGTTCCAAAAAAGCGTTTTTCGGTGCTGACCGTTCGATTTGGACACTTCAATGCGACGTAATCCCGTATCTGCCCAATACAGATTGGATGAAATCCAATCAACGGCTAGCGATTCGGGAGAATGAACGCCAAACGAAACAACTTTTTCAAAACGTGAGCCATTCAGAAATGCTCGATTTATGGCACGAAGGTGATTATCAGCCCAATACAATCTAGTATCGGCAGCGTTCACATCTATGGCACTAATTGTTTTAATACCGGATACTGGTAATGTTTCACTACTGTTACTTTGTATACTGACGCGACGTACATGATTTTCGGAATATAATACTAGATAGGCATCCGGTATGACACAACTTTTCTGATCAGCGGCTAGTTCATACTCAACTTGGCAGGCGCACACGAATTTACTCGGCTTGTTCAAACAGAAATGATCACAGTTTCCATTGTTCAGCGCACACGGATTTGTACCGATGGGTAAACGTCTCTTGATTGCCTTCATACCCATCACATCAGGTAACTGATCGCTGATGATTGTTCTTTCTTTAGTCGCGTGCTTATTCGCCATCTCTAACGATCGTCGACCCCAGTCGGTCCAATAAAGTTGATCGTTCAACAGTGACAAACTGAAGATATGTGCCAAGTTGTCACTGATGACCTCACGTCGTTCCGTTCCATCCATATTTATCACTTCGATCTTGTCGGTTTTGGCGTCACCAAAATATAATTTCTTGTCCTCAAAATCCAGAGCCAAACCGTTAGGCCAATAGATGTCACTGCTTACAAGTATCTGTCTATTCGACCCGTCTAGATCGGAACGCTCTATTTTTGGTTTTGGTTCATTCCAGTCAGACCAGAAAAGCCAGCCTTGTTGGGGATGCACGACAATCGCTCGAGGTTGTTCTAAATCATCAAAAATTATGAGTTTTCGATAGCTAGTATGAAGTCGGGCTACCTCGATACGATTTGCGGCAACGTCACACCAATAAATATTTCTAGCAATCCAGTCAATGGCTATTCCATCTGGACTATGAACGTCTGTTGATATTACAGTTTCTTGACGGCTACCATCTAATCTAGCCCGTCGTATATGTCGCTGTTCTTGATCTGTCCAGTAAAAAAATTCATCAACGGGATCGTAATCAATTCCAATGGAATGTTTAATTCCGCGTAATGGTAACTCGATATAGCTATGGTCAGGAGTATCTAAGGAAATCATACTGATTTCACTTCTTTGGACCAATAGAATGAAATTTTCAATTTGAATGGCACAGTTTTTTCCATCAGTTAACCTGATTCCAGTCGGACAGGCACACGAGTAACGTGACGGTCCCGATGATAGCAAACATAGATGGGAGCAACCTCCATTGTTATGTTCGCAAGGCGTCCAATTGTAAGGTTGGTGAGCTGGATCGTAAACCTCAATATCGTAAATTGGAGAATCACTCAAATGAATGACCTCATTTGGCTTATCTTCACCTAGACGATTGATTGAGTAGATGGAATAGGTTTTCCAGTCTGTCCAGTATATTTTATTACTAGCTATGGAAAGAGCGAACGGGTATTGTAAACCATGATCAATAAGTTTGGTACGCTCAAGGCCTTCGTAATCAATAATCTCGATGAATAGGAGTTTACCATCCATCCAATACAACTTTTTCGAGTTGATATCCAAGCTAACACTATTTGGCCAATAGATATCTTGATCTATGATGGTTTTACGTGAATCAAGATCACCATCCATGGAAGCGCGTTCAATTTTCGGAACCTCACCCCAGTCAGTCCAAAACATGAGACCCACAAGCGGGTCGACAGCAATACCACGAGGCTGGTCCAAATCTTGTGAGAACAATACTTTACGGTATTTGGTTTCCAGCGAAACGACCTGAAAACAATGATAACATAATTGAGAAGAACTCAGAATCAATCGGGCATTGAAATTACTTAAAAGGGTTTAATATAAGAAGTGGAACACATATCAAGAAAACAATTCAATATAAAAGCAAATTCATCTTCTATAGTAGACGAGAGTTCAAGCATTAAAAACTCCCTCGTTTTACTAAAATGTGTTTTTCAATTTTTTGGAAAGGGGAATCACAATTTACCTCAATTTTCTTGGATTCATTATCCGTCCAGTACAACTTCTTTGTAAGCCAGTCACACGCCATGCCGTCGGGCGACGGAACACCACCCTTCGCGTAAACTGTCTTATTGTAAGTATTGGTTCCATTGAATGAAGCACAATCAATTTGTTCTAGATCGGCATCCGCCCAACAAATGAGTGATTCACTGTACAAGTAATCAATGGCAATAGCTTTCTCTTGGTCTTTGGCTATAATGTTAATTTTCCGTGGTTTCTGCAATGCAGCTAGGCGAAGATCTTTTTGCGTATTGAATAAAATTGTATGGTAGCAAAGACACCCACTGATAGGAAGTAGAAACCATAATATGAGCATTCTTCACACATACTTGAGTATTCTGTAAAAATTATCGAAATGAAAACAATAACACTGAATGATAATTAATCAATTTATAAAATTAACAGAACTCGCGGAGGTATTAGTGTTTCCTATACAAACATAAATGACATTCTCAACTTTGACGCGTTCGAAACGTAGTACTCCGTGTTATCAAGACTTCTTAGACAGTGATAGAATCTATATTAAAGTTAATTACCTTACTCGAGTGGATTCAAGAGGGCAGTTTTTTCAATATCTTCCGTATATCCTTGAAGCATATGAGAAATTGAAGAACAAAGCAATGTCCTGAAAAGGAAATGAAAGATGAAGATTTGTTAAAAATGAATGACTGCGAGCTTTACGCATGAAAATATTCTTACTTGATGAAAACAAAGAAACAGGAAACTTTTAGAATAAATTGAAGAAAGATCCACGAATCTCTGCACTCAAGGTAGATATTCTCCAGACCGCAACAGGTGGCTGAAATGAAACACTCACCGGCCTTTAGAAAATGTAGTTCCTTTTCCCAGGATTGAAAAACTAGAAATCATGAAAATAAATAGAACGAAATTATGATCAAAATAATTATACGAAAAGGAGACAAAAACAAATTTCAAAAAACGAACATTTTATTACGTTTTGCAATTTGTAGCCCAATACAAATCTGTAACAAATTGATCGAAAATAAGAGCAATGGATTCTTCTTTGAAAGTACTCATCTTCCATAAATTTTTATGCACTCGAAGATGAACCACTCAACTGTGAGATATTTATATTAAACCTCAACTACAACTACCGAAAGAAGATGATTTCTCATCAAATCAACATTCGAAATAATGTTAAGTACCAGCAAAAAAATGATTGTATATCGAGACGGCTCCTTATCGAGATGAAAACTTCCACAAAACACAATGAATATTGACGCAAAAACACTGTGAACGACAGACCACCCCGGCCGTAAACCAAACCGAATACATCCGTCAGCCATCTTGGTTCCAACACAGTTCAACCATTGACAGACGGCGGTGCCATGAGAGTGCCATGACCGCCCTGGCGCCCTCACAAGCGTACACAGTCAAGAGTCAACTCAGCTGTCAGCCCAGCAGTTTTAAACACAAACAATGAATAATAACTGATAAGATAAGCTCGATTTGATTTCAGCAATTATGTGATTCAATTCAACTCAATTTTGTATCCTCATTCCACATTCCACAATAATTCAAAGTCAGCTAAATGCTGAGAATTAATCGCTCATCATTTTCAAAATGTTCACTTTATTACATGGCTTCTATAAACACTGGACACAACTTGAGGAATATTGTGTGTTAATATTAGGTATCGATAATGCAGGCAAAACTGTAAGTTCTTCTGATTTAACTAGGTATTGTCATAGTGTTATGAATTTTATGCGTACTACCGTTTTATGCATTTAGAATTGAATATTTTCAGACCTACCTGGAAGCGGCCAAAGCCAAATTTAATCGTAACTACAAAGGAATGCACCCGAGTAAGATCACCACCACTGTTGGATTGAATATTGGCAAAATCGATCTTGCCGGTATCAGCTTGAATTTTTGGGATTTAGGTGGTCAAGAGGAACTTCAGTCTTTATGGGACAAAGTACGTTGAAAACATTTACCTTTGTTCATTCGAACTGAATAAGTGAGTAGTACACAGAGGGCCGAGTAAGTTGGCTATTAGATAGAAAGAGTCCATCCGCTAACAATTATTAACTTGACTGTTGTAATTGTTTTAGTACTATGCAGAATCTCACGCTGTGATTTATATCGTCGATTCGAACGATCGAGAACGCCTCTCTGATTCAAAGGAAACATTTGGTAAACTTTTTTTCACATCCTTAATTTTGTTTCTTATTATTATTATTGTACAATCTACCACTTTATTAATGCGTTTACTTCAGATAGAATGATTTCCAACGAGAATTTAATTGGAGTCCCACTTCTAGTGTTAGCCAATAAGCAAGACATTCCTCAATCTATGGGCGTAAGAGAAGTAAAACCTATTTTTGACAAAAATTCTGACCTGATCGGAAGACGAGATTGCATGGTCATGCCAGTTTCAGCTCTAAACGGGTAAATTCAATCGAAATACTTCTATATGGATTCGCCCCGTCAGTAAATTTCTCTAATAGTCTATTGAATTATTCCAGCGATGGCGTGGATGAAGGAATTAGATGGCTCGTTGATTGTATCAAGCGAAATAAGGACATTCGTCCGCCCCGAAACGAAAATCAGTATTGACTTTACCATAATTCCTTTTCCTTGTTATGCACTACCGTTCATTTTTTATGATTGGTCTTAGTACTATTGTGAAGAAACTTGCTTCAAATGTCAGTTGTTGAAATTTATTACATTATTTTCGCATTTTCTAAACCGAAATTATTTCTTTCGAGGATAAGAGTAGAATAGGTGTTCAAATTTCCATACATATTAGCGAAGAAACATCGTCAACGAATTCAACTGGGAACCTGGAAATGGTTCTCCTCTTTTTGGATCAATCATTCATATTCAAACGTTCGCACTCATTTGATCGTATTTGTTCTTGAATATTTTCCAGAGATTCATATTTTTTTCCAAAAATCAACCCGAAATTGCTGCTGCTACTTTGAGCGGTAAGAAACTGTTCTTGAGCACTCTGACCAGGAAAAAGAAAAGGAAGAAGAAACAATCCAGTTTTAAGTAGGAGTCTAATCCAATATTCTTCAGGTTTCTTTTAAATAGCATTCAAGAATACCAAGAATGACTTCTCGGTAAAACGATATATTTTCCCATGAAAAATGACCTGTGGTCCCTTGGAAATTCTTGCAAAACTTGTCGACTTCACAAAAGAAAATATTATTGAAACATTTAGCCTACCTTCGCGATCAGTCGCGCGATTCAAAGATGTGTTTTCCAATTTTGACGAGTTAGTCGCTAAGCCAGAAAATGTAGTCTTGTAAATCTATGTATGCTTATACAAAACATTTCCTTTCTTCGAAGACTTATGACTATTATGAGGACTAGTTTTCAAGAGTTACTAGGGCTTGCGGAGTATAATTTCTGGGCTATCACCTCCTATTTCTGAATTTGGAGTATTTCAAAAACATCGTATTCGATGATGATTCAGAAACATTCCTCGCTGGAGTTGAAAAGTCGGAGAGTAAAAATTAGTTATGATGCTACACAGAATATTGTAACAAAAATCAAGCCATTATAATTATCATTCGATGGATTTTATGCATTTCTCCATGGGGTAATACGTTTGAAAAATGAACTTAACTAGCGTGACTTACAAAGCACGCATCGATGACTTTTTGTAAAAAATATCACACATAAAAATGAAAAATAAAACCAAGTAATGAGTACAATCGTTAAATATAAGTAGAACATGAATTGATTCTGAGCTATTTGTTAGTTTTTTTTGGAGACGTAATTCGTTTAGAAGTCGTTCTCTTGGTAGGAATATTACGAGATACATCTTTCGGCGGAGTGATGATTCGTTTTTTTGTAGTCGGTCTGGATTTAAGTACTTTACTAGGAACGTTGAATTCATCATCATCGGTAAGCGTAGAATTTTCGACAAATCGAGATTTCTCGGTTCCATTAGTTACTCTATCACTTTCATTATTCGATTTCGTAACTTTCCTACTATTAGGTTTCCTTCCTCGAGAAGAAACAACAATACTTTCTTCTTCTGATACTTCGTCGGACAAATTAGCCCGTTTGGATGCAGATTCAGTTGGAATTGGTTTTCTCCTTTTAGTACTCGGTTTTTTGACAGAATCTAGTTTCTCGAATAATGACTGGATGTAGCTGTAATCAGGAGTTTCATTGTGTCCCAAATTATCCACATACTTGAAAAATTCTACGATGGGTTCGGGAATATCTTTTCCAAGAACTTTTTTGATATCACTCATCAATTCAATTTTCTTATTGTGAACTGAGACCAGATTTTTAATATCTTTGGCCCAGGGCAGCTCAATTTGTAACCACTGCAAAATATTGTAACCTAATATTTCTAAATCACCACGTTTTGTTACAACGCCTTGATGACTATCTCGACTGGTGTACAAGGTCGTACCGTTGTGCTGTTTCTTCTTGTCGGGAATAAATGTATCAGCGGTCGCGCATCGATCGACTATACCAAAATCAATTAAATATACCGCATCTTGTTTTGAATTGAGCTTGAGCAATAAATTTTCGGGTTTTACATCCATGTGAGCGTATCCTCGCTCATGAATGTATCTTAAAGCATCGATGATTTGTATACAAAAGGTACCCAATAATTTATAATTAACAGTATCCGATCCTTTCAGTTTCTTATCAATACTATCTCCAAAACGTTCCATAATGAGGAACCGATGTTCGATATCGCCTTGTTTATGACATCCACCACCTATGTACTCAGGTAATCCGAGGAATGGAATACTTTTCTCATGTTTGTACTCGGCAATCATCTTCGGCTGTAGATGACGCATAAAAAAATTCTTCTCAACGAAGAGTGGACCATTAGAGTGTGGTTCAACTTTGGCGACATAGGACGTATTATCTTTTGACGAAGATATCACTTTTTGAACACTGTAGATCACACCGAATCCTCCTTCACCAATAGGTTCAACGATTTTCCATTGAAGCTTTGCTGCATCAGTCAAGATAGTACCATTCGGCAACCTATCGAGAACTTTCTTACGTCCACGGCCCTTTGGTGCCATACCTACAGTAAAAATAATGTTGATCAATTTTACAAATAAAACTCATAAATTGTTTAAGAAATCGAAGTCTCCAAGAAATCTCACCGATCAATTAGTTTCTGAGAATCTTTCACAGACAAAGAGTTGTACAAGCTGTCAAATAATTTTCAGTATACGAAATACGACAAGTTGCGGTTCGATTTTTTTCAGAATCCGTTAGTTTGAAATTAAAATATAATTCGTACTATCAATAAAAATTCAGCGAACATCAACATCCGCCTGGCGCTCGATAGCCCCAACAGACGAACAGAGAGCGACTGATGTCGGAGAAGCTGATGTCTAGCGGGCATTTCTTGTATTAAATTATTATATTCTATGAGACCAAGTTTTTTGTGATAACAACATATCGATTGCAGATCGATTACAGCGTGGTTACTGTAGCAAAAGTACCCAAAATAACTCCAATCGCAATTTCGCTCCCCATAAGAAAACACAGGAAGCAAACCGATCATATTGTATTAATTAAAATTGAGAAAGAATTAAGAGGTTATAAGTTCAATTTCAGAACCTGATTACATCACGCTTATGAGAATAAACTTCTTTGCCCTTAATCCTTTTTAATTTTTGTTTAATAGCCCAGTTTTCTGTGACGTCAATCAGCGGATGAACGCTAGCAGGCTTTGAGTTGCTTAAGA
This sequence comes from Aspidiotus destructor, assembly GCA_035079395.1. NCBI lineage: Eukaryota > Metazoa > Arthropoda > Insecta > Hemiptera > Diaspididae > Aspidiotus > Aspidiotus destructor. The sequence continues at coordinate 38,098,087 of JAVHKZ010000018.1, read as the reverse complement.
GCTTTGCTCCAGCTGGCATGTTGACTCTTATAAGAAAAACACAGTGAGCTAAGATCAACGTGTTCCTAATTAAAAATAAGGAATTTCTTAGATACTACAAGTTGATGAACAGACGCTGAGAACATAATAGATTTTAAATATATATCTCTGATTTCTTATTTATTTCTAGTTTTGAATTATTTAAGTAATGATCTTTGCTCCCAATGTTATTCATATGGGAGTCAACAAGTCAGTTGGAGCAACGTTGGGTAGTTTTGCTACAGTTATTCGATAGAAACCTAATCTGTTTGCGATATTTTGCAATACTATCGCGATACTATCGAATGAGTATCGATATGTGATGTCATAGGAAAACAGTCCTATTCCATACTGATCTTTGCTCCTCGTGTATTTCTTATGGGAGTAAATTTGCAAGAGGAGGTATCGATGGTACTTATCGATTTTTGTTATCACAAAAAACTTGGTCTCTTTACATTGTCCCCAAATTCTTATCAAAAATTCAACGCACATGTTTATAATGATACCACACTACCTGTGAGATAACAATACCGAATTCTTTTTCTCACATTGGGAACATGATGCTAGCTAAGAGCTAAGCATTTCTAAAGAACATCTCTCAGCAGGCACAAATTTGAAGACGAAAAACCGGAAAAGAGACGGTTCGACGCTGTGTCCTAGGTAAGTTTTTTCATTAATTTTGTTTCTATATAGTTCTATGATAGTTTCATGACGCGAAGCAAAACTTAACATTCCCATAGGTTTTCAGTTTGAGTCATCGCAATGGGTAAATCAAAGCAATTGCGCAAACAGGCTCAGAAATTCTCGCAAATGAAGAAGATGATCAGCTTGCGCGACACCCGAATGTGAGTAAGAAAAAATTCATCCGCGTGTCCTTATCAACCCTTTAATTTCTTTGTTGTTCCTTTTACAGTAAGGAGAGCCAGCGCAAAGTGTCGAAGAAGAAAGGAAACAGCAATCAACATGAAATGAAGATTATTCATGCGTAAGCTGGAATTTTTTAACCCAGAATGAGTTCACTCCCTAAAATTGTAAATTGTATGACCAATTTTTTTGTGTTCCAGGCCACAGGTGTCGTCAGCTTTATTTTTCCAGTACAACACTCAATTAGGTCCTCCTTTCCATATTCTTTTGGATACTAATTTCATCAATTTTTCGATTAAATATAAACTAGATATCATACAGAATATGATGGATTGTCTGTACGCTAAAAGTAAGTATATAGGTCCCAGTGATTCTATTACAAACCCAGTATCTGATGATGTTGAAGAAGGATTTTCATTTCATACTTTGCCGATTTGAAATGAAATGATTGCAAACTTCTTCGTTAGACACCGTCTTGAATTGTGAAGAGACTTGAAAGAATTAATATAACTCAATCACCGTAATTTGATTTGAATAAATCTTATTTTACAGGTATACCTTATGTTACGGATTGTGTTATCGGTGAATTAGAGAAGTTGGGTCAAAAGTACAAGGTAGCGCTGAAAATAGTTAGAGATCCAAGATTTGAAAGGATTCATTGTCTTCATTCTGGAACATATGCTGACGATTGCTTGGTTGAAAGAGTGACTCAGGTAATTCAAAATAAGAATTCATACAAAATGGTTTATTCTTGGCAGTACAATGATTCCTAATGCTTGTTACTCCTTAGTCACTTTTTATGAAACTGCGATTTGGCTTAGTTTAATGTGTTTGTGAATTATTGAATTTTTCTTAATTTAAAATCGTCTCACTTTTCATCGCTGATGATTCGGTCGTACTGCTGCTACTGAAAAAGCTGTTAGATACGCTAGATACACTTTCACTAATAGATTCTAGAATACCTTGAGATTCGCTAGCGGTATCGGATTCTTTAGCCTGAGATACGCTTTCTTCAGCAACTTGAGAGGTAACTTTCTTCTTTTCACTACCCGAGCTTGCCTTCGCTACCGCTTCTGATGCGGTTACTTCATTTCCTTCCTGTACAGAACTTATTTCTTCCGTGTTCTGTGAAGTCGTGCTTGTTGTAATTGTACTCACTATCGTTGATACGCTTTTGTTGATCGTCTCAAGTATACTAGTACTTTCAGATTCATCTTGTATTATGTTTGAGGTTTCGACATCAACGTCTGCCGCTTGGGTAACATTCTCAACTTGAGCTTTGGTTTCAGTTCTTTTCTTTTTTTTTTCTTCTGTTGCTTCTGCTATAGCGGCAGATTCGATGGCAACAGCTTCTTCTTGAACAGAATTTGTTGTTTCGTTAATTGTTTGCGATTGTGTATTACTCGATAAGCTTGCATCAATTTCACATTGTTTATCGACAGTTTCGGGATCGTTGACTTGAGTATTGGAAGCGACCTTTTTTCTTTTTCCTTTCTCTATGATTGTTTCCTCAACCATTTCTTGTCCTTGAATAGTATTTGTTGCATCAATAGTTTCAGATTCCAAGTTTCTCACTGAATTTGCTGTTTGCAATTGTATATTACTCGATGAGCTTGTACTCATTTCACATTCTTTATCCACGGTTTCAAGATCGTTAACTTGAGTCTGCGAAGCTACCTTTTTCCTCCTCTTTTTTTCTGTTATTGGTTCCGCTACCACTTCTTGTCCTTGAGTGGTGTTTATCGCATCAATAATTTCGGATTCTGATTTTGTCATTGAACTTGCGTTTACTACGTTCGATGTGCTCTTGTCTATTGACTCGAAAGTATTTATATTGTCGCTTTCAACTTTTTCTTGATTAAGGTTACTCATTTCGACATCGACGCATCCTAAATTGCGATCAGCTTTAATTAGGGTCTCCCTCTTTTCTTTTTTTTCACTCTCCGCAGTCATTTCGGCGACAGTGGCCGATTGTGTTGCAGTAGCCACGTTCCTGTTACTGTCGCCCACATTATTGCTCTGAATAATTTTAGCTTCCACGTTTGCCCCGCTTTCGGTTGAAAGTCCTGCTGTTGTCTTTTTAATATTTGTATTTTCCAACGTACCATCATCATTCACGCTACTTTTTGCCACAGCTGACGATTGATTACTGCTTTGTTTCATCTTTGAATCCATTGCGATATTCGATTCTTCGTAATCCAATGATTTTGCGTAACTCTCAGTTTCACTTATACCCGTTGATTGAGAACTTGATTGAGTGCAAGATTCTGTGGCTGACATTTCTTGTTGGCTTATTTGACTCGATTTACTCTCTGTATTGCTGGAGGAAGTGCCACCGCCACTCGTCCAAGAAGAAAAACGATCACTTAAGCCTTTGAAATCGAAAAGGCTGCTCATATAACTGCTGGTACTGGAACTAAAAGAACTGCTGCTTGATTGATTACTGCTGACAGTCGTTTCGCATTCTTCGATCGGAAGAGAAGAGCTGAATTTTGTCATCATTGCTATACATATTGTGATTGTTGATAGAAAATTCATGTTTAAAAAATGAGATGAGTAATTCAATTGACGTGAAATTTGAAAAAGTGTGGACTGCCTACTAAACTGGCGTATATGGTTTTCAACATGTTCATAAAGAGTTAATTGGTTATCGAGAATCAATTTTGATAGAATTTTTGCATACTGGTTTACTTTTAAACTGATTTATCGGTACTATTGGAATTGTGTTTGCTATATTAGAAGTTACAATTAATTAATTATTTTCCGATAAAGAATAATTTTTGAAGAAGAGGAGGGTGGCTCGCTTCAATTTTAATTATGACTGTTTACATTTTTACTATTTATGGTTCCCGAATGATGTCAATAAGTAATTAGATTTACGAATGAGTAGTATCTGAATTTTTTATGCTCAAATGTTTGGACATGTGTGCTAGTTGTTTGAAATACGTGGTAGGCTCCCAGCTGATTCAGCCTAATTTTTGAAAGTTTACTCTCATTAGATTGAAAATTCTCGTAACCTTCGCCTTTCTGACAAGTACGACCTTAGATGCTGCAAGTCTATCGCATGTATCCGTTCATCGTTTTGCTATCGCTATGGACATTTTTCTCTTGAAATTTGGGCTGATATCTACTGACAGCGATGGAAATACTCTTGATTTTTAATGATTGTAAAGCTTTGATTGCTTATTACTGAAGTGGTGACCGAAAACTGCTTCTATGAGTGAACATATCATTTCACTTCCACAATAAACGAGATACAATTGTTCAATTTTCTGATAACTCACTCTTCTTCATTGTGAGATTTTCTTTTTATCCTTGTGTCCTTGAATTAGTGCCTTTCTCAACTTATATGAGGCAACCTGGTAGTTAGAATGACGCGATATCTATCAAATAGATAGTATATCGTTTGATGAGTCGGCGTTTCTTTCATCATACTGTAATCCTCAAGTAAATAGTACAAAGTATTCTACTTCCGTTTGAATTCATATAAGACTAGTTAGTACCAAAGAATAAATTTATTGAAAAATGGAGTAGGTATCTCGTCGCGGTGATCGTATTTTTTTCTTTATGCGTGGGAATTTGAAGGAAATTTCGCCGAAGTAGGAATAGATTAATGTTTCTAATCGTTGTAAGCGAGAAAGTATAGATTTTTTTTCGAACCCTCTAATCTTTCAAAAGAGGAAAAAAAACTTATTACCTCCTAAAAATGGAAATTATAGAGGGAAGAATTTTAAAAATATCGTGCTGTCAATGAAAGTTTGCTCCGCTTGGCGTGGTTCCAGTCTTTTCTATCTAATTCCATTACAAAATTTTTCTTAATCAAAGATATATAATTACCAAGTTATAACTTCACCTATTTCGAACTTTACTTTCGTTATTTGCTCAAGCAACAAGGTTCATCGATGTAAGGAGTGGAATGTTCATTCAAAACTTCTATCGAAGTGAATTTATTTTATTGAATCGAAAAACATTGTTTGCAAAGCAGGAAAAACCTCTTGGATTACAATTTACCGTCTCCTAAGTGTCATATAAACTGGAAAATATTCTTTAATTGATCCATTTATAAGTACACAAGCTTAGAATCTTTGCTAGTAGGAAATTCTATCCTATCATTTGTAATTCAAATTTTTACATACAGTACATGAGTATCTAACGCTTAGTAGCAGTAGTTGCGCTAGCTTCTGCAGCCGCAGCCGCTTCAGCATTTCCGTTGCCTTCAACTGAAGCTGCAGCAGAAGCTTCAGCTTCTGCTGCCGCTTTACCGTCACCCTGACTGCTTGCCTTGGCTTTGGCATTGGCTTCAGCTTCGGCTTGTGAGGAACCTGGCGAAGGACATTGACCCGGAGACGGATTATTGCCACCTTGTCCCTTAGATTTGGCTTCGGCTTCTGCTTTAGCTTTGGCTTCAGCTTCAGCTTGTGAAGAATTGTCTTGCCCTGGAGGACATTGACCCGGAGACGGATTATTGCCACCTTGTCCCTTGGATTTGGCTTCGGCTTCTGCTTTAGCTCTGGCTTCAGCTTCAGCTTGTGAAGAATTGTCTTGCCCTGGAGGACATTGACCCGGAGACGGATTATTGCCACCTTGTCCCTTGGATTTGGCTTCGGCTTCTGCTTTAGCTCTGGCTTCAGCTTCAGCTTGTGAAGAATTGTCTTGCCCTGGAGGACATTGACCCGGAGACGGATTATTGCCACCTTGTCCCTTGGATTTGGCTTCGGCTTCTGCTTTAGCTCTGGCTTCAGCTTCAGCTTGTGAAGAATTGTCTTGCCCTGGAGGACATTGACCCGGAGACGGATTATTGCCACCTTGTCCCTTGGATTTGGCTTCGGCTTCTGCTTTAGCTCTGGCTTCAGCTTCAGCTTGTGAAGAATTGTCTTGCCCTGGAGGACATTGACCCGGAGACGGATTATTGCCACCTTGTCCCTTAGATTTGGCTTCGGCTTCTGCTTTAGCTTTGGCTTCAGCTTCAGCTTGTGAAGAATTGTCTTGCCCTGGAGGACATTGACCCGGAGACGGATTATTGCCACCTTGTCCCTTGGATTTGGCTTCGGCTTCTGCTTTAGCTCTGGCTTCAGCTTCAGCTTGTGAAGAATTGTCTTGCCCTGGAGGACATTGACCCGGAGACGGATTATTGCCACCTTGTCCCTTGGATTTGGCTTCGGCTTCTGCTTTAGCTCTGGCTTCAGCTTCAGCTTGTGAAGAATTGTCTTGCCCTGGAGGACATTGACCCGGAGACGGATTATTGCCACCTTGTCCCTTGGATTTGGCTTCGGCTTCTGCTTTAGCTCTGGCTTCAGCTTCAGCTTGTGAAGAATTGTCTTGCCCTGGAGGACATTGACCCGGAGACGGATTATTGCCACCTTGTCCCTTGGATTTGGCTTCGGCTTCTGCTTTAGCTCTGGCTTCAGCTTCAGCTTGTGAAGAATTGTCTTGCCCTGGAGGACATTGACCCGGAGACGGATTATTGCCACCTTGTCCCTTGGATTTGGCTTCGGCTTCTGCTTTAGCTCTGGCTTCAGCTTCAGCTTGTGAAGAATTGTCTTGCCCTGGAGGACATTGACCCGGAGACGGATTATTGCCACCTTGTCCCTTGGATTTGGCTTCGGCTTCTGCTTTAGCTCTGGCTTCAGCTTCAGCTTGTGAAGAATTGTCTTGCCCTGGAGGACATTGACCCGGAGACGGATTATTGCCACCTTGTCCCTTGGATTTGGCTTCGGCTTCTTCTTTAGCTCTGGCTTCAGCTTCAGCTTGTGAAGAATTGTCTTGCCCTGGAGGACATTGACCCGGAGACGGATTATTGCCACCTTGTCCCTTGGATTTGGCTTCGGCTTCTGCTTTAGCTCTGGCTTCAGCTTCAGCTTGTGAAGAATTGTCTTGCCCTGGAGGACATTGACCCGGAGACGGATTATTGCCACCTTGTCCCTTGGATTTGGCTTCGGCTTCTGCTTTAGCTCTGGCTTCAGCTTCAGCTTGTGAAGAATTGTCTGGCCCTGGAGACGGACATTGACCTGGAGATGGATTATTGCCCGGCGACGGATTATTGTTACATTGACCCTTTGATTTGGCTTCAGCTTCTGCTTTAGCTCTGGCTTCAGCTTCAGCTTGTGAAGAATTGTCTGGCCCTGGAGACGGACATTGACCTGGAGATGGGTTATTGTTATTGTTTTTCTCATGTGAGTTCTTTTCTGAACCTGCAACAGGGCATTGATCTGGACACGGATTATTTGTATCAGGTGGGGGACATTGACTGAGACATGGATTACTGCCTTTTTGACACTCGTCTTCTTCACATTTGGCTTTTGCATTACCATACGGACCGGGAAATTGGTCTTTGAATATTGTCAATTTTCGATTATCAATTTGATTCTTGTAGAGAATTTCGTCGACGGCGTGGAAAGTGGCTTTTAGTTGGTCTTCGGTTTGTAGGTACAAACTTTCAGCAATGTAAGCGTAGACAATCGAGTCTGTGAAAAGAAGATGAGAAAATCGATTGATATGGTGTAATATTATGAAAGAAATCAGTCATTCATGAAAATGGACTAGAGGGTAGAATTTTTCAACCGTCACGTAGAATAGACATCTGTGTTTTCCTATTCAGATCCAAAATTCATGCACATGTGTGACTAAAATTATTGCGGTGGGGTTTGTGTTTGCACTTTACCAGTCACCACTCACACCCGCACATGCCTCGCGTTTGGCAAACTTTTTTGCAGCGGACTTGAGAAGTCAACAGCAACTCAATAGTCAGCAACCAGGCAACTAAAATTAATGCGTAAAGCCGCGTGCACACAATGTAGTTACTTGCTGCTTACATGACTTTCATAGGTTGGTGTGAACGTTACATTTTGCCAAAATTCCTCCTATATCAGCAAGCCCTCGACAGGATTGTGCAATGCGTCATTGATGAAAAATTACTGACGATCAAGTTTTTCTACAAATCTATGTTTGAGAGTGCAACACAAAAAACTAACGATTTTGACTGATTGTGGGGCAGAACAAACGTGAAAAGAGATGAAATTATCTTGTCAAAACCGCGCCGGGTACGATATCTCACTCATGCTTGCTTCAGAATTTGAACGGATTTAGGCCCAAATTATTCAATACTCTGATAGTAAACTTCAAATTGGATTCTGTCCGTGGTTGTAAAAATTGATGACTTTCTCAACAAAGCGAATCGAAGAGTGCAGAGAATTTGTTCTGTGGTTCAAGTATTTTCAAGTACCATTCAACTTCTTTCGGAATTTAAAATTAAATTTTTCGGAATTTCCCTCTCCCCTTTCATGCTATATCATGAAATACAATATTCAAGATGTTCTCTAGCCTAAATTAATTCTATTTTGTCCTCGAGAGTACGAGCCATCGTAGATAAGGATAATGAGGAACACATAGGCTCGTGACAGTGGATTTTTTTAAATTACCAAGTACGGCACAATAAAATTTTTTCACCGGTCGAAAATTTTGAATGAACGTAGTCGAAATTGGGTGGTTGAATCCACTGTTACGTGCCTATGTGTTCCTCATTATCCTTATCTGTTCTCTAGCCTTTTTCTTCATATCTCAAGCTAAAGAATCCCAATTCCTCCATGTTACCGGACGACGGACGTTTTCCACCAAATAAACCCTCATAAAACAAGTTTCCGGGTTGAATATTCAAATAGTAAACGGTTCATTTCATTTAGTAAACAATAAACATCCTAGAAACGGTCACTTTTGAAACCCAAGTCCTCAGAAATTATTTTTATCACCTTCCTCAGAAACGTACGAGGACCTTCTCCTGCGTCTCTTAAGAGGCTGTTGCTTACTTCCAAAAAAAAAACATAATTAATAAGATCAAAACATCACATCAAATAATATCAGTCTGATGGGCATTTTTTGACAAGACATTATTTAGGTACGGTACGTACTTTCTTGCGAACAACTCTTGAAGACTAGATGTTTGCTGAAATCTCCGCCTAAAAGAACGAACGATGAACCTAAAATGCAAGAATTTTAAAATATTACAATCATTTAAAACTAATAACGTTTTATGTGGGTACTATTTTGACGTTTACTTTGAAGTGCCTGAGTTAGAGCATCCTTTTGTCCGCACGGTGAGAAATTTTTATCGTTAATATTTCCTTTTTGAACTGAAAAAATAGAAAAAGTGAATGAAAATTTTTCGGAAATTATTCCAGGAGTACAATGCAAGGAACGTTGGTGTAGGTCTACCAAAATTATTTCAAATCAATCATTTAAATGTTCAATGTGGAGGAATATTCAGTACGAGCTCCAAACCATCTTTTGAGTCTGATTTCTTCTTCATGAGTACCCTCATCAAGTGATTTTACATCTTCAATCTAAATCCATTCTCCTTAATGAGGATAGTTGTATCAAATTGTAGCTACGCGACTGATCCAAGATCTATTACTCAGTCTTCTCGTATCCCGAGATTTGAAATGATCTAAGGAGAGCATCGATCTTGTATAAAAAAACTTCGAAAAGTCTTAGATTAGTTTCGTTTTTTACTTTCTGACCTAAAAATCCGACTATTTTCAAGTGGTCCATTGAATAATCAAAACATTGCAATAAATTTCCAATAATTTTTCGATGATATTTCCCATCATCCCTCCATTTGAAATGTGAAATTGAAGTCCTATTTTCAGAAACAATTTAGTGACAACCTGATGAGCGTCCTTCACGTCCTTTGGTTCTTTATTCTGTTAAAGGTATCAAGAGGTACCCATATGTTTCGAAAGTACCTTAGTTTTTTTAAATATAACTCGTATCTAGAAATTTCTCTGTCATTAAATGTACGATATGACTTACTGTCATGGACCTGGCTTTTGAATATATAAAGGCTTTGACTTTCGATTTCAATCTTCTGTGTGACGTAGATCAACAGTCTAAAGATAGAGGAATCGCACAATCGATCATCTCATTAACCATCATTTTCTTTACAGTAGATAGAATGTGGGCAATACATACTGTCCGTCCGTTCCCCATGATTCTTGCTCAAAACATCCATCTTTGAATGTAAATTTACTCTTGACTGCTTTACAATTTTGACACACGTCTACAGAAAATTATTTGAAGAAAAATTAATTCCCTTCAGATTTTCGACAATATTTTCCGTAACCATACGTACATCGATCTGTGCATCCGATCGTATCTAATTGAACTTCCGTGCTAGCCATTGTACTCATGTATAACATCCAGGAAGTTTTTTCCAGCTGTCAGGGATTATCATTCTTTTTATTCTCTCGGAAAAAAAATCAAATTTGAAATGATGAAAAAGTATTTGCAGTTTACCATGATTTCCAGTTGTCCGTCGACAGGCATCGCATTCAAGTGTGCGCAGCCTGATTCGCCAAAGCTAGCGCTAGCGCTAGCACTGGCTTTGGCCGAAGCGGATACTTCTGTCGCGGTCCCAGGCGCTGCTGGGCTTCCTGGAGGTGGAGGTGATGGAGACGTTTGACATGGAGGATTGTTATTATTGACTGAAACGTCGGCTGAAGCTGACGCGGAAGCTTGGGCCTCCGCTCCGGCATCGGGTAGTGGGGTACTCTTGCTGAGATTTACTAAGGCGGTACATATCAAAAAAATTGATGTTTTCATCTCAAATTCTGCAATTCAAGTGAAGAAATTCAGTCTTGAATTATAAGAACGTTCAAGGGAAAAAATGCAACATTTTGACTTACCCGTGTATTTTACTAGTCTGCCGATCCCAGATTGCTCTCGTTTGAACAGACGAGTACGAAAACACAACTTCGACGTGAGCCGTGATGTTGGAGAAGAGATTTATTCGATGTTATTCCTGTGCTATCATATATTCTGACTACAACCCGATCAACTAATTAAATACGTTCGACTGTTTGCATCATATTAATAAATTCTTGTGCAAAATAATTTCTCAAACTTTATTTCTCGTGATTCATGCGTATTTGATCAATTAGTTCGCTCTGTAGATTTTTTTATTTATTTGTTTTTCGTTATTTTTCATTTTTTTTTAAAAATCCATTATGATTATTGCTAGAAATTTCTGATTATCGAGCTCAATTGTGAAATGCTTTTCTTAATTTGATTTATTTCTGAATATACTTAAGTACAATTCCAAAATAAAAATGAAGAGTGGGAAAAAGAAGGATAAAAAAAGGGGAAAACAGACAAATGTGAGAAGAAAACGTTTAATCATACATGCAACAGCACAATGTATTATTAAAGAAAGGTGGTTGGAAAAAGCTTGTCAAACTTCTTCTTCCAGTGGTAGAAAGAGCCTCTGAGAGTACGGTTGTCCTAAGAATCTCAAATACCTAATTATATTTGTTTTGATAAACATTCTGAAACCTCAAATTTTTTTGACATTTGTTTAAACTTACTTAAATTTTTTTTTTTTTTTCATTTTTATTATTTGCAGCATAAATGTTTCATTGTGGCAACCTGTGATAGAGATTTAAAGAAACGTATTCGCAAGGTACCAGGAGTTCCTATTATGTACATCGCCCATCGAAGGTTTGTTATTTTTGCTTTATTTTTTAAATTTTGTAAAGCTAGGATACCGACAGGTCATCGGCATCAGGTTACGCTCGAATTTTCTCCGTAGAAATCGGAATTTTAGGCCACATTTGTATCATTCTGGAAAAACCATTTGTATCTCTGTTTCTCCACTGGGGAGAAGAGGTGTAGTTGTGATTTTCCAAAGGTGAGAGGTTGGAAGAAACAGTAAAAACTGAAAAGAAAATTACATTGAGAAAATGTATCTCTCACATACGACACTGGAGAAAAAGGTTCAGCCGGCTACACCATATCTGGGACCGTGGAATTAGCCTCAGGAGAGAGTCTTGAAAACATAGTACAGTTGATCAAAAATCAGCAGTTTTTATTTTTTAGCGGGGAACCCGCTATCCCTTTTTTTCGAAGTTTTATTGCTGTAAATTGGTTAGACCTGTATTTGATGAACAGCTTGGAAGATTTTGCTCTATTCAAAAACAACTTGTATCCCTGATGGACAGCAGTGCAAATTTCCCATCGTGTTGGAGAAATAAGTTTTGCCCTCTCTTCATTCAAGAGAAAGATGACCATTCTGCTTTTACTAAAATAACGTTAATTTTCTGTTCTGTCTGACGTTCCCTAAGAGTTGCTCTTTTCCATTTTTAATTGTTTGGTTGACGCGATTTAGAAGATTTATTATTATGATTTTTCAACGTAATCAAATAACTGCTAATTTACGACGGCCCCTTGATCAAATATTTTTGGAAAACAAACGTAACCATCCTCTAGCGTTCTCAGCAAAATCTTTTGTTCGATGTTATTTGCAGGTGCGGTATCTAAAAATGAATGTAAAACGTCATTCGCGAATACAGTATCAGGCGTAGAAAATTTCTTGTTATTTTATTTGGAGGCCTGGCCCACCCTATTCCTTCCTCTCTCCGCTGACTATGTCTTTGTAAAAAGTACAATGATAATGTATGATTCTCAAACCATACTTGGAAAGATACTGCGGCCATGATGGATTCATAACATTTCAATAGAAATAAGTTGATATACTTAATTCAAACGTCCATTGCTCTCGGACAGCTCTCGTCTCTCCAAAACTTTTTGTAAATTTTCTGCATGCAACACTTCGTGAAAGTTATGGTCGCTCTGCTGTTATTACTGATGAGCAATGAAATATGAGCGACTTCAAGTTCATCCTCTCTCGTAAACTTTTTTTTTTGAATGTGTTTGTTTCCTACTGTCAATTCTGTTGTTGCATTTTATTTGCCCATCTCCTCGAATTTTATTTAGAGAGCCTAGCTACGCCTGGGCCTAATTTCAATTTTGACGATTAAAAAACATTTTAATTACCTAAACTTTTGGTTGGGCATGGTCAAAATTTTCCCAATGCGGAAAAATGTCCTGTAACCCCCAACCGGTATTGACCAACTTGATAGGAGAAAACCCAATCTAACCCAACTATAGGAAGGGGACTTGAAGTGTGTTGGTATTTAAAAATTTTCAAGTCCAGCTTTGAGCTATATAGTGGAGGTGCTAATGGAAAAAAAGCAGGTATCTTGCATTTTGTGATTAAAGCAAATCACTTTGCATGTTTGTTGTGGATACCAATCGAGGTCGATTTAGATTTGTACCCACCCCCCACCCCCCTTCTCTGAAGTGGTGCAGTCCACCTCTACTGCGGGTTGCATATCTTATACAGTTTTTCGCGAATATCTCTCGATACGTGACCTTAGAGAAAAATGCTTCAAACAAAAGTTATAGACCGTAAAATTTCCTACATAATGATGTATAAATATGTCTAACCTAAGTTCATTAATTCTGTTCGAATAATTATTCGTTATACCTATTATTCCAGATTAAATTTCTGATATTAAATATATAAATCTAATATTTTTGTGATTTGTTGAGTATGTTCATTTCTTAATTAATTTTAATATTAAGAATATAATTTAATTTAAATTTGAAATTTAATTTTTAATTTCTTTATGGGAAAATTTAATTTTTAAGTTATGAGTTTAATAGCTTTTAGCTTTATTTTCGTTTTTGATTAATTTCGAATATTAATTTTATTAAAAAAATTTTATTTATTCAATATTCTATTTCATAAATAAGACATTTTTTTAAAAATATATATTAATAATAGAATTTTTTCATTTTCCAATATTTATACATAATATTAATAATATTTAATTCATCAATTAATAATATATTATATTGAATTTTATTAATAATAAATTTCAATTTTAATCTTTCATTAATTTTCTGAATCAATTATAATATAATATCATTTTAATTAATTTAACTAATTTTCATAGAAATTAATCATTTAAATGAAATTAATTTATTAATTTCATAATAAATAAATAAATAAATAAATAAAATTAATTATTACAAAATAATATAAAAAACCATAATATCAATATTATTATTTATGAAAATAATTATAATAAAAATTAATAAAATAATTAATAAATAAAAAATAAAGATGAAAAATCAAAAATTTTCAAATATTCATCTAAACAAAATATAAAAATAAATAATTCTAAAAAATATTAAATAATAATATTAAATTTTCATTAATTAAAAAAAATATCAAAAATAAAATTATTAAATTAATTTTTCATCATCATTAAACCTAAATTAAATTGATTATATTATTTTATTATTTATAAAAATATTGATAATCTAACTTGGGTTAGACATATTATACTTCATTATGTAGGGAATTTCACGGTCTACAACTTTTGTTTGAAGCATTTTTCTCTAAAGGTCACGTATCGAGAAATATTCGCGAAAAACTGTATAAGATATGCAACCTGCAGTACAGGTGGACTGCACTACTTCGGAGGGTGGCTACAACTCTAAATCGACTTCAATTGGTATCCACTACAAGCACGCAAAACAATTTGCCTTAATCATAAAATGCAAGGTGATTCCCAATAGCACCTCCACTAATATGAAGGTGTAGGACTTGAAAAAATTTCGACTGCTGAACTGTGTACATAAGGTTGGTATTTGGAAAAATTTTGAGGTCTGTCTTGGCTAGACGGCACACGGCAAGTTTTTCAAAATAACATCCATAGAACAAGTTCCCTATCAAAAGAAGAAGGTAATACATATAGTGTACTATAATTATCCTGAAGAAGAAGTCGAGGGGTAAGTCGACCAATGACCCTGACTTGATTTAATGGTGGGAAATAGCCTCTTGGCTGTACGCTGGTTCAACTTGTAATCTTAGCCTAGTATGCTGTTTACTAAGTACAAGGTTGACTCGCTGATAGACACTTTCCTTTCTTTCGTTTGTTAACCTAGTGCACAGCACATTGTATATTAGGTTTGTATCACACTACAGGGCATGACCAATAGTTCCCCGAACCCCATTCAATTATTCGAGTCTTCCGTCGAGACTAGACTGTACGTTATTGAAAGAAGAAACAAACGAATCGAAAACTATGGAGCAAAACATCAAAAGAGAAGAGGATGTTAGACGAAAAACTGAACACGATATTCTATCCCATTATAATTATGGAATTTTGAAATTACGCTTCAAGAAGGGAATCATTTTGACTTAGTTTCTTCTATTTTTCAGGTATACAATCGAGCGGATGCCGGACGCGTATGGAGCTCCAAAATGAATTCAAACTACATGATTTTGAGATCTCCTTGATGTTGAATTGAACATACATCGTTTTTGTTTACGTACCTTTAAATTATTTTATCGAGAAAAAATATAAATAATGTTGATTACAGTAGTGTATATTATTGTAGGAAAAGAAGTCTCACTCCTCCCCTCTTCTTTCCTAATCGAATTTCGTATCTTGGTAGAATGTTTGTTGATTATGATACTACAATGTACCTCGTCAAGAATAAAATTTTTTTCATTACTAAGGGCTTTAAAATATTATGCCTTTTCAAATTTTACGATAGTTTTTGAATAGGAAAATGAAAACGTGGTAGTATGTAATCGTATTACAGTTGCAGGCCATGAACGAAAGAGACATGAAAAGATAACACACACAAAAATTCGTCAAAACGTTGGATTTAACAGTAAATCTATATTTTTCCGCAACGGTCATTACAAATGTTGTCTTCAGATACAACGACAATAAGCGTTATTATATATTATCAATGAGATTGACAACGATTGGGCAACTAGGTACCCATAAAGTAAGTAGAAGATAAAAATGATAAAAATAAATTGATCAACAAAGTATAAAAAAAAATATTGGTCAAAATAAACTTTTATGTATAACGATTGAAATAACAAACGACTAGATGTGAGATGGAGATAAGACATCAAATCTTCTGTCTTCTGGTCTACAAACGGGGTTATTGGTGCATAAGTATGATCAGAATTGACAACCAACAATTTTGATGTCTAAAATATCATCAATCTTAAATAATGAAAAAAAAAAAAGGTTGAAAGAAAAAATTCGAAAGGAAAGAATATCAAAAACTATGAATAGGTTAGCTGACGATTTGTAATCAAATTCACTTACTTCCTTCTCATAAATAACTTAATATAGAAAACATAAATGGCAGAATTCTGCTAGCTTAAAATATAATAATTTTATTATTAAACGTACTTAATATTGAGATAATCTTCAATTTATATTCTCAGTACCTACACAAGCTTACGTTCTTTGCACACTTTTAAAGCGCGGACTGTCATACTCAAATATTGTCATAAGTCTTCTCTACGACAGCATAGAGACAAGACTTTTTCAAGAGCTCCTCTCTGCACAGAATTACACGAATGTATTTTCAAATTATCGTTACACCTTACTTCATAGAAACTAGGTACCTAACTCGAATAACTGGAAGGAAGTCATGTGATAGAGGAAGGAAAGTAAGATGAAATATAGATTGAAATACAAAATTTTGCTCATGAAAGTTATACAATAATAATTAATCAAACGGAGAAAAAGCCATGCAGGAAATGATTTTTTTCTAGCGGGTTCACTATTTTGTGCGTTTACGGAAGGAAGATTGATAAAAAAAAAGACGTAATTATACAAAAAAAAAAAAAAAAAGTAACTTGGAATGTTTTACGTCTCAAACATAATTACTAGCAATCTATTTTTTGCTGCGAAATAAATCTGAAGAAAAATATTTACAAAATCTGGGAATATGATAAACTTGCGATCTTTGGAATTTCGCATATACACCGGGAATGATCTGAATCTTTACTAACTCCTATTATATTACATTATTTTTAACATTATTTTTAGTAACTTTGAACTTCGATCACAGAAAAAATTAACTAAATACGAGATAATATCAAATGAGAAACGTTGATATTATGTATACAATAAAAATAAAAGTATGGTAACGATTGGAGTACAAAATGTACAATTTTGGTTAAGGTTATTCACACGGTTTTTCCATTCATTAACTTTGAATGCGAGTCAATAGCATCAACCCGCTGTCACAACCAATTGTTTTTACAAATCAAACTGAACTTCAACAAGAGGGGTAATCACGATTTCATTGAAAGTATCCCTTCACCAACCAGTATTGCACTCAAATCAATATAACCTAGTATATTATGGAAACATTTGGAAAAATCCATTTTTTCATAATTTCGACGAAGATTTGATTTATTGAGAAAGGATATTTTCGATACTGGCGTAAGTTCCGACCACGAAACCAAACGTACCGAATAAAGCAATAAACACGTCCTTGGCGATTGTTGTACGACTGATACCGCAATCCCAAAATGTTATCAACTCAATAATCGGTGGAAAAACTAATGCCAACATAGAACTGCTGACTGAACCGACCAAGGAGATGACCGCGCTTAAATTTGGAATGGCTATAGCCAACATGACTGAAAGGTAAAAACCATACAGTATAATAACTATAATTGGGAAATTAAATTAATTTATACAGGCTGCTTATCTGTTACTCACATGTGAATAACACCAACATCACTCGAATGATGTACTCTCCTTTGATTTTTGAAGTTTCGTTCGAAAACTTCTGGGATAATTTAGGCCAGAGAATATTCATCGGCACGTAAAATTGGAGACTGTACGATAAGAAGATCGCAATGGCCATACACAGGCGTACACACTGTGCTAGTCTATCAAGTAGAAACAACAGAATATAACTATTCTAATAAAAACTTATAATATTATTGTTCTATTTTAAATCAATTTGTTGAATGATAAAACATATTACACTTTACTGGTAATCTTCTAATGGTTTAGGAGTGAGTACTTACATATCGGTCGATGGTAAATTCAGAGTAATACTTCCAACCCTGACCTCATCACCATACTTCAAATATCCAAAGAAACCGACCGCCACGTATAAACAAGCAACGATCATCATACCTGTACTCAAAACTCCGGTATAACCTCCAAAATCTTGAGGCGTCGCCATATTGTTCTCTAGTGGTAATACCTGCGCAGCACCATATTATAACAGTCTCAGGGCATTGAGTTAGTCCGAAATTA
The DNA here is from genome assembly GCA_035079395.1 of Aspidiotus destructor. Lineage (NCBI taxonomy): Eukaryota > Metazoa > Arthropoda > Insecta > Hemiptera > Diaspididae > Aspidiotus > Aspidiotus destructor. Next base: position 38,080,271 of record JAVHKZ010000018.1, on the reverse strand, counting down.
GACAAAATGAATTCGATGAGAGAATACATACAAGACTTATTCCTTCAAAAGCATATATTGCAGTACCAAAATACAACGGTAAGGTAGAGAGGGAAGCGAACGCATTTACCGTTGATGTACACGGTAGTCCTTGCAACAGATAAAAGAAAGTTATACCAAGACCGGATACTGTGAGCACGGATGCGGTCAATGATGCGGGCGTCAAGTACTTCAAGCTCTTGATGAAGTTCAACAATATCAACGGTGGTAACAGCAGTATCAAATATTTCGTAGTGCTCATTTGAAAGAAGTAGTGGCTGACGAACTATAAGAAGGAAGAATAGTACTGTTTCAAAAACTCAAATCATATACAGTGATTAACTTTGAAAACTTCTCTTGAGTTGATAGAGGTGACCGAATTCGTTTCGGAATATATTAAAAGTTTCGCAAATCTTGGTGGGTAATTCAGAGTCTGGTCTTTCCATGGACGAATTTCAAGGAAGAAATGTTATACAATTTCTGATTTGCAAACCTTCCACAATACCACAAGGGGAATTTCATCGTCAATGCGATACAACGATTGCATCAAAATATTCCGATAGTCGAATGTCGCTTGATTTATGAGACACCCCATTACGTGATACGAAAACGTCAAAAATTTCGAAAAATGAATTAGATTAAACTTTCCGGCCAATTGAGAGAATGTCGATGTGAAACTAAACAGGTGTCAGTCTCTCTTTTTTCTAACAAGTACGTACTTCATTAATCATGAATATAATGAACAAACCTCTTGTAAATTGGTCGCAACGAACACGAGATAAACGCAACAAAAACCTAATTGCGTGATAACTAGGAATGAATTTACAAGGAATCTGTGAAAATATAACGAGAATAAATCAGGAAGGACACATAATACGTGCGAGGAACATATAATGTTAAATGAAATATGGCTACAATGAAACGGCAAAATACAGCACAGAGATATGATTGTTTTGATAAAATGAATAGTTTTTTGTTCTTTACGAGCGATTCAGAGTTTGTAATGACGATGAGTTAGAAGCTTGACGAAAATAGTTTTTCAAGTTATTGAAGCAACGCAGTACACAAAGCCTATTCATACTTTTTACAATGATGTGCCCACATAATAAAAATTGAGGAAACAGCAATTTTTGGAAATATACAAAAATGAATAGCTACCCACGGCTCATTACATATCAATAACCCTAATAGTATACCATCCTTTCCATCAAGACTTCGGTGTAAAAATTGATGAATACAAAGATGATGAAAACTACGGAGTTGTCAATTGAAATACCACATCTGCGGTCAATGAAGAGAAGAATAAAAAAAAGTATAAATGAAACTAACCGAGCCAATTTGGAGAGTGGTCTAAAAGCTGACGGGCCCGTCTCAAATGCTACTTCTGCAACATTTGCAAAACCCAGAGTAGGAACACGAACTTTTCGACACAGTTCTTGAGAACAATAAACCTGTCGAATACAAGAAAATACAACGAATGCGTTAATTTGAGGACGGTCACTCGATTTACAATTAATGTCGTCCAATAACAATAATGATAATAATTCGTGAAATCAAGATGAAATCGAATTCTATTACTGTTTATGTTGAGATCAATCATGTAGTCATACGGTATCTCATAATTTTTCCGAATATATTACAGACCATTTTATACGTTCATTAATTTCTTTCTAGTAATATTTTGACATTTCGCTTTTTGATACTAGATCACTTACCAGAATATGCATACAATGGGTGGATATTACGGCCATAAACATAGTACCAAATATACCGACGAGCCAACCCGAATTTCGAAAAGCATCTGGCATTGCAAGTATACCAGTACCAATATTACCCTTTAATAAGTGAATCATTGTATCCAAATTCCTATTCAAACAACAAAAAATAAACTCATAAACTATTGGCTATTATTGACGGTTTCCGAACATTTCCTCAAAACCGTTTACTCGAGAGGCATCTTCTGGCTAGACATCTATCTCAATGCTAGGAGTCCAAGAAAACCGAACGCCAAATGCGTTCCTGTGACTACGTACCACCTTCAGGTCGTCAAAAAATATGCTGATACAAATTTTCTTCCTGAAGCGAGGGTGAGGTATTGACGAGTTTCATAATTTCAATTAAAGGGAACATCAAATTAAGCAATACTCTGAAGAAAATCACATTCCCTATTGCCTGATGTCGTAGGAACCTTCTTGATTGTACAAAAATTACTGAAATGATGAGACGATTCTTTACAGTACCACTGATTCAATTTTTCAGGTAGTTGAAACGAGAAACCATTCGACAGTCTCGTAGGATATCATAAACATAGAATCCACCCAGGAGATATAAGGATCAGCCAGTCGAGGTTAATCAGGCTCATAAAAAATGAGTTTTTCAGGTTATGATACAACGCGTTTAATCTACATGATCAATTTTTTCAAACATACTTCAGCTTGTATGCATATTATACTCACGATGTAGGATGTTCCAATATACGATTCAGCCACGGGTTATACTTATGCCGACCTGTATCCTCTAACTCCGAGGCGCCGATTCCTCTAAGAAAATCGGAAGAGTCACCACCCAAAGGACCTTCACCTATCGGTAAATTACCCAAGTCAGGTGAATCTCGTACATTAGCAGTAAATGTTGAACCATTCCTGTAGCACAAGATTTGAAATTAAAATAAATACACAGTACCTGAGTACATTTAAAAAACTTTTTACACTTAATATAAGGGTACAGTATTGAACAAAAAGAACAAATTCTGTATGATAGGCATGGTAAATTTTTTACAAAAATAATGTAAAAATTAAATTGATGTAAATCATAACTATCCACTCAACTTTATCGCTCAATTTTTCCCGGAAAAAAAAAAAAAAAAAAAAGTCGATAACGGTTTTTTTTTATTTCCAGCTCTTGATTCGAGAATCAGAGTTACACACTAAATGGCTCACACTTCTGATGTTGAATTAGATATCACACACGTACACATTAACATATTCATACGCAATTTTCAAAAATGATTGGAAATGAAAAAAACAAGCTGGAGAAAATGAATTTACCTTCAAATGAACTAGTAAGCTAAAAAAAATACTCAAGTAATATCAAGACTTTTTGAAACTCGGACTATGCTTAGTTTGTTAGGGAATACTAGGCACGAAAAAAAAAAAAAAAAGAAAAAGCTTCAAGTATGAACAAGAAATACTCATGATTAGGTACATGAAGAGGAAAAAATAGCTTCCTGAATGGTTCAGAAAAGTATTGCAATGAAAAGGGAAATTTCTGAAACAATCTACCTATTCCGTTTTCTTATTAAGCGGATATATTTGGATAACGTAAAATTATCTAGCTATAGCTCACCTTGAATCTTTCCCTCTGGTCGACTCGCCACTCGATATCAATGGTTCGTGCTCTTCCGACATTTTTGAAATTCAAGCAAATTCTATAGATGAAAAAAAAATACGGATGAATCTAAATTGTAATGAAAGAATTGTAAGTCATGTCGCACAAACATAAAATAAAGAAGTTCAAAACTTTTATACAATATTTCTATTGGTAGTTTATTCACAAGAGGTAGAAGATTTTTAGCCTATTCATTTCATTTTCTCCACAATAGGCAATAGAGCAACCTAAAATATTGAGATGCTTATTCCAGAAGTTTTCAATATCAATTTTTCGAATGGCATGTCAAAATTATGATAAAGTCAATGAAGGAGATCACGAAATTGAATGCTTAAATAAACAGAAACTGAAAATAAATTACTCGAATAATGATGAATATTTTTCATAAATAAATTTCTGAATAATCCCGGATTCAGCTGCATTCAAGTAATTCAATAAAGTAATACAACGACAGAATATGAGGCCTCTACGCCTTAGCACAAGAAAAGGACCTAATTGAAAAGTGTTAGTGGGAAAAGTATAATTATCATAATTGTAGCTCAATAAGAGCAAAACAATGCGTCATTAGATGAAATATCGGGATTATGATTTTTATGAGCCACGCAGACACCTACAAACTCATAACTAAGAATTAGATGCCAACGGAACTTATCAAATATGACGATAAGATAAGAACAACGGAGACTCAAGTTATAATTGAAACATGAAAAGTTGGCTGATTGAACCTGCACCTATACGATGAGGAGCAACCAAAATGAAGTCATTCAGCCTTTTTTTCATTCCTCATTCTCAACTAAATCTGAATAAATTTTCAATGAATTCAGAACAAAATTCAAATGAGGACAAATCCAAATTTCATTCCAAATGGAAGAGACGCGACACAGTTGAAAATATTGAGCAACATTGTCTACATCTTCACGTTTAGAATTCACCGCGTGCTTCTTCCAATAGTTTGATGATGAACAACCAAATTCATAATATTAAAGGAGAAGAATGATTCATTCCTGCGCTAATCCATCAAAGAATGTATCCAACAACACCAAAGGCAGAATTGCCATGTAAAATTTTTTTCTTCGAAAAATTGGAGTATCAACAATACGATGACACAAAGAATATGTTCCTGAAATCAGCATATCACGAAAAACTAACAAATTTGTAACGTTCATGCATATGGATCAATTTATCTCAACGGGATAAAAAATTATTCATACGAGGTACTAGTGCATTGAGGCAGAGGTTTGTTACGAATACGTAATACTGTACCTACCAGATTCCTACAAAACATGAGAGCAAACACCTATTATAATTGAAAATTTGAATCGTTTCGTTTTACAATGAATTAGTAAATTTCTACACAAGAGATTTAAAGTGATAATTCGCTGAACGAGTGCAAAATTTTACGGACCGAGTAGGAGACGAGGTGAGTAAACGCACGAGTAGCATATTCTCTTTTTAATCCCTTGTAATAGGAAGATATTTTTCTCAAAAATGATGGTAAAGATTGCCAACCGTGGGTAAAATCGTACTTTACCATCATGTGTTGAGAAAAATAAGCTTAAGAGCTTCTCTCTTGAACCTCGAACAAATGAATGTACAAGCGTCCAAATTATAGTAAACAAGTGCCAGCTGTTTCGTAATTTCTAATAACTAAACTTCCATCATTCCAAAAAAACACATATCTGAAGACTTACGCGGGTGCTCATGTTCAAATAATTATATTTAAATTAATTTATCACATCGACTTACCTAGACCAATATCGTCATCCTCAGCACACAAGGAAGAAAATTTTGCGATGATAGAGAGAAAATAGAGCTATTTTCCAAACTAATGAGGAAGTGTTGAAGAACGAGCAACAACAATAATGATGTCCTGATAACGATCCCGTTTGGTTGGTTTGTTTCTCGAGTGACGTCGCAAGCGCAAGGCGATGCAATGTTTGCTCCACAGACCAGCTGACCACAGCTAGTAGTCAATGGCTTAATTCGCGTCCGGCCCCAAAAGAGTCGCCATCTGTATTTGTAGCTATTTAGATTTTAAAGGTATCTTGCGTCTCAAGAAACTGTGGATTCACTTGAATTTTCTGGTCTTTCTCTCTCTCTCTCACGCATTTGAACATTTGGAACACCGCGTACAGTAAGTAGCAGGTTTACTACATTGATAATCCTCGTTTTTTTTTTTCTTTTAATTTTTTCGCCCATTTCTCCATCCTGAGGGAGCCAAACCATCGAAATTCATTCAAATTAATGCTCTACTCAAATAGTGAGAAGTTTTTCAAAACCAATTCCGTCTTGGTAGGTGAATGCGTTCAAAAGTTATGGAATGTTATACTGATGTACAAACATACACATCACAGTATAGGTATAGAGATCCATATGATGAATAAAGACAGAAAAATATTCTCCTTCCGTACTGTTAAGAAAATAGAGAGGATTATCTCTAAGGTGTTAACAATTGAACAGGCAGCGTCCCAATCCGGTTCTTGTGAACACAGGATGAACACAGGATGTCAGTGTAGGAGAGAGGAATACAGTTGACAGTTGCGTGCAGGTACCTTTTCAATGAATTGAATCGCATTGCGTCAAGTGATGCGTACAGCGAGGACACAATTTTTAATAAGAACTTTCTTTGTATGGGAGCTAAAATTCTCATTTATGGCTTAAATTTTATTCCTGAGTGACTTGAATATGTGGCAAAAATTTGAAATCGATAGGTATAGCGGTTCTCAAGTTATAAAAGGACAGACAGACAGACAGACAGACAGACAGACAGACAAACTTTCTGATTATTTTATATTATTTAGATCTTTGACTATATAAACTACCAGTGAATGGGCCATTCACTGGTAGTTTATATAGTCAAAGATTTAGATACTATTCTACAAGTCAAAAGAGTCAAGAAAGGTCATTACAAGCAGTACTTTTTTTTCAGTATCAACAGAGATACAGCGAGTTGAAATAACATACGCTCTTAAAAGGCCAGTTTACACGGTACGTTTTACTTGACAAGTCTGGCTTGCAAATGGCATGACATGCTATGTCCACATGGCACGACACCGTGTGGACGAATGAACACGAAAAACGAACGTTCATTTATAGTTCAACTTCCATCAAATTGTTCATCAATTTTGAAACTTGATGTGCCAACACTGAAGAACATGTCTACACGTCATGCCGGGCATGAGCAGTCGGCTAAACATGCCAGACTTGTCAAGTAAAACGTACCGTGTAAACAGGCCTTATGTAAATTTTCATGTGATCACCTGTTTGTCCACGACACTAGCGCGTCTACAGTAGTGGCCTGATGAGAATGGCTTTCAATGGGGCAAGTTTTTTATCGATACAATCGAGCGATATTTTGATATCGATACTTCCTGGGAAAAAGTAAACAATTTTTTCATAAAAGATTTTCCTTAAGAAAAAGGTAGTATTCATTTTCATGATAATTACCGGGAGAATATCAAATAAACGAGAACATTGATATGCGTAGATATTAAGAGGAGACTTTGAGCTCTCTTTCAGTTTCAAGCCATTAACTAGTTGCCTATGTTGTGTATTTAGCGAGAAAATTCAAAATGTATAACTGAGCAATATGTAGGGTTTGCAACTGAGATGATTTTAAACTTCTAAGGGTTAATGGTTATTGCGGTCAGAAGGCTCCATAAATTTCAAACAGTTATTAGTCAAACCTTCAACAATCTTTTTTTTCTAACGGTTAATGGTAATTTGCTGTTGGATGCAAAATAGAGTCACCACCACTCAATGCTAAGCGGAATTTTTTGGAAGCTTGGACAAAAAGATGAAAAATTAGATGCCATTGCAGTAGCATTACTGCATGGCAGCGGGGAACCCGCTGTCCCGAGTCCATTAGACCAGCAGATTTCTCAATCACCACCAAGGTATAAAATATGAACATTTTTCTCAAAAATTTTTCAAAGTCCATTATCAAGGAGAGAATTCGAGATTTAAAATTCCTATCTCCAAGTCCCCCTTCTATCATATATAGCTCAGAAGTAGGAATTTTTTCCAAGTCCCCCACCTATCATATAAATATAATAGCTCGAGAGTCGAGATTTTTTCAAGTCCCCCCTCCATCACATATGGCTTGGAGGTAGGAATTTTTCTAAGTCGTCCTCTGTGACGTCATCAACCTTGCGAGCGCGAGATTGGGGGCGAGAACTTGAGATGCAAAATTCCTCCACGTCCCCCTTCAATCATATACCGGGTGAGGCAAAAAGATGTTACCAGTTAAATGGGAGTTTGCGCTAAATCCGCCATAGCGCGAAAACGCGAAAAGTTAGACATATAGTTTAAATGTACGAAATTTGTATCTCAATCTTATCTTTAATTTGAGCCATATCCGAAGTATCTAGGACTTTTCTGAGCCGAGTTATGGACCAAAATGTGCCGAAAATTGACTAATTTGCAAAGATTTTTGATATAAAACATTGAAAAATCCCCCACTTTCAAGCTTCATAGGGTTATTTGGGCATGTTTTTCGGAATCAGCGTTAAATTTCACTTCAAAATCAGATGAAATATGGAAGTTGGAACAATTTTTAATTTTGGCTAATTGATGAATTTTTGGCACATTTTGGTCCATAACTCGGTTCAAAAAAGTCCTAGAAACTTCGGATGTGGCTCAAATTAAAGATAAAATTGAGATACAAATTTCGTACATTTAAACTATCTGTCTAACGCTTCGCGTTTTTGCACTACGGTGGATTTAGCGCAAACTTCCATTTAACTGGTAACATCTTTTTGCCTCACCCGGTATAGCTCAGAGGTAAGAATTTTTTCAAGTCCCCCCTCCTATCATATAAAGCTCGAGAGTTGAAAATTTTCAAAGTCCCTCTTCTATCATTTATAGCTCTCGGAGGGAGGAATTTTTCCAAGTCCACTTCCTATCATATATGGCTCAACGGTCGAAATTTTTTCAAGTTCCTCTCTGTGACATCATCAACCTCGCTCGCGCTTGCAAACAAAAAATTCCAGGGAGTACCCCCAACAAAACGGATAGCGGGTTTCCCGCTATAATAGGAAAAAATTAGTCGCTAGTCCATAAAATTCAAATGTAACCTCCTGTTTTGGTTGTATTTTTTTGAAGGACTATAATTTTGTCAACAACGTTTACATTCACTAAATGGATCAAAAACAATTATTTTTATTGGTCTTACGTTTGAATTTTTGTCCCTGTATATTTGTAAAGGCGCATTTTCAACCGCATCATCTTTTTGTCTGCTTAGAAAGTAACGCCACTATTGGGCTGTCCAAATGCAAATAACTGTTATATAACTGTTGAAGGCGTTCAAAATTTTGCATTAATTTACATGTAAAACAGCCGGCCTACTTAGCTGTTGCCAGATCTGCATGTTCCAGCCTTCCTTTGAGACGGCCATGGTTCTCGACATCTTGTACTTTTAATAGTTGTAACTTGTATTGTTGTCGTTTTAAGCTAAATTTAAGCCACGGGTTTGTTGACTGTCAAATGAGGTGTGTCAATTGATAAAATCTATGACAGCGTCTCTCATACATTGTGTAACCCAGATGACTCGTGTGTATCAAATGTAAGACTCAAGCCATGGCCGTGCTCAAGCACTTCTTGTGTGTTTCATCTCACAATCACATAGTACTGTGGGGACAATTGTATTTGTGCGGAACGAGTTTAGTGTGTCTGCGTTACTACATAGTGTAAATTTACCAATATTTAGAAATTTGTAGAAGAGTCCGGTATTGACCTAAAAATCTGAAACTTGGTACAAATAGACTATTTACTATACTCTTCATATTTAAGGGGAAAAAATCTTTCTATGTGAATTTTTTCATTTTTTACAGCTCTTGGAAATTTTGGCAACATTAGGGCACCTCCGGAAAGGTTCTGTCAGAGGTGGGGTGTGGAAAGTATTGGAATGATCGCCGCAAGTGAAGCGGAATTCTTCATATAAATTAATACAGTTTGTTCAACAGAAATTTTGCGTTGTGGTTTAAGCTATAATGCGACAGGTAACTTATTATCTCTGGTGACCTGGTTTGTTGTTCCATTTCAAAGAATCATGGGTAAGCTCTACACAGAAAAAATGCAAGCAAATACACAAAAACATAGGTTTGGAGGCGACTAATTAATTACCATTCACAAAATAAACTAAGTGTCACAAAATCTACTAAAGAGTTAGATGAGTCTTTGATTGGTCTAAAATTAATAGGACTGTTTTCCTACAACATCACATATTGATAGATATCGATAGTATCGCAAAATATTGCAAACAGAATAACAGATGAGGTTTCTATAACGTCAAACAGCAAATAACTGTAGCAAAACTGGGTTTCTGCGTTGTCCCGGTCACATATTATTTTTCACAAAAGTTGAGTTACTCTCTACTTCTTTTTTATTCCTCAACTTATCATTCACTAGTAAAATTTGAGCTCTGAATCTACAGTCAAATTGTCGATCAGTATAGATTAGATTCACCGGATTCACGGCCATCCACCCATCATATTGCTATGAAAATGAAAATGAAAGGGATTTTTTTTCTTCCTTCACCTTGGAAATAGGTTTTCAATTTTGTATTTTTGAACATGACCTCTCCATTCAATTTATTCACAGAAATACGCGCATGAAATCATCTCCCTCCCCCCACTAACAATTGGTTATACCAGACAATCTGTAGAAGAAATTTCAAAAATTTTCCTCTGAATAACATTGTTAATTGTGTGTTCAACAGTTGAATAGGCAAAATTGTTTCTCTTGTCAGCTCTACAAACCACAAAACTGCAATTAAAGTATTTTACTATTTTTCAGGCTTATTTTGCTTCTTTCAGTGACTGAGTGAGAGTGAGTAACAAACTGCCAAACTGGTCGTGATGCACACCTTCAAAAAACAATTTTCAGCTTTTTGCCTTTTTCATTTCAAATTCTTACAATGTCAAAATCTTTTTCATCAAGAGTCATGTCGAGTTCATGATCATGACTGATGATTGTTTAAGAGATAATAGTGAACTGGTCAACAGTTATAACCATTTGAGAGATATGATGAGAAGTTTATTGGTCAAACGGTTAACTAATTTTTTTGTTTCTGTTATAACAGTTATACTGCAAACAAAACAAACCCTACTTTCCACTACTCTACATGGGCGACGCTAACGAATCTACAACATATCACAGACTCTTACTCTCTGAGTGACGTCATCTTAAAAAACCTCCATTCTTGTCAAAGTCGTTTAGGTCCAACCTTATTCCCGAAACGTGTTGTCGAACGTCACTTTTCTTACTACAATCAACCAATCAAATAGCGGGCTTGTTGTGCTCGAAAAAATAAGCTGGAATACGCGGCCATGTTGAGTAGGACTTTAACAAAGCTAAAGGAAGGTTGGAAACATCAGTTTGTTGGTTTCTTAACATCTTTTACCATCTAGACAGGACGTCATGGCTGAGCCGGCAGTAGAAAAACAACCGGAAAATCGTAAGACACAGCCGAAAAAACCAGTAATAGGTAAATACTTTGAAAATTATCTTTATTTCCTTCTAAATTATGATTTCGCTTTACCGTCTCGTGAGTCCCAAGCGCTAGCCGACATTGCACATGTGCTTTGTTTCTGGTCCTATGTTGGAAGCACTATTAATCACTATGATTATTCAAATGCTTTAATCCGTCTCTATCGTTTTTGTAATGAAGAATTCATCACATGTGTATCTTAAATTTCTTTCGGGCTATTTCTGGGGTAACGCTTGCACTTCGGATAATCGTAACGTGAAAATGCTTCACCGTCGTGTCGTGAACAATGAAAGTCTCGCTTTCCAAAATGTGGAATCATTACGTGCAATCGAATTCGCTGTAATTTCGCCGGAAATATCCATGTCCTTAAAACAGATTTTTCTAATGTCCGTATTTTGTTTACAGCCGAGAAAGTCACCGGTGTCGTGAAATGGTTCAATGTGAAATGTGGTTACGGTTTCATCAATAGGTAAGAAGAATTATATTTTAGTTGCCGATTGATTCCTAATTTTCTTTTTTGAGTAATTGTTCAATATTTAATGCTCATTTGTGTACTAATCCTTTTATATTTCTTGTTCTCGTAGGAGTGACACAAAGGAAGATGTTTTTGTCCATCAGGTATGAAGCCAACTTTCTTTCTCATTCTTGTGTATCTTACGAAGACTAATCTATATTATATTGTGTTGTGATGTAGACTGCAGTTATCAAGAACAATCCACGAAAAGCGGTTCGTAGCGTTGGTGACGGAGAAACGGTCGAATTTGATGTTGTGGAAGGCGAAAAAGGTCACGAAGCCGCGAACGTTACCGGTCCTAACGGAGAACCTGTAAAAGGATCACCTTATGCAGCGGATAGACGCCGCGGTGGTTTCAGCCACAGAAGTTGGTATTACCGTCCGAATCCTAGAATACCCAATCAACGAAGACCTCCTCCTCCTCCAAGAGAAGGTTCGTTGAGAATAGTTTCTCTCTTTCCTAGCCTTAAATATTTTCTTGAAATTCTCTTTCTTTGTTTTAGAATATGACGGATACGAAAGTCGTGCCGAAGAACGAGGAGATGCAGGCAGTCGCCCTCCCCCACCACGCTATAGAAGACGTGCAAACTATCAGCCAAATTACTACCGCGGAGGTGGTGGTAGTTACAACTACAACCCCGGGCGCCCCCGTCGCTCATTCCCTCCTCCGGCACATCGTAATGAAGAAGGAAATGTAAGTGATACATCATGATTTTCATGTTTCAACATTTTATAAAAATTGAAAAGTATTAACGTATGCACTTCCATGGCTTCCTTTCCCGCTGCACTAATTTACGTTGATGTTGTACCTCGGTTTCTGGCCTCTAAGTTTGAACCAGACGCTATTTTCGTATGTCTTGTTTGTATCTTATTTCGCTGGCTTCTATTTTGGATATGTCTCTCCCCTGCCCCGACCGCGGCGTTCTACGTTCCTGGTTACTGAACATATTTTTCAAGACAGGAGAATGAGCGAAGCGATGTCGAAAGGAATTGGAATAGGAATTGGAATTTCTTATCTAAAGAAATTTCAAAGAGGTAGTCCAGCGACTGCATTTAATTTCTCACAATAACATTTGTTCAGGGTGACGAATTCTATGAAAACGGTGGTAATATGGGACCTCCATCACGCCGTGGCCGAGGCGGTCCTCCTCGAAGATACTTCAACAGACGTAATTTCCGTGGTGGATTCCGGCCTGCGCCAAGACGTCCGAACCCGGAATATCAGGTAATGGCCGCGATCATGTTAGCGTCCTTTCTTTTCAGTAGACGAGGGGCAGGAGGTGTAGAAATATTTCAAAAAGTATTGTAATTTCGCTGCCATCCTTGTTAGACAAATTAACTCCAAATCTATGCATTGTAAAAGGATTTTCACACACACGCTCTTTTCTTTGTCTTCGTTCTTTTTTAACGAGTTCATTAATCATAGAGCGATTGCGTGTGTGTGTGCACAGGGTGATGAAACCGAAGGAGGTGATGTGGAACCAAGACGACCACGCTACCGTCGTTTCCTTCGAGGTGGTAAATCACAACGTCGTACACGAAGTGCCAGCAGTGGCAAGAAAGTAAGTTAGGTGTCTTCGTCATTCAATAGAAATATCTTCATCTCTTCCCCTCGTTTATTGCAAAAGATTGACGTCGATTTCATTGTTTACAATACTCGTGTGTATTTACATATATATATATCTTGTTTTTTACTTCGACTTTTTCAGCAAGAATCCCAAGGCGGAAACGCGGAAAGCAACGAAAGTAGCTCTTAAATGTATAATGATTGAGGAAGAACGCAGTTGCGGTTTATTTATTTTTCATTCAAATTAATATTTTCAAAGCAGGATTCTTTCTCATCGTTTTATCAAACTGCTTTGTTTTACTTAATTTATTAATTTTTTTTTAAATCTTTTTTTAGTTTAAGAGTATTATTTATTTGCAAAGCTAGTTTCTTTTTCCTTTTTTTCTCTCCTCTTCGTTTATGTATCTCAATGATCACCAAAAAAAAAAGAGAGAACCGAATCAATGTCTTACTTTTCCTCGTTGATGAATTCTCTCAACGAAGAAATTTCTTTCTCGTTATAAACTATCTTAATTGAAAATTTCCAATTTATTTATATTATTTTCATCAATATTCGAGTAATATGTTGAAAAAGTAGAGAAAAATATGCGATCATGTAAAAATTTGGAGTTTTCGAATAACAAGTCAGAAAATTTTTATACATTTAACGGATAAATAAAATTTTAGCGCCGTCTCTCTTCCTTAGTAATCGTTGTCGGGAATCGGGGGAAAAAATTATAATACAAATAGATTTCAAACTTGCGAACCTCGTATGTGACAGCAATGGAGTTACCTGTCCAATTTATCGAGAGAAATTTTTCGCGATCACAGCTATCAGCATAAATCTAGTAGAAGTTCTAAATACATATTCAGCAGAAGTGCGTATTCTGAAAAAAGAAAGTACTGCTTGTTTGGTTGGAATGTGGATCGTTTGCTCTACGAATATATTCCTCCGTTACTTCTAGGAAGTTCGTTTAAATTATTGTGTTCTTTCTAAAAATACATCTCTTTTCTCATTGTACTCCCTCCGAACTCCATGTATTTTCTTTTTCGTTTTTGTATTTAACCTTTTATTATTTTTTTTTTCTATTACTAAATTTGTAAGCGAACGTTTACATTTTAATAATCAAGCATCAGTCTTCTTCGGTGTTTTTATTTATACTATGTTCGAAGTCTTCACTTATCTTGTCTACTCCGATATCCTAAAAACTCACGAGTTCTTCAATGGAGTTCAATTAGAGGAGGCAGGGAATCCGTTTCATGAATCTTATAGTGTTTGAAACGTTGTATATGTGGCTCATTCAGGGGGCTAGGCCAATTGGTGTATGCCGTATTGCATATCTACTTACTTGAAGGAGCTATTTTAATCAGGGTATCAGTGCTGCCAGATCTACGAATTTTCAGTATCTGAAAAAAATATATCGGACTTGAACTAGGCTAGGACTCCCCTCGTAGTATACTAGCATATATAGGATTTCGACCGAGCTATTCATAGGTGATAGTGGCACGAAAACAAAAATTTCTCCAAATCCCACGATCTTGGTCAAGTTCGGTTAAATTGCCTCCCCGATGACGAACGTTTTTTCCGGAAAGACCCCCGATAAAACAGGTTCCCTGTTAAAATTGAAAAATTTAAATCCAGAAAAACAGTATCATCTGAGAACATTGAGTACCCGATAACCGAAGAACTGACCAATCAAAATTTACAAAAACGGAATTGTAAGAAAAAGTGGGATGTCTTGGCTCAGGTGTTCAAGAATATTATTAAGAAAGAGTTGGACGCTAACTTATGCTCGAACGGCTACCACCCCCGTGAATGTATTATCAGCGCGGATTCAATCAATTTCAATTGACCGCGATTCCATAATCTAGAATTTTCGCTCGATAGTCTTCCATCATGTGCCCAATTTGTCTGTGACTTTCTATCCTCAAGTTATTAATTTATGCACGATTATCTTGTTTTCAATTCACGAGTTAATCTGTGCCTAAATGTTTTGAAGAAAAAAAAAAAACAGGTTTCAAGTCCAGATGATTCGTCTTTTTCCCAGATACAAGTAAATTACCCGCAAATCATTCTGATACTCGTGTTTTGGAGCTCTGATTTTGGCTTGATTTATCAATTACGTAAACAAAAAAGGAAAGCGATCCAAGTTTTATTTCCATATGAATCGTATTTTTTCCTATAAGCAGATGTGATCATTTTATCCCAATCATCAGAAGAACGTTTTACAGCTACAGTACTTTTCGTGAGTTGGTCTGATAATCGTCCGGTGATCATATCTAGAGTAAAATTATAAAATGAAAAACGATTTAGGCGTCCCGTTCAATATTTAATTTCTCCGTCTGCGTGAGTTTCAAGAAATATACGTGACTGAGTGATGCGGCAGCAATATTATATTGGTATCTCCTCTTTGGTTCTTGTTTTATTTGATCACAATTTATTAGGTGTAGGTACGAGATAAGGTGCCCTATCGAGTGAAGGATATTCTGAACTTGATACCTGTTTTAAAATTGTGTCTAACGGTGCAGCTGATGGAATTCGTGAACGAAAACAGCAAAATTGCTCTTAGAAGAAAAAGGAACTTAGTTTGAAATGGCGAGGGTGACCAGGTTTTTTCAACGACAGAAGAGTATTCGATCAAAAACGTATCTGATGAGCAAAAAAAGGATTGGTCATAAAAATGTAATCTTCAAAAACAGAGAACTGAAGTGAACGTAACACTATACTCTGTCCACATTAAGAAAGGGCTTGAGATGGTATTTAAAAGTGGCATCTCGAGAAAGGATTCGTTAACGAAGGTAAATTTCTTATCACGATGTTTTAAACGTGGGAAAAACGTAACAATCACGAAGAAATATCAACAGGAACAGAGAATACCTTACTGAAATCTTGAAATTGAAATAACTTTATTTTGTTTTGCTAATTAAATACCCGTATTTCAATTTATTACGTGAAAATGGATGGGGTTTCGAACGTGGTGATAAGAAATGAAATATACTTTCTTTTATTCTTTCTCGTCGTTCTATTTTGAGCCCTTTCTTAACGTGAACAGAGTATAGAAAAAGAGTAAATCACGGCCGTCTGCTGTGAGTAAATAGGTATGACCATACTCAAAAGAAAGTATTTTTTCATTTTTTGAAAAAAGAAGAAATACTCTCGGGAGCTCGAAAAGCAGAGTGTACCTGGTCACCCTGTGAAATGGCGGACAAGTTTGGAAAGGAACTGTGCGATCATTCGTAAAAAAACAAAAATTACTCAAAAAATGTGAGATGATCCAAGTTTTTTTATGAAGGTTCAACTATTTATCAAAACTATTACGTTACGCGTGACTTCAAAGCTACAAAATTAGCGGATTCTTCGCTAACATTTCTCTGTCAATGATTATGTGTAACTTACACCGAAGACAATGAGAAGTGAGGTTTCCTGTATTTAGCGAGGCGTCGGTGCGAGTACAAAGTACATAATGACACTCGCACCTCCAGGAAGAATTTTCTCATCAAAACTTGGCAACTCGAAATAGACCTGGGTCTGGCAGTAGACTTCAATTTTACTTGAAATTTTGAAAGATAATCATGATAATTTGGTAAACTCGTAGCAATAATTAGTATTCGATAATACCATAAATTCGTACAAGTATATAAATCGAATTACAAAAACATATGGTTTCATCAAATCAGATCCTCATTTTTCAAGTCTGCATTACTGTAATAAGAAAAAATACGGCGAACAATGAGTGAAAAATCATAATCGCAGCACTGGAGTATCACAATACTGTCATTTATCGTTATGCATTTCCATAAATAGATAATAAAATGATATAAATTTATTAATTAACATCGGGCAAAATGGACTCTATCCAAATTAGACAATAGTAAATTTAAGTAAAAATACTAAAACTACACGCACATTAAGATTCACAAAAACCCTATTCAAGGAGGAAATGTACACAAATTGACCAGGAAGAAGTACCAGATTTAATGGAACGAGGACGAGATTCCCTATTCAGGTAGTTGTCTGGCACACGTTCGAGTCTTCCGTACATTTACGAGTTTCTATTCCTTTCTCGGTAACGTTGACATCAGCCACAGCTTCATCGTGTAAACCTGGCTCATGGTAAGGTATCTCTTGTTTGATCGCGTCTATCATTACGACGTCGTCAGCCGTAACTTTTTTTGGAGCGTCCTTCATTAAGACTCCGTTATCAACAGACATCGCAATTAAATTTTCTTGGACGTCTTTGATGATGACTCCGTCATCAGCGGATACTGCATCTGAATTTCCTTGCAGACATAGTTTTTCGTGTCTTTTAAGCGACCACTCCATACTAAAACTTGCGGAACATTTAGCACACTGGAAAGCTTGAACATGCAATTTACGATGAGCGTACAATTGTTTTCGTACTCGAAATTTACGATCGCAGTATTCACAAGCAAATGGTTTTTCGCCCGTATGTGTGCGTATGTGATCATCCATATCCCTCTTCGCACGGAACGATTTAGGACAAAATGTACACTGGAATCTCTTCGGGCGCACATGCATCATTGCGTGCATCTGCAGATACTGTCGTCTTACGAATTCTTTGTCACAAGTTGCGCACTTGATCGGATCATTAGCCATATCGTGGGCCACGTAATGCTTGAATATTTCGTCTTTCGTTTCGAACGAGGTATTACATTGACCACAGGTCAAAAACAGCTCTTCGGCCGCTTGTGAAGAATTGGTAGGCTTGAATGCCAGTAGAGGGTCTTCCATTTCAATATCCGTTGATTCCAAAAAATGATTCATCGTCACATCATTGAGTTGATAATGCGAATAGTTATCCACGTATGACATGTCCACATCATTCGTGAACTGTCGTACTTCCACTGGTTGTGTGAAGAAAATAGTATGCACTGGGTAATGAGGTTGACTGAACGCAGTGACGGGCGCGGTGATCTGAAAATTTTGGGTCTCTACTTTTTCTTCTTTATCGACCATCATGTCCGAATCAAACATATGCATCATGTCACTTAAATCACACTGAAAGAACAAAGAATATTTCAGGTTAATAAGCCGAGTTCAGTTAACAGAAATTAGTTCAGTTTCCAACTCACCTCTACGGTAATTTGTTCGGGGGATCTTGAGATATCATTTTCCACATATCCTTGGGTGAGTCTATCAGCTAATAAAGACTTCTGCAAAGGAAAAAAATGTACATAAATACGAGAGTCTGTAGTATAACTTGAGAAAAACTCACAGCCAACTGCCTACGCGGCTCAAGAAATTTTTAATTGAGACGAGCGGGAAAACTGGTTACGCTTTGTACGTAGCTCAAACGTTGAGCTATTCCTCAATAAAAGAAAAAAATTTCGAACGGATGGTGGACTATTTGTCTTGAATTATGTGACACAAATCAGATTTCCTAATGAAAACAAGAGCGACAGGCTAAGAATAGCGAATATTGGAGGATGATTTTCACATGAAGTACAGTAAGAGCCTTGGTCGCTTTCTTCTCACTATTCGTATCCTTTTAAATGAAGAAAAAATGGAATTTTAGAATTTGAACATGAGTGAAGCAGAATTTATAAAAAATCAACTCGTACAACAATCTCGTTTCTTTGATAGGTATGTACTCAAGATGATTTGCAATAAATAACATCTCTCAGCTTTGGCAAGCGGAAATAAGAAGTACAATAATTGAACAATCCAATCAGTGAGAGTTATCAAAAGTACTACACATGGAGATAAAACCAGTAAGATTTTTTCTTTTTTCAGGACTAAATTCAAGTTCTTCAAAATTACCTTAACGTTTTTCTCCGGCGGCGGCGGTTCTTTCCATAAATCCAAATCAGTCACTGCCGTACCATCTTTCTGGATAACATTTCCATCTTTGTCAATCGTTAGTCCTTTATGACATTTTCTGAAATGTTTTTTCAAACTGTTTCGCGTCATAAATCCACGTTTCAAACATAGAGCGCACTTGAATGGTTTATCTTTAACGTGTATCAGGGTATGTTTAAATATGAAGTTCTTCTTATCGAAAGATCGTCCGCAAATACCGCACGTATAATGCTGCTGTCCATTAACCATGAAAATATCATGCTCCATACCGTACACCACAATTTTATCTTCTTTTTCGAAAGACATCAAATATTTGAAGGGTTTTGATCGTCGAGAACGCGGAATCTCGTTACTTGGTGGCGAGTTATCGGAGCAAGCTCTCTGATGTGATACTAACGCAGATCTTCGCGAGAAAACTCGATTACACTCATCACACCGAAAGTGTACCATGGAGCTGCTAGATTGTACCAATCCTTCACTGGTTGGCGGGTACAGATCAAATCGATTGAGAGAGATCGAAGGGGTTTTAAACGATAAATGAGGGTATTTAGCTAAGTACTGAAACAGAAAAAAAAGAAGACCATCATAATATCCTTATTCATAGTTGTTTGCATAACAAAAATGAAAAAATTACCGTAGAATCATGAGGACGTGGCCGCAAAGATTTTTCCAGAGGCGGAGTTACATGCACGCGGGTTCGTAAATGTATTTTTTCATCGTTTGAAAACTTTTCACCGTTCGAAGATGAATTAAAATGAGTATTTTCTTCCAACTCGAGTTTTGGTTTTTTAAGAGGCCTTTCGTGAACTACTCTATGATCCTGCATTCTTCGCTCACGAATGAAGCCTTGTCCACAAACGTCACATTTGAACGGACGTTCTTTACTGTGCGACAAATAATGTTCAAGATAATTTCGTTTAGAATCCGTCAATTTTCCGCATACTTGACAGATGTAAGGTTTTGGGGCGTTTTCTATCAACACACTTAACTCGGCGTAAGTCAGGAAATTTTTCGTTTCAAAGGAAGTACTAGCCATCTCATTCGAAGTCGCACTTAACGAGACCTTAGTGTTTTTCATCGAAGGAATAATTTTTGATTCCATTACTGAAGAGCTTGTTTCAGTTTCCGATTTAATTACATCACTAAAAGACGTCATCTTCGAACTAGACTCGTTAGATGTATCTTTCTTCCCAGAATGCACCTTCTTAAGATGTCGTTGTAGATGTTTTGAATGCGAATAACAGATTCCACATTCACGGCATTGATACTGAGCTCCCTTGTGCCAATTGAGATGACGATTAAGCAAAATCAATTCAGAAAATGTTCGGCTGCATAAATGGCATGCATGCGGCAAATCATCTTGACTGTGCACAGAACGTACATGTTTTGTCAATGACTTTCGAAAACTAAACGTTTTTGAACACAAGTCACAGGAAAATCGAGTAACTTCCGTCTCATTTGAAGTATCAGAACCGGCAACTTCTGGGACTGGAGTTTGTGGGGAGAAAAGCTCTGAATTAGGCTCGTTATTTGGAATTCGAGAGCGTAATGATCGACCGTTTACAGTGTTTGTCTCTGATGGCTCAGTGTTACAGGCGACCTAAAGAAACATGGAATTTTTCACATAAAATTCTATTGATAAAATATTTTACGGTTGAAAGCTTAAAAGTCTTCTTACCTTTACGTATTGATCAGCCGGCCGTTCCGGATGTTCATTTGCGTAATGCTTTTTCAAACTACATGTACTGGGAAATTCTTGCGAACAGATTTTACATTCGCATGTGAGCTCATCTTCAATTCGATTTCTCCGCAAATGCCGATTCAAATTGTCTTTACGACTATACGTCTGTTGACAATATTCACAGAAAAAGGGTCGTTCGCCAGTGTGTTGCCGAAAATGATCTTCCAAACGTTGCTGAGAGGCGAAGGTCATAGGACACTGACTGCACTTTACTTTTTGATTGCTAACATTATTGGAAATCTTCTTCTTAGGAGAACAGGTAGCCTTGTGTGAATGCATAGCGCAATGCGATAAAAACATATTTTTACAAAGCACACATTCAAGAGGAAGCGCTCTGACTGTCGTATGTGTAATAAGATCCACAGCATCATCGCATACTTTGAAACAATTCAAACATAAGACTGTATCGCCGTGTTTCTTTTCGTGTTCACAAAGTTCTTCTTCGCAAGAGAAGAATACACCGCAACGATCGCAGAAATACGGTAAACTGGAGTGCTCGCTAATGTGGTTTGAAAGATCATCGTACTCAAAAACCACATTACAGTAGGGACATAGTTTCTGAGTCGAAGGATTTATATCCGATACTTCTTCTTCCTTCCTACGGTAAAGTTCTCGGATGCGAGACAGAACAGGTTCAACCGTAAGCGGTGGGTCTCTCTGGAACACTGAATTCTCGAGACGCTCACAGTGAAAAGACGCGTTAGATGAAAACCATTCGCCACAGATGTCGCATAAATCATTTTCCAAAAACACTTGAGCCTCGCATTCGGCATCTGCTGAAAAACATTTTTTGTAACAACGAAAATTCGACAAGTACGACAAAATTCATGATCATTTATTCGACAATACTTTTCCACCGACATCTTATACCATATTCAAAATGCCATAATTTAGTTAACACTCGACCCTTCAGAATAATAAGTCGTATAGAAACTTGATATGAAATTTTAGCCTCTAAAAGTGAAATGTGAGTCATTAAATTAATTTTTGGAAATTCAAGCCAAATGTGAATTCTTTGAGATCGATACTAGAGCTGTTCACGAGATACGATTTGAATAAGACCTAATTTTCATGGTACAATTCATACAACCTTCTCAAGAGTCAGTTTCGTAGTCTTCAGTATATCCACAGAGATTTATAAAATATTTGATTAGGAAAATAAATCTCGGTTTTCACTTCGGCTTTTAGTAACCGGAGAAATGAGCACGGAACACTAATTCAGAGAAACAAGTCAAGAAATGATTATTGTGTTATGAAAACTTTGAAACCTGCTACATAGAAAATTTAAATAGGTCGGGAAATGAATGAAAAAGTTTGAGGTAGAATGAGGTCTTAAACCACGATATTCGTAGAAGGCTTCAGATAAAGAGTTCATAACTTTCGCTCGAACGTTTCGCACATATGAGTAGAATTCAGGGCACGAATAATTTTGAAAGTAAATTCATTTTATCAACGCCTGCGTTCGTTAGGGTAGGAAAACAAGGGAATAAATTTTCTCGGCAACTTGGCAACTACAACTTCCATAACACAGTACATGCCGAAATTCACAACAGTACCGCATATGTACTAGGACAACAGTAAAAATACTAGAAAGTTTTTTGATGTATCAACTATCTCCATGAGGCATCCAGTTGATAAAAAACGAACATTTCTCACTCATCTTGTTTTCTTATGGAATACCACTGAATTCTAACTAATGAAATCTTACAAGACACAATCTGAAAATTAATTCTCCTTGGAGATTTGACGTTCAATATTTTTACTAGTTTGAAAATGAGTACCAAGCGAAATTACGAAACTTCAAAATAAAATTTCTTCTTCACATTAATTAGATTCGCCGGGGTTGAGATTTGTCAATTTCAATTCAATAATATTTACCATTGATCTCCGCAGAATCTGTGTTACCAATCATCTTGATGGACTGAGCTTCCTCTTTTTGTACCGCATCGTGTGAACCATGAGTGAGCTCGAGTCCGGTCTCAGCCTATTCGATAAAATAGAAAATACTATCAGAAAATCGTAGCGAGAATTATCAAGTATGCAGGGTATCTATCACATCTCCAAGAATGGATAATATAAAAGTAAACGAGTTTCAACTCACTAGCGGAACCGGACGTAGCTCAGGTTCGACAGTTACAAAATCCTGATTGGAAAATCCATTAGTTTCTGAATAAGGAACATCATTCTCCGAATTTCCATTTTTTTCAGGTAAATCAACCTACGATACAATAACGTTATAATAATAGTGACGACTTTCCCATTGATCAAAATGAAATAAAACCCTTTCAGATACTTGAAACATACCGTTGAATTACACTTCATATGTTGATCTAATTTGTGATATTCGGAGGACCAATACGACTGCATGGTTCTATAAAAGTAAAGGAGGCCTTTTGACTCCGAAAGAGAACTACAGGTGAAAACTAGGTTACTGACTTACCATCCTCCGAGAACGAGAATTGCAGCGATCATGAAAGGCCACTGACAATGAAGTTCAAATGATAGTTCTCCTAAATAAGGAACATCAAAATTACAATAAACACCCAAATCCTGAACAAACTGGAAAACGTTAGTCCAAGAGAACATGAACTAATGAACAGTGAAGCGCGAAAGATAGTAACAATCTATGATGATCATATATGAAAATACTAGGATTGATTGTAATTGGTTATTCTTTGATACTAAAAGGTAGAACTTTGGGATTCGAGTTCACGAAACGATCTATCACAAACAGGTTCATGGAAATACTTTCTTCAAACATTCTTGGCTACGGCTTCCAAAATCATCGGAGACAGCGATCATAGAAAGTCTGCTTGTATCGAATTTCTTCACTCTTCAGCAGTAAACTACATAATTCCTTAAGGAAACGGCAACAAGGAAGAAAAAATCTATATATTAACGACAAGAAGGTGATGGTGAAATAGAAACGATCGCGAGAACATTAAATTGTACCGATTGTTTTGTATCGATAGTAACAATATCAGTGCAAAGACATGATAGTGTTGTGTGACTTCTAGCGTGTAGTTCAGAGTTGAACTGTAAATTGTTATTCAAATACGAAAAAGGATAAAAGATAGATTCTCAAGATCATCCAACTATTCATTAAACTGAAACTAGTCGTGACGGAGAACCAAATATTAATACAACACGCGAAGGTTTCTGATTCATTTGAAAATTGGGTAAAGGAAGGTCCAAAGTCTAATAATGAAAAGATTGATTCAACACAATCAAACGTTCGATTCGATAATAATTATTTTAGAATCTCTTCCTATCGTTATCCGTAGTCTCTAGTAATTTGATAGGAGTGCTAGTATCGGTTTCTTAACACTGATAGCAGCAAGGTCCAACCACAGACCAGGGATGTCAAGCTGTATAATAAAGCTGAAGCCTAAAGTCTGTTCCAAATAAGAGCCGTGTAATCGAAATATGACGGATTGACAATTCGACGGCACAGGGGAGGTGAAACGTAATTTCGATTACAGGGCTCTTATTTGGAACAGACTATAAGTATAAGCATAATTATATAGTCTGTTCCAAATAAGAGCAGTGTAATCAAAATTACATTTCACCTCCCCTGTGCCGTCAAATTGGAACGTTTCACCTCCCCTGTGACGTCGAATTGTCAAGTGACGTCATTTCAATTACACTGCTCTTATTTGGAGCAGACTATAGGTTTGTTTGAGCGTTATAAGTCCACTGCATATGACCAGGTTTCTGTTTCTTGGCACCTGGTGTACCTTGTCGACTGTCACTGTAAAACGGTCGAACATCTTACTTGATAATTACAATGATGAACACTGGCCTACCAATCCATGCACTTTGTAAAAATTTCCAGCCGCAATCAGATCAATCCGTCCGCCAGGACCTCCTCAGACGCTGGCGCCTGGGTTACCAGAAAACAGTATTCTGATTGTACAGGAAAACGCGCGAACACCGTCCTGCTTTTACAGCACAGACGCGCAAACACAAACCTGGGCCAGTTATGGCTCATTTTGCCAGAATCTGTAAAAACTAATAACGCTCGAACAAACCTTATAGCTCAGCTTGAAGAATACGGCTTTGGCTTGAAGCTTAAAGTCTGAAGTCGAAAAAATACAGCTTAAAGCTTAAGGCTTACAGCTTAAAATCAAATTTTTCAGGGGCTTTTTTTCGGAGTTCATTATTAATTTGATGTTATGCCGTAAAAGAGATGAAGAAAATATGGCTTAGCTTTGTCACGGCACGGATGTGACGTGAATGTCACGAACGTTGTAAGTGACGTCATGATCAGATGTTTATATACTTTGGCGGTATTCTAAATTAATAAGAGACGAGTAAGAAAATTTCCATTGTGTATTAAGTACGATTCCATTTGATTCCATTTAAATAAAGTTCATTTCTTATAATTCCTTTAAGTTTAACTGAAATTACTTGAAGCATTCCAAACTTCAAGATATGGTAGCAGAGCCTACAAGATTCCCGATTCCATAATTATTCTAGTCTTCCACACAGTCAATAGTCAAGTCCATTCCGAGGATTCCATTATTCCAGTCCTGATTCATCATGTCAGCCATCGCCGAATTAGATAGGTATGTACAGACGGTACAGAGATACCTGAAAACAGCAGACGAAATAATCTCAAATGAAGTTCTCGACGAAGAGCAAGTTAAGTTACACCTGTCGATCTTCGAGAAGTATCTTCCAAAAATCGAAAAATTCAGACCTGCACGTAATTTATTTATTTATTTATTTATTTATTTTCAAGGGGGGATCCGTTTCAAGGGATCCCCTTTTTTTATATTATAGTGGTGCCGCCAACAGTCAGTAGACCAATTAAAGGCGACACCACTTTACAAAATTAATAATAATAATAACACGTACAACAAACCAAAAAAAAATAAATAAATAAAATAAAATAAAATAAAATATAAAATAAAATAAAACAAATAAAAAAGATAAAATGAAATAAAAAAAAAAAAAAAAAAAAATGAAACAAACAAAAAAAAAAAAAAAAAAAAAATGATGAAAATAAAATGGAAAAATGAAACAATAAAGCGAAAAATTTCAATACCGGTTATGTAGCCAACATCACGACGTTTCGGTACCCCGTCCCTCCCTCAGCTCCTGCAATGCGTTTATCGTTTTTTGAGTGAATTTTTTTCGGTTATCAAAGAAAATATCCAGCGTTGAATCTATGTTCGAGATGTCGTTGTACAACCTCATAGCCCGGTTCATAGGAGAAGAAGCAAAGTTCGAGGTTCTAGTGCGTGGTATTCTAAATAAATTTTGTTGCCTGGTCTTTTTCATTGGGACTGCCAGATGTATGTAGTTAAGTAGAGGGGAAGAGACAAGGCGTCCACACAGCAAATCTCTTAATAGGAGGACTAGCGTTGAGTCCCGTCTTACTTCTAAGGTTGTGAGCTCATATCCCAGCACTAGTTCTCGGTACGATATTCTATAATCGTAATAACTAAAGTCTTTGTAATAAAGAAACCTGAGAAACCTTTTCTGAACCCGCTCAACATCTTGAACATGTTTTTTGTTTACTGGATTCCATATCGTGTCCGCGAAGTCCAGGTGTGATCTCACCAGTGAGAAGTAGAGTACTCGAAGAGTCTCCGTTTTAACAAAATTCTTTGATTGCCTCATCAATATCCCCATATTACGTTTCGCATTTGTTAAGGCTTTAATTTCTTGTTTATCGTACTTAAAATTGCATTGAAGGATCACACCTAGGTCCCGCACAGTGTTAACGCTCTGAAGTGGTTGACCTTTGATTTTGTATGTACTCTGAATCGGGGTCTTTTTCCGAGTAAATGTTATTGATAGGCACTTTTTTACGTTAAGAGGCAACCGATTTTCCTCACTCCATTTAACTAGTCTATTTAAATCACCCTGAAGTTGTTCAACATCACTACAACTTTTGATTGTTGTATATAGTTTAAGGTCATCCGCATACAGTAGATGGGAGCCATCCCCAAGAGCCATCTCAACATCAGTCATGTATAATAAAAATAAGTAAGGACCCAAATTTGAGCCCTGTGGAACACCTGATGGGCAATCATATAAACGTGACTCTTGGCCCTTATACACGACGTATTGTTTTCTTTCCCATAGATAAGACCAAAACAATTTCAATAAGTTGCTTGAGAATCCTATAGCATTTAGTTTTTGTACTAGTCTAGCATGGTCCACTTTATCAAAGGCCTTTTGGAAATCCGTATATATAACATCAATTTGCCCCCCCTCATCTAGGACCTGACTTATATGATGACTAAGTTCAATAAGATTTGTAAGTATGGACTTTTTTTTAACAAAACCATGCTGCTGTGATGGTATGTTGTGAGTCGTTTGCCAATATAACTTTCGAAATAGGCACGATTCAAATATGCGAAAGATGACGTGGAATTTATTGAAAAAGCAATTCCTGTTCTTGACGAAACTTTCATTGCACAGGTCCAGTTAGAACGAATAATCTGCAAGATAAGGAAGCAGTCAGTACCAGCCGATATACCTCATCAACCAGCAGTTGTAGTACAGCAATCAAATACGTCCAACTTACCTCGAATGACAATCAAAACCTTTGATGGTTTGCAACGACAACATTATCCTCGTTTCCTAGCATCATTCAAGGCAATCTTCGAGCCTGCTCATCTCGATAGAACAACGATGTTTTTGAGACTATGTCAATATGTCACTGGAAAGGCTCTGAAGCATATTCAACATTTACCAATCAACGAGACAAGCTACGATGAGGCAATAAAAATCTTAGACAAGCAGTATGATGACAGAGATGCTCTTATTGCGGAATTATATAAAGAGATTCACAATTTACAGCCTTTACAGGAAGAAGCCACAGAAAAGCTAAGAAATCATTTTGACAAAGTTGAGTCAATACTCAAAGCCTTGGAGCAATACGGCGAAGACGTCAACAGAAATGGGTACCTCCATAATCAAATATATCAAAAGTTTCCTGTAAATTTGATATTTACAATATCTACAACGGAAAAGTTAACATTACCTGAATTCCGTGAGAAAATGGATAAATTGATACGAATTCGAGAAAGTCATAATGCCGCGAAAACAAATATCGTAGTGCAGAGACCAAATTCAGCTGTATCAGCTTTACCGGTAAGTGCTTCAACAACTCGAAAGGAAAAACGACCGGTAACGTGTTCTTTCTGCAGAGCAAATCATTTTTCAGATAAGTGTCCAGTGTACACAACACACGAAAATCGAAAGATGAAGATACCAAATCGATGCTTCATCTGTCTTTACGATAATCATAAAACAGAAAATTGCCGCTCACCTCGTAAATGTTTCTACTGTAAAGAAAAACATCATAGTAGCCTCTGTCCTATAAAATTTCCAGAAACTGTAAACATCGGTGTCGTCAAGGAAAATGAAAAACCTACCACAACTGCAAATCTATTCGTGGATAACAAAGGTACGTACTTAACAGCGTCTGGAGTCCAAATACGAAACAAGGAAAATGGGTTAACTACGAGCTGCCGAGTCATCATTGATCCTGGTTGTCCAAGTACACTCTTAACTGAGATGAATTCTGATCACCTTCAGCTTCAACGATCTCCAATGCAGCAGGTGCCAGTAAAAGGATTCTTAGATGAAGATCCGAAAATCCTAGAAACATCGAAAGTTAGTTTTGAAATACTCTTACCGCACACGAATGAAAGCAAAGTGATTGTAGCGAATACCACGCCTTTCATAGCAAAAGAAATCTACAGTATAACTCCACAAGAATTTCTTAGCTCATACTCCAAATACGAGCAGATGAATTTTGCTAAAATCGATAATCAAGAAGAACCAACCTTATTAATTGGAGCAGATTATACATTCACATTTTTAGCCGATGAACCCAAAATAACCGTTGACGAAGATCTGCATCTAATTCACAGCAAGTTCGGATGGATGGTTGCAGGTCCAGTATCATCTCTCGGAGAAATTCATCCTCAAAGCTATCTTCTAACAACGTCGTCAGCTCTAGATAAATTGTGGAGTCTAGATACAGTGGGCATAAAAGATGCACATGTTACTGAGGATGAAGAACAAGCACTTAATCAGTTCTACGAAACAATCTCTTTCGAGGAAGGAAGATACAAAGTAGGATGGCCGTGGAGAATTGATCCAAAAACTCTACCAACCAACTTCGGATTATCACTGGGTCGATTGAGATCGTTACATAAGAAATTATCAAGCCATCTTATTCAAGTCTACGATAGTATTCTCAAGGAACAGTTGAACAGTGGTATAATCG
This sequence comes from Aspidiotus destructor, assembly GCA_035079395.1. Taxonomy (NCBI): domain Eukaryota; kingdom Metazoa; phylum Arthropoda; class Insecta; order Hemiptera; family Diaspididae; genus Aspidiotus; species Aspidiotus destructor. Next base: position 38,051,501 of record JAVHKZ010000018.1, on the reverse strand, counting down.
AAGAGGTCAATAACGTCAAACGCAAGTCTGGAATTCATTACTTACCGCATCATGCAGTACTGATGCCCGAAAAATCAACACCATTACGCATAGTCCATGATGGATCAGCCAAGACGCATCCAACACAGAGATCTCTAAATGAAGCAATTTATAAGGGTATACCATTATTGCAGAACATGGTCAAGATTCTGGTTCGCTTTCGTTTTCATGCGATCGCTCTAATAGCGGATATTGAAAAAGCATACCACATGATATCATTAAACGAAACGGATCGTGATATGGTACGCTTCATTTGGTTGAAGGATATCTCTAAACCACCAGAGCTGGGTAATATTCGAATTTTCCGATTTTGTCGTTTTCCGTTTGGAATAATAGCGTCACCGTTTGTCTTAGCAGCAACTATTCGTCATCATTTGCAACAGAATGCAACAGAATTCGCTGACCGTCTTCTCAACGATTTTTACGTCGATAATCTAACAACGGGAACGTTAAATGAGGATGAAGCAAGTAAATTAGTCGAATTATCTATCGAAATATTCAAGAAATGTGGTATGAACCTTCGAAAATGGGTAACTACGTCAGAAAAGGTTCGATCACAAATACCAATGGAACTACGTGCAACCGATATCGAAGTTTCTCTCTTTGGTCTTCAATGGAATTCAGATCAGGATACAATATCGTTGGCACAACCCAAACTTTTCGATGGATTTTGTACACTCAAGTCAATTCTTCAAAACTCGTCGAAGGTCTACGATCCGTTAGGATTTTTCACTCCAATAATTCTGAAAGCCAAATTTATCATGAGACAGCTGCGCGAACGAAATTATAAATGGAACGATGTCGTCGAAGACAAGGAAATTACAAATGAATGGGCTTCAATTCACAAAGATTTAGCGAAGATACATGAATTTCAGTTACCTCGTCGCATTTCCTTCTCAGCAGAAACCGAGATTCACTGCTTCTCGGACGCTTCAGCTAAAGGCTATGGTTTTGTTATTTATACAAGAACAAGAACGCAAGATGACATCGAGATTCACTTTCTGTTCGCCAAAGCCCGTATTTGTCCACCGAAAAAATTGACCATACCAAAATTGGAATTGTTAGCCGCATCCCTCGCTGCAAGAGCAGTTCAATTCGTTTTGGAAGCCATACAACCGATATTCGTGCCTAAATCAGTATTTCTTTGGACGGATAGCAAGTGTACGCTCGCGAGAATATACACATCAAAAATCTTGCCTGTGTACGAAGAAAATCGAGTTAAAGAAATTCGGAAGGCTAACCTACAAGCAAGATACGTGCCAAGTTCAAAAAATCCAGCGGATATAGCTTCACGAGGAGCGACGTGGGAAGAACTTCAACAATCTGCATGGTTTGGAGGGCCGGAGTTTCTACGGTTGCCAGAATCAGCATGGCCAGCATTTAATCAAAACGAGTTCTCAACCTTCAAAATAGAGAGCAAAAATCCAGAAAGCACCAATATTCTTAACATTGTGAGCGCACCAAAGAAGGAAGTATTCACCTTAAAATTCAACGCGTTACGAAAACTTCTACACGTGACCAATTTCTGCTTCCAATTCATTGCCATGAAATCTAATAAATTTCGACAAAGGATGAAAATTCAACCTGCGCCTTCGGTACACTTCGCGCTGATGTATTGGCTACGTCGTGTCCAGGAAAATCATTTTGGAGATATAGTTTCTGATCTACAAAAGAAGAACATCAGTAAAAATCCACTTGTCAAAAAATTGAATCTTACGCTGCACGACGATGGTCTAATTCGTTGTACAGGACGATTTGCGGGTGCACCAACCTCAATCACTGGAACATCACCAATTCTATTACCAGCAGCAAAAGATGAGCACTTCGTTAAACTTCTGATATGGAACTATCATGAGCTGAACTTTCACGTCGGCACCAATCAAACACTTGCGGCAATTCGACGATCCTACTGGATACTTCAAGGAAGAAGGTCAGTGTACTCTACGTTAAAATCATGCAGAAAGTGTATTCGTTATTGTACTAAACCATACAAACAGCCAGACCTCTCCATTCTACCAGAGATTCGTCTATCGAAGTATTCGGTTCCATTTCAGTACGTCGGCATGGATACGATTGGTCCCATAATAGTCAACTCCAGCAAGAGATGGATTCTCCTAGTATCATGCATGGTTGTTCGAGCGGTAGTCCTCGAACCGCTCTCATCACTCAATGCCGCTGACTTGTCGATGGCACTACGTCGGTTTCACGCCAGAAGAAACTCTCCATCAAAATATTTTTCCGACAACGCTGCCCAGTTCATACTCCTAGAGGGAATAATTAAAGACACGTCGATGAAGGAAGTGGAGTGGAGCTACATTCCAGCGAAAGCTTCGTGGATGGGAGGTATGTACGAACGCCTTGTGTCTCCCGTGAAGCAGGCTCTTTATCGCACTTACCACCACCAAAATATAGACGAAGAATTATTCCGAACGACGCTTCTGGAAATCGAAAGTACCATCAACGACAGGCCACTAACGTACGTCGACACGAATGATGAATTTCAACCTCTACGACCAAACGACTTCCTCATGACAAAGTTCGAGGTCTCCAACGTCACGACGGCAACAGTAGCCGGCGATTCCATGCCTAGGAAAACCGTTCTATCAATAAGAGGACAGGCGGAAAATTACCTTAGCATTTTCTGGAAAAAATGGGCCACGTCCTACCTACAGGAGCTTCGAGACCGGCACTCCAGAGATCGGACCCAACTTCCAACCAGAACAACGACCACACTGCCAAAAATCGGTCAAGTCGTTTTAATTGAGGACTCGCTCCGCAACCGTAGCAAGTGGACCATGGCAAAAGTTGTAGAACTCCATGCGAGCAAAAACGACGGCCAAGTGAGATCAGCATCAATACAGACGGGCAGTAAACAAATACTCACGCGGGCGCTTTGTCATCTCTACCCTCTCGAACTGGAGGAAAATGAATTTCCAAATTCTTACCGGGAAGAGTTCGAAATCGATTCTATAGAAGTAGAAGAGCAAGAAATATCCGCATCCTCCGACAGCGATGCATCAGCATAAGGTATTTCAATTCCAATATTCCAATAACCATTTCAATTTCATTTTATTTCAATCGTAAAACAACTTTATTGTTTATTTACATTTTATTCAAGCAACGTGCATTTCACTTTCCATTTCAGTGACCCTCCGTAAGAAAAGGGACCTTTCTCACAAAAAATCGGTTTTCACTTTTTTTTTTTTTTTTGTCGAAAAAACGTTCCTCTTTCAGAAAAAAATAAAATCATTGATATTCTGTGGACTTTTGAGCAAGTTACACGCCTTTAAAGTGAGAAACAAATTTGACAAGAATTTGTAAAAACTCATTTTTCGAGGTCAAATACATGCTTCCGCTATTCTCGTTTTTGTCATCGTATTTTGTTGATGTTTTTTTTTTTTTTTTTCGGAAAATGCTCCTCTTTTACGTGGTGAAGTCAGAAATAAGCTACAGTGACTGTGGAACGAGTTACAAGCCCGCAAAATTGAAGAGAAATTGAAGAATATTTGAAAAAACTTGTCTATAAATCCTTCCTCTCACTTCTCCTCTTTCACTTGGTGAAGTTAGAAGAATTCCATCTCTACTGCAACGCATACTACAAGACGTGAAATCCAATGCTTGCGTGAACTCCAATGCTTGAATACCGTAGCCCTCAATAATAATATAGTGTTAATGTAAAAAGACATTGATTTCTTCAAAATTAATAATATCGATTACCTTTTGCTTTGAAATGCACGTCTTTTTGTGCACATTTCGTCTTTTTGTGCACATTCCGTGATAAATGAAGTCAAGTACAGTGAGAAAAAAATAATTATAATCAAAAAGGAATAATAGACACTACCGAACAAAACTCGAACAAAACTCGACAATGCATCAAAAATGATAAAAAGGAAAGGTAGTAAAAACGATAAAAAAAGGGACAAAAAACACGAATGAAGTTAAGTACAATGAGAAAAAGGTATAATACAAAAAACAATAGACAAAACAGAAGACAAATACAATGCATTAAAAAACAAGAAAGAAGAAACAAAAAAAGTCTTATTCAGGAACATGACGTTGTACCTTAGGAACGTTGTGTAAATTTAAGAACGTTGTACGTGTAAGTTCAGGAACAGTCATTGTACATACTAACTAACTTAATCATTGTCATCATAAAACGAGAGACTGATTATAAAAGAGAAAAAGTAACATTATTATTCACTACTAAACTTTTTCAAAGAAGGGAGTAGAATTTCATCAGAATCGTAATCCAATTCCGAATCGAACGACTCGTCGCTAGACAAATGAATTATTGGTGAGGATGTCTCACGTTTACGAGGTCGCCCACGTTTTGGCTTTTCTGCAGTCACCAGGGCGGGTTTCTTCTTTCCCGCGGTAGATTCTTTGGTAGATACTTTCTTCTGCCGTTTTCTACCAGCCTGTTTGGGACATTTTGACTGGGCACTTGTTGACGGTTCTGGCTTGGCACTCGTCGATGGTTCTGAAAGTCTTTCTTTCTGTGGCTTCCGTGGTTGAATTTCCGCGGTTGTTTTTTCTTTTCGAAAATCTTTTTTCTGACTGTCTGTCGGTTTGGGAATCTTGGGCCTCGGAGCTACAAAATCCTTCTTGGACTCGTCCGTGACAAAAGGTCTAATCACTTCGAATAAATACCACTGCCGAGCAGGTGTTAATGGCGTTGGCAGTAATTCTTCAATCACAAGCGCATCCGCCGTGCTGAAGGACTCCCTTACCAGATGAATGTCAGCTAATTGACTGTCGCCAAGCTCACCCACAGCAACAGAATCACAGTCAGCCGAGTAAACAAATTTATGGAGCCTGGTGATGAGCGCGATCTTTTTGAAATGTTCGCCCAAGTATTCTGACCAAGCGAACCATGTCACATTTCTGTGCCCATTCAAAATAGTTGGAATAGCCACATTATAACCGTTTGGACTCGATTCATTGACGCATAGGACCAATTCATCCAGAGTATTGACATCAGATCTTGCGTAGTGGTATTTAAATAAACCAAACGACCTATCACAGGAAAATTTTGTATGTCCCGCAATCATAAAATGCAACTCGATTTTCCTGTGATAGCCGTTTTTCATTCGCCACATTAGATACTGCATCACAGCATTATTTTTATTCTGTCCGACGCAATTATCGGCGAACAAGATAATTACGTCGGACTTGATATTTTGCAGATAATGGTGAAGAAGATTTATTACCACATCCGCGCCCTTCCCAATGGAATCCGCCTCGTCAATAAGATAATTCGTTTGGATGCGCGTGCGTTCATCGTGAACGTCAAAGATGCCGCACTTTCGTGCGCTTGCAAAATATTCCGAGCCTACAGCTCGCGAGCTCGAGGGATAGTGGACCCCTTCAGCGAAATCAAAAGATAGAACATTAAAAGTTTGCTCTTCTCCATCAAGTTCAAAAGTTTTTCCGGCTCTCGCTCTCTTTCGCCACATATTGTACAAAGTTCGCTGCGCAGCCGCTTCAGCTAAATGCTTTGCAGCAATCTGGATTGCTTCATTTTTTTTCTCATCTCCAAAACGTGCGCTTCTGATGATATTTTGAGTGTTTCCGCGGCACGTGCCGCATAGATCGGATGCCGGCTTAGAAGTTACGATGTACGGAACATAAAGATTCCAGATATCCACAAATCGCGAATATTTGACAGGTGCACGAGGAATTTCAACGAGATCTCCATCATCAGTACGTTTTTCCTCTGCTTTCTTACGCAGCTCGTTCATGACTTCTTCTGTATACTTTCGATGCAATGCCGCTTTGTTTTGCGAGGCCGGTAATAAAACTACTTTATAGTTTTTAAAATGGGCCATGCGGCCGGGTAATGGTATGGCAAATTTTTCTGCATGAGATCGAATAAACTGAACAATATGTTCGATATTAGTCACGGTAAGTGCATCTTTTTTACAGCTACTTTGTCCAGTACTACGATGTACGCGTTGCTCAGTACCTTTTTCGTCATAGTGGTGCAATAAATTCTTGAACCGCTTCAAACCAATGTCGTATATGAAAAAGAAGAACGCCTGGCAGACAGGTACATCAGCAAAGAAATAACGTATTCCTTTGCGGTAGCCCGTATCAGATTTATTCGTAATTTGTGAACTGCCTCTTTTCGTATCTTGACCGTACTCATCCTTGAGTGCAGAAATTCTTCGGTGTGCTTGCAAATAATGCAGAATTATCGTATCCTGTGAAGATTTTTCTAATTCTTGGAAATTTTGTCTGAAACATGTGATTGGCATCGTAATTATGAAAAGCTTATATGAGTAGTAATTCAGAAATGTTGCGAAACTACTACCTTCGCAAAATCGCAAAAGCTTTGTTAATACGTTCGTTGCACTTCAATACACAACATTTATTCGCATTTGATCCAAAAAACTTATTGATAATCCTTACTTCACGAATATCATTCGCATGGACTTCATCGATGTGATACTGTTAACAGTAAAAAAATAATAATCATGATTGTTTCCTCTCAGTTCATCATACCGAGTAAACTTTGTCATCAATACTCACGACTTCTTTAGACTGGGTGTCTTCTAAACTCACACGTAAAGAAGACGTCTTTTCACGACTGCTCGTTTGTTCTTCGTCGTCTTCATCATCATCCTCTCTCGTCGATTCATCAGTTGATTCATTTGTTATAGTTTGGTCGGCCGATTCGTCGGTGGTGGTCGATGCGGTATCATCGTCATCATCCGGTAGCTTAAAAATAACGGAGTTCCGGTGTATTTTGAAGAGAGTAACGATAATAATATCGAACTAATGATAACAAGTTACTTACTGTATCTTCCTGCAATTGATGGTAATACTCGTCATAAAGGATTTCGCACTCAATTTCGAATTCATCCAAATCGTCAGCAGTCGTTCCAGGCTGTAATAAAAATGAATAATACGCAGACGTATTGATTGTATTAATTTACAGTTACGATGCCGACTTTTGATTATTATCAAAATAAATAATATTATTGTGATTGAATCTAACTTACATTATTAGTACTTGTCGATGCATCCATCATTCTTGCTAGTAATAATATTATTATTAATCGTATGATAAAAATATTAATACGCGCGAAGAGCTTCGACTACGTAGAGCACGAGTGTCGTATAATTATTGTGTACCAGGGCATTGAAAAATGGCGAAGGCATTCGTAAAGCCTCGATAAATATTAAACGACTTCAATAAGAACGGAACAAAAAAACCGGATCAAAATACGACGAAAAACCAGCGAGAAAACGTAACGCAAGTGGTCGCAATTCGTTCCACTTCCACTCTTCTTCCACTCGACGGAGGTTATCAACTTTAAACCGCTCTCCTGTAAAATTTTGTTTTTGTGAGAAAGGTCCCTTTTCTTACGGAGGGTCACTGTGTTTACCTCGACTTTGGTTTACCTGTGTATCTATTTTTGTCTGTGTTTGTTTTTTTTTTTTTTTTTTTTTTTTTTTGTTCTGTGTGTATGTCTATATCTTTTCCGTCCGGAGTGTCACGGCACGGATGTGACGTGAATGTCACGAACGTTGTAAGTGACGTCATGATCAGATGTTTATATACTTTGGCGGTATTCTAAATTAATAAGAGACGAGTAAGAAAATTTCCATTGTGTATTAAGTACGATTCCATTTGATTCCATTTAAATAAAGTTCATTTCTTATAATTCCTTTAAGTTTAACTGAAATTACTTGAAGCATTCCAAACTTCAAGATAAGCTTAAAGCTTACGTTACAATTTACAAGAATAAGGCTCAGGCTTTAAGCTTACAGCTTAAAGTCGATAAAATATGACTTATATGGCTTGAAACTTGAGGCTTACGGCTGGCTTACCATCCCAGCCATGCATGAAGGCTGTGGTTGCGGACTGCGGTAGAGCATGTAGAACACCCAAGTATTGACACGCGCCATTTTGACTCCTAGAAAGAACGTACTCCCATAAGAGCCCATGTTAAATTTGTGATTTTCAAGAGAGGATTGCTCGAGAACGGCTCGATGGATTTTTTTGAAGTTACCCTCTTTAAAAAGGAAATTTTATGTAGAATTGATCATGTCCTCTTTGTTTTTACTAGGGCTTGTAACCGTTATGATTATAACGGTTAATGGTTACGGTCACATGACCGTCTAAAAGCTTAAATGGTTATTGGTTATCGGTTAAAACGGTCAAAAGTTAAAACGGTCAAACGGTCATAACAGTTATGACCGTTATGATTTTTTTTTTTTGGTCAAACGGTTATAACAGTTATGACCGTTATGATTTTTTTTTTTTTTTTTTTTGCGAGAAACAAACTTTTGTTGGACAATAAAGAATAAAGAATAAAAGGTTGCTGAATCTCGCACCCTGCTAGTACTTAGACCAGTCTGGTCATACAAAGCACCAATCTGGGGCTGCCCGGCACAGCGGCTAGCAATCTGCTTATCCTAGAAAGGTTGCAAAACTGCATACTACAAAAAATCTAAAATCACCGGAGCGCCCTGGCATATGACTGTGAAAAATGATTGCCTCTGAGAAGATCTGAAATCTGAATAAGACAATAAGTTATATCCACTGTCTCTGTCTTTCAAATGCAAAAGGAATGTACCATTGCAAGTCTTATCTACTGAACCTCGCCCTGATGGTCACATAACCATGGTGACAGCTTCTGACAGCCACTTAAAATCAAAGCTAAAAATAATCCTTGATTCTTCCAGCAAACCCCTCAATCATTGATAAATAACCAAGTGACCAACCATACAAGATTATTGAAAATTCAAAAAAGCTGGAAAAAAAGAACTATTTATCCTTCGAGTATTGATTGAATAGGTATGGAAATGTTTTATTTTGTTTCTTAATTCTTTTCTTTCTTATTTGTAAATCATTAACGATTAACAATAATAATTAATAAATCAATGATCTCTGAAATATAAAACGTGAGAGAATTCTCCTCAAATAAGTTTGATTAACGATAATAGGCAAACCAAAAGAAAAGTTTAAACGTGATGGTTTGTTGGTTGAATTAATTATGAAGAATAAAATTAGGCTTTTCTACCACTTTGAATACTGTGTCTATTGAAAAAAGAGTATTCAAAGTGGTAGAAAAGCCTAATTTTATTTTTCATAATACCTAATAGGTAAATCAATGATCCCTTGAATATAAAAAGTTAGAAAATTCTCCTCAAATAAGTTTAAATCATTATAAAATTAGGCCCATAACAATTAACAATAATAAATCAATGATCCCTTAAATATAAAACGTTAGAGAATTCTCCTTGAATAAGCTTGATTAACAATAATCACTACACAAAAGGAAAAAAAAAAAAAAAAAAATTGAAAACCACATGAACGAAATAATACAATTCTAGAAGTATTTTCGACGCTGATCACAATGCCATTGCTCATTTTTCAATATTTGGCCCGGTTTTTGAGAAATGATCGAATCAAATTCCCGAGATTTGTTGCGGAGCGCAGTGTATATTCCCGTTCTCAGGCACCTCGCTTGAGAGCTCTTTTGGGAGGTGCCCAATTATCATCAAAAGAGGGAAGTTGACATGAGCAACGTCTTCAAATACTCTTCATTGTTGTAATTTGTGGGCATTTTCTTAATCCACCAATAAACAAGAAAATCTGGCAACCCTCAATTTGGCATAACAGTTATAACCGTTATAACCGTTTTGCCAAAATTTATAACGGTTATAACGGTTATGGTCAATCAAATTTTCTTGAAAACGGTTACGGTCATAACGGTTAACGGAAAAAATTTCATTTTGGTTATCGGTTATAACAGTTATATAACTGTTATATTTCAAGCCCTAGTTTTTACTCGCCGAAGCTCATTTCCCGAGTTATTGATTGATGATTTGAACTCTGTTTTTTGTACCTTTCAATTTCGTTTCGCTTCACGACCTGTTTTACTACGCGCCGTTGCGTGCGCTTGTACAAAAATAAGAGTTTGAATCATCAATCGATAACTCGGGAAATGAGCTTCGGCGAGTAAAAACGAAGAGGACATGATTTATTCTACATAAAATTTGCTTTATGAAGAGGGTAATTTTGAAAAAATCCATCGAGCCGTTCTCGAGCAATCCTCTCTTGAAAATCACAAATTTAACATGGGCTCTTATAGGAGTACGTTCTTTCTAGGAGTCAAAATGGCGCGTGTCAATACTCGGGTGTTCTAGATGCTTTAACTGCGGTTATAGATACCTAGAAGAGACAAGATAGCCAACTCTCCATTTTGACCGTGTTAAAAACGTGTACCCAATTTTTGTTGAGCTAATATTTACGTGCCGAGAGATGACGCTACTGTGTTGTATGGCTAAATTAACATTGCGCTTATGAACGTTTTTCAGTTTTCATCAATTATCTCGGAAACCGTTCATGTTTATGAAAAAATGAAGAGAACAAAATTTATTCCCCTTGTAATTTCCTATCCTATGAGACCTATTTCATATTTTGAAAAAAAAAAATCCAAAATAGGTCTCATTCCATTGGAAATTAGAAGAGGAATAAATTTTGTCCTCTTCATGTTTTCATAAAAATTAACGGTTTCCGAGATAACTGATGAAAACTGGAAAACGTCCATAAGCGCAATGTTAATTTAGCCTAAAAAGACTGTGTCGCTGTGCTGGCGTGCGGTGGAACATTGGAACTAACAAAGTTGTTCATCTTGTCTCTTCTAGGTATCTATAACTGCGGTAGGCGAGAAAGATTTAGGATCAATATGGCGGTCCGGCATACCCGACAGCCGCCCGCCTCATGCTGAAGGCTTGCCGCTTTAAGGAAGCCGCCATGGCTTCAGCTGTTTCAAGTTTCGACAAACCCTGATGATCAGATTAATGCGATGCGAAGAGACTAGAGAGCAAATGTAATTGGAAATTGTTTTTTCGGAAATAAAGTTCGGTAAAGTTCTTGAAGACTTTTTCTCAAAAGATAAAATCGCTTCTCCGTTTTTCGAATATTGATACTCCATCAGCTCCGGTGTTTTGAGAGCTTAAGGTGAAGTTTCGTACTAATATAATTATGCGAACTACATCCGTTCTTCGAGCCATTGCTGTGATACAATTTCAATGGAAGTGATTGTATTACTAGTTCAAGTTCTGTGTGAATGACAGTATACCATAATATTGTGAAACGTAATTGTCGTAACTATGGATTATGAATTTAAATTGAAAACCGCGAACGAAAGGACGAAAGTCGAAGATATCTTTGAATACGAAGGATGCAAAGTTGGTCGTGGAACCTATGGTCATGTGTATAAGGCCAGAAGGAAAGATGGGTAATGTTTTGTCCATTGTTATTTTATTTCTTATTCTGGGTGTAAGTGTTGAATCTAAAAAAACTGTCCTGTATTTCTTCGTCTAGGAACGATACTAAAGATTACGCACTCAAGCAGATCGAAGGTATAGGATTATCCATGTCTGCATGCCGAGAGATCGCCGTATGTTAAAACTTTCCTAAACATTTTGCCCAATATTTTGTCCTGTTTCGCTATCAAGATAAAATTATCACCCATAAATTTTCAGTTGTTGCGAGAGCTGAAGCATCCTAATGTGATTAATCTAATTAGGGTTTTCTTATCTTTCAATGATCGCAAAGTTTGGTTGCTATTCGACTATGCGGAGCATGATTTATGGGTGAGTAAAGTCTCAATAAATTAATTCCGACGTGGTCAATGAATCTCATTAAAAGAATGGCTCCTCAGCATATAATCAAGTATCACAGGACAGCCAAAGCGAATAAGAAACCAGTTATGGTCCCTAAAGGAATGGTGAAATCCCTTCTGTATCAAATCTTGGATGGCATTCATTATTTACATTCAAATTGGGTTCTTCATCGGGACTTGGTTAGTCTAGCACTGCTCTTTCTCTGAAATTTTTCGAAACGTATACTCTTCTTCAGTAATATGTTTCAGAAACCAGCTAATATTTTAGTCATGGGTGAAGGACCTGAGAAAGGGCGAGTAAAAATAGCGGATATGGGATTTGCCAGACTTTTCAACGCCCCGTTGAAACCTCTCGCTGATCTAGATCCTGTAGTTGTAACATTTTGGTATCGAGCCCCTGAATTATTATTAGGAGCAAGGCATTATACCAAAGCTATCGGTTTGTATTATTTTACGTGTTATGCATCAGTGTACTCAAACAACTATAAAGTTGAATCGTTTTCAGATATATGGGCCATCGGTTGCATATTCGCCGAACTCTTAACATCGGAGCCAATTTTTCACTGTAGGCAGGAAGATATCAAGACGAGTAATCCTTATCACCACGATCAGTTGGATAGGTATTCGAAAAAATACTTCAAGGAAAGTAAGAAAAAAAGAATAATATTGAAGGACAATTTTTTTTTGTAGGATTTTCAGCGTCATGGGTTTTCCGCAGGAAAAGGATTGGGAAGATATTCGTAAAATGCCGGAGCACCCGACTTTGATGAAAGATTTCAAGCGTGCCTCGTACGTTTAAGTATTTTTCTGTATTATAAATTGACCAGCTCTGACCAAAAAGAAAAAAATTGACACTGAGGTTTGTGTTACGTTCTTCGTGTTTGATGTAGGTATTCCAGCTTTTCGTTGGCAAAATATATGGAGCGTCATAAAGTGAAACCTGACAGTAAAGCGTTCCATTTGGTGAGTGCTATTAAATGGTGATACTCCTTTCAAAGTTGAAATTCTTTTCTTAATCGAACGTCAGTAGACGATTTACAGCATTTTTTAATGATTAAGTATCGCTTCTGTTTTTCACTGTAACTTTTCTCGAAATTTGTTGGAAGAGTGGTTTTGGGAACGTACATTTCTCTTACAAAGACTTGTTTGTTTGTTTTACCTATTTCGTTTCTAAATCTGTCCACTATTCGGCACTTTGTGACGTCCGTCTAATTGAATGTCCGGAAAATTTCGTCTCTTCAGCTGCACATGAGAGGAAAATGTCCAGCAACATTTCAACTCCCAAGAAAAAAGACTTGAAAAATTTTTGATCCTTAGTCGTCTTTACGGGAAGTAAAAAAATATAAGAAAATTTGATGGTTGACTAACTCAATGATTCTCCTTATCGGATACAAATCTGTCCTATGAAAAAGGTCTCTATTTTCTTTCTATACTTTCGTGGAAAAAGCCATCAGTTTTTCTTTTGCGTCTTCAACACAAATGTTTTGAGAACAAATTAGAGAGTGTTGATAATTCAGAAATGAGAATTAAAGGGTTTCCCGATATTGCGTTACTTGTAGATCTGAATGATGGTCTATGAAAGTTTCAACTTTCCAAACCTTGAGTTAATATGAATATTTTAATTATCTGATCCAATAAAATTTCGATCTCACGCGTAGTATTTATTTCTCCTCAGCTCTCACGATTACTATCTATGGATCCTAATAAACGGATCACATCTGAACAAGCCATGCAAGACTCATATTTTCAAGAAGAACCTTTGCCTACTCAAGAGTTCGTATCTTTAACTACCTTTGTCTCCGGTTACTCATAATAATACATGTTCAAATAATTATCATCTTATATTTGCAGTGTTTTTGCTGGATGTCCAATTCCATATCCCAAACGAGAATTTCTGAGCGACGAAGATCAGGATGATAAATCAGAAACGAGTAAAAGAACGGGCAATAATGTAAGTTGGTTTGGATTAAGATTACACTCTTCGTCTGCGGGCTATTTCCGGAAATATTAAAGACAAGCTAAACTCTTTAAGAATAACATGGTTTGAAAAATTCTGTTTTCAGGGTGGACAAGGGCAGTCTGACCAGGGAAGTCACAACCATCCGTCTGGTTCAAACGCTAAGCGTGTTCGTATGAATGCACCTCCCCATCAGAATGTAAACCCCGGAACAGTTATGTCTGTGCAGCAACAACAACAACCTCAACATCAAGTACAACAGCAAGAATTCCATCACGTTACTCAGCATCAACAAAATTTAATGTACGGATCAAACGTAACTTCTCAACCGGGCAATTTTAATCAACGTTATTAGGTTATATTTGTGGCAAAATTATTCTTTCTTATTTTAGACTTTTATTATTCGTATCAATGTTACTGTGGAACTGACGTAAACACAGGCAATATTATATAATCGACTGTATATTTTTATAATACGAATGACTGATTTCTATTTATTCTAAATTCTTTCGTCATATTTATGTTCGGACGTCTTTGTTCTAATTTTTTCTCTTGGATCTCAACTCTGTCAAGGAATGTTTCCAAAATAATTTAGTTGAGCTAGAAATGGATGTTTTTTTTATTTTTTGAAGCGAAATGATATTGGAGAAATGCTCAAGTTTTATGTTGAGTTGGGCTGCCCATAGAATGTATCTTTGGTTGCTGAACCATACTACAGTGCATCGATTAAGACCGGTGAAAAGTTATAAATGTATTACAAAAGTACAAGTATGCAGTATGAGAACAGAAAGCGTGATTCAGCGAAAATTTTCAATTTGGAAGTAGAAACGTGTTTCGAATTCTCTTCCAAAACAAATTTTGGTCAGAAAGATAACAACCTACGTCTCACTGCACCCTAATTTTTTTTCTTTCTTCAATTCAGACAGGTCGATGAGTTGCAATGTGAACACCCGATCGGCAAGGACTGCTTTTGAAGCGCAATCACCATTGCGTGGAAACTGCGCTTTATATTAGTTTATTGCATCTGATTGGTTGAATTTTTGGTCACAATTGCGAAAAAGTGCGTCATTTTTCCTGCGTCTCAAATCTTACAGATCGGGCAGTAAGAGAACGCAAAAGTCGTACCAAAACAGGTGAGATGAATAGAAAGCGATTTTTATACGGAGTCAAAATACGTCACTCGTCAAATCGTGTACTAAAAATATGATACCGCATCTCAATGCTCGATATTTTGATGTATCTTTCCAGTTTTTTGGCATGTTTTTCAGAAAGGTTCAACTTGAGGCGGTATGGGAGCAGAATATAAATTTTCTTCCATACTTTTTTTATTTTTTTATTTTACTTCAAAATCATCGAAAACTCGTCTATTTTCTGACGTAAAATTTTTTGGGACAAAAATTCGGATTTCTGCTTCCGTACCGCCTCAATTTGAACCACCCTTTCTGCTCAACATTTCTGAAGATCAAAAAAATTCGTCGACAAATGAAGCTTTGAAAAAACTTTTCGCGAAGTCTTGTGGAGTCTTTCTTTGAAAGGACTACCCACGCGCGGAGTGACCGCTGGTACGCCGAGCCTTGGGATGTATATGCAACTTATCGTACACCGTTTCGGAGTTCGCCAGCGGGCGAAGCATTACTGACCAGTAAAAGGGGGGTAATTTTGTGCAGAAAAAATTAACTTGTTGTTGGCGAGTGAAACTCGACAGCGGAGTGGCCGACATCTGGTGAACGTTATCCAAACTAGAGAACTTGTGAAAAGATTTTTGAGGTGTGCTGTGAAGGGAGGTTATCAGTGTTGTGATATTTTCCTAACTTTACATGAGAATCCAGCATGATTCATACATAACTTTTTTTTCAATTCCTTGAATTTTAATAAAACAGGACTCATTTTGAAAAAATAGATTTCAAACACTTGAAATCAACGCTCATTAGGTTTTTTCTTATGATGGTCGATATTTTCAGAGGAAATCGCATATAAAGTTTTCGTCTGTCGCAATCATTGTTTTCATCCTAATACTGGTAAAGCTAAGTGAAGCTAGCTAGCGCGTCACTGCTTTATCGAGTCCGAACAGACTAATATTAGGAATTCGATCTGTGAGAATTGTACTTCAAAAGTAGTGACCGTATTTCTCAATTAGAACTTATACGCAATGATATACCAAAATGTGATAATAATATTTGTTTATATAGGCATTTGTTTTTGCACTTCTGAAAATTTGTCTTTCCTACGAAATAATATTCTTTTCTAATAAAGAATTTCGTTTTGGGCCTTTGGGGAAACGTTCTGTTTTGTCTTAAAAGAGTTTTTGCCGTCAACTCCAAATGATAAGCTTGACGAATTTTCTCATATGCTTAAAATAATCCTCTCTGCAGATTTTTCCCCCGCAACAAATTTGAGGAATTTCGATTAATTCATTTATGTTTTCTCTCCTGGTCTGATTCCCACGTTGATTCCATCAACTATTTATGGTTTTTCCCTAGGGTTCAATTGATCAATTTTTAACATTGCGCGAGGCTGCAGGCTTATCATCGGTTGGAGGCACATCGCTGGGTTTCATAATGCACCTGCAGGAAGGAGTGTAGACAAAGATGTAGATGTGCCTCCAACAAGATGGTGCGCAACTCGAAATACCACAGAAATCGAAGTTGTAAGAATTGCCTTAATAAATAATTACTATGTAACTTTTTAATTGTAGAACGATGTCAATTAGGAAAAAATATGCAAAAAAGGAGTCCCGGAAGAAGCGGGGGGCTCAAATTCTCGTACTTCATGTGAGTCTGTGACAGTTGAATTGAAATGAATGAATGAGAGATGGATAAATTTTTCATTTTAATTTTTTTAGTAGAGAAATGTAGAAAGTTGTAAACAGGGAAAGAAGTTGTGCGGAAGGAAAACTTAGGAAAGTAAGGAAGAAAAGCTAGAAAGGAAATGATTGAAAAGAAAAAAAAAATTATGAAAAAGTATGGGGCTCGAACCCACTTATATCATGCGAGAATATTAGGGGTGTACATCATAGCCGGTTTTATTCAACGCCCAACGAAGAATTGTCGTTTTGCACTTCAATTATAGAATAAGGTTCTGCTTCACGCGCCTTCGTGAACAACGCGTGAGTTTCACTGAAGTACGAGTTTCGTCAAAAATCGTGACATATATATATGTACTGTATAGTCAGGTATAAATTTGCGCGTTTCTTCGAAATGTACCGTATAAGCTACCTACATGATAAAGCAAGACTATGCAAGCAACTATGATTCTGTGGTTTAGTAAATGTATGGGCTGAACGTTCACGGTAGAAAATGAAAGAAACCTAAACTTCTTATTTTGGAATTTCCGAACCATTTAAATTGCCAAGTTTTTACAAGACAATTTGAACTCTAAACACACAGCTATACATGAGGTAGTAAAATAGGAGACAAATTTCTGCCCAATGATGAAAAATATTTTTGAAAAAAAAAAAACGCAATAGTTAACTTAACTCTGATTTCATGAATTGCGGTAAGCAAAACTACCCAAATTAATGTCAACGCACGTACTGACTCCCATAAGAACATGAAGCAAAGGTCATCATGTTACCTACATTGGCAAAGTGACCAGATTTTTCCACCGCAACGGAAGAGTATATTTGATCAAAAACTTATCTGATAAGTAAGCCAAAAAAAAAAAAAAACTTTTAAGCTTTGAAAGAGAAATGCTTGAAAAAGAGATGACCATACTTAAAAAGAGTATAAATTGGTGGAAGGTGTAATACTCTCAAATAGAGTATGTTAGGTCGTCCTGAATGAAAAGAAGAAGTTTCTATCAGATACCAGAGGTTTACAAACAAATTCAGAGCACTTTTCTAGTATTCCTGCATAAATCCCTGGTATCTAGCGAATTTCTTATAATTATGATCTTTGCTCCAGTCATACGTGCGTCGGCAACAACGATGACTAGTTTTGCTTGTAGTAATTTACAATTTGATGTTACGCGTGAATTAGTCTATTTGGTAATTTAAATTAACTGTAGAATGATGGAGATGGAAAAGCATCATCTTCCAAAGTGAGGGATGAAAAGTCAATCGTTTTTGGTGTTTTCGAATTGTCAAAGAATTTGTAAAAGATGATAAAGATGTCGAAAATCGTTCTTTCATAGTGACGAAGCGCACGATAGCCAACGAACGCAACAAGTTTTAACGATACTGCAAAACGACGCTCGTGTTTACCTGAAGTAAAGGTTTGGAAAGGCTGTGTTCTCTACTTTTAAATGTGTAACAATAACGCGAGCAGAGAGGCACGTACCATCTCTACACACAAAGTCACGAGAGCGGAGGCACGCTACGATTACATTGGGCCCGGCCCGTGCCTAGAAAATTTGCGCGTTTCTTCGAAATGTACCGTATAGAGCTACATGATAATGCCTATGCAAGCAACTATGATTCTGTGGTTTAATAAATGTATGAGCTGAACGTCCACGATAGGAAATGAAAGAAACCTGTACTTCTTATTTTGGAATTTCCGAACCATTTAAATTGCCAAGTTTTTAGAAGATAATTTGAACTCTCAACACACAGCTATATATATGAGATAGTAGAATAGGAGACTAACTTTTACCCAAATATCTGTTGTAAGTTTTTATATGCCTTATTTCATCGTTCCTTCTCGCGCGCTAGACCTCCTAGTGCCACGTCATTCGACAACGAAATCACAGTGGTACGCTCAACGCAACCCTTTTTGACTCCCATCCTTTGGAAAGGATGACGTATGGAACGAGAAAGCCGCCGCGACAACCGATGTTAACGATAGAGCTCGATGACGAATATCTAAGAAGGATAACTCTTACGGAAGACGCGCTACCTTTCGCGAGTCGTAGTTCATCGTGGTGAAGTTAAGACCAGTACATCTCAGAAGTGATGAGCGCATAAAGAGCACGGACTTAGAGAAATTCAGCGTACCCTTGAGTAAATATTAGAAGCCCAAAAATATTGTCTACGACATATCGAAAACTTGTTTAAAGGTTATTTTAGTTGGAGAACCATTTTTAAGCAATAAGTGTAGGGTCCGACGTAATGAAGAGCTTCCGCGCCCAAAATTATGAAGAAAAAAAAGTGACTATCGAAAAAAGCAGCACACGACAGCAAGTTGGATGCAAGCTAAATAAAAAATAAATTTTTCTTCGGTAGTTATTTTCATCCTCTCATATTTCCGAAGTCAAAAAGTTATCCCGAAGACTCATCGCCCCGGCGTGCAAACTGGCGTCACAAACGTCGTCACTGTGACGGACCTGCCATCTTACCCCATTTTGGTGCTATTGTGACAGTGATGTGGCACCTAAGAAAATCCTGTCAAAGTCCGTCTTTTATAAAGAACATTCGAGAACTCGTGACGTGTTTGTGACTCAACAGTGATGCCTTGGAACATCTCCGTCACAATGCAGGATACATTCCGTCACTAATTTCTGGGAAAGTGCACTTATTATTCCTCAATTGTGATATTGAATAATTCTGGAACGCTGACGTCATTGAGGCAGCGACATGGATTGGTGACGGGGCCCCGGGAAATCCTTCTTTCTGTAGAAACCTCCTCCCTCCAGCACAATTCGTTCATGAAAAACTTTAAGGGTAGGCTAATTACTGTCCCCGCGAAAGAGTGAAACACTGGTTGAGTGTTTGATTGAGGTCCAAAATTAGGTCAAAACTAGAAATATCATAAACAACTCTCGTTAAAAACGGGACGATCTAAGCTTTTTGTAAACTGCTGCAAGATCCAAAACACGAGCAACAATCTCCATTCAAGTTTTACCTGAACAAGGTTAAAATTTCAGACATAGTTCAGAAGAATTTTTCGTTTTTAAAATTACTTAAAGCTGTCTGATCAAAAAGAAGAAGAAAATTTATTCGTGCAAGTATGGTACAATTACGAAAACAATAAGGCCAAGACTTTATTGTTTTCGTAATCAATCATAAAGGAGAGAAAAAAATCTCTAATGGTTAGTTCCCCCGAGAATCGAAGTTCGATTTTGTCTTTTGCTATAGATCTGAACTCGCTTCCTTCCTAATAAAAGTTACAGTTTATTCTTACTTGTGAGCCTTGTATAGTGAGTTAGATGATGATCATTGTTTTGAAATGCTTCACTGATATTTTACATCATTATTTTAGTTTATTTCATATCGATAAAGGAAGAAGAGAGAATTAGTTATAGTCGACCATAGAGGTCGACGAAGTGAAAAAGAAAAATTTGTGACGGAAAAATTCTCACCAACATGTACAGGATTCCCATGCAAAAATATCGATAGTACTCAATATGCAGAAAGTAGAGAAAGTACTTTGTGAAACTATTTAATATGCTAGATTGTGGGAGATACCTCGCAGATATTCCTGACACTATTATCTTCTGTATGGAGGCGGCCTCAAGCTGTTATAACGCACCTCTTCTTATTAGGCGGTGTGGTCAGTCATTAGCAATATCATTTACCAACGTTGCCTCGCTGAGGGTTTGAGTCAGGACGTGCCATTTATTTTAGTGGTTGACCAGAAGGAAAAAATTTTGCAACAACAAACTTTTGTACCGAACGTACATCTTCGGTAGAGGAATGAATTATTCTTTTCTCTTACCAATATATCGCGTCATTCCTTTTTGGTGAACCAAACATGTCAATGTCCTCGACCGACTTAGTGGGATCAACTTGGCGGGCACCACTTTATACCCGTACTTTTGTTCCATTTACCTCTCGGTCCGTACTTTTGTTCCATTTACTTCTCGGTCGAGGAAAAACTCGTCAACACTACATGCGAAAATACTGTATAGTACTTTTCGTACTCTTCAGTGTCGTTTTGGCGCACCTTTTTAGAGCCGGGAGACTAGATCGTCGCGTCGGGTTTCCGAAAACACTTGTACTCAAATTTACTAGAATTCCCTCGTGGGCTCTACGAAACCTTCGCGGGTGGGCCAAAACGATACTGTCACTCTTACAGTTGGGTGTTAGATCAATTTGAAAGTATTTTACTCTTCACAAGAATTCTGTCCACTTTTTACAATAACATAATAGTTTAGACTTTTGGAGTGAACTTTTGCCCCCGGACCTCTTTGAGTACATATATGTATGTCCCAAAAACTCAGCATAGTTTCCTGTACATTCAAAACTCTTTCGAGCGTTCTTCGTTGATAACACCTTCAATTCACGTCGACGACTGCGATATTCCTGGGTACCAAAGTAGCTAGTCTTTCAGCCCTCGTGTTTCATTCTCGAACTCCACTTCGTACAATATTTCAAGCGAAGTGGATATTTCACTGTCCGAAATATTTCTTTCATCGTTTCATCACTCCGTCTCAAAAATCTGATCAATTTGCGTAGTTTGAATCGTTTCTAGACGTGGGGATATATATTGTCTTAAAATGTAAAATAATAAGTAGGTGATATTTCAAGTTTCAAACTCGATTCTGATTTTTGATAGTCAATTTCATTCACTATCCCATGTTTCGAATAATTGTTGTAATTTTGTAAGTACGCCATAAAATTGGCAAATGAAAGGTTTTTTCCATTTGCGTGAGACAAATAGAAACTTGTATCATATAGGTGGAAACAAAGGGCGAAAGGAAAGAAGAAAGCGCAAAATGAGAGTACAGATGTACTTTTCAAATTAGAACTTTGACGCAAGCAAAGAGATGCTGCTGGGATCGACATGAAAATCGGGGGGAAAGAAAGCTGATGATGTAGACAGGAATGTGAGAGAAACATGACAAAATACGAAACGCGTTACAATTTGCACATTTATTCGGTTTTTTCCCCTTCAAAACATGTAGACAAAGTCGGCGAGTTTTATTTTTATTCCGCGGTAACTCATCATTCTGTGACTCATAAGATCCACAGCCTTGGCGAAATCTAAAAGTGTTTTCTCGTACCCCGCATTTACAGTCGACAATGCTATTTTTGTCGTGAATTGTGGTCGGAACGGAGTATACCATTTTTGACCAAATTGAGAGAAATATTTTCCTCACTCAAATACCAAACGCTATCTTGCGGATTCTTTCGCGTTCGGTATTGAATGAAATTCTTTGGCATTCTTGCCGTTCATTTCGCGAATGATTTTCAAAGTGAGCGAGATGCGTATGAGTCTGTTTACTGGTAGACTTGATGCTCGAAGAAAAATAAACTAAAGAAGCAAAAGAAAAAATAAATTAAAAGTAGTGTGCAGTGTACATACCGTTCATTATTTTGTACGTATGACATTCCAACTTTACTTTCCCCATTCGCGTCGAATACAACGGTTTTCGACTTTTCGTCGCGTGCCGAAACAGTTCTTCTTATTTTTGTGTAGTTTTCTTGTTTTAAAAACTTTTGATCACCTTTGATGTTTTTTTTTCACTCTCTTGTTTTCTAGTTTTCGTTCCTTTTTTTTTTTTTTTTTTCGTGTATGCGTATCTGAACAATTGAAATATGGTTGAACCTATAGTTATCGAATCCTTCGCGGATCGGATCAACAGATTCAACGAAAGAGCCACAAAACACATGGAAAGTCAATCACTAAATCCATTTTCGGGTAGTTTTGCTGGTGGTTCACGATCCCCATCGCCAAGGCCAACTTTCTCGAAAGACGAATACGGAAGGTGAGCACATTTTTTTTTAATAGCCAAAACGCCAAATTATTGTCAAATTTAGACTAAAAAACTATTTTTCAAAACTATATTCTACGGCAGTTATGAGTCTTGCATACAGAGACATTGGGAGAAAATATGTATCTATATTGATTGAATCAGTTTTAAAAACGCAATAAAATTTCAATTATTTTTGTCCTCATGAGTGCGATAGATTTCTCGTATTTAATGCGTGTGTGTTTGTCTTTTTTAATGTTCACTCTGCGCGTTTCGAAATTAAAGAGAAAACCTTATTGTAATTCATTTCCAAATTTTTAAAATTCTTGAGTAAAGGTGGTTTTTTACCGACTTTTCTTCAAGAAAGAAGGAGGTAAGAAGGTATTGTGACCCGTGTATAATCAAGACTCCAAAATGAACAAAAAATAACCCAAAATTCACTACAAATGTTCAACTTGATTACGTTTTTTTTTTTTTTTAAATCAAAATGATGGTTTTTTTTGTTTAGAAAAATTATAGTTTTCGCGGGAAAAATATTCTCGGTTTGATTATGTTTATATCAAGTTGCCCATTTTTGTCTTAAACGTCGTTGCTATGAAGTACGATATCATTTTAACGTTTTTTTTGTCGATAAATCTTAAGGGTGTGCTTCGCTTGTTGACGAACTCCGAAACGGTGTACGATAAGTTGCATATACATCCCCAAATACCCTACAAGGTTCGGCATACCAGCGATCACTACGCGACGCTAGTCGGGCGTGCGTGGGTAGTCCTTTTGAGGAATGATTTTGCAAGACTTTGAAAAACACTTCTCAAAACTCCATTTTCCAACCAATTCTTTCGATCTTCACAAATGTTGTAA
The DNA here is from genome assembly GCA_035079395.1 of Aspidiotus destructor. Taxonomy (NCBI): domain Eukaryota; kingdom Metazoa; phylum Arthropoda; class Insecta; order Hemiptera; family Diaspididae; genus Aspidiotus; species Aspidiotus destructor. Next base: position 38,028,431 of record JAVHKZ010000018.1, on the reverse strand, counting down.
AGGAAGGTTCAACTCGAGGCATGGAAACAGAAATCCGAATTTTTCCTACAGCAACATTTTACAACGTTTGAAAACAGTTGAATTTTCGATGAATTTAAAGTGTAATAATAAACGTATGGAATAAAATTTTAAAATTCTGCTTCTATAGCGCCTCTAGTTGAACCTTTCTGAAGAACGAACCAAAAAATTAGGAAGATCCATTGAAAACTCGAGTAGTGAGAAATATTTTCCGGTACAATGTTTTAAATGCTCGATTTTGCGAGCGAAGCACCCCCCCCCCCCCCTAAGCTCCTTCATCTACCACTTAAATAGCGCTGACTTTGGAACAAACATTCAATGATAACAATTTTTCACGCTCATTAAAGCCTCTTATACGCGAGGCTGACTATTGGTCTATTTCAATCATACAGGTACTTCTGCAGAACGCTAATTCTCTTTTTGAGTCGTGAATGATGCTGAGATAGAGTATCTACCGGCCCTAAGTCACTATTGATTATTCAAAGATACTTCAAAGTCTTTCACAAACAGACCTCTAAAACGTCACGGACCTCTCAAAAGATTCAGATTTTCTGCTTGGAAAAAATTTTCTGTCTGCGTGCCCACACAACTAACCTGGCATTCTTCTTCTACACAAATCTTTTGAATTTCTTACTTTTCGCAGACCTTCTACAACCGGTTTGCAGAGAACCTTCGGTTGAGAAGTACTGATCTACTGAGCTTGAATTAATAAATATAACCCGAGCCGGTCGCTCTGCACTTCAACTGCGCAAGAGAGTTGTGTGTCGCTAGCGATCCTAGCGGACGATCGGCCTGAATGAATCCTCCAGACCAATAATTATTGACATTGTTTGATCGCATGGGCCAGTAAAAATGTTCATAACGTATTCCTCTCTTCTTCTTCGTGATTTTCTTATCAAGTTACAATCACTCAACAGATGAATCCTGGCCCTTCAAATAATCCCTTAAAAAAGTAGCCTCATAGTCGAAAGTTTAGCTGAATTATAACAAGCAATCCTCTGAATTAAGGAACTCTCAAGAAGAGAGTTTGGTTGCATATCAATTTGTAGGTTGCATTTTGCCATGCTCATGATCGACCGCCAGAATCAAAGGCTTCGAAATAACAGATGATGAGAGAAAGCTCTCTTTCGTGCCGGTTTTTCCAAACACTTCTTCCTTCTTCATTTCATACATAAAACACTCATTTTTCCATCTGAGGGTCCGTTTTCTGTAATTCATAACTTTAGAAGTCTACCGTTGGTTTCCTTTGTCACCCATAAAAACTGCCAAATGTCAATTATCATCTACAATACATCTTGAATGTCTTCAACCACTTGGGATTTTTTACGTTCTTTGTCCAAGTATCCACGCAGTAAATTCTTTTCCAGTTCTGCTTCAGAAACATCACCTCATTCATACGTTTTATAATAATGATGAAGGAGTTGAGTAGAAATCACTCTCCTAGGTCCGAGTCTGGAGAGGTTATTATGAGGTCAATGTCTCTAAAAAAAAGTAGATGTGATGGTGTGGTGGAGACACCATTTTGATAGGAGCCCAGAGCTAAGGTCCCCTTTGCCCCTCTAGATCTGGCCCTGGCTTTTTTATCAGTTCAATCTTAATCAAATTTACAGTGAGCACGAAAAATTTTAACTTTCCTTTTGAAAATTCGTCACCGGTAACAATCGCCCCCTTCTTAGAGACAACTAGTTATAATCACACATCTGCGTGAATTCCTGGTCGAATTGCTGAAGCAACTGTCCCGACTGCATGACCATCAGCGGAGGGGTTTACCGGGTGTGCAAAAAGTGCAGTTGCACAAAGCGGCAGTTTTTTGGGCCGGCAAGTTTTTCTCTTTTTTCATCATGACCACTGACTAAAAGTATTCATTTTTTTAAGGTAGCTTATTTTTTTGATCGAGGAGGGGGAGGAGGGAGGAAGAATTTGCACATGGTGGCAGCAGACCAAAATCCGGTACTGATGGCCATATTATTATAGAATTTCGCGCGGCTACAAAGTTAAAAGACATTGGTGGTCTAAATGATGAACTAATTTTCAGACCTGAACCGGGATCAAAAACTGAACAACGAGGTCGTAAAGCACATTCCCACATATGTCGTGAAATCCTCGAATTATGTGCAATCATATATGACATGGGTCATCACCAGTCCAAGCATCGAGAGGCAGAAGAAAATAATACAGACGAAGAATCTCCGGTTATCGTTCGATTTGGCGATTTATTCCAGGTGAGCGATTAAATCTGTGTAAATTTAAGAAGGAAGAAAAAATCGAAAGCCTATTTTTGAAATAAATTAGGAACGTAAGTCGGGGCTCTTTAATTCAAGAGTATTAGGCGTTTAAGGCGAGAAGAGGCCTACCCGGGAATAGGGAAGCAAAGTTAGGGTTTTTTTAAAAATTTTTATCTTATTAATCTCACTTTCGTTTGTTTAACGTTGTATATTCGATAGTAGAATCTAGTATTGTTCTTGCCTAGTATGATTTTGTTGTGTCAAACATACATCATACGAATAGTATCGTAGACGGCTATACGGACGCAAGGACGAAAAATCAGGAATCATGCGTGGGCTACGGACATCTTTTTACTTAGCTCATGTTCACCTTACACTCCCAGAGATTTTGTCTGCTGTCATCATAAAACCGCGGTAGCCTCGCCGTCTTTCCTTGGTGACGCATTCTGTGGTCGCGTTTTGAAAATTTTTGGTTGATATGAATAAATACTAAAAATATGCATATGGCAAGAAAATGAGAGAAGTTCTGCGCTAGCGCTGGCTAGCGATTCTTACGTACGGAGTCCCACAGAACTATGAAGTCGCTCTATTTGGCTTTTCTACATTACTTTAGTAAATACCCAGAGGGAATACTCAACTTTAGCCACCTCTAATGCTCAAACACTTGACCTGGCTAAAATGTTGATGCAAATGTGATTTTGAATTAAAAATGGATCTTGGAAAGAAAGTTTGACAACATAAAAAATTCATCTTGAAGAAGCTCCGACGCAATACATAGGGAAAATTTTCATTACCTCCCGACATGGTTTTTCGTGTTGTACAAATCTGAACCAGAAAAGACTTTATTTTTAAGAGTGAGCGATCGAATCAGTTTTATTCGTTCGTAAAAGGGAAAATATGAATGCGAAGTGTTGGAACGCACTCAACCTCGTTAAAAACGGTTTATGATACTGCATAAAATAAGTTATTGTGACTCATATTCGTCGAGTATCGTTGGTAGCACTGGGTCAAGGTTTCTTCGGCCTAAGATCTCGAATAGAAACCTTTTCAACAGTCGATCTATTTTGAGTGAACAACAACAATCCGTCCGTGCTTATCACTGTTAAAAGAGGGAAAAATATACAGGAACTAAGAAAACATTCTTTCGTTTTGAAACGAAGCCAACATATTTTTCGGCAATTCAAATCGACGTTTCTATTATTTTCTCTGGTTCGAACATTTCTCTTTTCGTCGACTGTGGAACGATCGTAATTTTTTTAAGTCTCTATTCCATTACAGAGGTGCATACATAGTTCAGAAGTTAAACTTTTCCAAGTCATCTCTCATAATTAGGCGCAGCTTATATGACTGTCGAAAGTTAAAATTTTTTTTAAGTCTCAAAGTTCTTGTCAACTTCATGTATACCTATGTATAGTTGAATTTGTTGAAATACTTTCATTTCGCTCTTCTGATATGGGCCCAATGTAATCGTAGCGTGCCTCCGCTCTCGTGACTTTGTGTGTAGAGATGGTACATGCCAATCTTCTCGCGTTCCACACAGCCTTTCCAAACCTTTATACTTCAGGTAAACACGAGCGTCGTTTTGCAGTATCGGTAACTTGTTTCCTCCGTTGGCTATCGTGCGCTTCGTACATGTGAAAGAGCGATTTTCGACATCTTCATCATCTTTCATGAATTCTTTGACAATTCGAAAACACCAAAAAGATTGACTTTTCATCCCTCACTTTGGAAGATTATGTTTTTCCATCTCCATCATTCTACAATGAATTTAAATTACCAAATAGACTAATTCACGCGTAACATCAAATTGTAAATTACTATTAGCAAAACTAGTCATCATTGTTGCCGACGCACGTATGACTGGAGCAAAGATCATTATAAGAAATTCGCTAGATACCCGGGATTTATGCAGGAATACTAGAGAAGTTCTCAGAATTTGTTTGTAAACCTCTGGTATCTGATAGAAACTTCTTATTTTCATTCAGGGCGACCTGACATACTCTATTTGAGAGTATTATACTCTTTGGAGGCACAAAAAAAGAGTACTCTCTTTTTTTCGAAACCATCAAAATTTTTTCATGTTTATTTCCTTGTCCATGGATCAAATTGTGTGAGATCAGCAAAATCTTCGCCCAGTATCACGTATAGCGAATGAATTTTTTTAAAGTCCTAGCTTGAGTGTGGGTCCTTCGGACAAAGTTCAAGTTATGTTCTATTTACCTGTAGTAGCGACCGTAAATTTTGGCTATTTGACCGCCCGATATCTTGATATATACTCCTCCATCCTACCCCTCGTAAAATTTGTCATTATGTGGATTTTCGTCGTAAAAACGTTAATTTATACTTGACTACGTTAGATTCATTACAAGAACATAATCTGCTGGCTTTTATTAAAATGGAGGAATATATTTTACTCAGAATTAAATTCAATTTTGCAATATTTTAGACTGTATTCTTGTAGAAAAACAAGTTTTTTTTTTTCATTAAATCTTTATTGAACTGCCGGGTGGGCATACACAAATACAAATCACTTTTGGTAGGATAATACAGGTGAAGGTGGGTGGGCCATTGCGTTATAGTTATAATACCGCTATAGGAGTTATAAATAGAATTAGAAAAGTTCGTGCGGCTTTGTGCGTTTCAGCCTCCAGGGTTCATCTGCAAATTCCAGTAACTGGAGCGCTTCGCTGTTTGGGTGATGGTGGAGTCTCACCTCATGCCTAGCGGCAAACTGCCAGATCGTTTCTTCCACGGTGGGTACCTCGATGTCCCTGTGGATGCACACGTTAGTTACGTACCATGGAGAGTTTGTGATTGCCCTCAGCGTTTTGTTTTGAGAGCGTTGAATGATGTCTTTATTCGCTTTTTTGGTGGTTCCCCAGAGCTGAATGCCGTAGCACCAAACCGGACGTATGATACTCATATAAATAAGACGTTTCTTGGGTAGGCTCGGGGGGGGAGTTGCGTCCGATCAGCCAATATAGCTTTTGTAGTTTAAGGTTCACTTCTTCTCGCTTCTTACGGAAGTGAATCCTCCAATTTAACTTCGAGTCCAAGTGCATTCCTAAGTACTTAGCGGACTCATTGCGGAGCACTATCTCGTTGTTGATGACTGAAAAGTTGTAATTTTGTTCGTGCAAGGATCATCAGAATAAAACACATACACGTAAGGCTTTGCCCGCACTCAAATGAGTGCGGGCAAAGCCTTACGTGTATGTGTTTTATGTTGTTGATGACCGTTGGAATATGTTGGTGATGTCGTAGCATGAAATCGACTCTTTCAGATTTGGTTTCGTTGAGCTTTATTTTCCAGTTATTTGCCCACTTACACACGTCGGCAAAGCGCAGGGAGGCAGCGCTGTTATTGTCAAAAACAACATCAAACACATGGTGGAACAACCCGTTTCTTCCGATGCTGTCCAGACTTCAATAATCAGAATACAACTCCACAACACAGATACAGCAGTCGCGGCCGTATACTGCTCGCCCAATAAAAAAGTTGCCAAGACGGATTTTGACCACCTGTTTTACATGATGGGTGGTAAATGGATCATCGGAGGTGATTTTAACGCCAAAAACGTTGAATGGGGCTCCCGATACATCAACTCCAGAGGAAGGGAGCTCAGTAAAGCGATCAAGGATAACCAGGCCAATTTCGTATCAAGCTTCTAGCCTACCTACTGGCCATCAGACCCGAATAAAATGCCAGACTTACTAGACTTCTTTGTCATAAAAAACATGTCTCAACGCTATATCGACGTAAAAAGCTACTACGACCTATCGTCCGACCACTCACCGGTGATATTGACGTTCAACCAAAAAGTTCTGTTCAGGAAAAGAATGGCAGATGTTGCTAACAGATCCACAAATTGGGACAGAATGCGGGAAACCCTGAACTCATCAACCAACCTCCGCATAAGAATCAAGACCACTGAAGAACTGGATGCCGCGGCTAATATTTTTACAGAAACCGTGACCCATGCTGCATCCGAAGCTACACCAGTGAAAAACACAGTGACTAATCGAGAAATCCTCTACCCTACGGAAACTCGAGAAATGGTGAGAAAAAGAAGGAGTGCTAGAAAACGATGGCAGAGGACTCGAAGTCAAGAGGATAAAACTGTCTTCAATAAGCTGAGCAAAGAAACATCAAAGATGATAAAAGAATTTAACGAAAACTCACTGGAGAATTATATTTCAAACCTGTCGACGGATAAAGAAAACGACTACTCCCTATGGAAGGCAACGCGCAGGCTGAAGCAGCAACAACACACTAATTTCCCTATTCGCAGCAAAAATGGGGAATGGGCCAGAAGTGACGAGCAGAAATGCGAAGTTTTTGCTGCCCATTTTGAGAATGCGTTCAAACCTCACAGCATCGAGTCAGATGTGAATCTTATCAATCAGAACATCGAGCATGTTCCCATCCCCCTCTTCACTCCACTTGAAGTCGCCAAAGCTATTGATGGCCTAAACCCAAAAAAGACCCCAGGAGCGGACAAGATAAGCGCAAGAATTCTAAAGGAGCTACCCAAGAAAACGATTGTTCTCCTTGTATTCTTAACGGAATCCTAAGGCTTCACCATATCCCAGAGAGGTGGAAAGAAGCAAAGATTATCGTCATATTAAAACCAGGGAAGCGGCCTTCGGAGGCTGCGTCCTATCGACCAATATCACTTCTCCTAATAGTGGCCAAGCTGTTTGAGAAATTATTACACTCTAGATTGAAGTAATTCATTGTAAAAAATGCCAATATCCCAGACTGGCAATTTGGCTTCCGCGAAAAACACTCTACTATCGACCAAGTCCACAGAGTCGCGCAAATTATAGAGCGGAGTCTCGAAGAGCGCAAATTCTGTCCAGCAATTTTTCTGGACGTGGAGAAAGCCTTTGACAAGGTGTGGCACCTGGGCCTCCTCCACAAATTGAGTCGCACCTTCCCTGGTAACATATGCGAAATATTCAAAGCCTACCTATATAAAAGAAGCTTCCGAGTGGCATGTGGCGAATCCCTCTCTCGACTATGCGGCATTGAAGCCGGTGTGCCACAGGGCAGCGTGCTGGGCCCACTCCTTTACCTAATCTACGTATCAGACATACCCAAGCCTAATGATGCAAATACCACGTTAGCAATGTTCGCTGACGATACAACAATACTCTCAGTGCACAGTGAGTATGAAGATGCTGTAGCCAATCTGCAGTCAGAAAAACAAGTGCGTGATATTTTTTGAGATCCACCCTTTCTCGCATGAGATTAGTACCCTTGACGTGATTTATGAACGCCCCCTATCAAGAGACTCCATCAAATTTCTGCCCACTTTTCCTAATAGGATTATCTCGATTGTAATTTTAAAATTGGATAAAGTCTCTTCAAAATTTCTTGAACAAAAATGGGTTGGAATAAAAATTGGAGTACAAATTATGCTGAAGGTGAGTTGAAAGAGGCTTGCTTTAAAATACGTGAGCGAAGACGATCATTTCTCTTGGCTTGCAAATATTCATCATCTAATGCGTAGAAAATGACGTTCAAGTGAGTCTCTTCTTTCTTTTCTCTCTCTGTTCTCCAGCCAAGGTTCTCGAAAAATAGTTCCAGATCGCAAATCACAAAACGCTCTCTCAAGAAACGAAACGCGTTATTTTTCATTTGAAATTTTTTTTGCAACGTCCTTCATCGTTGCTGCCTTTCGATCACCTCAATAAAAGTTCAAAATATTTTGATTTTAATTTCAATGATGAAAGATATTTTTGAAAAAAAAAAAAACGCAATAGGTAGTTCAATTTACTCTGATGTCATGAATTGTGGTAAGCAAAAGTACCCAAATTAATGTCAACGCACGTACTGACTCCCATAAGAACATGAAGCAAAGGTCATCATGTCACCTATATTGGCAGACTGACCAGATTTTTCCACCGCAACGGAGGAGTATATTTGATCAAAAACTTATCTGATGAGCAAAAAAGAAAAAAACGCTTGTAACATTTCAAGCTTTGAAAGAGAAATGCTCGAAAGAGAGAGGACCATTCTCAAAAAGAGTATAAATTGATGGTTTCGAAAAAAAGAGAGTACTCTTTTCTTTGTGCCTCAAAAGAGTGTACGTAATACTCTCAAATAGAGTATGTCAGGTCGCCCTGAATGAAAACAAGAAGTTTCTATCAGATACCAGAGGTTTACAAACAAATTCTGAGAACTTTTCTATTATTCCTGCATAAATCCCTGGTATCTAGTGAATTTCTTATAATGATCTTTGCTCCAGTCATACGTGCGTCGGCAACAACGATGACTAATTTTGCTAATAGTAATTTACAATTTGATATTACGCGTGAATTAGTCTATTTGGTAATTTAAATTCACTGTAGAATAATGGAGATGGAAAAACATAATCTTCCAAAGTGAGGGATGAAAAGTCAATCATTTTTGGTGTTTTCGAATTGTCAAAGAATTCGTAAAAGATGATGAAGATGTCGAAAATCGCTCTTTCACATGTACGAAGCGCACCATAGCCAACGGAGGAAACAAGTTAACGATACTGCAAAACGACGCTCGTGTTTACCTGAAGTAAAGGTTTGGAAAGGCTGTGTTATTTACTTTTAAATGTGTAATAATAACGCGAGAAGAGTGGCACGTACCATCTCTACACACAAAGTCACGAGAGCGAAGAGGTACGCTACGATTACATTGGGCCCGTGCCTATACCAAGCACTTATTTATTCTTTCTTACATAAAAATGAATCGGTGGCAAGTTAAAGGACAGGAAAAAGGGGATTATGCGTTTTTCAAACCGGTTTCATATGTACATAAATCCTTCTACAATAGTTTGATCTTAAGAGTATTGAGTAGTAGTACGGTCTAATCGCACATCAACGCTTATAACAAAACATGTCAAAAGGAGGCGTATTTCACTTACTTAAAAGTTTTAAACATTAGCGCGGAAAAGAATCTGCAAAACATGTCGTACAGGGAACATGAGAATATCACTTGAATGTTGAATGTATTTCTGCCACTCTATCAAATCATGCAATTTTCAACTTTGAATATTATTTCAATAGGAACAGGGAAATCAATGTGGCGTACCGTTTTCGCCTTCAAGAAAGGAGTGACGATTTATTTAACGACAGTCAGTCTTCGATCATTTTGAAATTCATCGCGATACGGGTAATGAACTTATATGGAACTTGTTTGTGCCGTATTCGGACAGAAGGAAGAGTTTTATGCTTTATTATCTTACACAGCTGTTTTGTCGTAAGAGTACTATTAACATACCTACTTAGATCGTTACCATGGAAAAGGATTTCGGCAAGGCGAGAGCCCATATGCAACCGCGAAAAAAAATAAAAAAAGATTCTCACCCGAAAAAATATGTTGTGACGTCACTAAAGTTATACATACATTCTCTTATTTTATTTTTGCATGGCAATTTGTAGATGTCGGAAATCTTTCATTTTGGTAGAGTCAAGGAGCAAAAAGAAAACAAGAGACACTGAGGCACACAGCAACTCAGTCTTGTGTTAGGTTAGCCTACTCGTAAACTGACTAGCCAAATTTTTTCTTCAGTGGTCTTGTTTGCGATGTTCATACAAGGTGTTGCACTCAAAAAATTTTTGAATCAGAATAAGAACTTGCTAAATTGGCTGGAAAAACCGAGGTTCTGATCTGTCAACGAATCAGTTCATGCAAGGATTAGAAAAGTTGTTGAGGCTCACCCAATGATAGATTTGAATTATAGTTCTGTGTTGACAAAACCGGTGGCGCGTGAATAGAATTCTTCCGAGCAAAGAGAACGAGGGAAGTTTCCAAACAGAAGTTGAGCTTGAAAATATTTCGAACTGTTCATGAGCATGGACGTTTACAGCTCACGCTAATTCAAGGGAAAGGATTACAAAAAGATTTTCTGGCATAGCCAAATGAATAAAGATCATGTTTCATGTCTTCTATAAGGAAGCATGCTTCGCTCGTTTGTCCCTTTCTTGGTCTAGTATTAGTCTACTTTAGAATATGTTAGGTTAATGGCTTATTTTGGAGGCTCACTCGCGGCAGTATAATTCTACCTAAAAGGTATAGGCCTACTTACTGCAGCTTCCTGATTCAGGCCTAGTATAATGAAGGCTTCAGCCTAGTAGAGGTCTAGTAGATAAAGTCATTTGGCCGCTTGGACCTCGTATACTGTGTATGGAACCTTGTTTTGAACTTTGTTAGTGTAGGTCATGGTCGGGGGGCGAGCGGTATAATAATGAAGGCTTAGCGTAGTATAGAGTATGCTGTGTATTAGGAAACTGAACATGTCTATTTTCCAGGTCCCAATGCCATCCGTGCTGACGCTCGGACGCATTCTTGAGATTTATGGGGTAGAGAAAAGACATGAAACATGTGTACTAGGTTTATAGTAGCTAAGCTGTAGCCCAGTATGAAGGAAGATTTAGAAAAGATACAGTATATAGGATTCCTGGACCTCATATGAAACTGGTATATTAGTTTACTGCATAGATCACAGAGAGACCTAATTAGTATGCTCTACTTCTCCCTCTAGTATATGTCTCACTAGTATAATCCCAGTATAAAGCTATTATACAAAGGGGAGATCCTCGCCGGTCATCTGTACGGACGCCCGAACGCAAATTCCGGAATTCAGGGGTAGGGCTGAGGTTCAAAGTTGAAAATTTTTCAAGTCCCAAGGTCATCCGCATTTTCGAGATTTAAGGGGTTAAAGAGAAGACATGAAACATGTCAAAAAACGAACCAGGCCCAATTTTCTGTTCTTCTGCAGTGGAGCTCTAAGCCCTGCGTTCTTTCGCTTGCCGAGCTGTCCCTAAATCGTTTCACTATTCGGTTTCGCAATCATTGAGAGAAAATTCAGTCTAAAAGTTTATAAATATGGCAGTACATTCAAACTGAAAGACTCTCTCTCATTCGGCCATTTCTTTGGGACCTAGCGGCTAAAAGCTTAGATCGCTCGTTTAGGTGAAACCTCCTCAAGTTTAGCCGAAGTAATGTTTGCAAAAAAATTTACTTTCCTCACTCGATTTTTTGCTAGAGCCGAGTATAAGAGAAAAGCATTTCGAAAAAATGTTTACGTTCCGGATTCTTTCCTGAATTTCATAATTTCTCACAAATACATCATGTGTAGGTATTAAGAAATGAAAGTGCCGCAGTAATAATGTGATACAGAAACAATTTCAAGAAGAATTCGACTTCACATTTAAATTCATTGTTACTGAGAATAATTTTACGACAAATATCTTTCTTACTTAATTTCTCTTCTCGCTACTGTCAAAAGGCAATTTATTATCAACTCTCGCACCCATGAAATCACATTTGAAAGGAAATATTTTTACGGGTAAACTTTGAAAAAATTAGCGACAAATTTCTTACCCATCGTGAAATATTACACGCACATTCAGAATGAGGTATAAGAAACGCGATTTTCAATGAAAGTATGCTCGTAATTCTTTACCTTCTTGATTGTTATTTGTTTTCCGTCTTCAATACACCGACAGCAATTAATGCCAACATAAACTACGCATCTTAATATTTCTGGCCATATGCCGGTAAGAATTCAAGACTTTGATGAATAAGAAGAAAAAAGAAGGAGCATTATCAGATAAACATAACCAAGTAAACTAAGTTGGTATACGATTGATGGGAGTAGGTTTGTGTTTTTTTTTTATTCAAGTGCGTCATCATACTTCCGTCTGCGTAAAGGAAAAAAACATGGAATATCGTAAAAGTTTACTCCCTTTTTGTCCCTCGTCAAAATGTAGACTGACAACTCCGATTTCTGAAGTGTGCTTTTTCGAATAAGGTAGACAGTTGCTGAAGAAGAACTAAATTAATTCTGTACAATTCTAAAATCATTTATTGTAGACTTGGGCTATCCTGCTCAGGTCTATTCGGTGACCCTGTTTCGAATGTTGAGCTCAAAATGATCTTAATGAATTTTACTACGAGTAAATAGTTTTGCATTTATATTCTGTACTCCGATAAATTTCCACAATGGGGGTAATCGCATTCTTCCGATGTAAAAGTATTTCACCAAAGTTTTCAGGCGGCCCGTTCTCCTTTAAATTCAGTATGAAATACGCCTAATAATTTTGACTTCCATAAGTTTACAAATCGTTTTTCGAAAAGAGAAATTTTAAATTATTTCGCGCACAAGGTCGTTAGTTTTTACGCGCGGTAAAAAATAGGAGCTAATATGTCTCCTCCAGAGACACGTAGTATAACATTTTATATACTTGCTTCCTACACTTCGATGTTGTAAATTGTAATAGAGTAAGTAGGCTCCCGGCTTTCTCCCTCTCGCCCTGGTTTATTACATCTATTCGAAGTGTTAGGCGAAGTAGCGGAGCATGGTTTGGTCTAGTATAGGCTATAGCTTATCAAATAGCAGAGGTCAAAATTTTTTCTTACTCTCTAGGACAAAGAAAGCCTAGCTAGTATGGAGGATAGGGTGAACTGTTTACGGTATATATGTTACTTTGAGAGGCTAGTGCCAGGAAAATTACAAAAAGTTCTTCAAGTGTACAATTCTACTTTATTAGTTACTTTTACACTACTACTTTCGAGTGTTACCTTAGCATCAGTTGTGTCGCAAATCTTTGCGACACAACTGATCGTTTAGTGTATTTTGTCGAAAGGACCGGCGCGCGACGCACACGAAGCAAACAATGTCATGTTTGTGGCGCTACTTCACTTGGTCCACGTTCTATCACCTGTTACTTTGGAGAGTTCCTTTACGCGTTCGATTACCGTCGACGTGCCCAAGGAAAGTATCGATAATTGCTGCGCTAAACGAGAGTGAGCGAGACCCGTGTGGTCCAGGTACACACTATACAGTTCACTGCCCTTGCGTACCCTTCTACCCTTACGACAACTGGTTACATAGACTAATAAGATCACTTCGTTTCAACTGGTCGTCCTATAACTTGCAGAGAGAGTTCGTATAGCGCACTCTTGCCCTTCGTCTAGGTGCTCTAATCGTGCTAGCGATACTTCTCACCGACTCTCGCCCACAGATTGTATTTTACAATGATGAACGGTCTAACCGAAGCGTCGGGAAATACGTTTCAATTGTGTGTACACTTATGAATGAATGAGAGCATGAAACTGGGTGTACACCGCCGAGATGAATCTGACATGTCTAAAGTATTTATGAATTGAGTCAGCAAAGAAGGTTGTACAATTTTTTTGGCGAGAAGTATGTAAGATTAGTTGGTCGAGATAATATTCTTCAAAAATTCATACCCTTACAGTATTTTAATATTTTCGAGTAAAATTTTCTGCACTTGTTGTAAAAAAGGTTCAAAAATTATACAGCGTGTAAGAAAGCCTCGAATTGACTTGACTTGAAGGGATCCCAAAAAATAGTGAGGAGAAGCCGGCCATTTTTCGGATGCTGGCCTTTGAATAACATAGGACCAGAGCCGTCACTTGAAGCTGGAGCTAAAGCTCAGGAGTAAAAGGGAGAAAGGTGGCTCCAGAAAAAATAATAATAACGCAGGCTTCTTTTTCTTCTGCAGCTTCATAGTTGGCCTAGAGATCTAGTGCAGTCATGCGAGGTGAAAACAGATGCCTGAGAAAACTCAACACTACGAGAAAAACGACAGCTTTTTTTTACTGAGTTGAGCGAGGAACACAGGGTACCATTTTTGTTGGTTGAATTGGTTTCGGTATTGAAAATTCGAATTGAAATCTTGAAGAGTCTCAAGTTTTTCCAAGTTTATTAGAAAGTAAGAATATTAACAAGGAACGTGCTCTATGGGTGGTATTTTGAAAAATTCGCCACACCATAATGAAGAAGTTGAACTTGAAGAAATATCGACTTTCGAACCCTGATAAATGATAGAAAAATTTTGACTTTCAAGCCATAATACATATTTCTATATTATCCTGTCCACATCAAGGTTCGAGCCACGTTTCTCTGAATTGAAAGTTCACGACTCAATCGTTCGCTCTTAATTTAGAGGTACCTGGCTTAAACTTTGTTGCTGGCGGAATAGGAAATATCAACTTACTTTTAATTTTCCTATATTTAGTGGTGCCCATACAACTCGCCGCGGACGATTCGCCGCGGACGACTCACCGCCGACTACAACTTGCCACCATACCAATACGCCGCGGGAAGCGGGAATACACCGCGAAAGTACGCCGCGGGAAAAAGTGTAGGCAATGCCGGCTGTCTCTTCCATTTCTCCCAAAACGTGCACAAGCACGTCCGCAAATTTCACCTGCAATCGCTGTACAAAAACGACGCAAGAATCAATTTGCATGTTCGAATGATTGTAGCCCTCGCTTTTGTGCCAGTTGATGATGTACCCACTGCATTTGAAGAGCTGCAAGAGTACCTCGACCCACGTTTGGAAAGACTCCTGGACTACCTCGAAGATTACTACGTAGGTCGACGGACTCGAAGGTCCAGGAAAGAGCAGCGCTTTCAACGACAGTGGTGGAACGTGTTCCAAAGAACGGTAGATGGTGACGCACGGACCAACAATTGTGCTGAAGCGGGTCACCATAAGCTACAAGGGGAGTTCAACTGCGCTCATCCGTTGATATGGGCGTTTATCAAAACTTTAAAGAAATGCCAAAAGACGAGAGACGTGGAGTATACCCAAGGAGAGACCGGTCTCCCTCCCCCTGCCAAAAAAAAATACGTTGCCTCAGACGATCGGATTCGCGCCGTCGTTTTAGATTTTGGAAATCGCTAAATTTTGTCCTACATACGCGGCATTGCCCATAATTTGTAGAAAATTTTTATTTTTAAGTACAATTTGTACCTTCGTCATTAAAATTTCTGTATTCGTGGTAATTTACTTTGCGGCTAATTGTTACCCGCGGCGAGTTGGCTCCGCGGAAAATATCGGGGTCTCCCGTCGCGGCGAATCGTCCGTGGCGAATCGTGCGCGGCAAGTTGAACGGGCACGATACTTAGTACTTCTTGGAATATATCGGCTTCAGAAATTTCAGCTGTCGTCTCATCAGCCTTCTGTAGAAAAACGTGTTCGAATTCTTGCAGAATAGAGGAAGCGCGGAACGTACACATGACATCGGTAGTACAATTCAGCCCAAATATAGCTCGTGAGTCAAAATTTTTCAAATTCCTGATGTAAGTCAAGGTCATCTAGACTCCCGTGCTTCTTAGGTTGAAATTTTATGTACCCAAGTACGCACTTCACCTCTTCCACACTCCAAAATATTTTTGTATAGAAAAAGGAAAGGAAATGGAAAAACTTTTGAATAATAAAGGGCAAACTTTCTTCCCTGTGCTTTCTAGCCTTGAATACAGGTACAGAAGATCGTTCAAGAACGTTTAGCGAAACGTCTTAAATTAGGAGCTTTTTAATGGTTTTTAGTTGTATCTAGCGGGGACTCCGAGTTGAGTCTCAAGCCGTGTTTTTACACCGAGTTGAGTCCCGGGGGTTGCGGCTCTAATTAATGCATATGTCCGAGTTGAGTCCAATGAAATCCAAGTGACTGAACATTAATGCCTGAGTTGAGTCCCGGAGTTTGCGGCCCTAACTAAGAAGCATAGCCGAGTTGAGTCCCGTACATTGAATGTTTTCACTCTCATTTCCCTTCTCACTTTCACAGACTTAGGACTGTCGATATAAATACAAATCGGTGTGATTGAAAATGAGAGTGAGTATGACATAGGTACTTGTGAGGTACAGAATTGCTGTACATTAAAATGCGTTTAAAACTAAGTCATTTTTTTTTTTTTCTTGGAACAGAAAGGAATTTGAATGAAACTCGTGAAACAAACTCTAAACGGTTAAGTTCACCAAGATCGAGTCGAGTCATAAGAGTGGCGATTGCCGTCTCTTTTTTCACAGTGTTAGCCTTCCTTTTCAATTTTTTGAGCTCCAGGATCTTGGCGTACGTCTCGCACTGATACCAAAATCTCAAATGTATCGTATTTTATTCAGAAGCGCTAGGATTATACTAGTCTTGAACAAGATTTTCATATCTTCAAAAAGTAGGGCTAATTTACAGTATATTATAAATTCCATGATATACAGTATACTAGGCTAGGCCTTTTGAGTAAGGTTAGGTTAGGTTGCACTGCACTTCCAAGAGGTTTTCAATGAGGAGCAGCGTAAACGTCGGAGTTCAGTTGTGAGTGGAATGCTTCGCAGGGATTCGTGGTGTTGGCCATTGAACAGGTTCGAATAAATGCGTACGTTCGTAACAAACTTGCAATTCACTGTGAGATGTGTGAACGGCATATAATACTTGTAGGTGAGTAATATTCCTATTCCTATTTGTTGACATTTATTATCGAGTACCTGCTTTTCCGCTCGCATTGGGACTCAACTCGGTTATGGATAATTGATTAGTTTCCCTCCCGGGATTCAACTCGGATGTCGTCGTATCTATAGGTACCGATTGAAAGTTATTCATACGCTAGTAACTGAAGACTAAATAGAATATTTATTTGTGTTTCAGATGTACACCAAGATTTCAGATAAAGTTGTCGGTTTGCTCTTGGCAGCCAAAAAGCGTGGGCTTGTTTATTTTGAACGTGAAATACTTTTTCAGGTACTTTAAACGCACGCTATATTTATGCCTACCTTAAGAGCTACGTATATAAGAACATGAGAAATACGCGATTGCTTTAGTACGTGGTTCAATTGGCTGATGATCTAATATTCCTCAATGCGAATGAACTTTCAGATTAGGAATTTGAGAAACTTATTTGTCTGTATCTAATTTTGAGGTGACTTACCTATATTTTCCATTCTAGAGCCCAGAGAAAATTTTAAAATGTGTTTTTTTTATATTTCGGACGTCGTCAACGCGCGAAGGCGGCCCATGAATGCAAGAGAATATTTGACGCTAAAATTACAAGAATTTCATTAAAGGTCGTTGCCTTCTCAGTCTTTGTTAGCTAAAAAATAGCTTCCGAGTTATTTTTCTGCTCGAATGTAGCTAGGGTCGAAACTTGCTTGCAATTTTTGGGACGTATATCCGTCAACCAAAACTTTGAGTTGTACAGTCAGCGCCCTTTTCCTCTACAAGTTTAAATTGAAAATAGCTCCTCTAAAAAAAAACATCGTTTCAGAATTGTTATCTTAATTCCCTCCACAATCTTTCGGTTTTAGAAAGAATATTGATTTCAATCCACATCATTTTCGCTAAATGTGATGATCATGAAATTTTTTCAAATTTTCCTGTGTTGGGCAATTAGACGGTCAAGTATAGATATTCGGAGACCAGGAAATTTCATCTGCCTTGAGAGTGAGAGACAAATGTAATTTTCCTAGTGTGAAGGTACCTTTTGCCGTATATGACGGATTTATTTTTTGGTGCTGTTGTCGTGCATGCTCTACCCTTGATGTGAGGTAATAGAGAGAGTGTGCACGCGGATCTGTCATCCACTCAGATGAGTGGTCAGCGTACCAGTCGCTGACGGCGGAAGGTTATCACCATCAAACCGTAAACCACCAACAGAATTACGTGGATCCGACGACTGGTGCCCACACCCAAGCGATCAAACGATCGGGTGATGCTAAAATTAGTATCCTCAAGAAAAAGAGAGGAGTCCCGCTATATTTTCTTCAAACGCATCTCGTCCATTATTGCAAGATGAGCTGGACCGCTTTATAGCATTCCTAAGCGACATCAGAGCATCATCCATGTGAATCTTCTTGAAAACATTTGTGACGACAATTACTGACAAAACCCTTTAAACGGGCAGCTTTTTGGAAGACGTGCAGGCCGACCTCCTCGTGGTGTCTTCTGGGTAACACTAACTAGCTTGCAAACAGGGTAGAACACAAGAATTTGGGTAGAGCGCGTACGACAACTACTTGTTGATCGATCTATCTCTCAAGTCCGCTGTAGTCTGTATGAGCTCATCATACAGAAGAAGCATGCTAGTCAATCGATAAACGCTAACCGTCTTGGCTTCCGGACTATAGCTCGAGAAGTTGGTAAGGACAGAGTGAGTGTGATTAGTCTGTAGGGGGCGGTATAGCCGCACTCGATAACACCCCCTGGGTGCGACAGAAGTCTTCAAACGCTCTCTGTTTTTGTGTCGCGACACAAAAATGGAGAGCGATCGAAGACAAAAAATGCCTGTGTACGCGCATAATGAATGTTTTATTTTTTTTTTGTTGTTGTCAGTTAAAACTTGTATATTTTCATTCATTTTTTAAAATAATTAAACCTTTTTTTTTTTTTTCGTTTTGAAAATTTATTTTTTCCTCTTTTTTAAATTGGCAAATCGGTTCGAAGACTTTTGCCGCACCCGGTAGAAAGAGCGCGTACGGCGCGCACCTAACACCTATTTTTCTTAAGCCCGCTGTACACGGTCATTGAAAATGATCATTTTTGAGTGATGCGTCAATAATAGTGAACGTGTACACGAAACAACGTCATTAAAGTGATGAGAGATCATGGAAATGAACGAATGTGTCAATAAAATGTGCCGGTCATTAAAAATTCAAAACGTTCTGAATTTTTAGTGACGGACCATCATTTTTTGGTTGATTTCCAAAGTTTTTTATCATTTTGTTAGGTTGATTTGCGATAAATTATTGAAAATTCTGATGATTTTACTGATTTTGAGTTATGATATTTTAATTTCATTTCACACACAGACGTTTTTCCATTTGTACTCTGTGATCATTCCCTTTTTCATCAAAATTAAATTTTACCACCGAACGATCATGCCGTCAAAGAGAGAATAAAAAGTTGGGACGAAGAGAAAGAAGTTAGATGAACAACAGAAATGTTTAGCCTTCCATTTCTAAAACTTCCTTTTCACTTCTTCTTTGCTTCCTTTTGACAAACGCTGCGTTAGGCAATAGCAACAATCACGAAGTCCATGATCACGTAATTTCCGGTAGAAACGACGTTTACTCGCGGGAAATTAAATACAAACGAACTATTAATCCGGAAAAGATATTTTCCAGGCAAAATTATTCCCTTTTCAACAACTAAATCTTCAAAAATTTATCAACTGATAAGATCAAAAATGTTCAACATTGATTCATTAAAAGTGATCGTGTATACTTGAGTATCACTATAATTGAGTCATCACGAAATGACAAGTAATAATGACCGTGTGTATGTGAGTGTTCATTTTAATGGCATTTAGCAATATCAATGATCATTTTTCTGAACATCATTTTTAGTGACCGTGTACAGCGGGCTTTAGGGACGTTCATTGAATGTACTCGTACTTCACAATAGGACATGCGGTGATTTTTAAGTTTGTCATTTCTTTTGATCTTACTTTGATGCATTCTCATTTTAAATTACCCGCGGAAGGACACCCACGGACACATACAATGACTTTGCAGTGTGAAAGGTAACATTCGTACGTACTGTTACGATACGAGCTCATACTTGGTAATTCTTTTTTCCCATTTACGTCATGATCTTTACAACTATATCAATTAGTGTCTGGTATAGGAAAGCGAATATGATGGAATATAGGAAGTTCTGCATTATACTGCCCTCCTAAGCCAAAAAGACGTATAGCTGACTCGTACGCATGAGGAAAATGTCTCATTCAAAAAGACGTATCTCAAGTTGGAAAAATTTTTCAGGAGAGCAGTTTTTCGTAAATCGCGTCGCGCACTGGTGATGCTAAGCAAAAAGGACGTATCTCATTGTATATTATGATTATGTGTTTCTCGATTGGAACACTGACATACGTCTAATTCGCTTAGTTTTTCATGATAATGAATGAGATACGTCTTTTTTGTTTTCTACTTTTGCAACACGATTTCATCGAGTTACGTTCTTTTTGCTTGGCAACATCATGCAAACAACGATGAACATGCACATAGACCTAATAATTCATTTTCACAAAAATCTTGAGATACGTCTTTTTGGCTTAGGAGGGCAGTATATAGTACAGTCGATAAATACATCGGTCTGGCCTCTTTTTTTTTGGAGGTGGCTGGGGAGGGAAAGCTAGGTTTGACGGAAATGTCTCAGGTTTGGTGTCTGAAATAACTAAGAAAAAGTCGAGACCCCAGACTGTGGTCAGAGGAGCTTCGGCTTGTTTTTGCGCCCTAGAACCTCTTCTTTGTTAATATCTTGAGTTCTGTTTGGCCTAGAGAAAAACTTCCTACATGTAAAATGTTCCTTGTGAATACGGGATAGTTTACTTTACACTCATTCTAAATTTAACCCTTAGCCAACAAAATTTACTTTTTTTTTATATATACGGTGATAGTAATTATATTTAAGATGGTCTCGAACCGTAATTTTATTGAGG
Organism: Aspidiotus destructor; assembly: GCA_035079395.1. Classification (NCBI taxonomy): domain Eukaryota; kingdom Metazoa; phylum Arthropoda; class Insecta; order Hemiptera; family Diaspididae; genus Aspidiotus; species Aspidiotus destructor. The sequence continues at coordinate 38,007,961 of JAVHKZ010000018.1, read as the reverse complement.
ACAGAATTTCCAATAAAATTTACTCAAGTAGTTGAATGTCATATTTTTTGCGAATTCTTTGAAGTTACGTTAAATGACTGAAGATTGCAAAATCTTCTAAGGAAGGCATTTTTTTCTATGTGGGGAGGTTTGCACAATTGGAGATCAAAAGTATGGTTAGCTTCTATGAAGCAAATTTGGATTTTTTCATTGTAATTTAGATTCGGCGCAACTCTATGTTCATTTAGGTGGGCAGTGAAATATTGTGCGCCATCTCACCGATGCACAGAACAGGGAAATTACGAGAAGTCATTCTATACAGCCATTTTTATCGGCAAAATTTTTGAGAGTGTGCACGAGCGCATTTGAAGTACAAATTTTAAAAATAAGCGGCTACCAAATTCCAAAGTCTAAGAATTTTGGCGAGACCTGTAGAAGATTTCTTTTCAAGTAGGATGGGTGAGGCCGCACAGCTTGTGGTTCCTGATGGATTCCCGAGGAATGAAAATTTCACATAAACCAGCTTAAACTCTTGGCAGCCTTATTTCCTCCCAAATCCTTTACAAAAAGTCGCTCAAACATTCATATCTCTCTGCATATAGATAATACAAAGGCAATAGCCTCTATCAACCATATGGGAGGAAATCAATTCCCCCATCTCAGCAACATTGCCCTCCAAATATGAAAATATTGCAAAAACGCGAATTCAAGTGTCTTTGCCTCTTACATCAGCTCAAAATAAAACTCAGCAGCAGATACAAAATCGAGAAAACTAGAGGAGAAAACAGAATACAAATTGTGCAATACTGCTTTTCAAAAAATTACCTCTAAGTTTGGGACCCATTTATGTCTCTTTTCAATTCGGACATGCTCAGGAAAGAAATAAAGCTCTGAAAAGTTTTGGAAACAGTTAATTTTTTCATGTCTAGGTCAGTACCATTCTGGTTGACCCAGGTTATAAAATTTTGCGATATCTTGCAAAAAGCAGAGTTGTCAAGTTGGATGGACATCGGACGGTGTACCATGGAGACGCAAGGGGCCTTATTTTGTCTTCGGTAGTGAAAGAAAAGGCGTCTACGTAAAAGTCAAAGGGAGTAAGGTTTCCTGTATATACTTTGCTTGTGTCTCACAGCATTAAGATAGATACGTAGATCGAAAAATTACCTTTCCCGATTCTACAGGTGCCATAATTCTTAGGCCTTATCATTTGGTACCCGCGTTCTTCAAAATTCACACTCTAGATGCGCTGGTGAGCACTCTCAAAGATTCTTTCCCGATCCTCGAAATAACTGGCGTACGTAAAAAATTTTGGGTGTGATTTAACTGCACACTAAAAATACGGACTTTCCGCATCTAAAACAGGGATACAGCTTTATTTAAAACAACCAACATCAAAAAATGGGAAGCGCTCTAAAGAAAATAATTGAATAAGAAAATATTGCAATGCACATTTAAAAATGAAAAACACTGTAAAAAAAGTTGAGCACATTAAAAAACAACGGGTGGAACACCAAATAATAGGTGGTAAATTTAATGAATATGAACTCGGTAATAATAGTTTAAAATTTAAAATTGAAGTACAAATCGAAAAAACGAACAAGATTAGTGAATAGAATATTCTAGTGCATGACGAGCAATGCTTTTTTTGCTTTTGCGGGCCTTCCGCGTTTTCTTTTTCGGCCAATTGGAACTTCCTTTGCTTCAGATGCGAACGGAAGTCTTCGAAATTCGTCCATTTCTCGTCTTTTTTTTACACGTACGCAGATACTTTTCGGTTATGGCTTTGCCATACGCAGATGATGTGGTATAGAACAATGTTGTACCATCTTCGGAACACTCTTGAATAACTTTCCTATTCGAAAAAGCCCACTGGTAACTGGACGTTCACAACTGTAGAGGAATTGGCGGAGAGGAAGAAAAATTAACGCACAGTTGACGGACTCCTCGTCCCTCCGCATCGACCAATCTTGTATAAGATCTGCGAGGCTGTTCAAAAATTGGCCAACAGGAAGTCTTTCTCGTAAAGTATGCTGCTCCTTGATTATTGCGTTTGTCGACTCGATGCCATTGTTGGTGGAGAGGAAACCAGGGGCAGCACCCTCGTACCACTCGTTACTCTTCTTTATCCATCGAACATTGAAATACTCTATAAAATCTTGAATTTGGGGTTTGTTTTCGCTTCTTCACTTTTCAAAAATAGCTCACATGCCTTCTAAAACCTGCCTCTATTTTGACACGTCTGTATTGCGTACATATTCATTTTGATCTTACCAGCTACGCCACTTTTAGTTAGAACTTTCAAATATTTCTCGCAGTTTTGTACTACGTGAAAATAGCACATCACTCTCGTCTCAGGTGCTCCAAATACGCGCGTAAAACCAAGAGTAATTAATTGCTTCACTAGCGTCCGCGACCAAAATTGATGGCTTCCATTCCAAGTCATACCGGTTGGAATATAAATTCAAAATCTTCGGTGGATTCTCCTATACACACAGCTGCAGCAAAGGGATGAAATGCCGTTCCATGTCAATTTATACATGGCATCCGTCTGCACCATTCGCGTATTCTTCATTGCGCAGTAAACGACGAGTTCCCACAACAATTTTGAGATCTTGAATCCTTCAGTCGTATCATGAGAAACACATTTCTTCCATATTCCTCTTGCAACAATATCCTGTTCTGCCTCTGCGGGTGATTGAAACTCCGTTACGAGCAACCATGCACGATTAACGCCTCTCCTTCTCTTCGGTGCAGGCTCGTTGTCATCGTCAGTATCGCTGGTTATAAGCACTGCCTACTTATGTGCATTACTTAATTTTTTGTTGTTCATATTCCATTTTTTATCTCTCCTACATTTAGTGTGGAAATTCCTTCTTTTAATGAGCCGTTATATATTCCCCAAAAATTTTATCGACCGTACAGTCGAGTAATGTGTTTATATTTTTTCTAATAATAATAATAGTAATATTGTAAATAGTAAAAGTAGACAGACTATCATTGAGCACTGTATCTATACATCAATAGGGGAACCAATAGGAATTACATAACCCCCAGACTGTTGAATCTTCAAAAAAGAAAATAAGTCTATATGGGAGTTATCCTGCCCATGAAATCAATGGTAAACACATTCTTTACTCATTAGGCGAATAAAACCTGAGGAATCTGCGAAAAATGTGTTATTTAACTACTTGAAGAATATTCTAGGCTAACGGTTGAACGTAAGCTAACGGTGATGTAGATTATCTTGCAGGAATTTTCACGAGGAATATTTTTCCTGCGGAAAGTTTTTCTATAAGCCTGACAGAACTCGAGGTATTGACTAGGAAATTGATTTCAAGGGCAAGAACGTAGGCTACCACAGCTTCGCGAGCTATTCAGTTACGAGTCTCGACTTTTAGTATGTTATTCCAGACATCAAACCTGAGACATTTTCGTGAAGTCTACCTTTCCTCTCCTTTCCCAAAATGTGCAGTTCGACTTTTTTTGTGCCTTTATAGACTGTCTATACTTTTATTCAAACTTATTATTTGTACAATTTGAGAAGCCTCGATTCTTAGAACTGTGGCTTGAAAATTTTTGGAAAGAAAATCTAAGAGATTTGACGATTTCCCAAAGATGGGCATTAACTTGATGAGCTTCGTAAACGAGTAGTTTTCGTCAAACATCGTTGGGAACGTGGGTACCGGCGTCCTACCGGGTATTAAATCTTATGAAATGCATAGTGTACGCAATAAAAACGTTACGAGTTAGGGTGCACGTTGATTAGCTTAGTTTCCGACCAATAAGCGTGAGAGTTGAACTCGGTGCGAGTATAGTTTCGAAGGGGATATTTCCTGCATTACGAACCACTATTGTAGTCTGATGTAGGCCGAGATAACGTAAAATGGTCGGGTCGTACTCGTCCCATCTCACTAGGTATTCTAAAATTAAAAAAGAAAAATATACATTATAAAGTGAAACAAACAAACAGATATCTTATATTATTTTTACCTTGGAAAAAAAGTGATAGTGAACAAAAATTAACATACTCCTACTACTTTTACCCTTCAAGAGTAACACGAGCAAAAATTTTTTCTAAAACTTGAATATTGACTTAAGACGTCATTAGTTAAATCTTCGTCATTATTTGAATGCGGAATAAAATTTACCTAATCGTGCGAAGGGCTGAAAGAATGATAAATTCATTAAATTTTTATAGATGGGAAATACTGAAAACTGACTAAGTGAGAAAATTTTGAAATCTAAATTACTTTTCCTTCTAAAAATATCACAAACGACTCTGTGAGTATGTAGAGCTGTAATTTGGGAAGAGAAAAGATTTCAAGGGCCGCTTGCACCAACTCACTAACCTGAGTTTGAAAAGTGAACCGTGGTTCAAGATGATAGGCCGGAATTCGGCGATTGAATGAAACCTTGTTTTAGCTATAAATTTGCGTGCCTCAACTACGTTTAAGTAGGGGTTGATTCGAATGAACCAAGTCTACAAGATTGAGAAGTTAGCCTAAACGGCTCTGAAAGTTTTTAGTTTTTTCGATAGAATTTAGGCTTCATCCCCGTACTTAACCAACTAAGCCTATGTACTTATATTCCATATTAATTTTAAATAACAACTGTCCATACGTCACCCACATTAGGAACAGCACTCCAATCATGAAAGAGTATTTTGTTCCTTATTTTGCTTGGAATTTATTGTGATTTTTTTTTCATTTTCATCAATTTGATTTTAGAGACGCGACGATGATGTTTTGATTGCACTGATGAAACCAATGGATGAAATTCGGAAAATTTTCCAGAAAGAAATGTCTTCAACTACGACTATCGTACCACCGAACAAAGAAAGTGATGATGCCTCCTCTATGGATTGATGATTCATTTTTTGCTGTCAATGCTTGGGTTTGGACATCAATATGGATGTGATACCGATAAAAGTTTCATAACTTGCTTCTATATGTTTAATTTTATTTTGTTTTCCATGTTTTCCATGAAAGCGAATCTCAGTTTTTTTTTATACTTTACATTAGTGCAGTGTAGTGAACTTGAAAATTATCTCTGTTTCCAAATTCATTTCGTCGATTGTATACTGTGGTACCCACTTATTGTAATACGATTGAATTTGAAGCCAATCTCGACCCATGGGTACAAATACAATTGAACTACATTTCTAAATAAACCGTTCAATTGTTGGAATAATCTTGAATATTTCCTTAGGGCTGTGCCTACCATATGGCGACATGAGCAAGTTGCCGGGGCACCAGAACCTCCCAAAAAATGGGAATTTGGTTTATATAACTTAATTGACTTAATTGATGGTTTACAGCACCTAAATTTCATATGATATGCATGAATTAAGGTTCAGTGAATGCTTTTGAAGGTTTCTGTCTTTAGGGGCGCTCATCTTGAATTTTGCACAGGGCGCCTGACTATCTATCAAATCTTGAGGATCTTCATTGAAAGAATATGTCTGTATAAATCCGAAAAGCTTTCACCATTTCTTCACAAACGTAGCAGTAGGGATTATATTGAGTAATTCACGTGAAAGTAATAGAGCTAGCCCGTAACAACCTCAAGACGAACTCATCATTTTCGTTGTTTGTAATTTATAAATTCTGAATTTTGTTCATTTCACAAGTTGATTCAAAATATATACTCGTAGTAACACAACTATGTGCTTATCAATCCTATTCACTATAATGATGAGTAATTCTGAAGATTAGATTCAAATAGGCCTACTGCCCCTCTTAATTAATCTCTTCTGGTTCATTCAACCTTTCAGCTGTTTTTGGAAAAAAAAAATTTTAATTCAGCTTACATTTTGTATGACCATGAACTCAATTTAGAATAAGACAAACTATTGAGTGGTGTTAGAATCTATCTAATTCCTTCGATGTTCAGTCATTGACTGCAGTGAAACTTCACTTCTAACTAAGTTTTGAAAAGTGAAAGGGAAAGTGGCTGGAGAAAATATGAAAATTAAAACGTGGTTTGATTTTTTAAAACAAATTAATCGACTACCGCATGCATCAAGTCCCTCGTCTTGAACTGTGTAAAGCTTGTGATAATTGGAAAATTAAGTCAGAAAACAGAGTGAAGAGCAAGGATCACAAGGAGTACACCCGAGTTTCTCTCCCCTCCGCCCCCCAAAGAAAGAACAAAGTGTGTTTTTCCAAGTGAATTGAGAAGAAAAATTTGAAATTTTTCAGTGGCAGTGGAAAACCTCCAAGCTTTGCGGGCCCGTGGAAAATAGCTAGTCTTAATTTTGTTTCCTTCATGTTTAAACAAGAAGACGACGTATGTAGGTATTAGGACAAGGACAAAACCGATTGAAATGGTTCTTGGTGGGAAGATAAATTGCGAGTTTATCTCTCTCTAAAAAAAATTGCTCTAATGAGGGAGACTACTGCCGTGTGAGAGCGAATATATTTATAGGCTCATAGCAATCTGTATTCCTTCAGTACATGCGATAAATGCTTATCATGTTGAACGCTACGTAGCTGTAAATATCTCCCGTGGCCTCTCTCTAAACTCGAACTAGTCTAAAGTTTTTAAATAATTTGGCCTAGACAAAGTTCTATAATCTCTAGCCCAGACCAGTTCTTTATGCAACCTAACCTCACTTAGGTTGAGTACGTCGCGAGTCCACTTCCAAGTCCCTTTCTCAAATTCCTCCTCATGTATAAGTATAGCTTGGTGGTCGAAAATATTCCACGTCCCTGGACATTTCCCCAAGAATGATGACGTCACAAAAGTCGGACGCGAATTGCGCGTTTGCGGACATTCCCTGAGAATCAACTCCCTCCCTTTCATCTTAAATCTCATAGCTCATAGCCGGCGTTTCCTCTGACGCATATGTTGCGTTTGCGACTTATCGGGAATCAATTTTTAGAAAATTTCTATTGGAGCGAGCTAAAAATTTTTGGCTTGCGACACATCGAAAAAACTTAGTTCGCCGGCTCTGTATAGCTGATATGGTGACTTTCTTCAAAAGGTTCGTGGATATAAGGAAATTAACATCGTAGTTTGAATTTGTCGACACTGACGTATGATAGTTGAACAATATTTCAGAAAGGCTGAGAAGATTAGATGCCACATTATTCTAGTTTCTGATGTTTGACAGCTGAATTACGGGCCACTTTTAATGTAGTAATATCACAGTGTCGCTCTCTGAAAGCAATGATTACAGATTCAAACGGAAGCGCGGGGAGAAGATTAAAAAAATCCAAATATTTTGATTCTTATACATGAGTTTCCAAAGAAAGAAAAAAAAAAAAAACAATAAATAGCGAACGATTTTCTTTTTTTCAGCCTACCTACAAAAGGAATTACTTAGGTAAAATCATTTCAAACCAGAAAATTTGATAAGGGACAAACTGCGGTACATTCATGCCGATCCCGTACCGTTGAACACCGAAACGTCCATCGCAAGCCAATTCACTGCGCTTTTGCCGTTGCCTCTTCTCCGGTTTCGCTTGAAGAGAACCGTGACTGTATACCTAGGATGGATTCCCGTTAGTCTACTATAATCTTTTCTCATAAAATCGGGCACGGGCTTCAATTGTTTAGGACAGTTTGTGAAATAACGACCGTTTTGCAGACGATCAGGGGTGTGCGATGATAATATCGTGCTCGTCCGTGTGTCGACTTCCGTGGTTTGTATACTTCGTACTTTATCGAGATACCGTATTCCCTTCTCGTCTCTTATCCTTCTCGTCAAAAGTTATCTAACTTCCTCTCCTCTTTCTCTTTCTTTTTAGTTCTCTTTCTTTGAATTATTCCTTACGTTTTTTCGTGTGTAATCCTTCTCGGTGAATCGGTGCTTTAAATCGCTAGAGGAGGAAATTTTTTTTTTTTCTCGACTCAACGTTGGGCTTTACCCGCAGTGAGCTCGAAAGTGGCAAGTTCGCCCGTCGACATCGCGGATGCTTTTCGCGTATAATTTCGGGACGCGAAAACGTGTTCATCGAAAGAGATAATTTCGAGTTTGACCTAAAAAGTCGGTAGCTACATTTTTCATCGGAAGGGCACGTAAAATTTTCGTTCATTTTGACCGAGATTTTCGTTTATTTTATGGTGATCGACGTGCTGGTAATTTCGATGAGCCGGCCTAACTATCGGATATGTCAAATTGCCATCAATCCAGCCCTCTTAGTAAATGTATTCGAGACTGTTCGCGAGTAGTGATCGAGTTCAGTATATAATTTGTTTTATAGGCTTCAAGAGGAACACATCTTGATCTAGCAGCGCTCACTTCTACGTGGGTCGACGAGTAAAATTTTGTCTATCAAATTTTCCTGAGCGTAATGCATGTTTCGCACTGCTTTAAAATCGACAACGGCCAGAGAGCTGAACAGAGACGAATAGACGAATTGATAGCGTTTTCCATGAAAATAAGTTTGCTATCTTGCACTTTAAATTAAATATTTTGTTTTAAATGGCTGGTTGGCGGTACTTCGACTGAAAGGCGAATCGTTACCTTTCATTTCAAATGTGCAGTTTAGTTATCGAATAAATAATTTTATGTATAGGTGTATGTCTCGTGTACCTTTCATCTTTCACGCTCGTTGAGCAGTTTTTCGATCCTTGGTCTAGTGAAGTACCTACTAGCGAATCGTTAGTCTTCGAACGTCGCCAAACAATCTCTAAACAAGATGTACGTATCCCTTTTTCGGCCTTCGTTTTTTCTACATTTTCAACAGTCCCATTTTCTCGACCCTCTGAGATCTGTTTGATTGGATTTCCAATCATCGTAAGTTTAATTTTTTAGTCAAGTTATTTTTCTCACTTAGATTACGCTACCGAAGAGCGTACTTTCTTCTACCCCCTGTAGAAGGGATGAATATGATAAACGACAGACTATTCCTTGAGTCTGGAAAGAAGTAGAGCTTTCATCAGCGTACGACATTAACCTCCTCTTGTGGAGAAGATTCTCATAGCCTGAGTGATTTCTAAAAGTGACACCGAAACTGGACCAGTGGTCTAGCCTTGGGTTATCCCACCCTTCAGATGAGTACTCGCGCTTTCCGATTGAGCTGGCTCTGCGGTCCTATCCTGGTCGGATAGGCTGGGCATCAGAGTCTTGAGTATTCCCTGGAGTGGTCGGTGGTAGCTTCTGGCTATGTCTATGTGTAAGCTCCTCCGGAATGAGTAAGATCATTTGATCTAGCCTGCCATCTCGACAGGTTTTACACTTGTGATGAAATGACCTGGTTTATGTTGGTAACAGGAAGACACTACTTCTCGCCCCCTTGTTACATCACAAGTTGTAATGTAAAACATATAAAGACTCGTTTTTTCTTCTTTCTTTCTCTTTTATAAAGTCATTTTGGTTTTGAGAAGCTTTAATGGCGTGGATACTTTTTCTCACTATAGAAAAATATGAGTCAATTACCTTCCAGATCCACCTCAAAGAGGGTGAATACTATGTGGACGTGAATCATCAATATTACATAAAATTCCTTGTTTACAAACATATCATGTTTTATTATATATTTTCAATAAAAATCTTTAAGGCTATGCTTATGAAAATAGAATTTACAAATAAATAACATCCTTTATCAAAGGCTACAAAACGAATACGGCTAAGTTATGGATATATTACACCAGCTATACTGTTTCTTGAGACACTGTACTTGAATACAGAATAAAGAATTAACAAAGCATGCTGACCAAACTCAAAAATTGCAAAATTCTCCCGGCCTCTTGACTAAGAAGTTCTTTGGCCTCGGGTTTATTAAATTTGAAGCAATTGCACTTTGTAATGTTAGGTACAAGGCAAAACTTTTATCTACAATCACATCGTCTCCTACTCACCGCGGTTTTCGGACACACGAGAAGGACCTGGAGACTGTAGGCAATCTTCTTATATCTAATTACGGAAGATTTGCTCATTGGTCGAATAAATATGACGATAAAATTCATTTGGCCGCTCAATGAAGCACCTGAAACTTGCCTTTAGATTATCAATCTCTTCTTGTAACTGTTTATTTTGCTCCCTGAGCTCCTCATTAAGCGCTGTAGACGCTTGATACGCGACTTGAAGTTGTTCTTCTTTACGTTTCTTCTTCTCACGCGATTTCCGTGCCGCTTCATTATTCTTCTGTCGACGGTCGCGATACTGTGGATCATTCGCCATCACCTTTCGATTTTTCCGTGTATCACCGCAAGCACTTGATGCATTTGACAGGGGTGAGACTTCGGTATCCGTAAAAGATGAATGTGACGAAGTTAATGTGGATGAGTCACAGCTTCTCGACAATGTATATGGTGGTACTTTTGGAATCTCGACCGTCAAGGGAGGCTTATTTGACGATGCTGCCACTGTTGAGATCAATTCAGAATAAGCCATTGTTGCTGGATGTGGTAGCCACGACTTTCTTGTACTAATCGGATGCCAAACATTTCCCGTACAAGAACTGGCAAGGAAATGACTTGAGCTAGCAGAAAAAATTCTAAAACAAAAAATTAGGACATTTCAAATAAGGTTTTGTCAGAGGTACATAAATTGAACATTTCCTTTTAAAGAGGGAGAAGTTAAAGTTTGAATTCAGGACCTGCTGAAGGAAAATTTTCAAATACAATACTAGCCTAACCTATATTCACACATCAGAGAGAAAATCGGTAAATTTCTCCGCTTCATGAAAAAACATTCAATCATAACGTACCTATTATTTCGGCGTTTGGAAAGGCATACTGGTTAAACAAGAGCCCTATAATAACGAGTGAGGACATGCGCCGCCATATTTAGTCGTTACAGCATGAACTTCCCTATTCCTGTTACTGCTAACAATTTATCAGTAAAGCAGGAATAGGGAAGTTCATGCTGTAACGACTAAATATGGCGGCGCATGTCCTCACTCGTTATTATAGGGCTCTAGTTAACGATCAATACATCAATCTCGATTATATCGATATATTGATCTTGTATGTATACTAGCCTGCTAGTTGGTTTAGCCTTCGGAGGCCTAGCATATACGCATATACGCATATAACATGTGTAATCAAATCTATAGTATAAGTCTATTTGGTGTACTGTATGTTAAGCTAACTAGTGGCCCCCCTCGCCGGATTTCCGGAACTAACTCGCTCCGCTTATTCGCTTCATTAGAAAAGAGAAAAAATATTCAAGAGTTCCGAAAAAATGGGTATTTTTGGTATTGAAATAACTTTAACAATCGGCATTCAAAAATTTCCAAGTTGAACTTCCAGAAAATGGTTGACATTTGCGAGTCTTTGTACGTAACCTATTCACAAATTGCTCAATTCATTATCTTGTGAGTTCATGATTTAGATCCACGTACAATAGGTATAACTGATGGGAGGTAGGCACGTGAAATAGATAGTGATCAGCATGATTGTGCAAAAAGTGGTATAGCCCGAATAAATTACCCCCTCATGTTTTCAAACAAGAGAAGAGAAGGAAGAAGTAACAATCAAACAGAGAGGTGAAAATTCCAACTGTATCTATAAACACTTACCTATTGCGATTCCGATGACCATGTACATGAGTAGAGCTGGAGCTCAGATCGAGAGCGCTGGTCTGATGTTTTCTGAAAACAATAATTGAAATACATGTAAGCACGGCCTGGTTATTTTGTTCGGACATAATTAGGACATCCTTCCACCACCATTTTACCTCAGTCCAAAGTATAGAATAAGAAAAGTTATATTACTAGAAAGAAAGACCATGTCTCGTCCGCGGACAACCATTCAGAGAGACGTGGGTGGCTTTCGCTTCTTGGGTACCTTCCTACATGTGTATCATCGAAATACTTATTCAAATAATCCTTCTCTCCTTCCATTTGTAGAAAAATAGTCGAACATTCCTACTCAAATGTCTGGAATTTTCTAATTACTTGTATTTGTTGTTTCTGTTATTTTTGATAAGTCTACTTATTAGAAAGTTCCTTTCGATTTGGTACTTTTTGAGTGCTCCACCTGACTATTTTATCTCTAAAATTAGTGCTTGACGCTGAGATTTTGTGTTGGTAATATCCTCTCAAATTTACGTCATTATTTTTTTTATTGGCGAAAATGTTCTCCTAGTACACTTCGTATATTTCAAAACAATTCGTGGAGTCAGGGACAGTACTTAAAACGTAGAATGAAACAAATAAATTATTTTTTAAATTGAACAAAATAGACGAACAAGTCGGTAAGAATAAATTTTCTTTCTGTAAAAAAATTCGAATTCTTATCCTAAAATTTAATACTTTTTAGCAGCTACCTACTTTTTCCAATAATTTTTTTCAAATTGTCTGTAATTTTTTAAGTAGAGCTGCTTCTCAGTCTTAACGTGCATGAATGTTTTCTTTTTTTCTTACCTACTATAAGCAATTAATTCTTATGAACTGATCCAAAATAGTTGTCATCATTAAATTCACAAAATTTGAAGTTTCTTTTCTCAATCTTCTATAATAGTTGGCTCTTCTTCTACACTCATTATTTTTTGAATTAATATTTAATTTCAAAGACGGTTGCAACTTTATTATTTTATCGTAAATAATACTTAATAGTGATTTAATCTCGTTAGAAATACTGTCAATATCATACCTTCGAAGACACAAATGAAAATTTATAAACGATAGAATTATGACAAAAAATTGTATCGAAAATACGGACCCAAAAAGAAAAAAAAATTACAAAGTTTACTTCGGAAGTAAGTAATCGTAATAACTTATGATATTAAGAAAATACTCACGAATCGTTCATATTCGAATCCATTCGTCGAAACAGGACAAAAATAAAAAAGTAAAATGATACAAAATGAAATTTATTACGTAAGAACAATGAATTAAAAAGAAAATTTAAAAAGAAAAACAACTCTTACATAAAACCGAATAACGAGAAATAAAAGCGTAAGAAAAAAAAACGAAAAAAAAATAGACAAACGACGAAATTCAAATGAAATGAAATAACTACAACTGATAGTTGTCTTCAAACGACTGACTGAAGAATCGTAATATTACTCGAGATTTTCGATTTTTATTGTTGTGTAGAAATAACTACCACTGATAATTGTCTTCAAACGACTGACTGAAGAAACGTAATATCACTCGAGATTTTTGATTTTCATTGTTGTGTGCCCCTTCACTATTACTGCTTTCAACGGTGGTGGAAGAGTACAACCAATCCGGTTTCATCCCTTAAAGTAACCTACCCCGTATTCACTTCTAAGCGTGTATTTAAACTCCGGTGGGGTGGAGTCTTCTTACAAAGACTTCTCGTGACGATATGTAATCGTCAAGTATAAGAGATGCGCATATTGACGATTGAAAAGACATTGAAATAACTAGAAAAAGAGAGAAACAGCAGCAATAAATGATATTAGCGCTAGAAAAGAAGAACACGCAATGCAAAATGAATACTGAACATGATGAAAATCATTTGAATGAACAGAAATTTGACAAGATGAACTATTAAAAGACAATTTAAGAACGCGAAAAAATTATGCTGGATTGACTGAGCAAATGAGTGGATTAAAAGTACGGTATTTTGGCTTTCAATAGTCCACTGCCGCTTTCTGTAAAAGAAGTATATTCCGCGAGAATACAAAAAAGTGCGTCTAAACCAATTGTACGAGTAAATATTATTTACCTATACTGGATTCAGAAACGTTGTGTAGCTTCTGAAGGTTAACCATACTCCTTATTTTGGCCAAAAATCGTTTCTTTCTGCACACAATCAATAACTGTAATTGCTAGTTGTGTAATTATACCGAGAAAATTTGGGGAAGGTGGGATACTTCTCCTACAGAAGCAATCAATTTCAAAAATTTTAAGCCACTGAAATCTGCACATTGAGATCGAAAACGTGCCCTTCATAGTACCTAGATATTTGGAAAGTGAAGACATGTGCTCATTGTACAGTGGGACAATGTGCCTAAAAATATGGTAATGATCCAAGTATAGCACAGCATTCTTCTTCAAAGGTGTCGAGGGAAGTCCCCAAACCCAACTAATAGATATTATGTCATGAGAAATAAAGATTAACTGAAACGTCGATTATAATCGTCATGTTATATCGAGTAGAAGTCGTGATGTCGTTGCTGATGTGACAAGAAATCGTTCATTTTTGCTAAAATAGAGTTTATTTAGCTTTTCTAATGCGGTCTCCTGCTAGAAACATTCTATTTTAGACGCGCCAAATATTTATCACCAATTGTCAGTGCAGAAAGCTTCGAGAATTTGCTTATTTTGGAGAACGAAGCCATTTTGCTATTGGAATGTTGCTATGGAAAATGCATTTTTGGAGCTCTTACCTTTGAGGATCTTGCCTCGGTAAGTCAAGAGCCCCTATATACAACCGCAAGAAAAAAAAAACAATTTTCTGGCATAGCCAAATGAATAAAAATCATGTTTTAATTTTTTCTCAGTATAAAAGTATTTTGCTGTTGAGGATCATGTTAATGATGGAATAGGGACCCATTTATCGGCCCAAGAAAAATAATAGGAAGCACGAGATAATGAAAGTGACGTAGTAAAATTTTAAAATAATGACTATGAAAAAAAATTTTCCACAGGAAAAAAATATTGGAGACGACAAAAAAAATCACGACTTATTTATATAATTCTCAAGAAATTAATTGGCACACGTCTTTAGAATATGTACGTTTACCCTTGAAACGATATTATTTCTCACAAGTTGAACGTGTACAGGAAAAAAAAAAAATTCAGAAAAACTTATTAAAATATCATTTAATTCATTTAATATATTATTTGATCCAGTGAATAAAAATATTCGAATTGATTATTTTTATTAATCGTAAAAATTATTATTATAAATATTGAGCAATAGAAAATTTTTTCATTACGTATAACAAAAATTATTAAATTTGATATAAAAAATAATTCAAATCATATATTTTGTACGTATAATTAATAAATATACTTTTTTTTTTTTTTTTATTAATTTCAATTTTATAAAATTTTATAATCATTTGATTTTTATCAATTAAATTTCAATGATAATTTTAAAAGTTATAATTAATATTATTTTGAAAAAATGAAGATCCTATATAAATTTTGTAATTCAACATCGAGAAAATAAACTGAAGTTATTTATTTAATTATCTTGTTATCATTGCCAATAAAATTTAGTTAAATTTATAGTATATCATTTTATAAATGAAAAAAAATTTTGTGGTGATTTATCGGTTATAATATTATATTGCTTAATTTGATTTCTTTAAAAAAGAAATATAATACCATAATATAATAATTAAATTAATTTTTTTAGTCACCTAGTTTATTAAGAGTAGAAAAATCAACTACCGCGCTTGATGGCCAGGAAAACCATTGACAGCATCAACAAACAAGCAGCCTGTAGCAGGCTGGAAGAGGTTCGTGCAACTAAGAAAGAATTTTTCTTCCTGATAGTTGATTTGAATGATATGTGACGTACGTACGCAAAATTAAATCATGTGTGTTATCGTTGTCAATCCACCAATCAATTCGTGAACATAAAATAGGTTCATAAAGATATTATGTAAGAAATGTCGATTACACGACCGTGACGACACCCAAAAATTCCCACCAAAAAATATACAACTACTTCTTCAAATGAAAAAAAAAAAAAAAAAAATGTAGCGAACTAAATAATAGCTGAATAACTGATGAATCATGAATTCATCAATAAAAGTTTGATAATGCTCGGTACAAGCTTCTAGTCTGCTAAACCATGGCCATGGCTAAACCCTCACTAAGAAATTTTTAACAATCACGTAAAATCTTGAAAGGTGACGTAATTAGACCGCAGCAACTATACCGTTTTACAAATTGGCTACTGAAAATCATACAAACATTACTCGATACCACCGGCGTCGCTCAAAAGAGCACGAATCTAGTAAACAAAGATTCGGTATCTCACACCTCAAGATTGAACATAAATAATCTGATAGACAGTGACCGCGTACACCCGAGCGCTTAACAATCTAAATAATAGTGACCGCGTACACGTGAGCGTATGAACAAAACCGTGAGCGTCTTAAAAGTGTGAGCACTGAATGATGAAAAAAAAAAAAAAAGCGATTGCAAGAGGTTCGTGGCTCGACTCGAGCACGAACCTAAAAAGTTAGGAGAGTTACAACAATAAACAGACAGAAACCACATCACCCTTCCTACTCCCTTAGTTTCCCCATTACAGTTGCAATGTAGTTTTGCATTACACTTTTCCCGGGAAAATCTGTTAATGTCTCGTGTATGAGCAATCCTTATCAATCACTTTTAAAACTAGCTCATTTATGTTGTTTTCCTGCTCTTCATTTCTCTTGCAACCTCCCCCCCACCCTGTGCTTTTTAATATCCACCAATGGAATACGGTATACAGGATGATTACCAATAGTGTACCATCTGTACTATACCTCAGCACATATTCGGGTGGTTGTACTTCTCTTTTGAGCTGGTATAAGTTTGATTTACAGGATTTTGGAGACTCACTGTTTGGTCTAGTATGAGTCTATTTTGGAATATTTGAAGCTGATAGCTTTTGGGGAGCTCACTCTTTTCGCTCATCCCCTCTTTGGTCTAGTATGAGTCTGCTTTAGCGAATCTCAAGCCAATAGTTTTTGGGAGCTCACTCGCAGCCCTCATGGTCTAGTATAAGTCCACTTTACAATATTTGAAGCTAGTGTTTTTTTTTGGAACTCACTCGCCTACTTTGGGCCCAGTTTGATGAAGACTAATAATGAAAGAATACCAAGAACCAAAACCATACAAGGTGTACTCGCAGATTTCTGAATCACCGACGTTAAGTTGCCTTCGTTCTTTGTCTAGTATGTCTAGTTCAATAGTAGTTTAATCCTAGTATACAACTCCAAGATACTATATATGAGTCGCAGTCAGACAAATACAACCTTAAATCGGTTTGGTAAAAGCTCCTCGTGTAAAGTTTGGTTATTAAATAAGAATTATTTTTCGCTCGAATGTATTGTCTGCGCTTTAAATCCTCATTGATAACTTCTAATAAATATTCTTTATTTCAGACATCATAACGAACATCCTCCGCCTGAGATGGGCCTTCATATCGAGGCCAGTTTTACAGTGGAGTTTTTACCAACCCGACTTGGGGTTGGATTTGTCTGACTGCGACTCGTATTTTTATGAAAAAATAATACTATTTCTTATACTAAAGAACTGTGCAGACACCCGGACGCAAATTCCGAAATCAGCGGTAGTGCTGAGGTTCGACGTGGCAAATTTTTCAAGTTCCAAGGTCATGGTCGTGCGAACAGCATACCAAATAATACCGAAAATGGAATAAAGTCTGAAAACAGGGTTTAAGGCCGAAAATGACCAATTTGTGGAAAATCATCGAAAGTCACGGAATTTTGAACGAAAAATCGATAAATTTCGCCAGAAATTAAGTACCTAATTTTGGTGAAAAAATACTGAAATATGATCTAGTCCAGAGAAGGGAAATTTAAAATTTTGGTTGAAAAATTGTTGGGATTTTTGTACGTAGATGAGTTTTATCCCTAGAATTCGTTTATTTCGATCAAAAATTACGTAATTATGGTCGGAATTGAGTAATTCTGGTATTGAATTAGTAAAAACACTAAAAACGCGTGTTTTTCCATTTTTTTTTTTTCAAATGCCGAATAATACCGAAAATGCAACATTGAAATGCCGAAACTTTGCATTTTTAGTGCCGAAAAATCCGCGCTCTAATTTATTAGTGAAATTTTACAGCAACACCGTCATATCTATGCACAGAAAGGCAATAGCGAAGATGTGAAAGTCGTTTATTTCTACAAGAAAAAAATTCTAAAATCATTTGGTTCCAAAATTCTTGAATTCTGTTCGGTAACAAGGATTTTTCTCAAACTCTTGTTGTTTTCTTTTCAGTTCAATCTGTACAATAATGTTGACTGCTCCAGCCCAATAGAAACCGACTTGCTTCGATCTTACACAATCTAAAATTTCCAATCTTACATCGCAACATCTCACTAACGGTATATTTGTTTGAAAAGGCGTTCAATGAATAGCGTTATTTAGATTGAAGACCGATGCATAATGGGAATAAGATAGTTTTGCGCCACATCAGGCAACTACCTACTACACGAGCCTTAATTCCCATCTGTCAAAGAGATTGCGAGACGGAAAACTTCCTTCGACAGCGCGAAACCGAAAATATCTTCCAGTATTGTAGTAGCTCTCGGCCCAAACCAAACATTTTCAACTCTTCGTATATTCGCAACAGAGATGTGTAAAAAGGCTACCTGCGAATATATTGGATTTTGACTCGAAGGTTCTGTAGTACGCTTCATAAAAGCTTAGATCTACTATAATGTTGTCAATATGTGGGATGTGTCTTAATCGCCGGTTCTTACCGTATCTAACGGTACTAATAACGGGGGTTTGACGAAGAATGGAGATCACGAAGGGTTGTTCACGAAACTAGGCGAGGAGTGCACGTGTACGCGGTTGACATTCACTACGCATTCAGATTACAAAATCTAAAAGGAAAATGGATGATGTGTTTGTTACACAGGTTTCTTGGTGAAGACTTACCAACAATGCAATGAAATAAGCAAGAATATTCATGAATGACGATGATTTATTGTCGTCAGTTATATCACGAAAACGGCAAAAACGTAAAAAGCTATGATGTAGGTAGCTAGTTTTCATCAAGTAACGGATTTGGGTTCAACATGATGTCAGATAGGTGCTGCTAAATTAAAGAAGTCTATTTTATTACTTCGGGCAATGTAGATGGAGTCTTTCACCCTAACAGACAATACTGGGTGCGCCAAAAAGATGTTAACAGTTAAACGAAAAACTCCGGGAGGACTCCGCGACAATTTCGTGGAGTTCCCCGGTTGACTGTTAATATCTTTTTGGCGCACCCTATATACTAGACTCATAATGAGCTCTGAGAGCTCATCAAGTATAACGGATTGGGGTTCAACATGATGTCAGCTAGGTGCTGCTAAATTAAAGAAGTCGATTTTATTACTTCAGGCAATGTAAATAAAGTCTTTTACCCTATAACAGACAATATACTAGACTCATAATGAGCTCTGAGGCTACTCTGTTGTACTTAGTAATGTCGCGTTGAAGTCGGCTCAATTAGAACGTCATTTAATGACTATGCATCCAATCTTGCGTTCCAAACCTTCGGAATTTTTTGAAGGTAAAATGCAAAATTTGAAGAAGATGAAGTTGGGTCCAGGAGGTGCAACAGAAGTAGCAGCTGAAAAATCAGTGTCTGCATGGTTCACATCGCAAAATCGAAGAAAGCCCACACCATTGGTGAAACTCTCCTCAAACCTCTACCGTCGAGGAACTTTTTGGTGAAGAAGCTAAGAAGAAAGTCAATCAAATTTCACTTTCGAATAATACCGTGAAAGATCGAATAAGGAAAAAACTCACGGTTGTGATTATGGCTATGTAACTGGAATATTGATATGCCTAGCAATCTGGTTTATCTTTAATATAAGCTAGAAGTCCTCCTTTATTATACTAGCTTCTTACTAGTATAACTGGAATCTTTTAGCTGTAGATGATAGGAGGGGGAGCTCAAAAATTTTCCAAGTCCCAAGGTCGTAGGTGATTATGGCTGTATAACTGGAATATTGATATGCCTAGCAATTTGTATCATCTTTAGTATGAGTTAGGACCCCTCCTTATAGTATAGTAGCTTTATACTAGTATATTATAATTAAATAGGAGGGGACTTGGGGAAAAAATGACCTTAAGGTAGAGGGAATAGGAAAGGGACTTAGAAAATTTTGATCTTTGAGCAATAGTAATAAGAGGAGGAGGAGGTCATAATTAGGTAAGGACCCTCAAGAGAGAGGGGGTAGGAAAGGGACTTAGAAATAATAGGAGGGGGAGCTCAAAAATTTTACAAGTCCCAAGGTCATACTTAGGTAGGGAAATTGCCTCCCGGACGCCAGACACTTTTTCCAAAAAGACCCCCTGATAAAACAGGTTCCCTGTTAAAATAGCCAGTGACATTGAAGAGCAGCTTGTGGACTAATTGAGAGAGGCCATTTACTTTGGTTTGCAGTGGGACAAAAGCACTGGCTGTCAATTACTCGTTCACGTTTGTTTCTTAGATGAGGATAGTCACATTAAAGAAGAATTGGTGCTATCTGCATAAGTGGTCTACAGCATTTTGTGGTCTACTGCTGTATACTTGCATATGTGGTCTACTGTTTTGAAGGTTGAAAAAGCCGGCCAATGGAAATACAACAGAGGACGTATGTTGGTTGGAGATGCGCCGGCCTCCAGTGAAGACGATGACGCGGATGTGGCAAATAATTGGAATCATGGTGCTCGAGTCGATGGGCCATGGGTTTTTGGTTTAAAACAAAGTAACAACTGCCGCTATTTTTACGAGCTCTGTCGGAACAAGAAGACCCTTCTCCCTATCATCAAGCAGCATTGTGCTCCTGGCTCTACCATTCACTTTGATGAATGGCCTATGCAAGGCCACTTGGACCATTTCTGCTGGGAAATATGGCAAAAAGACGATCCAGACCTATTCATCTTGTTTTTAGACGACATCAGGACAACATATACTTAAGTTGACTACAAATTGTGACAATGCGCTCTATACGCAGTTTACGACAACGCGCTATATGCGCAGCACTCTTTTTGGGATACCAAGCTGTTTGCTTTCACGTGATGTATCCTGGGTAATGCTGAAGGAACTGCGGTAGGTCACACATTTGACGGTAGACCACATATTAGAATGTGAATTACACCTGTAGACCACATATGCAAGTAGCACCAAAGAATTATTACTTCTGCAAGATCTGTTGACAACATCAAAGGGAAAAGATATCATAAAAATAATCAGGGAATACTTTGAGAAACATGACTTATCATGGGCCAAGGTTAGTGGTTTCTGTACTGAAGGAGTTGTCGCGATGACAGGTTGCAAATCTGGTCTTGCAGCACTAAGAAAATCCCTCGATCATGATGTCTCACTGCATCATTCATCGTCAAGCTTTGGCTGCAAAAACATTACCAGCGGACTTAATTTGTACCCTGAAAGTTGCCATTGCTGTGGTGAACCACATCAAACGCTCCGCACTCAATACATGCCTTTTTAAAAAGTTGTGTCAGGATCTTGAAGCTGACCACAACACTTTACTTTTCCACACTATAGTTTTTTGACTGGAGAAAGGCAATATGCTGGAACGATTATTTGAACTAAGAGAGGAGGTCAAGACATTCTTACTTCATGAGAACGAAAAAGATTCGTTGGCGTACTTTTTTGAGCGTACGTGTGAGGTGAGGCTTGCGTACCTCGTCGATATATTTGCTCATTTGAACCGATTGAATTTGCAATTGCAAGGATCGGACAATGAAACATTACGAGGAAGAGAAAGTATATTTGTATTTGAAGATAAAATTCGCACGTTCATTTGCAAACTCGACCTCTGGATAGGAAATATCGAGCGGTATAACTACTAAAATTTTCCAAACGCAAAATCCTTTCTCGAAACTGCATCTCTCGCTCACCTCACATCAGAAATGAAAATCTCCATTGTGCGCGACCTAAAATCTCTGAAAAACGAATTCAATCAATACTTCCCTAAATACCGGCTTGAAGAAGAGGATATCGTTCGGAAAATGATACTCGATCCTTTCGCTGTCCATGCTAGAGATGTAGATCATGACATGCAAGAGGAACTTATCGACGTGCACAATGATAGTTATTGTCGAGATTCATTTCAATCAGGTGTAAGCCTGGAGGAGTTTTGGTGTAGGAAGGATACCTCGTACCCGAAGCTGCGGGAAGTTGCTCTGCGGTATCTTGTCATGTTCTCAACGACATATTTGTGCGAACAAGCATTTTCCAGCCTTATTATTAAAAATAAGCAGCCACATCGGTTAGACGCGAAATATGACATGCGTGTCGCTCTGAGTGACATCAATCCGCGACTTGTAAAATTAGTGCATCAGCAAATGCAAGCTCAAAAATCCCATTGAGATTTTCAAAGTAGACTCTCAATTATACGAGTTTTGGATTAACCGACTCAAAATTTAGGTTACTAATAGTAATAATAATTATTGACGTACAATCCTACTTGTAAAATATATGCATGCAATTTGGCATAATGATTTAACTGAGTTTATAATCTTTTAAAATAATAAAGAATTTTTTTACAAATCTCGCAGAATATAACTTTAATGTAAGCGCTTTCGACGCAATGTCATCATCAGACGCACGTAAGCGCTTACATTAAAGTTATATTCTGCGAGATTTGTAGAAAAATTCTTCATTATTTTGAAATGTATCGCAAACTGAAAACCACCCTTTTAAATATTTATATTCGCAGACAATATTCGGAGTTGGAACTCACATATACATCCTTGAACTTTCTATAAAGCAATCTTTTAGTTACCACAAATTTACTTGTAAACATTTTTATCCTCTCACGATATTATGAGAAGTCGTAGAGGAGACGAACAGCGAAGTTTTTGCTTGCGATTCTCCTATTCAATATTTTCCTTTTCGCAACATCTTTTATTCATCAAGATTTGAGGAAAGGGTCCGCGAGCGTCTTATCCTCGGCAAAGTGGTCCGCCACTTCATAAAGGTTGGGAACCACTGATCTACATCGACTACACAAGAGATAAATCTTCTCCAACGTTGAAAACTACTAATTTCCGACGAACATCTTCTCCGTCGACAATGAATAGAATTTCCAAGAATTGCTTTACCGCGATTTGCCGTGTATCTATATTATCTCAGCGACTAGTTGAATTTAATTCCCTTAGCTAGCTACCACCCTCGAAGGTTGTTTTGGTTTGTAAAAACTAATTCTGTCGTCCTATTTTATAACGGAACGAAAGCAATGACAGTCCCCTGCAACATAATGTTCGATAAACAAGCCGACATCACATCATGTATTTGACAATCTTGTTAGCAAATTATAAAGGAATCTATCGAGGAGAACTGAGTAGATAGATAGGTATATTTATAGGTACCTAGCAAACCCATATTAACAAAATCATCTTGGTAATTCAACGTCATTTCTGAATTTTTAAATGATTTGCCGAAAGATGAATTCGTCATCATTGAAATTACATACGCGACCGCGGTGCACCTGAACGTCACATTTTCCCATACATATAACGCGTATTTTTCGTCCATGTTCTTCAACTTTGTCGACTTTTGATAAAAACTCAGTCACAAGAAGAATGAAAAGTGATCAGTCAGTCAAATACAATATAATTATACCGTATACCTACAATAAATACGAAAATTTTTTAAGGAAGGAATCCGCTTTCTTCGGGGTCTCATTCCTAGCTCACGGACAAGAAGTCGAGAAATACACGTTGTGGGAGAAAATGTGACGTTCAGGTGCACCGCGGTCGCGTATATCTGCGTATAACCGCAAACAGCGCTATGATACATTTTCTCCACATTACTCCTGCTTTCGCGGTGCTGTAACTCTGCGCAGATGATAGTGACGAAAATTTTCATAGATACCATTTTTGTAGAGAATTTGACGTAGAATATTTCATCTCACTTGACATTTTCATGAAAAGTGCATATTTGACGAGATAGTTGGAAAAAAACCGATTTTGGGCACATGTTCACTCCTCCCCTGTGCGTTTGCAGGGAGGGGGGGACTGTGGGTTTTTGTTTGGTAATACCAGGGGTCATAACCAACAACTTCCAGCAATAAAATTTTGGGTAGCAATTATTTCCGAAGTGACCCTCTCTTTGAACGTATATTTCCTGGACTATACGCGCATTGAATCAACAAGTAAATTTAGCAATTTCAGGTTTTTGGAAAAATAAATACATAAAGAAATAAACGTGTCTTTTCTTGTACAAACTTTTTCAATCGAACGCAACGTTTCGGACTCATGAAGTCCTTCTTCAAGCGAATAATAATGAAACCAGAGAACGAAGTGCGAAAAAGATGATAATTAATTAATTAAGAACAAGAGAAAAAGAAAACAAGAAAAAACTAGATTATACCTCGAGCGTGTTATAGCCGGCGTGAGAACTTTTCGATCATCCTTAAAGTTAGCGGAGTTTCGTTTGATAATCTCTTCACCCTCTTACTTTATGTTTCTTGGAATTACTTTTGTAAGCAAGGATGGAAATTTTCTCCAAATTAAAAACATGATTTTGGTTTTTTTTTCATGACAGGCCAAAGCAGTCTCATCATTGAGCTTATTCTGATCGTAAGTGTGTTGGTAGATCCGCTTCTGCACGAGTCGAAGAGTTCTCCTATGTACATCAGAGGACATTCAGAACATGAGATACAGTGATGGGGGTGGGGCTTTTAGTTTTAGGAAAAATATCTTGATAGGTGTTGTAATTGCTAAAAGTGATTTTAATGGAGGGTCGAGTTTGCACAGAAGTTCCTTAATTATGAAACTGCTTGGACCTGTGAACGGAATAGAATAAAATTTACATTTCTCATGATTATCATTAGGTCTAATGTTAGGCCTATAGTTAATTAGGATGATCATATTTACAGTAAACGCTTTGCGGCGGTTTTCGGGGTCATGTACCTCGAGAACTATCCGATAGAATTTCTTCTAAGTTTCAGAATCTCGTGGACTTTTTGCTCAGACCTCAGTTTTCACATCTCGTTCAGCTAGCGTCATTAGGGGCTGAGATATTAAGCCACAAAGTAGGCTGTTTTCAGACATTTTGTTCTCTCTTAGTTTATATCCTAGTAAAATATACAGGTCATACTATGGGGTATAGAGAATTGATACATTCTAGATGGATTCATGTTATTACCCGCTAGTGTCTTTTGATAAAACGACCTCCATGGATACGTCTCAGCTCCCTCGAGCTCGTTCTTAAAACTGAGTGTATTTCAAAATTTTGAGCTACAAATTTATAGAGAAAACGACGCTGAACCCTAATCCGCAAGAATTTCCGTAAGGGGATAATTTATTGGCCCGATAAAAAAGATGGTTCAAACGATAGGTAATGGCGTGCAAATATCATGTATAAGCAATAAAATTGATTGTTTGACCGATAGACTTATGAACAGTTGATTAGCCATTATAAGCAGCAAATTGGAAAGAAAATTAACGATAATTTGAGGACGATAATTTATTTTGAATGCACAATAATGAATTATTATTTCACCCGATCGAAATCTGATACAAACTGTTCATTACTGGTAACATGTTCTTACGCCGGATTTCTTCACGTATTGTGCAAACATGATGTACGGATTCTGCAAGAGGTTCTGACGTGAAATATTCTTAGGGTGGATGGTAGGCCTACGTCACCAACGTCCACAGTGCTTGACGACATGCTAGAGAAGTCTTCGTGTACATGCCCTACTTTTTCCAAGAAGAATGTCTGTGAACACATCCTCGGTATGAGGATTCGCCAAAAAACGGTAACCGTATGGCGGAGGAAGCCAAAACGATCCCTCTTGGTCAAAAAAAGAAGAGGGGACGTCCGGCGAGAGCGAAACGGGCTCTTTGAACTCAATAATGACTTTTTTCTCTAATCATTCATTTTTTCGACTCTGTCTTCTTTTTTCCCTTCTTCTATCAACAGTTTTGTGGAAATCATTTATTTTTTCGGATTTTTTTTTGTTGCAATATTACATTTTTTAAAGTTCATCCAGCTTTTTTTATCGCTAACACTATATCGTTTACCATAAATTTCTTATTGCGAGATGCAATATTTATCGGGTATTTATTTTACTATTGTTCATTCCGTTTTCTTATCTCAATTTACTGCGCTTTTTATGAAAAATTGCTGAACATGATTGACTACTGTGCAAACCATCTTTTTTAATTTTTATTCCCGCGTTTTTATCGGGCCGATAAATCCATACCTTTCCGTAATCGGACGAACCGTTCCTGAGATACATGATCTTTGGAAATAGAGAGAGAAAGAGAATAAGAAAAAGCATAAAAATACGACTGGTCGTTGTTTGCAATGTATCCGTCGAACGTGGCGAGCGTGTGTACTCCCGGTAAACATTGTATGCTCGGGAAACCTGCACACAGCTCGCGTAGGCGTTGATCGTAACTCTATCATGTTTTGTATACGGCCGAGCTCATCAAAACGGGACAGAAAAACAGTTAGATGAACAGTTCACAAACAAGCTTTACGGCGCTCTGTGAAATCATCCTATTCGCCGGAAAAACTTGATCTATCATTTATATCAATGAAATATTGTGTAGGTATTGCACAAGATCGATAAAATTTTGATATACGCCACTTCTGTAGGCCTAGATAACCACCATCTAATTAATTGTTGGAATTCAATATTAAACTTGCATACGAGAAGAAATATCTCGTGAATGTACTTTGTACTCGTCGAAAAATAATTTAAGATAGTATTTTACTGGAGAAAATGCGGTGGCCAACGGAAATCGGCACATCTGTTCGCAGTTTATAGCTTCTACAATTTTGGAGTTCAATGTTACGCAACGTCACAGCAACAAAGGATTCAGAAACCTGGGTCATTGAAGTGATGGGCCATGCAAATCTCAAGTTGAGTTCATCACATACAATATTAGGCTCTATAACCAGTGTTTATGCTTGAAGGATCATTGAACAATACCAAACGTCCAAACCAAAAGTCGAAATATGTGACCCTGTCTACAGAAAAACCCACCTTATGCGTTATCAGTTTATATATGAAAAGCATGCGTTACTGATAACGCATAAGGTGGGTTTCTGTAGACAGGGTCACATATAATACAAATGTGACCCGTCTACAGAAACCAGCCTTGATCAAATTACATCAATCAGCAGAAAGGTAGCTACATTACATGTGACATACCTATTTTTCTGCTGATTGTTGTGATTTGATTAAGGCTGGTTTCTGTAGATGGGGTCACAAATATAGTTTGTTCTTGCTTGAAGGATCTTTGAGCAGTACCATGGCAGTACTGAACGTCAAAAACTCGAATTAGTTCTTCCTCCGAGTGCATTGTACAATATCTCCTTCTCGATGTATAGCAGTACAAATCAGGGCTTAGTACTTAGGTATCCATGTTACAATAATAATGTTCAATTGAAATATGCTCATTTGAAAATCAAGAAAAACTAGAGACATCCAACAAAAAACACTTGCGTGTAGAAAAAAGAAGCCAAGTAAAAAAACAAATTACTACCAAAATTGTTGATAAAAAAACTTCCGAGTTTCACGGCACTGACTGTCGTCCACAAAAAAACAAATAACGCGAAACCGGACGCATAAATTTTTGTTTGCTTCTTGTTTTTTGTTTCTTTTCTTTTTTTTTACCATCATTTGTATTTTGTTCATCTTCTATTTTTACGTTTTCTTACTATTATTTTCATTTTGTTATTGTTTGGTTGGAAATTAAAAAAATAATGAAAAAAATTTTTTTTTTGAAAATTTTTAGAATCTTTGAGTAGAGGATATAGAGTTAGCGCTTAAAAGTTGGTAGTTATATCATTACCAACCCCATCAAAGGTCAATGAGACAACTTTTATCCCGCTTTCATTAAAGACCGCTCATCAATACAGTTCAACAAGAAAACAAGTATTTAGAACTGTGTTTTTTTACTTCGACCACTGCTATTTTGTATTGATATCATCAATTAAGGAAGAAAATATGTCGTCAAAGAAGCCGTCTTGGATTCACTCATAGGTTTTTGAAAAATATCTACGCATGCATGAAAATCTGAGTTCTTGATTGCCTATCAGAGCCGCATTATGCTTTTCTGTGGCCTAGGCTATTTTTCTTTTCGCGCCTTGGACGATATTTTTTCATGAGTATACTTTATTTACAACATGAAGCTATAGGCCTACACAGTCATTTTTTGAAGAACTCCAAATTCCAAAAACGACGATATTATGTAGGTACCAACGCTATTACAAACTATATTATATTTATATTTTACCTTACGAGTAGCAACTTTACAGGATCACTTTTCTGTTTTTTTTTTCTTTTTTTTTTTAAGGTAAAATGTTTGTCTTTGTTTTTTTTTTTTTTTTACTGAATTTTGCGCCCTTATAGGCTATAGCCTTGTCAGCCTATGCCTTAATGCGACCCTGCGTGGGACGCTTTATGACAACATCAATGACCTTGACCTACTTTAGGGACTTGAAAAAATTTCAACTTCCAGCCTTCATTATATCAGGCCTAGTATACAGTATACTGAGAAGAGTCCCATCAACTTATTTGCTGAGGGGACATTTCGCGCCAACGTGATCGCAAGCGCGTTTATATTATTTCGTCATCATTTTCAAGACACAAAAACTAGGCTATATATGATAGGAGGAGGACTTGGACAAATTTCAGGCTCTAAGCTATATAATATGATAGTCAAAGATAGGTAAATCAGGGAGGTTGCGAGTTCCCCGCTGCCCTAATTTTTTTTTTAAAGCTATAGGCCTAGTTATTTGTGCAACAAGGGAGAAATCGTTTTTTTGGCCGTATTGCACAAATGTTTTTCTTTACACGATGAAAAAGCGAAAATCGTAGTAGTTTTGTTGCCCGCGTATATTCATATCTCACCTAGGGTAGATTGACGCCACCGCGACGCACGCGTCGTTTCGCGTACGAAACGAAGCGCTTTGTTCCCGTAAATCGGATAGGATAAACCGCGTTATCGTATAAGTGTAAAGAAAAATCTTTGCTTCCGTTATTTTTTGTTTTTATCAAGTTCTTTTTTTTTTTTTTTCTCTCTTTTTTTTTACATAATTTTGGCGCTCCTCAAAATTTTGCATCCTAGGCTATGGCCTTGTCAGCTTATGCCTTAATGCGGCCCTGTTGCCTATTATTCTTAACCCTAGAGCGAGATAAGAAAGATCACGAGCGAAAAAATAAACTACTCGGCACGTCCACGTACAGATGTTTACACGAATATTAACCTAGATGTACATAAATCTTGTATACCTTCGCTTACCAAAATGTTGCAACCCTCGCGTTGTATCGAGATTTGCGTTCATTTCCCACGCTGGGTGGCATTATAGAAATCGTATTTCGGGGAAAACAACGTTTGTAAATGGTCCGTATTCGGTGAAGGATATTACGATGTCATATTTTGCACTAACGTCCTACAATGTTTGTAGAGTTAAACGTTGCGGAACAAAGATTTGATTGATTTTCATTTTTATTCAGTACTTTTTTGATAATAAACTACTTAGGTATGGCTTTCATAGTCCATGACAAGATGACGTAGATATAATTGCTTATGTAGCAATATACCTACTACATAATTTTTGGATGGATTGTGGTAAGTAGGTATGTAGAATTAGGGTATAAATATAAAACTACGAGTATCGACGACCTTACTTTCATAGGTCCTCTCTTCGTTCTGTTCTTGTATTTCAAACAATGAAATGCCCGATTAGTAGCTGAATTCAAAATGAAGTGTAAGATGAGCAACCGAAATACACGGTGAGCTACGTAAAGGTAATTGAAGGGTGGAGATGGTGGCGAGGGCGACAGAGTATGGTAAGACGAACGCGAGGACCGCACGTGCCTGTTTCTGTTTGAACGTGTAATAGAACTGTATAAAAATTGCTGCGCTGTATGGGTGCAGAGATGAATTTTTGAGGTATTATCTCCCTACGTAAGATGAGGATGAGCAAAGACGGCGTTCTTGGGGTCAATTTTATTCATTTCGATTCTCTTGAATACCAATGTCATTAGCCAGAAAAGCTTTGAATTTCAAATTGAAATCTCGATTTTAGTGAAAAATACTAGAATAAAATAGCGGTTTCTTGTTTGTAGATCAAATGCATCGTTTAGGATTGAATTTCTAGTACACTAATATTTGAGTAGTGCGGATCAAACTTAATGCGTATTTTAAGTTTTATTTAGAGGTTTCAAACAGTAATTCATTTTGAGAATTTCCAATGTTTTTTGTCGTTTTTTTTAAAAATATTTTCATCTCTGGACGAAGGGCAAGGAATTATGGAACATCAAAAACTGCATAGTGACTTGGGGCCTCTAAAAATGAACCTGTACGTCAGTAGGCCACAATTTTATAGAATTTATAGTTTTTTTTTCTTTTAAATAAATATTTTAATGCATTTTCATTATTAAGATATAGGTAAATTTCAAAAGGTTTAGCGTAATAATCATCGTTTTTTCAACTCGATGGTCTATCATGACGGTTCGATAAAGTACAGGCGATAAAGCATCGAAAGTGAGGTTTAAAAACATTTTGGGGGACAGAAGCTTTTTTTTGTGGAAAGTTCTTATAAACAATGTATCAAAAGTCACACCCCCTAGGTGCGTCAGCTCCACCTTTTTTGGGACGTTAAAGCCCCCTAAAATCGGTTTTTTGAAATTAACTCTAGAAATATTGATCCTAGGAAAAAGTTTTTGAAACAAAAAATATTTCTCATAAAATTTCCTATAAAATGGTGTACTCATATTTGAGTGTAGGTCAAATACTCACTTCATAACGGCCACTCAAAGTCACGCTCATTTCAAATTTTCGAAAATTTCGTATCTTTTTGTACACGTAACACGTCCTACGATACCCAAAGGACAGTGTATGATGAAAATGAGTGTTCCGCATTCCCTCCCCTCCCCTCTCCTTGAATATAAGAAACCTGTATGATTCGGCGCGCAGCTAACAGGAGCCGCTTAAAATTATGCTCATCTCAATTTTTCAAAGAAACCAGTATACTGAACGAAGCCATACTCCAGAGAGTAAGGCGAGCAGTAAATTTGGTATTTATTTCTGTGGCCATAATATCAAACTTACTCCTCGCTTTATTCTCTTGAGTATGCTTTCGTTCGGCCTGTCTGTCCATAACTTGACAAATGGTATTATTTCTATTCAGTCCACTATAACTTCTAGCCCAGGAAACATAGTTCTGAATAAGGGAAAAATTCAGGGCAAATTGGAGGATGACTGTCCTGTGCAGCTCTTGCATGCTGACGAACATTCCAAACCCAACACATAGTTATACAGGTATCTATTCATGTAAACTGTTCATCTAATTAGAAAGTTGCGGCTCTAATTAATGCACATGTCCGAGTTGAGTCCCAATGAAATCCACGTACCTGAACATTAATGTCTGAGTTGAGTCCCGGAGTTTGCGGCCCTAACTGAGAAGCATAGCCGAGTTGAGTCCCGTACATTGAACGTTTTCACTCTCATTTCCTTTCCCACTTTCACAGACTTAGGACTGTCGATATAAATACGAATCGGTGTGATTAAAAATGAGAGTGAGTATGACGTAAGTATTCGTGAGGTATAGAATTGCTGTACATTAAAATTCGTTTGAAACAAAGTCATTTTTTTTTTTTTTGGAACAGGAAGAATTCGAATGAAACTTGTGAAACAAACTCTAAACGGTCAAGTTCACCAAGATAGAATCGAGTCATAAGAGTGCGGCGATTGTCGTCTCTTTTTTCACTGTTTCTTAAACTCGAGGATATTGGCGCACGTCTTGCACTCCACTTCCAAGAGATTTTCAATAAGAACAAAAATATTAGGATGAGGAGCGTAAAAGTTGGAGTTCAGTTGTGAGGGAAATGAAATATAATACTTGTAGATGCTTAATATTCCTATTTGTCGACTTGTATTATCGAGTACAGCACTTATCAGGAGAAGAACATAACCTTACTGTACGAACGAGTTCGCATCATACTGGCCGCAACATGCGGCTATTGAGATATGATACTAATTTCGACTTCGAAGGTTCTTCCATCTGTTTCTACGCGTTCTGTTTCTTACGGAACAAGGCCAATAGGATGCGCCAAAAAGAAGTTGACAGTTGAATGGGAATTTGGACTAAATTTATTGTAGCGCAAAAACGCAAAACGTTACATGTATACTTCAAATGTACGAAATTTGTATCTCATTTTTATCTACAATTTGAGCCATATCTGAAGTTTCTACGACTTTTCTAAGCCGAGTTATGGACTGAAATGTGCCAAAAATTCAGTAAGTAGCCAAAATTGAAAATTGTTCCAACTTCCACATTTTATCACTGATTTTGAAGTGAAATTTAACGCTGATTCCGAAAAAAAATCTGAATACCCATCTGACGCTTGAAAGTGGAAGATTTTTCAATACCTATCGAAAATCTTTGCAAATTAGTCGATTTTTGGCACACTTTGGTCCACAACTCGGCTCAGAAAAGTCCTAGAAACTTTGGATATGGCTCAAATTGTTGATAAAAATGAGATACAAATTTCGTACATTTGAAGTATACATGTAACGTTTCGCGTTTTTACGCTACAACAAATTTAGTCCAAATTCCCTTTCAACTGTTAACATCTTTTTGGCGCACCCGGTTGGTTTTGTAGTACCTTCTGTCAAAGCCTTCTCCGAATGTGTCACGAATAAATGCTTCGA
The DNA here is from genome assembly GCA_035079395.1 of Aspidiotus destructor. Classification (NCBI taxonomy): domain Eukaryota; kingdom Metazoa; phylum Arthropoda; class Insecta; order Hemiptera; family Diaspididae; genus Aspidiotus; species Aspidiotus destructor. The sequence goes on along the minus strand of JAVHKZ010000018.1, from coordinate 37,975,730 downwards.
TATTCCTCGAATCGGTTTTGTATTGTGGTTCTCGTGTTCGGAATCCGTTCGATCATATAGGCCTACTTCTCGCGCGCGTGAGAAAGAACATTATATAAGCCCACGGGGGATTCATTTTGGCGATACGCTGCTCGCTCCTGAACACCTATACTCGACTCGAAGACCATCGGCTGTATTTTTCAATGAAGCTTTTTTCCTCACAGAATGCAAAGCTTTTTCAGCTTCTTCAGCACACTCGAATTACCTGATTTTCTTCTTTTCGAGTTGGGTTCAATTAAACTAACGTCCTCTTCAGTCGAACAATTTTTATTAAATAGTCGTTAATTATTCTTCGTCGTGAGCTTTGATTTAAGTTGTCGTTTGATTTATTTATTCCGTCTGCAAGATTGTTTGTCGTTTAATTAATTTTTTTCGACGTGCAATTATATATTTCTCGTTCTATAATTAGGCCTATACAGTATTCTACGGTCAGTCTTCATAATACTAGATCTGGAAATGCTCTGACCCCCCCCCCCCCCTATTATTCCCATTTACACGGTTATATTGACAGCAAAATACTTGGATACTGAATAAGAGAAAGACATGAAACACGATCTGTATTTATGGGTGGTATGTATCGGCCCGAGAAGGAAATGAGAAAATTACAAGAAAAAGATGGACTGTAGCAGAATTTTAAAGTGGTGAGCAAGAAAATAAATCTTTCACGAGAAAGAAGAAAACTGACCTCGAAATAAATTGAATTGCACGAGACGTAATTTTACTGAACGATATTATTAAACGTTGCACGATTTTAAAATATAAATTTGACGACTTGAAAAAATATTTCACGGGACTACTCCTCACGAGAAATATAAAAATAATAGGAAAAAAAAAGAAATTAGATTCCTGCTGTACATTTGAAGCTTTTTTTGCTTTGCTGGCCGTCGTCTCTTCCGTTTTTGACAAAGCGGAAAATTTTTTGCCTAATTCAACAGTACGCTCACTTCCTTTTTCCTAATTCGTACTCCAAGTAAGAAGGGTTCAGGCAGAAGGGCGTCCGTCCCATAAGAAATACATAGTGCGGACGCTCTTTTTCCAGATACGTCCTCAAGTACATGCTTGCATTGCCTCTTTTTTAGGAAGGTTGGACATGAGCACGTGACGATTCCTCTGGTTACTTCGATTTATCATATTCCGTACGCCAGGAGTTGTAATCGTCAAAATTTCCTCTCACGACGGTTGAACTTCGTCAGCAAGCTCGCTGAGATCAGCTTATTCATCCTAGCCGCCCAGACAAAATATACAGTAGAAGTAGCGTTATCGCGTTCCAGCACTGATACATTAATTACGGCCCATTGATACGCATCCGTCCACAGTTTCAAAGAGACGGCTAGAGTTTCGGCAAACAATATGCTATTGATACACGACGAAGTTCGACGTTGAGACCATTTACACAACATATCGCTCACACATTCAAGAAAGTGTCCAATGGGGCGCCTTTGCGGAAGAGTATGCTCTCGTTTTATAACAGCATTTGTTACCTCGATGCTGTTGTTTGTTCCAGGGCAATCAATGGCGGCTCCCTCATACCAAGGATGATATTTCATTAGCCATTGTGCCTTAAAATAGTCGAGAATGAGCTTAACAAGGGCGAATAGCATCATTCAACCCATGATAGATGCTATTAGAACTACCTATTGGTGATAATGACAGTATTAATTATGTCATACGCTGACTCATAATCTTTTCTCGTGGTCACCTATTTACATCTCGTGAGAGACTCGTCTCGGTGTCTCACTTTTTAAAATCGTTCCTCTACTGAATTTTCTTGTGTACTTCTTTCTCGTCAAAACATTTTTTCTTCTCGTACAATCTAATATTCCCCTTTATTTATTTGACTCTGCTAGAAAATCTTTACTTTCTTAGTAGCTGGTGGCTTTTAACGGTGACTTTCCCTCGCCTTCTACCCTCTCTCCCTCTCTGCGCCGTGCACGGTGAGGAGCAAATTTTCCTTACACCTGAAGCCAGTATTTTTTGCGATGTGTTCACGAGTAAAACGTCTTCACATATGTAATTCCGCCGAGCAAATAGCCCGTCGTGTTGCTCTACTGCTCCTTAAAATAAATAAATAAAAGTCTTCTCGCTCTCTCTCTCTTACAAAAAAAATAAATTCTCTAGCATTCAAAAGAAAATTCTTCTCTGGATCGGACTTTGAAGAATGGTTGGCAACATTTCGCAACGGTACACTATTAGTACAGGCGATGAAGGAAATTTAAAAACATTTTGGGGGACAGAAGCTTTTTTTTGTGGAAATTTCTTATTGAGGTCCCCAAAACAACATATCAAAAGTTACACCCCCTAGGTCAAATTTTCTAGAATTTATAGGTTTTTTGTTTAAATAAATGTTTTAATGCATCTTCATTATTAGGATATGTGTAAATTTCAAAAGGTTTAGCGTAATAATCATCGTTTTTTCAACTCGATGGTCTATCATGACGGTTCGATAAAGTACAGGCGATAAAGCATCGAAAGTGAGGTTTAAAAACATTCTGGGGGACAGAAGCTTTTTTTGTGGAAAGTTCTTATTGAGGTCTCCAAAACAACATATCAAAAGTCACACCCCCTAGGTGCGTCAGCTCCACCTTTTTTGGGACGTTAAAGCCCCCTAAAATCGGTTTTTTGAAATTAACTCTAGAAATATTGATCCTAGGAAAAAGTTTTTGAAACAAAAAATATTTCTTATAAAATTTCCTATAAAATGGTGTACTCATATTTGAGTGTAGGTCAAATACTCACTTTATAACGGCCACTCAAAGTTACGCTCATTTCAAATTTTCGAAAATTTCGTATCTTTTTGTACACGTAACACGTCCTACGATACCCAAAGGACAGTGTATGATGAAAATGAGTGTTCCAAATTCCCCCACCCCCTTCTCCCTGAATATGAGAAAGCTGTATGATTCGGCGCGCAGCTAACAGAAGCCGTTTAAAGTTATGCTCATCTCAATTTTTTAAAGAATCCGGTATACTCAGGCAACGTAGCTCTGAATCAGGGAAAAATTCGGTGCAAAGGTTTCTCTTCTGAAATATGTTCTATACAGTATAGAGTCTCCTGAATTGCGTCGTGAAAAGTTTGTCCTCCTATCCCTCCTGACTTCTTTTTGGGGGGGAGGGGGGACGGTGACTCGAGCGTCAGCCAAATTCAGTTTTTTCTAAATTTTCTCGGAAAATAAGCCTCCTACAGAAAAATTTCAACCGAACAAAATCCTTCTCCAAAAATATTGGATGGTATCTTCCTAACATTTCAAACCCACAACACACTAATACAGATATCATTGGAACAATAAATACATCAGGTGCCCTCCAGACACGTATCATGTTGAAGTAGGTAGTGCCAGTGTTCAATGATTAGGCCTAGACAAGTAATTGTTGAGGTTGATTACTTACATATCGCAAAGATGAGGGCACCAGTTAAGGGAAACTTTGTTTCCTCTTCATCTTTGATATATTATTGCCTTCATCATTCATCAACATTTTTCCATTTTCACGTATTTTTACTTCCAACTGATGGGTCTATGTCTGCCTGGGACTTATTGAACGAACACAATTGACGCTTGCTCCGTGTCGGCCTTCCGTGAGCTGTAATTTTTTTGTTTTTTGTTTTTTGTTTTTTTTTGGAAGGGGGGGGGGGATTTGAGATTCACAAATCTGCTATCTTTGGCATCATCATCATCATCGTGGGGAGGTGGAACAGAGTGGTCCTTTGTTTCATCATTTACTTCTTCAGACTCTTGCTCTGTGTCCTGCTCGTTTTGACCTATTTTTTCTTGTAGGAATACAAAGTTCAACTGGTCCTCCATCTCACCATCTCTCCGACTATTTTCATTGCGTCCAAATATCCGTGGAATTGGTCTACGCCATGGCTTGAAACAAGGGTAGCAATGCTGAGCCGCACAGGAAATATGATGTTATATTTTTGTCGGCTGTCTAGTGTTTGAACTCTGGCTGTGTGCTCTTCAGGAGGCAAATTTGCGCGAGAAACTGGGAGGGGTAGTGCCCAGTGATCCCTATTTTTATGGTAACGAGAGTGGAAAAGAGACGAGTTAAGACTAGGATAGTGATCATTCTCTCTGACGACGAAAACATTGGTTCTGGCAATGGAAGGTACAGTCACACTGTGTATAGGTGGAGAGGTAGATCTCCTTCTCATTTTCACCTAATTTTTCAAGTAACTATCATCGTCAGTGGACAGCTCATCTCGTCCTGGTTGCCGCGCCTTTAGACTTTTGTAGTACAGAATACCTTAATCTACAACCATTATGTATTCACTTGGATCACGTGAAACGGTACCTCCGAATGATTTCTTATGCGGCGGTACTGTACCTCCGAATAATCACTTCGATAATATAATTACAATTTCTACAACAAATGCACTGCACTGAGCTCTTCTTGCATCCGCAGAATAACCTTCTTACGGAGTACTCCGGGTATGAGAGGCTCTGCGCTCAGAACCGGGTACACATTGAGTTGTGTGTTCCGTTCCTAATGTAGCGCATTTTGTTTTCTTTTCCCACATCTGGATCTGGGTATACACTCTTCAGATGTGTTAGACGGCCGCTCCAATGGTAAGGCAGGATGATCTCAAGTCCGTCTTTAAAATGAACGTAATCCGGGAAGCGTACCAGTGCACAAAAAGATGCGTTCTACTCTAGTCCATCGCTCCAGCAACAGCTGCAGTATCCCCCACAGCTACTTTTGTTTAGTGGCACACGCCTTCATCGGATGCGACTCTACCTCTGGTGGGTACGATAAGAGGAAATCGTCCGTGCATAAATTGCTGCCGAGTAGAGCGCTACAAAACTCAGTCGAAGATTTCCTGCAGAGGAATAGATCGCAGGAGCACTTGGAGCTCGCAGGGATGGAGATATTCACGACTCTGTACACCAATCCGACCTACACCAAGTTGAATGGGTTCCGCTACGTTCAATTCTAAAAAAGGCTGTGTTACCTCACAGTGCACTTGTTGTAGAAATTGTAATTATATTAATACGAGCTAGTGAAAACGTTCAATGTACGGGACTCAACTCGGCTATGCTTCTCAGTTAGGGCCGCAAACTCCGGGACTCAATTCAGACATTAATGTTCAGGTACGTGGATTTCATTGGGACTCAACTCGGACATGTGTATTAATTAGAGCCGCAACACCCGGGACTCAACTCGGTGTAAAAACACGGTTTGGGACTCAACTCAGAGTCCCCCAACAACGCTAATCGTAAATTTTTTCATTTTCAGTAATAGTTTCATTGATCTACGAATCATTTCACTTCAAGAGTGGGTATATAGCGATAAAGTTTTCCCAGAAAAATCATTGGAGCATAAATAGGTATACGGCCCTTTGGAATCTTTGTACGGCAGACTAGCCCACACATCCCCTTTGGTTACCTGGTGTTTAAAATCTATAAATTCAGGACTACAACTTTGACAGCAAAAGCGGGAAAATAGTTACGAGGTGAAACCTGCTGTAATGATTTAAACAAAAAGTTTATGTCTTCTTTCTTGAAAAATTAACTAGAATCCACGTTACACACTACTACAATCACACACACGTACGCTTCTCCTCATCAACGTTAGGAAGGACAGGAACGCTGCATAAGAGCACAATGTTAAAAAAACTGGGATTTTCAAAGAATTTTTATTAAGTGTGTACAAATTTTTTAGTAAAACTGTGTCCTACATATTGTTTTGTCATTAGAAAGCTATCTGTTTTTATTTAAGGGGAAATTCCAAATAAATTTCTAACGTTACTAGGACAAATTGAAAATTACGATTTTACCCTTTGAACGCACGGCAGCGGCATGTTCGTATTTATCTTGACCGTAAACAACGTTAGGTGGTAAAGGAGGAGGCTCGACGCCAGTGCGACATTGTCTTGACGGATACAAGTTGGCAAATAGGTCGGTTCACTTTCAGTATTAGTTCTAATTTCTCAGTATCACTCTTTTTCTTCCGTTCCTATCTACCTTTAGATGTCTTTACCTTGGTACAAGAATAATTAAATTTTCAACTGTCACGCTGCGACGGATATTCTATTAGAGGTACCTTTTCATTTACTAGAATTCGAATGACTGCTCAAATAAATGAAGTGTCGAGTTAATCTCCAGCTTACGGATAGACATACTAAGAAAAAAATACTCGAAGAATCCAAGAATACAGAAGCGGCAGAAAGCATTAGAATGATTAGATATATCACATAGTAAATCACTGTAACAACAAGCGTCCAACGCACATATTTACCCTCTTAACAATGACACAAGAGCAAAGATCAGTACATAAATAATTTTAAATGAGGAATATTTTATATATTAGAGGTATGAATTTATAATCTAAAAGGCTCCTAGAATAGGCTACCGACTTCGAGTAGTTGAAAAATTTCTTATTCTCAATAGGTATTAGGAACGCTATATGATCTGTGATCCCTGCGTTATTCTTATGAGAGCAAATGTGTACGTTGACCAACCGTTTGGTGGCTCACTGTGTCACGTCATCATCAAACTATTCTATTACGACATGAAATGCTAATTTTGAGACATTCTTGACAAATGGGGAGAGACCAAAATTTTCAACTCTCTTTCTCCCCCCCCCCCCTCACAGAAGAGGTTTCCTATTAAACCTTAATTTAAATTATATAGTTGACAAGATTACAAACTGGAGAAAGACTTGACGTCATTTCTGACGGAATAATCCCCATGGAAGAGCAACCTTCTGTTAGTTGGAGATGGGTGGACCCAAAGAAATATACAACAATTGAGGGCCCAGGAAAATTTTGTTTTAATTGAGTTAGATGGTGAAAGAAGAGATTTTTAAAATTTCAACAACATCAACTCGAGAACAGAAGGAATTAATTGGTTCGTATGTGAAATAAGAGGTCATAAAACTAATTGTGGCTGGAAATTAAAAAGACGGTAGTAAACAATGGAACTGTCAACTTATGACAAATACAAAATTTCAAAGACACTCATAAATATAGAATAAAACAAAGACAAAGGGGAAAATGAATCAACCAATCTTAGAATGGAAACGTTTTTCTTCCATCAAATTGCGGATCAGAAAAGGACGGTATATGTAGAATGAATTATTCAAAGTGTCAATATCGGTACATACAGACGAACAAGAACCTATTTGTCCTGATTAAATTGCAAGGAACGCATCACACAATCCTCTGACAGTGCGAATTTAAAATCATTGAGAATCCACGATGATGACCCTAAAAATGAGTGCGCTGAAGCTGCAGGCAAGCTCAATGAGCGCGGTTACTTGAAAGCTCTGAAAGCAAGACGGGAATATATGACCTTAAATGATAATGGTGTTCGAGGGAAGTTCGAGATGATGAGGAATTTGTGTGCCATTCTACCTACCGAATGTACGTGCACATTCTTCTGCAATGATCAGTCCTCCTGTCAACAGATTCTCTTGAAGCGAGGGCCAGCCAAGTTGTCATTAGTATTTTGCTGGTCACTTTTCCATTCTCGGAATCATAAGGGTAGTACTATGAAAAATTCATCACCAGTATTGCAGCCTGAAGCTCGTACTCCGCCATTTCCGGAAGATGACATCAATGATTGCGACACTACAATCTTTCCAAGTTTCAGTACATGCGAAAAATAAAATCTCATACTGCCAATTTTGATTAATATAGGACGAAACGGAAGAGTTTATGAGGTATTTGGAGTCACTGAGGAAGGTAGAAGAGACCGTGAGAACAGGACACGTTTTTTAAATGAAAGAGTCGACGTTTCCTTGACTTCTGCTTCTCACCTGTTCTTGTTAAAAATTCTTCAGCCCCTGCTTCACCACTGCATCTTCCAGCATTGACTTCATCTCAGCCTTTAAAATTTGATTTGAAGTTCAGACGGAAATTGAAGGCACGACGCAGGCCTAAGAGAGCTACCCGCTAATTATGTTCATTCAAAAAAGCTGCAGCTGATCGGGTACCAAGTACAGAGACTTCTCCCACAATGCAATCGCAGAAGAAACGGAAAACATAGCCTGTGCCCCATTTGTAATCTTCCACTCAAGTTCAATGTGACCAGTACTAATTGCTGCTGAGAACGTATATCCATATCTCCTGCCTCAAAGAGGTCGCTGACCATTGCTCCGGTTGTGGAGCATAATTTTAGTTCTAGATTATCTACGCTCCATTACGTCTAAATTACTTTCTGGGATGTTTAAATGATACAGATACATAGTATTTGTATTTTATCCAGTTTTACTGATAAAGTATCTGTGTCTTCTTGTTCGTCGGAATATGCCGACAAATAGCTCCTTCTATACCAGAGGAGGAAGGGGGGTAATTATCTTGTCCTTCTTGTACACCGACAAATAGCACTAAACTTAATTATTACCATACAGATGTAACTCCGTCATGTCGTACTGTGCTACACTGCTACTTGTAGAGAATGTTTGCGAGCGTATATTATATTAGGTAATAGAACAGTTAATATTATCATCATTCATGTCGATAGCACACAATCGGAATTGTGAACTTTTTGTTGATTCAGTTTCGCACAGCAATTTCAGAAGTTTTGTTGTATTTCATGAGCTGCACGACGTACGTATGACGCTACAGTCTTACATAGATAATTAGGGGAGATGGATGCATATGATTAAAGAAGGAGAGGAAGAGAGGGAGAAATGGAAGAGCATGATACTTATGAGAAGAACAACTAAAGAGATGAGCAACTTGGAAGACTCAAAAAACAACAAAGAAGAAGAAAAAGAGGCCGTTGCAGGTTTGCAATGACAGCGGGGAACCCGCAACCTCCCTAGTCCTCCGAGCTCCTATCATAAATAGCGTAGTTTTCGAGACTTGAAAATGATGACGTAATAAGTTGAACGTGCTCACGATCACGTTGTCGCGAAAATACCCCCTCAGCAAATGAGTTCTCCTCGTTATACTGGTACTAGGCTTGATACGTATAATGAAGGCTGGAAGTTGAAATTTTTTCAAGTCCCTAAAGTAGGTCAAGGTTATTGATGATGTCATAGAGCGTCACACGTCACGTCACGTCACGCAGTTCACAGAAACTCCCGGACGCGGACGTTTTCTGAGGATGTAATCTCCCTAACAAAATGGATAGCGGGGTCCCCGCTAAAAAGATTGTATGGAGGAAGAGGAGAAAACGAAAGTAAAATTGAAAGAAATTGAAGAAGAAAAGTTTGAATGGAAAATTAAGCAGATTGAACGCAGAGATGAAAAAATACAAGAAAAAAGTAACGAATCGTGAGTAAAATTTAACCTCAGAATTACTCTCGGCACGCGGGTGGGATAGAATGCTCTCGTAGGCGGCCAAAAATAGAAAAATTGAGAAAACAGGGTCAAATGTTGCATCGGGGGGTTTTTTGACTCGTAGAATACGAATCTGAAGTCCATTTTTTATTTGGGGGCCCCCTCCCCTAACCACAAGTGTCTAATATTGTAATTAACTGGGTTAATGATGTAAAAAATGAGTTATTTGTATGAAAAATTTCTTTTAAAGATTCTTTGACCCGTAGAACACGAATTTGAAATTCATTTTTCATTTGAGAGCCCCCTCCCCTGACCACAAGTGTCTAATATTGTGATTAACCGGGGTAATGATGTGAAAAATGAGTTATTTACATAAAAAATTGCTCTAAACGGTTCTTTGACCCGTAAAACGCAAATTTGAAGTCAAGTTCTCATTTAAGAGCCTCCTCCCTTTCTCATAACTTTCAATGATAGATAAAATTGATTCGGGGAGTCTTCTCACACCAACATTAGACAAATTGACGGTGCCGCTGCAATGAGGGCACATAGTAAGAAACGTAGTTTTGAGAAGAATGCATTCTAAGTTTTGAGTCACCCGATATTATTCTTCGTTGTATTCGCGAGTACGAGCTTGATTGCTCTGTAACTTCACCTGATTGTTCTTGAAGGATCTAATTATCGAATTAAATTATGGCCGCAAAAAGGGCACATAAGCCTATGTGCCCTTATTGCAGCGGCACCGTCAATTAATTATTCTTTGTTGTGTTATTTTTAGCAATTGTAGCATATTTGAAGGCTTTGTTCTGGCGCGGAGGCAAGTTGGGGCAAAAAAGGCTTGCACAGCGTGAAAGTAGAAGTTCGTCCGAGAAGAATGCCGCATTCCATGTCTTGGAATGTTTCGGAACTTTTTTTATACAGCCTTATTTTTATTGACTACTCTACGAAAAATGGGTACTTTTAATGTACTCTGTGCGCGTTTATATGACAGTATAGGTAAAAATCATACGTGAAAGAGCGTGAAAAATACTTTTAGAAAGTCATACGACCTATTTGCAGCCACTATGTGCAGACACGTTTCGGTAGCCATGAAAAAATCTCTAGCAAAATGACCAAATTACCCCACTTTTTACCCAAATTTGTTCAGCTGTGTTCCCCAAATGCAAAGCGATATTGGTGAAACTTGTTGTGAAAACAGTTAACTAGAGTATTGAGAACGCAGAGAACAACTTTTGGTCCTGTTTTTAATACTTCGAATTTTTCGATTTTTGGCCGCCTAAATAAGCGTTCTATCCCACTGTGGCGGGCAGCTCTCAAGTTGAATCAAATATTGACGTGTACCTGTCGCAACGATGTGTGTTACATTTTGTATCAGCAGTAGGTCTTCAACTGATCGACTTTGTCGTCTCAAGAATAATTAATGCAGTTTACGCGTCTTTGTAAAGTTGTCTCCTTTATCCTGACTGTAATAAAACTGACAACAAAAGCACAAATAGGATACCGGTAATTATATTTTTCTCAGAGGAAATAGAAATTCTCCTCTTGCGCAATCATCCGACATTAAATCATGACCTTTTTAATAGATCCGTGAACCGTCTACATCTGGAACGAAGAGTAAAGGGGTTGAAAAAAGAATTGTCATCCTCGACTTGATTCGAAAACCACCCGAAATCGTGATTCACAGCATGGTGTAAAGTAGGTAATCGCAAAGTACGTTGTTATTGCAACCTTGATACCGTTGAATAAATACTTTTCAATACCTAATTATTCTTTTTATAATACTGTCCACCACGATGATGGTGATAATGTCTTCATTGGGTGGTCAGGTCGATACGACCCTTTAGTTGTCCCTATGGGAAAATCCACTTTTAAGATAATTTCTCGAAAATGAATGAATTGGGTAGAATTTTCGAATGTGCGACATGACAGTCCGCAATCGCGCTACAAGATCGCTTCAGTTCGAGTGAAAGGAAGAATCGCACTTAGGATCTCGTTGCGCGTCTCATCCTAAATCTTTCCTCTTGGAAGTACAAATTATATTTACACAATGATCTCTGCGAAAGAATACTCGATGCTACACGTAATTGAGTTTATTCTCGAAAAACATTCAAGAAAAAGGAAAGTGTAAATAATTTATCAAAGAGAAAAAATGTAACAATATGAGGAATAATGCCGCAAATTTTTCGCAACGTACCTAAGCAAAAAAAAAGTAGGCGATATAATACGCTATTTTGTCAACAAACAGGATTACAGGATTTTGGCTTAATGAAAGGAAGGCGCCTATGAGAAACGTTTGAAACAAGACAGAATTATTATGCATTGTCCTCTTTCACTTTCTTCGTGATTTTTTTTTCGGTAACATTTGGGGGAAAAAATCTTTTTCATTTACATTGAATTTCCACCTGTGATAATTTTATGCAAAACTATTTTCAAATGTTCGCCCTAAAATTAAAGAATGCCCTGCCAAGAAAAATTATGTCAAAAAAATTGGCATTACCATTCGTAAGTCATTTCTGCAACAAATGGCTCATTATTATTATTGTTTGAGCGTTCTGATTGGTCAAATTTCGAAAGTGGATATGGTTAATTTTTCTGTTGGTCTAATGTCGACCATAATATGGTATTAATTTTTCTAGGCGTATAACTATTACGAGACCAATGCAGAACCTACACTTGTCTTATTAAATCAATTTTTCACAACTGGACTTATAATGCTAGAATGCCCAAATGATGATGAAATGAAAAAAAAAAAATGAAATTCTCTGAATAAATTTATTACGTAACATACTTCTGCAAAAAGCAAAAGCATCACTACACCCTCTCTCATCTTTTTGTCTCGACGCGTAGACACATGGACGCTGCTATGCGTTCACAGAAGCTGGAATCTACGTAAACGAGATGGGTACATGTATCGGTACGCCGCGCCTTCTGATTTCAAACGAGTTTTCGATGGTCTGAATCTAGCTTGACCGGACGTCAATAGAGTTAAAATTCACAGGTGTGTGGCCGAACCCCTTCATATAAGTAATGTCTTTTGTGCGCGTATATGTTTGAGATTATGTCAAAATGACAACTCATTTTTGCTGGGCCGGTTGCGTGCACTGCATCTCTCTTTCTTCTCGTCCGCAATATCCGTAATAATAATAAAAATACGAAAAACTGAATGGGGGGACAATATGCGGTCGAACCGATGGTCACTTCTATGGAGAGAAAGGCCTATTACAATATAAATGCCTACTATTTATTGTCAGTCCGAAATTATCGACACTTCGTTTATCATATTCTTTCGTTAATAATTCTGTTGGCGAACTGGCCTTTCCTCGCAACGGATCGTGCTGCAATATGACCGTTCTGTGATACAGAAACGAAAATGAATCACAATAAAAGGATTGAATAAGAGTTGAATGAATGCGAATTCAAAAAAGTAACGCTGTCCATCGGAAAGCGGCTTAAGGCTTGGGATTGATTCGTGCAAGGTGATGTAAATCGATGAGGATCTATCAGTATTCTATACAATATACGCGCATAATACGAATACGGAGGCGAAGTATGAAATCATATTTTGAAAAAATTTCGTAAACGATCAGTAAAACCTTAGAACTGGATGAAAATGCAGATTAATCATACACGTGGGATGAAAAATTCAAATCAGAAAGTTCATTACATCCACCCATATGATTTGTACGACGGGGAAAAAAGAAATCACAAAAAGTAAAAGAAAGAATCAATCTGGAGTGTAACGAAGAGTTGGTGTAGTTGGGTTCTATTATCATCACATCTAGTAGGGTCAGGAATTCTTGAGCAGTGAGAGGAGGAATGTTTCTCACAGAAAGTGTGTTGTTTACTCGAGACACCAACCAGTGAGAGAGTCTTTTAATGGACCGTTCTCTCTCTCTACTGATCCTTGGCTTTGCGGATGTCTGGGGCGACCGTTCAATAGCTTCAGGCTTAGCCACAAAGAAGCAAGTTCATGAATAACTCCGGCTGGAAATTCGCGGCCGTTGGATTTACATTCGAAAAAAAAATGAAAATGTGTTATGATGGTGAGGTAGAGATGACATATCTACGTAAACGTACGGTGCGTCTACTTACACAATGTAGGAGAAACACTATTTTTGAAGAAACTCACACGAAATTGATTATAATCTTACAGGTTATAGTTGTAGATTCTCCTCAGAGGGTAAATCGAAAACTTTAGTCCAACTTTACTCCAGCAAGTTGCAAAATTGTTTCATAACGATGGATGTATGAAAGTAATTTAAGGATATGGTATCTAAAGATAATATCCCATCCCACTCTTTCACCCCTCTCTCTTCTCTTGATCAAGTTCTACACATAAAGTCAAGTTCCAACATCTAATTCTTTTAAAATTTTTAATGCACGACAAAGTCAGTAAAGGAAAGACGTACGATACGAAAGAAACTTCTTATTCAAGCGATACGGAAAAGGGAAGAGAACGCACAGGTTCAGATTCACGATTAGCGGCGGGTGGGGGGGGGATATACAAAATATATGAATTACGTTTAAGAATTCTTCCTTCTAAGAGAATTAACGATGAATCGATGAAAAGTAAAAGGAAAAGATTCACAAGGGAATGGGATTGAAGAAGTCTTTCAAGAAAGTTAAAACTACTCGTATTCAAATTATGGTATCAAAAAGTAGGATTTCACCCCTTGAACCTGAATTAAGAAATCGGGATCGGCCGTTAGCAAATACGAGGAATGATGTGAGCTGAGATAAAAAAAACAGAGGAGTCCTGCTGATCGCATCATTCATCTAACGCAATAAAATATTCGCCCAGCCATTTCAATACGATAGTTTTTTGAAGTATTCTTCCAAGAGTTTACTCCATCATGTAGAGTTCGAGGTAGACTGAAACAAATTTTATAGAATTTTCCTGTCCACCTATGAATAAAGAAGTATAAGGTTGCAGAAATTTGCGAAAAAGCAGTATAAATAATTTTTGTTTCTCTCTCATCGTACAAACCGTATGTACGAGTTTACAGAAAGCCAAAAGCCTTTCATCAAAAACATATTCGTCTCGGTCCTATGTGTTCGCGCAGAACTGTTAGGATGGCGACATATTCGACCGACTCGTCTCTGTCACTATCCTTTTTCTAGGAAACCTTATTCACATTCTACCTAGGCGCGCTATGCTGATGTTTACGGTACACTATGCATTTGCAAACTGTCTCGGTCTTCGTACAATCTTACAAACCCGCAACACAGCAGAACCCATGACAATCGACAATAATGAAGATTACAGAGCGGTGCGTTGCATTTGAGGATAGGTTTCATGCATTGTTTATTCCTCATTATGTTAGAAGAACAGAAACAAGATAGAAACCGCACGAGATTACATACATGCAGAGATGAGCATGAGGCCAGTTTTGACTTACCGTATTTTCGCTCATAAACTTGGCCGTGAATTACGTCATGACGTAAGAAAGAGAAGCAGTAATTCATATTATCGAAGTGAGTCAAAGACTTCATAATTTTTTTGCAAATTGGAGAGAAAAGTATTGTTCGTATTGACAGTACGCAAAAATTGGAATTCATTTTAAGATCAGTTTCCCAAACTCAATCCTACGTCAGAAGAAGTGCCGCAAAATGTCTGAAGTGTGCCACGAGATGAACGTAGGAAAAAAAACCTTAGAAAAAAAAGGAAAAAGAGAGAAATTGATGAGAAATAATAAGCAGGTTTGAGAGAAGGTAATATGTGTAGATGTTGCAGGCAGATCGTGAAAATGAATCATTTCATGAAAAAACGAATGATTTTAGGCTGATCATTAGAAGTTTGATTTATTACACGAATTGATAAGGCAGTTTGTGAAATGTCGTGGCATTTAAGGAAGTGGTTCTCGTTTTTTAGACATATCATTCATCATTAGGATGAAGCGTACAAATGGCTGGAAGATTCCCGGTCAGTTTCCCGGAGAGAATGTCACGACAGGTAAATTTCACGACAGCAAACCGACAAGCGGCCCGCTACCCTCCCACAATATGGAACCAGCATGAAGCCGCTCTTAACAACACCCACAAAACGAATAACGCCTCGGAAGGGTATCACAATCGATTGAATACCATGATCGGCAAAGTTCACCCCGACATGTATTCAGCGCTCTCAGAAATGCAGAAAGCAGTCGCGGAGTTAAGTCTCGGTCGACGAGTGAAAGTGGGGCCGAAGAAGAAGTGGATTGCGCTTCAGAACAGAACTGGAGGAATTGTCTCTAACTACTCGGAGTACAAAGACAACCACACTGAGCTGGACCACCTCAGAGCACTTGCGCACACCATTGTACTCGAGGTTTTGTAAAATAAAAATAAACTTGTCGTGAAAAACTGTCGTGACTGTCGTGAAAAAAGTCGTCGTGACAAAAGCGTGTCGTGAAATTTGCTGTCGTGAAATTTACCTGTCGTGAAATTCGCTTCGTGAAAGTGGGTGGGAACGGGCTGGAATAATAATAATACACACCTCTTTGCACAATGGCACCTTACAAATCCTTGGCCATGGCTTCCTAGTGCCTCCGCCTGATTTGTCGCGGCTGTGCAAAGGGCAGTTGTTGTATGGGGAACGTCCTGCGCCAAAAAAACTTCTGAACAAACCGTGAACTGTGATCGGACATATGACTGTGGCAGGTGTCCACTCTTTGTGCCTAATTTATAGAAACTCTCGTCTGTCTTTTCAAGAACTGTACGTACGTTTCTGTTTTCCTTTCCATACATAGTCTCCCAATTGTACTTGAATTTTCGATTTGCTGTTCCAAAAAGAAAACCTAGTTTATGATATGCATAATACGAGTACCACCATTCATGAAATGTCGGCTACATGTCAGTCCTTCCATAAAATGCCTCATCTAACCCGACGATTTTCTTAACTTCATGAAATGACTGAAATTTAGGGCGGTCGGGAGTTGCGTCCCAGATCGCGAATTGAGTCCCGGGATTGTGAGGGCAGTAAAAAGGTGATCCTGGAATTGCGTTCCGAGTTTGCGGGAGCGTTTCGAAGCTCGTTAGTGTTACTCAGAAGACACTGCGTGGATGTCAGCTTCTTAGTCTTCCAGAAAAGAGTTTTTAAAACGCTTCGGTGAAGAAGTAACGTTGTCACAATTTTAAATGTAAGTGGCGCGTAATTTCAGAGCTTCAGCGACAGAAATTTGAAGCTCACTCGTCTAAAAAATTCCAAACGGTTCAATTCTCCACGATCTCGACGCGTCATCAATGTAGCCACATAACACACTCTCTTCACAGCTGTAGATCTCCTACCGAATGCCAGTGCGAACGTGAACACAGATTGCAGAAACACATTGGCGATACAGCAGTAACTTTAAATAGTATAAAACGTACATTTTAGGCATCAATATCAAAACTGATGTTGCGAGAGTTCGGGACGCCGCGAGCCTGAAAAGTTTGGGAAACACTGGCCTAGATACACTTGTGCTCTTTGCAATGGAGCCGGACTCGGGCTCGTCGAGCTAAATAACATTCATTGGCTAAGAGTCTATTACATACTGAGAAAAACGTTCGAAAAAATTACTCCTAACTGTGGTAAAAATAAGAAGTTCAAGATCCATATGAAACAAGTTCCTTGCTTATTTCAATCGACGTAGACGGAAGAAATGAATCAAGAATTTCTCTTCTGATGATTGCAGAATAAGAGGATGGGGAAATGGTCTAGACGCGCAACTTTCAGAAAATTTTCTACCAGAGCCAAATAAATGAAGATCATTTTTCATGTACTCAACGTTTATCTCTGCGGACGCACGTTAGAACAATTTTATTTTATTTTATTTCCTTTTTTTTGTACGCTTCTTGGTCTAGGTAGTACAAGTCCACAGTAGAAACTCCGCTCTTTCGTCCCACTTCTTTGTCTGGTACAAGCCTACTTTAGTACATTCCAGACTGATGAGATTACGGGGTCTCACTCGCTCCACTCGTTCGTCCCGCTCCTTGGTCTGGTACAAGCCTACTTTAGTACATTCCAGGCTGATGAGATTACGGGGCCTCACTCGCTCCGCTCGTTTGTCCTGCTTCTTGGTCACGTATAAGTCTACTTTAGAATATTTTAGGCTAATGGCTTAGGACTCATTTGCTCCGTTCTTTCATTTTACTGGACCTGATACACTAGTTTATAGTAGCTAAGTTGTAGCCTAGTATAAAGGACGCTTCAGGACCTAGTATGAAGCTTGTGTGTTAATTTACAGCATAGATCAAAGGGAGACCTAGTTAGTTTGTCCCCCTTCTCCCTCTAATATAAGTCTAACTAGTAAAATCCCAGGGAACCAGCCTTATGAGATATTATGGAAGGGCCTTATGAGTCATATTGTGTTTGAAGCGTTGCATATCTGGTCCATTGAAGGAACCCAAGATACAGTATATTGGACAAACGAGGTTAAGAATCCTAGCTTTATACTAAGGGAAGTAGCTTCATAACTGTCTTACAAGCAGAAGAAAGATCGGTCGCTCCCCTGCTAGAGCCATTTCAGGTTTAGTATAATGCAGCTTAGCCTAGTAGAATAGTTAATAGGAGGGGAACTAGGAAGCTAGTTTTATACTAGCAAAAACTGTCTTACGAGTCAAAGAAAGATATTATGGAACCTCGTATAGGATACAGTATACAGGATTCCTAGACCTAATATGAAGCTTATGTGTTAGTTTATCTGGTCTATTGAAGGAACGGAGCCAACATACAGTATATTGGACGAACTAAGCTAGGAATCCTAGCTTTATACTATTAGTTGATAGGAGGGAGACTCGGAAGCTAGTTTCATACTAGCAAGAACTGTCTTACGAGTCAAAGAAAGATTGGTCAACTCCCTTCTAGAGCCACTCCAGGTTCAGTATAATGAAGCTTAGCATAGTATACTGTATATTATGGAACCTCGTATACTGTATATTAGCCCTAGTATAATGAAGGCCTGCATCCTATACCGTTTATTCAGCCTTAACAGTATAATCCTAGTGTATACTGTATATTAGTATACAGCAGAGGCAAGATGGACGTACGGACGCAAATTCCGGAATTGCGGTACGTGGTCAGGGGGGGAAGTCTAGAGCAGAAATTCTTCTAAGTGTCAAGGTCATGGTTGTAAATTTCGGAATTAGGGGATGGGGTCAGGCCAGAGCAAAGACATGAAAGATGTCAATGACAAATGACACTTTTCAGTAAGTTGAAACAAAAGAATTCAGCAAAAACTATATCGTTGCACCAGAGCAAAAATAATGTTAGAAAAGTTCATTCGTCACCATTTTACAAGAGTTAGGAATATTTTTTCCTAAATTTTTTTATAGTGCAGGGCTTCGGAATGAGAGAATTTTCACCTATTTCCTCACCTTGTCGGCTGCTTACATTCCGCCTAAAGCGAATTACAAACGGCGACGTTTTACATATTGCCTAAACGATAGATTTAAATTAT
Source organism: Aspidiotus destructor (assembly GCA_035079395.1). Classification (NCBI taxonomy): domain Eukaryota; kingdom Metazoa; phylum Arthropoda; class Insecta; order Hemiptera; family Diaspididae; genus Aspidiotus; species Aspidiotus destructor. Next base: position 37,957,052 of record JAVHKZ010000018.1, on the reverse strand, counting down.
ACATAAGTACTCAGTTGGAGAACATTTATGAAAATGAGTCATTGAAGGACCTAGATAATTAGGCACCAACTCCATAGAATGGGATGTTGATGGGGTGCAGCTTCCATGTATATGCAGTTTTTTTTTTTCTCTCTCTCTTTCTCTCTCGTTCAATCGGAATTGAAATAGTAATAGAAATATTGACAGCATTATCGAAGATTTACCTCTCAAGTACGGTATATCATTTTTTGACAAGTTTGATTAGTGGATACGTCGATTTTAATGATACAGGAACCAGACACGGCTGATGTGAGTCTGAGAGGAGCGATACGCTATAAAATCATTGTATAATACCTATATCGTTTTGGCTAATTCTATTCATTCTCAAATTCATTCACCAATAAACTACTGCTGCTCTACTTGCAGCCCATATTGAAGAAAATAAAAATTCTAGAACTCATGTCCAGAAAACCAGGTACTGACTACGTAAGAAAAAACACGATACTCAATTAGATATAAAAATACGATAAACTTGACTTCCATTTACAATAAACCGCGTCAAAATACTTGATTACCATAAAACAATACTTATTAGTTTCGAGAAGTGATCGCCTCAGCTCTATCCAATCCCACATCGTTTTTAGTCTAAGAAAAAAAAATAAAAAGAGAAAGAAACAGGCTTGAAAAACAATCAAGAAGCGTCAAGTAGCAGGTGATTTCAAGTTACGAGCAAAGCTTACAAAAAAATTATGAATGCTCAAATTTTGAAAAAAAAATTATATTAAATGAAAAAGACTGTTCTATCGACTAGGCATGCGATAATAAGTAGGTACTTGAAATTTCAAGGCTGCTCGACGCTTCTTCAATTTATCTACGGTACTTGTGATAAAGAAAAAAGATTTATTTTTTAAGGACTTCCCTCTATATTCAGGACATGTTCATTTCATTTGCTCATAGAATGTTCCATTGATGGTTTGGTTAAAAATAACCTGTCAAAGTTATTCCATTTGCAAGTAAGTAGATCAGAACGATGCACGCGCAATTGACCAATAAGCATAGTTGGACATTGAAAGAATTTTTTGAATTGACGCCGAAGTAATATTCGTTTTGGGTATCTTCTTAATACGTAATATTCGTTTGGATGTCTCCTTCATAATATTCCTTCTGGAAACTGGTGTCTAATACGCGGGCCTGCTCGAAGTAGAGAAAAAGAGGGACAATAAAGGCTTAAAACGAATTCTGGTCAGATTCTGAAAGCCTTTTGTCACGATAGACCGATCGCAGTTGTTTTGCGTTTCTATCGAAACGCGCATCTGCCACAGCCTTCATTTTTGACCCATATTTTCGAATTTGTTTTAGTTTATGTGTGACTGCATATAATACTCGGTGATATGTAGCGTGAGCGAGAAACACCGATTCTTTTCACCCTTTCCCGGATGAGGAAATAGGCTGCATTTTGTTGCGATGCTTTTACGGTATCCGAAGGCTAGTACAGCGTAATACGTGTACACACATGCACACAACATAAATCGGCAATACAGAAAATAACACCGGTTTCTCTATAATCCTTTTCCTGTGTCTTCTTTCAATGAGCGCACCTCACCACCCTCATATATTTACTCTATCGTGTGCCTAAGAGTGGCACGAGCTGCTGACACCATTACGTTTCGGGGTGGTTTGAATCTTTATCGATAATATTTTTATAAGAGGGTCGTCATGCCGTGCGGGTGTATGTATATAGATATATTGTATAAACGTTCCTTCATTCTATTTCGTGGGCAGTTTCGTTACGTCGTAAGATGAAGACATCGTTTGAAAAAAGCTCACGCAGCAGCGTAAGCAACACACGACTTTTCATTTTTATACCCCATTTCTTATGAAAATTTCACCTACCGTATTTTCATTATTGTGGCAAATTTGAAATGCGTTCGATTGCCTAAAAGCCTAAGCTTGAAAGTTAGACGTATATTGGTTACCGATTTTTTACGTGCATCTGCTAACGCAAAAATAAATTTCCGTTTCATCACTTTAACAGCCAGAATACGCGTAAAGTCTAAAAGACAGCCGAATATATGTCGGAGAATCGGCCTCAAGGATTCACTTATTGCCATGAAAAAATCATAATTCCGCTCCTACCGTAGCGCATTTCCCTACGTACTTGTCTCGGTAGCCTAAAGCAACGTGCTTATGACTAACCCCGCTCTATCTTTATAACTCCTAAGAGGATAACTCAAAAACTACTCATCCAATCCTCAAACAAAATGCAGGCGTATCACTTCAAATACACCCCAACACTATATCAACATTTGAGAAAAATCGGATCGCTAGTTTCCGAGGAGAAGAGGTGACAAAATTTGGTCTATATCCCTATATATATATAAGGAAACCTGAAATTTTTTTAATAGTCTAGGAGTTGTCTATGATCTCCAAAACGTCGAGAAAAATCATTACCTGCTCCCACTGCCACCACTGTGGCGAATGTAATACCTCATTTCTTCGAAAAGTCGGTAAAATCATGTATTTCGTTTCCCATCTTGTACTGAACTAATACGACGGAAAACGTATAACTGAATGTAATTAAACCACTAGCTTCTGTAAATAATGGGCTATGCTAGCGTTTAATTGAGTTACATATTATGACTTCTTCATTGTATTTTATTCATTTGTCTTATCGCTGAACAAAAATACGCATTATCTAGGTACCTGAACGTAATATGACCATACCGACCTCAAGGCTGTTTGATTAGTAACCGAGCTGACGTCTAACGAATAAAATGAAATTGACAGATCTGCTCAGCAATGATCGAGGGACGAGATTACTTCTATCCTAGAGTCAATGGTATCAAGAGGCTTATTCTCCTAATCGTTATTTTGCAGATACGTCAATTCAACTTTGTGCGGCGACCGTATCACTGTGATGGGGAAAAAACTAAAGACACGTCTACATAGAACGCAACACGCGATCTTTCACGTCGCAGCTTCTCGGGCTGTTTGTAAAATTCGTAGCTCATCAATAGTTTCGAACGAGTTCGATAATGTTGCATCGTTTCACTGAAAGTTTTATGAAATTTCGATTGTTATTTGCCTTGCCTCTCGGCTGCAACATTTTGTCGCACGTGAATTCTTTCCAATGCTCAATAGTGCTCAATGCTGATTGCTGAAAACGTGGACTGGTGGACGACCAGCGAGTATCACTATATACCTGCCAATCTGCTATCCATGTACGTGATAATAAGAATTTGAAAAGCGAAAAGCCATTTTGAGAAGCTTATCAGTAAAGCTAAAAGTCATTACTCAAGAATGTAAGCCGAAACCAATGTTTAAATTTAAACTTAAAATTGAAACGATTGGCTTCGCATCCCTGAGCTAGAGCCATGACTGATCGGCTGAAAAGTTATGCCCTTGTTGAGCCAAACTTTTGGAATATTTAACACTGTAAGGCTTTGCTTTGCTGTAAGGTCTGTAAGCTAATAGCTGAGCTAGTATCGCAAAGTTGCAGCCAATAGCTAAGTATAAACGCTCACGAAAATTGAAAATTGATTTTCCAATCTCCATCGCAAAAGCCGCAATGGCTAAACTAAAGTAACAGCAGAACCATGAGATCGATTGGCTAAAAAGTTAGTAGTGAAGCCGATAGACAGCTTCCAGAATCCAAGTTCTAACTCAGCTAATATCTAGCTCAACAATAAGCTTCAGAGCATACACGAGGAACTAGGAACTGATTTTAACACAGGTCTCAGGTGAGAGAATAAACGACTATCCGTTTGTTCCTTATGGAAAAATCAACGGCGTTTTTGCCTTGTTCTTTCCATTCGTCATGATTCCGTCAGAGCCTTGTGCCCTTGCGGCCTTGCTACATAAACTTGAAACACAAGAAGGCAGCACGCAACTTGCAACCATAAAAAAATATGATTTGATTGGTTTGCTGATTTTTGAACTATTTATTGGATATTGCGTGTTGCAATAATCCCACGAGATTCGAGAGAATAACTTGGGGTTGTAGGCTAGAATGAATAACCAGCCATCATCAGTCAATAGCAAGTAGAAGCTAACGATGATTGGCTTTCCATTTTTCTGTGCCGTACCTGTAGTCCTGTACCATGATATTTTCTCATAACACGACCTGTAGTTACTGATGCAATCACTTCAGGCGGGTTTTCCTGAGGGGCTAGAGATATAATTCTTGCTCAATGTTAACTGATGTTGAATCCGAAAGAGCAAGTGGCGGTGCTGTAAAGAACGTACACTACCACTACTGGATTATTCGGAATCAACATCTGTTTACTTTGAGCGAGAATACCTCTAGCGCCCTAGTCTTCCTAATCCCAAAAAAATTACTCGTAGTAGGAAAAAATAGTAATCACTACCTAGCGAGTTCGTGCTGCGAATACTACTAAGAAGACTTAATTGTGAGCCCTGTACAGTTTTGATAAAACTATAAAGACGTTCATCAGCAACGCATTATCACTTTCATGTCACCCATAGAAAAAATAAACCGATGAAATTTAGCGAGGATAGTAGATAGGTCACAGTTGTTCTATCGGACAAACTTGCGATTGATGTTGAGAATCAAATTAAAAATTTGGATGTCCTAATTTTTTAGAGCCCTTCTCTTACACAAATTGAAGAGTCAAATTGTCTATGAGAATTTTCTCGGTATCGTAACATTACTTAAGGGACAGGTTCTTGCTAGAATTGTTCATTTTTTAATTTTGGAAGACTTTCTCTAATTTCGGATACTGAGACGAATTAGGTAGCATACAGATTAAATTTTCCTGTATAGTCACACACGTTTCATTTCAACGTTTATGATTTGACAATGAGGGTTGTCGCTTCTCCAACTTTTGGGTCATCATTCATGCGAATGGAAAACGTTAATAACCAATAGCGTTGTTATCGTTCCTTCAAACCAGCTTCATTGAGTAATCAACTTGATTTTCAAGGGTGGTCAAACGATTTTGGTTCGATGTTAGACGTTGATTAGCGCTTCGCATCCGAGCTGAGTAACCCCAAAAATAGGAAATGTTCGCTACGCGTTGGAGTCATCCTACCAGTAACAACAGTTGCGTACTTTAAGATTACTTTTCTTTTCATAATTGTATTGACAATAGGGGTTAACAGGAACTCGTCGCATTAGAAATACATGAGTTTCCAAAACACCCTTATTTCTAACAAATGTTAATAAACTGTAGGCTAGCCGTCATTTTAAATTTTTATTCCAAACAATGTTTAATAATAAGGTACCTCACCATACTTCACAATTTACGTAAAAAGAAAAAGTAGTAATACCGATAATGATGCGTAAAACATATTGAATGTAATATGATAAATCATCGAAAAATGCGCACTTAAGTACAAAAAAAGGACACTGGAAAAATATTAAGAAAAGTATTTCGAATTTAATACTAGAAAACGCGAACGAATACTTGATACGAGCAATTCTCACAAGAAAAAGAAAAATGATTCACACTAGGAGATTAGAAGACACATTAAAATAATCACATGAAATACGTCCAAATAATACGAGGAAATATAATTACCTAACGACACAGGAAATTAATTATTTACAATCTACAACAACGATGGTGCGCTTGAGGTAAATCTATCCGTCCAATAGGAAGGAATGTTTTATTGACAACATTCACAGGAATTCTACTCCACGGAAATCGGATTCATGAGAATTTTAAAAATATGAACATATTTTCCAAGAGTTTAAATTTTTTTTTTTTGAAATTTGATAGCAATTTTTTTTCTACTGAATGTGCGACAATATCAACAAAAATATGAGGCAATTTATATTGATCAAACAAATTGTAAATGCTATTTCGGTTCATGAACGTGTGGCTCAATTATTTTTAACTGGCTACAATAAGTCCCCGGATACGACTTCGTCAGAACGATAATAAAGCTTATTGTTTTGGGATAAATGCACAGCTCTTCTTCCTTTAATTGCACAAACATTTCAGAAAAATGATAAATAAATAAATTGCAAAATATGAGACTTTTTCTAAAAATTTATTTACGCTAGCAGAAGCGCGGGACGTAAAATTTAAAATTCACCTTTCAGCAAGAAGTTTATGGAAAAAAAAAGAAAGAAAAGAAAAACAAACAAGTTGAATAGAAGTTCATTGACAAAAAAAAAAAAATGGAATTCAATACCGATTGTTAGATACTAATACTGAGGGGAATGTAAAAAATAAAAAATTATTATGCTGAAAAATAAATGCACCGACTAAAACATAGATCTATCTCATGAAATGCAGGCGAATTTGGCACTATATCATAGCGAATATTTTTAAAACGAGGAAGCGAATCTGCGGCAAATTATTTTCTTCTTGATCCATTATTTATTCATGCTGAATAAAAGAATTAAAGTCGATAAGTAAATTACAAGTACCGAATTGCAGAGGATACAAAAATTAATGAGTTTAATCACTCAATAGTAATTTGAAAGTGCAAAAAATATTCAGTGAGTGAGGATAGAAGAAGTTTTCCTCAACGTTTTTTACCCAATATTGAGGAAGAGAAGGAAACCCAAAGGCTCGGATTGAAAGTTTTTTTCCCAACTTCTCCAAGACTTCAACGCTACAATAAACCTTTTTCCCAGTGACGTCACGTAACATTACTGGCTTGCTATGGCTGCAGTTCACCTTTCCCCTAGCTCCAGCTGAGTGAACAAGCAAAATGTAAACGAACGATTTCCATAAGAAAAAATATGAGTTGTTTAGACAGTCGATAGCTATAAAATTGTAGATTTTTACAGATCTTGATAGTTAGATTCATCATTTAGATGCTTTTATCGATCTTTTAAGTCATAACACTTCCATTATTTTTCAACGTCTTGAATGTAACAATATTTGAAAAACCACTAAATGTTTTCACTGTTAATTATATGGAGAAAAAGTTGTTTACATTTTTGTTGTTCACTCAGACCGCTGATTCAGGTGTAAGGCATGACTTGTGACATCACAGGAAAAAGGTCCATCACTCTAAATTGAAAAATCCAGGAACAAAAAGAAGACAATTTTAGTCTCCTTTAATTTCTCCAACCCAGAGAAATATAAGAACACGCAGCCAGTTTCAATCCCTCATTGATAATAATGGGTACTCAAGGTCCTCATGGTCGCATAATTTGGATCCTTCAAGGGGAAAAATTCTTCATTTTGCCAAGAGATTTGTGAGCAATCAACATTAATTTTGAAGAATTTTGCGCACGCGGAATATTTTGAGTCATTCATAATTTCTCATCTCGGATTTCAATAACTGAAGGCTAATCATGGCCGTTCCAATGAAATTATAATAGCTTTAATACTAGTTCAAGCAAAATACTATATTGTTCTCAACAGTTTTCGTTCTTTAAAAGATTGATTCTCCTGTTACGTCATACCCAACGATGACAGTAATACTTCTTCCAACGGCATATTAATCCTCTCTCATACGATTACCATGGAAAAGTTTTGATCATTCATCAGTACCCCAAAATGAACAATAATTATCTTAGAATAAAACGTTAGTATTTATAATCTTGATTCTTGCAGCTTTCCTGCGTATAAAAATACACTTCTTATCCTGAATTCACTCTACTTTATGAATAAATGATTGAATATTCTCATGCTTTTTTAATACTAATCACAAAGCTGCTGGAAGCTGATAGATTTATCATCGAGTGCATTTGCCCACAAGTAGCAGTGCTCTTACGTCAAGGAAAATTAATCTATACCGATTTCTAAATCGAACGAAATTTTCCTAATAATACCAAAACTATCATCTTTTTACTTTACCTAATTCATTTCCTTGTTTCTATTATCCACGTATCCATCTTCACCTGAAAAGATCAGTACCCGACAAATCAATTAATGTATGAACCAAATATGTATGTTTATTTAAACGTGATTTTTAGGATTCTAAGATTGAATATGTTAAATCTAAAATAGTTTTTTGTCGATGGCACTTTTTATTCAGGAGACGGACCACGAAAATACGTTTGTTCTGCTTAATTTTTTTTCTCAAGAAAGAACAAATAATCATTTTGTCAAATGTTTATACTTTAAATATCAAAAGAATGACCATTTTGTGAGCGTCGAGTTCTCCCAAAGCGAATTTTTTGCGGAAAACCATAATGTGTACCACTCTTTTTTCAAATAGCTGAGTTTGCACCAACTTAATCCGTTAAAGAATTTCAATTTCTTTTTCTTCTTCATATCAACGATGTTCCGAACCGAAAAATCAATAAATTCAAAATGAAGCTTTTTGGATAAACCTACCTTCGTCTTCGGGTATATTGTTGTCATACTCAGCACCAAGATAATCCTTTGATTTAGGCACGGCTACGTTTCCTTTCCTGAAAATAAGAGTATAGAACTCCGTAAATATAAATAAATATAAAAAATAGAATAATTTACTCAGAGAATGAGGGAAAAAGGATGAGAAGTAGAAAAAAAAAGTCTCAGCTCATGAAAAAATATACAAATTGCCTAAGTAGAACAAAATCAAATCCGCAGCCAATCGTGATCTTAAAAATTTAGAGATGAAGAAATGACACAATTATTTTACTCACTTTTCTACCAATTTTGGGTAAGGCACAAATACCCCTGGATTTTCTGCCGCATTATTGCTAGCACTACTGGCAGGTTTGTTGGGTTGATTGAAATTCGGTGGCCTTGGTATAAACATACCGCGTTCTTTGTCGCCATTTGGCGGTAAATCTTCAGCGTTATTTTGAATTGGAACAACTTCTTTATTATCACTGTCAATTCGTACTAACGGTGCTTTTCCCTGAAAAACAGAAATTAGTGTATTTCCAATACTTCAAATGGTAAGCAAGGATTTTATTAAACAAATTTCTGACTGATCATTTAGAATAATCAAAAAACATTGCCTACGAGTACTTCAACGATAAAAATTATCATTCATGTGTATTGAGAACGTAGTGGGATCATTAAAAACGCTACTGAAGGAAGTAGATATGAATGTTTATCACCAAGAGGAAAACGTTGTAACTAGCTTATTTAAAAGTAAGAAAAACGAACAAGAAAAAAAGTCAATAGTCGAAAATTTTACTTACCACATTCTCTTGTGGTGGTCTTATTTGCTGAGGTATGCCATCATTGATCACGTCTGCTTTTTCTTTTTGTAAGGAATTTTCTGGTTCTCTATCAGGCGGCGGCATCTATACCAGAAAAAATTGAGATTTTTAGAAACTCATGAGAATTATGTCAATTGTCAGAATATTTCTCATGTGCGAATTTCAAATCGTAACTAGGATGTCATAGAATTGCTTACTTGTTTTGACAATTCTTCATCTTGTTTAACAGCAGCTGGATTGATTGGTGGAGTGGGTGAATCTTTTATTAAACTCTGGACGGGAGCTACCTTCAGCTAACATAATTGAAATGTAAGAAACGTGCACCATTGACACATACTGATAACATTTAAATCAAATCTCATACCGATTCATTCGCTACCAGCCCTGTATCGTCAGACGGGGTTTGTTTTTTCAATGAGATCGAAGTGTTTCCTTCAGTTTTCAACTGCATCTACAACAGAGTTATTTTTAATAAAGTTATGAAAAAGAATTATAAAAAAAAAAAAACAAACTGGATGTCGATGAGATAAATTTAGATTTACCTCCAATTTGTGAATCATCTGGTTCTTACGTTCATTTTCGTCATGGACATCTTCTAATTTCGAATTTGCGTCATGTATTTCTTTTTCGCTCTCCAAAATTCTTTTATTCAATTTTTCGATTTGATCTTTGAAATCGGCGTTAGCTGTCTATCATCAAGACGAAGAAAGAAAAAAAAACAATGAGATAAGAGGAAAAACGAGTTTATACAATAATTTCCAGGACTTTAATATACCTGCAATGAATCCAATTTTTCATTTAATGAATCGTACTTCATACTAGCTTCGTTTTTCTCCTTTAGCCGATCTTCTTTCTCTAGATCCAAAAGAGCTTGAATCTTATCTAACTTCTGCTTACCTTCAGATTTTTCATTTTCTAATGATTTCTCCAGGCGCAGTTTCATATCAATTGCATCTAATTTATAGAAAGAAAAAAAGTACAACATTAGTCTTCATGTTTACAGGACGCAGGTGATCACAAATGATTTTCGAATCATCGCATTGAGTGGAGTTAAAAATAATGCTCAGCTTCGTATCAAGAGTGGAGAGAAAGTTTACAACGAAAGCAGAACCGAAGCATACAACTCTTAGTGATACGACCATATGATGGATAAAGTAATACGTACAATGTGGGTACAATAGACTACATAAAATAGAGAATTTCAAGATGAAGAGTTTGAGGAACGAGTAAGAAAATTCTTGAAACGAGTCAAAACCGAGTTGATTACAAGAACGAATAGCAGAAGTTTCAGTTCAATAAGAACTCATCTAGTCGTGGTTAGAATTTTAACTAGAAAGACTTGGCTTCATTGGCCAATGGCCAGTGGTCAATGGAATCAAGTTCAAATTAGTTCCTGATGTTGAATTCTTCAACTGTACGATATTAACTTGACGCAGAGCTGTAGGGTGCGCTTCATTATTTTCTCGTCGAAATTCGCAATGTTTCGCATAATAAAATTTTGATATAATCAGAAACGTCGTTTCATGTCAACATTTTTCATATTTTTTCTTTACACCTGATCCTTTTCCTGTTATCAACGAATCATGTTTGATTGCAGAGACCTACGAGATTTTATTATTAGTCAGTTATCATAAGGAGAAAACTCTGACTCGAAATGAGGATACTTTTCTAGAACTCTAGATACAACATTTATCTCATGAAAATGAATATTTTCGAAGAACGGATACCATTCAAAATTCAGTAACAGTCGAGTAACATCCACGAGCAGAGCGGTTATTTCGAAATCACTGCCTCATTCTATTACGACGAATACTTTAATTTGATTATTTTAAAGTTATAAAAACTCATTTGCTCAACTTACTCTGCAGCTGGGTAAAAGTTGACTCATGTTGTTCTTTACAGCGGCTCAGTTCTTTCCGAACCGCATTCAGTTCATCCGTTGCTTTATGCAGCAATACTAGTAAAGTGAACATTAACATTATGCAGCTGATGAAAGGAAATACTATGTTTTTGTTCATTCTAAGTTGAGATCGAAGGATCATTTTGATATATTTGGTATTATACGACGTTAATTCTGTAACACATCAGGTAAAATTGTATTAACTTCGACCAGGAACTGTTAGTCTCGTAAATATATTCCATAGAGACATGAGAATAACTTACAATTAAACTTCAATAAGATTTACTGAAAGAGACGAGGTAATTTAAATTTTATAGTTATTTTCATGTCATATCACAAAATTTAATTCCTACCTAACTTCAAACCGTGTTATCAAACAACATTATAGAATAGTTTCAATATTATTCTAGGAAGAAAAGATAGAAAAAGATTCAATCCTCCATGATTCTGGGACTGGAAGAAATGATTAGCAATTGAAAATATTTCAGAAGGAAAACTGTTCGCAAGATTCGCAACTTCATGTGCTGTTTATAATCAGGTTCATCATTCACCGTGCATTGGCTAAAAATATTATTATCATGAAACTAGAAATCACTCTTATTTATCAGTGTTGCCATTTAACTATATTCACGCTTACAAAAGTGTACAATAATAATAGAGTCAATGGTGTTGCCATGTGAAAAACTACGAAAAGAATAGTTTGGTCAACGGGTTGCATAATTAGAGCCGCAAAAAGACTTTCATGGCCAAAACTCGAACATCGTTACAGAAATGATCTAGTCATTCTGGTCACAATCCTTTTTTGCTTTTCTACAAAATATAGATCTCGCAAGGCTCATTTTTTCTCTATTCATTCCTAAAGTACAATTGTCCCGGTAGGTAAATACTATATGGATCGAGCGTTGTTACCATTTGCTTTACAGCTGGGGCTAATTCATCGCTTTTGATAAGAAATGGTTGAGGTAAATAAGTCTTCAAATTTCATCAAAGAACAGTTGAACAGCAAAATATCAGCTAAGCTCTAGAAATTCTTCAAATTTTTCAGGCTAAAACCCCATCCTAACTTTTAAAGGATAAGAGATCTCAAACATTGAATGATAATAGAGAACTGACACAGTTGTTCAATTCACTGCCGTGTTCAGTGTTCACTTCCTATTTCAGAAGCATTGTACCGTGATTAGAAGGCATACCTAATCAAGTAGTTAGTGTAACACCTCAACGCACTCACAATAACCCGGTTGCTAAATTGTCATGTATTGGTGTGGTTCTAAGAGTTGATATAAGTAAATAAGTTTGATAAGAATATTGTTTAAATTTTAGATTTAGGAACGTACGTTACTTTTGTTGCATAAGACCTGCAGCAAAATTAATCTCTCTCCAAATGTATTCAAATGTGCTTGTCCGTAATCATCACCCATGCCTACCTTAAATAACGAACTACAAAAAAGACGAATGGGTACCTTACGCATAAATTAAAAGTTTATACGTAAGTAGCCAATCCGTTAGGCCGCCAGTTCTGCAGAAGAAAATTTTTTATAATATCGAAAATTAATATGATTCAGCGAAATATGTTTCTGAATTCGTCTTCAAAACAGAAAAAATTTTATAACGTTCAACATCCCTGCAACTGACATCCAATAAACCATCTTCAACTTTGACGCTACATCGAATGCCATTCCAGCTTAGCTACGCTGCCGTACAAAAAAAAATTGACGTATGTTGACCGTTTTTTACTCTGTAACGATCTGGAAAATGAGATCTTAGACTCGTAAATGTGTCCGTGTGTGCATGTGTGCATCAGATCAATTTGCGTGTAATTCCGCGACGTACGTCAAGGTTTCATCATGGACGTATGTTATTCTTCAAGTTTTTCAGAAAACAAACATCGTTATCTTCAAACTGATTTCAATATTGAATTCGTCATCAAAAATAGTTCTTGAAATTCATTCATAGATCCTCATGCTATACATTTTCACCGAAAGAAGATGTATGTATAATACCTTTATCGTGATCCGAAATTCTGGAAATTTTCGTGATTTACGTCATTTATTTTTTGTACGGCAGTACGAGTAAGTAAAACTCAGGGTGAAACTATGGATATGAGTAGGGTAAAAATTCGTTCCGTGTGTATTCTTATGGCAATCGATAAGGCAATAGAACCAATAATTGTAATATCAAATGATATCGACGTACCACCGCACTGGGGTGTTGTTATCTCCTTGGTTCAGTGAAGAAACCCCTCTCCAATTTTAATTTCTTGTAACTAAAAAAAAAGAAAAAAGAAGAAGGAAAGAAAGAAAAAAAAACCTGTGAAAATGGCCCCCTCTAAAACAACCAATACAAAGAATCGTCTTCATGAAAATAGCTTCACAACACCCCTGCCGCATTTTCGACATTTTGTCACTTTGTATTGTGGCGTTTAATAAGATGTATTTCTGGTAGTTTTAGGTCTTCATCACTTCATCTTGGATAGCCATAAAGAATCCTTCAGTTTTTAGGTACAAGATTCCACTGATAGTGAGCCATGATACTGACGCACTTCTATCCTTTCTTTTCAAGTTTGAGGAGCAGTTTTAGCAGTCCTCAGCTGGATTATGGATGCCCATTTCTTCATTATCTTTCTGAGGATGTATTTTATATTCTTCCAGACATTTGATGAGCCAATCATGAGGAACACTGTCAAATGCCTTTTTGTAATCAGTATGCAGTACTCAGATTTCTGCTCTTTTTTCTGGAATGCTGTGGAACTAGATGCCCATGAGCCGTTCCTTACATCTATACATGTTTCTCCTGCATCCTTTCTGTTCTTCTGCAAGTGTATTATTCTTCTCGCAATAATGTTGTATCTTAACTGTGATGCATGCAGTGAATGTCTTACAGACCATTGGTAGACAAGCTATTGGGCGGTATTTTGACGGATCCCTGCTATCTTTTTTTTTTTGGCAGGAGGTATGTAATTCTATGGAGTGATCAAGCAGGCATTTGTTCAGTTCCCGCAGCAATGGGCCGTGCAGAACATTTATCTGCCTAAACCAGAAATTTTGTATCTTGTCTGGCCCAGGCGCTTTCCAACCTCAATTTTTTTGACATTTATGCAATGCGATGTGCCGTATCTGAAAATCGAGAACTTGTTGAAGGAAATTATTAATATTATTGAATTTTAATTTTAAGTTAAAAACTGATCTTCAAGAACAACTATAGAGATCAGATTTTCTTCCAAATACATTTTTTCAATCGTTTTGATATTTTTCCATAATCATCACTTTTGCATATATGTGACCTGTCACGAGATAAGAGACCCATCTCTGAATTGGTACAAACAATGAGAAGGATGGGTATTACTACCAATTCAGAGATGGGTCCCTTATCTTGTGACAGGTCACATATACACCAATTCAATTTTGTATGGCAGATCTACGCTGTAGAAGTGAAACAAAATGTAGAAAGGTGAGAAACATATTGGAAAATGAACCAAAAATATGAAGCTGAAACGTGATAGCGATATTTTTGAATACCTATCCATTACAAAAATTACCCAGCCCCGTTGTGCAGAATGCCGTCACAGTTGGGAACGGAAGAGACTTGTGACACCTGTGACGATAGTTTGTGACGGCAATCACCCATATAAAAAGCACAATGATCCCTCTTTGTGCCGCTACTGTGACGCAAATGTGCGTTGTCACGATCCCGTCTTGTGACGGCATTTCGCTCAAAGGGGGTCGTTACGGCAAACAATTTTGTACTCATACATTCATTTCACGTCGCCCTCTCGGTCTCTTACAAAATTGAGCGAGAGAGAGAAATGTACCAAAGTACTAGAGTACAGTGTATTTAATTTGTAAAACTATTTGGACTGTACAATCACATTTTGAAGGTCAAAACACGATTAATCCAATGTTGCTAAAAAAAAAGGGATCATTTGAAAGAAAATTTTACGCCCGTTCGATTTTGTTCTCTTCATTTTTTGCGTAAAATCTCTAGATTTTGAGTAATTTGTTAAAAACTGAAAATCTCCCATATACCGCTGTGTTAAACTCCCCGGTTTCCGATTGCTGTGTAGTAGTACGCTCGTGGTACGTACGTGCATACCACACATACACAATTCCCCGGTTTCCTTATCAAAATGACCTTCAAAATTCTGATCGTACAGTCCGAATGTTTCGAGGAATTGTGTTTCAAAAAACCTCTAGCTCTTGATTGTACAAGTACAAGTGATAAATTTTCTAGGATGTAAGTTGGGAATCCATCCCTGTTGAAAATGTTTTCAGTCAGAGCTACCCAGGTAATAATGCTTCAGCTATTGTCTTGTCTAGCGTCTTCAACTGATAAGTGAGTAGGTATATGCGAGACTGCCGTACACAGTTGAATTGACGTATATCCAAATCAACGATCGGAAAGAAGTTTCATTTTCCTGAAATAAGCTTAATACGGCTAATTGAGATGTAAATATGCGTTACAAAAACGATTTTTTGATGAGAAATCCAATTGTCGCACTAGATTTCCGATTCAAGCATCCCTTCTTCCAATATTGACATTTTTGGGTCGTGTTTTGGATATTCGTCAACATTTTGACGTACCGTACTGTATATTCAACGTTCATTTCAACACGATTCAGAGAAAAGTGTTCATCATACCCGAAACAACGCTCCAATTTCTTAGATCTGAATTTTTCCCTGTCATTCCATCAATGAAATAGTTGTAGTGTGTTATCACGATTCACACATTCGTACCAATCGTCCGCCAACGTCCGACAGCGTCCGACAGATACAGTTTGCCTGATTGTCGATTTGGATGTACGTCAATTTAAGGTACGGTAGAAGTATAAGCAATCAACTTGAGAGTAAAATAAACACAGGCTCTTATGGACGTTTTCTGGAGTAATCAATTTATTGCAAGAATGGTAATTGAGAGAAATTTAAGAGAACTAAATAGAATACATTAATTGATTGATAACTTCAGTAAAATCTATACAGAATCGCATAACTTATGCGTTTCTGTAAGATTTTCTTAAATTTACCTAGTAATAATCGCAACGATTTTCTAAACTTCATTAATTGATTGAATTATAATGCAGTTGTAGGTGTAAATCAGTAAAATGCTCCAGCATACCGTCGCACCCTTTCCTCTTTGAAAATTTCATATTCTTATTATCCGACAAAAATAGCGATATCAAGTTAAATAGGTGCAAGATTCTCAAAAAATCTGAATCACTATAACTAACCTAATGTGAGTTCCAACGATTACGAACCTGAGTGTTCTTCATTTGTGGAGTTGGTACCTAAACAATTTGAACAGGTGGTTGTTAAGGTTAAGGTACAAAATGGAGAGTCACATAATGATCATAAATTTGCATAATCATTTGGTAGCAGGCACTGTGTTGTAGTCTACAATTCTGAAAGCAAAAGTAGCGAGAGGAAAAAGAGGGAGAAAAAACGAAAACATGATCTTCGCTTGGTGTTATCTAAAAATAATGTTGTATACGGACAACTCAGCGTGGCCTGTGTAAGTCTGTACGTACGCGACGTTATCGCGGTTTTTAACTAGAATCTAAAATTCATTCGCACTCATATTCACGTCTCCAACTTATCCTTCATGCAGATGAGAAAGACATTAAAACAGAAAGATCATCGTGGAACAGTATATAATTTGATCAAAAGATGATTATATTTTAAAACAAAAATTTCAAATTCGAGCGGATTCTTCTACGTCTCGGCAGTTGCGTAATAGTGATACACGAGGAATTGTATGAATCAGGAAACCTATTACAAGTAATCAGATCGATTATGACAGAAATTTTTGCTTGCCAACCAATTATTTTTCGCTATAGGAAAAACTTTCGGCTGCGATTACAAGAAGTGTAACACCAATTGGATATAATAATATGATGAAGAATACGCGGATGGGAAAACGACGAAACGTCGAAAGTAGATGCACTTGGAGTATTCCTTGAAAATAGGAGAAATGGAGTAATAGCTGAGAAACAGAACCTCTGCAATCTATGGAATAAGAAAAGTGAAAATGGGGTAACCGATAACCTTGAATTTTTTCCGATCACGAAAGTCTGATGTGTGGCAGCACTGAAAACGCCCGTCTCATTTGAGTCGTTGTTCGCGTTGAATATTGTACACGGCCACACGGGTGTTCTTTGATTCTTTCTTGCAGTGAGTAGGTACGTTGTTTCAAAGTGTGCCTATATTATTGTCAAATAGGTGCAGAAATACAAAATAGGGATTTATCGTGTTTCGATCATTTTCTTGTGTGTGTAGTCGAAAAGTAAAACCCTTTTCACTGCACGAGAACTAGTTGTTTTTCTGATAGTTGCGATGCGATTATTCCTATTTTGAACTTCGAAGTAGCTGAAACGTGTTCGTTCAGTGAGAGCGAAGTAGAGCTTACATTCGTAAAACCGTGGCTTCGGTATTCACTATTCAGTAATCACGAGTCGAGTCAATTAAGTGCTTAGGTGATCGTGATAGACACAAAGTGTGCGCATTTCTTCATCAATTCACGTTTTCTCACTCGTTTACGCTTTCTCTCTCTGTTTCGCGTACTCACTCTTTTTGAGTGCTGTTCTTGAATAATAGTACTTTTCTGTTCTCCACGTTGGAGCGTACTAGCATCTACTGAACGAACATTTTATTGAAGTTGAGCACTGAATGAGGAATAAAGGCGACGGACGAATTTTCGACTTCCGCAAAGTTTTTCCTAACGCATGTTGCTTTGTTGGTATTTCGGCCCGTTGTTGGCTCGATTTTCATATCGTTGGTTGTTTAAGCAAGGTGAGTTATTGAATTGAATTACTATGCCATAATCGCATCATGTCGATGACGCGACGTCGATGTTATTACGGTTCCATGCAATCGTCTGTATAGTGTGTGTATGATTGTCCGTTTATTTTTACTCCATTCTCTTATTCAATTCAGCAATGATTTTAATGCGTATTATATTCTTATGCGAAATGCAACCTTTATCGTATGTGGATATTGTAGAGCGCTAACGATTTGATATTATAAGTTGAAGTCGATTCAAATTACGAATAATAATAATACTTGTTGCTATAATTTTGCCTGTGATTCGGAACGCAGTCTCGAATCATCCGCCGATTGTGATGATGGAATTCGACGATGGAGTCATTGAATGTTTTAGGATTTGTTCGTTCGAATGTATTCGAACATCATTAACATAGATTTGATTGAGTTCTTCTTCGTTACGATCTTCATCTACGAACTCATTAATATACGGCAGTATTCGATTGTAAAATGTTACTCAAATTGAAAGTCGAAAATCTTCATGCAGATTCATGTAATTTACGGAAAGAAAACTTGAACATGTTCTTTTTCAGTCTGCCGAATGAAAGGCTGCAAAGAATTTCCCAAAATCAAGAAGGTCACTCAGACATTCATTACTTATCATTGATGAATGATAACAATCTTCATAGGATAGGGCACTTATTTGGTTTGAGTACTCCGGAAAGATCTTACTGTCGTCTTGTCCATTCTCGAGATTTCATATCAATCTGTGTGAAGAAATTACACGGGTTTAACGTGGATGAATAACTTTGTCGATGACATAGTTACTCAAATACCCTTCGGGACGTTCTAACTGATTATTCTCAGAAATTTCCTTTTGCATTTGTAATTCAGGTACTCTTCAAGATATTTTTTGACAATGAAGTGATTGAAAGCATTATGTTCGGGTACTCCAGTTGTAGAGCATTCAAGATTGAATCGTAAACTCGTACGGGGAAAGAAAGTGTTAGTCAAATCCTGAATGATAGTCGTACCTAATTCGACTTGTAATTACGAGAAGGGCGTACCGTAATTTTTTGAATTTGTTTTTGTCGTGACTTACATCATTCAAACTGTCGAACAAGTGAAATTTTACTTGTTATTATGTTAGAAGTTATAACTTGATTTGCGTTCTATTTCAAACCCAATATTCTAATCTAAAATTAATTAAAACGATTCGAGATGGATTAAGCTCGATGAAAAAGTGAGAGCATCTTTTAAACGATCATCCAGCAGCTAACGTTTCCAAGTGATTTTTTGTAAGGCTTGAGAAGAGACTTCGTAAGCTGCTCTGCCGACAAAGTCAAATACGATCAATCGATCGCGCAATTTGTTTCGAGTGATATTTTACAGATGATGTTTACACGTCATAGTTCATAATGTTTTAATCGCGTAGAATTCAAGTACGAGAACTGACTAGATGTGCTAGCGAGGAACGAATGACGACTAATAGCTTTGTTTTCAGCGGGGTTGACAGTATCCACTTTCATCCAGTATTTTGTGAACCACCACAATTTATCGTTTTTCTGTGATCTGTGATTCGTGCTTCATCGAATCACGGTTTCTCTACTACAAATATTATGATCCATGACTCATGGTCCGGATCACTTCTCAAAGTGACTCCGTGATGCAAATCTTCTTCTTTTCTTATTACAATTATAAACTGTCATCTGGATCTTTTCATCGTTCAAATGAATAGATTAAGATTGATATTAAGCCTTATTTTTGTGAAAAATCGTATCCGTCGAACCAAAGTCTCGACAATTCAACATCTTCGATTATTTCCCTTAATTTGTGGAATGTACAGCTAACCCTTAGTTTTGTCGAAAGAACTGATCATGTTATTTTGGCAGCGTACCTATGCTTCAAAATATCGTTTGATTGATACGATCTCTTATTTAAAACGTCAATGAAGAGAAAAGTACAAATAAGTATATTTTACGCGAGTTGAGAACGAGGTTTCTATATGAACCGCTTTGATTCTGTATGTTACTCTGAAATTCATGTTACATCAAAAACTGAACATAGCCTTTCTTACTATTATTTTTAAAAAGTTGAGTTTCTCTCTCAATCTGAATTCGCTTATACTATTAGTACGCTCATAGCGAAAACTAAATTAATAAACGCAAACCCATAAAAAAAGAATGTTCTATTTCTCTGGGTTCGCTTACGGAGAAAAAAAAAATCGTACGTGTCTCCGCGCACAAGAACATTATGTTCGAACTCACTCTGTCCCTCGCCCTCCTTTCTTTTCATTTCATTTCGTGATAACATAGCGATTTCCTCCGTCTACAGCGGTGATGAAGAAGGATGTCCGTAGAAGAGAGAAACAAGTAAGTTGTAATGTGAAGGATTTTGCGCATGCGTAGTAGAACGTCATCGTGTTACTTCACGCTGACTTGAGCCTCCTGCGTGCATCAGTACGACTATGATCTAATTCGTTTTGCGCGACCTTTAACTAGAATGGACGGTGTTCTTTGTTGGATTTTTCGAACAAAAATTTCAATTCTATATCGTCTGAATTAGTCACAAGTTTTTCAGTTCATTTCTCTCAGTTTGTCGAGCTTGTGTTTCTTAGGAGGGTGGGTCAAGAGGGGGATTGCGTAGCATTGATAGAAAGAATATAGTATTATGGTCGAAGATACCAAGGTTGACGTATCGTCGCGTTCTGCATCCGAATTTTTTATCTAAACGTATACATATAACACGAACGGAAAATTGAACGCTAGGGTGAAATATAAAATGTTCAAAAGGAATCGGGCTCATTCGAATAAGTTCCGCGGCAAATTTTTCAACAATTTTGGATCAGTTCTAATACGTTTACATTGAGCAAATTTGAAAAGATAGTAATGACTAAAAAGTCTTGCTGTTTATCTGTCAGCATTGATGCTTGTTCATCATTCGTTTCGTTCTATTTCTGTTTCGACAAAGAAATTTTTTAATGTATTTGATATTTCTAGAAATGAATCTACGAGAGTACTGGTCTAAATAGTAACTAGGTGCATAAGGTGCGCGATTACTGACGAGTGCGAAGGTTTGCGGAACGAGCGATAGCGAGTGAAGCAAACGCACGAGTTGATCTCGCCCATGCTTTTTATTATTAATGAACTAGAAGGATGTCATTATGAGGAAGATGGATTTCAGGATAATATTGCGGAAACGTAATAACTGGACAATACTGATTGCCCTACAGCCCATGCTGATCCTACTTATCTGAACAATTTGAAACACCCAAAAACGTGAAATTTAAAATTACTAAGTTGACAAGAAATTATCAATCACAGAAAATCGTTTCTCAGTTGATAGTTTGAAAAAGTTGATTTTTCATTCAACGTCGTCAGAAATGCGTGAATTGTTGAACAATTTACTGGTTCTTTTAATTTTGTTTTGAACTTGTATTCTTGTTTTCAAGTACAAACGAATGATCGAATTCATTTTTTGTTCTTATGGAGAAGAAAAGAAGTTTTTTAAACATCATTGTATTTGAAAATCAAAATAAAACTCAGTTTGTTTTTTAATGTCACTGTGGACGAGTAGTAGGGTCCTAATGATAAATCCGCTCGATTTCGCTGTTAAAAGCAATTTCATGATTGATTATTGTTCTACACACTCAGACGAATAAATTTAGCCTGTATGCTCATTTTCCCCCTCCCTGTTTTCCAAGGTTCCACCCCCCAAATCTGAAAAGCTCGTTTATCTCGTGAAATATTGACTTTTTGGAAAAAGTTTTCGAACAAAAGTTGTTCCATTTTATCTCTTCTACAACTTCACTCCTTATAAAAATTTCATTTAAAGCACCCCTCGCGCTTCAAATTTGAAAAAACATGATGAAAAAAACAAAATATCATGTTTTTTACATTTTTGATAAGAAATTTCAAACATTCACGAGTATATACAATTACAAACCCCTCCCTCATTCCGAAAGCTCCACCCCCCCCTCCTTCCCAACTAATTGTCAATTTAAAAGAAAAAAGTTTTCCTTTGAAAACTGCTGTATTTAATTTTAGAGAACAATTTACAAAATATGTATTTTATAAAATTACTAGCAAAGGCGACGCCTTCACAAAATTATACCGTGCACTAATTTTGTCAAGATATCTCTAAACCTCTCGCAGAATTTATCCTTTTCTATTTTCTTTCTTTTATTTCATCAACCAACTCATATAAATCAGGGTTCAATAGGGAACCTGTTCTATGAAGGGAGGGACTTCGAGAATTTTAGTATTCCACCATTTGCCTAGAATGACGGTTGAGGTTTTTCCAAGTCTTCCTCCCATCATATATATTTCAAATGTTGCAATTTTGCCATGTTCCTCCTTTATATTCATTCTTCATACTCTATCTAATATTAGAAACTTCTTTCTGGATATTGGTTCACATCAATCACCCTCAACATTATGAAACTGATCGCACAATGAAAAACTTCCCCCTCTCTCTAACATTACAAGCTCCACCTCCTAATTACTTACAACCATAGTAACTTAATCCCAGCTTCTTGGAACATCTCTCACGTAAAAAGAACAACCCTGCAACTAACTTGGATCCATTAAAAATGAACTCATCCCTGGTGCTTCTAATACAGGAATACTCACCATGAAGAGCTTATCTTTGCTCGACTTAGAATTGGTCACTGTCGACTCGCTCATTCTCATCCCCTCCTGCAGGTTTTTATGACTACCGTCATGTACCAGTGCATCTCAAATCATATTAATGCAGATAATCTGACAATCTATCTTTGCACGTAGAGCCTTCCAAAATGAACATATACTTCTTACAATGTAGCCCAAGGCGTATCCTCTACCCTAAGTAATCACTCTAAAACAGTTTTCCACGCTGTTTCTTTCAACTACCAGCGTTTTTTAACTACAACTCGTGTATAATTATGCAGACTTTTCTCCTTCCTAAAAATTTGAGTACCACCTCCTGACTCGACTCCTCTCCTGCCTATCTTCCCTATCTTCACTTTTTTGTTGTAATTATTTCAAAAGCCTCTCAATGCTTCTGTCAATTGAATGACTCGATCTTCAAAAATCTTTCTAGAGCTCCTTCCATTGTTTAATAGGTATGACATTTTGAGACGCTAGATATTACGCAGAAAACAGCCGCATTTCTTTTTTGGAGGGAAAAATTATTTGTGACGTCACTCAAATTATACTTACAATTTCTTATTTTATTTTTGCATAGCAATTTGTAAATTTTAGAAGTTTCCTCCAGTTTAATAGACCTACGTCAATCTGTGCCCTACTGACAAGATTCATTTTTGCATAGCATTTTTGAGATTTTCGAACAGTCTTTGGCTAAAATAATCAAGACAGTTTACAGAGGTTTTTCTCGTGACATATTCTTTGACCGGTCTATCTCTCGTTTACTTCTTACAATCAGAGTAATGGATTCAAACATTTGACACTGGAAAGGGATCATTGTATTGAGTATTCTAATGACTACAGCTATTTTCTATTTTCCTCGTGAGGATTGAATCGTTTTTCTCTTCCAATCTTCTAGGCTATTCACTGTACGCATAATAATAAAGTACAGCCAATAATATTTTGTTTCAGCTATTTTTAGCTAAATTGTATCCGGTAAATTAGGTATGAGGTAGGCCTATAGTTACAATTAATTTTAAAAAAATTAAAACTAGACTGAGCACAGACAATTTGTGCGCGAGTCCTTTTGTTTAATCAACCATTGTAATTTTACAAAATACGACATTTTGTAAACTTCTTTGTAATTAAAATAAGTTGTAAGATCAAAAATGGTCTCAATGCTACACTAATTCATTATGTCGACTTCAACTTTTTACCTAAAATTTTAAAGTTACCTGCGTAGATGAATTTTGAGAAGAGAATTTTACGGGAAATGAGGTGAAAATAATCGTAAGGTAAAAATAATTGTGATATTTTTGGAAATATTTTATAATTGATCAAATGTTTGTGACCTATGGAAGGAGGGTGAAGCCTTCGGAATGAGGGAGAGGTGGGGCGAAGCAGTCTTGATACTCATTCGGAACAAAATTGAATTTTAAACATTGTTTGTAATTGTATATATGTATTCGTGAATGTTAGAAATTTCTCATCAAAAATGTAAAAAACATGATATTTTGTTTTTTTCATCATGTTTTTTCAAAATTGAAGCGCGAGGGGTGCTTTAAATGAAATTTTTATAAGGAGTAAAGTTGTAGAAGAGACAAAATGGAACAACTTTTGTTCGAAAACTTTTTTCAAAAAGTCAATATTTCTCGAGATAAACGAGCTTTTCAGATTTGGGGGGGTGGAACCTTGGAAAACAGGGAGGGGGGAAAATGGGCATACAGGCTTAATTTGTTCGTCTGAGTGATGTGTAGAACAATAATCAATCATAAAATTGCTTTTAACAGCGAAATCGAGCGGACGGGTTTTTTTGTGCAATTGGGACCCTACTAGAGGGGGATTAAATACCTACAATACACTTTCACTAAAAACTAATAGAGGCACCTGTGGTAGAAAAATCACGCAAATTAAACGATAAGTGATTTCAAACTAAAATCTTCTATTATACTAAAATGCAAATAGACGGTACTGAAGGCGATAACTACGTAATTCAAACAATAATTTCAATTTATAATTTTAAAAAAGTTGGTAACACCTTCTTGAAAGCAACAAACAAATGATTTACCTACTCACTAAAAACTATAGCTAGGTACTGATGGTGAGAAAATTACTTCTATCTTACTCAATAAACGATTTGAACGATAATTTCAATTCACTAAAACACTCATCTCCTTAGGAGCAACGAAATCATGCTAAAAACAAATAGACGGCACTGGGGGTGAAAATTATGTAACATGAACAATGATTTTAATTTTTAGAACTAAAAAGAAAATTGGTAACATCTTCTTGAAGGCAACAAACAAATAACATACTCGGTAAAAATCTATAGCCTACCTATAGATACTGCTGGTGAGAAAATTACCTCTATTATAATAGGTACAACTTGAACGATAATTTTGATTCAAAAACTAAAACAAACTTCTCGGCAGTGACAGAATAGCTTGGTAGCTTATCTAAATTCTACTCGAGAATGAATATTATGCCCTCTCTGCCCTTTTTAAATAAACGATTAAATCTTCACGTTTGTAACAAAAATAAAATTAGTTTCCTAATTTTTATTGATTATATTCACAGTGCAATTAGATATATGAAATATAGGCCTACAACCACTGGTATTTTTCATAGGTAGACCTAATGTTTGTGGTTTTGGCGTTGAGTCTATCGATACTACTTCGTTACTTCCTCAATGATATAATGATCTGCATTTTCAATTACAATAGGAATTTCAGCCATAGTATTAATATTTACTTCTAATAAAGAAATGGTGAGCCAGACTGATGCATTATCGATTTTGCGGATGGAAATGATTTTGTCAATTCAGCTAGTGCAGAAACATCATCATTATCGAGAATTTGATTATTGATCTCAGTGAGCAATGACAATGAACTACTTTTGTCGTGAACAACATTTGATTGGTTACTGGTGGATCCTTCCTTTGAACAACAAGGTTCAGCAAGCCAAGCAGTCGACGAAGTTACATTTTTAATCGAATTATTTGAAGCAGTTGAAGGTCTTGCAACTGAAGTTACCGGAAAAATTCTTGAATTTTTTGAAGAATTTTTCGCTGCAGACGCGATGATGTTGCCTGTATTTTTCCTAGATTCAATTGAATCTTCAATGTAACGTTCAGCAGATGTTGTGGACGTCCACCCACCATGGCGTTTGATTGTCATTAAATTTGCATTCGCATTCGCTAATAGTGTCGCGAAGGTTCGTCGGTATGAATGTCTTGCCACCACAATTTGAGATTAATAATTTCATTTGAAATATGTGTTACCTTTTTCATAGGAAACAATTAGAAACTCACCGGTGAAATTTTTTGAGTCAGGTAGTCCCAAGTACGTTGCCGTGTGACTCGGCATTTTCGCAAATTTATTTTTACCAACCACTTGCCTTGTACATCTTCCTCTCAAAAAATTAAGGAAGAAGCGATCGGTGGGAGTCTCGGGTGGTCTCAATAGTGAATACTTGTTGACAATAGCGGTATACTCTTCAGGAATAACAAACATTCGCGGCTTTTGATTTTTAGTTTTTGGAACATCAATCACTAACAACGAGCCCTCCCGTTTAACGTTAGTTAGTTCATCGCCACTTCTCATGGCACCAGTGATACCAAAAATCATTACTACCTACATAATGCAGTTTACATTTGTATCATTAATCGACTACAGAGGTAATTCAAAGGACAAGATGTGAGTGTGATCATACTTTATGTAGCAACCAGTCTTGGTCGGAAGCGTCTCGTAGAAATTTGGTGATATCAGCGGGAGTGAACACCTGAGCTTTCTTGCTTACAAATCCGAAATTTTTCCTTTTAATGAATTTCTTTAGCTTCCTATGAAAAGCTATATTATTGCTGTCATAATGATCAATCGTCGCTCTTAACATGGAATGCCGATTCCATAATGTAGGCGGAGCATACTTTTCAGACAGCTCTTGAAAATAAGCAACAAGTGTGTTTTCTGAAAAAGAGTTGGGTGGAATTTTCTTCATCTGTTTCCATTCGGCGAAAACATTGTACGCTTTCGTGTACACGAGTTTTGATTTCTCTGGTAGTGAAGAGTATTCGATCGCCTCTTGGGCTCTGTTAATTATCTCTTCTGGCGTACAAATTATTGCTTCTTCATCACAATTGCTATTGTTGATTTCTTCGTTTTCGTTTTCGAATTCCATATCTTTCTCTGATACTGCTCTGATGATTAATGAAATCTTTTGAAAATTCAAAACCTGCTCGACAATTTGACGAACATTTTTTCTGGTTTGATCAGCTGACAGCTGATATGATTTTGTACAGCGAACGATTGAACTGTCTGCAGAAGGTACAACGCTTTTTATCGGTATTCCAAGTAAATCATTTTATTGCCCTCTTCTCGCGCAGAGGGCAATAATGTGATTCGTTTTATCCCGCTCTGTTTGTCATCAAAACTCATTCTAAAAGTGCTACCTTTTTACCCGTTAAAGCGTGGCATAATGACATCGATAATTTTAGGCGCTTACATGCGTGTACTAACCTTGGAAAAAATTTACATGAACCGATTCTTTTTGAAGCCCCACTTTAACACGGTGTTGTTCCAGTTTACCGTTTGTGTTCCAAACAAAACTCAACTCCATCAGAAATACACAACACGTTTTGATCATTTGTCAATATTTGAAAACAAAAGATGCTTAAAGAATTACAGATACAGTTATGAATACTTCAGAACTTCCAGATTCTAAATATGAACTTTTTATTTCTCATTTTATTCTCACATTCAAATAAGAATGTATGATCAAAACATTCCCATACCCGACGGATTTCCTTGAAACTTGGCCATATTGTGCACCTGCAATTTTTTTGATAATTGGATAAGTCGTTCTTGAGAAATTTGCAATTTTTTAAATTAATTTCTCACTCGTTCGGAGTAGTCGCTCACATTACCTGAAGCAAATTCCTATCCTTTTGTTATTAGTGCGTCTATTGTTATGAAGAACCTTTTATTCCTCAGAAGAACCTTTTATTCGACTGGTTCATTCTTGACAAAGGGTTCATTAAATTAGTTTACAAGAATGATTTACTCAGTGAGGGCTTCTTTAGATTAGGTTCAGTTATATCCCCTCAGTGAGTTTTCATTAGTCAGAGGAAAAGTCGTGTACTACTCACCCGTTAAGAACAGGATTCGAAGTCTATTTATATTGAACTAGCGGTTGGCGGCGCGCCTCCGGCGCACCTGACCGCCAGCCGTATGTTGAATGATATCTTTGTTTTGTAGCTATTTGGATTTTAAAGGTATCTTGCGGAGCCGCTTTGCTAGCTCTCTACATCTTTCAAAAATTCAGCACTTTTGACACTACTTTATTTTTATCAATAATATTCAATGTGTAAGTTGAGAACAAAAGAGACTGTGGATTCACTTGAATTTTTTCTTCTCCCCCCCCCCTCCGCCTCTCTCTCTCTCTCTCTCTCTCTCGCGCGCGCGCGCGTTTGAACATTTAGAACACCGCGTGCAGTAAGTAGCAGTTTTACTACGTTGATAATCCTCGTTTTTTTCCAATTTTTCGCCCATTTCTTCATCCTGAGGGAGCCGAACTGTCGAAATTCGCCTGATTTAAATGCTTTTCGACAAGTAAAAAGACATTGTCAAACTTATTGAAATTACAGTCGCGGGCTAGGCACGTGTAAGGGCTAGATTTGATATTCACTATGTCGATTGTGATAGGAAGACGATTACGTAGGGAAAAAAATTTAGGAAACAAAATTTGATCTCAGTGGTGCCGTTGGAAAAACTCAACAACCGATGGAACAAGCTGGTTTTAGAAGGAATTTTTCTACAATAGACAACTTATCTGTAGGTAATAAATAAAATGATAGAGAAAGTGCATAGAATATAATTAGAGACCGGATTTTTCGGCACTAAAAAATATGATTCTCGGCAACAACATATGAAAAATTCGGCATTTTCGGCATTTATTTTTTTTAAAGTCATAATTTTGAACAATACGTGTAAAAATTTAAAAAAACGTTTGCTGTACATTACAATGAGATGTTTTGCTAAATTACCTTGCGTGAAATTATGACGCCGGTCACTTAAAATTAGTTTGTAGTCAGAAAAAGTTCTTTCAAAATCGACAGATACAAGAGGTGCCACATTATACGCACTTAGTATAAGTGGATCTCTTGAAATGCTGGAAACTATGCCGCCACTATGGACTGAAAAAGAGTAACTAAGTTCTCGGAGTAAAACGGACCCTTTGTTTTTTGAAATTACATGTTCAATCTTCTGTTTTAAGATTAAGCCTCGAGATCCGGGAATTGCATGCAATTTCTGACTTGCATTGTCCATGATCTCAACTTGGTCGTGAAGAGATGAACCTCGCGTTTCCAGCTTTGTGATTGAATCGGAAGAAAAGAAACGTATGATTGTACAAAAGCAAGATCAGTTGGTAAATTTGCCTTTTGGGTCAATTTCTTCATTTTTTTCACGTACTTCGAATCGTCAGCCAATTTCGATATGAGTTCTGAAAATTGTTGGAAGTGATGTGCGTAGAGTGTGGCAGCTCTGATCCATGTCCCCCATCTCGTCACGACAACGTCAGATGGTAGTTCGCAGTTCATTTTTTCCTTGTACAGAGTTATTCTCGCTGGCGATTTCAATAAAAGTTTCTTTTTTTTTTGACAAAATTACGCATTTTTGGATAGAATTACACATTTTCGGCATTCTTTCGGCAAAATAAAATTTTTTTCCTAGGTTCCCCTCGCTATGATTCGCGCTTATACTTGAAAATAACTCCTCTAGCTATCGAGGAAATGTCCCGACAAATGCCAACAAATCCGGTCTCTAAATATAATAGAGAACTATACCTAGCTTTCATAGACAATACAAAGGCTTTCGACTCGGTAAAGCATGACTATGTAATGAAGTCGCTGGAGGAACAGGGTGTTGTAATAAGATATATCGAAATAATAAGAGAGATGTACCGAAAACTAGAGGCTAGAGTTAAAACAGATAAAACGGGGAAATATTTCAGAATAAAGAAAGGAGTAAGACAGGGTGATCCCTTATCGGCTTTGTTATTCAACTGTGTTTTAGAGAGCGTTTTTAGAGAGATGAATTGGGTGGGGAAAGGGATTAACATAAATGGCAAATATTTGAACAATTTAAGGTATGCTGACGATGTAATCCTCATAGCAAAATCAAAACAAGAATTAAATGAAATGATCCAAACACTAAACGGAGAAGGAAAAAATAAAGGGTTAAATATGAATATTAACAAAACAAAAATATTGAGTAAAGGGAATGATGAAACAAAAATAATAATAGATAAAAAGGAGGTAGAAGAGGTGAATAAAATCATATACTTGGGACAAAACATGGATATGGAAGAGAGAACTACTGAGGAGATTGAACGTAGGATAACCCTTGCCTGGAAGAAATTTTGGTCTTTAAAACACATAATGAAAGGCCCTTTCTCAATAAATGGTAAAATAAAAATAATGAATAGCTGCGTACTACCAACAGTTACCTATGGTGCACAAACTTGGGCTGCAACAAAAAAAGATGAACAGAAAATAAGAACGACGCAAAACGCAATGGAAAGGTCAATAATGGGTATAAAACTAAAAGACAAAATAAGTATGAGGAAAATACATGAAAAAATGAAAAATAGAAATGACTTTTTATACGCAGCAAAAAGGATTAAATGGGATTGGGCTGGTCACATATCAAGGCAGAATGAAGAGCGATGGACTTACAAAATTGAAAATTGGTTTTTGAAGGAAGGGAGGAAAAAAGGAAAACAAAAATTAGGTGGGACGACGATAAAATAAAATTTTTGGGAGGGAACAAGATATACCATAGAGTGGCTTACGACATCGACAGGCATGAGTGGTACGGGCAGAGGGAGGCCTATGCCCGGCACACGGGCCAAAAAATATGTATAATAAAGGCTAATTATTATTATTATTTATTATTATTCTACAAAAAAAAGTTGAATACTGTATCTTGGACACTCTACAGGAGACTTTCTGAGGATTATCATTTCGCTCTTTATCCGACCTGTGTGTACAAAAGATCATCGAATTTCCGTGTGAGGAATGTACAGTTTTGTCAGCGTGAGCAAATTTTGCTCGAAATCGGATTTCCGTTGTGGCAGGAACGTGAGCGGCCCTTCGATAATCGTCTTATTAAGAGAGACAGAGAGAGGTCTTCAAAAATTCAACAAATGAGTATTTTCGCTGTAATGTCCCGCGTTGTGGCCTAATGTCCATTTGAACATTCCGGAAATTTTTTCAAAGACAAACGAACAAAGATAGAGAAAATACAAGGGAGAAAAAA
Organism: Aspidiotus destructor; assembly: GCA_035079395.1. Lineage (NCBI taxonomy): Eukaryota > Metazoa > Arthropoda > Insecta > Hemiptera > Diaspididae > Aspidiotus > Aspidiotus destructor. The sequence goes on along the minus strand of JAVHKZ010000018.1, from coordinate 37,926,402 downwards.
AGAAGTAAGGAATTGCATTAATGTCACGATTTCGCATTACAATCGAGTCGTAGAATGAATGGGTTTTTATTGGGGTAGGTATCTATTTTTCGAAAGTCGGCGTGTTGGAATGGTAGCTCCGGGGCAGGAATGTAAGAGCCTTGAAAATAGTTTTGCTAATTGATATTGTCGACATGAGAAAATCTGAGGGAAGATTCTCGCGCGTGACGAATTTACCTGCAAGCTAATGCGTCACGTAATCAATCCAAATCAGATTTCAAATTTTACCGACTTTTAGTCGCTCTCGACACAGTTGGGGCAGAAAAGCCCGGGAATGAATTTACTCGACGTTTTAGATGTCTTAGATCACTGTGAGACTAATAAAAAAATCTCAGGTTTTTTGAGTGTAGTTTCGTTCAGATTGGTCAAGTACCGCGCATCGTCCGCTGTCTGACTTTCTATTTTCAAACGTTCATAACTTGCTTCATGCTTGACCGATCTGAACGAAACCATACTCAAAAAATCGAGAATTGTTCACTCTTTTGTTATGTCTGATTACTTTTCTCTCGCAATCGGGTACAATTCACAAATTATCGATTAACGCGTCGTTCAAGCATTTTTCTCGCAAGAGCGCGTGTAAACATCGGCCTGATAATTCAGTCCTTACAGTGTTGACAAGTTTTAAATTCCGGCGTGGCTCGATCAGCAACAGGAATGCACCAAAAGGAAAATTTTTATTCTCACTCGAGCGTTTTAGAAACATTTTTGAATGCATATTTTAAAGGTCATAGATGTGGGATGTTTCATTGTGATCCGCAAGAATAAGTTTCAAGATGAAAGATTTAAGAGGATAAATACTTGTATTTTTTGCCATTCAATCCAGAAAAGAATGCGAGTGGACGATTTTTGATTCCGGGAATATGTTTCCCGATCCGTTGTAGTTGGACGTATCTACATTATACTAAATTTCTTTATGAAAACGTGCCTGTATTGAAAAACTATCATCACCCTCGTTTTCCTCGTTGAAAATCGATTATGGAAGTTGACTTTCAATGTTGTTTCTCATGTTTTCCCAAAGAAAACGATTTTTCTCGTTATCGACGATTTGTAGATACATCCATTTTACTTTGTGGGGCAGAAATACGGCTGGGGTTGTTCATGTTTTCAGAATGTGCCGACGCCACGCCGACACTCATAATTCGGTCCATTCATCATGACCTCGTACTTTCAAGTCATCATCATCACCTCGCATTTGTCAACATTTTTCACATGTATTACTGGAGTATCTACAATTTGTTCAGTCCAAATGCTATTCTGTGTAATAGATCATCTTGTATGATTATCATTCTTCAATCTGAAAATCATTCGGCATCGCGAAGTGTGATTTGAAAATGCCTCGAAAAAGACTTATTTAAGAAAGTGGAGTGATATCTATTACTTGCCTTCACTCGAAACTCATTGTCACGTATCTTCGCTGTTTTTGCTTCAACTCTGATCTCTTCATACTTATCTAAATCTCTTCTTGAGTTAGGACACAGTATATTCTCGATGAACCGTAATTGACTGTTCTAGGGTTTAAATTTTGTTCTAGAATAAAATTGTTCCGAAAAGTTTTAATAATGTAATATTTTAATCCTGAAACAATATCGTCCTGCCGAATTAGAACACATCTAATTGGACGATAATTAAAAGAACTAACTTCGCAAATGGTGCTGATTATCATTCTTCAATCTGAAAATCATTCGGCATCGCGAAGTGTGATTTGAAAATGCCTCGAAAAAGACTAATTTAAGAAAGTGGAGTGATATCTATTACTTGCCTTCACTCGAAACTCATTGCCACGTATCTTCGCTGTTTTTGCTTCAACTCTAATCTCTTCATACTTATCTAATTCTCTTCTTGAGTTAGGATACAGTATATTCTTGATGAACCGTAATTGACTGTTCTACGGTTTAAATTTTGTTCTAGAATAAAATTGTTCCGAAAAGTTTTAATAATGTAATATTTTAATCCTGAACCAATATCGTCCTGCCGAATTAGAACACATCTAATTGGACGATAATTAAAAGAACTAACTTCGCAAATGGTGCGACAACGTGAATTATTGTACTATATGATCTACCAGGATGAAAGATTGAAATAAGTTTCTATCGTAGAGACTTTAATTACTCTGAACTTTGTTTCTGAGGTGCTTTTATAAGAAGTACAATTTTCCCATTTATAAACATAAATAATGTTTCAATGTTGTATTTATTTTCGTATACCGAATCTTCAGTTTATATTTTCGAGTTTCATAGAAGAAGAGGAGAAGGAAAAATTCATCTTATTTTCGATGGGATGTGTTATCTTTCTACCGTAATTTTAACGCGTTTTTTCGCTTCAGCGATTTTTGATCGTGAATTTCTGTCAAAATGGCCACGTTATGTTTTTGAATCGCGTCATGAAATGAGACGCACAAATCTTTTCCTGCTGCTAGTTCTTTCTAGCATTCTCGTACGACTTCTATCACCATTTCCATACTCTATTGTGTTCTCAACCGAGTCATGTTCTCTTGTCGGATACGAACAATGAATTGCTTCGAGCCTCGCTCGACATACGCCCGTGTCACTTCGATCGACGTCAAAAAAGTGGCTTCCAAGACTTTTCGTAATATTCTTATGGTTTAAAATGTATGAAGGAGAATTAGGTTCTTAACCGTCAAGACGTCGAATCACTTGATAATATTTCATTTTTCCTCGGTGTTCGTCTCATCCCATGAAAGTCAGAATTTTAGCTGCCCAGCTACAAACCGAGATGAAGGTAATGCTTTCGGCAACTTGCAAAACGCGAGCAAGGGACAATTATTATACATTCTACGAAAAAGTACTTCTCGTTTAAGTTATAGGGATACTCTTTTTGTTGATTGTTCCCATTGTGTGATTCACTCGATAGATTTTTGCGTATTGCCGTTCAACCTTTAACGAATACCAAATGAATATTTCCAAAAAGTTTTTGATATTTCTCCTGTCGATGTTTTCTAAAACTCTTTAAAAATGACGCATAATTCCAATTATACGTTTCACTATGTACATAGTTGGTCATCGCAAACCTAAATGTAGAGGTTGAGATAATTCATGTAAATAAGCTTCGAAAATTATTATCACGAACTCGCATGCAGATTTCTTATATTGTCCGATGGTTTGATTTGGAAACTAGAATCTCCAGATTAGCTTCAATCAATAGAGTAAACTTTATGTAAGTCCAGGCGAGGGCGCGAATCCTATCATGATTTTGAATCCTTTTCAAATGATTCGCGATTCGATTCGAGTCATTTTCAACGTGATTTGTGAGTCGATTCACGGTCTAATGATTCAAAAATGAGTTTAGTTTTTTCAAGTCCTTAAAATTCATATTTCATACAGCCTTACAAGAGCTGCCGAATACACACACGCACATCGGCAAATTTACTTCCAGATCCAGTTCCACTCGGGCAGCATAGTTTCACATGGGTAAACCGAACCGCCATATTGATACTTGGGAAAATGCTCCAACATACGAACCGAACCTACGAACACGTTTCCCGTTTCACGTAGCGCCGGTTTACCCATATGAAACCCTGCTGCCCTAGATATTCTTTTGTTTGGTTATTATATGGAAATTAATCTGATTTAAAACCTTCATGAATCATAAGACACAAAGGTAATTCGAAATTAATTCGATTTAAATCTTTTTCAAAACATGAAAAATAATGCCCTATTAATTGTTTCAAAAAAACTCCTGAAATCTTGAATTACTCTTCAATTCGATTATAGAATTCTCTTCTTTAGTATGTGCAGATTTGTATATTGCCTCGTTTATCTTCTGAGGAAAAACCGATCTTAGTGGATGCTCATGATCACCATCAAATTGAACCTGCAGAAAACAACATCTTCAATTTTAGTTGAATGTTTGTTCTCTGCTGCTGCCTTTGGGGCAGCCATCATTCAAGATCCCGTAAGAATACGTGGGGAATGTTTCGATCATTTGTTGATACATCAAAACAAGAAATGAACAAGGAAACAACGATACATTCAACAATACTTGAGAACTTCTAGATTCTGAACATAAACCTTTGGTTTCGTCTTTATTTCTTATTTTGAATTATCAATACATGATCGAAACGTTCCCTCTCTATCCTTATGGAATTCGATAAGGTGATTGAATCAATAGTCGTAATATCGAATGATATCGAACACATATACGGGTATTTTTGCTCAATATTTTTGATTTTCCTCAATTTCACTCCCGCCTCATACCTGATTACCCGATACACTTCAGCTAAAACTTAGCCGAAGCCCGATTTCACACGTATAATTCTATCTTTGTATGCATCGATTTCATTCCTTACCGTTCCTCAAGCCCGATTTGAGGGTATCAAAAACATAGCTAAAATCGTCGTATTCGAACAAATTGAATTATTTAGCAAACAGCAAAATCTCTATATGATAGATTGAAAACCGTCTCTTCACTGCTCATCTTTGATTGCCAGATACAATTTAGCTATAAAGTAGCTATAGCCAAATATTACGTGTTTTTCTTAATTTTTCTTTTCCACCTCATCCCTGATAACCTGCGATACAATTTAGCTAAAAAATAGCCGTACAGTGGCCAATGATAGCTAACATCATCGTAATAATAATCTGGCGAGGTTATTATTCGGTTATTGAATCAGCACGTACAACTTTGGTCATCATATCAGCACGTACATGAGAATTTGAACTTCGGACACATGATGTGAGATATTCTGGGAATGTAGGGGGGTGCGATTCTGCAGGGATGTATAGACTGAATGGAGATTGTAATGAAGCTTTTGGTCAGATTTCGATAATTCAACCAACCGAAGTTGAATAGAAGATTTAAAAAAACAATGGCTTTCTTCTCTCAGTGTGGCAGTTCAAGACGTACCTGGAAAAAGATCGTCCGTTTTATGCACTCCTCATGAAACGAACGCTCTCTTTCCAGAAACGTCCATAATTTACGTACTCAATACCAGCTACAGACGCAGACGCGTTCTTCTTTCTTGAGCAATAGTTCTACTCATATTTATTTCTGCTCGTTAGTTTTTTTTTCAGATTATTGTTATACTTTCATATTGTTCTTTTTGAGAATCGATTGGCTGCTATCCTTCTACTTCAATATTCTCACCATCGTTAAACATACGTTTTGGATGATAATCATAACATAACCTGATTACATTGTCTCACCGTCAAATTAATTACGTTCATTAGGATTATTTGAAATCGATGTATATGGATATAGGTATACGTGTTGAAGTTAATCGAAACAGTGCTCGCACTAAGAAACAAAGCAATGTTGAACTCATACCATCACATCTAAATAAATTATTTAACGCAAGTAATAACTCAAAATTCTTGAAGAAAATGGGAATTTTTATGTGAAACGCTTCATGGCGGTATCGACGTACAGTAATACAGTGATGAATTAATTTCAAATATTATTTGTAACATTTTGAATTTTTTTTCGAGTATAAAACATGACTGGTCAATAACTTGGAAGAAATTTCAAAGCCTCCTTTATTTGCAAATGTCGAAGTTCTTATTTAATTACTATTCGGAGGATATTTGTTCGGAAAACGAGGAAGCATTGTTTTATCTTTACGGGCAATCCGGCGTGGCAAGAATTATATGCAGGAATTTTGGCCATAACTTAGCGGATCAACTCTGAGAGTTATACACTTTTTCGTAGAGTGTATCAAAATTGAAAATCGAACGATTGGAATTAAAACGTGTTCCATCGTCCATTCTTGTTGTGCGCGATATTAGCGCTATTCAGCTTAAATTCCAAACGTCATCGTGTTCAATTTTCCATTTTCAGTATGGCCACCTCGAGAAAAGACCGGAATGTGAACATAAGAGCGACGTTACACGAAAAAGCTAAGATTCCCAAGAACAGACCGGAATGTGAACATAAGAGCGACGTTGCACGAAAAAGCTAAGATTCCCAAGAAAAGACCGGAATGTGAACATAAGAGCGACGTTACACGAAAAAGCTAAGATTCCTAAAAATATTCTAGAAGAATACCCGTCTGATGGTGATCGGTTCTGAGAAAAGACGCGGGAGTGCTCAAAAGGTTGTTCTCGAGAAATTCGCTCACGTAAAAGAACGTATTTGAATCTACTAGAACCGATCGAAATCCCAAAAATTAATTTTTCGACCTTTTCTAATGGCCGGTAACGCATGGCCTTACGCTTGCAATAAGCGATCAAACCTTCGCTATTTGAAATTCGCCGTGGGCTAACGATAAAATTATTGTTCATGATCACCTATAAATTCAGCAGTGCTACCAACATTTGGAACTCTTAAGTTTATATGTTCACGTTGCAGAGCGTGAAATGAATCTCCTTGCGCGTATGCGTGAACTCACGTAGTGTTGGTGTGTATATTTTCCTAAACCAGACGATGGTGACGACTTTTCTCATTCGTTGTTGTCGACCACTAATTTCATCAATGGCCACCTAACCTGTGTGATGCGTGTGCTTTGATACGAAAAACGTGAAAATTAGTTCGCTTGAAAGGGTCTTTTGAGAATGTCGGAATCATTCTTTGTCTTAATAAGTACTATCATATGAAGAAGTTACAAATACTGAGCTTGAACCGAATGACAATCTTGTGAAAATATAGTTCATATGATGGAGAAGAAGCTAGTTTTTGTTCGGTATTATTAATATTGATATTATTGCAAAGTTCGTGAGATTCGAATATCGTATTGCCCATAATCGATCGATTTTTGAGTTTTTCTTTTCTTTTGAACGTTTTCGGTGTTCTAACTTTGACATTTAACTTATTTGTTGATTCACGCATGCCGTCCATATCTCATGAAGAAGAAGTGCGGACATTTTCAAGTGTTGTCATCATTGGAAAACGGGAGGTAGTGTTAGATTTTTTCATATCTATTTTTTAATCATTCATTTACAAGAATTTTGGGTAGAAGCCTAACTTCAAGGAATACCTCACAAAAGCGATTTGTGAAGCGTAAGATGTGAACAGTAAGTGAAATTTGACGAAGCCAGATCTTGAACAGACACTATTGGTTTCATCACTATAATAACACGGATGCGTTCCAAAATGGTATGGGGCATTTTTGATGAAATGTATCGGTATTTCAATGAATACAAAACTGTAACGCATCCGTGTTATCAATAGTTCAGTGCCTATTCTATGATTTTTTCGAAACTGTTTGGCAATCAGAAAAGTATGAAACCGAAATTTTTCTTTTTTGTAACTAGCCATTGAAGAAAAATTCGACCGAGTATTTATACTTTTATCTTCTCTTTACGAAGTTATGTTAAACGAGCCCCAGTTTTTGTTTTTATTTCTACATCTACGAATATGTTCCGTAAATATAAGGAAACAATTCAACCTATAAGAAACTCGTCGATCTAAATATTACGTTCAAACTCGAAAAATTATCTCATTATTTATTATTAATGAAAGAGAATTTTCAACGACTTATTAAAAATGCATGTATGAAAAACGCCATTCAATTATTGTTACGCGTTATCGAAGTAGAACTTCGTACTCTTGAAATTTTAGTTGATTTAAGACGGAGTCTTGAGAGAACCAATCAGTCCGAATGAATTGAAAAGAAAGTCGAACCACTGAATAAATTACATTTTTGGTAATTATCATATTTGTTACCTATGAATAGGATATTCGAAGGTATTCTTTCGACCTTGAAAATTTCTTAAAAATTCGTGAAATGATATAAGAAGAATATTCCACCCGAATGGGCTTTCTGTTGCGATTGAATTGCCGTGAAATATTAGTTCTTCGAATTTCACGGAGAAAAAATGATGATAGTGAATAATTGATTAGAGTAATGAGTCCTTTGAGTACAAGATTAGTAGGCGTACGAATAGGTCTGCTCATTCGAAGACGGTGTTCGATCAAAGACAACGCATGAAGGGCTTGCAGCTACGTCATTTTCTCGTGTATTTTAAATGGGTAACGTCACCACGAGCCCTGAACGCGTTGACACTCCCGCCCTCACTCACCGCTAAAATCGTTCGAATGAGCACACCTATCCGTACGTCTACACACCAAGCTTTGAGTACATTTCAATAAGGAAAATTTATTTTAAATCTTTAGACTATCTAGACAGAAGCCTGTACAGTTACGCAAAATGAACTTCGTTGTATTATCGAGACATAATTAAGCAATACAGTAGTATCAACGCGATCTATTGTTGGAGAATCAAAATCCGTAATTCATGGTTGGCAATATCGTATCACCACCGTTATCGTTAATTTGAGATAAGAGAGAAAAGCTAAAGTTGTTCTGCACTTTTTTTCAACCAAGTTTTACAATTTTGATGGATGGGGTGATTGAAAAGATTACTAAAAAAGGAACTCAAATAGGACGGTGTTGATGTGTTGCATGAGTCCGATGTTCATCAGTTTCATGAGCTGATTTGGACGTTCTCTTTTTTGGAAACAATACTTTGTACAGATAGCTTTATATGTTGGAACTTGGAAAGTTGAAGGATTAACTTTTTGGTTTCTATCCTCGTAATTTCCTGTCCACCTGAAGCGTTTGAAAGTGATATTCACAAAAATGTAATGCTTGGCGAATTTTGAGTGTTAGTTTTGAAAAATCAGCTACATTCGGATATTTTTTCAAGATTGCTTGTACAAATTCAAATTTCTTCATTATAGAAATTATGATGATTCTATCTATGATACTCAACAGCAAAGCAAGGGTCATGTCTTTTGTATTAGCTCGTCTCAACAATACAAGGTTGCTAATGAATAATGTAAACAGAACAAAGGACAAATGATAGTACTCTTACCTAAAAATATTGATAAATACGATAAGATACATGTAAGTCACAAACTCATTCTGATTATTTCAATCTTATTACTAGCTCTGAACGTCAACGAATCCTGTTTACAAGGCACCGAAAATTTCTTTTTGATACCACATTGGAAAATAATTGTAATTTTGGTCTTCGAGAGTCTTGACTTTGGTGGGAAATCACGCTAGATCAGAAAGTAAAGAGTGAATATTCGTCCCCTTTGTCATTTATTCCATCTCTCCGTACTTTGGTACGCTCTATTGAGATCCTATATCAAATCGATTTGACGAATGATTTTTACCCATCATTTAATTGTTTCAATAACTTCTATTTTTTTTCTCATTAAAACGTAATCTAATCAAATTCATCATTCACGATTCTCGATAGGTGGATTGAAGTTCCGAAAATTCTCGTCTCTTGAAATTTTCACTGAGTTAATCAAGTTTCTCTCAGTTTTTCAATTTCAACATGACGGTTATTTGTGGTAATCAGTTCTTTTCGATAACAGCAGGCTCCGCCTGTCACAAAATTGTGTTTGTTTCAATAAAAAGAAAATAGCGAATCCAAACTTCATAATTTGAAGAAAAATTGTAATTTTCTTTTTCTATCCCCGGTATAACCTATAGAAATTCTCTTCAACCCTGATAGTGAGGGCCATTCTTTTTTAATTTGGGAAAATGCTTTTCACAAAAATTTCCCTGTGGCGTGTAATTGTATGTTGAATAACAGTTTTTGAATAAATTGACAGGATTCATTTTAAATTGGTGTTTCCGTTTTTGGAAATCTTTCAACTTTTCCAAGTTTTCATTTTTCAGATTTTTGTAATCATTTCATTCTTCAATTCAAATCGATAGAGAATATTCCCGTTTCTGATCCTTGTCCGGAATGACTTCTTATTAGCTGACTGCTGAATTTCCGATTTTTGTCATAGTGCTCTATTTTAGATTTTGACTGGCTTCAAGCGCGCCTCTGTAGTGGCTTATTAGATACTATTTTGGTGTTGAGAATCAACTTGATTTGGATGAGAATATCTAACACCCCCTGTTGCATATTTGAAATTAGTATCATTGTGTAGGCCTATCAAAATAATTATACAACTCTAAAATGCCATATATAGGGTGCGCCAAAAAGATGTTAACAGTCAACCGGGGAACTCCACGAAATTGTCGGGGAGTCCTCCCGGAGTTTTTCGTTCAACTGTTAACATCTTTTTGGCGCATCCTGTATAGCATACCACAGATGAAATAAAACATACAAACAGTATTTTTAGGAGAAAGTTACCATTTTTTTTTCTTCCTTTCAAGTGCCAATTCAAACTCTACACAGCAGTAGTGTCGCGCCATTGTCGAGCTTTCCTTTCTTGCCGTACTGAACTTGTCAGAGTTCAGTTTATTTGTGCCGGGCAGCGCTAGTTATGGTCTTTTGACATGTTTCATGTCTTTTATGACACCCTATGCATTTCCGAAAATTTGCGAGTACCACCCCCTGGGTAAAAATAAAATGAAATAAAATGAAATTAACTTAAATTAAAATAAAATTAAAATAAGATGGATTTAAATTGAATTTAAAAAAATAAAATGAAATAAAATAAAATAAAATTTGAAAAATAAAATAAAATAAAATTTAAAAAATAAAATAAAATAAAATTTAAAAAAATGAAATAAAATAGGATTTAAAAAAATAAAATAAAAATTAAATTAAATTATATTAAATTAAATTGAATTAAATTAAAATAAATTGAAATAAATTAAAATTAAATAAAATAAAATTGAAATTAAATAAAATTGAATTAAAATAAAATAATAAAATAAACCTCGAATCACCCGAGAGGTCATCCAGAAATCTGCGAGGACCACCCCCTGGGTAAAAATGAAATAAAAATAAGATAAAGTTAGATAAAATTGAAATTAAATTAAATTAAATAAAAATAAAATGAAATAGAATAAACCTCGAATCACCTGGGTAGTCATCCTGAAATCTGCGAGTACCACCCCCTGGGTATTGGGTAAAAATGAAATAAAAATAAAGTAAAATAAAATAAAATTGAAATAAAATCAAATCAAATTAATTTAAAATTAAATGAAAATTGAATTAAATTAAATTGAATCAAAATAAAATAAAATAAAAATTAAATTAAATAAAATAGAATTAAAATAAAATAAAATAAAAATAAAATAAAATAAAATTAAATTAAATTAAATCAAATTGAATTAAATTAAATTAAATTGAATTAAAATAAAATAAAATAAAATAAAATTGAAATAAAATTAACCTCGAATCACCTGGGAGGTCATCCAGAAATCTGAAAATTTGCGAGTACCAACCCCTCCTCCTCCCCCCTCCTCCTCCTCCTCCTATCAATGGACTTGAAAAATTTTTTGTGAATTACCTGGGAGGTTATCCAAAAATCTGCGAGTACCACCCCCTGGGTAAAAACGAAAAAAAATGAAATAAAATAACGAGCGGAGCGAGTGACTCCCAGGAACCTCATCAGCTTGAAATATACTAAAGTGGACTTGTACTGGACCAAGAAGCGGGACGAACAAGCGGAGCGAGTGAGTCCCAGTAATCTCATCAGCTTAAAATATACTAAAATAGACATGTACTAGACCATGAAGCGGGACAAACGAGCGGGGCGAGTAAGGCCCAGTCTGCTCGTTTGTCCCAGGAAGCAGTCAGCCTAAAATACTCCAAAGTTGACTTATACTAGAACAAGAAGTTGGAAATTTTGGATATTTTTGAACGATGAAGAGCTTAAGAAGACTGGCGAGAAGACATTAAACATGATCTTTATATTTTTGGCAACGCCAAGAAATCCTTCTCACTTTTTTTCTCGATTGTAATTCGTTGGAAAACTTCAATCATTTTCGGTTTGGTAGCAAGGATCAAAATTTGATTTTCAAGAAAATGGAGAATGTACACCATTTTTCTTGATGTTTGAAACTTCAAAATAAATTAATATAAAATAAAAAGTTGATAATCAGAATCGCGTAGTTTCCAATCGTTTGAGGAAGTATTTTTGGTTTCTTACTTGTACGTATTCTTTCTTTATAGAATATTGACGAGTGATCAAATAATTATTTTTTTCTAGTTTACTTCTCTTGAGCACCACCAGTCTGATACGTTCAATTTCGCGAGTTTCTACAACGACTGAAAGAATGACATGGCAAGCACGAATTTTCATAATATTTTGTAATCCTCAGTTGAACGTATGTGGGGTCGATAGGAAACGATGCTGCAAATTTGGTTATTTCTATTTTGAAATATACCGTACTAGCGGTTAACGGCGCGCCTCTTGCGCACCTGACCGCCAGCCGTGTGTTGAGTAGATATCTGTGTTTTGTAGCTATTTGGATTTTAAAGGTATCTTGCGTCTCAAGGGGTCGCTTGGCTAGTTTTCTACATCTTTCAAAAATTCAGCACTCTTGACAATATTTCATTTTTACCAATAACATTCAATGTGTACATAGATTGAGAACAGAAGTGACTGTAGATTCATTTGAAATTTTTGTTCTCTCTCTCTCTCTCACGCATTTGAACATTTAGAATACCTCGGACAGTAAGTAGCAGTTTTACTACGTTGATAACACTACACAACAAAAAAAAAGAATTGAAAACCACATGAACGAAATTATTCAATTCTAAAAGTATTTTTGACGCTGATCACGATGCCGTTGTCCGTTTTTCAAGTTTTGGCCCGGTTTTCGAGAAATGATCAAATGCAATGCGCGGCGTATGTTACCCAGCTATTGAATTTCGCAAGAACGGGAACATACACTGCGCGTCGCAACAAAGCGCGGGGATTTGATTTGATCATTGCTCAAAAACCGGGCCAAAACTTGAAAAACGGACAACGGCATTGTGATCAGCGTAGAAAATACTTTTAGAATTGTGTAATTTCGTTCATGTGGTTTTCAATTTTGTTTTTTTTTGTTGTGTAGTGTAATCCTCAATTTTTTCGCCCATTTCTCCAACCTGAGGGAGCCAAACAGTCGAAATTCATTTAAGAGCTTTACTCGAATGGAGAAAATTTTTCAAAAACAATTCCACGTTCGTAGGTGAATACGTTCAATAGTTATCGGATTTTGTACAGATATACAAACACACATCACTGCGTATAGGTATACAGTGTATAGAAATCCATATACTGTGCATACGTACACAGACAGAAGAATATTCTACTTATAGAAGATTTCCGTACTTCCGTAATGTTGGGAAAATGAAAGGAGCACCTCTAACGTGTTATAATTGAACAGGTAGCACCCCAATCCGGTTCTCGTGAACACGGGATGAAGACATGATGTCAGGGTAGGAGAGGAATACAGTAAACAGTTGTGTGCAGGTATCTTTTTTTGATGAATTGAATCGCATCGGATCGCGTCAAGTCACGCGTACAGCGAGGACACAATTTTTATAAGAACTTTTTTTCTATGAGAGCTAAAATTTTCATTTACGGCTTAAATTTTATACCTGAATGACTTGAATATGTGGCAAAAATTTCAAGTCTATAGGTAAAGCGGTTCTCGAGTTATAAAAGGACAGACAGGCAGCCAGACAGACAAACTTTCTGCTTTATAGATTTAGATCATAGATAACCTAATCCAACGCATTAGACAAAGAAAAATCAAACCTCTCAGATTCTTGATGTGAAAAGAACAAGAAGATGTGGATGTTTTGATTTCCAGACCTTGGAATGAAAGAAATCTGACTTTTTTGACTCCCAGATCTCAGTAGAAGAAATGAATCTTCAAATCTTTCGGGTTTTGATTGGGTTTTAATTTTCAAAATTGAAAAAACGGAGAGGCACGTAGCGATTCGAAGACTCAGTTTTTTTTTCTTTCTTTCTGAGCGGAAGCATAGGGCTGGGCTCTTGGGTTACCGAAACAAGAGTTTCAAAAAAGCACCAAGATGATAGATAATCCGCCGTGTTGAGCAGAAACGCTTCATCTGCAGATAATACGGTATCTCAGGAGAAATGTCTAGAGTGTTGAGACTGTCATGATCAGAATATATTTTCGATATCGTTGATTTCAATAAGAAGGTTTGGGGAATCGTATATCATTAATCTTTCGAATGACATGAAATAATAATCAAGAAAACTTCAACTTCTATTGAAGTTCCCAGAAATATATTTCGTTGCGGCTCTCTTGGAAAACGATTTCTTAATACTCTTACCATTGAGCCGACCTGAGCCGATGCACAGGGCGGCAAAAATTTTGGGGGCGGCAATTTTTCAGCTGAAATACTTACTTACACTACAAGAAATGGAGAAGAAAAGTTGAAATACAAAAACAAGATGGAAACGAAATAAAAAAGGAATGAAAGAAAACAAAACAAAGAAGCTGAAGCACCGTTAGGTGATCAGTGATTGTGTTTAATTGACTCGATTAAGGTTTCCTTCATTCACTCTAGATCCTTCGGAGTGGCATGTACAAAACTTGCAGGAGAGGGGAAGTTGCGATTTAGTTTGCTCCCATCATCTTTATTGAAACCCAGTGTGGACGCCTCAGGATAGCATACACGAATGACTGCTCAGTCTACGACGTAATCAGAGCAGTCAATATAGATCAGGGACACTCTGTCAGGTGGTGATCATTGAGCTCATTTGGGGGGGCTTACAATTTTGACTACCTCTTCGGCCTTTCCTAGATCTCCAACAACCTATTTTGCTGATTTGATGGAGTGATTCGGAGCGTCGAAACTGCAAGGCTGCTGGGCTGTTGCTTGAAGTGAAAAAGTCGAGTGCACAACCACAAGTCCACAAGACACAAGTTTATTACGCTCCAAAGCCGGTTCATTACGCTCTGGGACCGCTACAAAGCCACGCTTTTAGCGCTCCCTGTGGCAAAAATGTAATATTTTTGAGCTTCCGTTTCTTTCAAAGCTCAAAAAAAAACGGCATACTGGTCTCATTAATTATTTCAATTATTTGAAAATAGCGTTTTTTTTTGCCCCATTTCCTCCCCCCTCCCCTGCCCATCACCTTGGACGGTAAATCGCGAGCAAAAATTGTTCTGTTTGAGGGGCGGCAAAGAGAATTTTGCACAGGGCGGCAGCAGACCTGAATCCGGCTCTGTCAATCCGTCAATTTTCGAACAATTTTCTTGATTAGCATCAACTTTTAAATCGAATGGCCAACCCTAATGTACGGTATCTAATTCATTGGCCAATGACATGACCACAGAATAATTGTTTCACGACAAACAACAATCGTGATCAAGTATGTTCGAACATTAAAATTATATGATGGACGAATGATCAATCATTAAGTTTTTTGAAAATTACGAATCAGAATTTCTGAGATTCCGAACTTCTTAGGTTCATAATCAATGAAAAACAATTTGTGCGAGTACTCGTATCACTTGCTTAAAAGTATTTGAATAAATTTTCAAAACTAGTGAGATTGATTGTGAGTAAATGAATCAGAGAATATTTTTGTAGGTATTCGATAGTTGAAGAAATGAAGAAGAAGAAAGAAAAATCACGTTTTTCAATGTTTCATGAAATTTTCAAGTAAAATTCAAAAATATCGTAACAGTCGAACCTTGACGTAATATTGAAGGATGACCCTCTTGAAAATGAAGACTGAGATTTAAAATTAGAAGAAATAATTTGCTTAGAATTAGGAACTCTGATTTAAAATTATTACCTAACACGTATGAAAGTAGATAGGACTCAGATTCAAAATCAGTAACAAATAATTCGTCTGTAACCGGACTTGAATTCAAAATTACATAGAAATGATTCGTTCATTTTATTCCCAATCAATAGAAAAAAATTTACTCCATCTCCCACTTTTTCAGATACGTCGGTATGAATTGAACGTTTATTGAAATTTGAATGAGAAGTTCGAGGATCCTCCTTTATATTATGTTTAATTACTCATTCTCAAATGTTACCCCTGGTCCTCCTTGAGAGGCCATCTCCATCACTTCAATGTTTTCTTTCATTCTCAACGCTTATTCTGTAAATATTCTAATTGATACGACTCCATAAAAAACTTTCTCAACTCACTGATTTATGAAAAACAAAAAAACAAACAGATCCACGTCCACTACTACTGCCCGCATTCTAACGCAGAACTATATTTATTGTTGACTGTAAACTTATTCTTGATTATCAACAGCCCAACTTGTATCTCTGCAGAAGATCATATTCTGTCACTGATTATATTCCCATCGAATATCAACACTTCTCTACCCATCCGACTTACCTCTCTTCCAAACACTATCCAGTATACAACGCAAAAATTCAAAAAATTTAATCATCTTCTGTTTTTCTTCATCAATAAATCACTCTTCTATCTGTCAATGTATTCGCTGTCGACGCACAACGACCTAGCTTCCTGTTTAGCCGTTGCGTTGAAGCTGATAATCTCTCCTTTCTCAAATGAAACTTTCCAACTCTCACTACCAATTTTTTTGCATCCATATAGCTGAATTCACAGTTAGTGACTTCGGAAACTGCGTGTTCGTACCTTTATTTGTCATTGTTTTTTTTTCTTTTTTTCGTTTGTAGATACCAAACTTTCGTTTACAGTTTTTTCGTTTCCTTCTCTCATAATTCTGTTTAATTAGACTACGTTTACTATTTTCGTGTGATCTCCTTCTCGTTTTCGTGCAATTTTATATTCCTCCATTAGAAATGACAAGTTTGATTCGTGTCAAGGGATCACAATAAGGCTGACGACGTCGTTCTGTTAGATAGAATCTAGAAAAAGACAATCTAAGGTTTGCCAATTTCATACTACTTTTTCAATTTCTCGCTTCACTTCAAAAAGAGAATACGTTGATTTCTGTTATAATTAGCTATGAAATGCTATCTTTCTCAAAAGAAATCGAAATTTCATTCTCCGTAAAAGTTGCAAATGAGGTGCACTGATTGTACTACTTCGGGAAAAAAATAAAGCAACTTTTGGATGGGAAAATAACGTGGTCGGTTCTGCTTACTTTTCTTTATTTGTTTATGATTGGTCGTTATACAGTAGTTTGGTGTGCTATTTATTCAGCTCATTTCCATCGACAATCAGACATGATGACCTTATTTTGCGCGCTTGAAGAATTTTTTTTTTTCTTACTCGAAAAGGTTTTCTTCCGGTTATGTATGGTTGAGTTCAGCACGATGGTGCAGCAATGATTTTTGATACGCACAACAAGCTGAGCCCGCTTGAATACAGGGTTTGTGTGTATGTACAGTGCACAGTATTATCGTGAAAAACAAGTGATTCTCGAACGAGAACCTCTTTCCGCCCGTCATCCATTCCACATCATCCAATCGACATTCAGTTGTGTTTTCGCTGTCGTAGACTGTGTACGCTGAGCTCGGTAGTCAGTATCAACGTTTACTCGTTTAGGTAGTGTAATATTTGACTACGGGCTGGAGTGGTGTTGTGCTGCGCTGTGCGATTTTGTTGAACAGTGGTGTGTGTCGGTCTTCTGTGTCGTGTAACCCACGAAAACTTATTAGTTATTATACTCGTGTCTTTCTTACATTATTTTCATTCGTTTATAGTGCTTATAGATCATTATTTTCATATTTTTAAATGGTTAGTATAATTGTGATTTTTATTATGATGAAAAATAGTTATAATCAGCATTCTAAATTATTCTCATCGTTGTCACCGTCCGTCTCACTGACGGTGTTGCATGGTGGAGTAGGGTGGAGTAAGCGAAGCCGTTGGTTTCACGTTCGTATTCGTGCCATTTTCACGTTACCTTCTATCAATTTACAGAATCGTCGCTTTGAAACTCTTTCGTTGTGAACAGATCTTGAAAAATCTTTTAAAATGTGAATAATTTACGTAATGTAGTATTTTTTTTTCACTCCTACATTTTTCCTCGTGTGTTTTAGATTTATCGTAATTCCCATTTACATGACGGAGAAGTATTGTGAAGTCGTAGAATAGAAGAAAATTGTAACGATATTGCGTAGTGCCTTGTATGCCGTGACGTTGCCTACTTGAGCCGCCTGCGAATCTTACCATATTTTCGAGTTTACGTTCGCACATCGCCTCGCTGATTTCCGGCAGACTGACTTCTCTTTCTCATCCCGAACTATTACCTAGGTAAGTTTGTTGACACATTATCTGTTATTCTTCATAACTTCAATGAATACGAATGGACTTAACGCTTTTTGTCACGCCATTTTTCACTGTTTGTTATTGCCTCGAGTGCCCTCTCCGAATGGTTTGAAAGTTATTCTATATGGTTCATGAATGAAAATTTAATACTCTCTCAATTGTAACAAATTCAAGAAGGAAAGAAAAATGTTAAATGTGGGAAACTTTTGACCATGTAATCCTTGAAAACTGTTGACTTGGGACAGTAGTTTGAAAACTTTTACTTGAATTTATGTATGCACGTGTAGCGAATATTGTTTGGTTCTGAAATTTTTATGCTGTTTCCATCCAAAGTGTTGTGTATAATTTTCACGAGAAATTAGGCTTTATCACTGATTTTTCAAAAATTCTATCACGTTATCTCTTGATTATACTTCGAATGAATCTCCCTTCCACTCGAAACTTTTTATGAATGAAGGAAAGGGAAACTGTAGAGCATCTAGGAAACAACACTTACTGTTGTGTTATTTATACACCTCTCTTGAATAAAGAACAATGTAGAAGTTTCTACTGTATAAAGGTCTTGAGTGTTTGTTTGATCGTGTTTCAAGTTTGCTTGAATGAATGTCCGAACGTAACAGAGAAAAATATGTTCCCATCTGTGAGGTAAATTTAATCCTATTCGAAAATATCCGAAAAATGACGAAACGTGCTTCTAATAGTGTTTCGAGAATATTTTCATCAAGTATGGAATTTTTACGTTACGTTCCACACGAATGATTGGCAGAAATGACGATATATTATGAAACAATTCTCGAACTTGATCCTGCCCTTTAATGCGTTGCTCAACGTGTTTTTGTAAAAATAATAATGGGTATCTATCCTTGCTCGTTCGCTGAACTCGTAGCTGAGGAAGTACAATTGTTCTGTGCGCCAAAGAACTGCAACAAAATATTGTACTATCGAGTTCGTTGAATCTCAAATCTAATCATTAAAAGTAGACTTCCACTTCATCATGAGTTCATTCAATCATCATATCTCGCGAAAAAGACAAAATCGATTTTCAGTTCGAGTTACCCCTGTAAAATTGAAGAGAGACAGATTCTCGAACGAAACAGAATCGTACATTGTTAGTAATCAGTGTAACCGGTTCTGGACGTAACCACGCCCATGTTTATGCTCTTCTCAACATTGTACGTAGTACGTTTGGCAGTAAAAGCCACGTGGTGACAGTGTCGAGATCATGTAGGAGACTTTTTGATATTTTTCCCAGCCCGGTCTTATTTTGAACTCGGTGAATTGTGTACAAAGTCGACTTCTTATCGCATCGTTTCACGCGACGGGTTCAAAAATTATGTTTCAACGAGGTAACATCAATTTCGATCGCTGATTCCGTTCGTAATATTTTGGTTTCGACTGTGTGGATTGTAAAAATCAATTTAATGTGAATATTTATCTAACCCCAATTGAGGAAACAAATATCACCGGTTGAATTTTATGAAACTCTTCAGCATCGCGTCTCCTCATCATAACTGCATTTAGAAGTCCGTACTTCGTGTATCGAGGAAAGCAATGTCTTCATAATCGAGCTCTGCTTAAAGTGAGTTGATATTCAGTCATGGCAATCAGAACGTATCATCTTTCGCTTGCTTAAGAGTAACGTTCACACTCATTATGCAAAATATTATTTAGAAATTAATTGTAAGCAAAAAATTGGAGTTGATGCATGAAAAAGAAACCCATTAATTTTTTGATTTAGTTGTACTGATTGTTTCCAAAGACGCCTGAAATACGTGCGAGGAGTTTCAACTTGAAGGATGCTCACTGAGAATAATTTCGATTAGAAAGGAAGAGAGGTCGCGAGTTTGTTTCCCGGTCAGGCGAGGAGATTTTTTCGTCGTATTTTCTGTTTCTGTATTACAGACTGAGTTTCATCTTTTTTTTTTTAAATGAAGCATCAGTGAATTTGAGAACAACTTCTGCTACAATTTCTGTTGTGATGTTCCACGGCCGTGGGTGTTCCTTTTGACGACGTTCCGATTTATCATCCACGGTCGATTATTTGAAATACGTTATCGTGAAATGAAGTATTAGAGATCGATTCATATAACAAATAAGAGAGCGAATTGATAATCGTATCACACGTATCATTTCCGTTGTTTCTACGTATGATGTTCAGTTTGCTGTGAATGTGAAGAGTACGTTAATCTGTATTGGGTTTGCATCACATTCCTATAGCACTAGTTTCCTGTTTTAAAATAAATTCAAAACTAGGGAATCTTCGAATGAAAATTTTTACTCTCCGAGTAGTTCCTCGTATTCGCTTGCTAATTACTGTCTTGAATTTGAAAGGAAGCTGTGATTTGTTGAAATGAGAATTTGAAAGATAGTGGTATCGGTTCTTTGATACAAAAAATTGTACTTGATGAACGAGTGATGATCTTTTCGGGTCTGAAGATAAAAATTGTACAATTCGTTGCCAAGATGAAGGCTCTCTGAATATTCAAGCGTCCGCTCCGAATGTTCATAATTCGTTTCGTGATTTTTTTCCCTGCGAACGTTAAGTAAAATTTCCATCTTTGGTTTCTTCCTGAATTTTTGATAATTGAGGTGAAGAATCGACTGATAGAATTTTTCTCATTCTTCCGAAGTTCCGGCTTGAAGGTGAACCGAATAATGGGCGATAGTATAAAATTTAGGAAAGGATCGGATAGCCATTTTTACTTGAACCTTTTCGCTTATTCTGTGTTATGTTGAAACTCTGAAATCAAAAATCGAGTCGAGAGAATTTGTCTCATAGGTATTACGCTTTTGAGAATTTGAACCATTTCAAAAGATGAAAAAAAGAAAATAATCGGCAATAGAGAATTGACTTATGTAATGGGAACTTATGATAATTTTCTGATAACCTTTGAAAGAAAATCAAATTTGTTCAGTCGAGAGTCCAAGTTCATAAATTTCGCGAAGAACTGCCGATTTTTCAACATCGATGGTTACGTGGATTTGCCCTGATTTGAATCTACGATCCTATTGATATACTATTTTTTTTCCAATCACCCAAAAATCTTACTTCTAATCCTCATGTAGAATCATTAGGATTTCGAACAAGACCACAGCTCGTCACTTTGATTCAAAACTTCAAACATCATTGAAAACCATGGGAATGAAGTTGCCGAAAAGTATGGGAAAGCGTTCGACTTTGCTTCGTTTGTATTGATACGAATGATTATTTCGTTTATCTAATTCATGGGCACTTTGTTCAGACGAAGATAACCTATTCAACCTCATATTTTGATACAAAAAGGTGTGAGGAATAAAATTACAGAATTCTAAAAAAGAATCAGTTGCCTTCTCTTGGTCATTCATCGACGTACTTGATGTCACACTCAGGGGTCCTCTTCTTATATCCTGCTCTGTAGGGGGTTTTTTTCGTTTCTAAAGTGATTGCTCATGTTTAATCTCCATGATATCTTACCTTTCTATCAAAATTAGAAAGTATTGATGAATCAGGGCCGAGTTCAGGGTAATTTCTCGAGATAGTGAAAGCGGTCGTTCTTTATTACCATTGGATGCATTAGAAACCATCTCACAGGAGGTCCTGGACTACAACTCTAGATTCATGCAACGCATGATTTTCAGGTTCCTGATATCACTTTGAAGATGTGTAGGGTACTGTTTCATCCATTTTCTTCCAACTCGAATTTTCAGTGATTAATGGCGTTCATGTCACTTGAGAAGGTGTATCATATGAGGTCTATCGCGCAACGTTCAATTCAAATTCTTCATTACGAATTACCTAGGTACTAACACATTTTTTCCTTTTCAAAATTCTAATTATGAATGAAATTCTTCCGCGAAGAGCATTGTACCGAGCTAATGATATTTTAAAGACAGACTTGCAAGTATAGCTAAATTTCATTTACTTCTTTTTAATTATTCTTCGGAACGTATGAAGAATTGCTTCTTCTGGTACTCATTGGAGTCTCATCATAGTCGTGTTCATTGAATATAATATTTGGATTGGTATTCTGTGGATTGAACTAATGAGAAATGGAATGCGAGAACAAGATAATATTTCGAATTGACTTCTTAGTTCTGTTGAGCATCTCTGTCGCGAAGGGAACGCTTTTTTTGTTAGTGCTAATTTTCTCCTGTTCGTTAAGCGTAAGTTACTATTTTCGGGGCAATTTGTGTCGTCTTTCTAAAAGTTACAATCGTCTGTATTATTCATTACTAAAGATGATTAAAAGCCTGAAATTGAAAGTTATCCGTGTGTAGTATCTTGTATATTATTAACCGGTGAACGTATATAAATACATAATAATGTTTATTGTTTTAACTGCATACATTAACAGTAAATTCACGAAACATTGAGGAATGTTCTCGATAGATGATCATTGCACTCTAAGGTGATGAGGAAACTGACATTTGAAATTCTCCATGCTGGATTTATTCAAGAAAGAGTTCCAAGTAGATGAATCATTTTCTTTTATGAGAACACTAGACTTTTGTAGGTTGATATTTTCGAGTGAAATTTGAACAGTAAGTGCTTGTTTAAAGTAGAAGTCAAATTTATTTCAGGCTAAAAATTAATTCCATCTCAATTTCATGTACGAGAACGGAGGTTGAAAAAATTGATAATTTATTGAATACCAGCCTTGATGGTATTGATGAGCCTCTGTGTAAAATAGTACCTCGACCAGTTTTGGCAACAGTACAGAAATTCTATTCGAATTTTTTTGTCTGGTTAAAATTGTCACAGTACAGAAATCTCGCTCTGTATTTTTATTTTATGCTCGTAAAGACTTTTCATTTTGCAAAACTTGGTTGATCGGTACAGGATTTATTTAGTAGAGTTTGATATGCTCTGGAATTCTCATTTTTCGGCTTGGTAGGAAGGAAATTCCAAACGTTGTTAGCCTCTCGTATCCTTATAATAGCTTTTTACTTTAATCACCTATCATTACGTTGATCAAAGTATTATTTGTAATCGTCGATTGCATACAAATATGAATGAATGGAATAAATGGACTACATTCCGCGCTGCTCTTTCATCGGTGCGTTAATCGTTTTTTCTTCAATTTTGATCCCTGCTCTTTTAAAACTAGCTCATATAGTTAATGAGTATTGTATGTGTCTAACGACTTACAGTGAACGTCGAACTGTCCTCTAATGTTATATTATTCGAAGACGTTATGTATTTGTGTTGTTTTTCAATTGTGCCTGATCCACTAATAATAATATTGTCAGAATTGATTTTGTGGGAATTTCATACTACTATTCAGAAGTTTCGACCATTGGTATTTTAATCATCACGAGAGAGTACTATGGTCCAAAATGCAAAATTCAAAAAATGAAAACTGGCATTCCTTCACCCAACTTTATCCTTCTTTGGGTAAATAGGTAACCATGGCAAGGGTATTGTGCATAGAAGTGCCTTGCTGTCCGTCGATGATTTGATTGCGCGCGCAGAACACATACACAAGCGGTTGCATAAACTTGAGCAGTTTTTGTTTGCTGATGTTTGGCGAGCTAATTTGTTTTGTTTCAAAAGAAGATACTTTTTAGGTTTGTGCTCTTTCGAGCCACAAACCACTTGCAATCGCTTTTCTTTCAGTTTTGTTCATACACTTACGTAAACGCGGTCGCTCTTTATATTATTAGATAGATTGTTGAACACTCACGTGTACGCGATCATTCTCTATCTGATTGTTCATGTTCAATCTTGAGGTGTGAGATTCAATGCTCTCTCAACTTGATCTCAAGTATTTTTCATTCTTCCTATACGACATTGATTGCTTGAGTAAGGATGTTCGTTTTTATCGAAAAATAGAATAAAAATAGTCGGAGATGATTTTGTAAAATTTGTCCGATCAGTATTAATACAGAATATTGTGACGGTAGCGAGCAATGAAGATAAACGATCGTTGATTATCCTTATCATCATAAAATTGATATCGAGTTAGGATGATTGTAATTAGCTCAATGTACCGTTTGGCTCCCAATTCGAGATCTTCTATTCGACGGAATATGAATATGACAGTATTAGCTACGAGAAGCGACGGAAAATACTTTGTGAAAAAGATGGTTCTGATGCTGTTAGTTTAAATTTCTATGATTTATTAATTGGCGAGTGTAATCGACAGCAAATGCGAGTAATATTATTCTGGTAGAGATGATCGAAGAGAAGTGAGACTTTTAGAAATTAAGAACAAATGAGTGAGTTGATCAAATTGAGAATGAAGTTTTTCTGAGATGGAAAGTAGGTATTCGGTATCATGGTTATTGGGTCTTCGTTTCACGTAATTCATTATTCTAGACCTGAGAATTAACAAAGTTTATTCTTGAGGGTTTCTTTTTCTCTTGTGAGGAATAGATTTGAACTTTCTGAAGAGGAAGATGAGTACAATTAGAAAAAAATCGAGGACAAACTTCTGAAAGGAGAAGGGAGTATCATTATTGAGCAGAGTTAAAAAGTTAGCTGAATGCTGAAAGTCTGAAGCCAAAGCGACTGAGCCACATAATTTTGGGAAACAAGCTGAAATACTCGTTTTATTCATAAAAAGACACAAGCAAAAGACTGTTCAGTTTTTCTGTGGTACAAAATCATGAGGCCTATACAAAGTTTAATTGACATAGATAGATTATTAATTCATATAATATTGACAATCATAGAGAAATAGTCTCTCTTAATCGTTCAAAAGATACAGTTTGCTTGATCGTCAATATGAATACACGTCTTTGTAAATGGCACGAACCTCTTGTAGCCTGGTACGAGCTGCTTCTTACTTCGTTTCCTCGCGAGTTTTTGAGTCTTATTGTCGATTTTTCACGTTGTTTTACCGCATGGGAGAATAGTTTAGAACAATATACTTTTTTTTTGTTGCGTTTTGAAGTGATTGTTGATGATAGTTGACAGCCGAAACTTGGAGATTGTATTTTCGAACGTTCAATTTAATACGTATGTAAGATCTAGCTGCGTATATTTGCGATATCTTGTGATATTCGAGTTGAAAGATCGTATTTTGTGCCAAAAATGATTGAAAACATCGGTTCTCCAGGTGACTGGAGAATTTTTTTACTATTTTTTCGAATTCTGCGCGTAATTTTACGTAAGAATCAATTTACTTTGAATGGAAATTCGTCACGATCAGAAACTCACACGATTCTACAGCCTGGAAAAGTAAATATTTTTCGCATTTTGACATTTCCACCAGCAATTTCCATTCCTCGAGGAAGTGTTTGCGTCCTTTCTCGGATTCTGCTGGTCATTTTACGTAGGAATCGATGTAGTTTGGCGAGAAAAAAGGGTTAATTTAATTTTCTCTAGCTAAATTTGCGTTTATACCACAATGGAGTGTTGATGTGTATCATTCCTGTAATGTTAACGTGAAACTAGTTATTTAGACTTGTCGACTGAACAATAAATCTCAAATTTTCCAAGAAACCCATCATATCCTAATTGCGCAATTCTAATAAGAAAGGTAATTGGTTTTGAGATAACCTGTTACTACTTGAAACTGAATCGAATATCAAAGATGTGTTTGCAATTTTTAGTACGATCAAATTTTTACTCTTCAATAATTATGACGCATTCCCTGTGAATAGGCTTTCGTGGTTTATGACGTTGAATCGATAAGTATTGAAAAATATGGAGGTGAATAGACTAAATCGCCGTGACGTCATTCACGAACATTTACTGATTACAGGAATCGAAAGAAATGCGATAGTATACTGTATCGGATCAAAAGAAACTATCGATTCCCATAAGAATATGCGGGGATCATTTCGATCATACGCTCAAATTAATAAATTGAAAATAAGTTAGCTATTACGTGTTTATATTCAGAATCGGGAAGTTCTCATGTCTTTGAAAATGTACCTGCGGTTGTTAACTTATTTCTTGTTTTCAAATCTGAACGTACGTTCCCGTGTATTTCTTTTGTTTTGATCCTACGAGTAAGTTGGGGTAAGTCATTGCGGAGCATTCGATTCCTGTTATCAGTAAATATCCATGAATGACGTCACGGCGATTTAGTCTATTGAACGTGATGTAAAAGTCATTCGAGAAGTTCTAGGAGAACAGAATATATATGTCCTACTTCCCAAGCTCCATTTGTTACTGCAAAACGACTAATTAATATTGTATATAACTCTGTTGTTGAAAATGAAGTACACGTCTAAGAGAAAAAGATTTTCCTCTAAATTTCAAACTCTGCTAGACTAATTACAGAAAAAAAGGAATACTGATGATGTTCTGCATCCATTGACTGCGAATAAACATTTCAACATCGTGGTTATTCTTGATGAATGGGATATTGTCGTTCCATACCACCCTTTAAGTTTTCTTTGTCTGAATTTGTTGACAACCGACGACAGACTTGATGTTTCGGACCGAGTAGAGTTGTTGCCTCTGCTTGTACCTACGTAATTTTCAAATTCTCCAAAATTTTTGATCTCAATTTGTCTATTCTTACAAGGTTCAGCGCATTGAATAACAGTAATCTGATAATTCTGAAACGAAAAAAAAAAAAAACAAAACAAAACAAAAAACAAATGGGCGTTGACGTTACTTTTGTGTTTGACTGAAGCCTTTTTAGAAAAAACCCTCATTTTTCAATTGTTTGTTAGAAAAAAACGCCCTACGTTTAATCACTGAATCCAAATTCTGACCTTGAGATTATTATAACCTTCCTTCTTGACATCCTCTTTCATTTTCTCATTATTATTGTGCTTGTTTAATGTTTATAGTCACATCATAATTAGATCACCAGTACTCTTTTTTCCACAAAACCATCATAAGATAGAACTATATAATATAAAGTATCTATGTTTGTGGTAGAAAGGATTATTAAGACTAGAGTCAAGTGAGAACATGAGCCGCCTCACATTTAGTTGTGACGTTATCATTCATCTTTAAACTATTCAGATGAGAAATTTGTTCACTTAGTGGAATTGTTTTATATCTCTTAATAGTCGCGAGTGTGTTGTATTTTGCTTCAACACCTACTCTCATAGTTTTCTTCAATATTTTCAAATCGTGATGAACTGTTATCAGTTATTAAAAGGAAATCTGATGATGAGTGATGACGTAACAACTAAAAATGGCCGACCATGTTCTCACTTGTATTTTTAAAGCTCTAACAAGACGATTTTCAAGAAATAAAACTTGTTTTTGTTTCTTTTCTCTCGGGGTTTATTGTAGTATTTGTAACTGTGAAGTACCCTTCTTCCATCCTGATGCCGATCTTGACAGTCCTCCTCACTGTATAACATTTACCCATCAAGAAATAAGAAATTTGCTGATCAAAGTAAACCTACGTGTGTCAACTTTTTTAGTGTTGCAAAATTTATGTCGGATTTGAACTAGTAACGGTTCGTCGCGTTGATGAGCGCAATCGACTCGGTTGTATTTTTTCCCCCGTTTGTGTTTGACTTCCCAGCAGAGAAAAAGAGACGACAACGAAGAAATATGAAATGCTGAATATGTACATCAATGAAGAGACGAGAACTCGATAGCAGGTACGCGTTCGCGTATCGTTTATAATATTTTTTCGATCGCACATAACAGATTTACGGCGAGCAGTATGCAACCGTACGATACACATGACGCGCCGTTCAGGTGATCTTCGAGTGGCAGGTCAGATCGTGTCAGGTAAGCGATACGTCGGAAAGGGCTTTTGACAAATCAGTCTGCGCTGTCGTATCCCGCGCCGGACTATTAAAAATAGGTCGAATTTCATCCTGAAAGAACGGGCTTGTATTCATTTTTTTTTTCACGCGATCGGACTTGGTGGTAACCGGTGGAGAACGATCTGGTGAACGTTTGTTTTCTATTGTTGAAGTTGTATCCGAGTTTAGTTCTGCTGATGTATCTCTCGTTGGAGCAAATGTCACAGTAATGGCTCGATATGAAAACGCCAAACAATTTGTTAAGGATTTAGGACTCACATGTTTTACCACTCTCGTGCCGATTTCTCTACCAAAATACTTCTATAAACTTGATGGTTTACATTTTTAGCGCTGACTTTAGCTGACCAAAAAATAACAGAAATTTGTGCGCTGTATACATTACTCAGACAAATTATTTTTCAAGTTAGTGTAGTTCGTTTTCTTCTCAACAGTCTCATTCTCTTTATTCATAATAATATTATTGGAAAATTCCATCTTCGACAATCGCCCATGAAATACAATCATGCGGACCCGTGCTGCATAAGCGTTTGTACATTGCAAGTGAAACAAAAATGATCGACATTGAACGCAAAAGCAGAACACATTACAGGAAGAATTAGTTCCGTGAAGTTGTGTTGGTTCATTAGTGATCACAACATGAACGCACCTCGGCTATTAGTCCTGCTCCTGCATCTTGTCGTGTCGTTGCATTTTTCCCCTGATGTTCTCACGTCACGTTTTCTGTTCCTTCGCGGGTTCGTGTATTATTTTGTAATGGTCCTTTGCCGACTGCTGTGTGACGGGGCGTGGCGTCTGGAAATGAGAAATATTAGTTGTGTTCGTTTAGCGACAAAGAGTCGACCTTTTTTGACGCTAAAAGTAACACTTCTAGGCAGGTTGGCTGTTCGATTTGTTCTCGAGGTTATTCCGAAGTTTGGTGTTGGATGTTTGATTTACCAGTACCTCTCTGAAGTTAACGCCAGTGTTGAAAATTTTAACCTTCTTCAAGAGTAGGGTTGTCGCCGGAGTTCGCCTGTTGACCGCGTTGTTTTTCTCGGAGCGTTCGTTTAGTTTGATGACCCGACACTTTCGGAGTCAAATGACGTCATAACTCGTAATTTTTGGTTTACCCTGTTTTTAAAGCAGGTTTAACCTTGGGTCAATTTTCTGTGGCTAAACGAACACAACTATTATCTCTCATGTGTCTTAGTGGTTGATTCTGTGAAATGTTCTCGTATTTTTCACCAGTCAGACTGTTATTTGTTTGCTGGTTGTGCTCTCTGAAGCGCAGGAACATTTTCCCACAGTTTCAGAAATTGTATTAGAAATTGTACTTCCCGTGGCTCTTTTCAGTTGGCTTTTTGTTGATAGTTGACAAATGTATGTCGGTTGTGAACACAGAATTGAAATTTGATAATGATTGAAAAGTTTTATATTGATTTTTCAATGATCAAAACTTCCATTAATTTAATTATAATCAATTGAATTTCATTTCTCAATCGAATGTTGATTCAGTATAAGTGTTATTTGAAACTATTTGAATGAGTTTTAATTGTCATTTTCAATAACCATACATTGATAAAATGAAATGAAAATAATTATAACAAAAACAAATTATTATAGAAGAATTATTTTCAAAATTATTGATGCAATATTATTAAATTCTGATTCAAGAGCACTATCAAAATTCCTAAAATTTATTATAATTATTTCATTCAACTCCATTCGAAGAAATGAAAACACATGATTAAATGAAAATAATAGTAATGTGAAATTAAAAAATGATAAGAAACTTATAATGATTGAAATTGAAAATTTGATGAATCAATGTATTCAATCCATGTGTCCAATTTCATTGATGAAATAATTTTGAATTTAAATGAATTATAATGTATTTATGTATAAATATTATATGTCAAGAAAATAATTATCATGAAGTAATATTAAAAGAAAAATCATTGATATAAATTGGAATTAATGAAAATTACTCTTAATAATGGTTTCATTTGTACTCGACTCTTATGATATATTTTCGATTGTTTTCATTTTCAAGATCCAGACATTTGACTTCTCTTCTTCCTTTTGGATCTTACTGTAAATCTACCTCACCCAAACAACTGTTGGTAGTTGTTCATATTAGAAGCTATTTGCTGCAATAAAAGAAAAACGAAAGAACATTTTGCTGTTTTAACAAGAGAAGCGTCGGAACACATTATCTGGTGTTACTTTAACAATTTCAACAGAATCTGTCAATACTATCAAACTCACATTCTACCTGCTTCCCTATTAAATTTTCCAGTCTCCCTATCAGATGAGAGTAGCGGCGCTATATTGGCCCGGTAGGAATCATGCATCTTTTATCGTCGATTCGTTTTGAAGAAAGCTGAATGAGCCCCGGAAAAGAAAATTAACATTGTGCTCTCGGAATATTTTTATCCATTCGTTAATTTTTCGAGAGTTGTGAGTTTGGCTTGACTATTTAGTGTATGGACTAAGCTTTGCCCACCGCAAGGTTCGTCGAGCGCGAAACGATGTGATAAGAAATACCATGCTGTTGCCTAAAACATAGGTGGGGCGGGTGAGCGTGTGGAGCAGTAACAGTGGCGTCTTTCCCCGCAGTCAACCACGCTGCCTACAATTAAGAGACGGGCATAGTAGTTTTTCTTTTTATCTCATCTTTCCACGAATTTAAGGCGTACGCAAGTAATATAAGAATAGTCGAAGAAGTTTGGGTTAAAAATCAAAATTTGTATTTATTCTATGATTTTTCGTCAGTCTGAGTGTGTTTTAAACTCATCACCGCGGAGATTTTGAAATAACCTCTTTTGATAAGAAATTCTAGAACAGAATAAAAATTTTTCTCTTCCGTCGTTTGACCTTTTCATGTATATCAAGAAAATTATTCGAGCATTTGAAGTTGGTTATTTTTCAATTAGAGAAGAATTTTCCATCCAAGGTCAGATACATTGGTAATGCTTTACTTGTTACCAGTGTATGTGTGACCTATGCTGAAGAGAGGAAGCTTGTGGTCTAAAACGAACGCATGTTCGTTTTTTTCGTGATTCTTTTTCTGCTTTCAACGCTCTTTCGAATGGTGAAGTCGGAATTTGTCCAACATCAACTATCATCTTAGGAGCTGCAGTTAACGAATTAATTCCGAAAACGACGGAAAATAGTACACAATCTTTGAACAACTCTCCTGAAAAATTTCGCGTGGGACTAGAAGCCTCCTTTCTTTAGCACAAGTCACATGTTTATGAATTTGAAGTTGGTACGCATTTGTAGAATGTATTGTAGAGTTGAGCAGTTTATTGAGCGTGTGTACTGGTCTACCCAAAACCAATTATTGTGAACTGCTAATCCGTGAACAATAAAATCATGATGTTCCTATTGGTTGTGCAAAATCGGGGGAACAGTTGAATTTTAAATCGGTATTCAAAATGATTGTATTGCAACATCTTGAGGAATAAGAACTCTGAAGCTCTTTTCATGTATCTTCGCGCAGAGATTCTAGAAAGAAATTTTTCGAATGTGTACAAAAATACCATACCTAATCGATGTTAGTGAGCGTAACGAAATGAAAGGTAGCGCAAGAATGTAGATTGAATTTTCCTTCAAAAGATACCAAGATTTTGAAATGATTGAATTATTCTCTTGAATCAGGTGAACACGGTTGTAAATGATTTTTTTTTTTTGTAGTCAAAATGAATTAATTATTGATTCACGTGTTAGTGTGCTTTGTCAGTAAGAAATATTGTTCCAATAAAATTCCCACTAAACCTACAATAGTTATTTGATCGTACTTGTTTCAAGGGAATTTTTGGACTGTATTTAAATGTAAGACTTTTTTATTTTTGTGAGATACTATCGTATGTTAGTTGCCTTGAAGGAGCTTGCTCACAGCGACTTCAACAGGCTGATGACTATTTGATGAGAAACTAGATGAAGGTATTCACTCATTATTAGCGCATTTGAAGAGATGAAAACCAATAATGAACGCTGCTCTTCATAAAGAATCTCATTGATACGAAAACGATTGTATTGGAATAATTTCAAAGCGCTTTGTGTAGGAAGTGTATTAGATGTATGTTTCAATATTTAGTCTCACAATTCCGCTTATCTCATCCGTTCGCCGCTCGAATGAAATTAAATGTGTGGTGGTACAAAAGAGAGAGGACAAATTTAGGTCGATTTTTTTTCGAGCTGTTGGCAAAGGAAAGCAATTCAAATTAGGAGGTGAAGTTTGAAACTGTGATGCAGAACAATGCATATCAGCCCTTGATTTTTCAGTTACTCATTTTCTTGGAAATATATTTCGATCATTGACGAGTATCGAGACCTCAGAGTTAGTCCTTCCCAAACTATCAAAAATTGAGGAAATATTGCTTTTCATCGATTCAGAGAAGGATTTTTTGTAGTTTTGAAATTTGAAGATTATAAAGATACCAATCCGTATTACGAAGAAACGTATGTAAAATCAATGCTCTAAGAATAAGAAACTCAAATTTTTGGATCATTTTCTTCCGATGTTATTACTTTTTCTTCACTTTGGATGAGAAATATTCGTCGCCTGAGGTTATTCATATTAATGACGACAAAGTTGGGTGGATCATCAAGAACTGCATTCTTAACACTCGCGAGTCACCGGTGGTAATGTTGTTTTTGGAATGTACCTTCCTGCAAATCGGATTGAATATGACTGAAACTCAATCGACTTTTTTTTTCTGTTCGCATCACATTTTTATTATAACGCTTCTAGATAATACCATCGCACGCCCTCTCGTGTGATATTGCGGACATTGTTTTGAACACTCAATGTAAATACGCCATTCTATTGTATTGAACGCGACTTATACAGGTATTGATACCATAAAAAAATCAATCGTCAAACTCATGATATTGCGTATCTTTTGTTTTTGAAATGAATCTAGTCGTATCTTGTAATTTTGGCAGACGACCCATATCGTAGTGAATCGTGAATGTGAATTTCTCCCATTTTGCCTCGTCGCTCTTTATTAACGCGGCAAAATCATACGAAATAAGTAGCAAATTCTTCATTTTGCATTCTTAACTTGGGATATTTTTTGTGCGAAGGGCTCGGGGATATCACCACCACGTGTACAGTGAATATTTTACTGTGCGAAGGACTGTCACAAAATCGACGTTGTATTTGTGGCTGTTGAGAAATCACTAACGCAATAACCACGGTTCCGATTGTGTGCTAATAATATCCTATTTATCCGGACTTTCCACGCCGGTGGTGGTACAAAAAGGTGTGTTGCGATGTCAGAGAGTAACAAAAATTAAGAGAGGTCGTTCAGTTTCTAGAAGGTCTGCGAATGGATATACCTTCTGGCAGAAAAGCGTTGAAAAATAAAAACTTCACGGTAGAAGTTAGACGAAGATCTTCTACGATTCGAAGGATTAACTGTGAAACATTTAGTCACGCTCAGCCTTCTCGTATTTTCTGTTTTTCTTTCTATTCCTCTTTGATGCGAGCATGGAGAAAACCAGTTTCCGAGCGTCGCCGTTTTCTCTATAGCGTTGTATCTCGGAAACCCTTTTGATTGCAAATAACACCAAGTGAGAAATAATGTGGCGAGCAGTCAAAAATAGTTTTCGACTCGGAAATCAACGAACAAGAAGGACACATTATCTCGTAGAAGTTCGGAGTTTGATTTCTTAGAGTGCAATGTGTGTGCAAATGAAGGACGTTATCGTGATCATTACTCCATGTTTGGCGTCTAGAAAATTACGAGATTTCTACACCATTGATTGAGATTCACGGCTGCTTCTTTCCGTTATCGGGCGGTCGTTGTGGTGTATGGAAAAATATTTGTATTGCTTATCGCTTTTTTCTTACGTGTCGATTTTCTTCGCGTAGTCTCGTTGCGGGAACGAGAATATCTTATACACGGCGAGCTCATGCGAAGCGACACATTTATGTGTAATACTTCGCCGCCTCGCCGGTACGATAATGTACTGCATTTGTGAAAAGAGAGGTCCCTCTACTTCGTCTCCGACCCTTGTTCTCTGTGATCCTATTAATTGTGCATGTGTGCGCCCCTTCTATGCTTAAAGAAGAATACTAATAATGTATGGCCTGAGAGACACGGCTCCACCAAATGCAGTGCAAACGAATGAGTCGAGTGTAGCTTCGAGGTTCGACTTTCAAGTCGAAATAGACGAACATGGTCCGGTGGTGGAGAGACGGTGTTAACGTCGGTGTAGGGAGGTGTTGTACGGCGCGAGCAAGAAAGTCGCTTACACTATATTTTGTGTAGTGAATGTAGGCACGAACGAAGCAGCGTATAGTGTGTATTTTCGTGTTTGTGTAAGAGTGTGCTCGTGTGCTGCTATAGCGGTGTGAAAGATCCCCCCTCCACATACAGTATTTCACATTCATTCTCGATGTACGCCGACTCGTCGTCTCATCCGCCTCTCCATAGCTAGGGACAGGCGACGCTTTCGGTTGTGTGCGTGCATTCTGTCTCTTTTCAACTCGCCTCGTTCTCTTTTCCTCTGCAGAGGATATGCTTCAGCCTGGTGGTCGTCTTCATATATTTCATTATATACGTGTATGCGTGTTCATGTGCCGGTTTTAAAGCAGCGGTAGCAAGTAAAACTTGCTACGTTTCGCGTTTTCATTTACTCCTCGTATTATCGCTCGTTGTCTGCCATAAGTTGGAAAGAACGGAGGACCCGTGACTTGTCGGTGTGGTGTATTCGCGATAGGACGCACGACGACCAAATTATATGTAAGTGTATTTCGGTTAACGTGAATTTGTGGCGGTGTTTTTACTTTGCCTTGTACATAGACATTAAGTACACATTATAAAATAAAAAATGGCGATCGCTTGTCAGTCCTCGTGGGCTATCGTAGGAATGGTCGAATTATGATTTCTAACCTACACAAAAGTTGAAAGCTTTCCTGACCTCAGACAAGCGGATGACGGTCACTCAATCAAATATTTTAAATGTTATTTCGATTTCTATGATTAAATTGCACGCTGATTCCCCTAATTCTTGACAATGCCCGCTCTTTATGATCTCTAATCTCTGTTCTGATAGCGAGCCTCAGATTTCGTGGCAATATGAGCGCTGTCTGTCACTGCTACGTCCTATCGAATTACAGGGAAATGAATTTCTTGCCTAGTTTCGACTGGTAAATTGAAGGTTGCGATTCTTCTCCTGGCTCTGAATTTACCCGTTTGATATCAGGGAATTTTTTCCGTCTATGCAAGAGGTTTTTGAATAGTTTTGATTTTTGGTTAAATGTATATGACTGGTTAACCCCCTGCATACTGACCTCGTCTTGTGTGCGTGGCTCGTATTTCGTGCAAGCTGTTGCTAGGCCTCAATACATGCTTGATGAAGAAATAGATTTCTTAGTAGTGAATGAGATTTATGATGTACACTGAAAAAAAGTTGATCTTCAAACCATTCTACTGCTGAATTGGAAGAATTGATTCTTTCCAGCTTTGTAGATATATGAAGAAGAGGACTGCAAAAATTTTCAATTTTTAGTTTTGTATTTGAAGGACAACTTTTTACTTTGGAGTAGCTTCCATCGTGAGTATTCGCAGGGCCCATCTTCATTATTTGTGTACATCTCCTGTACCGTTGAGTGTATGAAATGAAAACACGATCTCCCATCTTTAAGGGCTTAATAGCCTAGGTTTCTGTGACGTCGAACAGCAAACAACTATACAAGCAGAACTATCCATCTTCTTGATCCAACAGGCTACTGATAACTTGACTCCCGTAAGAATAACATGTAGAGCGAAGATCAACATTCATATAATTAGGAATGAGATTTAAATAAAGAAAATCAGACGTATAAGTTTGGAATCTTATAGCAACTCAGCGTTTGTTCATCAACCTCTAAGTATTTAGAAATTCTTTATTCTCTATCAGGAACATGATGATCTTAGCTCCTTGTGTTATGGGAGTCAACATGTCAGTTGGATCAACGTTGGGTACTTTTGCTAGCGATTATTTGCTACTTGATGTCACAGAAAACTGGGCTACTGATGCTATGTCTTGTGACTTTTGTGCGCCCTTGTATGTTGCGTATTTGTGAAGTGACATTTTGATGACGAGAAAATCACGTTAATGCTCTCTCAAGACTGATCCAGATGGTTGAAGGAGAACACGGAGAAAAAACTAGTGTAAATTTGATGAGCAAGTCAAGCTGGTCTAGTCGCGATTTTTCATTCAAAACAACTAAGCAATATATCAGTAATATCTAGTTTTATTCACTTCTTTTTGTTGTAAGTGTAATTAGGTATATTTTTCAGTTTTTACGACTGCGTTTAATCTTCGACTGGACCGTGCTTCCCTATATTTTTTAGTAGAAAGTACCTCCAAAATAAATCGGAGGAAAGGTTTACAAATATGCAGTGTACAGCATTGGCCCCATGGAAAAGAATGTGAATCGGGTTTTCTAGAAGGATAGCAACGGGGGACAAGAGAGAGTCCACGTTGTCGCTTTTCTATAAGAGTTATGTCACTGCCAAGTGCCGAAACAAATGCGTTTTTCCCAAAAGATTTTTGTTATCTCAACGTGTGCGGTGCTGTAAATCAGTACAATTCGGACTTGATAAGAGCGATTGTACGTTAGAATCTTTGAACGTATAAAGTGTGTAGTACTCGTGTGCCAAGAAGGTGAAGATGCTAGTTAGCTATATATTAATATTAGATGTAGAAAATGAAGTAAAGAAAATCGCGATTAGCTTGAGTTGTCGGTTCTGAAAAAGCATAAGGATTGTTATTCCTTGTAGCTAAAGGTTACCATCATGATAATTTTTAAGGAAAATTTCGTTTTCGCCGTAAGAAAGTATTGTAATTCAATATCATGATCACCTTCTTAGACCAAACTTTCACACATTGCCACCTGCCGCGACTCTTGTGCTCTCAAGTCCGAATAGATATTACGCGAAGATCGATAGAGTCCGCGAGTTATCGCTATTCTACACGGAAAAAAATTTTGGTGGTACTTTTAACTAGAAGTACCCAAGTAAAGCCGGGACTGAAAATATAGTTACGAGAAACTAAATTGCTCAGTGTTGTTTTGACTGTAAAAATCGCGATTGGACCGGCTTCATTTACCATAATTTTTTCTTCGTGTATAACGGATCTGCCACTCGATTTTTTATGTTGTGAAAGGGAAGTATTATGGGTACACCCATATGTATAACGCTATAAGATCCTTTTGTCCGCGGAAGCAAAGCCGTTGCCAAGTTCATGAATTCGGCCAGAAAGCGGCCGATTTTACGAAGTACACAAATCCCACGTAACAAAACCTACTGGTTTTGGAAACATTCACTGAAAATGCGACATGTTTCAGTCCAATCAAAGTCGAAAGCAGTTCATTTGAAGAGCAACGTTTTAACTATCATATCGAGCGTGATCGCAAATAAAGTGTAATATCTAACGTTTATGACGTCAAAATCTTGCATAAATACAAACTTGAATATTGAAAATGTATCTGAATATCTCTCCTCAGTTGTGTACTATGCTTCAGAAGTCGAAATTTTCCGAAGTACTCGTCGTGGTCCCGATTATAACATGAATTTGGGAACTCCTTCGGAAAGTTCATCTGTAGTCTTTTAGTGTAAGGTGTACCGGTAGACTGCCGTACAAAATAGAATCAACGTAATTTGTATATTAACGATCCGGAGAATGAGATCACCGGCCTCATTGAAGTGCTCATGTATGCATGTGTGAATGTAATCACGTTCTGTATTTATGAAAATTAATAGACGTACTATTTGCATTCATGAAGTTTTCGAGAAAAAAAAACGGACATTTTTTTCCCGAACGAACTCCAATATCGAATTGTTTGTTGAAATTAGTAATTTTACATTTATCGTTAGAAAAAGAATTTTCCTAAGAAATGAGATAGTAACGTACTTTTATCCGAATCTTCGATTCTGTAAGGAGGTGTGCTTACTTGGATCGGCAACCCGTCTCAGTGACGTCATTCAAACCGCTATGACTATCGTATTACGCACAAAATTTCGTATTACTTCAACTCCTCATATCTTGATAACTATGAATTTTTTACTGTGTAAATTTTTTTGCACCCTAGGACATGTACGAAATGTTTTAACGTGGTGGAGTATCCAAAAGAAATTGTATATATTTTATAACGGTCTGAAGTTCGAATAATTGTCTGCGTTCAAATTTTTCACGGTGCAACTCTAACAAGGGATATGAGTCTTTTTTTGGGTGTCTACCTGCCCCGGAAACATGGAATGCCGTGGAATGAATTAGAAACACAAACAGGGAACACTGTGGAGGAAATTGATATGATAGTAAGATCGGTCCCATGCTGAGTGGATTACAATTTCGATACAACACCCTACCTTTCTTTTTATTTTACATAGACAATAATTTTAGATGTGTGTTACGGTCAGCATGTTACGCATTTTATCGTCAACAGTGCAAAGTACATTTTTCCTATAAAGACTCATGCAACCTTTGTTCTAGGTCTCCTATGAGTTATGTAACATCTCGTTCGATGTCTCCGGTCGCGTCGCGTTGTTCCGCCGAAAACATCGACTTTTCGCTCTTCGCCATTGTCATTGATGGGGAAGCCTAAAATAACTATTTTCAATTGATACAGACCTTATCTTTTACCTTCTTCTTCACGGGGTTAGTTATTGGGTTATGTTCTAAAAACACATGCTTGAGAATACAACGTGTGCGTTCAGCTTTCTTTTGGTGATTTTAATGAACGATCACGCAGATCGCGAGTACAGATGATATTTTGTTTCCTGTCTATAAGGATTCAGTCTTGCTTTCTCTTTTTCTTGCTGTGAACTTCGTGTATAAATTCTTTCTCGATGTAGACACACAGGGAGTATTCAGTTTCGAGTCCGTTTTCTTAGTTTTCACCTTCCGAAGTTGAGTGATCATCATAGCTCTCTTCTCTTCATTGACCGCGGCCTTGTATCATTTATTTGATGAACATCCGAACCATTAGTTGAATAGGATTGCCCGGAAGATTTCGTTGACGGAGGTTGGAAAGCACACTTCTTTTCTCAACCATAATATTTTTCCAAAGTTGATCGAGAACAATGAGGAACGTTATCTGAATCTTTCAAAAATCTATTGACAGCCGAGAATATGCGGTTGATCTAGATTTTCTTCTTCCTACACCTCGTTTGTCCTCCCATCTTTCGGA
Organism: Aspidiotus destructor; assembly: GCA_035079395.1. Taxonomy (NCBI): domain Eukaryota; kingdom Metazoa; phylum Arthropoda; class Insecta; order Hemiptera; family Diaspididae; genus Aspidiotus; species Aspidiotus destructor. Next base: position 37,887,669 of record JAVHKZ010000018.1, on the reverse strand, counting down.
GTAGATTGTTATGAAAAATGGAGTCGAGGCGACCGTAGAACTCCAGTTCCTTACGACAAATCAGGTGGAGCAGTACTGTTTCCTTTGATATTCTTCGGAACAGTTTGGTACTTGTGACTAGGCCTATGTACAATGCCTGCAGCATACGCAGACTTACATTTCGAAGGCCTTAATCTTATTTTTGAGTTTTTCTTTTTAGTACCTAGCTCTGTTCGCCATGGAGAAGTACGGACCAAACGTAGCACCGCACTTATCTCATTCGCAACTACAACTTTAGATCCTTGAGGATCATTAGACTCCTTATCCTGGAGAACATTCGTCTTGTTCTCTCTATCCTTGTTCTTATTTTCGTGGTCTGATCGGTCTGTTCGTGGAACCGAGTACCCAGATACCAAAATTCTTCTTGTAAGTTTTCATGGGGTATTCTTGCTTCGTCGAGTTTCTTATCTATAATCATCAATTTGTTTTTCCCGTGTTTATGTCCGCAAGTTATACTCACTGGTAACCGCTACATACTCAAAAAAGATGAAAACTAAAGAGATTTCTTCCTTTTTGAGTATGTCTCCCTTTGAATTTGGGTGTTTATTCGCTACTATACTCTATCGAGCATAATCTTGAAATTGAATAGTATTAGTACGGCGAATAAATACGTTGTAATGCAAAAATTGGGGTTAAGCTGTTTCTTTAAACGGAAATTCTTTCATTAAAGAGAAAAATATTATCAATTTCGTTTACTAGAAAAAAGGTGAGATAAGTAAGTGAACCTGTTATCTTCTTCCTGATGATTTCTCGCTCACGTTAACCCGTTTACTAAATGAATCTCTTACTCTACATTGTCAATCGCTTTAATGAAAAACCTCTTTCCCTCACTGATCCTTGAAGTGAGGTCTGAAAAGTTTAGTGTCATTCAAGCTTAAGGACAGGACTACTTAGCCGAGACGCAGCTTTTGGCCTTTAGCCGAGGAATTTTTGATTGAAATTGCCTAGCCAATGAAATTGGTGCTGCCATTGATTAATTTTTTACCCACAATTCTTTTCCTTCCTCCCCATGCAATTTAACGCTTCAATGGTATGCTAACTAGACCGAGAGTGACTAAGAAATAATCTGCGATTTTTTATAGTGAAAGAAGACTATTCTATTTCTCTCCAGATCGCTTCCAAATCGATTGTCGATGACTGAATGGTTGCCTGCTACTGAGGGTTGCTTTTTCACAATTTTTTTATCGTGAATATTTTGTTTAGATTGGATACAGTTTTACAGAAGAGAGAAAAAAAAAACTTGGTTTAGGTAGCATATCTGTAGTTTGTTCCACGATCTTACTAGAGAACTGAGTTCACTGATGAAATGGTACGATTTTTCGTGTCACTAATTTCTCAAGTTCAATCGTCTACAGATCTGTGATCGCTGGATGAGGAGCTGTTTGGAAATTCGTGTCAATTCTCAACTTACACGAACGAAGTGCATTATCATCGTGGAAGGGTTATTTCCGACTTCCAAGTACTCATCTTACGGCGAATTGTATCGCGAATTGAAATAATGCTTCGTATTTACCATTGTGGCGTCACGAGGAATTTGTAAACAAATTACGGAATTACGCGTTTGAGTAATCATTCAAATATGTAATTCATTTTTAAAAATTATTAGTCGAACAAAGGTGGCGCGATATCAATCAAGAAAGTAATTCCTTTTGTATCCTCAATCGTATCTTAATCGTTTGAGATCTCGTCGATGCGATGTGATAAAACGGATATTTTTTACTGTGGCTACGATGTAGATTCGAGTATTTTCGAGTTCTTCTACTGGTTGGGCGATAACGCAGGGAAACCTTTCACATGTCTGTGTGCACTTCGTACGAGCCGTATAGTATCCATGCGAAGCGGGTTGCTTTCGTTAAACTTCTGGCGTTACGAGTATTTTCCTTGGTTTGAAGTTAGTTCGTCTTGGTCTTATTTCAGTGTTCGGTGTGTCGTTCTCGGTGCGAAGCTGCTCACTGCGTGTGTGAAATCACGAACAACTTTCGTTCTATGATGGTGATAGCGTAATGATTTTTTTTTTTTTTTTTTCTATGATAAACGTGGTGAAACAACCTTACCAAGTTCGCCAACGATTGATATTTGTCGATTATGCGTCGAATTTATTCTATTTGTAAGTTTGCCGTATTTCGTTCAGTGATATCGTTTACGATTTGAGACAAGAGTATAATATTGTGTATGGGCGCGGTGACGTTATGTGTTGTCTCACAACGGTGTATGTCTGCAGTGTGTAGTTATCGCAATGTTGGCAACATTGCGTGATCCACGTACAATATTTGTATTAGACGATAGCGACTGCCACCGCGTGCCTTTCTACCACCGTCTTTGTCATTCTCGGTGTTCGGTATCAGGTCTCAGTTCGCAGCTTATTATATTGCAACGCGGTGGTAATCTGCTTCACGTGGTAATTATGTTCGGAACATTTGATTTGTGTGAATAACTTGTTGTGTTACGCTGTCCGGAGAGTGTATAAAGTCCAGTTCGGGTAAACTGCGAAAAGCATAGCGAAGGAGAAGGGAAAAAAAGAGGTGCGTTTTTCGTATCGGCGTTTTTCTCTTTGTATTCATTGCGTTCGTCTTGTTTCGTGAATATTTTGTTTTCTGGAGTATTTTACAAGTACAAATTACCGAACTCGCCTCCAAATTTACAATTACTATTCGGAAATGCAACCGTTCGTACCTTCCTGTGAGACTTTCGTAACGTGATATCGAACTGAGTATGTGTCGCAAATTTCAAAAAGAAATTTTAACTTTCGGTTCCCTTTCCTTATTCGCTATCTAATGTTGAATTCACAGCTTGAAAGGTTGAGAGTTCGATTGGATTTTTATGCTTCGTAATTCAATCGAACTTTTTTATTACAATTTTATCTCATTGTACGAGCTTCAAATTCCCATTAGTAAACGATTCGATTTATTATAGAACTTGGTAATATTCAGTGTCATTGAAAAAGAGTTAAGAATTTATCATTTCTTTGAACAAAGAAACGTTTCCGACTTGGAAACTATAATAAAATATGGAATGCTGGCCCGTTGTGATTCATCATTTTATTTATAAAATATTTGTGTACTTGCCCTTTTCCAATTCATATTTTCGTGTCTTTATTGATACCGTAAAAAAGGATTCACGAAAACGTGCTAATCTGGATGTTGATTTACGCGGAAAATGTTGTTCATTGCATGGTACTTACAACATTAGAGGAGGTATTTGTAAGAAATCAAGAGGTCTTCGTAGCGGGGTATTCGCAAGCTTCGCAGCCCTGTAGAAAACAGTTTATCATATATTTGTTCTCTTTATGTTTACGTGAATACATGTGTTAGGTCTCTCTAGACATACAAAACCGATTGGAATGGTTTTGTGAAGTCTTGATGGTAGGAGAACGCCTAGCTTGTAGAGACCGAGTTCATCTTTCGAAAGAGAAAGTTGCTGTAAGGGAGGCTTGGCCGTGCAGTGTGAGGGTAAATATTAATGTGCTTCTGTGTGCCTCAGTACGTACAATGACGATACAAAACAGTAACTTTCTCTTGAAGACTCTCTCTGAACTTGATCTAACCTAGAAAAATCCCTTTAAGAACTCACAAGAACAAATTCTTTCAACTTGGGTTGATGACGTTCTATTCTCGAGTTTTTCTTCATATGTAAGTATGGCTCAATCGTCAAAAATATTCCAGGTCTTTGGAAATTGCCTCGAAAACGATGATGTCATAAAAGTCGGACAGCTTGAGAGTTAGAATTTTTAAAGTGCCCGTGGTTCAAAGTGGATCATTCGTAGCTCGAGGGTGAGATTTTTCCAAATTTTCTCCCTATCTTATGTAGTACAAAGGTCGAAATTTTTCAAGTCCCTCTCTTATCATAATAGCTCGAGAGTCGCCATTTTTCTCAGTCCGCAACCTTACCGAACTCAGATTGATGACGTCATCGCAGTCGGGCGCGCTCGTGGAAGTTTCCTGAAAATCCTCTCCCCAGCAGAAGTGATAGCGACCTATGCTGTGCTCCTCTCACTGCGCTATAATCAATTATGTTCCTTTCGTAGAGGGTATTCACGGGTTTGGGAGTCATACAATTGAGGCAGTGGTCATACAAGTCATCTGAAATTCATACAATGGCCTCTAATCACTAACCAACAATGAAATCACAATCTGCTCGGAACTCATTCATAGTAGTGAAAGAAATTATCGATTTCAACATTCAGGATGAGCGTGCATTGAAATCCAAAGTACTGTCGACCTTTTTACTGTTGAATTATTCTGAATGGGAAAGAGTGCGGACTGAAGTCATGGGAAAAGTCTTTTGTATTCTTTTTTGCTGTTTCTACTGTTTGACACTTTTTTCTCCCTTTTCTGATTAGTTCGGGCTACCCAGGAAGTACAAATTATCTTCATTCATAAATAGTGCGCCAAATCGCTTCGCTTCCTCTCTCTACTTCTGATTTTTTCAAGTCCTTTTTGAAGAGGCCGTCTGCATGTTTCAAGGTATACCTTTAATAAGAGTAATAATGGATTCCCCGCCGGAGAGAAGTGTATATTTCTTTGTGCATTTTGTTACCGATGTCCTAGACCTCACAAAGCCTATCTCACTTCCAATTTTCTCTTATTTTCGGCCGCCGAATGTAGACTGTCTTGTGATGGAAGAGCTCTTGACTCGGTACGAAATCCAAAGTATTTTAATAATTTCTAATAGCTACACAAATTGAAAAATAAAGAAGGGGGTCTGGGAGGGAAAAAAACATAGTTTCCTGTTTAATTTGTCACGGATGCTCTCGACCATCCAAAACTACCTTCTCCTTCCTCTCCCGAGAATTTTGTTCAACAATTTTGAATTGTTTCCGAAGTTTTAACTATTTTTCTGCAGCATTATACACAGATAAAACTTCGTTTGCCTGTCGTCTCTTCTCGAGTTGGCGTCGTTGAACAAGTTCAATTCTCCTCGCGTAAAACAGTCTATTCTTCAGAAAATTCATGTCTCTATTTTTCACGCACGCAAGGTTTAAGTGGGAAAAGTCGAAAATTTTGATCAAGCAAGGAGAAGAGAGAAATTTTTTACTCAAGTGGATCTTTGTGGTTTATATTGTCCGATTAATTTAGAATTGAAGTCTGCTCGAAATTATGCTAAACGGTCAAGAAAAATTGACAGATATTTAAATTTCAGGCTATTGTGATTATTGGATTCGATGACATTTTGTTTCGTGATCTGCGGAAAAATTTTTCAGGAATATGTATCGCCATCATAAAACTTCGAATGTAACGAAGTAAATTAGTAGCTAGTTTTGTGGTAACTAGTTTCAAATACTTATTGTCTTTGGATTTCTTACGCTTTTATAAATAAAGCATCTTGTCACATCTGGAGCTATTTTTAATCATTTTTTTGTCGTATTTTAATTCCTTTTTTTCAAGTAGTCTCTGGGTCATTTTTTCCATTTTTTTTTTTTTTTCAAAACTTGGAATAGAATGAACATCCATCTGGTCTTTTCATCTGCGGACGCAAAAATGGTCCGAAAAACACGCGCAAGATTCTTCCGGAGGTCATGCGAAAGTGATATTATATATTTTAAATTTGCAATACATCGTAGAAGTTTGTGATCTCAAGAGAACTGACATAAGAAGAGAGAATTTCTTTCGGACGGAATTCTCCTCGCTGCTCCACTGTTATTTTGTTTCATGGGTAATGGATATTCTTCTGTATATTATGGGTTGTGCTGAGATTAGGGAAAATTTGGATCAGTTATTTGGAATTTTTCGTCCTCCGTTGATGAGCGTTGGCCCGATTTGTGTAACCGAACTCCTTCAGTATATTATGCATCCGCTTTTCTCCTAATCTGATCTGAGAAGGAACTCGATGCTCCTTGAGAATTCAGCCGCGTAACGTCAAATTGCAGACACAAAACGGAGCGTGAAAGAAGTGCAGTGAAGGAAATCGTCTCGACAAATGAGGAGGATAGAAATTAAAGTTTAATGCATACAATATCTAAAACCTATTTTTGATGCAGAATTTGTTGGAATTTTTTTTATGGTAAGCGTTGTTTGTAGGTACGGTACCTACGGATAAAACGTTATATGTATAGGTACGGTATGTTCTTGTCTTGAATATCTACTTCAGCCGTCTCCAAAGTCATCACAGCGAGGGCAGCCGTCTTCTTGTAGGCATACAGTGTGAACTTTCATAGAACAGAGTCGACCCATTCCTTCCTGCAATCCTCGCGTAACAGAGAAGACAAGTTGCCTTTCCATCACTATCGTCATCATCGACCTTACTGTCATCTGCAGGTACAGATTTACTCCTTCTGGTTATGTTGTTTGACAACTGCTTTGATGAAAGTTTTCAGCGACCTCTAGCCTTCACTTTTTTCTTGGAAACCAACTGGCGTGGTTCCTCAGTTGCATCCTTGCTGTCATTTCAGGGAAGAAATAATGTTCCATCGTTGGTGTCTCTGCTTTGTGAGGTAGCCTGCGCACTTGGCAGGCCTTCATGAGGCGGTACACATGAGCTAGCTCTTGCATTCAAAAAGGTACCATCGTATACACTAGTTTCAACATTATTAGCCGTGAAACATTCAACCCTCCACCATTTGTATCTTCCTGTATGAAAGAACGCTACTTTGTTCATGAATCGTCACCGCATCAGCATTTCCTCCTTGAACATCCTTCATTCGGTTAATCCGACCTCTGTTTCGTCAGAGTACTCTCGTCGATCATCAAATATTTTTGAAACATACCGTACCTACAAATAACGTTTTATCCGTAGGTAACCACTTCGTTTTTTTATACTAGGAAATTGATTTTTCAATGAATTCTTGAATGGATCTACCTATTCAAAATCTGATTTGTATCTCATAAGAACGATGCGTGATTTGATTTTCTTACACCTTCACTATTCATTTGTTGAGTTGAAGATTTCAATTCACAAATAGTTTATTGGTTGGTATGTATTCGTGTGAAATGATGTTCATGTACTTGAAAGAAACTTCAAACCAACTGATACTTTCACAAATTTATAAAGTCAGAAGTTGTATGTGAATGTGTCTGTGACAATTTTTCTTGAACAAAATTTCGTGTTCCGCGGTGTTCATTCATGGCTCTTGAGTATGAGAATCGCCTTTCAAATCAATCTTCAATATGTTATGTTACGTCTCACGCCCTCTGCTTCTGCAGCTGATATCAGCTGGAACTAACAATAACAATGAAACGTTTCCCCTTTCTGAATATACAAAATGTTGATAAAGTTCTTGATGACCGTAATAATGCCTCAAAAGACTTGGAGCAATAAGCCTTTCACACTATTGCGGATAGTACCTAGGTATAGCGTAATTGCCTGATTCCTTATCTCGCGGAACGTAATAAACAAAAATTTATATCGATATACAAGTCTTCAAAAAATAGCTTTGAAGAATAATTCAATACATTTACTTTGTTAAAGTTGAAATAATTTCTATTCCAGTGAATTGAATGTGAAAATATGTGCAAAATTCAGAAAATTGAAGTCTTGTTTACAATGTTCAGCGAGATAAGGGATCAGGCAAATACTACCTATGCTATCCGCAATATTGTGAAAGGCTTATATCTCATATGTATTTCTGAATACAACGATCTAATGTGAGTATAGTGCGTATTTGCCCGACTGAACGATACATTGACGTAAACGAAGTTTCCTGTTGTGTGTGTGTGTGAGTGGAATGATCCATCGTGTTTGCAAGTTGGCGTGTCAACATCGTTTGTGAGGATGTCGTCGCCCGATGTAAAAGGAACTAAACCAACTTGTGTCCTTGAAATAATTTTGATTTTTCCAATGCGTGATCAAGTTTGTAATAATATGCACTGTTTGTTGCATAACTTATTCGCCTTAACGTATTAGAGGGCAAATGTGCTCCTTAATTTTTTCGTTCTGGTTCATACAATAAAAGTTTTTATAAAACTCAGAAATTGAAATATTTTGTAGAGTTTTAAGAGGAATTGATATATTTTCGTGCTCCGCCGGCATACTTTTGTTGGCGCGTTCGCTTCAAGAATTGTTTTTTGAATCTTTGTAATTGAAAGAACCGAAACGTTTGAAGATCTCACGTCTAACCTTGCATTTAATGTTTCGAATCACATTCTTAGCAATTTTTGCTCACTGATTGACCGATCTAGAACCTTCTGGTGGGGGTACCGCTATTTGTTACGTTCTTGGTTTTCTCCATTTGTATTGTTACTTTTACTGGCCACAAAAAAATGTGTCATTACGTTTTCCAGTTTTCATTTTTATGATATGACGTGAAGTACATTATCCTCCTTTTCATTTCAAATACTTACTTCAGCTCGATCCTGTTTTGTGTTTTCCTTGATGTTGATGTAGTATCTTAGTGGTGCTCTCTAACGCTGTTTTTGTGCACCGTAATCAACTCGAGGGACCATTTTTGTAAATAGAGAATTTCATGGAAAGTATTTTTCGGAGATATGAATCATGCTCAAAAATAAAATTTAATATACTTCTAGCTCCCTCAGGGGTGAAGCCACCGTGGATTCATACGGACCTCTGAAAGGGTATTCAGGGAGAGGTTCTTTAGAATACCACCCAATATTATCTCTTTCATTTTCTTCCCCAAGGCTGTAACTCCCAAACTATCTGGTTTGAGAAATTTTATATGCTTTAGTATTAACGACGGCTTGCCTTTTTCTTTCTTTTTATTTCCCCCCTTTTAGCTATACTTCATACTTCTGAACTAGATCACCGGAACGATTGTACTGTGCAAAAGTGTTGCATCCTTGATCTAACAATTTGATATAAAACAAGTCAAGACGTTCAAATGAAAAGCCAAAATTGGTCTAATGAACTCTTGTCTTGTTTTTGCATTCTCATCTCATAATGACTGCATTTTCCTTACAAAAATTGCTTGATATTCGTACTTTCGGGGTACATTTTCACCCCCTTTTTTTCTTTAAGAAAAGTGTGTGATTCTTTTGATGTATCATTTTGTATGTAACCTTTTGGAATGATGGAGAATTATTTTGTTCTTTTTCTTGTTTATGTTGCAGAAACTTGAGAGTTGACGTCAAGTTTCCCTACGTCAAGATCATGCAAAGAGTTCGCGGTTGTTGAAAGTCATTTTATTGAAGGAAGTTGTCTACTCTGAAAGATGGCTTCTAATCCTATCAAACTAATGAAGGTAAACACACGGTTCTCAAGCTCATTGAATCCAAGCGATGATGACGACGACGAACCTCGTTTGATGATTGATACTAGTGAAGACGAGGATAGTCCGACATCAAAGTCTGACAGTTCGAAAAAAATGCACCCTCGAATGTGTTCTATGGTAGAAGATGATGCTTCAGAGGAATCACGGGGAAGAGGGGTCACCCCCTTTCCTTTTCGTGAAGCAAACCATAGCTTGATGGAACTGGCGCAAAAATACTCTTCGCCTGAGCTGAATAAATTGTTGAAAGATGCTATCGATGAGGAAAAAAAGAACGGAAGAGGAGATATTAATACAGTTATGGATAAGGTTAGGAAGGCACCACTATTTCGAAATCTCATCTTTAAAATGGAAGTGCCTCCTGGTATAGAAAAGGTTTTGGATGGCGAGATGAAGCTGCAGCAAAGCCAAGGTCTTATTCCAGACCCCAAAATCTTGACACTAGGCTGTGAAAAAAAGACAAAGGAGTCAAATAGTGAGAACGATCCGCTTTTGCAGTTACAGGATTTCGTCCAAAACCCCTGGAACGCTTACCCTGGTGATGTACTGCCGAAAACGATCTCAGCTACCTCCGCTTCTGGTAGTCAAGGTTTGTGTATTTATTGTAGCTATAGCACGTTAGCTTTATGCGCAAAGTATTTCTAATCAATGTAACCTTTCTCTTTTTTTTTTCTACTCAATAGGCTGTGAACCCGTACCAATATCGTCTTTGCCGACTTCATCATTGAAAGTGAAATGTACGAAGTCCCGCTCGACCGTGAAACGTCTTAATGGCGCTCAGTTACCTCACCAAAAACGAAAATCGAATGCCCTAAAAAGCACGTCAAAGTCTGCAAAGCCTTCGGAATACTTTACCAATTCCGTTGGTCCTCTGTCATCAGCTGTATCTCGAACGCCGCTTCCTTCGAAAATAGATTTTGTTCTCAACAAATTGAATAATGCTGCTCGCGATGAACAACAAATGCGAGACTTTCGGCGCATGTCTAGTTCGGACGAATTCAAGAAATTTAGAAAATTCCAAACCTATCTCAACACACGCTATAAAGATCTGTCCTTACATCCTCCGCCATTTGCGCAGGTATCAGAAAGATCCGTATTCAACCAGAAAATTGCGGGTTACTCAATACCAGCACCGCCTGCACTTACAATTATACCAAAACAAGATAGTCACCGGGCAACACCGTGTAAAACAACTTTCCGTCGTGATCCGCCTCCAATGGTACCAATTGAAAGTTTTGCTAATTTGACGAGACCATTGAACGAGGATCATCATCTGCTATTGCGTCTCAAGAGATTAGGAACGGACGTCGAGCTAGAAAGAACAACACCTGTATCAGGTCCCGCGCCGATGGATATTGATTATGAAAGAGGTGTAACGGAAGATGACGACGACGATACTGCTGTATTTCCATTGTCAATCGATTATACTGAGCCTATTGTTACCATAGATGAGACACCCGATCCATTACCATTGCAATGCTTTGATGTGGATCCGAAATTACTGAAGAAGAGCCAGAGACGCAGCAATGCTCATCCTCCGCTTCCTAGTCTAATTCCTTTACCCTCTTGCACTACTAGTACCAATGTAGCGCAAAATAAATATGTTCCTTTACTGCCTGCAGTATCGAGAGTAATTTCTGAAACTGTCCCTTCTAAAATTAATAAAAAACCAAAACGAAAACAAAAGACTGCTGCCAAGTCAGAAAAGTCCGAAATTTCTAAGTTGGCGCACGCGCTTGTGCAACCAGCTGGTGCTATTAAAAATAATGAAGTAGAAATTGTGAACGCATTTTGTCGGCCATCTAAATCTCTGAACGCCTCCGTTCCTTCTGAAAGAGAGATTGAAATATTTAAAATAGAAGAAGGACAGTGTGAGAAAATCACGAACAGAGAGGAAAACAACATAATTAAACTGATAAGACTGGAAGACGATGCTATCGAGAGCAAGACTACAAATGAAGAGTTTTCAAGAGAAGACGCCAATGACACTTCAATTGAAACACAAGTAGAAACTTCAAAAAACTCAGTGATATTAGAGCCTGTAATTGATGCTGTCGAACCTGTTGAGAACGAAAATGTATCTGATGGTGATGACATTGAGCCGTTGTCAACTATACCTGATGAAACAATCAACAATGAGGTGAGCCAAGCTGAAGAAAAAGCAGCTCTTCAAGCAGAGGAAAAGACTGTAGTCCAAGAGTTACCTCATGCCGCCGAATGTTCATTATTTTCATTCCAGTCAGAAGATGCCATCGCTACAAACTCAATTCCTGGTGGCCGTAAAATGTTCATTTGTAAGATTTGTTCGGGTGTTTATTGCAAAATGTACAGTGCCAAGAAACATTATTATCGCAATCATATCAATCCTCGAATGGTTACTGAAAAAGACGCACTCATGTTTGGTCTTGAAACGCATGCTGAAAAGTTACCTGCCGATGAAGGTCTTTATCGATGCAATGAATGTAAGGAGATATTCGTTGAAATTGCGGATTTGAAGAGGCATCTTCTCGTTCATCCTGTGGCCCTTAACGAGAACCCCGAGCGCAGTCGTCGGAATTCAACATCCTATTATTGTGATAGTTGTTCCACAACGTTCTTGAAGAAAAAATTATATTCCAAACACTTACCAAATTGTCCTGGAACTGAGGCTTCTTCTTCCTCGGAGGTAACTACCTCACATGAAGATCATAGTAATTCAGAGACCTTCGATGACGAGAAGAGTAACGCTTTGGGTATCAGTCGAATGTGTTTGTTCTGTGATGTTACATTTACGAGCGCGGCGGCGCGTAAGACACATGTTCTGCAAGAGCACCCTCCGAAGAAGAGAAACCAATCTTGTAGTTACTGCAAGAGCAAACAATTCAATGATTTGAAACTATTGTTGAAACACATTTGCAAAGTACACAGTAAACGATATTTTGGTTGCTCGGATTGTAAAATTCGTTTTAAAACGAAAGACGATCTCACTGCACATAATGCAGAATCTCACGCTCAACTAGAATCCACTGAAGAGGGCTCCAAAGCGAATCAATCACAGAAGGTAAATACTGAATTTTTTTGTTGTAGCAATATTCGTAATTATTTTCTTGAAAGGAATTTGTCGATCTAATTCGGTTGCTGGTTTTGTTTTCAGGGAAAAACGGTGTCCAACGTAATCACCAAGTCAGGACGAATTTTCAAGTGTACCAAGTGTAGCGAAACGTTCCCCACCGGTAAAGAATTGAGTCGTCATCGTAAGAAAGGTCATAATACTGACAAAAAGATTAAAGCTAGCGGCAATTCATCCGATTTTTCTGAACAAAAGAAACGTACAACAAACGTAATCGTCGATTATGAAACTGAATACTATAGGAACGTCTCCGAAAATTGTCGGTAAGTTTTTTTTTTTATTTCTGATAACTTTCATTGCTGCTGTTTTCTAAGTACGAAATAACAGAATAATTTCTCACCGTCTTCGCTTTCAGTTTTAATATGGAATATTGTTTGGATGGAAAATTACCGGACACTGCAGCGCCGAACGATTTGAAAACATGCACACGAAGTGGCGCTTCAACACGGAGAAGTGTATCTCAGCAAGTACGCGCAGAACGCCATTATCCTTTCACTCGGATAGAACCCGATCATGATTTGTTGAGTGGTGAAAATTTGTTGGTTCGACCTATTGCTGAATGGTCTCGTATGCATTTGGCCACGCAGCTCGAATTACTTCGCAAGAAAAATGAACCCAAAATTGAGTCGGCTTCAACTAACCATCAAACTTCCACTATTATGGCTAAAGAATTGGCGCTCACCAAAAATCCTGGAAGCTCGGACTTTATTGAAGAATCGGAGAATAATAGTGGTAAATAATATAGTTTTCTCAAAGTCATTATCTTTTAAAGGCTCTATAGTATTTAGAATTCTGGAAAAAAGAACTTCAATATTCTAAACTTGGTATTTTCTGATCTGATTAACGAAAAATGAGAATCATTTTCTTCTTTTATGGAGTAAGGTTTTTTCATCATTGTTTCCTAAGCTGTCGTTGAATATCTTCCTCCATCCTACGTTCTGGATCAAGTCGTCTCCTTGTTGTCCATTTTCATCTTTAGCCAATGGCTAAGGATTATTTCAAGCTTACTTTCTACTGCCTTATCATTGAACATAGTAATCCAACGAAGGCATCAGACTTTGTTTACAGTTCTCATGAATTCTCGGACAAGAGAGTCGGAATCCCCTTACCGAGATCTTACGTTCCCAAATTATTAATTTTTTTCAAATAAAGCGAGACAATATGTCGGAGGGTGTATCAGGAATGAGTACTCGGTTCTCAGAGATCCCGTTTTATTTTCTAACACTTAGCAAACTATTTATTTTGTGTACCTTTCATTCGAACTTCATGATCTTGCGATGTAAACCTTCTTGATTTTTGATTCTTTGTAACAGAAGCTGTCTTCACGGGTGAATGGACGCGTCCGAAGAAGTACATATGTTCCACTTGCTTCGCTCGATTCAATAATTTCTGGGATATGGATGATCATCGTTGGATCAAACATCCAAATGTTTACGTTTCTTATTATGAGTTCCCCGTTGATCAGGCACCAGGGCCGAATTGGGTTAGTTGAATGTACCGATTGATTCGCTAGGGTAGTCATATTGTATTCAGGAACGAATAATCGAAATGTTTTGAATTTTCAGGCCATGAAACGTAGCCTCTCGAATGTTGGCTTATTGAGTACGACTTCGGAGAACAATAAAACTATCAATAGTCCAGCAACGAAGTGTACAAAATGCCAGAAAGTCGTAGCTCCAGCAGCTGAATTTCATAAACATATACTCGAATGTGGAGGAGATACGACGTGGGCGTCTACTATGTTTGCTTCATTCAGCTTTAAAAAGAATAAGTATGTGATGTGTCATCGCATTAATATTGTAATTAATTGAAAAGTTTAATCGTTGGAATTTGTTCTAAAGAAAATGGAAGCCTTATGGAAGTCGACGAAGAAGAAATGTTGGCCGGGTTCGCGGTCTGAAGCGCAATATCCCCACCACGCCTGTCAAGATCATCGGCCTAAGCAAGAGTCGACAGAAAGCCGGAGATAGTAAGTACCATGAATGATCAAAACATACATTTACCTGAACTTCTTTTTTGTACAATTTACCAGTTGATTTAAAAATATCAGGCCAACACACGATGGTATTGTTCGATATCCATCCCTGTTGACGAATGAAGCCGAAAATTGAAAGTCGGGAATGATTGATGCATTTTCATTAATTTAATATTTATTCTTGTCGTTTAGCTTTTAAAAATTGAATTCTAATTCCTTCCATATTCTTTCTAATGCGAATTCATTTGTACATTTACAGGCGAAAGTATTCAAAGAATGATTGCCAATCTACCGCCAAAGAGAATAACTAGACGTATAATTCAGTTTGATGATGTCGAGTCCAAGAGTCAAAGTCGTAAAACTGTAAGTTGATTATCGATCATTACTGGGTGGCCGTTTCCTAGAAAATCATAGAAATTGAGAAATTTTGTTAGTTATTGGGAACTAAGAAATTCGGTTAAAGAAAATGACAGAGTCATGAAATCCATCCAAAGAGAGAGGAACTTTTCTCATCACGTTGAAAATTGATAACAGCTCATATCGATTTTTAAGACGACTCCCATGCCAATATCAATTGATAGTAAACAATCAGGGCAGATCGACAGTTCCAGCTTTGCCAGGCGATACAGAGTGGGGCGCTAAATCTGTTGTCGCACGAAAACACAAAACATTGGATATATAGTTTGAACGTACAAATTTTGTATCTCAATTTTAGCTTTAATTTGAGCCATATTCGAAGTTTCTACGACTCTTCTGAGCCAAGTTTGGACCAAAATGTGCCAAAAATTGACTAATTTGCCAATATTTTAAAAAGGAGACGTTGAACAATTCCCCTTTCTCAAGCTTCATAGGGTTATTTAGATATTTTCTTTTCGGAACCAGCGTTAAATTTCACTTCAAAATCAGATAAAGTATGGAAGTCGAAATAATTTTTGATTATCAAGAATTTTGGCAAACTGATCAATTGTTGGCATATTCTGGTCCATATTTCAGCTCAAAAAAGCCATAGAAAGCTGGGTAGGGGCGCAAATTGTAGATAAAAATGAGATACAATATTTGTACATTTAAACTATGAAATTCCTTCCCTTCCAGTTCTCAACTGAAATTTTTCAAGTCTCTAGCTAGGTTTACTAATTTGGAAAACTGTTAATATCATCACTCGAGTCAAGATAATTCCCCTTTCTCTGTGTAGTACGTGTGTTATTCAAAATTTTTTCAAACCATAAACCAAGTTCACTCAATTCATTATCTTATTAGGCAATCTGTTTCTCGAAAAGAAGAGATGAAAAATAGGAAGAAAGAAAATTCGTTCGAGGAACCTTTCCTTCGCTTCAATCAATCAAAAAAAAATGATCTAGGAACAAATATTGGCCCTGGAATCTTCCCTAAGATTACCGTTTATTTAAATTTTTCATTTTTCTGATTTATAGACCGTGAGTAACATTTTGACGCGAAGACGAAAGGGAAACCTCGATGACAACGCGAGCGCTCAGGTATCGAAATCACTTGGGGCCAGTATACCTGAAACTCAAAAGAAGAAGAAGAAGCAGTCGTTGAGGAGGAGAATGAAAGTATTGAAATCAGTATCATCGGATTTGCCTGTTACCGAACGAACTGAAAAACCGGAGACGACTTCCGACACAACCCTAGTAAATTCGGATTCAAACGCTTCGAATAATGAAGAAACTTCTTCCGCACCTGATACTAATGCCGTGAAGTCCAGCATTGAGTTACCTCCAGCTATAGATGTTCAGCATATTGAACTTGATTCATCTCCGAAACCGGAAAACGTTGAGGCCAAAGCAGATCTGGTCACTTGCGAATCGGCTGACACAGATTCATCATTGCCGGATTCCGCTGTTATTCTTGCCGCTATGCGAGAGCGTGTACGCCAAACCGACGAAGTCATGCCATCGCAGACATTTTCGGTTTCAACTAAAAAGAGGAAACGTGATGATACAAAAAGTAAACAAGAATCTGATGCAAAGCAGTTACTTGTCGAACCAAAAGCAAAATTTGTATCTCTATCCACTGTCACGTGTGTAGAATGTAATGATACATTCACGAACTCTAAGGAAAATGATACCCACGTGTGCGAAAAGTGCGCTTCAAGACGATGTAAAACACGTTCGGCTTCTGTAAGAGATAAAGAGCGTGAAAATAAACCACATGAAGTTCGCAAAGCGCAATGCAAAATTAAAAACGTTTCCCAAACTGAAAATACTTTGCCATCTAGTGATATCGAGAAATCAAGCACTTCGAAAATCGTTGTGGAAGACGACATGTCACAGGCTTCGGTAGAAGAAGAAACGCGTAATGCTAGAGCGAAGAAGTCACTTCCCAAAGTTAAGAAGAACGTTAATGCTTGTAAAACGACTAAAGCTGGTAAAAGAGAAAAAATCAGTAGAAATGTCAGAACTTTGAGAAATAAGGAGACGAGCAAAAATACCGAAAAACCAGAAATGAATAAGCTTGATAAGAATCAGCCTGATGAAAATCTGGAAGAATGCGGTATGGTGCTCAAACGTCCCAAAATAGATGAATCAAGTGAAAGTACGAACATTCTTGAGACTAATAATGACTCAAATATTCTTCAAGTCGAAGATTCGAAAGTCCATGTTGATGCCGTTTCAAAATCAACTAGTACAAAGAATTTAGACATCAGCCAAAATGTTAAAGATAAGCCTACTCTGGAGTTTGGTTTAGTTACCGAGCCAAAAATTGTGACTTGTAGAGTATGTTTTTCGCTATCCATTCGACCTGTTTGCGACAAGTGCTCTTGCATTGCTCGTAAAAACAAGATCTGTGCTTTTTGTAAACAAACGCTGGCTCCAAAATCGAATACCTTGCCGATTTGTGATACTTGCAAGGTTAGTCAATATGTGACAATGAGTAGTACAAAAAATATTGGAGGTGATTTATTACCAAAAAGAGAATTATTGGAGTGGATTCTCTGTAAAGTATGCAAGCGAACAAACCATAAAGTAGTTTGCAGTAGCTGTATAGTCATGTCACAAAAGCACAAAATTTGTGCCAGGTGTAACGTGCGTTGGGAAGATCCTAAAGGAACAGGTATGCCTGTTTGCCCGCCATGTGAGAAAGAATGGTATAAGCCAGTTATCAACGTCAATGATGTAGATAAATGCGTTCCAATGAATAATGAAGAAACCGTGTGCTCCACTGTTCCTGCAACAGGTGAAACTGCATCACCTAATTTGACCACAGTTCCACAAACTTCTCTGAGTATGTCTTCCATTCAAATCTCAGGATCTAATGCCTCTACATCTTCTGCTCCTGTACGTTTAGTGGCACCCTCTGCTTCCGCAGTTACCTCGGCAATACCTTCAACAATGATCTCTAATTCTACTCCACCTGTTGTAACTGGTAACATCTCTAATATGCCAACTCCAGCAGTCAACAAGTCATTCGTTGAAGAGAGTCAGAACAACGCATCACAATCAAAGAAAAATGTGTTCCTCATTTGCAAAGGTATAAATTTTTATATTATTCGAAAAATAGTGTAATATTTTTCTCTATGTACTTATAATTTTTTTCTTGTTTCAGGATGTTATGGTCTCTATGATAAAGTTTCAGCGTACAAGCAACACTGTGATACTTGTTTGGCTCGTGTATCGAAAGTAGATGAAAAGAAACCTCTCTTAGGATTTGTTAAACGAAATACTAATGTTGTTTCAAATGAAGTCACTAATGGCGGTGCGTCATTTGAGATCCTGGAAGGCGTGCAGATAAAATCATACCCTCTTAGTGAGGCTGAGAAGATCGAATCCGATTCTATGAATGAAATCTCTACCGTTCCAGCATCTGCCTGCGACTCTGACAGTAGCACTTCATCAAAGCGCCCTGAAGTTGGCAAGAAGCTAAAAATGAAGCGACGTATTGCAACTGACGAATCCATCAGTGACACAATTCAGAGTGTCATTATGACGGTATGCTATGATACAGTACCTTCCAAAGATAGCAGCCAATCAGATTCTGCACTCAAATCCTGTGACAGTGAACCATCAACTATCGAAACTGAAATCTCATCATCTAATTTGGAAAAGTTTGAAAAAGTTAAAAATGAATTGAAAAGTTCGTTAGAGACTTCAGTCACAGAAAATGAAATGAACGCGGAGATATCATTTTTAAATGATGTTCAAACGCCTTCCAAAAACGTTTCAATCGACTCTCAAGATTCTAGAAAGACTAAAGTAAAGGAGCCTTTTCCGTGTAAGAAAAGGGAAGAAGTTACTAAGACACGGGAACCTTTATCGTCGAAAAAGAGAGAAAAAGTTACAAATCGTCTTCGCACTACTCGATCATCTTTGACCAAACTTGATTCTGATGCGTCCAAAACTCAGGATGAAATTTCCAAGACAAATGGAAAAACTACGAGAAAACGAAAGGTCAATAGTGAATGTTCAATGCCAATGGAAGGAACCACTGAAAAAAGAACATGCACTGAAAAATCGCGTCAAAAACCTGCAGTGAAAACAGCTGGTCGAACTTTGCGTTCCAGAAAAAAAGTTGATGTGCGAGACGTTGCAGATGAGAGCGTTAAAATTGAAGAAGACTCTATGGAAGAAAAATCGAGTGATACCTCCAGTCAAATAAAAGAAGACCCGATCATTGATCAAACCTTGAGTGAGAATCAGGAAGAAGTCGCGTCGTCCAATGAAGAAGACGAGATTGCTAGAACGCGTTGCAAACAGCAGAATATTGAATCGACGAATGATCTAGGATTTGCAGTCATGAAAACGAACAAAGCTACGCGAAGGAATATGAAACGCGGCTCTTTAGAATCATTGGAGTCCATTCCAAAAAACGAATTAGAGGAGTCCGACCGTAACACTTGCGAGTCGGACATGGTATGCTCCCAGGAGCCTATGTTGAACTGTGATGCGACCAATGAAACGTCAATTATGGCCGTCCAAAATTATTCTGATTCTAGTCAAAATCCGAGCGATTTTTTAGGAGTGGCCCCCACGCCGTCGACGTTGGTTACGGCGTGTGGTGAGTCTACCTCTGTTAGTGGGATCTCTTATGATGACTCTTTCCGTTCGGACGGATACAATGCAACTGGACCTTCGAATTTTGAAGGGCAGCCAGACGGAACGCAGTCGACTTCATGGTACAACGCGATGGATTTCTTGAATCAGAGTTCTTTGGGATCTATATTAAATTCTGTAGATGATATCAATAATCTTGATCAGTGTTGTTCTTTGGGATCTATATTGGATTCTGTAAATGAGGTAAGATAATTGATTTCATTGTAGTTCTGCTTTAATTTTTTGAATTACAGTACGGTTTTATTTTCTTGTAGTTACTATCTCGACCGGAAGTGGCATCATCCTGTATTGCTGATACAATCGGTCAACCATTAACGGATCCTCAGAATGATGAAATAGTCTTGCAGAATCTTGATGATACAACACCTAGAGTGAGTATTGCTTTGTTCTCGTACTTGTCTCAAAGTATTCATCTTCAGATTTATCAACATCCTTTGATGCAAAATTTTTCAGCATGATAGTTTTTTGAGTCAGGAAGATGAAGCTCCTACTCTTATCGACTTGGATCATCAGACGGCTCATCATTCAAAACTGCCGGCGAAAGAGGATGAAGTATGTGTTCTTTTGTGAGGTTTTTTTCGTTCTAAATTTGTTGTTTTGTGCTGAGTTAATACCATTTTTATGTTTCCAGAAGTCAACCTCTCAAAATAAAGATTCCGAAAATTCTAGTACCGATGGAAAATCGTTGGAACCACACAAGTCGACTGTGCATAAGACAAGTGTACCAAGTAAGAAATGAACTGTATTTGATACGTCGATAGAAGAAATCTTTTGGAAAGTTTTTTTATTTGTACTGAATCTGTCTATTCTTTTTCAGCCACTAGAAGTGCTGCGAATGGAAAACTCCGTGTACCGGCTCGGAACAACCTGAATGGTGTCAAGGTGAAACAGAAGTGTAGTCATTGCCAAAAAATATTGGCGAGCAAAGCAGAGATGGTGTCCCATTTGAAAGAGCATCCAGAAAAGTTTTCCTCTAATAAAAAGTAAGAAAAATTAGCTTGCAATTTTCACTGTTGTACCTTAGCTAAATTGTATTACCCCAAAGACTATTTTCAACCTCTCCCCTCAATATTGAAAGAGAAGATGAATTCGTTCGCGAATTGTTCTTCGTCATGTTTATTTTAGTAATGTTGAAAGTATAAATTTTTTTTTTTTTAGTAACCCTGAATATATCAAAGAGAGTATGGGCGAAAGACTACGAGACATTTTCTTGAAAGACGCAATGGAATTCTTCATGAGGAAAAATTCGAAGTCGCAATCGCCGCAAGAGTCCGCGTTAGTATCCAAACTTTCAAAATTATAATGGTTCCTAAACCTACGTTCTCTTTTCAAGTATTATGTTTCTTTTTGTTGGCGAGGTAGTGTTCGTAATAATCCGTCGTTGAAGATGATAACTCAACAATTGAAGAACTCGAAAAAGAATCAGTTAGGTGTTTGGAAATCAGCTATCGCTCAAGTTTTGAAACTGGATTCAAGCGTGGCTACAGGCTCTCCTGACGAGGCTGGCAAAAGCTCATCCAGTAGCACATCAACGGTGAAATCAAGTAGACAATCCAAAAAAATTGCGAGCTCTTCTAGCGTTACAACATCAGGTCCGACTTCAACCGACTCTATTCCTCAAGATGAGTATCCGTGCCCAATGTGTAACAAGATGTAAGTTATCTGAAATAAGAAAGACCTTCTTGTGTTTAAATGAATATATCAATTATTTGAACGATATGTTTTCTAAATAAAGCTTTTCGCTCACATGTGTCAGAAACCAACATTTAATCATGGTGCATGCTCCGAGACAATCGACTCATAAGCCTGCGGGTACGTACTTTCATTTTTGGCGAGTTTACTGAAGCATTTTTGTGTGGCGGTGGTTCCTGTTACATATGCAGACAAAATATTCTTGGTTTGCTGTCATAGGCAACCAACTAATCGAGCAATAACCTCCTTTGTTATCAGATTTTAATTCCACACTTTCGACTGTACAGAATTTTTTTGTAACATTGGTATTTTTTTCTTTCTTTAGTTGAGAACGTTGAAAATCTGACCCGCGGTAAAAACGATAAAAGTGGTCCTTCAGATTCTTCCAGCCAGCCTGGTAAGTATTTTTTTTTCTCTTTCGCAAGTTCTTTTCTTCTAACTCGTTTCTAATCCAAGTGTAATAATTTGTGTGTTATTTCTGGACAGATAATACTGTGATCCGATCTTACCTGCTAAATGAGAGCGTCAATTCTTGTTTGGAAGCCAAAAAAGAAGCAGTCAACAAAGCAATTGCGGAATCGTGTGTGAGTGAACAGCAACTGAGCGGTCTCATGTCGTTCTCAAATAAGCCGCTGCATGAGGAACCACCAGCTTTGGAACCTGCTGCGTCTGGTGAACAAGTACCTAATAATATGGACCGCTCTCCACCCAAATTAGAAGCATCTGCTGGGTTATCAGTTCAACCCGCACGCCGACAAAATCCAACCTCAACATCGACCAACAATGCAAATCGTCCTTCAATGAAAAACGGGAAGCCGTGCCGAAAGAAGATGTCCAAGAAAGAAATGAATTTACCGCCATCAGTTGTTAAATATAAAGCGGAGCAAGCTTTATTGGAACTGAGCATCAATAAATTCAAAAGATATGGTAGAAGTGAGTATTGATTTAAATAACGCTTAACAAAAGAATGCCCGACTGTGGTCAGCCTAAAGCATAATACTGTATAATAATACGTTTGTTTTCACTCTATTTTCCAGGTTAGTGGAAGTATGCTAGAGAAATTCTCTCGAACGATTTTTCGACTCCCCTTATCTCATCTTCATTTTGGCTGGATGCGAAATGTTTACACCACAATAACAGCTTTTTTATTGTGATTCTTTTTTAATTCAAGTCGTTGATACAATATCTTAGAATAATTGTAATCTTTATGATGAGCTGCGCTTAACACGTAAGCCAATTTTATTGACTGTTTTTTATTTTATTTAAAATTATATCTATATATTCTGTCCATATTTTTTATGCATTGGTTTTGTCGTAGCTTTTGAATGTATCATGGCATTTTACTAAAAGCGCGATTTTTGTTTGCTAACCAAGATGACGAATTGAAAGATCTTGGTTCATGTATTATAATTATTCTTATTTTATAGCGTTTTTCACATACGTTCATTTTTTTTCATTTTTTCTTCTTATGGTTGCGCTGTCGAATGCGAATTAATGTACACGAGAACGTTCATTAATGTCGCTAGCCGTAAGAGAAATTTAGTATCTTATGACTACTTCAGCAGTTTGTATATAAGGATATCTTAGTCTACGACTGTGTTCAAATCTTTTCTGTAGGATTTCAGCAATGTATTACGTTCACATTTTTTTTTAAATCGTAGGTGTGCTGTAATGTAATATCCTATCTTTGTCAAATTTTTTTGTATCGGACGAGTTTTTCAACGCGTGTACTTTGTTTTAAGATAATTACTATGATTTCTTCAATTTTCAATCTGAGATACTCGTAAGATAGCATAACTTTTTAATTAGATTCTCTACTTTTCATTATTATATTCATATTATACCTTTAATATTTATATTATTGAAAATTGGTTTTTTTTCTTCAATATTTTTGAAATGCAGAATGTGATCTTAGTTTTTGTAACAGTGTGTTCACATTTTTGTCGTTGTACTGAGTATATTAAGATTTCGAAAATATATGAATTCTCGTGGTTCATTTGTTTATCATTAAAATTTCAAATAATAGAGAAGGAATACAGATTGGGTCATCTGCTCTCTTTCGCTGAAAATCAAGGTGCTGTACAGTGTGTTTTCTTTTTTCTTCTCAACACGTCAGGATTTTTCGGAGTCCTAAATCAAAGTGCATAAAACGGTGAAAAAAGTCTCGAAAATTGGAATTCCGGCGTATTCAATTTGTCGGGAACAAAAAAAGGATCTTTTGTGCTACAAAACTTTACGCAAATAGAAATTGAATATCATACACAGAACATAAAATGAGAAAAATGTTTTTGCAACAACGTTGAATTACAAATCGAAGAGACAAAATTTCATAAAAATTAAATAGTAATTGCGTTCTTGTGTTAGGTTGGGTTCTTTCCTTTTCAGTTATACTTATCAACCAATCATGAGCTCTGTTCGATTATCCACAAAGTGTTGACACTTTTTGACACCGAGTAACACTTTAAGTCAGGTTGGCTGTTCGATTTGTTCTCGAGGCTACTCCAAAGTTAGGTATCGGATAGCGTAGGGTTGACACCGGAGTTTCTTTGTTGACCACGTTGTTTTTCTCGGAAGGTTGAGAAAACGTTCGATTTGTTCATTGAAAACTCAACAGTTTTGATTATGCTCAGTGTAATGATGACATGACGTAATTTGTGTTACACTAAAATTACACCGAAAAACCTCGATCGAACAGGGTGTGGATAATCGAACAGAGCTATGGTTTGTAACCTACTGAGATTCTTGAATTACCTTCAAGTAGGTTAGTTGTGGAGGCTTGTACGTTCAATTTTGACTACTTCAGAGGTTAGGTATCGTCACCTTTTCGCGCCTGCATTTGTAAGAACCTAAGCACGATCTCTTTTGAGACCGCTCTGCAGGACCACCTGTTTAGTCTAGGTACTGTGTTTATAGACTGAGTGTTAATAGATTCAGTTCCGCTCGATCTCAGCAATTAGTATAAATTTAACATACTGTGCTAGGCTCAGTAGCTCCCTTAGTATAAGTTTGATGTGGTGTTATGTTGAGTCAAAATCTAAAAATCATTCTTAGGAACTACATTCTTATAGTATAGAATTATGTGCATTGATGTACACTTTAAAGGGTGAATGCACTGTGATAATTCATGAACTCCATTCAAATCGTTTTCTGTTATTTCTATTCTGTTTTTTTTTTTTTTTTTTTTTTTTTGTTTGGCTAAAATGTAATCAAGTATCACCATTTGTATTTTTTTGGATCCCAGTAAACATTCTGAAGCACTCTGAAGCACTTGGGAATTACTACCCCTGTTTTTCCCTTTTGAAGCCTGCTTGAAGCCCTCTTGAAGCTCGCTTGAAGCACTGAGAAAGAGGGCTTCAACTGGGCTTCTCAGTGCTTCAAGCGGGCTTCAAGCAGGCTTCAAAAGGGAAAAAGAGGGGTAGTAATTCCCAAATGCTTCAGAGTGCTTCAGAATGTTTACCGGGATGGGTGAGCCAAAAGTTAGTTCACAAAAAAGAAAATTGAGCATGAAATGCATTTGTATGAGGCTGAAAGACTACATGGTACTTGTTGCAGCATGTTGCAGTTTTTTTGTTGAGTGTTCAACAATTTTTTTTCTGTGGACAGTGAAACGTTCAATCTGAGATATTTCAGCCTCATACAAATGCATTTCACACCCTGACCCATTTTCTTTTGTGAGCTAACGCTCACCCCTAACTTCCCTTTTGAGGGTTCCAATTTGATTTTTAATGCTTGGCTACCCAGTTTAGATTTAATCAATTGGTATCTCAATAAGCGGTTGGTAGGTTTTTTTCTATAATTGATGATTTATTTCAATACTACGTCAGTAAAGGAAGCTCAAGTGGATTACTTTTGTACTTACCTGATTTGAGGGGGGGGGAGTGGAACGGTGCCATTTGCGGTGCATTTCAAATGCCGGTTGTACAATCAAAAGGTGAGATCACGTGATCGGTGCATTTCAAATGCCGGTTGTACAATCAAAAGGTGAGATCACGTGATCGTTGAGACGTTGAACACGGATCCTTCAACCTATGACTGGCCAAAATTGGGCGATCAATGGCGGTTCACGTTGAACTACAAATTGTACAACTGGCCCTAAATCTTCTACAATGATTGAAACAGCGCGCTCTACGCTTGCCAAGGAACCCTGCCTCTCCATTATTATTCATACTCAAAGTTTTGATGTATCAATGAATGATGGAAATGTTCCTCATGTATTCAAGGTTATGAGATCTTCAATGATGGTTGCCCCAAAGCTATAGCAGCAGAGAACAAGACTCAACCAGAGTTAAAGATTTTGACGTCACAGGAAATCGGTCTATTGAACGAATCACGTGCGTTGTTATTATTTAGCGATTCTGCTGGAGTGCTGGATGCCTGATTCGAAAATCGAAATTAATTGTAGTGAAGTAGTCAAAGCTCTAGTCAAAGTGTGTGTATGCTACGCTACCGCTGCCGTCAAAAAAAAAAATGACAAACGTGCACAATAGTAATTTGGAGAAAGATATCTCCCTTCCGAGAGAAAAACGCCTACTTCTCCGAATCGCTATTCCGCAGTGGTCCTCAACTTTGGTCCACAATCATAATAATGCGTCGCCAACTTCCTATTATTGTTTTGTATGAGATCATATGTGATATGACACCCCACCCTTCCCGTAGCCTACACCTTGCCCTATGTCATGTCTGGAAATTGAATTAATGCGTAATATGCTGTTTCTACTTTTAATATAAGAAAGAAAAAACTACTTCGTATCATCGTATAATAGTTGAGCAACTTGTGCTACGAATTCCAAATTTCGATCTGATCTTGAATATTTTGAAAGCTTATTTCATTGCATCATGTGTACTTGGACCGACAACGTAAAATTCAATGTGTATAGCTACTGGAACGAGGAAGTTCGTCAGTTCAATTTCACTGTGACATCATTCAACAATTTATCCTATAGAGTCTTGTCGTCGCATATTGTAAGTATAACGAAAATCCTCATCTCAAATACACCTCTTCTTTTATAGAACATTCACTGAACAAATGAATGTTTACCTTGACTCCACGAAATTGATCTATCTCGACTGAGGTGATGCTCGATTTGAGATACATGAGGTTATTTGTGAAAAGTCTTTTGACCGCCAGAAAGCTCTTTACCGGACCATTTTTGAGAAAGTTTCTTGAACAAGCATATTCAAGATGACTAGAAATTTTATAATCCTTCGGATGCCGTAATTTTGAAGAAGATATAGTCGTAAAATTTCTCTCGAAATCCTGAAGCTTAAGAAGATATTTAATTATTTGTATCAGTTCTTTGTTTTTTGGCCTTTCTCTGAAACCATTTCTGAAACTATCAATTGTTTGGACGGGAAACTTTTTATTGAAAGGTTTTGATTTTCATCTGCCAATCGGAATTCATGGAATTTCATAGCCCTTAAACCTTGAAATTTCCCGACTTACGACGTGTATATGCGAACGTTTATGTATGAACATTGGAAATTTTCGCATGTGGTGTGCATCATTTTTCTCATTCTTTCTTTCTTCTAGTTGGAAACATGTTACAAGGAGAAAAATATAGTTGATCTGTATCGTTTTCGTGTCTTTTACGTCACTTTCGCTGGCGATCATGTAAGTATATGTATAACGCTGTAAATAACCCTCCTTCTACAGAATTGGTAACACAAGTGATTATGTTTCCATTTTAATAGGTAGAGGTGGATGATGATGAAATAAGATTCAATGCATTTCTGCGAGTGAGTTGACTTTTTCCTAAATAGTTATCTGTACTCCTGTACATCTATTGACGGTTCCAACAGTATTATCTTATTTCATGTATTAATTACTCTAATTCGACTTCGTTTTACTGTCCCCATCAGTTCATTCGAGAAAGTAAGGCGCGTAACGATGAATGTATTCATCTCATCATCGCTGACACTCTGAACAAGAACAGTTTTTTCAGAGAACCCTCAACAAAGGTAATAACATATTATTTTCGATTCATTTCTTCCCTGTAATATTATTTTATGATGTGTGGTTTGCCCAGAAATTAAGATTCCGGAATCTCGACAGTCTATTTCGGGCAAAAATTGATTGTCACGATTCTTACACTTTGGATAAACTCGCTGGTAACTGTTCAGCCAATATTTTCGTACGACAGCCTTCGTTTCCGCCAAGTCAAGTTAGTTTTTTTCATCTCTTTACTTCGTAACATTTATGAAGAATAAACAAAACAATTCGAGTATATTATCTCAACTATCTATTAAATATTTTATCACATTTTTTATTGTTTTCCCTTGCTCTTTTTAGAAATTTCCATCTGAGCCAGGGTTGCTTTGCGTCCGACGTATGGATGGGCAAGAATTGTCTCGCTTACTCGTAGAAGGATCGCATGTTTTCGTAGCTAGTGGAGATAACAATTTCTTGTCACTGAGTTTTTTGAAGGTTAGTTGTCTCCTAATTCATACTATCCGTAATATATTATCTCGCTGAACCATTTTATAATCAATCAGAAAATAAGGAAATTGAGAAATCCTTCTCTCATATTATTTCTTTGTACAGAAAGATTCGAATTACTTTTCTTCTTTCTTTGTGAAAAAGTAGTTAGAAAGTAAATATTATGTTTCATTTCTCTAACTATGATTAAATAAGTGCGAGTATTGGGTGGATTCGAATGATATGTTTTTTTTTTCAATATCATTTTGTCTTACGCAATCAGAATAAATTATGCTTACTTTCGCCTCCTGATCCTGGCTCGTAAGATTCTACGATGCATGCGTCATCGAAAACCGAGAGGTCGTAATCATTCAGTTTATCTCATCTGAAATGATTAAATTCAGTCATACTTCAAAAAAGGAACGATTTGCATTTTTTTTTTTTGAAAGTGACTGATACTTGAGCTCTAAATTTGATTTGGTCGCAAAAGGTTGAATTGCTTCTTAGAAATAGAGTAAGAACTCGAATTATTATTAAAGAGTAAATATGTAGGATTGATTGTTAAGTAGTCATTATGTGTCAGAGAGAACATTATCAAGATAAGATCGTTAAAAGAATATTTAGAATTTCTTCATTGTTACTATCATGCCTCTCATGTGTCCACTGTTCAGCTAATATTTCAATTTTTGAGAGACAAACAAAACTATTAGTGTTCTATTATACTTGGCGTCGAATTCATTGCTTAGGTATGCGTATTTATATTTCAACGATTTCTTTCGTGATCGGTATTGATAACTAGTTTGAAAACTTTTTTCTAAAACTGAAAATTCGTAATGATAGATATCTAGGTATCCAAACGAACGTAAGTATTTTCAATTTTCATTACACTGGCACATAGAAATTTCAGTGGCTGAGATAGGCGTAAGTAGAGTGAGCGGTTGCTTGGAGAGAGGCGCTATTGCCATGCACCGCACATTTTGAGAGAGCGCTTTCTTCCATTTTGCTTACGGGCGCCAAAATCGTGTCGCCGCCACTGAGAAATTTTCTTTCCTTCTCATAGCTGTATTGAAACCGGTTCTGGCGAAGTTGTCCCAAATTTCAGACAATTCTTTTCATTTTTTCTGATTTTTGTGTTATTTAGAGTCTCAGTTTAGTAATAAAGTGTCACTTTTTCTTCCTTCCTATTTTAGGAAAATGAAGCGGCTCCATACCAATCTATGTGTTGGCAGAATCGTATCGGAAACTTCCTGGCACCGGAATATCGATGCGAGGAAGTAAAAATCCCAGTAGTCTTGGATGATCAGGCGAATATCAACATCAGGAATGATTTTAAAAATGTTATTCGTTTCTGCGAGGACAATACGAAGAAACCGGAAAATTTTATGGTGAATGCATCTTTCAAAAATCAAACTTCTATGCATAATAAAAGAGGAATAATATGAGATGACTTTACTTTACAAATTAATTATTTCTCGTTTATCCAGTAGTAGTTACTTACTTCTTTCGGCGGGCGCACCTGAAATCAATTTGAGAGTACTTACCCGTGCACTGTTTCTGGATTTTCAGAAAAGAAAACCAATGGTTAGGCCCCAAGCCCAGTCTATCGCACAAACCCAGATTGACACTGAAGAACAGCCGGAATATCAATGCGAGGAACCGAAAATCCCAGTATTTACAGATGATCAGGCGAATATGAACATCAGGAATGATTATAAAAATGTTATTCGTTTCTGCGAGGATAATACGAAGAAACCGGAAAATTTTATGGTGAATACATCTTTCAAAAATCAAACTTATGCATAAGAAAAAAGGAAAAATGTGTAATGACTTTACTTGTCAAATTAATTATTTCTCGATTATCCAGTAGTAGTTACTTTACTTCTTTCGGCGGGCGCACCTGAAATCAATTTGAAAGTACTTACCCGTGAACTGTTTCTGGATTTTCAGAAAAAAAAACCAATGGTTAGGCCCCAAGCCCAGCCTATCGCACAAACCCAGGTCGACACTCAAGAACAGGCAGAGGAGCAGATGGCCTGTGCTCAAGTTGAGCAGCAGCACCATATGATGCAACACCAAAACTTCATGAAAAAATTTCATGGTTCAAGTCGACAGCCAGTCGGAGCAATTGGCAACCAAGCTTCTAATATGGAAAATGTAAATGTTTTGAATTTTAACCTCTCCATTCGAAATAATCTTGTAATCAATTTACTTAATTATGGCTCATCTTGACTTAATTCATGTTCAATTATCGTTTTCTTTTGTCTTACTCATGTACTTTTTCTGAATTTGGAACAGAAAATACCACCGTTCCAAGCACAGACTCCTGCACAAGCCCATTTTGACACAGGAGCTCAAATGCGGGCACTGGATCACTACGCGTATTTAAAAGCACATCATCGTTTAAGCCAGCACTCAAAACCTTTAAACGGCTCCCAGGTTTCAAATATGGAGAACGTAAGTATTTCAAAATTTTCTCTCTTGATTTGAAATGGTGTTTCATTTGATTCACCTGATTATGACTCATCTCGACTTCATTTGCATCTCATTATTGTCTTTCTCTTGCTTTACTCATGCACTATTTCTGCATTTTTTAGCAAAAAATACCACCGTTCCAAGCACATGCTGCCACACAAGCCGAAGTTCACGTACAGGCTCAACTGGCTGAGATGCAGCGTCATATGATGCAGCATCAAAACCATATGAAAGACTATAATCGTTTAATCCAACAGCCAATAACAGCAAATGGCCACCAGATTTCTGATATGGAAAACGTAAGTGCTACGAATTTCTCCCTCTTGATTCGAAATAATGTTTAGTTTATTTATTATGACGTACTTTAATGAGACACA
Organism: Aspidiotus destructor; assembly: GCA_035079395.1. Lineage (NCBI taxonomy): Eukaryota > Metazoa > Arthropoda > Insecta > Hemiptera > Diaspididae > Aspidiotus > Aspidiotus destructor. The sequence continues at coordinate 37,857,364 of JAVHKZ010000018.1, read as the reverse complement.
CCTTAACTTGATGCACGTTCAATTTTCGTTTTCTTCTTGTCAAATTTGTACTCATTCAATGTAATTAAAAGTATTTTCATCTTCTTTCCTTTAGTTCAAAAAAGACATAATTGCTGAGATAAAAAAAGAAATCATGGAAGATATTGAAAAGAAGTTCTCTAACAACATCGTCGAGAAAGTTCAGATTCAGCCTAATGAACAAGGAGCCACAAAAAATACGTGAGTGGAACCATGATGACGATTTACTCGAAACGACCGAATTCATTCAGTAAAAATGTATCATGGACATTGTGCGACCTTCTTTATGAAAAGTTTACGCGAAAAGATATGTCGTGATGAACATCATTTGAACTGCGTTATGGAAAAGCCGTCCAAGCGACAATTTTTCAATCAGGAGAACTTTTACTTGATGGATTTAGAGAACCCTTTCGCAATATGACCGAGTGTCGCTTGGACGGCTCTTGCATGACGTAGTTCATTCGAGTTAGCGTTTCTCGGAATTGAAATATACCTGGCATCAATCAGGCACACACGAATTCGTATACTAAATTTTTGACTACGCAATTTTCTTGTACTTGCGTGGACTTATATGTTTATAACATGATGAAAAATTCGTACCATTTATAAATTTCCGGGCCACAATTCTTACATATTGTTTTGTCTTGTTTGCAGAGTAAAAAATGGAAAGGAAGACTTTGAAGATATAATGGTACAAATTGACGAAGAAACTGTACCGAAGAACATCTTTCGCAAAGCTTCTGATAAATCAATGATAGGTAACTGATTTATCTTTTATGTAATAACAGCGTCTAGATTCGAAAACAGAATAAAAAAGCAAAGAAAAGAGATGTACCATAATCGTTGGTGATTTTAAAATGGACCTTCATAAACGGAACGATATTCAACATCTCTGAGTCTGATGTGTTTACGTTTCCTTCTAGACTTCTATCTGAGTTTATACACAGAATGATGACTATTTACGGTTTGTAGTTGTTGTTGTGTGAATGTCATACCTAATGCTGTTGGGAGAAGTGAAGCTTTTTGTAGATAATATCAGTGTGAGAGAAGACCTGTAGTAAAAGATGAAGTTATACTTCTCGCTCGATTACTTTCTCAATTACAAGTTCAATAGAGGCTGAGTATCAAGTTGAATTCACGAGTGATAGGAGGAAAATTTGACGTGTTTGGTCGCCGGAATTTATTCTTTGCTCGTATTTATTGTAAAATCTGCTTTACTCTTGTTCGCAGCCAACGAACCTGGTTTGGTCGAAAGTAAATCGTCCAACTGTATTCCGGAAGAATATTACGACTCGGATTCATCTGTTAGTTTGATTATGGATGATTCTGTAGAAAATGACCGATTGTCGGATGGATTCGACTTCGTGGAAATACCTCGATGCTTTGTGACGCGCGAAAACTTGGACGAAGGTAAGTCATTTTTACCACCAATATCAAGTTGCAAGTAGAGAAGATTCCCAATTTTTCAAACTCTAATTAAAAATTCCACACAACATTTACATATTTCTCGGTGTTATTTTCTATTCATCAGAATGTTTTTAAAGCTTTTTAACGTATCCTGAGTCAAGCTTATTCTATTTTATTTTGGCGTTTGAAAAGATCTTCTCTAATTGATCTATTAAATTTTTCAGATTCTTCCGGCAAAGTATCCATACGAATCAAACACCGTGCACCCAAGACCCCGAAATCGACAACATCAGAGACCAAGTTGTGCTCAGATTTTGAAAATGTATCTATGCCGTCCTCCTCCTCGTCGTCTCCAATTAAAGCTGATTCTGAAATCATTCGTGAAAGAAGAGGCCATGAACATGCCTCTTCTTTTCTAGGCTCTCATAGGGAACAAGAGGAAATGAAAGCTCCTGAAGCTGCAATTCCGAGAGACAAGAATTTGAGTGATGCAAAAACAAAAAGTCCAGATGGTCGAGGATCCCAATCTGTCAATATTTTGCCGGATAAAGTTTTTGAAATGACGAATAATGTTCTGAAAAATGTTCTTCACTCGGTGAAAATCATACCGCATTCAAGCGAGGTGAAAGAGAGCGTGCAGAAAGTTCTCGAAGAATCTTTGAAGGCTGGGTCTCGTTTGATTCCGAATCCGTTAATTCCAGAGAACTCAACCACTTCTGAGACCAGAGCCCAAGCAGCTCAAGCTACCGCTGGAACTTCTTCAACAGAAGCATTTGCGCCGGTAAGTATCAAAATTTTTAAAATGAAGTGTCACGAGAAAATGTAGGTGAGGTACAATATTCACCCATAAATCTGGTGCTGAACGTAAATTATGTAGAACTATAACATTGCATTTTTTACAGAACGTGGACAACGAGCCATCAAAATTGAGACCGAATGGAAACGATACCTTCAGTTTTGACAATTTACCTGAGAAAATAAGAGCCAATCTTATGCTCTTGAATGAAATGGGTTTTTGTAGCAATGCTCAGAATTTGTTCTTCTTGAAAAAATATCCTGATGACTTGGAAAAGGTGATCGAATCTTTGGTGAATTTCACGGTATTTTGATCTTGTTCGAAAATCTCTGAGGATGCGTAATCGAAATGAAATATTATAATTAAATTAAATCATTAAGAGGGATTTTATTTATTAAAACATGAATTTGTGGTTATTTCTATTTATCAAGGGACCCGGACGTAACGCCGTGGTATAATTATATTTACGTAGCGATCATGTGTTGTCCGCATAATTAGGTATCAATTTTTGCATGTTGAAATATTGTACACATTTTAATTGAAATCTCCTGAGAAATTCCATGATGTTTTATAGATATTTTATCGTTTGATTTTTAATCAACAAATTCAATTCAAATGCAGTCAAACTTGTATTCCCACAACTCGAAGAAGAAACTTGATTCAGAATCTAATCGGTTTTCAGTACATTGAACTGCTTATTTCTTCTTGTATGTTAAATGTTAATAACTGGAAACGAAGAATTTTTGGTGACGATTGTCTGTGCAATATTCGAAATGTTTGAAATTAACTGAAATCTCATAATTATGTTATATCATGTTCAATAAATGACGAACAAAACTGACTATGCTTTTCTTAGTTTGGATTTCGCCTCATCCTCTTCTACCGATTGAGAGAAAATATGCAGTCAGGAGTAGAAAGACCCACGTGCGCAGCTTCAACGAGTTGCGAATATTTTCTGTCAGGAATAAATGAAAGCGTTGAACGTTATCCCATACGGAAGGGCCCCTCAGAATGAAGAGAAGATTTTTTTTTCTGAAGAGTAGGACTTTGCCGCTGTCATTTTTCTGGACAAGAAATGAAACTTTTCGAGCGATAAAAGGTTACCAAAATAGGTCCTAAAAAATTACGAAAATGATTTCTTCTCAACACGATTTTTACTATTACTTCTTGAAAACAACGACTTCCGGATACAAGCGAAGTGAGACTTCACTACTCGATTTGCAAAATTTTGCACTGGTACGGCGCTTTTGAGCATCGTAACCGACGAAGAGTAATTGAAGAGAAATTATGAACCATTGAGAATTGGTCGTTTTGAAGAAAGAATGGGTGAGACCGTGAAAAATGATCTTTATTGGTCTACTCAAAGAACATAAGAAACGATAAAAACATTATTTTAATGGAATAAATCGGGAACTGTGCGTAGCTCCAATACCAGGACGTCCGTGTTTTACAGGTTTGTAAGTAACGCTGAATTCTCCTAAATAGTGACCGATCATCTCAGGCTAAGAAGGTTGAAGCAATTATTTAGAAAATTTGAAGCAATAGTAACTAAAACGTAATTGCGGTACTCACTTTGATTTCTACTTGGTTAAAAGTTTTACCATTATACACTCCAACGATACTCCCTACCATCTCGGGTACAATGATCATATTTCTCAAGTGCGTCTTTACTACTTCGGGTTTTTCACCCGGCTGCGTCTCTTTTTTGGCTTTTCTCAATTTCTTTACAAGAGCCATAGGTTTACGTTTCAATCCTCTTTTGAATCGCCGACGAGCCCGCGAATGCATTATTTCCGTCAACTGTTCGCTGTAAAATGTAGGGTCAACTATCAGACCATGAACAAATTATAACAAGATGTCGAAATTTCGGCGACTGAGTTCAGAAAAATACGACCTCAGAATACAAGATATAAATTTAAGGAAATAAAAGATGCAGTATCAAGTGACTTGTGGAATACTCAGCATCATTGCCACGAGAAATTACACTACAAATTTTATGGAGGTAAACCTTTATGGATGCTTACGCAGGCATGTCGAGCAATTGATCCAAATCGACGCCTCGATACGCATATTTCTTGAACGTTCGTTTCATTTTCGGAGCTTCCGATGACTGAAAATTACAAGAAAAAAGTGATAGAATGTGATACGGATGTGAAGAGAGCCATCATCAAAGCCGATATGGTGCGACATCAATGCATTGAGTAAAATTGATTTAGTGTACGGTAGGAATACTTACTTCCACCATGATTACGGATTTCTTTCTTTCTCGAATTCAACAAGAACAGAGCGAAAATAGTGTAACGTGGTTTATAATTCACAATAAAGACGGCTCATAAACTATAACTGCAAACTCAGGAGTCAGGAATGGACGAAACGTGATGTGTGATACGATACCTCGTCAATAGAAGAAAAAATGTATGGTCCGTGATAATCACGGGTGATAATATTTTCCGCAATGCTCAAAACGATGGAGAAAAATATCTAAGAGTTCTGATGCGGTCATCCGCTAGGAGCGCTACTGCACTGTCGATACTTTTACTTGCCGCATTTAGTGAACCCTTCTGCAGAATTTACAGAGTGCCGCTTGGACGGCTTTTGCATAATACTGTTCAATTTTAACCTAGTCATATGTACAGGATGAGGCGAAGTTATGTTACCAGTTGATGTGGTTAAATTAGAGCACGTACACGTTTAGTGCTCTATAGTTAAATGGGAGTTTGCGCCTGGTTTGCGCTAATTTTGTTATAGCGCGAAACGTTGCCAAAAATAGACTAATTTTGCCATAATTCTCAAAAAGCAAAAGATTGTTCAAACTTGCATATTTTATCTAATTTGATAGGGAATATTTAAAGCTGATTCTGAAAAAGATACCTAAATAAAATAACCCTATGAAGCTAGAAAGTTGGGATTTTTCAATGTCTTATTTTGAAAATCGTTTCAAATTATTCAATTTTTGGCACAGTTTGGTCCATAAGTCGGCTCAGAACAGTAATAGAAACTTTGGAAATGGCTCAAATTGAAGATGAAATTGAGATACAAATTTTGAACTTTTAAACTAGGTATACTTTTTACGTTTTGCGTTTTTGCGCTTTGACAGATTTAGCACAGACTCCCATTTAACTGGAAACATGATTTTGCCTCACCCGGTGTACCAGAGAATATTATAGTAGAATATAATACACTACTTCTGAGTCACACAGCGCCCTTTGAGCCTGGCCATCTCGTCCTTACTTATAAAATTTTGATCAAAATCTCTACTTTTGTCCATAAAACCGACCAATACCCGAAACTCCTGTGGATTTTCATGCTCTAGCGGCAGGAATTAGCCCAAGCTCACGATGTTATTTGAATCGCACGTGGATTAGTACTTCAACATCAACATTGCGATAAATGGAAAACAGCGACGAGCAACAGCGCACGTATGGAGTTGATTAAACCCAGCCAGTAGTGTCCATAGATAAAGTACTGTATAGTTAGTGTCCCGATAGGGTATGCGTACTCTCCCGAAATTTCTCTCAAGAACCTAAGATGGCGGGAGGAAAGGGGGGAATTAGTGTACAATTAAGAACTATCGAAGTATGAGGAGACATTGGCGTATACTCTTAAAAATTTCCTTCGGGACACTACTGAACCCAACGAAATTTTAGACTATCCTAGTTCAAATTTTGATCAGTAATAACCACGCATAAAAATCACAAAAACAGCAATTATTAGCTCGACAGGCAAGGAAGTGCACAGTGAACAAATCTGTGTACTATCAAAATAACGTCTTATTTATTTTTTAAAAACTACATTTCTTAAAATAAACAAAATAGAATTATTGATTCGGTAACTTTCCAAACAGAATAACACGTTCACTATTCAATGGGCAGTTTTTGCTTTGGTAAGAATTCAGCCACGTTGGTTTCATACTAGTCCAATTAGTTAGTTCTTCGGTGACATTCAACTTTTGGAACACTTTTTTTGAGATATTCGGAGTTATGGGTAATAAAGCGATGCTACAAATTCTCAGGGTTTCCAAGGTAATATGTATAATACACTTCAGTTTAGGAAATTTGGCCTCACTTTTTGTTAGTGTCCAAGGCTTGTGTTCGTCAAAAAATTTATTGCAAGTTTGCAGAGCTATCATAGTTGTATTTATACCTTTATAAAAGTTGAAATCATTATAATGTTTTGAAACGTCGTCCGCCAACGTTGAAACACGCTCGGACAGTTCTTTCAACGTATCACATTCTCGATATAATTTATCGTATTCTTCTTTATTGAACGAAGGAAATACCTGGCTTGAATTGACGGCCTTTCCAATACAACGATTCAATAAGTTACCAAAATTATTCGCTAAATCAGCATTCAACATCTCTACAACTTTTGCTTCACTATAATTACCATCTTTATGAGGAACGCCTTGTTTCAACAAAAAATATCGAAATCCATCCACCGTGTACTGTTTCACTTTTTCGAAGGGGTTTACCACGTTATTTTTCGATTTAGACATTTTTACATCGTCAACAGTCCAATGCGAATGTACCAATAATTTGTGAGGAGGTTCCAAGCCAGCTGCCATCAAAAATACTGGCCAGTATATACCATGAAATTTTAATATATCCTTTCCTATCACCTGCACCGAAGGTGGCCACGTATCCGTGTCCGGGAAACCAGCTACCGTCAAGTAATTCACCAAAGCGTCCAACCATACGTACACATTCTGACTAGGATTCGATGGTATAGGAATGCCCCATGGTATTCGGGATCTGGGGCGAGACACAGATATATCACATGTGCTGCTTTCGTCATTCAACCACGATCGTAATATTTTATAGTATTTAAACGGCACAATTCTAGTTTCGTCTTGCAGCCAGTACAGTAGATCGGATCTAAACGAACTGAGTTTGAACATATAGTTTTCTTCGTGCGTCCACTCTACACGATGACCGGATACTTCGCTCACTTTTACATCATCGCCATTTTCATCCTTCATTACTCTTAGTTGTTTCTCGGTGACAAACATTTCATCCGGAACGCAGTACCAGCCTGAATAAGTACCCTCGTAGATGTAACCTTTCAATTGCAGACGAGTCCAAAAATTTTGAACAGCTTCTATATGTGCCCGATCTGTTGTACGAATGAAGTCGGAATACGTGATACCGCAAAGGTCGAATAATTCTCTGTATTTGGAGGCGATACTATCACAGTAGTGCGATATATGTTCAGGATTGGAGGTTCCAGCTGCTTGTTGAACTTTTGTTCCATGCTCGTCTGTGCCAGTGGTGAAGCGAGTGCAATCGTTTGGATGAGTTAATTGATAAAATCGATGAGCAGCGTCTGCAATAACCGTCGTGTATAGATGTCCAAGATGGGGAGCAGCGTTCACGTAAAAGATAGGAGTTGTAATAAAGAACGATGGAGAGGTACTGTAAAGAGCTTCAAATGATTTCCAAAGATTTGGACTCTTGATGAGGAGATTTGACATGATAACTCGGACTGTAGCAAAAAGCATTCAATTATGTAACATGCAAACTCAATCTAAAATGAAACTATAACCGAAGAGATCCTCTTCTCTATGAGAGATCCATCTCTTAAAACAGCATTAGCCAACATAGAGGATAAAATTAATCAGTATATCAGAGTATTAATTTGTCATTACGTCCATCAAGTTGCATTTAAAAGCAAAATAATGGTCAATCATTAAATAAATATGAAGAAATAATGAAAAAGCCGGTATAACATTATTTTACGGACATCCGTTGATAGTTGATAGGTACATAACTACATACCCGTATTTCATGTTATCAGCTAGTCAGCCCCCTCTACCTCCTCCACTACAAAGTTCCGAGGAGCATGATGGCTCAAGTCTGCTCAAGTCAACATTAAATTACGTCTACGTCATACAACTACAGATCAAAGCCCTAGCAGATACAGCAGTACAGCACTGACTAGCCAATGACTGGACGTGACTAGTGACTACTACAGAAGCACGCCTTGCTTTAGTTGCTTTAATTTGTAAGCTCGCTACAGAAGTACGCATCAGCTGATTGATCGTCGAACGCGACTGTGATTTCTTTTATCCATTCAATCTTTACTTTTGATAAAATTAAATTTTGATATTCCTGAATAATTTCACATCATCGCGTTACTCAATTCTTCTACTTGATAATTTCAGTCTAGGAGCAACATCGCGTTTGACTGCAATTTGCTGGACAGATTTGAGAAGGGAACTCTTGATTCGTGTTTAAAATGAGAAAGAATTTTTTGCTTTTGTAATGCTTGTTTTTTTCTTCGAATTAGGTAGTAATATTGTTCACGTCATAAGTTTCTTTCACTTTGTCTACAGACAAGTAGCAGTCTCATAAAGCGCTCTACCCCTTATTTCTTATTCAATCGTGTGAAATGGAGAATGCTGCGTCAGGTAATGATATTGAGAGTTGAATAATGTACATTTGCTATTTGAAAAATCGGTTTGACATTTACGTACCTATTTCACAATATTTCAGGAGATTGCAGTGTTAGTGATGATACGAAAAATAGTTTGATAAATGAAAATATTGAAAGTGTATGTAGTAAATGCCCTTCTGACGATGTGAACCCCGCGATTGAGACTGGAGCTGGAGCTGTCGATTTCACAGTTGTGTACAATAAACATAAATATGATATAACGTTCAACTCGGATCGAACGGTAAAAGAGCTGAAGATGTATCTACAAGGTTTGATCGGCGTACCGCAAAGTTTGCAGAAAGTAATGTTCAAAGGACTAGCCAAAGATGAGCAGACGCTGAAAGATCTCGATGTTAAAAACGGAGCAAAAGTAATGGTAGTGGGTTCAAAGTTAGATCAGATTTTAGCTGTTACGACGTCTAGTTCTCAGGTAAATTCTTCGATAGTTGAATTTCGAATTTTACCTCATTTGGTGATTGCTGATGGCCACAAAATATTCGAATGTTTCTTATCTCATTCTCAGGATGCAGCCGTGGAAGAGAAACCAGTCACTAAAGAACCGCTATGTAAACAAAAAATACATACTAAGGTGCTTGAAAAAGGTGTTCCAGATGATGTTATGGTTGGAATAAAAAATGCCAAAGTGAGTTACCTACATGAATTAAAAGGGATACTGTAAAGTACAACGTACATGAATCTCGCAAGAAACCAAAACATACACCACCATTCTCTAAATATAGAAAAGTTGACTCTTTTGAGTATTCCTTTTAATTATGGATAGCCGTCACTTACAAAAAAGAATATATTTTTCCCCGCGGCGTGTTAAGGTTAGAGCTTTCGGCAGGTCGACATTGTAAACTTTTTATGTACGGTAATCAAAGTAAAATTACGTCTCGTGATAAGTCCATTATCTGAATTTTACTTTTTTCACATTCATTGAATATCTTGCTTTCGTCAATACTTTCGTGAACGATATTTTATCTTGTTGATATCCTCCTATTATTAGTAACGTTGATGAACTTTCTCATTGATCGTGGGTGTGGAATGTTCGTCTTAGATAACCATCAAATTCTTTTGTAGTCTGAAATAATTATTCCGTAGCCGCGTATCATTTTTTGATAAATTCTTCAAAATATTGCTCACTTTGCAGGATCCATTACCTTCATCCCCTTTAGCTGGAATGCTGAATAAAAGTGGTGGAAAAGTGAGACTAACTTTCAAATTGGAATTAGATCAGCTGTGGATAGGAACCAAGGATCGTACCGAAAAAGTTGGCATGAGTTCCATCAAAAGCATTGTAAATGAACCTATTGAAGGACACGAAGAGTATCATATAGTGGTAAGTATATTTGAGGATAACGATGATCAAATAAGTCTAACACATCCTGGTAGAACGAAACCTTTGTTGTTATTTATTCGTCTCATTGAGCACGAATTCGAAGCTCGCTATGTTGCTCAATGGATAGTCAATCTGAAATTAGGTCAATTAAAGTTTGAGAAGCAGTTACAAAATCGAAGTCAAAAGTTAATATTGGAAAAAAATTGATTTAATTTGAAGTCATATTTAGGCCTGACATAAATATTTTTTGTCTGAGGAGAGTATTCGCCATAATCTATTCTCGGAAAAATTTATGTGATGATTACGTATGGGTTGATGGCGTGAAAAAAGAATATAGTGTACGTCCTAAGGTTAGGGAAGATGTTTCGTGTAGAGACGAGAATCGAAAATATTTTATTTATTTATTTTTTTTATCTGAACACACAAAAGATCAGAAATTGATCGAATTGATCGCTAGATTCTTTCCTCTGTTTTCGCTATCCTTCTTCCTTTGTAATATCTTTTTTCCTCTAATAGTCTATTCTCTTCTTTTTTCGTCTTTCCAGCTAAATGGCAAATTTCATAATCAAGATAAAACTATTCTTTTTACCCCAAACTCCCTAGTATTACTTATTCAAGTGACAATTGTAAAATGAAGGTTACGTATTTTACAGGGATTTCAGTTGGGCTCTTCGGAAGCTTCTCGTTATTGGGTTTACTGGGTGCCCGCTCAGTACGTGGATTCTATAAAGAATGCGATTCTTGGAACATGGATGCTCTAGTCACGAACGTTGAAACCTAATTTAACGATTTTCCTTTTTCAATGAAATTCTTCATTATAATTTTCTATTTACTGTATCTGATTCATTTTGTACAATTTATTTATATCGGTAATAAAATTCGTGAGAAAAAAGAGAGGTTCGTACTTATTTGCAGTTGATCATTTTTTTTCTTTTGAAAAGTGACTACAGACTGGGTATAATAAAATTTACTTCATCATGACGTAGCAATTTTATTGTCTACCTAAAAATTATCCTTTTTATGAGAGAAAATAGCTCCGATGACTTGAAGAAACTGTTTTCAAGTATGGGGGGTTTGGGGCTACAATGGGATTGGCCCTGGATTGATGCAGTTTTCTCCTATCAAATATTTTAAGAGATTCTAAAATGAACAGGAACCGTGATAAGAATGTTATAATTTGTGTTTCGTGATAGTGAAAAAACGGTGAAGAATCCAAATTACATTATACTTCGTCATCACTTCACAGTTGATTATCTATTTGGTTTGCTACTTACCTTACGCCTCGTATGGTCCAGGTCCCAATATTTTTCAGATCTTGCTTTCCCAAATTTTTTACGGTAATAATTTTTATATTTTTCTGATTTAATTGAATTAAATTGATCTCTTCGTTTGTTTTTCGAAACAAAATTCTGGACAGAACGACTCAAACTTTTGATCATATTTCTCGCTTTGAGGACAGTAATAATGTAAATATAATCATTAATCATTGTAGTAATTGGGTCAGCTGGAAATACAGAAATAAGGATCTACTCAAATTATATTCAAATTTTGACAGATTATTTTGTTCGAATGTTTAAAATAGAATCGACCTGCCGGGAAAATTTGATGCCATGTGGCTGATATTTTACCAAATCTTTGACAGAACAACTGACCACGTCCATTTATTGAAATTTTACCAATCCGAACGCTTAAAAAATGGCAATATGGCGCCAAAATGACATTGCCATGGTCTTGACAAAATTTTTCTCGGTGGGGATTTAAACGCAAAAGTAATGCTGATACTTCAATATTGCAAAAAATTTCATTTTCTCGAACTCCTAAATCGATATTCAGTAATATTTGAAAATGTACTGGGTATCACTGTGGACTGGTATCAATGATGAGCGTCGCATGCAGGCGCGGATTTAAACATGATTAAATTTTTTTCAGGGAAACAAACAATTGTTGATCAGACTGCGTAATTGAAGTCTTTAATAGAAATTTATATGAATAAATATTTTGGCTCGAATCCGCGCTTGCTACACCTACATTCTGTATGAATTTTCGACATTATTACAATTTCCGGCCCGAGAGTTTTTTGTAAGTCAAAAGTAACAGTCTATACTAAAAAAATTGCGATTTTTTTCCACAACCGCACAAATACGAGAACACTTTAAGAACGAAAAATTTAATGTATTTCATTACTAGATGGAGTAGAAAAATTACTATTTAGTGCCGATATGATGGTCGTATTAGCAACAGTGGAGAGGAAATCGGATAACGGTTGAGTTGTCACTTGCGTCGAAATATCTTGAATAAATTGTACCGCCGTTGCTGTTGAAGCAGAAATACTCCGCGCTGTTGTAGAGGATTTTAACGTAAAATTTATGAATTCCATAGTTTTTTCAGTCCTTAAAATCGTTGGTGGAACACATGATCTCAGTTTAGCGGGAGATAGAAGCTTTTCTAATAAATACGCAGCCAGAGCTCCACCGGTCAGCCCGACGTTGTAAGATAATGTCATAATATTACCTGTGGCACATAATGAGCAGTAGGATGACAATAAATGAAAATGTTAATAATCTGAAAAAGTTTGCTATGAGTAATTTTTTTGCAGGGTGGTAGAAAGTTCCAAGAAATGTGTATACTAAGCGGTTGCTTGTACCTCCATCTCTCGATGTTTTCTTATTTTCAAGACAAATAAGAATTAAAATTTTTCCTCGCAATAAAAGAACTGGGTTACAAAAGGTGTTCGAAGAGAATGTCGGCTATCTTGACGACTTGGAGAAATTCCCATCATATGATGGAAAGAGAAGAGAGAGACTAGGAAAAATTTTGAACATCGAGCTATGTATACAGGGAAGAAGAAGAGGGGGGCAGGGTTAAGAGAATAACAACCTTCGGATATGTATATCAGGAGGAGGATTGAAAAAATGAAATACTGACCGGCTAGTTCTCTATGCTCTTCGCTGACTCTCCTCGGAGCTTGAATCATCGGTACGCTGCCAACGATTCCATTCGTGAGTCCGAGCAACCCGGTGAAGAACATTGGATATCCCTCTCCGTTCATTAGCGGCTTATTCCGAGGGGCGGCACACAAAATTAAAAATGGAATGAGCATGACTCTCCAGCACGCGAATATAAATAACTGGCTCCGTAACCATTCGTATTGAATAGATGCCAACATCTATAAAAATTACATAGCAGCGATCAACTTTTGTAACGGGCTTGTATTGGAAGTCATCTTGCGAGCATTACGATATCTTTCTCTTGGACAATAAGACGTCCTTTCTTCTTTTACCTTCCCAATGAGATCGGTGCCATTGAAAAGTGTCATTAGAAGGACTGGAAACCAATGATCTTCGGCACAACGTTTGATTTCCGAAATTATGCCAGGATACAAACTGAGTGTGACGTAGTAAGCCGCACAAATCGAGACCATGTACTGCCATATATTCTTTGCGACCAACCATCTAGCCGTCATTCCATCTGAAAAATGTTGGTATCGTTAAAATCTCAAATTAAACGAGGAGTCAGCCATCTTCCCGATCTGCAAGGACTGCTTTTGAAGCACAGTCACCATTAGCGTCAAAACCACGTCAAAACTGCGCTTTCCATATTATTAATTCTTGCTTCTGATTTCGCGTCAAAGTGCGTCAAAAGTGCGTCGTTTTTAAACTGCGTCTCAAATTTGCAGATTGGGTTAGTAACTTTAAAAAAGTTGATCACAGCGACCCGCACGCTTTATCGTAGTTGGTCAGAATTGCTCAGAGTGAGCTAGGGAAATGGAAACTTTCAGTCTCGAGCAGCCCGGAGGCCACCACAGGACCAGGGGTCTGCATTCGCAGCCACAGTCATGAAGCTGAGGATTGACATGGAATGGTATCGGCAAATGCAGAACCACGCTATGGCCTGGTCAACACCTGTGTACCACCCGCTTACATGGAAGACACTGCACCGGAAGAGGAGGCTTAGGGGCTTAAAGAGAGAAGAACTCCGACATGGTTTAATCTTAAGTTAAGGGACGGGCTCTGCACATGCAACACTAGCGATCGCAGTATGATATAGGAGAAAAAGCCCTATAGGTTTACAATATACATATACTGTATAGGCCTACTTACGTTTGATTGCGCTCCACGCTCGAGATGTATTCGTCACGCGAAAAGTACTAGTTGAGCCACTTCTTTGTAACTTGACAATAACATCTTCCACTTTGTAAGAGGGGCCAACGGTATCATTAGGTTCGTAAACGGGATTTGCAAAACTTAAGACTGTGCAATTGACGTTGTCACCTCCGTTATTGGCCGCGTTACTTGTATTTGCATCTAGCGAACTCTGACAATGTAACTTCAGTATCCCATAACGAGTACGAGGAACACTGTCATTCTGTTCCAAGGCTTCAATCTGAACGTGCAAACAAATGTAATCATTATTATTGACTTCGAATTAGAGGTCGATAATTAATCAATGCTTCCATTAAGTGTCGGCCTAGAATTTCACGGTCAGCTCGCAACGAACGAGTGTATTACAAGGTGGTGAAAGTTCTTCATACTTACCAAACCAACATCTTCAGTAGGTTCCAAAACAATCCTTTTAGATTCTCTGCACAAGGTGAGATAGAATTGGATGAAATCGCTTTTTTCAACGATTTGATAAAGAATGAAGCAAAACGCTACGCCAACTGCACTCAACCCGAAAAATAACAGCGTATTTACTTGTTGATCATTCAATAAAAATTTGGTCAGTATTCGATTCACAGATACTAAAAATCCCGCGGCACCTGCAAAGTATTATTAACTGTCTATAAAGAGAGAAAACTAATGCAAAAATCTTACAGGCTATGCTTATTTTACGCTAGTTTCATAGTTCACAATAGCGTGACTCTCAAATTATAAGACAGACCCGAATTAGGCTATTGTGGGGACAGAGGTCAAATTCTTGGTGGAGGTCGAATATCCCCAAGAAAATAAAAAACAAAAAGGACAGGTTCTTATTCATACTAGCTATGACTACCCGTTTTTTTAATGGAGAGAAAAAAATAATTACAGTGGATAAAGAAGGCCTGGGGTCATCGTCTCGGGGTAGACCAGCGACTAGATGGTCTGATGAAATTGTAAGAAGGGTGGGTTCTCAATGGATGAGAGTTGCTCAAAATAGGACAAGCTGGAAAGTGGTGACGGAGGCTTATGCTCAACTGAGGGGAGTTTGGGCAACGGCGTACCTGACGTACTTGTACTTCTATTCTACGAACTAGTTATTGTACATGCTTTACCTAAATAATAAAGCTGCATTAATAATAAATAATAATAAAAAATATTTATAATATACTGTACTTTCTCCAGCCATAACAGCTTGCGTATATCGACTAGGCAACATACTGGTATATCCATAAAAACTAGACTGCTGAACTGTAAAAAACAAAGCAAACTCTTTTGAAGATTTTTAAAATAATAATAATGATATGATATTATAGTCTCATAGGTACATAGATTTTGGAATTCTATGAAAAAACCTAAACTCTATTAAAAAAATTCTATATAATGAAAAAAAAAAAAATATATATATGTGTGTACAATTATTTAGGTATTGGTTGGGTCATAGCCGGCGAATTAAATTTTCCCCATGTGTAGCAAAACACTTTTTCCAACGTAGAAAATGCAAATAGGTATAATAGATATGAATTCCCATGTGTAGCAGGTGCGAGCTTGCTACACTGTTCTCGCCGGCCATGGGTTGGGTTAGAAAAAGAATGGGCATGAGGGACCTCCCTTTATTTATTAAGAAAACAGCTCAGATGGTGAAAGTTGGAAAAATTTGTGATTACATGACTGCTCATGGTTACGAAACGAGAATTTAATTTATAAAATTTCCGATACCCACAAGAAAAAGCACAAAATTATGGTAATGAAGCCAGGAAAACACCATAGTTGAAAATGAAAGCTGCAGAATTTTTCTTTTGGTGATTGTTCAGTACCCTCCCACGCATCTCCTCTCAAAATACCACTTCAATACGCGTGGAGCTTTGTCCACGAAGAAAAATTTGTTTTTTTTGGACTAAGTCGCCTAAACATGGATTTAGAGAAAAAATGTAACCATAAAAAATGTAAAAAGGTTCAATGCCTTTTTCCTAATGAAATACATCATAAGGCCGTTGGTGTAGGCTGAAGTAACTCATTTTTAAGTGCATTGAAGAGTTTTGAGCAATCGTAAGCTAAGCCGCACAAAGTCATACAGGGGCAAGAAATGGATTTTAGTATTCCTGGGCGTATGACTGGCTAGAATTATTGCCTCAAGTGAAATTAAATTTGTAAATTAGCAAGCCTGGAGAGCCGGAGCTAGAAGCTGGAGCCATAATTTGATCTTGAAAAGAGCCGAAAACTCCGCTCTTTTGGCCAGCTCCTTAGCTCTTTGGGAGCTGCACCGCTCTTTCTTTTCAAAGAGCTCAGGAGCTGCTCTTCAGTCAAAATGACAAAAAAAAGAGGAAAAATTCAACAAATTTCAAAATCTAAAGCCCCAAGGTTTGAAGCTTGAAGTGAAGACAACCCAACTAGAGACTCAAAATTAATAATATTAGCTCCGCTTGTTTTTTTTTCTCCTTGAGGCTCCACTCATAAGATCAAGAGCTGCAGCTAGCTCCTGCTCCGCTGCAAAAATCCAGCTCTTTGGCTCTGCTCCGCTCTTTGAGAAACTGGAGCCAGGAGCTGGAGCGGGGAGCTGGCTCGGAGCCAGCTCTTTTTTTCTTCTGGCTCCGCTCTCAAGATCAAAAGCTTCAGCTCCGGCTTCGCTCCGAAGGTCCAGCTTCCTGGCTCCGCCCCGCTCTTTGATTTTTGAAGAGCCAGGAGCTGGAGCCGGAGCTAAAAATCACTGGCTCCCCAGGCTTGAAAAATAGTTTTCGAAATCTTTTTTAGATGGTTTCATATGTCGTCACAAAATGCATGCTGGCTGTTTCTACAGCTATTCGACAGCTGCAAGGAAAAAAAAAATACAGTAAATTTATTGATGTCTTTATCATCTGCGGCTTTGCATTGTATGATGCGAGAGTAGGTTTCTTCCGGGTTTCTTTCATAGCCTTCCTCTCGAACCTCTCACCATGAAACACAAAGACAGATATGTCTGTGTTCAGGTTCTTCCGTTAGTTGGATAGTATGGTGACGCCCTTCGACCCGTAAGGAAGCTGTCAAAGAAGCCGGTTTGTACCTGCGCGGGTGACAAGCTTAGATTTTATTCAAATTTTGAGCCTTAAATAAGTCTGAGCGAAACGATATTTTTAAATTGATGCACTTCTAGTTTGAGCCTCTTTTAGTTGGACGTATTTCTTCTAGCAAAGGGGTGATATTGTGACTGTAGCTTATTCTTCGCAGCATACCTTGACCATAAACTAGAAAATCAAGTCAAATTCTTAGAAATACACAGCACGCACATCAGTGATGCATAATTGACTTCAATTCTTTCAGTACTGGATACTAATTGCATCGCTGCATCACACAGCAAATACAAAAGAATCTTCTAAATTTTGCCCGCTTCAACCCCCTCCTGAGAACGAAGCTCCACACGGATTCACGGGGTATTTCATGAGAAGACGTGCAGGTGGGTGATAACCAATCACCGAAAAGCAAAAATTCTGCAGCTTTCAATTTTACCAAGTGTTTTAATTGATTCGTTCTAAAAAGAAGTAAGAGACGCTATTACCCTACATATCCCTAGAAATACATCGTGCGTATTTGTCAATTAACACAGTAAGTCAAAAATAGCAATTTTTCAATTCTAATCTAGCTAGGTAGGCCTACTTATCTCAAAGCACGCAAATGTTTGAAAATAATTTTAAAAAGTAAAAAACTTACTTGTACACCCCAAAGCTACAATAGCAACAGCCGTCAAGTTTATGAAGTACGACGTCTCGCTACCAAAAATTTCCCACCACACTTCACATGTAGCAACAAATACAAGTGTCACAAAAGAAATCGAGTACCCTGGAAGAGAAGGCGAATTCACGCATTAAATTCACTTATTGTTCATGTCATCAAGTATGTACCTAACTGCATTTGGTGCTACCGAATGTTTTTCACATTTCTGACAAAATGATGTCAGTTGAAGCACTTTGAGTTCTAGTTGATTATAAGAAATCAGCTGAATTTATTGACCTTTAGGTTCATCTCACCCCAAAATAGTGATATGGTTCTTAATCCCATCATTGACAATTTTTTTTTTTTCCAGGAGCTTTTTAAAACTTTTCCGGTGGTAACTACAGACCTCCTCTCTGTTCGAGATTCTTTGGAGTCTTATGATCATGAGGAAGAGATCTTTCCTGAATTTCCTTTTCCATTACTTCGTAAATCTTCTAAAGATTCAAGTTACGTTTCAATTTTGGGGCTTTTTGACTTTTACAGGCAAAGTAATCAGAGCCGTCACAATTTTTAGATAGAATGAGCGGTTGCCCAGAGCGGCACATTTCAGGGGGTGGCAAAATTGAGGAAAAAATAAGAAAATCAAACCGGTATTGCTCTTCGAATCCTGTTATTAACCTTGCCTGTAACTGTTGCTTCAGGCAAACAAAGTTTGAGGTCAACAGTGTCTCAAATGAGGTCAACAGGATTGGTAACCATATTAATTGGAAGTACTCTCGTAAAACAGCTAGATTTCGCTACTGTATTAAAACGTTTTTCAGTAATTAAAAAGCACAAAATCAACTTCCCGGTAAACATTCATCTTGTCTGAAGCACCTATTGAAGCACTGATCAGGGCTTCATAAGGGTAGTAATTCCCATTGAAGCCCTCTTGAAGCCCTGATCAGGGCTTCAAAAGGGTTTCAACTGGGCCTCTCAGTGCTTCAAGCGAGCTTCAAGAGGGCTTCAACTGGGCTTCTCAGTGCTTCAAGCGGGCTTCAAGCAGGCTTCGAAAGGGAAAAACAGGGGCAGTAATTCCCAAGTGCTTCAGAGTGCTTCAGAGTCCTTCAGATTGTTTACCGGGTTTTTATAATTCAATATTGAACAAATTAATAATGAAGTTTTTCTTTTGTAATTTTTCCTCTCTAATAACAGCAAACAGAAGAAGATGGGTGACGTAAAACGTGCTATTTTAGAGGCGTCCAGAAAAAACGTTGCCCAAGGCGGCAGAGTGGCTCGCTACGACCCTGAAAGTAACTTTTCTTTGTATCCACTATAGAACGGATATCCAAGTACGAACCTCATTTTTAGGCATGGAGCGTATCAACAAAGGGAGCTAAGTACACAATACCCATTTATCATGCCGAAGGCAATTCGTTATTCTTTGCTCTCAGACCATAATGATGATGCAGTCGATTTTTAAAGATTAGTTCAAATTCTTACTTTTCTTAAAACACGATAGAATTTGTGAACAAACTCTGGTCTTTACGTTCAATATCACCCTCTCGAATAACATACAGAGGGGTATGTTCTCGTATCAAAGGGCGATTGGGTAAACATCTATACCTGTTTTCTTCTTACATCAGGTCAATGACCGTACAATATTAACATATGCTTACCAAAAGTTATTCTGGTATTTAACGGTAGAGCTTCAACCAATACGTTGTTAGCAAGGACAGCGAAAAATGATACAACTATGTACACGAGAGACATGTCGAATATTATGGTTGATTCTGGATACCGCGATTGAAAATAATCTACAGCGATGATAAAACTGTAATGCAAGTATGTGAACAAAAAAACGAAGATTTTAATTATGACTATAGAGGATTGGATATGATAGTGATTCAAAGGAAATTCTTAATTATAATGAAATTCAGATGTTCGAACAGCTTTTGTAAAATAGATTCTCCTACAGCATAAGATCCGTGGGTTCAGAAACTAGTTCAAGATGCTCATGTAAATAAGAAGCGATAAAGGCTTACTATACTCAAGTCCTTGTTTTGCTTTGTTTTTTTCTTTTTCGTTGATGAGTAAGTGTTTGTTTGAAAACATTACATTTTAATCTTGAGAGGACATATGCTGGAGGTTTTTTTGAAAAAAAAAAAAAATGACTCTAAAATAGACGTGCACATAGAGGATGAAGGAGGTGCAAAAAAGTTGACCAATAATTTTTTTTTCCACTTCACTTGCATTACCTGTTGTATGGTAAAAGAAATCCTATTCCGGCTAATACCAAGGATAAATATATTCCATTATATTTATCAATAGGTGGTGAGATATGGTTGAACCCTTTTGTAAAACGGAAGTCATTAGTTGTTCGAGATTTTCCAAGTTGTATATAACCGTGACTCAAGCGCTCGTCCATAATGCAATTTTTTTGTTTTTATTCAATATCGATTCTTTGGAACTTTACAGCAAATCAGCGATTTTCGAGATGGCAAGAGTAACGTATATCGCGAGACGCATATCACTCAGATATTGTTCCGAAAAAGTCTTACAATTTAATTTACTGTTATGTTATCCCATGCCGAAGTTCTCGTATAAACGCCATAATAATGGACTAAACAGCGCGAAATCTTTGGTAATATCTTACTTTAGAATATAATATAGTTATTTACGATCACATTTATTCCTCAGAATGAGGGAGGATGACTTTCGTGCACAGGTACTGTTTATTTCGATAGCGCGCATGACCGCGAAGAAAACTTGACTTATTGATTTATCCTCTGCAGTCTACATGTAGTTGAATGAAAGATGGTGAAAACGTGAATGAATTATCCACGTGAAACGCAGCAAATACTGTTCTTAAATCTCTAGAATTTGCGATTTTTGCTGGAATCTGGAATGTAAAAACGCTAAATAGTATATAGACAATAAAGGATGATATATTATAGTTTTCATACTTTGACGGAAGAAAACTTGATTTATTTTGACTACGATTGCTGACGTCCACAATACCTAATAATATTTTTTCCATATTTTCCTCATGCATAAGCCGTGGAATTGGAGATATTCTTCACAATTTTTCTTGCAATCATGTTCCATTTTCGAAAAGAACCTGATCCTCTCAGTAGTAATTCAGTTACATAAAAGTGAAAAATTTATTTGTGAAATGAAAAAACATTGTTGATTTTATAAACATATATTATTTTTTTACAATGAATTCAACTGTTTTTAATTTTCCAATAAATTTTACAGATATATGTTTGATGCATTATAGGAACTTTCTTTTTTCTACATTATTAAACAGTAGGTAACTACAGTTTTACCCGTTAGATTTTTCTTCTAAGGGGAAAGTCTATAAAATTTAATTTTTGTCATAAACCTATAATCTTTGTAACAGTGAACGACTGATGATAATTGTGTTACCAACAAAAATGAATCAGTATTTCAGAAACAGGTCATTTTGACATTGATAATGAAAATATACATCATAAAAACCACTCATAAATTTAGAAGACAAAAAAATTTCAATCCAATAGATTTTTCGTGACGGGTGAGTTTTGATATCCCAAACATAGCCTCGAAAACAAACAGGAAATAATTACTGAAAATGAAACCATGATACTTGATATAAGATCAGATAATTGTTGTCAGAAGAAGAAAATCGTACAGAAATCCAAATAGTTTCATTCAAAATACATTCCCATGTATGGCACAAAAAATATTTTACGCGGTTATATATTTTTCGGGATAAACAAGTTTTCCAGGGAAATAGAAAAATCTTACAGTTTTAAAACTAAGTTCATGAATCTCCAAAAATAAAAGACAATAGGAAACAAATGAAAATAAAAAGAAAAGACAATTTCGTAATTTTTGTTGAAATATACGAGGTAAATAAGGTGTATTTGACATTCAAATTAAATAAAATTAAAACACGGTTCGATTACTTCAAAATATTTAGCAGATTTGCTTTTCCGACGAGCTATTTCGTACGCAGTTTCGTTACTGTCATTGGTAAGGGTAGCATCGATAGCTGGACATAATAGCAATGTTTGCAACGTTTCAATGCCTCGGTTATTGGATGCAGCTAAGTGAAGAGGAGTGATTCCTGGAGAATATAATGAAGAAATTATTCAAATTCTCGTACAAATCAAAATGGGCTTGGGAATTTGCAATAAAGTTCGACACGCCGAACGTAACATTAACATATAAGAAAGAAAAAGAGGCCAACAATTTCTTCGAACGATTTCATCACGAAAATATAGCGCAACTCTTCACGATTATAATAATAATCTGAACATTTTTGGAGCTCAACTTATACGAGCCTGAATGAATAATGAGAAAATAAACTTCGAGCAATACCAAGCATCAAGTTCAATCACAGACCTGTTGCTCAAGTACACTTTCTCACATTCCATTTGATCAGGGAAGACGCGGTTGCACCCGGTGAAAGCTTCTATCATGGTTTTCATTCAGTAATGACGCTATACCCTTCGGCTAATAATACGACAGAATAGATGAAAATATCAAGACGGTTTCAATCGTCTACACATACCACCATGAGATTTTCTGTTTATGTCCACACCAAATGATATTAGTCTTTCAGCACATAATGCACTATTCCAGTGACAAGCAGAATGTAATGGTGTCCATCCGTCAAGAGTTTCGGCGTTTAGATCGGCGCCCTCTTCCAACAATAACTGGGAACAAAGTTCCAAAGAAATAGAGAATCTCATGACATCAAATCAACGTAGATAATTCCATAATTTCAGTCTCACGAAAAGGCGCAAAATATGAAAATGTCATGTTCAATACATACCTCGAGAACTTCCAAGTGATTGTTATACGCAGCTCGATGTAGTGGTGTGTATCCATCCTTATCGACAGCTTTTATAAGATTAGCATCAAGTTCGAGCAATTTCTTCATCACTTCCATATCATTATTTTCCGCAGCCCAAAGTATTTCATTTTCAACTGATTCTGAAGTTTGAACAAGACAAGAAGTTTTCGAGAGGAAAATACACTCAAATCTATTAATTGAATCTGGTGAATAGAATATGTAACAAACATACCATGAGGTTCGCCTTCTTCAACACCGTCTTCATCATCTTCGTCAAAACCACTAACAAATTCACTACGAAATTCACCTCGTATGTCCCTAGCAGATTCATCAATGTCATCGATATCATCCATGTCGCCCATGGTAATGATGTCATCCATAATGATAAAAGAGCAAAGAAAAATAAAGAATAATTCAAGGAGAAACTAGACTCCTATTTTAAATTCTGGAAAATTATTGCTGGAGAATTATTGGAAGTTCACCGAAAAACGGGTAGGTAAATAATCCGGAACTCTTCTTATCAGTTATCACCGACAGAACAAAATAATAATATTATCGTTTGAAAAAGAAGAAATATATCAAATAGTTGGCAACCCTGAATTAGTCTTGCCCGAAAATGCGGGAAAATATCAAATCGTTGGCAACCTTTAATTTGTAACACCGATACCGAGTTATATTAGGTATTTGTGTTACGATACTTGAGCTTATTCTCTGCTTAAGATCGTATTCATAGATCATGTGATACCTACTGACCGAAGGAAAACGACGGTACGTAGTTTTTGTTTTTCAAAACGCCGCTTTTAGAATCTTAAAATGACTGATGAAGCGAAAGATTCTGAGAAGACTACTCTACCTTGCTCGCCGGATGAGTCTTCGTCCGCCACGGACGTGAAAGATGAATCGGGAGACCCACTACTCGAACCCTCTGCGACAGGGAGGCCAAAAGTTGGAAAAAATCGTAAGAAATCCGACTGCAATGTGCAGCATGTTCTAAAAGCTCTGAACAGCCTATCAACACCGGAAGAGAAGTTGGCCGCTATGTGTCAAAAATACGCGGATTTGTTCGACAAAAACCGTAAATTACAAGTAAGTAAGCCAAGTGTAAAGTTTATTACTGCATGAAAAAACTTCTGCGAACTTGATGTGAAAACAATATTTGCTATTTTAAAACTTGCACCTATTGAAAATTCTGTTCAGAATAACATGAAACAATTTGAGAAACAAATTACGAACTTGACTAAAGAAAGGGATCAAATTCACACCGACCTGTCCAAGTCTGTTTTGTCTCGTAGCCGCTTAGAGAATCTGTGTCGGGAACTCCAACGACAAAATAAAGAAATAAAGGTACCTCGTAGATTTGTTATTTTCTTTCAATTTCTGTCTATGGAATAGATGTTATTGGAAATATTTTGTTGTAGGAGGAAAGTTTTCAAAAAATCCGAGAAGAGGAAGAGAAACGGAAAGAAATATCTGCGAAGTTTCAAACTACGTTGAACGAAATCACTGAGTTAATGAAAGAAGACAATGATAAAACCATGAAATTACGCGACGACAACATCGATATGACGAGTAAATTAAAATCGATCTACGAACAGTACGGAATACGGGAGCAGGTTTGTGATCTAATGTTGGAACAGTTGTCAACTCATAATTTTTTTTTTTTTTTTTACAAATGATTCGGTTTTAGCAAATTGAAAAAATGGCAAAACAGATGGCTCTAGAGGCGCAGTTATGTGAAGCCAGACTAGCAAAAATGGAAATGGAAACCTCGGCTGAGAAAGAGATCCTGCTTCGAGAAAAACAACAACTTCTAGTGGTAAAATATTGATTTTTTCCAAGTCCGCTGTTTCCCCCTCGTCTCTCTTCTGTTCCGTATTATTTGTTCGGTTTCCACAGACGTTGACTGAATATCAAGCCAAATTTCAAGAGTATCAAAACATCGAAGTAGCCTTACGAAATCAAGTAGCATTATATAATAATAAATACGAAGAGTTTGAGAAATCTTTGACTCGCAGTAATAAAATGTTTACCGGCTTCAAAGAGGAAATGGAGAACGTAAGCAATAACTCTGCCTTTCAGCTCGCTTCATTCAATCTTGTAGTGCTATAGTATCATTAACTTGGAATCTCTGTGATTAAAGATGTCTTACAAAATCGTGAAATTAGAATCAGAAACGCTCACTTGGAAACAGCGATGGGAGAAGACTCAGAAGGCGTTGGTTGAAATGGCGGCGGAAAAGCAAAAATCCGACCAAGAGGTCATCTTGGCTGCGAAACAGATGGGTACCCTGCATAAATTGTGCCGCACCCTTCAAGTGGAGCGAGCTCAGTTATTGGGAAAACTAAAGACGTTAGGTTCAGAGCACGGTTGGTTATAATGCTACAGAAATAATAAGATTTTGATTGTATGTCATATTCTCTGTTCTCTTTCCTCAGATACAGAAAAATTTGAAACTGCTCTCGAAAATGTATTAGTTGATAATCTTGACGATACAAAAGTCGTCGATCCATCTCCTGAAACTAAAGAACTTGAAGCTGTTGAGCAGCGAAATACCTGTAAAAAAAAATCAAAACAAACAAAAGCTTCGCAGAAAACTGATCGTTCAATCGTCGAAAATTCAAGCGAGTCATCCTCCACTGCTAGGGTTGATAGTCCATCACCGCTACCAGATATATCGACTTTAAATTTAGAAACTTCTCCTTCATCAAAACTTGATGACGTTTCCAACGCCTCACCTCCATCAAGTGCTCTTGCCCCTTGTCAACTGAACGGCGATTCATCTCTTTCCGAAACCAAAGAATCTATTCATTTGGAGGCTGAATCATCTCAGAAGGATACCGGGCCTGTTGATGTGAATCTCGATAAATCTAAACAAAACTCTAAAACAAATAAAGTACGTAAAACCAAAATTCGTGCTGATGTGTATCAATCATTTTATTAACTTCTCTCCTGTATTTTCTTTGTTACAGAACTCGCCAAAGAAAAAGAACAAACAATAATACCGGAGGATCGCAATTATGGTACTTTCGACGTTATCTATGATTTTAACTTGCAACACGTGATATAATATCTTCGTTTACACAGAATTTCTTTCTAGTTGATTTCAATAAATTTATTTCACTACTCGTTTCATTTTTCTTTTCTTGCGGATGTACAGTACCGTAACTTATTGATCTGTCACGGCGAAATAAAATCTACGAGGTAGAAGGCTGAAAATTTTCAATTGCTTGTACCTAGACCCCCTAGAACATAAAATTTGAATAGGTACCTGACTAGGTCCGCAGCTAGGTAATATTTTCAGGGCTAAGGTTGAAAACGGAAAAAAAAAAAAAAAAGGGAAAAAAACCCAATGATTAGCTACAAATTTTGAAATTCAACTTGAACAATATTGATCTGTGTTATCGTTATAAGATATAACGATGAGCGAAGAAGAATTTCTGTTATATTAGGACCAAACATCAATTTCACTCCAAATTATTCTACTGTAGAAAATCAATAGGAATAGACATAATTTGCCGAAGCCAGCAAATATCGATTTTTTGGCATAACTTTCATGCCATTTTGGGGTTGTTTGAGAAAATAGTGACACCTTTCTTTTTTGTTAAATCTCCATTAATTTTATTTGTGCTCATTTCCTGTAGTTTTCAAATCCTTGTACTTTTGTGTTGTTTTTACTTTCCTGTTCTTTTTCTGATATTTTCATGTTTCCAATATCATGAATCCACTTTTAAAAAATTTTTATCAAGAAAAGATTGAGAAAACTAATCATTTGGAAAAGATCAGAAAATGAAGTCAACGCAATAAAAACTCATGTACAAGTATGAAAAAAAAAGAACACAAGAATAAGGCAAAAAAAAATTAACAAAATTCTGTATTCTTCTACATGTCGGGGAATAAAGAACCTCGGATTAATATTTTTTAGTAAGGAAAAAAATTCAATTAGGACCACAAGCCAATAGTGATCCAAAATTGAATTTTTAGAGATTTTATACTGGAATTTTCCTAAAAGGTTTTTCCAAAATAATATTCTATTCACAAAATCAATAAACCAACAGATTCCTGAAAGAATATTTGCAATCGAATCAAACAAATATGGCTGTGAAGAAATAGTTGCAACCCCCTAAGTTGTCAGAGTGACTGTTACATCCAGTATTTTGTGGCGTGACATGACCATAATGAAAGAACTGTCCTAGCTATTCCCCTTCCTTGGAATTTATCAACACTTTACTGTGATATAACAGTCGCAAAATGTGACTAATTGTGACATTGACGACTCTGGCGTCACTCACAGACATTCCCCTCGTGATCATTAGCTCGACAGTATGACATAGTACGAAAATAGATGAAAGATAGGGAAGAAGACATCAATGGGACGGTCAGATTTGTTTAGATATTGGAGTAAGAGTCAGTTTGAAATACACGTTTTCTCACATTTATTCCATGTACTCGAGCTCGTATCAATAAACGCAACCAGAGTAACATAATATGAACATAACAAATCTTGAACAACAACCTAAAAGTTATTGTTACACATTTCTGCAGAAATAGAGGAGAATAGCATTTTATAATTTCGTACGTCAGTCTCTCCTCTCATTTTTATGGTGCCCAATGTCCACTGCTTTTGTTCATCTGTATGTACTCATCGTAGTCAAATTCCGGGTATAGTTCTTTCAAGTACTCGACGTCTATATTTTTAAAGCGTTTCACCAGTCCTTGGGCGTATTTAACTCTTCGCCTACAAAAAAAAAATCAAACCAAGTAAGTCTCGAATATGGAAACCAAAAAATTTATCATTATTACGACGGAACATACCTTTTTTCAGCTATTACTCGTCTAGTTTTTTTCTCTCTGAACGCCTTGATAAAATCTTTACATTCTTCATAGTCATAACCCGGAAAATAGTTCTCTTTAAACCATGTATTCATGTATTGCGGGATGTTAAATTGTTCTTTTCTTCTAGCTACTCTATAACCTAGACAACGACAATAGTTTATTAACTAGGATTTTATCCTTTTAATTCGATATCTGGTTCGGAGTTAACGCCTAAAATGAACAAAAAATATTTAAGGCGGGAGAATGATGCATAAAAAACCTCGTTATTGTAGGAGAAGTCATTTCATACTTAGTAACATTTAATAAAACTAGATTTCCAGAGAGAAAAAAAAAAAGGCTTCACACAATCCCCCTCGTTACGTTGAATCTAACTCCCTGTTCTTGTGGTAATAGAGCCTTTTAATCTCGAAATCTCTAGTTCTTTGGGTTTTTTTTTCAGATTCTAGTTTTGAAAACAACAAACCAAAGACGATTCGGTAACTTCGCGATGAAACAAATTTTTAGGTATGAGTAACAAACTCAGGGCACGAACTTGATATTATTAGCACATCAATAATGCTAGGGCAAGAAACAGAATACCAAGACTATCACTTACGAACAGTTTTCAAGACTCAGCATGCGATAATGATTCGTAGCTATCAAGATTGGGGATTTGTTTTCGAGTAAGTGACTAGAAATTAGGGAGATTTTCTAACATAATAACGATCGCTTTTAGTTGAATTTGTATAACTAACCAGCAGCTATCCACATTAGGTGAGTTGGCTGTTCTCCATCTTGACCCGTTTCCAGTTCATAATAAGCTTTATTTCGCTCACGAACCACGTTTTCCAAATTTTTCATACTTTCTTCAACCTACAATAAACCTTAATGAATAAATTTCCATATTTTTCCAAGCAATTTGCAGTAGTTCTTGCAACAAACGTTAGTAAAAAAGAATTCTATGCGAGAAATGAGGCGATATTGGCGTTCGACGAGGTTATATTCTATAAGAGAAACAACAAATGAGGAGTTATCTGTCAAAAGGGCGTCTGTTCCATAAGAATTACATTGATCGGACGCCCTACTCACAGATATCTCCTCAAATGGGCTCGTCTAGTAATAACGAAGTTTACATTTAATAAATTACTTTATCGATTCTTTCTGGACTTGGAAAAAGTATGTAACGCTCTTTATAATAGTGTTCCATGGTCAATAACATATTCCTCTCTTTTAACAATACGAACCTAAAATGAAAACATCATTGCATCAATACTGTATTGAAGTGATTTTCACGGAGACAATCCTATCTGGAGGGATAATTTACCATAACTGATGTAAGTCTGAATTGCTCTTGATTCGTAATTCTTCCTCTTTCCAAGATCGACCGCTTCGGATTTCTGTTTTCCCCCAATTTTTTTTATTTTCGAAAAATTCCATCAAGTCTGGTCTGATTGCAGTGGTTTGAATAGCCTTTACCGGATATTGCCTAAGAATCGAGATTATTTTGATTAAACATGAATAGAAAAACCAGAGAAAAATATGAATGTTATTTACCGCTGGTTGATGGAGAATGGAAATCTGTTCAAAAGTTGATGCACCGGTTTCCATACCTGGATAGATGTACGCAACGACATGTTGAAAAATGGGTTATACCAAAGCAAGAGTTGATGAAGACGGTATTAGCAATTCACAGCCTCTCACATCATCTCATTATACTTGATCAAATCTCGGAATAATATCAAAAATTTTGAGTCATCCGTTCAATTTCCATCGTCCGTCAGTTGTCGGAAAGGACCCAGAAACTCAACGAAATGAAACTATAATGATAAGGATGTAGTTCTAGTTTTTTTTTTTTTTGATTGAGATGCGCAGCGCTAGCGTCGAAAAGTTTATCACAAGAAAATTCGTCAACCTTTCCAGCCGAGTGCCGACAGAGCCGAATGAGCGAATTTTACAATACAACAATTTTTTAATAAAAATCCTGGAAGATTATATCGAGATTTTTGTTTGATTATTAATGTGAAAGTTGATTGAAATCACATAACACTGAGAATTAACTTCTTGGTGCTTTTACTCAATTCTCGATCCTAGTTACAGCGTCTTGTACTATGAAGTGTGCATTATTTTCACGGTTTTGTCGTGAGTATCATTGGGAATATTTAAACAGTTCCTCAATCGTTCGCTATCTTTCATTACTCATTCTCCTATTCTCGTATTTCCGGCGCGTAATTATCGTATCGATCGTAGAGTGTGATCTTATCGTTGTTCTCATTCTACTTTTAGGTAAATTTGCGAATTCAAGATTGAAGACACTTGAAGATGTGCGCACGAACTACTGTCGTTCATTTTCGATGCAACCGGAACCAACGCCTCAAGACAAAGATGCTAAGATTACTTCAGAGGGTGAGTTTTTCCGGATGACTTCATGAGCTCAGTGTGGGACTGCATATCAGACCCATATTTCTATCCTCATAATGTAATTTTCAAATCTCATCATAATTGTCTATAAGAGTTACTCTGATTTTTTCAAACAGATGCCTTGAAAGACTACATACATCCTTTAAGTAAGCCGGATTTCTTCGGAGTACACGACCTCGTGAATATAAAAGAACTTTTTGATGCCAGGGTACACTTGGGTCATCGTGAAGATACATTGCATGATAAAATGCGTCGATATATTTTCGGCTCTCGATTGAGCCATTTAATTATCGATTTAGAACAGACGGCTGCGCTTTTGCGTGAGGCTTTGAATTTCACGGCACACATCGCATACCGAAACGGTATCATTCTGTTTGTTAGCCGTTCTTATCATCACTGTGCGATCGTCGAACAGACCGCGATCGACTGCGGAGAATACGCTCACACCAAATTATGGAAAAACGGTGTATTCACGAATAGCGAAATACTGTTCAAGAGTACGATACGACTTCCGACCCTTGTAATATTCCCAGGTACGCTCAATGATGTCCTGGAAACGCACCCGGCCGTTATTGAGGCGGCTAAAATGAACATACCTACTACTGGAATTGTGGACACCAACAGCGATCCTACCATTGTCACGTATCCTGTGCCAGGAAACGATGACAGCATTTGTGCAATAGAATTATATTGTCGGTTGTACAAAACAGCTATTTTGAAAGGTAAAGAAATAAGGCAAAAAGAGATAGACATGATGAAGAGGATAAAAGCTTGACCGTATTCTAAGGAGATGAATGTACACTAGTAATAGAATAAATGTCGTTTTTGTTACGTCTATGGAAGAAATATTTGAAGCTTAGACCTGGAATCTTGAGGATATGAGAGAATGGTGGCGTTAAATTATGTGCTTTGGTGCTTTCGTGGGCTCTGCTGTGAACGTGTAACTGCTATAGTTCACGCTCTGCATGCGGTTGAGTAGGTAGTCGACCACTAGTCCTCATATAATTCCTGAATTGAAATTCTTTGAAGCTTTCTCTGTAGATACAATGCGCAGCTCGATCTTTTTGCGAGTCCCTGAAACAAGTCAGCCGACTCCTCCCTTTGCTCTCGAGTCAAGATTCTTCCACCTCCCATTCCTCAAAACAACTAATGACTCGAATTTTTCATAATCGAACGTGAATGTCAAATCCGCTCTGTTATTCCTTCAGAAGAGTGGCCTGCTTACCGTTGTTTACGTGACGAGAAAGTTTCGTCCACAGTGCCGTAAACCACCAAGAGCATTGTGTCAATTCCACGACCGGTGCTCACGCCCAAACTATCGAGCGCCAAAATTAAGATAATGTAAAAGATGAGAGGTATTCCAATGTCGGCCTCATCTACATGACTATTGCAGGCGAATGTACTGACGCAATACACCTTGACTTATTCCTTACTTTTTTGAAAGACTTACGAGAGACTATCTAACTCACCATTGACAATAATTATGGCAGATATTTCATATTTTCAACTGATTCGAGCTGGCCTCCGCATGGTGTCTTCTGAGTGATGCTGACTGTCTTACACATTATTATACGCAGAGCGCATACTACGGTCACCATGAAGATTCCACTCCAATAAAAATGATTCTTCATCAACAAGTAAACAGATTTACTCCATTTGAAAATAAAAATAACAATATGAGTTAACGTTCGCTCAGCACTCAAACATACACTCTTATGCTGGAAACGCAGAACAGATTCTGTTTTAAAGACAATTTTAAGAAACCTGAACAACAATATTATCAGTACTTTAGTTCTTCTATAATATCTTTTTGGTTCTGAAAAATATAAAATAATACAGAACAAAAATGCACTTATTCGCTAATGGCAGTCGATGCATTGGACGGATACCTCAACAAAAACCCGTAATACTCACGCTTGTTCCACAACGGTTACTCTCTGATCTCTCAGACGTTGAGCAGCTTTTGCTCCAATCCATTTGTACATCCTGGAACAAGAAAGCAAAATGGGTTATCCTTTTCTGCTACTGATGTAATAAATTTCTAGATGAACACCTGACCAATAATGTTTGCCTAACACTATTTACGCTTTGTATAAGATTAGGATGAAAATGCGATGTCCTTTCTTTAACACTCAATCCTATTAATAATTCTACATCAATATTAAAATTTTATCGATGAAATTTAAGATTCTATATAAAGGAAGCGGCGAATTTTATATTGAGACTTACCACATTGAAATCATAGGACAGTAAACAGAAACGTAGGTAATGAAAACCAGTGGAAAATTGGCCATCCAGACTTCACGTAAATTATGGGCGATGGCAATAGCCGACAAATAAGCGCATCTCTCTGTACTCATTCGAGAACTCGGCTGATCGTGACTTTCTCCAAATTGCTGTAGAAAATTATACATGAATTCTATAAAATGATCTTCAATACAAAAATGACGTGCAATCATGGCCTTTATCCAAATATAAACTTATTTCCTACAATGAATTCTCATTTTTCATCAATAACACTCGTTAATAACTTGAATACTTGAGTATAGAACTAAAATTTTTGAGATGTACGAGTATCTTTCTCTTTGTTTCGTCTCCTTCTAAATTGAGCAAGCTCAAGACGTATAGTAACAAGACTACACAGGGGTGAGGTGAAAAAAAAGAAAAAAGGATTTTTTTGATTGAATGAGAGCATGTTCCTATTTTCAGAGACAACTTAGAGGATGTTCAATATACAGCTCTATCACGTCCAATTGAACTGAAGTTGTAACGGTGTATTTGAGGTGACAACGAA
Source organism: Aspidiotus destructor (assembly GCA_035079395.1). Classification (NCBI taxonomy): domain Eukaryota; kingdom Metazoa; phylum Arthropoda; class Insecta; order Hemiptera; family Diaspididae; genus Aspidiotus; species Aspidiotus destructor. Next base: position 37,824,700 of record JAVHKZ010000018.1, on the reverse strand, counting down.
GAACTTATTTTTAGAACGATGAAAGTTCTCAATTTTATAAATATTCTAGTCTTCCACGGGAGATGAGAATAGATGATATTTTGATCTGGGGTTTTATACATAATATAATGGACTGAACATAGGTCATCTAAGAATATACAAAACACACTGCGATCAGGAAATCTAGATAATTGTGGATAACTGAAAAGTTTTCCGCTAGCTATCCATGCTTGTTAGAGTATATTGGTTTGGTGTTCGATCACATCTTGAGCAGTCACAATCTCAGGATTAGGTTCAGTCTATGATATTATTAAAGTTTGAGATTATGATTGGCCAAAAATGAGTCTGTTTTCAAAAAAAAAAAAAATGTAAAGCTAAATTACTCCTCAGCAATCGACGTGAGAAATTAGTTGTATTATTTTTTAAGTTCCAACAATACAAACTCGCGTATCTTTATGACCTTACAACCGATGGCTCATTCATGGACCTCGAGATATCAGTCTCAAATCTTGACCGTGAAAATTGGTTGTTACTATTTTTGCTCTTACCTCACCAGGTTTACCGGTGAAACACGCTGGTAATAAATTGGATTGCACTGGTCCTGGACATAAAAAGGTTACCTTGATATTGTTTTTCAACTTCTCCATGTACAGTGAACCGTAATACCCCTGAAAATAAAAATGCGAGGTTATTAAGAAAAAGAGTTTTCAATAGTCTTTGATGATGAAATCCAAAGTCCGGCAATGTTGTACATGCTATGAGCTAAGCAAAGATGTAGAATCAGAAATATTTACGCCAGTAGACTTATGCGCGTCGAAATAATTCAAAATTGATTTGAAAGCAAGAGCCTTTAACGAAGACTAAAAATTAAGCGACTTGTTAAAAAATTGAATAACGTAAAAGATTTTACTGACGTGTAATGCGAATTTAGTCGCACTGTAAGTTGGTGAAAAAGGTGCAGGGATGAGACCAGCTATGCTCGACGTAAGGACGATGTGACCGGGTATATTTCGTTCCAAGAAATATTTAACAGCTATCCGTGAAAGTGAAATGTTTGAAAATACATTCAAGTTGAACATATCCCGATCAACTTGTAAATCAATGTTTTCCCATATGGCTCTTTGAGACCTTCCAGCATTATTGATAAGTATATCGAACTGAAAAATAGAGTTCCACAATGAGAATAAATACGTTCATGCAATGCGATTCAGCAAAACTATTCATTTGTTTGTCCGGAATACCTGATTGAAATGCCGCGTTATTTCATCAAAAGCTGCTTGGTGTTTCGATACGTCCGTGATATCCATGGGTAACACAAGAACGTCATCCGGTGATAATTCTGTATCCCCTGCGAAGTAAAACGGATAGCTCGAGTTTCTACGAGATTTTGTAAAATTACAAGGAACTTTATTGGAAATATACTCACGTAGACACAATTCCTTCACTCTCTCTAATTCGACAGCGTTTCTTGCAGTGAGTATCAGCTTAGCCCCCTGCTTAGCTAGCAAGCGGGCGATGTATTCTCCAATTCCACTAGACGCGCCGGTAATCCATACCACTTTTCCTTTGAATTTAGCTGTGGAACATGAATATACGTTATAAAATCTGAATGATAATCACTCGAATTTGCCTGTTCAAACTCTTGAATGAACTGCCTAAATTAAAAGTCGGCGTTCATTCGTCAATTTTTCAACAGGTGTCAAAGGGTTCTAGTAATAATATTAGAAAACATGAATTTTGAATCGTCGGGAGAAAACAAATCTAGAGATCGAAAATTGGATAATTTATGGGTTTGTACGAAGAACAGCATCCTCACTGAAATATGTACCAAACAAACTCACCTAACTTACGTTTACCAAAAATCGAGGCAAATAATAATCTTACGTCGCAGTCGGAGATCATCAAAAGCATAGTGTAAGAAAATACGTATAATAAGAACGTCGATCCGATTATGGAGAAGATATCCATTTCTTAAGAATAAACCAAAAATACTTAAGATTAAACAGCAAAAGAATGCCGGAAAGTTCAAGTTTCAAATTTGGAAAGTAGAAGAAATAGAAAATTCAAGTTCATCGGATTTACGATTTCCTCCTACGTCATTCGCTCTTATCAGAAGATGCAATTATTATCAGTGCAAGTTTTGTTTTGTTTTTATTATGTGTGTGCGTGTCATGCACAGGTAGACCTGGTATCAACTTTGAGTCCTCGACCAAAGGCTTTCGAGTTCTCGGACGTAATTATGGGCCTTCCATAATTTTCAATCACCAGTTAGCGCCTTGAATCTGCATTCACAATTGTCACCATTCTATAGGGACTCGAACTGTAACCAACTTTTATCAGCTCGAATATAATACAGTGCTTATCTATGCTGGTGCCAACCGCTCTTACTTACTCTTTCCGACTTCAGAACAGAACTGGAGAAGAAATTTTAGTTTTTTTGGTTTGCCATTATACCGCACGTTGACAGGTTGGTATCACACTGTACAATTTCGGGTTAGTTTTCTTTGAAATTCTAACACTACATCATCCCTCTGTAACTTCAGCTTTCATTCAGTCTCGTTCGATCTGAGCTGCGACAATGAGTTCGTTAGACGTTCTAATAACACTACCTATTGATGAAGTGTTTCAAAAATGGAATATAACTACTATCAAATCTGTTCAAACTGATCTAGAAAGAGAGATACTGAAGAAAAAAGATGAAATCCGTGCTTTGGTTGGGTAAGAAATTAATTACCACTTATCAATTTTATGCCATCAAAAAACTGAGAAATTCTATTGCGGACAAACTCATAATATAGATCGCTTCACCTTTTCCAGAGAGAAATATCGTGATTTTGTTGATATTTCGGAAAACATTCACGTCATGGATGAGAGAACCAAGAGTATCGCACGAGAAGTTGAATTCATCTCCTCTTCATTGAATGTGTTGAAAGAAATGTATAATGAACGAAAACATCGAAAAACGAATTGTTTGTGAGTTTCATTTTATTCCTCATCCTTTTTTAACTCCTTGTCTACATAAATCTAATTATTTTCTGTAGAGTTGACGATGCCGTCCAAACAGAGCGAAGACAAGTTTTTCTAAGAAAATTACTGATAGATCTTGAAAATCAATTGTGGATAGAAACAGAAAGAAAACGTTTTATAATTGCTACGTCTCTGCTACAGTTTGCTGTATTCATCAAGACAAGTAATGAAGTTTTTATAATTATCTTGGGTATGAAAATTGAAATGAAAAAAAAAAAAGAACGTCCAAAAGATTTTCTGTAGGTATTATTACTTTTACTGAACGATATCCAATGAAATATTATCTGAAGATGAAAAGACTCATTTTCAAAAACATTAACATCAATTTCTATTTATTTATTTATCATCTCCCACATGGGTCCTCAACTCATGGAAAATTAATCTTTGGCGGTCCTTTTTTTCACAATTTTTAGAAATGAATCTGGACTCTATCGAGCACGAGGTCAAGTACACTCCTGTTTCTGATGTTTGGGATCTTGTTCTTCGTTTCCCTGTGGTCATAAATCAGTTTCTCGAAGAAGAACTGCGGTCTGTTGACTTGACTGCATCTGTAAGTTCCTCATTGAGCCCAGAATAATACATTCTGTACATGTTCTTCTTGAAAATATCAACTCTCGAGATGGTCAACTTTAGTTCACTTCTGAGAGTATGATGATCTCGACTGTTCTAATTTATGTTCAATTCAATATAGACGGCTTGTGAATGTTTCTGTTCCTTGGCTTTATTACAAAATTTGTGCACCGCGGATATAATCAAGAAGTTTCTCTCGTTACGTTTGGAGACGTTAGAATGCATACTAAGCAAGGAGAACAGTTCTTTGAATGTGCGCTCTCGTTTTGCCTGCAGTTTTTCAACAATCATCAGAACATTAGAGATACTATATCATTGTTTTCGTAAGTGTTATTTCAGCTCTTTTCGATGAGGTAACAGGCATCTGAGATTTAAGTATTGTACTTTTTTCAGTATAATACTAAAGCTGAAAAGCTCATCCCTATCTAAGAGTCAAATCATATCCTTCGGTGATAATTACGTGAAGGCCTATCATAACTACTAAATGTGCCAAACTTCTAATTCTATTTCAGGGCAAACCCCTGTTGAGGATCTAGGAGAATATTGGAGATGTTTGCAAAATCTAAAGAATCCTCAAAATTTGGCTGTGATAAATTATATAGATAAAGATAAGATTGCTCCTCATGAGGAGAGTTACATTCCATCTGACGTCAGAAGTTTCAAGTAATTTGAAGAAACTACATTATGCTGGACGCGCGTGTTTTTCCGGAGACTGGCTGGAACTATAATTTGTGCTAATTGTAATGTTTTGATTCGCTTAGAGTGAAGATAAACACTTCGGTGCCTCTAGAAAAAGTTGAAAATGGGGAACAAGTCAACCAATGGATACAGACGACTAAAGGACTAATTGTGGCCCATATTCCGAGTTATCTGAATTTGATCAATTCGCTTCAGAATTTATGTGCTTTGAAACAAACAGCTCTGGTAAGTGTCCTCTCGATCCCAACCCTTTTCCATTCTGAAAGCTATCCTCTTTACACCGAGATGATTCGTTAAGACTGTCATGATACTCATTATCCTCGCTGATGAATTGGAACTGAGCTCGAAAAATCAGTTCGAATGTTGACGAATTACTTTTTGACAGGATATTGTAAGACTGCACTTCGTGATAATTTTATTTCAGATGGATAGTGATCATTGGACTCAAATTTTGGAATATTATAGTTTGAACGACAATTTCCAAGTATGGGAAGATATGTACGAGCCTCTTATTGTTGAACGAGCAATGATATTACTCACGCAGCGATGGAACGTATCATTTGCTCGTGTACGTCAAAAAGTCGAAAATATCTTTCAAGATATTACAGATAAAAGGTAGGTAGGAATATGCCTACATATCAACCTTCAGGTTGTTGTTATACGGTCAGTGATATTTGCGCAAACATTGTTTTAGCAAAAGTGGTATCGAATATGATTTGCATTCATTCTTATGGGCAATGAATGGTGGCAGTTCGTTTGAAAAGTCTTCACACCGTCCCAATTTATCAAGTTCAGAAGGTAATCAAAACTGTTTGATAATGAGTTCCCTTTGTTCTTAAGATTTATTACGAGCGTGACATTTGTATTTTGATAGAGAATAGTTATGACCTGCGAGCCTATCCTAAATGAACATAAATTGTCGTGAAAAAGTTTTTATTAATAATAATTTATTTTACTGATTTGAAAATTGGTAAATTTTTCTCTTTTGACTCCAGATTTACATATGAAAGTGTTAAAATTGTCACCACATTCAGAGAAACTATGCGTCTTCATTGAATCGTCGATCGTAGATATAATGACTGAGTTTTCCAGTATTTGTCCTGTTAACGATACCGACGCTCATCATACGTCAGTTCTTAGAAAACATCAAATAAGTTGTTGTATCAATTTCTTCGAAAGGTACTAATAATTTGGTAACTCTGTTTTCTTCCATGTTCCAAACATTGAATACATTCAAGCCAAGACAAACTTTTATTTCAGATTGATTAATTTATCTGAAGAGTTGATTAATGTTGAAAATGTTTGTGACAAAATAAGGCTGTTCTGGGCCCGATTTCTGTCCGGTATTCTAGTCTCTTGTCCGTCAGTGAAACAATGTATCTCTCTAGACGACAAGGTAATATATAATTACATATTAATTTAAAATACTTATTTTGTTAAAGATTAAGGGGGTCTGTAGCTTCCTCCTGGTAAAAAATAAATCTTAATACTTTCTTCTTCCAAAATATTTACGCGGTTCACTTGCAGAGAATATTCTATTAAACAATTAATAATGCCTTATTCCCATCAAGCATACTGGTATAATTAATATTCATTCTCTATTTCATGACAACGGTTCGTCTGATTATTTTACTATTCTTCTGATTTTTCCCCATATTTTCCGCCCTTTTCGCTTTTACCTACATATTTTAATTGTTCGAAAGTGATATACCTACTGAATATCTAGTAATTTCATTGACACTGACGATGTAACTTTCAACTCTTTTTAGGAAAATGAATGGAACCTTTTAAGTACAAAGTTATCTGAAGAAAGTATTGATATCTGGAAGAAATGGTCATCTCGTGTTTTACGTCCGATTCTGGTGGAGTTACAGTCTTTCGATAGCACCATATTGTCTGCACCTTGCAAGCTAAAATACCTTACGGTGAGAGAAAATGATATCAAATCTTACTGCTTGACGAGTCTTCTTCTGGTCAAATCCTCTTGAACTAATCTTGGCAAAAAAAAAAAAAAAATTCGAGTCAACACCGCAAAATTTATATTGAGAATCTTAGAGTGAAAAATACGTAGAAGGATCTTGAAATTCGGAGAAAATATCAAAATTGCTTTTGAAAGTACATTTTTTTGTTGTACCACCCCGAAAACGATTCTAGCACAATTTGAAAAAAAAAATAAATCTACCTTGCGCACCTCTTTCTTCCCAAGACTAGGAAAAGACTCTAGAAGGTCAAAATCTAGTACCTATTTAAATTTCTTCACTTGGGAACCCTTATGAATTCGAGAAAAATTATTCTTCTGCTACATTTTACTAACTTCAGCTCTCCAGTTGTAACGAGATTTTGATTTTTCTTCTTGAAAATTTATTTTCAGAAATGGGATGCCGTAAAATTGGTTGAACAGAACGACAGCGAAAGTTCTACTCATTTAGAACTACGTGTACCATTTCAAGCTAGCTTATTTATACACAACATCGTAAATAAACTTGCCATACTAATTGGTCGCACGTTACCTCCAAAGTATGTACAGAGCTTGATTTGTTTGATCTCGTAATTCTTTTCACTTAAAACATCAGAAAGGCTGGTGACTAGTTTAGGTACCTCTTGAAGAAAGAATGCTGATAGAAGTAGTTTCGCATTCACAAAAAGAAAATACTCCACCCTTATAAAAATTACACCTTGCCGCATTCAAACTCAAAATTCCTTTTTCGTTCATGAATTGTTTTTGTCTGTTTCAGAACAATTCTGCTAGAAATGAAAGATCTCGTAGTTTCAGAGATTTTTACCTCCTTGGAGAAAGCTAAAGAACTACATGTACATCACACAACCCGTTTACAGTTTCTATTTGATATAAAATATGTAACATCGTTATTGATACCAGCCGAAAATGAAGTTAGTATATAGAAATTTCTAACTTTATGGTCGGCTTGTAATTCTTGCGAATTGAGTTTCTATGAGACACATCGCATTGAGTTCATGAGATATGTGACGACCTGAAAGAGTAATGCATGTTATCTACATATTTTCGTTATTTGTTGTCAGGAATTGAACGGACGAAGTAAAGAAATCATAAAAAATCTTGAAACGGGAATTGATCCGGTAGACCTAGACCTTATTATGCCCACTTTATCATCAAACGTTCAATTCTTCGTTTATAAGACGCAGGTAAATACGAGTTGATTTGATATAAGAATAATTTCATTTTTAAAATTCTTCAAACCTAAGGATAGAAGAGAGTTTTCTGTATAAGTGAAGACTTACTCGCTGACGTAATGAAGGGATAGATGAAGTTCACTTTTTGTAGATCAAAATTTTTATTTTATTTTGCATAAATTATTTCATCGTCATAATGAAACACACGTAATTCGACTGTTATTATGATCACATCGTATTTTCTGAGGTTATTTTTATAAATATGGAATTCTGTTTCATCAAGTTTCTTTGCTATAATTTCATTTTTTCTTGCTGAACGTCTACATTTCGTTAAATTCTGTTTCTTCTTCTTCGTTTCTACATTATTAGAAACCACTCAATATCAAATAGCCATCTATACATGCAGTCAGTATTCGTAAAAACTATCGTGCATTGATGTCTCACTTTCACCATTTATTAATTTTTCCCCGATGATAAGATAATTTATTAAGATCGATTTACTTGGACTTACGTGTTATTTCTATTTAAAGGGTATGTTTGGATCGTTGATGAATGATAAATTGGGTACAATTGAGCAACCAGCGGAAAGTTCAGAAGATCCAAGTACGATTCATATTGCAACAAACGACATTCCCTCGTTTCCTCTGTTTCCGGTATCTTCTGTTCATCATTCAAATTGAAGTCAAAAATAGAGTTAATGAAATTGCTTCCATTTTCTATTTGTGAATAATGTGATACAAAAGATAGCTGCGTCTAGGTGAAAAAACTGAGCAAATGTACGCTCAGTCGACTCAATTTGCCGGGGTGAAAACTTTCATAATTTTCTACTGTACGAAAATAAAATTAGAAAACGGGCCTATAATATAATTATGAAATAGAAAGCCTCCATGATATATGAGCTAATTACTACAATTACTACTGGAAGAGTCGCAATTCCTCTCTTCACATGTTCCTATGATTGTCTCAACGTTTAATCTCTTATGAAGATCAATCATAATTATATTTTACCTGCTGTTCAATATAGAAGCTACAGAGAATTCAACGATTTACAAGTATTTATTTATATTGCGCAGACATTTCAAGAAAAAAATAACGTGAATAAAAAATGGAAAGTAATTCCGAAACTTTCATAATGTTACACAAAAATTTCTTACTGTACAAGATTATAATGGAGGCATCAGACCTACCAGTTTTTTCGTCGAATTTTCAAGTCCTCTGTACAGTAAGATGGTTTACAAATCATGAATATGAAGCAATGAATTTTTCACTAGGGCATTCAATTTTTAATGCGTCTTCAATTTGTGACGCAAGATTCTCGCTTTACAGTCCTCGGTATGTAAAATAACATTATTGCTTCTTCATCCATGCAGAGGTATTGAGTCCTTTCTACAGTGAAATGAATTACAAATCATCAACACTGTGAAGAAAAACTCGCCCATCCGATAATCGATGCTCAACTCGTCTTCAATTTGTTACGCACGATTCTCGTTTTACAGTCCTCGGTATGTAATATAATATCCCTGCTTTCTTATCTATACAGGGTGCATTAAGGTTAGCCCTTTCACTTCAATAGCAGTAGATACAGCTTCAGCCATGAATTTTATCTCGAAGTTATTCTCCTGAATTTCATTACTTCGAGTTGGGCGATTTACATTTTCTATAACGTATTCATATTGCATGTTGTGGAACGAGGGGGAGAGACATTTTTTGATGGCGCTTACGTCGTCACGGTTATTGGGAGGACGGTCGTCATTTTCGCTGTCCGATGATTCATGTTGCCTTAAACCTTTCCGTTCAATTGCTGTCAGTACAGCCTCATTCTCAAGCACGATATCATGAGAAACAGAATTGAAAGAATGTTCTTCGGTGGAGCAGAAATTTACAGACATTGAATATAGCACCATATTAACAGCATTTTCATGAGCACACTTAGCACTGTTGCGCAGCTGCCATCTAGAGATAGCATTGCGGATTACATCGTCAGGTTTCTTCAATTTGTCTCCATACATTTGATCTCTTCTCAACTTCTCTTCGAGCGCTTCGCTTGTGTTGTTGGTTGCAGACAGTTCTTCTTCAGCTTCGACACAATCTGATATGCCTGCAAAAGAGTATTGAACAACTCTCTTTAATTTATACTCACAATGTTACACAAATAATTATTTCTTCCTTTCTCTTCCTCTATTTGAAAGTAGGGATATCTGAACTTACAATTTTCTTGCTTTTACGCCATGACATGTACATTAGTCGTTCGCCATAATGAAAGAACGAATTTCACGAACTTAGGAGTGATTTACATGAAAGTTGATGACATAAGCGAAGTTCAAGAAAATCAATTGGATGCTTTCTTACAGCAGTTAAGCCCAAGTTCGTTCGACGAACAAGATCACGAATATTCGAGATAGTCTGTCACCAATACTACAAATAATTTATTTTATCTTATTACTTACACTAATACTTACAGTTTGAGATTGAAGTTGTTTCAGTTTCCCTTTCTGAGACGGGGCTACAGTTGTAATTAGCAGACCTCCACATCACGAGACATAATATAAAAATTTCATCAGACTTTTTATCATCTTCTGCGTCCTAGTGTCTCGGAGAATCGACATTAATTTTCCACGCACTTTTTCCAAAACATGCAATAATTTTATGAACTTCTTCCTAAAAACATAACTAGGTATCCATCTTCAGTACCTGATTAGTACCATAAAAATTCAAGTCAGCTACTATCTATACTGATATTATATTGATAACAATCACAACAATTAAAAATTATGTTGAATAAAAAGTGAAATATATTTTAGGAACCACCATCATTCTAGCGAAGTGCTGCGCTCTGGCACGGCCGCGGCTCTGCCTCAGTTGAATTTTTTATCATATCATTGAAAATCAAAATTTTGGTGAAATGAAGACCACAATAAAGGGAAATAAACGTAGGAAAATCGTTTGTTAAGTAATTCAACGCAACTTCTCGCTATACTGCCATGGCATCCGCTTCTACGACAAGCGCACGTTCTTTATTCGTCGACTCCAGAAACAGGCTGGCCGAGAAAGTACAAGTTAATTTAAATAATGTCGCTTCTATCGTCCGTCAAATTCAGCGCGGATCGAAATCTCATGAGGTAAGATTTTATTACCCTACCCACATTGAAAATTAATCCTCGAAGATTTCCAACTTTTGGTTGAACTTCCATTTTCTGTCACCAGATAATAATGCAACTTGCAAATCAGTTTACTGTCATGGAAAAATCACTTGACAATACAGAATCTGTAAGATAACAGTTGCTTATGACAAATGCGGGTTTCTCTTCTTCGATCTCACATTGGCTAAATTTGATTTTGATTTCAGAATATCAAGAAGTTCCCTACGCTTGTATCTCAGCTAGACCTTCAACAAGAAACTATCGAGAATAGTCTCAGTTCGTTGCGTCAATTGAAAAATCAGTTGAACGAACTGCAACAGTCCCTATGAATAAAACTAATGATGAGTATTCGCATATGAATCCCATTTCTGATCTTCAACGTCCGTGAGATCGAAAACAAGAAACATTATCTACAAATATAGGGTACTATCATTTCTTTCCATTGTCAGCTTCTACGTTCACTACATTTTTGACAGAATAACTAAATTATCAATTCCTGAATTCAAGCTAAACTAAAACAGGTGAACTTTCTTATTTGAACACAAAACGTTTAAACGAAACGTTTAAAATTAAAACTAGAAATTAATTGTTCGTGGTTCATCTATTTTCCAGTTCAAACTTGGCGTGAATACATCAATCGTTGAGGTCAACAGTCGAGCCATTACATTCGATTTCGTTCGGACAGCTTTGATATGGTGTTATCTATTCGAATAGTAATTTGTTTTTTAATATCGTCAGCCAACTCTTCAACAGTTGTAAAACGGCAGGAATGGAAACTAAATACATTACTGAGAAAACTCATGACTTGTTCCTGGAAAATAAAACAAATAATAACGTTCAAACCTTTTTGAAAATGACAAAAACGGCATCTCTGCGTGCACTTTTGATGGAGACTCACCTTAAAATAGAGACATGTTTCTTTTAAATTTTCATCTGGACCTAAAAATCCCCATGCCATGAGAGGAGAAATTTTTTCGGAAATTGAATAAAAATGTGCCATAAAACCTTTTGGGTACTTGAGCATACGTCTTTTTGCCCTCAGTACAGACCAGACAGCCGTCGCTAGAGCCTGAAATCCAGTAAACACAATAAAAAGTTTTGAATATTGTATTTCCCAATCCCCGTCAACTTTTGTTATCCAGATGAACGTGCTCCAAAATTTACCGAACTTACCGACTCTTTGAACCCATTTGAAAGCCATCTATTTTGAACAACAGCTAAAACGGATGAAGGTGGAGTGTCCAAATCTTCGAATGCGTCCATTAAGATGTAGTCTAATACTATGTCATAAAATGTCATCGCTTTCACTCCTCTCGCGGATAATTCATGTTCCATTTCTTCCCAGCATTTCTCATCATGTAGAAAAGTGAGCATATCTTCGTACGCCAGCAAAAATTCTTTTGGATCCTGAAAAAAAAAAGCATTGATACTAAACGTGGATTGAATTCATGTTTGCAAAGGAATGAAATACATTTTTTCTTTTTTTCACCTTTCTTAAGAAACGATAAGGAAATTTACGTCAAAGGAGGAGAACATTTTATGGTGTGGACAGATATTTCTCACGTTCATCTCCTTAAGCTCTATTCCTTTGTATCCGTTTAGTGATGAGAGAATGTGTAAATTTAATTATAAATTTTATACTGGATCATTGAAAACTATCATCCGATCATCGTATGAAATCAAATTGCGTGTTCAGGACAGTATTTTTTCTCTTTTAGGTCATTAAAGGTATTACTGGCACAACTAAGTACGACCCAACTTCATGGGCTTAAATATCTCAAATTCTACTAGATAAATAAACGATTCTGTAAAAACTCGAGCGCTCAAAAAGAGGGGAAGTAAATAAAAACAAAAATGTCTAGACCCCAAATACATATAATTCTTATTCACGGCTTATCCGTAGAACTTGATATCAGTTCAATTACTTACTTTATTAGCGTACAGCAAGAGATCAGTCAAAATTTGTCGGCCTGTAGTGGCGATCCACGTACGTTGGGCTTCGTCTTTTAATAAAAACTGAAAAGCTATTCTCACGCAATGTAACTTGCACAAATACTCAACATCCGAACTACAGCGCAGTAGTTCCGTTCGTAAACACCTAGAATTTGAATAAAAAAATATCAAAAAGAATGGTAAAAGATTATTATCCATTTTTTTCTTTTAAATAAAATTAATGTATGCTAATGAAAGAGACAGAGATTCAACTAGTTTGACGATGAGACTCCCATAATTACAACACTGAATAAAAATTTGTTGTAAAGAAGTAGCAATTTTTCTTAATTATAGCTGGGCATACGAAAGAAAGGATACTCGAATGAGTATAGCGAGGAGTTGATTGCCTCCTTTTATCGTTTGATGATTGTTGTTTAACGCTCCGGCCTTTTTTGTTGTTTTTCCAGCTTTTGCAAAAAAGTCCCACGTTTTACTCATTCGAGTATACCTTCTTTCGGGATGATCAATTTACCTGTAAGGTATACCATGTTCCTCAAAGTGTTTCAAAGCTGATTGATACAAAGAAAGTTCGTCCACATTCACATTCAGATCGGCGTATTCATCAAACTCTCTTAGATCAGCCATCTGCCACCTGAAAATGATGTTTACAATATAGTGCGCTGTAGAGATTCTTCCAAACTACGTTCATAATGACGATTTTGAATTTGTTTCATTTCAATACAAACATAGATATAAACATATGAGTGAGTGCAGCGACAGCAAGAGAATGAAAAGAGAAGTCTAAACAAAAAGTTCTTAGAAACTTGAATTCTTTTGAAGATGTGTTTTTCTCATTTTTTTTATCTGAAATAAGTTTGAAAATAGAAGAGAATGACGAAAGATTGAACAAGTTGATAAAATTCTGATTCATACGACCACTTATAAAATTTTAATCTTTAAAAGGCTATTATAATTGTATAAATTTAGGAGTTCGAAATTCAAGTTTATATGAGGTGTAAAATCCGCGTCAAAATTGATATCATGTTTTTTTGAAATTTTTGAATCAATGTTGAGACATTTAAGGATCGAAAAATTTCAAAATTTTCAATAATGAAAGAATAATTTATGATTTGAAATTTATTTCTCTTCTAGAAATGAATTCAGTGTATCTTCTAAATTTGTGCTGCCAACAGCCGGTATGTCTCAGTCTTCAATATTCTTTATCACAGATTCACTATTAAGAAATTCAACATCATTTCTTGAAACTTTCTTCAAGAATCATATCATTAACAATTTGTCTCATTCTTTCAAGCGCTTCACATGCAAAACTTAATCTGATACGTCCTCTCTAAAAGAAAAAAAAAAAAATGGTAACTCAAAAACAAAATTTCAATTAACGTCATTCCAAAGAAAAGATGAACAGATTTTTCCGCGATTTGTCGCTTCAATCGTGTTTTCTGAAGCTATAGCAAGAAGATGACGGATAATAAATATTTTGACCGTGATTGAAAGGTATAAATTGAAAAAATGTCAAGGAGCGACGAAGTTGCATACGAGTGAGTCTGTGATGGAAACGTTTCTGTCAAAATCTCTCGTCTAGGTACCACAAAAAAGAAAATATAGAGGGCTACCCAAGATAGAACGAAGGAGGAGTCGTAGTAGTGTTGAAGTATAAAATGTTGTAACCAAATTTCGCATTGTACTCATACAAAACGCAGCGTTCGATTCCCTTGAAATTTTTAAAAAATGTGGCCCTTCATGACTGACAAATGCGTGATTATGTTTAAGCGTTCTCATATTTGTTACGCTGAGAGATTTTTCATAGAAATATCTCAATACTTTTCTCTTAAACAAGATATAAAAAATCTATTTAATATTTCCACTTCGATCAAGTTAAGAGCAGATCCATGCCCATAATCTTTACACACACATTTAGAAACATTAAAAATACCAATTTAACCCATTGTTTTCCTGTCGTAACGAAACAACACCACTTCATTCTCCGGAAAAATCGATACAGAGAGATTAACATACATCAACACGATGATAAATCGTATTTTTTCTTTGGACCATTGAATAGAAGGGGAAAAAAATCACGGCAATTATTAACCTTAAATGTAACCAGTGTAACGTAACGAACTGCTATAGAAAAAAAATATAAACTCGCTTTCAAAAAATATACCGTCATTTTTCATTCAACGAGATATTGTACACATTGAACGACGAAATTAATTTATCAAAATATAGAACGGGTAAAACAAATGAGAAAAACATTTGTCAAAATAGAGGTAGAAGCCGATAAATGCGGAATTCTTTGGTTTTTCACCGCTAATTGTGCCTTCAATGGAGACGCCAACTTCTATTATGGTATTCAGATTCTATCGTGGTAAAATTAACGTCTACGCTATCAAGTTCTAGAGGTAACATCACCCCGTAATCATTTAAATACACTTGCTGGTCTCGATAGAATTTCTTTTTCCTAATGATTAAAATTTGTCAAATTCGTAGACATCTGAGCCATCAGTTATTCCCTTCAAACACGATAGGTTTATGGAAAAGCTTTAGATAAAACTCGATAAAAAGTTTCTAAATACATAAGTAGGTCAAGCTTACAATTCATTGGAATTATGGGAGACGAAATGGGCCTGTTGAAAGTGAAATAAAAGAAAACAACGGGAATCAATTCAAACTTTTTGAAGAAGATGAATCAAAGACGATGAAATGAAAATCGTGAAGTAATTTACAAGTACAATGACAGGTACAGATTAAGTATAAAAATACCTGATTGAATAAAGGGGAAAAAGTTAAAATTTGAAATAAGATGAGAAGAATTATTGTTTGTTGTTTAAGAGTGCTAAATAAATGATCGTTTGATATCGTAAACATGAGGAACAGTTTTACGTCATAATACAGTTTTGACTTGTACTCAGGAGTAAACTAATGGTTTTCGAGATATTTGTGCCAGAGCTGATGATTCGCACAATAAACTTCCTGAACGTGACTTTATACAAACACACATGGTACATGCATAAAGAAGAGATAGACTCGCATGCAATATGTGTGTGTAATCATTAAAATTTTCCATAGTTTAATGCAGAAAGAAAAAAAACTAATATTGTTCATAAAAATTCTTTTCTACCCCGATAAATCAGATCGACCAAATAAATGAATCGATTATGAGTGAAAATCGACCGAAAATCGACCAGAAGATTACAGTTATAAGTGACCAATAATAGAGTTATTTTTCCAGTCGATTTACTTCCGCCCCTTTCGACCATCTTTGACCAAAATTTGACTGATAAAATTAGTCGATTTCTAGGTGATGTAGATTTCATAAAATGGTCTATCCTTGGTAATAGACCAGATTTTGACCGTTGTTGACACGAAAAATCGGTCGATTTCTGGGCAATCAGTGAAGATTTTCTCCGGGGGGGGGGGGTATTTCCTAAAGCCACTGTGGGCAATAGAGACACCATAAGACAGTCTCTAGTTGGGTATTATCAAGAGATCTATTTAGACCGCTTTTTACGGTAAAAACCAGTCTATGTCTGAGCCTCTCTCAAGTGAGAGAACAGAGGAATGAAAATGGTAGACTTGTTAACAGGGTTATATTGAGGCGGGTGCAAATTTTTGTCTGTGAGTTTGTAAGCAACATGACAGTTGATTCATTCCAATATCTGCCAAGAAATCTACTGGAAATCACGGTCGAAATTGAGTGACTGAGCGGTTTGCACAAAAATAGACCAAAAAAAGGGTGAAAATATTGGTAGACGTTTGGTAAAAATCGACTGAAAATGGACCAAGATGTATCTCAGAAGTATCAGCCCAGAAATCAACTGAAAAATTCGGTCATAATTTGGTAATCAGCCTGGAAATTGACTACAAAATCTGGTCACAATTGAGTAACTTTACAACTTACACTTGAGCCCTCATTTTAGACCAAAAAAGGAAGTGAAATTGGTACATATTGACAGAAAATCGACTAAAAACGAACCAAAATATGTCCCTAGAATATCCGCTCAGTATTCGACTGAAAATTCTGGTCATAATTTGGTAACTATGCACTTCGCACCAAAAAACTCATTAAAGACCAAAACAAGAGTAAAAGTATTGGTAGATGTTTTGGAAGAATCGACTAAAAATAGATCAAAATATGTCTCAGTCATATCAGCCCGGAAATCGACTAGAAAATCTGGTCAAAATTAAGTAACTTTACAACTTACATTTCAGCCCTCATTTTAGACCAAAAAGGAAGTAAAAATATTGGTACATATTGACGGAAAATCGACTAAAAACGAACCAAAATATATTTTACAGTATTCGACTGAAAATTTTGGTAAAAAAGTAGTCACCATAATGTCATTTCGGACCAAAAAAAGAGCAAAAATTGCGATCTATATTGAGAGAATAACGACCAAAAAAATACCAAGATATATTTCACGGACAAAAACCGACCAGAAATTATGGTCGAAATGTAGTGGGAGACCTGTCCGACCAACAATCGACCAAATAAAGAGTAAAAAATTCAGTCGATTGATCTCACATTTTTACTAGAAATCTACCATTTTCTAATGCTACCACTATATTTGGTCTATTTTTGGTCGTACAACCAAAAACCGTCCAACATCGACCAAATTGTGATGGTCGATCTAGTTCATCGGGACGAGAAAAAAATAAAGATCAACATTCAGGACTCATAGACTACGCTCAACCTCCACCTCCTGCCACCATATTATTTAGGTCGCGTTTCGAGGTAGTCGCCATACGAGTCGAGGTCAAGTGTGATCAAGGGCACGTCGCGACGCAAGGTGAAAGTCATTAGCTCTTTGGAAAGAGACTGCGACGGCCTATTCTTCCACTATATTTATATCATCTTACCCAATGGCCACTCTAGATTTTTGTACTAAAACTCGCCCACAGTAACCTAGCCAGGAGGAAGAGCAAAAATTGAAAAATTTTCCGTGGTATACAATCAAAATTACAGAAAAGGGTATGGAATTGCATACGTCCTCCCCTCGAAAATTTTCTGACTATGTCGCTGCTTGTCCAGCCTGATGTCGGTAGGGCCACTACCTGTATAGTCCAAGTTGATCGGGATCAGGGAAGCGACATTCGGTGGAGATTATTGAGCTCACCAGAGGAAGGGGGAGCTCTCTTACGACCTCCCAGGCTGGTTTGATTGATATACTAGTACGGTGTACTAGGGCGGCTCATATTCAGGTCACCTTTCTAGATTCCTCAGGGTTGCATATACTAATACTTACCTGGTCTATGACGTCATGAGGGTAGTTCTTAAGTAGGTCAAGGTCATGAGCAAGACGTCTGGTCAGAAACATTGACCTTACTTCGAAGGGTGGGGCGCGTGCCATGATTCAGAGGGTAATATTTTCCAAAGTTATATTCGGGAACAATTAAAATGTTTCCGAGTTTTAACTTTTAAGGTCATGATCGTCCGTAACCCAGTTATAGGGTAGAAGTTGGAAAATGAGGTGCATTATACACCCTGAAGACGAAATATGTCAAGAAATTTCCTGTCTATCGTTAACCTCATTAGCAGTATTCGTGACGTCATCTCAGAGGGAACGTCAACTTTAGCCTAGATTCAATTTACAGACTTACCCCTCATCTTGTGCAGAAACAAAAGAATCCGCAGGAGAAAATTCGCTTCGGTAACCGTCATACTCGGAATCATATTTTGTAGATCCACAAGGCCGGAATAGCACTGATTTCTGTGAAAGTAAAAATTAAAATAAATGCACAATAATAAAAATGTTTAAATGTGATAGTCTTTATAAATTCGAAAAATAAATAAAGTGGTAGAAAAGCCTGTTTTTATTTTTATTTTTCGAATAAATGCACAATGATAGACCTACAGAAAATAAAAAGGACTACTGATGATATCTACAAATGCCAGATCCAAGTGAAGAAGCTAATGAGTCTGTATGAAAACATTTATATCGTTTTGTTTCGCAAGGATCATTTTTCATAAATTAGAAATACCGGACTCGGAATCAAACTATACCCAGCGATACAGCTGTAGGTAGGATTTAATTTGAGAGAGTAAGAAGAAAGAAATTCTCTGGGTAGAGTAATTTAAGAATAGAAAAAGAAAATAAGGGAAATTTATGCTTACAGCTTTTGATAAAAAAAAAAAAAATGAAATTGTTTCACATAGTGGATGGGCCTTGTTTAGAAAAACTAGGTTTGTATAGGCAATACGTACGATTCTCTAAGTTATGACCAGTGACACCTGTGGCTACATTTCAAGTTACTCCTTGATTTACTCTTTTGAGTATGCATTCATCTAGGTTTGTATAGGATTCAATCTTACTTGATCTAAAAATAGTAACTCGCATTCATCTTGCAATTTATAAGCAGCGTCGAGTAGTTTTTGCAGTTGTTTGCAGAACTCGGATTCTTCTTCATTAGTTAAAGCTAGCGAATCGGAGTTCGTATTTTTCGCATACGCGGACATCGCATCTTCCCAATACGTGATGCTCATTTCTAGAGCTTCCATTCCTGCAAATAAGAGGAAAGAAAAATATGGAAATTGAATGAAAATTTAAAAGTTTGAAAGGGAAAATAAAATAAATAGGAGAATTTTCTGCGGTATCAATGAAAATGGGTAAAGTGAAACTCTTCTGAAGTATCGAAAGAAGAGATCTTGAAAAAATGGATTAAAAAAAAGTCTGTCAATAGTTAACTATATGAGATAGTGTACTTAGAGACTTTGCACCCTCTAAATACTCTAATGCCCAATTGACTTCCGCAACCATAATTTGTAAAAGTACAAAAACAATATCTATTGAGCGAAATTTTCCATGGGCTCATACAATACGTGGACCCCGTGAATGATCTCAAGACCTGAAAATACCACCTCACGTCTAAAAATTCAATTTTATCGTAACTTTGGTTGGGCAGCATTTTCAGGAAACGTCTGCGTCCGACGTTGATGACGTCATCAATCTAAGTTGAGTTAGATTACGGTAGTGATGGGCGGTTATTGGTTATATAACCGATTAATCGGTTAATTCTGGTAAAATTTAACCGAATAACCGATTTATTTGTGATGAAAAAAAAACCGGTTAATACCTAGAGCGCAATAACTGATTAATCGTCAAAATCATAAATTTTGTTTTCATATTTAAATTACCGCTAGATTCGCTACTAGCCTTAGTGATAATTTGATAAATTTGATTTTTTCAAAGCATCGAGCGGCCAATTGCCGAAAGCTTTTAGAATTGAGGTATTTCTTAATCATTATCACAGCACCTCAGAGTCTAAGAGACCTCTCCTCTCCTTCTTTTTCAATTTTTGCAATTTTGAGGCGAAAAACGTGGAAGACTGGCGCTCCCAGCGGAATTTTTTGAGAACTAGAAGCGATCTAAATAACCGCCGGTTAACCGATTAACCGGTTTATTTGAGCGGTTTTAACCGATTAACCGGTTACAATGATCTTTAATTAACCGTTTAACCGGTATATTGAGATAACCTATAACCGCCCATCACTAGATTAAGGGACATGGAAAATTTTTTAGAAAATTCTTGGGCTACAATAGGAGAAGGTACTTGAAATATTGACGTCATTATTTCTATGTAAGTGTCCAAAAACATGGAATATTTTTGACCACTCATAAGGTCCTCAACTAGTGACCTTGTCTACCTAAACTAGATTCGATTGCAAGGAAAAATTTGTCTAGGCTAGATCAAATTCAGAAAGGAGCTCCAAGAAACATTGGTGTTTCGTGTCATACAAAGTGTACTGAGGTATAGCACAGATAACACAGATTGTTAAGCATATCAATACTGAACTCTTAACACACGGCTCGCGCAACTCAAACCTCAATCGCAGCAGCTTCCTTCGTTAACTGATAAATTTGCTTTCTTTAAACTTGACGCTTCCCTTCTACCAAGATTTCACGAAACGATTTCTATGTGCATCCAGAAGTGCCAGGTTCAAACCTGATGTACGTAAATATGAGGGAAACAAAAAATATCAACACAGAGGCCGTTCAGGATATGGTTGCAACCAATTCTCGAGCGCTCGGTCATTGTAAAAGAGACGGAGAGTGTAGAGCATTCTAAAGCTCCTTTGGCGCCCAGCGCTACAGTATCAGTACACTCAAGAGTCCATGGACTCCAAAAGTCACCCTCTTCCCGTTCCTTGTTCATCCAGGCTACACTTCGATGATCCGCCCTCCCTTTGGATTCGAAGCGAAGCCAACAGTGCTGTTCAACCCAACCATCCTTTAATCGCCCATCTCAGCCTGGAAATCATCATATATCTCCAAGCTGTCTCTGAAACAACACTGTGCAACAAAAAATTTGGACTTGGCTATTTATGATTGATTCTTCTCTCTTACATCACAGTAAATGAAAAAACAACCATCTTTCATCTGAGACTTTGCTTTTAAGAAAGAAATCACCTAAAGTTGAATGGAATTACAGAAATGAAAACTATAGGTTTTTCTGATCCGGCTGCACTGATGTGCGTGCGTACAAAAGCAAAGTTCTGAAGGGTCTGTTGTGGTATTTGGTTTCTTACGAGCCCAAACAACTTGAAGATACCAACGAAAACCCAAGGACAGACCGAAGAAAAAATTTTGTTGCACAGTGCAATCATTATCGTTCGCCGTAAGTGAGTGTCAGAGTGTATGGGGTGTCCAGCCGTGACCTCTACTTGAGCTTCAATACTCTGTCCCAAGAGAATGGCGCAGATGAGTAATCTTTTAGACCTCTGAGCTTCGAGGTACATCGTCAGCGACCATGTCACAGCGTACAATCCAGTAACCTCCGAGCCTCAGAGACTGTCTCTCATCATTCTCTCGAAGTTTCACTCAGTGACTAATCGTCAATTCGTCAGAATAGCCGAGAGGAAATGCTCACTCGATATTTTTACAAGTTACGTAAATTGGAAGTGTTGTTATCTCTAGGGATCTCTTCCTCTTCTACTAGCGTTTTTAAGCTGCTCGCCACTATTTCACCAACTAAATAGTTCATAAACGACTTAAAGGTGAATAATAGCATTTACTTATATTCGATATTAATTAACGTATACGTACGATACGTTGTGCCGTACACTCTCACTCCACACAAAAATATATGTACTACAATTTCAATTATTACTAGGGCTTCGCACTCTTATTTCCTGTAATTCACCACGACTTACAACGGCCTAGATGAGTTGAATAAATTAAAGAATTAGATGGCAATTTTTTCGCGTAAAGATGAAATCTATACTATTGCACTCGATTCACAAGATCAAGAAATCCGAAAAATGAGAGTTCATAGTCTAGAAGAGAAATGATGATAAAATGAGGGTCGGCGGATAGAAGTAATCATTGTAACTACTGAACAAAGTTTAATAATTTGAAAGTACTGTAAAAATTTTTTACGAGCGAGAAAAAATAAGGTTTACAAAATTTTCAGTAAATAAAAAAAAATATAGGAAATAGGGAGCAAAAGTCTTTCTTTTCGGTGAATACGATCACGTACTTAGCACAGCAGACCAAACGCTTAGAAATTTTTTTGTACATACATTTTCCGGTCGCATACCTAAAAACAATTCTTTTAAGTGTGACGAACTACTAGGCTCGTTAACCTCTTTGAAAAATTACGCTTCAATATGGTACACAAAAAATTTCTCATCTATCTCAAAGTTAATTTGATTGGAAAATAGGTAGTCGAAAAAATCCTCTCATTTGTATCTTGATTTACAGACACTTTCCTTCTTACTATTAAGGAAGTTATCGCTTCGTTTTGTATTCTTTTTTCTTACAGTTATCCAACTCAAATTTACGCCTATTCAAGGTCGCATTATTCAGCTACCGGATATTGATTTTGCAAAAACTCTCAACGACGACACGCAGAATTTACTCTGTATCGGCGTTTATCTTTATTAACCGTTAGGACCACGACGACTGTAGTAAAACGTATAACCTGTACTACAATAACCAGTTAATAAGAACGAACAAGTTTACTGTTGAAGTCTTTCCACTCTATTTTAAAATGACTCACCAATTTAAACACGCATGAAATAGTGACGTCTCATTCAAATAATAAAGATTTTGAAAACCGCGTCGACTTCGATAAAACGTATTAATCTATTATGCAGCAACATTTTGATAAATTATTGCAACTAAACGTTAAAAACAACACATTAAAAGAGCAAAAAATACGAAAAAGGATAATTTTGAAGACGAAATTATGACGTGAATATTTAAAAACAAAAAGATGACGAGAATTGACTAATTTACAAATAATTGAATTTATGATCATGGACCTCCACCGTTTATGTAGGTATGCAAATACGTGGAGAGAGGATGATAAAAGAACGGAAAACGTACTGGTGTTCGAACCTTTACAACTTCTGGAATACGACACGCGTCTTGACGGCTGGAAAACTATTGGACGACTTCGGAAATGACATCGTAGGGTGGCTTAACGGGGGAAGGAGCGATGAGGACAAGATTATTCTAGAGAGTTTTCATTACCCTTCAACCGGTCACATTAATAGTACTTTTCAGAGCAGTAAATGCTCATGGATACCGAGTTGAGAGAAAAATGATCATAGTGCACTTCAAGGAAACAAAGTAAGAAATACCTAAACTCGTCTTTTGGCGATTTGAGCCATGGCTCCATGATGAAAACCACCATGAAGCGCAAGTCCACAGGTCTACGCTATTTTTTGGTAAAAAAACTTAGAATAATGAGCTCTCATAAATCCAATGAGAATAATGGGTCTCCATCATAAATTGAATAATGAGGGGGGGGAGGGGAGTAAACCGGATCACCATTTTTAAGAAATATTCTCAAGGCTATACAGCTGATTGTATCTGGCTTTAAACTTTGGTTTCAACTGCAGTCATCCTCTTATTGGCTTTGAGAAAACTAAAAAATAGAAAACAAGTTTTTTTCTTTCAACGCTCTTATTTGAACTGAGCCAGTGATTTCTGGCTCCAGCTCCTGGCTTCAGTTTCTCAAAGAGCGGAGCGGAACCAAAGGGCTGGATTTTTGCAGCGGAGCCGGAGCTAGCTGACGCTCTTGATCTCCTGAACGGAGCCTCAAGGAGAAAAAAAGAACAAGCAGAGATAATATTATTATGAAAAAAGAAGTAAAAATTGAATTTTTCCTTATTTTCTGTCATTTTGACTGAAAAGCAGCTCCTGCGCTCCTTGGAAAGGAAAGAGCGGAGCAGCTCCCAAAGAGCTGAGGAGCTCACCAAAAGAGTGGTGTTTTCGGTTCTTTTTTAGATCAAATTATGGCTTTGGCTCCCCACGCTTGACTTAATTTGAAATAACTTTCAATACTGAAAGAGAAATTACGGTCTAAAAAGTGAAAAATAAGAATATGTTGTCAGGTACATAACCTAGATTATATGAAGAGGCAAAACCGAAGGCATAAGGAGATTATACATAGTCTGTACAGCATGAAATAAAAGCTGAGGGAACTGCGAGCCACCAATTTGTAATCCTCAACTTCTAGACGGCTGATACTTTAGATGAAACTGATTTGCACTGCAGTGCTCAATGTTTGCATTTTTGATGCTGCACAAACTGATTATAATCTCATGTCTATGTGTTTGCCTCTTCATTGACGGCTCAAGAAATGAAGTTACAATGCAATTTTTGAACATTATATTATGTTCATTTCTACTAGAGAATATATCATTCCATAAGAATAGAGTTGGTAATACCTACCAATGCTGTTCTTATGGGTAGTGATGTCTGCTGAAAGCTGCTGTACTGCATTTCTACAATGTCATCAGTTGGCGTGACATCATAGTGATGGACTTTATAGTCTAGGAGAGGAATGAGCACTTTTATGAAAATTTATTTTACAAAATAAAGAGTTGAAAAGTTCTAAAAAAGTAATAAAATTTCATGGAAAGTGAAAAGTTTTTGTTTCACTCACCCTTCCAGCAGCCAGCAGGCTTTTGAATTTTGATTGCCATAAGTAACAAGCATAAGAGGACACGTTCACAGTGTTGCCACATGAAAATTGCAAAAATGTACCAATTTTTCACAAGAGTGGCACATGTGGCACTGTAAAAAAAATGAGTAGTGGCACAAAGTGGCACAAAGAAGCATGAACATGTTTTTTTTTTCAAGAAACGTTTTTTTGTACAAAAAAAATGTTTTTTTGATTTTTTCTAAAAAAAAAACATGATGTACCACATGTGCCACAATTTTCAAATGTGCCACAAAATGAGTCACAGACATGAAAATGTGCCAATACCTGGCAACACTGCGTTCAAGTTGAAATACTATTTGAAAAATACATCGAGTGATGCGCTATCTATCAGCGGGCTCTTTGATTGGTGAATTGAGACAAGAAGGTGATGGTGATGAAAAAAGTTCTGAAAAAAATTCCAAATGGGGTTATTCAGAAAGAAGATTTTGACAGCTATAATTTTTGCTCTCTGTACTTTTTGATAGAAATTCATATTAAACGAGTTAGAGCTGATTTTATGAGTGTATCTTCTTATGGCAAAAAATACACGATCACCTTCTTGTCCAGTTACTGTAAATCGCCACGTGCAGTGCCACCGCTCTGTATTTCGCGAATTGAGACTTGGCCCTCATAACTAACCTTCAACCATCCAAACTATGGATTAGCAAACTGGGGTGCGGTGACCCTCCTGAGCTTCCGAGGAAACCCCCCTTACAAAACGTAAATATCGCCCCCTCCTTTTGCCAAAAAATTTGAAATTCAACTTTCAGTTTTTTAACATTATATTGTGCAAGCTACAAAATTCTCATCTATCATTGTGAATTTTCATGAATGAAAATACCAAAGAAATTAGAGGCCATTGCAGGTTTGCAATGGCAGCGGGGAGCCCGCAATCTCCCTGGTCCCCTTCCTATCATATATGTATAGCCCAGCTGCCTAGTTTCCAAGTCTTGAAAATGATAATGTAATAATGTTGAACGCGCTCGCGATGACGTTGGCGCAAAAATGCCCCCTCAGAAAATGAGTTGACTGGGCTCTTCTCGGTATACTGCATGCTAGACCTGATATAATGAAGGCTGAAAATTGAAATTCTCCCAAGTCCCTAAAGTAGGTCAAGGTCAACGTCATTTATGACGCCATAAAGCGTCACACGTGACGTCACGCAGTTCACAGAACTCCCGGATGCAGATGTGAGTAGATATAAGATATTCCTTCTGGCGCAGTCACTCATTTCTCTTGCGCAGAGCACATTTTTTCCATTTTTCAACCTCTTTTAAAATCTTTGAAATCGTTCAATATTTGTGAATATTTGACAGTTTTTAAACAAATATGAGAGATATTTGTTCTGGCGCAGTCACTCATTTGTCTTGCGCAGAGCACATTTTTTCCATTTTTCAACCTCTTTGAAAATTCTAGAAATCTTCCATTTTGTGAATATTCAGCTGTTTTTAAAACAATTATGAAAGGTATTACTTCCGACGCAGTCAAGCGTAGTCACTGGTTTTTTGCAATTTTCTAGGTTTTTGAAGACAGTTTTAGAAATGCAAAAATTGAGAAAAAGTGGAGATTTTGTAGGATTTTATTAAAATTTGAAGTCATATTCCTTCGAACGCAGTCAAACGCAGTCACAATTTTTTTGCATTTTTTGGTCATTTTCCAGTAGTTTTAAAATCTTGAAAAAATCCTACATAGTCCATGATTTTTCGATTTTTCACCCATTTCTAATGGATAGGTATAAGATATTTTTCTGGCGCAGTCAAGCGCAGAGACTAATTTCTCTCATTTTTCAACATTTTTAACAAACCCAAAAAATCCTGAAAATCCTCTTAATTTTCAGTACAGAATATTTGACTGTTTTTGAAACAAATATGGATCACATTTTTGAACTTTTATATCATTTTTGTATCATTTACCTTTATTTTTAACCCTAAAAAAATTAGGTCTATGTATGTTCTGGCGCACTTACTCATTTGTTTAATTTTTTTAATGTTTTTTTTGATTTTGAAGATATTTTTAAAAAGTAAATAGAAGGTAAAAATGAGGAAAAATGAGGTTAATTTTATGAAAAATGAGGACAATTTATACAGCTAAATAGAAAATAAATAGCAGCTAAAATGAGGAAAAACAAGGTCAATTTAGAAAGGTAAATAAAAATTAAAAGGTAAAAATGAGGGAAAACCAGGTTAATTTTATAAGAAAAATGTAAAAATGAGAGAAGTTCTGACCCTCTTACTCATTTCTCCAAATAAATAATCATGTTCCCCATTTTTAAACATCTCAAAAAAAATATAAATCTTCCATTTTTTCACTCTGTCTATTTTCACGTTTTTCATAGCAAATAATGAACATTTTCACTTTTTCCTCCTTCGTTATACCCGTCTCTCTAAATTAATGAACAATTTCTCCATTTTTTTTTCACCTCTCAACAAAGAAAGGGAGTATTCACGAGTAGTTCCGAATGGAGAGGAAATCAAATTTTTCACCCTCAATATCTCCACCAGTTCAAAAATTTCAAAACCTTTCTTTCATTTTTGTTTCATTTTTCTTCATTTCTAACTCGAAAAATATCATAGGTGAACCCTTCAATCAAGTCCCACAATTGAGCTACATGTAATTTACTTCTATACAAGCTTTCACATCATTGCACAAATTTCACTCCTGCAAGAGATTTTTGCTTTTTTTTCCCTTATCTATTTTCAGGTTTTTCATGGTAAATAATGAACAATTTTCCCATTTTTTCACCTCTCAGAAAAAGACCCTGGAAAGAAAATTAATTTTTCTAAATAAAAAATATGGTGTTCATCTCTTATATTCACCACATATTGTGCATTGATGATGTTCAAAAGTCATTTTAAAATGTCTGGTTTCTTCTTTGTATATTGATAACAAATAAGTATGATTTTATCTTCATTGTAAGTATCTATTACTCTAGAGAGAGTGATTTTACATTGACAGCATGTTCTAGTTTCTTTTTTTAATGTGTATTTAATGTCTTCCTCTATAATTATATGTTTTAAGAGTCTTATTACAAGGCTTACAATAAGTAAATGAAAGGTAAAAATTAGAAAAAATGAGATTAATTTGATAAAAAATGAGATAAATTTGGATAGGTAAATAAAAGGTAAAAATTCGAAACTTTAAAAAAAATTAAAAAAGTAAAAAAAAGTTCTTACGCACTAGCTGATTTCACTAGCGCAGAGCACATTTTTACCATTTTTCAACTTTAACAGAAACCTAGAAATCTTCCATTTTTTTCACTCTGTCTATATTCATACTGTATATTTATGAACTCTCCGAGAAGGAGAGTTTGTAAGATGATGTTCGCGATACAAAGTTTTTAGTGAAGTCAAACTCTCCTAAACTTTTCTACAACACCTTACAACAACTTATTTTTTATCAAAGTTTTTAATAATTTTTGGTAGGTACCTACCTAGACATCCTGCCCCACTTTTTTCTTTTCAACAAGTTCACAGGTGTTTTCACCTTAGAAAAATGAGCGTCGACGTTCGATGTCTCACTCGTACATCAAATCTACACGAACAAAGCTTCTCACTTAACCGGTTGCGTTGGAATGTCAAGTCAGTCGAGTCGACGTAAGAGGTCATTATCATTCAGTGCTACTGCCGTGATGTTAGACGGTGTCATCAGTGTTTTGACTGTGGTATTGTACATCCAGAATTTTGGTGTAATTAGTGCTGATCGTTATGATGTTAATTCAAGTTTATGTAATGATTCCATTCTTAATCAATACGAATGTTATCGCTGGTTTCGCGAGTGTTTCCACGATGGCGAAGTCACCAAACTCCAACGCACGTGCCCCTGCTATGCAAAATTCTATCATGGGAATGTCGTTTCCCAACGATCCGCAGCAAGTTAACAAAGGTACTAATATTGATACGTCATTCTATCGAAAAAACGGAAAACGGTATCGACGGGGTCGGGGAGGACGTTGTCAGAATTGAAAAATCTCTGTTCGTAATACGAGCATATCGACATATCAAGACAGGCGCGCACCGAAGGGGGGGGGCTAGGGGGGCTGAAGCCCCTCTCTTAGGCTCAAAAAATAAATCTATTTTTACAGCACTAGAACGTGAGTTGAGAACATCTTTTTAAAACTGTCTTATTGCTAAGCGTAAAGTGTCTTTTTTATTGAAAAAAAGTTAAAAATGGATATTTGAAATTTTTTTCCGGCCATAAGAGTGAATCTGAAACTAATGAGGAAGACGGTTTTTCCACTTCGAATACAAATACTGTACATCAGGTAGGCTCAAATTTTATCATCTCAACACGGAAGTTGAAGCTATTGAAGGGGGAGCACCATCCACTTCAATTTTTTTGGACGTCGCATTGTTCAAAAAGTTGGTGAAGAATACCGGAGAAAAATTGATTGCTCTGAAAAATGTAACCTAACCTAACCTAAGCTAAGAATAGCTCCCCCCTAAAGAAATTTCTGTGTGCGCGCCTGAATCAAGTAGTTTTAAATAAAAATATTTTTCCGTATAGCTACAATCTAGAAAATGAATAATCTTATGAAAATAATACTTACGAGCAATGAACTGATAAGTTAACAGTCCACGTGGCTATAGTCGGTTCAACCTAAGATTACAAATTTGACGTCACCAATTATTCAGTAGTGTTCTAGTGTTGGTGCGTTATGAACATAAATGGACACACTAACACCAGAGCACTACTGAATAATCGGTGACGTCAAATTTGTAATCCTAGGTTGAACCGACTATATATGATATTGCCATATCGTTCAAACGTACCAACTATTTACGATTATTAAGTACACATGTTAGATCAGTAGAGGTCTTCTGTCATTAAAAGCGTACCTACCTACCTACCATAACCGTTTTTTCCAAAAGTTACGTAAACTAAAATGAAATTCTTAATTATTTTAGTGATGATGGTGGTAGGAACGGATTCAATTTTTCGTACTCTATCAGTTCACAACAACAGCACCACAGCCCCGTTTCTGGTCGTTGTAGAAGCGATGTACGGCACGCAGAAGTTTGCTGAAAGAACAATTGGAGTGCCTGACGAAGCAGAGATACTGTTCGTTAGCGACTTTGGTATCCTGGACCCCACCAAGCCGAGTGTATCGTTATATAAGAAAATCAAGAGAAACTCAATGAAGGATGTTATCGAAGAAGGTCTATTACTAGGTACGCAAGACAAATGTATTGTGATAAATGGAGATTATGAGAAACCCAAGGTGGTGGAGTACGTATGCGAACCACTTAAGAAGGAAGTGACTTCCGGGACACCAAGAAGACCGGTATAGATTCCCATCAAACATTTCCTAAGGTGTAAATTGTCAGACACTGCTAACTTTTTCTGATAATCCACAGTCATCACTACTACATCTATAATTGTTAGTGAATACGAAGAACCTTTCTATGTGGTTGATGATACATTTAGAAGAAATATCCGCTAATTTACTGACAGTAAGAATTAGTTGTCAGTACAGTTAAAATACAAATAAAACACCAATAATTAATCAGTAATTTCTCCGCAACTCCGTTCAATTTACGGTCTTCAATAAAATAACAGGGAAGAAGCTGTAGTTCCTGCTAAAAAACTGCTACCAGATTCCGAATTCCAATAAAAAACTTAGAAGAAATATAGCAGAAAATACGCTAGTTTACAGATATCAGGAGATAGTTGTCAGTACAGCTAAAATCCGAATAAAACACTGATAATTAATCAGTAATTTAACCGGGACTCCGTTTGGTCTTCAATAATATAACTGGAGAAAGGCTATAGTCCCTGCTAATAAACTGCTATACATATACAGTATAGATTCCGATCATTTTCAGTCAAGGTACACCCAATACAACATTTGTGAGTAACCTGCGCGCTCGATCATTTCTGTATGTTAATTAGAAATGAAGATATTATTAGAGTTTTTATTCTGCATGATTCTAGTGTTATGATTTTATAATATAGGTAACAGAAAATACGCTAGTTTACAGATATCAGAAATGGTTGTTAGTACTTACAGCTAAATTCAATGGCGGATTTACCATTGGGCAATTCTGGGCTGTAGCCCAGGCCGGCAAAATTTTTGGGGCGACTAATTCCAAGGAAAATATAATCAGAAAATGAAGGTGAAAAAAATAGACGGGAAAAACTTTAAAAAGGATGGAATAGCCCAAGGCGGCAGGTCACCTGAATCCGCTATTGGCTAAAAGGAAAAAGAAAAGACCTATTATTGTCTTATTAAAGATTTTTGGAAACTAGTTGGAAGACATCAAATGACAAAAGATCACAAGAAGAGATATCTATGTAAAATGTGTTTGAATAGTTTTCCTTGTGAAAAGGTATTATCTGAACATAAAAATTATTGCAGATTAAATAAACCTGCTAAAGTAATTCTACCTAATAAAGCAGATAATATTGTTGAATTTAAAAATTATAATCATTCGATGAAAGTTCCATTTGCTATAAATGCTGATTTTGAAAGTCTTATAAGAAAGCTTAATAAAATGAAACAAATTGATGAAAAGATGGAAAAATTATGTAAAAAATTTAATAAGACAAAACAAGAAGTTGAAAAGTATGAATCTTATACAATAAAGCTTCAGAAACATTTTCCAATTAGTTTTGTCTACTATATTAAGTATGCTAATGGAGAAATCAAAGAGAATCTATTTGAATATTTTGGATTAGATGCACCAAAGAAATTGTATGAGAAGTTGAGAGAAGATGTAATTTTCATTGCTAGAGAATATTTAGATAAGAAGATGAAAATGAAAGATTTATCTGAGACACAGAAGATGGAATATAAATTTGCTAAAAAATGTCATATTTGTGAAAGAAAATTTAGAGATATCACACCTCTTGAGGAAAAAGAAATTCGAGTATGTAATAAAAAAAATTGATATTATTTGTAGTATTTTATTGAAGATCAAAGATAAAGATAGAAAAAAAGAACTCAATGATGAACTTACAAAATTGAAACTGTTTGTTGATAATGCAAAAGCAAGTGCGGTTTTAAATAAAATAAAAGTTCGAGATCATGATCATTTAACTGGTGAATATAGAGGGGCAGCTCATAGTAATTGTAATCTTAATTATAAAGTTCCTAGATTTATACCTGTTTATTTTCATAATTTTTCTGGATATGATGCTCATTTATTTGTTAGAGAATTTGGAGAGGATTATGATAACATCAAATTAATACCAAATAATGAAGAAAAATATATATCATTTTCAAAAATTATAAAGTATGATTCTGGTTTTAGAGATGAAAAAGATGAAATAATCAACTTTAATGTTGAGTTAAGATTTTTAGATTCATATACTTAAATTTCTATCAAGTTTGTTATGAGAATTGGCTAAGAATTTGAAGAGGTGTCACTTTAAAAATTTGAAGAAATGGTTTAATGAAAAAGCTCCTAAAAGCTTATGTGAAATAGAAAGAAAGTATTTATTTAAATTATTGAGTAAAAAATTAGCATACCCTTATGATTATGAATTCATTGCAAAAATATGATGAACAACAACTACCTCCAAAGGATAAATTTTATAATCTATTGAATGATGAGCATGTTGATGATGGAGAATATCATTATGCGCAAGAAATTTGGAAATATTTTAACATAAAAAATATGAAAGAATTTACAATGTTATACAATACAATTGATGTACTTTTATTAACTGATATTATGGAAAATTTTAGGGAAACATCTCTTGAAATATATAAATTAGACCCTGTTTGGTACTACACAACTCCAGGATTTGCTTGGGTTTCTATGTTGAAAACAACTAAACAAAAGTTGGAATTATTAACTGATTTGAAAGGGCTAAACAAGGAGGAATTTCTCAATGTTCAAATAGATATGCAAAGGCTAATAATAAATATATGGGAAAGAAATTTGATAAAACTATGGATTTCATATTTATTCAATATTTAGATGCAAATAATTTATATGGATGGGCTATGAGTAAGCATTTACCATATGGTGGGTTTGAATGGGGGAATCCCAAATATTTTGATAAAGAAAGAATCATAAAAATGAAAGATGATGAGGAAATTGGATATCTTTTTGAAGTAGATTTGAAATACCCAAAGGAATTACATGATAAACATTCTGATCTACCATAGTGTCCAGAAAATGTAATTGATAATAATCAAGTTCCAAAATTATTTACAACATTATATGATAAGAAGAAGTATGTTCTTCATTACTTACCTAAATCTTAAACAAGCTCTTAGAGCTGGATTGAAATTAGAGAAAATACATAGAGTTATAAAATTTGATCAATCCAATTGGATGAAAGTATACATTGAAAAAAATACAGAACTAAGGAAAAAAGCTAAGAATGATTTTGAAAAAGATTTCTTCAAACTAATGAATAATTCTGTTTTTGGTAGAACTATGATGAATGTTAGGAAGCATGTGGATATAAAATTAATTTCAGAAGGTAAAAAATATACTAAGTTTAGTATGTTTCTAAGCCTAATTTTGAGAAATCAACATTTTTTGGAAAAAATCTTGCAGCTGTACAAATGAAAAGAACAATGATTAAATTTAACCAACCAATTTATGTGGGGGTAGCTATTTTAGATATTTCAAAAACATTAATGTATGATTTCTATTACAGACTAAAAGATAGATATGAATCTAGAATAAAATTATTATACACAGATACAGATTCATTAATTATTTCTATAAAAACAGAAGACTTCTATGAAGATATGAAAGGTATGATTGATGAATTTGATACATCAGATTATAAAAAAGATAATATTTATGGTTTACCACAAGTTAATAAAAAGGTATTAGGTAAATTTAAAGATGAAATGAATGGAAAAATATTAGAAGAATTTATTGGATTGGCTTCAAAATTATATTCTAATAAAGTTTTTGCATCAAATAATGATGGAATGAAGAAAGCTAAAGGAGTAAAGAAAAATATTGTTAAAAATCAGATAACTCATAATGATTATAAAATGTGTTTAGAAGAGAAAATAACTAAAACTATTAAACAGAAGATGATAAGGAGTATAAGACATAATATTTATACCATTGAACAGAATAAAAGAGGATTAAATTCATTTGATGATAAAAGATGTTTAGTTGATGGACAAACTGATACATTACCCTGGGGTTATTATGATACAATACCAAGAGATAAATTTATTCAACATTTGAAAAACCTTAACAATTAATGAAAACATATAAAAATGAATGATTATAATAGCCTTAGTAATTGGTGAGAATCTTAGTAAAACTACGCAGCTCAGCTTTGCTGAGAGTATTAATGGAGAAACTATGATTTTTTCAATGAATTACATCAATTTCAAACAGAGCCTGATCTTTGATATAAATCTGGAAGAAGAAACTTAAGATGATATCTAGAAAATAAATAAATAGTGGTAGGCCTAAGTTTTCATAATTTTCAGTTCACATTAGATAGATAAAGTACAATGTTGTGTACAAAACGTTGATGATAATAATATTAAAGATCTTCTTTGGTCAGCAAAAATAATTGTTTCTTATTTTTTAATTATATAAATAAAGAGTTAAATATCTTGACTGATTATTTCAAAATATGCCTTGTCATAAATCAACTTCAAATAAAAATAAACAAAAAGATGTGTTTGAAAAGATAAAATCATGTATAATTGAACACATAAAAAGAAATGATGATTTGATTGAAGAACTTCAATAATTATGATGATTGGGAGAAAGTTATTAAAAAATATTTAGAGTTTAAACATGATGAAAATCTGTTAGTTAATAGAGTAAATAATTTTAGGAAAGAGTTGGAAATGGGATTGAAAGTAGCTCCTAAATTGAATGTGAGTTGTAAAAGTGAAATAATAAGATGAACTATTACTATACTAAGTATGATTCACCAAGTAAAAAGAGCTATTCAATATAACTATGAAGATTCTTCTGGGCCCCAATTACGACCAATGACAAAAAATTTTTATCACTCGATATCACCCCTGTCAATAAGGCGCTAGAGGTATTCTCGCTCAATGTAAACAAACATCGCAGTGGAGTGCGCGGGTTGGTGCGCGGGATGTTCCCATCCCAAAATCCGAAAAATGAAGTGGAATTTACACGTAAAAAGTCCACTTCATTTTTTTGTTTCTCGGATGGGAACATCCCACGATGTTTGTTTACATTGAGCGAGAATACCTCTAGCGCCTTACTGTCAACACCCTCCAACCACTCGTTAAGTGTGATAAAGAGGTGACAAAAAACGTGACAGTGCTCGTAATTGAGGCCCTGTTGAATTAAATAAATTTAATTTTACCAGCATACTTACGTCACAGACTTATATCAGCAACATGAGCAGGTTTATCCTGAAAATTATACTACCATTGATAAAATAAGATAGGTAATATATTGATCCTTAAATTCAAGATTTACAGGATACCTACTAATAAATATTTACCTGCAAAGCAGGTTTGTCTTATGGATTTGATTTGTTTATCAAGAATTATTGAAATACTAAAGATTATAAAGAAAATTAACCCTCCTCTGAGTCAATATCTGATTCAAAATCATCCTCTCTTATAGGTGATTTATCATAGTTATCAATAGGTCTATCTATCTTCATTCTATCCTTTTCTCTCATTCTCTCTCTTGTTCTATCCTTACATTTTTGAGTAAATTTTTCATATTCTTCTTCATAGTCATTATAATTATCTTGCATGCTGTTTTGATTTTCCATTTTGATTATTATTTATATAAGTAGAAAAGTATATAAAAAGGTTGATTGATTGATATTTCTAGTTTAAAAAAATAATTAGGTCTACTATTTATTCATTTATTTATTTATTTATTTCTGTTCCCTTATTTCTCAAGTTATCACAAGATGTGCTAGCTGATAGTAAACTATTATCTGGTTCATTGATTATCTCTATATCTGGTTCATTTATTATATCTATATTTGGTTCATTGATTATCTTTATATCTGGTTCATTTATTATGTCTGTATTTGGTTCATTGAGTATCTCTATATCTATATCTGATTCATTCTCTGATTCATATCCCAGATCAACTTTGGGTTGTGGATCATAAAATTGAATATCATCCCAAAGTGGACTACCACCAAGAAACATGATTTCCGCATTTTTGATTGCTCTTATAACTTCCATATACTCCTCAGGATTTTCTTCAAAATGAACTTCATAGACATTGTCTTGGTACAAGTCCAAGCTGCTCTCACAAGTATCCATATTTTTCTAAGTCAATAAACATTTGTAGACTAGATATTTACTTATAAGTTTTATACTTTCTTTTCAATAACACCATTTTTATTAAGATTTTAAAAGGTAAGTCTTAACTCCTACATGAGAAACACAGAGAGAAAGGTTGAAGTTGTTAGAATTCACAAGAATTTTGAGAAAATTATGCGCTGCGCTAGAGAAATTAGGAAAGGCGCTAGAAGGAAATTTCTTATATTTCACAAGTGATGGATGTAGCTCTCACAAGAAAATTTATTTCATGGAAAAAAGATAGGAAATGATACAAAAACTCAAAAACTCTGAAATTCTCCAACTATCTTGGAAGAAAAATTATGAGAAAATGGGTTTGATTTTGCTTTAAAAATGGTTCAATGATCCTTGCGTTAGAGAAATTCATAAATACGCTTAAGTGCGCCAGAAGGAATCTTATAAATGTTAAAAATTGATACAAAAATGATACAAAACATCTGAAATTTTCGAACTAGCGGAGATAAAAAGGGAGTGAAATTATTCATTAGGAGAGGATAAAAATGGGTAAATTCTGCTCTGCGCTAGAGAAATGAGGAAGTGCGCTAAAGTGCGCCAGAAGGAATATCTTATATCTGCTGATGTGGATACAGACGCGGACGTTTTCTGAGGATGTAATCCCCCTAACAAAATGGATAGCGGATTCCCCGCTAACCCCCCCCCCCAAAAAAAAAAAAATTAATATGAGGAATCATCCTCCCAGAAACCCTGTCACCGCACCCCTGCTAGCAAAGACACATCATTAGCGCTGAAACTAAAACGCTACATCACAATACATTCTGAAAGAATAGATGATAATCAGTGTGACGTCATTCATGGAAGGGAATCGCAATCACCCTATGAAAAGCAGACTGCAGAGATCAGTGATTTTACGCTGGACTAATTTTTACTCACAATTTTCCATAAGAGAATTGCGGGAGACTTTTGTTGTTGAATATATTGAAAATTATGAATATCTTATAGGAATGAAACATTGTTAATGATAAAATAGAGATTTGAACCTTTCTTTTGAGCTATAGTATAACAATCTTCTTCCATGATTTTCAACATTCATTTGCAGCCTGTTTATCTGTCAACAGAAGTGATACAGAATTCTCTTATAGGGAAATTATTGTGTGTAAAAATCAGCCCAACTGAAATCACTGATCCCTGCGGTCTGCATTTCATGGGGCGTTTGCAATTTCCTTCCATGAACGACATCAGATGATGATCATCTAGGTATTCAAGTTGTGTAGTACTTCTATAGTAATATGTGTACCATGTATTAAGTGCACATGAAAGTTTTTCCAGAATATGACAAGATATTGCAATTTCACCAACTATTACAAAATGTATTTTCAAAAATAAAAGTCACTATAAAAAGTGCCTTTGAAAATCTTTAATTTTTCATGAAATGAGAAGTACTTTTCATTTCACTACTTTTCACAAAGGCGATCCTGCCCAAGTGACACCGCTACTATTTGTTCAAGTTTAAGCTCTTGTTTTGAGTTTTTTCAGGAAAGTCAAAAGTCAGTCAATGAATTTTGAGACATCAGCTTTTTAGTCAAAAGATGTATTGCATGATGGGTTTACATTACTATAATCCAGCCTTTAAGCCCATATTATTTCTATTGCCCCTTTTTAGTTTTTAGAGCAGAATTTCTACTTCAGCGATAAAAGTTATTTCAAACTGAATTTGAAGTAGGGTGGAAACATTCTAAGAAATATTTTTCATTCAATTTTATTTATATTTATTTATTGACTATTATTTTCTCTAGATTATCAATAGACGAGTTATCGTAGAGAAATTAAATTTTCGTTCCATCAATCGCCCCTGTGGCCGCGCGGGGCCCCGCGAATTTTAAAGGAAGACAAAGTACTAAACAGTCACCAAAAGAAGAAAATTTTGCAGCTTTCGTTTCAAACTGAGAGCGGTTTTCTGGCTTCCCTCATTGAGTACTCGTATTATGTAACAACTTTACCACATTTTGTTTGCGCATTATTTTTTGCATTTAAAGATTACCTATAAGACTAAAAGTTACAACTGTACGTCTACAAGTGGTCAATTGGGAGTTCTTCATGCATAGTATTTGTCCATAATGTACCGATGCATTCAAATTCATAATTATTCATACCTGCGATTTGCACGGAATGGCCAACCAAACCACGAAGAGAAAAATCCCCCTTGATGTAAGCTGCCGTTACGCGTCGTTTCGCCGAGGGCGCGAGACTCGACGAGTGTGTGTCGGTTGGCCAGGTTTCAGGGTTTCGCCAACAGAGCAGCCTGCTATCAGCATGGCATAATCCGAATCGCATTCAGCGGCGGCGGCGTTGTTTTCACTCACGACTCCGAACTCCCTTCAGTCCGTTATCCGTAGTTTCGGTTAGTTTGTTTGATTATTTCTTTCACTCTTTCAGTGTTCAGGTGTACTTTTGCGCGTTGCTTGTGTGTGGTGTGCGTTGTGTGTCTCAAAGATTAAATTCACGACTCTACGTGCGATCGCACGTAATAATAAATATTTCATTTTCTTCAATTTCTGGGAACCTCCTCCGAAATTCTCTTTCCTTCTTTATCTCGTGTCGTATTCGTCGATCGTTCATCTATGACCAATTCTGGACTTGATTGATAAGTTCGCTGCAACTAGAACCTTTTTCGTAAAAACGAATAGAAGTTACCGTCTCCCTTTTTATGAGACAAGACAATAATGTTTCTTTTGTAGACTTTACAAAAACGTATTCGAAATACTTGAACGAAGAGCGAACGAATTGTATCGAATTGTTCATCGTATCGGTGAGTTATTGCAATCGTTTTAGCAAGTTGTAAAAGTGTAGGAAGAATACACAAATGTTTGAAAACCTTGTAATTGTACATCAAAAGTATAGTTCTCGTCTAGTTACTATCGATTACGAATTACTGAGCACCGTTTCTTAAGGGTAATCGTTCTCAACCATGTAAATCCGAGTGTTCGGTTGCAGAAAAATACGTTATTTTTCTGTACGATCTTTGGTAAATGAACAGCTGTTAATGCAAAGGCGCAAAAACTTATTGCGAGGTTAATGGAGGGCGCATGTCTCAATGACGTCACGCTCTCAACATGCACTATCGTTCGCATCCTCGATCCACCACCTAGACCTTGTGAAAGTACACAATAAATTCAGAACTTGTAAACAAATGTATTGATAACGAAGGGAATGAAAAAGGATGAAAGCTTCTACTCCTGGATTGATTTTCAAGCTCCAACCTATCCGACTCCAGTTCCCAAAAACTCGTTACCGTCGTTCTTTTGAGATAAGGATATGAGATTGTGAATGTTGTTGAAGTCGAGTGAAATGAATATTCACGTATATATTTTTGTCGATAATGAGTTGCCTGTCGGAGAATCAATTTTCAGGAAGTGTATGTATCACGAGAGCTGTAAGGAGTAACGAGCTCTAAAACTACGTGTGGCACGAACGCGAAAATTACACAAAAAAAAGGAAATTGTTTCATCAGAATTTGCGTCCATTTTCGCTCAATATAATGGGCCACATTACGCTAATAATGCAGACAAAGCACCGTTTTAAATAACATATAGGTAGGCCTTCTTCGTTAAACGGGTCAACGAAAAAAAGAATGTTCCACTTTTTTGTTAATTTAATATTTACCTACAACAGTTCACCCAGGTCTGTATTCATGCTCGTATCTGTAAGCCAGCAACTTCGACGTTTACTCGCAATTAATGATAATAAGAATATAGAGCGATATCATTATTATGTAGATTTATGCTTCAGTTTTAAAAATTATTTTTCGAGCAAATGACCTGAATTTTTCAATTTAACGAGCCCTTGATCTTGGCCTCTACATTTCTGTCTTTTGTTTCCCTTAGTTTGTTGTTCTCGCCATCTATGTTCGAAGTTTTTATCGAGACGGGTGGGTCAGCATTTCGAATCTCTTGAATGGGTGAAACCTATAATTCAGTAGAGAGGTTTCTGCACGTGCGCTTAATTGATTTTTGACCACGTTTTTTCATAGCTAGTGGTAGTTGGGATGGCGTGGACTGGTTAGTATTTCCTGGCAGCTTCTTTATTTATTCGGGACTTCTGAGCGCACTAGACAGTATCTCTAGGCTCATACTTGATTGCGTCAAAATCAGCATCGTTATCTTTAGCTGACATTTTCTCATAAAGATATTATTGCAACTCTTTCAAAATTCGAAGGAGCGCGTTCGATACTCCACTTAAGACGCTCGTGGGATGAGGTGAACCAGCGAACTCTTGGCGAGGAAGGTGGTACAGGAAACAGTCGTACTATGTAAAAATCACAAAATACAAATTCAGGAGGTTAACGGGCAACTTGAGTACCCATAACAAATGCCGAAAATAATTCGTTGTTGCTGAGATCTCATTACGTTGATTGAGACTAGCAGGGCATTGACGTATTTTTTCAATCGTTACAGGTCGATTATTTGATCGAAGTTTTGCCTAGGACCCTCCCTCATTTATAGCTTTTGGCTAGTCAGATTTCAAAGTCTGATCTCCCCTCCAATGTGGTTACGAGAAAAGAAATGTTCTGATTTCAGAATTTTTCTTGACTTCACAGTCTTCTTATTTTCACCATTATTCAGAAGAATGTACATTTACCTCTTTTTCTTATCAATTATAGTTTGACGAAGAAAAAAGAAAACAACATTCTAGTACAGATGTGAGGGAAACCGTGAAAAATTACAAGCTCTCACTAAACGACTTTGAGTCGACACTTAGACCTAAATATTCACATGGGCGTATTTGTGGTTTCCATGTGAACCAACATTAACCGACGGTTGTAGAAAGGCAGACACTTTTTTTCTGTAACGGAGTAACATTATATTACAATCTTGTATCAGCCGTCGCGTCGTTTCAGCGTTTTTCTTTCTCCGTCTCTTTCACTTGTTTAGAATAAGGGATTTCGGCTTCTAGCGTTGATGTAGAGAATACTTGAACTCTTCAGCGTAAAGAAGCAGTGGTCTCAAAAAATTAAAAATAATCATATCCTCTGATTGAGGGAGGGGCAAGATGATCTCGTATTACCATAGTCGAGTGGGTGAAATTCATGATGCAACAGAATTGAATTCATATTACGAACATTCTGTCCGTATTACAAGTTCGAAAGTGCTACGCTTTTTCAAAAATGGCACAGTTGATGAGGAGGTTACAAATTTTATGTAAATTCATCACACGGATGCCAATTCCGGTATTTATGCATTGTTCACTCATATCATCAAGATGAAAAATAAATTCTACCTCGCGTGATGGTCCATATGAAATGAGATTGAACGTTTCCAAGTATGGAGGTCTCTTGATGAAAATTACAAGCTTTTTCTAAAGCGATTCACCTTTTCTCCATGAGGGTTAATCAAGTGCTTTGTAAATGCGTATCTCTATGTCTTCCGCTATCGGATATGTTTCCAGTCTTCTCTTATCTGAATGCGATTCGATACGAGCAATGGGACATGTAACACTGTGAAAGAGTATGCATTCTGCAGAATGGTTTGTTTGTGCGAATCTTCTGTCCATTACATGCGTGGAGGTATAGAGAATCTGGACTGGGTAGCTTGACCGCAGCAGAACTTTGATAACATTATAACGAAACTTGAATGTTATATTATATCGAGCGCTGTTAATTTGATTAAAATCAATATTCCGGTCAAGATGACTTTTGTCCTTCTTATGGATTTTGTTAATGTGAACATTGTTCAAAGTGGAGCTCGGTGTTGATTTTCGAGTGTGTATGAATGTGAATGTAAATCGATGGGTCGAAAAGTCAATACTCAAAGATACGGCATGGCAGAGTTCTCAAAATTGTACCTTGGTTGAAGGAATTCAAAAGTTTTAAAAGTATAAATATCATCTTGGCATAGGTCAAAGGACTAATTTGTACATTACCAAGATAAACCGAGATACTCTACCGCTAGGAGCTTTTCTGTAAGAGCATACCAGATCAGAAAAATCAATCAGTTTCATGTTAATCAAAAAGCCTCAAGAAAAACGCTAGAACTGTAGACCAAATTTTTCCAATATTGGAGCTAGAGGACAGTGAATTTGTCTTAACAATGCTTTGTTGAGGAGGGTGAAGAATGAGGTGACGCGAGACATAATGGAGAACTACGGTAATCTAATTTCGAAGAACAATTTTCTTCATATTGGCGTTTTGTAGATGATCAGTTAGTATCCAAAATCTGAATCCCAAAATTTAAAAACTCACTGTAAAGGGTGGTAAGAGAGTCAAAATTTTGAGAATTTTGAAAACAAACGCAGGAATTCTGGGGTGCAAGAGTCGCTTTGCTCGATATTTACAACTAAGGACGTTATCGTGCACGAGATCATAAAATTTGAAATTGGAATTAGAGTGAGTAATATGTCAGTCCAACATAATGAGTTGAAATGAACTATTTCCGTTGCTTTATCATATCATCTTTGAAAAATTTCCTACTCACGTAAGCAGAAATCTAATTTAGTGACTGAATTCAACGTATCAAGTTGTCTCTATGTGGAAAATTTAGGATTTTTAATTGCAATATTCCAGAAGGTAGATATGCCAGCATCAGTGGATTTTTGATAATTTATTCATAACATATTTCGAACCTTATATTCTGCATACTATTTCCAAAATTAGCACACTATTTCTAAATCAGTGCTGCTAAGAAATCATGTTGAAGACTTGGATGCAGCTCGGTTGCAACGATTCGTGGCCCATCGTTGTTTGACTATGGAAACTTGATGATGACTCTGTTGAACTGAGAGGATCCGTTCCCGACTTGTAATCGCACAAAACGTTCTGACTTCTGAGACGTTGTTTTTCTCTTCATTCTCTTTTGTACACTTTTATCGTTTTTGAGGTGTTATATTCAATACAATTTTAGAAAAATTGGTTGGTAATTTTTCATGCTCAAGAGGTTTTCCATCAGTTTCTCCAGAAAAAAAAATCGCCACCCTCTCTTAGTTCCAAATCCCCTATTCCGTTACCAAAAACTTACTTATAAATGGCTCGTAGTGAGAAGTCCCGCCGCAAGCAAACTTAATTTAGGAACTCATAAAAATTTTGTCCCCTGAGCTGTGTATTTGAAGAGTGAGACTTGGAAGAATTGTGACCATATCGACGCGGAGTGGGACTTGAAAAGATGTCTAGTTTGAAATATTTGAAGTACAAGACTTGGGTGAGGAAATGCCTTTTTGCTTGCGCGTAAATCTCTTGATATCCTGTCTCCGGAGTGAATCTTGTTACGTCATAAGCGGGTCGGAATCCTAATCAGCTTGTGAACTTCTGAAGGCTCCATGTCTTAGTAAGGTGTACTGAATTTGTATATTGACTCAAAACTCGGATTCTTGAGAGTCCCTAAAGTGGGTCAAAGTCTAGCATGACTAGCCTATATTATTTAGCTCAGTATAAGCCTAAAATACAGTCTACTTTTTTGTCCCCTCTTCTTTGTATCC
This sequence comes from Aspidiotus destructor, assembly GCA_035079395.1. Classification (NCBI taxonomy): domain Eukaryota; kingdom Metazoa; phylum Arthropoda; class Insecta; order Hemiptera; family Diaspididae; genus Aspidiotus; species Aspidiotus destructor. Next base: position 37,781,581 of record JAVHKZ010000018.1, on the reverse strand, counting down.
TGTTATATACCATTGTACTTCAAGATATGCCGCAAAGCTCGTCATTTTTTCAAGTTCAAATTTCACAGTCGCACGGACGCAAATCTTGTTATGAGGAGGGGTGAGAGCAAAGACGTGAAACATGTCAAAATTGTATTGTCCGAGTCTTATCGATAAAGAGTGGGACTTATAAAAAATCACGCTTGGACCTCAGTAGATTAAAGACTTACAGAAATGTTGACCTCAGGAAATGGTTTTCAGTTAGCAACGTTAATGACAGCGGTTTTTTCCTTCATACATTCCTGCTTTCGTCTTTGTCTCTTCGCTCGATTTGCAATCACATCTCTCTCTAAAGGAATGCAAATCGATTACTCTGTCAGCAGTCCATTTTTTGGTTGAAGGCGGTACGACAAAATGAGGAGTAATCGTTTCGATTCGACGAACAGGAAAATTGTAGTCATATCATCTACGAAGTAATCAACCGCAAATATGTTCCTGATGAGTTGGTTTTTGCTCACCATCTCGAATACGATTCTTCAATTTCCCCAAGATTTCAGACATGTTCCATTTAGCGGATAGATCATAAAATGTTTCCGTTAGTCAAATTTGATGAAAATTTTCGCAGAAAATCACTGCGACTCCCATTAATTTATGACAAACTGAAAAGTTTACGCTTGAATTTCAGGAGACAAATTATCACCCGGATTTCACCATTATACAAAATTTACTATATTTCCTGTATACTTTCCTGCTGCGTAACCCCGTATCATCACGTATCCGTCCGCGACGTTTCTACAGAGACGTATTATTTCCCGAGGGCAAACTAATAAACGTAAAGCAATCGCCGCATAATAGTATAAATACAGTGTAAATTTTTTTGAAATAATTATTCGGAAATCCAGTCATTTTTCGCGTATGTTGGTCATCACGTCATACTCTCTCGAGCGTTCAATTCTGCATTTTATTGATTCGAAATGCGCGCAGTTTATGCCCGTCGAGATCACGTGCTGCTATTACGCGTCTAAACGAGTACCAGTAGCACCCTGCTGAAGCGCACTTGATAACTTTTCAATGCCATCAGGGTGCGAAACGTTTTCTCATTTTACTTTTTGATGGTCAAAAGTTTACCTGCGCGGTAGCTTATAAACGCACCGAGACGATGCTGTAGAGCATCAACAGCTCTTATTTCAGTATCTTCCGCGAAAACTTTCGTATTGATGCATATTGCACGAGTATTTCCAAGGTGACAGTAACTTCGGATTGGATCTGAAGCCCGCAGCTCAGAGAAAAACCCTCCACATAATGAACACATATTTTTGAAATGCGAAAAATCTTAGTTTTTCGTTCTGTAAATGTGAGAATTCACGAAACCCTCGTCGAGCTCTAATTGGTTTCCAAGACAACAATATTGTGACTTTGACTGATTTCGCATAATGTCCTATTTGGTCAGAGTACGTGACATGGAATGTAAATAACTAATTAGGCATCGTACGTTCTTTTCTTTATGAGTTAAATCGCGTTTCATTGTATCACTTTGGACGAAAGTCGAGTTTCCTTAAGAATACTGACTAACCCAATCTCTATTATTCAACAAGTTGATTTTCTGATTCCGAAAAACAGTTCTAATCACGTTCTTGACTTTATTGAACGATCGTTGAAGAAATGTCAACAGGAAGAAAATCTTTTTTACCCTCTCTTTCGATACGTACCTGTGAGTTGCCTCCAAAAATTATGGAGTTCATTTTCAAAATATGAATTAATAGTTTAGAAGAGCAAAAATTGACAGTATGCAGGGTTAAACTTTATCCCAGGAGTGTAATGATGTCATCTACTTTTCAAAATGTGTGAATTTCTATATAAGGTCGTCATAATTAGTCTTAAGTAAGATCGCAAAGAAAAGTCTACGAGCACGTATCCGAACTAATAATCTAACGAACGTATTCAAGCAGTTATTATTACTTGAGAAAAGACGTAGCTAACAAAGATTTTCTTTTTACGACGCGATACGATTTACGGAACGACGTTTCTGAAAGATTAGTCTATTCATAAAAAAGATTTTCTCGTAGAAAAGACACATTATTGTGCTTTATTTTTGAAACCATAACGTCGTTAGAGAGGCGATTTGAAGGAGTCGTTCAGACTTAGCGCACTAAGCCAATGATTAGGTATCTTGCGATGAACATCCGAGGGGAATGAGTTCACATTTTGAAACAACAGAAAGTACATTTTGACAGGGCTCAAGAAGGCAAACGCTACAAAATTTTTATGCACTTATTCAAATAGACTTTTGCGTCAAATTTTGACCATCATACGTTTTTTCGCGAGTATAGGCTTAGTGTACATACAGTATTCTGCTACATTAGATTTGCCCTCAATAAACTAGTCCTAGTGTATATGACCTTTGTTAGCATAATGCATATAGGGTACGCCAAAAAGATGTTTACAGTCAATCGGGGAACTCCACGGAATTGTCGCGGAGTCCTCCCGGAGTTTTTCGTTCAACTGTCAACATCTTTTTGGTGCACCCTGTGTAGGATGAGGCAAAATGATGTTACCAGTCAAATGGGAGTTTGAGCTAATCTATTCTATCGCCAAAACGCAAAACGTTAGATGTATACTTCAAATGTACAAAAATTATATCACATTTTTATTCACAATTTGCGCTCCGTACCTAATCTGAAATTTTTTTGAGACGAGTTGTGGATCAAAATTTGTCGAAAGTTGATCAATTTGCCGACATACTCAAAACTTGGAAATTGTTTGAACTTTCATAGTTTATCTGATTTGAAAGTGGAATTTAACGCTGATTTCGAAAAAAAATGGTCAATTTTTGGCACATTCTGGTCCATAACTCGGCTAAGAAAAGTCGTAGGAAGCTGGGTAGGGGACGCAAATTAACGATAAGATTGAGATGTAAATTTCGTCAATTTGAAGTAGGTATATATCTATCGTTTGGCGTTTTTGCGCCAAACTCCCATTTAAATTGTAACTCATCATTTTGCCTCACCCTGTATACTCTGTTTATATAACCTAGCATAAGTTTAGTGTGCAGGAGTTTGCCCTCATTTTAGCCCAGAGTACTTCAAGTTCGGCCCAGTATAAGGCCAAATTTACTACAGCAGTCTTGTTATAGTACTAGCCCCTGGTCGTATATAAGCTCAGTGGTATAATACTATATATTTTAGTATAATAGAAATTGTATCTCTTATATAGCAGCCCAAGAATCTAGTTTGTATCCTGTGTGTCAGGCCTAGTACAATGAAGGCTGAGGGTTAAAATTTGAACAGAAAACCTGCTGTGTAGAAGGTTATTTTGAGAATTTGTCGTACGCCGTGCGCCGTTTGGCGTCTGGGAAAAACTGATCTAATTTTGTTGATGGTTTCGTTGATTTTACGGGACATTATATCAAACAGAAATGAGAACGCGGAGCTTGTATAGTCTCATTTCTGTTTGATAGAATGTCTACTATACGAGCTCCGCATTCTCATTTCTGATTGAAAGACTGATCTACCCTAATGAAGGAGTTGGACTTCGAACAATTTCCACTTTTGAGTTATATAATAAGAAAGGGACTTGGAAAATTTCGACTTCTGAGCTAAAAGATACTTTCCATGTTTCAACCTCATACGTATGTAATTTGATGTTCAAAATTTAGAGGTTCATATTCGATTCTGTATTGTATGACAGCAAAGTAACTTGGAAAAAATCCGACTTTTAGGCCATATTATATGATAGGAAAGGGACTTGAAGCAGTGGCGTAGTTACACCAAAATTTCGGGGGTTAACCGCAACCTCCCCCCCCTTACCTACGCCACTGACTTGAAGAAATTTCGAACAAATCTGCACCACAGAACAGGTTCCCTTCGTTCCTCGTTCAACTTTGTGAAAGAAGCAATTTTCCCAGTCCTAAGAACAGGTCAAGGTCATCGCGTGATGCAGATTTTTGACTCTACCCTAGCCTAAAGACATACACATGTCAAAATCAAAGTTGATGAGATTAGAATCGATTCTCTTCTGCGAACTGAATTTCTCTCTATTCCTATATTCAACCGTTTCTTCGATAGGTATTCACCTCTACATGTGCAATGTTCAATATCAAGTTCCTATCTTCAATCGTCTGCGAGAAATATCACAGCAGCGAGACTACGCTAGTTACTCCTTGTAGAAAATTCTTTCAATACCTTTTAGCGAGGAACCCGCTATCTATTTTGTTAGGGAGATTACATCCTCAGAAAACGTCCGCGTCCGGAAGTTTCTGTGAACTGCGTGACGTGACGTGTGACGCTTTATGACATCATCAATGACCTTGACCTTAACGTACTTTAGGGACTTGGAAAAATTTCAACTTCCAGCCTTCAGTTTATTAGGCCTAGTATACAGTATAGTGAGAAGAGCCTCGCAAACTCATTTGCTGAGGGAGCATTTTCGTGCCAACGTGATCGCGAGCGCGTTCAACGAATTACGTCATCAGAGAGGTCTCGGGATCCCCGCTCCGCTGCCATTGCAAACCTGGAATGGCCTCTAAATTTTTTGTTGGTTAGTTGAATCACGTTTCACAAAATAAAAACAATAAGTTTCCCCATGATACAAATAGCGAAGACAAACATCAATATAATGAACAGCGACGGACTTAGCTTCTGCGCGGACACAAGCACACTCACGCGCTGACCTTTTTTAGCGGGGAACCCGCTATCCATTTTGCTAGGGGGATTATATCCTCAGAAAACGTCCACGTCCGGGAGTTTCTGTGAACTGCGTGAAGTGACGTGTTGCACTTTATGACGTCATCAATGACCTTGACCTTTACTTACTTCAAGGATTTGGAAAAATTTCAACTTCCAGCCTTCATTATAATTATCAGGCCCAGTAAACATACTACTGAGTAGAGCCCAGCCAACTCATTTTCTGAGGGGGCATTCTCACGCCAACGTGATCGCGAGCGCAGGAGGTTGCGGGTTCCCCGCTGTCATTGCAAACTTGCAATGGCCACTAAATTATTTTTAGCGGGAACCCACTTTCCTTTTTGTTAGGAGGATGACATCCTCAGAAACCGTCCGCGTCCGGGAGTTTTTGTGAACTGCAAGACCTGACGTGTGACGCTTTATGACGTCATCAATGACCTTGACCTACTTTAGGGACTTGAAAAATTTTCATTTTCCAGCCGGGATGCTTTATGACGTCATCAATGACCTTGATCTACTTTAGGGACATCCATTTTGTTAGGGGATTACATCAACTTCCAGCCGAGATGCTCTATGATGTCATCAAAGACCTTGACCTACTTTAGGGACTTGAAAAATTTTCATTTTCCAGCCGAGATGCTTTATGACGTCATCAATGACCTTGATCTACTTTAGGGACATCCATTTTGTTAGGGGATTACATCAACTTCCAGCCGAGATGCTTCATGACGTCATCAATGACCTTGACCTTGACCTACTTTAAGAAATTCCATTTTGTTAGGGGGATTAAATCCTCGGAAAACGTCCGCGTCCGGGAGTTTCTGTCATCGCGAGCGCGGGAAGTTACGGGTTCCCCGCTGCCATCGCAAACCTGCAATGGCCTCTATTTTTTTTTCTTCTTTTTATTTACATATTCAAAAAATTTTTCGCGCGCGGACACAAGCAGTTGCTTCTGATGATTGTGCCTTAAGCCACCGCTGATAATGAAGTTCAAACAATGTCCATTAAGCTCTCGACGGTACTATTTGATAATTTCTAAAAAGAAAAAAAATCAAATTATAGGCTACTCAACTCTGTAGCAATATCTTTTGTTAGAACCCTCAAACTTGATCATCCTTCTACGACTTTACTATACCACCTATTTTTTCTTGCTGCCCGGATCTGAGCCATATACGCGTGGATGTAGAGAGAAAATTCATGAGATGGACAGGTGTCACCATTCTTATCATGCGTTGAGAAAAAAAAATCGTTATTAAAACACTGTCTTATCTTTGTCTTCGCAAAATCTGAAAAATCTTCCCTATTCATACTTTCTGATGGGATTTTCAGCATTATACTGATGATCATCAGGTTAATATAGTTCTTATCTCTTATCTTTGGTTTATGTTTGAGTTTGAAAATAATTTGTCAAGTCGGAAATGTCAAGTCTCCGTGGGCGTTTATCTTATTATATTGTATGACTGTTTCTATTCTTCTGTTTAATTCATTAATAACAGGATTCGATTCAGAGATTATACCTTCTCATGTTACACTATGTATCAATTAACAGGTCGAGTAATTTATAATCCTTATGAAAAGTGACTAAAAATTACAATTTAAAATACCACCGAGTAACTAACAATTTACTGTCAAATTTTAATTCAATGCATTATTAAGATACTATGACCGAGACGAAAAATCAATGAGATGAAAAATTGATTTGAACCCTTTCTCTTCATTCATCAGCAGTAGATACCTTTGCATCGAGTTCGTACGTATAATTAGACTTCGTCGATAATTACTCACATGGAACTACACATAACTGATTGAGTTAGAATGAGAGTATAATTATTTCGGTGGCATGACTAGGTACCTCGCGAAGTCGCGATCGACATACATAAGGCATGAGGTAGCCCGACCCTAATTTTCTGCTCTAAATATGCCCACGAATTTGAACGTAACTCGTCGACGTGATTACCCAATTTAGATCAATGTAGAATCATAGATGCGCGCTACGATGTTCATGTGGACCTAAGAATGTATCTCGAGAGTAATAACTGATGTGTATACGTACGTTGAATTTTCTTTTCCGGTATAGAGACTGTTCAAAGTTGAAGGTAAGTCATCGAGCGTTGGATTTGCGAGCGAAATATTTTTGGAAATGGAAACACGCTCGATGTAAGAAGTCAGATCATTGTATTCGCGAATTAATTATCCGCGAATACGTTACGTGTTTTGAAGTATAAAGTCGATGGATTTCATCCTGTGCTAATCATTGAGGATAGACGTTGATTTTACTTTTACATAATAGAGCAACTCGTTCGTACCTTCTTCTCCGTGTATGATTCATATTCAAATTTACGCCCACGAATAAAAAAAGTGTACGTAAGAAGAACAAGCGGTTCATATAAATTACGCATACTTTCATGTGTTCCCAAAATTTGAAGGTCTTATTAGGGAATTACGACGCTGAGGAAACACATTTCCTAAAGTTCATTTATTTGTATCTGTATTCATCTTTCTCACCAAAAATATTTGATAATTTCTCGCGAGCTCGTCCTAGCTTTGAGAATCATAAAAAAAAAAAATCTTCTGGCGGAGCCATATAGAAAAAGATCATGTTTCATGTTTGCTGTTCTTTCGTGAGGTTTTGTTTTCATTGTTACCCTGGTTTGCTTTATAATTAGTTGAGTGGCTCACGTGTTAGGTCTGAGGGCCAGGTTTGTACCAGTTAGGGTATTTCAAGTCAATAGCTTTTGGATAGCTCACTCCTTGGATTGGTAGAAACCTACTTTGAAGAATTTCAAGCTAGTAGCTTTAGAAGAGCTTACTTCCTTGCTCTACTACGTGTCTAGTTTAGAATATTTTCGAACAATAGCTGTTGGGTGGGTTACTCGCTCTGCTCTGTCGCCCCGTTCTTGGTCTGGTATAAGTCTACTTCGGAAAATTCATGGATAATTGCTTTCGAGGGTCTCACTCGCGGTCTGGTATAAGTCTAGTTTGGGTCCAGTAAAATCCTAGGGGGGGGGAGGGAGGTCTTCTACATCTATTATAATTCTAGTTTAAGACTGCTAAAATCCTAGTAAGCGTATTCATAGTTTGAAGCCAGGTTGAGAGAAAGCCCAGTGCTCAAATCTACCACCTTCTTGGTCTAGTTTACTGTACATTTAGGCCTATATAAAGAAGGCTAAACCTACTACAGTAGCTTGTTGAGGTATAGGATGCCTAAGCTTGCTAGTGTAAACTGACTAGATCCGTTTATACGGTATACTGTATTTTTGATGATTAGCCTACGCCCGTAAGCCTAGTTTAAGACTAGTAAAATCCTTGGGGGGGCTCTTTTCTGTTCCTTTATAGGTCTAATTTAGGACAGGTAAAATCCTAGCATAAAGCTAGTATAAAACTAGTACATAAACTGGGCAAGGTGAACTCGCAAATTTTTGAATCAGCTAAAGAGTAACAAGGGTGAAGGAGGGAGGGAGGGGTCTTCTCCGTTCAATTATAAGTCTAGTTTAGAACTGGTATTGTAGCATAAAGCTAGTGTAAAGCTAGTATATAAACCGGGCAAGGAGTAACTTGGGTGAGGGGGGGGGGCACGCAAACTCCAAAATTTCAAATTAGGGGTCAGGTAGGGTCAGTTCAGTGGAGCGCTAGTTTGCAACTGGTTAAACCCTAATATAAAGCTAGTATAAAGCCACCATAAAGCTAGTATATAAACCGGTCAAGGTGAACTCGCGGGGTGAACTCGCAAATTTTTGGATCACCTACGGAGTAACCAGGATGAAGGGGGGGGGGCACTCGCGAACTCGCAAAATTTCAAATTAGGGGTCAAGTAGGGTCAGGTCAGAGTAAAGACATGAAACATGTCAAAAAAAGTAATATTTCTAGAATGATTAAAAATTTATCAATGCATTGTTCAGGTACTTATTGTAATGTTTTGGAATCTCAGTTTTTCCGCGCTTTCAATCTTGGAGGATTAGCATTTTTGCTGAAAATGGTTCAAGCAGAAACGACTCTCAACATGATTATCCGTTACTGAGTCCTGTTAAGGCCTGTAACCCCTCCCCCTTCCACCCCCTGACAGTAGGAAAACGGCGCACCAAAACCCCAAATTACTGAATCTCCAAATCATTGATTTACCGAAACCCGAAATCGCCAAATTTTCAGATCGCCGAAACCTCAAATCACTAAAATGCCAAATTATTGAAATGCCGAAACCATAAATCCCTAAAACGCCAAATTATCAAAACGCCGAAACCCATATCACAAAACGTCAAATCTCCAAAACCCTGAATATTTAGAACCTCAACATTATCAAGGTTACCTGAAAATTTGCCTCCGAAAATTCGCCGTACGAAAATTTGCCAGAGGAAAGTTTGCCTGTGCGAAAATTCGTCTGACATCTGTCCCCTCGTCGTACAGATCGACCCGTGTCTGCAGTTTGAGGGGAATGAGAGAATCCCGATGACGTCGTCGCCTTCGTTGGCATCGTCCAATCCACGTGTGCTCGAAGTAGTCCAGGACGGGTTCCAGTTCAGGTAGAAGAATGACGTCCTCTTCTTCAATAATCGTTTCAAACGCCTGGACAACCTGATCCACAGGTAGAAATGCTGACGCCGCGAGGTATCGAGAATGTAGCGCAAAATCTGTATCCGTCTCATACCGCTGCTTAAGACCACTTGCGGCCACATGACGCATTATAGCCTGGGTGAAATGTAAGAAGCATCCTTGGAGTTGCGCGTCGGGAAAAACAGTATGCAGGCGTTTATTACCGCGCTCTCGAAGTCCGTCAAAATGATCTCGGGAGCTAGACGTTCATCTAAGGACTTCACCGTTTCAAACAGCCGGATGTAAGTCCGTGAAACCACAGGCAAACCTCTTGTTCACATTTCTTAAGAATTTTTCAATTCAGATGAAATTTCGTTCGGCAAATTTTCGTCAGACAAGTTTTCTCGTAGGTGTCTGGCAAATTTTCTCAGGCAAACTTTCGTCAGGCAAATTTACCTGTCACGTTTATCAAAATCAAATTTGTGTCCTTCCTCCATGGAGTGTGAGGACAAAGCAGTGAGATCATCATTATTCTTTATACGTTGTTCCGATGTTTGGAGACCCTTTTCTTCAGGATTTGACACGCCTCCCCCACGTAGACGCCAGGACAGTCCAAACAGGGTATACATACTATATGAGAGTTGAAAAAATTTCCCAAAAATATCATAAAATCTTGTCCAAAACCTCTTCCAGGACAATTTTCTTCTCACACAAAATTTATAGATTTTATTTTCAGACCTGCGGACCCCAGGTTGGGAACCACTGCTATATGCAATACCGGAGGTTTGTCTTCAGTCTTTGAGACGAATTTTTCTTTACCGGTATTGTAAGTTCCCAAAGCGACCGAAATATTAGGATCAAATTTTTGAAGAATTCTACGGATGATCCTACTGCTTGATCCCCAATAAGGCAACGTAGAGCACAGACTTTTCTTATTTGTTTGAAAACATCTATAAAGTTTGAGGGAGTAAGAGTTCATTCCCAATATCTTCCTAACATTCTTCAAAATTTCATCATGGCATGAAAGATCAGACACTGCGAGATTATTTGTCATCACGTATAGAAATTTGTTTATTCAATGAAAAGAGGGAATAGATAGTTGAGTCATCAGGTCATCATCCTGCTTCAAAATTATGATCGCTCATAATCCGTCCTAACATTTATGATGTATGAAAAAACAAACAAGGAACGAAACTAGTTGGAAAAATATTATACTCAATATTGCAAAGCTTGTCGTTAGATTAACGATTTTCGACACGCTGCTGATTTTGAAACTTGTAGTATACAATTTCGATACATTGTCATCATAATTCGCCCGAATTATTTACCTGTTCAATTTTAATAAAAATAGATGGACTTGAAGCGACTCGAATGACGCGTCAAGACACCCTGCCTTTGAAGTGACAAATGACAGTTTGTACCGATGCTGTAAGGTGGAGATACGAAAAATCCACTTCTTTAGGTTCAGTGGGGAAAAAGAAATGAATCTGACAGTAGAATTTGAGCTTCTCATCATCACAGTTCACTCTCAAGATCAACGGTCAATGTCCCTCATTCAAGGTGAATCTTAAAACTTTTTTTTCTACATACAGTCTTCGAAATCTGTACCCGCAGTTCACCAGAAGAAGGTAGAAAGCGTATAAGTACTTTTTCTTTCATATCTTTCACGATTTTCCTGAGAAAAAAAGAAAAAAGAAAAATGATTCTAGTCAAACGAGATTTATTCCGTCAGATCACTGATGCCTGACGAAGTATACGAATAAAAAATAAAACGAGAAGACCTTCACAAATCATGTGAATGCGCAATAACTCCCGACTTCACGTACCCTGTATCAAAATGAGCGAAACTCGTGGAAAAAACGTACGATGGATAATGATACCTCGCTTAATCTAATAGAAAAAACCATAGTAGGCGACTAGAGACTGCTGATGTTCCTACATTGTTCTTCAGAGGCTTATGGACTTACGCTAGAACGGAACGAAAGACCGATAGCCAAATTATGAAAATTGGAGTTCGACATGAGCTGCAAAACGTTACTTGTTGAACAGTCCACACTCTTACTGTTGCGTGAATTAATTTCTAGCGTTATTCTTTCGTTATCTTTTATTTGAATTTTCAAATTCTTCAGCCAACGGTTTAGCAAAGAAAATTTTGAAGTCTGAAATGATGAAGCCATTGAGTTATCGTGACTTACTTTCTTTTATATCCTTATTAACATATTTTCGCTCAACATCTGAAATATTCATGAAATCAATAGCTTGTGATGACAATTTCAACCTTTTATTCCATCTGAACGACATTTTATTCATTATGAAAACCATGGAGTCTTCTCTATCTTTATATGAGCAATTTTGATAATGTGAAAATACTACCTAAGACGGTATGTTTGACAAATCAGTTGTATACCTAAAACCTTCATTAAAATTATTGGAACTCACTCGTATATAATCATTGCGGTTTTCAATTTCTAGCTAGAAAACTTCTGTATGTTTATGGTTTAGCGCGATGTTTCTTTTTTTTCGGAAATTCACTTCTGATTACATATCTGAGTTCCTACATTTTCATCGATGGTGCATTAGCCAGTGAAAAACTCACCAGTTATACTGCACTGTAATGAATGTTGCATTCGTCTGCTCATCTTTCGTAAACAATGCGTACATCATTGTGAGAAGAGTATTTTTTTATTCAAGTTCGTGCAGAAAGTGCACAGGTACTTCAGAAGTCGAGATAATCCTCGACTCTTCAGTCAGTCGGTGTCATTACTCTCCTTTTCTTCCTTTCTTTCCGGCCTCTTGTCGCAGAAAAATCACGTTTTCCTCCGCAACGTAAGGTCTACTCGTCGTCAAATTGACACGTGTATAACAGTACATTATACGTGCTATTTCAATGAAAGTAAAATACATCTTGGTACAAAAACCAAGACGTAATTACTAAGTATTAAAACCCACCTTCGTTCTCGTAAGAGTATTTTAGTAGGCGTGTCTAATCATTATTCTTACCCGGTAGGACAAAACTAAGGGAATAAATTGGCGAGTCTGTAATGCGTTATGACGCTAGTTGTGGAGACTCTTAGACGCACGTTTTTCATCCCGTTCGTAGAAACTTTCAGAAAACAGTACCGCACGTGCTAATAGATTAGGTTTGACTGCTTCCAAATAGTGAAAAACTTCCATTTAATTGATGAAATGAATTCATTTTGATATAGAATGAAATTCCGTGGACGTTTATTCTAGGTTACAGAGTAGAGTACACGATAGAACAAACTCGAATTTTTCTTGGTATCCTGATTTTCGAAAAGAAATATTGAAAACATTTTTCTGCTTAGAAACTGTATAGTTTTCTCGAGAAAATTATTAATGGGCGTCTGAATATTATTGGCTTTATTTTGCGGTATCCGAAATGGTAACGTATTCTAACATTGAGTTCTCTTTACAAATTGTACTTACATTCGAAATGTTTTGGAAAGATCCATAAATCAAATGAAACGAGAAGAGAACGTATTTTTCTTTCTTTTTTGTAAAAGAAGCTTGACTTCAATTTCACTCCACTCAAAAATTCCAATACTCCTCTTAAAAAGAACAAACTTCAAGAGTCCTCTTCTCGTGAAAAAGAAAGGAACAAAATTTGACTATTGAAAATCTGTAAATAAGAAAAATCAGATCAAGTTCGTTAAGTGAGTTTGAGTTCTCACTCCGATCCGCCTTTGTATTTACGTGGTACTTAGCCAGGATGCAAAGAATTTTTCCGTAGTGGAAAATTGAATGAAAACGGAAGAAATAAACGTTCGTCTGCGAAAACAAAAAATCTCTTCTCCATATAAAACGAAAATAATGTTTTACGTCTCATAGGACATGACGTCATGATTGTTTTGTCCCTAAAATTTGTCAAGGCCACGCTTGTTTCATGACGTCATCAGTGGGTTTGAAATTCGTGCGCTTATTGACTCATCAGCGTGCTAGGGGAAATTCGCTCTATGAACCATTGGCTTAGAACTGGAAATTTTTTCCTGTCCGAGAAGGAGGACAAGACCTATAATATACTGTGCGTCAAGTTGACTAGTCGGCAGGCTCACTCGCTCCGAGCTCGTTTCCCTCCCTCCCCCTCTCACTAGAACTTAGTAGGGAAGCTTAGAGCACGATCTCCTTCGTTTTCAGATAAGCATGCGCGAATATAGCCGAGTATACATGCTAAGACACTTGAGAATGTTGATAAGTGCGGATGTTCAGGGATCATGTAGATAAGATCAGAAGAGGAAAAATGTTGAAAAAATCTCCTGGCTCGAGTTCGTCATAACTCCTCTTTTATATGGTAAGACACCTTGAAGAACTCTCGTGAAAAGTACTTCAAGTTCAAGATCAATGGATATGGAAATGACCCACAAAAGCGCCTGGAAAAACTCATGGATACATTCCATCCTTCGATCTAGCCTGACTTATGAAACATGTCGAAAAAGGTCTCGATGGAACTGAAGCTAAATTTATGAAAAGTGAAAAGACGTTTTGTCGCTCGATTGGGAAGTTCAGGGAGATCGCAGAAATGAATATGCGAAACAGAAATCGTTTGAAAATAAGTTGTGTATTGGTTGTGGCATCAGTAATATCTACATCTTGGTCATCTGGCTGTGGAGAGTTGGAGGAAAATCTTCCGCAAAATGCTATTTTCTACAAATCCGTATGATATTATCATGGTCTAGTCCTTTCAACTTTTGAGGAGATTCGTAAATAGTTAACACTATTGTCATGCCATTTTGTGCGTGTAAAAGTACAGAATTCTGTTTTCTTGAGAATTGCAATTTTGACTTTTTCGCTCAGGACTACGGGAGTCTCCGTACCGTCTGATTTTGTTTTCGTTTCCCGAACAAAGGGTGTGATATGATTAGAAACGAGCATAATAACGAGTTTCCATGGTAACTCACGACAGCATCCCTCTTTACCGTACAAGTAGCACAATATTAGAGAATGCACCTTGACACGAGTTTTTCTCGTTCAATATTTAGCAATATTTTCAACGTTCGCTTTTTCTTCCTATTCTTGCTTCGTGTAAAACGGTTTCCTCACGCACGCTTTGCGGCTTTTTGTGCATTGCAATCCTCTTGGTAACTGTCGAAAATATCTCCGAAACTTTACTATCAAATCGCAATGCCGCGGAAATAGAAATACCTTCCATCTTTCACACTACATTTAACTTTACTCCAAAGAAGTTTTGTGACAAATTTAGTTTCAATACAAAATCACCCTGGATACTGATTGACTTTCTAGTTCGACAGGCTACTGTTATAATCAAATTCTCCAAATGGGCAAGAGACATATGGAAATGATTGTTTACGGACTTTCCTCGGTATCTCGCTGTATCAACACTCTCGACTTTAGCTCTGCTCTCTACCGAACTGGTCGAACTTCTTATCTCACTAGTGTCGTAGCTCTAGAGAGGTATACCGAGAATGACTGCTAAGAAGTACTAGCGATAAAATGGTTGTGACAGATTTTTGTTTTCATTTGTCATCAAGAACTATGAGCAATATTTGTAGCTGTACCATCTATCGACAGAAGAACCGATCCTTGGTTTGAATCAATTAAAGAATAGCTTTTTAAAGAGGATACCCCCAAAATTATCAAAATTCGGTCGGTTGTAGCTCGGTATTCTGAATTTTGTCCAACGACGCCTTCTCTAGAGGAAACAGCAACTATAGATGTTTTTATTGGGTCATTCATTCTGAGCAGCATTCTAGAATGAACTGTGAGCTACCCGAGGATCCATTTTCATGGCATGTGTACGAGGTTTGTAAACAGATGAATGAAAGCCACTTCACTGTTCACACACCAACACAGATGTGCGATGAGAATACATTTTCTAATATTCAAAAAATTTTGGTTGAGTCAAAATATTTTTTGAAGTTCGCCACAATATACTGATAGAAAATTGACAAAAGATTTCGCGTTTCTTTTTGTATCCTTAGAATTACATACGTAGGATCCTAGATTTTGTCTCTCAAAACAAAACAAATAATGTGGGTACGTCTCAATCGTCTCATCTAAGAATGATATCTGCTCGGTGCAGGGCTTTCGCAAAGGCTTCAGCATTGAACGACAGGGGAGAAAACTTCTTTTTAATGACTTTTCTCTTCAACTTTATTAATGATCGAATTTCCTCACAACCCAAATTTTCTACACAATTTGCCAATTCCAATATCCCGCCTTCCTCGATAGTGTGAGTTCTGGGCAAATGCTCTCCTATTTGAGTGGTAGTTGTCCCCAATAGAGTGTCTATAGGACCGACTAGACAAAAGTCCGGAACTTTCAGGGGAACTACCAAAGACTTCCCGTGGACCCTTGATGAAAATTTTTTCCACTCACTCATCTCTTCTCAAATCACAAAAATTTTTCTCAAGTCTTATTTTTTAGATCATAAGAAAACGATGGCTTTAGTTACTAGAAGCGCAAGGAACCTGTTCTAAGGGGTCAAAATTCTTTCAAGTTCCTTTCCTATTACTTATTACGGGTCGAGAGAAGAAATTTCTCCAAGTCCTCCTCCCAACATACACAGCCCGAGAGTCGAAATTTTTCCAAGGTTTTGGTTGGACAGCGCATGGCGGATGGCGCACGGCGTGTTTTTCAAAAACCTTCTCGATAAAACAGGTTTCTTGTTAAAATTGTGATTTCAAGATAGTTTTCAGGGGTCATTGGGACTAGTTCCGGAGTATTTTAGGCCTCCAGGGCCACCTCCTAATAACCGGAACTTTCCCAAGGTTTCAGTTTTTTGGGGACCGGTAGACACCATAATAGTTTATTCAACGAATTCTGAAGAAGAATTACTCTATTTGAGAAAAGATACTGTAATATTGAAAAGATTCGCAAAAATCTGACGGTATGCATAAAAACTATAGAAAAAAAGAATGAAACATAAAATTGATTGACTATACCTACGAAGTTCATGAGCAGAATACAAAAAACAAAAATAATATTTATAATGCCCTTCTTGACTTTCAAATACTTATAAAATTTGCAAACGTGAATGTGCATTTTTTTAAACTTACGATTACGCTGTGGTATCTTATACTGTGACGATCTAATTTTTAATGCTTGCTGACCCAGTGAATAAAAATAATAAGTTGTAGGTTTGATTTTTACTAGAATCCGAACCTACGTACGCGTAGAAACCTCCTACATATTGGTCGAAGGTTTCCTGTCATTCTTCTTTCATCGTATTCATTTTAATCGTCGCTCAAAGCTCATAATAATCATCAAGTTTATCGTCCGATTGAATAAATGTTTTAATATCTCCAACAAGAAATTCAGTCAGTGGTATTCTTGATACGTCCTTAGAAGGTTGTTCTGCTTAATCCATAAAAGATTTTGTAGTGAAGTCGCGCCAGTATAGATCTCAAGTCCCTCTTGAAAAGCAAAATATTTTTGTATATTTTTTGCTTTTAAAAGTGAACGGCTGAAACGTGATCAATCTTGTCTTCCAAAGGTGACTTTGATCCTCGGAAATGTGAATGAAACATGGGGTATTGCCCTTGACCCAGTTGTGGTAACAGGGCCGTCAAGAGGAGCGGTACCTTTTCTTTCGACACCGGAATCTTTAAGGCGCCGGTAATCAGTTTAATCCTTGACCGTGGATTCTTAAGAAAAGAAGAAGACGCAATTTTCAGTTTGGCTCTTGATAGCTCTGAGTAACGAGGGCTCAAAGGATGAACTTTCTCGATATTTAGCGGTCCTAGGTCACTCCTAGACTAATAAAGAAAAGCTTACCTCATTGTGACGGCACTTATTTTACGTTGGTCTCATGGCAGAAGAATTGAATATGCAATGATAGCATACTTTTTCCCTTGCCATAAAAACACTGCAAAGCAAGTACCTGTACCATTACCATAAGAATCAGGCGTACGAGTATGCAATATAATGAAGGGAAAGAGTTCTACACATTCCTTCGAGTGTTAAAAGCCAAGAAGTATGAAAAGATACCTGGAAAATTGATAATGGATTAGAACTTATTTGTATCAAAAAGTCAATTTTCACTCGAGTGAACGGAATGCTTCGTGAGTCAAGAAGAGCTGATCTAAGACGCTCTTCCATGTGCGTAAAGTCGGTACTGGTTACGCTGCTGTGAGAGCTCTTGTTTGGCTGTTAGATTTGACATCAAATCCGGTAACCTGTAGCCTCGTATCATAACATTAGGTCATGTGTTCACAAAAAAGAAAAAGAAAAGAAAAGAATAGCGTGAGCAAGATCATAAATTTTTATCAACGTACCATGTCTCTAAATCATTGTTAGTATTTCTGCACGTTCCGATTTGAAACTATGCAGGACAACGCCTTCAAGATGAAGTATGTGAATCTAACAATACACAAATAATTAAATGAATTGTCCTCTTATTAGCAAATTCACGACAAAAATTATTAACTTCTCCATTTGTTTTTTTTTTTGTTTTTCAAACGTATAGTAATGTTTCTTTCAATTTTTCAAAACATAATGCCAATGGTAATAATTCTATAAGCTTACAAACGCTTCTCCACTATACATCACTCTGGCGACAAGAAGGTTATTCTCAGGAGCATAGTAAGAACACATATTCTAAAGGCAATCGTAATCAAAATGTCAATTTAAAGTTCTTTTAACGATACTCTCGTTTTTATTATTTTTTATTTTTCAAATCTTCGATCGGTATAATATTTCCCAAAGCTCGAGAGAAAAACGCCCGTGTGTTTACGATTTTACGATCCCTTTACGCATTTTAATAGTTTCACGCCACTGTTGCCTACTGAAAGGTTTGAAACTATCGGCGACCGTTTGTCTTCAAGCTAAGGCATTAATGAGATTGAGTTACTTGTAGGCCTATTTCACATGAGGAAATTTATTTCTCTTTTTTATGTACGATGAAATATTGTACATGTATTGTAGTTTTTTCTTTCGACGAGGGAGAACGGAATGTAATTTCCTGTACGGAAATGTTTGAAACAAGAATAATGGATGAATATCATAATTATCTCATAATATTATGAATATAGGCTGTGGGATCGATGGCAACTGACAGTCAGACAGTTTGGTCCTTTTCTATTCACGACCGTCGAAAAGGAGGAGAATAGGGATGAATTGAGAGTATTTTGACCGCAATGAAAATTTGAGACACGAATCATCCATATCTTGAAGTTGGACTCAGTTTAAGCGACCCCTAGGTCCCGAGATTCAGGTTTTTCCACAATGTAATATTTAGGGAATTCAGAATCATTTTCTTCCACTTTCGAGTCTCATGAAGTATGATATTTGAAAGATTTCTCTGAATTCTTCAGCGACTTCTGTTAAACGGCTCGTTTTTTCCCTAGGGAAAACGATTCACTCACAGATGAACTATCTCTGGACGTCAGTTTTGAGGATTGAAATGCGGTTTCTCTCTGTACCTTTCTTCTAAAAATTATTTTGAGATGAAATTGAACACTTTATTCGAGTTTTTTGGGGACGCTTATTCAACAGATCAGGCTTCGTTTTCTAAAACCTACAAAGGCCATTACTATTGACTACCCCCCCCCCCCGTTCACAACTTGACAGAACATCAAAATGCGAGACACTCATCAATAAATACCATCTTATTTTACGTGAGAAATTAATCCAGTAATATCATGAAATTCACGAGTATGAGATTCTCCCCCTAAATCATATTACATACTAGTTTGTCTGAGTTATGGCTGAGGAATGTTATTATTGCAAATCCAATTCCCATGTAATAAGATCAATGTAAAACAAGTACCACAATGAGAATCAGGCAAACAAGTATGCAATAATATGATGAAGGGGAAGAATCCTAAGACGATTTAGGATCTACACAATCATGTTGTCTCATGATTTCCGACGTTTTTTCCTATAAGAAGTTATTTCTACAAGGCAGCCAAAGATATCTTGTTGTACATTGAAAATCTTGATATCAAAATTTTTTGAGAAGTAAAGCCTCTTTCTAACTGACCATCTACAATTTCAAAATCATTAGATGGGTGACTACGCTTAACGACATTGAAGATCTTTCCAAACTTCTTCTCCTACTGATGGTAAAATACTTTGATTAACCGTCACTTGATAGACTTCCAATTTTCATCTCCTTCCAAATTTTTTGAGGTGATGAGGTGCAGTAGTCCCAACATAAGCCACCCCCATGTTATTGAATAGTTCTTTAAAATTAAACCCTCTCTTTGTTTCAAATACACTTAGTTAAGTGAATGAAATAATTTCAGAGTGAATTTAATATTGGCATATGAGTCAGATTCCTCAACAATGATTTAAATATGAAATAGAGCCGAGCCTACCTGTGCTCATTGTTACAAATTAGAAATCTCAACCTTCAACTTGAGCTCTTTAAGCGTCAGGAAAACACGTAAATTAGAGGAAGCGGACCAAAGTAATATGAATTAATAGAAACTATGAAAGGACGGTTATCATATCGACCTTATCGCTTTTGCGGACAACCACACTTACAAGAGATACGTACAAACGTACGATCGTATTCAAAAATTATTCTTTTCTATGTATGACCGAAAACAAAATTACAAAAAACGCGCGTATACGAGTATTTTTTGTCTTGAAACTGGTGCAAGAATTACATTGTGAATATGTTATCATTAATTAGTCAACTCGTAGCGTGCGTTTTGCCCTATTATGGAATCATTAGGCGTTGTTGCATTCTATAATTGTCGTTAATTTTTTTCTCGCAGATACAAATTGGATGGAGTGCGAGCTTGGTAAATGATTAAACGAAGAAGCCAATTCACGATTTCGGATAAAGATGTGAAAATCGCGCGATAACGAGTATGTAACAATAATATAATTATTACGCAGCATGCACTAGTGTGCGTAGATCCTTAATTAGAGTGCAAGGGCAGTTTATTAATCGTGTCAGCTAGATGTTTTCATTTGCACATCTACTACCCTCAAATTCAAATCAACGCTTTAGTCAAGAAAACCGCGAGAAATGAGAAAAAACACAGATGACTGGAGAAGAGATGGTAACTTCTTCCCTTTCACGGAGAAATATTGAATCATGCCCATGCCTTTGGGCGTCTGCAAAGAAATATACATACAATTGTTATCTACTATCTAAATATGCTTCCTATACTTCATTCGAAGTCAATCTCGATTGTACCGATATACCGTCTCACCTCATTCCACAAGCATCTCCTAGTGTAGTATGCTGTAAGTTCGGCTTTTTACAGTGGTATAGGCCTAGTATATTCTATATTAGGCCTAGTCAAATAAAGGTCACGAATACTGGTGCCAAAGTAGCGAAGATCAAAATTTTATTTCTTCAAGTGCCTATAGAGTAGGTAAACGTCATTGATGACGTCACAGAGCGTGTCGCGTCTTACAGATTTCTGACCTGCCCCAAGCCCAAAATCATATACATGTCCATAAACGTAAGAGGCTGAAGGTTTGCTTCGATAGGTATACAGAGGGTAAAGCTAAAAGATGTTAATAGTATAAAACAAAACTTCGCGCCCAGTCTGTATCAAAGCAAAACGTCAAAATGTTCGTACTTTTGGAAGAAGATTTCAATCATTATTATAATTTTCTTGTTTCGCTCGAATATAACCTTAGCGATTTGAACGAACTGCCTGGAAAAACTGAATCAACTCTTTGAAGCAATTAATAAAGGAAATCGAAATGAGGTGATGTCAAAAATACGAACATGTCTGCAAATGATTACGAAAGTACTCGTATTTTGAAAGTCTGTACCAGCGTTGCACAACGCGTTGACAAGCGTACATCTGGAATAGATGCCAGCTGTCCGTACCTTTACAAATCGCAGTATATAGTAAAGTTTCTGCTGAAATAATGGTGCAAAAATATAGCGAACCACGAGCAAAACAACAATGACTACACTAATAACCTACGACCTTTTGAAGAGACGAAGCATCTGCTTTATCGAAATACGGTAAATCGAACGTCACCTAGACCATTAAATTTGTAGGTATTTTCAACTTAGAATGTGCCAATGTTGAAGGGCCCACATTATATTGCGAAATATACGTTTTGATGAATTAATTCGTTGGATAATGAAGTACCAGTCTGAGCTTGAATGATGAGTCCGCGCAATCTGAAACTATATTTCAGTTTCAGTCTAGGGCGGTACATCATATAATTTCGTTTTTCCTAGTCATATTCGTTCGAATTTATTGAAGAATAGCTTACTTTTGACGTAGACGTGAGATTCATTATACTCTGTAATCGAACTTATCGCTGATGAAATGTTAACCCATATAAGTTTTCATTACTGAGAATAGCTTCATTTTATTTATCATCCCTCGAGTGAAAAATCTACCTCCTAGAAATAATTATTATCGCCATCGCGAGTCGTGAAATCAAAAATAGCATTCTTGTTTTTTGAACAAAAGTATCGGAAAATTAACGAGGGTAAATTCATATTTTGTACTCCTACTAAGGAGAACAAACCGCGAACGGAACCGATGAAGGTTTGGCAAATATGAAACCTTGAATATTCACGCGAACCTTTGTCTATATAGCTAATCTATTTAGGTTATTTCTCTATAATATCATAGCGTATTGAGCGCTTCCTGTACCTATCATCGAAATGTGACGACCTCATTATTTTTCATTTGTACTATAAAATGTTGTAACTTTTGGATCAATGAAAACCCCCCTCTTTCAAGTAGAACCAGCGGTAGATTTCCGCACAGGCAACATAGGCGACTGCCTAGGACGACAAGCATTCAAGAGGCTGCAAATTTTTAGATAATTTCAATCAATCAAAAAAAAATTGAAAATTTTTTTTCTCAAATTGGCACTCTTGTAATTATATTTTACAACCCATCTTTCAAAAGAAAGTGGGTTGAGAATCTGATTAAGTTCATTAGGGACGTCGAGTGAATTTGCGACAGTAAATTTTTGAAGAGATTAAGGAGATTTTTAAAAAAAGTGAGTGAAAAAGCGAGTGAAAAGAAACCCTCATTTGCGTGATTAAGATAAGAGAGGTGAGCGGTGAGGTAGGCGAAAATGCAATTCATTCGAAAAAATAGTTTTCATAAAATTTACCCCAACTAGAAAAATGCGTACCACTTGTTTCTCACACCTGCAGTAACGAACTGCAATGCAGAAAGATCGTTCTCTTGCCTAAAACAAGTCAAAAATGAAGTTATCCGAAACGCGTTCAAACAGTCTGGCCATTCTGAACATCCAATCGAACGTTTTGAATTCTATCGACATAGATGAGCTTGACAAAGAATTTGTGCTAATCAAAGGTAGATGTAGAAATTTTGTTCAATTTTTTTCTTTTACATTTTTGAAGTTCATATCATCGAGTAACATTTTTTCCAGCCTTGTAGAAAGAATAAGCGAGCCCGGGGAGAATTTCCACGAGCTCTCTTTCTTTCCAATTTATTTTTCCCCCTGTCGTCAAATGGGGGAAAAAAGTATGCCTTCCACAGATATCATGCCCTCCAGAAAGTCCGGGCCCGGGGCATTTTGTTATCTATACCCCCCTCTCTCATCAAGACCGATTTATTCTTTCTTGGCGTTGCCAAAAATATAAAGATCATGTTTTATGTCTTTTCGCCAATCGTCATAAGTTCTTCATAGCTCAAAAATTTCCAAAATTTCCAGCTTCTTCTTCTAGTATAAGTCTACTTTGGAGTATTTTAGGCTGACTGCTTTCTGGGACTCACTCGCGGCACTCGCTTGATGTAGTATAGGTCTACTTTGGAATATTTCAGGCTGATGAGATTACTGGGCCTCACTCGCTCCGCTCGTTCGTCCCGCTTCTTGGTCCAGTACAAGTCTACTTCAGTATATTTCAGGCTGATGAGTTTTTTCAGAATTATTTTTGATTTGATTTGATTTTATTTTTTGATTTTATTTTTTTCATCATTTTCATTATTATTTTTTTTTTGAGAGAGGATGGTACTCGCAAATTTCTCAATGATCTCCCAGACATTTATTTTTATTTTCAATTTAATTTAATTTTATTTTTAATTTAATTCTATTTTATTTTTAATTTAATTTTATTTTTAATTTTATTTTATTTTTAATTTTATTTTTATTCCATTTTATTTTATTTATTTCTATTTTATTTAGATTTTATTTATTTATATTTTATCTTCATTTTATTTATTTTTATTTTATTTACATTTTATTTATTTATATTTTATTTTCATTTTATTTATTTTTATTTTATTTTCATTTTATTCATTTATATTTTATTTTCATTTTGTTTATTTTTATTTTATTTTCATTTTATTCATTTTTATTTTATTTTCATTTTATTTATTTTTATTTTATTTTCATTTTATTTATTTTTATTTATTTTTTTTTAATTTATTTTTTTTTTTACTATTTCTTTTTTTGACCAAAATTCTTCTCAGTCCCAAGTTCACAACCGGACGCTCGGACAATTTTCAAGAATTAGGGGGTAGGGCTGAGACTCGACGTTGAAAATTTTCCATGTCCCAAGGTTACTGCTGGACACGCGGACGCCCGGCCATTTTATTTTATTTTTATTATTTCTTTTTTTGACAAAAATTCTTCTCAGTCCCAAGGTCACTGCCGGACACCCGGACGCGGACGCCCGGACAATTTTCAAAAATTAGAGGGTAGAGAAAAGACATGAAACATGTCAAAAAAAAGTCGGGAAAAAATTCTACAGCATGACGGGGACGGCGGCACTCAGCCATCTGCTTAAGACCGCAAAAAATCGAATCCACCGCTGATTAGAACAGTAGAGTCGACCTAGAAAAAGAAGAAAAAAAATTGGAACATGCTAAATTATCAAACTGAAAAGGGTGAACACGTTGCTGGGATGAGGTACTATCGTTCTACTGAACATCATTACGACGGATCAAAATAGTAAGGGTTGAAAAATAGGGTACATTAGTTTTTACGTAAACTGTCAGGAATAAATAAGAAGACTTTGGTAGATCGTACCTGTAGTAGTTTAAACCAAACTGTAGCGATAGTCCCTAGAAGCAGAAGAGCACATGAATGACAGTATAACGAAATCGAATTGAGAAATACTGTAGTATGTTACACAACAAATGTGAAAAAGAAGTAGAAAATAACTTTCAAAAGCAAATTGCACAAGATTTTATTTTTCACTTCTTTGTGCAAGTTCTGTACAATGTTTTTCACAACAAATGCGTGAAAAGTACAGCAAAGTATGGCGGAAAAAACTACTTTTCTTTACACTCATACAATAACGCGATTTATTCTACTCGATTTACAAGAACAAAGCGCTTTGTTTTGTAAGTGAAACAACAACGCTACGCTGCGTGAATATGCGGTGCGGTAGCGTCAATATCAGTACTGCGCATGCGCGAACGGGTAGATATGAATTTTCATATCTACCCTAGGTGAGATATGAATGTACGCGGGCAACAAAACTACTACGCTTTCCGCTTTTTCATTGTGTAAAGAAAAACGTTAAGTGCAACAGGGTCAAAAAAGCGATTTCTCAACTCAGTGCAAATATCGACCCTTGCTTCTGGCTCGTGTCGCTAACTTCACACTTGTTGAGAAATCGCTCATTTTTCTCCCTTGCTGCACAAATAACTATTTCTCTGTACATTGTTGTAAAAATCTATATTGGAAAAGCCGACCCTTCACTTAGACTTTATTCAATTTTTCTTAAATTTTCGGTATTATTCGGAATTTAGAAAAAAATTTAGTACAATAGATTGGAAAAAAATACGCGTTTTCAGTTCTTTTACAGATTCAAAACCAGAATTATTCGATTCCGACCATAATTACGTAATTTTTAATCAAAATAAACGAATTCTAAGTATAAAACTCATCAGTACAAAGATCCTAACAATTTTTCAATCAGAATTTTTAATTTTTCAATTTTGGACTAGATCATAATATTTCATTATTTTTTCACCAAAATTACCCAATTTCAGGTAATTCTCAATTCCATGATTTTAAACGATTTTCTACAAATTGATCATTTTCGGCCTTATTCAGCTTTCAACCCTGATTTCTGACTTTATTCCATTTTTGGTGTTATTTGGTAAAATAAAAATTTTTTCCCTGCACCCCTAAAATATGAAATGTACTTCCATATCATTTTCAGTCATTCGCCCCTTTAGGAAATGACTCGGCAAAAATCGGGAAATCCAAGCTCTAGTTATAATACTGTAAGATAGTATTGTAAACTCCTTCAAGTTTCTATGCAATTGTTGACAAAGTTCTGAGTCTCATTTTGTATTCCATCAATCTAAAAAATACAAACATTAGCCCTGTTTGTTTGTTTTCTTTTTGTGTGACGATATTTCCCTGCAGGTGAAAAAATTACTCGTATTTATTAAAATTTGATCATATACAGTGGAAACATAAGAGTTCAGAGCTTTCAGCCCTAAATCAAATATCTTTGAAATTTCTTAGCTCTCCTTGATGACAATACACCTCACCTTCTTCCAGCTGCTTCTTTTGCAGCCTCATATCTATGAATCATTTTGGTCCTTTCTCCCGCATGAACCTAGCTCGGGCCAAAACTAGAGATTCCCAAAGTAGGCCAGGGCTATGCCTACTTAATGTTACCGAATGTTCCTCTCATAACGTCGCAAAGAGCTTATCTAATTTGATAGGAGAAAAATAGCAGAATAGGCAAATATTATTGAATAAAGAATCATAGCAAGAGAAAACTGTATTGCCTCACGAATATAATACCTCGTGAGTTTTACTAGCACAACCCCTTGTTCTACATCAGTAGTTTTGAAAAAGTTTATACTTTTGAATCGGAGCTTGCTAATGAAGAAGAAGCGACAGAACCGTTTTTGATTGACCCAGGAGGCTGATTTCCTCAACGATGAAAGATAACGTGTTATCTCACCTCCATCGATAAGTAGCACGTCTAAATCAATCTTACCACGTGAAAAACAACCAAGCCTGGGGAGCCGGAGCTGTCGCTCCCTAAATTTTGAGGAGCCGGAGCTAGAAGCTGGAGCCATAATTTGATCTTGAAAAGAGCGAAAACTCCGTTCTTTTGGTCAGCTCCTCAGCTCGTTGGGAGCTGCTCCGCTCTTTTCTTTTCAAGGAGCTCAGGAGCTGCTCTTCAGTCAAAGTGACAAAAGAAAGAGGAAAAATTCGAAACATTTCAAAATCCAAAGCCCTAAGGCATGAAGCTTGAAGTAAAGACAACCCGACTAGAGACTCAAAATTAATAATATTAGCTCTGCTTGTTTTTTTTTTCTCCTTGAGGCTCCGCTCAGAACATCAAGAGCTTCAGCTAACTCCGGCTCCGCTGCAAAAATCCAGTTCGTTGGCTCCGCTCCGCTCTTTGAGTATCTGGAGCCAGGAGCTGGAGCCGGAGCTAGCTCGGAGCCAGCTCTTTTTTCATCTTGTGGCTCCGCTCTCACGATCGAGAACTTCAGCTCCGGCTCCGCTCCGATGGTCCAGCCCCCTAGTTTCGCTCCGCTTTTCGATTTTTGAGGAGCCAGGAGCTGGGTCGGAGCCAGAAATCACTGGCTCCCCAAGCTTGAAAACAACTAAACAAAGTATCCAAATGAGCAACAATGCAAAGTTGAATTAGACTCTTCCTCGGACATTGCGTTAAATTCGAAGGTGGGTCCGCTGATTGCAGATTTCCCCCAAGCACCATTTGGCTCTTGGCGAGCCCGACTCAACTCCGAAGGATGAACGCATTGCATTTCTGAGGAATTTTATCGTGTTCTTATTTGCTCCTCTTCTGAAAATTCTATTAACACTTTTCTCTCCTCTCTTGTATCGAGTTAAAATGCACTTGTCGAAGAAGAAAGTTCTATTTTATAACTCATTCTATGCAATGGATTTTACCCTCTATTGTAAAACTGCATTTATTGATCTACGTCAACCTAGTCTTGCAAGACTGAAATTTTCATTGTTTTTCTGTAATTACAGTTTCTACCATGGGAATTCCATTCAATACAGCAACCTCAACTCTTTATGCTCTGATCTTGACGCTGCACATCGTTACAGCAACGGAAGACGGAGTATTATTGAGAGACTCTGAATACCAGAAGATCACCTCCAATACTTTGAAATGGATCACACCATCGCCACCCGGATCCATACCATCAGACGCTGTCATTGGCTCCGTTGAGAACGTTCCTTACAGTAAGCTACCTTCTTTGATAACTAGCACAGACCACTCGAAACATACCTACTCATAACTTCGTCATTGTATGAGATCAATCAACAGGTTTTCGGCTCACGTCGCCTCTAACCATCAAATTTTGCAAGTCAAAAGAAAGATTTGAACTGCTAAATAGACAAATCATACTCGAGAGGATATTGACATATCGACCACACCGCGTTTAAATACATGAGCACCCCCAACATACCGTATCATCATACGATGATTTATACCAGATGATGATTTCCTTGGGTAAAATTTCTACGAAAATTAGATTATTTCGCAATCAATATAGTACATGATAGTCGAACAGGTGTTGACACAGACTTTAGTGAGACATCAGTAAGCGACTAAACGTCCTTTTCTACAAAGCCTTTGAATGTTACGGGAGTGGAAAAATGATCCCTGAGGACGAAGGCATAACTTATACCAAATTAATATCTCTATTTATCATACGCTTCATTGTTCTTTTTGTTCGCAGATAACAACGAAGAAGTCAAAATAACTGACCAGTCGCAGTTACGAAAATCTGAAATCTATATTTGTCGGGCGTTTCTGCAAGGCATATGGCTGCCTGGTGCTGTATTCGAACACAATAAATTGTGCGTAGTAGCTACGATGAGTAAAGCGCAAGAAGTTGAGCAGTACGATATCCTGATCAATATCGATCAAGCGGCTAGACTTGTGTGGCAAGATTGGGAACGTCAAGTAGAGGTGCCGCGTGGCGCAGTTAGTGCTGGAGAGTATTTTATTGCCCATACTGCGTCGCCCAAACTAAATGTTCTTAGCGAGACTGTAGCAGTAGGCATGGTTTACAGAATCGGTAAAATAGATCCTTCAGAAGGTATCTTCGGTAAAATGTCCGTACTGGATGAGGTACGAACCACACTTTTTATTACCGCCTTCCTTTTCGTCGCGGACTCGAATACGTGATTCTTTAATTTTTTTTTTTTTTTATTACTTCATCTTTTCTCTTTTCAGAACAAAGAATTGATTTACGACGTGCCCAGTGGTCAAGTACTCGTTGAGATTCAGCCCATACTTTACGAGTTAACTGTAACGAATTTACAACGCTCGCGCGAGAAAATTTTGAATCATCGTGCGTTGAAACTGGGCGAGACAACGTTACGCAACAACGAGAACAGTGAAATGAAAGCGGAATCTGTGATATCTTACCAGTGGAAATACGAATCTAATTGGGGCCAGGGTAGAGCCATGTCGAAAGCGCTGGAAACGCGAATTCAGTATCGAAATTCAACTCCAATAGAAACCATCGGTTGGGGAATGCCGTACGAGGAGGATAGAGAATGCATTGAAAAGTTGGTATCATTTAGGAAAAATATTAACGACCGATATTTACGTAAAAAGCATTAGAGATTGAGGCATTTGAGACGAAAGCGCAATGTTTTGAAGAAGAGAGAAATCGAAAGAACGATCATTTGAGATTTATATAGACAGTTGCAGTGAATTCACCGCAGTCAACGAAGTCAATGGGGTTCATTAAACAATGCCTCCTCCCTCCTCTCAGAAAACACTCCTTAGTCATGATTTAGTAGCTACAAGATTTCACTGATATGACGCAATCCTCTCTTCAAAATTATGTCAGTCAGCAGTTAGAGAATATCACCCGTCCCATCTTTTCTTGACATGGATACGTCTGGAAGGAAAGGAGGCATGCTAAAGAAATGAAAAGCGGATCTGAAATATTTTCTTATATCGTGTGAGGTGGTGGATTTGGAAAAACTTATGTTTTCAAACTAAATTGAAAGAAGAGTTTATGAACGATCTAAAGGATAGAATCAATCGTTTCGAGATGATCCATAGAATCAATATACTGTAATCGTTTTCACTAATTAAGAATTTGAGACAGATAACAGTGAAAAGGTTTTTCCCGAAACAACGTGCAACAAAATTTCACCAAAAACTGTAAAACTCTTGCAGTGCTACAGAAATGAATTGTTTTTCTTATTTTTCAGCGTGGAAAAGATTTTGCCCGCCGGTACTGCTTCCCACGTGCAAATAAACGCGATCTTATGCGAGAAAGAAGTGCCTTATACTGGAACTTTACTATCCGTGTTTCTGGATAGTAATACTATGAATCGAACGATTCATGGCATTTGGAAGTTCATGGACCTCACAAATATAACGATCACGTATGGACCACTATATTTCATCCAGAACAATTCTCTCGTACCCACGACAACGACGACAGAGGCTCCCAGCCCAATCACATCCACAATTGCTTCGACAACTGTATCGATGACCACAGAGACAGGAACCAAGGATGATCATATCAGTCCCATTACAAATGGTGACGATAACGACGCAATGCAACTGATGAAGAAAGAAACACCAAATAATGATTCATTCAGAATATTTTCTCCTTGGTTTTCAATCCTATGTTCTGCGAGTCTATTCATTACTTTCTTATTTTGATTCCCATCATCTTGAGAGTGTGCGAAGAATACAATTAAATACGAATTTCATTACCTTTTATAAATGTTGAAAGGATCTCTATCAAACCTATTACCTATTCCAGCTTCTGAATAATTACATAGCTCTAATTTTCATTATTTTCGCATGTCATGTTACTCGTTTTCGTCTCAAAATTCAGTCATGGTTCATTCTTCTAGAACCTGGCTCCTCACAGTTATACACCCCATCCCATGGTATCTAACGCTATATCATAAGGTAATTTATTATTTCAGTTAAAATTAGGTTTTTTTAATAGTTCCTATTTGTTTCGTTTTCTTTTTTCCTTAATTTGGAGATCTGTCTTACTTTTTGTGAAATTGTAAAATTTTTATCATAATGATTGAAAAAATGAAGTTATCTCTTTGCAGCATTCCAGATATTTAAATAAATATCAACCATATCGAACAAAAAAATATTCTATAGATACTCCTTTTAACGCATTTTCTAATTCTCTATTTTGAATCAGGTATAGCTTTATTTATTTTTTGTGTTTATTTCGTACTCATACAGGGTGTTTGGTTGAACTCGGCGGATGAGTTCCAATTTAGAAAACTTTACTAAAATAGAAAAGGTATTAAACTTGTTTTTTTATGGATTCATTTCTATACATGCAAAATACTTCGGAGTAACGAAAAAATTCATTGAATTTATGCTGTGAAGCACAAATATTTTGAAACCTTTGGTACCTTCATTCTTGCTATTGATTAGCGTGACATTAATTCAAAGAATGCTAGTTATTATCAAAGAACTTATAGAAACACTTTTAATTTCTATAAAGAGCCAATTACAACTCTTAATTTATTTTTTGAATCACAATCTTTATGTACTACAAACTTACGATGACAATCCTTTTAAATGTTCTCTGAAGAATAAAGTTTAGGTTACAGAATAGGCTTTTCACTACAATATTCTCCAAAATCTGTTCATCATTATCCCAACAAAATTCATTCATTTTCAACATTAGAAAATATGCAGACAGGGTCAAAAAAAGTTTAATGAGAAGTTTCTTAGTATAGTTACCCTAATTAAATATTGTGAGGCGTTTGATCGATGTAGGCAAGCAAAAAACAAACTTTTTGTTAAATGACATTCTCAACACTTCATATACCTGGTATATTTACTGTTTTCTGCCGCTTAATCTTTTTGTGCCTTAGCTTCCTTTGATATGAGTGTTGTAAGTGATCAGTTCAAAGCTTTAATATTTACGGTGAAGAAGTGGAGTGATTTACAAAGTAGAATGCATACGTAAGACTCTCTTTATACAAGTGTACTCTGAAAAATTACAAATTTTACCATCATTTTTTTCAATTTCTCATTTCATAATATCCATAACCCACATTCGAACTAAACAACTTCGTATGTAATTGTTACCAAAATAAAAATTCTCGTAAAAGTATGATGATTGAAGTACCTAGTATAATTTTTTTAGTATCACATTTTCCGTTAGGTGCACCCGATTGTGATAATATCTGAAGTACTGTATTAATATTATTGCCACAAGCATCCTGTATAAAGAACATAATTTATTGTATTCTAACAGATTTGTTTTGTTTTTCTTTTATGTAAAAAATATGTATTATTATTGTTATTTATTAGTTAAGAAAAGTGAAATGAGACTGTGAACATTTTTAGGTTAGTAATTGTAACTTGATGAGTGTGTATAAAGTACTGAATTTTCATACAATTATTTATGATGATAGAGAGGTGAGAAACCTAATACATGAGAGATTAGAGTAGTATGTTGACTAAATTTAGTATTTAATGTCCGACAAATTGTTTAAACTGACCTCAAAGTAATCGTTCGTGTCAGGCAATTAGTTCATAAATTGAATTTACAAATACGAGGGGTTCAGAGAGGATTATGAAACAATAAAAACGCAGTCGGAAAACTATTCCCACAATAGCGGTACGGTTATGAAATCACCGGTACGCTAGAGGTCTCAGGCTCAAACTTTACAAGAACAGAGTAGAAATTTGAGAGCCTTTCATTTTTCATTACCCTCGATTTTTCAAACTCGGTTTTTAACGTTTATATCGTCTGTTGCAATCATTTGATTTCGGTTCAATTTGTAGATTTTCTGATCATAAAACCGTAACAGTTCAGTTAAATTAGCCATGAAACTGGGACAAATCTTGAGCGAAGAATTCTATAAACTTGTTGGAAATGGTCTCCTGAAGAATTCCTAATGCTTCACTTCTTCCCTCGGGAGGCTGAACATCGATTAAAATCATCTTTTTCGGTTTTTCTAGGATATTGTACGATCTCTGACAAAAATACCTCTGTACAAAAATGGGATTCATCGAATTTACAATGAAAAAGTAGTCTTGTAGTTTTTTTATTAACACGATAAAAAATTGAGCAGATACGCCGTCAACGTAACGCCCACGCAGCAGCTATTTCAGACAGAACCGCGCTAAAACATCGAAAAATACGATTTTTTGAATTTTTTCGAAAACCAAGCTATTAATAAGAATAATACCTCAGTACTAAAATAATTTGAGTAAAATTTTCAAAGAGGAGCTTAATAAATTTTTTATTGACGCGATATGAGAAAAATGAAGGTGTTTACCCATACCTCGAGAAGTCGACTAATTATTTTTTCCTGGTTTAGACTTGGTCGGACATAGGAACAAATGAAACGGTTTAATGCATTTAGTGCCTGTTCAGCTCCAAGAATACCCATCCTTATATCGATGATCCGTGTTCTCCTCATAAAACCGAAATACAATGTTTTGGGAGGAACCCGCTATTGAAATCTCCATAAGTACTAACCTAATTTAGGAACATGAGAAAGGTTTTGGTCAAGGGATTACAAAATCATCAGGAGCGGATCGAGAAATTGTGATGACCAGAGAGAGAGAAAGATGGCTGACCATTTTGAGGAACTGAAAACAATATCAAATCTCAAGCTGTAGAAGAAAAGAAGACTATGAAATATATCAACTCCAGAACAAAATAGAGGAGCTAGCTGGAAATAAGACTTGATATCGTCGGTTCCTTGCTTTTATTGCGTTTATAGAAAAAAAGGAAGATACTTATACTGCCACAAAGGTCACTACATGGATGGAGATAATGATTTTCTTACGTTTATCTGTAAAAGTGGCTGGAATTCGGATTTCCTCATTCATGTCACGCTCATCTTAGGAAAATTACTGAACCGATTGATTTGAGAATGTCATATATATTAAACGAGTACATCATTGAAAGTTATGCTTGTTAATTTTGTGAAAATTGGTAGAGTAATTCTAGAGTTTCACTCAATTCGAGGAAGAATTTTGAAGAAACTAGGGGTGTTGTAGTTGGGAAAAGCCCAACGAACACAACGCTCTCTCTGGGTCTTTTCAACATGAGGTTTGTTCTGAGACATACCTCTGAATTTTACTTCGAATTCGTCGAAATGTAGCAAAAGAATCGCGACGAATCTGTTATTTTTTTTTTTTTTGATTTTGGACCAAGTTTCTAGGAGACGTTTCTGATAGAAAATTTTGTAAATCAATGAAATAAACGAGTAAATGTGAACAAATACACTCTTCAAGTCGACGTAATCAATTCAGGAAGATTATGCTCAGAATCAATATTTTAAAAAAAGAGAATTAATGAAATTTGATGTAGCCTAATTCTATTAATGGAGACTAGGAAAGATAAAACATAGATTTCAAGCCCATATTTTCATAAGGAGCGAGTCCAGTTCAAAGACATTCTACCGGTATATTAAGAGACAACATCCAATCGGTAGCTCTTATTTCTAAATGCCCGAAACTGGTAACAAATAGGGGAATAATTAGGTTTTTTTTTTTTTCATACGCTCAAACGGTATCTACATACTTTTCGAAGTTTTTGATTTGCAACTATACATCAATCCTTCATAACTAATTTGATCTGATCATCGTTAAAGCTTTTTCAAAAGTAGGTAAGTTCCTACTTACCCATTACTCCTAACTGCGGAGGAGTGAACGCATTTCCTTGTTCGTGAGTCAAATTTTTCCGATAATCAGGTCGTCCAACTTCAGAAGCTGAAGAAATTCCAGATAAAACAGATCCTTGTCTTCGTATGGATCTAATGCTGGGACTACGAGGTCTTGAAGCACATTCTACGAACAAATACCATTGCAGCGGTTGTGAATTTCGTAATTCAAGAAACTTGTTTCGCTAATAATCGATATTTTTTACCGTCAAGAGAATTAAGATCTTTCAACGCATTTGGAATCAATGTTGGCAATCTATTCTTTTCACGTTTATTGCCCGTTTTGGAGGGACAAGATCGTTTTTTCTGACCAAAATATCTGGTAAGTATTCCTAATATTACTATGCCAACGCCAACCGATACACCAACGGCAAACTGTAACACATAATTGTCTATAAAATGAATTTGGTAAAAAATATTATGGAATAATTCTATGAAACAGTTTTGTAAGTTTCAAGTAATTATATAGGAAAACGATGAAGTCATTTACACTAACACTAACCAATACCTTATTAGTTGGTGAGATAGCAAGCGTCGGAATAGTTCGTCTAAAATTATGGAATGTAGTAACAATTGCAGCTAAATTCAACGTAGGTTTTACATTGGATGAAGCCATTTAATAGCGATCAAATGAGTGGGATATTCAGATATTTGACAATTTCTTTCTTGTATTAGGTTCATAACATTTTTTGTAAAGAGCTGAGTTCCACAA
Source organism: Aspidiotus destructor (assembly GCA_035079395.1). NCBI lineage: Eukaryota > Metazoa > Arthropoda > Insecta > Hemiptera > Diaspididae > Aspidiotus > Aspidiotus destructor. The sequence continues at coordinate 37,747,138 of JAVHKZ010000018.1, read as the reverse complement.
ATTGACGAGAAGACTGTTTCACACCGACACTTAGTACAGTCAGGCCCCCGCGACGGAATAGCAAAGCTCTAGAATTACCGACTGTTAAAAAATACCGACCCGTGATAACAGGTTTGAGTGAATTACTGATAACGAGAGGAGAAGCTTTCGCTCAAGGTGTATATGTGAAGAGGTTGGCTAAACATAAACACAAGGCAACCGATTTCTAATGAATGATTATAATGACATCACCAGTAGTCAGCTGTACCACCGTGGCCGTGGAAAGTGAACAAACATCAGCAGACATCACGTAATAGGTAATATTGCTTTTGAATAGTTGCTGGTCGCTGTTAAAATAGTTCCTCACCCTCTTCTAAGAAACTTACCTCTTCTTCTCCTATACTTTGAAGTATAGCTTCATTCGGATTGAACCATCACAAAATAGGGTTACATTGGATTGGACGACACCTCATTTGGGTCCGAGTTTGTAGCCGTTGTAGCATTGACTATAATAATATAATTATTACTTTGGTTAATGTACAACGTCCCACAAATGATGATGTTACAATTAATTTACAAATATAAAAGCTTATTACGTACTATACATAATGTATCACTAATACTGTAATAGGGGAAAGCCTGTAATAGGTAACAGGTATCATATCCAACTCAAAGTCAGTAATATTATTTTTATAGAAGATACAAAAGAGGCGGGGACTGAAGGGCCAAGCATTTTTCGGTACCAGAACCAGCAGGTGGCTTAAAGAAATTGGAGCCGGACGCGGCTCTCCATGTTGTAGGTTGAGGTGGAGTTGAGGCTGGAACCAAGCATCTATACACCTCAAATGTGTACGGTGTACGCTATAGCATATTCATGGCGTATACTTACATCCTACATCAGCTGTGAGGTGCTCTAATAGAAGAGACCGAGCGGCTTTCAAAAAGAAAATTGAAAATAAAATTGAGCCGCAAATTGACGGGAAGGCTACCAATAGTCTCAATTCCCAGTGGCTCCAGAAAAGAAACTGCAAATCATTTGTTTGACTTCTTCAGTATTTTTTGGAAACTCCGAAACTACAGTAAATTCAATCAATTTACTCGCCCTCCTCTGTTTATGATGCACACAACTTCTGAGATCTTTAAAAACCAAAATTTATATCCGAGATAATTTAGGCAATTTCCAAACTAAATTTTAAGAGAGGGAACTGCTTGCTTATAGCGAGAAATACTCTACGATTTTTTTATTTTGTTGAGGACACATCCCTTCAATAGTCAAAAGTCCGCATCGGTCCGAATTATCTCAACCTTATTCAGGAAGTTGAAAGCTCTGAAAAATTTCCTTTTCAGCCTCTCATCCCACATTATCAAGACCTTGTACTTCATGCAACCCACAATATTCATGTTATTTTCGGAAGTAGAGGAATAAATTGGAATGATTATTTTTTGAGCGGCCCATTATTATTTTCAAAATTAAGAAATGAGGTACGCAATTTTTGTTGGAATGAAGACGTTGATGGTATAATATTTAATTACATGTCATTCAAGAATAGATTTTCCCAATATTCAACTTTAAAAATGCGTACAATACATTCATTGTCAAGAGTAGTCAAAGCAATTTTTTTCTCAAGAACTAAACAAAGTAGGAGTATTCACCGATTTGAGTGATTCTTTTAATGGACATTTATACATAAGCCTAATTATTAAATTTCGTTATTAGATTACATTTTTTTTTTTTTTTTTTTTAGAACTCATTTTTAATGACTCAACATAATTGATAGTAATACAAGTTTGGTAATGTTGTGCATTGCAGAAACAGCAGTATCAGCAAACGAAAAACAAAAAACACAATCATCATAGTCATATGATAGAGAAGGAACTGAGATTCAATTTAAAAATCTAATGGACATTTTTTGTTCAACATCAGTTCTCTCGAGAGCTTTACAAAATTCAGCCAAAGATATCATTTGATCACCATCTTGATCCGCTTCTAAAATCGTTCTCTCAGTTATGGACGTAAGTTGCTCGTCGCTGAAAAATGAATATTTTAACTTAGTGTTGGATCATACATTCAAATTCAGGAAAATGGATAAAACGCACCTAATATTGGCACCCACCATCATATGTAAAATAGCGAGTAATTCATCTTTAGATATCTTACCGTCCCCGTCGAGGTCGTACATTTTAAACGCAACTGTAAAGTCAAAAACTAGGATTTACAATTTTGTCAAAAGTTTGAATCATCCATAGAAGAAATCATATTACATTGTAACTTTTGGTCGCGAGAATTCAGTCTGTTATCTTTACTCTTTTTAATTGGCCTAAATCTAGCTAAAACTTGCATAAATTGGCAAAAATTCACACGGTCCGTCGAATTGGAATCTTCGAAAAAAGCATTCACTATCCTGTCTCCTAAAGGGTTGATAGCAAGTTCTGGAATGCGTAAGAAGTCTTCTCTACTTAATGTACCACAATCTCCACGATCTAAGCTGGTGAAACGACTGTACAACCGTTCAATTTGATTGGGTGTAACTGTAGAATCCATTTTAAATCAAATGAAAAATGTACATTCACAGAAAAAAATTGGAATGAAAATACATCCAAAACTCACATCCCGTTTCTTCTTGTATTTGAGCTATTTCTTCGTCGCGCAAGAGAAGAGAGGAACGATTGCCCATGTTGATTCAGACCTGTTAACATGAGTTTGGAAAAGCAGATAGAGCAAACGAAGAGTATAGAATATGACAGAGAAACCGATATACGTTTGGCTAAACTGATGGTATTAGAGTCGGACCAAGTAGAGGTCAGAACATGGATATGGGTACAGGAGTATAAAAATATTTCTCGACTTGTGAGTCAATTAGAAAGCACAGTATTAATAACAAAATAACTTACGAACATAAAAACCACGGAAAAATTCAACTTCTATGGTAATGTCAATTCACTCATCATTCTTCAGCTGCGCATCTAGTCCCTAGTTCAACATTAGGTGCATCTAGAGAACTTGCACATTCAACGTTTAGTTCAGAAGGACCTTGATTGAAAGCGAAGATCGAAGACATTCATCAATATCGGTCGACTCAGCAGCATAAGAACATAATTATACTGCTGACAGCAAGGCTGAAATTCACCTCACTCCTATACAAATTACTCTTCTGTAACAAGCTTTGAAGGAATAATACTGCAATGTCTTTAATAAGTGAAAAATTTTAAATTACGAGTTATTAAATTCACTTTTAACAGAACTGATAACGCATGAAATCTGCAGCCAAGCAGGGAACAGCAGCATCAACCCTGTTCCAAGCAAATTCGTGTTTCTGCTGCTAATGGCTTTTTTCCTAAGCTTTTTTCTCCCCTAGCGCTCCTACTCAGAACCGAAGCTGTAGAGCTGTGGACCCATCACCATGAAAATTTGTCATTATCATCAACACCCTATCAAGTCAATTCTTTGCAATATTCGTGTCCAGCTGCTGTCCGATGAGAGGTGTTTACTCTATTTTGAAGAAAAAAGAGCAATTTATCACGAAGTTACCTACTATTTCTATCTCTTCATAATCCAAGCATTTAAACTCATTCTTATCAAGTGCGTTTGCTGAACAATCTTCTGTCTTGCTAATTACAAAATTGAAGCCATGTTCAATATTTGGGATACATTGTAAGCGTGTCTACGGTGCAGATCTCCTGCACGAATTATTTATTACAATATTAAACGTCAAAGATGTCCGGTTTCGACGAAAATCCATTTGGAGAACCAACGGTTGATAACCCGTTTTCGGTATGTACTTTTAGAATACATTTTCGAATTATTTCCAATTTTCTTCTTGAGTCACTCTCTAACTCAAAGGTATATTAATGTTCCATATTTTATGTATTTGTAAGAGAAGTTCATTTTTCAAAATTTCTACTCTTCTGTTCTCAACTTACGATGATGACATATTGTTATATTTCATCTCTAGGATCCTGCAGTGCAGCAAATGACTAAGAAACCGTCGAGTATTGGTGGTTTGGATGATTACAATCCTTTCGATACAAGTTCCCATCAAAAACCCGGAATCGTACGTCTCTCATGTATTTGCCTTTGCCTTTAGTATTCCATTCTGAACTGTTCATTTATGTACGAGCTTTTATCAGGTTCGTGGTGCGGCACATCCACCTCCGCAGTATGTGCCGGGTGCCGGACCCGCTGTCATGACACCAACTTCTCATGATAATACGAATTTACCAGTGTACTCTAAATCTGGTCAGCAAATTCAATCACCAATGCTTACCACTTCCGAATTACAGGTAATGGTTAATTTATATTTTATTATATTTTACCGTTATCTTAATCTCTATAGTTGTAATTGGGCGCATTTCTAATGATATCATAATGATCTTAACAATTTATAACGTACATCGCAATCTTTTATTAAGAATTTGGTTGTAATCAAATTTTGCTGTTCTAAATATTTCGAATTCTAAAACTATCTTATCTTATTGACGATCGAAAAGAGTTCGACAATAACGACAGAAGCCTTTGGTAAATATACACCGTTCTTTTTAAAAACTAGAATAATATCTGAAGTGCCATTCACGGTCATGCTGTTCATGTATCGAAACGTGCTGTTGATCATTTATTTTTACAAGTTTATCAATGAGGAATCAACGCATTTCATTTCTTATTCTTTAACTGTATCTATCAAATCTACGATGTCATCTATAATTCTTGAAATCGATAATTATTTTTTAATGTTCAACTTTTCAATATTCATGTTTAAAAGTATGAAATGACGGTTCTTTCACATTGTTCTTCATTAAGTTCCTTTACAGCAGACAAAATTTCTAAAGTAATTTTCCATAGCATCATGTATAATGTGTCCTAGTAGATGAAACTTGAAAGACTGGAATTCAACTAGAAATCTAATTAATAATACTCGTACTAGGTATAACATTTCACTCTTTTAAGCTTAACTATAATTATTTGTTCTAAAAGAGCGTTTCGTTTCTGTTTTCTTTTCGGTTCCTTTTTTTCTTGGTGATGGCTTGGGTTTTTTATACGAATATACAAAAAATAAAACTTTCGCAAACCCAAGAAATGATGATTGTTGTCTTGTCGAAGATAATTTCTATTTTATTTAGAAGGGTGATGTTGGTTTAATGTATCATCGAAGGGTCCTCTTTCAGAATTAATAATATTTACTTCGTACTATAAGGTCATGAAAAATACGTTCGTTTTCAAATCTGATTTTCAATGTTCTAAAAACTTCTAGAATGAGTGCATTTTTGCTGAGTATGTATACAATAGAGGTTTTTCTAATTTACTTTATTTAGTGAGACGGATTATGAGACTATCACACGCTTATACATTCAGTGTTGTTGGAAGCGACAGGATTATATTATCATTATGTCTTACGTGTTCATGATGAAAAATGTAGGAAATCGCGAACGTACAATTATTTTGTATTAAAAAGCTAACATTTAGTCTGTTTGTTTTCAAGAATGTTAGGAAGATTTGCTGACAAATATTTGTCTCAAATTGGCATCAAATCGACCAAGGTAGATTGTTCATGTAATGCCATTCATTTTTGAGTTTAGTTTCGAATTCACCACTGCACTCTTGTAAGGTTTCATTTTTGATTGATACCCTGCCCAAAAAATTCCACATCTGCTCGTGTTGTATTTTGACAATATTTTCTGTTTTATTTTCTGACCTTTTTGCAAATTTATATCGCTCGAAATCATGATAATTCTCCTCGTTTTATTTTCACTTGGTAATTCTTGGTATACTATTTTTGTTGTCACCATCAACGATTGATAGTAATGTTTAAGAGAGAAAGATTTTGTATGATTCTTGTTTGTGAATTAATGGTGTATAGAAACGCAGGTACAGTTTCTGTAGATTATTTACTAACAATAGTCATATTTTCCTATCATATCAACGGCGATTTTGTCTCATTTTCTTCTACGTGAAATATTTTTGTGTGTAGAAATGATGATCATGATAAAGAACATTTGAAAGTTTACAAAAAAATATTCTGATCTAAGTGTAGTTTCACTTCATGCTTATTCTTACCTTTTGATAGGAAAATCAATACATGGAATCTATTTTTCAAGATTTCCTCGGATTATTTCAGTGTTGAAAACTGTACAGGAAATGTTCTTCCCTTACCGTTTATTATTATTATTATTATGTATTACCTATTATCATTACTATTATTATTGTATTTTTTTTTTTTTCAGAAAAGGCAAGAGGAATTAGATAGGAAAGCTGCTGAATTGGAACGAAGAGAACAAGAGTTGAGACGAAATGAAGTGAATGGTAGGTCGTTTTTGTTGGGTAATGATTTCGAGAATTTTTGACTAATTTAATTAGTATTTTATGAATTCTAATTATTACCGATAATCTTGAATTGTTAATATTTTAAGGATCTCTGAATTTTTGAATGGTGTTTTTGCCTTTCATCGTAAAAATATCAATAATTTTTTTCGACATTATTTTTCATTTACAATCGAATCTGTTTAAATTAAATTTTTCTTTATTTTCGCAGTTAGGAGAAATAATTGGCCTCCCTTACCAGAAAATTTTTGTTGGCAGCCTTGTTTCTATCTCGATATTAACGTAGAAATTCAGCCAGAATTTCAGCGAGTCGTGACACAGCTTTACCATCTATGGCTTCGTAAGTTTTCAGTTTCTTTTTCTTTAAACTCGTACAAGGAAGATTTAATTTCAATTTCCACTTTTTTATGTCGTTAAATAAACTAAGTCTTTATTTTTCGGTGTTTATTATTCAGTTCATGCTTCTTTGCTCGTGGCAAATGTTGCCGGTTTCCTTTTGTTGTGTCTTATCGGTGGTCACATTGGAGATATCTTCGCAGCTGTCATCTACAGTGCTCTATTAATTCCCTTATCATTTTTATGCTGGTTTCGTCCCGGCTACAAAGCATTTAGGTGAGTTCATTAATTTCTAAAAAAAAACTAATTCCTGAAAAGTTTGAGCCGATTGCTATGGGGGCGTCCATAGTTTCACGTGAGGCATTTTAAGAAGGGAGAGGGGGTTCCAGGGAAAATCATACATTTTTTGCTACAAGAATACAGCTCAAAATATTATAAACTAGGTTCAATTTCGAAATTGTAGAAATCGCGTCTCGTGATTTATCGACGCCTCCTTTGTGAATGATCTGAAAACTCCATCAAAAAAGTAGAAAAGTATGAATAACGTAACACGAATTTTTTTGTTCAACAGAGATGACAGTTCGTTCAATTTCATGATATTTTTCTTGATTTTCTCTTTACAATTCATCATCTCTATTTTTCAAGCCTTAGGCGTGTCAGGTTTCTGGTAAGTATCTTGGAAGTTCGAAGCCTCTTCAAACTCTGAATTAATATTTACAATATAAGATAAATTCTTACACACATTTTTCCTTCATGTTTAGCGGATTAATCACGGCTGTCAATACACTTAGTGGAGTAGGAGCAAAGAGTGTTGTTGTTGGTTTGATAGTCCTGGTTGTTGCAGCTGGATATTGTGTTGCTGCGGTTGGCGATCTTTATCTGCTAACAAAGGTTAGTAATTCAGACGAAAAATTGAAATTTATATCTTCGGCCTCGTTCTAAGGGCTCAGCTACATACGCGACGACAAACGATTTCTCGAGCAACTAAACCAAAATCGTCTGCTTTGATTGCTCAGTTGCTGAAACCGTCACTATTTGATTGGTACTTGCCGATTGCTCGTTGCCGGTCACCGCTCATGTAGCTGACCTCTAAAGCACAATAGATTAGTACTCTTTGGCTCACAAAATTAAGCTGTTACACTCATGATACGAGAGTTGTTTTGTCGCCCATGATGCTTCCTTCCAATCACAAAAGTTGCAAGAGAAATTCATTGAGGTACGAGCTTCGGCTTAGAATGCTGGAAAAATGATTCAGATTTGAGGATCAGGCCGAGGATATTATTTTTTTAACATTTTCAGAAAAGTAATCCTTCATACTTATTTACCCACCGAATCTTCTATCTCTAGATTCATCGTATTTATCGTAGTTCTGGAGCTAGTTTTGCTAAAGCGCAAGCAGAATTCACGACAGAATTCTTTCGCAATGAACACGTACGTGGTGCTGCTTCCAATATGGCTCAAGCGGCTGTACGTCAGCAGTTTTCTCAAGCGCAACAACAATCCCAACCACCCAGTCGTTACTAGGAATTAAAAATGTGTTTTTATTTGAAATAATTGGATCGATACGAATATTTAGTTGTGTTTTTTGATGTCTTCATAATATCCATTTTGAGAACGTACGTAATTAGATCAATTTACGCGACTTTTTTTTTCTGTTGTTCAATAGAAGGTTAGAAATTTCAACTCAATATTCAACTTCAAAGTTGAAGGAGCATTCAAATTGTCTCACTCAAAACAATATTTATTTCTAGTTGACTAGAGAAATAAAGAAAATCTCTTGTCTCGCCTGAAGAATATCAATATAAACCTTATTTGTCGCCTGGTATGCCTATATTTTCTCCATTTCAATTTTAGCTCGTAATTATGACAGCTTTTTCTTGCGATTGTCACGAAAATACTTCTTTTTTCCGTCGGAAAATATGTTCATCTAACGTAATGAACCCATACTTTTGTATTATAAAATGAATGTTACATTACTATGTTGTATCTTTTTTTTATGTACAATTCTTGCGTTTGTTTGACTGCGTACCAAAAGAGAAATAAAATACTCACAGATTCTTCAACGGACCTTATTTAGGGTCTAGAGAGCCTGCCTTATAGGAGGTAAATGAAATTGTAAATATAAACGGAAGTGATCAAGAAATGTATTCGTGTTCGCAGAATTTCTTGCTCTCTTTCCATTTTATCTGTTTTAACAGAGCGTAAAAGCGGTTCGTCGGTTAGTTTTGGCGTCCACCCTTTTTATCTGTAGACTCTGTAGTAAACACTAAACGGTGACTGAAAGTAGCTGGTGTTTATTGGTGTAATAACTAATAAGAAATGGGGAGCGTGAGAGAGAACGAAACAGTATTAGTAACTAGAAAAGATGTTTCATTGACGCCCTTGTCTGTTGCACATTGTAGAAAGGATCAACTGTTAGAAAGATAAAAGATACATTCTGTTCCCTTCCAAATATATTCTTGTCCGACATTACCAGCGCCAGGCCTACCGGCCTACCAGGTGTCTTCGACCAGGTGTCGATAGAAAGAAACACAATCTCAAGTCTCATCAACCACTCACTGCCGTGCAAAAATAGAATGACGAACGTGCAGAATAGCGATTTGGAGAAAAATGTCTCCTCTACGAGAGAAGAGCACCTATTTCTCCGAATCGCTATTCTGCACGTTCGTCATTCTTTTTTCGCACGGCAGCACGGTCTCAACTCTCAACTCTCAACAACACAGTCATATCTCATGTTAACTGATAAGAAAATCCTCTTATCAGAAGTCTTGTCTTAGTCTTGTTGTGTAGCACCACGGAGGTAGCACATGTTTTTTCTATTGCATTGAGACAGGTGTCTTATTACTAATTTCCTCATTAACGCAAAATCGTAAATAGTATTGGTAATATCTTGCTCGGTTCTATTTTAACGTAATCCAAGGTGAATTTTACCATTTTTAGAGGTTGTGATACCAGAGTAATGTCTCAGGACAGTAAGCCAGCTGTAATCAAAGATAACAGTATTTTCATTCGTGGCCGTGATGCATTCGAGCGTATGAATTATTTGTATCAGCTGAGTACGTTTTCATTGGCTACCAATGCTGATCTCGCAGCCTACTACGCGAAATTGATGGTTTCAATATCTTCGAAATCCGTCCTGCGACTTCATCCTTCTATAAAAAGATCAATTTGTAAAGGTTGCGGTGTACTCCTGATGGAGGGTAAAACTTCATTAACCAAGTTTGAAAAAGATCATCGTGGAAGAATTTTAATTTCTTGTAATCGATGTGGAGTTCAGAAACGTTTCCCGGCGATCAAGAAAAAAAAGAAACCAACTGGAAGAAAACAAAATGAAAAAAGCACTTGAAAACCGTATTGCTCTTGTAAATTGAAATTGCCTGCCGACTTGAAACGTCAACAAACTATGTTTTTCAAATAAGTGAAATTTGGAAACGTGCAACATCTTCATCATTTTTCTAGAATGAAGACCGGACTTCTTCATCTCAAATCATCTAGCGAAACGCGCGGAAGCCCATAAAACAAGCTCGTATCGTGGATTTATGTAAGCTTCTTTGAAACAATAATGAACCAAAAAGATGTGATACATTTTAATGGAAAGAATAGTTTGAAACACTTGACACTTTTAATTCTGAACATCATTCTGTAATATTCTTGTTTGTGATGTCACTCGAAGAGTCAAATTATTAGTATGTAGTTGATCAAAATTTCCGAATGTGAGCCAATTTAGCTCGAAATCGCTATAATCTTGACTATTAAAATTATATCTTTTATTCATTCTTTTGAATGTAATTTCGTATGTGCTCATTGGAAGAAGGCAAGTTACGTAATGACAATTGTTTTACAGAAAATATTTCCTGAGAGATAAGTAGCCTCTCTCTCTAATGACAATTTGTGAGTAATTTATTGCTTCAATTTCATGTTGATGATGAATTGTTTTATCAAAATTGTTCGATAATTAAAAAATCTTTGAATATTTTTTACTTGAGATTCCATCAGTCATTTACACATACATTTTATTTTGCCGGGATATTTTCAGTGCAAGAGAAAGATTATAAGGCTCATTCGGACGAAATACGGTTGTTCTTAATATATCATTGTATCCTTCGGGAGAGAATATTATTTTTTCTCTAATTCATACTTTTAGATCAACTTCATAAAAAATACTTGATCAAAATTATGCAAACATCATTCGAAAATTTGTCGAGTAGAATTTCTAAAGACCCAGCAATTATTATTATTTTTTTTTTTTTGGATGGAAGATTTCCATAGAAAATGAACTCTTGGGTTAACAATGATTTCATCGCCCATCGACTTTGGAATTGCTAGACAAGGAGAATCAGAAGTTGTCATTTCCAAAATAGGAATAACTCGTTCGTAAATCTCGGGATTTTATCACAAAATAAAATCTTGAATTTAAATTTTCTATAGTTTCAAAAGTACGACTTCAATCTACAGAAATTGAATATTTCTTTCCTTCATTGGGACTGAAAAGAAAAAAATATCTTCAAACAATTATACAAAAGTTCAATTGAATAATAGGAAAGAAAATTATTCCTAGTACCTATTAATCTTGAAAATAAAAAGGGAAGAATACTGTTTTCAAAATTCAAATAAATACAAACGTTGAATCAAAATAAGAAAGAATCCTTGATGAAGAGCAGGATGAAGAATTAATGCAATCAATCTTATTATTGTTCACAAGGCAGTAAGTTCATAGGAAAAATTATTTCACTCTAGTTTGGAAGTAGAAATAATTATTAAAAATCTTCAAAATAGATGATAAAGAAACAGAAAAATCAGTTGAAAATGATTAAACTTCATTTAATGAAGTACGCATAAAAGAGAAACCGCGCAATTGTCCATGTGATATCTGAGACTTGATGAAGGCAAAAATAGACTTCAACAATATTGATTTTTTAATAAAAAAAAAAAAAATATTGACTTGATGAATTCAACGAAATGAGATCATTTGAAACAAAGTTAATAATTATCTCAGTTTTAATTTTTAAACGGCATTGTTACGCTATTTGCAAATTCAATTAAGGAATTGCATTCTAGCGCAAAACAAATACTGTTTGCTGATTGGTGCAATCAACACCAAAAGCAGTCCAAAAGGTGAAGATGTGAAAAAAAAAATCATACAAAACTGTCCAAAGATGAAATTTTCTGAACAAGCGCGACAACTTTTATTCTCTTCATTGTTTCAGATAAATCGATATTTAGGGCTTTAGGGCAGTAGAAAATATTTTTTTGTAAGTATAACCTCTTATTATCCGCACACCGCACCTTCGGTTGTTACTTCCTTATTTCGCCGTTTGCAGCGCTTCCTTAATTTTAGGTTATTTCAATATACCGGTTAAACGTTTAATTGAAGATCATCATAACCGGTTAATCAGTTGAAACCGCTCAAATAAACCGGTTTATCGGTTAACCGGCGACCAGGGGTTTATTTAAATTGCTTCTAGTTCTCAAAAATTCCACCAGAAGCGCTAAAGTCTTCCACGTTTTTCGCCCTCAAAATTGAAAAAATAGGAGAGGAGAGGTCTCTTAGACTCTGAGGCGCCGTGATAATGATTAAGAAATACCTCAATTCTAAAAGCTTTCGGCAATTGGCGGCTTGATGCTTTGAAAAAATCAAATTTGTCAAATTATCTCTAATGGCTAGTAGCGAATCTAGCGGTAATTTAAAAATAAAAAAAAATTATGATTTTGGTTGGCGATTAATCAGTTATTGCGCTCTATTAACCGGTTTTTTTTTCATCACATCAGAATAAACCGATTAATTGGTTATATAACCAATAACCGCCCATCACTAGAGTATGGACTGATAGTTTGTTGGAATGTTTGCAACTACTTCAAAATCACAGACAGCGGTTACCACATCAAGAATACGTTTGTGTCACCACCTCTCATCTTATACCTTGGTTCTATCACAATCACATCACAATATTGGTTCTCATAATACACTTGAAAGTTTTGATCATACGTTAAACATTGGGGCTTTTGTAAGGGCTTTTGACCAAAATAATTTTTAACGGGCAGCGGTCATTTCTGATGGCAGTGATCAGTCTTGTTATAATTGGCAGTGGGCATTTCTGGCAACAGTGCAATACTCAACCGGGCATAAGTGGCTGCCTGGGCAGCCCGTTATGCCTGTTCTGCCAGTTATTTTCAAATGAATAGCTGTCATAATGGACCATAAACCTGCAAGAATGAGTTATGCAGAAAAACTATTAGTTTTCACCTTTTTTTCTTATCTTACAATACAGTTACATTTTTCCCCCATATTTTTCATATTTCTTATTCTTTTTTTCTTTCTCAACTTTGTCCTCTTTGTTTTACTGAACACCACACTGCAATTATAATTAATTTGGTGAAAAAAAAAAACTAAAGAAGTTGATCTTTATCTCATGAACTTGTAGCTCTTTCTGTTGTGTTTTTGCCCGCATTGCCTGTCTTGATGAACGAGGCTACCAGTTATGTCAGTCTGCCCAAAATTTATAACAGGCATAACGGGCAGCAGGCAGGGGTGACATAAACAAAACGGATTCAGGCACTGCCCAAAAAGCTGCTTGTTATCAAATACTCTAAACAATAATACTGGAAACTCTTGTCATTGACTATACATTAACCCATTCAATCACCGTTCACTTGTCAGTATTTTCTATGTATTTTACACAGGTGGCGCTAGCAAATCTACAGTATGCTACAATATGCCTGGTCCAAATGGTGAACAAGAACAAACGCAAATGGAAGTTTTGGAGATGCTCTACATGTTTGGTTCCAAACTGCTGCAAGACTATAAAACTGATGATTCAAGATCCCTATATGGATCAAATATTTGTGATCTGTGCCCAGCCACGTCCCACTTATTTATACAAGGCCGTAATGCAGCGATGTCACCACGTTGCACTCAAAAAGATGTGGATATAGATTTACACATACTGTATATGCTTATGGGAGAAAACAAGAATTTTGATTTGTAAGCAAATAAAACGGTGTTTTGGAAAAAATGAAGAGAATATAACTTGAAGAGCAAACAATTTTCATTGCCCGTTTTGATGAACAGGCAGGCTGCCAATTATGCTAGTCTGCCCAAAATTTAAAACAGGCATAACGGGCAGCGGGCAGCCACGGCCTATTTTATACAAGGCTGTAATGTAGAAAATGCCAACGCCCAACAGCGCGCAGTGGATTCTTATCAGTCATGTTTTGGAGCGGTTCACATTAATTGGTGCGGTATATCCACTGTGAAACTGTGCCGCACTTTGTCCGCTATCTGATTTTTAATCTTAAAACCACGGTACATTATAGAGGTATTGACAGGAACGTATAGTAGCCGTGTTTGTTACTGTCGCCTGAGTTGTGTCAGTTGATACAATCTACGCTAGGATCGTTGCAAGGTAAAACTAAACAGGAAAACTACACAAATACTACGTAGTGTAAATTCACCAATTTTCAGAAATTTGTACAAGAGTCAGGTATTGACCTAAAAATCTGAAACTTGGTACAAATGGACTATTTACTATGCTCTTCATATTTAAGAAAAAAAAATCTTCCTATCTGGATTTCTTCACCTTTTACAACCCTCGGAAATTTTGGCAACTTAGGGTACCGCCGGTAAGCTTCCTTCACAGGTGGGGTGTGGAAGGTATTTGAACGATCGCCGCGAGCGTGGCGGAATTCTGTATGAATTAGCACAACTCGGGCGACAGAAATTTCGCCTTGTGTCAATACCTCTATAATGTACCGTGCTTAAAACAATGATAGCTTCTCTTGTACTGCACCAATTTTACTAAAGTAGGGCTTTAAAAATAGAAAATTGTTTGCTCTTCAAGTTATATTCTCTTCATTTTTCCCAAAAACACTGTTTTATTTGCATACCTACAATATCTGCATCCACTACTTTTTGAGTGCCATGTTGAGACATTGCTGCATTACAGCCTTGTATAAAGTAGGCTGTGGGGCAGTGTGTCATTTCAAAATAACGGGTTTTGGGCAAGCAGGCAGGGGTGACAGAAACAAAACAGGCACGGGCACTGCCCAAAAAGCTGCCTGTTATTTTGAAAGCCCTACTCAATTGATGGAAGCCTCTAGTCGCGGCCTTCTACAATTACAGGCCGGTAGCTCGGTAGCATTGGAAGTGCAACAACGTTGGTGGGCGCCCTTTGGTGATAGACGTTTTGGTAGCAAGCGGCAGCTATTGTACCGCACTTTGTCCCCTATCTGACTTTTTTTTTTTTTCAAATGATTATTGCTTCTCCCACACTGAACTTACATTTTACATCCTGCAAACTGATAGTACCATATGAGAGCAAGAGAGATAGATTGAGAACTATCCTATCTTTCTATCTTTCTTACTTTCATGGTATTTGTCCTGCAAACTGATAAAAAATGTAAACATTGTACAAGCCCTATAGGGTTCAACAAATAGGAAATTGTTCACTCGTCTTTAAATAAATCCATAACAAAATCAAACATTTGATCTTCTCTTGTATAGAACATAATGCTAATCTCGGCCGTTTGGCATTGTTGCCAAAATTGCGTATACCGACCGGCCTGTTAATTGTAGAAGGCCGTGCTCTATAGTTGATGATAGTAATCAAAATCTGTAAAAATCAACAACGTTCTAACTATTGATGGTCAACTCATCGTTTTTCTTGCATGAGATTTCACATGCAAAATCTTTTATTTACACTTTGCCTGTTCACTGATGAGTCTGGAGCCAGGGGAGAGTGTTATGTGATGTTACTGATGGGAAAAAGGTCCATAGGGAAATGAGCAGAGTATTGCAGTCAAAAATTTCAGCTTCTGCTTTTGGCTCAAACTTACAACCTTGAACAATATATGACTTTTCAAAAAATTGAGTTGGCTCTTAGCTTGGTTTGGTTGGCTTAATTTAGCTGATTTTTAGCTGATCAATGCCCTGCATTGAAATTATTTTAGAAGATGAATAAAAAATGAGTAACATTGCTGGAAATCTGTGATTCTTTCTGCATTATTTTGTATTTTGCAAAATATTGGAAAAGTCAAAAAAAGCTGGAAAAATTTGGCTTAGTTTGGTTTTTGGCTTAGGAAGGTGACTTTCAGCTTTGCTCCATATCAGTAAGAATTTGACTGAATTCAGCTTTTGGCTTTTGGATTTTGGCTGGCCGCAATACTCTGGAAAAATGAGCCTGGCTTGACTCAGGAAATTTCTTGTCATTTATGTTCCATAAGGAAGAAAAAAATTGGTTGTTAACATGGAAAGGGACAAATTTTTATGCATTGTCTTTTTTTATTGCAGAGAATAAAATATTATGGCTAGACCAGAGTCTGAAATGCACAAGGGCAATTTTTAATTTTGGAACGCCATCTGATATATGGCTTCTTTTTAGGCTCAAAAACTGATGAAAATCCTATTGCATTCATGGTAGTTTTGGAAATTTGACACCGTATTTTGGTCACTTTTTCCATTCAACAAGCAATTTTTAAGACATATTTGTACATTGAGTATTTTCTTTCAACACAATGGAGAGAAGAGTATTTTTTTGTTTGATACAGGAATATTTTTTGTGAAGAAACCAAGTTTTCAATTTTCAGGTCTTCATCTTTCCTGCATTGCGGTATATTAGTTGTTTCGTTTGTTATCATCACTCAGTATAAACCACATTTAACACATCTGCACCAATTGTCCAAAAGGTACAGTTTTCCTATAAGCGACAATTTAATGTAGTAGGACACGTCACAATTACAAACGGCAATAATTAAATTTCTTGGTTGGCTTTTGAGCTCTGCGCCTCTGTTGCACCTGCACTTTCAAATACCAACCAAGGCAAATACAGTACACCTAATATACCAGTCACCAAACTATCAGATGAGTTTTCTCTGTTTTTTCAATGATTGCCTAATTTAGCCTAGCCTAATTAGAGAAGATAAAATAATTGAAACCTTATTAAATACTTTCGATGTATCCTTGTTTCTTGAAGTCTCGAACACTCCATCTTTGGACCATTATTTTTGTGACGTCATTGGTTCATTCTAGGAGGACGCATAGTCGTTGCAGGGTTACCACACATTCTCTGAACTTCTTCTTATTTGTATTGAGGTTCAAAGTTTGAGTGAAAGCTAAGCGGGTACTTCAATTCTCCAAAGGAGACAATATTATTTATTTTCATGTTGATTTTGGTTTTCACCAAAGCAGACTTTTTAGCCTGTGAGCTTAAGCCTGTACAAACTCAATAGTAATAATTTGACAACCATTGGTTTAACAAACTTCCCCGAGCCCTACTAATTCCAATGATTTCAACTCGATCCGAACTCTGCAGAACTAAACTCGAATGAAGCGGCAATTTCTTTGCTTATCTACAGCTACGTATCTACACTGTCACAGAAAATCAGTAAACCCAATTTCGGCCATTTTGGGTTTCAACGGCTTTCCACTCAGTGACGTGATGTTTTCACCAGAATTTTGAGTTGTTAGCGTATTAGTTATGGGTTTGTATTACGTTTACGATCCTCTTTAGATTAAGCTTGTATGACTTCTTCCCTTTATTCATAAACTTCCGACACTGTGTTAAATCTTCTTCGGTTGCATTGGCATGTGAAATGTGAATCATAATTATGGGAGAGTCGCAGACATCGTGACAAGATCAAATACTTGGGTAATCGTCGATCTGTTTAGTGTCATTCCTTTATATGGTTATCAACGTATGGTTGATTACACTAACTATGATTTTTGTCGTACCTTTCTTATCGTTTTGTTTCTGTTCTCAATTTGTCGGCGAATTAGTTTCTATTCGAAACAGTTTCTGCTTTACTTGATTTCCAACGTCACGATACCAATTTCTTGGAGTATCAACTTCAGTTCAAGAGACTTATTTTCCGTTATCCAACCTTCTGTATCGGTTATCTCATTTGTCTTCGTTGATACAAATTACAGGTATTTTGGTTTACTTCGAAATAGACGCTTGGTTCGACATCTTCACAAATTCTTGTCCAACTTCCGTTTTTAATTTTTACTCATTGTGAGAGTCATCAGGTTTTCTGCTGTAGTGTACTCAAATTACAGAGTTTAGGTAAATTCTTCTTCGAACAGGTCCTATTCTGTAAAGCTATCTCATCCTCAAAATATATCAATTGTGGGGAAATTCATCTTGGATATTCCAAAATACTATCTATTGATCTATGTTAATTGTTCGCTCAGTGATAGGAGTACAAGAATCTTGAGTCTTGACTTTGTTTATATAGTTCGGTCAAACTTCCTTGATGCATGCTCCGCTGTTATATCATAGCATAAGGGTTACGTAGCGTATTATTACTATCCAGTTATCAAACTGCTTATAAGAGTGTAACATTTCGGTATTTTCATTATTATTATTTCAGACATGGCAAAACGTTGTCAGATGTGGCTAAACATTCTGGACGAAGGCATGTAATTACTATTGAAAAAGTGGAACGAAGAGAAGAAAAATTGTATTATATGACGAATGATTTGATATTACATTCATGTCTTCGAGATCGACGCCAACATCCTCGAATTGAGTCAATCTGCCGCAAAGTCTGTCTTTCAAGCCATGTCCACAAGTATGCGCACCACTCTACAGACTGTTCCTGAATCCGCACCAGCTGATCATGTCACGAATTCAAATAAGGTAAGATTGCTCATACTCATTTCCAGACCTATTGAAAATAATGTGTAATTTATCTCTATCGAATTATCGTCAACTTCATTCGAATGTTCCTTTGTTCTAAATCTGTAATACTTTTATTAGCTCTTACGTTGTTTTTGTTGATTTTTTTTTGTTTTTGAAAATTCCAACAAATTTATCAAACGGGCCCTAAATCAGGAATCGTAACTATTTTGTTTCTGTTCTGAAAGAACTTGACTGTTTCATCTACTTTTTTGACCCGGAGTTCATCTTTCGTGGATTTATCGTTGTTTGTCAAATGTCTTGTATGGTATACATTAATTTGAGACCAATCTGGCAATAATAACATACTGTATGGTCACTGCCGTGCGCTCAAATTATCGAAATTTGGTGATTGTACTCATTCGCTTACCATATTTGCTTATGAATTCGAATTCCTTACGTTCTACCCGTGATACATGTGTTTTTTTTAATCACATTTGATATTATTTAAACGAGAACAGCATTGGAATTCAAGTTTTCGTAGTAGAATCATAAATTGAATGTTATTCAAGCATCTTTCTATTGTATTGTTGAGATCGTTTGACCGTATTTTATATGAGATAGACTGAGTGAGAATTGATTATTTTTTGGTTCATCGATATTTCATATCGCCTTCCATTAAAATATTCATTTCTTGCCCTCTTGAATTCATTGAGTTGCATCATGGTTGAAAGTGATAAAAAAAGGTATTTGAACAGCTTTTGTTCGTAGCTTTTAAGGAGCTATACAGCTTCACTTTTCGATATTTTCTTAGAAATGATCGCTCCGTGACGAATGTAAACGATCAGTACTCTCCTGTAATGCATGTATTGTTTTATGCATTATGTACGAAATGAATGAATGTTTGTGACTTGATGATATCTTATCATCACTTTATGATGCACCATTTTTGTTTTCTCTCCCACTTTTGGCCAACTCTTTGGCTCGATGGGAGAACGGCACCCTTTCCTCAGAAAACTATCTTAAAGTCATAAGGATGCTTTTCTAAAATATGTGTGGCTCAGAACGTATTTTACTGAAAAGTCATTGAGATGATTGCTTTCATTGACCGTATTAGAATGTTTAGAATTTAACTTTCGTTTTTGTGTCAGGAAGTTGAAAAGAAAATGAAAATCTAGGATTATCAGTAAGGAACTGGCTTTTTACTGGTGATCTGAGAAATCTTCTTACGAATCTTGAATTATTTTTTGAGCAATCGATGTTTCTTCTGTTTATTTGTTTTTGTTTAAAGAAAACACCGTCGATAAATTAAGATATCACGGTAACAAAAAAAATCCAATTTTTCTTTCGTGAATCAAATGCTATCAACAATTATTGGATAGAGGGGTTAGTTTTTGATAATTTTGACATGGTTTTCAAACCACGGCTCAAATTTATTGATGTCAGATGAACAATTTCCGTGAATCATTTCTTTCTTTTTTTTTTTTTGTATGTTGAAGTGATAACCAACAGCTTCTGTCATCAATTTAGTTAGGATCGTCGAATTTTGAGTACATGCATTCCAAATCTCTCTTTTCGTCAAGTTTTCCGAGCAATCCACCTGCGACAATCGTTTTAAAACATTCATTTCTTTACAGTACAACCTAAACGATGTGTGTAGTCCTCAATTTCGTAGGAAACCAGAGATGAGATTTGATGATTTTCTTACTTATTTTCAAGAGTGCAGTGCTTCGAGTACGGTTTGTTCTTTGCCATTAGTAAATTGTGTCTTATTCGTGTACAAAGAAATGTTCTTTATGAATGCAAAGAGTATAAAAATTGTCGAAAATCTTATCGGATCACAAAGAAAAATCAAAATCAGCCTTAAGTTTCAGGTGATGATTGAACGTCAAACAGATTATCTCATATTGCTTGAAATGATTGAATATATGGAAAATAACGACAAATTATCATGTGCAGCCTGAGAATAAACGGATAAATAATTAGAGTAATCGAAAAGAATCCAAAAGGATTCACTGATACTGTACTATTTCAGTTTCGTCTCAATCAAAAGTTCGTTCATATTTTTCTGCTCTGTCAATCGAAGATGTTTTTTTTTTTTACAAGTATTTTGTCTTATCCCCTGTTTGTAACTTTGTTGAAATCTCCTTTTATTATTTCTTCTCTCCAAAACTTTGCTCTCCCGTCTTGAATTAGATCAAGTAAGATTCAAAAATTTGTCAGATCTAGAGTTAGTCTCCGTAGAAATTCTTTGCGACAAATCCAATCTATTTCGCAATCGCACCACATTCTAATAAATGTGAGACTAGGTCTAATTTAAAAAACGCTCAAATTTCTTTTACTTTTCAGTGAGAATAGAACTTGCGGACACTGGTTTTATTGTTCCTCAAAATTTATTGTGTGAAAGTACAATTTTAATTTTCGCGAGCATCTAATCATTTTCTTTCTTCTGAGTCCTAATCAGTAACTTCCAGAAGAGCGATTAAAAAACTGTCAAGATACTCTCAAAAATCTGACATTTATTTCCGCAGTGTTATTCATTGTGATCATAAATTAAATAATTATCTGATTGGAACATCATTCTTTTAGGACTGTTCGGGATTGCAACAACATAAACTGCAGTTGGGTCATAATAATTAGTACCGTTATTTAAGGAAATTATTTTTTCGTTGTAATATTTCCGGTATTGTGTACTTTTGTCAGGCAAAGAGTGCTTCCCTTTCCTCCCAGTGCCTTAGTTTGAAATGGGTCCTCATCGTTTCTCGATCATTTTGAAGTTGTACTGATGAAGAAGATTAGTGTATCATTGTATATGAGTTCCCATTGAATTGAAATTCTCGAAAGTTCAGCCTTTTTTATGCTGCATTGTTGTTCATATTTTGTGTTCTCTTGGTAGCATTAAATTTTTATATTATGATACCTGATTTCTGGAAGGATCTTTCATTCTTCTTTAATCAGATCTTCGTGTTGAATATTAAATAATCGGATCAATAAATTTTTTCTTGTTCGTTTCCTCTTTCATGTACCGAAAGATGATGCCGTTCTAAAAATTGCTAAAATTTCCTCTCGACCAAGAAGGCTACGACATGAAAATTTGGATGTATTTAATAAATGTTTTATGGAACGATTCTTTTCGAAGAATTATGTTGTTGTTAATTCTTTCAATGGTGTACATAATCATCATTCATTTTTTGAGATGAAGAATTTTACAATTTTTCTGTTGTCATCGTGTAATGAAAGTCAGTTTTTTTTTTTTCATTTAAATGTGTAGCAAATAGAGTAATCCTTACTGATGCCATCCTTTGAGTAATATATCATGTTCTTGACCAATGGGAAAATCCTCGATGAGTTGGTTTCTAGAATTTTTAACTTCCTCAACAATACCCCAGTGTAGCATTAACCCGTTGGTCTTTATCTTCGTGCCATCATCCGCTCCAAAATTTGCGAGAGTCAAGAAGCTGTAATACGTTTAAGGTTTCAATATTATTCAGTTACCATTTTCAAACGGATGACAGAGAATCCTGAAGTTGAAGGTGTAAAATTTTTGATCATTTATTACTACAAAGATTTTGACTGGCTTCCGATTGAAATATTATGTTCCGTGTTAGATAATATTCTAGTTGCAGGTAATCAAACAGCTAGCCGTTCTGTCAGGTTAGATTTTAATATTGAAGAATATAATAAAGTGGGTGGCTAATATGGTAGACGTTCATCGTTCGCGGTGTGTCTAAGGTTGAGGTAGAGGTTATGGATTCTAATAATTTCCACGATGAGTAGTTCAATCGAACCGAAATTCTGTTTAATCTCGATTCATATTCCTTAGCTTTCTCGTACACATCATTGTGTTTCATATCCCGAAAAATTTTTCTTGGATCACTTCTTCATTCTTATTTTGGGCTGTCTTCCAAAGTTAGATCTCACAGACGTTACACCACACGAGAAGAACATTTTTTGTATTATTTTTGGTGCGTGAATATTCTCCTATCAAGTGTGAACTTGTCGTTGACATCATTGTATGGTTGTAATACCACCTTTATATACGTTCGATTAACTGGTTTTGCGTTGTCCGTTTGGTTGTGGCTCTCACTTGCGAGCCTATAATACGATGACTCGTGTTATGATGAAGTGGAAGCCGAGCTAGAAGTGAGTAGTGAGAATTCGTTTGTGTTACGCGTCGAGCTTGGTTATTCTGTGTTCAACGATAAGAACAATCAAACGATTGAAAAATTTACATAGTATTCTGAAAATAATATATTGTTGTAATTTTACTTCACCTGTTGTATTATTGTTGTGTCACCTTCTAAATCAAACTCGAGTTTATTAGTAATATGCGTTCATATTCGAGATGGCAAGGCAAGATTTTATTATTGAACGTAACGTCAACAATGAGTAGTTGTCATTTTCGTCTTCTCGTTCGTTAGATTTTACGTTTTAAAAATCCGTACCTATTACGAATCCCGAGTTATCAGAGATGAGCTCCAATTGGTCGAAAATATCTTGCTCGGTTTTTATCGTCGTGTGTTGATATAAAAGTTCATCGTGTAGGAGTGCGATAATTTCCGTTTTTTCTTATCAATGCGTTTACACATATTTTTATGGTCCGAAGCTCATTTTTGTTGCAATTATTTTCTGTGATGTTTCGATCGAAGTGGACAAATATGTTCAAGATGTGACGTTTCTCAGACCTT
The DNA here is from genome assembly GCA_035079395.1 of Aspidiotus destructor. NCBI lineage: Eukaryota > Metazoa > Arthropoda > Insecta > Hemiptera > Diaspididae > Aspidiotus > Aspidiotus destructor. The sequence continues at coordinate 37,724,210 of JAVHKZ010000018.1, read as the reverse complement.
TAGTTGTTACGGATGTTTTTTTTATCGTGTTTTGATGAACTATTTATTTATAACGAGACGCGTTCCTTATCTCGAAATTTACAACTCCTCTCAGTCTGGTGTTTATTGTATGTATATTATGAAATTGTGTTGGGACTCGTTCCTTGAACTTCATCTTATCGTTCGCGATACATGTACGAGCTTTGGTGGGGTTTCAGTTTCCGCAGAAGACGAAGCGTCTGTCGAGTGCGACTTTTCTTTAGTTACCATTTGATTTGTATTATGTGATCATATTTTTGTCGAAGTTATATTATCGTTCGGTAGCGAATTTAGAAACTTTAGCTGGTATGCATGAGGTATGCGTCCCCGCAGCTCCGCCACAATCTCGAAGCTCATCCGTATCGGCTGCAGCATCAATAATTCCTAATTATCCACACTTCATCACCACTGCTACTGCAACTAGTAAGTCAACTTCTGTCACCGATACCGCCAGCGGGTCAGTTTTATCCGATGTGAAAGCTATCGCATATCAGTCTCTTCGTCATCGGCGGAAGTCGGCAATTAACGTTAAGCGAACGTCATCTTTTGAAGAACGCCCTTCCATTGCGTCTAGTGTACTGCCCTTAACGGTAACGGTGAAGAATCGCTTGTTGAAGCTCTTACGTCGATCAAATAGTACGCGATCGAGCAGTGGCGTCTCATATTCATCTTCTACTAATGGTTTTGGTAGTGGCGGTATGGTGATCTCGAACAAACGCTACTCAATTTGTGTCAACAATCCTGCGACCACGGAAACGTCGACGACTCCTCCCATTCCTTCAGTTACCAAACAATTTTCTACTTCTTGCTCGACCTCATCAGCGTCGACAACAACAGCTAATCCTGTAATTACTTCACCAGCCCCTACTGCCGGCGCATCTACTTTTACCCCGTCCGCGATGAAATCCGTGACGGCTTCAATATCGACAACAGCTAAACCTAGTTTGGCGATTGCATCGAATTTGCCTGTTAGGTCGCATAGAGGTGATGCTACGTGTTCAACTAATAATCAGGAGAATAGTTCGACGACTACGTCATCTAGAAGTGCGGCCAGGTCTTCGTCGATTAGTAATAAAGAAAAGATGATTAGAATCAAGGAAGGCGAACGAGTGCAAAGGCTTCGTATGCATTCTGAAACACGTAGACATAACAGACAGCTACAACTACAGCAGCATAAGGTAATTATTTGTGTTCGCATTTGAATAGTATGCAACGATTCTGAACAAAATTCCGACGAACCTACTCACTGTGTCAAGCGAGTGCAATAACCGCTACGCTATCAGGCCTTAGGATCAGATCGTCATGCATTGCAACTACAAGGGCACAGGGACTGCAGTACATTAGGCTGCTACCAAAACAAATTTAACCCAAGTGGAACGAATTCCTGGAGGGGGATTGATTGAAATATGATATTGATAATGCGGATATTCACGAGGATTGGTGAAGTGATTATTGCACTCGCCAGAAAAGGAGAGATCGCGGGGGTCCGACTACCATTAGAGCTCGGAGTTTTGTGCTTCCTCATCATTCTCTTCATATTTTTTTCACTTATCTACCACTTTTTTGAGGAAAACCTTCGGTAAAAGAATTTTCTCATGTGTAACCAACTTTTGAAGGATGTATATGAGTCATTACATAATTTGGGTTTTGCGTGTGCTTCATTCTGACTCGAACTGTTCTATTTTGTGCCATTAAATTCGTCGAATATTTTAGTCAGACAAGAAGTTACAATAATCGGTTAGGTATGGTATCAATTAAACCTTATTTAATTTCTGACTTCTACAACAATTTTCATCCCAGCGAATTTAGTATAGTGTATGAATCATTGTCCTTGGTAACTTTTGGCCAAAAATCGATAGTTCTAGTACTCATTTTTTCTTTGCTGGTATTTGCTGAGCAGGGCCGACGACGACGGGCCCGAATTCATACAGAAATCATGATAATCTTGGAAGTTTTCTCGGGCCCACTTCAGCTCTTGGCAGCCTGGTTCTAAAGATTATATAGTACAGTGTGTTTATCAGTAAGTTGAGTAAGGTGCTAGAGGTATTCTCGCTCAATGTACACAAACATCGCGGGATGTTCCCATCCAAGAAACGGAAAAATGAATTAGACTTTTTACGTGTAAATTCCACTTCATGGGGAAATCCCGCGCACTCCACGGCGATGTTTGTTTACATTGAGCCAGAATACCTCTAGCGCCTTAAGTTGAGATTTTGAAATGTTGAACCTTCTAAAAGAAAGAGATATTTTCTTGGAAGATGGCTCAATTGTGAGAGTATGTTGAAATTGGCAATCTTTAAAAAAAGGAATATCTGCCTTCTATTAGTTAGAATTGTACCTAATGAAAATTAGTGGTCTTCAACGGTTGAATTGTTATTCTTGAAAATGATTGATTCGAATCCTGTAATGCATGGGTTGGTTGACAGAAGGGAGTTCACAAGATGATGAGCAACTTAATTTGAAAACTGTCCGTCTTAAATTTCATCGGTGACGATCTGGATTTGTTGATTTATTAATATTTCTGTATAAAAAATGGAAAAACGTGAACGGCAATGCAATGGAAATAAATCTATTGTATTTTCAATGTTACAAGTGATGTCCTCTTGTTGTCGTCGTACTTGAATTCATTGATTTATCCATAAGATTTGTATTTTTGAAGTTGAGTCAAGAATAGCGTTTTATGTAGTGGAAAATTGTTGATCCAGTGATTCACTTTCTTGTTTAAAAGAACTTCTCCGTTAGTGAGGAGGGAATTGTTTTGCAATTGACACTTTTTGTCGGCAAGTTCTGGCTCATTTTTCGTGGAGATTTCAGCGGTAGACGGGCACTGATTTTCTGGGATTCGGTATCGTTGGTTGAAATTGGTCGACATAAAAGATTAAAAGACTTTTTTCGCTGATAGTCTTGCGTCAGTATGGCGCTTGAAACACGTCCTATTCATAGTAATGCCTGTGATCAAAATTTTTTCCGGTTTGCATTTTCCGTGTCATTCCTAGGAAATTTATAACGTCTGAATTTTATTTTTTTCCTCTAATAAATAAGTTTGGAGCCTTCTCGTACTATGAGAGTTGAAATTTACAGTAAAATAGCCTCGGAGCTTCATTTTTATGTGATAATGTATACATTCACTTGGTTAGTTCACCTTGGAAGTCGTTTGAGCGTAGGATAAATCACATGCACGATTTTTACAAACTAGTTAATAACAGACGTTGCCTGTCGTTTTTTTTATTCCAACTTTCGTAATCAGTGTAATATGTTTCTTGAAACGTGGACGAGAACGTACTCTCGTGTTTCGTGCGTTTTCGATAGAGTCAGCCAGTAGCTGGATCTTGATAACACCTTATTTGTGAAACAGTTGACCATCACTCGGCCGTTTAATAATTCAGACTTGAAGCAATAATAACAAAACGTTCCGCTCACTACTAATTATTTTGGTTTTCGACTGCGGATAGAGCTCGAGAAAATGTGTAAACTTTGAAGTTTAAGTGAAGGAACAGCTCGACCCAGAGACGCACTCGATTTTTGAAAATACGTCTGTGAAGCAGTTATCAGTCCATACACATAGTATTACAGCACGTAAATCCATCAGGCAAAAGTCGAAAGGTAGTACGAGATCATTAATGTTGGAACAATATTGAAGCCGGTTATATCATTGAGCTTTAAACCACTACAACGGAATTATGATAAACTGGAGGCTAGCCTATTTTTCTGAGTCTTTGGGTGTTGACTTAGCTTCGTCAAGAGTATTAAGTTAACTAGGCAGCCCAACCATCAAATTTCGCTAGCTTCCAAAGTTCTAGTGTGGCCTAGGATACTCTAACTTGTTATAGGCTAAAAATACAAGTTCCAACGTAGGAGAATGATTAGTTAGCTTCAGAAGAGCTGAAAAATTTTTTCATTTACCGAGTAGGCCAAGCGTTACGCGGAAAGGCTTCACGAAAATTTCAGCTGACGTTTAACCTGAAAACATAATTACCCGACCCAAAATTGTTCACAGTCCTTATTCTTGATGAACCCCCAGCCTAGCAATTTGTAGATATATAACCCCTTGCATCAGCTGTATACGTTTTATTTATTGAGATTCTTTTTGCTTTCTCTTCCTATAACTCGAAATTGTTACAACTATCATCAGGGAGTAAAATTATCGATTTATATAGGTCGAAAAGTTCCGTAATGCTGGTGTCCATGAGTTGTAATTTTTATTACACAGCATTAAATCGATTGATCAAAGCAAACCAGACAGCCAATATGAAAGTTGTCTCCAAATTTTCCCATTTCTGGCGCTATCTTTTCGCTGTGTTTCTGTTATCAGCTGATTTCCAAGTCATATGTTCTTCTGGGCAAGGCTCAATTGATTTGTAGAATATGTGCTTTTCTTGGTCTGTACTCACTGACGTATAAAGATGAAACGCTTCAATCAGCTTCTTATTGATGCAATAGCGTAGCTCGAATCTCGACCTCACTTCCAGAAAGCAACAGTACCGACAAATCATATTTTTTCTGTGTAGCGAAAATTTTTCGCTTGCTGGTTCGCTTTTTCTGTAGTAAGTGAAACATGAAAAATAGCAAGTCAGCGCAGCTAAAGGCATTAGTGCTGACCGGCGCGAATTCCTGCATGAATTCATTTCTGTTAATATTTCTCCTCCTTCATCTTGGTTCGTGTCTGAAAAGTTTCTCAACCTTAATTCGTCGAATTACGAGCGCGTTACCTGTTTTTTTTTCTGTTTGTCATCCGTTTGGTTGTTAGAATGGACGAGTGATATCCTCGCCGAAAATTCTCCCGTATTGTGGCCTTGTAAGAAAGGAACTGATGGCATGGTATATCAGTATCAATTTTATACTACGGGTTTTAGCGCCTACCCCGAGAAGTTGTTACCTCTGGAAATAACCTCGTTCGCTGAAAATGGAGAAAAGTTTCTTGCCAGTGTGAGGATACGAAGATATTGCTAGTGTTGAATAAGTGATGTATTCCTCATAATTATGCGGAATCATTAGGATGGGTATTCCGCACACTGTGAGATTCGTGTACTTTATTTCAAACTTGTACACAATTTTGTATTATACACGAAACTGTTGTATCAGCTATGCGTCTCTACGTGTACGGAACGGATTGACGAAAACTATTGAATAAACTTTACTTGTTATGTGAGATGAGTCGTTGCTTCAACAAAGTGCTGTTCTGTTCACACGCTCGTGGACGTTTTAATAATTTTTACGTTCTCCGGACGCATTCTTTCATTCTTCATCGGACATTCTTTCTCCAGCACTATGTCTGCGAACAATAGACTCTTCCTGATTGGGCCGTATAATGCCAAACCATTGTGCAGAATGTCGATGACGTACCAACAAAATGTAGACCTATGCTAGTATGTGTAATCGACCTCGAACTCATTAGCATCCTTTTGATTTTTAGCACTCGTATAGGTGCTCTTCAATCTTATTCTGGAGAATCACTTCATGTTTATTCGTTTTCTAATGTAAGATTTTTGATATTGTCGTGCTCATTTTCGGTTCTAATTGTGATATTCGAAGGGTGTGATGCCGTATTACTTTCTGGTTCTTAAACTTTTTCCAGTAAATCTCGGAAAAAATAGTTTCTAAGGGTATTTGTCTCTGGGGAAAGACGTGATTATGGGACCTTGGTTGTTATTGTTGTTGTTCGTTTCAAAATATATGTCGATTTTCTACAGAAAAAAATCATGTCTACTTTATCTGTTCATGTACGTTAACTCTCGATGGAGGAGTGGTTTAATTGAAGTTTTGAAGATGAGTAACGGCATGAAGATTGGAATAAGTTCCTAGCGATTAGTTTCTAGTTTCTGTATTGTTTGTATACATAAAAAGAACAAGTATGAAGTCTTGCTGCATTCACTGTTCGTTCAAATTCGATGAGAATATCATGGAAAACTCTCTTCTCAAACACGAAGAATTTGAGTTGAGGTTGAGCCTTCATCAAAATCTGATTTATATGTGGACAAGAAAAGTGTATGTTCTAGAGAAGAAATCAACTTCTCACATAATTGACGAACTGATCAATTTTCGGTGAGGACATCGAAACAATATAGTTTTGTATCTGCAGTAAAAGTTCGACGTAAATGCTATTTCAAAAAGAAAACACCTAACACAGTCATAGTGTTACAAAGTGGAAAAAGAAGCGTGACAATCTGCTTATTGTATACTGTATATATCTTCATTCTGATTACTACTGCTGGAGTCTTGACTATTTTCCGTTATTTTATGTGAAAACATCGCAATGTTTTTTTTTTTTTTTTCGTTTGCTTTCTATTCTTTTTTCTTACCATTCCATGATCGTATCTCGTCATCAGATTTTCACCTTATGTGACGGAAAATTGTTGGTTTCGTAGATAAAGTGAAAGTCCTAGTGTTTACGACGTGTTCATCGATTACATAACATTGATTTGTGTGATATCGTATGTTTTTTGTTCGAATGTACCGATCGTCTATAGTTGACCATTTTTCCTTATACTGTTTTCGTATTCAGGCTTTCCTGTAATTCTTGATTTTATTCGTGTGCATATGTGTTGTAATATCTTTTTTTGGATAACATTCTCTGCTACCAGTATCAGTCTCCTATATAAAAATTATTGTGGACGCATCGTTCTTAATCTACTCACGAGGGTTCATTATAGATACTCTCAAGTGAATATACCGGTCGGTATTATTGAATTTTTACTGTAAACATGTTGGTGGTCATGGCCGAATTTATTTTGAGTTGACAAAATATCGATTAATTTACTTGTGATTGATTTTTTCTATTACTTTTGTTAGTTAAACATACTCAGAAATTTTCGCGTTTGCGCCCGGCTAGCGTAAACGAAATGACATTTGAGGAGAAAGACTTCGAAAGAATCTCGACCATCGAGCAACAGATACAAAGAAGAGGGTTTGATGAAATTTTGACTCCCGAACCGTGCACAAGTGGAGTGCGACTTGATTAACCTAGATCTAGAAATGATTTTTAGAAGTGTGTGACCTTGAGAGAATGTAGGGGTGCAGAGGGTGTCCTGCTGCTATAATAAAGACAAAGTGGCTCTGAATTATTTTTGTTGCCCTTGAGGACCTGGTGTACGGGGCGCTCAAGTAACTGTGTACTATGTAGAGTGAAAGAGCAGTACTTTTCATTTTTTAGTTCCGTAGTTTCTGCAGGAAGCACAAACATGTATAATAAAGCTAGACCGCCAACTCTCCATTTAATGCGTGTATTAAAATCTTCACCTAGCGGTTGCATAGCAGCCCCTGACGCTATTGGCAGAAAACGCGTTGCCAGTACGCTGTACTATTGAAGAATATACTCTACTTAACTATTAATCTTGGAACTTCTGAGAATTGATGGAATAGTATTTTGTGTTTAGGAGTGTATTTTTTGCGTTTATTTCATTACTTTTTTTTTTAGAGCACCCACGTTAAAATTTCCATATTTTACAAGAAATTGTAGGGAAACTAAAAAGAAGAACTGGTTTAGTTCTTGACACAAAAAAATGAAATAGATATTCCATGAACTAACTGATTCATTAAAGATGAAAAAGTTGAATATGAGAAAATTGGATAATATAAGAAATTCACAACCAAGAAGTCAAGTAAGCATTAAAAAAAATTCAGGGTACTAAAACAATAATTTTAATATTATATAAACTAATTATTCATTCCGATGTAATACATTTTTTTTGCTTTTGTTACAAGTACTGAGCTGCAGTTCTTGTTTCAAAATGAATTCTATACAGTACAGCCTTATTTTCAGAAAATAATCGCGTAGGATATCGACTAAAAATATTTTATGATTAACGTCCAAATCATCATATCCTTGCAGCTTGGGGAAGAAAAAATTGATGGGCCCTCGACATCACCAAAAAATAATTTTCCAACATTTTGAGTAATCAAATTTTTATTTTGTTTTTCTAAGACGCTCAAATCACTCATTTTACTATCCCCAGTCAGCAAAATGCGGTCACAGTTTGGAACAGAGAAGAATTGTGACGCATGTGACGGTAGTTTGTGACGGCGATCACCCATTTAAAAAGCACAGTGATCACTCTTTGTGACCCAAGTCTGACGCAAATGTGCGCCGTCACAATTGCGCCACATGACGCCATTTTGCGCAACAGGACTGAGCATATTTAGAGTATGCTTGGTAAATTTCAAAAATCTCGTGTATTTGAGCCCTAAACGTTATAAAATACCTCTCCCACCCTTCTAAAGGATGCAACAGGAAACTCCTTATTCAACTTCACAAGAGCCGTGTCCAATATTGTTTAGACTACAGTGAACCCATCTACAATCTAGCTTCCAAATCAATTCTCAAAATCTTACATCCTATTTAAATCTATTCTCTCAGAATGGTACCGCGTGCCTTCTGTACCAGACCAAGACTTTATCTATGCGCAGACACAGCTGAACCACCTCTCCCATATCGCAGACTCATCCTGACTTTCAAACTTTTATCTCAATTTCTCAATTTACACACCTACCAATCTACAACACAATTTTCCCCTTGAAAACTAACCATCTCTCATTGCCTATTACCAAACAAATCCATTTCCGTCTCAAACAATCTCTCAACAAACCTTTTTTAGTTGACCCCTTGCAGCCTATATTTACACTCTCCCCTCCTTGGACCTACAACAAACCTTCCATTCGACTTGATATTACACAAATCCCCAGTCAAAACAAATCTACCTATGTCCCCCACATCTAGGACATTATTGAGGAATATCCCGACCACACATTCTATTTCACAGATGGATCCAAATCTGGGAGCAGAGCTGCCTACGCTTATTCTGTGGGTGGTCTCCTTGTCTCTCATGGAGTCCACAACATAGCGTTGGTTTATACTACTGATTTCATGGCAATCCTCGCATGTCTTTCTCACCTCACTTAATTTCACCAAATAACAGCTTTTTACTTCTCACTGACTCATTATCCTCACTTCATTCACTCCTTGACCCTTACTCATTTGAAGAATTCATCTACTACAAACTACACTTATCTCAATTAACTGCAACATTACATTCATATGAATACCGGGACACATTGACTTACACCAACATGACCTTGTTGATAAAGCCGCCAAAAAAAGCCATTACTTTTGGAAAAATCACGGATAAATCTCCCTTACCAGCTTCGAATTACAAAAATCACTTTCGCTCTCTCATTACTCAACAATGACACTCATCTTGGAAAACTCAATCTCTTGATAGACTCTTTGCATGAAAAAGTACCCTATACTTTGGGCCAGCTCCAATAGAAATTCACAAAGAGAAGAAGTCATCCTCACCAGACTAAGAATAGGACACACTCCCATAACACACTCTGACTTGACCAACCCTCACTTATCATCTCCTCCATCTTGCCCATACTGTAAAGAAGAGTATCTCACAACTGACCATATTATGTTCTCGTTCCCTCATCTCCAATCCCTTTGTTATTCACTACAGGTCTCTTCCTCCATCTTACAAGATTTTAAAAATGATTGCAATACTGTTAGTGTCACCACAATACTTATGTCTCACTGAATTCTTCTCTCTCATCCAACTGTTCTACCTCAACTAACTCTTAGAACTCAACACAGTATACATTAATATATAAATTTGTCAAAAAAATATTTCTACTCAACTTTCTACCCAACTAATTAAACTCACTACAAATTGATAATAAGTCCATAAATAATCCGAGCTAATAGCCCCTTGAGCAGCTCGTTGCTCGTTAATTAAATAAATAAATGTTGAGAACAATTATTAAATAAATAACACTGAATAAATTCCCATAGATAAATCAGCTGATGAAAAGAAAGATACCTGTCACTTGTAACCGGCACGCAACAACATAATATAGTGCGAGTACTTTCCTGCCAATAGCATCAGGCGCAGGTTAGATTATAGCAAGGTGCGGATTGTTTTACGAGTTGGCGGTCTAGGCAGGAAGTGGATTTAAGTGATAGATTAGCCGTATCGATGGGACCGAAATATTCAATCTGAGATTTAGTCTTAGTAAAACTGAATATTTCAACTTTTTGATCCCCAGATGAAACCCAAGCAACAATTTCCCGTTTCTTTTAAAACTGAATTTTGGTATAGAAATTCCTTGTCTCTAAAAGACGCAATTTGAACTCATGCGTTTAAGAAGTTGAGAAAATTGAGGCTGCCAGCTAGACAAATTTATCGGCAATTGAAAGATGGAGGTTGAATCATTATTAACTTTTTCCGATTTTCTCTTTCATCTGGAAAATGAGCCATATGACATTGATAATTGAAAAATAGGTTGTACAACTGAGAAGTTGGCTGTGTGAACATTTCTTGTCTAAAGTATAGTTTTTGTTGCGTTGCCTACGGCAGAATCTTATCAAACTTCCTTATGCGGTATAACTAGTAATCCATGCGGTTTTCATCTGTGCCGAGAGAAAAAGTACACGATGTATTTATCATTCAGTTGAAATGTTTATCTTTTTGTCTGGTCACACAGAAGTCTAAGTTAACAGAGTTTTCCTTATTTACGCATAGAAGAAAAGTATTTTCGTAGCTTTATTGAAACATTGGACAAGATAATTTACTTCGTAATCGAATTGACATTTGTTGTGACAGTTTGATTTACTTCACTCTTAGAAGTTACAATCGTGTGACCACTGGCCAGTGGTTTTCGATGTCTCTGGGCGAGGGGTTCGCGTCACGCTTTTCCTCTGGTTATCCCCTCTTGTATAATCAGCATATTATTATTAGTTCTGAAAGATGCCTCAAGGTTCAACGTGAACAAAAATCTTCACGAATACTGCTTTGGAAGGAAGATAGAAATCTTAATTTTTCAAAAGAAGAATGGTGATTTCACCAATAACTAAATTTGGGTGTTGCTCGTTTCACTAAAATATGGAGCTTAATGTTAGAAAATTGTCCTTTGGTCAAGTTGAACGATGAAAAAAAATTATTTACTGCATTGGCATGGTCGAAATCTTGATTCTCGAAGTTGAAGTATCTGAAATTCATCTTTGTTGGATGAACTGAAAAGACTAAATCTATGTCATTTCAATTGTTCAGTATAACGGAAGGAAGTTTATTTCCTTAATCTGCTTCTTATTTTATAATTTACATAAAAATGATGAAGTTTCGTATATAAAGGTATTTTTGTTTGAGTCCAATATTCAAGGGTGTGGAAATCGACTTATTGATTTACATGACGAAATGTGATTTTTCTTCTTATTTTTGTCATTTTCGGAGAGTTACGTGAGCCCCTATCACTTCATTACTGGGATGCTAGTGTACCACGTATCTTTTTCTCTCTCAAGAAGTAAGGTGATAATTCTGGAAAATGATAACCCGCAAAACTTTATGGCGAAGTTCATTCTTCTTAGAAAACTTATAGACAGTCAGGAAATTTCTAATTGTCGTAAAATAATGCTCTTTATGGTTTTTAAGAAATTAGTAGCGAAGATATCGTTCGGTACTGCCGTAAAAAAATACTTAGCTCAATGAAAGAATGAAAAAAATACCCGAAGTTTTGAAAACAACACTTTTCCATATCAAGGGTGGAAACAATGTTACATCAAACTGTTTTTTGACGGCAATGCCGAACAATATCTTTGCGATTAATTTCATAATTTCTATTTCGTTCTCAGATTTAATAATTGTGTGATTGGTGATGTGCTGGAAAGAAAGAAAAAAAAATGGCTATTCAACAGTGACTGCATCGAACTTCTTGGAAGTGGGAGTAAAATATGCCAAAATTATGTTAATTCGTGACCATAAAAGTTTATGTAGAGGTGTTGATATCCTTATAGTGCAACCTATCCGGTTTATTCAATAGTAATTGATGAAAAAGTTGTAAAAATGTATAATTAACTTTATTTTTGTTTATTTGTTTTCAGGTGAGTACCGAGAGGATAGTTTGTGTCAGTACGTGACAATTGGTACAAATACGTTACGTAGCATAATTGTAAAGATTGGTTTACTCAGACGATTTCTGTGTCATGGTTGAGGTAAAAGCGCTTAAAATATTTTTTGATCGTACTTCAATAGACTTGAAATACCGTGACGTCACAAAGTCCACATCCGTTTATCCAACGTACCCTACAGCTTATTAAAATTGTCAATCTTACCCTAAATTACCAACTTGGTTTGTAAACTAAAAAATGCTACATAAGAAACCCACAGGAACGTTTCGATGTTACGTTCAGATTTGAAAACTGGAAGAAATGAAGAATCACGGATACATTTCCGAATATGTACTTGAGAACTTTCTATTTTTGAATACAAAATAATACATAATTGCCTTTTTATTTCTTATATTTCAATTTGAACGGTCCAGTGTATTTCTTATGAGAATCGGTAACGTGATAGAACCACAAGCGATGTAATCGATTACGTGGTAGGGTTTTTGAATTACATTTGCGCCTTTTGGGGAGTTGGCAATTAGTGACGTCAAGATATTCCGTCTATATTTATACGTTCAAAAATTCCTTATAATGGAACGTTTCCGCTAATAATGATGTACCTAGGTTCTGTCAATATTTGGACATTTTAAGAGATGAAACAACTGACATCTAATGAACGTTTTCGGCGACTATACCAGTGTTGGGATGAGCAGATTGGTCAATATCGTCATGTAATTGAAGTTATTTTCAATCACACAGCCATATTTTAATTCTTATTTCGGAAGAAACTCATCCCTAATATTATATTGCCGTAAATATGGTTATCAATTTTTGATCGAACTTATCTTGGTCACATTATTAATTGTGTTTGCTATCATGATTAATAGATGAGCAGCTTTCTGTCGAATGCTGCAAATGCAAAGAAGGATACCTGATGCTAGCCTATCTCCTTTGTCAGATCCAAATTCTGACGAATATCGAAGCAGAACTTCCTATAATTTTGCTCTAATATTTTTCGATGAAACGCATGAGACTGCAATATCCTGACAAGAAATACCAAACGCTTTTCATTTTATCTCAAATTGTTCTTTTTGTGTGAGTGGTAGGAGGGACATATTTTTAGTGCGCATTCCAAGTTAGAATTTTGTAACCATGGGTATACTAGTCCTTAGATCAACTTTTCCTATTTGGTCCATCAACTTTTATTGTAGTTGATATTTTTACCTCTCGATTGAGCATGATAAAACGTATCTTCAGCCATAAACTCGAACTTCACTATCCAGTTCAGTATCTTGTATCTCTTGGTTTGCATCAATTATTCTAAACTAAAACAGTATTAGAAAATGAAGAAATGGATACAGAAAGGAGGATTGAAAGTGTTACTCTCGCAAAAAATTAGAGCTGTCGATTATGAGAGTTTCCCTATCCCATTGAAAGACACGTTTTGAATTCATCCGATTTTTATTTGATAATTTTTAGTACCAGCACTGAAGTTTGTACAGCAGACTGATTATTTTTCTGTTTTCTATCTTCTTTCCATAATGTACAGCACTATAATGCGATAATCAAAATTATACAATCGAAAGTTTTACGTCGAATTTTTTATCTCAAAATGGCCTCACTCTTGACTCGTTGTCTTATCTGTTCTCGTTATTTTCTTATCTCTTAGTATTTTTCTACATATTCCGAAGTAGGAACGAAGTTGAACGTGGCAAATGAAATTTGTTCTCTGTGAAAAAATCTTGAACTCACAGAGGCGAGAAATGTAGGTAAGCATGGTGGGATTCCAGATGCTTATACGAATACTGCTTAATGTCCAGAATTTTATATTTCATTTACATTTTCGCTTGTAGATTCCTCATAAAAAGTTAAAATAAGAAAATCGAACATTGTTTAACGAAGGTATGGATCTCAGAAAGCTTGAATGTTGTAGAAAAAAGAAACATTCACCGAATTTGAGTTATCATTTTCAACAAATAGTATTTAGAAAATGAATCACGGCGTCTGTTGAGAAGTTGTTAACAAGCCTGAACTTTGATAATTTCTATCAAAATCATTATTTTCAAAAAATATCATGAAAGAAAATAATTTCATAAAATAATGCACAGCTTTTCCATCACAGGTTTAAGTATATTTTCACAACGCGACAGGTACATAATACAATCTACGTGACGTTATCTTCAGAACGGTAGCGAAACGTCACGTAGGTACTCTTGTATTATGTACCTGTCGCGTTGTGAAAATATACTTAAACCTGTGATGGAAAAGCTGTGCATTATTTTATATATCTAGATTGGTCTATCACGAAAAAACCTTTCCAATATAAGAAAATAATTTTTGCCAGTATTCTCCAGATCGTTTAGAATAAATAAAATCTGAAATGAGTTTTGGCGAAGTATATGAAGTTTCTCAGTTTCAATACACGTGTATCTTGATTAAATTTTGAATGAAAATTCCAAACTTAAAGTTGAATTTCGATAGTATCTGTATCAATAAAATCGAATTATTCAAGAGTACGACGCTAAAATTTTTTCAAATTCGAAATAAATATCCAATGATGAAGCTCTTATGGCGCATTTACGCAGAATGCTTAAACATTGATGAACCCTGTTGTGCCAATTCGGGAATATTGTGAATAAAAATGTTGAAAAATGTTGAAACATGTACACCCGGCTTCTCAAACAAACAAAATACTCTCAAGTTCACGTACAGAACCAAAAACACGCTGAAGGTAACCTCACAGTTTTCTTTAATTATTTGGGACTCTTCAAGTGTAATTACTTTGTTCGGAATTACGTCTGTCAGTGTAAAGGCGTCATCATAAGTACAGTATCTTTAATATCATTCGAGTATTGTTGACAAAGGGATACAAGAATCATTTTTGAACGGATTGGGCCCATGTTTACCTTACCTGAAGCACTAGATTTGAAACCAAGCCATAGATTTCCGTGGCAAAAGATTTTCTTACAATGCACAATATTTAATGCCTGTTTTCGAACGACTTTCCACTATTATTTCTGTAAAATTTTATATCAATGATCAGCTTGTTGGGAATCATTCTGATGTGTTTATTTGTGAGTAATTCAAACTCGACAGCGGAATGGCCGACATTAGGTGGTCGTTGTCCAAACTAGAAAACTTGGATAGGAGTTTCAAGATGTGCTGTAAAAGGAGGTCATCAGTGTTGAATATTTTTCCAACCTCACCTCAGAATTCTGCATGATTTATTCGGAACTTTTTTCCAATTCTCTGAATTCTAATAAAATAGGACCTATTTAAAGAAGGATTTCTACTACGCCGGAAATCGATGCTAAAGTTTTTTTTTTTTTTTTTATGTCTATAGAAGAAAATGCATTATACGTTTTTTTTTTCTGCAGCAATGAGTGTTTTTGTATCTTATCTTCACATTGATGAAGCCAAATTGAGGTGCGACGTTAGCGCGCCACAGTTTGGTTGAGTCCAAATCTTCACTTTTTGTTTGCACTTCCAAGCCCATCAGAAACTCAAATTATTTTCTTTTTATTTTTATTTCAATTATTTTTGTTTTCAATTCTGGAGAGATGCAATATTTGGGCATACGTTGTCAAGTCTGAAGTTAATAAATCACAGTAAACTTTTCTCTTAGTGGTACTTTGTCTTTTAAAATTTTCAGATCTCTCCCATCCCCAGAAAAATGTTCTAAATTCGCCAGTGATGGAAATTCACGTAAATAATAATTATAAAAGCCAAATATCAAATTTTATTTTCTCTATTACTTGCTGAGAAATTTTATTACCAAATTTCTCTGTGTCTAATTTGAGAACCATTCGAAGTCGCAAAACATGGAATATTTGCCTGTCCCGGAGTAACGATAATTTCCTTACCCGCTAGCATCATGTCGAAACAACAAACGCCAAAAATGTGATGATGATGAATAAAAATACTATTCACTTGAAGAAATAGAGAGAGAGAGAGCGAGACGGGGGTAGGGGTCGCGATCGATGGGGTACAGTGAGGATAATTTTTGTCTTCATACAAATATTTCAGGCAAGCACGTTCTTTACGTATTTACTCATTAATTGATTTTTCCGCTTTCTCTAAATCCTCCATAAGGACTTCCGTGCATTTGAAAAACCAAATGTATTTTAGCATTGTTGTCAATCATAAAGGTGGAACGGAAATATAATTCTCATATACCGAGTGAGGCAAACCAGTCGAATGAGCGTTTGCGCTAAGTCTTTTGTAGCGTAAAAACGCGAAACAATGAATGCATACTTCAAATCTACGGAATTCGCACTTTAATTTGAGCTTCAATTTACTTTTCTACGACTTTTTGTAGCCAAGTTATGAGATGAAGTATGGAAGTTTCATTTTTAAGAATTTTGGCAAATTAATCAATTTTTTGCACATTTTGGTTCATAACTCGGCTCAGAAAAATTGTAGAAAGTTGGGTAGGGATGCAAATTGTAGATAAATTTTGTACATTCAAAATATACGTCTGACGTTTTGCGTTTTTGCGCCAGAACAGATCTACCGCGAACTCCCATTAAATTGGTAACATAATTTTTGCCTTACCCTGTATTCTATTTCTTGAGGCTCTAGCCTCCTTTGGTAAAGTAAAAGCTTATATGCAACCGCAAAAAAAAAAATTGAAGAAAAAAACAAGACTGAGTCGCTCAGCGCCTCAGTATCCGGGTCTCCTGGGTTTTTCTTTTTTCACTCTATTCCCTGACTGTAAGTTACTCTTCTTTCTCTCCAATTATTGAAACATAGAAAATTGTGAGTCAAGAGTTCTGGAGTTCCTGTTTTACTGATGAGATTTGGAGTACGAAAGATCCAGAAATCCTAAGACCCAACGATAACTTTTTGTCCTGCTCAGAGCTGGAACCCGAGAGAGAGACTGGTCAAATAATATACACAGTATTATTTACGATTGTTGAGGTACCAAGATAAATAACCTTTGAACTACACTTTTGCCAAAGACTGTACCGAAATAAAAATGCTATTAAAAAATAAAACTTGTAGAGACTGCACAGATTGACGTAGGTCTACGATAATGAAAAACTCCTGAAATTTGGAAATTGCTGTGCAAAAATAATATAAGAAAATTTATGTATAACTTGAGTGACGTCACAACACATTTTTTTGAGTGAGATTTTATTATTTATTTATTTTTTTTATCATTTTTTTTTCGCGGTTGCATTGGGCTTTCGCCTTGCCGAAGGTAATAACCAAAGGTGGCAAGGGCCCCAATAAGAGCCCCGTATCAGTCTTGTTATTGATGTGAATTTGGACGCAGTTGTTTGAAAATAAAGTCTCTCATTTCCAAGGAAAAGGTTAGGTATCAAAAATTTTCAGTTCATAAGTGCAGTCATGTTACAATACAGGAGCTGAATTGTTCTTTTGGAGAGTAAAGAGAGGAAAACAAGAATTACATCTCGATATTTTCTTTTTGAGCAGAACTGAATTTGTGAAGAGTCGATTGATTGTATTAAACAATTTTGTTTTTCCCTTCAACCCTGTCCAAAAAATAATGGAAACATGAATGTCAAGGAAACCATAAAATGAAATCATACTGAATGACCGAAAAAGTCAGGAAAAATTATCTTTAAGAAATTGTGAATATCCTGTCGTCCTTGTCAAAAAACTTATATGTATCTTCTGCATTTCTATCCCTCATATACATAGTAGTATAAGTACAAATAGATTGCGTTTCACTTGTAATTTGTGGAGGAAAGCGCAAATCCTTGATTCCTTGAGTATTTGAATTTGTAGGTTGTATAGCAAAAGATTATAAAATTCTAAAATGGTGAAGAAAAGACAGCCAAATTTGATTTTCAATATTCATTTTTTCCGAATTTATTCAAATCCTAACTTGTGAAAATAATAATATATACCTTCAAATAAATCTTAGTCTTCAATAGGCTATTTTTGGACTCGAGATGACTTTTTTTATGGTGACGAATTATTTCTTGCAATTCGTCCATTTAGCATCAATTTGAATTTGAGCCTCTGCCGAATGTCATTTTCTTTTGTACTCATTCTTTTCAATTGCGTGTGGTTTTCTAAATTGGTATGTACAGCATTTTTATTCATGACTATTTCAATTTTGTTTTCACAAGAACTCCGGTAATAGTACCGAGGACAACGGCGTTATTAGCTTGGAACTTGGGCTTCGGAGATTCATTTCTTCTATGAGGGCACTTACTAGGGTGAACGTCGCGCGCCACTGCTGGTCTTATTCGTTTATGGTTTGAAGCGCGCTCTCGTGGTCGACAGTTTGCTGTTATCAAACAACATGCTTTAGTATATTCAAGTTCGTACCGGGCGTTTGGTTGGTGTTCAGTAATTCAGTATGTGTGAACGAGCGGTGTGGTGATGTAGGTCCTGTAGTCCATTAGTAATGTGAACTTTGGTATTCGTCGCTTCTTCATTTTTTGTGGCCACAGACTAGGAATATGGGGATTGTTGAGTCTTCTATTCTATTGTAATGAAAGTAGTTAATTATTATGCTGCTGCCCCACACAATGTAGTAGCGTGAAATTTTCAAAAATTTCAAAACAAACAGAATTATAGTAATGAAATGTTGGTTGCTCGCGTAAGCCTAATGTGCTGTCGTGTAGCTGAGTCGAAGTGTCGAACGTCGAATTACTGTCATAAAAACGATTTTGATATTTTATCCGTGAAAGTTTCGCGTGTTGAACTGAGTTTTCGTTCGTTGCTATATTATCGTTTTTAATTTATTATCGAACACGAGTACTAGCGAATTCTGGCTCGTGTATATTATTTCACCCGAGATCTAATTGAAATGATTTTTCGAGTTATTCTGTGACTGTATTGTCCGTAGTGTTCGCGTGTATTCTTCATCGAAGTTGAAGAAACGTTCATCGAGGATAATTAATTTTCGTTAGTAGTTGACGCATCGTTCTACTCGCGCGATACAATATAATGATAATGATAATGGTGATAAGTAACACGAGCAGTTGAATATTACGTCGTATGTAGGCAATGATGTGTGGTGTGTACCCGTGTCTTTTGGAAGTGTTCCGTTACTCCGTAATTTTCTACGTAACTCGAAATCTTTGTGAAGTGTGAAGAAGAAATACGTCGCATGTTGTTAGGAGTTGTAAAATATCCCGAGTGTCGGTCCCATCTAAAAGTGAGTCTTGAATATTTTTTCAATTGAAGAAAAAAAATCATCGTTTATCCACGCAAGCATGTATGAGTAGTGTAATAACGTGATGTCAAAATAATATGATGTTTTCGATCATCTGTCGTGCTCGTTGGTTCTATTTAAAATACTAGTATATTACGTAACATTCTTTCAGTAATTTTTGTTCGAAGATAAGTATTCGATGTTACGTGTGTGCGGCGTTCGCTGTAGTTTTTTCTCATGAAACAGCTGACAGAAATCGGAAAACCTGCTCGTACTGTGTTGGCCTGCGTGCGTAATCGATGAAAATAGACCTTTAGTACTCGTTTCATTGAATAATTTTCGCAATGAGGTATCATCAACTCCGAGTTTTTAAATTTCATTGAAGGCAAGCAAATCGAAAAGTTTCAAGTATTATATTGTTTCCGTGTAACCTTCTGCTTCACGTAAAGGATGGCAATTTTCTGTTCTAAATGTCTGCTAAGGGTAGGGTCCGATAAGGACAAATCAATAATCCGATATTGTAGAATTATGCATGTTCGTGAAACAAATGAAGCTTAGAAAATGAGGAAATGAATCAAAAAATTCTTGTGCGTCGAACAAAAGAACGAACGTCGAAAGCGTAAAATGAATCATTCTCCTTCGCGCATCCATCGATATGACTTTACTAAAAGGCCAATCAGTATCCTCCTCGCGACGTAATAATTCCTTTAGATTTTATGAGATATTAGATTTTTTGAAATGACAAAGAAGAACGATTTGAAGTCTAAGAATAGACAGAGTATCGTTCTAAGATGTAGGGAGGAACGTTATTCGCGTTCTTTTGAGAAAGAAAGGAGGAACTACGTTTTCTAGTAATTTTCCTACTTGGATTGTGCGTCTTGTTGACGATGAGTTCGATGCAAACGACTTATTACGAAATATTATCATCTTGAAGCAGATCATCGAGAATCTCACTATTATTATGATGGACACCCTCTTATCTTCGTGCTTACGCGATTTATGCACCTCGCTGGTCGGAATTTTCCCATTTTATTACTCATGATGAACGGAAGAACAATATTTTGGCAAACACGAATGGTTGATTTTTATGTAAAAATTTCGGACGCTCCTTATCGAACAGTAATCTTCCGAGGTATGTCGCTGCATATTTTCTCGGAAATATCTGAGCAGAATTTAGAGGGTTTTCCATTTTTAGACCATTCAGTCTAATTCCATCGCTTTGATTTCATCACTTCATGGGTACCCCAAAGAATGAAAGGAATTGAAAGAGGTTGGGAATATACATTGAGATCTACGCTGTCCACAGGGCAATAGATTGAAATAGGAATGAAAATCGTTGAATCGCATTCTATAAGTGCTGAAAACATTCCGAAAAGTATTTGTTGTTTTTAGAATTATCGATTTGTACGCTTTTGAATTTTTGTTGAGCAAGAAGTGAGAATCATGAATCATGACTACGCTCTAGTAGGGTCGTTGGGAATGAGGATGATGAAGAAGCTACGATTACATTATACGTTTGGCGAGAATGTTGTATAAGATACAACGACCGATTTTGAAAATCTGATAAATTGGTATTATTTTGGATTAGAGTGAGGAACTTTATTCATTTCTAGTTTTGAAGTAATGTCACTCGTGTCAGATCGTATCATTTCGTGAAGTGTCATCGATGATGTTCTTCAATTTCAAAATGGTATTTTTATTTTGGTGAGGGAGGTGGATTCGAATGACTGCCTCCTCAAGAGTGAACGAGTCATGAATTTAAATCTAATATAGAGTAATAATTGTGGTGTATGACCGGTTTCCAAAGTATTGACCTTGATCTCTAATTAAATGAGTTTGAAACGAATGCAATTCGGGTCGTGCATCCGTTAGAGCACGCCCGTATCACGGTACAGCCATAAGAAGCTAAAGCTGAAGCAATTATTTCCTCATTAACGGCTATACTTCCTGAAAATAGAGATATCTCAAAAATGAGACGTTTCCAAAAAAACTACTGCAAAACTCGTAGGCAATGAGATTTCCTAACGATTGCGACCATTTTTGACCCCAAATTTCAGTATTTTTCTCATACGTCGAAATGTCATCAATTGCTCGCTGATATGAGTGGTCGACGCATAGCGTTCGTTGTACTGTACTACCCAATGAAGACAGAATATAAAAATCTTCCTATCGATGGCTCGTGACGTCATTCCAGATACGCATGCCGTGTCACCTGATCTTTTATTTTTGCGTGACCATAGTTTCTTCTCGATACCACAATTTTTTGGCTTCAAAAACTTGTCGTTCGTTTTTGATCATAATAAAGTCTTAATTTTTGGGGGGCAGTATCTGTCAAGTTCCAGATCTGGGTTGGAAAAAGAAAATGCGAATCTTGAGAGTTTCAGATCTTGACATTGGATAAAATCTGATCTTCTGAGCTCAGTAGGGAGGGGAAAAAGCTTCACATCTTGACAAGAGAAAAGAAACCACATCATTCAAATTCCGATCATTAGGGGGGAAAAATGAATTTCCGATAACTTATGGTATGAGTGGTGAAAAAGGGAAAAAGAGAAGATGACCCGGATACTGGGGCGATTGGCGCTTTCGTCTTTTTCGATGTATTGTCGTGCACTCGACTTGGATATACGGTATTGAGCGAGAACATTTTTTACATTAATTCACTTGATAGAAAGTACAAGGTATTAAAAATAGTTCTTCTCGGGTGCAGAGAACTTTTTGATGAGTTCATTGTATCTTAACCTGGCTCAAGTTCCTCGAGTGAGCTAAAAGTTGTCTCCAAATATTTGGATACTCGTTTCGGAATTATAGTACCTTACATGAAAGTACCGTCATTCAGTATAATATAAAATTGTCCAAGTTTTTAGAACGCTTAATGCTTGTTCAATAGACCTGGAATGTGAAAAGATTTCATCTTTCGCTGCCCTTCAGTACGTTGAAGTTTTTTCGTTCTACACGAGGAGTGAGAGTCCCCAGTGAAAGAACTTTATAATTCCCTGCTCTGACAGCTCGTCTTCACCTATTTGTATGTATCACTCAGTCAATTATTGATTCATCTCTCCCTCGCTTATTTCGTAGTTTAAAATTTTCCAACGACCTTCTTCATTCTGGTCGAATGACGTTATCAAACGAAAACTATACCCGCATATTTTCGTTTCGTGTTTTGTGTGCATCCTCCAATTCTAGTTCTATTTTTTCTTTTTCCGGGTCAAAAGCTGTTTTTATATGTATTTTCTTGCAATAAAGAGAGAATTATTTCCAGATCAGCGCCTTTCTCATTTACGAATTTTCAGAATTCGGTTTAACATGAAGGAGAACAATAGGAAAACGACCTTATCCAGCCAGATTTTAACTAATTCTTTCTATGAATTTCCTTCGAAAAATACGTCTCATTCTCGTTGGTGCTTTCGTCCAGCTATTGCTATCCCACATGAGGGTACAAAAAGGGCAAAAGCGAGTGGCGAAATTTGGAAACTGTCTGAAAAGATGATGATTATAGGATTGCCGTTGAGTGCATGGTGATGAGAATCTTTTCCGGTCCTTGGAAAACGAACTTCCAGCAACTATTTTTGATAAGCGTTTTTTATTTGTTGTAACAAGTACAAGAGTATTAGAAGTTTAAAGTAAGTAGTCGAAAAATTGATTATGATGAATTTTCTAGTGTTTTATGTACCGAAGTGCCCGAGAAGGTGTTGCGAAATCTCGGGTTCCACACAAACGTACCTAAATAAGACGAGACGTTGAACGGAGGACTGCGTGTATTATCGAAAAGGGTTACAACCTTTGACTAAATAAACTACATACCAGTGAACCTAACCTAACCTTTTTTTTTTTTTTTTTTAGGGGTCCCCAGTCCGAACTTACTCGATGGGGTGGGGTATATTATCGCGAAATAAGATAAAGTTATAACTAACCCTTGCAACAAGATCGCTTGGTACAAGGGGTTTCAACATCTTATATGTAGTTTATACAGGGTGCTTTCATGGTCAAGGGTCGCCCGCAGAGACTTATCAAGGTGATCTATGCACTGAACGGGTCCCCCCATCACACTACGGCTAATTATCATCTTCCCAGCTGGCCTGTCCTGAATCAGTCTAAACAGTGATCTCAGGTGACAGCTGGTGAAGAGAAAATAATGGTTTAGTCATCTCCGCCTTCAACTTGAATCGGCCTAGACAGTGGCCTCAAGTTAGAGAGGGAGAGAGAAAACTTAGAATAAATATACATGGTGGTATACATGTTACATTTATGTGCCGCGCGGAAATAGTCCAAGACAAGGGACTTGCGTGGGCGGGATGTTATAAAACATAATTTCCTAAATATTATGTACATAGATATTGGAGATCAACATCTTATTCTACTCTGAAATAGGAGAAAAAAGTGATCCGCGCTTTCTGCTAGGTACTCCACTTTTAGCCGGTGGTTACAGGAGATAGCTGCAATCCCAGTGCTTTCGCGTTCAGAGCGGTGTGGTGGTGATGATGAACAAATACATTATGGGTACAAATGATTTATTACATCTTAGCCTAAGCTGAAATAGTAGAAAATGGTGACCTTGCTGCCTCGTTTCCAACTCCTTCACATGCCGCTAGGGTTACAGGAAGTTGCTTACATCCCAGTTGTTAGGCGTAGACATCAGGGTGTGGTGATGTGAGAGGTATAATGTAATGTAAAAATTATAAAAATACCTGAGATCCAGATGGTCCTATGTTGATTGGTGTCAGCTACCGCCCGATGGCATCTTGAAGTTTGGTGCAAAGCCCTGCCTAGTAGGTTATAGTTGTTCGACAACTAGGAGCGGTTGAACCTTCCCATTCACTGGTAGTGTATATAGTCAAAGGTTACAACAGAGACTCGTATAATGTTCGTAGCGTATGTATAGAACTACCCAGAACTACCCTCGATCGTCGTACGAGGGAAGAAAACGAAAGTAGACAGCGAAAGGAAAGAGAAAGAGACTGGTTGTCTACCGAGGTACCGTGACGGATAGCGCACGACGATCGAAAATGAGAAAGAGTCCGGTCACCGCAGTGCCAACATAAGCGCTCCTAGTAAAGCATCGTATGTGAATTTTGTTATTCTATGGAAGGTTAGATGAATTCATCAGGTTGATAGGTTGAGGACCTGAAAGTATTCCCACCAATGAAAACAAAGATGGCGGGCGAAATGATTTTGCGGTTCGGCGTTAGATCATGTGGTTCAGCGGAATCATCTTGCTCCGCAGCGCAAAACCACTTACCTGTCATGTTTGTGCAAAATATCTCCAGGTTTTTTAAATAACTCAAAAACTGTTGATGAAAAATAAATATGGACCCTCCTTTCTTTTATCTTGATGGAATACGTTCAATCTAGAAGAAAAATTGTTTTTAGTGGCTTATGAATTTGAAATTTGACGTGTGAACAGAACTATTTGAATAGATTTGGGTCTACTGAAGGCTTGCAGAAGTAGGCCCTGAGAATGAATGACCAGTACTGTCGAAATACCTATAACCTCTTAATCACCTCTAAAGTTCAGCGATTTGTAAAATTTGACCATCTGCTTATACGTGATTTTATGCTCGATACGGGAATTCCTCTGTTGAAGGCAGTGTTCATCCGAAGGGTACACAGAGTCCTAAATTGATGAAATTTTCGGCTTACCTGTTGGTAGAAGTTATTCAATTTGATATAGCTACTCCTTCTTTCATTCTTATCGTGTTCGCATCTAACTGTTCTGTTGAAAATTTCCATTCTTCGGTCTTAATTTTCTATTCGTACGCTAATTTTTGGAAGACGACTGACTGTGCTACTTTTACTCTGCAAATAAACGAATGGTATAAAATTTATTTGTATTCGCCCGTGATATTTGATTTATTTCTTCTATTGTTTTGGTAGTAGGTGTCAAATAAGTTACGACTTCTGTTCGACGTCACATTACGCCAACTTACTAAAATACGCCGAAAGGTACAAAAATGATGTTGTTTTTATATTTTCCGTAGTTCCGTTAAATTACATATTGACA
Organism: Aspidiotus destructor; assembly: GCA_035079395.1. NCBI lineage: Eukaryota > Metazoa > Arthropoda > Insecta > Hemiptera > Diaspididae > Aspidiotus > Aspidiotus destructor. The sequence continues at coordinate 37,699,184 of JAVHKZ010000018.1, read as the reverse complement.
GAAGACGATTATATTTCTTTGCACACGATATTTTATTATTTGTTTTTCTTACAATGGTTGAATATGTATCACTTTTTTCTTCATTTTTTCATAAGATCAGAGATAATTAGTAGATTTCTTCAAAGTATACAAAGTTGAATATTGAAGGGAAGAAGGTGTTCTCTTCTTAAGGTTATCATTAGGGTAGGTCATGCTTTTTCAGTACTCGTTTGCTTCAAGACAACCCAACAGTGAGGAGTGTTTCAACACTTGGAACAGAATGCGCTTGTCTCGACCAGTGTTTGTAAAGTCCAGTACCTAACAAAAGGACCATATAGGTCCGGGAAGTCGATACAAACACTACTTGTCAGTGCAAAGCTGACCATGGTGTGCTGGAAATGCTTAATGACAAATCCTACATTCACCTGAATATACTGTACCACTGAACTGGAAAACAGAACCAGAGAGCAGCAGCACATATTAGGCCAACAAGCTACTTCCCACTCAGGTCTAGGACTCGAGTCCGATGTAAGCACGTCTCAACTCTTGTCACGAAGTAGGCAGGATAAGTAGGGAAAACCGACTGAAACCCTCCCTTCCTCCACTGAGTCATAATTTTGAAGACCCACACCCACCTACTATGTAGTAATATACAACCCTCCAGTAGGAACAACACAAAGAATGCTACACCAGTAAAGAAAAATCCATACCATAAGAATCCCTGTCCAATATACATGCCTGTGCCAATGAAGTACAAGGATCATACAAGGACTCTCAGTCACTTCAGTATGGAAAAGTTGGTGACAGGAGACAACACAATCCCACCTAGTCGACCGAAGTTTAAACTTGATTGATATGATTCCCCAAAAGCCGATGTTTGACACTGCGCAAGTAGGGGAGTAGTCTCAGTACAGGCCATGACCTGGAAAGCAGTGACCCCGATGGTGCAGAATCAAACACAATCCCAGATGATGTGATGTGATGATTAATAATCAACATTGCAGAATCTAAACATTCCGTCTTGATGTGCTGCTCTAACAATCAATGGTGCAAATGTACATTGCGAGTCCCAGGATCATTAAATTGTGTTGGTAAAACAGTGTCACATATTGCACAGGTAGAGCGATAGCGCAGCGCATCACGGCAAAAAGACTGCAGAACTGACATGGACCTGCCAACGCTGAACAGTTGATCTATATAAGAGGCGGTAATTGACGGTGCTAGGTAAGGTACGGCACTTCCAATATACTGTAGATTGCATATGATGAGCTGGAACCAACATATTTCAAAACAGTGTGCAAAAAGTACCTAATTACGTACCAACACTGGTCTGAGATATTTTGAAGGTCCCCGTTTGATTGTGAATAACTACCCTTATTTCACACAAACAATAGGCACGGATCGATCGTCTGGTTGAACAAGCCCGCGGGGCATCTATAGGGCGAACCTAAAGTGCCGAAACAGTTACTATTCAGTGCACAGACTTCAACCTTAGGTTGAGATTCAACCCAGGGCTGAAGTCTGAACATTGATAACGTAACAACATAGGGATCTCCTTGAACCCATCCCATCCTTAACTCACTCCACCTCCCACAAACAAAAAAAAAAAAAAAAGTACTCGTTTGCTGCAGAAATGGAATCGTATCTAGTTGAATATTCTACTGGTTTGATTCACGAAGTCTCGTAGTCGTTCTGCGACTGGATTGATTCACTTTTTGCGCATTGAAAAATGCCCGAAAAGAGTTGACCAAAAGGGAGCTGGTTTCACCTGGATCTGCCTAGAGAGAATATTCAACACTCAATTTTCGACCAATAATTCTTTGACCTAGTTTGAATATCTCTCCTAGAAGATCCCTTGAGAATCAGATGAAATGATCTACATGAATGTGCTCGGACGAAGGCAATAAGTTTTACGCCGTGAAGAAGAACAACTTCTTGTAAAGATATTATTATTATTTAGTATCAGTATCTCATTAGGTACAATGGGTTGCTGGACACTTGGCCAGCTGATATTTGAGCCATCTAAGGATATGGGTCTCTTTGACCAACGTTAAAGCGACAAATTGTCTAAATGTCGATTAGGTCAACTATGCAGCCATCCATCGATCCCCGTTGAACACTTGATGGCAAAAACTTTCCTATTATGTCCCCAAAATTTCCCCATGAGGACATTTTGGGTGGTTTGGGTTCATTTTACATTCATAATGGGGACCATGATACGGGTGTTTTTGCCATGGGGACATCAAATTTTCAACGGGGATGAGAATTATTCCAGGAACAGTTTGCAGTTGATGAAAAAAGTTGATGTTCGGCTCTCAAGTGTAACAATTTTGAAATCGATCCTTCTTTATTGTTAGTCCGAGGAAATTCATTGAAAGATTTCAACTTTCCTCTATCGGTTGATTCTGTATACAATCTGAATGTGAAAGAATTTATCGACCTTCAGAGAAGGCGATTCGGGTATTTTTGTATGAAGTCCAATTGTACCTCAATTATTCATCCATTTCATCCTTCTGAAACCTGAACTAGTCTACGCCGATGTGAGAGGAATGCAGCTCATAAACTTGATTATTAAGTTCTGTTGAATTTTGAAAATTGCCCAAAAACGAAAACGTGTAATGTAGGTGTTCACCGTATTTGCTGGCAATTTGCGTCGTTGGAAAAGATTTTGGACCTCGGGTGACGTTGTGAGCTTTACGCAAATTGTCAATAATACTTTTTTTTATGGGTGAAAAAGTGAATCTGTATATATGGTATGCTCGGAAAAATATGAAATTTTACCAGGGTCATTTTAGAACAAAACGTTTACAAATATTTGGACTTTGAGCGACTGAGCAAAGAAATTCGTATGTTTCAACTTCAAGGTACATTCAAAGTTGGCGAATGCAATTGTAGTTTTGTTTTTTCTTTTTATTATTTCAATTAGAAATCCAGTTAAAGAAACAGGTGTTAACATCCTAGTTTATATTATGAATCATTATTTTTTCAAGTTTGACGTAAAATGATGGGGGGTTGTCACAATGCTCGTACTCCGTTGAGTATTTATTTTTTGTGTCGGTAATGAAAAATATGGCTTTGTTTTAATGTTTCGTTCATACTGCTCACTTTAAGGACGATATTATTGTATTATAACGATTTTCTTTTTGTTTCATTTTAGGTCGATTCGTCGGTTAATTATTGATGACGATTATTGTGCGTTTTAAAACGAGATAGCTCTCTGTGCGTTATTTGTCTTTCTTTGTGGCGTTGACGTCAGTGTGTGTCGTGAAGTATTCGTGCGAGAATGAAAGAATTTTCATTAGTAAAACCAACGTTGCGAGTATGAAAAAATTAATCAGTGGAAATATTTTTGCGTTTCCATTTCTCGCAATAGTATTTTCATGTGGTCGTCCTTCTTAATTGCTCGTAAGAAACCACGAATTCTTTGTTGACATCGTCAATTGGGTTGTGGGCAACTTGCGCGTAAAATGATGGCGAAACGATTTGAACCAATTCTTTTTTTTCTTTTTCAAAGCGTACACATGTGCGTACTCTTTAACAAATGAAATTCGTGTAATAGCTGTTATCGTTTGAGGACAGACTTCTCACATTCTACTCCGATTTTAATCTAATCACTCGATTAATGATCTGATAATATTGTAGTAAAAAAGAGAGAATGTATACGAAGTGTTTCCGCGCTCGTCTTCATTCGAGTCAATTTTGGTGTCTACGAATCATTTAGTGTCTTATCACCAATGAATTTCATTTGCTCGTAGTGTGTATCATTTTGTGCCATTGTAAGCTTTCATGTATGTTGAACACGTGACCTTTTTTATGTGCCAACATTAACCTTCTTTTTTTCTCTTGAGAGATATCTACTGGCGTCACCTAGACGATGATAAACGGACTGACGGAAAAGCTAGAAAAGTTTCGGGTTTTCGAATTATGACCCGGAAAAAGCTTGAATTACCGATAGTCCCTGTTTAAATTGATGTTGGCGTGTTGCGAAAATAGAAGATTGGTGTTAAATTTAGCGAATTAGTATGCGGATGCTGTTGTCGTTGTAAGGTATAAATAAGATGCAAATTTTGAAATTCAATTTTCATAGAATCGAGTCTTTTTATTGTTTTTAACGAAAGATGCAACCTCTACATTTTTTTTCAGCTATTCAAAATGTAATATGGAAAAGGAAATTTAGAAATTATGCGATTGACAATAAGTGAGATTTTAACCATTATCATGGAGCGGTAATTAGACGTGTTATGGAATTTGTGATTTATAAATGTAACAATAAAGCGATTATTTGTATGGGGGAAAAATTAACGATGTGGAATGGTACAGAGGATTTCAATCTTCTTATTGCTCAGATTTTTTGTTTTTCAAATCTATAACTTTGGATTGTATCAAATCGGTAGTACCGTCCAATCAAAAGTTACGTCCTCCGCCTGTGACAAGGAAGACAGTCGAACGAATGAATGAGACAGGATAAACTCTTGAAGAAATGAAGCGAACGGATAATAAGAAAATGAAAAATGCAAGATTATTCATTTCATTTTTTGGATCTTTTCTCCCTCCAGGATTCAGCTCTTGTATTATATCCTTCTTTCGGTATTAACTAATAATGTTTTTTACACGACAAAAAAGAAAAGTTGGAACACGTATAAGAACAAAAGTATACGATTCTGAAAGTATTTTCGACGCTGAGTACAAATTTTTAAAAATTGGATCCGCCTATCGTACTATGTATACCGTACATCCTTTTTCCGTGATTCCGCGTGACGACCTCCCGGGGCTTCAGGATTACGCTCCAAGAAAATGCACTACGCGTCGCAGCAAATCGCGGAAAGGTGATGAGACCATTGCACGCCGACGAGGACCAATTTTGACAATACGATGGATTGGCGTAGTTTTCAGCGTTGAGAACACTTGAAGAATTGTATACTCTCGTTTATGCTTTTCCGATTTTTTTTTTATTGTTGCGTTGTGTTATCAATTTAGAAAATCAGGCGATGAAATATCCCAAAGAAAGCATATTAATTAGCAGTGACGTACTCGCCAAGCTGGCTGTAATTTCTTCCAAGTGTAAATCCCGCTGCGAGGGATTCATCTTTTAGAAATTCTTCATCGAGGTCTGTACGCACGTCCGTCCAAAAATCTTGATTAATTTGGGGATCAGGGAAATTTGTTGGTCTTGAGACTTCATCGAGAGCACTTCTGGAGTTTGGAATGGGAAACTGAGGGAGGAGGCGTGTCTGATCTGGAAGAAATCATGATCTTATCAGGTAAACTTGGAAAAATTTCTTTTGAAATTCTAAATAAAGGCGTGATAAATTTTGATGGAAATGCGACGATTGAGGGCTGGTTGATCCATTTTAAGACTTGGCAGAATTACAAGTTTCAATATCAAGGAAGGGGATTTGGAGAATTCTGATGAAAGATTTAGCTATCGTGTATTTGATGGGTTTGAAAAACAAGAGAATAGAATTGGATTAATCGCGACGGAAGGACAAATGAGAGAATGAGCCAGCAAAACCGACTTGATGGGGTTCTCTGCTGTCATTACACATTACAATGAGCTGAGCCTTTTGACATGTACATGTCTTTGCTCTGGTCTTATCCTTATGGAAATTTTCATTGTGGTAGTGATTCTCAAATCTGCGAGTCCGAGCCCCCCCCTCTCTCGAAAGGCACTCAGAAAAATTTCGAGGTTTTCTCAGGGGAGTGATTCTGAAATTTGCGAGTCCGAGTTCGCGAGTCTGAAGTGGTAGTTTATACTAATATAATGAATAGATTTATACTAGGCTAAGAATACGCTGAGAGCCATTATGAGGCTATTAGCTTGTGACGTCATAGGTCAGTGACTTCATAGGTCGGTGACGTCATAAATCTTGAGTTCTGGTCCCCTTACAACATCTGAAACATACTGTAGCGGGACCAACGAGCGGAGCAAGTGAGGCCCAGTAATCTCATCAGCCTGAAATATACTAAAGTAGACTTACACTAGACCAAGAAGGCTCATTAGCCCAAAATATTACAAAGTAGAAGCGAGTGTGCCGCTCTAAAGCCTTAGTCTAGAACTCTCGAATATTTTTGTTTCGCATTATCCACTACATATCAGATTGGGCAAAATTGTGAAAAGACATGGACATGATCTTTATCTTTTTGGCAGCGCGAAGAAATCCAATACCCAAAATATCTAGATTCCTAAATCCCTTTCCAATACCTCGGCCTCCTTTTATCTTTTTTTTTTTTTTCTTCTCTCTCTGTGTGTGGAATGAAGGATCCTTTTTTACTTGCAGACATTTACTATTCGAGATGAAATTGTAGGAAAAGGAATCCGTAAACGTTTTCGGGTTGTATTTTTTCGGACGCAGTTAAAAAGAGGGATACACGGGATAAGAAGGAGTATTCGCAGAACATGAAAATCTAAACGATATTGAAATTTACAGTACGCGATGAATATAGTCTTGATTAAATCAAAGAGTAGATTGACCTCTTGATTACTACTCGTATTCATCACCACGTAGAAAGATCTGTTCATTCGTAACTATAATTTTTTCCCAAAAAAGAAAAGATACTTAAGGGTAATTAGAACACAACATGCGCGGTACGCTTCAACAAAAAAATCACAAAATTTGAATTATAAAATTATTACGTTTGAAACTTGAAAAAAAAATGAATCACGAAGTATAAATTATAAAATTAAGTAAGAGTGTAGATTAGAAACTTACATTGGGTAATCAATGCGCATTTTGCTCTCGTAGGACGGCCCCGTTTCCGTTTTTGACACGGAGAAACTGATTTTACTTCAGAGGTTGGAGTCACTAATAAATTTCAGGTGAATGAGCAAGCCTACTGTATGTTGTTTACACATGTATTCATTCATACGGCATGGACATGTACAGGTCGAGCTATTTATAGCTATTGAATTGATGTGAATAGTCCACACGCTGTTGATCTACTTTTTGAACTGATCGAATGTCTTCCAATGACCCGCTGATTTAAGAAAGGAGGTGAGTTTTTTGTTGGTGAGAAGTTGCTTCTCATTGCTGGATGATATGTAGTACATGTCTCCTCGCTGTAGTACAACCGCATTTGCACGTGCCCACTGGTAAGCAGCAGTCCATATTTTTAAAGTAATAACAGGTGCGTGAGCAAATAAGACACAATTCACCTCTTCAGGGTTCCTCTTCTCAGACCCCTTCGGTACCGATGAGAAACGGCTGTTCAAAAACTGGCCCGTGGGCAACCGCTCACGAACAGCTTGATGGCCGCGTTGGTTCCTCCTCGTATAAATGTAAGATTATGATCCAGAACGGTGGAACAACAAAATTTTATCGGAAGACTTGTATCGTATTCTTGGGTTTCACGAATTTTCGACGATATGAACGTTTTTAGCCTATACTTCGCTCCTTGAATTGCGTTAGAATGAAATCTGAAAAGAATCGTTTTCAATGGCAGCCAATCTATTACATTTTGTACCCAAAGAATTGGTATCGTTGAAAGTAGAGGGTAACATCTATTTGCCAGATCCATACAGACGTAGTTGGTTCGCTTTTTCATCGCTAAGTGTATTTCCTGGTTTTGAAGTTGAATGAAGGGGGAGAATTCATGACAGATAGATCTTTTTTGCAGCTCTTGTGATGAGAATGAATATCCGAATAGATGAGCGTTTTGCAGTATAAAATGTCAAAATTCGTCTTATTCGAGATCTGAAAAATGATCGAGAAAGGCTAGTAAGACGATGGAAGGGAGTACACTGTGTTGTTGAATCTTGAAAGATCTTCTGATGGTAATTAGTCGTAATTGCAATCACTGATGGCGAAACTGCCCACGAGAATTTCGGCGCATCGATTTTCCGTGAAATGATTCAACGATCGTGTATCCTGAGGAATATTCCTGTTCTTTTGTGCTAGTCATCTATCATCATTTGGGTTGTATTTATTTCTCAGCCTGCAGATCATAAGATTTATACTATGATTTTAGCAACGTCGCTTTCATTATGAACGACAGTTTTGAATGGTACATGCAGACAGACATCTTTCTATAGATTTGCCGATATTCTAGTTTCAACAATTTGTTCCTCCATTCTCTCTTGAGACCAGGTATCTACTGGCAAATAAAATTAACTAGCGTGTATTTTTTTGAAGGGTTGTTCAAACATGTTCCACATTGATTACATCTTTTTGTTCAAAAAGCAGCTAAGTATAGAAAGATGGTAAATTATATTCACCTAACTAACGTGAAAGTGGTTACCTGAATAGCATTCTTCATGTTATACATGTTTTTTTTTACGAATCTTATTATTTGTCAAGCAAAATGATTATCTGAATCAATATTTTCTATGTATCCGTCAACGGTTAGAAGTCAGATTTCGCTATGTTTGGGAGGGGGTTGCAACTCCGAGTCTTCAAAGTGGCAAGCAAATGACATCCTTTTTTATGTCCATCCTTTTAGCCGACATCTCGTAAGAGAGCGGAAAAGACCAGATAAGTCTAGTTTTCCTTATCACATTTTTTGAGTCACCTTGTTCTTCGTATGCAATAGTGTTCGATGGCTTCAGGCTTTTGTATCGTATTCATAAACGACTCGCATGAAGTCAGTCACGATTCTTTTGAACTCGCGTAATTGGTCAGTTGTCTACCACGAGGAAATAAAAATATCATATTGTGAAACGATATTCGTTCACGTAGTAGGTATTTCACCACTGAATCACTAATCGAAAATTGTAATCTCGATTATTGGCCTTCGGATGATATTATTACCACAGGGAATGCTATCGTACACCTTACTGTTCACTTCATCTTCTTTAGCATGGCTCGTGTGTTGTACATGACCTACACGGCGCGTTACTATTTGACAAGTTGGTGTAAGGCCTATCGTATCATCTGCTTACGTTATTCGAGGTGTGCATTGTTCTGCGCCGTAATACTCTTCTTGCTCGTACATTATTTTGTTCGCTGACATTGGGATGACAAAAACTGCGCTCAAGTTAAGTGTTTTTCCTCTCTCTCTCCTATTAAATTATAAAGTTCTCACTCTTGTATTACGATAATGAAGAGACAAGTATTATAGCGCTACAATCGATTATATTAATAATAGGTACATACCATACATTCTTTTGGAAAGTTTGGAAAGCTGCGATTGCGCATTGTTTTATTGAAAAGATTTTTGTCGAAATAAGATTGAATTTCCTGTCGCGGAAAGGATTCTAAAAAAATTATCAATGTTATTTTCCTGCGAAAGCTAGTTGGAATGTCGTACTTCTTATTTTGTCGACTCGTTGGGATTGAATTTTCATTCGATAAACTCCTGCTTGAAAAGGATGAGCGAGTTCGAATTTTCGCTCCGTCGAAAGTCGTTACTCGTTCGAGCGTGGACTTGAAGATGTCTCCATCTTATCCCCTTACTCTTGACATTTAATAAGTTCGTTCGATTCAATTTTTCAAAAGCTCTCACACAGCTTAAACAGCTCTTAAGTTGTGTAAGAAGAGTTGAACTCGACTCGATTGTAAATTGAAAACGATACTGAGTCGGCATGCGCCGTAGTATCCGGGCCGCTAGGGTTCTTCTTTTCTCATTGACTTCATTTTTTTCCAGAAGATCTAGAGTTTCTTCCCTATTGAGATGTGGAGCTCAAGAAATCTGAATGTTTTCTATGTCAGGATCTGAAAACCAAGAGACCCGCATCTTTGTTCCACGCAGATCTGGAACGTGAAAGATTTGATTGTATAACACTTATCGGTGAAAGTTCGTAATGAAAAAGGAAAGAAAAACTCCTTGATGAAGAACACGTCAGCTGTTCAAAACGTCGAAGTTGTATGCATTTAAGTTGGTGATATAAGCCAAATCTGTGTTTTTTCCGAGAGATTTGGTTCCTTTGTGCGGTGTCAGGCTCATAAATGCTAAAATATCCTTAGGAATAATCACGTAAGTGTTCCCAGCCAAAATAATGAGAGATAGCTAAAGGAGTTGAAGTACATTTGATCAAAAAGTTCTATTAACACTTTTCACGATCATAAAATACGCGCGGTAAGTCTTATCACCGTCATTGAAGTATCGAGGAGAAGAAACTTTCTCGAAGACCGTACGAAATTTTGAAAAATACTTTATAAAAATAAATTTTGCCAGGACTGCACAAGAATTCAAAAAAGGCTAAGCAAAAATAAAGACCCGGAATAGGAATCTCAACTCGTGACGTCAAAACGTATCGTAGTGTCATTTGGTATAGGAAATTTTGTTTCGCGGATGCGTAGGAGCTCTTGGCTTGTCGAAGCAAAAGCCCTGGAAAATTTATGGGAAGCGGAACTAGTTAAAATCACCCGCTTCTCTTCGCATCAGTAAAGCTTTATTGTTGACATTGAGCTGAGCGTTCATCTTCTTATTTATTTCGGGAAAACTTCAAAAACTCCTATCTTGTTGGTCTCTCTTCAAGTTGTACAGGTTGACAATCGCCAAGTTCGAAGGAATGTCTTGAGTCTTATCATGATAACTATAAAACCGACGGACTTTACTAGAAGTAGGGAACTATATCAGAAAGGTATGCGCAAGTGATAAGAAGAGGACTTTCGCCATGTCGATAAAATCACAGGAGGAGCAGTTTCAAGAGGTTTCAGACTTTCAGGGAATGCCGTAAGAAAAATTTAAATCTCAAATATCAAATTCCGGTTCATTTGATAGGTTATTTATGAATGGAAGCAAAAAAATGAGCCAGTTTCACTTTATTTTTGGAGTTACGATTCTTCTATTTGATGTTTGATAATTAAAATTCTCTCAGGATACTAAATAGGTTGCTCCTCGTTCGACTTTATCAGCATGGTGGCGGACCAATTCTCATCACTACCTATCTTATATAGTTCCTTACTAATAGTAATTGACGAAGTCTGCTATATAATTTCAACTTTCCAGTCTGAACGAAGGATATTGAAATGATAAGAAACACAATACACCATTTTATATCCGGTAAGCCGGTAAGAGATTTTTCGGGTGCTACAATTTATAAAAATTTTCGATATTGTATGAAACAATTGTACTTCTTTCTTTCATGAGTGCCTTCAAGTACCTACGGATATCCCACAAATATTACAAAGTACAGATACAGTAATCTGATTAACAATGAGACTTCTTGATTGTTTCGTCGAAAATTCTACGAAAAATGTACGCAAGAACAAAGAAAGAAAGAGAAGAGAAATCGTACATTTTAATATATTATACGGCTTTTCAGCTTTGAAGATAATTAATATTAATCTTACATTTCTTGTAGACACTGCATGAAGACAAGCAGTTTCAGCTGATTATTGCTCAACTCTGTCTCCTTGTAGTGGAAAAATTCTGTTCATTCGTTTTTTTGAATGTTGTTTTTTTTTTCAACTTTTGAAAATACTATGCACCTTTTTATACTTTCATGACGAAAAACTGTGAAGACCTCTCAATGAGGATCTTATAATTTTCCACTCTTTCAATGAAAATTCTGTAGAGAATCAATCCAATTCCAAATTTTTCTTCCATCTTCGTTGATATTCGAGAAATTTATCGTTGAACAAACAGTCCACTAATGAAATGAAATTGCTAAATAAGTGAGAATATTTCAGTATAAAGTAGCTTAAATATGGATTTCAATAAGTTTCCTCGTTGAATGTAAATTTCCTTCATTGTCTCTTTCAGGTGAAAAATTTTCGTCTTTCGCGCCCAATTTTCTTTCTTATTATCCTCACTTAAATTGGTTCGTTGTTAGTGAAAAACTAATGAAGTTATTATTCGGGTTTCTATTTTTTCTTCACCTTATGATCTATATGACTTGAAAGAATATTCTGTTTGTCGATATTTCGCAGTTTCGTGGTTTCAGGTGATGCGGGTATGGATCCGCCTAAAACCTCGTCTTTGAAAAATCATTATCGATTTCTGTACCAAACTCGTCTGTCTCGTTAGAATCATCAAATCCTATTTCTGTAATTTTTAAGTCATTTAATCGAACATGTCTTGGTGTACCGCGCGTAATGATAATTGTCGTGAAACGATTCATCTCTTTCAAAGTTCCTCCCGGGTTGTTGAGGAGTCTTCGATTTTGTTCGGAGTTCTCATGTGAGAATGAGGGCGTCTCTATCGAGTTTCCATTTGCAGTGGGAGCAAATATGGCTCAGTAAGAAGTAAACCGATCTTTGAATCTTTGTGGCGAATTTGAAAATCTATTCGTATAGTTCTAGTACTGTAAAGTAACTGTCGCAACTATTCGTGTTCTGTCTGGAAAAACACATTTTCCCGTTTTTTTGCCAGGGCTGAGGAAGCATTCTCTGCGTTTTTCGCTTTTGTGTACCACTTCACGTACACTGTCGCTCCCCGCTGTTCCTTGTTTACTCGTCTCATTTAACGTGTTTTTCCCTTTTACGTTGAACAGCAGTAGTTGAAAAATAATGTATATCAAATAAACAGTACGGCCTTGGACCTTGATATTATCAAGCTTGGGAAATGATAATTAATTATCTTGTATGTGTTGACAATTCATTTGCATTTTTAAAAATTAGTCCACGCCTTTAGAATTAATGTTTCATTAAGCAATTGATCAGTGTTTTTTTTTTTTTTTTCATCGCTTTGATTTATGTAGTTATCGTAAGATGGGAGAGACAAATCAATACCGGTATTGATAATTGATTATTATATTATAGTATTATTATTATGATTACTATTCCATCGGATATTCCTGTTATAGATTACTTGGTATTTTAAATTCTAGTCTCAGCCTGATATTAGATACGTAAAATAACAGTAGGTAACTATAATAATTTTTCATATCATTTCAATTTATTCAAATAGCTCTTCATTATTCGTAATATATTTTTTATTAGATTCTTCTAATTGATTTTTAACTTAGTGTTACATCGGGCTCTTGTACATGTTGATGGCTTTTTCTTTCACTCCCCCCCCCCTCAGTGTGTATATAAATATTTATATATTTCTCAAAACTCAATTACACTCGTCGTGGCTGATTGAACAGTTTTTATATTGTTGATATGTTCGATGGTCACATCTACTAACAAACGCTAAAATGAACTATGTAAGATTAGTATAACGCGCAAACTCATCATTGAAATTTTCGAGTGTTTTCTTTGATCAGTTTACAAGTTTATAATCATCAGGTGCCAACATTTATGCGACTTCGTTGTCCTAGATATTCCCTCTCGAATAATGGTCTTTCTCATCGGTACTTGAAAGTGTAATTAAATTCAAACCCAGCTATGAATTCGCGCCTTTATTCCATCCGTTTTAATATGGAAAAATTGTTGTCTTTCGTATGAATTTACGAGTAGTTATTGACTCGTGCAAACGTCACACAATGAGCAATAGTCATCACATGTGTCACCAACTGAGAACAAAGATGTATCGGGTCCTAGAAGAGGCATTGCAAATGTTTAAAACTCCGGATTATGCTTACATCCTTTGATTTCCCCTTCATTTTTATTTCAAATCATTCATGAGATGATTTTCGGTTCCTTCGTTACCTACTATGTTCGTAGGAGGCAATTACAAGTACTTGTGCTCCTGGCTTAGATATTGGCTAACAAGGACCAAGTGTCTACCAGCCTAAAAAAAACTCGGAAAATCACAAAATCAAGTCACAGAAGTCACAAAAAGTCGCTGCTTTTTATGCTAATTTCTTTACTCATTGGCTTCGGAAAAAAATATTACAAGATCACGGGGGAAGAATTGGGGTCCCAATTTTGAATTTGTTTGATCTGATGAGTCGACTGATGACAGCGGTCTATATTGCAACATTCAACAATGCTATCCAAGTATTGCGACAGTTTGAAATCAACCACATATGAAGTTGGATAAATAAAGGACTTTTTTCACCACCAAGCACCAATTTGTCGATGATCTAAGGTCCAAACATTGCAATTTTCAGAAGCATGAAGTTGTTACAAGATACACGCTCTCTTGCAGCACGGAACAATGAAGAACAGATTAATTTGTTGAAATTCATTTTGCCTACCTTCTATTTCATTGAGTTATAGTCTAAAATAATTCTTTCGTCTTATTCGTCGTTTTGTTGATGATACCTCACACGAAGTTCAAGCTCAATATGTAAATTGTTTTGTTTCATCCTAAATAGTACTGACTGTATTCGCAGGTGTGTCTCCATAATCACGTTCCGAGGGCGATAATGCGAAAATCGTAATTCTAAGTTGAGTATTCCGTAACACTATGGCGTCGAGCGAAGAAGAACGTAAAATGAGCAATGAAGCTCCTGTTAAATTAATCGCGAAGATGTCCGATCTCGCTTTGGACAAAATTGTCGGTAATGCGAGAATTAACGGCGATGAAAACGGAAAACAGTCAAAGGATGCTTCTAAGTCGGTTAAAAAAGCGATAATTGTCGAGAAAAGTACTGGCGCACCTCTCGTCACCGTTCGTAGTAGACGTTCTATCATGGAATCTCGATTTAGATTGACCTTGAAAACTTGGGACGATGTCTGGCGATCGACCAGCTGGGCCAAGAATCCACCGAAGCAGGCAAAGACGACAGCTGGCGAGAAACCCGTTACCAATAATGTCGCCTCGACAGTAGTTGATACAGAAAATGGGAAAAATAATGTAGCGCGCAAGGAATCTGCTCATTCGCTCAACGTTGCAGATAATGATGCGATTGTTTCCTCTGCTGACGATGCTTCGGCTGTGCAAGCTGACGACAGCGAACGTCTGCGTAAGGCCGTTTCGGATACAAACGTGATTAGTAACGATGACAATAAACAGATTATTCGTGTAGTTACCGACGAAGATGTAGCTGTCCGTGATAGAAAACCTAAGGATATCGACATCATTGAAATTGTAGCTAATGAAGAGGAAAAGGAATTACAAGAGATACCAGTCATTGCTGGCGACGGGAGCTGTGTTGAAAGTGATATAACGGAGGAGCCCACTACATTAGCGGTTAGCGAAGAATGTGATAAATTAGATACAGGGGACTCGAAAGAGCCCGTTGGTAGAAAAATCAAAAACACGCGTTTTATGGTTGTGCCAAACGTTCAACTTGACACTGACTTGAGTGCAAAATCTTCGACTGCCGATACCAATACCCCTGCGAATAAAGAAGCGGGCACCGCTGAGAGTAGTGATAGCGAAGAAAACATACCCGGAGATGGTACCACAGCTGCGTCACGAACCCGAATTCCTATGTTTGAAAGTCGTTTGAACGAACTAACCATGGTCGAGTCCCAGTTGAAGAAACTCGATTTCAAACCTATGCATTTGGAAATACCAGAGGATCGTGATTCGGATGACTCGGCCAATTCGAAAACCATTACGGCTGCTGAAGGCAAAACTATGAAAATTAAGGATACTATTCCGCCAAGACGCAATAATTCTTTGGAAGGCGCATACACGCCGCAGTCGAAAAAGAAGGTGAAAAATCACGCGGACGCGAAGTGGGGCTGGTTATCTATATTTCGCAAGAAACCATCCTCTCAAGATACCGAAATAAAGTCTACCGCTTCATCTAGATCTTCAACGCATAGCTCGAACACGTCTACCACTGCCCAAAGAAGAACAAGAGCCCCAGCGAATGCTCACCAGTCCCGAGTTCGCCAATCGCAAAGACATACGACGACTGTAGCTAATGCACGACGCGCTGCTGCTGCCGCCGCCGCTCAAGCTGCTCAAATGGATCCGACTGCTCTGGCTGCAGCGAATGCGACCGTAGTTTACATACAACAGGTAAAAAAGATGATAAATTATATCATCTCTATTCTAGTCTTGTTTTTGGGAGACCAACGATTTTATTGTATCGAAATTTTGTCCGTCTTCGATGGTCCTCCGTGGCATTCTCTTTATAGAAGAGGTTAGATTCAGTGTAACTCATGCCAATTAGGTTTCAAAAGCGATAAAATTCTTTTTCTCGAGGTGTAGATGAAAATGAACGTCTTCATACTGGTCAAGATCGATTTTAGACGTGTAAAGAACTGAATGATCTCAGTAAAAACAATCATCATGCCATTCGCATGAAAGACGGTTGCCAGTATATCTGAAGAGTGAATCTGAGTCGCTTCTTCCATTGGAAATGCACGTGGGT
Source organism: Aspidiotus destructor (assembly GCA_035079395.1). Classification (NCBI taxonomy): domain Eukaryota; kingdom Metazoa; phylum Arthropoda; class Insecta; order Hemiptera; family Diaspididae; genus Aspidiotus; species Aspidiotus destructor. The sequence continues at coordinate 37,683,163 of JAVHKZ010000018.1, read as the reverse complement.
TTGAATCTTATGGGAAAAAGTATATCAAATATAGCGGTCTTCTTGGTCATCCTCGGTCATATTTTGTTGTAGATTATCTCGAATAACACAAAATTCCGCTGAAAAAATTGAAAGTCAGGAGAATATCCCAACGATGAAGACGAACGAAATAATGAGAACGTTTTCGGGAAAAAAGTTATGTAGGGTCATTTTCTCGAGCCCATATTTTTGATGATCTTGCATCATGAAGTCGTTCGTGAATAGGAGAACGTTACGTGATTGGTAATCATTTGTGATGAACAGAAATAGGCTTGATATTGCAGCCTGTGAGACCTCGTTTTATAGTGGTCGTGTGCTGAAGAGATGATTATTTGTACTCAGAGCCGTGCCATGCTATTCTGGCGCCCTGTGCAAAATTCAGGATGAGCGCCCCTAAAGACAAAATCACCCTATCCAGTGTACTTGGTAAATTATTTCAAAAAGTCCTGAATAAAAGACTCCTCTGGTTCTTGGAATCGAAGAACCCTCTCTCTCCTTTCTAATATGACTCCAGAAAGGGACGCAGCTCTACTCAGACCCTTTTTTACTTCCAATCCAAAATGAACAAATCTTCACTTACTAAATCATCACTGTACTCAGCATTCTTCGACCTCCAGGAAGGCTTTTCTCGAGTATGGAGGTAATACATAGCAATAAAAATGTTATGATTACGGTCTTCGAGGTCACCTCCCTTCTATTTTACATTCTTGAAAGCTATCAACGATATCACAAAATTCCGTTCAATTTACCCTCACGCAACGTCTCTTCGCAGATGACTACAACATTTCCATTCGCTCAACTAATCCTTTCCGAACCCACAGACTCCTCCGAAAAACTCTTGACGCCATTACCACTTGGACCAGCACAAACAGTTTCCGTTTTTCATCGCAAACTTACTTTGTCATCTTCAAAAAAAGAAATCTCATTCCCACCCTTCTATCTCTTTCTTTACGAAATTTTCAAAGTCTCTCCCGCAACGCCGCCAAAATTCTTGGTTTACATTTTGATCAAAAACTCACCTGGACTCATCACATCAAAATTCTCAAAGCTAAATGCACTCATGCCTTAAATATATTGAAATTTATCTCTCACCCTTCCAAAGGCTGCAACATTTCATCTCTACAAAAGTCTTATTCGCTCGCGACTAGATTATAGAGCACCGGTTTTTAACTTAGCCAATAAATAGGTCCCCTCCTTGCTAGACACCATTCAAACCTTCTCCCTGAGGATGGTCTTGGGAGCCTTCCGGACAAGTCCTAAACTTAGTTTACTCGTCAAAGCTGCCGAACCTCCTCTTCACTTACGCCGACTCATTCTTACATCTACAGCATCTTCACCATCCACGTAAGAAACCTGATTCAAGAATATCCAGATCACACTCTCTGTCTCAATGATGGCTCAAAAATTGAAATCAAAACGGCTGACGCATATTCCATACTAGGGTCCATTGATTCTCATTGCATTCTGAACTCCCTTCTTGTGGCCCATTTCTCCTCCTCGCAGATTCACTTTTTTCACTTCACTCTCTTGATCCAAATGAAAAAAATTCTCATAAACTTTTCAAAATTCTATGTAATTTTAGTGAAAACTCCCATTTCTTGGTACGTTTCTGGCGCCCCGGCAACTTGCTCATGTCGCCACATGGTAGGCACGGCCCTGTTTGTACTCTTCCTCTTGAGGTGTCGCTCAGTCAAAAAATCTTGTAACAGTACCGGGAGATCGTCAAGGACCCTAATTTCTAGGGAAAGCGCGGCAAAGGATATCGAAGAGATTCAGAATGACTTTTTTTGTTTTGAGTAAACGGTTCTCGGACTAATGATGAAAAATCTGTGAAAACCGGAAAGGGTTGTTCGAGCTTTGTCAAAATCATAGTGCAGTGTTAATTGTTGAAAATGTTTGTTTATTTATTGTGAGTTTGTTAATGGTTTTCTCGTGAATTCCGTCAAGTACGCGGGTAAATGATTCACATCAGGTTTATAGAATTGAGAGTTGCTAATGTCAAAATTTAGTGATAATTGAGGTCTTCCAGTCGGTAAGTTGGTGAGCGGATTGGAATAATTGATTTAAAAGTGAGGCTGATGAGGAAGTCGAGTCGTAGCTCTGCGAAGATGATACGATTTAGTCTGAAGGTAGATATTTTTGAAGCCTTGTTGAAATTTCTGTTGTAGTTTGATTGTATGTAAAGTCTTCCTGTGTCGTGGAATGACTATTGAAATACTGGAAACCGCTCGCCAAAATTTGTCTGAGGCTGTATCGCGTTTTCTTGCTTCATTTCTCCTCTGCTGTGTACATGACTGTGAAGAACGGGATTGTAAAAAAAGCTTAATGATCCTGATGCCGGATTCTTCTCTGTTCGTGGTACAGTAAAACATTGTACAAATGAAGAACATCTTACAATCATTGATACATGAGGAAATATTATTTTCTTTTGCTTCATCATCACATACAGAATATCGTCATCTATGGGAACTGGGGAGTCCATAAAAATTTTTCATGCGCGTCTCGAATAGCTTTCAACTTATCACCAGGACGAACTCCTTACAATACATGCGTTTCTAGAAAAAAAAATATATATATTCGATTGTAGCTGTCTCGAATTTTTGGTAGTAAAGATTTTAGAATTGGTTCTATTTTCACCTCGAGTTCATGGAATTTTCTCGTACAGCAATTTTGCTTATCTGGTAGAAATTATTGGGATTTTTCAAAGATTTGACGAAAAATTTCCATGAAGATTCGCGGCTGTATAGAAGCTTGACCGTGTATTGATTTTCTCGTCGTATTAGTGTTCGCGTCACTGGAATATATTTTATTTATATATTGGTTTCAATTTATTGAAATCATTTTATGCGTGTAGTCCCGCTAAAATTCTGAAAATGAGAATCGCTGAATGTATTCAAATTGTTCGTACCCTGTCGATCGGCAACTCAAAAGTTTTCGTGCCGTTCATTATTCTCCGAAAGATCGAATATGAATATCCGAGACGCAGCGGCGTTAACCTAATTTTTCTCGTTTTTATCAGTCCTATAAACGTTGAAAGATGGGAGAATTACGCTACAATGTTGGGATTTTATTTTCCTGTCTTGACAGATTCCTTCCTTTCCGAAGGCTTCGACCTACCATTTTTTTTTCCTTTTCTCTTTTTCTCCCCTTTCTTTTCTTTCTTTCGAGTGCAAAATATGAAGTGAAATAGAGATGCGAAAAGAGTTTCGTTGATTCTAGGTTAGAATATGTGGAAGTCACTCGGAATGAATGAAGGAAACGAAATCTCTGTGTGGACGAAAAGTTACCGGCGGCGCCAAAACTATCGTCAGCCCCGATTTCAACCTTCGTGGATATTGATCGTTGAGCGCGCGCAAAACGCGCCGTTTTTCATTTTCGAATTCGTAGGTTGTATTGGGTCCAAACTTGAATCGAATATCGTGTGCTATACCAAATAGTGTGCTGCGCGTTCAATTTTCCTCTCTTCGAAATTCTTTCATAATTTCTCGTGTTCATTTTAAGTAAATAATTCGTACTCAATATGTTCCTCGCTTACGTTATCTGTTCTACTTTTAAATGGAATTTGACGATTATAACTCAGCAAATTCCATAATTACAAGTTTTTATGATTTTATACTGGCGTTACGGAATTATTGTCTTTCTTGCGGTTGATCTTTTTTATCGGATGGCACGAGCAAAGATTGCGTGAACATGGTTCATAATAGAATTCAAACCAATGTATCTTCCCGACGACTGATGTCACCGGAGAGAACGGTTCGTTAAATTCATCTTTTCTTGTGTATAACGAATAAGCTTGTATGAGTGTCGAACTTTCGTCCCAATATGACTCAAATTGGATGTCTTGAGTAATTGAATGTTGAAACAATGAATAGAAATTGTAATGGTTTGCCTTGTCACGGGTACATACCGTCATAATGTAATTAGATAGTCGTTAGCAACGTCGTATTTATCATCTTCACGAGTTGATATTCAATGGTTTACTTACCTGTTTAACCAATGAAAAGTATTCTTTCAAAAATGAATTGGCGGAAGCTCAATCGTTGAGCATTCTTATTTTTTAATGAAAACAAGCTGGATTAGCGAGTATAAAATAGAAAATCCGAGATTGTCGAGGGTGTCAGCAATTCATACTTCGGTAAAAAATATTGATTGTATAGTTTCTGTGTTCGTGAGTTTCGTTACTGTTATTCCTCCTGAATACCTCCGTTGAATAATAAACGAACTTTCCGATCGTTGTGTCGGAGCAAAAATTTATAGTCTTTGTTGAAGGGATGTTTTATGTGTCGCAGGATTCGTGTGAGGACAGAAATTTGATTTACAAAAAATCAGCTTTAAAAAGTGATAAGAACGTTGGTAGGTCGTTATACTGATCGATTTTACTGGGTCATGGAAAGTTGAAATTCCGAAAAAACTACATGCAATCTCACATGAGAACACCACTATTCGTTATTGTGACCAATTTATGTCATTACTTTTTTTCGTTTCAATTCGAAGCCTTTGCTTCGTGCTCTCCCTGATGAGGAAAATTTCCCTGTTCGCGAAAAAGATTGATGGAATTGAATGACAATGAATAATCTTTCATTTACTCGTCCATGTGTTATAAAGCACTCTCTAGACTCTGGAGATGATCGATACTTTCTATTATTTTTCCTTTTTACGAACAGTGAAGCTATATTTAGGCTATGGACAATCTGCTCGATGAAGATTATGTTGGTAAATATCACAATACCTTGAAATGAATCGATTTACAAATTGGATTGAAGAAGGTATTGATAAAAACAGTATTTGTGAGTTGTTTGAAGAAGAGTATAGTAATGTTACTCGAGTGCGGATCATTTTTTTTTTTTAGGTAGAGGAGTGGAATCGGGTGAGATGAATGTATTGTTTGAACCCTGAATTAATACGAGTGAGGACATGAGCCGCCATATTTAGTCGGTACATCATTGTTTATTTTTAGACTTCCCGATTTCAGTGACTGATGACAGTTTAATAAAGCAAACTATTTAACTCAGTGCCGAAGCAGAATACTAAAACTAAAACTGTTGAGGGATACTGATTAACTCCTCTAATTGTGCGAATTTCTCGCCTGAGTAATCTGTATTTATGGGTTTCGAGTAGCAGAAAAAAAGGTTATCGTATCTGGATTACTTATTAGTGCTTGAGAGTGGAAGGTGAGAAAGAAAGGAAAGGCCCGACTAGAAGTAGGAAAAGAAATGTTTGCCTGTTGTAAAGTTCATTCTTCGCGGTAAGAACAGGATGGAGGAGTTAGCAGCCCGGAGTTGGTAAAGTAGGAATGTGTGATTCGAATAAGACCAATTCTTGGACAAATAAGAACAACTTCTTCCCGTCGGGCGCTTCTAATGGTAGTGGACCAGGGTACAAGGGTTTGTTTAGTTCTGAAAGGATCGTTGGATGTTGAGTTTTTCCATAATCATTTCCATTTTCGAAGAATGACAGGCGGGTAGTAGTTTTTTGTGGTCACATACAGTTGAACGGGTGTAGTTAGTCATTTTAGCAAGAAAGGTGTCATTTCTGTCGGCTCTGTCAACTACATCGTGTTCAGACAGAACTTTATATTACCAGGCAATTTTGTGCTGGTACCGAAATGAATTATGAAAGATGGTCAGTGGTAGTGCATTAACGATTATGATAGAATTATTTTGAATGGTATGTTCTCTTGTAGTAGAAAGTGATGGTATTTTATCTCATGTAGTGAATGTGGCTGAAGGTATTCAGTTTTGAAAAAGAAAGAGTATTTCGAGATACAGTTTTTTTAAGCTCTTTTCTGTTTTATGGGGAGGTAAATTGAAGCAGAATGACGAGCGCCGTTTGGTAAAACGTAGGATCGACTTCCAAAATATAAGGGTGGGGTGGGGGGGGGGGGCTTGAGGAAAGTTTATCTTTCAAGCAATATTTGACAGAAGAAACTTCAGAAAGTTCTTCTTCCGAGCTAAATAATTATGATGGGAGAGGGACATGAAAAAATTCGACCTCCAAGCTACAGGGTGTTGAGCGAGGGTCTTGGAAAAAGGTTCAACTTTCAAGCTACATATGACAAGGAGATATTGGAAAAGTTGAAAGAGCCTTGGGCAAATTTCGGCGTCTGAGCTTGATACTGCCCGCAAGTGACTCTCATAAAACATGTGCTTTGTGTGTTTCAATGATGGCAACTTCGAGCAGCTCACCAGTTGGGCTGCGATTTTTTTCCCTCGTCGAATGACATTCAGCAGTATGATCTCTCTGAAGATCGCCCAATCTCACTTTTTTGGATAAAAAATATCGGAAAACATTGCAACCTAATATTCAAAAAAAGAAGCGCTGTACAGGTCGGCGTTTACATTACTCTCTATCTTGTCCAATGGAATGCTAAATTTTCTCAGCATAGTATCTCTAGAGTCGACTGCTTTGTTTCTAGATCAACTGTAATACGAACGTTCTTTCAATTTCTATCCCTCACGCAAATGAATTCTATACAGGTTCTTGGAAAGCACGTGGCGTTGTAATGATGATGCTTTGCATATTCAAGCCGGCGTATCAACGCCGATAATTTCAGTCAACTTGCATGTACTGCGCCTGAAGAAAAATTGTAGAATGCTTCGAATACAAATCTCTCGTTAAGAATCGGAATTCGATTTTCAATTCTTAACAAGAGTACTTGGATCACAATCGTGTGTATGCGTCGTGTGATGATTGGTTCAAAATTTAAATATGGATTCTCTTGAAAATATAATGGCGAACAATTATTCATTAATTTTATACATTTTTGATTGCTTCAATACAGCCTTTGAAGACAAATTATAAAACAATAATGACGACATTGATGATAATCATGATAACAATGTATAATTGTTGACACGTCGGTTATTTCCCTGTACCACTTCCATTTCTCCTGTCAGACCGCTCGCCAATCCTGCCCTCTTCTATTTTTATCATTGGTTATGCATTTCCACCCCAGTTCTGCTGTTCAAAAAGATTCTTCTTTTCTATCTATATTTCTCACCCTGCTGTATAGCGTCTGAGTCGGCCTTAAATGCAGACTACGAGGATGTATCAAGCGCCCAAGCTGCCAGTGAAAGATATTATTTTATCATTTATGGTTAACTTTGGAACCTTTGTTAATTATTGAGGAGCCATAAATTCATTGCCGCGCACTTCAACGTGGGCAGGTGGGTCCGAAAATATTCTCATCTTCCATAGCCATCACGATAAAATGTTAGGGATCGTGTTGCGGTAGGAACACTGCTGAATTTGCCAAACTTGACATAGTATGACTTTATACCCGAGTCTCACGGAAGTGTTCTTCGCAGAAATATGAAACAATCTTCCATTAACGGATAGCAGATGCCAATAACAAAAGGTGTGTGTATAAAGTAGTCCGTCTTCAATACCGAAGGCGCTAGGTAGTCTTCCAAACTTGGCGAACAAAAATAATTTTAATGAATATTTCTCAGCAAAATCATTTCTGTTTTTGACCATTATCCAATTTAACAAAATTATCAAAAGGAGTATAAACGTATTTCGATTGTTTTTTTCCATTTCTTTCATAATTATTGTCTACCGGAGAATATTCATTTCCTTTGTATATTCCAATGATGAGATTGTTAATTTTCGAAAATTTGACAAATTTTGATAGAAGATTAATTTTGAATTCATAGTAGTCCTTTATAATATTCCAGAGGCATGGCGTTTCCTTAGTAAGATATTAGCTGAATCGAAAGTTGACGGGATTATCAGTCAATATCTCTTCATAAACTTCTTCAACCTCCCCCTTCCTTTCCGCATTAGTGACATCCATTTTGGTGAAATGATTGTCCTCTGCACCTGTTTTTGGCTTTCATCTTAGGGCTTATCGATACGAAAATCGAAGATAACGCAATCCCCAGAAGTGTTCTCTAATGTTTATAGTGACTAAAGGCCCCTCTACATAGAACGCAACAATGCGAACAAACATGCTGGTTGCTGTTGTCGATTCAGACATTTAAGTTGATTTTGGAATGTTGAGGCTTACGTAGAAGGACACTTCGACCATAAATAGGCCGTGAATACCCTATCTGTCTATGTCGGTACTGGTTGCTCAGATTGTATGATAGTCATGAATTTCAATAATATTGACGACTTGTTATTTTGGTTTATATTTTGAAAACATGATACGAGCTCTACTAAAGAGAATAATTGATTATTCCACAATTTCTTGGAGTAAGTAAATGATCAAAGTTCTTACAACGCTCAGGTATTAACTTCGTTAGCTGCTCGGGATTATCTTGATTATCTGTCAGGAAACCTCAATATTGAAAATTGAAGGGTACACGGGAAGAAGGGGCTTTGTCCAAACGTAACGAGATGAAGAAATGGTTTCTTCGGAGAGGTGCAAACGATCCAATTGCCCTGCTCGTTACGTTTGGACAAAGCCCCTTCTTCCCGTGTACCCTAATTGGTTTCAAGTCCCTATGCCATCATAATTATTTAGCTTTGTGATGGAAGAAACCGGTATTTTGAAAATACCAGTGCGCGGGTATTTTAAAATTTTGAGTTCTGGTGTAATCAGAACCAAAAAGAGAAAATACCGATTTTTCACAAAAATATTCGGTTTTAAAACCGGTTTTCTAAGAACCGGTATTTCTTGGTTTTCTTCTTTGAAAAAATTTTCAAAAACACAAATTTTCGGCTGAATTTCACGATACATTTATTTTCACAGAGAAAACAACGCGTTTCGAACGTCTTCGTTCTTCTTCAGGTTTAATCTGACTTATTTCACGGAAAAATTTTGTAATTAATATTTTGAAAAAATTGAAGTTTGACATTTTCAAAGTCCTTGTTCCATGAGTAAAAATTGTTGAAGTTCTTCCATTTCTCCAACTCCAAGTCCCCCCATTTTCCAGCCGGCGCCAGGCGCTCGCTCCTCCTCCCCCCCCACATGATTACTTTCATGCAAGGGTGTTGGAGGCCTAATTTTTTTGGGGGGCCTCCACCTCCGCCTTCGGAACAAATACAGAAAATAACCCTCCAACTCCGGTTGCCTCCAGTGGGCTTGTTTGGAGGCACCTCCTCACCTCCAAAGTGTGTCTCCGGAGGCAGTGTTGGAGCACCTCCGGAGGCAATTTCAAAGGCACTTTCAACGTTGATCAGTGTAATCAGATATAGCATATTGGCCTATCAGTGTTGCCAGATGACTTATGATATTCAAAATCCAAATTCCAAACCAAGCAGCGCTAGCACATGACTAGCATCAAAGAGGCTGCTGAATGAGGTTTTGAGCGCTAGAAAGAGTATTCTTCGAAAGAAAAAATAGGGTTGTCTTATGAATTGTCTTATAGATGAAATGATTTGTTCCAACAAGAGGAATTGAACCCGCATTAGATCTGCTGTACTGTAATGATCAGAATTTCATTATACACGTTATATTTTATCACGAGATTACTCCATTGGAAATAATTTGCCATTGACATTCACGATCTTTCTGGCGTTTCCATTATTTCTGACCAGCCACCGATGATATCAGGCGTGACATCTTCCGGTCCAATTCTACATTCATATTTTCTTTCCGGCGTTTCCATTATTACAGACAACACGCACAATCATTCGAATTGATAAGTTGAAAAGAATCAATAGAAAAAAAAAATATTCTTCCAAGAGAAAAAGACGTGATAATGATCGTATTATTCGTAGTCGAAAGTTGTATGTCCAAACATGGAAGAAATATTGGCAGTAAGTCGTATGTTCCATTCAAACTGCCTCTGACAGTGCCTCTGGAGGCACTACGGAGGTGCCTCCACATGCCTCCAACGGAGTCTCTAGAGGCGCCTCCAAACCTCCAGTAGACCCTCAAAATTTCAGCTAGCCTCCGCCTCCAGTGAGGTGGAGGCGGAGGCAAAGTGCCTCCAGCCTCCAACACTCTTGCTTCACGGCCACCTCTACTACAGGCCGAACAACTGTATATGCGGCAACAGTGACTTGCCGTCCTAAATTAACACAGGTGCTTATGGAGTGAACCACTATAATGAGTTGTAACTCAGAAAGTAAGACGTTTGAAGAAAAATTGCTCAGAACAAAAATTGTTGGCCGTTAAATTTTCTTATTAAAAGGGTCAACTCGATTTTTTCATGAGAGATGTTTTTCTACATAGAAAACGTCGGACGGCAGCAACGTTGCCATGCTCAGTTGTTTGGCCTGTAGTAGAGGTGGCCGTGTTTGCTTTCATGAAATAGGAGTAGACGCATATAATGTTGTCTACTTCATGGAGATTCAGGAAGAAGAGTATTGCATTTTACCTAGGGAATCGGTCGACTCCGAAGTAAAAATTGTTGAAGGTCTTCCATTTTTCCGGCCGTTACGGTCTTTTTTCTCAATAACCTCCTCATCTTCATCCTCCTCCTCCCCCTATGTCTCTCATAAAACAGGAGCAGACGTATATTATGTTGTTTGCTTCATTGAGCTCTAGGAAGAAGAGTATTGCATTTACGTAGAAAATTGATCGACTTTCATTTGCTTTTATATCTCGCTTCCTATAAACGTTTAGGAAAAAATGAAGGAAGTGTATTCGTGGGAAGTAGCTTGATGTTTCACTTTTGTATGGTACTTTCGTCATAAAAAGCAATATCTATCGAGATGAGGCCGAAAAATTCCACCGCGGTAAGCGATGCTCACATTATGAAGATGGAATTTGAGACGAACTTAGTCCCCTTTTTTTTATTGCCCCGTCACGAATTTTTCAAGTCCTACTTTCACACACTTTTCAATGTTGTTTTGTATGACGCAACTCACCCGTAAAAATTTTTTATTGCACTTCTTTTTACCCATAAAAATCAGAATATTAGTAATTAAAGTTTTTATATTATATTATATACTAAGAACTAGAACGGTGGTGCAATTTGCTGAGTGAAATCACCTTTTAGCAGTGTCGCGGTCCAAGAGGTACGTGGACTATGAGAAATAGCAAACGTGAGAAGACGTATAATATTTTCGGTAAATTTGCATCTTTGGGATCTAACTGGCGAAAGTCTAGATACGACATTTTTGTGAAGTTTCAGATGTACTGTAAGGGACGAAATTTGCGTTGTTCAGCGCTCGTGATTGATAATTTCCAGCAAATTTGTTTTAGTGTTCGAGAGAAAGATTTATTGAATCATTAGATTCGTCGTTAGCCAGCCTTGCGATGTATATTCGTATGAATCGCTGTAGGAAAATTACTACTTCATCTTGTACTTGTACATTACCTGCGCATATATATACTTTGATATGTGAATTTGTTGCACATTGGCTGCGTGATACAACGATTGATACTGTGCTTAGTGGCGGGGTCATTGTTGCTGCTACTGGGTTGTTATAGGTTGTCGCTCGCGTTGCAGTAGAAATGTAGCAGTCGTCACAGTTGGTGATCGTAATTATGGTTCGTCATGCAGTAAGTCACAGGTGCTGCTTTCCATCCATTCTTTTTCGGCCAGTCAGTTCTACGTGTCTTGTACTCATGTTTGTGATCGCGTTCATCGACTGCAATTTTCTTTCCGATCAGTGAAGTACTTTTTTTCATATTGTGATGATTTTGTGTCTCGGCTCTCGAAGTGAAAATTGGAATGCTTTTCTGATAGAAAATCTGAATCTTACTGTTTTCTTGTCTGTGTCGTGAGTTTACATGAATTCCTTTATTTTATGTCTAAAAAAAAGTTGTAGTTTACTTATCAGTTCGATTGACAGTGTCTCGAGTTGCCTCAACGGCATTTATGTGCTCGCGTCGCGATCGGGTCATTGATCATGTTTCGTAATAGTGTAGCTTGAGAAAACGCGTTTTAGTAGAATAAATCGTTATCATGAAAATTATCTTGGAAAATCTCCCAATATCCATTTCATATCGGTCGTCTTCGTTGTTCGTATTGTTGATATTATTATTTTTCCATTTTGCGAACGTTATTCCTTTCATTATTACTACATTAGTCACGGCATTCTAGTCTAGTTATCGTCTAGCCCCTCCTCCACTACACTGATAATAATTCGAGAATAATGAAAATACTTTCTGAACCGCGACATTTTTCGTGTAGCATTCGTTACTCATACATTATTGCTAGTGCGCAGTCCGAAAGATTTTCGTTTTGCTTTACCTCAAAATCTTGAAGAACGAGTGAAGAACACCGGAAAATGATATCACTCTCTATTTTTGTCGCACCGATGTACCTTTTGTCGAGAACCTCCTTTCTTCGCGGTTCCTATTCGAGTCCATTTCAATCGGACATCAATTAATCTTCATTACTATACGGTATATCAGAATTATTAATTGTTTGTACTTCTGAAACGATGGATTTTATTCAACTGTGAGAAATTCGACGTACTAAGGATTTGGCGTGCTTTTCTTCCATCGGAGACTGGAGGTATCATTCGTTCGTATGTTTGCCGTTGAACCTTACTTTACCTTTGTTTGTCGGTATTTCGAGGAATATTCGTGAATTCTACGGATGATAGCGTGATCGAATTCGCGTATTTCGTACTTTGATGGCTTGCGATATAATGACGTTATCCGAGAATTCGACCGTTAGTTACATTAGTTGGATAAATTCAACAGCGGCTAACGCCGCACCCCTCTCGTTGCCATCCTACGAGAGTGATCGACATAATTTTCACTTTGTCGTCAATGAACCAGTTACAGCCGCTCCGATTCATCAACCTTCGTTTTTAAATCTGCCCCAGCGTACCGTTACAGCGTATCATCACCGTCAATACGCTCATCAACATCTGGGTCAAATTGTGAGTATTGATTTTCTTGGCATAATTGAAAGAAAGTTGGGAAGGAAACGATTTTCGATCACTTTGGCGAGTTATATCCTCCATTACTTATCAGACGTATCGACAAATCAAATGTGTATCATTAGACTCCTGACGAATAATAGAAATGAATTACAGTTTGGAGTTCATGGAAAAAAGGGCGAGTAGAAATTATTCACTTTTCCGAGTCCGTATTTCGTAATTGAACTCGAGAGTTTTGCGAAACATTGATGAGCCCCAATATTGAATTTCATTTGCTAGAACATGATACAGTACTAATACATGGACACACAGTGATATATTGTTTGTAATAGTCTTTCAACTTGAGATTATTTTACTCGGTTTTGTGAAAAAGAGATGAGGTCAATGAGTGTCGAGGTTGGAACATACGTTTGGTTTTTTTGTAGGAGTTATGAAATGTGTAAAAAGTTGATGTTGGAGTCTTGATAGAACGTACAAAACTCGTAGCTAAATCTCATGATAATAAGTTTCAAGATTGATTGTCGCGCTGGCCTAAAAAATCGTGGAAAATTATGGTTTCAAAAAAAAGTTTCTGTTCATGATACATCGTTACTTCATCGTTAACAATATGAAAAAATTCGTTAATGAGAAAAAAGATATGTAAAAATTTATAATGGAAATTTAATGGGCTGTACATTATTGAAGTGCCATTATTGAGTATCGGAAATGTAGAGGACCCCTCCACTTTCCACTTCCTTTTCTTGTTATATTCCCCCATTATTGTTGAGAAAAGTTATGATTCTTTTGTTTCCTGAGTATTTGTGATTGTGGTGCAGGTTTGTTGTTGGGAAAACTAAAATTCATAACCTTGAACTTCCTCAGTCGAAAGGATAAAATTGATGTTCCTGATCATGTTCCAATCTTGACTAACCGTTTTCGCTTCCACTTCCTCACGTCATTTCTAATTTTTCCTTTCCATCTAGAGAATTTTTGTTTCCAATTTTCAACCTCCTCTAAGCTCTTGATCTCATCTTTGTAAATGAACATTTTCCGTGTATGAATCATCTTTTCTTATAAAAATCATGAAATTTTCGGTTCACGATATCTTTGAAAAATATTTGTAAAGATGGTTCATTCTGCATTCTAAAGAAAAAAAAGTTGGTTTGCCTTATACCCAGGAGCAGATCTAGAAGATGATTTTGGCGAGGGAATGGAAAAAGAGGAGCTCCTCTTCCTCTGAGCTTGATTTTCTTCTTTCTTTCCTCCAACTTTTTAGGTTCGATGAGGAGAAATGTTGCTGAGTCTCTCTTCTGTTTCCTAACGTGAATACGCCCCGAACCCCAAGTATCAAATTGTTGGAAGTGGTTTTGGTTTTTTGAAGTTTACTTGAGATCATCTTTCAAAAATTTCAACGCTTTTCTGAATAAAATATAATATTTTGATTAGCACCATCGAAAAATGAATACGAATTGATTTTCCATGCCTAATGTTGAATCGCGTGCATCATTATTTCTTTTACATTAAGAAAGAAGAATCGTTAATGAGTTTCCCGATTCTTGGCCGTACAAATTATGAAGATATATAAAGTGGAATCTTGTACTAGCAGAACCGTATCTTCTTCAAACTATTATTTCTATATCTCGTTGGAGTTGAAATAATGGAATAACATGGGATGACATACTTGATTTGACAGAAGTCAATTGTAGAATCAAATACGAACATGTTTTTCCTTGTATTCTTGTTTTCTTCCGCAAGCTTCAGATTGTGCTAGATTCGCGCTCAACGAAAATGGTATAATAAAAGGATTTCTTAGTGACGTATAACATAACACTGTTATTCTAATCGTTATCACCTTGCACGAAAAAAAATCATTACCTATACGGATAAATCTTTATAATCATTAGTTGAAGTGTGAGTGGCGTAAAATTGGTTGACCAACACGGGATATATTTTTTTCAAAATCAAAGTTCAGTTTTTTAAGCATGGTTTTATCTTTGGGGTGTATAAAAAGCTGGTGAAATCCGTCACATTGAGATGAATAGACTGATTCAGGCTGACGTCACAGGCAGCACTCATAATATCAGGTGAAAGTACCCATTCTACTTGATCGGATTCATGATTAACATGGGAACATTCACAAATGAATTTATGAATGACAAATGCATTTTTATGTACAGGAAACTTCCAAGATTGTGAATTTGAAGTGTATATCCTTAACTTTTGGTTCATTTTAAAGTACTGATGAATGATCGAAACGTTCCTGTAGAATTCTTATGGAAATCGATATGCCAATGGCTACAATATTCATGTGATCGATTGTTTTTCACAGATTTAACGTCACGCCTGAATCAGTCTATTAGGTCATCGAAATAGAATATAGAAGGAAAACAGGATCTTGAATTCGCGATTCTCATCATGTTCGGTTGCAAAAGATTTCGATCGATTGAGATACTTCGTATGAAAGGAAATTAGTTTATAGAGACAGTTGTGCAATCGATTATTCATTTTTATTGTTTCAGCGTCGTCCTAGTGAAGAGTCGTGTTTCTAATATTATCTATTTTTTTTTCCTGCTTATAGGGCGATGAAACTACTCGTCGAGTGCTACAGTCCAGCAGAAATAGGAGCTCAGACGAACCTCACATAGGCAAATACAAACTGCTCAAAACTATCGGCAAAGGGAATTTCGCCAAAGTAAAACTCGCTAAACATGTACCAACCGGGAAAGAAGTAAGTGTGAAACATTTTCTCTAAACACTAAGTACATAGTACCACGTGAGTGAGTCATTTCTTGAACATTCACGTGAAAGTGGCTAGGAGAAAAATGATTTTGTTGACAGAAATCATTACTGTTCCTTTGGGTCTTGAACGCTAGTTCTGCCCTGTCCAAATATAGGTCGGATTGTTGTAGATTTCTGAGTGCTCAGCATTGAAAATCTATTATTTGTATTGTAGACTTAGTTGACCAAAAATTGTGCGTTTTCGAAAACATAACGAAATTTTACTGTATCGGATTTTCATGGACTATTCAGAATAAAGTGTTACAGTATATGTAGAAATCTTCCCCTTTTGTATAATTGACCTCGGGAATTTTACTAATTTTTATGATGAAATATTGGTTTTTGCTTCAAACGACGATGGTTCCAATTTCTATAGTGAATTAATTATTAGTTGAAGTTTTGCGGTGAATGATCGGGTATTCAAAACAAATGAAGCCCTCGTTTTAAAATGAATTCTGACATGTTTCACGTCTTTGCTCTGCCCCTACCCTCATTTGAAAATTTGCTAGCGCGTGCGTGCAGATGACCAGGGCCGTTACAAGCTATTCTGGCGCTTTGTGCAAAATACAAGATGAGCGCCCCTAAAGACAGAAACCTTCAAAAGGACCCACTGAACCTTAATTTATGCATATCATATGAAATTTAGGTGCTGTAAACCATCAATTAAGTCATAAATATCAACCTAATTCCCATTTTTCGGTGCGTTTCTGGCGCCCCGGCGACTTGCTCATGTCGCCATATGGTGGGCACGGCCCTGCAGATGACCTAGGGATTTGAAATTTTTCTCTGTGAGCTCTTTCGTTGATCAGTGCAGTAAACTGCTGGTATCCCAGGCTTATACTAGGTCTAGGAATCCTGTATACTGTATCCCTCCTCTATATTTTATACCAATTCCAAATCTATTTTAGGCATACTCCTCTATACTATTATACCAAGTCCAAAGCTATACTAGGCATACTGAGTGAATAACTTGGCTTATATTGGGAGGCTGATACCCGATACAAAATATTATGCTAGGCTTATTTATTAGATACTCCCTCCTTATCGACAAGCGTATTCACCTGCTTCATGTCTTTTCTCTGATCCCTACCCTGATTTCGAAATTTGCTTACGTGCGTCCGACCAAAAGATCTTATATACTGGACCTGTAGTGAGCGGAAGCCTTCATTATATTAGGCCTGAATCAGGCTGCTAGCCTTCAGTATACCGGGTGAGTCAAAAAGATGTTACCAGTTAAATGGGAATTTTCGCTAAATCCGCCGTAGCGCGAAAACGCGAAACGTTAGACGTATAGTTTGAATGTACGAAATTTGTATTCCAATTTTATCTTTAATTTGAGCTACATGCGAAGTTTCTACGACTTTTCTGAGCCGAGTTATGGACCAAAATATGCCGAAAATTGACTAATTTGCAAAGATTTTTGATATAAAACATTGAAAAATCCCCCACTTTCAAGCTTCATGGGGTTATTTGGGTACTTTTTTCGGAATCAGCGTTAAATTTCACTTTGGAATCAGATAAAATGAGAAAGTTGGAACAATTTTAAATTTTGGCAAGTTGATGAATTTTTGGCACATTTTGGTCCATAACTCGGCTCAGAAAAGTCGTAGAAACTTCGGATGTGGCTCAAATTAAAGATGAAATTGAGATACAAATTTCGTACATTTAAACTATATGTCTAACGTTTCGCGTTTTCGCGCTACGGCGGATTTAGCGTAAACTCCCATTTAACTGGTAACATCTTTTTGACTCACCCTGTATAAGCTTAATATACGTATGCCAGACTTATATTAAACTAGGAAGGGGGGCTGACTATGCCTATACTGACAAAGCTCAGTTTGCTAAGATACAGTATACTTCATACTAGGCTAAGCCTTTATTATACTAGGTCGGAGACTAAAAAGGGGTGAACGAGTGGAGGTGCGTCCGTCCGTTTGTGGAAATGACCTTCTGATTTTTAGCCTTCATTATATAAGGGCTAATATACAGTATACTAAACTTAAAGCGGTTAGATCTCTTTTTGACTTACTCAGTAATAGATAGTAAGAAGACAGTGAGTTTAGCCTTCATTATACTAGACGTAAAGTGGTTCAAGAATGGAATTCTTTGTATACTATCTTGGTACTAGACCTGAAGTAGCTGTACTACGCCTGAAATAATCTGTTAACAGGGAACCTGTTTTATCAGGGGGTCTTTCAAGAAAAAGTGTCCGGCGTCCGGGAGGCAACTTCCTTACCTAACTATGACCTTGGGACTTGGAAAATTTTTGAACTCCCCCTTTTTCCTGTTCCCTCTACCTCCCCCCAAGTCCTCTCCCATTTAATTATATACTAGTATAAAGCTACCGTACTACAAGGAGAGGTCCTAGCTTATACTAGAGATAATACAAATCGCTAGGCATATTAATTTTCCAGTCATACAGTTATAATGACACTACACCATATTATGAACTCTGTTCCACACCACCAAGGAGGTCCAGTTCAGAGTGCGTTTTTTTAAAAGTGGTTTCCCCTGTAGTAAAACTCATAAAACAGGTTCCCTGCATCCCCTCATTTAACTTCGTTAAAGAACCCGTGAATTTTTTCTGAAGTAGACTTATACTAGACCAAGAAGAGGGCAAACGAGCGGAAAGAGTAAGCCCCCAAAATCCGTTAGCCTATCATATTCTAAATCAGACTCATACTAGACCAAGAAAGGGGACAAACGAGCGGAGCATGTTACATTATAAAAGACATGAAACATGATCTTTATTCATCCAACCAAGCCAGAAGATTTTTTTTTTCTCAAATTTGTATACAACCAAATATTCTGGAAAACCAAAGGCCTCCACGAGCTTTCTCTTCTTTAGGATTCGACCATTATGAAGTTATGACTCGGTGAAATGGTTCTCCAATATTGTGATGATTTCAGGACATGATTTTTTCCTTTTTCGCTGTTACAGGTTGCCATTAAGATAATCGATAAAACTCAGTTGAATCCATCAAGTTTACAAAAGGTGAGAACATTATGTTATTATGTATTTTGCAATGACACGAGTCTCGGTTTTCGTGACTTTCAGAAATTTTTGACAGTAGCTTTTCGAAACATATTGATTTTCATTTTGAGGGATAATTTTCTGGACTTATTTAATTTAATTCCATAAAATCGAATCGAGCCTTTGGCGCGTGTCTAGGGTAAATATGAGCCTATTCTTGACCGTAATAATTGGCTGAAAGCGAAATTGTGGCTTCTTGTAATATGCGTTGTATTCTAAGTTGCCACAAATTTTTTATACAAGCGCTCTTGAATGTCCACTTTCTGAGAATTTTTCGATAATTTTCGATCTTATATCTATAGTCCAAAAGATTCCAATGTTCTTTTCATCTCATTATGGTTTCCTTGTACATGTTGTAATATTTAATATTCTTTCATTTTTCAGTTATTTAGAGAAGTTAGAATAATGAAAATGCTCGACCATCCTAATATAGGTGAGTGATCTGCGTAATTGTGCGCTTATGTTTATTTTCGTCCTGTCCATTGTGTTTTGATGCTCCTTCTTCGTGCATCCTAGTTTCTCCATAATTGTGCAACGATTTTAAATTGTCATCTAGAAAACTTCTAGCATGAACTTAGACTTTGCTTTCATTACATATTTCCATGAAATACAATTTTGAAAATCCAATTTTCTCAAACTATCTTTCTCAGGTTTTATCACATTTATGTACATTCGAATACACAAATCGAGATTTTCTCTTATTCATTTCTCAAAGCCTATGAAATCAAAAAGGTGCCTTCGTGATTGGAGAATTTTTTTCATTTTAGCCTATCAATGTAATCATCTTGTTTGCGTATCTATCAAATTTACGTAAATTATTCCTCTATTTGTTCGCAGTCAAATTATTCCAAGTCATTGAGACCGAAAAAACGCTGTATTTGGTTATGGAATATGCTAGCGGTGGAGAAGTCTTCGATTATTTAGTATTACATGGGCGAATGAAAGAAAAAGAAGCTCGAGCAAAGTTTAGGCAGGTTAGTGATCGTTTATTTTCGTTCTTCACGTTTCTTAATCATTCGAAATGATTTTACTAATACACGGTAATATTCTGCGTTATAGATCGTATCAGCAGTACAGTACTGTCATCAGAAGAAGATTATTCACAGAGATTTAAAGGTGAGTTGAACGATGAATATATATTATCTCGAGTGCATTCGTAAAACGTACACTGGTGTGTGTAAGTATCGGTTTTCGATGGTTAAGAAAATATTATTTTGTTTTAGGCTGAAAATTTGCTTTTAGATAGCGAAATGAACATAAAGATCGCTGATTTTGGTTTTAGTAACGAATTTACTCCGGGTAATAAATTAGACACATTTTGTGGTAGTCCACCGTACGCAGCTCCAGAACTTTTTCAAGGTATGTCCAGTAGAAGTTAGATTTTCTTCTTCTTCGTACCTATGTGATCGATATCCTCCTGATGTAATATTTTAGGAAAAAAGTACGATGGACCAGAAGTAGACGTGTGGTCTTTGGGCGTGATATTGTATACCTTAGTAAGTGGCTCTTTACCATTTGACGGTTCTACGTTACGTGAATTACGAGAACGAGTGTTACGCGGGAAATATCGAATTCCATTTTATATGTCGACGGACTGCGAAAATCTGCTTAAAAAATTTCTCGTGTTGAATCCCGCCAAGAGAGCATCTCTAGAAGTAAGCAGTGTATGCATTTTTTTCTTTTCTTCTTTTCCTTTTATTTATTTAAACTCTGTACCATTTTTTACGGTGAAAAGAGTGAGTTGTACGAAGATCATTCGTTTGGTGACTGTGCTCTGAAATGATTGGATATCTCATAAATTTTATATCGGTTTTAGAGCGATGCCAATAATAATATGAAATGTCCTAGAAAAACTTTTTAAAGTTTCACTCCGTTATCGATTTTCTAGATGATTATGAAAGATAAGTGGATGAATTTGGGTTATGAAGAAGATGAACTGAAACCGTACACCGAACCGGAATTAGATTTCAAAGAAGCGAAAAGAATTGGTAAGTATTTATTGAAGACCAAGTTTTATTGTAATTCTTGATAGGGAGTTCTGATTCAAGTTGAGAGAAAAATTGAGCCGATTTTATATTGTATCTTTTAAAGGTTATGTTTGAGGAATTGATCAGTTCCGCACCAGAGAAGTGAGTGTGTGAGATTGATGTCTCGTAATATTTCACTAAAATGTTGGACAAGTGACTCGACGAGTAGTCGCTTCAAACAGAGCTTGAAAGAAGCCAAATTCTCCTATTTTCGAAGCCTCTTGAAACCTTCTGGTGTCCATTTCGAAAAAATTATGAAGAATGTAGTGATCAGGATTATATAAATGGGCTCTTCGAAACAATATTACATTGATTTTTTTCTCATCTTCAAAGCAGAATAATTCATGTAGTTGTTCTAAATTTTAAATACCATGATAGAAAGTTTGATTCAGTGGTTGAAGTATCAATTTTTGTGTGAAATCTAAATCCATCTAGTATGAATTAGTGGTAGCGTGGAGAAATTTTTCTCGAGTGTAATCATTTATTGATGTAATTAATGGTAATCAATCCCGGATTTGCCTGTGTATCGAGACACCAATTTGGGACTGTGATAAATATTGTTTATGTCTTGTTTTTGAGCGATGCGTAATGAGAATTTTTTCTTGAATGTGTTGGCTTCGTAGAAACGTTGGTTGGTATGGGCTATAGCCGAACCGAAATTGAAGATAGTTTGAACCAAGGCAAATACGATGACGTTTTTGCTACGTATCTTCTATTAGGAAGAAAGAGTAGTGATGTAAGTGTGATATAAATTTTCCTTTCTCGTAATCAAATAGCGCATAGATATTGAAATATTGTTTGATTTGTTTGTAGCCGGAAAGCGACGGTTCTAGATCGGGTAGTTCACTATCGCTACGTGGATTACAGCAGAGCATAGGAGCAACGGTGACCGTGAATAATAATACTGACCGAACAGTTCACAGGTCGATTTCGGCCACGAATTCTAAACCTAGTCGCAGAGCCTCATCCGGTGGTGAAACCATTCGTGAGTCTACAACTGCCATGCCCAATCCCGGTGCGAATCATAATATCCTCTGTTCTCTGTTACCCTATTCTCCTTTACCCACCTCCCTAATGGCTCGTGCTAACGAAAGTATTTTATCCCGCCAAGGTAGAAAGAAATATGGTAAATGTGTATTTTTGTTGCGTGCGTATGTTGTATAAATTTGTTAGAACTAGTTTTGGTTTTAAAAAGCAAAATTGCTGAACTTTTGATACCCTAGTGTTTTGTGTTGAGTGAATGGTCAAATGACTCAGGATTAAGGACTCTTTCATATTTATTGTTCAAAAGATACAAAAAATGTAGGGATTTTATTACGCTATCGTAAGAAACTCGTGCTCAAAAGTGGAAAATGGCTCTTCGAGCAATTTGCTCAATTCTACTAACCACTTGACCATTTTTCACTTTTTCGCATAATATGATTTTTCTGCCTCACTTTTGCACTTTTCATGATATTGTACGTTCATATTCTAATGTAGAAAACTATATACTTGTGAATTTCGCCATCTTTTTCCTTTGTCATCCTGTGAGAATTAAGGGAGGAAGGATTTAAATTATAAAATCTGAGTGCATACTAATTCAAAAAAAGAAGAAATAATAATCCTTACTAGTGAGAATCCTTTGGTGAAGTCCATTGCTCTGTCCTGTAAATAATCCTTCTCTCTAATGGATGATTGACTTGCGTAAGAGAATGTATTTCCGAAGAGCGTTTGTGAAGGTTGAGTTACTAGTCCCCTTAAATATACTTAATTAAAAAGCGTTAATATCGGTGCACTTATCTAATTACATTTTTGAAGGAAAAGAAAAGTAAATAACTCTTGTTCGTTTCTATGTACAGGTGGAGGAAACACTGCTGTCACTGGAGCGTCGACGAATCATAATCATACCATTACCACTTCCGCTGCTGTAACCAGTAATTTTAAGAGACAGAATACTATTGATTCTGCAACCATTAAAGAAAACACTGCTAGGTTAAATCCTAGTAGGCCTGTGAAGAATACTGTCAACCTGACGAACACCGCTGCCGTACCATTAAATTCTAGTAAATTTTCTCTCATTTATTATTTTTTTTTTCTTGACCGTGTAGAATTGGTATCCTGATTTGATGACATTATTTTCGTCTGTCCAGATGTCCCCAGTCCAATTAAACCTAGAGGAGTAACTAAAAGTAATACAATGACTACAACAAATCGTTTGACCACGACTGCGGCAAGCGGTGGCTCAGTGGGCCGTAGAAGTACCATAAGTTATGACACGGCATCTAAATCCTCATCGACTGAGAAGACGAATGTTGCTGTATCGGGAAACACTATATCTGAAACGCAGACAGGAAAGTGAGTGTTTCTGTGATTACGAACGCCAAGTTGAGTTTCGTGATTATATCCTCTTATGTTACGTTTTCAGCGCAACAGTCCGCGGTCCACCCGTATCACCGGCTGTGAGTAATCGACAACCATTTCCAAGAAATGTTCCGAGTCGTTCAACGTTCCATTCTGGTCAGAATAGACAACGCGGATACGGTGGTTCAGCTTCGCCGACCGGTACGCCACACGATCCAACATCTGCTCGTACTTCGTTCTTCTCAAAATTATCCTCTAGGTTTTCTAAGCGGTAAGTCAATTTTTCATATTTTCGTGTTATTTTGGTGGTTGTTCTCAAAAGCTCGAGTTCATTCATTGAAAAGAATTGAGAGAACGATAGCAATAATCCCTACCTTTCGTAATTATTTTGATGAATAAGATTTGACTAATGCTTGGAGGTTTTGAAGTGGTTTTCGAGTCGTAATTATTAGCCTATAAGAGTATTCGGTACCGTGGGAACATAGCAGTACGGTGGTCAAGTACGTTTTTCATCACTTGGAAAATTGTGGTAGATGGGTTTCTTGGATAGCAGTTGATGCGACGCAATGGTGCATGTGCTTTTCATTCTCAAATCTAATTTCTTGAGGGTTTCAAATTGCCAAAAATTGAAGAGTTTAATTCAATACTTCTAATTTACCAAATGCGCGTAAAATCGAAAAACGTTATACAGTGGCGGATAGGCACATCATAACTCGAGAGCGCCAGATTTACATAATAAATTTCCTCAATTGTTGGCGGTTTTTTGTTAGTAGTGCATTTTTTTTCAAGCAAGGGCGCGCCGGGCCTATCCGCCACTGACGTTGTAGAGGTTTGTTGATGTGTGTTGCTCTGAACAAAAATGTGTGTGATGCAGTACCTATTTGAGTTTGATATTCGTTTCTCAGAATTATTTTAATGAGTTTAAATGAAGATAGGACTTCTTTGAAGCTCCTTGCCACCATGTAGATGTGACTCTTTGTTAGGAAGGATGATTTGAAATTCTGTACGGATTGAATGTTGCGTATTGAACAGATTCCATTCTCATAGCCAAGTTTCTACTTGGCGCCGAAAGAAGAATTTGTATTTTGGAAGGAAGAAAATGAATATTATATGTATTTGTATTGGCGAAACCATAAATTTTAGACAGTTCTTCACTTTTTCCATCTTTCGCAGTAGAGCCTCCTTTGACCTTACTTGTGAAAGCGATAATAAGCGGGAAAAAAATAAGTATCCTGCGATGAACCAATGCGTTCATCCATTAATGTTGTACGGCTTCTGCATTGCATGCTTTTCTTCTTATAAAATACACGTAAATATTCGTATCTAGTGTAGTTACAGATGCGCATGCAGTTTCCGCAAATTAATTCTATTTTACGAATAGGTTACACCAAATTAAAATATTACAATGTTTGAGCAAGATTTATCCTTGTATTCAACATTGCACGTTAGGTCTCTGCGAGTTTGATTTATTTTCTGTAACTAATTTTTGTATAGTATCTAATATATTGAATTTTTTTTTTTTTTTTTTTTTTTTTTTTTCTAATTACATTATTATGTTATCATTTTTCTTTTCCTGAATATTCATTTGTGAGCGCAGAAATTTGTTTCTGTGATGCCTCTCATCCCTCGATTTCATTTTATTTCTAATTACAATAATATAACTTACCATTAAATTTATCGTAAAGTATGTAAAGATGATTGAACTAATAGATGCTAGTTCGTTTAGTTCGTTATGAGGTATTTATATGTAGGAAGGGAGTTAGATTTTTTGAATAAACTATAATACAGGTAAGACAATGATGAAAAATACGATTATACTTCTTCGGCGTTAATCAAGGCGCAGAAAGCAACAGTAGTACTTTGATGTGTTACTTATTTTATATTCAATCATAATTTTGAATTTTTCTCAACGAGGGCATTCAGATCAGTATGCGACCGATGACTGTTATCGAGTGGGCTTTCAATTGACCTACGTGTAAGGATGTGTACTTCATGTCAGAGGATTGATTTTTTTTTCTACGAATGGAAGTGTTTTATTCATACTTGTTAGTATTGGCAATTGATGAGACTCCGGTTTCCTGAAAAGAATGCTTTTGATTGTGAAATCCGTCGTGACAGTCACCTATGCGCAACTATACAGGATATCTGTTCATCACGTATCTCACCGATATAAGTTCCGTCGAAATTGTTTTTCTTTGAACGAATTTCTATTTTATGACTAGTTAGAACGAAATAACTCAGTTCTCGATTGATCAACTGCTCGAAATCGGGTCATTGAATGTTGATTTCGCATTCAACGCCATCTCTACTTTGATAGTATTGATCGTAAATGAGTTGTGCAAAAATAATATTGATGAACTTACCGTCACTGATGTTGGTAATGGAAGAGGACGGACGTATTCCTGAGAAGATTCAAATTCAAATTCGTTTGTCATATTGAGTGAAAAATTGTGTTCTTTCTTGTTATAAAACTAGTTCACCCATTATTTTAGAATTATTAACTCATACCGTAGTATACTTACTTATATTATTGGAAATATCGCTCGCGTTTATTAATTATGTTGAGTTTTTGTAAAAATTTACAACTAATAATTATCATCTTGGAAATTCTGAATGGAGGTTTCGGATTGAAATTTCAACTTTGTGCGGTAATAGTTACGGGATATCTTTATTCGCCTCGTTTTCCCTGACGATCTAGTTGAATTGATTTCTCTTATCCCTATTCTTTAATACAATGATTCATTTACTCTAACTTGTGTTCACAACTCATGAATTTTTATTTCCATTCGCATATAAAGTGCTCTGTAGACCGTGCGCTAGAAGTTGATCATGGCGTTTTTCATCATAACACAGCGTACTGAAAAAATCAGTTTTACCTTCTCAAATATTGGATTTTTGTGAAAATGGCAGAAAACAAAAATTGTAGCCTTCTTTATTTGCTTTCAGTTGACTTTTTTCATCATCACCTTTTCAGCAGCTTCCGCAAATATCCGTCATGGTAAATGTAGAGCGCGCCTCTTTTGACTTCATTCGCGAATTCTCACGATTAAAATGAACAGAAGACTGTAATTTTGATTTTACCGAGGTCGAAAAATTTTTCACTTTCATTGAATTTACGAAAAGTCGGCTTACTGTCGAGTTGTTGTAAAATTGACGACATGCTCGCCCAATAAAGAACATCCTGTTAAGGGCGTATCGAGTCAATCAATTGTTTTATTAACGAATAACTTCAAACAACTAGAAGAAAGAAGTTGAACGTATAGAGGAAGTTCACGATACGAAAATTCAGAGTTTTGTTCAATTTGAAATTCCTTCCTCGAATTCTCAAGCTCGTTTTTTGACTGAAGCAAGAAGAGCATCCCTCATTGAGAAGAGAAAAGTCCGTAGCTTGCAATTCCTCTTGCCGTTGTGGAAGGTTTACGGATCTTATGTCTCTTATCAAGTAGTTGCGAAAAGCCACGTCAACCCAAACAGTTAGAAGTTATGTACAAGGAAACGTAGCGGGACTCTGACATCCATCTGCCGCTCACACTATCGTAATTTCTAATTACAAATATGAAAGTATCGGAAATAGAAGGGGGGGGGGGGGTGTATATGGAGTTTTTTTTAGGTTCATGTCGCCAGCCCCCCTTCCTCGAATTAGGGGTTGGGAAGTGGCTCAATTGTTTGTAGGGGTTTGTATTGGCATTCTTTCGTTTGTACTACCCTCATTTCTGCGGGAACCAGATGGAGGGGCGGCGGACATGCCAGCCCCTCCTTTTTTGAATTTGGGGTTGGGAAGTGGCTTAATCGTTTGTAAGGGTTTGTATTGACGTTTTTTCGTTTGTACTACCCCGTCTTTGACTGAGAAGGGAAAACGTATACTCGTAGAAATTTCCGTTGTGTCGGCCGCTAGGAACTGAGAATGGGAAGCTCGCTTTCTGTGGTGAACTCGCAGTGAGAGATTGGAAGAGGCCCCATCTTCAATCAAGGAGGGAAAACGTACAGACGTGTGCGTTGTCTCGACTTTTAAAAGGAATCGTGACTAGGAAGCTTACTTTCCTTTGTTGAAGATGAGGCCTCTTTCAATCTTTTACCGCACGCTTAGAAGAGAAAATGAGCTTCTTAGCTTCGAATCCCTTTGGCGGCCGACACAACGCACGTGTCTGTACGTTTTCCCTTCTTGATGGAAGACGGGGCCCTCTTCAATCTCTCACCGCAAGTTCTCAACAGAAAGCCAGTTTCATAGTCTGGGTTCGCTCCAGCGGCCAACACAACGCAAATTTCTATACATTTTCCCTTCTTTATGGAAGACGGGGCCCTCTTCAATCGCTCACCGCGAGTTCTCAACAGAAAGCGAGTTTCATAGTCTCGGTTCCCTTCAGCGGATGGCACAACGCAAATTTCTATACGTTTTCCCTTCTTGATGGACGACGGGGTCTTCTCAATCTCTCACCGCGAGGTCACAACAGAATGCGTGTTTCCTAGTCTCGGGTCTCTTTATTGGCCAACACAACGTAAATTTCTGTACGTTTTCCCTTCTCGATCGAAGACGGGGCCTGCTTCAATCTCTCACCGCGAGTTCACAACAGAAAGCGAGTTTCCTAGTCTCGGTTCCCTCCAGCGGACTCCGTCCATCCTCTGAATCAACGATTTTACTGCAGAATGAGAAAATTTTTTTAATCTTTGTTTTTGAAAAATTGTGATGTTCCTCTAGGGCCATTTTAGTATTTTTCTTGGACTCGGCGCGAAATTTCATTCAGAATTGAAAACAACATCTAAAGATTACGTAGTTTTCCAACTTGGAGGAATTTTGATTCTCTTTGGGTCCATAAACCCAGTTTGGTGCTCCAAAGCATTTTTTGAGCATCCCGAGAAAATCCACTTGAAAAGCAAATTAAAATTTGAAAGTTCGAACAATTTTCCAATCCGGGGAAATTCTGACCCTTTTTGTCCCCCGCCCCTCCTTCTGGTTCCTGCAGAAATAAGGGTGGTACAAACGAAAAAACGGCAATACAAACCCCTACCAAGGAAATACAAACGATTGAGCCTCTTCCCAACCCCAAATTCGGAAAAGGAGGGGCTGCATGTCCCTCGCCCCTT
Organism: Aspidiotus destructor; assembly: GCA_035079395.1. Lineage (NCBI taxonomy): Eukaryota > Metazoa > Arthropoda > Insecta > Hemiptera > Diaspididae > Aspidiotus > Aspidiotus destructor. The sequence goes on along the minus strand of JAVHKZ010000018.1, from coordinate 37,655,173 downwards.
CTTCTGGTTCCTGCAGAAATAAGGGTAGTACAAACGAAAGAATGCCAATACAAACCCCTACAATCAAAATACAAACGATTGAGCCACTTCCCAACCCCTCATTCGAGGAAGGGGAGGCTGGCGACATGGACCTGTTTTTTTTTTATACCGCGTGAATTTGCGCTCAACATCATGAAGGAATCTCCATTTTTTCTTTTTAATTGAATGTTTGGTAAATTTTCAATTTCTATGTTTCGATGGTATAATTTTTTCATTTTTGGGTTATCAAAATGTCTTCTCGTGTTTGGTTTGATCTTTATTATATTTCCTTGTGGAGTATTCGTTTTTTTGGAAGAGGCGGTGATATTTATTAGAGATGAACTTCCTTATAAGGAACTTCAAGTTAAGATGTATAATGAAAATATCGACTAAACGACTGCTCTGGGACTAGAAAATAACGACTTTAGTCCGTTCACGTTAAGAAAGGGCTACTTGAGAAAGGGTATATGTTTGTACCGTTTTGTATTAAGCATTTAAATAATGTGGTACAAACTGGTACAAACTTCACAAGTAACATAACTTTTTACCAGTGTGCTGCAGCCAGCCGAAAGCTGAAAGCCGAATTCAGCCGAATTTTTACTCATAAGACAAAAGCTAAGAGCCAGCTTTAAGCGCACCTTTGGAAACCAAAAGCCAAATTCAGCCAAATTTTTTTTGGCTAGCTTTTGGCTCTTCTGAGTTCCGAGAAGTTTGTTCAAAATCATGTTTTTTTACTAAGAAAATATTTTAAAAATGTCTTTACTTTTACTAAATTCATTATTTTTGCCTTTCAACATTATTTTATCAATTTCAATCATCAATTTTCAACTTCAATTTCTTCTTGACTTCTTAAGTTCTTGTTGTATCTCTAACAGAGAACCTTTTCTCCTGATCGTGTCAGATTTTCCCATCAATTGAATAGCCGAAAGCCAGCTGAAAAAAAGCCGAAAGCCAGCCAAATTTCTTTTGAACAAGCACAAGCCAAAGCCGAAGCTATATTTTGCAAGGTCAAAAGTTTAAGCCGAAAGCTAAAGCTGAATCTTTCAGCTGCAGCACATTGCTTTTTACTTTCTCTTGGCCCTTTCTCAACGTGAACAGACTATAACTTTCTTTCGCTCGTTTTGTGACTGCTACTCGATTCTTCCTATTGTAACAAACAACATATTGGAATATCCATCAGTCCCGGAAATTTTAGAATTCCCTAAACAATTCCGGACTTCTCAAAGTAGGCCGGAAACCCGGAATATTTAGGAATACGTCCACATGACCCCGGAATCTTGAAATCGTAATTTCCTTATGAAGTAGATAGATATTATTTCATGGCAGTGAAAATTCATAAAATATAATTATGTAATTGGATAAGTTTCTTGCTGAATTTTAGGAATGGGTCTCGGAAGAATTTTGCGTAGGTCTCCGGGATAAGCGGACCGAGTCCCGAATTTTCTGTTCAAAATTTTAATAGACACTTCGAATATTACTAGTTCCAAGTGTTACAGCGAGCTTGTTGTAATTCTTTTAGTTTTAATTATTTGGATTATTCTGCGAGAGCTATAAAAGAAAGAAAAAATCGGGGAAAATAGAAGAACGAAATGCAGAACTGTCGGATTCGTGCTGATCTTTTGAAATTTCGTGTTAAATCTCTATTTCAGTAAAAATTTGTGGGTCGAACATTTTGTTTTGCGATGTACACATTTTTTATTTTCGTTTGGATGACTCCCCACCTCTAAATTTCATTAACGATAACTTCCCATATTATTGAAAATTTTTCTCATTGCGGTAGTTTTTTTTCTCGCATTATTTCATGCTTATTTCGAAGCCGAAAAGACTTCCAAAAAATTTAAGGGAAAAAAAAGTGGGGTCGTAATATTATTTTGTAAGATTGAAAATTTCTTCAAAATCTCAACTACGTAGTTTAGGCTATTGTTACTATAAAACAGTTGGTCAATCATTGTTTGAATATGATAATTTTTTAATAAAAATGTTGGAATCCGATTGATTTGAGTCCTCTTTTTGATTTTATTGTCTGATCATGTAAAATTATGTATCTTAGCGATGCGCTGCTACAGTGCGGTGGTAATAATAGTGTTTATAATCGTAAAAAATATTGTTCATTCAAAAGTGTACTATGTTTAATTAAGGTCACAAACTCACAGAGTAACCTCGTTACGGTTTGAAAAACGTTGCAATATAATAGAAAATTAAAGAAAGAATATCATTCCATTTCAATTTGCTTTCACAGGTAGGGTCCGGCAATTTCATTTTTCATAATTTTTTTTTTTTTTTTACGCTTCTACATTTTAATTTATTTTTACATGAATATTATCCTTGTGTATTTGCGTGTTACAAGTTTATTGTCTTCGTAACAGAAACGGTTTCAGTAAAACGAGCGATTTTATGATTTTGTAGGGTGATGCAATAAATACAATAGACGGAAGCAATAGAAAACGAATCAAGAACGATTCTCTGGATTTAGCTGCTAGAAAAGTACTATGTATTGTTGTATAACCTACTCGCTACTCCAAAGATATAGTATGAGGAGTGGCCAGATATTTAAAAGTCGCTCGCTATCCAACTATGTTTGTTGGTCGCGTTGATAAGAAAGAAGTTCGAAATGTCCGTGTAAATCAATACATTTTTGTGATGATGGTTAGTTTTAATATTCACTATCGTAGACGGAATCGACGACGTCGAGATTCTATCTAGATCTATATAGTTTACTTTCCGAAGAGAGCATTTTTATTCAACGTATTATGTTTAGTATAAGTTTTTCTTTAGAAATTTTAAACGGTTCTTTTTGATTTTTTCCAATTGATATCGAATTTTAAATTTTATTGTAGTACATATTATTATTAGGTATATTATGAATTTCTGTTTTAAGTTTATCAGAATTTTTACCACGAATATTTTCTCACGCTATTAATTTTGTTTATCTCGTTTCTTTTTTACGTTGCCTTTTGTTTTCCTCTCGATTTTTCAATCTCCACTTTTTGTTTTTCTTTTTGTTCTTTGATTACCCCATCGAGGAAAACGTTTCAGTATTCTAACGCGTAAGAAACAATTTTCCTTGGACCAGTATCTTTCCTGAATTCAAACAAAGTGATGTGATGAACTGGGAAAAAAATTGAATTGTAACGAAGTTGATATAGTGAGAATTGGAATAATATTATTGAATTTGCTCGTTTACCACGATCTAAACTGTTAAACTTAAGGGCCCGAGAACTCATCAATTTGGTATACAAAACATGCACCAGGTGTTGATCCAAATATTTTTTTCAGTGTATCTGTGATTAAACTTTGTCACAATTCTCTTATACTGTATACTGAATTTCTGGTGAAGTTTATGTGTATGGTTTATTGCGATCCAATGGTTGATGGAGAGAGATAGATGAATCGAGGCAAGGAAAAGAAAGAGGTGGTTCACCGTAGAATGTGGGAAATTATTGTCCTTGTCACTGGCAGATTATCGTGTTGTCAAGCGAGTACTTTTAGAAGTAGGCAGTGCAGAACCCGGGCTAGTATTCAAAATAAAATACTTGTATTTTTCCCCTCGTAATCGTATTCCTCGAAAGTACCTTTCAGCAATTTTGACTTCACCCCCCCAATTTTTAGGTTGCCGCAATTGTATAACCTCTTTCCTTTCTTTCAATATTCGATGAATTCCACTTCCTCTTATAAATCCTGTTGAGATTGATCAACCAGGATTGGCCATCCAAGTCAATTAAAATTGGTTTGTACTAAAGAGATGTTGGATGCGTGAGTTATGACTCATCTTATTTTCATCCGTTGCGAATGTAAATTTCGTCTCACCCTCATATTTCATCGAATCTTGTGAAATACTATACTTGTGTGAGTTACCTCTGCAGTACAGATATGTAGTTGAACTACAGATTAATATGTACTTCGTAATTGAGATATTCTTCCATAGTGCGGCCTATGGTTTCAATGTAGTCGTATAAAGACTCGGTAATATATATTCGTTTTATAAGAAAGAAAAAGAATAAAATGGATGTTTTTGTTTTGTACATTGTATTATATTTAATTTTGTATTTTATTGTACCGTATATCGTATCATGTTTTGTTGTTTCTTACTGTATTATTTTGCGTATTTATTTACTTACTGTTTTTCTCCTCTTTATTTCATCGAAGTGTGTCAACAAATCTGATCGAAGTCACATCTTAATAGACGTACAGTACGTGAATTAACATTACGACACTGAAGTGTGATAAAAATGTTTCTTATAAACTGATCATTTTTCCCCCTGAAAACTTTTCAGTTTTTGAAAGTAAATGAATTTATTTGACTTTCTTTTTCTTTTTTAATGTCAAAATTTCATTTCAACTCCTCTTTTCTCCAAATCACAATTCATTACCCTCAGTTGATTGTATTGAACGTATTCGTGCACTCTGTTATTTCGAATTCGTTCTCGTGTAGGTATGGTAATTGTTTCGATCGTCGTCTATGCATCGAAAGGCAGTCATTGGTCGCAATTACGTCATCGATAAGTTTTCCTATTCGAAATGATGATTTTTCAAATGTACTGGTAATTTTTTTCTGTTATTCTTCCGAGAAAATATGCGTTAGAAGATAAAAATGTTCGTGAATATATAATGACAATTGAATAAAACCGATTCTACAAGTAGATCTCTTCGTATTTATTTCGTTTTTGAAGATGGCAAAAGACATTTTGTTGGCTAAAAACACTGTTGCATTCTTTACAAGATGGAATAGTCTATTGTGTGTGTTACTGAACGACGAACTAGCATCTGCGTCTTGATTTTGATGAAGTGGGTTCTTTTGTTTTTTTGTTTTAATTTATACTCTTACTGAATAAATACGTTGCACTTGGGTACTAAAATTTATACGATTGATGACAACGTTGTTTTTTTCTTCGTTTTTCAGACCGATAGAAGCGACACCTAAACATGTAGTTAGGTATGTTTATTATATTTATCAAAGTTATTAATAGTTGTGGTGCTGGTTGTGTTGTGCCTTTATATTTTTAATCAGCTTCTTATTTCACTCGCGATGCATTATACTTCCCTTTTGCCTAACAATTGTTTTTAGCGTGATTCATTTCATAATTCAGTTCCTTGTGACGAAAACCCAATTTGCGAAGGTTGACAATTACAGGAGTATAATTTGTTGCCAATAATACTTGATTATGAAATAGTCCTCCCGTTGAAAATTTGACGTCCCGATGGTAAAAACACCCATTTTGTGCGTAAAATATCCCCCAAATCCCCAAAATATCCTTATGGGGAAAGTTTGGAGACATTTTGAAGGAGTTCTTACCACCAAATATTCGAATATACTATAAATTGCCATGGATTCACTGATAAGATACTGTGCAATGTCATCCAAATTTATACAAAAGTCTCATTTGCTCTTAACTTGACAACGAATCTCAAATTTACAATTTATCAAATCAACATTATTTCTACAAGACACAATCCAATCTGCATGCCTAAGACTGGTTTTGGGAGCATTTAAAGCCAGCCCGAAACTGAGTCTTTGTGCTGAGGCAGCCGAACCTCCACTTTCTTTTCGCAGATTTATTCTACCATCCAACTTCCTTATTTCCCTATCCCAATTTCCTAAGTCAACACACTAAATATATACGCACATACCTAGAAAACTTTTCATACTAAACTCGCTACTACCACCAATCCTCTCAACAAATCCTCCATGGACTTTTCCTCAACTGAACATCCGACTCAACCTAACTAATTCTCGAGACCAACAAGAATATCATGAAACAAAGTATCTCAGAACTATTGAACAAATTTTCGAATAACATCCTCTGCTTAACAGACAGATGGAAACACAATAAGAAATCAGTATACGCGTACTCCATAAACAAAATAAATCACAGCTCACCGACTACAAAACTCCGCTTCAGTTTTTACAGCAGAATTGAACGCCATATTATTGTGTGCCTCGCAAATAATTCCAACTTCAACCTCATACAAATTATCTTTTGTTGACCAATTCTCTCTCATCTCTTCAAGCTCTTACAAACCCTTTCTCTTGCGTATCCATCTGGCTCCTTTTACACTCTACTCAATAAACTCTCATCTCACTTTCTTCTGGATACCGGGACATATGTTCAGGCCCTTTTTGAAAAAAACGGATTATATTCAACTGGTTTTGGAAATAAGCGCGTCATATTGACTTCCCGCCTCACAATGTGGTTGCTAAAGCAGGTAAACAGGCCCTTTATCCCCAAAAAGACAGACTCCATTCCACCACCCGCTCAAAACTTGAGATCACATCATTCAAACATCATCCTTAAATATTGGGCTAAAAATTGGGAGGAACAAACTTAGAAGAATCAGAAAAGGATCAAGCCCCTGGTCTTCATGTCATAGACACTAGACAAGAGTAAGTGATCCTCTCTCATCTACAAATTGGTCATACTCGTCTTACCCATTCTTATCTCTTACCTGTCGGTAGAACATTTTTGGTTCACGTGAACAAATACACATACTCTATGCGCTTTGTTACAGGGAGCGAAGTCGCGTTTTTCGTTTGCAGGGAATAAACACGCGTTAAGTATATTTTCACAAGGGAATTTACACTCTTAAGGCTGGTACACACGATGCTAATATGCAAAGCGAGCTACAAAGCGTTGACCAATCAGAGACTACTAGCATCCAAATTTTCAACTTTTTGCTTGCATTAACCATGCTAGTATCTTCTGATTGGTCAACGCAAGGCCAACGCTTTGCATACTAGCATTGTGTGTACCAGGCTTTACATATATTGCGGCTGCGCCGTTGAGTATGCGCAATGCGCTTTGCGTACCTGACAAACAGTTGTAGGCAGATTGAGCGCAGTGACCGAGTGACATACAAGTGACATGACATTTGTATTACATGTACGCAGATTGAGCGACCGAAGATATGCGTTTTCATCTGGTTTGACCTTTAGTTTGACTTATCAACTGTGAATCGGTGTATGAATTTTTTCCTTTTGTGCTCTTTAAAAACACTCTTCTTATTGATTGTAATATTAGAGTTTTTTTGGTTCATGTGAACAAATACACGTACTCTACGCGCTTCGTTACAGGGAGCGAAGTCGCGTTTTTTGTTTGCAGGGAATAAACACGCGTTAAGTATATTTTCACAAGGGAATTTACACTCTTACATAATATCGCGGCTGCGCCGTTGAATATGCGCAATGCGCTTTGCGTACATGACAAACAGTTGTAGGCACAAGCGCAGTGAGCGAGTGACATACAAGTGACATGACATTCCTATTACACACGCAGATCGAGCAAGGAAAGATATGCGTTTTCATCTGGTTTGACCTTTGTTTGACTTATTAACTGTGAATCAGTGTTCGAATTTTTTCCTTTTGTGCTCTTTAAAAACACTCTTCTTATTGATTGTAATATTAGAGTTTTAAATGTAAATCAAATCTATCACGTTTATTCACGTGAACCAAAAAATGGCAAACGCCACACAAGAACGAAGTACGCGCGAACGAACTTGCGCTGCATAGCAACCCTAGAAGCGCTCGTTTGGATATCGCTCACTTCGTTCCCTTGTAGCGTTATATACTATTTTCATTTTTCCCGCTTGAGAATATCTTAGACGTGACTTTGAAATTTCAACATCCATCAAACAGACACCATGTAACAACTCGGATAACGTAACACGGTAACAGCAAGTCCTCTATATCTACGATCGACTCAGTTTTACAAACATTTATAACTACAATTATCTCTAACTTACACTCAAACTAACTTTACTAGTACATACAACCACAATTTACTTAATTTACAGTAACTTTTCATTATAATATCAAGACATTGTTCCTAAGATCATAATATGTATTATTGTTGAATACTAAGGTATCATTACTCAGCGCTGTAGACTTTCATTTATGGCGAAGCTTTCGCGAATTTTGTTGCAAATCCTGACGAAGCATCTGCAGAACCCCTTGTAGTATCTTCTCTTGAATGCTAACAGACTGCTCAGTTTTCCTCCTCGTCAGGGTGAAACTCTTTCATTTATGGGACTTCGAATGATGTATCGTGCGAAAAACCAAATAGTTGAGAACAAAGTTCCTTGATTTGTAACACACCTGACTCTAAAAACTGACGTATAAAACATCATTTGTTAATCTTGAATTCACAGTGTTTTTAATAAAGAAGCAAAATCCTTCTATTCCTTTCCTCTCAACACTGGGAACGGTAGAGGTCATTGTTGAAAATCTAATTTGCTCCATTTGAACACAAATCGAAAATTTACTCCTGTCTCTCAATCAGTTCACATAACAAAATTGGATGTTTCCATCGGATAGATTTTTTGAGTTACGATTGTCACCACGTCTTCTTCTGAGCAGATACACGCACTTTTGGTTTTATTCGAAAAATATCTCATCTCCATTCTTCATGAAATTTACGCATCATATTCGGCTTCAATTCTTCTGCTCTATCCTATTGCTCAAATATGCTTTTAAACGAATAACGAATCAGCAGAAAAACAATATCATGGGTTACTCGACTGATGAGTTAATTCTTACCCCTTTACGATTTGTTTAGCAACGCGTTGAACGAGGACCAGGTGAAGCCTCGCTCGCTGCGGTTCACGTGGAGCATGAAAACCACGTCTTCGCGCGATCCGAATGAAATAATGACCGAAATACGTAAAGTGAGTTCATTTTGGTGCTTCGTTACTTGTATGTTTGTATTTTTACCTGCATGACAAGAAAAGGTACAGTACCTTTTTCAAAGTACTCGTCGTGATATCATCTCTTTGCAAGCAGTTCGTGGTTCAAATTATCAATCGAAAAATCTTAGTTCTGTCGACCTCAAAACAATTGCATGTGTATCATAGTATTTCGGCGGGAATTTGGAATGATTTATATTCATTTTCATAATGTTTCTTAGCATCTATCTTGTTCGCAGTTTACTTTTAAAATGGCGATTGTAATGGTATTTTCAACGCCACATTCAAATCCGTCTTTTTTTTTGCGCTATCACATCATGTTTTCAAGAAATTTCGTTTCGTGAAGTCTGAAAAATGGTTACACCTATTTTCAAAACATCAAAAATTCAGGAAGATTCATTGTTCTTTGAACAAAAAATAATTAGCAATTTTCTGGAAATGATGATGATAAGCACAATGTCCCACAAGATCGCGAATTGTTCGTTAAAAAAATAATATTATCAAAAGTGTCTGAACTTCTAAAATGAAAAATCAAAATGAGAGATTCGAGCCGGATTTTTATATTCGAGTCCATCTTACTATCATTTATTCATTCTAGAATACGAACGATTTTCCTTCGTAAACGGTATCACGATCTAATTTTAATTCGTCGTTGAAAATTCGCCATTTCGAGCACCTGTAGGCGCTGAAACAATAGCTAATAAAATTAATTATAAAAATGGAAAATTTTGCTCTGAGCAACAGTGTTATTTTTTGCAACTTTGAAAAATTCTAAAAAATTGAATTTTGCATGTATTGAATAAGTAAAAGTTTCAAATGAAAAGTGATTCTTTGTTGACTGAAATAATAGGTGCAGAGATGAAAATTTGTACGATTGATGGTTCATACGCCCTAATTGGACAAATTAACCCCGCCCCCTATGGCCGAAAAACTACTAGAAAAACACTTCTTTCGCTCTATCTCTCTTGAAATAGCTTTCAAGAGTCCAGTGAGTCATAAAATACACTCATTAGAACACTTTCAAGAAGTCTTACGACCGGTTTCGATTCGGTGTACGTATCTTCATCAGGCACACGTACAATGAATGAGAGAAAAAACCCAAGGCGATAAGAAAATTTACATCCGAGTTCAATCAGGTTCAGTCATCTTGATATTTGTTTGCCGATGAGTGATTCAGTACGGATCTTATTAACGGGTTAAAAAGTGTCGATTTCATTTTGTTTAAGAGTGTGGTATGATCTGATTTGTAGGATTTGATGGTTTCACTTTCTTCAAGTAGATTGCTGCAGGAATGAAGGATTTTACCACTGATTTTTTCAGAATCGCGTCCAAATGCAATAAAATGAAGGCAAAAGAAGCTAATAATGTGTTCTCAAAGTCATTTATTAAAGTCTTTCTATGTGTCCGATGTTGGTGGCTGGACACTCGCTATAAGTTATTTTATCAACAGTTCCAACCTGTAGTGTTATTCCTGAGGGTGCGAAAGTAATCCTCAGAAAGTGATGTAATAATGTGTTATCGTTTATGAGAACAAACAACCACGCAAGGGAAGAAAATGCGCTCTTCTGAGGATCTTGAGATTTGCCGCTATGGATTTTTGAAGGTCATGCCTTTCCATTAAGAATTGCTTCCCTCATTGGAAGTACGTCATTTCAAAATCGTCTGCTCCCAGCTGGGCGAATGATCATGACCTAGTTCAGGGACTTCGAAAAATTGTCTACAGTTTCTAAACTTGAATTAAAACAGGCCTGCCTTTCTAGTCGCAGACGATTTTCAGGCGAGATCGAAAGTATACGGACTTTGAAAAGTTTATTATTATATTATACCAATCCCGATAAACCAGATCGACCATCACAATTTGGTCGATGTTGGTCGGTTTTTGGTTGTACGACCAAAAATAGACCAAATATAGTGGTAGCATTAGAAAATGGTAGATTTCTAGTAAAATTGTGAGATCAATTGACTGAATTTTTTACTCTTTATTTGGTCGATTGTTGGTCGGACAGGTCTCCCACTAAATTTCGACCATAATTTCTGGTCGGCTTCTTGTCATTGTCCGTGAAATATATCTTGGTATTTTTTTTGGTCGTTATTCTCTCAATATAGATCGCAATTTTTGCTCTTTTTTTGGTCTAAAATGTACGTTTCAGTAATGACATTATGGTGACTACTTTTCGACCAAAATTTTCAGTCGAATACTGTAAGATATATTTTGGTTCGTTTTTAGTCGATTTTCTGTCAATATGTAACAATATTTTGACTTTCTTTTTGGTCTAAAATGAGGGCTCAAATGTAAGTAGTAAAGTTACTCAATTTTGACCAGATTTTCTAGTCGATTTCCGGGCTGATATGACTGAGACATATTTTGATCTATTTTTAGTCGATTCTTCCAAAACATCTACCAATACTTTTACTCTTGTTTTGGTCTTTAATGAGTTTTTGGGTGCGAAGTGCATAGTTACCAAATTATGACCAGAATTTTCAGTCGAATACTGAGGAGATATTCTAGGGACGTATTTTGGTTCGTTTTTAGTCGATTTTCTGTCAATATGTACCACTTTTTTGGTCTAAAATGAGGGCTCAAGTGTAAGTTGTAAAATTACTCAATTGTGACCAGATTTTGTGGTCAATTTCCAGGCTGATTACCAAATTATGACCGAATTTTTCAGTTGATTTCTGGGCTGATATTTCTGAGATATATCTTGGTCCATTTTCAGTCGATTTTTACCGAACGTCTACCAATATTTTCACCCTTTTTTTGGTCTATTTTTGTGCAAACCGCACAGTCACTCAATTTCGACCGTGATTTCCAGTAGATTTCTTGGCAGATATTGGAATGAATCAACTGTCATGTTGCTTACAAACTCGCAGACAAAAATTGCACCCGCCTCAATATAACCCTGTTGACAAGTCTACCATCTTCATTCCTCTGTTCTCTCACTTCAGAGAGGTTCAGATATAGAATGCTGGTTTTTCCCGTAAAAGCGGTCTAAATATAGTGGTCTCTTGATAATACCCAACTAGAGACTGTCTTATGGCGTCTCTATTGCCCACAGTGGCTTTAGGAAATACCCCCCCTCCCGAGAAAATCTCCTCTGCTTGCCCAGAAATCGACCGATTTTTCGTGTCACCAACGGTCAAAATCTGGTCTATTACTAAGGATAGACCATTTTATGAAATCTACATCACCTAGAAATCGACTAATTTTATAAGTCAAATTTTGGTCAAAGATGGTCGAAATCTGGTCTAAATATGGTCGAAAGGGGGCGAAGTGAATCGACTGGAAAAATTAGTCTATTATTGGTCACTTATAACTGTAATCTTCTGGTCGATTTTCACTCATAATCGATTCATTTATTTGGTCGATCTGGTTTATCGGGATTGGTTCACAAAATTAAACATTCCATTAAGCTAAATTAATAATTTTAGTAGTGGACTGAATAGTATGATATTTGAAGGTGGAAAGAAAATATTGAACAAAAATAGATTGAATTTACCATTCGATTCAAAAAAAAGCTATAGCATTTCCTCATTTGTTTCAATTGCTATTCCATCGAAATTTTTCAATATTTCAGTCTCGTTAATTTTAATCACCTCACTCAAATTTCGCATTCTTTTTGTCCTTTTAGGTTCTAGACGCTAACAATTGCGATTACGAACAGCGCGAACGTTTCTTGTTGTTGTGTGTACACGGCGATCCGAACACGGACTCGCTAGTGCAATGGGAAATCGAGGTTTGCAAACTTCCTCGTCTGTCGCTGAACGGCGTACGCTTCAAACGTATATCGGGAACGTCCATAGGATTTAAGATCATCGCGTCAAAAATCGCCAATGAATTGAAACTGTGAATGTAACCAGTGGGATAATTCAACGTGACCCACGTGAACGTGGTAAGAACAAACGAGTACCGGAAAATCTAACTCCAGTCGCTAGAAACCGACACATCATTTTGATTCATTCTTTTCCAGTATGAATCCATCTCAATCACGTATGAGAAAGAGATTTTTTGTATTTTGAGTGATGAGTCAACTTGTTAGAGCAGCTCTAATGTTACACCTGATGTCTTTCCAAACGTGAGCAAAGGGGAAAATGTCAGTTTGCGGTTAACACGGAACACTACTCGTCCATAAGGCATTATAACTCCGTTCTCCGGACTTGGCGCAGAAGCTTATCTAGTGGAACAGTATTAGTCTTTGTAATGGCTGTGCGACAAATTATTCTTTTTACTTTTTTTCCTCTCAATTCTTGTTATTTCCTGCTCGCTTTTCATGAGGTCACTTGAACAAATCGTGTCCGTTCACGGCATGCTAGGTATTTGTCTGATCATAGCGAACCGACTTTTTGGCTCCGAAGTAGAAATGAACGCAGTTTAACCCATCGTTTACTCATAATTTTCATAAAACCCTCAAGTCGCTTGTTTTTTGTTCACACTGTTGGTGTTTCTAGAATATCTTATCTACCTCGTACCTTGTAAATACTCATCATCCTGATCCGTGACAATGCGGACGGTTAGAGATCAGGTGTGCAATTTGATGGTCATGCAATTTATCAGAAATCACGGACGTCGTAAAGGTTATACCCAGGGACTGAAAGGAAAGAGATATTATCTTTTGTTTTTTTGCATCGAAACCAATCAGGTTCGTTGATGACCCTCTTTCACTTTTCGGGATTGTTTACATTTCATTCCTCTTCTTTTTCTAAATATCTTATACCATTTCCGTCAATTTTTATGTCATTATGACTTGGAGAAAAACAAAATTTGTACCAAAACTATTGTTTCGATCAAGCAAATCACGGTTTGCAACTTTGAGATTTTTATATTTTCCTTCTCTTCCTGGGAGATGAGAAAAACGTCAACAAACCAGAAAGAGTATGTGTAGAGGCCCTGTTTGCACGACTGTTGACCCTTTTATTTGACTCAAAAACAGCTAATAATAATCAGATTAGTCGACTGACGGGTCATTATTGCGCTTTTTCCCAGCTGCCGCATCTCATGAAAGAGAATTCGTCTCTCCCCTAGTCGCTATACCCCGATCAGAACTGCTCACTAAGTAGTATTGATTCTTGCTAAGTTTATTTGAATTTTGTCGACGGACAAATAGTCGTTGAAATGAAAACTCGAGCTTTGGCGAGGTGATAATCATTCGCTACTAATTTTTCTTTACTCTGAAAATTGTTCCTATCAGATCATTGTGTTTTCAAGTTAATCGACTTCAGACTAAGAGCGAAACATAATAATTCAGTTGTAAGATGGTATTTCGCTAATATACGAGGGAAAGAGTTACGCAATAATCGCTATTCGCTCATTACGTAGAAAATTTAGCCTCCGGTTACCGCGTGAATACGTCGTGCTTGAAATTCCTCGCGTTAATCTATTTTTTGAAATTTCGCCCAACTTTTTGAGGCGAGCATTTTTTATATCAACAATATTCTTTTTTTTCTCCGCGACAGCTGAATTAGGAAATTGCATTTCTGAATAAACTATTAGTTTGGATCAAGAGACGGTAAGGAATTACTTGTCGAAGGAACATACGATGAGCATTACAACCATTGATTAAACTACGTTTCGGATTGATGTACCGTTTAAATCTCAAACTATTCATTTTTATTATATAGTCGCTGTCTTTCATGCGTTTGAAGTAGACATCATGAGCAAGCGTCTGCAGAAATATAGAGGGAAAAGTTGGCGTAACTTCGAGTTGAACACAACTCGTAAATAAACTATACCTAAGAAATGTCTTTCACTCTTGCGTTTAGCAACATCACATTATTCTCATTATAAATTTTTGAAAAAAGTAGTCGTTTGTGAACCATTGCCATCCACTATGCTTCTTATGACGTCCCAAAACAAATAAAATGTAAGTAATTGAGGCTCAGTAGCAGCAAAAATCCTCCACAGTCCTTGAAATCGTGTGAAAGACCATTTTTCCCGATATTGGACGTTGAAGAAGGGAATTGTTTTTGGAAATGACTCGAACATCAGATGAGAGGGTTAGCTCTTGGCTCGTGCGTTAGGGAATAGAAAACTAAATGTCAATGAAGTAGGCCTTCTGAGGGTTCTTTTCTCTGTTTTCGGCATTGATTTTTCTATTATTGTGTTGACGTCCACAATGTTCGATCATTTTACAGAACGCGGTCTTTTTTTTTTTTTTTCTCAGACACCTTTGACTGTTCTCTGCTCGTGCTCTTCTCGTAGTAGAATATTCATGAGTAACGAAGTTTACATCTGTGTTTGAGACAGGTTAGGAAGAGGGAAGGTTGTTAGTTATTTATTTGTTACTGGCGTCATCGCCAAGAAAACCGATACGTAGGCTCCGATGAGACAATTTTTGTTATGGTAGTTGACGTGAGAGAAAACCTGTGGACACCAATGATATTAATGAAATCGTTAGCCCTTTTACAATACTTTGTATTTGAATGTTACCTTATTTTTTGAGTACTTACGTAAATTTACACGCCAGTATTTCGCGTATGTTTAAATAATTAAGAGAACATGGAATTATTTTTAGATTGCCTTTTATATTGTATTCTACGTACATTATGATCATGCTCATAGAGGATTCTGTAATCATTAGGTGAATGATAATGTTTCTCAATACATAATATTGACTCTATCCTAATTATTATAAAAATAAGTGAACCCTTGTACGTACCGCGATGACCAAAACTCTCCTTTCCTACTCGGATACAGCAACATCTTATTTCGTTGAAAATTCAAACTTTTTATTTGTGTTTTATCATTATTGACATCCTATTTTTCCTATTAATTTACGTATGTATTTACTAGATAAAATATTTGTTCTTTTTCCTGAGGAGAGAAAAGTGATACTCTTCAAATACGTGAATTAAATTTTTACTATTCGTGTAATCTTTTTATCAAAAAAACAAGAAACGAAGAGAGAAAACAAATTTTTTACCGCACTCTTGTCTTTTTTTCCTTGTTTCATGTATTCTTGTTGTCCTGATTTTGCTGTTATTCGTATATTTCATGTATTTGTATGATTTTTTTCCTTTTCTTTTCTTTTCTTTTCTTTTCTCCTCTCTTTTCAGTAGAATTAAGGTCTCTGAATTTTTGTGAAAATTAATTTTATATAATTTACGTATTATATAAAATGAATTCTCATATGTTTTTAATTAATGCTGTAACGTGAATTTTATTTTTGTCCTAATATCTTATCATTACTTTTTTTTTTTCTATGTCTGTATAAATTTCTACCTGTGAATAGTAACGCACTTTTTAGTATTTTATAAAATAACTGACACGGAAGTTAATTATATTATATAATGCAATATGAAAATATTATACACTTGAAGACATACTGTACATGAGGAATGAGTGCAATTAGTTGGAAAAGAGAAAGTTTACAAAAAGTACTTGAGAATTGTAAATTGAAGAAGGGGTTAAAGAATGAATGGGAAACACTTTATTATTAATGTATATATCACGTTGTAAATTATGATGACATATTACAATTATAAAAATAAAACTGCTTTTCATCATAGTAAAAGTTTTTTCTCTCATAATAGTCAGTATTACTCAAACTCTTGGTTTACGCTCGACTGTGGAACTTTGATAATCATCTATACAGATGAATTTATTGATGTTTTGACTCAAATACCTGATGAAATGAAAATACAATTACATCTTTCGTACATATTGTTCAAGAATCATGACTTAATGAGATAGTTTAGCCTGGGTTTCAGTGACGTCACACGCGATTCAAGAGCTGCATTTAGGTTAATTCCTTTTGCGCAATAAAACAACTAAAAGTATATAGGATATTTTTCAAAACTTATGATACAAGTATTTCCTCCCACTGTCTCATCAAGTAATGAAGTTATTCTTAATACCATGCATCAAGAAAATGGCTGAACTCCTACAGTATCCACTTATTACTTTCACAATATGAACATTATCAGAACTGTGCTGTATTTGGAGTTCAATTGGGAACAAAATATTCACATTCTTTGATAAGTTCTTACATTGTTGTTTTTCAATATTTTTCAATGTAATGTGAATCATTTTGATCGACAAAGCCTGCAGAATTCATTTACAAAAATACTTTCGATCAATTTTGCAAAATAACTATTATCTTGAAGTTGACCACATCTTGGCAAAAAATGTAAACAAATCAATCTAGATCAGCCAAGCTGAGGACAACAACATCGACGTCCCAAAAACCTGAGCTATTAATAATTAATTAGATGAGTCTGAAATCCTTGTATTGTCCCTTATCCCAAGTTTTGGAATAGTTCATATACCGGTGATCAATCAGCCGAGTAAGAAAATAGATTGTTTCACTCATCAAAAGACATTTCTCCCGAGTTAATACTAATATTTTCAAAAAAAATATTTTTGAAACAATAAATCATACTCGAGTATGGTTACCAAATTGTGAAAACGTGGAATATCTTCTTTCTTACTCAATGAGAACTTGTACTTATCGGTCTATTGACGCTTCCTAGTTGAATTCTTGAAATTACCTTAATTACAATTCAATCTAGTCTGTTTTCCTGAATTTTGTCTTTTCCCGCCATAAAAGAAAAATACGCAGCAACTTCTGCAATGTATTACCCTCAGTAAAGTACTTTGAACCAACTAAAACTTACTTAAGATAATCATTGATGTTTTCTTCCACTACATTTGTACCATAGTCGTTTACACATAAATGAGCCAACAATTTGCCTAATATTGCTAGGAAACATACGCAAAAAAAAAAAAAAAATTAATCCTCTAACCCAAAATCAATTGCATATAAAAAGAACTTCAAATTTACTTACCGAACATTCTCACAAATTGGACAATACCATATACTGAACTAGGTTTCACATCTGTTTTGCTTTCCACAAACTGCAAAATACAATGCAACCCAAGTGGTAAAAGTTTTTCACCAACAGCTTGTACTTATTACAGACAACAATACCGTTACCTTTTGATACTGTGATTTCTCAAGAGCGTACAAGAGTCTATGCGCTAAAATGGTATCAAAATAATTTCTCATCGCTATTGCTGTTTCTTTGAATTTTGAACTTCTAAAACAAGAGTACAGATTAGAATGCATTGTTTCAATCCCTAAATTGTTCAAGTTGCGCATTTTAGTGTATCTCTTGATGCCACAAGTAAGCTACTGTTCATTGTATGCTAAAAAAACGGGCTAGGTAAACCCTGAACTTACTCGTCCGATACACTAGATTTATGAAGAATATATTTGTCTGTAATATCGTTCACTGATACTCGAGCTGGCAATTTGCAAAGCTGCGAACATAGACCATCTAAGTTACACGAATATTTTATAAATAGGGATGATGAGGAGCGAATGCGATATTTACCTTCTTTCTTTTACAGATCAGTTCACAGTCGAAAATCAGTAAATTCTGTAATTCCTCGGGTAAATGAATGGTGATTTCTATATGATCGTGCAACTCGGTTTCCTAAAAAATATAATTAGTGGTCAGGAGTAAATCAAACACCCTCCTTTCTTCATAAAATTACTCACTGGAGAAACTTGAACGTCTTTTCTTTTACGTTGTACAGGCGAGGGAGTGTCCGGTTGTAGTTTATCAAACTTGAGGGTACTTTGGGTTAAAATCGCACCAACACTCTTTCTAGCAAAAATAGCTAAGGAAAAGAAGAGGGAAGGAAAAAGTAAGAAAACAACGACGCTGTAATTTCCAAAGTTCAGTATCTACGTACGAGGTTTCGGAGAATTCGAACGCGAATTGTCATCCTTATCCGGGCCTGGATTGCTCGATTTTCTCTTGCCTCCTTTTTTGGATGGTTTCCTGAAGTAATATAAACACCAATATTGTAATATATTTCAGCCTAGAGCTTGATTCTCTTGTCAGAATATGAAACACTCACTGATTTTTACTGGCCAACTCCGATTTTTTGGCCAGATTTTCTTCGTTATATTTCAACAATCGATCTTCGGCGACCCATTCGTCCCAACTATGGAGTAAATTTACGCATGAGTCAGATTTTATTCGATTGATAGAAGACGAAATATACTCAGATCTAAATGGGTTTACCTCTTATTCCATCCGTTATAATGAATTAGGTATTCAATTTCACCTTCTTCGTTTTTAATATTGATACATTTAGCTTCGTAAATGAGAGGACCATGGTAACACAGCACCTGTTCACCTGAGATTGTCAAAAACTATCAGTAACATTTGATGACAAGATGTAGAATATACATACAGGGCCTTTAAAAAATATTTACCGGCTTGAAACTTTGATTTTTCAATCTTTTTTTCAGTCTTATCAGCATTCTTAGAAGCCATTAAGAAATGAGTAGCGTACAGAACAAGACTTCAGAGATTCGTTCGCAAAATTATATATAATCTTGAATTTGGAAAAATCGATCTCTATGAAGAATGTTCAACCTATTCAGGACAAGGAACACGATTACCTTAGCTCGCTTTTTTTCAAAAAAAGAAACTTGCGGGGCAGGTAATGCTCATTATGATCTAGCAGCAACGAACGCACTGTTACACAGCTAGCGGGAACTGTTTAATTTTTAGAGTACATTGATAAGAACGACGAGTATCAATCTTCGAGGATACAACACAACTCGATACTATCGCATTAATCGATTATCGTGTAGGCCTATTAAATTTCGATACTCATGGTAAACAATATGAACGTCATTGTGATTAGGGCAATGAATTCGGCTATCGATTTTCATTATCGGAAGAAGGTGATCGATGTGAAACATTCGAAATAAAGAGTGATAACCACTGATAACCGATTTCTGAGAGCAAGAATTTGCCATTAGGACTTGAGCGCTAAAAAAGCGTGCCAATTATTTATTGAAATTGATCGTAAAAAACTATATTTTCTTCTGTATTAAAATTTATCGATGGTTCTATCGTACTTTTGATAAATAATTATGGTGCTAAACACTGTCTCGGTTAGACTCTTCAATCTTGATTCTCTTTTGATTTCTCAGCCTTGTATGTTGTTAAAATAGTGTATAGTTTGATCCTTCAAAATGCAAGGTACTTTTTAGAATTTTTCATAGAAATACGAAATTCCGTAGCGACTTCATAAGATTGTATCACTCAACCCAATTATCATGGCGGGAGAAAATAATGTGGATCAGCATCTCGAAATGATGTTGAATAAAAAGAACAGGTGCGAAGATTGGGTAACCTCAGTCAACCTCCAAAAGCTGTACAATGAACAAGATCTAGGTATGATAATAACAGTGCCAATCCATTAACATAAATGTTCAAGTATTTGATATATCTACTAATAATGGAACTTTGAATTACAGATTTGAAGAGCGAGAAAGGAGTTCCGGAATTTTTGGAAGAGTGTTCGGATGAAGTGTGTGATAGTAGTGTTGTTTCTCGTCGTCGTTCTCGCAAGATTGTTGTGAATGAAAAATTACCCGTACTTTTGTCGTGTTCGTGGTCTGAATGCTGTTATGGTTCAACTGAAAGTAAATCGGAATTTAGGCAACATGTGTCAACTCATATATCCGAAGTGCCTGTGATCGCAAACGCAGACGGAAATCGTTAGTGAACCAGAACTGTCCTATTCAATTCTGAGCAATATTTCTTAAAAATAAATTACTTATTAATTTTTAGCTTGCTATCAATGTCTATGGGATAAATGTGACTTTCGCAGTGTTGACTCGTCAGAAATAAAGCGACATATTTACTTCCATATTTATCAAACCTCATTGAAATCAGTGGCTTCACGGCTGAATACAATATGGGACTTACCTGTTCGTTTCTACTTTGAAATAGTAAATTCTGTACTGAGTTACGACTTACTTGTATTGTGTCTTTTTCAGTGCTGTTCGCGGAGTACAAGTAAGAATTGGTTGCCCGATTTGTCATCATCCTTCAAATGTCAAATTTTGCTTTGCAAATACGAAACGGATATTTTCGACGACTTCACTTGTCATGTTAATTCTCACGTAGATTGTCTTAATCCTTCCATTGAACCTGGATTAACTTGCCAATGGAAAGGTAAGATTCGATGTCTCATATACATTTCTCAGTCATTCATGAAACTTGGAAGTAATGAATGATTTTATAGGCTGTAGCAGTTTCAAGTGTCGAAAGAAAACTTACTTAAAAGTACACCTGAGAAAACATACCGGAGAAAAATCATTAGCTTGTCCTTCTTGCGAGACTATGTTTGTGTCCAATACCAAATACATGGATCATTGCAATCGGGAAGTACCTATTCAAGGTAAGAAGAATGCGAATTGAGAGGAGAAATTGCCTGAGAATATTTTGTGGATTTCATTTTTTATCTTCTGCTGAATGAAAAGTCCCTAATTTAATTTTACTCTTGTTCAGATGAATCCAATCAATGCCAATACTGTTTGCGGTACTATCCTAACGATAGGCTTTTGAGAGACCATATGCGATACCACGTAAATAGTCAAAAATGTTCGTTTTGTGAAATGACTTTCTCGACTCCGGCGGTGCTTGCAAATCACATTCGTTACAAGCACATCGATGATCGACCATTCAACTGTTCACTATGCGCATATACGTTAGTGATGTCTGATCTTCACTCGGATTACTTTAATCTTTTTAAACTAGTCTTAAGAATTGAATATTTTTTCTTGTCGTCCTATCAAGTTGTGAGTTTTATACGCTCTTAATAGACGCAGTAGGGAGAGTAACATATGCCGGAGAAATGAAACTCAGTCTGCAGTCTGGTTTCATTTCAGTTATGAAAAAGTAAAGTACATAGGTTCATTCTAGATTTAAATTTTGATTTTGGGCAAGATTGTGATGTTATTAACGAGCTCATTACCCGGGAAACTTTTTAAACCTATTTAAGTAGTCATTTCAATGGAATGTTTCAATGATTAATCTTGTGCTCCAATTTTAAAGTTTCTGTCTTATTCTACAGAGCCGTCAAAGCCAAAGATTTCAATGTTCATATGGCAGTTCACGAAACACAACCAAAATACCGCTGTAATGACAAAGATTGTGAATATTCGTGTCGTTCTGTGAAGACTTTACAAAAACATATCAATTCAGTCCATCTCAAAACTGCTGCGCCGATTTATCAATGTCACTTGTGTGAAAAAGAATACAACCGCGGAATGTCACTAGGGACTCATTTGCGTGTTGTCCATAAACTCGAGCGTCTGCCTGGTCATTCTAGATTTCGGTACATTGATGAGTGTTGACAGGAAATCATGGAGTCGAATCTCCTGTAATTTCACTACATTTTTGCTTTTATTTGTAGATACATGGAAAACAAAGACGGTTATTACAGACTCCAAGTGGAAAGATACGAAAGTTTGGAACTGAACAAATTTAAAGGTCCACCCGTTTTGATTGACCATGAAATAAAATTCAGTCTGAAAGAACAACCTGCCAATAATGTAAGTAAAAGACGTCGCTAACCTACACACGTACTGAATCTTATAGTATTGCGGGGATTTTCCCAATATCCTTGAAATTAATTACATCTCTATCTAGTTGCAGTATTTCATTTCAAATCCGTCAGGAAAGTCTGATTCAGAAAAATCTCAGAAATCAATTGAACGTACGAAATTTTCACCCACCCGATTTTTTAGCGAAGCGAGAATAATATATTTAAAATCATGACGATCAGTTCCCACCGCGCACCTGTCGACTCATGAAAATACGTACTGTTTTTCTAAATTGATCTGATCTTGTTCTTTGACGTTTCATCTAGCGAGCCCTCCTAGAACTTGGTCTCTAAGATTCCGACATCCATTTCCTTGTGTAACCTGAATTATATTTCACAAAATTCCTAATTTTAGAAATTCTCTCATGTTATTCTGTTGACAGAAAGATTCTCCGAAGAAATTTTCAATTATTGTTAACGAAGATGGGAATAAGAGAACAGAAAATTCCGTCATTGCTATAGATGAGCTAGACGAACTTGGCAATGTGGTATATTCAACTACGGTACAAAAAGAGTTGATTAACAATCCTGAATTCTATTTCGTTGATGTTGAAAAGTGCGCAGACGTCGCAGACGTTGATCCACTCAGTGGAGTGGAAAATACCGTGGAATCTGAGAACGCGTTGAATTTGATAGAGAAAACAGAATTTGTTCGCATACCCAGAAAACGAAGAAGAGTTGGAAATTTTTCGAATCATGATTGCACTCTCAATGAGTTAATCATCAAAAATGATTAAATAATTTTGAGGTGGTATTATTATTATTACAATTTAAGTCATTTTTGTCGACGTTTATTGTTTTGTTGTTATTAACTGCAATTGTGATGTATTTTTATATTAGAAACGAAAAGTCCGTAAATATATTGATCATAATGAGTGTTGAAAACTTTTCATTCTATTTCCATCTCCATAAAAATCCAGCTATGTACATGGTGTCGTGATGTGAAGATTATAGAAAATTCGGTATTATGACCCCGCTTTGTTGTAACCGTCATTAGATCTAAAATTCTCAACCAATTGACCGATTCAGTCTTCGATGTTTGGAGAACACTGTTACAGACCATCCAAATGGTTGAGAAGTAAAAAAATGTCCATAGTGAAGAAGAATTACCCTCAGGCTTGTGTGGACGTTCACACATCTTTGAACGAAATTTGTTTCACTCCTGCAAAAGTATCATTTTGTTAAACAAGTTCTCATAAGATATTGCGAGCTAAGCAGAAATGGGAGCCTAATACTTTACTCAAAAAGAATGTAGACGATATTTTTGAAAAGTTTATTCTAACGGTGAAGCTAATTCACCATGAAAATTATTCCAGGTATTCCAGAAGACAAAAATGGAGTAGAAAAATAAAAAGTCAAAAACTGTTTTTAGAAATTATGAAAGTTGATATTGTATCGAAAATTGTAAAATGACTTGAGTCCATCACATACTGGGTCAGTCAACTTTTCGTCTGCTTCAAAATATATTTAAAATATCACATGTGGCAGTAACAGAAATGTTTCCTGAGTTTTTTTGGCCGTAGATCCCCAACTATTCGTAACCATTTCAAAATTCGTTCTCTTCCGAAATACATAGAAACAGTTTAGCGCAAAAAATGTTGAATTTATCTGAAAATCATAAAATTCTAGAATCAATTGATTATGTACAACCGGTAACGATGAAAATTGAAAGAGAATTCTTACGAGACAATTTCCGTAACCAACAAAAGTTTTTAGACAATTTTCGCAAACAATGGTAACGATTCTTATTTTCCACAATCAATACGTAATACACAGGTATACCAGACATGATAATGAGGAAACCGCAACCGACTTCTACCGGAGCCGTGTAAAAAGGTAGAAATACGATCAGTGCCCACAAAAGGAAGAACAAAACCGGTAACAAGAAATGTATCTGAAAAAAAGTACAGATTTGGTCAAATTGTGAGTTACATTTTTTTCGTCTAAGCTATTACGTTGTTACCCTCGGTGCGAACTACCATGCAATTGATGCGATATCTTTGATACCTAATTTAAAAGCGACTCAAATAAATTTAAGGCTCTCACTTCGATGGCTCTTTTAGCTTCCGGCTTCTTGTACTTCAACCATAATACTCCAGCAATAGAAAATAATATAAATAATGACTCGACAAAGGTTGTGTAGTTGATCAACGATTCTAAATTGCTGTTGAAGAAAAGAATCAACGTGAAAAATGCCTGTAACAAAACAACAAAATTAAATACTAGCGGAAAAATAGTCGAACGGGGTCGTAAGCATTTCCAAATGACCAGGAATAAAAATCAAAAGTCAATAATGATGGAAAATATAGCATGTATTTACCGAGATGGTAAGAGATGGTATTGGAGTGCATTTATTAACATTGATGAGAGAAATTGCTTGCGGTAAGTGTCCATTACGAGCTCCCACAAAGAACAATCTGGATGAAGCAAAAATGTTGCCATTGAGCGAACCTATCGTCGAACAAGCTACAAATAATGGTATCACCCATTGGAAATAACCCAAAGTTTTCAATCCGAACGTCTGAAAAGATGGTAAATTCGAGATAGACTGTGGGTGTACAAAAGTAAAGAATCACGTACACTCAAAGCACTTACAACTGCTACGGCATTCGATGATAAAATATCTTCTTTACTCAATACAATGTAGTACGAAAAATTAACCAATACATAAACAATCGTCACCAAAGGTAAGGATATACAGATAGCTCTTGGGAGATTTCTGAAACCGAACAGATTATTATTAGCTG
This sequence comes from Aspidiotus destructor, assembly GCA_035079395.1. Taxonomy (NCBI): domain Eukaryota; kingdom Metazoa; phylum Arthropoda; class Insecta; order Hemiptera; family Diaspididae; genus Aspidiotus; species Aspidiotus destructor. The sequence goes on along the minus strand of JAVHKZ010000018.1, from coordinate 37,630,318 downwards.
CACAACGAAAGGTGATGAAATAGTTTTTTAATACGCTATTGAGATGTACTTTATCCAATTACGATTTTTCATTAATATGTTATAATATTACAAATGGGTTCTCTGTTCACTTACTTATCAGGACTCCTTATTTCTTCGGTAACAAAATTGAGATAATTCCTGTAAAGCAGAATATGATTAAATATAGGCTTCAACTAAATATTTACTCAAACAATAGTGATGAACTTCGAATTTCAATGAAATGAATGTTTGACTTCTACATTTATGTACACACATCGGTAATGATCAAGACTATCATCTTCTAAAGAAGGGTGAAAACACAAATAATATTGATTAGTTATGGATGTGTATGATTTGGGGAGGCCGTGTTTGGGGTCGTAACTGAAGGGTTTTTGTAACTAAACATGGATTTTCTATGAGAGAAAATTTTGAGATCGGCTGATTGAGAGTTTCGGAAATTGGGAGTGTTTTCCTACTTCTTCATACAAGCTTTTACAAATGTTGTCGAACGAATTTCGTCATTTCCTGCATGTACTTTTTTCTGTCAATCCAACAATGATCGCATGATAAGATATCATTCAATTCATTTTAAAAGCTGATGAATTCTGTATCATTTTCTATTTCAATCGATTCAGTCATATAATACAGAAATTAAATTGATAAAATAATGAAGGTGAACATTTGTACTCATATCAAGTGTGATGAGGTGTAAGTAGAGCACCAAAAATTTAAAAAATCTCAGGATGAATCAACTTACAAGAATAATGCCGGGCGTTGCTCCATCATTAGTAGTTGAATCGCTACAGAGGAACAAGGCCTTAAACTATAGTACACTAAAAAAGACATTAATTTTTAAAAGTCCAACCTTATGGTGTAACATTGCCGCATTATGATTGGTTTCTTTTGCCTGCGGGTTTCGTTTCTATTGGCTACCAGATTTCCTGTCATCTAATCGGTTGATTTGTTCTTTCTATCTTGTTTAATCACGATTCTGATACAATTAATTCGATTATCTTAGTTATGACCAGTAATACCAAAATATTTCTGTGGCTACTTTTCAAGTTACTTCTTTGTTTTACTCTCTTGAGTATGTTGTCATTTGGCACGATTCTGATGTTCCCCACTGAGAGTGTTAGGTTTGAATAGTTGATGATCTCATTGCACTTCTGCATTGTGAATTTGATGCTCTCAGAATCTCCCTGTCTACTAGAGTTCGACCACACGGATAAGATATCATCTACATATCTAGCTCAGTATTTGATCAAATTTCTAACCTCGCTGCCTTCCAATATCTTGTTTTTCATGTTTTCCATATCATTTATGAATATCTCTGCCAGTATCAGTGACAGCTGATTTCATTGCTAGTCCGATTTTCTGGCTAAAGAAAGGTGATAGTACCCCGAAAATTTCTTCCATTATTTCTGCATGCTTGAGTCTGTCAGAGTTCCCATAAAAGAGGGGAAAAGCTAGCCTCTTAGAAGATATAATCACGTTTGGGAGTGAAAAATTATTTAGACTGGTGATTGGACAAGATAGAAAGAACAGAACATGCGCGCGACGAAAGGGGGAGTTAGGCTCGAAAAATAAATTTATTTTTACAGCCCTAGAACGCGAGTTGAAGACATTTTTTTTAAACTGCCTTATTGCTAAGCGTCAAATGTCTCTTTTATTGAAAAAAAGTTGAAAATGGATATTTGAAATTTTTTTCCGACCATGAGAGTGAATCTGAAACTACTGAACGTTCTGGGCAGGAAGACAGTCAATACACTTTGAATACAAATACATCAGGTAGGCTCAAATTTTATCATCTCAACACGGAAGTTGAAGCTATTGAAGGGGGAGCACCATCTACTTCAATTTTTTTGTACGTCGCATTGTTCAGAAAATTTGGTGAAGAATACCGAAGAAAAATCGATTGCTCTGAAAAATGTAACCTAACCTAACCTAAGAATAGCCCCCCCTCCCCCCAAAAATAAATTTCTGTGTGCGCGCCTGGAACAGAACCAACAAATAGGATGACAGCAAACTCTGTAACCCATAGAACCGCAGCATATAGACAGATGAATCAATCACAACGCAGTATTTTTGTAGCCAATGCTATCACAGTGTTAGACTATAAAACGTGAGTTGTAGGCTAGTGATGGGCGATAGTCGATAGTCTCATCACTCTCATGCTATCAATAGTCCCGATAGTTTTTGCAAGGTGCTGTCGGAGTCCCGATAGTTTTTCCCGAATGAAAAACGTCGATCAGGAGAAAAGTACCTGGGCTACTTCTGGGATAGATACATTTCTCCTGATCGTTATTTTTTTTCGGAAAATCCTGTCAAGGAATGTTTGTTCGGACGTTCCCGGGAATTCAATTTTGGACTGGGAATTCCCGGTCATTTTGCGGGAATGGGAATCCCATGGCTCCGGATTTGGTATAAACGGTTCTGGAGTAGATTAAAACGGCTCCGTAACAGCTCCGGGAATTCGGGAATACTTTAGAGCCGGGAAGGAAAATGCCAATTCCCGGGAATAATCGGGAACGGGAATTCCCCGTTCGAACACGAGGAATGTATTCTAGTGTTACCAGATGATGGACGCGACTAAGAAATACCTCAAAAACGTGGCCCCACACCCAAAAAGCACATATTTGACCAAAAGTGAATGGTGAACGGTCGACTATCCGACATTCCAGTTCCTTTCTCTTTCTTTCAAATGTATTATCAGTAAATTCCCACCAATTTGGCGATTTTGATAAGAAAAAGAAAAATTTTTGAACCATCGATAGTTTCTCAAGCTATCGACGATACTATTGTCGATTGTTTTTCACAAAACTATCGATTTTCCCGATAAATTTTTCCAAAAACTATCGATAGTATCGAGAGTCTATCGATAGTTCCCATCTCTATTTTAGGCCTTATTATTCCGTAGTGATACAACAGCTGATAATGGGGTAAAACTCGAGAGTACTCTTGTAAACTTACTAATAATGTAGAATTGTTTTACTTGAGATTTCCTTAATAAAGGTGAGCGCCTATAATCTTGGGGTGCTCTACTAAGTTACAGCCGCAGAAAATTGCAGACAGACGACAAAGGAAAGAAAATAGAGACCATTGCAGATTTGCATTGGCAGGGAACACGGAACCTCCTAGGTCCTCCTCCTATCATACATAGCCTAGTTTCTGAGTCTTGAAAATGATGATATAATGAGTTGAGCGCGCTCGCGATCACGTTGGCGCGAAAATGCTCCCTCAGCAAATGAGTTGGCGGGGCTTTTCTCAGTATACTGTATACTAGGCCTGATAGAATGAAGACTGGAAGTTGAAATTTGTTCAAGTCCCTAAAGTACGTTAAGGTCAATAATGATGTCATACAGCGGTACACGTCACGTCACGCAGTTCACAGAAACCCCCAGATGCGAACGTTTTCTGAGAAGTGAGAATGTGTCCCCCTAACAAAATGGATAGCAGGTTCTCCACTAAAAAAGAAGAAGAAGCTATTAGTACTATGTGTTTTTCTTCTCCCTTTAAACATCACTCTTTTCAACTACAAGGGAGAGGTCTATAACCATATATGAGCGGGTGGGCGGACTCAAGTTTGCATCTCAGACTTCATTGATAGTAAAAAAGATAACCTGATAACACTCACCATCCAGCGAACGAAAACATTCCCGAGTAAAAAGCCAAAGCCACTTCACCAGGATTATAATTCGTATTCTCCATGATACTTTCCGCGTCTAGGGACTGACCATGTACGAAAGACCAGAAACCAACCAGTACGATACACACAAGGGCTAACACTTTAGTCATTGAAAATATATCTTGTAATTTAGTGACCCATTTGACGTTGTAACAGTTTAACGCAGTGAGAAAACCTGTATAGGAAAGGAAACAAATACAAACTTTAGAAGTTTTACTCGTCCGTAAGTTTAGAGGGTTGGATTAGATGAGTCTTTTCCAGTTAATTGGTTCACATAATGATAAAATAATAATTACACACTAAAATCACCGCTACGGATTGAACTACCATTGTTGGAGGATTACAGCCTGGCCAAAAAGGTTGCAAAGAATATTCCGCGAACGTTAGGGCAGTAACTGCATTTCCAGCAGGCATAATGACTATGAATGCTGCCCACATGTACAAGAATGCTATCAATGGACCAAATATTTCATTCATATAGGTATAATCGCCGCCAGATTTAGGAATCAAACACCCTACAGAAAAAAGAAAACAAAAACAAACAAATTTTTACACGTGGAAACGCCCAAAACAAAAATATGATGCTGGCGCAGTCGTTTATGAACATGCAAAAAAGCAGCTGATTTTCGTTAACTCGTCACTACGGTCTCTACCTTAAGTAAAGCCTGAAGAAAAGCAATAAGATACAGAAAAGTATCAAAATAACTTGCAATCTTTCCAGAATAATATGCACATTATCACCTATGGTGAAATCATACCTAATTCGGCGTAGCATAATGCACCGATGGTGGATAATATGCCGGAGGCTATCCACACAGCCAAACCGAAACCGATTGAGCCCGAATGAAGGAGAACACCTTTTGGGGAAACAAAAATCCCCGAACCGATGATGATACCGACGATGATACCGACAGCGTCGATCAGCCCAAGTTGTTTCTTCAGTTGAACTCGACCATCTGAAGTTTCTGGATCTTTTTTCTTCTCCGAATACCCTATCAATCCTTCCGAGGTAGGTGAATTCAAATTTTCGTTCGGTGGCATCCTTAATTTCTGCAAAAAATTACACGAACATAGGAGTATGTTTTACACATTCATTCTCTCTGACGATGAAAATTAATCTACATTCGTGGATAGAGGGAGAGGAAAGCCTCTATCGATACACGTGCATAAGTCTACGTATGACATTTTTATCTTTTGTAATTTGTAATCCTATGAATTATTCGTGCGTGGTTCATAATACGGTAATCAGATTAACACATCGCAATTGATTAAGAAGTGAAATTCTTGATTTATTACAATCATTTCAGATTTACTGCGGGAAAAATAAGTAGGTGTGAAATGAATTTATAGCGCACGATTCTGCCGTACAAAATAGAATGGACGTATCTACTTATCAACGATTTGCTTGTTCGTCGATGTGCGCTACGTCCATTCTATTTTATACGGCAGAATAAGCCCAGATACTATCCGCAAATCAATTAAATATTCGGATTGATGAATTATCGTCTTGATATGTAGCTTCTACTTCATTGTTTTTTCTTTTTCTTTCTTCATCTTTCTATTTCTATAAAACAAGTGTTTATACAAACTGACTATAAAATAATTTTAGTTCAGGGTAGCCACTTTTTTCCAAGAATGATTTTTCCTGACATTTCCTGGTTTTCTAGACAATTTTCTGAATTTTCCCTGACTTTTTTCTGCCAATACAGTACAAAGTACAAATAGAAGTTATATATGCAAGGAAATTCAAAGACATAAAGATCACTTATAACAATCTCGATAATATCGATATATCAATCTCGATAATATCGATCTACCAATATCAATAATATCGATCTATCAATCTCGATAATATCGATTCCGATTGTATCGATATATCGATCTCGATTGTATCGATACCTCGATCTCGATTGTAATGATCTTGATTACATCGATTACTGATCAAGTGTATCAAAATCTCAATAATATCGATGTTTCAATCTTGATAATATCAATATATCTATCTCGATTATACCGATTACTGATCTCGATTGTATCGAAATATCAATCCTATATTTGGCTTCAACAAGTAGTATACTGTACACTAGGTCTAGTATAATGAAGGCTCAAAGCTAGAATATAGCGATCTTAAAGCTAGTATAAACCTAGTGTATAAACTGGGCAAGGTGAATTCGCGGGGTGAGCCTAGTTTAATACTAGTAAAATCATTAAAGGAAAGGGGGGTCTTCTCTGTCTATTACATGTCTAGTTCCAAGAATGAAGCTAGTATTCTGTATATCTATCATAAACCTAGTATACAGGGTGCGCCAAAAAGATGTTAACAGTTGAACAAAAGAACTCCGGGACATTGTTGCCGGATGATAATTTCAAAAATCCGTATCCGCCATTTTTTGTAAAACCTAAAAACAGATTTCTACAGACTTTGATTGATTCTTCAATAACAGTCAGGAGAAAGGTATCTCTCGTATGAGTAACTGAAATACTTTTCCCTTGATCGACTCAATATCACGGGCTCACTATATCAGCCTATAACGAGCAGGAGAAAGGTATCTCTCCTACAAGTGTCCAAGGTACCTTTCCCTTGATCCTAAGAAATCCGTATATAGAAAAAGGAAAACCCGTATCTTTTTTGAGGACTAAAAAATCCGTAGATATGGCAACGCTGCTCCAGGAGGACTCCGCCAAAATTCCGTGGAGTTCCCCGGTTGACTGTTAAAATCTTTTTGGCGCACCCTGTATAAACTGAGCAAAGTGAACTCGCGGGATGAACTCGCACATTTTCAAATCACCCACGGAGAGACGACGTTGAAGGGGGGGGGGAGGCACTTAGAAAATTTCAAATTAGGGTCAGGTCAGAGTAAAGACATGAAACATGACAAAAAACCTCATTGAATTTTTTCTTTGTCTCATTCTGAGAAAATTCTCTGACTTTGAATGAAATTATGCCATTTTCCCTGACTTTTCCCCAACTTTTCCAGACTCACAAAATTCCCTGACTTTTCCCGGTTTTCCAGGTTTTCCAGAAAGTGGCTACCCTGTAGTTTCATTTCATCCCTAAAATTTTTTCTTTTTCAGTCCATTGTACCCTGGTTGGTCGAGGGCAGGGGGCGTCTCAGATAACTGAAATCACTTCCCTATCAATCCTCTTCAGAAGATGCCTTTGACTATTAGAAGTACAGTAGTACTTGTCTGTCATTTCTTTTTCAACATTTTTCCAAAAATTCATTTTTTGAGAAAAACTCAAAATTTCTCTTCAAGTAAAAAATTAGAAAATGGGGAAAAACAATTCATTCTTAGTTAACTACATCATATTTTCCAAGATTATGAACACCTTTTGCCATGAAAAATAATCTTACCTGATTTTCTATTCAAGTCCCAGCTTCAAAAATGGTCTACATATCAAACGATCCTGAAATACAAAATTAAAATGGTGACAAAAATTAACAAGAAAATAATATTTTCGAAATACGTATTGTTGTTAACATCAAGTGGTAATTTTTTCTAAAATTTTCAACTTGTTTTTGATTTTCCTTCTTCTTTCTCTATAAATAAAAAATATAATGAATACATTTATCGTGCATAAAAAAGAAATTTCCAATTTAAAAGATTTTTTTTGAATTGTCGAACATGCTCAGAATCTAAGACTTTTTTCGAAGGGCATCTTTTGAAGACACCTCGGAGACGAAAGGAAAAAAGCGTGAAATTGATATAATCTCCTCCTTCCCACATTTTTCATGCTGACAAGTTCTAATTGAAAAGATTCTTCAAAGTAAAAGAATAAGAATGCGCAAAAAAATCACTCTTACAGTCGCATATGTATGCCAACGCATCTGAGATTAAGAAAAATCTACGAGGTTGAGGCCGGACTTCGATTGCATTTCATTGAAGAAACACTATCGTACCACGTTTTCATTTATGCTTAGAACAAGGTATTTTCATTGATTAATTATTCTCCAGAAATTTCAACGATGAATCAGGCGTTCAAACAGACGGGAAATAAACACTCTTATTATGATGACTTCTAGACTCCACACGTGCAGACAACTTCCGACCCACTTTTGAAAGTTTAGTAAAAATAGCAGACACACGTGAGTTTGAACGTATCAGCGTAAAATGATGCTTAATTCGAAAACTGCCCACTAAACTCGAGTAAAATTAGGAATTGGGCCTTTTGATTTCAGTAACATTAGCATACATAATAATCTTAGTCGCTGATGGCATGGCATCGTAGAAAGTACCTTTATAAATTGTATTTCTTTGTTGAATTTCAGATTCCGTTCCACAGAACATTCAATTTAAAATTAAATATAAATAAGGACGTACAATTGAAGAAATTTGAAACCTTCTAACGCCAAGACCGAACCTTTAAATTCGAAAATTAGAAGGCAAATGTTTCCCCATAGAAATTTATTCCAGCATCGTTTTAATTTTCATTATTATTCAAAGCGAGCATCATTCAGTTTAAAGAGATGAAAGGTCAACTATTTGTGATTAACTCTGAAACATTCCTCGTGCAATATACTTACAAAAATTATTATCGAATTCTCATCTCATAATGAGAACACTTATTTTCCGTAAAGTTTTGGGGTATGAAAGAAAATAGAGCAATTGTTGGTCAGTCATTCTTTTCAGAGATGATTTGAATATCCATCATGATGGATGGAGAATTCCTTCTTTTTTTTTTTCTAGCAAATCAAACACAATAAAATTAGGCTGTTTGAAAGGCATTCACCACAGTCCAATTCTAATAATGCTTTCTATTACGATTAATTTAAGAAAGGCTTTCATAATATTATAATTATAGAGTGTGCCATAAAAATATCAAAAACCGTTTCAATAGCTTCACAGAACTAATATTTAATTGAAAATTCACGAACAAAAGGAGCGTAAGTTAATGTTGAATAAGTATAATGCTGGTGAAAAATGTCTGCTTTTTCTTATCTCTCTTCTTAGAAAATTCTTCTCAATATTTAGAATTTGCTTATCAGGCCAAAATAGTTTTCAAGTGGCTCTACCGAAATTTCGACACGTTCGATATTTTTAGACTGACTTTACAATTTGACCAAATTTATACTCAATTTATCGCCCTGAATTTGCGTCCCTGAATATCGGCACTACGACCAAGGTCCTCGAAAAAGTTGTAACCAACTCGACACTTTTATAGTCTATCCCCAACCCTTATTTGGTCCATACACTCGTTCAAACATTCACGGTACAGTAGAATACAGTTGTATATTTCAATTAACCTTGAAAGTTTGCTATAGTAGATGATGTAATGGCAGAAGAAGACAATGGACCACCTAGCCTGCAAGAGGAGGGGACAAGCTCTTCAGGCTATTTCACAGAGTAGCTTAGGTGAGAGGGGCGCTTCGCTTTCAGACTGACCTGATCAGTCGTCTTCTTATTCTTTTCAATGTACATCCCACGTCTTCCAACAGAAAATCTGTTTATTGAGGGTGTTTTTAAAGATTTTAGCGTCCTGCTGTTCACGTCCGGCAACAACTGATTTATTCTAATACGGAAAAATTTTGACTTCCGAGCCATAGCAGGTAGACAAGGAAAATTTCTCCAAGTCCCCTCCTATGGTTAGGTTAGATCAGATTTTGTCCTCCTATCAAGTTAAGTCAAGCGATATCGGATATTTTCAGCGCATTGGGAAAATTTCGACTTTCAAGCTATACATGATAGGAGGGGACTTGAGAAAATGTACTGTGCAGGATTCCAATTTTAAATGCACCTTTGGTCTAGTTGAGACCAGAGGTCAAAAACCGAAAAGAGATATGAAACATGATCTTTATTTATAGCGCATCACCAGAAAGTTATTTTTCTCCCGAGTTTCTTTTGAAAAGATTTTTGCGTATTGTGTCGCATACAAACTAAAAACAATTGAAGGGTGTTAGTGGTTTGCAGAATTTTTCGAGAAGTCGAAGTCAGCCTTATTCTAACCCAATGAAGCTGCACAATAAATGATGAGAAAAAGAATTCCGACCAAAAGTAGATCGGGTAAATAGCTCTTAAATGGCTTAAAGATAACGGTTTTCGAGTAAGTCAGTCGAATTATATCATTTTCAGGTAAATGAGAGAGGGCAGGACTCCAGAGGAAATAAAGAATCAGATGAGAGAGAAAGCAATTGGCTCGACATGACAAGCGGAAAAAATGAGTACCAGAAAATTATGAATGTCCAACACGGCCGGGTATCGAGTAGCCTACCCCTAACGATGAAAAAAAAAAAAAAACAATTTCGGAGCTCTACATTACAATCAGTTACATACGAGATTTTATGGAAGCAAATCGTGAATGATACACATCATAGGTTCGTACTACACATGGTACCTCACTAATTCTTCGTCCAATCGATATCAATTAGACGACACGATCGAAGCAAACGAACATGAAAAAGTTAGCTTAGGCCGGTAAAACTTTGGTTCGGTTATTTCAAAAAAAAACTTTGAGGACGATTTATCAAAAATAGACTCAGCTGAACTCAAACGATAGATACTGTACCTTTTTGACAGAAAGTTTAGTTATCTTCACGATTTGTTAGCTCATTTCAGAATTCCATGATCGACAGCAATGCGTTACAGCGTGGCGGTATCCGTTGAATGTCAGCTATGTCAACGACTAATTGAACTACGCAGGTACACTTCTGAAATTAACTTGCTCAACAAAACGAACTCACGAGAGTGACACGAACCGTAATCGACAGTAAAGGAAATTACAATAGAGCAGCATGTGTTGATGACGCCCAGGGAGAACACAAAAGTTGACGCAACAAACCGACCGACACTCACAAGGGTGAGACAGAACTATTATTGTTCAAAGGAATTTAACGAGGAGGATAACTACTTGTCATACCTCATACGCGACGCTCTTCCGACTAAATTTCGTACAACGAACAACATTCCTTTTTCTGCTGCCGTAAGTAATAAATTGAGCTTTTGTAAGCACAAGGCATGGAGTTTGATAACATGATAAGATACCCGGTAATTCAATCTTCGATAACAGTACGAGTGTTGCCGCGTCTATATTTCAAAGTGAATATGCGTGACTCCATAACTGTCCCTGCGCTGGCCCCTCCATGAGCTCATGAGTATTATGGCACTACCGCGACCGTGCCAGCAGAATTCAGAACTATTCTTCCGTGCCAACCGTCGATGAGAATGAGATCGGCAACACGCAACAAAAAAGGACCTTCGGGCCACATTTGATGAACTTCCTTTTCGCTTTTCATCATCAGGTTGTAAGTTTTTACGCCAGACGAATCTTCTTCATTTATTTATTTCAAAGAAGCGTCCATCTAATCACAAAAATCGGTGAAACATAACAATCATTAATTTTATGTACATTGTACGGGGCGATAATGAGCAATCAATTAATACGACTTCATTTTCCGCTCATATTGGTACCCCGATTTCCTTTTTCTTTTAGTCATTCTAGAAATAACGATTAATTTGGTCTTATCAGAGCTTAACAGCATATTTATTGCAATTAACTGAATTGATCGTCGCAATCATTTCCTGTTACCATTAGTGCTCTGATGGCTGGTGAAACCTCATATTACATCTGAAATCGCTTACTCGTTCAAAATGTACGTCCTAGATGTAGAATTCAGCGTAAGATTGAATGGTGCAGTTTTCTCGTTAATTTAAGCGGGTAAGTCAATCATTTTAACCTCGTTTTTTTACCGTTTATATTGATCGTTCATTCTCTTAACCGACGATCAATCACTATTTCTAAGATAAGAAATCTGGTCTGCTAAAACTCGTTTTATTAACTACGTACGTTTCTATCTTCAGATCCGTAGAAGGAATCGTTTAGGGCATGGAATGTGAACTGAAACAGAAGAAAATGGTTGCTACCCTTCAATCGAGGAAGGACGCTTTAGAAGCAAAATTACGCGAAAAAACATCGGAATTGAAAAAATTGTGCATTCAAGAAGCCGAGTTGACCGGTATTCTGCCACCAGAAACGCCAATTGAACCAGGTGAAAGTCCTCCAGTTTTCAGACGTCGTATCGGTACGGCCTTCGCCTATCCTGAAAATCTGATCAACAAACTCAAGTCCAAAGAAGAAGAAGCGCTAGCCAAACTTGAACTAGAATGTAAGATACAGACTAACATAGCCGAGGCTGCGTTGGGTCTGGCGAACGACTTGAATGCTAGTAAATCAATCCGTCGCAAGCATAGATTGGAGTATCAACAAAGTCAGCGTAGACTAACCGAATTGGAAACTCGTTTAAACGTACTCAGGCAGAGCATTAAAAGCAGTAATCAACTTAAACAGCGTAAGAAACCTCGACCGTTGCTGAACGTTGAAGTAGATTGTGTCGATGGACCGGAACTCGCTCCCGACGATCTCAGCGGTCATTTTAATCATATGCATGATAAACCGTCCACTCTACCGTCAATAAGTCGCGATGTCATTCGTAATAGTCATTTTTATAATAGTTTCGGTAAGTCAACGCAGAACTACCCGGGTTATGTGCCCCCGCAGTCTTATCAGCCACTCACCAAAAATCAGTGGAATCGTAACCAGCAGTATCGTCGAAGTGTTGAACGAACTCATCACAACTCGGCCTGTTACGATGATAGTGCAAATAATTGGCCTGAAGACTCGAGTACGTGGCGAAATACAGCACCGATCGGCTACTTCTCCAACCAGTGCTACACAACGTTACTCAATGATAATACAAGAGTAAAGTCTCGCTATGGAAGCTTGGATCGAAGGTATCGTAACTCGCATTGTGCTCCCGCAGACGTTACATCTCGTGTTAGTCCAACTCAGGCTTGTGCCCAAAGAAGCAGTCCGGTTGTGTATACGGAAGTAAGTTGTCGAGCTTCACAGAATTGTCTACCGTTGCCGTCCCCCGAAACAAAGGTTCTCAACGCCGTCTTACTGCCAAATCAAACGTATCCGGAGAATAGCCTAATGCGAACGCAATCATTAGGCAATGTAGAGCCTCCAAAAAAGAGTGTAGATTCACATTCGTTGCAAGAAAAGAGTCACGACAGCTGTCAATCAAATACGTTGGGTAGAAAGGTACGTGAAAAAGAATGGCGCGAAACGGCCTTGGATTCCGAATGTTACGAGCGTCGAAGTCATACCCCGCCGTTGCATCCGAGGGCCTCCAAAATGACCGAATCACCGGTGCCACAACGGCCACTGTCCATGAGGAGTACCGTGCGTACGCCCCCGCCACCGTTACCACCTCCGCACTGTCCAATACCACCTTCACCACCGCCTGTTGCGAGCAAGTCTCCGATAAAATCGCCAGTATTGGTGGATACCGTACCTTTCGAATCGCCCAAAAATCATACTGTTGTCGAGGTTGGTAAATGGCAGCCTTACAGAGAGGTTACAAAACCATTTGAAATGTCCGATTTTTATAAATACAGTACGAAATTTCGAAAGATTAACGAACAAAATTCCAAAAGTAGTGATGGTGAGACGCAGCAAACGACTCAGAATCGTGATATTACGAACGCGAAGAAGTTGGAAACAATGCAAGAAAACTTACCCGCGTACGAACGAAGAGGTGATGAAGATATTAATAAGAATAACGTAAATGAAGTACCATGTTACGACCCGGCATTTTTGAATAATATCACCCATCGACGCTATCATCGACCATTAACACTTGTAAATGATAGCAATGATAATAATATAGTTGGAAAACAATGGTGCAATGAAGCTTAAGAATTTGTGAAGAAGCAGCTATCGATTCTCTTTCTCGGTTTCTGAACAAACAATTTCAATTCTAATCTTCTGTTTGAAAGACGTCAGAAAAATTATGCTCGTTATTATTTAGGCTGACAGTTCGTTTAAAAATTTTTTGCGTAATATTTTGAATACTCAATTAATTATTTAAAATACGAGGTGAAATTTGAAGACATATCATTCCGTTCCATTCAACAACCTTAGTTCATTGATACATATGATTAATTATATTTTAAAGTCACGTCGAGTGTTGTTAGGAAGAATATCTGGTCAATTACATACCTAGGTCACAGAAATATTTGCATTTGAAATTGGACAACAGAGCTTGAAATTAATCATATTTGGTCAATCTACTTTTTGTGTCTAATCACTACAGCATTTCTTTCTTCTTTGTGGTCAAGTAGGAGTTGATTTGCATTTCAAAAACAATAACGCGTTCATAACAACGATAAAACTTTCATCAGATTAATTGTTTTCAAGTCAATGACAAACTTTTATGAATCTAACACTTTTTTAACATTTCATTCATCTTTCCTCCAGCATCGGAGAATCTTTTTATCGCTTGAATATCATCTAGGAAGTCTTCAATATATTTAACGAATAATAATTGAATAAATAATGGATTATTTAAACGAAGGCACCGAAATACTTTGTCTTTCAAAAACCACGATAATTTCTTGATCGTTGCTCCATTCAGTTAGGCGAATATACTGGACTGGGACTGACAAAATGGACCAATATTGCTCATTTTAACTGATTTGCGCAGGAATGGCATTGACCCTCACATAAATGCAAGTCACGAACCGAAATAAGCTTATTAAGTTGTGCCAAGTCACATTCGTCTGATCTATTTTTCGGAAATCGATGATTTATTTTTCTTTCTTCAGGAAGTCATGATTGACGCGTTTGATACCTTCTTTGTTTTTGATCTATGTGTCGTTCGAAAATACTTCCATACGGTCATAGAATTTTTAAATTGGTGAGATACCAAATGTAGATTTTTTATACATTCAGTTGAAATGCATTTCTTTCTATCATTAGAACTACTGTATGTAAGAAAACGGAATTACGATCACTTGGGAATCTGCCACTCATTGTAAGTATGTGATCATTCTTTTTATTGAATTCAAGCATCTAGACTTATCTTCGACTCTGAATTAAGATGTGGGATATTGTTTTTTTTTTTTTTTTTTTTTTTCGGTTTATCTGATATCGATTTTCCGAACTCAGGTCAAGTGATAGCTCTTAATCTGTATTATAACATTGTGAATGAGTATTAATTTGAATTTGTATTCTTATAGTATATTGATACGTTGGAATACGTTTAGAAAGTTACCTCGAAAACCAAAACTATTGCTTTGAGTACGTTTAAAATAATTTGTTTGTGTATTTGGTGATTATTTTGTTTCGTATTGTTAGAATATTCCTTTCCATTACCTGTCCTCCAGAGCATAACCTTGGGGACGGGGGAAAAACAAAAACATACGAGAAAGTTTTTTTGACAACTCGTGAACGTTATTTCGTCGTAAACGCATGATATGTTTCCCAAGATTATATTATTCCACTCAAAACCAATTTTGTGTTCTTTCGCATTTTCTCCACAATATTTTGTCACTTGTTGTTTGATATTATTTTACTTCATTTTGTTTCTTTATGTCATGTATAATTTTGTGAATATTATGCTAATAACTTTCACGTTCTATAAATTTTCATTTTCATATAAAGCGAAAAATTGCAAAATATCCACGGACATTTTAATTTTAACTATTATTAATTTTACTCGTGCGAAAATTTTTTGATATTGATACGTAAATTTTTTTTTACCATTTTTGGAACAACGCGAGCTTATACATATTTTATACCTTCAGTTAGGTTAGCTTAAAAACAAAGAGAATTAGTGAGCACATTTTTATGTAAACATTTCTATTGAATTGTAAAAGATCAACGAGCTTATAATTTTGAAAAAAAAATAAAAATGTTTCTTTTTTATTCGGTATCCTAATGTATCACCCTTGAACGAGAAAAACAATCGTTGAAATGATTGAATCGGAACTGCACAATATCTGAGAACCATATCTTGTAAGATTCGATTTCTCTTTCTATAGAAGCGAACACATTTTCAGATTTGCGGCTACAAAATAAATTACAGGCACAAAACGGACGGTTACTCAACGTAGCGAAAATAGTAGGTCGAAAATTTGTGTTGTACAGCTCTTCTTCGATATTAACAGAAACAGTCCCTGGAAATTTTCCTCGTGATTCGGCGAGGGTGTGGCAGTAACATTTTCTTTGAATTTGAAATACCACGATTGGTACGGCATCTCTTGATTGTTGCCTCGATTGTTGCCGTTTGGCTTTGGACTGACAGTGCCTACACGTCGGTATAAATACTTTACGTTTGAGATAATTCTTTTCCATTAATTCAAATGTGATATTATTGTGAATGGGAACAAAAAAAAAAATTCCAGAATTCGCAGTCGGTAGGACTCGAACCTACGCTCCCAGAGGGAATCTGATTTCTAGTCAGACGCCTTAACCACTCGGCCACGACTGCGTCGCTCTGGTTGCAGATTACAACAGTATACAACTTCTGCCTGATGTAAGATGTATTTTCAATTCATCACTTGTACATGAAAATTACGAACCAGGTACTTTACACTTTTAAGTATTGAGAGTTTGAGAGAATATTATTTTCAACACCGCTCCACGAACAGACCACGTATTTCTACAGCTTCGTAAAAATCACTGTCGCAGTATTTTCTTGATTACATGTCTAGTTCTAAAACAAAAGAACCCTCAACTTTGCCATGGCAACCTTTATTTACAAGTTTTACTCAATGAAAATTGAAAACAAGAAAAGTTTAATGTAATCAAGAAAGTTTGGAAAAAGTTTTCTCGGTACCTAGTGTGTAATGTCGAATGAGTAGAAAGTGAAACCGAGGTCGTTAACCTCGACACGGGTGTAATTTTGATGGTTTACCGGTATCCAGAAAGTATAGTGATCCTAAGCTCTTGTACTTTTTCGTTTATCGAATGAAAGCACGCAAGCATAATCATAATTTGAATAACACTGTTCTTCCCTTTCTTCTAACTAGTTCACAACACGCTCATTTCTGATGAACATAACCTGAGAGGAATCAGCATTATTAGCGTCAGCGTCCTTCAAAATCCTGGTCTGTACCAATGATGCTCACCAAGACGTCTTCTTACCTATAGCTTAATATAATTATGCAATGGGTGTTAGACCTACTGACTTCTAAAGTCAAGGCGAAATTCAAATAATTGGGTGAATACCTCAGTTGTTACTTTGGGAAAGAAGAAGAAAAAAAGAATGCTGGGTAAGTTGTTGATCAGTCTCATTTTTATGATGAAATATACCTAACTATTCATTCCTCATACATATTGTATTTTATTTTTTGCATATAGATGATGATGATTTCGACCCTCTGGATGATATTTTGCTTTCGGATGAAGATTTGCCAGATACTAAAATTCTTCAGCCTCCATTGTATGAGTAAGTATGCTATAGGTAGGATGATAAACTATTGGCAAGGTCCATAGTAAGTACCTATGATAATATTGGTGGCGTATACCGCGGTAGGAATTCATGATCAATCCTTATACTAGAGCTATGTTTTGGTACAGAATCGTTCAGCCCACTTGTTGAGGGTAAAACCATCCCCACTCTTTCTGCCTGAATATCGCTGATGCAAATAACAATGTATATGTAGAGGCCAAAACGCGAAAAATTGATAGCAGACGTACACCAAGAATACTCAAGAAACGTGAGACATTGGTCCCATCATATGATCGGCTTAATTTTGTTCTTCAGAGAGAATGATTGTACCTTTGCCACGAGCCAATACAAACCCTTCTGTACTAAGCTCTTGCTTTAACCCTAGTTTTTGTGTCGCTCTTTTTAGGGTCGGCGCGCTTTCGCTAGCCAACCTTATTACAATCACTTTTTGTTGTCATCGTCGTCAGTGTTGTCCTCGTTTCCTCCTTTGTCTCCTTCACGTTTTCTCCGTTACCTTTTCTTATCTTCTTATCTTACCTTAGATACACAACACAATGGAGAATACCCTTATTATTATTATTATTATTATTATTATTTTTTTTCTTCTTTTTATTTCCTTTTCCTATAATAAACTGCAGTATTCAGGTAGCGGAGAAAATTCTTGTCGGTGCGTTTTTGACTTTCTTGGTAGAATGTATTACTTTTGTCAAACGCATTTTCTTTGACTATCTGTGTGGAACATATCTTCTCTATCTCTTTGCATCCTTATTATTATCATTCTTATTATTATTAGTTCTTCTTATTATTTTTGTTTTATTTTCGATTATTTAGAAGATTAGTGGTTGTAATTTTATTATTTCTATTTCAAGTTCAATTTTTTTTGGTTTTGAATTTGTTTTTTTTTTCTTCTTGTTTTCTTGATTATTCTTATTTCAAGTTCATTTTGTTTGTTTTGATTTTGATTTTTTCTTGTTTTCTTCATATGGCAGAATCTGGAGGTAAGATTTTTGTTACTTCTATTATTATTATTATTATTCTTATTATATTCCCACAAAGCTACAGTTGGTCACTGTGCCCTTTTTTTTCCCTAAAGTGTATTGTGAAAAGTTTACCTTCAGGTTTTTTTGGGGGAACAGTGTATGATAAAAATAAGTGTTCTTCATGTCCCTCTCCAGTCGTGAAACACATGTATAATTCTGCGTTCAGCTGACAGAAGCCATTTAAAGTTATGCTCATCTCAGTTTTTCAAAGAATCTAGTATACCTTTTAGCCCAGGTAACAATGCTCTGGATAAGGAAAAAAGTGAGGGCAAAAGATTTTCCTCTGGAATGTATCTTAAATGGTCCTCTGAAGTGTATTGTGAAAAGTTTATTCTCCGGTTTTTTGTGGGGAGGGGAGAGGAGGTGATTCAACCTGCAGCCAAATTCAGCTTTTTTCAAGTTTTTATTTATTGAGTTTTCCAAAAAAGAATTCATTTAGCCGACCCTCCTAACACCTCGCCCGAGGTGCTTGTTTTTTCCTTCTTTCTTTCTTTCTTTTTTCTAGCAGGGAACCCGCTATCCCTTTTGTTGGGGGTACTCCCAGGAATTTTTTTGCAAGCGCGAGCGCGGCCGCGAAGGTTGATGACGTCACGGAGAGGGACTTGGAAAAATTTTGACACTCTAACCATATCTGATATGAAGTGGACTCACGCGAGCGTGTCCACAAAGGTTGATGACGTCACGGAGAAGTTGATGACGTCACGGAGAAGTTGATGACGTCATGGAGAGGTTGATGACGTCACAGAGAAGTTGATGATGTGTCACGGAGAAGTTGATGACGTCACGGAGAGGGACTTGGGAAAAATTTCAACACTCTAGCCATATATGATATGAAGTGGACTTGGAAAAATTCCTATCTCCGAGCTATATATGATAGAAAGATTCGAATCTCGAGTTCTCCCCCCCCCCCTCGATCTCGCACTCGCGCAAATAGGCTGGGGGCAGCGGGTTCCCCACCTAATTTTTGTTTGTGTGTGTCTCTAGGGGGGACTCCAACCCCCAAACCCCCCGTATCTACGCCCATGCATGTAGCCATGTGCAGAGCCGCCCAACCTTCATAGTGAAATGGGTGCATAGGCATGAATGTTGTTGCCTCCAACACCGGGATCAACTTTTTTGGGTATAACTTTAAAATTGGAGGAATCTCCTTGGTAAATCTTTCTATTCTTGGCAACCACCAAGCTACAGTAACCTTGGGCATCAAAACTTTGGTACAACTTGGAATTAAGCTCTCCTCCTCCTTCCTTCAGATACCTACATGTTTCCTCTTCTTCCTGTAGCAAGGTCTTCTATATGTGGATGATTATTGCGTGATTCTGCATTTGCCTATGGGTCTGTCTTCTTCTTTATGACTGTGACTGGAAATGCAGACACCTAGTTTTACACTTCTTCGGAACCTAGCATGGAGACACTCTTTCATCGACCCTAATCTCTTGAAGAAACCAGCTGAGCTAGCCACGCTCACGCCTCACACTCAGATAAGGTGTGCTGCGGTCCATCATTTCGCCCTTTATTGCAGTGCGAACATGTTGTCTCATTGCTACTTTTTCAATTTCTCATGAAGCCACTTTCTAAAACAGCCCTGCGTTATGTCAGGGGAAAGTCAGTTCACTCACTTACCAAGGCGGGCGCGTATCAACACACGGGCCGTTCATTTACGTAGCTCATTCTGAGCAATTTTTCTTTTCATTTTTCAAGCAAGAAACACCATCAGACGTCCTGCTTGGTCCGCAAAGTCCCCTGATCAGTTGTTTCCCTCTATCTTTTGCTTTAAACAGCATCGTTCTCTCTAGCTCGATATAGGCGGTGAACGCGCAGAGAGCCTTCGCCAATTAAGACGTGCGACAGGCAATAACACATCTTGGCAAACTCCTTGTTGAATCTTTTCCATCTCTTCCCTTCAGTGGTCTATCTTGATGGAGTTGGTCCATAATGGGACACCATGTAGGAAGATGGAAAAGGCGGTGCTCATCATGATACTTCTTCATGATTTTTTTGGCCCCTCTGCATTCTTTATCAAAAGGCTTAGGTATGTAACTATGTACCCTACCGCACCCTTTTCCGCTACCATCAGAAAATAGTGCCTGAAGCTCAGCTTTGAGTCAAACGAATCACCTTCTTGGTCACAGGCAAAATATAAGTGGGCCTCTGTCTTAGGCATATAGACTCGATGCAATGCGTCACTGCCTCTGGAGCCCCATTTACCCTGCTCTCTCCCGCTACAGTTGTTTCGGTAGGGCGTACCACCAGTGTGTGATTCGCAGAGGAGATAAGTTTGAAGCCTGATGGCAGTTTCATCTTGAAAATCCTGTTATATACAACGCACCACTATAATTAACGGCCCAATAATCTACCATTGTGACATTGTGCTTTACTGCGTACCAGCAGACATCTCTGCTTGGATTTCTCTACAGTTATGATAGCTGTTAATCATCCTGAGCAAGTATGCACATGTGCTTGCTTTAACCCTTGAGTAATATCTTATATGGACATTCACGATTGTAGCATCAAAATAAGCTATAGGTACCTATGTGATATGTATACAGACCTATGACCGGTCGATTTTCTATATTTGAACTTGAATCTTGTTTTAGGAAAGTGAAAGATTTCGATATAGATGGAGAATTCAAAAAAGAAAAAAAGAAGAAAATTATAGCGGAATTATTTGGTTCGAGCGTTGATGAGGAACCAAAACCGGAAGATTCTTTTGCAATCATACCATCTGCTGCTCCATCAAAATCAGATTGGCTGGAATTAAAGGCCGATGACGCTGATCTGATTCCTACATCCCCGATGGCTATAAATTCTGTATCTCGATCATCCGCTGTTGATAATTTCCAAAGTCCAGTCGAATCAAAAACTACAACTTTACAAAAGCCCGATTTGGAGCTGGAAGGTATTAATTTCGTTGACAATAAAATTGATCGACGCAGAAGCGCAATTGATAAATCCTCTGATCTACGTCGGTCTAAACAACGTTTTAAATCATTGGATTTGGATCTATTTGATTTCGACTCGCCTCCTGCACCGCATAAAAGTGATCAGTCTTTGGAAAAATCCTCTCAAAATAAGAGTCTAAAAACCGATAATCTTGAGAAAAATAGGGGAAACGCTCGTGATAGAAAAGAAGATATTACCAATGAAGGTAAGTACCATATCGGAGGACATACGAACCTCATTAAAATTGCAACTGGGTTATATTTTTGGTTCTTACAGATAGAAAACAATCAGACTCCTACATTCCTTCAAGTAATATGAGCAAACGATTTGGTTTGAGTCAGTCGAGAAGTAAAGGTTTTCGTCCAGGGCAACATGATTGGTTATCTAAGTAAAAACATGTATAGCTTAATAATTATTGTACATTTTTTAAAGTGGACATTTCTACCAGAAATGCGGAAATACCTAATGTAGAAATTATTTCATATATTTTAAACAGTTTGGCGTTGGACGATTCAGGAGCATTGCAGTCGAATGGTATGTTAAATAAATAACCATTTTTACAAACGTAAAGCTGTAAGTAGGCTACAGTATTTGTATTTAGTTGGTATAGTATACATATAGAGCAATATCCGTCAATAGAATACATAGTGTAATATTATCGAATTTTGTTCACACAAATCCAAGTCTACGGTAGTCTGTGCCTGATGAACTTACTTCGTTATAAGTTATTTACAATACCCTCTGTGTAGTGTTTATTGACGGAGGAGAAAAAAGCGCCCGCCGCGTAAAGTAAGTCAAAAAATGTCATGACGTTTGTCTACAACTCGTCTCTACAGTATATACACTCGAAAAAGATGAGGTGTCAAAAGGGTTTCAGAGCAATCTTATGGAATGTGAAAGAAAAATAGCAAAATACCGAAGTAGAGGACATCCGTCAATGTTTTTGAACAGCGGGCATTCTCTTGTCCTTTCTGAACAGGTTTGAATTTTCGAATGAGATGAGATTTAATCATAGAAAATTTCAGCCCAAGATAAATGAGAAAATAACAAAAGAACCTCGAATGTACCCAACTATAATTATCAAACGTCGGATGGGTAGTTGTATCATTAAGCAACTGAGTTGGTCTGTCTTGTGTACAAATATATAGCCTAACCTGCTGACTCGTGGCCTAGTTTGTGGGCTTGTAGAGGCTTGTCGGAACGCGTTCAAATGGGCGCCGTCGTTTGGGCGCGAGATTCATCTGGGCGCCAAAGGGTTTTTATCACCAAATATTTTCGCCTTCTCCTTATATCATATGCAATATTAACGACCAATTGGAAAGGGGTATGAAGTCTCAGGCTGAGGAGTTGAAGTACCAAAGATTTGACGAGCGCCTAGCTATATTGATGATTGAATACGTCGTAAGTGAGCCTAAAGAGTATTTCATAGCGGTAGATCACAATTTACCTAACCGCTGAATGAATTTGTATTGTGAATGAATGTGTGTTGTGCATGAGTTTTGACGAAGCAAAACTCTATGTTTTGTGGATAGAAGACGTTGTAAGCTGATCTCCACGATATGTCTGCTGATTAACGCTAACAGGCTTACTCGTACATTCTTTAGTGGTGACGTTTCAACTTTTTCACTTCGGGGCTCAATGGCGACACCCATATGAACGGTACCCCGCTTGTCATATGTCTGTATGCAAGGCTATGGTTTGCTTTCTATGATCATAGGCCTACATCGGTTCAGAACTTGAAAGTTTTCCAAATCCTTGAAGTAATTGGAGACCACGCCCACTTCATGACGTCAACAAAAAGGTGAAAATTTTGGCTTCGTGAATCCTTATTCTCTCCTCCCCTCCAGACATTTCCATGTAAAAAGAAAGCAAATATGAATGCTATGTTGATCAAATGTTACAATCTAAGCTACCTATGACTTCGTTAGAACTTCACTCTACATAATAGGACTTGATTGTCAGATTGTCATTACCAATCAATCATTTTTCTTTAGATGAGTTTTTATGATTGTTACAGATGAATCTATAGACGTCTTACTGCCAACATGGTTGAAGTCGGAAAGGAAAATATCGGAAGTAGATTCTTCAGATAAACGTGGAAAAACGGTACCTCAGAACAAGCTTGCTGCCCAAGAAACCGTGATTGAAACCATTGATTCCGTGGAATCGCGGGTACTGAAAGGTACGAATTCCTATTCCAATTTCTTTTCGGATATCTCTATGACTTCGAAAATGCGTCCGGAAATTATCATAATTTGTTGGATAAGTAGTAGCCTCGTAAGGGAAATCTCGCAAAAAGTAGGGTGGGATGTTGTATTGGAATTTGTCGATAGATTACCTCTGCAGTGGCGAATTGAACCTCCTACCACCACGAAGCACCTTCCAATATGCCGATACCTTGACTTGAATTTTTCTATCTTCTATTCTTCACACGCATAATTTATCATTTTATCAAGCATTTTACGCTCACACTGCCGCCCCTAGAAGTTTGTCGCCCAAAGCACGTGCTTTGTGTGCTTGTAAGGGGATCTGCCACTGTGTATCTGGTAGGTGTGGGCATTTTCTAGGACATAAGTTGTTTACTTTTTGGAAGGTATGATTCAGAAAACGAAGAGTAAAAATCTTATGTTGAGAAGATGAAAACTCAAGGTCATTGCCGATAAAGTTGACAGAGCAAAAGACACAATTTCCTTTCTCTATATCCAGTACAACATTTTATAAGTGAAGTGATAAAGTATACTCATTTTACAGAAGAGAGAGACGATCAAATTGGAAATGATTTGAAAAGCGATCATGAACTGAATCAAAAACAAAAGGAAGAGGTAGAAAAGACTGACGAAGCTGCTGTGGCTCCACCTATAGCTGTTTTAAAAGAGAAACAAGACAAACTCAAACGACTAATTAAAAATCAAACTGAAACGATGACTTTACTCGAACGAGAAATCCGAGATACTACCGTTCAGCTGATTCGTGATCAACAGCGTAATAATATGGAAGCTCTGCTACAGGTATTCAGTTTTATTTTGTTCCTTGAAATTTCCGGTAAACCTAATTATTGTTCCTGGTTGAAGCCCCAGAATCCCTAAAGGCTCTAGTATTCAAAGCTGCTACAGGGCTTCAAATGAGGGTTTCGAGGAAAGTTTTTTCCCGTTGAAGACCGAGAATTCGAAAGGTTTCAGACATTCAAAGTGGGCAGGGCGGTTTCAGGGGTAGTTTTTTTTTTTCAAAGCTTCGGGAGGAAAACAAATTGTTTACCGGATTTGGAAATTGATCACCAGAAAAATCGTGATATTCTAATGCATCGAGATTCAACTTTTATAGATCATGTCTTTGAATGCGCTAAAAAACGACAAGAGCGAAACATTTTGCATTGAAGATGAGAAGGCGAAGAATATAGAAAATATTGTTCCACAATTACAGGTATCTACCAAATATTTTTTGTACATGTTTTCGTTTCATTACTTGAACTTAATAAGAACTTATGAACATTCACATGGTGGAATATCTTTGAAAATTTATCTACAGCTCAACAAAATCCTTCCTCCAATGTAGTCAGTCAGCTTCACAATGTTAAGGGACTATAATTTAAACCTGCCTGTCATAAAAAAGGAGCCCAAACAAGGCATTGCTATCAGGCCCGTCGAGAGCTCCACTCGGGTTCGGGGCAAGGAACACAGCAGCCTCCCCCCCCCCAGAAAAATTTTTTCATCCCCCCCTCTCGTAAACCGGGCCTGGGAACAAAATCCTCAGTTGCCCCCTCCCCTCGTCAGGCCTGACTTCGTAGACCGAGTACAACTAGAATTAGCATGATATGAGATTCTCTGTAGTTCAGAATTTGGAATTCCTTGTTGAATCACAAGTTGCAGATATTCAAGAATATTGCTTCAGCATTTTTCTCTCGCAAAAAGGTCTTAATATTTTGTTGGGGTTTTGGACTCTCAAGGTTCTACCGAGCTGTGAATTCTTGAGAAACTGGAGATAGTTCAATTTCTGAGGCTCAAACTTCAAATCACTAGAGTAAAGGTAGTCCGTGTCTACACTTATGAGCTTTCTTCAGCGATTTTGTCTGACAATGGCATTTTTGTATTGTTTTGACCCAATCACGATTTCGTCTTTGGGTCTCGAGCTATGGCTAAGAACTCTTGAGAAACTGAAAACAGATTAATTTCCGAGTCTCAACTTCAAACCACAAGGGTAAAGAGAATTGGCGTCTTAACTTTTGTGATTTTTCTAGAGATTTTGTCTGACAAGGGTATTTTTTTTTTTTTTTTTTTTTTTTTTGACCTAATGACGAATTCGTCTTTTGGTCTCGAGCTATGAATTCTTAGGAACCTTAGAATTATTTCTGAGGTTCAACTTTAAACCACAAGGGTAGAGGCAGTCTGCGTCTGCACATTTGAGTTTTCTTCAGCGATTTTGTCTGAAAAGGGATTTTTGTATTTTTTTGACCCAACCACGAATTTGTCTTTTGGTCTCGAGCTATGAATCCATAGGAACCTAAAAATAGAATAATTTCTTAGTCTCAACTTCAAGAACTCAAGGGCATTCCATGCCTGCGTTTAATTTCCTTTAGCAGTTTGGTCTGACAAGAAGATTCTTGTCTCTCAGTTATCAAAGAAAAGGTTTGAATACTGTAGGCTTTCCTAAAGTGTGTCCGTAGACTTCGATTTGCCGCAACTGCCTCCAACCGGTGTCCCATGCTTTTAAATGGGAGCGGTGTCAAAAAAGTGTTGTAGCCTTTCTGACAGTGAAATGCAACGTTTGTGAAAATTATGAGATGTAATCTTGGGGAATGTGGCAGAAATATGACAAAATATCGAAATAGTGGCCGACATCTGTCGACATTTCTGCACAGCGCGTGTGAATCTAAGTATCTATTTCCAGTGTGCACAACTGAATTTTTGTTCTCTTAGATTGAACTGAATAAACAAGAACTAGAGAAGAATGAAGTTATCATGAAACTTAAATATTCGGAGCGAAAACATAAAATTGATATTGCCATGCTCGAAGACGTTTACAAGTAATTACATACCCATATAGATAATTGTAGTTATTGGCTTACTTACTTCAAAGCAATTTTGTATGTCTTATTTGTAAGATTTTTTTGATTGTTGAATCAAGGTGTAAATTGCAAATAGCCGAAGAAAGAGAAGAATATTACATCAAAGAAATACGAGCTTTAGAAGACGAATACGATAAAAAACTCTCAAAGCGAAAAGTATGAACAGGATGCTAGGTTACTATACGTATACATAAAACAGGGACCAAGTTCATAAAACTTCGCGGAATATTAACTTCTAAACTGACTTTTTTTTTCCCCTATTTCTATTCTTCCATAATTTATTCGATTCAATTTCTCCATTTCCCCGTTGTACCTAGGAAGAAGAAGACGAACTCATTCGCGTTTTCAATGAGAAAATTAGAACCTTGAAAGAAGAACATCTTGAGGAACTCAAACATATAGCAGAAAAACAGAATTTGAGAGATCCTTGGAAATATTTGGTAAATGTTCCTGATAATTCGGAAAAGTAAGTTTTTGGTGAAATTACCTAGCCTTCCGAATTAGTGTGGAGTCTTCCTTTAAATTAAAAGTGTCCAAATTGTAAAAGTGTCCAAATTGTAAGTATACCATGCTTGAGAAAAATTTTAAATTTCAGGAAGTCTGCTGCCGATAAAGATTTAGTTTTGAGAGAGCTAGCATTGGAGGAAAAATATAAGGAATTACTTGGTGAGTTTCCTAGCAATAGATCTTTTTAATCTTCTAAAATAAGATATTTGAAGATACAGTTTTCATTTACCTCGTGTACTTGGCTCATGCGGCAGATATATTGACATGTTTCATGTCTTTTCTCTAGCCCCTAATTCTTGAAAATTGTCCGGGCGTCCGGTAGTGACCTTGGGACAAATAAATAAAAAATAAAGAAAAAAATAAAACAAAAATAATAAATAAAAAATAAATAAAATAAATGAAAAAAATAGAATAAAAAAAATAAAATGGAATAAAAATGAAATTAAAAATGAAATAAAATAAAATAAAATAAAATAAAATAAATAAATTAAAATAAAATAAAATAAAATTAAATTAAATTAAATTAAATTAAATTAAATTAAATTAAATTAAATTAAATTAAATTAAATTATGTTAAATTATGTTAAATTAAATTAAATTAAATTAAATTAAATTAAATTGAAAATAAAAATAAATGTCTGGGCGGTCATTGAGAAATTTGCGAGTATCATCCTCTCTCTCAAAAAAATAATAGAAAAAAATTAAATCAAAAAATAAAATAAAATAAAATATAAATAAAATCAAAAATAATTATGAAAAATCTCATCAGCCTGAAATATACTGAAGTAGACTTACCCTAGAACAAGAAGCTGGAAATTTCGGAAATTTTTGAACTATGAAGAGCTTAAGACGACTGGCGAAAAGACTTTAAACATGATCTTTATATTTTT
This sequence comes from Aspidiotus destructor, assembly GCA_035079395.1. NCBI lineage: Eukaryota > Metazoa > Arthropoda > Insecta > Hemiptera > Diaspididae > Aspidiotus > Aspidiotus destructor. The sequence continues at coordinate 37,602,959 of JAVHKZ010000018.1, read as the reverse complement.
GGCCACGTCAAGAAATCCTCTATCTTTATTTTATTGATGAATATTAGGGATTTTAAAATTTGGAATTCACATCTTATATAGGCCTACTTTCAAATTCGAATCCTACGATTTTAACTAATGAGAATAATAATTCCGTCAGCTCTCTTTATGTGCTGACTGTTCAATTTTCTTTGTAAGTATATGAAATGATTGGTAGGCCTATTCCGATTTCTAGAATTCGAGGAGCGTTTGAATCGTCAAAAACAGTCGCTCGATACGAGAGAAATCAGTTTGAATACGAGGATGGAAGATTTTGAGATGAAATTTGCGAAAGAAAAATTGCACGTAGAATATCAGAAAAAAGATTTGAAAATAGCGCAAACTATTTTTGAGGAAAAGCAAATTCATTCTCAGCGTGAAATGCAACGCGAAAAGGATCGTCTAGCTTCCTCTAAACAAGAATTCGAGGTCAGTATGCGGTGTCATTTATGTACTTTGTATATCAGTAATAATTTCAATTCTCTATACTTGAAAGGTACAGCGGAAAAAAGAGTGAATGTCCAAACGAAACAATCCAAAGAAACGGTTTTTTCTCCGTGATGTGATAAATTCAACTGTCTAGATCTTGGACATTCTTTTTTCTCCTGCTGTATCCTTCATTTGCGTATAGGTCTACTGTACTTTTTTCTCTCCCCTTTTTTTTAGCAAGGGACTCGCCATTACTTTTCTTGGGAGTACATCTGCAGAAATTTTTGTGCCCGCATTTTATTCTCATTAGCCCGTAATTCTCCAGCCAAGGCAAGAGGGGTATTTAGAAAAATTTTAGTTCCTGAGTTTCATTTTTCAGGAGAAGAGACTATAAGAAAAGGAGTAATCTCAGAATTATGAGAAGGGAAGCTGACTTTGACAGATGACCACTTTATTTGGGAAATCGCGAGCTCCCTATGTTTATTTCGAATTCGTTCATATGATGTGAAGAAAACCTTGTATTAATTTTCTGGATCTTAGGTTATGAAGGAAAACTTTCTGGCAGAAGAAGAAAAATTGATGAAAGAGAAATTTGAAATAGCCGCCGAACGTGCTCGTATAGAGGCGATCATGAATGTTGAGGGAGATCATGGTAGACAAACTCGAGATGTAATTCAGGTACCTATATAATATCTGTGTAATTTTTTTTTCTCGCAAATCCATCCCTGTTCATGAGCACACCGCTACGAGTGCTACTTGTGCTACGAAATACTCATTTCAATTTAAATATTGATCCTCATTCATATTAAAGAGCCGAGCAGAGCTCCAAGGAACCATTGATGAATTGAGCAGGCTGAAATCGAGATTAGAAAGCGAAAGAAACGATGTAAAACAAGAACAAATGCGGTTAAAGGAGGAGAGTTGGCGATTACGTGAAATCGAACAAGAACTTCGATTACAACAGAAGAGCTTCGAAAAAATATTGAGGGTAAACAATTTACAAATATTTTTCATTCTAAAAAAAAACACAAAAGTTTCCGGAGAATCGTAACATAATGATGTCTATATTTGAACACTTATTTCTTCAAATTTAGGAGTCAGAATTTAAACGTGAGGAAGGAGTTGAAGCTTTGAAAAAAGCACGAAAAATTGAAAGTCAATTTGACGAACGTGTACATGAAATAGAAAAGCGTGCCTCAGAACTAGATCGAAAAGAAAATATGTTGACTCAGGTAATTATTGCCAAATTACTTGATAGTAAATTTTTACAAATTCCAATGCATTTCTCTCCTATTTGTGGAATTTCCAGTAGTTAGGAAAAACCATAAGTAGTGAAACTAATTCACATAATTGCTCCGGATGTATCAATCTTTCAAAATCTTAATCTTGTATATTGAGTCCTATTCGCCAAAAATTTATCGCCTTACAGGCTCTTGTTTGTAAATTTTTTTTGACAGTTCTCGTTCTGTGATTCTTAAAATCGCAAATTATGTAAAATCTCGATAAAAAATTTTTGTTTAATCTGTCATCTTCTTCTTTTTTTTTTTTCTGATGAAATGCATTAATGCACATCCTCTTGCAGAGGTGTAATCATTAATCATGTTCTGAAAACTCGTCGAATTCTAAATGCCCTCGCATTTCAAACTTATAATGACAAGATTTATCAATATTTTAAGGACAAAATAGAACTCTCGAAAGAACGGGATCTACTGATGAAGAAACGGCATCAATTGGATATGTTACTGCCGCAGCTCACGTATGAAGAACAATTACCCTTCAATTTATTAAATAAAGTAAGTTGAAAATCTGATGTTGACAATGTTGAAAAGATTCATTTTCGTTCAGCAGTCCATGCAAGTAATTGGAATTCTTAATTTTTTGGCTCTTTGGTGAAGTATCTGAAGTTCTGAATTTTCTTGAAAATTGATACACTAGACTACATTCTTCTTGGAAAATATAAGACCCTATTTTAAAATTTCTCTTTGACTATCAATTTTCGTGTTCGAAGTGAATTGATCGTTTTTAGCTTCCCGCTGTGCAAAAACTTTGACAGGTGTTTGGTCTTTTTTTTTTTTTTTTTCTACCATCTGATTAAAGATTACATGTACGTTAAAATATATTGACGGAGTTCGCAATTCCTGTGAATAAAAGTCTCAGAAGTTTACACCTTTTCGACACCTCCGATTCAAGAGCAGGTCACAATAAAATAGCACGACTTCCTTCCTTACACGCTTTTCACCCTTACACGCTTTTCACAGCGGAATTTCTGAATTCATAAATTTATCCTCTTCGCTCTCTAAAGTATACTTAGTGTACAGGCTCACGTGGTATACATTGAAAGGTATACAGAAGGGTAATATTTGGGCTACTTTTGAACCCTAGGAAAGGGGCTACAGAAGGGTTACAAAAGGTATCCAATAAAAGGGCTACTAAATGGCAACTGAAGGGATTTCAGTTGATGATGTATAAGAGGGAAACATTTGAGTAATAAAAGGGATACAAACAACCTATCGCATATGAGGGTAACTTTGGGGCAATGTACATTTCTCGGATGTTACCCGCTAAAGAAGCATTCTGATTGGTCCTATGGTATTTATGGAGGTACTTACAAGGGTAATATCAGGGATATGTGAGGCTAGTTTTTCCAGAGGTTACAAAAGGGTAACTAAATGTTTACCGGGATGGCTGAATCCAGATTGCGGCCAACAGTGCAAAAGATGTCCACTTTGCGGCCTAAGATAACCATATTGCGGCCAACTGAAAAAACAAAACTAACCAGATTGCGGCCAACTTTTGGACACTGTAGTTTATGAGAATTTTTTCTTGACTATAAGAACTTTTGTGGCACCCTTTTAACAAATGCATATTCATCAGTACGCCCCTCTTTGAATTCGTCTATTGCCTCACACATGTACTGCTGTTTCAGCGAGCTCTTCTCCAAAATTTTTTCGATGTGGACGAATAAATTTTTCGAATAAGTTTTCTCTTGTATTTACAGAAGGGCATCAATGAGTAAGTAAATGTTCGGATGAAAATTACAGTCCATTCGGTTTATTGTTCAAGGACACGCACGCATTCGTTGTTCTGACTATGCTGGAAAAATAGCTTGCTCATATATGCAAGGGGGGAAAGAGGGCAACAGGTTGCACATAATTCTCGTAAACGTAGCTGGTGAATTCCTTGACTGCAGGGTGATTGGGTTCCTTCGTTTGAAGTCCAATTAGTCAAACATTAAAAGATGCAATCAATCAAACATGACCAGGTCAAACACGAAGACATACGATCAATCAACCTGAGAAGAGAATGACGTGCGTGTAGGCCAGAAGAGAAGTAACTTCTAATTTTGCAGGGGTTGCAGCTCACCATCATTTTTGGCCGCAAAAAGAATGTGTCAACTGGACACACGGGCCACAAAAAGGTCATCTGTCGGCCGCAATCTGCCAACACCGAGGCTGGCTCACATTTTATGCTTTTTAGAACTCGTGAAAGAGTCACGGTTGAGAAGCATCTATATGTGTATGAAAAAGAATGAACCAAAGATACGAAATTTACTTAGTGCAATTATTTTTACCTGCATGAATTATTGTGACTCAAGAGAACATTTCCTTTTAATTCGTTTTTAATTTTCTCATTATCGTGCTCGCATGTTATTCATATTTTTCTTCTTTTCCATTTTTCTTCAGAATGTTTTCGATCCACGTATCATGATGATGAAATTGAATACTGAAAATCTTCTGAGGGAGTAAAATTCTACATAGGTTATTGACGGATCAATGAAATGTCAACTGATGCTGATGCCCAATTCGAGAAAATGGTTCTGTTTCTCTACTTCACACTGTTGATCAAAACGTCTAATATAAGAAAGCGCTCCGCTCTCTGGAATTATGCATGTACTTCATAAATGGTCCAGCTTACGAAAAGAAACATTAAAATTATTTTTTTTATAATTTCTGCTTCAAATGAGCTTCCTTTATCTTTGAAAAGAAAAATATACAAGGGTTTTTGGTTTTTTTCAAATTTTTTTTTTGAATCAGTATATTTCGAGAAATCCGCAGGAAAGTGATTCACATGGTAAGTATGTATACTTGCAGCGTTTGTATTACCTATTATAAAATATATTCAACACTTCTATTTCAATTTTTGAAGGCGTGTTGTGGTTTGACTTTATTTACTGGTTTGTATTTTTTTAGTTAGTATTGGCCTAGGTAGTCAAAAGTGTTGTGGCGGAAAATGTTACCTCGTAAAGGTTGTTTAGTCGAAAGTACTTCTCTCTGGATAACATTAATCGCATTGAAAACCCATCTTAGCACACTTCCGTTGGTCCAACAGTTTTCTACAAATCTCGTTAAGCCGTTAAAATATTAGAGACTAAAAATAAATAGTCTGAGACCAATTTTTGGGAAAGAAGAAGATCCGCGATAATCTTCAGATAATTTCCAAAGCAGGTGACAGTAACATTTCGAGTAGAGATCACTACAATAAAATGAAATGCAACGTGACAAATGAAGATGAGGCTACGGGGGTTAGAAAATTAATTTCATCAAAATACCCCAGTTTGCACTGACAGAAGTCCATAGGTATTCATCGTTCCAATTCTTTATGGCTTACACTATTCGGTAAGAACAAAATAAAAAATAGAGAATGACGAAAAAAATCGTCATTCTACACAAAAAAAAAAAATTGAATTGGGTATTTATTAAAATTTGAGCGTGAAGAAGGGAAAAGGTCCAACGAATTGAGTGAGATATAGAAGAAAAAAATACGTTCATGGCGCGAAAGTAGTAAGTACGTAGAACAAGTGAATTAGCTTCATTGAAAAATATTCACCTATTCAATATGTATACCTAAAGCCTAAACACGAATGAAGAGAATTATATTACAAGTAAAGCTCGCTTCGTCAAAGATGGTCAAGCCCTCTTCCTTCTTGGCCCAGGGGAACGACTTAAGTGGTGGGAGGTGCACGACTTTCAATCGGATCTATTCACCCAGCCCGAACTGGCATGCAGAGACAACATTGGCGAGAATCTTGCAACAGGATTAATGAAATTTGGATTCATCGAAATCTCCTCATTTAATTAGCCAAGTGCTTATCCTAATGCATAGGCACAGGCAACAAATTTCTTTGCGGGCGTTTGCTTTACAAGGATGGTAATTGTTCGCGGGCGCTCGTACTCTGATTTTTCAAAGAGATTTCGCGGTAGCCTGTAAAAAAAAATCCGTCGCGGACGCAGGCACGGGCGCCCGCAAAAATAAAATTTCTTTGGGGTCGTTTGCTTTTTATGAAACATTCAAAAAAGTTGGCCTATTTGCACAGCGTTACCATTTGAAGCATGTTCCAGCCTTCCTTTGAGGTGGCTATGGCTCCACTGGTTGCGCAACTTTATTTCTGATTAACCAACTATACAGTTACCTACTTGAAAACTCAAGTTCCAGTTGACCGGTTACTTTTTTCAAAATAACCAGTCAACCGGCTTAACCTATAATTTTTTTGAAGGTAGTAAACATAAAAAATAACCTGTTATCGGCAGTAAAATGACCGGTTACTAGCGTTTGAAATACTGTTTAGGGGAAGAAATCCTATTGTTCCGAGTTCCAAATAATGATCCATGTAGAATTGAATCTTCAAAATTACTAGTCGGCATAATGGTATATAGACACATATAACAGTCATATAAACCTGCCTATGTACCTCACCTCTAATCAAGATCCATGTAATCAAAAAGTGCGTGTCACACCACACTGAACGTGCACTGTGCGATTTGCACTATAGGCTATCTATTGAGTATTGACTATTGACGTTCATGCAAGCTGAGCTGTAAACCTATTATTTAATTTTAATTTTTTTCCCCAAGGATTTCGCTTCAATTCATTCTCAAACTAGATGGTAGGATCCGCTTTCGAGAGAGAAGCTTCTGCCGTACAGGTATCCGCTTCCTTTTGTTTCCGCCTCCAACAATCTCCTGCCGTATCCGCTTCCCCCAGAGAGCAATTGCTGGATCCACTTTCTTTTGGTTTTGTATTTTAATATAAAAGAGTCTTTCAGGCATTGTGCGGTAAAAAATCACGGTTATCCTTTCAAAAAAAGGCAAAGCATATCGGTTATCCTTTATTTTTTATAGGTATATCCGCTAATACCTATTTTTCACAGATAAATATAGGTTACAGTTCTTCGTGGTGATGTGATGGGCGATAGTCTCATGCTATCAATAGTCCTGATAGTTTTTCTAAGGTACTATCAAGACTACCGATAGCCCCGATAGTTTTTCCTGATATTTTTTTCCAGAAACTATCGATAGTATCGATAGTCTATCAATAGTTCCCATCAGTCATCACTAGCTCTTTGGCCAAATTTCAAGGTCCGTTTCTTTTTGGTTCTGATGCTTCTGCTAAGCAATTACCGGATCCGCTTCCTTTTGGTGTCGCTTCCGCGGAACAATTGTTAGATTCGCTTCCTTTTGTTAGGTTCGTGCTCGTTCTCGAGCCACAAACCACTTGCAATCGCTTTTTTTTCCGCTTCCAAAAGTTCCAAGGAACATTTGCCATAGCTTCCTGTCATGTTCCGCTTTGAAGATCCGAAAATTCAGTTCCGGATTCCGGATACCATTGGAAAGCAATTCCGGTTCATAGCCCTGCATGCAAGTCGCTCGGTGTGTGTACAATTTCCGCAATTTCCGTTTCACCTCCCCTGGACCAGGAATTGTCCAGTAACGTGACTATAGTTCTATAGTGGACTCATAGTCATAATATACCACAGATGTATACGCTAATAAACCTTAGCGTATACATCTGTGTAATAGACCCTGTCTACAGAAACCCACCTTAACGAAAAAACTTCGATCAATAGAAAGGTATCTATGACTCTCATGATAAAGATACTTTTCTCCTGATCAAAGTTTTTTTCTTAAGGTGGGTTTCTGTAGACAGGGTCACATTACTCACATTCACCTTTTTGATGAACTATACTAACGCTGCCTACAGTCACCGCGCTTCGCGAATGGCATGGATCCGTATATGTATTTTTTGAAAACACCGCTAGGAGCGACTCTTCCGTTCTGCATTACTAGAAATTGCATTAATTCGGGAATCTGACCTGCTGATCACCGAATCAAGGCACGCATTGGCAACAACGGTGGTTGGTGATCGTCTCTCCTCATCTGCTGCTCGATTGCACTCTCCTTTCTTCAGTTGATGTATTTTTTAGAACGTTTCGCTCAATTGCCTATGCGATTTGCGACTATTTCTAATTTTTCTCGGTTCTAACTTCTGACCTTACCTGAAAATTTCTTGTGTTAAAATTTTATGCAGTTCCATTTTCAAAATTAACGCCAGGTGGCCTGTTTAGTATGAACTCTGATGATGAAAATCCGTCAGACGGAGTTGATTCAGGTAATGTGTCCAGTGGGGACGATGTCGAATTTTCGATGGAAGTCGAGAATAATACATCGCTGGAGAAACAAAACGACATTGAAGACTACCCCTACGAAGTTTTATCTACGGAACAGATTGTACAACACATGGTCGATTCGATAAAAGAAGTGAATTCAGTAATTCAAGTAAGTTTCAAAGAAGAATCCTTTCATTCTACCAGATCTTCAAAAATGACAACTCGAAAGAATTTAGTCACGCACTTCGTTACACGTTGTTATGATCGTTTTCTGAAAACTTGGAAGCAAATTCATTGTTTTTCTCTTTCGTGTTCCCCTTATCGCGTCATATCAGTTCTAGGTACAGCCTCTTGCAGTATGTTCAACATGTGAAAAATTTTTTGTGTTGCTGGAATGATTTCTAGATATGAATTGAATTCAATAAAGAACTGATTATCAATACCATTGTTATGTTCTTCTCGGTTTTTCAGTTACCGCATACTACCATTAGAATTTTGCTGAATCATTTCAAATGGGATAAAGAAAAATTGATGGAGCGATATTATGATGAAGATCAAGAACAATTGTACGCGGAAGCGAGAGTAGTTAATCCTTATCGTAAACCTGTTAATACTTCTAAAAAAGTAAGTAGGCTGTTTTCGATACCTTCTATTTGTGCTTCTTGTCATAGCGATCATGAATTATTTATTTGACTGTCAGACTTCGATTGCTGATTTGGTCTTTGTTATCTTATCTTATTTGTGATTGAGTAAAGTTCTTCTTTCGGCAGATATCTCGTAAATCCACTGGTACAGAAGAATGTGAAATTTGTTACATGAAACTACCATCCGCGGTGAGTTTGCTAATTCATGTAGTAGGTACGATGAAATTCAAACGTTGAGCCGTGGCGAAAATAAGAACGTTTGATACTCGGGCTAACTGTGAAAACATTTATTTGCTATTGTGACGAGAAACGTGAAAATAGTAGATTATTTATTCAATTTTGTCAAACTTGTAGATGTGTTCGTTTTTAGTACGAAACTCTTGAAATGTATTACGCTTTTACTTCTCAATACTGCTTGATAGTGTTTGCGTCAAACTAATTGATGATTCATTGTTTGAAAGATGATGACGGGCTTAGAGTGCAATCATAGATTCTGTACGCAATGTTGGACTGAATATCTTACCACGAAAATAATGGAAGAAGGCTTGGGTCAAAATATATCATGCGCTGCTCACGGCTGCGATATATTGGTTGATGACGCTACAGTTATGAGTCTGGTTAAAGACTCGAAGGTCAGATTGAAATATCAACAGATAATCACCAACAGCTTTGTGCAGGTATGCTTATTGAATATAAAGATTATTTTTCAAACCGATCATCAATTCAATTTGGCATTCTGAGGTGGAAAAGGTTCTTTTGCTTTTGTTGTTTTATAAGCCTCGAATTTTGTGAATGCTGAAGAACTATTCTTTTTTCTTTCCTTTTCCAAAGAACACATGTTGCTAGATGGTTGCGCATGCATCTTCTTTATTGCTCTCCAGATTTGAATTCTTTATCAATTTGAAATTTTGGCAAACCTTTTCCAGCCACGTAATCGAGTTATTTCATTGATTGCGTTTCCTTACCGTTGCTTAATTGTTTGTTCGTTTTAGTGTAATCGACTGCTGAGATGGTGCCCTTCGCCTGACTGTAATAATGTGATCAAAGTGCAGAGTGTCGATAGGCGCCCGGTAACCTGTAGATGTTTGCACACATTTTGCTTCAAATGTGGTGAGAATTGGCACGATCCTGTGCAGTGCCACCTACTTAAAAAATGGATTAAGAAATGTGACGACGATTCGGAAACGTCAAATTGGATAGCGGCTAACACGAAAGTGAGTTTCATTGCAAACAATGCGCTCAATTGAAAATTAGGTCATTAATCATGATTTTTCATCATCAATCTGTTCAAGATTAGATGAAACCCGAATTTTTATTAGCACATGACTGGTGTCTGATAGTTATTTTATTTGTGTAAAAGTTTGAAAACCTAGCCAGTAAACGGTGATGAATCTAAAATTTGACTGTCAACTGATTATTTATCGTGAAAAATATTTCCGTAAACTTCTGAAAAAATGTGAACAGAACCATTTTTTAGTGACGAAGTGCTCGACGGTTCCAAGTTTCTTTTTGTAGTGATTGAAAATATGCTTCTCAACTATTGCTTCCATGTAATTCATTCATTTTTTCAGGAGTGCCCGAAATGTAAAGTAACAATTGAGAAAGACGGAGGATGTAATCATATGGTTTGCAAGAATCAAAATTGTAAAGCCGATTTTTGTTGGGTGTGTCTCGGTTCTTGGGAGCCTCATGGATCTTCTTGGTAAGAATAACACGAAGCTCGTCTCGTTTATTTATCAGTTGCAGGAAATTGTCCGATTGTTTAGTTTACATTATTGTTCTGTTTTTTTGTATTTTCGATTTGAAAAAAATTAAATTTTGCTTTTATTTAGGTATAACTGTAATCGATATGATGAAGAAGAAGCTCGTGCCGCGCGTGACGCACAAGAACGTTCCCGCTCGGCTCTGCAACGGTATTTGTTTTATTGTAATCGATACATGAATCACATGCAGTCATTGAAATTCGAACACAAATTATACGCATCAGTAAAAGGCAAAATGGAAGAAATGCAGCACCATAATATGTCGTGGATAGAAGTGAGTTTCATTGCAGGTATATTCGCTCTTCGAGTATTTTCTCGAATGGGAATCTCTAATTTGAAGTCCGTATCCCCGCACTTTTTCGAATTCTCAGAAATTAAATATCTTGAGCAAGAAAGCTACTGTCATTTTCCAAAATTTATGATGAATTAAGACTCATCTAAAATACACTGTGGAGCTATCTTCTCTTTTTCTTTCGCATTCCAATGAAACGTACATCCTCAGAGAAAACCTTCTGTGTCCGCACTCGGCTTTCGTAGTGTTATCTGTTACCTTGATCTAATTAATTCAAACATCATCTTTGCGGTAAGGGTACCAGCACAAATGTAACTTAAACCAAAAATCTAAATGTGGGGTCGTGTATCTGTAGTCTTTCTCAATTTTTAGAGAAAAAGGAGGCTAATAAAGAGTAAGAACATAGTTGCACAATCCAGCTCATATGTAGTACGACTCGATGAGGGGAAGGTTGGGGGCGTACATTTCATGAGAGAGGATAGTAAATTGCCGTCAATTCCATTCTTTTCGTCGTACGATTATATGTTGTCTCGATAATCATCACGGGAGTCGTTTCCGATAGATATTTTAATCGCGTAAAATGAACAAAATGGTCATCTGATGTATTCCTTGGACAAGTGAATTTCAAAGATAATGTTGCGTCTCATCCGCGTATGTTCGTGATACTGATGGTCGTGCCCGTGAACTTGAAAATGAAAGACTAATAGTTGATTTTTTTTTAGGTCCAATTTTTGAAAAAAGCCGTTGATATTCTTTGTCAATGTCGACAAACCTTAATGTACACCTACGTATTTGCTTTTTATTTGAAGAAGAACAATCAGTCCGTCCTTTTTGAGGTATGTGTACGTTAGTATAATATATCTCGTGTTACTTCAACAGAAAAAGAAAAAAGTTGAATGGAGAATTTTTGATTGCGAAAAGAATGTATCAGAGACGTTTTGCGAGCGAATTCGTGTTCTTTCACATGATTCGAACGAAGATATTGAGTACTGTCAATTATAATATATATACATATTTTTTTGTAGGACAATCAAAAGGATTTAGAAAGCGCAACAGAAACACTGTCAGAATATTTAGAACGTGACATTACCTCCGAAAATTTGGCCGATATTAAACAAAAAGTTCAAGATAAATACAGGTAAAGTCTTGAATTTTGAAATTCTCGTGCTCGAATGGTGTAGTTTATGTGAAACCTTTCGGGACGTAGCGATCTCTGAAAACGTAACAAGAGCCTAGTTCTAAACCAAAATTCTAATTTTGGGCTCGTGTTTCAGCTTTCTGTATCGCTGCCGACAGCATCTATGAATTTATGGAAGCTTATAATTATCTTTTATTAACGCAAACTTCGAATTGTTTCTAAAATTCAAATGTGTTATTCCAGATACTGTGATAGTCGAAGGAAAGTGTTACTTGAGCACGTGCACGAAGGTTATGATAAAGATTGGTGGCTGTATACAGAATGAAAAACAAATTGTTGAAATCCATGCTTTCTCATCACGAACTCCTATTTTACTATAGAGCTTTTCTTAGTTTTTCTTCTACTCTCATGATTTTGTTGTTTCGTTAAAATCAGATCACGACACAAAACTAAAACTCTGGTTGCCTTAAGTATGCACGAACAAAAAAAGTATTCGAGAAGAAATAGATCTGTAGTGTTCAGTTTGAAGTTCGTCGAGTCCCAATTAATTGTGTTGTAAAATCGAATTCGAGATTTCCGTAAAATATGTTCGTAATTTTCTCTTCTTTTCTTTCAAATCAACGAATAAATTGAAAAAAAAATTAGTAATGAAGAAAATATGAGATTACATTAGTTACAACATTGTTGGAAAAGACGACGATCTCCCATAAAATGAATCGGGTAAAAATATTAATATGAAGTGAAAACGTTACCGATGAATAGTAAGTTTTCTGGGGTTTCATTTTGTATATAGTTACTGTACTTTTTAATCGTGTTAAATACTTGTACTTCGTATTTGTGTATTCAAAAAATAAAGAAAATCATTTACTTCAATCACATGTGTTTTGTGTTTTATCTATCGATGCAATGTTAAGACGTACATACACGAAACGAAAGCACATTTGAGCTCGAAATTATGTCAAGCTGCTGATACGGCCAGACGAGGAGCGATGTTATCAATTCACCGTGTTTGTTTCTATGGAATGATGATAACATTATTATTGATTATTATAAATTACCGGTACTTATAAAATTTAACAGTTTTGCTCCAAATCATAGTTTATAGGAAAACTTGGGAGACAAGAAACAAATAATCCTCATCAAAATAGGTACTTCCGCGAATTGGAGAATACAACACACCTGTTTTCAGAAAAAATACTTCCTTTATTTGGTAGGATTACAATTCCACCTCAAGACTTATAGACCTTTTGACAACACGAGGCCTGAATCGTATCCAATAATTGCTTTGTCGGTAAAATAAAATAATGATTTTGTTTTTATAGTTGAAAAGCTGTTGAAGTTTTCCGACATTACATTTAATCGTTACGTGGAATCTACCACGATCAAAATTCTTTTGTCGTAGATGAAAGGCACATGAAGGGCGTTCTGCTCCAGCCGAAACTGATTCATCAGTCTACTTCAGTGCCTTATTTATTTAACGCCAGTCGACGACCATAAATCATGTATCTTTCTCAAGTGCTCATAAGCTCTCATACTTATGTTCAAAGCTGGATGCATTTCTCGTAGTCTATCTTCTTTCATCAAACTCAACCCGTACAATCCTGCACATTAAAAGTGAATGATGAAACTGTCATTGAAATTACTCGAACGTGAAATAAGCAAAGAGCAACAACAAACCAAAATATGTGTGCAATAAATCAGGATCGGTATTATAATGTTTGGAGAAGCCACCATAATCCTTTTGACAAGACAAGATTGATTTCCGATTCGCTTCCCAATCAACATACGAAAATATACCAAGAATCTAAGACGAAAATGAGAAAAAAATAATTGATAGAAAATACGATCTTGGCTTATTTCAATCTGATATTTTCAATAGTAATTTTTCAGAAAAGTTATTGATTTTTCTTTTAAATTTCATCTACATGAATTATTCTCAGCAAGACAAATTAATTAATTTCATAAAATTCCATAACAGGTGCACGAATGAGAGTTACCAACCAACTTAAGAGAGGAATCTTTTGTACGCCAAGGTGAATTGTGAAAGAACAGCAAAATATTGGAATGTAGAGAACAATAAAATGTTGCATGAGCAAACGGTATCAATATTGTAAAAAATTAGAAATTAAACATATCTATTGTTTTACCTGCAAGGCAGCTCCAATCCAAAATGAATAACACGTATCTATTTCTTTATGGGGTCTACCTTGAAAACCTTTATTATGTCTCATCATCAGCCACCTCTCTAAGCGCTTGGTCTACAAAACAAAAAATTCATTTTTAAAAGGTCCAAAGAATGAGCGTTAAAGTTTTATTTCAGAGGTCCAAAATTCATCTTTCCAACGAAATTCTAGAGCTTACCTGGTGATAACTGAATGCAGAGGACAGTCTACCAAGCAATGAAAGCGCAGCAATACCACAAAATGATGATCCTCCGTGGGATTCTAAATTCACTTCGAGGGCAATGCCTCCATCGTAATGCTAAGGGGGAAAACAGAATAATCCAACATTCGGAAGGTTATAAACTCACAAGATCAATCAAAGTAACACTCACAGCAGAACGAATGATGAAATTAACCACTTTATCAATATCAATGTGAGAAAAGTCATCCAATATATAACATATGACCACAGCACAATAAGTGAATCTCATATCTTTTTCACCGCAGACAACACTAGATAGAAAACTAAGCCACACATTCATTAATTTTTCAATAGCCTAAATTGAGGAAGTCGATCTTACGTGATTTTGACCTACCTGCCATCATTATTCTGTAAATATTTAATCGATTTCAGGATAGCGTTCTTGTTCACCCGGCTAAGATCGTCATCTAATATTACTAACGAACACAGGGATGAGTAAGTCATGGCCAAATGTCCAACAGTCAGCTCAACCATGGAGTCATTTATTTCGTGGTCGAACATGAGCGTTCTCGTTCCATAGAAACCGCACCTCCTCAATTCGTTGACATCATTTTCAAATCCTATTCGAGTATGAGCCATCGAGGAGAAAAACATGTCCATAACGAAATAATAGTTGCAGACAAAAGAAATAAAGTCGTCAGTTTCTCTACCGTACCAGGCCTTGGTTCGATTTGATGAGAGTAAATCCAGTTACAAAATTCACGTTTTTCTTGTTCACTAAGGACGTCATTCAACGACTTCAACATATCCAGACCAGATAACATGAAAAACAAAACGGTGGGCCTGTAATGTAAAAATAATTATTTGAAAAGTCTTAGAAGATAGTGTTGCCATCAATCAGTCGAAAATGATTCTTACCGGGTCGGTTCGTACGTTGTCACGCTAGCGGATGCATTTCTCAAATAGCGAGAGAGGAACTTTGTATGCAAATCAGTTAACAAAATTTCATTTTTACAATTCATTTTGGATTACATACCAACGCACGATTTATCGAAATTCAATCATTTTTGAAATGAGAAAATAAAGTAAATTTCACCCCTAAGTTTCGACAGAAATGGGACCAATTTGATTCTGAGGAAGTGGATTTTTCACTCAATCTATCCTCACAAATTGTGCAGCAGGTGTTGTGCACCCAGAAGATTCTCAAGTGTTATGTTGAGAAAAGTTGATAAGAATGATTGCTAAAAAATCGAAACTGATCGATATCTTTCGATCAGACTGATTGATGTAGCGAATATCGATTCCCAAGACGTTATCATTATTCCTCATTATCACAGCAATGTGCTAAGGCGGAGATTATACAGTAGCTGAGGACCTTTCATTACAGCTTTCGTTAGCGCCTTTCGCCTTTTACTTTTGTTACTCGTTCGTTATTAATAATTGTCTCTAAAATGGAACTGTGGTCAGCCCTTGAAATTGGTAAATGCTAATAATAATCAGTCGCAAGGATTTTGATTTTTTTCCTAGCCGAAAAGCAATAAAGGCAATGTTCTATTTGTATTCAACTGCGACTGCGAATAGAATATATTTTTAAAATGAAATGTGAAAACGTAGGCTGGTGATAGCTTTGATATTATTTCGATTTCTTCATATCCATCGCTTAAGATGCCATCGCCTTGGGTAGCGCGTATTCTTCGTTACCTACGGAGTAAAGTAATTCTATCGATCATTCTATTCTTATCTGCCATGTATTCGCTGTATAGCTTCAGTGTAAAGGTGAAACATGATTTTCCCGTATCACAATATTTTTCACATGTTAAACAGTTCGATATTCGTCTGTATTACCATCCAAATTTTCCCGTAGAATAACTCAGAAACTACTGTACGCCCAAAAACTGTCTTGGTGAAGTCGTTCGAAAATGATAAATTCATATGGAACACAAATACATCCGAAAGTAATATGGCGATGCATGTAGTCAGTTGTAAGAATTCTCAACAAGGAAAACTGCTGATCGCGGATGATCTCGGTAAATATTCTTCCTTCAACTACGTAATACCTCTTATTTTTCCGCATATTTCGCTACAGAAATGATAGTAGATGAAATTGAGTCGCACCCTTTCTGTGTTAATCGTTTCGTCAATGCGATCGTTGACCCATTTGAGTACTAAACCCAAAAACTTGAATTTTGAATTTTTTCGGACAGTGAGTATGTAGATATAAATGATCTAACGACCTCAATTATTCTTCCCTTGAATCATACTTCCATTCTGCTGCATGATAATTTGAAGGGAAAAAACGAGTAATAATTACCTATATCAAAGTTTTAGAAATACCTCTTGAATAATGTTAGAAGGGGGCGAACCAGTGGCATAGTCCGTAGGTTTCTGATTTTTGTTTCTAATCATACATTGTAAGGCTCTACAATCTTCTAGTAACCCCTCCCCACCTTCCAGGAGTACCGAAAATTGTTCAAATTACAAAAATTATCCATCTTCTAATGTATTCAGTATTATCATTTACTTGTTGTTGCGTCTTTTGAAGAATTTGCTCGATTCACAAAAACTAAACTACCTGAATCATTGAATTATTTAGCACAGAAAAAGCATGTCTTCCATTTCTATATCCTATGTTCTTATTCGGATTGATGTAAATGAGTGTGACATTACTTTTTTATTTCGCTTTCAAGGTTATAAACCTGATTTTTGTTAAATGCAACAGCCGATTATGGATGTATCCTTTTTTAGAGAAACCGTTCATCTGATAACATGTACACTCTTCCAAAAAAGGACTTGATTACAACTGACTTCCTGGCTGTCAATCAACATACTTGGAACGTTCCAACTAATATATTATTGATAATTTTCCTCTTTTGTGTGGACCTCATCTAGCCTATTTTTCAATTCTCTCGTCATTACGATGTCTTATTATATCATGACTTTGAAAATAAAAAAAAAAACAGGTTCGTAATTCATAATGATGAGCTTAAGAGGGTATGAGGAAAGCATTGATTTCGCTGTTTTTCTTAATGATTAATTTGAAAAACGGACTTTTACTGAAATACATTTCGACAAGATGTAGATTCAAAATTCAGGAAGGGAACTACTTGAAACACTTCTACTCCATCAGTGGTAAAAAATAATTCCCTTTTATTCGCTTGAATACCGTTAATAAAAAATGTTCTCACCTATTCTTGTTTCTATTGAAGAAAGTATTATGAATCCTTAGGGACGAGTAGATGTGCGAAGTTATAATATGTTATTGCCTCAGGTCATCTTTGCCGACGTGCGGACGTTTTACCCAACGGCTGCTGCAACACCAACGTCTCATCTACAAAACGTTATGTTTGCGATTCTTGCCTTCCGAATAATTGTTGTGAAATATACGAACACTGTTTATCTTGTTGCATGAATCCAGATAAAGTACGTACAACTAAAAATAATTTATTGATACGTTTGTACATTTCCTTTTAAATCAGCTTGCAGCATTGATTAAACTGATAGACATATAGAATTTAAAATACTTTTTTGTGTTGGAAATTTTTGTACAATTTTTATTGTTTTTTTTTCACCAATTTTTATTGCAAACCTGCAACCAAATTTACGATCGACTTTTTCTACCATACAATACATAAGTTTCTTAGTAAAAATAAAACTCGTTTCAAACTTTTTCCATCTCGAAACGAGGCTGTTTTTTAATACGTACTATCATTCTGGATGATTGTACTGTTTTTCATAAATTATTTATTCGTCTATGGATGTTCGTATGTGTGTTGGCATGATTTGTATTGATACCCGTTACTCGCACCGCTCATGATCAACAAAGTCAAGTTTTACGCAATAGAAATCGAAAAAAATATTCCAATTTTTTATGTCTAAACATTTTCTGAGGATATTTGAACTTCACGTAAATAGTTTACTGACCTAACTTGTGTAAATTTTTTCGTAGAGGCCCCTAATAGAGAGTGTCTTGAAGAAATTGAATTCGCGATTTCAATTTATTTTATTGGAGACCAAGGATCAGTTTGAATTGTGTTCAGTCAGATGTCGCACGAACTCCAGGAGCGTCTATCATGGTAATATGTATCGTCATCCCACCCACAAATATTGCTTTGGAGAACTACCGGAAAATGATGACGCAATTTCTTGAGTTGTTCACATCTCGTCCGAAGGTAAATTTGAAAGTAATATCTTTAATCTTAAGATACAGACGGAAGAAAATTACGCAAGTACGGAAGTTTGCATACAGATTAGTGATTCTAAGCAATAATTCGTAAGAATTCGCTCTTAGGTGAAAGCTACAATAAGCGAACTAAGCAACGAGCAATCACCATTCCAAATTAGCAATGTTATCAACCGAGCAACCGAAAAAAAAGATTTTGATTTAGTTGCCCGTTTTGCTTATTGTAGCTACGACCCTACCGTGATGACCTTTGGAAAATATCAGTCGCGAGATGTTGACGACTAATTTTGTGGTATCAATCGATACGAACTACAGTTCAACATTTGGTTTTGAGCCCATCCACCTCTTCCTATTCCTGGGCCTATATGAAAATCGACAGGTCTCCGGTTGGCCTACTTTGGGTAAAATTTCTAGAGCCGTCACTGATTCGGCAAGATGAGAAGAAAAATTGGCTGACTTCGTGTCATGTTGTTACCTACTCATGAAGAGTGGGAACGTCGAATTTGATTCGTTTATCGCCACTCTTCTCCCTCCTCGCCCTTCACGAACTAGACGCTTTCTCAACCATAGACTTGGGTCAAGATGATACTTTGAAACTATCGAAGAAGTGTAAAATGAAATTCCTTGTATCTGATGTAGAATTTTTTTTCATAGGTAAACCATTGAGTTAAATCTAGTACGAACTTGAAGTAGCCATCGTTTGCTTAAAGAATGCTCGCGATGAGACACCATTCTTAGTAAGTTTCAAAATAATTCAATCAATTCAGTGCGTTCGTGGATTACCTAATAATATATCGTTGTTTCTTTCTTCTCTATTTCATTTTTTAAGAGAACGAAGATCGGTGAAATTTATTCTTTTCGAAGTGAGAATTTTTACCATGAGCAGTGCATCAATTTTTTTTCCGGATTTCGCCTTCGGAAAGGTGAGCAGTTAACCAGGAGGAACTCGATATCTTTTCATGAACGGACCTAGAAATTCTTCTCCGAGAAAAAAAGAAAATAAAAGTAAGGTGTTACTGACTTCCTGTTCTTCTATCGAAACGTAAAGTTTCGCGTGATTAGACTTATTTCCAAAAGCTATGCTGTTCAGGAATGTTTCGAAGGCCTGCTGGCTTTTCTATTTTTTTCAGTAGTACATTTAGAATATTTTTAAAAAGTAATTCTTTTGTTTGTCTTTCGTAGGAATAAAACGTACCTCCTAGGATATTTCATCTTTGTTTTGGTTCCATCTTTTTCGGTTTGAAATGATTGTCAAAGGAAATACGATAATGTAGAAGAAACAGAGGATATTAATTTCGATGAACCTCGATTTATGCTCACGTAATCCAGTCCAGTAAACGTGAATGATAATTTGAAGTACTCCAGCTTATTCGAATAATTTAAAGTGGGTGCTGAAGCGATGTTCCGATGTTCGAGCACTCGAGGAGCAGAAATTTAAATGGATCTGCGGAAACTTGAATGTGTGTACGCGTTTAAAATCGTTTTGAGAAATTTTCAAAGTTATGGAAAAAAAAAAAAGAAAAGAATTTAGATTGTAATTTATCAAAAAATTTAATCTGCCCATTTTTTCCTCAATGATATTTGAAAATGAACGTAATACAAATACTGACTCAATTATGTATACATTTCTTGAAGTCTTATGAACGCTCAAATCTGACGAATGCTGTATGCATAGTAAAGGTACTAAATAATACAAAATAAATCTGTGAGTACTGAATTTCTTCGATTAATTTTCGTCTGTAGTTGTGACGCTGAATTTATTCCTGGATCGTGGAATAAGAGGTCGACAGTTTTTCCGAATCGTTTTGGAAATAATTTAGGGAAAACATGACTGGGAAGATTAATGTTGAGCGCGTGTGAATGTCGTTTTTTGAGAAGAAAATGAATTAGAAGAAAAAAGGACCAACTAGAGGAGAAAAAACAAAGAAATAATTAGTCCATTGTGATGAAAGGTCGAGGTCCATTATTGTTGATCACAAATCATGATTTCTGTTCGATTCAATGAAAAAAATTTGGCAAAATTTAATTTTACGCTCTTTCAGAAAAAAATTACTACGTAATTATTCCAAATTATGACCTGAGAATAAAGTCGCAAGAATGGCTACTCACAATTCGACGCCATGAGTCTCATGAGAATACAATCGGCGATCATTTTTCATAGTTTTCAACAAAATCAGCCTATACTGACTGTGTTGTGAGGCATAAACGTAATTTTTCTCACTACTCTCTTCTAATTTTACGAACATTGTTCAATTTACCACCAATGAAAGGCCACAGAAACTGATTTTTATTATGAATAATTATCCTTAGTAATAATGATAATATTATTGACAATTCAAATATTACGTCATATCGTGTTCCTAGTTTCATTGTTACTAACCTTAAATTTTTATAATTGAATTCAAATTTAAAAATTCAGTTGTAGGAATTTAAATAAAACTACCCACCACTTATTTTACAGCTTACCAGTAAGTAGAAATTAAATGTGCACCCAAGTTAGTTTAGTATTACTCTTCAGCGTGCACAATTTTTGAAGAAAATTTGAATAATTTGCCCTCGAATTGCTAAACGAGGATAGTGATGTGAAATTACTTTTCAAAAATAGGTTTATTCGAAATAAAAAATATGTATTTAGGCCTAATTCTAAATATTATTGCCATACAAAATAACAAAAAACTCACCCATTACAACAGGGCGTTGTTGTTTGTTTTTCAAAAGTCTTCCTACCTACAATTAGTGTTAAAAAGTAATGAAACGTTGATTGTTAATCTGTTTATGACTTTTTGAATCAAACTACCAAGGAAGAATGTGACAGAAAAACTGTCATTTTAATTTTATTTTAACCCATATAATAGACTAAATGAGGTGATATTAAAATAGGAATTGGTTCAGCGTATATTTCAAGGCTGGCTACAGGTGTCCACAGTCTCCATCAATAATAGTGAATTTGATGTGTAGCAGCTATAATCGAGCTAAACAGAGCCATACAGTGATTGTGTTTAAAACTGTCGAATGTCTTCGACGGTTCGACTTATCTGAAACATGAAAATAAATTTGAGGTATAAATTAATTGTTTTGGTTTTAGGCTACATGGTAAGAATGAAAATATTAATGTAATAGAATTATGCCCGGCTTTGGCTCTTTTCAGACTTGAACATGGTTTAAAGAACGTTGTGGACTTATCTTGCCTAGAAATAATACCATGAATAACAAAGAACGCGAATATAATAAAGGATTTGAGCAAGTTCGAAGCATTGACATGGGTGCGATGGGGTCGGTCCGGGCGGGTATTGGCCAATAGGACAATCTGAAAGAAATTTCGGTCTAAGCTCTGGTCCACTCTGATAAGAGAATTAAATTGGGTGGTACCTAACAATTTCATTTAACACCGTGTAGAAGTAGAAAAATCAACCAAGAAGATGAGGAAAAAAGTTACATTGGCATGCCCTTGGATTGCGTATTCGGTTGCCTACCTCATTATTTCGACGAGTCTTGATTACCAGGAATATTATCGAGTATAAAAAAAAAATGCCTTAGTTATAAGAATAGGACCGCCGCTGCAATGTTGAAGGAGTAATTAACCAGAGCAGGATCTTCAGTAGTGTTGCTATTTTAAAAAGAAGAAAATCCAGGACAAATTTTTTTGACACTGCTTGTTGAGATCCCTTGACCTTTTTATTGTATTTTATTTTTTTGATCGTTTTTTCCCCTGAACATCGAAGAATTGGTCTTTGCGAGCTCGATTTTGTCAACATTTTGGAAGAAGATTAGAAATTTCTGTGTTAAATTACTCAATTTCTTAGCCTTACTGGGAATCAGGACACTTGACCTCCAATTCGACGGTGAAAGGCAAGGTCAAAAAGTGGTTCATTCCGCCCGGAAAACCGGAAAGTCACCGAAAATTTCAACATCGAATGGGAGATTTTTAAGAATTTTATTTATAGTCATTTTTCTATGTACCCAATTAATTTTCAAAGGTCGAATCAAATATTGAAAGACACAAATTTCAGATGGGAATGGGTAAGGGTCTCTTGCAGTGAACGAAAGTTGACAACGATGCAACAAGCAATAGGAAATCCAGTGATCGAAATCAGATCGTCAATTCTTATCTGTGTGATCTGGAAGTGTCCTTTTACAATGACCATAAAATCGAAATTTTAAGAACGTCGATTGGGAATGGGATAAAAACGGGTTGATTCGGGCATTGGGAAAAAATGTACTGTTCAGTTTGCTGAAATATCAGATTGTACGCGTTGCTCTCCATTCTCTTTCTTTGTACGAGACCCCTAATAATTTCTTTTCGTCTCATTTCAAATTAGGCATACACTTGCTACCAATGGAAATACAAACGTGGGCAAGAATAATAATACCGGCGAAGACGTAGGTATAGGTACATAATATTATAAATATATTTAGTCACTGCTAATCTTGAGAACCCTGTCAAAAAAATTGATCAAATCAGCTGCTGAAAAGTAGTAGGTACCGAATTTGGCACAGTTTTTCAGCAGCTGATGTGGTGCTGATACAACTACTGACATTCTGACAATTAATACGTCATACCGGTACCTTTGTGTGTTTCAGTAGGTAGTTGTTTCGGCACCGAATCAGCTGCTGAAGGTACCGAAAAGTGTGCTAAATTCAGTTACTTTTCAGCTGCTGATATTTACGTAAATTTTTTGATAGGGAATAGTTTAATAGATATAAGTAATCAATAATATTTGAGAATTGCAAACGCGATTAAATGAGTTTGCGATTCTCGTTTCTGCTCGTGAATAAACTTCTTTTACCTGATTTACGTTGTCTGTGACCCTGTAGAAAATGATGTACGTTACACTTCTTGAGAAGAGTGGAATAATGAAATCAGCAAAGCGACAGTGAAAAGTAGCATTAACAATTCCAAAAACAATAGAAAATTTCTAAAAAGTAGTTCACGTTTCCTATGTTGTCTGAAATATAAAATCAAATTAATACCGTCCTAATATATTTATGCCGGCCGTACCAAAATGAGTGGCACTGCTTCTGTTACTGCCGTACATATCGACGATCAGGTAAATTGTATCTTCGGGTAATTGGTGCGAGTGCCTACATCATGATCACAGAGAAAAATTGCGATCTGAGAAATTTGAAGCTGCAGTTCACGGTCGTGTGATGAATACTCTTCTCTAAATTATGTTGCAATGATATTCGTCAAAAATGTTCATAAAATCTTTATAGAAACAACTATTTACATCTGAGTTAGCCGCGATACTTTTGTTGTTTTGTAGAGAAAATGTAATTTCTTCGTGATCCTTGATCTGGATCTCTGGATATAAGTAGGTCGAGAAAATTGATTTACATTTCGAGGTGCGTTCTTATAACTTATCCCGTTGAACATTCTTACCCTAAATGTCCCCAAATATTTTATTTCATGTATATATTGGGACATCAAATTTTCTACGAAATACCTTGAGGCTAGATTTCATAGAGTTCAAATCACATTTTGAACTGCGCAAATTAATTGTCCAGTGTCGCACAGCAGATTCTTCTATCATTTGATCCTCAAATTGAGTCAAATTACTCGTAAAAGAACCCTATCAAAAAAATTGACGAAATCAGCTACTGAAAAGTAGTACCGAATTAGGCACAGTTTTTCAGCAGCTGATAAGCTGCCGAAGAACTGCTGATCAACTACTGAAACGCATATCATTAATTAAGGGGGGAGGGAAATTACATGATGTGCGTTTCAGTAGCTGAGCTAAACAGTAGTTCTTCAGTAGCTCATCAGCATGCTTGAGGTACTGAAAAGTGTGCCAAAATCAGTAGCTTTCCAGCTACTGACATTTATGAAAATTTTTTCGATAGGGAATGTTCATCCGCCGATACTTGGGTCGCCATATTTAGTCGTTACGTCATTATTAATCCTTACACTTTCCAATTATATAGGCATTGACTATATATTAGTTAATATATAGTTAGTCAATGATATAGGTGAGGATTTTGTGCGATTAATTCGGAGTGCAAGCGCGAAAGAGTCGCACTCTACAATTTCAATGGTGTGAAAAAAAAGAACTGCTCATTTTCCGAAAAAATTTGGACCAAAAAGAGAATGGTCTCATGTGAAAGATAATTTAAAGACCAATAAAATTCATTCTCTTCAATTTTTCAAATAAAGCTTTTGTTCCAAAGATATTTCGAGATTAGTTCACACGTAGTTAAATGGGAAATTGCCCATGATCATGTCAATAGAGATGTCGACGGTAGCGTGCCATCGCTACCAGCACCCCGAATAATATAGTGATTTTGCATTCCTCAATGGTGTAAAGTTTTGATTTTTAGTTTTGCACATTAGTTAAGTTGTTCTTTTCAATTTTCAAAGTGTGATAAATTGTTATCAGTAACAGGAATAGGGAGGTTCATGCTGTAACGACTAAATAATTATGGCGGCCCATGTCCTCACTCGTTATTATAGGGCTCTACCGATACTAATATACCTTTGTTCAGTTTTAATCTAAACAAGAATTTGAAAAACAATGCCACGATTAGGTTGACAAAGAGTCGTTCTCTGTTTTCATATTTTTCTGTTGAAGAAATCGTACAGATTTTATGTCTTGCATTAAAACATTTTTGATCAATACCGGTATTGAAAACTGGTACCTACTCGTTGATAATTTTCAGAGAAAAATTCGGTATCGAACCTACAGGCTTTTCCAGAATTTCATGTAGCATACTTTATTCAATTCTCCTACGTGTTATCAAGTTGGTAGGTATAGTGTTTTGAATTTTCACATCGATCTTATACGGGAATAGCTGGATTGCATATTCACCCATTTTTTTTCAGGAGCGGTCTGCCACAATAAGAGCAATATAGGTAGTGTTCGGACGAGGAATTCCCGTTCCCAATTCCTGGGAATGGCATTTCCGATTATTGGGGGAAAACTATGTTTTTATGAGGCAAAAACATGTTTTTGTGAGGAAAAACCTTGTTTTGCTGAAATAATAATGTTTGATCTGATTTTTTTTTACCTCATTTTTTAAAAGTATGTTCTAAACAATATTTGAAACTATTTTGTTCAGAACATTGTCATCCTTTACTTCTACTAAATGAAAAAGAGTGAGAGTTGGCCCCAAATTATAAGAAAACAACGTAGAATGCAAATCTACAGGGAATTCCCAGGCCTAAATTGGATTTCCGGGAACGTCCGAACACTGAGAGCAATGTTAAGGCGCTTTGCATGTATGCAGTGTTAGTTGAACACTACCAACTTGATAACACGTAAGAGAATGAGTATGCGCAATTTGAAATACAGGAAAAGCCCTATAGTTCTAAATTGGGAACAAATACTGTTTCAAAAGCAAAGGCCCAAACCATATGAATAAAAAAACAAGAGTTTTCGAATACGTTTTCCTCTTTCTCTTTAGCTCTCTTATTTTCTTTGCCCCTCTCTCTTTTTTTCCCCCGAATTTCGAAAGCTTCGACTCGGCCTAATCATTGATTTATTTATTTCTACATTCATCGATAGATTCTGTGTAAAAAATCACATAAGCCTATATAAAAAAGCGAGAAAGCAAAACTATAATCGCACTAAAATAGGCCTACTTACCTGAATTTGAGATAATCAACATTCCATGCAAAATCGTCTTCCAAATCCCAGTTGATATTGTTCGGTAGACGGTATTTCTTAATTATTGCGCCATACTGCGAGAATTCATCCGTTTCGGCAGGTATTTGTATGTGAACACAATTAGGTTTTCCCATTAAATTGAAAAATGTATGAAAAAGAATACTCTATAAGAAGCGGAGTGCACAAAAGATGCCGAGAAATAAGATTCCAAGGACTATACGCGTTAAAATGAGGTAAAGAATTGTAGCCTGACGCGAGAAAATATGGATATAAGAGTATTGTTTTCTCTTCTTTCCCTATCAAGTTAATTTTCTACTCATCGAGACATCTGATAAAGTTGTAGACTTTATCAAATGTAATGCGAAGAATCGAAGATAAGAAACGAAGTTTTTATCTCCATGTACTAAATACTACGACGTAGGGAGGCCACAACAATAGTGTTTATTCATCAATAATATTATTGCACAACGATATGTTGTTTGGAACATTATACTTAGGTATACCTACCTAATCATTGTTTTTTCTTTCTTGTTCTTTTTCTAAATATTTCTCCTATCATTTTCTCAAATTACCGACAATCTTTAACAAATACCTATGAAGAATTTACAATTCCCGATCATCTTCTCCTTTCAAACATTGGATTTATAAGAAACTGTCGACATGCAATCATATCCGCAAATTTGATCAACTCGTAGCACGAGACGTGTGAATGAGATACGACTGCCTCATGCGTTCAACTCTTATAAAAGTTTTTCATTGCTTCTGTTAAGAATCGGGTCAATTTTTCAACGATCCTTCGTCTGTTTTTCTCTAGACTTTTTCTAAGGAGGGGGGGGGGGGGGGAGAGCAGGCGGTTGGCTGTAGGAAAATATGTTTTGTATCGTATTGTATAATTTTTTCGTTTCGTCACTTATAAAATGAATTACATCCTTTTATTTTATTTGAAAGAAACTCATTTGATATAAGGTGATTCGGAAGAAACTTTCAGCGCCTTCTTGGGAAACAGTAGTTTCAGGAAAAGGGGAAGCTATTCAGAAAGATGAACAGGAAGGTTTAGACTTTAAAGACTTCAAAAAGTTTTCTAATTGATTATCTAAACTGAAATCGAAAAAATCCCTCACAAAATATAATTCTAACTCGCCTCAACTACAATTGACATATTGAACGAAAGAGACTCCGCAAGCTCTCAATATTTTTTGGAGAGGCGGAGAAGCTATAATAAAATGTTATAAAAAAGCTTATTCAACATTTCGCATCCTATGTAACTTTCTGAATTTATTCATAAGGGGCCTATTTCCCTATATATAAGGGTGTCATTTCTCACCTATGTGGACAGGGCATCGAATAAACCTTTTAGGAAGTTTTTCAATCAAAAATCGAATAGAACCAAAATTTAAAATAATTTTAATTCGTACTAATACTACAATTATTGTCCTTGAGTATTTTCACGAAACTAGGTAGCTGTTGGTTCCGAATTTTTCGATCAATCACGATTACGAAGCTGTTCAAAATGCAAAATTTTCACCTTGCGTTATTGATTCTTAGGTATTACGAACTAAGATTGATTGATTTATACACATTATCATGATAAAATGAGGACATCAAAAAAAGATATTTTTAGACTTATTTGCTGGGTGAATTCTTCCAAAAATTCCAGTAACCGACCGACCACCAAGGATTTTTGTCCTCAATTTCTAAATTTTTCATATCAACAATGCTTGAATCATTTTTCTCATTGGAACATGCATTACATTGATCCTCTAGTAGCGCAACTGTGTCCATACCGAAATCTTGAACATGATTGAATATGTCAGAGCATCTACAAGCAGCAACGAGAACTATCTGAAATAATAACTTTAGGTACTAGGTGTAATTTATAGAATTTTATCGCACTCATTATTTCAAAGTTAGGTACCTACTTACTCTATCAACATCAAACCATTCACACCTCGATCTCTAATAGGATTCCTACAATATCCACTGATGCATCGTTTAGTCATGAAGACAACTTGAAGCGAATCTATGGTCACATTATCATCCACAGCGCTCAGATCACAAGTCGAATTCTTTTCAATCTTTTCAATGATGACATGAGAAGGAATGTTCAATGTTTGGGGATACTTCCAGATCATCTTCACTAAAAAAATTGGAAAAATATTGTAGTATTTTGAACACGAATATCCGTTCATAAAATTTAAAACTTCATCAGTTGACAGACGAACAATACAGAAAAAAAATATTTCACTTATAACTTACGCACCTTCACCATATGATTCACCAACAAAATAGATCGAACTTATCAAAACTTCCAACGCAAAAAAACGAAATGGCCATTTCATTCTTGAAAAGATTATATCCGTACAGAGCTAACATAAAATACCTATACACCTGAAGTTCTTATTTTTACGGTTCACAATGATAGTTTTGGAGTTCTCGAGGAGGGATGCATTGATAGAAGCTTTTCTTTCCTGAAATTGCTACCGATTTGCGGTTTCAATAAGCGAGTGGAATGAATAGAATGAAAGTCATCTTAAAAATTATACGTTCAGCAACCACGTTTTTCGTCGGAGGAAGGCCTCGAAGTGAATAAAGATTCACAAGAAATAAAGAAGAGTGAGAGCAGTCAGATGGAAAACAGTTATGAAAATGATTTTATTGATTGATATCTTCTTTCAAAGAAGAAGCGAAATATACGACTGAGCGAGTGGAAATGCGGCATGAGCGGGGTAGAGACCCGTCATCACGTCTTAAAGTAATATCTTCATCTTAATTTCGATCTAAATCGATAGGATAAGAAAATTTAGTATTTGAACGTCTTAAATGGAGTTGGAGATTCTTCTGAGTGATAATGATTTTTCTTCGAACAGGCTTAGAGACATCTCGTCCCACGTTTAGATAGGTGGTGACCATAAAGAAATCAAAAAATAACAAGATTCCGAATACATGCACAAAGAACAATAACACAACATGGAAGTTAAACGCAACATACTGTATTTAAAACGGGTACAAATGTCTGTTATTTCGATTGACATCGATCTTAATTTCAGAGAAATAACGAACGCGATTAAATATTCAAAAACGACTCGGCAACTCAAAACTACTTCCATGTTTCCAAGAGTGTTTGTTCGACAACTCTGTAACTGCAACAGATGGTCAAAATCACTTGTACGTGAAGAAGTACAGCCACAACTAGCAATACGATGAAGATTAGTCGATGCATAACGGGAACAGGGCTATATAGTATTTTATCAATCCGATTTTAAACATCGTTGAATTGAGTCATAGCAGTCTTCACTCTAAAAATGAAAAAATAAAATTAGGAACTTATCGGGCACTCAAGGAAATTATTCTAGAAGCCTACAGTAACTGCCGGAATTTATTTGCAACTCCCACATGACGATATCTTCATATATAATGACTTACTTATCAAACAACGTGGTATTTGTTGTCACGTATAATTGCTGTAATTGACGAACGATACCAAGTTCTTTCAATTTTGCTTGTCTTTCCGACGAACCACTTTCTTCTTTCCACACCAAATTCGAAATACAGAAAATTGCAGCAACTTGTAACTTCACATTTGGACTTATCTGGAACACAATAATTCGAAATTAATACCCGAAAGTGCAGATAGAAAAAGAACGACGCATGTAAAATGAAGAATGAAGGACCAGTGAGGGTACAGCAGATAGAAGGCTTTTTATTTTCCTAATTTTTGGAGATGGTGAATGGCAGAGCTGCTACTCGATTCGTTTTCTTAATACTTCATCATTTCTCCTTCATTTAATTCTTTGATCGGGCAGAAAAATTAGTCCCGAAGTTTTTTGTGTTCATAAGGGAAAAATATTTGGATCATAGTAACTCGTTCATTTCTAGAGAAACAGGTAAACACTCAGTGGAGAGATTGGAAGGTCAGAGTAATTGAAGAAAAGATGAGACGTCAGCACTTTTTCCTCTCCATATCTTGGTGAAAAAAGAGCCTATGTCCCTCATCACTTCCTCTCAATGGCTACGTCACACAATGAAAGGTCACTTCAAAATTGGTAAGACTCACCATATATTCTTGTAATTTCTTCAAGATATCTTCATTATTCATAATAAAATCTTTAGCCGAGTCTCCATCGCCAATATTCGCTAGAATACATAATGCTTGTTCTTTCACCTCAGAAGAATGATTAGCGTCCAAAATCATTGTAACAGCCTAGAAAAAGTTCATAGAATTCATATTATTGTCATTTTTCTCGTGTCTGTTTTGCAAACATAAGTCCAAAAAGTTTTTTTCTTAGACACACCTTCGGCTGTAAACTGTGCAGACTTAGAGTCGTCAGATGAGAAATAACTGAATTCGAAAATGAAATGATACACTCTCTCTTTGTGAAGTCGAGAAATAATCAATCAAAAAAATGATACTTACTCTTATAATCTCACTTCCGTGTAGGCTCATAATATAATCAATATGCGGTTTCGTGCACAATAAATTTCGTAGGAGTCCCAACGTTTTCATCAAAACGCTAATTTCATTGTCATTAAGTAAACGAAAAATATGGTCTACACCCAACGTATTCAAAATCAACGTTTTAATTTTTTGTTCGGCTTGAAATGCCATATTCTGAAAATCAAGAAAAATATCATGGTCACGTTTGGCTCATGAATTATGCAAATTACAAGCCATAAATTCTCAATACAAACGCGGCGACCCCCCGAAAAAGATGATTACAACAATAGAAAAAATCTAACCATTAATGCCCATATGCCATTCAATCGTAACGCCGCATCCGATCTTCTCGTCAAATTACACAACAGGTCGACCGCTCCAGATTCGACGATTGGTTCTTTCGATGGAGAAAATTCAAGGAGCAAATTGCACAATGTAGATGAGGTGACTGTAAGTATATCGTCGGAAGCGTTTTCCAAGAGTCGCATGAGTGGTTTCCAAACAGAATGATCCTGCATCATAAGAGAACAGGAAGTTCATAACATTCAATGGTAGTAACAACGCTTTACAATAAACGAAGAATATCACGCTCGTAAGATATTGTCAGTACAGCGTCGAGAAAACTTGAAGAAACTTAATACAATATCCAAAAATTAAAAATATTTGACTAGTGCATTTTTCATAAAGTAATGGTGATTTATTGTCGACAAAAACGACATGATTCACGTTAACCTCAAAATCAAACGAAATTTGATTTTTTCTTTTCATTCAATTTGACTCGTGATATCATCAACGTACAGTATTCATTTCTGGTACAGATGATGACTTTTTTTTAGTTCAGTTATCAATCTTAAAATAATGAATATTGTACATATACCAAAATAATTACATGGAAGGTAGTACGCAGTTGCTGAACGCTACGAGATAAAGAATGAAGACAACGAATAGCAGCTAATTTAACTTTGGTGCTTGGGTCATCTAGAGCATTCACAATATAATGAACAAGATTTTCAGATTCGATAATTTTCTTGCGGATATCTTCATCGTTTGAACCCAAAGATGCGAACACCTACAAAAAAAAAGTTAAATTATCAACTCTCAGGGTTTCAATTGTCGACCAAATAATTTTTCTCTATGAGACCCAGTAAGGAAATCTAACACGAAGTTAACTAGATCTTACCCTAAAAGCGGCTTGCGTGAGTTCTTTACAAATTTCATTTCCTTCGACACAAGACACTGAGCTATTAAATTTGTAATTCACAAAAGTCGTGAGTACCGTTATTAAATGGTTGGAAATAGATGCTAAACGTTGTAATTCAACATTTATTTCCGTTAAATGGGCCAACGTTTCCGCTGCTTCAACACGTTCTTGCCAAGGGTAACTTTCTTGACATAAATGAACCTATGAGCAGAAAAAAATACTCATTTTCTGACCTCAAAACATGAAATAAATACAAGAAAGTGAGAAAAGCCATTCTTACTAAAACTGGTAACGTTTTGTACAAGATTTTTGGGTCATCTGCTGTGATAGCACCTGCTCTATATAAATATGTTATGCATTTCGCACCGGCTAACTGCATTTTCGTTGGTTTATCACGAGCCATTAACGTGACTAACAGATCGAGTACAGACTTACCACCAAAACTGAAAATAAATAAGATGAGATAATTGAATAAATAGATAAACATCTAAATCTATCATTGTTTCCATACCTAGCACTCGCGATAGATGAAGCAACAGACTTATTATCATGACATAAATTTGCGATGCATGACAAAGTGGGCATCAATACTGCATTGTGAGGAGATGTCAGTAATGCAGCCAAAGAGAATACTGCTCCTTCGTCCCACATCATGGTTTGATGCTTTTGGGTCTGAAAATGAAAACTAGCCCCGTAAAGAACCAAATCGCACGACACTAGATAAGTAAATTGTAAAAATCTTGTCTTTCTCCGTACTTTGATGGAGGCACTAAAAATCGTAGTCACCGATATCTGATTTGATATCGAATACATAATTAAATTCAAGAGATGCGCCACCACGGCTTGATCTTGAAATATTAAATGGACTGGAGCACTACTACTTTTGAAAATGGAACAGATACACCTAAGACAATTTTCGGAAAATCTATTATCCTTCGTGTTCAAGATACCTGCGAAAAGATAAATCAAAATTAATGCTAGAGACAACGTTCTGGTCAACGCGTAGTAACTATATTCAAACATACAGCTTAATAGCAATGGGACAATATCAGCTCGGATTAGTTCCTTGATATGAGCTTCTGTGCCCTTAGCTAAAGAGCACAATATTATGACGGTTTCATTGCGGATCTCGATAGGTTCTTCACGGTCACCGAGTAAATGAACTAATCTCAAGATTATACCCTGTTGGATAACGTTGTCTTTTTGTCGGTTACTTCCGATGACAGTGTTCTTCAGTTGCCTACGAGAAAGAAGAAAATAATAATACATACGATGATCTGAGGAATTTCAAGAGTAAATAATATAGGATAGTGAATTTTACGTACATTAAGGCTGATACACATTTTTCCGATTCCGACGAATAAATACCGTCTAAAAACGATCTGTTGTTCTCTACAACCTGAAAAATATGACATGTTGTCAATAACGGAGAAGAGATGAAACCGAGAGATACTTCACATAGCTCGATCAAGTTAGAAACGGAAGAGACAGCAAAACTTATACACGAATCTCATTCATTACAGTTCGTAAATAGGTAGATATTTAAATCTTAATAACTCAAAGAACTACGAACCATGAAAGGACTATTCAAAATCATTGTTTCAGAACTTCTTCAATAATTCACGAGACAACAGGATTCATAAACAGCGGAGTATGATGAGTTTAGATGACTACTTGATCAACAATCATACTCTGAACGATACAAACATTTCTTTTTTCATAAAAGATGAAATTGACAGAGGCGTGATTTCATGATAACTAAAGCGAGGGTTCGTTAGAAGATTGGTTACATCGGAACATCTACAAACGTTCATGACACGGGAGTATCGTAAACTAGAGTCTAGACGAGACGCATTTTGTTTAAAATGAAATGAATAATTTTTCTGCACCGAAGACGAACTTTTAATCAGGGTGAAGTGAGAAGTTAATAAAATGAGTGAACAGTGAGGACTGAGGAGACAAGAAATTTCAGTATCTGCCTACTCCACTTGAATCAGTGTTACCGAAGTCATATCAAAAGAACTAATTAAATAGTACGAATTTTAGCGAAGTTTTCAAATAGACCGATTTACCTGCGCGTCATCACTGTATGGCGTCACGCACGGTCACATGGTCACGCCGTTTCTTGTCAGTATTGTCACCGACAAACCCGGATTCAAGATTCTACTGTAGCTCTGTGGCTGAAGTTCATCAGTGGTTCAAAAACCAAAAAATTGGTGTATCCTAATCTTATTAATTTTTTTCAATTCTGTATTCTTCTCTATGATTATCTTCAGTTTATCAAGAAAAAAACTTCCTACTTCATTTCAAAGTTTTCATTTCCTATCGAACTTTACTTATTTCTCTTTACACTGCTCGCGAGCATTGCTATTCTCGTGATATCAGTGTGAATTTCACCATTAGGTTTTCACTGGTCACGAGTAATGACTTAATGATAATTTAGATACTTCTTGAGGTGTACCTATTTTGAATTTTATGAAAATTTGGACGGAAAAAGTATTATCGTAGCTAAGATCGGAATGAATAATCGTCTTAGCTTTTTTGACGATTCAAGGATTATACGATAAACTCCGACTGTCGTGAACTAGGTTCCTCTTTTCGTCAGTGCATTTCATTTCCTTTCGTATTTGTTATGCTCAGGATTGTGTGTCGTGTGGCTGGTCTGCTATAATTTTTCTTACTCCCTTGAAAGTGAGTTGGATATTATGTTTCATATTTGACGATTGCTGAGGTCCATTCCTATCTTTTTTCTTTTTCTGTGTGATTTAGTTTCTACAGCTATGGAACCGGAACAAGCGGTTATTGTAGAGCCGATTGATGATAATCAAGATCTGGATGATCGACTAAACGATATTGATATTCACGAAGTGGAGGAAGAGGACGTTGAAGAAGAAGGAGTTGCAGTTATACCTGTTGAAGAAGACGGTGATTCCACTGATAGTGGGGAAGGTAGCATTATACTTGTAAATGAAGATGAAGGCCGAGTTGAAGAAATTGTCGAAGCAGATGATGGAGTGGTACTTGACGATCGCAGTAGCGACGACATGGATACTGACGATGGCGAGAATGAAGCTAATAATGTCAATAATATTCTAGTGGATGAAAATAGAGTGGGTGGTAATCATCCTCTGATTCGATTTCCGAGTCATAAAGGTATTTCTTCAAGTATTTACACTATACATATCTGACCTCGGGTTAGATTTTTGAGATTATGACGGTTCTAAGCTGTCATTTACCCGTATTTCCTCCTGAAATCATGATAAAAGCGCTATCTCATCAAGAAACTGAAAAATTGATGAGGAAACATGCTTTAGAGTCATTCTCGAATTTAAGGGTTGAAATTTTTCTTTTGCGCCGGAGGAACATGAAATTACAGTTTTTGAACGATTTATGGGTGGATTATATTCATCTACAGCCAAATTTCACTCAAATCAATGAGGTTTTACCATTTAAAAAAAAAAAAAAAAAAAGAATGAGAAAGTTTGTTGCGTTTCTCTCCAGTGAAAACCATTTTGCCGCAAGCACGTTTTCCTATCCGCGGTTACATATGTTAACATATTCATTTCTTTGATTGAGAACTTGGTTCCTTAAGCCACCGTAGTTGTGAGTATGGGAGGCTTTTCAAATTTGTTCAAATTCTCACCTGTTTTGATTTGAAGAAACAGAGTCTTTAAATTGAGTCAACTCGCTGTTCATCTTTTTGTGGGACAAAATTGAATTATTTGCTGTTAGTTATGTGAAAATAAATTGCGGAAGTGAGTGACAGCTCATGATGGAATCTCAACTAACCTAAAATATGTCCATCACATATTACAACACATTAAAAATCACCGTACTCTTTTCAGGTGCTGTATTTTGGTCTGATATTGATCCAAAAGATGGATTGTACGCAGTTACCGGAAGCGAAGATGATCGGGCTCTTGTATGGAGTTTGAATTCCGGAGAATCGCTTCTAGAGTGTTTAAATCATGTTGTAAGTCAACGAAGTGAACAATTTTTAGTAACATTTCTGCAATACTTGATATTACGTAATTTTCTTCATAACAGCTTTGAACAAGATGAATTATGAAAAAATTGCGTGTGATTATTTTAGATTAGTCGTGATACGAGAAAATTTCCCGTTTACAGGATTCAGTTACTCACGTAGGATTCAGCTTCGATAGCACGTACGTGGCCACAGGAGATATGGCTGGTTTGATTCAGGTCTGGAAATTATTCGAACCTCAACCAATTTGGAGTGAACGATTGGATGAACTACAGGTATTTTTTTCTCATCTCAGTGGATAATTGAAGGCTAATCGATTGGTCGATTTACTAATTTTTATGAAGTACAGTCGAGAGACTATTTAAATATTACTCGAATATCTGAATCTTGTAAAAAATCTATTTTTCTTTGGTTGTTTCTTCATTATTTTGAAATGGCTGTACTTACTTTTGAACTTTTAATTGGTTTTTATTTGCAGTGGTTACTTTGGCATAAATATAGTAATGTTTTGATCGCGAGTCAAAAAACAGGCGAAATTTTCATTTGGAGGATACCGCGCGGAGATTGTAAAGTTCTTCCCGGACATGGAAAAGGAACTGAATGTGGTATGCTTACGCCAGACGGTATGTGTACAACAATAAAATTTATATTGGAGATAGTTGTACCAGGATTGTGTAATCATTTTCTACTTCACGTTTTTGTTTCAGGAGAGAGATTAGTCGTCGGTTATAATGATCATTCAGTGAAAGTATTCAATTTAAGAAACGAAAATGTTATTGCCTTCTATAAACCACCGGTTGAAATCCAAGAAGCGGCTACCGATATTGATATATTACCCGATGAATCGAACTTCGCTGTTGGTTTCACCGATGGAGTTGTCTTGGTTGGCTCTTCGTGGTCTTCGAAAGTGAGTGTTGGTTTTCTTGGAGGAGAACTAAGAAGTTGAATTTCGCAGTTAATATTTTTATTTTTTTATTTTATTTTTTTTTTTTGTTATTAGACCCTTGCTGAGCTGGACACTAAAACTAAAGTTGAATCCGTAAGATTTGTTGCTCAAAATGTTTCACATTTGCTAGCCGTTGGCTCTTCAAAAGGTGTTGACATATACGATTATTCTAAAAAGGTTAGTACCATAAATTTTGCTTGCCAGTGTGTACGTGTAATATTGCGATCCGGGAAACTAAATAATTTCGATGAACGGCGCCAGCGAAAATTATTAATTGTAAAATTGTTAGATTGCTAGCTGCAAAGAAACTGTTCTTTAAACAAGAATTACAAAAATTTTATTTTCATCAAAATTATTTTGATATTTTATCTTTTATTTAGTTTACTTTCGCCTTTTCTAGTTGTTGATAGTTGATAGAAAATCTGTGGCAGAATTTCAACCTCTATTAGTTTCATTCTTCGTTGTTTTGGCTTGTACCCTGTCTCTAGCTATTTTCATGGAGCAGTTACCTCTTCACGTCCAGTTCGGGTGGCTATAAATTGTGTGAAATAATTGATTGACAATCATTTTTGATTTATAGGTGTTGCGCCACTCAGTCGAATGTTCGGCGATTAACAGAATGGTGTACGACGCTAGCCGTAATGTGATTCTCTCTGCAGGGATATCTGGAGAAATATATGTGATAAGCTGTTTAAGTGGGAGTATCATTTATTATTTTGTTGGCCATCGTGCGAACATCCTACATATTTCCATGTCAAGGTAAGCAAGAAAGCATCTCAGTCTTATTTGTAAATTTTTAGACGCTTCACAAGCCCTCGTGATGTGCTTATACTATTGTTCCTGAAAAGTTCTGTGAAGAAAATCTGAAATGCTTCAACACAGTTTTTTTCCGAATTGCTTGAATTTAAAAAGAAAAAAAAACAACTTGTCTTGCTCAGTCCTCTAATAATTAATTTAATAATGAGCAATACTTCTCAACCGAAGTTCGCTAACCTTCAGAGGTCTGTGAACCCGTTTTAGAGGTTATGTGAAAGATTAAAAGTTGGAAAAAAGAAAAATTGGACAATATTAGATGAGATTGAAGTGTGCATAATTATGAATCGGCTATCACGCATATTTCTTCTACGATGCTTTGTTGGAAATAGGTAATATGACGATACATTTTGAGGCTGAAAATATGAGATGCATTGTAGTAGGTAAGCTTGAGCATTAGGGAAGACTCCGTATAGATTACAAGATAGCATCGATTGAGCGTTGTGCATTTTCCGTATAAATATGGTCAATGTTGCATTGAAATAGTGTTCGCTTTTTCATGTTTCGTGATCTTGCTGTAGTGAAGGTTGCATTTCAGTAATCATGTAGAATTTTGTGAAAAAATTCAGACTATAGCTGTAAAGAATTTATCCCTTTCCATCTAATTTATGCGAAGAAAATAGATACTAAAATCGGTTACTCTGTTTACGTGAAACAAACATCGTGGATTGAATATGATATCCTATTGTAGTATAAAAAAAAAAGTTTATCATGACAGCGAACCTAATTTTATTTTTTTATTCTTCTATTTTCAGAGATAATTGTAAAATGTTGACCACTTCTGATGATACTAGGTGTAACGTTTACGATTTAACCGTTCTGAATACCTTAACGCATTAAAGATGCTGTCTGAAGTTGTTATATAAAATTCCGAAGTTCCAGGAATCATTCTTCAAAAGAGGCGGATGGATTCGTCGGCTTAAATTGTCATCAGATGTAATTTGTGTACGTCACCGACTTTACTTTATGAGAAGCGTTTATACTTGCATATCATCTGTTTTTATTTGTAGAAAAACATTGGAATTCTTATGTTCTTATTTGTATAAAAATTTTTCCGTGATGTTCGTTGTTTTGATAGGATTTCTTTCCAACTTACCACTATAAACCACCAGCAACTTTGAGAAACATGCTTGTAGTAAAATGAAATGATATTTTCAAAGTTCCATTAGAAAATTTCAAATCATAACAGTTAAATTTTCATATCTAATTGATGCTCAGTGTTAATTATCGCAATGTGGAGCAAAGAAATAATGCGGAAGTCATTTACTTGGTGAAACTTGCTTGCATTTAGTAGCCCTTGAAAATGGAATTAATTGAAAATTTTAAGTGATCAAAGAAACAAAAAATGTCCGGTAAAAGTTGCTCTCTAAGTTTGATGCTTCAAGGTTACTCAATTTCTTGGTTAATTAGAAGTTGCATTGAAAAATGAACGTGGTTTCAAACAGATAGACGTATCGGTATGTTGGAAAAATTTCAACAACTTATTGTTTTTTTCGTCTGAAAAGTGAAAATTTTTCAATTTTGGGTTCAATATGAATGGAATTTTTATAATTCGAATCAAAGTTTTAAGAATTATAAAATTGATTGGAAGTTATGAGAGGATGAGTAAAAAAAAAACTGGAAAAATCAGTCTTCTAGTTCTTCCAAAGATTATCATGTTCTCGTAATGCGATTCTTAATGTCTGGGAATCCATTGCGAATTTCATGACTGAAACTCCTATAATTGATTTCCATCGACGAAATATAGCCCAATATTTTTATAATTTTTGCCAGTTCATTTCCAGTATTGTTCAATTGCACAAATATGAATAACAAGAATGTAATAATGATACCTACAAAGAAATTCATAACACTCATTCAATGGATTTTACAATGCTATGGCGCCTTGAATTTTAGTGGTGGATATATTACATTAAATACATATTTCTCGTCGTTTTTAGCTATAAAAAGATACGACGTTTACAAGGATCCGCGAAAATCATTCGCAGTCTTCTGGAAAGAAATCGGGCAGCCACTAATAAGTAACTCAATTCCTAAAGTGACACTTACTTTTACCTTAACGTTTTGTTACTCAAAATTATTTCCTCTATTTTTACCATAAAGCAGGTTCCTAACCCATTACTTGTTGATCGCGTACGTAAGCGGTTTCAAAACCGAGTTGTGAGTAGCGAGGAGCTAGCCGGCTCTGAACCTTCGGCGGACAAAGAGCGATGATGCGAAATCCCTATCAATTTTGAAGCGCACTAACTATACAAGTTTCGCTATTATGAGTCATCGTTTAAACTTGTGACCACACTTGTGACCTACTTCTTATCAGTGTTTTTAGATGCAAAATCTGAAAATCGCGAAATTGTTTGAGATGAATTTTACATCATATGGTTTCGCGGTGTGCATTTAGAAAGGATATCTCCGCTGATGGACGCGGGTTTGATGGCAGAAGGTCTGAGTTAATTTTTCTAGATTTGCTTGTTGAACTTCGATAAAAAATGCTTCAACTTTCCTAAACGTCTGGAAAATATGGTAATAACATCATTAATTTGTACTTGCTTCTCTGTAGCCATTACTAATCTTCTAAGGGTTGCTTGATTGATTCAGGATAGCATACAAATCCTGGAGAAGCTCATTGTAGAATTTTACGACCCATATATTTCCAGTCAAAGACGAAAAGAAATAGATAACACTCTTCAAAGCTATGAATGGACTCCTATACCATGGAAAGAATGTTTGCAATACATTGAAAGGAATGAAAATACCTTGGTATCTTTGTTCTGCATAAAGATGATGGAAGTACGACTAGCTTTCTGTACGTCTGCTTAAATATTGAATGTCATGAGTTTTCTAACAATCATTAACTTTTCAGAGTCTGATTTCAAAACATTGGAATAAACTACCAGTTGAAGAAAAGACTATGATGCATAGTTCTCTTTCAGGGCATTTAGTACGATGTGAAACGAACATTCCCTTATCAATTAAGAGAAATTTGATGAAGCTACTCGTAAAAATTGCCCGTAATGAATGGTCGACGGTCGGAATGAATTTCATCAATGATATTATAAATGTAGTATTGATAAACTTGAGCTAGAATTCAGTAAAATGGTTTCGACTTTTAATTTTCATGAAATTTCAGA
Organism: Aspidiotus destructor; assembly: GCA_035079395.1. Lineage (NCBI taxonomy): Eukaryota > Metazoa > Arthropoda > Insecta > Hemiptera > Diaspididae > Aspidiotus > Aspidiotus destructor. The sequence goes on along the minus strand of JAVHKZ010000018.1, from coordinate 37,562,638 downwards.
CGATACATTCGAATGATGTTGAAATGGTACTACTAGGTTTAAATTTCTTGCTAATTGCATCTGAAGAATTGATTGAACCTCGTGAAATCATGTGTTCTGCCAAGAAAATGGATATCCGACTGCAGTTTGAATCAAACATTCCGCAGATATTTTGTCATCTGCACAGTACGTATTCACTATCGTTGGAATATTGTATGATGTCATGGTCTTCGTTCCATCTAATTTCGTGCCTTTTCATATTTAGGTACATTCCTGAAGTACAAAAATACAGCGATCGGAGAACAAATGTTGGAAATTTTATTACAACTTTATTCACAGTTATTCTCCTGGGTTCCTCTTTCTGATGTTTATACGATAGATTTGTTGTCTCCTATTTACGACTGTACCATGCATCCAGTAAGTAAATTCTTCATCTTATTTAAAATAATTTGGTAGAGCAGAAGTCTAATTAGCCTATTTGTTCTCTTCTTTCGCGTGTGTCAGAATTACAAAATCAGAATGTTGGCGATGGGGTGCCTCAACGAAATTTTGTATAAAAATTGTGTGCCATTAAAAAACATTCCTATAATTACCAGTATTTGTCTAAAATTCAGCGAAATTTTACTCAAAGTTTGTGAATGTAATGCCGTAGCTGTGGATGATGAGTGAGAATTTTCTTTCGTACTTTAATTGCAACATTTTTCGTGAAATTAACATCATTGATTTTTTTAGATATTTAAGCAAAATCTTGGAAGCAGTTAGTTTGATATTTTCAACTCACTGGCATAGAATTGAATGTAATATGGAGCTGGCCGATACAATATCGTTCGTATCGTCTTTCTACAAACTCTCTTTCCATACCATCAACCGTCATTCCTATCGAATGTGCATAGAAATTTGGTGTAATCTGCTAGAATATCTAACTATGAGGGACGTTGTTCACAAGCAGCAGTCTGTATTTTTATTACTCAGATAAGTATACAAATTTTTGCAGTATTTTCTGAAGATCGTACTTCTTAATCTTTCAGATATGAAAATCTATTGACTACTCTACTGGAAGAAGTGATACGCAAGCTGTATAGAGAGCTTCTCATTCATGAAAATGCCAAAGTAATTATGACATGAAATCTTTTTTGAATTAAAAGATTGAGCGAACCTTTCTGGAAATATTAATGATAACAACTTTTGTAATATTTTTCTCATCAGGAAGAAGTCGAAGAAGAAATGGATACATTCTTTAATCAACATATGAACGTGATAGATTTAATTACTGAATTAATTCCACATGTGGCATTTACTTTAATTGTACGTGCGCGTATATCATTACATTTTAATATTTCCTAATCTTGGATCTGGACGACTGATATTGAAATTTCGATTCGCATTCACAGGTAGATTTATGGAACCGAGCTAAATTCATTTACATCCAATCATTAGTTGTTGAAAAAGCAGTAGAGGTTCGTGAAATGGGTGAGAAAGAAATTTTAGACGCCTTTTATGCTTTTCGAGTGTCCACTCAGATATTGACGTCGCTCCATTCAAAGAGTCCAGATGAATTGAAGGCGACCGTCGTAACGAATCTAATAGAAGTTCTAGTGTTAGGTGCTGGCAAATGCACCAAATCCAATGATTGCCCTTTTTATAATCATTTTATAAAAGTGTGAGTACTACGTATAAAATTTTATTCCTCGCGTGGTTTTCAAATTCTCGACGCGTTCCAGCTTATCATTTTCCCTCCTTACCAGAAACGTCATGAGTGTGACCTGTCTATCTTGACTTTTAATCATGTGCTTCCTTTAGCGAAAGAGCAGAACTGTGTGTGTTCTTGATCGTTCTATAATCCTCCCCTCCACTCCCCTCAATCAATTCTCTGAAAAAAAATATATATTTTCGCGTTTCCTTATGCATCTACTGTATATTAAAATGATTTTTTTGAAATATGTTCCATCAGACATTGCACGCTTCTGAAAGCTACCCCAACATGGATCGGAAACGATAAATTGGAGAGTGGTGTAATTATTACCAATATTTTTGCACTCATGTTACCTTTTATCACCGATGCTTGTAATACTTCTATTCCTGAAGAGTTGCAAGTAGCTATCGCTGAGTTCATATCCAGTTTAACGATCTATGTGACGCAAACAAATTTAATGCAGCCTCTAATTGTTGACCCAACGTTCAAACATTTACCTGTAGTGGTAAGTTCTAATCGAAAATCAAGTCCAAAGTTCGTTCTTTTGAACGAATGTGAAATTCATTTTGACAATTATTACGAATTATTTATGAACCGTGAATGAATAATTCAACTCTTATTGACAAGGTGTAGTAGGGGGTACATTGGATGATGTGCTTAGCTTGGGTGGGATACGCTTCGTCTAAAGCGTTTGCTCTTTAATTACCTTCTTCAATCTTTATTGATGTTTTTAGCGGGAACCTGCTATTCCTTTTATTGGGCGGTCATTTTCAGAAAACGTCCGCTCATTTGTGACGTCATCCTTTTAGGGGCATTGTCTAGGGCCTAGAATTTTCTTGGTCTGCGTTCGACCTTGATTGTTATGTTACTTTGCATGGAAAATTTGATCTAGGCTAAATAAAGCAATGAAACCCGTTATATATTTTGTTGAAGGTCATTCTCCAAAACGTCTGACCAATTCGTCTTGGCTAGATGATAGCAATAGATCTATAGATATCATTGCTTCGAATTTATTTTTTATGTCTCTTCTCCACTGATTCAATCTTCTGTGGGTAGTGTAATCGCTATGTAGTTTGGAGAAGGAGGGAGAGGGGATGATAGAACATGAACCCGTTTTTCACGGCGATCAATAATAATATCAAAAATATCGAACGATTCCGTTCAATTTGTGGTCTCGTCCGTCTGGAATATAATATTAATATAGAATTTTAATGTAATTTCCGGAAAAATATCCCTATTTATTATAAAAATTGATTCACATTGATTGTATGATTATTGTACAACTATTTTATAAAATGTGAAACCTAATATTATCCAACGTCGTAACTTTACTCTGGATTAGAAGACATTTTCGACAGCTCAAAACTTTTCCATCGTTTAAGGGATGTTGCAAGAACTGTTCATTTAAAAAAACCAGATAACTTCTCAAATAAATCCGTGAATGATGAGTAGTCCTAAATTAATTTTGGGAACGCTGTCTAGTAGATTCTAAAATAAAACGAAGTTCCTTATTGGTGGGTTAATGAATGAAGGTTGTATCACACGTATCACAATGGTGAATTAGAGCACATTATCATGTAGTTTTCATTTTGCAAATGAGGAAAAAATGTGATCAACCCAAGTTTTTTTTTCTTCTTTTAAAAAGGTTTTTTTTTTTGTTTTACTTTTTAGGCTAGAAAACATCTGCAATGTGCTGTGTGTTATTGGGTCTGTGTTTGCAAGAGCGAATCGTATGATGAACGATTGAAATTCTTGCGAAGTCTTTTCGAAATGGTGGCTCCCGATAAAATAAAAGACTTGGAACATCTTTTTTCCATTCTACAAAATTGTAAAGTAACAAAACTGGATGGTAAAGAATTGTTATTTCAAGCTTTAGAAGTAAGTTTACTGTTCTTCAAAGTTGAAAAAGTTTTTTTTACGAACTTGTTTCGATTTGTCATAGAAGCAGGGTTGGCTTTTTGCTTTTTTCCCTCTCAATGTCATAATTAACTTAAAGTATAGAAAGATATACATTGTACAGCAATTGAAATGTTGATTCAGATTACTATTTTTTGATTGACAGCCTTGGGTGAAGTATGTTACTCATCAGTATCCCATCAATCTGGAGAAACAACCTGAATTGTGCAATACCTGTTTAACATTTTTGCTCGAAGTCGTTCGTGTGTTCCAGATAAATTTAAAATCGGATTTTATCGATGAAATGTTGCTCACATTTGACTCTTGTTTCTCGAAGTGAGTCTATTACAATTACGTAAATCCTCTCGCTCACGTATGTTTTTTCAAACTACTTATTTTCGAATTTTGTTTCAGTTTGAAATTGGATACTGCATGTGTTCAGGGTTTTGAGAAGATTCTAATGATATTTACGTTATTAATGGAGCACCCGGGTCATACCCTCGAGAAACACATTCCTATGATTTTGCGCACTGCCCAAAATATTTTTTTTTACGCGAGAGCAAAAAGTGGTCATATCAGTTCTCCCGAGGATGGAGTCGACGTGGAATTCTACAAACTATTGTGCTGGTAATGGTTCATAAGAAAAAAATTTTAAATAGGCTTCGATTGAAATGGTTTTTCCAGCCGCTTGATGCAATCTGTTATGTAAACTGGAGTTTTGCATAATTCACCAAATTCAAACTCAGGCCCGAATTGACAAATTTTTTTCACGTTTGTTAGATCTATGCAAAGAACACCCAAATGTACGAAATCGGCAATTTGTTTGAAAAAATTCTTAACCAGATGCCTCGCAAGCAAGATTATTCTAGCTTACGCATTTTCTTGAAAAAAAAAAAAAAAAAAAAATCATTATTTCTATCGTTTGAATATACCTAAATGTGTAGCCCATGAAAATTACTGTTGCATTAAAACTCATTGTACGTTTGTATGTCCCATTAGTATTTTGATCAATAAATGGCCGTACTTCAACTCGCGATCACAGAGTGAAACGGAACTGAATCAAACTTGTCAAGAGGTTGACGCCATATTGTTAAGGATTTTAGAATCCTTTGGTGAACAAGATATAAATGTGTACCGAAGTAATTTACATTGCATCGAGGAGATGAATAATAAATGGAATTTCTATGATAAAGTAAGATATTTTCTCGTAGAAATAAAAACAGTTTTCCAATCGGTACTCATACGATTCGTATGCTATAGGAAATTTTCCGCTCAAAGCATTTGTCGCCTATGCTGAATATTCTTCTGATGACTTTGATCGAAGGTAAACATAAATTATTGAGTGATGAGATACTTTCCGCCGTGTTCCATATGGCGAAGGTGAATTTTGAAATTTTTTACAATAAATACGTTCCGCTCCTACTGGCTAGCATCAGTGGATTAACGGAGCACCAAATTCATCTGTTGCAGTGTAATATGCGTCCTCAAACTGTAAGATACCTTAAATTGCTTGTTTGTAATGTTTTGTTCGTAAACCTCATTCTTGAGCGATTGTTTTCTAATTGATGCTTTCAGGATTTACCATCATTCGTACAAGTGATAAGTCAGTTGATAAACGACGTTCGTTCGTATCAAGTAGAGAATGCGTGTTAATTTTATTTATACTTCTACTTTTTTATTCGTTGATCGAGTTATATTTCTTAGATCGACTGTTTATGATTCTGTTGTTTATTTTTATTAAATCCTGTTTGAATTATCATCATTGTCCTTGAAATACGTCGGAGGGCAATGAAAGGAAAGAGAAAAAGAAACAGGAAATGAACAATATCACAAATTGGTCGAAAGATTCGTTTTTTTTTTTTCTGTCAAAAAATATAGCTTAACAAAAATGATACCTATCTTCTTCAAGTATTTAAATTTCACATCATATTTTCCTTGTACAATGTCTACAAGGCGATGATTGAAAATTATAAAAAATTTTTCATTCCCTACTTATAAGATGTAGAGGCCGTTTCTTCAATCGTAATTTTATAGGTTCCGACGGCATAGTAATCAGATGGAGCTTGATATCAACCGTATTATCAACGTCCAATTCGTATAATGCGACGATCTGTAAGAAATGAAAAGAAAAATTGCGAGCGAAAAAGAAGAAAATTAAATACAGATGAAGAGAAAGTGTAGGGTACAAGAATACATCGAAATAAATACTTAATCGGCCAAGTAAACAACTAAATCAAAATCTTGAAAAAAATTTTGAAAAATGAAATTTTAATTGCTCAAAGTTTTAGAATAGAAGGAAATAGGATTTATATTCATTTGAAATAAAGACGTGTTTCTGTTTCATGATAACTAAACACGTTAAGTCAAAAATCTTCCACTTTTAAGTTATTTTTGATAATCTCGTCTTTGATCTAAAAAATATTTAATCAAGAAGTTTCGGTACAGTGAGAACATTTTACTCGAGTTTTAAATAATTCGAATGTCGATTTCGTCTAAACTTGATCAAATTCAAAATTTAGACCGAGACGTTTTGTCTCTGAATGATCGAATGGGGATCTCAATAGTTTCCATTATAAATGATTTCAACAGTTTGAAACTTGGGGCACTGAGCACTATAAGGTATACGGAACTCAGAAAGAATTCGAATTACTGAGCAATGGATAAGAAACAAATGAACAAAAAGATTTTGGTACAGTCGAAATTTCATACTAGGTACCTAATTCATATTTGAGATTAACTCTGATAAATAATTAGGTAACTTACGTCTTATCCTTCTCAAAGAAGCCCACTAACCTTTTTAATCACAGCTAATAACTGCGCGTCAGATAGCTTGCGTCCAATACATGATCGACCGCCTATGGCATAAGGTAAACTAGCATTTATGTTGTTTACTGCCAACAATTTATTATTTTCACCACGAAGCCATCTGTCTGGATTGAAACTACAAGCGTCAGGAAAATACAAATCGCTACGGCCGCAGGAAATCATTGACATGCTGACTAAATCCTGAAATAGAAGTACAACTGAAGTATGGCCCGCAGCATGTACAACGTTCTATCTGCATCACATACTTTCTTCTCAACAGGCATAAAATTTTCGTGCACGACTCCAAGAATAAAACTAATTCATCATGAAACTATTGACACAGAAGTTGTCCCTACGATAAAACCTGCAGATCCATCCTTCAAGGCTGATATACAAAGAAAGAATGACAGAATAGCGATTTGCAGAAATGGGCGCTCAACTCCCAAAGGGGAGATATTTTTCTTCAAATCGCTATTCTGCACGTTCGTCATTCTTTATTTGCACGGCAGAAGGGGCCTAAATACGTCACCCTAAAATTTCAAGTCTACGTTTTCCAATCTATTTAAACCAATTCTGCTGATTTGCACCAGAATCAAACATACCGTACATCGCTAGACCAGAAAGATGTTACACGTGAGCGCGTAAAAACGCAAAACGTTAGATGATGTATAGGTTCTTCAAATCCACAACATTTAAATCTGAATTTTAACTCAAATTTGCGCCTCTACTCAACTTTTTACAACTCGTTTAAGCCGTATTATGAGCCAAACTAATTTACCAAGATTTCATGATAGGAAATTGAAAATTACCCCACCTTCATGCGAGTTATTCGGGTATTTCTTCAGAATTAGGCTCTCCCAAATCAAGTAAAATATGAAAGTTTGAAAGGGTGATTTTTAATCTTGATAAGTTTGGCAAATTGGTAAATTTTTGGCTTATTTTGGTCCACATTTCAGATCAAAAAAGGCGTAAAAAGTTGAGTAGGAGCGCATATTAAAAATAAAATCGAGATACGAATTTTGTAGATAAGAAGTATACATCGAACATTTTGCATTTCTGCGCAGGAGTTTGCACTTTCATTCAACTGGTAACATCTTTCTGGTCCACCCGGATAGAATTTACAGAGTATAGACCTGTGAGAATTCCTCAAACGATAGCTAAGTTTGATCTGAAACTAGGAAAAAGCGATAATGATGGTCTAATGAACGCAGTAGCAATAAAAATACTTAAAATTTGCATTTGCTTCCCAAACAATAGGTAGCCTGAAAAAGAACCTCAACTGAAGTAGGTACCATACTGAACATTAATGTCTCGACTCTTATACATACCCCACTCTTGAGTTTGTACGGCGGAATATCAACGTCATGAGGCATGTATCTCGTTAGAAATGGAGCCACTGGATACAGTCGCATTGATTCTCTGATGATGTTTTTCAGCAATTGATTACCGCTATTGGTTGGAAGTTGCTTAGAGAGAGTATTCTGAATATCCTTATTCTTGGCCAGCAAATAGAGTAACCATTGAGTGGCGGTCGCGGTCTGCACGAGGAACGCAGCCTCAAACGAATGAGAAAATGATATTTTCCGATACCTACACTTCAGCTACCTACATACCGTATCACCGGCTGCTATCATGAAATCGACGACGATTCTGTCAATAAGATTTTTGGATAGATTCAATTCAAGCATAGCTCGCAGTATTCCATTTCCAGCGTTGTCGCACTTGTACATAACAAGAAGAATTTCTGAAGCTAGAAAGAAATGAGAACCTATTTAAATTTGTTGTTCCATTAATAATTCATTTATTTGTTTCAAAATTCACTCACATAATCTAACGGATTCATTTACCGCGTTAATGTAATTTCTCCAATATTTCAAATTCAAAGTTCTGGCTAGACCAACTGGAATCGTTGTTAATTTCACAGTGCATTCGAATATTTCCCGGACTCTGATCGCCAATTCTCGAATAAGGCGAGAAAATAGATGCTTGTTCTCAAAGAAGGGAGTACCCAAAAGGTAATAAACCATAACTAAAAAATTCGGAATAAAATAGGCCCATCAGTAATTGGCAACATTAGAAATATCAAATATGTCAATTCGTTTCAGTGGCTAATTAATGATTTTCAGTATAAGTTAGATAGGTACATGTGATAGAGAGATTGTATAGTTTCGTTTCCAAGTCCATTACGATCATTGTCTCATTTTCATCGACATGGAACCAGTTCTCAAGATAATTCTGCAAAAATCCAGATTCTTCCAATTTGACAATTTCGGTATGAAAATCATCTTTGAGCAAAATCTTATTCAATTGCTTCCTACATGAGTACCATTCATCGTCATCCCTGTACCAGTAAATTGATATTTCAACACGTCATCATAATATACAGGTAGGTGGTATTTACCTCAAAAAAAAAAAAAAATGATATAGTTTCCAAAGTTGAGGTAGGTACCACTACATAAATTGTACTCCGTAAACTTACATGAAATAGAGACCTCTTCGATTATCTTTCAATTTATTATAAGCAATCCATGATTCCGGCAATACATGTTTTGGGAACTTGCCTTCATTGGCAAAAATTTTCTTGATCATATTTGGATCGCTGACAAATACACTACAAATCGGTCCGATACGTTCTTTGAAAATTGGACCCATTTCTTTATGACGGTTATCGATATACTTGTGCAACTGCTCTGCACCTCCAGCAGACAGTAGCGAGAATAGCGTTCCCACAACAGGAAGCCCGCGACTAGTGGGCACATTTTCAAGTACTTGCTGATGGACATTGCCAGTACAGAAATTCTTCAGGAAGTGCGACGTAGTTAATATTCTGTAGAGATACGAAGTATTTTCATTTAGAATCAACGTACACTATCCAACCTTTCAGGACAGTCTTACTTGGGATTTGATGAACAAAGACGATCAGCAAAGATACTGGCCATGTCCGCTAATATCTAGTAGTGTACGGGCGAGACCGAAGCTACTCAACACGATATCATCACTACACTATAATAACTGGAATACAAGTCCAAGTCGATCGTACACGTGACTGACACCTGTTCATCTTGTTTTTGTTTACCGGAACCGGTTTGTGTTTACCGAAATATCTATATCGTATAATTTATGAGCAGAATCAATAATTATTATGCTCAAGCCTAGGCGATGAGACAATGAGACCTGGGTTTGGACGACACGACTAAGATTAACATGCAGTGGAAAATACTTATCAGAAACTCATTTGTAGAAATTTATCCTTCCATGACCAGGCGCGGATTTAGCCATACATTTTGGGAGGGGATATTCCATTGTCTGAAATTTTTTTCCTCGCTTCGGTCTAAAAACATGGCCTATTTGCGTTATTTCAGCCTGTTTTTGGAGGTTTGGGGAGGGATATATCCCCCATATCCCCCCCCCCGTAAATCCGCGCCTGCCATGAGATTTACGAGTTTTTTGTGAGCGTCGATCATGAAATCAGCCATTTTAACTTGATTAAAGAAACACCCAACGAGACGGGTACTTGTCTGACTCAGAAGAATTTTTGGACAACATCATTTTTTAGAGAGGTACCTCATGAGCGATTTTTCGTTGACAACCGCTTCGAACGCAGAGTTATAGGTTCAAATCGCATGGGAAGGAGCAGAAACTGTACGTATTTTCATCATACCTGACCTGACCATTCGTTCCTCATTACGGATGAAAGTTCGCACGTTTCCTGAATATTATTTTAATAGTTCCCTTTTACATCACTCTCTGAGGACAAAAGAGGAATAGACCGAAGTTGCTCTCGCCTTTACAAAAATTTACCTAGCCGAAATAATATATTTACAGCCGTAAAATGAAAATCTTGTGACCAACCTATCCACTAACCAGAGTCCATGTTCTCATAACACGTAGGTATGATATAATTTCAAACTCGCAGAATACGATTTTTCTTTTTGTTCCTTATCTATAAATAGAGTCCAAATGCGAAATAAACTACAAATTCCGAATGAAATTCATCCATTAAACTGATGCTCCAATACGAGAAAAAATGTACAATTCCAAGTAAAAAGAGGAACTATAAAAAAAACAAATACATGTGTATATATTTTAATTATAAAAAGTAATAAAGACAAAATCCAACAGTTGACAAATTTGTTTGCTTAACGCTACATAGATTTTTGAAAAGGCTTTTCAAAATAACGATTAAATGGTAACAAAAGGAAATCTAACACAAAGAGCAAGAACGCTCAATAATTAACTGAAAATGAAACATAAATAATTATGACTGCATTACATTCTTCTCGTTCATACGTCAATAAACATTCTAGGTACCAGACAATTGTCGTATTACATTTTAGATAAAAAATATCAATAATTTATTAATACTTCGCACTAATGTCTATCAGTTCTGCTTTTTAAAATCTGCCAAGCTAAGCAGGAGACTAAAAATCAGGATAAAGTAATGGATACGAATATGTTATCACAATATTACTTGTTTCACGCATTATTATTGTTTAATTATTCTCCAAAATTTATATTCTTGCAACAAAGGAAACTGTCTCTATGCATTAAAACTTTGAAAGGCAAAATCAGTGACTATAAAAAGTCTCCTATACGAACTTTTCCCCGTTTAAAAATATTTTTCCATTATATTCTCAATAGGAGTTCATTTCGTAAAATTATTCATAGAAAGTCGTTGTTCTGCTGTTTACGTAAAAAATTATTGCTTTCTTGACTGACATGAACACATTGAAACCTATATTTCCGTTTCTGTTAATACTTTACCTTTTTCTTGGTCTAATAGAGGAGACAACGAGGGAGGAAAGCGCGTCTTACCCAAATGAACAATAGGTTCGGATTCAGGGAGGTCGCCAACATTTGTACGTCGTCGATACAGAACAGGTGACGAGAACTGAGCAGCGTTATCTAGTAGGATATTATTAGAACCCGGTTGTAGTCGTACTGAACACAACCTAGGTCCGGGACGCGTACATTCGGAAGACGGAGTTGAAGATGCCGATGTATCAAAAGAGATCAAATCTTTACTATTACTATTCCCTTCGGATGATTTCGCTTTCAATTGTAAGTTTAAATTTCGAAAATATTCGTAATTATCGTCGGAATTATAACCATTCAAGTCTATCAAATCTTTTGAGCCTGCCTTCTCATCAAGATCACTGGCTTGTGACGTATCAGTTTTAGTAATTACGGCTCCTTCCGTGTCCAGAACTTGTTTTGCCTTTTTATCCACAAGAGTTGAATTATTGTTATTCAAACTATCATGAATAATACTTTCAGTTTTTGAGCTGTTCGGCTGAAACATAGCAAAATAACGAAAAACTTATAATTCGATTAGAATTCTTATATTCCAAATAAATTGTCACCAATGCATTAAGTATATTGTTTACTAGGCGAATGGGGACTCTAGTTAGCGGTAAAGCATCGATAAGAATGACACAAGAGTGGTGTATCCGTGACCCTCTAATTACACGTCACAAACCGATCTAGCAAGAATAATAATGAAGCCGACACATTTGCCAACTATTATTATAGTCACCAAGGTTTCTCTTAAAGATTTAACTTTGGTCCCTACTGATAGAAAGATCATATAGGCACAGCATTTTGAGAAAAATAAGAATCCTGACCTAATCTCTCACAATTTTTTTTTAATATTTTGAACGTTAAAGATACCTTACCTCCGCGAAATTATTTTCATCCGTTTGACAACATTTATTGTCACGTAAAGTAACTGTGCATGAACATGTCTGACAGTGCTTCTTATTCGAACGTTCTTTTTCTCTCTCTTTCAGAACTTTGGCCATAATAGCAGCAGATACGATATCGACAGGTGTATCTTCATCGTTGAACATTCTTTCACTAGAATGGAAGTTGTTGCTAGAATTGTTATTACCACTACCTGTATTGCTGTCATTATGTCTCACGTTCTGCTGTTCTGTATCTATAAAAAAGTTATGAAAATTCAACTTTCATTTAAAGGCGACGGAACAAAGTATTACACAGCACACATTTGCAGATCGAAATGTGGAAGATATAATTTTATCTATCAATAACTTGAGGGCTAAAGCAGTTGCTCAATATATTGAATTTAATTACCCGAATTTAATGAATAAACCATCGCTGTTGGTGGAAAGGTCGGTATTGGAACTTTGATAGTTTTAACGTCTGATTTTTGATTATTAGAACCATTATCAATAAATTTTCTTTGTTTACTAACAATATACGAACGGACTTTAGCTTGCAATTCGAGGGGTAACTGAAAAAAAAAAAAAAAAACTCATTAGTTTGAATTTGCTACTAAAATACACCCGACATGAAGATATAGAAGCTTCGCACAATATTTTGAAAATACGTAAGTCTACTTCACAAGAAAATATAATGACACAATATCTGGATATTTGGAGGCGAAAAATGAGTCGCCAAACAACTTTCATCTTTTTTTTGTTTCTATAGTAGGTACTATGTACTGGTTTTCCTCGAACAGTAAAGTTTACAGCTTCACGCCGCGTTGATGACAAAAAATGAAATAAATTGATAATCAACGTTGATGAAAGCAGAGAATAGTCGAAATGATCAATGCTGAAATCACTCGTACATGACTTTGATGATCATGTCAGTACTTTGAATTGAGGTTTTCTTTTCGAAATGGAATTATGTAATTCAACGCCATTTAGAGATCCACTCACCATATCGAATCTTTGAGGCACAAAATTTGATGGTTTACACTGCAGTAATTGTATAGCAATATTCAAATCGTTTCGGTAACGTTCCTGTAAACAACAAAATAGATTTACTTGATGTTGTAGACGGACATTTGGGCTTCCTAGAGGTAAACACAATTCATACTAAACTGACATTTTCTTCGTGAAGTTTGGATATAATGGTTTGTTGTTCAATAAGTTTCTTCGTCAACGTTGTAACCTCATCCTGCAGATTGTTTTTCTCAGTCTCACCTCTATCGACCATTTTTAAAAGCTTATCCTCCAATCCTTGGTTCACTCTTTGAACTCTTTTGTGGGCTTCAAACAATCTAAAACAGTATTGTTGATATATATCAATGATTTTTATATTCTAGATGACCTTCAAATATCATCACATTACCTAGAATATTTATCTTGCCAAGTAAGTAACTCTTCAGTTAAGGCTGCAAATTCTCCGTTCGGAAATTTTTCCGCTTCATTGAGGAAATTTGTTTCCATCTTGACGATGTGACGCTCGCGTTCTAATAATCGTTGTTTCAAGTTTTCGATTTCAACATGAAGATGCAGATTATTCTGATCACAACTGCAATTCTACACAGTCAAATTTAGATTTAGTCATGGTATACATCATAATACTACCTTAATTCTAATACACGTACATGGTGTGAGATATTTGGGCTCCTGCTGAACGCCATTTCAACATTGGTGGTCAATTACTACTGTCTCGAACAATTTCCTCATTACTACTTAACAGCGTCCTATAAACGATGATAAAAATACACACATTAGATAGACTTTGTTACTCTGAATACAGACGAAAAATTTTGGACAGAAAATTCCCGTTGAGAGGAAATCAATCATTTACAATAATTAAATGAGGAAAATACATCAGATCAGGGAAAGTAACCAATTTTCGTATACAATAACACTCCGCAGCATTTAGAGAAACTAAGTTTGGAGTACACACGTAAGCATTATTATTGTGTTTGAAATCAATCAGTCAATATAAAACACAAAAGTACGCAGAAAGATTTTCATGATGTATTACAAGACTATGCTCCTAATATAAAATATAGAAGAATCATTACCGGATCGGATAGACGAAAAGAGTTGGAAAACTCAGCGATTAAAATATTATAGTTTACTGTGAATTACAAAATTATATTTCTCGACAAAACCAGGCCATTATCTGCATGCACGTAAAATCGTATTCGTAAATCCGTCTTTCACTGAATCACTGATGACAATTTCGCTGGTCGACCCTCGACCCCCCGCAAGCCGAGACCACAACTCTCGTTTATCATTCTTATTTCCATGACGTCATATGAGCCTGCTGCGAAATCAGGGATGGCTGCTTGCTGTGAGCTGAAAACTGTAAAAAGTGAACTTGACAGTGTTGACACTGACAGAGAAACTTCAAGTCTCCGCTCTCCGAGCAATCGAGCAGAGGAGTTTTATGCTGTTGTGTTGTCGCATCTTTTGGCTTCATCAGCAGAGCTGAGATCTGGAACTTGTATCCAAAACGAGATCCGACCCCGACGTCCGATCCTTTATTTTTGGGGTCTGAGATTTGGATCCGGAAAGTGATGGGCGGTTATAGGTTATATAACCGGTTAATCGGTTTATTCTGGTAAAATTTAACCGAATAACCGGTTTATTTGTGATGAACAAAAAACCGGTTAATGGAGCGCAATAACCGATTAATTGCCAAAATCAAAATTATTTTTTTTAATATTTAAATTACCGCTAGATTCGCTACTAGCCTTAGTGATAATTTGACAAATTCAATTTTTTCAAAGTATCAAGCGGCCGATTGCCAAAAGCTTTTAGAATTGAGGTATTTCTTAATCATCATCACGGCACCTTAGAGTCTAAGAGACCTCCCCTCTCCTTTTTTTTTCAATTTTTTCAATTTTGAGGGCAAAAAACGTGGAAGACTTTAGCGCTCCTGGCAGCATTTTTTGAAAATTAAAAGCAATCCAAATAACCGCCAGTTAACCGATTAACCGGTTTATTCGAGTGGTTTTAACCGATTAACCGGTTATGGTGATCTTCAATTAACCGTTTAACCGGTATATTGGAATAACCTATAATTGCCCATCACAACGGAAAGATCCCATATTTTTTTTCCTGTGAGATCCGAATCCAAAAAGATCCTGTATTTTAAGATCCAACTGAGATAGAGGATATCTTTCAAAGTTCAAATTGCCCATAAATAGAGGATCTGTTGAAAAAATAACAATATCCTCTAAAAAACTCCAAAAATAGCGGCTATCCTATATTTTTTCAAGGGATACCCGTTATTTTTCATGCAGATCCCAATTTTGTTTTTTTTTTTCTTTCTTATCAAGATCCGAATCCAAAAAGATCCCGTATGTTTTTTCTGTGAGATCCGGATCCGGAAAGATCCTGTATTTTATACCTCAGCAAGATCTGGATCCGAAAAGATACTGCATTTTTTAAAATTTTTTCTGTGAGATCCGTATCCAAAAAGATCCCATATTTTTTTCCCGAGGAGATCCGGATCCGAAAAGATCCCGTACTTTTTTATCCCTTTTGTGGGGGGTACTCCCAGGAACTTTTCGTGCGCGAGCGAGGTTGATAACGTCACAGAGAGGGACTTGGAAAAATTTCGACCTCCGAGCCATAAATGATACGGTAGAAGAGGGACTTCGAAAAATCTTGACTCTCGAGCTATATATTATGATAGAAGGGGGACTTGGAAGAATTTCGAATCTCGAGTTCTCCCCTTGATGATGAACTTCGAAAATTTTCGAGAAAAATTTTCATAACCTTAGTGGGGCTTCGAAAAATTTCAGGCTCTAATGGATTCGAGACAGCGGGATTGCTGCAATGGCATCCATTTTTTTATTTGGGATCTCACCCCTGTTCATCAGTTAGGATGAGAACAATGATTGCTGCTGAAGAAATCAAAAACAACTTTGAATATCCTCTTGGTAAGCATTTGCAGGGTCCGCGGGGACTAATCTTCTCTACCCCCTTTGATACTTCCTTCTGTTGCTCGCCGCGATGTCCGCGGGTACAACAGTGCATCCTCACGGTCAGCCTCCGCGGTGCCCGCGGGATCAATTTTCTCTACCTTCTTTGATATATGTGACTTGTCGCGAGAAAAAACCCTTAGTCGTCAAAGAACGAATCAGCAGTTTGGCGTTTGTATACGTGCAAGCCTGGAACTACGTTGAACTGTTCCTGCTGATCCGTACCTGGTCCAAATGATGAGACTATGAATAATTCATTCCAAATTTCTAAATAATTTCTCTTCCTGATCGTCTGAGAGAATGATTTTGAACACAAGTCGTGCTATTGAAAAATGGTCAAGAAGCCAGAATCCGTTATCAACTGACTGCACCCCTCTTGCAGGAAAACCATCCACCTCTCTACCACAGCAAACCGCAATCTACCGGTTTAATATTTTCTGATTGAAAGGTTGCATCACCCTATTTGAGATCAAAGGAGAGAAATAAAACAACAGAATAGCAAAGTACACTATTCTGCGTAATCTACGAGTAGATGAAGTGGTCTGCATTAAAGAAAGAAAATTCAAGAACGTCAAAATACTCCCAAAAATATATCTAATTCGTTTTCCTTCAAATCCAATACAATTCAGAAGGTATTTTAGAATAACTCTCCATTTATTATGCACGTCTCCGTTTTACAATGAATCAATAAATAATTTTATAAACATAGACAATTGAAGAAACCTCGAAATATTTTACAACTGAAAACAGAAGATATCTGCAATCTACTTCTTTTGTCTTATGCGATTGGTCAATACACTGATTACTACCATCTCTATACAGCTGCATTCCTCAAAATCACAGGACTTAATTTCTAATGACATAAGAAGATTAATAATACATGAAAAATTAAATAAAAATTTCTAAAACTCAATAAGTCGGTAATAAAACAAACATAGAAAAAAATTGGTTAAAAAATCGAGCGAAATGACTGATGAAAAAGAATGCGAGTGTCGTAGATTGAAATCAAACCCTTACAAATTTGAATAATGTCGAGCATCGCGTTAGACGACGATGCACGGAGGAAAAATATTATTCCATTTAACAGAATATTAACTCTTTCCTGAACATTAAATTAATTTTTTGTCGCCCAGAGTGAAAGTTCAACATTTTTCAACGACAAATTCTCTTTCATGGTTCAAATAAATTTTCACACGCTCTGGTAATGGTAAACATCGTATTTTTTCTTCAATTAAAATCCTATATTTGTACGGACGTGTCTTCAAGTCTTGTCGCTGTCCTTTCTCTACATCATTTTCTACAGTTTTTTCGTCTGTATTTTCTTCCCGCGATCGATTTGTATCGGAGTCATCACTCTCTACTTCCATCGGTTCGCTAAAATATGATCCTGAAAATGATGACTCGTAACTCCTGGAGACTTTTCCGTCATCGCTTTCCTCGCTGATACCACTATCTAATTTATCTCTTTTCAGAAGTTTTTTAGGTTGGTCGTCGCTATCATCATCCGTTTGCTTACGCACATTCTGGTTCGATTCTTTTGAAGATTGGGGCTGTGGTTCATTTTCGTCTGCATCCACTCCGTCAGATAAGTATCCTTCCAACGTGGGCAATCGAAAAAGGTCTTGGGGTCCTTTATTTTCGGATGAGGTCTCCTCTGAATCCGATTCACTATCCGGATTGCCTTCGCCATCATCATCATCATCATCACTTGATACGGATTCAACTTCGCCGATTTCGTTTTCATTTTGTGGAGAAAGTTGAATTGGCGAGGGTACAGAGGGTTGAGACGGGGGAGATGGGATACTTTGAGGATCTTTTGAACTAAAAGTTGAATCATGTTCGTCTTCCGATTCAGACGAACTACTTTCTGAATCAGTCAGCGCGAGTACGATTTGACGACTGTTCTCATTGGCATTGGTCTGTCTTAAATTTCGCATGAAGTCATACAATAAAGACGCAGAATTATAATTGTGAAAGATAACATTACCGAGATTGGAACGACCACGACGACCGTTACGAAGATTGGCTCGGATCCGGGTGCGTCTGGTAGCATCTCGACTGGTTGAATTACGTTTCGGTTTCTCCAACAAGTTAGGATTTTCACATTCCACAATACTGCGTAATATACAACGAATTTTCGAACGGCATAGTTCTTGTAATGAGAGAGGTTGAGGATCCGCTACAATATGACAGCACTCAGTGTTATTCAATATAGTTATGAATTGAGTAAATAATGGATTCAGACAGTACAAGAGGTGGATATAGAATTTGGACAGTGGAAAGCCATTAGCAAAATTTATAGTACCAATTCATCAAATCAAACCGGTCTATTTATTTTGACATGTTTCATGTCTTTTCTGACACCTTAAACATTATTGAAAAATCGCGAGTACCACCCCATACTAGACTTATACGAGGAATACTTGCCGTATACTAGGATTTATTCTCCTATATACTATTTTTCCATACACTACTATACTAGGCTTATACTAGGTGTAGGTATACACCTATTGGACGATGAAGAAATCTGCGAGTACAACCCTCCCTTCAGTAGGTGTTAAACTAGGCTTATACTAGACCACAACGGAAAATAGAGCATAGTGAAGGCTATTAATGATTGCAGAGGTATGTGAAAAATGATTTGCCTTTATTCTCACAATGAAATTGAGTATCGGCTGGGTTTTTTTTCGCACACGTCAAGTACTGTCTGTCAAAAGAAAATAAAATGAGACTAACGCAAAGATATCGTTTTCGATAATTTTTCTGGAGACTGCAATGTTGTAAATGAAACAGACAATACAGAGGTAACTTCCCAATCAGTTTCGGACGTACGTACGATCTTCAATAAGTTCTCTTCGCATGGTACAATTAGAATTCCATTGACCTGTCCAGCACGTAAGACAGTTATTGTAATTCGATTATACAGAATATTTTATTTTGAAATATTCAAAACTATGTTACTTTTAGGTATCTCTTGATGTGTTCATGATGCGTTTGAGGACACTCGGCACCACAATATATACGATCGTATTTCCGGTCGTGACTCAAATCAAAACCATTACCTAGTTCAAAAATGGTTTCAAGATGAAATTTAAAAAGTACAATATCTATGACTCAGGCAAAATTAGAAAACTGTCTTTTCTAGTTTTTGGAAGCGAAGATAGAATAGGTAATCGAGAAATGACGCAGGTATTAGGTCGGTTTGTAAGGAAAATTAATTTTCACAAGTTTTAGGGAACTCGTAAATGGTATCTCCGTCATTACCTGCGACGAAGTAAGGTTCGCAAAATTCGAACATGTCAAGTCCATTGCACTGTTTTACAAATTGTTCTAATCTTTCATTCGCGTAATTCACAACATCCGGTTGTATCTCAATTCCGTGATTGATACCATATGGACCTACAAATTTAAACAAGGGGATCAATCAAAAACACAAAGTACATATTTAACAATCAATCAAAGGTCAGACAAAAGCAGAGTATTACCAATAATCAATCCTGCCATAGTACTCAAATATCCTGTACCGGAGCCAATATTAAGGAAACTGCGTCCCGGTTCGAGCTGTAAGTGCTCCAACACTTCACTGTAAATACACGGGGCGGATAGATGAAGATTACCACGTTTCCAAGCTAAGTCACGATAAGCAGCAAAACGAAATTCTGGTAAGAAGTAGAACGCTCTATCCACAGCACGAAATACTTTTTCGACAGAGGGAGTTCGAATGTAATTGGCTTCGATTAAATTATCAATCAACTCATCATTGTTCGTTCCTGCGCTTACAGAACCGCCCATCGTGAAATTTTCGCACAACTTTCTTAATCCTTTAGTTGGAGGACGGGTTATGGTCTCAGTGCATACTGAAAACAAGAATCTGTAGATAATGAAGTGTCTGAATTAATGATAAATAGGTCATGAAATGAGAAAATGGCAATGAAATAACAAAGAGCGGAAAAGAAAATTAGGTACATCAATCTCTTTCAAAAGTAAGCAAGGAGCTCAAAAAGTTCTACATAGTACAGACGTCGAGCTGCAACAATTAGAAATAATATCAAAAAACAAACTTTATCAACCTCTTGAAGTTTTTAACACAGTTATAGCACATTTCTTCAAAAGCTCGAAAGAAAAATTATAGCGTTACAAGTGTCGAACTTTACCTCCCCGATTCGACTTTTTTCTCATTGGTAGATTGCCAATTTTTGAGGGCTCATCATTCTCTTACATTTTTTAGAGAATACATATTATTCGCATAAAAACGTTCTTTTTTACCTAAAATCATCTATAGAACCCCGTTTTCTACACTAAGAAGGTTCTTTAGAGTCATCATAGCTATTCTTTGATGTTTTTCTTTGAAGAAAAGTACACATTGGTCCGATCAAAAAATTATACTCGATCAACTTAATGTACGAAATGATCAATCGTTCAGTCGAATCGCGCTGCCATCGGGGAGAGTAATTTCGTGGTTGTAGAAAACAGCCGATACGATCGAATATGTAAATTACAAATTGACTGAATAAAATGGAACAGCCGTATAATATTTCTCGTCAACACTACGCAGACAAATGTGAAAATAACTGCCACTGAACTCGTAAAGATAACAGTTCCACGGAGAAAAATTCGACATTGATCAGTATTTTCCGATCTGAAATACTAGCTTGAGGGATGATCATCAAAAAAGAACTCATCGTAAAGAATTACAACACTTAGGCTAATGCTAACAAACTAATCATACCTTCATAGGCTTAAAATCGACTAATGGAAAAGAGAAAACAATACGATCTCCGTCAGATAGAAAACTCCAGAGCAGTTTAGTATTATTCAACAACAGAACACCAAATATTACGAAGTTGGAAGAGCGAGTTCAGTCATTCAACTTATTTTCATGACGATACTCCTGAACGAATACAGGATCCTTCAATCCTAAATAATAAGCTTGAGAATTCACTTTTCTAAAAAATTACAATAATATTTTACGCACGAACAGCTGATCGCAGAAAACTACGCAACAAAAATGTTCCCTCGGCCGTGATATTCCCGAACTGTCCCGAACTACCAACCGGCTGCTCATCATCAGTTTTCCTGATTTTAGCGCTCCCAACGGATTAAGGACTGCACTGGGATGTAAACAATGAAAATCGGCTAAAAGTTCATTTTTTCTATGGGAACAATTTTCTTCTTATTATTCACTAGGTCACTCAGAAAGTGTAAATTAATATGATTATTGAAAGAAAGTTTGAAATCATTGTATGAAAAGTATGCAACCTTCCAACTTTGGGCTGATTTTCATTGTTTACAAGAAGCGCATTGGCTACCTGCAATCCTTAAACGGATGAATATTGGCCTCAGTTATTTAGATGATGCTTTGACTACAATATTGAAGATTATAATTATAGTCAAATTAATGGCCCGCGAACCACTTCCTCGAACTTTGTTCATCAATTTTGACTCATCTTGAAACCATGAAAGCAGGACGCGGGTCGGGGATTAGCCTCACCTCCAGATCGACGTAAAACAATCCACATTCCATCAAATCGTCGTATCTGTAGGAGCAAACCAGAAGCTAAGTTTTCTATTTCACATTTCCAGACCGAAGCTAGCAAAGAGCTTTCTTCATTCACTGTGTACCTATTCAATCAATACTTGAATTTTCCTAGTTGAGAATCGTTACTGGAATACAGCGCAAGGAAACCACGCATTATATTGAAGGTGGTGAATTTAATAGCCAAGAAGATGGAATTCATTTCATTGTTGGGAAAAACGGTGCGTAGTACGATTATAACGTGACGAGTTTCTCAATAAATTCCTATGATGCACTGGTGTTTGGATTAAGAAAACTTTTTCGTACAAAAGATATTTATTTTACAAAAAAAGTACAGAAAACGCGTTTCATATAAAACATTAATTAATCAAATTCAAGTCAGTAGCTCGGCTTAGTCCCAATATTTTATTTTACCGTCCCAACCTGCGGTCACCACTTTACTAGTTTCATGAGGATGCCATAACGCTGATATACAAACGGAATCGTGAGCTTTCCATTTTTTGAATAATTTAGTCGTCTTCCAATCCCATATGTAACATTTACCATCGGCGTCGCCTGAGACGATGTAACTAAAGTTGGAACAAATAAACGATTATTATTCATTACAAATGAGGAGGTATCAGTAGAATGGGCGTCCGCACAATAAATCTCTTATGGGACGGACGCTCTTTCTACAGATACCTCCTTGAACATTTTTAATGAGAAACGGTCATTTTACACAAAATAATGAAACCTCGGATGAAGTTCTTCGCGTTTTCACGCGTTCAATTCTTCTATCAATCTTTAATAATTTTACATTACGATCTGAGAACGTAATCGAAGTAAGAACATGAAAAATTCCTAGGCAGAATTTAAGACTGCTTCTAAGCTATGCTAAACAATCGACAAAATTTCCAATTGATAGTTACCACGTAAACTCACAAACTTACCTCATATCTGGCGAGAAATCTAAATTACAGGCGTAACCAGCAACCATATGACCATCAAAAGTTTTTTTGCGATTTAATTTAAAACGATTCAACGCCGAAAATATCACTATTTTGTTATCCATACTCTGACAGGCTAACCATTTGTTGTTCGGTGAGCAAGTAACTGCTGGCATCGAGTGCATACTTGGATCCGCGATGTACTTCATATCGACAGGAATGTCCCTAAATCAGAAGCAACCCAAAATAAATTTCACATTCATGCACGGCAAAAAATGAAGAAGTAACGAAATTACCATTCCCAAACGCGAAGACTTTTATCATCGGATGTCGTCACAAAACGACGATTTTCGTCCACGAAAGTAATAGAATTTACAGCCCCTAAGTGCCTATCGTATTCTTGAACAATTTCACCGCTTCTTGTGTCCCACTATTTTCAAACATCAACAAAATTATACTCATCAATACTCGAAAATAAACTTTTCCTGATTAAGAAATTGATGATTTTTCAAACTAGCATAATACTTACGCAAATAATTTTTTTATCCGAAGTGCCCGCAACAAAAAGATGTTGTTTGTCCGTATCCGGATTAAATTTAACGCAATAAGGAACTTTGCGACTGGTAAATCGGTTAATACAAGCACCGGTTTCGGTATCCCATAATTTGACGTACCTATCGTAGGCTGCAAAAAGACACTCACTGCAATTATTTCCAACTTATTTGGCACTATACTATACACAGGATTTAGTAACAAATTACCCGCTGAAAGGAATTGTGTTCCTTCATTGTTGAAGCAAATATCTCGAACAGCTTGACGGTGTCCATAATAGGTTCGCACACATCTTCTCTCATGATACACCTCCCATATCTAAAACAACTATTCAGGTAAGACTAATCACATAGAGAGAGCTGACAATTTGAAAGTCACGACTTACTTTAACTCGACAGTCCATACTGCAGGACAGTAACAAATGAGCTGACTTGGGAAACCATCGAATGGCTGAAATTCC
This sequence comes from Aspidiotus destructor, assembly GCA_035079395.1. Taxonomy (NCBI): domain Eukaryota; kingdom Metazoa; phylum Arthropoda; class Insecta; order Hemiptera; family Diaspididae; genus Aspidiotus; species Aspidiotus destructor. The sequence continues at coordinate 37,539,094 of JAVHKZ010000018.1, read as the reverse complement.
TTTTGTATGACCTTCCCATGTATGAATGTGTGCTTTTGGTAAGAAACACTTGGAAGGCATTGCATCGCCACGTAAATTCACTCCCACATCTTGAGGAGGGTGTAGGAAACTTCGGCCTTGGTAATCGAACGGATCCTTGACTGAAATTCGAGATTGGATGTTACAACCAATTAAATGGTAGGAATAATTTTAAAACCTTTTTTAACTTACTGTGAAGTATAGTTTTTTCTTCAAACGGCTTATCATCATTATGTTTACCGAGTTTATGCCTTTTCGCTAAATATTCTTCTAAAATTACTGCATCTTCCTACAATGAAGCAATTCAATTACACTTGAGATGGAACTGTTCTACACAAATTGAAGAAAATCAACATCGTCGCTTACCTCATTCGGTTTTATATCGCGCTTCTCGTCTACGTAAGCAGCCCAAGGCCCAGCGAAACCTTCGATATCGGCAGGATCGTCGTTCTTGTTTCGTTTTCTCTTATCGGCTGCTTTTTTGGTTATTTTTTCAAATATAGTCACTTGTTTTTCGCCAGGATCAAGTGCTGGTGCTAAACTCACATCAGGTATTCTACTGACTAGTGAATTGCATTGATCGATTGTAAGCGTGGGATCCATGGCGTAACCTTTATCAGTCAAGAAAACACATTTGGTGTACGAATTCAAAGACGAATGGAAACAATGAGTAGATAATAATGATAGGAAAATACGAACCAAAAGTAGAGAACGTTCTTCGTTGGTTTTCGAATTCAAATTCGTTAAGATGAGCTTGCTCTACATATCCAGATAGAATGTTTCTGGTAGATCGTTGCTGATTACTAAGGAATGGATCCACCGGGCCGACTTCGGGTGCAAAAAGTTCGTCGTACGTCATATTATGCGTTATCTCTTTGCACAGTTTGTTCAAATATTTTTTGCCGTCTTTATTACCCTGAAAATTAAATACGACCAGTTTGTTGAATAGTAAAGGTACTTTGGTTAAAATCGAAATAAAGCAGAATACGATTTTCCTATCTTATCTAACTTGTAGAATAAGTAGTAGTTTGAGACTTCGATTCTTTCAGACAGTAATGTCGAAAATTTTCAAAATTTCTCTAGAAATACCGAAAGGTTCAGAATCAAGTTCATTTTCTTCTATAACATAGCCAAATCAAAAAAGGATGATACCCAAATCGGAAAGAATATTCTACAAAATATGTACTGACATTCAAATGAAGAATGAAATATAGAGCGGAGAATAGAAATAAGAGAAGAGACGAATTCCAATTGAACATCGAAGAGAAAATCCGAGGTAATCAAATTAAGGGAAGCACTGAAACATTTGAAAGATGATGAAATATGGAAACATTTAAGAAGCGAAGAAATGAAGTCCAACGGAGGATTGAGTCTTCATCAAAGAGGCGAAAAATTCAAATCATTGTATTTAGACGTGGTAATCACACTCTGTGTTTCATACGAACACTGCTTCACCTGAGTAGTCAAATGAAACAGACGACGAATACTCACCATAGGGACAACATCTGGGGCTGAGCAGACACTCAATACCGTGCACGGTCGGGTTTCAGGAGCAGTATTTGAAGAAGATATCGAATCATCATCTTGAGAGAACAGGGACGCATTGTCTGACCTCCGAGGTTCTGTATTATCGGTTACAAGATGCGCGTTTTCGGTATCTTCTTCCAATTCTTCATCTTCATTGGAGTCGTAGTCGACAAGTCGTAACATTTTTGTGATTCTACAGCAACACCAACAAATTTTCAACAATACAACTTCGCTTAAAATGTGATTCTGGTTCCGTTCTGGTTTTCTGTTGAATAATTTAAATTGGCGTACTTCGGCTGAAGCTTTTCTTGAGAGTTGAGATTGATAACATGCATAGTAATTATACACCAACTAAGTTATACACGCTTACCTTTTTGAACGATGGTGATTGGTGGAGTCCAGAAGATAGCTGCCCTTAGTAATTTGACAAGACTTGGAGAATAGTATCTTTTGCCACTTTACTGAAGATACTTTTCTCGTGATTGTAATTAAGAGCCTCTGCTACGTTTCAGTTGTTCCTCCTTCACATGTACGAAACGAATGATGAATCTGTAAAAAGAGCCTCCGTTTAACGTATTTCTAATGGAACGGAGACCCTTTTCACAGATACCTCCTTATTTGTTCTGACACTCTTTGGCATACAGTGTTTGGCCTTTGGCATAATATTTGTTATCAGCACGTTATCAGTCATCATTTTCATCTCATGCCCATGCTTTGGAATATCATCATTCATCATTTCTTCCCAGCTAAAGTCAGAAAGTCTTCCTCCTTTTTTTTCGTTTTAACTTTTTAATCTTTCTCTATGGTAATCTAATAAGAGTCTCTACAGACTACCTGTATTGCGATCAGATCATCTATGCATCTAGCATGCGTCACTTGAATTTAAGTTGCTCCCTCATTCGGCATCTTGAAAATCATAATGTGCGAAATTTCATCTCTTGTCACAAGTTTTTGTATCGAACTAAGAGTTTTGATTCGACAAAATATACGCCACCTAGTGAGCAATGTCGCAAGATCCTGAAAGTTGCCATCGTAGGATTACCTAATGCCGGCAAAAGTACATTGATAAATCAAATCCTCGGTCGAAATGTTGGTTTTATATTTATTGACCAGCCTATTTTGGAAACTGTATCTCTCAATGAAACAAAATTTTGTTCAGGTATTTCCTGCGTCTTCCAAAGTGCACACAACTCGTTGTCGGGCACGAGCGGTGATGGTTGTTGAAAATACTCAACTCGTGTTTCTGGACACTCCTGGAATAGTTAGCGTTGAAGAAAGCGTGAAGTTAGTTATTTGATGAAGAGCGAATCATTGTCTTAGAGGAATCAAGAACTTCGATCAATAGTATTATTCTCCAATTTTCTTTGCAGACACCATCTGGAACGTCCGTGCATAGTAGACAGCGAGGAAGCTATCAAAGAAGCAGATATTGTAGGTGTTGTTCACGATGTATCAAACAAGTACGCAAGGTTTCAATTGAGTTCTAAAATATTGCGTTATCTGTTTTTATATCCAACCAAGCGCTCATTTCTCATCCTAAACAAAGTCAGTCTATGGATAGTTCGATGTAAGTTTCTTGCTAATTTTCAATGCAATTATTCAGATTTTTTCTTCTTTGTAGGTAGACTTGATGAAGTCGAAACGCGACTTACTCGACTGTGTTGAACATCTAACCAAAGGCCACGGTGTCGTAGATGACTCAGACAATTTTGCTCTTGAAAGATTTCTTCAAGTGGACGAATATGGTAGAAGTCAAATTACTGAAAGCACTTTACAAAGTCTGCTTCTTGAGCAGACAGGTTGGCCAAATTTTGGAAAAATCTTCATGATATCTGCTTTACAGGGAGATGGAGTCGGAGATATTCAAGTGAGATCCCTTTGTTTCCTCCTCTAATTTCAAACCTTCTTATGGACCAATTGTGTATTTTATTTAGATGTACTTGTTGGACGAAGCCAAGACTGGAGATTGGCTGTTTGAAAAAGGTATATTAACTGATCAGAATGATGTTAACGTCATAGAAAAAACAGTATTCGCTAAATTATTGGATCACCTTCCAAACGTTGTACCGTACAACATTAATATTCAACTCGATTATTTCGATAAAAACGTAGATGGTAAGTGTCTCCAGCAGCTACCTAATTCTAAAATAAATTCTAATTGGTCTTTGAATGCGGGAAAACAATATTCAGAACTTCAAACATCTTGTTCTTGAAAATACTAAGTTCGAAACGAATTCCTCTAAATTCGTTTCTTTTTCCCCCTGAAAAGCACTAACTTTTTTATTTGCCCGTGGTAAAATTGGAAATGAAACAAAAATTAAGGTTGTTGAAAATATTACGAAAAATAGTCCAGATAAATCAAGATTCCATCTCATATTCTTGATAAATGAGCAGTATCAATCACTCCCTCTCCGCAAATCAATAAGAATCATGAAATACTAACCTAGATCTTCCCAACGCCTAAAATTTCTTCGCTTATTCATTCTTCTACTTTCGTCCCAGTTTCACTTTCTGTTCAGCCACGCAGAAAGACTTACTTCAAATTAATAATAAAATTTATTCCTTCGCAGGTACTATTACTGCAGTTGTTTTGTTACACGTTAAAAATGCCCAAATTATGCACCTCATCAAAGGAAGAAACGGAAAACGAATCAGAACGATAGCTACAGCAATCGAACAGAATTTGCGATCGTTCTATCTGAATGACGTTCATATCAGATTGGTTATTGTGGATAAAAAAAATGAAGGTTTGAGAAAATCGAAGCCAACCAATGATGACATTGCTGAAACCCGTTTAAAATCATGATTAATCTAGCGTACCAGCTACCCTTGTTAATTCACGAAGGATCATACGAAAAGATCTCTATTTCATTTGAATTCTGATGAAGAAGCCAAGAAAAAGCGACAGTTTGAAGCTGGTTCAAACTTTTTGAATACATTTTCACTAACTATACGTTAGAGAGGTATTAATAACGTAGAAGTTGGACTCAGAAATATTTCTAAAATGTTTCTGTTTATTCTTAGATCCTATTGAGATTGAAGCCCCGTACATCAGCTCGATAAACGACAGAAGTGAACCATGTTTTTTCAATCTAATTTTATAAGATATTTGATTTTTTTTGACTCCAATGAATAATCATGGAAGGTCTTGACAGTTATCTAATCCAAAATAACCAAAATACCGCTGACTTCTTTTAAAACTCTAAAAACTTATCTTCTTTTTCCTTCCTTCACATTGAAATAATCTGGGAAACTCGAGGAAAGATGACGAACATTTTTTTTATGGAGAGAGGGAAAGTGCGTGAACATAGTGAACTTTGAATGTTCTTGACCACAATTGTACGCAATGCTGATCTATCAACACAGGCTGATTCTGAAAACTCCGCGGTGTTTTCGTACAAGAAGGCATTCCTCACTCAGAAAAAATTCATACGGCGTCGTCAAATGAGAATGATTTTGCTTCATTCATTTTAAATTTACCAACTTCGTCTTTTTTTTAACTTGTTTTTAAAAATAAAATCATATATTTTGAAATGACTTGAACAGTTTTAGTAAATTAACAAATAACACGAATGACTTTCAACCGCCATCATACAGGCTACTGATATTTTTCGCTTGTAAAAATTAAGGTGATTTCATTTTCTCATATACTAAATTCTTTTGTTGACTCGGTTCCAGAGACGCACGAGGTGAGAGAAAGTAGGAAGTTATCACAAAAGAAAAGGCTTATGTTGAATAGTTGTATAAATAATGCGCAGTACAAAAGTGATAAGGAAATCAAAAGATGGAATCTGAGTAAAAAGTTGCACGAAAAGCTTACATAGTCGGTTTGGTACATTTCTCATAAAAAAGAACGTACGCAACGGAAGCCAATACATTAAATAAGGTTGTTTCCTTCACTTCGGTGTCCGATACCAGGTACCATCTATAGAAAATAAACATAGAACAAACATTTAAAACTCTAAGCAGTATCTTGAAGCTACACGTTGAATTTCAACGACAGAGAGAAAATACACTTATAAGATGTACAGTGAATAATACCTAGCGTCACTACACCTGTGAGTTGTTTCCGACGTTGCAGTTCCTCTCCGATATGTCATAAAATGCCCGTCATTGTGACTACCTCGATGGACTATCACTGCTTTCAATCGATATATATGTTTTGAAAAATTTCTGTTACGAAAAGTAAGATTATAACCAATGGAAAAAATTCGGTGAATATACAAAAAAAAAACAAAAAAAAAAAAAATGAAGTTTAAGATGGCTAAAACACATAATATAATGGTTGTACTCACTCAGTGTCGCTTTCAGAACTTAATGATATCGTTTCAACGTCTACTTTCGTAATTACATTGTCATCTTCATTTGTTGGCTCTTTGGAACCCTAGAATGAATTGAGAAAGACAAAATTTTACTCCTGTTTTTTTCAATACGGTACCAAAACCAATTGAAATCTTGTATCTTGGTTAAAATGAATAGAATATTATTTTTCTAGAGTGCTAACCGATTGACTTCTAATTCTGTGCAAGTACGAATCCATAACTATATATTCGGGAAAGTCTACATAATCTTGACGCTTGTAAACTCCGTATTCGTAGAACGACGTTCGAACGATGTGCATGCACAAACACGCAGGTAACTGATGCAGACAAAAGCGATTTTATTAAAGTTGATATGAGTATTATGCCGTCATACGTCCAATTAAAAATTTATTTCACCTTTCCGAAACGAGATAACTTAATTGCAGGCGCTTGGATTAGTTCTGAACCAGGAACACGATTTTTATTACACCCTTCGCATGTGATTCCGCCGATCAATTCATTTTTGACAAAATTTTTCAGCAATTGATTCAACGTAAGCATATTTTGTACAGACTGATCCGGCAAATGCAACGATATGCTGTCGAACTTGTCGTACCTCAAAATAGACTGGAAGAAATCAAATATTGTCATAATGTACTGTTTCATTCACCCAAGATCCCAAAAATTTTTCAATCCAGTTTTCCATTTCCTCATCAAAATGAAAAAGTTATGGAGATGTTGACATTTTTTACAAGTACAACAAAAAGAGTCTTTGCACGTAAACAAAACTTCGACTTCATTTCCAATTGATACGTTGACCTCGTAATGATCATTCATTAGTAATCAATCAATTTAATACAGGTACCTTATAATTGCATCTCGTACATTCAATTTTATTGGTCAGGTAACCACGGAACGGTGAAGGTCGAGGGCTTTGATTCAAGTCGTGCGCTACTCTTCGTCTATGAGAAATTATTTTTTGATTCGAACCGATCCTGAAAAACGAAAGGGTACCATCTCTGTAGTGGGTACTTATAGCAAATCTTTTTCATCTTCCTGTTCATGAAAACCTACTTACTTCGCACATGAGACGTATTGATCGTTTACTTTCTCGATGAAATTATTTTGACAATTCAAAACACTGTCACCACGACTACATATTACATTACCACCATTTGATAACGTTTCAAGAACACTCAGACTTTTGAGATCACCGTGACTAGTACGGACGTTAGACTGGCATTTGCCGGTGTCGTTAGCTTCACCGTTGTCATTATTTTTCGATAGAACAGCGTTGACGCGGTTATTGCTGTCGTTACCAAGATCAAATTCAGTATTCACCGTCTTCCCATTGTAATCTTTATTCTGGCAGCATAGATCACGGGAAACAGCGCCCACAGTAATTGTCAACTAAAAAGAGAAGCAAAATTGAAATCAAAAATCAATGAACGTCAAAATTTAACAGAGAAGAAAAATATATTACATCGACACAGGATTTAAACGCTTCGTCTTCCAAGATGGTAATGAGGTTACACAGCAGTTCGTGAACATCTTGTTGCGAATTCGTTATCTTCCAGCCACTATGATGCAGAGCTGTGACAACATCAACCGGTGAAACAAAGTAATCTTCTTCCGAAGAAGGCTGTACACGACCTGATAAGACTAGAAAAAAATTTCCGTCAGTATCAAATCTAGTTGAAGAATTACAAATACTACGAATAATTTGGAAAAGGATTCACATTGAATAAGAGAGAAAGAGATACGGAATATTTGCTCGCCTCAGTAGAATTGTGTATCACATTCTTTGACTTGCAAGAGGACTTCAAGAGTATAGTGCGATAATCTGATCGCGTTTTGTCATTCACAAATTACACTTTCGATAAACGGATCCTCTTGTGATTAGAGAAAACAGGTGGAATCTTTTCTCTACTCAAATCCTTCTCGAAATAAATTCTTCCACAAGCATCAACCTTATATTATACATACTGTTAGTCAGTTTCTTCATGGCTGTAGTCACTTCTCCTTGATTTTCATGGAGGTTCAACCAGTCGACAAAAAAATGACAAGATGCCATCGCTTGTAATAAAGAATTCAAGTAGCACGTTAGTCCGAGGTTTTGTAATCCTATGACAGCGCCTGAAAATGAAATTAAACATTTTTGAAAAATAGTTATTGGAATTTCGAGGCCAAAATTTTGCACTCCTTTCCACCTTTTCTTTTGGGTCTCGTTCCAGTTGAAGGGCCCCATAGGATGAAAATTCCTACCACGGCAGCAACTGCCGCGATACCTGCCACCAGAATAACACGCTCGTTGTCCATAAAACAATGACAAATGTAATATGGAATATCACATCTTGAAAAACTGAACCAACTAATTAATAGAATGGAACCAAGTATTACGACTTTGGAAGCCGTTTTCAAAGTTTTAATTCAATTCCATTCGAGAAAATCCGGTCTCAGAAGACGACAGAGGCGTGTAGGAACAGATAAACAAATCACGCGCTGAGAAATTGGTCATTATTTGGTAGCGATCACTCTTTTGCAACGACACAAGGACCACAGTGGAATTAGGAATCAGTAGTCAGAATGAGTTTCTTTTAGAAAAGACCTTACGTAGGGTGAATAGTAGATTATTAATAATATTGTCCAACGGAATAAAAAGCCTTAAAATATTCCTCTCTAACATCGACGACTCACATACTTGGTAATATTGTTATCACAAAACTTACAATCATATTTTCCGTACTGGGTCACAGATGACAGATTCGAGAGAATCCTATCATTAATATTATCGGATTTGCCAAGAAAAACGCTAAACGTAGAGAAAAACTTTATGGCGCAGCTACCTACTGCGACCATGCCGGGGGAATTTTGAAAATTCCTGGGAAGCACAACACTGATCGGGTACAGCATTATTTTGATAAGCATAAGATAAGAATTTGTGGGCATCTTTCTGGAGACCAACGATCCTGAATTTTTTATTTTATTCTTCCTTTACAAAGAATGCTGAATACGGTTTCTATTTATTATTGCATTCAAATGACATTGGGGAACAAGACCATTTTACGAATACCAAAACTCAGGATTCCATGTAGAAGTTCAGTGAATTATGGACCTGAAGCGATTAACGCATCCCGAATATCTATCTGATCAAGAACTTCGCGAAATTCTTCAGACAGTAAGAATAATGTTTCATTCTCGAATAATCAAGTGTCCTTGATATTTATGATACTTTTTTTCTGAACCTAGTATCACGTTTGTGTACCGCATGATATGCCTCGTTGCGGAGTTCTTGATTTATTCAAAAAAACCGCTCAACCTCTCGATCAACGTGAAAAAGTTTTCCACAATGAAGATGGCAGGTTATAATAATTAATATGTTATATTTAATGTTCATGATTGGTCAATGATTGGAAGCTAGCCTGTCTTCAATTCATCATTTCTTTCCTGGTAAAAGATGAATGTGTCAGAAAATATAGAAATTTTCAATCTACATCTTCTCTTTCTACTATTTCAAAGAAGCAATCTAATTCTGAAAAATTCGTGAGGGTGGAAAATCGTTAGATACTACCTGTAAGTCCGGTTACCGATATCTGTTCTCTTGTACATGATTTCAAATTTGACCCGGAACTGATAAATGTTTTGGTGCAGAAAGATTCAAATCAGAAGTTTCTATAATTCCAAATAAATTGATTCACAAAGAAAGGCATCCTATACAAAACTTTTCAAAATCGTGCCGGATACGTTGTTATTACCTTTCTGTAGGTTTGCGTCCAATATTATTTCTTTTCTAGGTGCTTAATGAACAAAAGCAACAAAAACGGACTCATCATGAGCTCAAGTAAAATTAATCCAATGACGGAAGATCTTACTGGACCAGTTACTGCTTTAAGAGACCAATTTTACAATACTATACGTATTGGCAGCAATAAAGATGATCTCAAACCGATGCATTGGAATTCTACGAATTTTCGAAAAAGACTATCCTCTTTACTGGTATGCTTCTAGATTTTTATTCTTCTGTTTGATGTAATTATCTCTTGAATGTGGCGATGTGAAAATGAGTATCGTTTTATGTCAAGTTACAGCCTGGAAACTTCAAAACTAGGAAATTATCTGAGCAGTCAGAAACTGGCGCATCACCAAAAATTACGTAGGTAATAGCAAAGAAAGTTGGTGAAGACTTCTGGAAACTCTATTGCTGTAGCTCTGAAGATTCAATAGCTTCAATGATAGCAAAAGTCGATTCCACTGTTTCATGAGACCTGAAAGAGATATACAAAATATCATCTAGTTATCAAATCAGTCAACTTAGCGGAATTCCATTGTCGATTGACTATAAGTATGATGTTGGAGCCAGAAACATGTTGTAACAATTGATTTTTTCGAAGAAACTTGTCAGGCTTTTCTGCCGTACAAAGTTGACTCGACGGAACTTGACGTACATCCAAATCGACGATCAGGCAAACTCTATCTTCTGAACGATCGGTGCGAGTGTGTGAATCTTTGACTACTTATTATGCTGTGAATCGAAATAACAAACTACGACTACTTCATTGATGAGATAACAGAAAAATTCAGATCTAAGAAATTGAAGCTTTTGTTTTACGTATGATGAACACTTTTCTCTGAATTGAACGTTGCATATCCGTCAAAATTTTGACTTGAAACAAACCACGACCTAAAGACGCCAATATTGGAAGATAGAATGCCTTTATCGGAAAACTATTGGGATATTGGATTTCTGATCGGAAAAACGTCCCAATAACGCATATTCTCATCTCAACTAGCCATATTAATCTTATTTTGAGAAAATACAATTTCTTCCCGATCGTCAATTTGTATATACGTAAATTCAATGTAGAACGGTAATTTTGCGGACCCCTTTACAAACAAATATCAGATGAGTACGTGAAAATGTATCTTGTTCGTGGTTTTTAATGTCACTTTATTTTGCTTTAAATGAGTAAATACAGAAAAATTTCCGATTTAAAGTTCTTGATTGAAGTAATTATCCACTCAGTGGGTGTATGGTCATGGACGTCTCTAGTTTAAGGCCAGAATATTCAAAACTCGACAACATTGGACCAGGCTGGAATCTGTTCAGTGTCTTATTGGAGAGCATCAAAAAATACAATTTGACTCAAATGTGGTGAAGTTTTTGAAAAAAACGAACAGCACGTGATTTGAAGAACTAACGATTCTCGATTGTTTGAGCTAGGTCTTGTCAACTATGGAGCGGCGCTTCGCTTTCTGACTTTTTTAAAAAAAAAAAAAACGTGAATAACTCACTTTGTAGCTGATCAATCTGAAAGAGACCTAGCTCAAAAAATCGAGAATTGTTTACTCTTTCAATAATCGATATAATCATCAACTTTCTCCCTTCGATATCGAATGTTGTTCGCAAATCAACAAGTAACGTGTTTTTCTACGATTTTTCCATAAGAATGAAAAAGCGTACCCTTTTTTCATTTTTGAAGTTTTCAAAACCTGGATGCGGGTTATATACAAGGAGTTATTTTTTTGAAAGTAGGCTACTTCTTTATCGTACAACAAATACAATTTACGTAACTGTATTTCATGTGACAAAAATATACCTAGCTTTAGATTTTTTCGTAATTTTTTATTGCAAAATATTATGTTGTATGTCAATTTTGGTGCGACTTATATGCGTGGATTTTTTTTTTTTTTTTTTGAGGTCTTCAGAACTTGCCTGCGGGTTATATTCCCGGAAATACCTCATATATTTCTTATTCTGAAATATCAAAGAATGATCAAAATATTCTTCATGCATTCTTATGGGATCTTGAACAAGGGCACTATATTACGACAGGTACGTCCGACGTACATTTTGGTTCCAGAATGCCTAATGCATCCATAAGAACCCATGTTCAATTCGTGTATTTTTACGACAGATAGCTCGAGAGTCGAGACTGACGGAATTATTTTTCTTGATATTTATATTATTTGTTGGAAAGGAAATTTTATGGACAACAATAATTAAGTTCTCTTCGATTTTATGCTGGAAGCATTATTTTTGGAGTAATCGATTAATGATTGAGACGTTTTTTTGACCGAACGCATTCGTTAGTACCTTTCTTGAACGATGGCTGGCTTCAAACTGAAGCAAGCAGCAGGTTCAATACGTCACAGGGAAAAGGCAACGGTCCTTATGGCCAAGATGGCAAGTTGGCAACCACGGTACGGCATCGCATAGGCCTAGTCGCTCCATTATCACTAATAAATAAATAATTATTCCTGTTTACGGTAACACCAGAGCTGAAAAAGCTGAAACTAATTTGCAAAGTTCACAGCTCACGAAGATTAGATTTCTGGTTGTCTTCTTCTGCATGAATTATGACTTTTTGTACGAGGGAATGAATTCAAGTCTTTATTTCATCTTCGGTGACTCTTAATTTTCCTGTTGTATTTTATACGTAAAACGTATGTTATTGACTGAAGGTAACAAAACTGATAGAATTCTGATTTAATGATGTCAGCCCCATCGAAAATTCCCGAAGATATCTTAGATGACTTGAGTAGGTGAGTATTATTCGTCGTGTCACGTATAAATTGAAATTACTACTTCTTCAAAACTTATAATTGGACGTTACCGTTTTCCAGCCGATTTATAATAAACATTCCAAAACATGAGAGAACTGGACTCAACAGAATATCATTTCAGATCGAACTCGCACATTGGTTCTACTTGGATTATTATTGCGTGCAGAATCCAGAACTCAAGCCGTATAAGCTGAAAGAATTTTTTTATTACATTTTCCTTGTACGCATCAAATAGAATTATGATTGTATGAGCCATGTAGCTGTTTACTTAATTGTTCTTTCGTGTTTTTAGCATATCCCATTTTTGAAACGATATGAAGCGGATATTGACTCAATTTATAATGAATGGCGCGACTATAAACTAATGGTTCCTACATTTGGAGCTGTCTTATTGGATGTAACTATGTCAGAAATTCTACTGGTACAAAGTTATATGGCCTCTTCTTGGGGATTTCCAAAGGGTAAAATCAATCAAGAAGAAGACCCAGTGGTTTGTGCTTGTCGAGAGGTGAGTTCATTCGTTTAAGAATTCGGTTCCGAAAATGACATTCAGCTTAGGTAAATCGAAAGAAACTTTTTTACGCAGGTATTTGAAGAAACCGGTATAGACATTTCAAATTTGATTAATCCAAACGAGTATATAGAATCTATGATTCATGATCAGCTGGTCAGACTATATTTTATTGTTGGTATTGATAAGAACGTATCTTTTGAGCCCCAAACAAGATGTGAAATAAAGGCTGTCAAGTGGTTTCCTGTTGATCAGTTACCTGTAACCAAAAAAGACGTTATATCAAAGAACAGATCGTCAGAAGCCAGGTTCTTTTATATGGTTACTCCTTTTATGAAGTGAGTTTGGCGAATTCGGACGTTGTTTTACATTGCGTTTTCCTAACTTTTGAGAATCATTTGTGATTTATTAGGAGAATTATAAATTGGATTGAGGATCGTAGAAGGCGACCAATGACATCCAAATTAAAGAAAAATGATCGACTGCGCAGCAAATTATGTCCGGATAGCGACCATAACAATGGCATAAATAATAAGAGTAAGAAGCCCCAAAATCCGATGGACAAACGTAAGCAAAATTTGGTAAGTTTGGAGTTTTGGTAATCGATGAAACAAGTCATTTTCTGTGAATAAAAACGTTACTTCGTACTCTTTACAGCCCGATCGAACCACTGGCACCGGTAATTATTTGAAGCATGAATTCTTAGTAGCTGAAGAACTGCAACAAAATTTTGAAAATTCCAGTCCAGGTGTGTAATAATAGAACTATGGAATATTTGGATGCTTTCTTTTCAAAATTTATCTTGACTATAATACTTTCATCTTTGAATAATGTTTATTGCAGCGATGAAATCTTACTATTTATTTTTTAATATTTTTATGTATTGCAGAAATGAAATCATCAAGATCGTCGAAGAAGAAAATTCGCGATGTTCAGAGAGCTTTGAATAGGAAAATCCGACCGGATAATTATCAAGATTTGAAGACGCAATTAGAAAATGGTTCCGATAGGTGGAAAAATTTTCAGTTTGATAGAAAAAGCGTTGTGAAACATATATGCCGATGACCCGTGTTCTTCTTTCTTATTAGATTTTTTTTTTTTTCTTTCTCGTCTTTCAGTGAAATACTTCCGAGACCAATTGCTGGGAGATCTTTTCATATTATAGTTAAATAAGAACATCAGGACATGTACGTTTCTGTAATCTAAACTTTTATTCGTTTTGATTCTCACTTCCCCGTTTCTTTCCTACATTGTACATATTTATTTATAGTATAATTTCCTGTCTTATTCGGATAACTGAAAATAGAAAAATAGTGATCACACCGTTTGAAAGTAAATATGGACAATACACTTTTTAAATTAAAAGTTAAATTTTTTGAATTGAATTTTTTATTTTGGAAAATTCGGTGATCCTCACATTTCAATTGATTACATAATTCCAAAACGCGCTGACAATTACCAAAAATAATATTATAAGAATAAAGATAATCGACGTACAATGCTGTAGAATTTTGTGACTTCTTCTTAATAACGACCAATTTCTTCTCATTTCAACATCAAGTACCGCAATTCTGGACATTGTTTTTTGATCATAATAAACAATTGGTAGTTTTGCATCATCCATTTTTGATTTATTCCAGTTCGTCTCCATCATTAATCATCTGCCTGGGACGTAATAAATGCACCAACCACGTGTGACTCACGCTTTAATAAATCCTCATTTGTATTGAACTCGTTTCTTGCCAAAAATCAGATCAGCGTCTGGTACGCCTTTCTGGTGTTGGTATCTTTTTTTATTTTTCTCTCTGGTAGATGACGAAGGTATCTGCTTTTGAGTATACGGCTGTATTTGATCCTGATAATAATCCTCCTCTTCCAAACGCTCATTTATATCCAATGTAAGTCTTTTCACTTTTTCCATTTCAACTCGTTCTGCTTTCTCCTGCGATTTCAAATTTTTCGCCAAATCTGAATCTAGCGGTATTTCTAAATTCTTATATTGCTGCTTGTTACCTTTGCGTAGAAGAACAACGAAATTCACACTCGATTTTGTTACTTCTTCTTGTTCGATTACATTACTCGAGTGCAACTGTTCGTAGTTCTTTTTCAGATTATTTCGCACGTTATATGGTACCGATATATCTATTTGCTGGGGTTTGATGGTTTCGCGCATTCGGTCTTGTATATCGTCAGAAACCATTTTATCAAAGGCCTCAGCAAAAACTTCATCATCAAGGTCTAGTCGTCGAACCCGAGCTACATGAACATCAAAATCGTAAACGTTCGACTCCGTATCTGCACCTTCATCGTACTCGTACGCATCTTCATCTTCTTCATCATCGTTATCTTCATTGTCGCCTTCAACTTCATTTTCGTCACTTCTATCGACGGTCTCAACTTTCTCTTTTTCATCACATTCTTTTTCAGAATCTCCTTCTAAGATGGTAGCGAGTTGATCTGGTAATTCTCTCTTCACTAACGCAGCTCGGAGTGGTTCCAATTTCAAGAGTAATTTCTTTCGGAGGTCGTCCATCATTTCTTTCGCCTCTTCAAAACTTTTATTAAGTTTCATATGCGGCCGTAACGCGGTCAAGATGTCACGAACCGTATATTTAATCTGCGAATCAAAATAATGAAAATACGATTAGATCTAATAATATCTAAATTTGAAACAAGCATAGATGACGGGGGTTTCTCTATCCAAACATAGTCAATCCGACGACTGAAATTCATAATCATTGTTTCTTCCTTTCCTTTCTCTTTTTTTTTACATTTTGTAATTAGTGGACCTTTTACGTTTTGAATCCACTATTTTTTAAATTCCTCATCTCAGACTCGCATTAAACATTAGCTAAATGTATTCACCATTCTTCTGTTACATTTAGAAAATATGAGAAATAATTTCTCATTTTGGGTAACAAAATAAACATAGAATTTTCTTTTCGCAAAACTATCTACTATCGTTATTCACCCTCTTTTGTGATCTACTATTCTCAGTTCACTTTGGTAATTGCTGCTGCTCAGCCAAAACGTCAGTACGCTTAATTGGGATTATTTCATGAAAGGAAGAGCCTTCAGTTTACCTTGTTATTCTAAAATAAAAATAATCTACTATTTCACATTGAAAAATTTGTTAATTATTAGATGCATCTCTTTATCATAATGCCAGACGATCTTCGACAGAGAGTAAAATGAAGAATGAAGAATTCAACTTACTTGAACAGGGAATGGTTTTTCCGTCGTCCAAATGGGGTGTGAGCATTTTAACCAGAAATAATGTTGAAAGTAGACGAAGAAGTAATCCAGTCGAGTTTTACTCAAGCCATGATTAAAATATTGACCACATGTTTCCAGTAGAACGCAGACCAATCTGATACGAAAAGTACTAGATGGCGGGTCCAGCACTGACGCAACATCTACAGAATTACTGACGCCGAAGGAGATCAATGTGTACAAACATTTGAAGACGTCATTACTTTCAACCATACGATAATTATACAGCTCACCGAAGTATTTAACCATGGCTATTCTTCTTTGATTCATACGTGGCATATTGAGCTCCAAGCCTAAACGTATGTCTTCTAGGACACCATCAACGACTCGAGTTCCTACAAACTCTTGATACTCGACTAAGCCAGCAAGTAGATTAGCGAGACAGCGAATATTTGGATACTTGATGCGCCAAGCTTGGGTTAGACATTTTATAGCATATTCTGCTGTCTTTGTTTCCTTCCAGTTGAGCTTACGCATAAGATTCAACACTTTAGTTTCAGCCTCGTCGCTGGGATTCAAGTCGTTGTACAGTATTTTGTTAATGAACTGGTATAAGACAGGTAATTTTTCCACAGGTGTGGAAATAGCATCCGGAGGATTAACATGATAGTAAGCATTTTCGATCATGGTAACATAACGACTGTCCAAATTCATTACGCACTTCTTTCGCATCATTTGCTCCATGTAGACTTTAGTGCGTTGCCTGGTATCTGAACTACGATAGAAAAAACGACCTGTACATTCCAATAGGTTACAAACCATCTCGATGTGATGATGGGTGAAGTCATGAAGTAGAACTTTCAGACAATGCAGACCTTCATACTTGGGATACATCCGGAACTTCACCAATTCACCGATGAAACGAATTACTTTGATTTTCGTTTCGATATTTATTTGGTCTTTTTTGCGAACGTGGTATTTGAAATCATATTTCAGTAGGGAAACCAAATCCGCTGCAACGTCAGGCATTACCGGATTAAGAATGGCTACTAAACGCGAATACAAAGGTAATAAATCGAGCCTCGTCCTCGGCACATTGAATAAGGTTTTAACTAGACGTTTTCTATGATTCCTGTTGTTATAAGTCATTAGGAATTCTACGGCAGCGTTATCTATCATCTCCTTATTAATACAGTTGGGCAACTGATTTAAGAATGTTTCTAACTGGCCCTTCAAGTTAGTATTAGAACCAGCTTCCTCCTCAACCATATCAATTTCGGCACGTTTCTCAGCGTCCATATCCTCTTCGTTATTGAAATCTTCATCCAATTTTTCATCACTTGGTTCTTCCAACACTGCATCTACCACAGCTTCAGAAATTGAAGAATTATTTGTATCTCGTTTAGCTTGAGGTAAAAAATCTTTAACGTTAGGCATCTTTTCATAAAAACGCTGCGTTTCTTCATCATCCCACAGGCAACCATCTCCATTAGAACTCATATTCTCAGCTGCCAGAGTAACTTCCTCCGAGATTTTCGTTTCTCTTTCAGCTGGAAGAGCAGGAACATCTTCGTCTAGAATTTCAGCAAAATTTTGTACAACTGTTTGGAGCTTCTGCAAAGAAATTTGCATACTTTCGAGTTTTTCTTTACGGTCATTACTCAATTCGCCTTTGGTTTGCAAAATCTTCTTATTCTGCTTTTCATAAGCTCGTAGTTCTTTGCATTCTCTGATTAGACTACCGCATAATGAAGCATAATAGTCGCTCAGAAGTAGTTTAACCGTTCTCTGTTTCTCGGCCGGAAGAATATTACTTCGTGGAATTTCTACTTTGAATTTGTCAGCTAACCCTCGAATATGCCTGGGCACTAAACCAGCGTAATCTTCGCCACAATGCTTGCAAAAACTTAGCAGAATTGAACTGTAATTATGATCTTCCTTATCTACAGCAATCAAGCATGTCAATACGCTGCCCAGTAAAGGCAAGGCTTCTTTTTGAGGAAAAATACCGTAAGATACGAGATCACTGTAGAAACGAAGATCAACTCGGAGCTTACTCACGTTCACGATTTTCTCGTCTCTTCTTATCACTAAGGTTTTTTGCCAACATTCGAAGAAGGTTTTGGAAAAATCAGCGTAAAGTTCATGAATAGCGTTACAGAGTACTATCACAGCCGGTATGTCTGATAACTTGAGTTTTGCTTCGATCAGGGCACTAGCTATTTCACTAATATACTTCTCAATGTTTAGCGTTGACATTTCTTTCAACAATTGCTGTAACTGAGACTCAGTAAACGTTTTCACCTTTCGCACGAAAGCTGTGTTCCTCTTTAGACTCGAGTCTAACTTCGAGCATTTTGTGTTTTCCAAGTAGTTGATAGACTGGTTACGGAGACGACTTTCTTCTTTCAGTGCCAGCCTTGCAGAAAGTTCATCAATATATGCACGCAGCTCTTCCAAGTCTTTGGTTTCGTCATTATCGACCTCAACATTAGTAACTTCCTCATCGTTCTTCTCCTCCTTATTTTCTGTCGTTTGACAAACATTCTCTCCAGATGAGCTTTCATCTTGAAAGTCAGGGTTAGTTGTAGTTTCATCCATGCTGGTATATTCACATCATCAGCAATCAGAGCGGTATACCACTAGAGCGATTCTGAAAATCGAGATTTGAATTTAAACCCTAAACGATAAAGAAATTTAAATTTTAAAGAAGTTTTGCTCTTACCAACAGAACAACTTAAATTGAAAACGTTTTTCTATTTTCCGTTCATTCAAACATCATATGCAATCGGAGCAATTCTGTCTGTTGAGATTCGGATGTACCTCTTGAACAATGAAGAAACTAACATTCATAAAGGTTTTTCTCTCATCAGCAGTACGAGTCACGAAATAAGAACTGAACGTATTCTGTTCTGTATTTCATATTATTTTTTCAATAATTTAACTCAGCAGACGGCGAGAACTAATCTCTATCAATATTTATCAATAGACCAGACCTGCAAGACTGATTCAGGTATGACGTCACGCAATGAGGGCCATTTTTCCGTCAGCGGTTTTACACGGGGATTGACACGCGCCATTTTGACTTCTAGAAAGAAGTTGGAGATTTACAGAGGCTTCAAGAATCTTTGGTGATTAGCTCATCACTAATGAGTCATCAGTCATCATCACAGTCAGATATTTGAAAAAACTTTGGAGTTTGTATACTATACCATGTTGATTAGTTAATCACAATTAATGATTGATAACAGGCATACCTGCTGTGCTGCTTTGCGCAGCAATAATGAAATGTGAGCTGTATTTTTAATCATATTATTATTGGGGACATTGAGTTTTGTTTTTCACAAATACTAACCTAACCTAACCAAACCAAACCAAACCTGTCTGCCGTCTGGCCCTGGTACTATTGATAGTTGTTGCAATTGGTTGATGATGAAGTTGGAACATTTTTTTTTGAAGAGGTACAGCCGGTATACATACACAGCCCCCCACCCTTGGCTTGACAACATTCTGATGCATTAGGCAACATTTTTTATAGCTGGCAAATCAGCCCAGTAGAACGGCCTGATGACGGACAGTCATTGCGCTTTTTAGAAAAGTTTTTCAATATACAAGATTCCCCTTAAGAAATACATGGGGAGAAAATGCAAATGCAAATAATTGGAGTAAGACACTAAATATAATGCTTTTCTGCTAATCTAGAGGTCATGCTGAAGAAAATGAAAGAAAAAATGAGGCAAATTGGCCCAACAAACTGTCATTGTGTTTGTTGTAGAAAAGTTGAAAAATTCCCCATAAGAAATACATTGGGTGAAAACTGAAAACACAATTGCGAATAATTGCAATTGGGGAACAACTGAAGTGAGGCACTAACTAAAGTAATGCTTTTTTGCTATATAGAGGTCATTCTGAACTCTGAAAAGAATAAGAATAAGAAAATGAAGCAAATTGGCCCAGTAGAACAGCCAGACAAATCTGTCATTGCCTTCTTTTGAAAATTTTTCAATGTATAAGATGGTGGTCTCAAGCTATCTCCAGCCATCACGTGATGTGACGTCATGTGCCTTCACTCTTGAGCTGTTATGATCACATTTTGTGACAAAATGTTACACGACCAATATCTATTGACAACTCTGTCATCAAAGGCTTCTGGCTCAAACGCAATATATGTCTTCAAACATTCTGTCTTCTGTAAAACATGGAGGTACATGGAATGTGTGTAACCACTTTTTGGTTGAAGCTCCAATAAGTAATTTACCTTGGCTCATTATTTTGGTTTCTTATTCTAATGCATCTGATTGGCTTGGTCCTCATTTTGAAACAGTTATTTCCTCAAAATGTCTCTGCCCACCTTGTTAATCATGACTTCAATATTTCACTGATAAGTGTTACAGGCATTACATATATCTCCATTGACTATATATGTACCAGACAAACACCATTGACTATACATATTGATATTGTACCGGACAAATATTTGTATTGTTAAAGAAGTTTACAGAGATTTCACTTTGCTGATGGATACTACCACAAGAGCGTGCTGTGTGTTAACCAGTAGAGCGAGAGACAGAATATCTTTCCCTCTCTCTTTTACACCCACGTCTTAACATGCAGCACACTCTTGTGGTAGTATCCAGCAAAATGAAAACTTTAACTAAAGCATCTAGAACACCCGAGTATTGACACGCACCATTTCCACTCCTAGAAAGAACATGGTACTAGTAACTTGACTATACACGTGTATAGTCAATGTACTAGTACTCCCATAAGAGCCAACGTTAAATTTGTGATTTTCAAAAAAGGATTAAATCGAGAACAGATTGATGATTTTTTTTTAAAATTACCCTCGTTGAAAAGGGAATTTTATGGAGAATAGGCAAAATTGAGATACAAATTAAAGTGGGGTTGAAGTTTACATCTGAAGTGGGGATTTGGAGCAGTCCGTTATTTTGGAGCGAAAACCACTGAGCGATTGGAATAAAGCTCCGAAACGAAAAAAAGGGTGATGACAATTTTAAATTTTGCTCCTAGGAACGATTGCCGGAGCAAAATAAAATAATTCCCAGAGTGAAGACTGGAACAAAAAGTTGTTTTCTGTCATTTCCTTCAGGTTTCTTTCTGATTCTGTAATTCTGAATCCCATCATTATAGATGATTAAATTCGGAACAAAAACCGAAAACCGATTGAAAATTCAGGTAGCGAAACCCGGAGCGAAATAATTCTATATCGGACAAAAGGAGCGGAACGATTGAGCAAAATATGATTGTGACACGGAGCGAAAACCGAAAAACAAGAACTTTTTCCCTCCGTATCCCTAATGGCCTAATCTGAAGTTTTGTAAAGAGGAAAAAGCAGAAAGATGTTTACTAATTAATGTTTTCATTTCGGGATTATGCAGTGGTGGCGATACAATTTTGGCGCCCGTAAGCAAAATGGAAGAAAGCAACCCCTCAAAATGTGCGGTGCATGGTGATAGCGCCCCTCAAGCGACCGCTTACTCTGCTTACGCCTATCGCCGCCTCTGGGAGGATGAATTTTTAGACATTCCATTACTCCGCGGCTGAAAGGTTGCCGTGATACTCCCGCGGGGAAATAATACGTTCAAGTTGTTATAGTCAAAAGTCAAGTTTTGAGCCCATGGTTTCATCAGCCATGAGCCAATCAATCAATGACTCTTTCAAGCAACGAAGAAAGCTCAATGAAACAAACAAACGAATGCATTCAGAGCTTAATTAAAACGTCGAGCTCTGTTTTGCAGAGCTGACGAGCCGGAACCAATGAGAGGCCTAACAGTGGCAGTCGAATTTGAACGACATTAAGCAAGCTATCAAGAGCCAGGAGCGCTGATCAAAAATGCAGACAAATACTGTTCATTTTCTCACTGACTACAGTAAATGAACGAACTTTTGCCTCATTCGAATCAATCAATCCTGCAGCTGACTACAAAGGGAAAGAAATGAAATTGGTTAAAATGAAAAATTATTAGTTCATTTTTATTTTTAAAATGGCAGTTGAAATAAGATACGCACTAAATATTATTTATTAAATTATAACTCACTAAAAACAGATGGGAAATATCACAGATGATGACCAAATGTGAAAATTTGACATGGATCAGAAGTTACCTTCAATTTTTTTTAGTAAATTTGAAATCTTGTAATTTCAACAACGGTTTCATTTTTTTGGCTCCCACGTTGCTTTCTTTCGAATTCGATGAATCTTCCACTGACTTTCGTTTCTTGTAATCATTACCACCTTTCTGATCATCACAACCGTTTTCTTGATTCGTCGCTTCAAAATTCTGTCGGAAATTCAACCAGACCTTACACAACGGATCGATGAAAGAGATGAAGTAATGAATTCAAAATATTACCTCTGAAGATGAATTTGTTGGAGCGCCAGTAGGAAGCGCGCGCGATGCTTTCAACGATTTAAATTTCTTTATAGCTTCTTTCGCCAAATCAGTTTCTTCGACATTTGGGAATTCTTGAGTTAAATTATCTTTTTCTAATTTAAGCCACTCTCTAAAAGGCAGATCCAAGTTTTCCTGAAAAAGGAAGCTTTTATATTTTTGGACTCTGACTGTAGTGGTAGAAAGAAGGAAATTTCAAAATGAAACTTTCTTACTTCTTTATAAATACCACTTCGGCACGAGGATACATCTCCATCAGTCACTGGTCTAGAAGAGTCAGGAGTTGGACTGATTTCATTTACAACCGATTTTCTAAACGGATTAATTTTTCTCGACGGTAATATCGAGCGCTGTTCACTCGTACTTTTCTTCTTTCTCGTTTCGGCAATTAAACTGAGAGTTGAACCTGTAATTCAACAAATTAATCTCATATAAAACCTATTCATTTATTTTTCAATATCTTCTTTTTTTTTTTTTTTTTTTATGTAGAAGAAGAATTCGAGAACTCCGACAAGAATCTTGAAGTCATCTTCTTTACCTTGACTGATAAGTAAAATTATATGCTTCTCAAATTAACTTGAAAAATAGACGCTGGAGAGATAAAAAAAAAGAAGAAAAAAAAAGTCGACCAAGAATTTTCAATTTCTGGACGGAGGCAATACATTAAATCAATCAAATCCTTGAATTTTCTAGTAACAAAAAGATCATCGTACAAGAATATGATAGGGAGAGTGATAATAATTACTCTATTATCCATCAACTAAATCGACACTTTTTTCTTTTAGATGATAGTTCTCGTGGGAAGCTTTCCTTTGAAGGTGTTGGAGGAGATATTGTGAAGGATTTTTCAAGCCTAGCACACTAGGTTAGAAGGAAAAACAATTAAGAGGCAATTCAACGACATTTACCGTTAGTCGGACGTTCAAAGCTGGAAGTATCATTGTCTCGAGGTACATTCGATGATGAGCTAACAGAAGATCTATCTGGAAATAGTTCTTGAGATTGATATTCTTCATTCGTGCAACCTTTTCCATTGTTTTGACTATTCTCGTAGGTATTTGGAGTATCATAACTATGACTGAAAATTTTGAAAACGATGTAACAAAAATCAATCGTTTTTATTTTGCATAAAAAAAGTGACCGTGCTCTGTAAAACTAAGAGCAGTTATGTAAAATGAGATGAAGAATGAAAAAGGTTGTCTGACTTCCTACTTACCCCATATTGAAATTGAGATCATCATTTACCTGAGATCTCACATCAAGTTCTTGCTGTAACTCAGATAATTTTTGAACGAGAATATCGTTACTGATTTTCGATGCATATTTTAAGGCTAGTTCGATGACGTCTGGTTGATTAGCAATATCACATAGCTCGTACACGCGCATCTCATGATTTGTTCGACAAGAAAGCTAGAACATCAGACGAAATCTACTCATAAATTACGAAAGAATCGTGATCAAATACAAATTCTTAAAAAGTCTTCATCAAATTTCACATTCAAGGATTGTGGATTTTACAGGGATTTAATTGGAATACAAGGTGGTACCAATACTTTTCTCTTCATAGAGCTCACATAATGCGAACAGCTACTTTCCTAAGTTGCGATCAAGAGAAATTTCAATCGTTCAATTGAAGACGCAAAAGGCTGAAATAGCAAATTATGATGAATAAATAGAATGTCGAGTTGAAAGTCGAGAGATCGATTTTCAAAGACGATATCCTAGGAACATGAAAAGGAAAAGAATATAGAGGAAGAGTAAAGTAAGTAGGATCAGGATCACCGAGATGGTACGGTAAAATACAGGAATTATTGTACGACATGTAGAATGACTAAGAGGTATTTGGGAAGAATTGGAAAATGTCAGGAATCTAGACGGATATTAAGGGAGGAAAAAAATAGAAGGAAAAAGTGGATGGATAATAAGGAGATTTTCGGAAACCATTTCATAGAGTAGAGTAAAAAACGAGAGCAAATGGCTATCGGAATTTTTGTATGAATACTAAGATTTGCTTACGGCAAACAGTTTTAGAGCAGCAGCCTTGAAGTTTGTATTCAATTTCTGTTCCTCTTTTGGTAAACATTCTTTAGCGATGCTCAAACGCCAGAATTTTTCTTCGAAAACACCTTTATCCACAGAAAGATCACAAACGGGTATCTAAAAACAGATGCATGTAATTTCATTATTTGATGATAGATGCTCATGGGCAAAAAACTGATACATGAATGAAACAAACCTGCCATGATATCTCCGTAATGAACGGATGCGGAGTGGTCGATGGGTAGTATGAACCTTTACACAAGATACACCTTATATTCTGTCGTTCTTCACTAACACCAATTACGAAATAATGATCAGAAAGATCTTTCACCTAAAAAATTCAAGGACTTTATAGTGCAATATCTAAAAGTTAGTCAACAAGAAAAGAATGAAATGGAACAATAAAATAAGTAACTTTCACAATTGTTCAGGACAATGACGCACCATTCCCAAGGAGTTCTCCACACTCGTATACTGATCACAAATAAAGCTTTCCTCTTCTTGCCCAGTGAAATTCTGGTTATCAAAAAGTTTTGCGCCCCCTCTTGTCGCCTATGAACTCTTCAATTTTCTGACAACTAATGAAGCTTTCTTCGATTCCTTATTTTTGCACAATGGATTTTCTGCCCTCGATAATTTTTGGACCCCACCGACTGACACATTTTGTTTTGCTTCAATTTTTTTTTTAATTCAACATTTGAGAAGAGCAAAATTTGTTATGCAGTGAATTTTCTCGACGTTTTGCCTAGAATATTATTCAACAAAGGATCCATCTCTTCTTGGAGACCCTCTTTTATTCCTCATTCAGTCCAATGTTCTATGAGGTTACAACCTACTGACTTACAAATGTAACAAATAATCCTATATTATGGATTGAAATAGAGGAAACAGATTACGTAGAGTAGTTCCAAACACACTCTAAATTAGTTAAAGAAAAACTTCATACCTGGGAATCTACAAAGGAAATTGGTTTCCATAGGCCAGTAGTGCTGCTGAACAACTTCAGAGCTCCACTGGAATCTAAAATGCAAGGATTGAGCTGGTCGGAAAATCCGATCCATCTGAGGGTGCTTTTCGGCATAAGTGGTAAAGGTTGAGCAGCCACTAATACTTTGACGTCAAAAGTAATTTGATAAACAGCAAAAAATAGATTCTGTTCACCAGGTAGTCCTGCAAAATTTACAAGTTGATCATTTGAATAAGAATTGATAAACGGGACAAAACTAACCAAAAATTACCCGTAGCGCCGTGATAAACAACTATGAGTAGATCTTCAGCTGCGTTAACAGAGACGATGGGGCCAGGAAGACAAATGATTTCTCGTTGAACGCCACTCAGCGAGAATAATCGTAATAATCGTATACTAGTGACCGCTGCTATCCACTTCAAACCGATAGCAATAGCTTCGATACTTTCATTTGATGGCATTTCAACGCTCCATTCTTTTGTGCTATCCCAAGTCTTGAATAATCGACCGACCAATTTACTTGTCGAGTCCAAGGTTTTCTCGCACGCTAAAACCAAAGCTTCTGAATTTAGCGCAGCTAATACATGGTTCAGTAAATTATTCATCCTGAACGAATGATGAAGAGAAGCGTCATGAAAATCGACATCAATCATATTTTCATCTTCGGTATTCGTTTGTCGAACGTAGCCCACGTCATTGAAAACCTACAAAGGGACAATCCGCGAAATGAAACCTCTAATACCGACACATAAATTAGCAGAAAAGATGATTATGATGAAATAAATTTACCATGAAGCGTCGTTGTAGATGAATAGGTGTTGACGTTGGCTGAAAAGGAAGTTGTAAATCTGCCGTGAACACTGGTTTATTTTCATAGTGGTCCGAAGATTTCGAACTAAGAGAATCAACATCGTCATCTTGATAGAAATAAATCTTCAGTTAGTTCGAATTACAGCCTAATTACAAGAACACTAAGATTCGAAAATTTAGACAAAAAAACTTCCGAAGCAACAAACCTTTATTTCTTTCAATTCCATCATCTAAATAACTAAAATCGGATTTGATTTTTTCTAACGAAATTGCATCAGGGTCGTCATCATCATCAGGAATAGTACTACGTTTGTCTTCAACTTGCATTTCTTCACTTACTGACTTCAATTTATAAAGAGAAAGTTTTACAGGTAAGATATATTACTTACATGCGGGGGTAATAATAGAAGAGGGGGTTGTTGGTAAATGTAAAACTCATGTGAAAAGGCCGACAAGGTGATCAAAATTTTTCGTTTGAGTTTTCTATTCACCAACCTCCCTCATCTCATCATACAGGTTACATTCTCCGAATTTTACTTACCGAGTTCGTTTTATTTGCTGGATAACAGTTTTCTAGCATGCTAAGTTGCCCTCTTACATCACAAAATGCTATTTGTTTTACATCACTGTCTGGATGCCATTGTAGCGCACAAATATTTATCTCCAGTTTATCGTTATGCGACGAAACCAGTTTATTAATTAAAGTATTCCAAACGAAAACGTGGCCTTTCAATGTACTAGCAGCTAAAAATCTTCCACAACTGGACCACGCCGTCAAGGATAAATCCTAAACCACAAAATAGAAAATGTGAACAAAAGATCCTCAAAGACCAAATTCTTCAAAAATATGTGACACTTACCGGCGAGACAGGATTCGGAAGAGTTACTATTACGTTCCACGTACTACGTTGAATCAATCTCACTTCATTAGGATAAGGAATTGCAAGTAAACGACCAGTAAGAGGTTCCCACGATATAGAGCACAATGATTCGCTATTATGAAAAGAATTACACGATTTGATTACGTTCGACCACTCTCTTACGACGGCTTGATCTTCGATTTTCCAAATACGAACTGTACCGTCACAACTAGAAGAGGCCTACGAAGAATTCATTTTTGACGATTTTTATTTTTGAAATAACACTGTTATTGTATAATTTCAAATAGAATCCTTACGATATATTCTTTATTTGGATCAATCGACACTTTCAAAATAGGGGCTTTATGACCCGAGAAATATTTCACGATTTTCGAGGTTACTTCAACAACATGAATTTCGGAATCTCTGAAAATGTAAAAAAAATTGAAAAAATTGGAAAAGGGAAATGAAAGTGAACAAGAGACTGGCGAGAATACTAACGAAGAGCCTGCAACAACAAGAGTGCCATCTTTACAGCAATCGATAGTATTGACTGGAGCTGTGAAGCGCGTCAATACGCAGTCTATATCCGCATCAGGATAAGTTAGAATCTGTACGTAGTTATGGTCGCTACCAACGTAAAGCTTGTCATCCTGTATGATACAAACGAGAAATACATGTTCAGTAAGTCACAATATTCATATATAAATAATAAAATCTGTGATAAGTTGACCTTCTGGACTACAGCGAAAGCTTTTTCTCCAACACACTTTGCTGGTACATCATCGTCGTCAATACCTCTGTACATTCGGACGTCACCATCACTTCCACAAGTGATGATATACCTTCAATGCAAATACAGTATATTTAATGAATACAGGTCATAGTACTCAGTTCATCGTTATTTGTAGGTACTCACTCGCCGTTTTCCGAAAAACACACGTCCGTATGTCCTTCTGCATGAGCATATCTCGGAGTGCCATGAACACGATTCATGATAAATCAATAGATTATAACGGTATACCGATTATAATTTTGATCCCGTTTTACTAAATCTCAAGTAAGAATACGACGTTACAATTCTTTCTTCTTATCGTAAAACAATGAACTCGGTAGCATCCAGAATAACCGATTATTACCAGTTATAACTATGCTTTAATAAAACACACGACAATATTATTGACATTTGACACGATTTAACTCCAGCCTGGGCCTCTAAATCATTTTACTCTCAGAAGAATCTCACAGGAAACTCACTAGTCACTACTCACATGAAAAGAAAACGGCGCGAAAAACTTTACGAGCTACGAAGTTCACGAACCTGTTATCAGTGATTGAACGAAATCATGCCTCTTGATTGGTGAATTCAACACAGATGCTAGCGACCCTGCAGGACGATTAACACGTTTCGTTCACGTTCACGATTCGTGAACAGCAATATTTTTTTCATTCATTGATAACTTTGATAACAGCGACAGGCGGGCGACAAGTGCAAGTGCAAGAGGGAATTGTCGAGAGGCCGAATTGAGATTTCATTCGGGAATGATGAAATTCAGAAGTCGAAACATTCAGGAGCTCGAAGGAAAGTGATTTAGGGCTATATCACTAATCAAAAATATTTTTACCGACCGAGTGACTTCTCTCATCCTTCTCATGTGTTTCTTCAAAGTTAGATGAAAGCTCTTAGCTCTACATTTTTCCATCTATTTAGATGTTGAATTTTTACATTTCTTTAAATCTCAAGATTATCCGTATTCCTTTAGCCTTATTACTGGAATTAGTTATAGTCGTGTCAAGGGATTTCCTTTAAACTTCTGTGTCCTTTTCGGTGATTACTTGATAGTTGAAAATTCACTATGAGACTCTACACGCTTCTACTTTCTCCATTGAAAAATTCTCGCAACTGTAGCTTTGCAGTTCTAAGACATTGCTACAAATCCGCAGGTAGTATCAATGATATTCTGTCTGCGAAGGATGTAATAAATAAATAATGACTTCTATCTTTCTTTTTAGAACCTACAATTGCGATAAATATCGTTTCTAGTAAAAATGATTCAGTCGTGGATAAAGTGAACGGTCGTCCTTTGTACATGGATGCTCAATCTACTACACCCATGGTATATTTGGAATGATTCTTTTCAATTTACGTATTTTTCTGTCATTTCATCCTATACCCCTCATTGAAGGATCCGAGAGTCGTCGATGCAATGTTACCGTACATGATATCTTACTACGGGAATCCACATTCAAGAACGCACGCTTATGGATGGGAAAGTGAAAATGCTGTGGAGAAGGCTCGTCAGGTACCTATTTAACGTCACGTTGAAATTTTCGATGAAGAGTCGATAATAAGTTGCCCGCCTTTTCTGGATTGTAGCAAGTAGCGGATTTGATTCATTGCGACCCTAAAGAAATAGTATTTACTTCTGGTGCAACTGAGTGCAATAATATAGCTGTGAAAGGAGTTGCACGATTCTACGGTGCAAAAAAGAGAAAAGTTGTTACCACACAGACGGTAATTTCTTTCCTTTTCGTACATCTCGTTTTGTTTTTCGGAAAAATTCAATTTTTCATCATGTCTGTTTAGGAGCACAAATGCGTTTTGGATTCATGTAGAACTTTGGAAGGTGAAGGCTTTAACGTTACATATTTACCAGTATCGAAAACCGGGCTGATTGATTTAGAAGAACTAGAGAAAGCGTTGTCACCAGAAACATCCCTAGTTTCTATAATGTTGGTCAATAATGAAATTGGCGTGAAACAACCCATAAAGGAAATCGGTACAGTCACTTTCTGATGATTTACGATAAATGTGTACTATCAACGCGAAATTATAAGAAGTTGGTTAATTGAAGGTGAATTGTGTCGATCAAGGGGAGTATTCTTCCACACAGACGCCGCACAAGGTGTCGGTAAGATACCTATTGACGTGGATAAACAAAAGATTGATTTGATGTCAATCAGTGGTCACAAACTCTATGGACCCAAAGGTGAGTCAAAAAGCATAATTATAATTATGACGTATTTTTTTTTTCTTATAATCTGACAAGAACCGCATTTTTCTCCTTTAGGGGTTGGTGCCTTATATGTTCGCCGAAGACCACGAGTTAAAATTCAGGCGTTACAAAGTGGTGGAGGGCAAGAACGTGGTATCCGAAGTGGTACTGTTCCTACACCACTAGTGGTCGGTTTGGGCGAAGCCTGTGAAATTTCTAAGCATGAAATGGAAGTATGATATTTTTCATACGACAATACACTATAGCTATGGAAATTTGCCTGAGTTTGCTAACATTTTTTGATTTTAGTACGATCACAAATGGATGCAAAATTTGGCCGATAGATTACTTAATAGGATTACGAGTAAATTGACTGATGTGATTCGAAATGGAGATCCACAACATTCCTATCCTGGTTGCATTAACTTATCATTTGCTTATGTTGAAGGTGAAACTTGTATCTTTAGTTTTCTAAACAAACAGCAAACAATTATTTCAAACGCGTTTTTCATCTGTAATTCATTAAATAGGCGAATCGTTATTAATGGCTCTTAAAGATGTTGCATTGTCTAGCGGCAGTGCGTGTACTTCGGCTTCATTAGAACCATCGTATGTACTACGAGCCATTGGTACCGATGAAGATTTGGCTCATTCATCAATTAGGTGAGAACAAGGAATGAACGGGGGAAAAATCTCGTTCATCTTACCCTGTGTTGAAAGATTTAGTTATAGTGCAATTACAACGTGGAATATTACTGTAAAATTTTCATTACAGGTTTGGTTTCGGCCGCTTTACAACTATTGAGGAAGTGGACTATACGGCAGAACGAATTATTACGCAAGTTCAACGTTTACGAGCCATGAGGTAATTTATAGGGTCAATTGCCATAGGGGACGAATACTTACCGTTGATAAAGCCTATGACGATATGAATGAACTTATCAATAGATCGGGGCTCTATTAGCTTGAGAAAATCCTCTATGTAGAATATGCTTTAGGTACTTACTTGTTCTATTATCATTTCAATCTATTAATAATATTTTCATTACTATCATGTTCTAGCCCCTTATGGGAGATGGTTCAAGAAGGTATCGATTTAAAGTCAATAAAATGGACGCAACATTGAAGGAAAAATTCGTTTACGCTGAGACTTATGCCTATATTGGAAATACACGTTTAAATACATCTGACTCCGGACCGCAATCTTGTTTCCATCGACAAGATTTTTACATTTTTTGCGAAGTTGAAATATCATTCTCAATAGAATAGTACTTGTTTGGTCTTCGAATCCGTGACAAGAGGTACAATTTGGATCATCATGAAAAAATTACGAGCTGAATTGTCGTGATGTGTTTCGCGGACTCAATCCATCCCAATTTTTAACCAAGAAAAGAATTTTTTTTTCAACACTCAAAGCAGAAGAGGTATATGTTATTTTTTGTGCTGATCATAAAGTACGTAATCATGAATAAAGAAAGACGTCAATAATAAAATGATGCACTTTATTGTCAGATATCATTAACAAAATGCTTACCATAACATCACGATTTTAGAAATATTTCTGAATCGGTTCTTCAAGAACTTCTTCCAATTTTTGGACAGCTTTATGAGTTCGTTTTTCTACGATTTCGTTTTCATCTTCAAGTAGTTCAGTTAAGAAAGGAACAGTTTCCGGTAAGAATGGTAGGAAATTATCGCCCAAATTTGTGGCAAATGTGACGACGGTATCCAGAGCTGCTAGCCTCACCTACAAAGAATGAGTTCGAATGTATTGAACTGAAGGGGAATATACGTTGATCGAGTACAATACAATAGAGGTTCATTATTAAAACTAGATGACATTCATACGACTTGATGTAGAAGTTTCGATGAGTAAGAAGTGCGGTAAAAAATGAATGAAGACTTACTACTTCATATTTACAGATTCTGATATCATTACTTTCACGATTACTCTTTGGAACTTATTCGATGAAACAGAACTCACGGTAAGGACAATGATTTATCGAAATTGCCAGAAATATTAGGAGAGAATGAGCTTCGAGTTTCTTATCTTATCAAATCAACGAATAAAATAGAATAGCTTTGCGACGGCAAAAAATGTTGTCATTATTAGAATCCCCTCAAAGTCTTGTAGTTTTCACAAGCTCACGAAAAATTTTCTCACGAGATGGAACATAATGACACGTAGAGGAAACGAACCCAGTAAGAATACTTCCCACGGACTTATCGCAAAAATGTTATCTCATGAATTCCGAAGGATCTTACTGAAAAAAAAAGTTAACATTACCTCTGGAGACGCGTGCCTAGTCTTCAATAAAATCAAGTAATTGAATTGTTTCAAAAGAGAGTCGTCAGTGGTAGCGCTCGCGAAACGTGCCAAACATGGAATGATGATTTCTTGACTTCTGCTAGAATAATCACCTATGGTATTTACAATCTGTAACAATGTTACATTTTTATTACATATTCCGTAACAATAAATAAATCAGTGTGGATTAGATCAAGTTTCAACAAACCTGGTTAACGAGCGGCTCGCACAGCATATCGAATCGATCCTTCGTCAAAAATTTTACAGAATCGTATCTAAAGACATTGGTTAAAGTTTTCAATACGGAGTCTACAAGTGAAATAGTTTCTTCCTTCGAGAACCCCGAGTTGTCGACTTCTTGGTCTTCACAACCCACATTATTCTTTTGAAGTAACTCGGCGGCATTCCTCAAGAAATTGGAGGCAAATAATACGAAAATACCTTTGAGTTTTTCGGAGATAATACTAAGTATTCTAAAAATATAGAAGAAAAAAAGTTTTGAGTAACCTTGATCGATGATAGAATATTAATGGCTCATTTACCCACCTATAATATGTTATAATCCTATATTTTTTGGACGGTTCTTTGGAAGCAATCACGCACCAATCGTATAGTTTATGATAGAAAGGCCGAAATGTGGTCTCTGAGCATTTGAGAATGATTTGAGAAAGACCCTCGATAATGGTGCCTTCTACCAATAATATTTCCTTTTCGTCCAAATTATCTCTGTATGTGGACCGAAAATCGAGTGCTTTGAAAAATAACGACGTCAATTCGGAAGAGAAATGACCGTTCTGAGGAAAACTATCCGTCAAAATATGCATCAATAGTTTTAGAGCATCAAAATTACGTGTTTCGCATAAACGTTCAAAACAAGCGGACACGGAAGGTAGAAGAACACGAGACGGTATTTCGGCTAATTTTTGCCTGCAATTGCAAAAAGAAAAAAATTCTAATTGTATTCAATATTAATGATTACAAAATGATATAGAAGATGAAATACGTTACCCGATAATTTTTATCTTATGAGTTACCGACGAATTTCGCGAATCATCGTTTGTCGATATTTTAGAAACCTCAGATCGTATAACTCGCGCGTTAATACACGTTATCTCGTACAAGATAGATTCCAAGTAAGGGCTCAAAAAGTTTGGTAATGCTTCCACAAGTTTTTGGATAGCTACGGTAATGCTGAGCAGAAGTACATCGTTTTGAGAGAATTCTCTG
This sequence comes from Aspidiotus destructor, assembly GCA_035079395.1. Lineage (NCBI taxonomy): Eukaryota > Metazoa > Arthropoda > Insecta > Hemiptera > Diaspididae > Aspidiotus > Aspidiotus destructor. The sequence continues at coordinate 37,505,339 of JAVHKZ010000018.1, read as the reverse complement.
TAAAATAAAAATAGATATTTTTTACGGGCAAACAGTTTTACGAAGTGAACTGGTAAGTCGATTCGGAGCTCACGTACTGGGTTTGATATCGCTTCAAAATGAGCAGAAATTCTGGAACGAACTTCGGCAGTACTTCGATCGCGTGAACCTTCAGAGAACTCGTCAATTCGGCAATTGCTAATACCAAACAGGCCAACACGTGATCGCTTATTCCAGCAGTTTTCGATAGCAATGCGGACAATTTCGAGAGAGTCTAAAACAGTGAAATGAAATAATGATTTAAGTTGTACCTGAAATCGAAATTGGCGTAATGGCATTTTACGATTCACGTTCACCAAGAACGAGTTCTGAAGAACATAGAGGGGGGAGAGGCAAAATAATGTCTTCACGTAATATAAAAAAGTGGCCAGAAAACAATGAGGTACTTCTCTGCTCTGACACCACATACTTCACTATGATTTTTGGAATAGATTACAGTTAGTTCAATTGCGGTCAAAAACGTCCCGTATCACATCAAAAATTCTGAAAATCTCAAGAGATTATACATGTAGCTCTTACCAGATCTCTGGCATAGAATTAGAATTTCCTGTTGCAGAATTTGGCATCGTTCAAACGCAATAAAAAATTGTGTGGGTTTTTCCCCTCGTAAATGAAAAGCAATCGAAAAAATATATTCTACGTTTATACTCACTTTTTTGAACTGAACAGTAAACTCCGATGAATAAAAATATTTTACTAGCAATTTTATCGAAATGAGGGCCGTCTGTTGGTTCAACTTTACATCATTGCTATCATCCGATGCATTTTCAGAAGTACCAGTTATCACTTCCATTAAAATAGGAATGATGGTAACCAGTTTGTCCGTTTTAAATTGATCCGTCTCGGCTCCTCCTCTGCTTTGTTGTAAACGCCAATTCAACAATTCCAGTGTCTTACGTTGCACAATCGGAGATTTATGAACAATAAGATTTTTTGCGATCTTAAGAAACGTGCCGGTGGTCAGCAATGCGTTCGTCTATTTGAGCAAAAAAGTAAAAAGTTGAAAGAGGAAACATCTTTGTCTTGTTCATATTAACTTAATAAAAATGAAAACAAAATATAGAGAGCCCTTCTTCTTTTCTGTTCCGATTAAAGTGCTAATCAAAGATGGACCCTTCTTGCGGGTGAGACAAAATATCAGAAGACCTCGCAATCGCGTAAGGCAATGTCATCAGAGTCTTAGTCCGTGAATGAACAATGATTATCATTTCAAAATACAAACATCTCTCTCGTCGAACGTTTCTATCGTTGGATAAAAAGTCTGCTCTCGGAAAAACTTGACGAGATTTGATGATTGCTGTATTAGCAATAGAATCTGCAAGGAGATGCTCTAGTTCTTCCGACTCTACAGGTCTCATTTTCTAGTCTTGGTCACACGTGTATCGTTTATACTAAGTTGAGAAGACAAGTCCCAAGATTCTCTCCTTAATAACGGTGTACATTTTTATTGCGTCACACTACCATTGAAAATTTGTAGTAATTGAACATTTTTTTTTTTTTTTTTTTCAGGAAATTCATAATAATACAATAATAGCTCACTTTATTCAATACGTCGACTCCTTGTGATGTCATCACTTTCCAATACTTGGCAGAGGCAGTTTTTTCTTTGGAGCAATATTCTGACGCGGTTCTGATGTACGTAATTGCTTGTTCTATTATGCCGCGAAAGAAAATTTTCATACTTTTCTTTTCGTTAGCGTCGACTTTGGATACCTGAAATGATAAAAATTATAGTAGTACATCAGTTTTGTTATTAATTTTTGTTTCTCATCTCTCTTCCTTAGGTTCCCTCGTCGAAGTTTAACTTGAAGACACCGGCAATGCGGATTCAGAGCTTTTTTTGAACAAATTTTATTTTAATTTAGGGATTTTAAAGAGGAATAAGACAGTGATTATACGTTGAGAAAACAAAAAAAGAATTTGATCAAAAGATGGAAACAGTTTTCGGTGTTTTACATCGATTGTATCTATTCCTTTTCAATATTGATTTCGTTGTAAACGCTTTCCTAAAATACTCCGGGCAAATACCTGAGCATCGCGAAAAGTTTCTAATGAGAATAAATTGTTAACGATAACCTCGAATTTGAGTGGGGCAGGTTTTGGATGGTTAAAATTCAACTGATAAATTAAAAATTTTTTGACATGTTTCATGGCTTTTTTGACACCCTATACTTTTCTGAAAATTTGCGAGTACCACTCCCTGGGTAAAAATAAAATAAAAATAAAATAAAATTGAAATAAAATAAAATTAAATTAAATCAAATTCGAATTAAATTAAATTAAATTAAAATCAAATTAAATTAAATTAAATCAAATTAAATTAAAACAAAATAAAAATTAAATCAAATTAAATTGAATTAAATTAAATTAAATTGAAATAAATTGAATTAAAATAAAATAGAATTAAAGTAAATTAAATTAAATTAAAATAAAATTATATTAAATTAAATTACATTAAATTAAATTAAATTGAATAAAATTAAATTGAATTGAATTGAATTAAAATAAAATAAAATAAAATAGAATTAAAATAAAATAAAATTAAATTGAAATAAAATAAAATTAAATTAAAATAGAATAAAATTAAATTAAATTAAAATAAAATAAAATTGAAATAAAATAAAATAAAATAAAATCAAATTCAAATAAAATTATATTAAATTAAAATCAAATTAAATTAAATTAAATTAAATTAAATTAAATCAAAATTAAATAAAAATTAAATTGAATTAAATTAAATTAAAATAAAATAGAATTAAATTAAATTAAATTACATTAAATTGAATAAAATTGAATTGAATTGAATTAAAATTAAATTAAATTAAATTAAATTAAATTAAATTAAATAAACCTCGAATCACCTAGGAGGTCATCCAGAAATCTGCGAGTACCACCCCCTGGGTAAAAATGAAATAAAAATGAAATTAAATAAAAATTAAATTAAATTAAAATAAAATAAAATTAATATTAAATTAAATTAAATTGATTTAAAATAAAAATAAAATCGAATTAAATTAAAAATAAAATTGAATTAAATTACATTGAAATAAATTGAATACCTCGGAGGTCAATATGTCTTTTTTGACACCCTATACACTTCTGAAAATTTGCGAGTACCAACCCCCTCCTCCCCCCTCCTCCTATTAATGGACTTGGAATTTTTTTTGTGAATCACCTGGGAGGTCATCCAGAAATCTGGGAGTACCACCCCCTGGGTAAAAATTAAATTAAATTAAAATAAAATAGAATAAACCTTCCCCCTGACCCCCTCCGAATCACCTGGGAGGTCATCCAGAAATCTGGGAGTACCACCCCTTGAGTAAAAATAAAATAAAATTAAATTAAATTAAATTAAATTGAAAGAGCGAGTGAGTCCCAGTGACCTCATCAGCTTGAAATATACTAAAATAGACATGTACAGGACCAGGAAGCGGGACAAACGAGCGGGACGAGTAAGGCCTAGTCCCCGCTCGTTCGTCCCAGGAAGCAATCAGCCTAAAATACTCCAAAGTTGACGTATACGAGAACAAGAAGTTGGAAATTTCGGATATTTTTGAACAAAGAAGAGCTTAAGAAGACTGGCGAAAAGACATGAAACATGATTTCTATATTTTTGGCAACGCCAAGGAATCCTTCTCACTTTTTTTTTTATTTCTTTCTAGTGATTTTTTTTTACATACTTTTTGCACGAATTCTGAATTGGACAACACGTTTGAGGCAAAATTCAAGAGCAGATATTTGAAATGATGCAACTCTTTATGCTTGAACGTTTTTACATCAAATATTGAGTCCTTCATCGAGATATTCTTGGTGTTGCCATCTATAAAAAGTTCAAACACGAATCAATAAACGAAAATGAGAATCTTTTCTCACAAAAGGAGAGAGCAATAAGAAAAAATTACCTATGTTATGAGGCAACAAATTTGCGTGAATTATAAGTTTTTGAATACATTCCAATGTCCGCCTAACAGACATGGCCAATAAAACTTCTGATAATGCCTCAGTATACTTGAGTTCGATAGACTTCGCACTATTCTTAGCAGCACTCTCCAAACCAAACGAAATAAGTACGTGTACGTATTCTCCATCATTTAAAATCTTCAGTAATCTCACGAGCAACGGTACTCTTCGATGATCCGGAATATCTGGAATGCTCGCCGCAAATACTCTAAGTACTTTATGTAGTGAAACAGATTCTTGCTCACTCCGAACCAGCAAAGGTACTATTGTATCCAATATGTTCGATATGATTTGAAAGCTAAAAGCATCATCTTGACGGAGCACTGATGAACCCATGAATGTGAATATCGCCATAACATTATGTAGAACTTGATCGGGAGCGAAAGTTGCACAATATCCCAACAACATTAACGCATGATGATGAGTTTGTGAATTGGGCGACATTCGAATACAATTTACGACCAGTTCAACTTTAAATGAACTTCTCAATTTTTTCATCATAGTTTTTTTACTTCTGTCGTCGTTGTCGTCGATTTCCGAAATCAGTTTCTGACAGCAGGTCAAAATACAAGATAGACATAGTTGTTTCGCGTACTCCATCGCTATTTGTTCATCTACTTCACAGCAGTTCTGAAGAACGTCGAACAATAAAGGTAGAATAGCGCGAACATTTTTCAGCTTCTTCTTATTCTGAATAATTTCTAAGAGTGCAATACCGATTCTCCATTCACGTTGTCTCGGTTTTGTTGACGATACCATCTCCTTAAGATCGACGCTCTTCATTTTCTCTAAATACGGAATTATCAAATGAGTATCGAGAGTTATTTTCTTCATAAAACTATTGGCAGCTACGACGAGGTAAGTATTTTCACCATCAACTAGGATTTTCAGAATGGAATTCAACAAATAGGTCTGAGTATCTTTGCTCGACAGGTCGAACGTTACAGACAAATTACGTAATAAAACTGAGCCTAAACATACAGTTTCGTTCTTGGTAGTGATTATTTTAATTTTCGAGCAGTTTTCCAGGCAAAAATGGAGGAAGTCGCGTGGCTCGTCTTCGTCGAAAATATTATTCTCGTTCGCGCTCAATTTTTCGATTATATTGCTAACGACAGCACTCTCGTCTTCGTTTGGATGATTGTTACGATCAAGAATTCTTTTAGCCAAACGAATCAACTTGTAAAGCGTATTAGTGTCTTGAAAAACATCGACTATCGGCAATAAGGAAGCGGAAATTATTATTGGTACTTTTTCGCAGGTAATAAGGTCGAAGAAAGCGTTGAAAACTTTCTTCGTCACTATTCTAACTCCAGGTTCCAATAAATCTTGAACAGCTC